>OY754335.1:41319859-46119859 GCA_963573305.1 Pyrrhosoma nymphula | reverse complement strand
TCCAAAAACAAATTTTTCTTCACAAAGTCTTTCATGATGAAATGCACCGTCAATGGTAAATAATCATCACCAGAATTCGATGACCATAAGTCCGTGGTACAGGCGACTGTTTCAGCCTCCTCCAACTCGTGCTTGACAAAGGCACATGCTTGGTTGTATAAAAATGGGATTATTCTTTGGAAGAAGGTCTGGCGGCAGGGTACAGCTTATCAAGGCTCCAAATATTTCATCAGATTAATGAAAGCTGAAAAAATATTACATGTGAAAGCAATGGAGAACTAAGCAATGAACAAAATGTCATCACAATTTACGAAATACAGTTACTTTGAACTAATTTGAACGAAAGAAAGTTCTCGGCCAACATCTGACCAATTAGGTCAGTAATTTTCTTCCTGCGAGGATCATCTTCCGTGCATGGTTTCCTCCAAATTTCACCGAGTGAAGGTTGAAATTTCATCTTTTTTGGCGTTGATTTATTTGATTCGGCTGACACAAAGGACGAGCAATCTGATGCACTCTAAGATGGATGAGAATTATCCATTTTTCCATCATCACTCAGGAGTTCAGATATTCCTTCAGGTGTATCTTCAAGACTAATTTTCGAAGTCACGATGTATTTCTTTGAAGTTTTTAGTCTCTTCTTTTACATTTCTCATAACTAGATCAAATGGTTGCTTTTCAAATGAACTCTCAAGTTAGTCATAGTATACGATTGAGAATTTTTTCCGCCACGAGACACACGTATATATTACAAAGTTTACAAAATGCCTTATTGGGGTCATCATGTTTCACAACAAAATACTTCCGCACGTCTGATATTCTGACCACCACTCATATCAGTTACACACACGTGATTGTGAGGCCTCGTGCGATTTCTTGCACTCACGAATATACATATGGATTTTAAGTTTTGTCCCAATGTGTTTCCTAGGCAACCGTGTTGTCTGACACATCCGCCCCCTCAGACGTTCACCTTTATCTCTGTAGTTGGCGTTGGAGTCCTATTTTTTTAGATTAGATTTTTATTTGTTCCAGAGACATTACATGGAATGTATAGAACACGTCATAATTCAACAAGTATATAAAAACAAAAAACATATTTACACAGAAAGACTCATATAAATTAATCCTCCACTTTGTAGAGACATTTCTCGTGGAGAAAGTTATGTAGGAGCCTTTTGAATGCATTCAAAGTTGTCACTTTTTTAATATGGGATGGGATTACATTATATAATTTTATCCCCATTACTTTGGGACCCCGGGAGCATAATTTAAAATTCTGTAGCATTACATGCAAATCCTCAGATCTTCTGGTGTAGTGGTAATGAAAGTTATTATTTTTAGTAAATAGAGACATGTTAGATCTAGCATACAGCACAACATAATAAACATAAATGGACGGCACAGTTAACAGACCCAGTTTTTTAAACAATGGCTGACAGTGTGCCCTGAAGGGGGCATTACATATAGTACGTACAATTTTTTTCTGAATCTTAAAGATTTCAAGTAGCTGGGAAGTTGCACCCCATAGAACAATTCCATAAGAGATCCGGAAGTAAAAGTGGGCAAAGTAAACACTTTTGAGTACATCAATACTGACAGCATGCTTCAGCACAGATAGCATATAGGAGATAGAATTCAACGTTTTACATAAATTGTCGATATATGTGTCCACCAATTCAATACATAATTGATCAAGGAGAACACCAAGAAATTTGACTTCATCATTAGGTTCACAAATGAAACTGTCAACTAAGGATAACATACTTTGGTAACCCTTTTGTGATGTTGAGAATAACATAAATTGGGTTTTAGGTACATTTAGTGTTAATTTGTTGGTCGTACACCATTGAGACATTCTTACCATGGTACTGTTTAGGCATTCTGTCATATCATCGTCACATGAATTTTAACTCAGAACATTAACATCATCTGCAACATTATAACATTGTCATTACATGTAGGGACCAGGTTAATAGGCAAGTCATTAATAAAGATCAAGAATAAAATCAGACCCAATACAGAGCCCTGGGGCACCCCAACAGATACAGGTCGAATATCAGAGATGAAATATTTTCCATCTTTAAAAACTTCCACAACTTGTTGTTTATTCGTCAGATACGATTTTAACCACTTATAAGCAACACCTCTAATGCCAATTCGTTCCGTATGCCATCTAAACCTGGAGAGTTTTTCTTACCAACTTTTAGTAAATATGAGGATAGCTCAGTTAAGTTACAAGGTCGGAGAAACATGGAATGTGGGATATGTTGGATATTCTTTAAAGGATTCAGATGAGTATTGCTGTTGAAAGCTAGTAGCAAAGGTACATCTAGAAAAAATTCATTCAGGGTATTTGCTAACAGTTAAGGATCAGAGTTGTTTTCACTATCATTAACTATTGGTAGGGACCTTCTTTTAATTGAGCCAGTGGCACTACTTATTATTTTCCAGGCCTCTTTGTTTTATTTTGGCCATTCATGATGCAGGAGTCATTGAAACATTTTTTCTGATGATTAATAAGGTTTCTGTACATTCTCTGTAGGTTTTGATATCCTTTAATACTGTATTCATCACTTTGAAACTTCTTTCTTTGGAATATAGCTTTGATATCTTTAGAAAGGTTGATAATGTCAGGTGATATCCACTTTTTTGTACATTTAGGGTAATGCCTCTTAGTTACTAATGGAAACGTTTCATTGTACAGCAAAGAAAATTTCCTGTAAAAGATGTCAAAGCCAACATTGAAATTGGTAGCACTATAAATTTCATTCCAGTCATCAGATTGCAAAAGGTGTAAGAATAGCTCAGAATTGGTCTTGTTGATGTTTCTGGTTGAAAAATAAATAGAGTCAGACTTGCAAATATCTGTGCCACTAGCAAAAGTTGCCAGCACAGTGCAGTGGTCTGAAAGTAAGGGATCAAATACAGAAATGGATACATTTTGTTCATTGCAATTGGTAAAAAGATTATCAAGGAGGGTGCTGGATTCAGAGGTTATTCTAGTGGGACACTTGACTAATGGTTTCAAATTATAGGAGAAAAATAACTGACAAAGCGTACTTGTTGTGCACTGCTAACCAAGAGATTAACATTATGTCATAAAGCTCTAGAGCTTTAATATGTCACGTTGCTAACAACACAGGATTGGTATCTACAACAGAGGAAATTGTAAACAACACTGGAATAACTACTGCAGATAATAATCTCTTTAATTTCGTGAAAATAGGGGCTCTCTCGAAATATCATTGGCGTATTCGAAGGCTAAATATGTCAAGTAAGCAAAGGCATTGCTTTGTCACTGGGTGCAAAATGGGTTACGGGACAACGAGATGAGGAAATGTGGCGATGGGTATGAAGAACAAGAAGCTTTTCGCAGCTTCTGTAAGTAGTCGGTATTTTGTATTTACTATTCTCTATTCGATGCTATTTTTAGTTCCATTGCGTCCCGTTTGTTTTGTGGGCGGCGTGAAGGGGCCGCGCATTATTTCCCGCGCTTTATTACCATGGGACGTTTAGGCAACAAATAGGACCATCAGATTGCAATCCATATTTATATTCGTGCTTGTGCTCATGAAAAATTAGGTTACGCTTTTGTACTGTTTTCAAAATACAGTGCCAACTAGTGGATTATTTCAGAAGGTTGCAAACAACGCACAAGTGGGCGAAGCAAAATATTCAATTGGGAGATATACAGCAATTTGTTGAAAACGTTATGCTAGTGGAAAAATAATTGGATTTTGATGCTCCGATACCAATATGCTTATAGCCGAACATCGGCCAGTATTTATATCGGAATTAATTATCGGCTCACCCCTAGTAAAAGCACACATAAGGTGCGCCCAGACGATTTGCTCTAGCAGAATTTGGTTTCACGCAAGGTTCTCAAATTTTTATGATCTATCTCTCACTCCCTTTTGGTGCACATTTCCACAGAAAATTTATAATATGGCAATACTCACAGTGAAATGAGGTGGTAAAGCTGCAGTGTGAGCTCAGTGGTGGCCGCCATGTTGTTAAAAGTGAGGTTTATAGGCTCGCCAATATCCATTTAGCTCGCATGGGAGACAATTGATGTTTTTTGATGGTCGACAAAAGTTACAGACTTGCCTCCACATTCATTCAAACTTCCACTTTCTTGAATCCAGAATTCATTCAAACTCACCCATTTTTTGCCCTTATAAAATGAGATGTTGAAATGTGTAGTGTAGAAATAATTTGCGAGCAGAAATGTTCTGTCAGTGCTAACTCTTACCAATGCAAAGGTAGTAACCCTTTTGCTATGAATGCAGTGTTAATGCGGCACCAATTTTTCATCTCACATGAACAGACGCAGTTTATAAACTGCTTAAATTTTTATACGTAAGAGAACAAACACCATGTTAACACGACTCTGCAGCCAAGCAAGAAATAAGGTCCCAGGTGTCATTAGGGTATGCCATGTATGTTTTTGCTATAACTCTGAATCTCTGTCGGTTTTTATGTATTTGCAATATACATAAATACTAACGGTCCCTCTGACAATGGTTGCATATCTATAGTGTAGTGCATGCTTATGAGGCTTCGCCTCGTGACAAGCATTAGCAATTTATGCTAATGCAAAATTAGTCCTAGATACACTAAGTTTAGGATATAGTGTAATCTATGTTGGTGACTACTCACCGCCTGCCACACACCCTTGTGGTGGCTTGCAGGGTATTTTGTAGATGTAGGGATCACACCCTGCTGGATGCTGGACCCTATCCTTGGCCTCCAGGTGGAAATTCTCTCTACCCTTTCTCTCAAAGAGTTCCACCCATCTTAAAGTTCCACCCATCAAAACATTCATTTTGATGAGAAAACACATATGTGAAATTTTTGTTGAGTTGCGATATCGTTAACACGTGCCGCATGGGGTCTGAAATACCCCACTCAAAAAATGAAAATGTCGCATCATAATAACTGTTTTTAGAGTAAACCTATGATTTTACGATCCTTCAGGGCTAAAATTTCATTATTTTTTACCTAGCTTTAGCCGTTTAGGATATGCAGAAGGGCCAAGCGAGCTCGAAATGCTAATTAGGGGGCGCCGCGCTGCGCCGCCTGCGCGGACGAGTTCGCCTATCCTTAAACCCCCCCCTCTAAGCGGCCCACGACGACACCGCAACTGCTACGGTGTCTCGTGGTAATTACATAGTTCTGGAGCACTCATCCACTGGTTATGGCCAAGAACATGGTCTTTCAGTAATTATTTCAATTTATTAATAACTCGGTCATAAAAATTCCAAATCAGTCATCTTCATTTCAAAGAAATCTGTATAGCTAGCAAAATCAAACAGCAATCTGAAGGACAGTGCACTAATGAAAAGGAAAAATACAAGGAGTTTCAGATACCAATACTTATCTATACGTTTTTATTAAAGTTCTCTCCCTTACATCTGGCACCCTCCTATGTTCTTGAACAACAAGTAATAATTCCAAGTCTTTGGTCAAAGTTCTGCTAAAATCTTTCAACAATTTAATTCCTCTCTCGGCATGGTCATTAACTACTTGCAATGACTTGACTACTCTCTCACCATGGTGGTAACTTGAATTCCTCGCCCAACTGCTGACTGGTAGATCAAAAAATACGCAGTTAATTCCAAAATTTGAAAAAAATAGCGGTTGTTTTCGTGGCTATATTGGCAATACTCATTCGTGGCTATATTGGCAATACTCATTTGTGGTACATCATCTAAATGAATGTGTCTCCTCCTGGACCATTCTTCTTGTGCTTCACGAGATTCGATACCTTCCACTAGCCTCGTTCTTTCTTCATCGCTAAGACAGGAATCGAATACTGTGAGTGACCCACCAGCTCCTCACTCAGGTACCTAAGGTGTCCCGTAATTTTTTTCTAAGCAACTTTAGCGAGAGTGTTCTCCCATATTCAATGAGCTTCTTTGAAAAAAGTAAGTCATTTCTAGGTGCTGATGTGACTAACGGGGAAAAAAGCCAGGCATGGATATAAACTTTTACAATAAATATACAAACATCAAATAGCCCCTTGGAATCAGAATCGGTAATTAGCACTTGCTCACAAAAAACCCAAATTTTAAGTGCGTAAATTGCTTTGCACCTCGCACAATACTTTGGCAGGTTCACCCCCAACAAATATAATTGAGAGCTCTAAAAGCTCCAAGTAATCATCTCTAGGCTGGCCGATCTGATAAAGGCAAATTGGGATATTAGCTTTGTAATATTTTAATAACTAATTCCTACGAACAAAAAATAGTAGCCGCGTACATTGATTTGCTTCTGTGTGAAGTTAATTATTGAGAGTTTCGTCTCCATTTTAAAACTTTCTCCGGCATCTGGGTAACTATGAATGGCCTCATAAGTACTTGTATCAATAGATGCCCACTGACGCTGGAAATTTTTTTAATAGCGAAGTTTATAGCCCAGCTGAACGTCCCCTTATTTGGCGATAAACTCCCTCCAAAACAATTTCAAAGATATGGTGTCGGCCAGGCAACCTTAGCAATTATTTTTTAAAATAAGTGCTCAACCTGTACTGCGGCGCCATTCTTAATCCCTTGAAAAGAATACAACATTGGTATTACTTATCAGTTGCATCATTATAACTGAAAACATCAGGAAAAGAAAAATAAACCAACCCTTGTTAGCGCTGGTTGTATCAAATGCAATTGCTTTAACATTATTGGAAATGTTCCATTGTATCACTCTATTAAAAGCTGCTATTGCAATGACTTTTCCGCTTCCATTCGGAAGCTCTGGGGCTGCAAGCATTTTCTTGGTTCTGACACCTGTAACAACTATTGTCAATCTCTCGTGGGGGTCATTACTACCAAGAAATGGTAGCATTTTACCATCCCAATGCAAAGTCAGTATAGGGTCCGGAGAAAAAAAAATCTCTCACTTTCTCCGCTGAACTAGCCCTGTGCTTATCCCGTTGTCTCCGAATTGTACTTTCATTTATGTTTGTTTGGGATATATCTCCTCCAAACATTCTCGCAAAAATGCTCCTGCAAAGGTGTCGTCGAGGGCCGCTTACAGGGAGTCTACGGACAGGTGAACTTCAATTAAACGTGAAGGTTAAATTGTTGAAAGATTTTTGCAGAACTTTGACCAAAGACTTGGAATTATTACTTGTTGTTCAAGAACATAGAAGGAGGGTGCCAGATGTAAGGGAGACAACTTTAATAAAAACGTCATAAGTGCACTGCCCTTCATATTGCTGTTTGATTTTGCTAGCTATACAGATTTCTTTGAAATGAAGATGACTGATTTGGAATTGTTATGACCGAGTTAATAATAAATTGAAATAATTACTAAAACACCATGTTCTTCGCCATAACCAGTGAATGAGTGCTCCAGAACTATGTAATTACCACGAGACACCGTAGCAGTTGCGGTGTCGTCGTGGGCCGCTTAGAGGGGGGGGTTTAAGGATAGGCGAACTCGTCCGCTCAGGCGGCGCAGCGCGGCGCCCCCTAATTAGCATTTCGAGCTCGCTTGGCCCTTCCGCATATCCTAAACGGCTAAAGCCAGGTAAAAAATAATGAAAATTTAGTCCTAAAGGGTCGTAAAATCATAGGTTTACTCTAAAAGCAGTTATTATGATGCGACATTTTCATTTTTTGAGTGGGGTATTTCAGACCCCATGCGGCACGTGTTAGCGATATCGCAACTCAACAAAAATTTCACATATGTGTTTTCTCATCAAAATGAATGTTTTGACGGGTGGAACTTTTAGCTTTTCCGATTTTCGAAAAATAAGCCGCACCCTACCGCTCATGGCATGTGGCCACGGTCAACTACTTGTTTTTGCAGTGGATACACTAAAAACTATTGGTTTCTAACTCTGAAAATATAGGCTCCTAAGCGTGTTCCTCATGTTCAACTGACCATTTTTAAATTTTAAAGGGAACTCTATCATTATTTTTTAAACAAGTTGTTGGGAGCATCATTAACATAGAACTTTGTTTTTAATTACCATAGAGTTCTGTTTAAAATTTGTAAGTGCAAAGCTAAACACAAAGTCTACACTTTCCAAGTATGAAAAAAAATTTTTTGTCAATCCACTGTGTACACAAATAGGTGACCTAGGGCTGGTACTGAGGTAAAAGGTCGAGATCAACTCCACTCACTCGCCAAGGAAAGGATTTGTTGTTCTGAGCACTTGATTCCCAAAATGGACAAAAAGTATACCTACATGATTCCTTACCACAAGAGAGTTCCATGCAGAAAAGTAGAGTGAAATGCTCTCGGTACTCATGGCAGAGAACATTTCCCATCGCAAGGCTCCAGCACAAAAGGATTAATGAAAGTAAAACAGATGCATTTCCCAAATTGTTTAGATAATTTATTTAAATATTAAATAATTCAAATAATAAGTATTTCTAAAATCAAGACTAGTTATGGAATCATGTTACATCATCCAAGCTTTAGCTGTTGGTGCACTCTACTAACTTTCTATCCAATTTCTTGTCATGTTTTCCATATAAATTATCGCAAATTTCCATGGCCATCTATGTAGTTTCAAGTAGCATCAATTATTCTTATCAATTTCAAGGTCATGTTGCTTGTTACAATTGTGAATATTCTTTTGTATTGGCTAATTGTGGGAACAGAATCGTGAATGATGTGAAAAGAAAATGTTTTTTGAGGTAATGACTCAAATTCTGTGGTGCACAGGAACACAAAATGTATAGCTAATAAGTCCCCTTGTTGGTTACATGAAAATTTAATCATTAGTGTTATTCATGAATATGCATGTTAAGTCTGTAAGTACTTAGAATGACAGTATATTTTTCATTCAAGGCCCTGGAAGAAGAAGAAAAAATGACCCCTGAACAGTTGGCGATCAAAAATGTTGGGAAGCAAGATCCCAAACGTCACCTTGAAGAAAAGGTGGATGTTCTCATGTCCACCAACATTGTCCAGTGTCTTGGAGCAATGTTGGACACAGTGGTTTTTAAGTGAAAGAAAGTAATTCTGTTCTTTATCTTGGAACATAAATGGACTAAGTGTGTGAACTGAAGTGAGGATTGTTAACTTTCCTGTGGCACATTTGTAATTGAGCAGTTTTCATCAGAAACATTGAGTGGTCATTATGCTGAGTTGTTAAAACTTAATTTTCAAAATTCCACATGTTATTTATAAAAAAAATGCTGCTGCCCTTTTTTACAAAAAGCTCAATTTTATGATTCTTAAGTGCGGGAAAATATGAATAAAATATTCCAAGTTCTGAATATGATTTCTTTTAAAATCCTCAGAGTACTGAAATTGAAACTTAGCAATGACCTTTCCATGAGTAGTAAATTATGCTCCCAAATGATGGGAACTTGCAGGAGAACTTGTGAGGCTTCCTGAGGTAATCATGAAGACAACATTATTACCTTTCTTGTCGGGTTTTTCATTGGTATTTAAGTAGATAATTTTACTGGACCACCCATTTTCTAGTTAAAGAAAACTTAAAGGTGATGAATGTTGAAACTGATCCCTATAATGGTGGTTAATCAGCCATGCCAGGTATGTGTAATGCATATTGGTACATAGTTGTTTTTTGCCTGATTTCTGTACTGCAGTGATTTAACAGATAAAGGTAATACACTATGTCATGACTACTAGCATACCCATCACGCCATTCCCTTTCGCGGTAGGCGAAGTCAATGAACTTGGTGATTACTGTTAGGCATAGAGAACTGACTCTCTTTTAATAATATCCTCCGTATTGTCCTCTCCTTGCATACCTCTTTCACTTCTCTTACACTTATGCATTGCTTCATACATGCTCTCCTATTCTTAAGACTCGGAATATTCTTCCTCTTTAGTCTCTCTTCCACCACATTCAAATGTAACTTTCGTCGTTTACCCCTTCCTCTCACGCCATTCACTCCACTATCATATATCTGTTTTGTTTTTCAACTATCATCCATTCTCTCAGTTTGGCCAAACCAACATAATGCATTCCTCACAAGTGTCGATTACAGGAGCATTCAACCCACTCATACCTAACCCTGTCCAGCCTATTTATGCGGCAGACACCTCAGGTACCGCAGGTGCATTAAGCCTACTCTTATGCTTATCCTGACATACCCAGGTTATGCTGCCATATGTGTTATAACATCAGGAGAACAATTTTGTTCACTGCAATTTTAATTTAACTAGACAAACACTTGTTCCTTGATATCCTCAACATACTACCTAATACTTTCCTTCCAGCATTTGAATGCCTTTTAATTTCTTCATCTATCCTGTCATCTTTCACAAGTATTTGCCTAAGATAAAATACTAGAAATCTTCCACTTTTTGCCACAATTATTCCATCATCTATCCTTATCATACATTCTGCCCACTATCCTTATCAAAAACACAGACTCCTAAAAAGGATTTTTTTTTTAATTATTTAAATTGAAGAGTATGGTGAATGCTCCATTTGAGAAAGGTATCTATTGATGGTCAGTGTGTAGTCAGTGTCACTCATCAGTGTGAAGAACTCAGCCAATGGATGTTGCTGTTGAAAATTGCTGGAAGTATAGGGTTATCTGGGTGGGAAATCTAACTACAGACCTTTGATTCTAGTCCAGTGGGGCTGTGTTCGAACCGCCCAAGGTAATTTTGATCACATAACTAAGGCATCAAATGGCACAATAACGAACTGTTTGAGATTTTGGTGTGCTTGAAACATTTGGATGGATAACTTACAGGTTTGATATGTTGATTATTATGACTCTAATCAAGATATTCGACTCATCAACGATATCCCGGTGAAAAAACCCGATCGAAAAGACTGTGTGAGATTTTTGCGAATGATTCAAACACACCAGCATCTCAAACTGTTTGTGGTTGTACCACGTGACTCCTTAGTTATGTGATCAAAATAATCTCGAGTGGTTCAAACACAATCCCCCAGGAAACACTTTTTCCTCTAACAATTTTCGATTCATTAATTATGTGCAGCAGTCAGGAAACATCTACACTGTTGCTATAGGCCTGGAATACCTGGAAAAGTCATGGGAAATTAGAAATTATCCTGCAAATATGCTTTCCCCTAAACAAAATCTGATTTTTTTCTATAAGTGAAGAGTAGGTAACATATTGGGCATTGTCTGTTGGTGTGTGGTTTTTAGTGCCTTGCCTGAATTAGGAGTTAAGCTTTTATTTGGTGTTTTAACTATTAATTATGCCCCTAAAATAAACTTACAGGTCTTATTATTTACAATCATGCTGAGGAAGATGGAACATTTGTTTCTCCTGAGATTGTGTACTGGTAATTCTGGCCCTCATCATCACCAAGACCTGAGAATAATATGTCATCAGAAAGGAAGTCACCTTTCCCCAACAATCATGGCAAAAATAGTGCATAAGGATGGTACAGCGTTAAACAAAGGTTACTTTTTTTCAAAGAATGCTTTAATAATCCTTGGAAAGCTAGTGAATCAACCATGGTATGAGCCATTGATATCTAGGAATAGATCGATTTTTTTACCAAGAAGACATGGAACAGGCTGAGAAAATGCATGACTGATGAGAAGTGGGAATAAATCCCCTCTTATTGTTTTGCTCCAAGGGCTTTCTTGCTATTTTGCTCAATTGTCCATGCAGTAACATGAAATTAAGGAATACTCTCCACGTAGAGTAACTCACTCCAATCCAACCAATATGTGATCGCCCAATATGTATGTATACATATATCGAGTGATACGCTCCAAAATGATACATTTAATTGAAATGCATAATTGGTTGTGGTTCTCCAGCAGTACGGATATATTGGCCATGACAGCTAATATGTATCCACTGAGAACATGTTGTTGCCGTACTAATATAAAATTAAGCATTGTCACCGTTAGGAAAAAATGCAAAACAGGGCTATTTACAGTTAATCAAGCACTACTATAGGGCAAAAAACTTATAGTTGAAGGAAGCACTTGAACTGTAGGACCTTTTTCCCCAGCTCTTTTAGATATATGTATTGAACTTCTCATTATCAGCCCATAAGGCAATGAAGGGTCAGGATCCGAGAATCATCTAATCTCCCTGGGTGCCTTCCAGAAAGGGCCGACATAATCTGAGGACTTGAAGTCATGTAAAACATGCACCCTCTCTTCTCAGTGATTTGAGGGTAAAAGCCTCATGATATGAGTAATCTCCCGGTTAGAGGTAGGTTATGATGAAAGTCAGAGAAAATCCAACACTCTTACACCTGCAGTGCTATATCTACCTCATAATTCATTCTTCATCTCAGTGTGTCATACCTTTCTTCCCATCCATAAAACCTATTCTCTTTCTTCCCCGTTTGCCCAACATCCTTCCCTCTATCACAGCCTTCAGCAAACCATTGCCCCTCATTACCGCATCCAGCCACCTACCCTGCCTTCCCCTAATCTCATCCAGAAGTTTTCCCTCCTCACCAACTAGGTCAAGAACTTCCTCATTTGTCTTTCTTTCCATCCCCCTCCACACCCACATTTCGAATGCCTGTTGCCTATTTTCATCTTCCTTTCTCAGAGACCACATTCCTGCCCCATACAACGCCACACTCCATATCAAGCTCTTCACCAGCCTCTTTCTTATACCCTTACTTAAGGCCCTGGTCATTCTCTCCCTTGTATTATTGAATGCTTCCTTTGCTAGCACTATTCTCCTCCTAATGTTTTGCTACTATGCCGATTTCCTTCTAGCGTACTATCCAAGTAATTAATTTGTTCTACTTACTCCAGTTTGTGCCCTCCTATTTTGATGACCAGCCTCACTTTCTTTGCCCTAGAGAATCTCATTACTTTTGTTTTCTTATGATTAATCTTAATTTTGTATTTCTCACACTGCTTTTCCAATGCATCTTCTAGAGCTTGCAATCCTTTAGATGACCGACTGGCCAACACCTGGTCGTCTGCGAATCTATCAGATTTTATCAGCTAGCCTCCTACTTGGATTCTCACATTTAGCTCTTCCCAAGCCTCTCTTACCATTACCTCAGCATAGATGTTAAAAAGCAAAGACGACAACGGGCACCCTTGCCTTACCCCACGACCTATTACTGCTCATCCTGATTCACCGTCAGCTACCCTCACCTGAGCCGTCTGGCTTATATAAAAGTTTTGGATGAGTCTCCTATCATACCAATCTATTCCTATTTTCCCAGTATCTGCATTAGTTTCTCCCAGTTTACTCTGTGAAATGCCTTTTTGAAATCCACAAACCAAGCAAAAACATACTATACTCTACATATTATAGGTACTCTATGTTTCTATCTATGAGTGTCCTCAGAACCGCATTAGCACCAGGAGTTGCCCTCCCCTTCCTGAATCCAAACTGTGGTCATCGCCTAAATAGTAATTTTCTCTATTCTCCCACCTTCTATTTAATATATTCTAAGCAAAATTTTTGCTGCGTGTGAAATTGAACTAATAATTGTTCTATGCTCCTCGCGATGCTTTCTTCTTCCTAGGGATAGGTATTAATACTGTTTTCATGAAATCCTCTGGCCATACTCCTTCAGTGGCATCGGAAGTGGGGGGCAGGAGCGGCCGAAGGCCCACCCCTCGTAATTTGCATTGGGCCCTTTCAGGCAAAGAGGGCCCTTTTGGAAGGCCTCACGGATCTCAAAACTTTAGAGAAATTATGTCGCATGAGGTCCTTCGCAATCTGGTCCGGGACATAAAGGAATATTTATTCTTTTCGCTGGTGGCCGATGGTACATGATGTACCACCGATGCCTCAGGCAATGAATAGCTATTCCATTTGCTTTCGATATGTCAACAAGATGACATAAGATGTGCACGAAGTCTTCGTTAGCCTCTATTGCATATCAAGTGGGACTGCGTCATCTGTTAAGATGACAATTTTTTATGTTCTTCTGTGGTTAGGCCTGAGCAAGAATTTTCTTCGTGGACACGCAGCGACCATGTTCGGAAGACTTAATGGCGTGCAAAAATTGACTACGGATGAGCATTCAAAAGTAATATTTGTACACTGCTCGAATCATGCGCTGGACTTAGTCATTCAAGAATTAGCCAAACAATGTGACATATTTGCTGATAGCCTATGTCTTGTAAAAGGAGTTTCAAAAGCTATCATGGAGCCTGCTAAAAGAAAGCAGATTCACAACGACATCGTTATTGAACCATGCTTAACTGATTCTGGGTCTGATAAAATTCAAGCCCCTACGAGGCTACGACTACGTATGGTGTGTCCGACCCGTTGGTGCATAAACACTGCTGCATTGCGAAGATTCCTGGAGAACTATTTACGAGTGAGGCAAACCTTAGGGATTATGCCCAATGACAGCTCCATCAACATGAGTGATGAGCGTAAAGCCTCTCCTCGGGGTTATCTGGGGAAAATGGGAAAATTTCAACGGTCATGGCTTTGAAAATTTTGCTTCTGATTTGCGAACCCACCAAGCAGCTTGCGAAGGCTTTGCAGAAAGAAAATTACTCCGCGATTGGAGCAAAACATCCCGTCTAGAGTCTGTATGACACATTCAGTGCAATGAGCAACCGAGGGCAGAAACCGAGACACTAAACAATAAACACGATCTTAGGCTTACAATTCCCTACCCCCCCTCCCCCTCCGAGGAAGTTTGAACAGCTTGACGGAAGAGTACCCGTTTGGCTAACCGCAAAGGACCAGCTTCGGAAAGACTACATATCTCTGTTGGATTGGGTAAAGTCCTAGCTAACGCGTCGATTTGATCAGCCTGGTAAGAACCAGCTGATCAAGCTTGAGCAAATTTTGTTTCCGGGTGGTCCCAGAGTTATCACGGAACTCAAGGTGGAGCTTGGGGTTCATGAGAGTGACTTCAACGTAGCCGAGTTGGCCTCCCAACTTCAAATTGCGGACACCATGGTCAGTGAATCAAAGACCCTAAGGCATTATGCCGATTCACTGAAACTCGTGTCGCCTATGATGAGGGAGGATTTCCATGAGCAAGTGACTTGCCTCGTTATTTTGCTGTTGACTGCACCTACTACGTCTACTTCATGCGAGAGATTCTTCAGTGGTCTGAAAAGGTAAAAGACATATGCGATCCAGTATGTGGCAAAAGAGATTTACACATCTTCTCTTACTCCATACGCATAAAGACATTATTACGTTGAAGCTGTTGCTGGTGGAAATTATGAATGAATTTATTTATTTTATTTATTTTCAATAACCACTGAAAACAGCACTGGCCTTTATATCGGGGTATTAACAATATTAACAGTGGACGAGCACACACAACCATGCCCTAGGAAGTGAAAAATCCTCCCCAGGCGGGATTTGAACCTGCCACCTTTGGGTTAGCAGGCGAGGATGTTACCACGCCGCCACCGAGGCCGCGAGTAGGACCACTGAAAGAAGGAAAGCTTTTGGAATTTCTTTGAATCCTTTGTAATCTTAATCGAATAACATGTTCAATATAGTTCCTATACAAATTTCTAAGAAATGAATAGTCATCATTAATAAAAATTAAATTTCACTTGTTTCCAGCTTGCTTTTTCCTTTTTGGCACACATTCTCACACATATGCTCTTTTTGCGAAATTCTAGTCTCTACCCCCTCCTATCTGCAAAAAATACGGGGCCTTTTCTAAGGAGCCTTAGGGCCTTTTCAAGGTTGGCCCCCTCCAGTGAAAATAGCTCCGACGCCCCTGTACTCCTTCCTCAGATCCTACGAATAAGTTCAAAAAAGGATCGTCTCCCCTACTACCTAGATTCTTCAATAACTCCAAAGGTAGGTTATTGGCTCCCATGGCTTTTCTATCCTTCATCTCCTTTATGCCCTGTTTACACTATAACTAGCTTTTTACACTTTTTTGGCTTACCAAGGTTGGAAGTTGGCCGTGTGAATGCAAGTTGGTGCTAACCCTAATAAGTTTTTATACCTTGGTCGAGAAACCATGGTTGGCGCTAGTCACCAGGTTTTGAACTACGCGTAAACGGTGTATTAATGCCCTCTCTATTTTGCTGTCAAGTACCTCCGGTGCGTGGTTACCCTTATCTATTGTTCTTTCACCCTCATATCTAGGTTCACAGGTCTATTCTCACTGTCGTATAGCTCCTCTACATATTCTCTCCACCTATCCTGGATATTTTCCCATTCAATTAATATCTTCTCCAGTTTTTCCTTAACCTTTGGTATTGTTTGCTCTCTCTTAACACCCTATAAAATTTTCACTTTGGCATATAAAACACCCACTTCTCCCCTTTCCTGCAGCTTACCCATTTCGTCGCATTGTCCCTTCCACCAGTTTTCCTTTGCCAGATTGGTCACTCGCCGGAGTTTATTTTTGAATTCCTTAAGTACTTCTCCTTGCCTAGGTCAGTGTTGACATTTTGCCACATCCATCTCACCTCCATTTTCCTAATCATTTCTTCCGTAACCTACTGCTTCTTAATCCTCCTCATTTCCACTGTCCCAAATGTCTTCTCTGCCACTCCTACTATGCCTGTTTTCATAATCTCTCCTCTTCTCTCGATCGTTGCCATCCGCTTTGCTTCACCTATGTTCTTTTCCACTAGCTCTTGGTATTCCCTCCTTTTCAATCCTTTCAAAGCTTTAAGGTTTCACCTCTATATATATTCCTATGTTTACAAACCCTTTTGAATAAAACTTAACAGTTCATCATGACCAAGTTATGATCTGAGTCCGCATCCTCACATGGATAACTTAGCGAGTTTTTTTACCCTGTTCCTATACTTAATTATCGCGGTGAATGCCTGTTTGCGGAGTATAGGTTTTTATGGCAATCAGCTCCGTCATTTTTGGATTTCAACTATTGCGCTTTTAGGACGCCCATCATGCAATGCAACACTTGGCGGGACGGGCCATCTCAAGACCGTCTATAATGTAAGATTGAAATATTAAATTTTCGTGCAATATTAATAGTTAAAATTAATATTATATGTATAATTAATTGTATATCGCATTAATATGAAAATACTTGCACCGTGCCGGTGCCTCAAATAAGGAAGATGCTGGGATTGGACGAGCACCGCCATTATCGATTGTGGATATCGCTTGTATCGATTCGGCGGATTCGGCAACCATTTTTGGAATTCGTACTGAGTGAGTTGAAAGGTAAGAGTAAACTTTTTTAAATGTTTATTTTTCAGTTAAATTAATCATCTTCAGTGGCTGCCTCCGATTAAATATATCCTGTAAAGCTCATAAAACAGTGGTCTATAGGGATGCATGGCCTAAAACGTGGTATATTTGATTGTTTGTTCAAGCACTGTGTTTCTTATTTAATGTATAGTTAAGGGTTCCACATGGAATAAGGCGATTATGAGTGATATTGTCGGTTTGAGCAAGTACACGGGTAACTTCAATAGTTTTCGTGTGAGAAAGTTTTTTCAGTATGATTTATTGTGAAAATTAAAAAAATAAACATGCCGCCGGCAAGGCGTCCGCAATCAAAATAATTATTTTGATGTAATGATATTTAAAAATTAGTGCTTTTATATTCATGGAAAGAGGTTTATTACACCCGTATTGACCCCATGTGTTTGTGCGTTTGGCATTGTGAAGATACAGGAAGGGGGAGGGGTAGCGTGTGGTCAATATTTACTAAGTTATGTACCGTCTTGGAGGAACTCATTATATACTAATTTTGTCTTTGGTAATGATATTCCTACTTATTATGTGTTGGTGAATTTCACATGTAATATTGGTTTTACTTTTTTTTATTATTTTATTTTTTTTCTCCAGGACCCTATACAAGTTATCGCTAGTTGAAGTATGCCATCGCGCTCCCCCAGCCGTCGGTCGTCTCCGCTGTCTCCTCGCTCTAGGCCTTCTTCTCAAAGGTCTCCCAGTTTTGGAATGCATGGAAACTCAAGAAGGGGAAGGTCATCCCCTACTGATGGTCGAAGTCATCGGATGTTATCAAGAGGTGCGGCAGTCAGAGGCAGCGACGGCTCCCGAGGACGAGGAACCGAAGTTAGGCAACCTCCTAGAAGGTGAGCCTCAGGTTTTATATTGATGACTACATAGATTTTTATGCCAGAATGCGTGTGGTGAACATCATATTTTTCTTTTATTTACTGGCCTTGTATATGGAGAAGAAACTAACAGAATGTCAATAATCTTGGTAAGAATAAAAATTTAAGGTAAAGGTGAGCTTTCGTCTCGCACTTGTTTTCGCGAGTTTCACCCACTTTAAACAGAGATATCAGAACCAATTTGACCTCACTTATTATGCAAGCTTTGCAAATTTGTTTAACACTTTCAACACAACATGCATCAACTACTTTAGAAATGAGAAACTTTCAAACCTGAGAAGTGCGTTTTTTCCTCTCCGCCATATCGTGAAAAAATGCCGTTTCCTCTTTTCCACTGTATGTAGCGCAGCGATCGAGCAGTTGGTTCTCTAGCATATACACACCTTTTCTACACAGTTTCTTCCCTCCTTCCACTCAAACTCGCCCCGCAACAGCCATTTACTACAATGCAATTCCATTCATTCCACCGCAGTAAACATTGCACATTTCACTTCAAATGAAGGATTTACACTTCCTTTTCACTCACATTCATTCCACTGTACTAATAACATTTCACGTATCACTTTAAATGGAGGATTTACACTTCCTAATTGAGCGTACACGATTGGCAAATCATGGCGACCATACACCACACATGCAAGTCAGAAAATGATTAATGCCAACTACTCTCAACAATTAACTTCCAACTGTTGACAGTTAATTTCCCCCTTCCACACTACCCGAGAGAACTCCGTCAACAATACCATATCATTAGCCTTTAACAAAAGCCCACTTATATTAACGTTGTGACCTGAGGGATTCTATTCTTAAAATAATACGCGAAATAACATTTTAGCCTTCTATCAATGCTCACCAATAATCACCAATAAGCGTGAGGGATTCTATTCTTAAAATAATACGCGAAATATCATTTTAGCCTTCTACCAATTCCCACCAATAAGGGTGAGGGATTCTATTCTTAAAATAATACGCAGAATAACATTTTGAAACTTCAACCAATGCTCACCAATAATCACCAATGAGCGTGAGGGATTCTATTCTTAAAATAATACGCGAAATAATATTTTAGCCTTCCACCAATTCCCACCAATAATCACTAATGAGCGTGAGGGATTCTATTCTTAAAATAATACACAGAATAACATTTTGAAACTTCAACCATTCCCAGAAATGCCCGTTTCCTCGTTATCGATCGCGCTAAAAATGCGTTTTCCGCTATTCAAACTCACGAAAATGAGTTTTTCACTTTTGATTATAACCAATTCGTGTTTAATTCCATTGGCCCGCAAACCTCTTTGTGGGGTGGGTTCAGGGCAAGTTACGGAAGGGGAAATCGTTTTCCGCTTTTCCAAATCACGGGAACTCAGTGAAAATCATCATTTTGAAACGTCCTTGACTCCCAGATATGCCCATTTCCAAATCACGAAATTGCCTTGAAAATCATCATTTTGAAACGTCCTCGACTCCCAGAAATGCCCATTTCCACTTTACCATTTCCACAAGAAATGCGTTTTTCACTTTTGAAAATGGCCAAATCGGGCCCGCGTACCGTCCCACCCTAGCACCCCTGTTTCACTCCATAGGTAAGTCTGTTGGGGGGGTGGGTTAAAGGCATATTGTAGAGGTGAAATTAGTGTTATCCCTCTAACGGTTGTTCGTGAAAACCTTCAAATATGGCGTCGAAAACGGACGAAATAATCGAAAAATTAGTCATTTTCAAACGTCTATATCTCAAAAAACTACTAGTCACACCGGTATGATTATTACATTTTTACAAATCTGCATTCTTCCTCTACTCCCAGGTATCACATTCAATTTCGTCAGTTTCCTACGTTTTTCAAAAAAAAAATTTGAAAGTGCGAGACGAAAGCTCACCTTTACCAAATTCAAAACTTAATCCTCTACCAAAATAAAAAAGGGATGTTTACCCATTTTCTTACATGAGCATTTTTGTTGATGCAAACTGATCTCCCACAAGACTTCCACCCAGGGTAAATGGAGAAACTGCCACATTTACAGAAATGTATTACTTATCATTGATAAAAAATAAGTAGTTTAATCACTGACTTGGCTCCCAGTGATAAATTGGCATGCCTAATTATCACAGACTTCAGTTATTTATTCGAGCCACTTATATGTTAAAAATTGTTACTGGCTTTTGATAAGTCCTGTGTGGCATGTCTATGACTAGTTATTCGCTTTATCATTTTATACCTTAAGCCAGTAGAAAATGCACAATCCCAGTGGTTCATAATCACAGGCTCAGTGCTCAAAATATTGTGTATCACTGATGGTGAGTGCTTCAAGTGCTGAGTTCAGTAATTAATTACTGATCAACCAGTAATTATTTTCTGTGAGGGCAGATGGAAAAACATACCTCAATCTCTAAATGTTTTGTAAATACATGACTACCAAGTCAAGTAGGTGCTAGGCTGTCTGTAAAATTAGCTGAGCTGTGGCCGTTAGGCCTCAGAAAGAACAAAAATAAATGTATTGCATTAATTGAAGAACATTGAGCCCTGAGATGTGCTCAACATAATGGCAGGAGTTAAAAGAAACATTCTGATTTCCCCATATGCATTCTTCCTGTAGTTTTGTTTATACCTATTCCTCTATCCATTTTAGGTAAAATTTTCGAGTTTAGGATTATTTATTTAACAACCAATGAACACTTAACTGTGGTTTAAAGTTTATTTGAGGCTTCAGTTGTCTTCCCTCAGCATCACCTCATTAATGCCACAAGCAAGCGATAATGCTGCTCTTCCGGGCATGTTTGTTTTTCTGATTGTCGTTAAACCTCTTGTTATTATTTCTGTCTGCATAATATACAGATGTCCGAGGCACAGTTAACCTTTCTATATCCAGAGATAAAATTGACATTTTTCTTCAAATTTTTGTATGTTTCTCTCTCAAGGTACCCTTTTTGGGAAAATAAAATAAAATCTTATATAAGTTGGAGATTTTTTTTGCTGGTAACTATAGGTGCCACTGAGCGGTTACAATGTCACTTGATTCATCCATTCAAAAATGTTAAGTTTTATGAATTTTGGTGTATATTATTTATTAGAATGGCCTTAAAACTTATTAATAAAAAGGATTTAAAATAATTAAGTTTAAAATTTCTTTGCAAAATATTCAAAAGCTAAACAAAAATTGAAAAACATTTTACATGCTTTAATTTTCCAATACCTATAAAGGTGATGGTAAGATTAGAAGCACCTAGGATGAAGAGAACTCGAGCACTTTTTGCATAAATATATGGTTCTCTTACCTCATGCCATACATCTTTTGTATTTTGGATCACTTAGAGCAACAACATAATTGGTATTGTCTATGCATGTATCTACCACGGGTCCATGGTAGGACCGTGACCGTTTCTTTGGTAGTATAATGTCCTCAGATGTACCTCACTTCTCTCTGGAACTGCAGAAGTTAGCTATTATAATCCAGTTTCCTGTGCAGTCACCATCCTGAGTGCCTAGAGCATCTGGTCCCCGGTTAATAATTCTTGCCACTATTTTTTCATCTGAATGTTTATACAGTACTTAGAGAGGAATTAGCCACATGCAACTGCATCGCTCATAATTTCATTGTATCCTGACATCATGTCTGGCATAGGAATAGCTTTTCCCTTGTTATCACTGGAATAGTATCTTTTCTCTTGTTATGCCTCCATTTTGGAAATACATTTACTCATTACAGTGATAGCAGCATTGTCATTCCATCTTGTTATCAGATGTTAGCCATTTGATACACATCCAATTTCATCCCACTTCATTTTGCTAAAACATTTTTCTCGGTCAGCCAATAACTTTTACTGTTATTTCATGAATTGTTCCTGTTCTACCTCAAGGCTAGGACACAATCAATGTTAAGGTGTGACGTGAGCCATAAATCGGAAAATGGGAGACTGGAACTTTCACCCAGTGAACATAATCACTGTGTAGGCGCACCAGGTGCTCATTAAGAAAATAATTAACTGTTGCATGACCAACTGGGGATTCAGCCAAGGGCTAAATCAAATAAAGCTGAATATAACTAGTGATGCAGCAATCCCTGCAGTAACTAGCATAGCTTTCATCTGAAAGAGGTCTAAGTTGATTCCACCATATAATGGACATAACTGTAATTTCATTCATATTCTGGGGACTTATAGAAAAATGGTTTCTCTATCTGATATTAGCAACAAAATGTTACCTTTCCATGCGATTTTTCTCACAAATCAAACTTGAAATTATTTTGTGTTAAATGCTAGAGCGGAAAAAATATGGGGGAAACAGTATTTTTCTATCTTATATAAAAGCCATTTTCATGAAAAACTGTATATTACCTAAGCGAAAAATAGCAGAAAGTTGCATAAAAATTATACAAACACATCTTACCACCTTATTTTTTGAGTTATTGGCTAATAACTGCAATGAATGAATTCAATATGTGGTAATTCTATAGAAATGGCACTGCAGTCACTCCTATGGCTATAAAAAAGTGCTTGTGAAAAATATATTTGTGGACTAATCTGCATATTTTTTACCTTAATTTTGGATGTCAGTAGTTAATGCCACTCATCAGCAAAGGCATAATTTTTAAATCCAGTTAAACAAAAAGTTGGAATTCAGCATTTGTTTTGACTCACAGAGTCGTGGAGGAACCTCCTTAATGTATAGGAGGATGATGTTACTCTTCAGTTTGGACTATTGCTACTGACTGCAGGGTGTATAGTACTATTAAAAAGATGGAAATAGTATAGCAAAAGATGGTGTCTAAGGCCAATTAATAAATAAATGCAATGTAGGGGAGCTTATGAAAATATTTTCAAATCTATGAGCACCATGGATGAAGAAGACTACTTAAGTACACGCTTATGGATCAAAGGCAATTTGCCAAGCTGAAAAAGTTGGTGACACCTTTTTTAGTCAAGAGAAACCAGCAAAAAGCTCTCTGTTGGCCATAGACTAATAAAGTATAAATTACCGCTGACAATGATTTCACCAGTGACTAGGACAATTTTTACCCTGCAATTACCATTGCTCTTCAGTGCAGCCTTCTATTGGGTAAAGAGTAATATCCGAGGAAAGCAAAATATTGATAGAAGAGTACATCTCCTTTCTAACTTAATTAAAGTTATGGCATCCTTTTGATCCAGCATTTGCATAGCTGTTGAACTAATATTTGATCAAGTTCTTGACTAAATGCATAAAAATCAGTATTCACTGTTGTCTGAAAAAGGTTTTTACCGTGGGAAGAAATTAAGCGAAACTCATGTGTGCCTTCTTAGGATCATATTTGCAAGGATGGTCTTTCAGTGATATACACACAATTTTTCTCGTTCTTCTTGGAGTCACTATCCGGTGTGGATAGCTGTTCTTTATCATCCTTCTTCTTCATCATTCTTCTTCTATGTCAGAAGAGTTAACAGCAACCACCTCCATATTTTGAATTGCTATCAGGAGATGGGTTGAGTAGACTGTCACCTCTCTGAGGCATCAATGGCTTCATCAATCAACACATATCATACTTCCTAAGGAGTTGTAAATGTAATAGTCTTTGGTGCCAGCTCCTCATTGGAATTTGCTTCATTTTCCCGAATGCATTCCAGGCTCAGATTCCAACTGGCTGTTTTCTTCTTGTTGCAAGAAAAAAGAGTGGCAATAAAGAAAATAAAATATATGTTAAGGTCTTGTCAATTGGAAAGTGAAATGTTTTGTGGCACGGATTCTTCTTGCAAAAGATATGATAATGTAGAACATAGAAATTTCATCCACTTTTCCAGTTTTTGAAAATGTAGCGAACACGAGTAATAAAAGAATGAGGAAAATAGGGAAAAATCTCCTACGTTAGTGTATAATTTATTTTTATGTCGAAGAGCATATGTTTCGAAGGTCATTTTATCTCTCAACTTCAGTAATAACATGCGGTGACATACTTATTGCATCTCAATTCTGAGAAGGGTGTCAAATGTGTTTCTCATATGCATATGGTCGGTGGGTGTCCGACACCCAGAGCTTCAAAAATTGTATTTTTTCTCACCACAGAAAAAATAAATGATGCTAAATTTACTTTCAATATACTCACAACACCTGAAAGCTCAGCTGCTCTAGAGTTTGATACATCTGAGAGGATGAGATGAAAAATACAGTCAACTCTCGATTATCCGGTTTGCGGATTATCCGTGCTATTTTCTCATCCCTACACTTAAAAGTTTGAAAAATATTCCAATGGTAAAACTAAATAAATTCTTTGAAAGTTCTATTTATCTAAATAGAATTGCAAGTTTGTAAATGTCTCTTTTTAGTTTAACTTTTTAATTTAATCACAATATTATGGAAGTTGTTTGCTACGTTTAAGAATGATGAAAACTCAGCTGCATCTGCTTCTTTAATTATTTATCCGTTCTTTCCCATTACCCTTTGCCACTGAATATTCTATCTTCCTAAAACGAACAGAATAGTAAGTAAACATTGGAAATAATGTCAAATAAACTAATTGTAAATAAACTAACTTATATTATACTTAAAAATAACTACTTACTGTTCTGTACATTCTTACTTTTTGGACTGAATTAATAAATTCGAAACAGTATCAGTGCTCCCTGGTCATTATTCGCCGTTGCACAGTCATTTTTTTTTACCCAGATACGATTGTGCCAGTTCATTCGTGTGTGGTAATCTCAATAACTTCAAAGTTCCATTTGTTACTGTAGTGCCGCGACAACGGTGATGCAAATGGCTGAAAACGGAAGAATATTGCCCTTTCCATCGCTAAAAAAACTAGAATTGATTACAAGAAATTAAAAAGGAGATACTCAGCTTAAACTGGCAAAATAATATGATGTGGAATTACAAACTGTTTCGGATGTAATTAAGAATAAAAGTAATCTGATGAAGTTCACTGCAACCTCAGACAGTGGTTTGGGACCCTCAAAGCGTAAGACTATGAAACGATCAACCTTTCAAGATTTAGACTCCGCCATGCTTATTTGGTTCTTTCAAAAACGGTCAAGTGGTATACCCGTCTCAGGCCCCATGTGCGCACAGCAGGCTAAACGTTTTCATGAGACTCTAGAGATAGAAGGAGATTTTAAAGCTTCTTCTGGGTGGTTGATGAGATTCAAGCAGCGACATGGAATTCGTGAAATTGCTATTCAGGGAGAGCGATTGAGTAATAGTAGTATTTTTGTTTAACGTGCTTCAACGGCTAAGGTCATTTCACACTTATTGTCTGCCACGCGCAGACAGGGGCAACAGCACTCGGACGAATCAGAGGATCACCCCTCCAACCTCGAGCCAAGCCCAACGATGCTTAACTTTGGTGACTGATCGGGAACCGGTGTTTCCATCGTGGCAGCCCGTTACCCCGAGAGCGATTGAGTGGCAATGTTTCAGCCGCTGATGCTTTTCGCTTGGAGTTCACAAATTACGTTAAGGAAGAAGAGTTGGCACCCGCACAGAAGCTCTGGCGAGTGTTGAAACTTAGCTGGATTACATGCGCAACAAAATGATTTCGATTATTGTGACATAATATCAGCCAGAAAAATAAGAACTACAATAAAAGAAAACATGAAGAAATCAAGTAAACAGCAAAAAATGATTTGTTATTTCCGAGATTCACAAAAAAAATTTGCTCTATTCTTGATGTTCACTTCGATAATGATTTTTACATTTGCTTCAAATACGGAAGATATGCTATTGTTTTTTTATGATATATAAGCGCCCACTATCTTTCGTTTCAAGCATTAGAAACTAATTTTTTGGTAAAAAAATTTTTTACATGAATGTTGTAATTTCATGATATTCGAAATAAACAAACCAGAAAATTAGTATTTTGTTATTCACTTGTTTTCTGGGCGTAACACCTGCAGTCAATTGTAATGCGAAATATTTTTAATCCTGCTAATGCCGAATCTATATATTATATCACATATTTTTCAGAGGCTCACAATATAACAATGTTTTGTATTATATAATCACTTCGATGTCATATATTTACTGATAATAAGCAAGATGTCAGTTTTTTATTATCTATGTGGTCAAGCTAAGTAAGTACCCATTATGTTGTGTTTTAAGCATTAGAAGCTATAAATTGATAAATTTTAACGATATTATTATATTTCGAAATGATAATAATATTTATTATTTCATTAGTTGTCTTGCGGTAACTGCTGCAGTCTGTAATGTGACCTAGTTTCCATTCTACGAAGTGAAATGTTAATATCACGACCACATTTTACATGTTTTTCGGTTATCAGTGTTTTTCGATTATCCGTGCCTCGTCCTGCATCCATTAGCACGGATAATTGAGAGTTGACTGTATTACATTTCTAAATCACTCTGGGTGTTTAACACCCAGGCGACTTTACTCGATGGTTAAACAGTGAAATACCTTTATGTTATTTTGTAATACTGACGGAAATAGCTTTTTGTGTCTTATGTGCATCACAGAACAATATTTGGGATAGCTCTTTGATATTGAGAAAGGTTGTAGTGCCAGGCAGGAAGAATAAAATGTTATCTAGTGATGGTAGTTTCCTTTTACTGTACCAAAAGCACTGCTGCTGCTGTTGGATTACTGATTAAAATAGGGGAAGCCATTGTTAAGTCTCAAGTTATTACTGTGTCTCTAATGAAGAAGAACATCAGGTGTTTCTGTCAGGCACAGTAGACCATTTTGGTGTTCAAACTAATGTCATTCATGAATATTTAATGGTAACTTTTACAACACCATATAGCAACATGACCTGGGTTTCTTTCAACTTTCCCAAAGATGAGTATTTTCTTTTAAACCTCATTCAATTAGAAGAACATGTTCAACTGCCAGGACCATATTGACTCAAGGAAGAAATGAGGTGTTTGTGCTCTTAATTGTAATGACTGCAAAGGTGGCTAAGTTGGACAGACCCCAAGAACATTTTAATGCTATTAAAAACAACTGTGACAATAGAAGCAACTTAGGCTAACACCTTAGTAATGCTAATAACAGTGACTTCAATGTGAAAATTTTACATTATAGCAACCTTCGACATGAGCTCAATGCTGTAGAACAACTTGAAATTTCAAAAAGACTTCGTGACCCTGACACATGACTCGTTAATGATTGTCTGTTCCCTTCCCCTCCTCTATCCTTGAGGCAGTTATTCAATGATCCCTCCTCCTTTCTTCCTCCCCTCCTTTCCCTTCAGAATAGAAGAAAGTTCCTGATATTTGTATTCGCCTGATGATGCTCATGCATTGATATCCGGGTCTTGTTTTTAAGTGTTGTTATTTGGTGCTGTAAAAGTTATCATTAAATATTCATAATATGGAATACCACGAAGTTACGAAAGAATTTGTTTTATTTAATGCCATGCACTTGCAGTTCTGATCATTGCATATTTACTGTAACTAGTAAACCTTTTTTCTTTCAAGTAGTATACCCTCTGGGAGTTATCCACAAGGCCAATATGCAGGAATGTCGCATGGCTCCTCACAGCATTCCCCTCGGAGAGTTGCTCCTGCAGCTGTAAAGAGACATTCGTATTCTCCACCTCTCCCAGTAGTCCCGTCGACATCTGGCCTCAAAAGGAAGTACATGCCACTTCCTCGATCTTCTTCGTCTTCCTCGTCATCTCCACCCCGTCCTCAGCATCGCCACATGCAGTTGCTGAAAAAGAAAAAGCTGGCTGTGGGAAGGATGGCTTCATCAAGGGAACCACCACTTACAATTCCTGTCAGGAAGCGGTCAAGGTGTGCATTTTTGTAAACTAACCCATTGAATCAAAACAATTGTTTGAGACTGTGACCTAGTAATATTGTGTTCCTATCTAGACTAGAGCATTGCTTAGTAGTTGCCAAAATGCCCTTATGGTTACACTGTTGGTGGTTGTGGTTATGTGATAATCCTGTTTTTTATTAACACTAGAAGGGCGGGATGGGTTATTTTGATCCATAACACGTGTTCAAAATCAAATTTAACTACTTATTTGTGTTTAGATTCTTTTTTAATTTTGTAACTTTCTGCATTTTTACTTATATTTTACTTATATGGAAAGAAAATTTCGTAATTGTTGTTCCTTCAGTTTTAATTTATGTTGTATCTAGAAGGATGGCCATGGGTCATTTGGACCCATTACTTCTCTTGATATTGGAGTCAAGTGTTCTCATCATTTTCTTCTGCTATACATCACCGATATTTATTTATATCAACTAAAATATATTAGTTCGCATTTGAATCAGTACTTGAAACCTTTATATTTAATTTGAATGCCATTCGTCGATAGCGGAGCTCTCCTGGTTGCGGCTTACCAAAATTACAGAAATTTTTTACTTTCAAATCATTTTTTAATTTGACTTACAATTGAAATCGTCAGAGGAATAGGATTAAAATATGTCACTTTCATTCTGCTGTTGTATACATTATTATCTTGTTCATTATTAAAATATGTAGCGTAACGTTTGACAGCTAGATGATACGAATGTGAGCAATATTGCTTCCATTCGCAGAACGAGAGGTTACTGTGGCCAGTGGTGCAACAGTGGAAAAGGATAGTCCTGACCATTGCTCGCCAAATAGTTTTGACCTCTCACTAGGAATACACACGTTTTCCCAAACCTGTTTTGCTTCCGAAGTGTCGGCACACTACTTCTCAAAGCCGTCTAGAGTATTCGCCATGCTCAAGTTGTAAAATCGTTTCCAAATCCCCTATTATTTCGCTGCATAGGAAAATTACTCCATGGGATGGAAAACAGAGGAGGAAAGAGTTTTGGCTCCTATGAGAGCAGAAGAGCCTATTGTTTTTGTCCCTTTTTTTTCCAATGCCGAACATTTTCCAATGCCGAAAAACTCTCCAATCCTTCCGGCGGCAAGACAGTATGCGTGGAAAATTCTCCACTTGCTCGGTGGCAAGAAGATGGCCAGTCCATGTTTTTTTCAATATATTGGATCTGGCTTGCATTAACAGTTGGGTGTTGCACAAAGAAGTGACGAATAGCAAAATAAGTAGAAGGAAGTATATTCAAAGACTGGTAGAAGAAGTGGTGGGGATGACAATTGAAACGAAACCCTCATCTTCCCAGGAAACAGACGCTACTACCCCAAAGGACCAGAAAAGAAAACATTGTTAAATTTTGAAAAATTGCACAACCAAAATGCAAATGTATGTTCTCAATGGAATAGAAGTGTTTGTGGACACTGTACTGAAAAAATACTATGTGCGTAAGTTGTGTAGATAAGTGATCTTTTATCTTTCCAAATATATGTACATGTCTATGTATGGGTGTGATTTTTATATAGTACCTTAGTTTTTTTTAAAGGTTTTTAAAAATTAATATTTATCAAATAAAAGGATATTAATCTAAATGTGCACAAATTTCTGCCAGTGTCTTCATTTTCAAACTATTATGCTTGATAATAGCCTAATATGAGCACTGCTGAAGAGAATCAACTGATATAATTTTATTTTTCAACAATCAATTGCTAAAAAATAATTTTTATTGCTAATAATATATAGATGGTGCCTTCTTAATGTCATTTGTGGACAAAAATGAAGAACCGGGAGAAATAAGTAGCTATTCGATGATGGAAAATTTATTGGGTCAAAATGACCCCTACCCGTCTTTCTAGGTTTAGTTGATCTGTCAACTCTAATATCTGAACCCTGGTAAATCACTAGAAATATAAGATAAATACTATTGAAAAACTGAAAAGATGGTATTCCCATGGGAAATTTGCTACTTCGATAAATAATCAACATAAATGGTATGCAAGTTCAAAGCTAACATATCTTCAAAAACATGAGTTAATTATGTACCATGCAACATCTATTAAAACTACCAGGGTATAAGCGATAATGATACGAGAATACAAATTCACTGCCTAAACTGCCAGGAAAATTTTAACAGAACTTTTAGGAATAATAGGCACTAACGAGAAACCACAAGAAAAACTCAACATTCCATTAAGGTGCCCCGGGTCCAACATAAAAACTTTCTAGAGAAGAAACTACTCATGGCATATATATGAAATTTGCTGGTGTTACAAATAATAACTTTATTCCCTTTGCTTTTAGGATATCAACGTAGGAAACCTGGAGCCAGTGTGAAACATACCAAACTTTTACAATTTGATTTGCAAGTAACCTCTATTTCTAGCCGGTGCACAATGTTTCTCATATACTACTTCAGGAACGAAATAATTGAGAAAGGAACGTGGAGCTTGGATCAAAATGCGATTAAAACTAAAAAAAGCACAAATACAAGAAAGAGATTATTCTCCAGAATCTCGATGTCAGTATATTTCAATGTGCAAGGGCAAGAATACGTATCACTAGGGATAGGAAAATTTCGCGATCGCGAATTTAGGCAAAAATGTCCTAGGAGTGGTAATTAGTTACAACATACTCCATACTGACTGGGGAAATGACTTTTGAACTCGCGAATTGTGCCCCAAAATGTGAATTTTCATTTTTTATGAGAAAATGGTTGTAAGTACATTTCAAACGCAAGAAAAACATTAAAATTGCAAACAAATGTTCTCAATTCGATTTAAACGAACTCACGTGCAAATATTCCTGAGGTATGCGGAAGTTTGCAGTTAATCGTAGCATAACCGGTGTTACGATAACAATCGCGGGAGGATGACATCGGGTGCTTTCGATTTACGGTGATAACCGGCAATACACAGCTCGTCACGCCACGGTGCTTTCAATATGTGCATTTATTCTAAGTAATCTGCTACAGCAGGGTTTCCCAAACTTTTCCTGCGATGGAACACTTTGTAAATCCTGAAATTTTAACGGAACACCTTGTGGACTTCACATATATTAAACCGTTGCGTTTAGGTAGCAGCATATAAAGCCATTATAGGTTACTCTTACTCACCCATTAGCCTTCCGCGGAACATAGTTTGGGAATCCCGGTGCTACAGATTTGAAGACGAGACGGACTGCGCATGTGTGAATAGCCGCTTTGAGTTATTTCATTTCAATGGGATCGTTCACAAAGAGATTTTTAATGCCAATTATAGTTTGAAAACTAAAGAGAGACATATTTTTCCAATTTTTTATTTTGGGTCTGCTTTGTTCATAACAGTCTACTACGGATTTGAAGATGAGACTGACTGCGCATGTGTGAATAGCCGCTTTGAGTTGTTTCATTTCAATGGGATCGTTGACCAAGAGATTTTTAATGCTAATTATAGTTTTGAAACTAAAGAGACACATTTTTCCGATTTTTTTATTTTGTTCTGATTTGTTCATTAGACTCCACTACGGATTTGAAGACAAGACAGACTGTGCATGCGTGAATAGCCGCTTTGAGTTGTTTTATTTCAATGGGCTTGTTCACCAAGAGTTTTTTAAATGCTAATTCTGATAGTTTGAAAAATAAAGAGAGATGTATTTTTCCGTTTTTTGATCCGTCGCCTGCTTTTCGAATTATCGGCGTCGAAAAATCGGGGTTCTTAACCCTTTCACGTAAAAGAAGCAACATGAAAAGTTTTGGAGTCACTCGCTGCTCCGTCCAATCGCGCTGGGTGCTATGCAGCATTCCTCTTCCCTCGCTTTCCAGCGAGCGAATTACAAACTGAACCGGATCTCTGATGACGTCACAAACTTTTTGAGTGGGTGGCAAGTTTTGCGAATTTTTGTTTTTGATTTAAGAGTGAGTGGCTGAATATAGAAGAATTTTGTCTTCACCGAAAATCTATTTTCCAATCCATCTACCGAATTCGTGAATTAAATTGCAATTTCGCATCATAGTGAACGACCTTATTGCAATGGGGTTGTTCCATTGCAATGGTTGCGTAGCTGGCTTGAAAGCACCAATCAAGGCCAACTACTACATCAATATAATTGTCGACATATTTATTTATTGCGTGGCACCAAGATTGATTTTATTGTTTGAATTTCTAGTTTTTGGCCATTTTCGTGAAATGACTGTTTGTTTTCCAGTGACAATTGTTAAGTATCCTAGTTTTATTCCTGGTTTCTGTGTTTTCCAGTGATATTGATGAGTTATTGAGATGCAAAATTAAGCGCAAGAGACCGGGCTTTCCAGTATCAAAAAGATGGATTTTAATGTATCGATAAAAGTACGGTCATGTACAAATTCTACAATGGTCAGGTTGCTTGGGAAAGACTCAATTGGAAAACATTTAAAATCTTCGGAGCACGTAACTGCAGCAAACTTTCACAAGGATGGAAATTCTCTAAAGTTACATGTCAATACACGAAATGTATTAAATTTTATTTTAAATTTAGTGCCACTTTTCCAGGTTCCGCCACCGAGGTGATTGTCTTAAGTCATAGCATGGTTAAAAGGGGAAGTGTCGCATAATAACCCAGATCATATTGGGTTAAACTATAGTATAAGTGACCCTTTTCTAGGCTTCGAAATAATCGGTATTTTATGTGTTTTTATATATAAATTTGTGGTCACTGTGAAAACACCGAAATGTCTAGTTGAAAGTACCGAATTCCTAATTTCAAAACGCCGCTTTTCTCCCTCTCAAACCACTGAAAAATTCCTATCCCTACTTATCAGTAAGTGACTCTCACCAGTCCATCTCCAGGGGTCATTGGTGTGTAAGCCGTAATACCACTAAGACATGGTTGGTGAAAAATACAAAAACTTTTCCACGCAGTTTATCTAGTTTCTCTAGTATTTCCTTGAATTAAAGCTTCCTCTCATGGAAAGATTACTTCGTACAGTACAGCACCGATTTGCTCGATTAACTATTTGCTGGATCTGCCAGTTGCCTTAGCCAGTCCCCCTAATCCCTCCCCAACTCTCCCTTTCCTTCCCTCTTACCCCTAAAAACCTTCAGTATTACACTGGTGTGGGTGCAGAAGACCCAGAGGACGAAAGTCACTGAAACAAAGTTCAAAGCTACTGGAAAAATGATCATGAATGGATTGTCTTTTTCGATTATTCTTTTAAGGTTACTGCTGCAGCTTCAGATGCTGCAACATGTAGACATACCCAAAGATAGAAAGCTGGGCAAAGCACAAGGTAACACTAAGGTTATTAACATAGGTACAATGCAGGACAAATTAAAGTAAAATTAATCATTTATTGCTATTAAAATATAAGAGTAATGAATCATTTTAAATTACAATTTTTCATGGGATTAGAAAAATAACTACAAATAACCCAGAAAGCCAAGTAGAATAATATAAATAAATGTAACATTATAGAACAGCTTAGTACTGTTAGCATATATAGTTACACAAATGCAACAGCAATATTTCATGGCTCAATCTAAATAGCAGGCTATTTACAAATGCATTTTTCAGGAATTGAGTCAAGTGCGAACAATTTGCCTCTCTAAATTTATTAGAGCGCATACAACGATGATCGTATAATCAGGCATCTTAGGTCTAACTTGACATGCGAAAATGTGAGGCAGAACACCTTTCCTCATGCGAAGGTTGCAATCCATCAATTTCCACCGCATAAAATTTTCAGTATCATCTTCCAACTGCAAAGTAAGAGATTAGTCATTAGGAAACAATACACATTTTAATGCCATGCTATATCGATCTCTATTACATCTACACTACTATTAATTATTCCCCACTGATATTTAAAAATAAGGCTATCACCAAAAGGTGGCTCAGTTAGCAGTGTTAACATCTTATCGTAACCAGGAAATTATGCTCTTATTTATTGTATATCATAAACCACGACCACCATTTTTATAATAACTTCAACTGCAGATAACAAACAATAGCTAGAGCAAGGAGATTTATGTATTAGTAATAAAGAGTGAAAATATATTTAAAAGTAACCAAGAGGATATGGGACCAGGATTAGCCCATTAAAATAAAGACGCTAGTGAAATAAAGGGTAAGATTGCATCAGTGGGCAGTGACAATATGTTTATGTTCAAAAACTAAAGTACTCCCATAGGAACGTAGAGATTAGATAATGAAGCTGATAAATAGGAATTAACTCCCTTGCAATTAGTAGTCGTTATGAAGGAAAAAAATGAAATACAAGACTGTAGAAAATATGGCTGAGCACAGAATTCTTAGAATATTAATCGTAATGTCCACATTATATAACACTACTAATGGCATGCATGACAAATTTAAGAATTCACTATAAAGAACGTCAGCAAAAAAAATTTATTAAGCACTCACTCACTCAGTACTTTAACCTGAAGGGTGGTTGTGATAGGTGAAGGTAGAGTTCACCCTAAACTTAGTCATAGGCATGTGAATTTAACACATTCAGGGTAGGGGGCCACTTCCTTCCTTGGGAGTCATTCCATCCTGTACCCTCCCACCCTCTACCCTTCGCTGGGAATGCCTTCGCTTATCTGCCTACACTCTGTGGAGGGTAAGGGAAGGGGAGTGAAACCCTTCCACTACCCTTGCTAGTCTTTCTCTCTGCCGACCATTTCTGTTCAGTCCACGGAGTTAAGAGCGAGGGTCAAATTTTTATGCAATTTTTTTATCCAAATCTTGTATCCGAAGTGTTTTTCTGAAAAACACACTTTGGACAAAACCTGAAAACCCACCCAATGATTTACTACAATGCCATGAAAACCTTCATCAGAAAATCTTAATGAAGACTTAACAAACAACCCATTTCCAGCCATTGATGGTTTCGGGCATAATTCTGTAGAAGGATAACACGATGAACTTTCAACAAATAAACTTTGTGGCTTCCACAAACTATTTCATCATTTACATTGACAACTAGTACCAGATGATACATTGCAGACAAAAGCAAGATGAAAGCTATATCCCTCTCATTCCAACAAACAATCTGATCACGACATGATACTATTAATTAAGTGGACTGTATTAAAAACGCCGGGAGTCCCACACTCACCGAAACCACCACTCACCTGAATGCTGGGCTCCCGTCGCTTCGGCTTTCTCAGGTCCGGTCGGCTCACGAGATCCTTCCACTCCCGCGACAGGCGAACAAGTGCCCGTTCATGACCAACAACGTTCCAGGAAAAATGACACACACCCCAGCGACACACAGGCATACAACAAAAACAACAAAACAAGTGAGCGGCGAATTCGGCAATTTTGTGAGACTCCCTTCGCGATCTATGGTGCGAACAACCCGCCCACCTTGGAACGCTGTTCCAAAATAAACTAACATACGCAACTTCATTTATTGACCAAGCGAACTATTAAACACACTTCGTCCTACTAACTGAAATACCTAACAAATCTAGCTAATTAACTATCTATAAACTAACGATACTTGTGTGCACCTTTGTCAAAAGAAAACTCTTTCCTACTTGGAGAGGTAAGGGTAAAATAGGGAAGGAAATAAATATAAATCTTCACTCCCCAGGGGCCATTGGGGAGACTAACAACTAAGGGAAGGAGGCCCACGGAAAGGAAACCAAGTAAATCTAAACCTAAAAAGGTGCACACCTAACGACACCTAACTCTACACTACTCTTCTAACGGTAACAGGCAAGGTTCTTCACTCCTCTAGTGATAACCCCCTGCAACGTTTTTACATTGGCTACTCTCGCGATTTGATCCTTTCCAGGATGTACTTTAACTACGCGACCTAGTCTCCAACGCAATGGCGGGAGATGCTCATCTTTCACGAGGACTAATTGACCCTCCATCAAATTTGGTGGCATTTTAAACCATTTAGTCCTTTGCTGCATCGTCCCTATATATTAATTTTTCCATCTCTTCCAAAAAGATATCATAATTTGTTGCAACAGCTTCCACCGGGCTACGTGATTTACAGGTTTCAATGAATTTATGTCAAGAAATAAGTCCGGCTGTCCTTGCAAGAGAAAATGACCAGGGGTCAACGCCTCTAGATCGTCAGGATTAGAGCTGATTGGTGTTAAGGGTCGAGAATTAAGGGTAGCTTCGACCTGCGTAAGTACGGTATAGAATTCTTCATAAGTTAAAATCTGAGTGCCAATGACGGCAGTAAGTAGTCTCTTAACGCTTTTGATTCCCGCCTTCCAAATGCCCCCAAAATTTGGGGTGGCGGGTGGAATTAATGTCCACTTAACCCCCTTTTCATTCAACCAACTTCCAAATGTATTTTTTTACTCCTGAGACTGAGTGAAACGATGTCCCTCCTCCAACTTACGTTTATCCCCGACAAAATTTGTACCACAATCGCTGAGTATTTCACTAACTTGACCTCTGCGAGCGATAAAACGGCGAAATGCTGCGAGAAAGGCTTCAGTCGTAAGTTCAGAAACCAATTCTAGGTGGATAGCTTTCGTCGAGAGACAAACAAATAAGCAAATATAAGCCTTGAACTTGCGAGCGTTACAGAGTCTCCCAAGAGTAATATCATATGCTCCTCCATAGTCCACCCCACAAGCATTAAATGGCTTTATCTGTTGGAACCTTATCGACGGCAAATTTCCCATTTTAGGTTGAATTGTCGTGGGATGTGCGCGGAAACACCTTACGCACCTGCCAACCCTTTGCCGGATCAAGGCCCTAGCCGACAAAATCCAAAACTGTCTTTGAATAATAGCATGCAGATTCAACGATCCCGGATGAAGATAAATTTCATGAAAATAATCCACAAGTAATTTCGAAAACTGATGACGACCAGGCAGCAGGATAGGATGCTTTTGCCCATACGGCAAGGATGAATGCGTTATCCTTCCGCCCACCCTCAAAACACTGTCCGCATCTATAAAGGGACTTAATTTTCTTAATCTTGGGCTGGCCACATTTCCTTTCCGAAGCGCCATTAGCTCCGGCGAGAATTCCTGGCTCTGGATCAGTTTAATCCAGACCAACATTGCGGTTTCTAATTCCTTAGTAGAAATTATCCCAGTGAGACGACCCTTTGGATTTCTACAATTAAATGCAAATCTCAAGCATAAGGCTGTTATTCTCCTTAGCTTCGACAACGACGAAAATTTGACCAGAAAATCGTCCTCCCCGTCGTCAACCCGCGAATTTAAGACTGTTACCTCTTCTTCTTCCAGTTGCAAGAGCTGACATTGGGTGTCACTAATTACTCCTCTCGACGGCCACTCTGACTCTGGACCTGACAGCCAAGGAGGGCCATTGAGCCAAAGGCTAAATGATAACAATTCTGAGGGCATCAAACCCCGGGAAGTGCAGTCTGCTGAGTTACATTCAGAAGGCACATGCCTAAAATTTACCGGAGAAATCAAGTCCTGTATTTCACTCACTCTATTAGCGATATATGTTTTCCACTTATGTGGTGACGACCGGATCCAACTAATAGCTACCATAGTCACTCCATAAGGTGACTGAGTTCATCCTACCCGGTAACATGATAACTTTATTGACGTAATTCAATAATCTCGCGGCCAGCAAGGCACCACAAAGTTCAAGACGTGGCAATGTCACCCTTTTCAGGGGCACTACCTTTGACTTCGCCATTATCAAGCTTACTACCACTTTCCCGCTGTCAAGTGTCACTCTTGAATACACGACTCCAGCATATCCTTTCTCTGAACTGTCTGCAAAGCCATGAATTTGAACATTCCCCGCAGAATCAAACCTTAGGCATCTTGGAAGGGTAAACTTACTTATCATTGGTAAGTCTCGGCGAAATACTTCCCATATTTTCAAGACATCATTCGGTGGGTCTTCATCCCATCCAACTCCTAATTCCCATAACTGCTGAATGATACATTTTCCAACGAACAAAACCGGTGCGATAATTCCCATCGGGTCATACAGGTGGGAAATTTCAGACAGAATTGCCCTTTTGGTTATGGACCCAGGGAAATATTGAATGCTAAACGAGAATGCATCCAGCTTCGTCTTCCAAGTGAGCCCTAATATTTTTCCTACATAGCCCTCGGGAGTTTTCTTCGAATGAAAAGGAATCTAAATTTTGGGCACGATGCTCCAAAGGTATACCATCTAATACAGCGGAGCAATTGCTCACCCATTTTTGCAACGAGAATCCACCCAGTGACAACAGCTTCACCAACTCGTCCCTAAGCATGACTGCTTTTTCGGTTGACTCTACCGATATCACAATGTCATCCATATAAGTTGATATTTTGAGGGCATGCGATGCCCCTGGGTAGGCAGCCCCTTCATCCTCTACTAATTTATGCAAGGTTCTAATAGCCAAATAAGGTGCTGATGCAACGCCATATGTTACTGTTGCAAGATTATATTCACCGATTGGCAGATCACTGCTTGCCCTCCAAAACACTCGCTGAAAATCATAATGCCTTTCACTGATACTAATATTTCGATACATTTGGCGAATGTCCACGATAACGACAACATTGTGCATTCGAAACGACAATAAAACATCTACGATATTTAGTTGGAGTTTTGGCCCAGCATACAATATCTCATTTAATGATGGGCCATTTTCCGACTTCATGGAGGCATCAAAGACCACCCGAAATTTTCCCAGTGCGTCTTCTCCACGATAAATACAATGATGTGGGATATAAAAAGGTACAGGAACCTTTGGTGTCACAGCAGCTCGAATCATATCACCTTGTGACTCGTAATCTGCCATGAAGGCATTATAGCATTGCCTGAGTTTGGGATTCTTATCTAGACGCTTTTCAAGTTGAAGAAACCGACGCAATGCACCATTTCGACTATTCCCCAAGAGCAGCGCATCACTTCGAAAAGGAAGTTCAACAACGTAACGACCAGATTCTTCCCTACGTACGGTCTCCTGAAAGTGAGATTCACATTTCCTGTCGTCCTCACTCTGGTTATGAACAATTGGTGATTCCTCTACCTCCCAAAACCTTCGAATATAATAATCCAATTGAGACCCAAAAGCCAAGCAGAATGAATCTAGATTATCGGCCGCTTGATGCACCTTTCCAACCAAGCAGTATCCCCATAGTGTCTCGATTGCACTCGGAGTACCCTTTGGACCAACAATTGTATTCCCAATCATTACAGTGCCCAACCATTCGGCACCCAACAAAATATCAATGGCCTCCGGACGATAATACTGTGGATCCGCTTGGGCAAGGTCACGTATATGTGGCCATTGCCTCCCTTTTACCTCCATCTTAGGGCACCGCGCAATATTCTCAATAATCAAGGCTTCAACTTCCAATGGTCCGCCCTTCAAGGTCGATTCAAATACGACAGTCATTTTACCGTGCGCGACGCCCACCGCGGTTCGGGCTAAACCAAAAATGGACGTAGTTGCCCTTTCAATAGGCAACCCCAAACTTTCAGCACATGCTCTCGTAATGAACGATCCTAGACTCGCACTATCGAGCAAGATTTTCACACGCTGAAAATTGCCTACTTGGTCTCGCACTCGACCTACTGCGGTAGATAACAACACAACATGGTTCGAATTTACCCCGATAGCCTGGGATGAATCAACAACGGAATCCACAGGCGTGGTTAAGGTCATCGATGCCCCATCATTCATTATTTGCTCACCGGAGTTGCCTTGCTTGTTCGCCTTCCCTTCTACGCTCTTTACCGCATTTCCTTTCACCTCGTCCTGCCCACGCGGCTTAAAACGTAGCAATGAATGATGTTTAAATGGGCAGTGTTGACAAGGATGTTGTCTGCGGCAAGTTTTTACCGAATGCCCAGTCTGCAAACACCCTATACAAAGGCCCTTCGCCACCTGAAACCTTTCTTTTGCTGGTAAACTCAAAAAATTTCCGCACGAATGTACTAAGTGATTCGCTCCTCACAACGCACATGTCACGGAAGCGGGAACCCGATAAGTATCCGTGCTTGTCATCAACGCAGTCGTCCTGGCCCCACACGATTTTACACTTTTCTCATTTTGCATCACCGATATTCTAGGGCCAGGTGAGCCTCCTTTAGAGGGCCCACACTTAGAAGCTTCCAGCACCCGCGCCTCTTGTTCCAAAAATGCAGTAAATTCTTTCACAGACCTCAACCCCTCTTTCTCCCACTTTTCTCTTAGGTCTGTACTCAACTTTTTCCGTGAAAGGAACAATAAGAGAACTGACCACTCTTCGATACGATACCCTAGCGCGCCTAATGTACCTGTGTATTCGATTAATAATGTAGAAAATGTCCGCAATTGTTCAGAGGACCGCTCAACCGGTTTCAAACCCAATAATGCCTCCAAATACGCATTCGTTAATAATGAAGGATCGTGGTAGCGTGAATTTAAAGCATCCAAAGCCACCGCATAGTTGGCACTCGCAAGAGGCAAAGATGATACCAATGACAAAGCTTCCCCTTTTAGACAAGATCGTAAATACATAAATTTCTCCACATCCGACAACTCGTTCGTATTATGAATGACCGACACAAAGATGTTGCGAAAACTCTGCCAGCCCTTAAAATCGCCATTGAAATCAACTAAGTTCAACTTGGGCAAGGCAATCATCGACAGACCAGCTCCGGTTATGGGGGTCACATAGGCGGAACCTAATGCATTCGACCCCGTTCCTTCAGCATGAAGTCGTGGCCATTATCGCTTTAATATTATAATACTTCCTTTCGAACTCCGCTATCTTAGCCTGAAAACTTGGAGCTCGGTCAACATCTTGTTTCTTACAATACAAGATAATTTTCGCTATAATTTCAGGATAATTACAAGCAAGTTCATCCAATCCCTCTGTCATTGCCCTGAATACCGCCACATTTTTTGCGTCACCCGGGTCCCTTTCGACCCTAACGGCGAACTCCTCAATACGAACAATCTTCTCCCATGAAAGCTCTTCCTTGACAAATAAATCGTCAATCCGAGCCATAATATACAAACGACAAACTTAAGAACACACTCACTTAAAATATTTAAAACCGACACTAATTGAGCCGACACTTCCGGCGAATCGAGACGAAATTATAACGACAACGGGTTCAATATCCATAGGGATCCGGCCCGAAGGACCAAAACTGATCACGACACGATACTAATAATTAAGTGGACTTTATTAAAAACGCCGGGAGTCCCACACTCACCGAAACCACCACTCACCTGAATGCTGGGCTCCCGTCGCTTCGGCTTTCTCAGGTCCGGTCGGCTCACGAGATCCTTCCACTCCCGCGACAGGCGAACAAGTGTCCGTTCATGACCAACAACGTTCCAGGAAAAATGACACACACCTCAGCAACACACACAGGCATACAACAAAAACAACAAAACAAGAGAGCGGCGAATTCGGCAATTTTGTGAGACTCCCTTCGCGATCTATGGCGCAAACACAATCATATCCATTTCTTAGACAATGCAACCAATAGCATAAGAATTGTTAAAATAGTATCATGAACAGTTAACTAGGCATTATTCGATTCATTGTGTCTCGCACTCCAACCCCAAAAATGAAATGTATACTGTGGCGATCAGTTCAAGTTTGAAACCAATCCTAATGACGACTAAACACTGTGATAACCCCATAGTACTCCAGGTGATAACAACACAAATGAAATCTCAGTGCATGAATACAACCAAGACAATGATTCATGATTTTTTACATAATTTAGGAAAACATGTCAATACTCTATATCCAGATTGAGACTTACGTTGAAATGATCCTCACAGCATCGCAAATGGGAGGATAAGGATAATGGCATCTTCATCAGGTCTCGCCTTGCTGCAAGCTAGTATTCCATGCTAGTATTTGTGCACTTGGGAACGAAGTAGTATTTTTAAGGCTTCTTGGTAGGTATTCCCTCGTCCCGCGTTTGATTCTCCATGCCGAAGAGGTTAAACCCGTGACTATACTGAAACACAGAGAGAAAACAGGCACTTATTAGTAAATGAACAACCGATGAAAGTATGACCACATTATAATCTAAGTTGAATGAAACGTAAGGTAGTAGATAAAGAGCAAAGTTAACTTTCTCCACAATATTGTGTCTTCAAACGATAATTAAGAACAAATTTCAGTCACGTTACTTGGAATTAGGGCAAGAAAACTTTCTCGTAACATGCAACTATTTCATGAAGCATGGTCCAAGAGGTTGGTCATGTCAATCAACTTTACTACAAACACACTGTAACTTCATACTACTCATCAATAAATCATTACCGTACACATTTAATTAACGGAAAACAATTAAGCACAATACTTACCTCCTTCAACCCTCACAATGCAGTGGATGGAGACTGCTACCAGAGTCAGGTCCGACAGATAATCTTGCTGTTGATATTTAACTACCTCTTCTTAAATGAAACACCTGAATAATAAATCGGCAAACAAATACAAAAGCGAGAACCGAAGAGTGAGGGGTACTAGTTGTAGTTCGAGGTAGAGTAGTCGATAGAGTTCTTGTCGTCAGCGTAACCGAGAAATAAATGATCGAAAGTATGGCATGGCATTGATGGGATCCCCTGCCACACATCCCTGAGGTGGCTGGGTATTTTGTAGATGTAGATGATGGCCAGTGCACACGTTGAATCTAGTCCATGAGTAATTCCATGCGTTATTTCCAAACTCAGTGTACGCTGTAGAAGGGCTCACCCTAATGAACAAGCTATGCCTGAAAACACATAGTACGAAATGACGTCACAGCTCTGAGAATATGGCTGCCTGGTGTTTCAGCGCAACATTAATTTTGCAAATTTTAATAATTAATGTCTCGCTAAAAAAGTACCTCACTTTTCTCAGACTCTGGATTTAGCCTTAGGTTTAAATTTTTTTTTAAGATCGCTTCCCAAAAACTTGCAAATACTCTATTCCTCATGCATTTATCTACATTCATATCGCATTTTTATGATGCGATATGAATGTAGCAAATCTTTGCATCAAAACATTGCATCTCATGTTTTGATGAAGCAAAAATCGACGTTTTTAAGAGAGACAGTGAAAAAAATGAATTACGTGGTTATGGTAATGAAGGTTACAGTAATATTCTAAAGAACGCTTTAAAGAAAGTGTGGTAAAATAATATTGCTCCTGTGAATTCGAACTGGATTTGATCGAATCCAGCCAAAAATATCGAATCCTCGAATCCAATAGGTGGATTCGAGAACCCATCTCTAATATTAATTCATTTTAAATGGCATGTGTGTGTTTCAATTTTATCATATTTTTTCTGTTGCATTATAGTCTCAGAATTTTCCTGTCATTCATTTCTACTGATTCCATGTAATTTATCCCTCTTATGTTATTATCTTTGGACTTGTTAGTGTTAATTTCATCAGAGTACCTGAAGTGTGTTATACTACAAGTTATGATATACCTGTTAATGTGTTTATTACCTCCAGGTCAAAAAGTCCTTTAAGGGACAAAGTTCATCACTCACGGTCCTCATCCCACTACAATATGAGAGAGGAGGGTGGAAGCTTTGATGGTGGACATGTTTCAAAGGGGAATACATATTCTGTTGTGAGGACTTCTGGTCAGGCTGGTCCAGTTGGCAGAAATTATTCCACCTCTCCCAGGCGACTTGAAAATCCTCCAAAAAGGTTAATGTTCTCTCTTTTCTTGGAATATTTTAAGTTAATGCTTCATCTACAAAGTTTCTAAGGCATATGCTGGTGCCATGGTTTCAACTTTGCCTCATAGTGTGGCTATAAACTTCTTTATTATAGCGTTGTGCTTGGGTCTCTGCAGTCCATTCCTTGGGGTCGAAGCATAGGTCTTGTTATCTGTTTTTGACCTTTGCTCTTATCATTTTGGGTTCCAAGAATTTAGCTCATATTTGACTTTGGATTTCATCCACCTCTGCATAATGTCAAAATAGATAAGGTGTCTGCCTAACTGAAAAACTGGGAGAATTCGTGGAACTTAGTAAAATCATTTGGAATAATTTCTAAATGAATGTAAAGTACAGTAAAACCTCTCTTTTACACTTTTGACGGGGATGAAGGAAAAAAGTGTAAATCGCGGGAAAATGTAAATCGAGGGAAATCATAATTTGTAGGAAATAGAAGCAAAATCATAGCCTAATGTTAAATAATTTTATTTAAATTAACAGGTGATGTTTAATATTTGATTGGTCACCAAATAGACATAAATAAATGAATAAACAAAAGTTAACAAAAAATAAAATTATTCTCATATTTTAACTTAACTTGATTTGAGATGGTGTCTACCTACATATATTTATCTTTGCATCAAGGGAATAAATATTTTCTTCAACAATGGTCTATGTCATCCATGCCTTTGTGTTGGCTGCATAGTTTGTAGCCAAGGTCTTTCTTAATGTTTTTAAAGCAATGTGGATTTTTGGACTTTTCAAAAACAAAGCTCTGTTTTTGAAAAGTCCAAAAATCCAGGGCTTCAGTCTCACACTGCCATCTGGATTAGCTCCTAATAAAACGGTAAGGCGACCTTTGCTGAGCTTGGCCCCATGACAAGGGTCCCCTTTGAAGTCTATAGGGTCTTGTGTGTGGCATTATTAAAAAAAAGACCTGTCTCGTCCACATTAAAAATTTATTATTTCGGGGGAAGATTGAAACAATGTCTTCAATATTTCTTCAAGTTCATCATACTTGGAGTATTTAATGAATTTACGCCTTTTTCCAATACGGCCGCATTCCTTAGAACTTTTCTCTATACATTTACGTGTTTTTACAATTGTGTTCCACGTTGAACCTGGTATATCAAGTTCTTCGGTCAGGGACACGCGAGTGCCCGTATTAGAGTCAATTCTCTTTGCAAAATGTTGATTTTTTCTTCAAATGATAACGATTATCTCGCACGCTTGTTTCCCATTTTAAAATACGTTTCCTCACGATTGCCGTAAGTAATTGCTCATTAAATAAAACTAAAGGTGAAGTAACTAAAAACCTAAAAACACAAGATGAATGGCATTAGTGTGTGAGTTACGAGAAATAAGAAAAATATCGCTGCGAAGCATGAGAACAAGAGTTAACAGACGTTTTAAATTTTCGCCACAATGACAGCGATAGTTGGCCAAATAACATCTAATTAAATATATTTATGGGATCCGCTACAAATTTAAATGTACTGTTTAAACATCTAGTATGGCTAGGGAAGAGAATTCTATTCCCTGGTATGAGCGATCCTGATTCCTTAGTACGAGAATCCCGATTGCAAGCATTACAATATCCGGCATAAATACTTTTCAGCAATGCTATCGATGTAATGTGCTATCATCAAACAACTAATTGTGTTTTTTAAAGGAAACCAAATAAATCAGCATTCATATATCATGTTTAAGCATGTATTTAATCCATATTTAACATAAATCACCCTCGAAGAGTTGCCAGTTCTAGTGCGCCAGCCGCCATCTTTCTTGCCTTCAAATGTCGTAAATGGCGGGATTTGAAAGTGTAAATAGCGGGATGAAAATACATTATAATGATGCCAATATTTTTGGGACCGGGAGAAAATGTTGTAAATCACGGGAAAACGTGAATTCCGGGGACGTAAAAGCGGGGTTTTACTGTACTTGATGTTTGCTGAAGTGAGTGAGTGTGCTGAAAAGATAATAATTGTGGACCATAATAGAATGAACAGAGTAACTGAGCTGAAAGCAGCTTTAATACTCATCTCATCTCACTGGCTGTACGAAGTGTTCTCAATAGGGTGAATTAACATAACAAAGAACTTATCATCGGCTCATGACTGAAGATGATAATCTTTCATCTCTAAGGTGTGCACCTCATATAATTTTCCTACTGTATATAATATTTCTCTAGTCACCATTATTTTTCATTCCCTGCTGGAACGAAAAATGTGGATATATTTCATTGACAGCCATGCATTACACCTGTACCAACTCCATTATATTTATCATATTATATCGTAACTTAATACAACACTGCAGTTCATGTGAATGTCACAGTGAACAGTACTTATAACTCGGAGCTGGCAGGAGGACAGCATATAATTACTTGTCAGTAACTTTTCCTTTAGGCTGTGCTTGAAATGTTCATTAGGTGGATAACTGAAGGAATGGAAGTAATCATTTTATGGGTGAAGACAATGGGAAAAATTGGTAGTGCTCCCTGAAATTTGGCATAGAATTGGGTTACGGGTAATTTATATTACAAATATATAATAAATATTTGTAGGCTTTTATGTCCAGAGGAGCTTAGGGAAGTAATCCTCATTCAGATTGGCTAACCACTGTTTGTCGTTCGCATCAGGAAGTGTGGTGATAGCCACCTGTTAAATTTACTCGAGTTGCTCCATACAAGTTTTTGTTTTGTTTCATCCTAACATTTGAGATGCCAGGCATCAATTATATCTGTGAAATTTGAAAAAGCCTAAAAGTCTTGGGATTGGAAAGCTTAAATCCACTGTAGTGAATAATATGATTTTAATTGGGCATTTTTGTGATAGAGTTATTTTCATATGATATTTCTATATTTTTCTGGATGATAGCTAATGGCGATTATATTTTTTGAGTTGATAATGGAAAATTGAATCATTATGAAAGCAGGTGGGTCAAACTTATCTTATAAAGACAACAAAAAGGTATTTGTGTCATCTGGACAGTTGTTAATGATAATTTGCTGTTAAACATAATACTTATAACATAAATGTTTTGTAGGTTTGTTGGCGAGCCTATTGTGCGTTATACTGGTGGTGAAAGTGATGTTGGTGATGGTAGGCCTATTTACAGGGGCCCTGACAAGACTGACTCTGCTAGTTACAGTGATAGAGAACTTAAACAAATCAAAATAGGAATTCGCCAAAAGCTGACTGTGGATGAGCCACGCATTAATAGGCAAATAGTTAACCCAGAAGATATTGTGGTGGTGCGGCGTCCAGGTATGATTGCATCTATGTCTTCTCTATTAACCTTTGTCCTTCAATGATATTAATGAATTCTTCATATCTTGTTATTATTGGTTTATAAAATGGCCAAAGTCTGTCAATGTGGCTTATTAGGAGTCATTCATGGCAAATATTGCCATTAAGCTATTGGCCAGTTACATTTTTTTTTTCATTTCAATAAATCTGCCTATAATTTTTCTTATAAAACATATCATTTATTTGAAATGTGCAGCTTGTTTTAATTTCTTAGTATTAATATTGCATTGTGATGGCTAAACTATCAGTGTTCAAGTGCATTAGAGGCTAAGTATTTTAATAATCCATTCTTCCTAACTATAGCCATTTCATCATTTGTGTGGGTGTATGTTACAATTAATCTAGTTTACATAATAACATTTTCTTTGACCAACATTTTTCTTGTGACCGATTTCTTTGAGTGTTCGTCCATTGGTTTTCAGATGTTTCTGAAGCCATAATAGGTAATTCATACTAAACTACTAATCAGTTCTTGTTCTCTAAATTAACCGTATGAATTAAGAAATGAAGGGTATATATTTGTGTATGCTGAAATCTTTTTTTGAAGGTTTTCAAATCTTTTCAATTGCAAATCATTTTGGGCTTACTGTTGTACCCATTGCACAACAGTGGGGAACTTTTGATTTGTACGGTGCAGAACTAAAATCTCTTCCAGGTAGTCAGTTTTGGAGATTTTTGGGATTCTTTGTTCGCCTATCTTGTTCTATGTATGAAATTGCACTTGAACCTGATATGAAGTAGCTACATTTCACGATGCTTATTGTCAATGTTGAATCACTCCTATTTCTCAATGTAATTTACTGATTTTTCCTAACAGGGATCTAAATGTTGTTTCTTTTGTGTTAGGAGTATGTGCATGAAATAATACTCATTCTCTCTCCAAAACTCTAGGAGTGTACACAAGTTAGGTTTACATGATCGGATAACAAAAAGTGATGTGGAGGATAATAGAGGCTAAACTGAGCTATCTCCTCTTTGTGTACTAAGCAGTATATGATTAGACGCCAAATAATGAGTGGCAAGTGATCTCATGACATTTCATGGAAAAGTTTTTTGGAAACATTTCATGGAAACATTTTTCAATACAATAGCTGTGCTCACAAATGCCATTGATGTGTGGTACAAATGAATTTTGACTTCTACACTGGATCAAAAGTGCTCGTAGTAAGAGAATTATGAGGTGGAGCGATTATAGAGGTTCAAGATATTTGATCAAGATATTCTTGATTAAAAATGATAATGATGCTGATGAAATTTTTCCATTTTTTGTCAACATTGAGATTTAAGTTGGTGGGAATCCTTATCTTTAATAAGGTACTTGATAAAGTGAAACTTGCAAGTTATATGATGATGTGAGTGATGCAAATTACCCAATGAAATTTACAGTAATTGAACTCTTTATTAATGGAGTTCACAAGTGATATATTTCTTTATCAGGGATGTGTGAAGTGTGTAGAAGAATTGCAGGACAATGAAACTATATTTGCATTTTTTATTCAATATTTTTGTCCACATTGGGCCATTTTCAACTTTTCTCGAGTTCTGAATTAAGTTTTTTTAAGATTCAATTTTTTTATCAATATCAATTTTTTTAAACTCTCATCTGTGAGTTGCATCAAATGTGTCGTTGAGACATAGCCTGTTGTAACTTCGATAATGGAAAAGTGTTTGAAACATAAACTTGGGTTACAGCAATAAATGTGTTGTTGTGACTCTACCTAAAGTGATTGAAATATCTCGATAATCATCAGTATCCATTGCCTTTGAAAGAGCTGAGTTTCTGATTTATTTGGGGACCAGAAAGAGAGACTTTTCCATAGGTTTTTTCCAGTGTTTACCTCTATTTGAAAGAAACAAACTTAGGAATTTAGTTTGTCTTTTAGAGCCATTCACTATTTTGGCATTAATTACAAAATTTATTGAAATTAATTTCTTATAAAGTGCATCAAATGTGAACCTACAGCTGTGCAACAGCTTATTTTAACTCCAAAAATACAATAAAAGAGTGCAGAAAATGAGTGGCTTGATGAAAATACGGCTTGAAAATGCTGTACTTATTTTGAATGTGTGTTCTTGCTTCATGGGCTTGTGATGTAGAGCAGAATTGGGTAAGTTATGTAATGTGTGAAGTGCATAGGAGATTTTTATTCCTCAGCTTCTCGGTTGATCACACGAAGTAATTTTTGTTGGTCCGTTTAGAATGTTTGATAAGTCCCTCCTCCCTTTCTGTGCCTGGATGATTCTTTAAACATTAAGGTATCATTTTCCTCTGCTCTTTTGGCTTATCCCGTGGTTTCTTTCGGTCAAATGCAACTTATGATAATGGTAAATGTTTTATCTCTCAGCCCTAATTTTACACCCGGTGAGGATGCTCATGTTTGTTTTTTTGACTGCAGGTTGTTGAGGGAGGAGGGTGAGGGATCAAGGAAGTACAACTACCCTCATCGGTATATTCGGGAAGTAATACGTGGTATTATCTAAATTTTACTTGGTAATTATTTCTCCTTCCACACCACTGTGGAAGGTCTTAACGTGTCATTGACCGCATTTGGTTTCACGGGAAGCAATCGGGTACAACCATCCTTTCATCTACTCAAGCAAAAGAAAATCGCGCTGTTGTGGAACTACAAAGGAGGGGAAGCTCTGGCTGATTCGGTATGTGATTAATAGTGAATCTTACCGCCATAGGTTCTGTAAATTAATGTAAATAATTGTCTTGACATTTTATCTTTGATTGACTTCTCTTAAGCATTAATTAGTTTTTCGCGTGGCTTCCCTTCTTACTTTTGACTTTTCGAGTGACTTTCGTTGGCTTATATCCAGAGGGCTTCTCTCTGATAAAGATTTAGGGTTAATCTTTCGGAACGAAACCTGGAAATTTGCTGTCTTGTCAAAAAAAAATAATTAGAGGAAATTTTATTAGTGGTACATGGGGTATTATCTTCTTGATGCTGTGTCATCTATGAAAGTTGTGTGGTGAAGTGATTAGAGAAAGAGTATTGTGAGTATGATTGCATCAGTTCATGGAATGACATGGAAGTGGAAGTGTGGTGATAGTGATGCCTCTACAGCTGATTGTACAAAATTGGATACATGCTTCAAAAGTAGTTCTAGGTGAAGGGAAAACCTTGAAATAATTCTTTCACCTACTTATGGGATGTTTTGAGTAAGTGGACCTGTGAAATAATTCTCCTGAAGTCAAGGCAAACATTTTTTGTGGCCTTGCGGTTTAGGGCCCATAAGAAGTTTCCTCCTAGCGAGGTATGCATGGATGACATGGGAATTCATGCAAGAATGTTTGGCTTTTGTGAGTACTTTGATGGAACGTATGACCTAAAAGATGGCTCTCCGCTTAGGCCTTTGGCCTGTCAGCATATTCTGGCAAATTGTTTATTGAATGATAAGTTTTGTAAGTTTTCAAGTGAGCAATAAGTTTTGGTCATTGACTGATATGCTATAGGAGTTAATCAGTGTTATAAATGGATACAAGTATCTACGAGACAGAAGTAAAAAAGCTGAAAGGAAGAAAGCTTGGCCTTCCACAGAAGGAAGCTTTATATTAACTAGTGATGGAAGTTGGACAATCTTTGTAAGCAAAAGCATGAGAAATGAAATCCCTTGCAATGAGCTGAGTATATATGGAAAATCTAGGCAACTACACTTAACAATGTGATGAAAGAAAAACTGTGTAATAGGTAGAAAATTCAATGATCATGGATATTTATCCAGCAATAGTTGTGGATATCGTGTGTATTGTGAAAGAAATTTGTGTTTGTGCTTGCGACTCAACCATCAACACCATTAGTATCTGGAAAGGAAGACATACCATTTCTACTACCAATGCAGCTGCTTGGATTGAAACATGATCATCTCTGTACAAATTGACCTCTTCTATTGTGAACATGATGTTGACATCAAACTTGTTATTTCCTGTGTATGTGGATATGTTAATTGCTTTAAAACTCCTTAACAGTAAGGAGCACATGCATTTAACTTATAAATTACCAGCCATTAAAAAATATTGTTGTGCTGGCTTCATAAATTCCTCGTATTGCTGTATGGAACAGTGGTGAATGTTTCATTAATTGATTCTACTGTTACTTAACTCTCCCCTTCCTTTGATGCTGCAGATGGGAGCTTGGCTGCCGTAGGTGTGCAGGATGATATGTACAAAATGGTATCCATCCGTATGGACAATGGGAAAATAGTAGAGGCCCTGTGCAAAGTACCAACTGGCAAAGTGGACTTGAGAGAGGGCCTCCAGAATGCATCTGTCAATGGATGTAAGATTAATGATTTTTAAATTTTTCATCAATGTTACTGGTATTGAATGGTCTGAAGAAGTTGGAATACCAACCTTGGGCAGTTGCTAGTCAATATTTTTGATATCTTTGGAAAAAGATTTCTTTGGTTGAAAAGTGCAATTTCTTAGAGATTTCATGAGAAATTCTGATGTAGGATGAGCTATGATTACCTTTCCAAAATATTCCTGTGTAATGGAAAGATGTTAATGGGTGTATAAGTTGAGTGCATATTAGAAAGACTGCTTTGTACTTCCAATGCAAGTTCGAGAAGTGATTATTCTTGATGACCAAAAATTATCATTTATGTGTGACTTTCGCCAACCTAGGGATTTCTGGGAAATGTTGAAGTGTTTGAAACAATAATTAAACATTCCAGCTGAAGGAGGAAAATACATAGTGGCACTAAAATCACAGTATGACTGATGAAGGAATGTTGAGTACATGGTTACTTAATGCCTCCACTTTAGTTATATTGTTGAGGTGTTTGCATCTAATTTTTTTAGGGAAGGGGCAGTCAGCATATTAAATATGTTGTTGGTGAATGAGCTCATCATTGAATTAGTCTTATTAGCTAATCTGATGAATTCGAGTTCTTTTGAACCCAATGAAAGTGCTAATACTTGATAAAATCCATCATTGGAGATGCTGTGATTAATGGTGTTGATTTGAGTTGAGTGATGCAATTAAATCTTTACAGTTATCTGAATTGTGCATTTCATTTTGATTACCAATGTGATTGTGCCACCATATGGGATTTTGCCTCTCATGAGCAATATCTTGTAAAAATTAGAGATACTTTATTCCACACTAGTTCTCAGTTGAATGATTCAAGAGTGTGGAAAAAATAATCCTGCTTTTTCGAGAGTACTTTGAAACTTTTCTCATTAATCTGTGAAGAAATGGCAATTCTCTAAAGGTGTGACTATTGGTCATGTGAAGTGTTGATCTTGGAATATCTCAAGCCTTTTGGAATGAAGTTTTTGACTTTACTTCGAGGTGAAGAAAATTACTATCAGAGGGCTTCTTCAATATATTTTGAGAAAAAGAATCCACGAGTACTCAATTCTGAGTTGGAAATGTTTTGCAAGTAGAAAGGGAAACAATGAGTCTTGTCTATGATCTAATCTTTACATAACATTAAACCAAAGGATTAAGGTGTTCTTATTGATGCAGCCCCTGGTTTCCCAGCTAATTTATTGAAGTTACTTTATGAGAATCACAGTGTTTCCTAAGTCAAGAAATTTGGTAGGAGGTGTAATTTGGCTAATTGATTTAACACCACTGTGTCACAGATGTTTAGGCTATCTTCAAAAATGATTGCTGCTGCATGCAAAATCTAACTCAAGGCTCATCAACTGCCATGGCAATGCTGTGTGTGCACAAGTGCTGTGATTGTGACGTATCTAGGGTTGTGATGCACTTGTGTGTGGAAGTTGAAATGGAATTAAACCTTGATGTTGGTAATGTGCTCATGGAAAATTCTGAACTGGAAAAATACAACAGTTAGTGTGTATGATGTGGCAGCAGTTCTGCATCTGAATCTGTGACATTTACTGCATCATATACCCATTTAGTAGAACAATTGAGAAATGTGATGTTATTGTGTATAGTGTATTATTTAAAAACCTGAATACAACAGTATTCTGATTTTTGGCACTCGGCTGAGGCCTGTGAAGAAAGGAGATGATGTGACATTATTTGGAGCTTTGTGGTAGCAAAATGCAAGTGAGCTGAAAAAAGTTACGCTATGATTTGCTGGCTGATATCTTCATTTGAATGGACTTCATTTATTGTAAACAATTTATTATGAGCTTGTTTTCACCATTATGGCTGCAGTAAAATCTCGGCAGTTAAAAGGTATACTGTAAGACTCCGGTATCCATGGTAGATATATTCCAAGTCCTTCCACAGATAATAGGTTACTTAACTATGCTTTGGGTATGCTTAAACAATAGGTGACTTGAGTATGCTTTGTATTAGTCTTTTTTCCATTATCTAAATGCAGTCAGGGAAAGGGAAACTGCTATTCAAGGGAAACATCTTTCTATCTATATTTTATTATACATTTGCCGATTTTTGTGAAGCAAAATGTTTTCCTTTATTTCAAGGGTTGATTGATATTGACCTCGAGCATGGACTGATATATGAGAAATATTTCTGATGGGTATATTACAAAAATGTAATTTGTTTGTTTACCATCGGATGATTTGCTCGTCATAAATTTTCTTGTCTTCAGCAATGGATTTGTTCTATCAATTGAATCGAGAATTAGCCCTTTGTCCTTGATTGTGAGAACTTCATGCCATCTCTTCACTTTTGCTGAACCACTACTTTTTACATTTGGGAGTCATTATAGAAAACTAGTGATTTCGTCATATTGACGCATCAATGATTACAGATAATAACAATGCTCAAGGCCCACTGGTGTATATTTATTGTCTAGGATGGTGGCTGAGGATATAGTGTGATGATTCATGAGCTGAGGGCTAGGATATGAGGTTTTATCTCATAGAATGGTTTGCATTTGAACTTAGGATCGATTATTTCTGGATACTTAACACTTTTGAGCCTTGTGAACTGTGGTTTGTTGGACTGTGGATATAAGGAGTCTACAGTATTACTTTGCAGCTGAGAAAGTTGTATTAGGGAAATATAAAATTCAATTGCACTAAATTGATTGAGAACACAGGGCCTTCTCTAGCTTATTAAATTGATGGTGGTGGCATCCAAGGGTGCACCCAAGTTAGAAGTGGATTAAAATTATCAGAGCAAGATAATGAAACCAGCTTGGTTATTAGAAGGCTTTGAAAATGCTGCCTATAAGCTCTTAAAAATCTCTGAATAAGGCCTAGAGGCCAGAAGATAGAAGGCCTGAGAATTTATGGCTTTTGTGAATATAAAGCGGCAATCATCCTCTCCAGGAAATGGATTTGAGCAGTTCTATCTTTCAGTTGCAAAAGTGATCTTCTCTCAATGGTTAAAAGTTTTGTTTACATCCACTGTTGAAATACAAATATGTAGAGTACATATGAAAATTGCACATGCTCAGAGGTTACTCTGATTACTTCAGTGGCTTCCAGTTTCACGGCCACATCTGTTCATCTCCGTGGGATCAGAGTTTGTTCTGTATATGGATGGATTTAGTCTAGTGGTGGAGTATTGGTAAAAGCTACTCCAGCAATTGAAGATTATGCATGATCCTAGTCATGGACTAGGCACTAGTGATATGTGATGCTCTAGGGACTGAATGCCATTAGGCTCATTGCTTTCTGGTCGATGAAGGTGACAGTAGAAGTTCACCCTGTTACCTCTTCCATGTGATAGTTACAAAATATAATGACATAGAAACAAGTTTTCTCTTTTTTATTTTCATGGTTTATAAGTAGTGCTCATCTTAAAAGTTATTGTGACTGTAGGTTTTCCTCTGCCAAGATTTTTACAAGGAGGTGTTTTATAAGGTGCAAAGGAATTTCCCAAAACCATAATTATGGAGGAGTCAGCTATGATTGATTTAAAATTGAGTAGATGCTTGATTGTCTCTAACAATCTGAAACAAATGGATAGAAAGCAGTTGACTGATTATGATGCTATTTCAATGCTGCTTAAATTTGTGAAAGTTATGCTATGTGGAAAGAGAGCAGAAAAGAGGCAACTGTGGATAGCACTGAGAATGCTATCTGAAAGCTTCTCATTAAGTGCAAAATAGAAAAGTATAAAGAATCAGCAACTCTGCCTTCCTTTAAAGAAAGGGTGTTGCGTCTTGTGAAACATGTGATCAACAAGTGGTGGAAGTATTTCTAAGTGCAGCCATACTGTTCCCTTAGAAGCACTGATATAAATAAAACAGAGGAAGAAGACTTGGAACACACACAAAGTAAAATGCTCCAAGCAGTTGGGTTGAAAGCTATTTGCAAGTGATGTGCCCTATTTGTCTACGCTGTGGAGCTATGCTTGCTCAGAGTGTTGTGGTTACAACTGTGCTGCATTACTAATAAATGTGCCTAGTTTGAAGCTATGTATTCATCAAAATTATTTAAATGATGATGTAGTGGATTTTCATTAATTGGTAAAACTGATAAGGCTTTCAACATTTTTCCAACACTTGTTTTCAGGGAGTAATTAAGTGATAGATTTTATGTTTATTGATTGATTGAAAATTTTAAAACTAGTGTTTTTTTCCCTGTCAAAGATATTCATGAGTGATGGAAATTGAAGGACTTCTAACTGATTTGTCATTCTCAGGAAAGCTGTTGAAGAGTAATTTATGTGGCAGTCCAAGCACATTGTATTTGCAGTTTATGCTGAATATATCCTAACATCATGCAATAAAAGCATGCTGTTTTTTATATCAGGGCAACAAATAGCAGTCTGCAATTACTAGTTGTCAGAATGGTCTGAGCTTTGATGTAATTGCATTTCTCACTTTGGTTGTAGCTGGAGAAACCAAACCTGGAGACATTTTACTCCATTGCCAAGGTTTCAAAGATTGTAAAATCCTAATGATTTCCATCATCTGGTCTCAACTTGTGCTTACATAATTATAACAAATGGCTATTAATAATGTTCTGTGTTGCAGTCCTGCGAAAAGGATTTTGGAACGTAATAAACAAAATGCTGATCCCAGAAACAATCATTTATCAAAGGTGCAGTTGAATAGCAAAAGTGTAAAAGTGAAGGTATGCTTTTAAACTTGTAAATTGAAAAGTGACATTCTACTGGTATCTTTTTGAGGATGATTATCATGATCAGAAGCACACATTTTCCAATATTCTATGGCAAAATCTCAATTTGTTACTTATTAAGGATTGTTAGTGGATTATATGCATTGATGTGATGCCAATAATGGTGTCTCTCTCCAGAAAATGTCTCTTTTTAGAAAAATTGGGACTGGTTCGTCCGACTTAGGAAAAACCATGGGGCCAGATTTTTGTGAAGAAGTCATATCAAAGCCCCAAGACCTTGTATTATACACTGTATGGGAGCCTGTAGGATGCTTGCTGGGCTGTCCTGGTGTAGATAATATTGGAAAGAAGACCCCCAAGCTCTTGTTGAAACTTCAAAAAGAATTGCATCCTCTTACTGTGAACTTGAGAAAGTGATGTCCTGTTTATTTTACCACTCTTTGTTACAGCCATCCTCTGATATCACACAGTGATACACTGGAGAGTATGTAATGCATGCTTAATGTAATGCAAAACTTTTAGGTTGGACATCCACTGGAGGTAGAGTTAATGTGCTTTTTTTTGGTGTGGCATGTTCATTGTGTAATCTGATCAGATGTGTCAGTGCATATTAAGAAAATCATGTTCGCTATTTCTTTTACATGTGCTCCAATTTCACCATTTCTGGTGGTCAGAAAATGGACTAGCACTGAACAAATCAATTGATGGATTCTTGAATATTTTGAAAAATGGACACTATTCTGCCGGATAACTATGGACTTAGAGAAAAATTTTATTACTGATTGAAATTGAAATTATGCAATTGGCAAGCACATTAGCAATAAGCTTAGGAAATATTTACCAGTGGCAGCACCCTATTTTATTCATGTGTTGTGTTTGCTTAGCTACATGTTCATGAATTTGATGGAACACAATATATTTGCTGTGAATGACTCGATTTTACCATTTCCTGTGTGCTTTTACAATATTTTCTGTTGAATGTTTGGAAGGAAGCATTTGCCATTGATATGATATTTACACAACTGAATAATATGCTAAAGGAACTAAACTACTGAATAGAGTTAAGACACTACAGGGTTTTTCGTGTGGGTTTTTCAGGCTCCATTGTGTTGAGTGTGTTAGAAGATATTTTTTGCTGTTTACGTGTACAAGTTAGCAGAGATGGTTTGTTTTCCTTCAGGTTTAGTTAATGTCATTACCATTCATTTAAATATGTAATGTGTTCTACAAAAAAGGGTGCATGGCTTATGCTCTTTGTGAAATCTAAGAAAGAGCATAAAAAATGACAAATGCTGCTAAAGACAATGTACCAGAATTTGGGACGTTAGTGTAAAGACCTTCCGAAAACCTACCCATCAGCTGAAAGAATACCGAAATGGAAAGTTTTCTCTCAAGAGAGTACAATCAGCTATTGCATAACAGCCATTGTCTGGGTGTTGTCTAGAAATTGGGCTGCAAGACAATGTTAAGTAAAAACAGCTAAGTATGAATATGCCTTTCTGTGTTTATCATTCTGTATGAGGTGGACGCTACACGTTTGCCAATTTATCTGTTTCACTGAATTAGAAGTTGCTATTGAAGTACCATATGCTGGCATTGTGATGACTTCAGTGTTCAGGTGTGACTTGGCTCATAGTGTAACATTGTCAAGGGCCTGATTTGCTAATAATTTTATTGGAAAATAACCATTGTCCCAAGTTCACAATAAGAAATCATGCCAAGAGAAGGTTATCATATTCGGCTGGGACAAAGTTTGTCTTTTAATTAGTAAAAACAGTAAATGCGGAAAGAAAACACTCAGTGAAAGGTATAAGCATATGATAGCAATATGCAAGAAATCAGCTTATGGAATTGTCATTACAGTAGAAGCCCTATTTAGCGAGAGCTGTCGGGATCTGAAAAATCACTCGCTAAATGGAACTCTCGTTAATACCGAAGACGATTAATAATCACTCTACAGCCAATTCCTACAACTGTAACGCTAATTTAGCCATTATTGTGGGAATTTTTGGTGAGTGGCGGAAACATTCTATAGAGATAGCTATTAAAAATTATATTTTTGAACACTTCAATTACTTATATGATCTTATTCACTTTCGATAACATCAAATTCCATGTTAGATGTCATACACTGGAATATTAAACGTCGAATATTGACACTTCCGGACACGTTTACTGTACTTCGCATTGCTATATTGTTATTGCCCCAATGTTTTGGATGCACCAAATATGTCGCGGCTGCAAGTAATAGAAATTCAACGGACTATAAACGGCAAACACTTCGGAAACAAGAAAAAATTTCATATAGCTGACTTCGGGTTTTCGGAATCGTAGAGCCCAATATCACCAGCATTTACAATTAGCCCTTAACAGTATACTGACGTTTGTGTTATTATTACAATAGTTATGCGTGGAATACTCTCTTGAATTGGAAACATATTTGTTACCAGCAAGTCCACATATGACAGTTGTAAGCGTGGAGCGGGAACACTAAAACGCTGACTTTCAAGAAACGACTGTGTCTAGATAAGATGTGAAACTTTTTCCCACTAGCGAATACGGTATCGGCTCCTGCTAAACACGTATTTTTCAAGCGATAGTGCACATTGCGGCCGCTAGGTGGCAGTGCATTTCAACATTTTTATGATTCACTATTTTTTAGGTATTCCATGGTACAGATACGTGATTTGCTGTGAGTTTTGAGCGCAAGGAAGAAAGTTCCTAAGGTTGCAAGTTCTGAAATTAATTCCATTACGATGCACATAATATCTTTTGCCGTACTTACATCTAGCGGGAACTTGTTGATAATGAATACTGACTACACTCCCTGCTTCGAGATAGACGCATGATTTATAGTACATACCTTTTGTGCATATCGAAATGAATCATCCTTGACCTATTTTCAATATTTATAATCTTTGAAACAATTACAAAAGGCAAAAATATTCAGCTAGTGAGATGTGTAAGTATTTATTCACTGTGAATAGATTGGTTTAAGGAGAAATAAGGATTCAAGGAGTCATCTTTGGTATTAGGATGTCCTGCATCATTATTGAATGCCTGTAATATAATAAACAGTACCGGGTGCATTGATATAAAGAGACTGTACTCGAGGTTCATTTTCACAGTCATGTTGAAATTACTTTCAAAAAAGTGCAAAAAAGACAGCCACTGAGCATCAAACCTGGGAATGTTTTGAATTCGCCTTTCGAGGCAGTCTTAAACACGTGGCTGCCGCACATCTTTTACAGAGTGGGTCACTCGTAAGCACAAATGTGAATTTTGAGAGCGAAAATCACAAAAGTCAGAGGCCTCCATCGTCGTGTGGCAACCGCATGAGCGCGAATGACCTTCGGTACATTCCGATGGGGTTTTCCTCTCTCGTGTTTTACTCCGTCCCCATCGATCCTTTCGTCGGTAACTCATACCCCACCATCGTGTCACGACAAGTGAAGCTAGCCCAGCAAAAGATGCAATCTGCAGGTAGTGCCAAATTTCAAAAATTTTCCGCCCATGCCCCATTCTACAAACCGTAGAGTGGGGCAAAGTGGATGCACTCAGACTTTTGGAAACGATAGTACATTTTATTGCACGGAAAACATCTCTAATTGATACAGTGCATAGTATTAAGGTGGTTCCACCGTAAAATGACTTAAATGTCATTTTATTCATATTCTGTCTACTTGTAAAAAAGTTGTCCTCTGATATGAACCACAAAATAATACATTTCTACGCTATTTTATTCTAAAATTGAACTTGAAATTACATTGTGTTCAATGGGGGAATGAGAGAAACACTGGGAAAAATAGTATTTTTCCATAAAATATAAATGCCATTTTCACGGAAAACTATTTATAAGAAGGAATGAATCCAGAGAAATAGAATAAAAATAAAATGTAAGCATCTTACCACCTTATTTTTTTAGTTATTACGTAATTACTGCCGTAATTGAAGTCAAAATGTGATAATTCGTAGGAAATGGTGCTGCAGTCAGCCCCTATGGCTGGAAAAAAGTGATAATTTAAAATACATTCATGGAATAATCTGCATTTTTTCTACTTTACTTTTGTTTTTTTGTGAATAACGCATTTCATCAGCGAAAGCAGGATTTTTTTGGATAAAATATAAAATATGTGGAATTTAGTATTTGGTGTGACTCACACAGTCGTGGCGGAATATCCTTAAATCAAAAAATAGTTATTAGATTGAGATAAAACCTTGTCATTGACAATTTCTTATCATTACAATTTATTATGAATTTTCTGGCCTCGGTCTTGCCTGCTAAACCAAAGGTCGCAGGTTCGAATCCAGCCTGGGTAGGAAATTTACACCTCCCAGGGCATGGTTGTGTGTGTCCGTCCTTATAATAAATACTTAGTAATTGGCTTTGGCTGATAAGTATGTAGAAATCATTATTATTATCAAAAAAGTAGTCAACATATTTTTCAGACAAGTTTTATGAATTTGCTCTCTCTTAGTCCAATCACCAGGGATATTTAGGATACTTGTGTGTGTACAGGTATCCCTTGCTGTTAAGGAATTTGTTTAACACAATATTTGTGATTACTTGAAAAGCCAGTTGTGGATGTATGTACATAGCATGGCCAAATTTCTCCTTAAACACAATTGCTTGAACTTGTGGTTAGGAAGGCTCCAATTACCATTCACTCGAGTTTTATGTTCAGTAAAACAAGAAGTTATACAGAAATGATCCAAAGCTATTATTAATATATCTGTATTTATTAAACAATTTAAACTCATTGACCCTTTAAAGATGGCCTAGTGGTGATGGATTGGCGATCGTACTAATAGAAGAAATCCTTGAAAATCAATCAGGTATAGCTCGGTGATGTAACTCGAGTATTACTAAGCAAGGTTTTACCTTTCATATATTTTATTACTACTGTCTGCACAGAAAGTACTCGACCCTGAGTTTTAAGACCAATAATCCTGATAATGCATGCGCTGATTTTGACGATACAAACATTGAAATTTGGCTTGTTTCAGTCCTTAGTTAAATGATTTCAATGAATTTTCTTCTTTTTCCAAAAAAAACCTTTCAACAATATGAAGTGTTTCCTGGTCATGAAGGAAGAAAGAAACCACTTTTTTATACTCTGAGATCAATACCCAACCTTTGGGGATGACCTTGCAAAAACCATGTGTTCGATTATCGTACAATTTTATGATGTATTTTTGGTTGTAGGTGTTAAACTATGCATGTTGAGGACAGTGATGTAGCCAGGTAGGATGGAGGTTGGGACCCCCACAAATTTTTAATTTAATTTTTTTAAAAAGGGAACTAAAAGAATAGTATATTTTTTTCTAAGAATGTCAAATTATTTTATTCTTCAGTTTGAAAAACTTTTTAAATAAATGTTTAATTTTTAATAACATTTAAAAAATTTGGGTTTTGTATCATTCCATAATGTTTCACAGCTAAAATCTTTAAATATCGATTGTTTCACTGCAGTCGCTATTGCATTGTTAATTGCCTAAACACACAAATTTGCTCCAATTTTAAAACATTTTCTCTCTCCCCATCCCCCTAGCCATACTCAACGTAGAATACATCAGAATATACAGAGGTCCATTGGCCTCTGTATATGCTGATGTTCTCTTTGGATATTTTTGTATTCTGAAACTAAAAAAAAATAATTTATGTGGCAACTGCCAATACCAGATGAAGTTTCTCTCGTTAATTTGACTGTTGATGGGTTATGCTTAATTTTTTGTGTTATAGTGTAATGTGCTTTGACAGGATAAGGTCATTTAACCTTTATTGCCTGAAACTTACAGTAAGTGGCAACATAGTCCACGACTTGTTGGACATTTATATATGAAAATGTGAGCTGTGCTCAACAGTGATCAACTATGATGACTTAGCAGGAGTCTGACTTTCCATCCTCAGGCCTTTGCCTTTTTATGCTTTGATGGTAGGTCTTCTTGGAGATATTGTGTAGTGTTATGTATTTTGCGCATGAAGGATGCTATTTCTATTGAAAATAGACCTGCCAGGGATTGTGCAATTGTACTGCATTCCCCATAAATGAACTGAAGAAAATTCTCAAATTCACTTCTTATAACCCATGAAAGCATCAATGAATACCATATAATTAATTATTCCATATTCAAGTTATCTTATGCTTTAATTTCATTAAAAATTTAAATCTTGATTTTATTAGCCAGGAAAATCTTAGATATTCTCTGTATTTTCTAATCATTTGGTTCAGGTCATATTTTCTTGAAATTCAGTTAGTTAACCCCTTTTCAATGGTATAATAGGAGTGATCACATAGTTAATTTCATTGTTAAGAGAAGCAAATCATCATCAGTTGACCTAAAGGATATTCCCTGCCCAAGTGCCTGCGTAAGTGTTCACCATTAGTCAAACTGATACAAGCTGTATAGGAATGTGGAACTGAAATAAATTAAATGATAACATTTAATTGAACACTGAACAGCCTGGTGTCAGGAATTTGACTTAGCCAAATCTTAATTGCTCAACCCTTACTCTGATCTGCAAATTGACCTTTCGTCTGGACAGCGCTCAGAGTGGGCTAAATATGTACTCATTGTCAGTTTATATTTTTATATCAATCAGGAATAGCCAAATGACAGAATGGCCTCATTAATTTTCTCATGTTGTCAGAAAAAGAAGACATTAAGAATAAGAATTGGTAAGTGGCGTTACCAGCATGTCCAAAATAAATTTAATGTGATTAGCATGAGTGTAGTAGAAATAGTAGCTAATGGTAACTGAGAGGTGTGATGGGAGAAAGGGGCAACCTCCTCTGTGAAAGAAAGGCTTGTATTATCCTCTGATGTGGGTCATCTTATGTAATGCTTTAAAATACTTAACATCTCTTTTGATTGCCTGAAGCTGTGCTTTCAACCTCCAGCCTTAGTGCTGGTTTTGAAAATGACAGACCTGGTGAAATAACGTAGGTGGCTGCAGCAGATGTTATAGACTGCATTTTTCGGTGAAAATTTGGTGCAGCATAAGTGTTAGGGAATCAACAGGAGTTAGTTATGTATTACTGGTTTCCGAATACTCCTGCCAATGCAAGGAATACTTACTGCATCTTCATGTACAAGCTAAAATGTCATTGATACTCGATAATAATTTTGAAAATGCTCCCGGGGACTGATTTCTGTTCATAGGGTGAGAAAGGAATGAAGCACAATCTATATGAGGTATTCATTAATGACACAAATGATAGCTACATATCAAGATTGCTCAGCTACGCATTGAAATCACGTTGACAATTACCTGATGTTAATTTTTTTCGATATTTCCTTAGCATCTTTCTAATGCTCTAACTAATTTTATTCTTCTTCAACTTTCTTTGAACCAAAGTTGATTTAGCTGTCTGCTTAAGTTGAAACCTGTTATTGGAAATAATTTCACGCCATCTTCAATACCAACTCGTCGGCTGTTTACACAGTCATGCCTTGATTAGCACATCCGTTTGATGAAATTTTTTGTGTTAGAATGGAATTGTTAGCTTTAAGTCTTCTTCTGCTATAACCATCACCACCTGTTTTCCTCTCATCCAGATTGGGAATTGAAAAGTATACCCAGTCCCCAATTAACGCTCTTAATGCGTTCCAGGAAATGCGAGCACTAATTGAATCAGGCTATTTGAAGCATAATATTGCGTAAGGAATAATGTTTTAGTAAATAATACATTCCTAAGATTCAGTTGAATGATTTGCAACTCTTACGAGTACTATTATAAAGGACGATTCCACGGAAAGAAAGCATGGCCGTGTCTAAACCATCTTAGATTCTTGCAATTTTTTATGTACATATAGATAAATTTTAAAGATTAAATGCTTCAAGATTCTAGGCCAGCGCTAAATGGTGCCCTGAACTGTGACCTAAATTTTGGTCTGTAATGGCCAGGTTTCGAATACAATATTTTTGTAATAAGGAGTGAAAGTTTTTTATTAACTTTTGGCGATGTTGACGTTTATTCTGAGTTCTTACATTAGTTAAAATATTTTTTTTTCAAATTTGTTTCGTTGAGGGCCTTGTAACTCCTTTAATAATTCTTAGAAAAGACCAGCCTGTATTTTGCGGAACAGCCATAATGCAGGAATATCCCAAAAATACATAAACCTATATTGGTGTGCATAACCAAAGGATGTGACAATTGGCACAATGGATGAAGTACATCGGTAAGGTGAATTCACAACTTTTGCTGCATGAAAATGGCAATGTTACTGTTGTCCTTACTGTGGGCTTTTAATAAATTATTTTTGATGTTATCATTGTCTGTTAACTACTTCTACAGTTGATCAGCATATTTCTTTAAGATATTATGGAAAAATTAAAATTTGTTTGCCAGAAATTGAGTAAAAATCACAGAAAAAATGGGGCTGAAAAAGACTTAAGACACTGGTTTTTTGATTTTTTAAAACTTTTACCACTACTTTGAAAAATCTGAAAAAATTCATGGATAGATATTTTAACTACAGTAATGACAATAATCTAACAGTGACAACATTTTTGAGTAAGAAGATACAGCTAAATGAAAAAAATAAATGTTAAACCATCCCAAAGTTTTCTGTAACATTGGAATTATAAAAAGAAGACACTTATAAAAATAAGTATTTTGTATTTGCTTAGAGCCTTTGAGTAAAGGTCATCCCTTGTGCTAAAGAAGACATGACTGTGCTACTTTTGATACATATACTAATGGCCTTCTATTAGGTGCGTCATATGAAATTATTTTCAATACTGGGGTATTTAAATATCTTCATTATTCTGTATTTTCTCCAAAATGTAGCAGATTCTTTAATATGTATGTCTGTTAAACATTTTTCATGAAGTAAGTAGTTTTCTTAAATTTGCAGTGTTATTTTTGCAACTACTTACATTCTGCATTTATTGTTCCTGAGACACTTTAGAAGATCCAGCTATGCTGAATATACTCGGGACATCCTAGGTCTCAAGACAACCTACTGGTAATTTTATTTTTCCTTCATTGAGGGTTAATTAATGGAGGCTTTATTTATTAAGTCATTTTTTAACCTTTCTTGCTGCATGTATTTCCTATCAGCCATAATTCATTATCTGTTTTCGTTTAATTATGGATTATTTCTCCTCAAAGACTTGATTGTCTCAATATGTCTCGAGCCATCTTTTAATAAATATTACACCACTGCAGTGATGATATTATAGGAAACCATTAGTGGTATGATTGGTGTGCACATTACAGTAGTAATATAGGATATAAAAGGCTGGGTATTCATTTATGCTCAGCGGTGTTGAAATTAGGTTTGGTATCTTGTAATTTTTCTGTATACTGGAGTTCGCTCGTCAATTCCAGCAAATATGTAATTGCATTTTATCAAATCCTGGCGTAAAAACTGAATGAACTGCAGGATCGTAACTGTATTTTACTGAATGAACTTATATAAACCCTGGATTTTAAGCCTCTTTTTGCAGGTGGTATTTTACATCAAATTCCTTGAAATACAAGTGTTCTTTTAGCATCTTTTAATATTATAAGAATTTATTTATATCTGTGGAGCAGAGAATGATGGTGCCTCGTGATGTACACCCATTTTCAGTTATTTAGCAATATTGTATGACAGTTCGTAATCTGAATTCCATCGTAGAGTGAACTAGTATATTACCAGACAAGGGATCGGTTTAACTACATCAATGCCAGTGCATTCAATGGTACACAGTAGAGTATAGGCACAAAATATGCTGGAATAAAATTATTTAAAATTTTATTTAACCAATATTTAAACTTAAATAAGATTTCAATTGTCAACACATCGAATTTCATTGCTTGAATACGCAAAATGTACCTTGCCCTCGTACTCACCATCTAACTGTGAGCCAATCTCAGTGACGTAATATTTAGCAGCATTTTCAAGCAATGTGAAGAGAACATGGAATAGAAATTATTCAACTCTCATTATACTTTCCTTACTACTTGGTGTCGGCAATTAGGCATCTTTCTTTTGGTCTCACGCCATCATCTCTACATCGCAATTACCTCTACGGTACCTGAAGAAACACATATGTAGAAAGTGGCATTGCAAGCTTATTAAATTATGTTCGCAAAATGAGGCATTGAGTTATGATAGATATAGGCTTAAGAGTAAGAAGGAGCTTATAGTTATATGTGCATAGACGACAGATGTATCAGTCAGTAACCTTTCCATGAATAATAATTTGCGTGCGCATCGCTGTCGTCACACGCTTGTTTTCCACTTCCAAGATCTTCCTTCCCCTTATACCAAACCAGCACCACTGATATCATTCTCCCAGTCAAGGTCATCCATTGGAGATAGAATAGCCGAATAACAATAGAGATAGCCGCAGAGGGGAGAACCTTCACTCTAAGCCCTTTTATCAGAACAGCTGACCTGACTCTTCGGGGCTAGGAGTTATTGGAGGTTGGTTGTTTACTTTAGACCCACAACCTTCTTAGATGCATTCATACATCGACAAAGAGAATTTAAAACATGCAAGAACACCACTTAATATAAATAGGACTAATAATAGGACATAAAGTGCTAACTCGAGCACCCTCATCGTGTTTCTTCATTATCTCCTGCTTGGTTTTATTTGCCAATTTTTGCTTGAGCTGCACTTCAGGGGGCATGGCCACTGCAGAAACTTATAAACCACCTACTTCTGGCAAGTTTTGTTATTGAAAGGTTAATTGAAAAACGGTTGGAAAAGATACTGTTCAGTGTGAACCAAGCCCTTCGTCGATAACACCACTTCATACAAAGACACTTGAGGACTGATATTCGCACAACAGTAGAGTACATCAGCGGCCTTGATGGGAGTGCGACATAGATTCTCTTGTTATCTCGGTGCAAAGTCTTTAAGGGGTGTGAATTTCGATACAAATGTATAAAAGCCATTACAGTTTGTCCCTATCATTCACCGAGAAATGTTACAATATTATTCAGCTCGTTTCATTGATGTGATATATTATTTCGCACCAGCTTAATCCATTAAGGAATTATATCTCTGTGTTGGTAGGTAATGCACTCTAACAATAAGTTACGCTTCGGCAGAAGTTCTTGTATTTTTACAAGGTGGTAAACAAAATGATGTCTCTCTAATGGCTAATGAAGGCCTTAATCTGAATTATCATGCATGTGATCCTGACTACATCAGGAATGTTGCTTTATCTCGGTGGTGCTGATTGGTGGCAATGCTAATCACTGCAACATTTGCTTGATTTTATCTAATTGTGCGGACAGCTCATTAATTACACCTATCATTAAATATGTAAATGTTGCTATGATAAAAAATGCTGTTCATTGATGGCTTAAATGCTGAATGAATAACAAATTATGGGTGCAAAAGATCATCAAATAGGGAAATTTTAAAGGGCACGTGCAAAATCAACACCCTTTAATATACCCAGCATGCATTTTGTAAAGTGAATCCATTGTTAAGTAAACCCATCATAAAGCGGGGGTCCACTGTATGTTGTGTGAGTCATATATCAAAATGTTGATGAAGAGCCTGACCTATGAGACCCTGGGGGCCTATTCTCTAACTCGAAGCATTAGAGCTTTCTGGCGAAAATATGCTTCAATAAGCTACTTGCTCCCATCGGTATTCTCTATCATGGAAGCTACCAGAGAAAGAGCCAGCAGAAGCTACCGGTAGCTTATTAGGCTCCCACCCGTATTCTGTAAATGTCACGGAGCTACTTCCGTAGCCCCAATAAGCTCCCACGGTAGCCTAAAGAAGCGCGGCCTCCGAATACCGTGCTTAAATATTGGTCATTTTATAATGCTTATCTATCTATAATTATCCAATACACAGGTATGTTTCTTACATTTATTAAATGTGCATTCCTTGCACTTTCCCTGGATTAGTTTGTCATTTTCGCAGTTAGTGGGATTTTTCACAAAAAAGATTAACTGGAGTGACGGAAAGCCATATTTACGTTCAGTGAGTAACGTGATTCCAGCCCATAATGGGTTACTTAGTGGGCCGTGGTAACGTGTATCACCTTCGCATTTCTTTTATAAGCTTCATCTTCGTATATTATTCAAATGATTTGAAGCAACGAGCGCGAATCATATAATTGACATGAACCCTAATTCTCGAATATATTTATGAACAATCTTATTTCAATTGACCCAAACAGCCAAGATGGATGTCGTGCGTTGGTATTCACAAGATTGTTCACGAGAATATGTGAGCGAAAATAAAACATTTTAGAATTTTGCTCGAATCATTTTTAATGTGTGGAATTTTTCGCTAAACACGATGCACGAATATTTTCACTGTCTAAAAACAGGTTTCACAAGTTTTATCCACGGAAAAACATTGAGATGAGCTTTCCTATTGGTTCTAAGAATGACGTCACCAGAAATGAAGTTTCCGTGGATTTGGTTTAAAAATATTCTCATACCCGCCTTTCGTCAATCTTCTCTCCACTTCCTATTACGTTCTTGAGAAAGCTCCCACGAGTTAGAGAATATGGTTGGTAGCCAATTCTGGTAGCTTATTTGAAGCTAACACATCGGTAGATTTGACATAGAGAATAGCCCCCCTGAGGCTTTCCATTGCAGACGTTTTATGTGCAAATTGTAGAAACTCATCTCATTATGGGTTAGTGACCATCAAAAGAATACACATGGCAAAGCCATGCATGCAATTATTATAGCCTTTTAGATGCAACCCACTGGGACACTGAACCCCCTACCGTAGGCAACTGGGCAGCAGCAACCTTGACCCTTTGTTGATATTGAAACCCCTCTAAGTACATGTCAGAAGTTACATGACAAGAAATGCTAGAGTTAATAACAATGGGTATCTTGCATAGAATATTTTCACCCCATGATAGACTAAATAACATTTCCTCTTCCATAGCAGCGAAATTGTTCAGGAACAAAGTTTGCCTGCTTCTCTCAGAAAGAGGATGCCAATTGCTCCCTTGCATATCTACTGTTAACTTTTTTATTAATAACTTAATAAAAGTTATCTTATTCTCAGTCTTGGATAAAATTAATTTACGTACAGTAGTTAAGTAACTTTTTTATCTTTGTCTTTCTAAAATTGAATCAACATTTTTTCCTCTAGTAATGCTTCGTTTACATTTTGCGTTGAAATATTATTTGACAGTCCCAATTATATTGAGTGTTTTTTTGCAACCATGGATTTGTTCACCTATAAGTTAAATTAATTAATTAATTTATTTATTTATTTTGATATGCCCAATGTAAAAGGCCTACTGGCTGTTTTTGTGAACTAAAATAAATAAGTGACTTGGTGAATGGTTTTTAATTTGGAAGATTTTTACCAGTTTTAATAGTCCTCTTGTACATAATATGATATTTAAAAGTATTAATGGAATCTTCTTGGAATATATTTTTTCCTTCTTAAACAGAACAATTATGATATTTGAGGGACTTAATTGTCAACAATCTTTGAAAATGCTTATTTTTGAAATCATGTCATACCGTTAAAGATGGGTAATGTAGGTTTTTGGGTTTGGGAAAATCCCTTTCTTGATTTTAGACTGTACTTTGCTTCAAAACTAAGATACAGTTGTATGTTTAAATAAAAAAATATTACACACTGCCTGAACTGAACAATTAACACCTCTCTATCAGTTCTTTATTTTTGGTGATTTTGGGAGTCAGTTAACTGGAGTAAAATAATGAAATTTAGAGCATATTGTTTTTTATGCACTTGCACTTATACATACTACGCTGATGCGTTATATATTTTTTCATAATGCTTGCTGAATGTTAGCATTTAAAAACCATGCTCTCATATTTTGCTAGTGTTGCATGAGAAAATATGTTAGGATATATATGTCTGAGGTTGGTTGTTTCATTCTCAATTTATTCTTTTTATTACTTTGCAGCGTAATGAGTATGCGTGGTTTGTTTATTTGGATCTCAGAATACAAGGAATTGATCATTTTTCATCAAATATTACACCACTTCGGAAAATGTTTTTTTTTTTAATTAATTTAATTAATGGGTAGTTCATTTTTCAAAGCTAGCCACTCAAAATGATTGAAATTTAAAATATTTGTTCCAGTATCAGTGATGCAATACTTTTTTATTGATAAAATGCAGAAAATTATTAAATGAGACTACAGTATTGATGTGTAAGTTGTGATTGGTTATGTTGGTATTTTTCATGTATCTTTTTAAAAATTTGTAATCCCATTATTTCTGGACCTTGTCCTATTGTTTCATATGTTTGTATGACCATGTGTTGGATATTTTGTCCCAAGCCCATTATTAATAGACCCTCATGAGTTTTTTTTTGTTCTTACTCCCAAATTCTTGAGATTTTAATCTTACTTGTCGTCTTGAAATATATTTTCTAGCTGGCCATGTTGAATTATTTTTAAAAATGCTTATAAATATGGAATAATATGAACTAGCCGCAGTTGTATTTTTTTCTTGAAATGGCAGTTTTAATACTTTGATGAGTATTTTTTTATTGTCCTGTACATGCTGCCTGCAATATTGGTTTATTTTACCTATCCATCGACTCCTATGACATACTTCACCGTGACATCAATTTACTAATCCTTATTTTTAGCTGTTGTTGGTTACTGATAGATATTGGTGTGTGCTTCTGATGGTGTGACACTTTTGGTGTGTAATGATTAGTTAGTTTCAATCACAGATGGCTCAAGCGTGAACACATGGGCTATAACAATTTTGCATCTTTGGTATAAATGGTTGTTCTGATTTTTTCTTCATTCCCTTTGCACAGATCCGGGATGACTTTTGCATTAGTAAGGTAAATTAAGTGGTCATTTTTCATACTACACATTTATTTTTATAGTGCCCGTGAGTTGATCATATTATATTCCTATTAAAACTATCCATGGGTGCATTTTATGCATATGTGTTACTTGGACTGCTAGTGGGCTGAAAAAGTTTTGACTGCCTAATTGTCTCTTCAGTTTTCATCTCTCTCATAGCTTATTTGAATGTTGTGATCAAGAGTTTGAGCTTATTTTCTGATATTTTGTTCTGGGCTGGATTTTTCTTAACACTTGGCCGATAGGGCCACATTTCTTTACCATGTTTACGCAGCGTCGCGGAAATTTCGGTGTGAGAAATTTATTTGGCTGTGTCGCGGATGATTCTGTGAAAAATCTTTCCTAACCAAAGCCCTCGGTTGGTATACAAAAGTCACATTGTCGCTCGGAAAGACACCCTTGTGAAAAGAGAAGGGGTCTTTTATGAGGAGCAGTCGGTAAAATCTTTCGGATTTCTGACATGGTCCCATTCATGACCCCTAGTATCTCCGGGATGGGGTGAGTGAGGGAGCCACCTATGTCCAGGACGTGGTCCAGCAAACTCATTACCATTGCTTGTTACTGTTTTCTTTGAAGCCTGCAGGAATATTGCTACATTGTTAGTGATGGAGCAGTTATTAGTTTTGTTGCATTTGTAATGGAATTAGTGGTAGAATTGATAGTAAAAGTGAGAGTAGCTTCATGAAATTATTCCAAAAAGTATGGGGAAACAGTTCATGCAGAGATTGAATGGTGGAAGTACTATCCGTATTGGCAATGAAATTATGCTGTTCCCCATGCACTATTTACTTGATATCATTCCAGAAAAGTTATTTTGTACCAAATGCCCTGAGAAATTGCTTGCTTTGCTGAATTATATTGAATGATCCTTTAGTTGTGATTTTTGAACTGCATATATGTAATCTGCCAGGTGTTAGGTGATGTTAGGTAGTCTTGTTTACTCTTGGGTAGGAAAGCCTTTGACTTTCATATCCTTGTGTAAATTGTTTTTTGCAAGTGTTCCTATTTGCTTGGAGAAAACGTTTTAAAGTAGGGTTCCATGTATGATTTAAAGTTAATAGTCCATATGACTGTCATCTTTGTAGTTAAGGAAAAACACATTCATGAAATGGTTTCACAAAGTAGGTATAGTTTTTATACCTCTCTTCTCTCTTCTTAAGTCACTATTTAAACATTCATGTTTCCTTTATATTCCCATCATATAGCACATTCTTCACATTTGCAAATGTGTTGCATGTGCAGAACACAATTGCACACGTGCTGAATGTGTTTGAACTGGAATGGAAAAAAAACTGGAAGTGTAAAAGTGACTTTGTAATGAGCGTTTCAAGATCTCTTTTCTAAAACTAAAAACCACCAAAGGTATGTTGTTTTTCTTAAAATGGATTATATTTGAATATGATCCAAGATTACCTAAAAAAATAATCTGACTTCATTATTTCATTTAATTCTTTTACTCATATTTATCATAACAACATACTTACTTTTACCTTAATGGTGATATATCTTCTGGGTCTTTTACATATTTGTAATACTTGCATCTACTTAACATATTCTTCTTGCATCCATTACTTTCTACCATTCTACACAATACAAGTGACATTCTTTGTCGCAAGAATACCCTTGAAAACACACTCCATTTCATGTGTTATCAATACATTAATAAGGTAGATACAGTGACTAACTTCTCACTTTGAATTGGTATAATGAGCATGTTGGACCATGTCCTGGTTTTCCGCAGTCTAAATTCGGAGGCTAGGATATGTCTCATTTATGTCATGAACTTATTTGCTAAATTCCAATTTTTGTTTAGTTTTCTAAAATCTTATTCTTTTGAATGCATTCATATAAAGCTTTTTGGAAATGCTGCTGTTAAAAATTTCTTTGTTTAGAATGCAGAAATCAAATTCAGCGTAAATATTCAAAATTATTCACGTGGATTTTTAATGTTATGAAAAAGAGAATTGGTAGTATTCCAACTTCATTATGATAAAGCCCAATATTCTTATCGTAAGATGATGTAATTGCCTCAGTCAATTGGGGTTGGTTTACTAGAGGGGGATTGGTTGGGTAAGGGGTTGTGGCCTGTGATTTTAAAACTAACACGACGTACTCTCTCTCCCCCCTCTCCCCCTCTCAATTCCCAATTATGTCCATCTCCTCTCACGTGATATGGATGGCTCATTTTGATTGGCCCCCCTTCGAAAAACTTGTGATATGGCTGTTGTGCTGCGCATGGGCAAAATAAATGACCCTCAGGTGAAGGAGCGAGGCCAATCTTTGAGCGGGAAGAACTGCGCGAGGTGATCAACTCTGCGGATGACGGCGATGGCAAATATATTGAGAGGGAAAGGAGAAGTCGTCAGGATTATCACTTAGGTGGGGAAGAGCGCCAAAGAGTGATGGCACGCCAACTGCAGCCAGTGGAGGAACGAGTGGTGGCACTAGTCGATGATGATGGCCCAACGACACTGGCGGCATCTTCATCGCACTGTTCTCTGCGGGCCCATCGTAGTCGTTCCCCGCTTCCCTCATCTTCACGAACTGGTGAGTCTCTTTGGGAGAGGACAAGGTTTCCCAATGCACAGTCTGGAGAGAAACTGGGAGAAAGCTGTCTTGTGATCTGCAAAAATTAGGAGAATTGTGAAGTGTTTGCTTTATTCCTCATGCAATATGATGATAATAGGGTTACAGGGGAATTTCTATCCTATTAGTTTGTCAGATAGGGTGATGAATGAAACTGCAGACCTTCCGACATGAAGAGTAGCAGTTTTATTGATTCCATTCTGACTTACGACATTGCCAGTGCTTACGACCAGTGAGACAGGATAACCTTTATTAATGTGCCTCACAAGATGACGGCTGTAAATCTCAGTTAACATTTTTAGGCCATTAGTTAGAATCATGGCCCTTTGTATAGTGAATAAACAGCATTCATGCAACACTTCGGTTTCAAAATATTTTTCATTAATGCCTAACATGGTTGTGAAATGTTTGAAATATTTGAAACACGTCTGCAGCAATTCAAATTGATGCCATGTTTGCCATGAGTTTACCAAACCTGTTGATCTTAGTCAGTAAAATTTTAGTAAGGTTATTGTGAGGCAATGTTGAAGCATCACATCGAACCAGCTTTTATCCTTTGTTTAGGGGAATCTCAGCAATCAAATCCAAGAAGATATAAGTAGCTATGATTGCTGAATTGATGAATGTGAGCATCACTGTGCTATTTTTTCTCTATTTTTAATTTGGCCACTTTGATACTCATTTGTTTCTTGTGAAGCTGATTTAATGAGCAGTCTATTGTATGATTTCTTTTCATACTTCGGCCATAATATTCTTCATTGTTCTATGCTTAGGACATGTCATGAAATTTCATTTGCTAAATTTGATGTGCACATACCACTTAAGTTGACTATTGTTTGTTAAAATGCCTAGTATTACCCTTCAAATTCATTTCTTTCTGAGAAAGGAAGCTTTATGTAGTTTAGTCCATTTTTTCTTCCAAGTCTCTGTGATCACCAATATTGATCAACATAACAAAGAGAGGCTTGCTCCAAAATTTATTATAGTCATATTGTCGTGGAATACCATGAATATTCTTGTATGTATTGTCACGTGGAATGGTGTAAATGTGATAGTTGCACATTCAAGGAATGCTGGAAAATTTAGTCACCACTTTCGCTTTTCAAGTGGGTCTTGTTAATGCGGATATAAGCCTGCTGCTAGCTGAATTCTCTTGATCAAAGGCAATGTTTTCTGATGTTAAATCCTCTGTTACACAGTTCAGCTCTCCAGTTTGCTGTTTCGCATCATATTTCCATTGGCTACAAACATGTTAAATACATGGAATCACCCTGACATGAAGATGTAATGTTACAGCATTTGTTTCTTGTGGTTTATTGCATCACGCAGCATGTTCATGTTTCATTTGATTTAGGAAGTTTATTTGCTTCAGTAATTGTGGACTATCAGTGAATACTTCTTAGGTAATGTGATACAAAGATTAGGAGGAAACATATTCTGCCTAAAATCTCTAGGAATGTTTTCCTGCTATATTTTATTTTTACATTTATTATCTTCATCAATATGGCCTGTAGTTGTAGTTGATTCATTTCTTAAATTGTGGGCTAACATGAACTAATGAAATTACTTATTTCTGTGCTGAATGGTGATTGCTGACTTCTAAGAAGCTGATATATACCATTTTTAACGAAGTAGTTTTAGTTGATGCTCACTTTGCTTAGTAAATATGATATTAACCAATTTTTTTCCTTTGGTCTGTTGTGCCTTATGGTGCATTCTGCTCATATGAAGTTTTTTAAATTAAATTTGTCAAGACCGTTTTACACGGTACTTTTTTTTTGTACAATCTATCATGCGAATGTATGTATCAGGAAATTGTACCGTATAAAGTGGCAAATTGTGCGAACGCTTGTGTGGATATATGAATGACTGAACGGAAAATAGAACCTGTTCTAATTCCATTCAGACAATCATACAATTTCGATCCGGTTTTATTCAACAGATGGCGCAGATATGGCGAAAAGTGTGGTGCCTGTGTTACGATTGAAAATTAAGTTGTTTATAAAAAGGATTAACACTTTCTCATCGAATAATATGAGTAACTATTATTCTGTGTATATAATCTTTAATGAGTAAACTCTACTCAGGCTCCGCACAGGTTTAAACTATTCATAATTGTCGACGTTTCGAGAGACAACTCGTCACTCATTCTCAAGGCAAGAATTAATTACATTGGGAATTATGAATAGTTTGAACCAGTGGAGAACCCGAGAAGAGTTAACTCAAAGCTGTTCAAATGTTTACATCGTCATTTCATCATGTTATTTGGTGTTCTGGTATTTCAGTGGAATTGCAATCTTTGAGTTAATGTCCTTTTCCCCCAAAATTATGACTGCGGTCGCGCGTTCAAGTAGAGCTCTTAATATTCCGTGTGATATAATAATAACAATTTTATTTCTGTTGGTTAGCAAGTAACATAGAAAAAGACATTAAAACACTGGTACAAATAAAAGGGAGGGAAATTTGGAGGGACTAAAGAAAGGTGTGCTGTGTTTGGCTATACCACGTGATAATAACACTGTTACACACACAAAATAAACCTACGAAATGTGTCTATCAAGAGTGGAGATCCAGCGAGAAACTTCAATGACTTGTCGCCCTAAAATCTAGAAGAGAAAAAACGAAACTGTACAACGGTCGAATATAAATCCAGAGAGGAGAGTCCAAGAGAGCTTTGTCTAAAGCGGGAGAATAATCAGTAGGCAGATGATCGAGTAGATGTTCCGAATTTCAGGTGATAAGCTTTTCAAGGTGCCAAATACGTGAGTGAAACTTATTTTCATGAGTGAAACCAAGAACACTGTATGTGTGCAGTGTTCTTGAGTGAAACATAAACATGATAAACGAAACACTTGCAAATTTCGATCGATTTCTACCTCTAAATTACACGGAAAATTGTGCGTTTGCACTCATCGTGTAAAGCGACACTCAGTCTGATTCAGTTGTTCGTACAATATTTTTTTGCACACTTGACTGTACATGCGTTCGCACGATAGATTGAACAAATAAATGTACCGTGTAAAACAGCCTTTAGGCTCAATTCTTGTTGCTGGTGGATTTTTAATTTTTATTTACATTGGGAACAAACATTATATTATCAATTATCATGACACCTATGTTTTATTTTGTATTCTGATGCTTTTTATCCTAAGAGTTGCTTGTGATTTATTACTGTTTCAGGTGCTTTATGTCAGCTATCAGTTATGTCAGATACAGTGTGTCCTCGTTTAACGTTGTCCTGTTTAACGTTGTTTCGCGATAACGTTGTCCAACAATTAAAACCCTTAATCGTTCAACGTCGTCAGTGCTTCGCGATAACGTTGCTCAAATTTTGCGCAACAAAAAAAAATGAATAACGAATAGGAATTTGGCGAATCTGATGCGTAATTTCCATTCGGCGGAAAAGTTTGACGTTAACTCCTCATAGCGTGTCAAAAGTTCACCTGAGCGAATAATTATTGCGTTATTTTGTTTCATAACTGTATGTTTGCTTATTATTTACTACGCTGTTATTGGAGGGCAATGCATTGGGTGATTTAAAACTCCAACCAAAGTTAGTGTACCATCTTGAATCGCATGGTATTAATAATACCATGTCCGTATGGTAGATACAGGGGCAGATATCTACGGGAAAAAATACCTGAAAATCCCATGCCGCCATAAGGTAGAACTGGTGGAAGAAAAAGTTGATTTACTGCTGTTTGAGGTTAATCGAAAACGTGTTTTTCGTGTTGAATTAGTGTGAAAGAGGAAGTTTTCTAATCCCTCCATGATGCAGTAAATCGTCGAGGGTGATACTCTTCCTTAAACATTGTTACGAAATAACAAAAATTTTGTACACAGCACCGAGTTTCCCTAGTTCACTCACTATTTTAATTATTGATATCCTACGTCTTCGCGATCGCAGCGAGCGAAATTTTTGCCCTTCACTGCATTCGCATGCGCACGCTCCCGCATTGAAGGACAAAAATTTCTATTTACTCCGAGGGAAGCCGGTGCTAACAGCACTAAATATCAGAAATATAGGAGGGCAACCTGGTGCTTATTGTTTTAAAAATGCCTTTTCAGTTTGTTTCATCTAAGATATGAAGATCTCTGACTAGTGAAATCATCTGTTCGACTGCCCGCGTAATTAAAATACGCCGTGGTATTTGTATCATCGCGTCCAGTCTGGGAGAAAATTAATTTCACCTGCTTCCCGATCACCTTATACCACCTATTTAACTTATATTGCTACGCTACATATACGCATTTATACTAACCTTTCGTTTGCTTCATAAATCCTTTTTCTTTCGTAAACTATTCACTTAAACCTGTGATGTGAATCTACTTCTGGACGCCATATTGGAAATACTGACCTTTTTCTCCTAGTTCCCCCAGATGGCGCAGCGGTCGACCAGTGTCTTCATTTTCTATACCCACCGCCCATGACTTTTCCCGCCTTCAACTTAAAACTATTTTCCACTTTTCGACGGCTTTATCACATTCAGGAGGGACAGGTAACCTCTCGGAGCTATCCAATAATCTTTGGAGGTACTTCATTCCACTGCCTCCATATGGAACTTTCATCACCAACTCGCCTCTCGCCGTAATTTTACGCAAACCAATCACCATTGGGGTGGGTTGTGTAATAACCGGCCCTGCGGACCCCGTTGGTTTAAAATGGTATTCGTGAAAATAAAACGTAACTATCCACCAAATAACCTATTTTTCCGTTCAGCAATGGCCTTCTCTGCACAGACCCGCAACATTGTTGCGGGTCTGTGCAGTGAAACAGGGGTGCAGGTCTGTGCAGGGTTGGGTAAGACCACATTTCAGACGTGAAATTAGTCCGTATCCCTCTACCGGGACTTCCAAAAATCTCGCAATATGGCGTCAAAATATCACAAAAAATATGCGAATTTGGTCATTTTCAAACTTTATTTTCTCCAAAACTAAGAATCTCACGCCTTTTTTTCTTACATTTAATAAATGCGCATTCCTTTCACTTTCCTTTCCCATTCATCGAATACCCCTTACTTTTCTACTATTCTCACACAAGAATTTCTCCCAGACGACCTTGATACCTTTACCATTGGTGAGTTTGGAACCGATTTTAATTTTTTACATTGTTTCTTATGGAAAATACTGCTTCGTTTAACGTTGTTTCGCTTAACGTCTACTTTTTCAGGACACACTGTACAGTTATGATTGAATCTTTTATCTGATTTTGTGCATATGCGTGATATGACACCTAATGTACACTAAAAAAGGCTAGATTTTAAAATTCTAAAATTAGGCTAAATAATAAATACTTTTTGGGTTTATCCATAGGTTGCTGGCCAATCATGAGCATTGAGTGTTCTTCTTGTGCATTCACAACCAACTGTACATTCATGCCTTGTTCAGCAAAATTTTCCTATGGTGCAAATTCTGTTCTCAGAAAAAACTTCCCCCACCACCTCCTCCCACCCACTTTCCTACTCTGGAGTTAAAGTGGTAGTAATCGTAGTACCTCAAACAATGTGCATCTTTAGCTAGCATATCCTATATTAATCCAGAGATGCTCAAGGTGCTGATATATGAGCCTCCTCAGGCTGTTATGTCAGCTTGTAAAAAGTTCTTTCTTCTATAAAAAATCATACATTGCTTTGCCTTGTGTAAAACTATTTGATTTAAACTGTATTTTGTCAAAAATATCTAGAAATATTTTGAAAATCCTATGTGAAACAGTGGACTTGCAGAAATAAAATATTTTAAGAATTTGGAATATCCCAAAATATTAGGCCTGAGCTTAATGGGAATAAAGAAGACACATGCCCAAAAATCGAAAGGGTTAACATTGTCTTAAATAGCTTCTTCTGGTCATATTCATTTTCCATATTGAATTAACTACTCTGTATTACAGATCATCAGCCAGTGCAATATTTTTTAGCAAGTTGCCAGAAGCTGAACTAGGGTGGCTCCCATTCCTTGAAAACTGCAAGATGTCCTCAAAATGGCTATTTCTTTAAAACTCCTGAGGATTTCTCCTTGATTTTCCCAAATATTATCATGGCACAGAATGTTGCCCGTTACTTGTGCAAAATTCCTAAATTGGTCCCATGTAATTTTTTTAGGACATTTCACTTTCTCATTGCAAAGCATGATCTGGCTGATATGTTATTATTTCTGCCTTGAAGCTACATTTATTTTTGTATTATTTCTGCCTTCAAACTTCATATTTTTTTATATTATTTTTTTAACATTGTATCAAAGTACCTTAGCAGCTTGATATATCAAATTTCTTTGCAGTTTTTTTCCATTCATTGGTAGTTGTACACGTTACCAACTCATGCGTAGTTGCCTAGTCAAAATTAGTGTAAAAGTTGCTTTTCACTTTCCTAACTTGATGTAGGTATAAACTGTTATTCTTTAGTCTCACCTAAATTTCTACAGACCATATTCATTTAGTTGTAATAAAACAATGTTCTGGATACATGCATCAAATAAGTAAGAAAGTAGTTAAGAATTCAACAACAGACCCCTCAGTGCAGTACTATCTCCTTCAACAATGCTATTGGGTCATTCCACGCCAGTTCAACCACACCATGACACCCACCGACTCGGATTTGGACGAAACTTGGTACATATCATCCCTTCACTAATTTAAGAGACAGCTCCAAATTATATATTTTTAACTTAATTAGTTTTTCAGTTAAAGCCTCTCAAACTGCAAGCAAGTTCTCAATTTCTTCCATTCAGGAGGCTTGCCTCTCAAGGTGTACTATTTTGCTCAAAACATTTTTTTATCTCACTCATTTGTGGATCATTTATCCAGATATTTTCCAGCTATGACATCAAGGCTATGAGGATTTGGAAGTGATGATGAGTATTTGAGGAAGTGGCATTTATGAGCAATTTTCCATTACTCTGACACCATTAATCTTGGAAACTATACCATTTAGAGGGGAAAAACTTTGTATGACTCATTAACGTGATTATATCAGCATGTGAAAAAATTTTCATGAAAATCTGAGACGGTGGGTGACATGGCCAGGGTGAACTGACGTGGAATGACTCTAAGTCTCTTTTTGTTTGCACTCCATATTTGCTATAAATAGATGATGAATCATTATTATAAGTTTAATTCAATAATAAATCACAATTAGCAATAAAAAAGGAACATTGCAATCTTGGAAGATATATTGAGAGCAGTTTCCCTTTACCTGCGTGAAGTGTTGATGTTTTACCCTTCAAAAATTATTCATGGCTGTGATCTAATGCATTCAAACACTCATCAAAGCAATATTTTATGAATTTACTAGGACAAAAACTTTGTTTCATCACAATAGTTTCATTAGGACCTTTTAAATAGACCATAGGTAAAGACGTAGAAGAAAATGTGAGGTAGAGAAGCCAAAAATAGGAAAAGTATTGGATAACATCAGTGAAGGGATGAATTGGTTAGAGAGACAAAGCAATTGCGATCATCTTCATCTTTTACCTTTGCAAAACATTAAGGTGGTTTGAGCGAAAAATCACTTCACCTAGAATTTGATCTCATTTTAAAGAAAAAAATGCCATCTATCCAATGATATAAAAATATATACTCCTTGCCAAACTAAATTTCGAGGAATTTGCCTTAGAATATGAGTAATTTAACATGGGATAGATTACGGCCATGCGCTTCAGAGGAAGAAAATAAATTAAAAATTGTATTTGGAACACCTAGATTTAGTCAAAAAACTAACGGTGTGTAGTTTATGTGATTTATTAATTGTTCCAACAAATAAATGTACTACTCACCATAATTTTAATGATAAAATCGCAGAAAAACTTTCTGTTGTGAAGGAATTTTGTGCAGACGACCGGAAATCACACGATTCAGTTTGGCAACGTAGCACGGAATTATTTGTAAACAAACCGTCTGATCACAAGTAAAATTTTGCATCTCTAAGGAGATATTATGTAATGTAAAGGTTTAGCATTGATGACGTTAATTTTTTCCTATGAAAATACTAAGTATACAGAACACACTATGTAAGAGCGGACGACGTTCATAAATAAATGGGATTCGCAGCAACTTTACTGCTAAGTTACTAGGTCGCTCTGGACGTCGACTGCTAGGTTTTTGGTTGGATTTGCCTAAATATGAACACACATGCTGTTATTTAAAGGCAGCAGCCTTAAACAATTTAAAAAATATCCTATTTCTTTTTAAAAACATGCTTCCGTAATATCCTTGCAATCGGAAATGAATGTACACGCAGCTATATTCCCACTTTCGTTCAAAGTAGTGAATAAAACCCGTAGGATGTCGTCACTGTCTTTCGAAACTAATACTTTAAATATATTGCAATGCTAGTGACGCCCAAAAGTAACATGAATTAATAGCCGTATTTTATGGAAAGGTACGTATAATAACGAACTATCCACAGCAACCTCGGAGCACGAAATTGTTGCCCTTGCCTTTAATCATAAGTTTAGAATGTAGAAATGCCATAATTAATTTACTCCTAGGCAATTTCAGATAACTTATCTTCCCATATTATTGTGGAACTAAATCTGTTAAATTTTCACCCAAGTACATTAAAGCTGCCAAAAATCTCGTTACCCATTCTAGCATCTCAGAAACATACGAACTGCAATTTAAAAATGATGGAACAAGTTTGTCAGTTTAAAAAAATGTGCTCCACTGCAAATTCATATACCCTACCCTTAGTGTCATGTAACTGCAATTCATAAGCTAAAATTCACACAAGTGCTGTACTTCCCATATGAATAATAATCCAACCTTACCTCAAGTAACTAAATACCTTTTGTCAAATATTCTTGATTACATTAACCAATCCTGTCACTCAGTAATCTAATTATAATTTCAACTGAGTAATAGTAAATCACATTACTAGAATAGCTATTGTACTTATTTTATTAATCATTAAATCTTTCCCCAAGTAACTATCTTCTATCAAATTTGCTTTATCTTGTCCACCATCCCAGTAACTCAGTAATTTACCACAATTTCCATAGTCCAATTTCCAACCCAAGAAAATCAACACTGTTGCCAGGTGAAGTGCCTCGGGTACAGATTTTTTGTTGGTGAAAATATGTTAAAATATTGTTCCCTGGATTGTGTATTCCTTACAGTTTGGTGTATTGTCTTTTCAAGTCAAGGATATCGCACCAAAAGTTTGCAATAAGTACAAAAATTATTATGCAAATGTGAAATAATTATTTGTGAAATTACGGTTGGTGATATCAATAACAAGTCAAGTTAAAGCCTAAAATATGTTCGTTTAGTTAATTACTGAAGTTTTTAAAGATAAAAACAAACAATTTGTGTCAAATATTCACAAAAACACTACACGTCTCTTACAACTGCTTAACTTTTAAATTTATATTCAAATATAGACTTTATTTTCACTTGGGAACTATCTCGCTCAAACCACCTTAAGACTTATGTGACAACTATCAACTATCGCGCCAAAAGAAAATACGGAGGATGTAACTCCCATAAAATAGGGCGTGTATTTAAACAAGAAAACATCAATTGCTATTGTCTTTTGCAAATAAATTAGGTATGAAATATAGCTTTACGGATTTTTTATTGTTTCCCCACTCAATTTACTGTGATAACCCGGTTTTCCGATAGCGTGGATGTAAACTCCGTCCCCCTAGACCCGCGTTAAAACCGAATTTTACTTAGTGACGTTATTATGATTTTTGAGAGGTAACTTTTTTATTAGTAAAATACACAACATAATTTTTCTTATGTCATGTACATATACACAAAGACTGTAAGTTCTGCTAATTTGAGATTTTTATCTCTAACCCCATCAGAGTTATTCAAAGGCAAACTTTGAAAATTTTGAAAAAAGTGACTTAAAAAATTTAAAACAATTCAAGGGTATGAATATCGCTATTGATACTTTTTAATGATAAACCTACTAGCATATATCTACAAATAAAAAAATAATTCAATATAATCCATTCCTACTGTTAGAAAAAAATTGTCATATATTGAAATTTCAATCGTAACTTTTTTAAACTTTGCTTGTAGTTTTTCCTTAGAAAAGATAGAGATAGGTGAACAAACTAATGGACTTATTTATTACATTGAGAAATAACAAACAAAAAGCTTTTTGTTTCATCCTTCTAGAATAAATATTTTTATAGTTATAGACTTTTACGTAAATTTTTACAAACGCAAAAATAGGCTTGCACAACATTATAAAAATGGCCGCCCAAGCTAAACCGCTTGAGATGAAAATTTGAAATAACTGGGAAAGTTTCAATTTTTTTTTAAATTGGTCAAGAAACCAACTTATTTTTTTTGGACCAGTTCAAATGGATTGACCCCTACATACTTTGTCACATAGTATATGTGATAGGTTTTATAATTTTGTTTTCAGTCTGGCTGAGCCATTTTTTCTGATATGATCTCTGATACAAATATGTTGCTTGCCAATATTCTGACACTTCATTCCTCTCTCTATGTTTGGTCTCTCCCCCTTGTGGTAGATGGTAGATTATGGGTGGGCGAAGGCCTTCTGGAGCCTTCATGGCACTTAGACCTTTTGGTCCATTGTGCCATCCCACGTTTAACCTGCCTGCCACTTGCAGACAGGGAACAAGAGCACCACGGTAGAGATATGGAGGGGCCATCCCCAACCTTCCTAGTGCAGGTATGGAGGGAGTCCTCCCTCCCACCGTCCTGGTCTGGGTATATCTCTCTCCGGCCTCCCGGTATCGGCCTGGAGGGAGTGTTACGCCTCCATCCACTCTGGTAGAGGTATGGAGAAGGGTCACCCATCCAACCTCCATCCGGGCCCAACGTTGCTTAACTTCGGTGATCTGACAGGAACTGGTGTGTCAACGTGGCTAGGCCCTTGCCCCCCCCCCCTTGAAGTGGCAGAAGATGTAATGTTTCATATGCTCTGGCTTGACTACAGTAGAAACTCGAAATTACGAAGTTGACGGGACCGGAAAAATCGGCACTTCGTAATATCAAATTTCGTATGAACTAGTATCTTTCAAAAACATCGCGATGAAGCTCTTTTTTTGTTTCCTTAGATTAAGATATACTCTCGCGATGTACTTGCATGATTTACGAAGTTATAATTCATGAAAGTATATTTAAATGTGTATTCATGCCCACAGGGTGCACTCATTGTTAGTTGAACACAACTTATTTGTCGGAGTTTTATTATTCCTATTTTCGGGAATTTCAAATTTGGCGCCACCGGGTAAGTTATTTTGCCGTTGCAGCTGGCGGTGCGGCGTGCAGCAACTCGCGGATTGGTACTATCCCTCTTTGCCGTGACGAATTTTAGCAATATTATCTGCATATATCAATTTGCAATGTTTATTTTTTACTTGCGTCATAAATTTTTACGGATGGTTCGGAAGTAAGACGAAAGCCGCGTTTCAATGGAAATCGACTTCCGTGTGTCAAGCTACCTTCGCATCAAATCGATGCATTATTCCGTTCACTCATTCGTTTTGTGATGACAAATGATTATTACCGGCAATACGAGGCTCGATTCGGGTTATCGTGATGAATGGTAAAATATCCTTTCCAGGGTATTTGGAAATTGCCTGACGAGCAGTCCTTCCATTCAGCTATCCCTCTCAATCACTCAGCCGGAAAGATTAAAGCTGTCAGATTTTAGGGTGATACCTCAGTCGGATCTGAACAATTGGCGCGTCTAAACTGGTTTTTCCCGGAAGACCCTTCAAGAAAAAAGTTCTTCGTTCCTTATTCCTAGGCGCGACGACATTCATCTGCGAGGGACTCATTCAGCGAGAAAGAGAAGGGGGTAACCCGAGAGGATCACTCCTTCACCTTATCTGTTATTATCTACCCTCACCCAGTTTTGCTTTTACCCAGTTGGCTTTCACTAGTGGGGGAGGGTTTGGGCCTCCTTTCAGCGGCCTCGGCAGCCAACACTAGGTTGATACGGCCGATGATCGAACGAGGGAGCCGTTATTTCGGTCGATTCAAATTGTAACCTTACCCCGGTGGTAACTGTGAGGTTGACTTCGCACTCCTTCGTGATTTTTCCACAACCTGAAATTATGTTGCGTAGCGCCCGAGAGAGCTTTGAAACGCATCGTCACATCAATGGGATAATTAACGTAGTACATCTGCGCATGCGAAGAGAGAATCGGAACTCTAATCTGTTTTTACTTCCTTTTATAGGAAGCATAATTCACTTTTGGAAGTGGATACCACGCCAGGAAATCCATTTTTAGACCGTTGACTTTTACATCGCCATGCTAATAGATAAAGAAATTCTGTTTTCACCGTTTCGTGCAGGAAGGATGTTGCTAGAACTTATTTCGTAGGACTTGATACATACTTGTGCGTACTTTATATCAACCACATCGGAGAAAAAATTAGTTCACTTGCCTAAAATCGATCATTTCGCGGAAATGCTAGAACTTATTTCGTAGGACTTGATACATACTTGTGCGTACTTTATATCAACCACATCGGAGAAAAAATTAGTTAACTTGCCTAAAATCGATCATTTCGCGGAAATGCTAGTCGGCTATGAGAAGTGATACGAAAATGAGCTTTTGATAGAAGTTCTAGCTGCATCGTTCATCTTTCAATACGGATACTCAAGTTGGTACGCAAGTTTAATACAATCACTGTAGTCGTGTAAAGCAAAGATGTCCAGCACTTTTTTCCAGAGGCATTCGTGCCGAGCATTGGCGCTTCCGGCAGTCCAGCGAACGGCTACGCGTTCTTGGCCTACCTCTTGCTCTCCCCACCACCTCTCACTCTCTCTCCCCCCCACCCTCAGCTCGGCGCTCATAGTTAGGGGGTCGGAGTAAAGTGATATTTTTTCTCGAGTCCGCATCACATTTCATCATAAGTATCACATTTCACTCATCGCTTTCCCACGCCCTAACTTCACAGGTGGCTTCCAAAAGTTGGGGTGGGGGGGGGGGGGGGCGTTGCCCGTTGGGAGTCCCTTATCAGCTATGACCGCGAACCAAACGTATCACATTTCACTCATCGCATACCCGCCCTAACTTCTCAGGTGGTTTCCACTAGTTGGGATATTCTTTCGAGGACATCCTATAGACATCCTTTCGAGAGCATCAGCAGCCAACTTCCATGGTTCCAACTAGTTCCTACATCGGCCGCAACACAGGATGACCGTTATTTAGGGCGATTTTAATGGTATCCACTCCCCAGTGTGAATTTTTTATCTGATCCAGATCCAATTTTTTAAAAATGAATTAGGATCCGATTTCAGTATCCGGAGAAACGTAATACCCGCGATTCTTTAGATCCGATCTGACTATCCCTAAATAGTATATTCCCGGCGAATCAGCTTGTGTCTTAAAGGACGAACGAACTATTTAAGAGCACATTTTGGAGCAAACAAAGTGCGTCTTATGGGCCAGGAAATACAGTAACTACAATTTTCGATGACTGGCTACTGTTTTCAACTTACGAACAAGTTCTCAGAATGCATCTCGTTCGAAGGGCGAGGACTTACTGTACATTGGATGAGTACGTCAGTGACTTCCGAATGCTGGGCGGACGCCAGACGCCCCAGCGAAACCACACGTTTACTATTGAAGCATTGAAAAATGAGATATCGTTCAGGTAATACATTCAGTGTATAATGTATTCGGTGACGATCATTAATTAGAAGTTTAACTCTGAAAAGGAGCGCTGAAACGTTACTGTGATCCATCACTATTCGTATAAACGAGTAACTTTTTCACGTCGGGACCAAGATCCGAGGTTCGTAATTTTAAAACTTCGTTATTTCGTAATATCGCGTACTGCTACATACACTTAGATACCCTTTTGGTCGGGACCGAAGATTTTGCTTCGTAAAATCAAAATTTCGTAATTTCGAAGTTCGTATTTTCGAGTTTCTACTGTATTATCCATCTCAAACAACTTTGTGGCTGATCTTCCTGTTTCCCCAACTGTCCAACTCTCTCGGGAGTACGCTGGAGAATTGGGAGATCATGAGACATTTTCAAATGCTTAGTGCCTTGGAGAGCTGCAAGAGAGAGTAGACAAGGAAGTGGTACCGGTTTCTTATTGGGTGTTGCACAGGGATGGTTGGGACCTCTGGACAATGGAAATTAAGAGAAACAGGTTTCGTGCTGTCCGCTTAAGTTTTAAAAATCATGATGTATTCAGACGTCATAAGCATCATCATCAGGTATAATGTATGTCACAGTAGCAGTATACAATACCTATTGTTCTAGATCTACATACATATCTGGCATCTACAATTACATCACCGGCCCTAATGGGGGCGGGATCAAGTACAGTAGAGTGCCGATTATCCGTGCCAATGGAGGGGAACCCCTATCGGTTAATCAAAAGTGGCAGATAATCAGTTCATGTTCAATTTCAAGGTGATTGTGGCCTTGGTTTCAGCACATGCTTTCCCAAAGTCTTTCACTCATATTGCATTGAAATACTCGTTTTTTCTTACCATTTCCTTTATTGGGTGATTGTTCATTCAGTTTACTTCTAACTTCTTAGAAATATTGCACCAACTAAAATTGATAACTGGTGAATTTTACTATCAGATGAGCAATGCCTTCCGTTTTCATGTACCTACTTAGGGTAGTTGCCTTGCAGTAAGAGTTTTACTTCATGATCGCAACGTAATATGGTCATTGCAAAGAATCTGAGGCTATGTAGATCGGTAAAATTTTCCTCATGTTTTTTTAACATCTCAGACTCCGGTGAAGGTAGTTGATGCACACTCGCATGACTATAGCTCGTCGGGGTCCAATTCCTCCATCCCAAACTATAGCTAACCTAGGTATGTCTGTTCTACGGGGATTATGAGTCACTTCTCAGAGTTTTGAGTTTCACAAACTTTCGTGCTTACTCTGCGTGCTCTCAAAGTAAACAGTCAAGGTCACCGACCACCCCAATTCTCAAACGTATGACGCCACCGATGCTGCTAACCTCTTCGCTTGCAGTGGTGTGCTTGCAAATCGATTCCTTAATCAAATATTTTTACAGCTTCTGTTGCCACCTGTAACAAAGTGGGCAATGAAAAATAATATTCTTTATACATGCAATGATTTCTCTCAGGACATGACCAGTAACTTAAATACTTTTTAAGATGCAAATAATCCTGACTTCGTGCAGTCATGTACCAAAAGTTAAAAAATTCTATCACTTTCTTTTGCATTTTTTGTTTAATACATTTTTTTTATGGCCATCCTTAATTTTTCTAACATGCAAAATTTGTGATACAGAGGTGAAATCTTCCCGTTCCATTAACTGCTTTACGTTTTTGCTGATTGCAGCAAGATTTGAAGAGAAACTCGTTTTGAATAAGGTCTGTAAGTGAATAGCCTGCTGCAGGAAAAAGAAACCTTTTGCGAGGGCAAATTGTAGCAATTTTGTAGACTGAAGTACGGCTGCTGTCAAATGAAGGCGATGATTAAACTTTAGATGCCAAAACATGTGTTGTGTTTATAAAAATGGAAGTGGGCAGTATTAAATCAGTTATTTACCTAAAAATATGCTGTTCCACCATGTTACATCATGTACAGTAGACTTAACTCTGGACAATTGATGGTTTTGAGTGACAGTAGCGATAACCTCAGCAACAGTACAGATGAGCATGAAGTGAACAAGGAGGCTTGAGAATGGCTGAAATTTTCAAATGATGATTCTGCCCATTAATCTCCCACTGGTTCTTTCTATGTCAGGTGCTGTGAGCTCTCTCCATAGTTGATGTCAGAGAAAGCTAACGCTAAGAAACACAAAATAGAGGTTGATTCTTAAAGGTGTTAGTGGATACAGGGAGTATATAAATCCAATTGGTTTCATGTGATTTGGTACCAACAATGTGAAGAACTTGGAAATTTCCCAGCAGAATGCAGCCAACAGGCTGGTCCCAATAATGCTGTGTCAAAGAGTTTATATTGTGTGTCTCCATATGTGTGTGTTATTTCTTTTTTTTAATTGCTTGGTCATGAGCTTTGAATAGTTTGATAATGATTTTTTGTCAATTGCTAATTGTATGCTTTCCTCAGCTTGTAAACCTCTCCCCACCTCTGTTTATGCCACTACAGGAGATGCACATCTTGAGTCAATATCGCCTCATCCATTCCCTTCAGTGGAGAGGCAAGGAAGAAGGGGCAATTCAAGATCATATAGTAATTTGTCTCCTTCACCACCTCCACGAATCGCCTCTAGTTATGGTAGTGTGCGCTCAAGGGATTACGAACAAGCTGGAACCTCACGTACACTTCCTAGCATGTCTTCTCAGTCGCGCCATAAAGAAGGGTAATTTTCCATATTTATTTAAAAACTCATTCATGTGTGGATTTATGTTTATTTTTATATTTTTCAACTCCATTGCTGTATTTGGTATGTCAGATGTATATGTAGGTTCAGAAACTGAGTGAGCATTAGTTAAATATGATGCCGATTTTCTATATTTATAGAATGTTTTAGGGATTAGTTTCTTGTTAGTCTGGAACCTGGAAGCTTATGGTATGTACATGCAGAGAGGAAAGGATTGTGATGTTGTTGTTAAATACCTGTTTCAGAAGGAAGGTTCCTTGTCCCTAACATTCAAGTCCCTGAGATCGGATCCCTCTGTAGCCAACTTGATGTTGGTTATTTGTCTCTATCACAATCGCAATTTTGCCCCTTGTACCATAAAAGATTGTGATGGTTAAATGCTAAGCGGCTGTTTTGGGATCTCTCTGCTTCTTTTCTTTCCCTCCCTTAATCCCCTTCTCACTACCCATTCCCAATCCACCTTCCCCTACCTTCCCATCTCATGGGTGTCAGTGCCACAAGATTTGATTTCCTCTGTGTATGTGGTTGAAATCATCTTTTTAGGCTCCTAACCACTGGCTAAAATGGTATGCACTCATATGGCTCTCTTAATTGTCAGTTGAAATTGATGAATTTTTTAAAAAAGTATTTTCATTTTTTCCTCAGAAGACTAAATTATTCTTCATATTACTGCAGTATTATACAATTTGAATCTCCATGTGGTCACAGGTTGTGCTATTATTGATTGTTGAAAAGTTATGGACCATTGAGGTAATTAGTGTGTGGTTATAAAGATTGTTTTCTGCCTCTTGGATGGGTAGGTGAAATGAGACTTTGAATCATGGGACTGAATCTAAACACCTGAATGAATAATGGACTAGGATGGAAATCAGCATGTTTTTGTGTTAGTGGTAGGTTTGATTAAAATTTATAACTTCTAATTTCCATTGAAATTATACATAGTTTCCAACTCCATGGTGTATTTGGTCAAGTAACTCATATCTAAGTGCCATAAAATGTCAGGTGTTCAGTCTGCATGAAATTCTCAAAATCAGGTCGAATTTGAACCTGTGGCTATAGAAAAGTATGGAAGTGAATTGCTTTGCTGGTTTCGTCACATTTAAATAATTGATGAGGGTGTGATAAGATAGTGAATGGTGTGAGAGGCAGGTTAAATTGAGGAAGTCTCAGGGAACTATGTTGAAGAAACACTCAATAAGTGATGTTAAGGAAAAAAGTTGTCTCACAAACAAGAGTATGTGTATGAAGCAATCTTGTACGGTGGTGAAAAAGATCGGGCATTGTGGAAGAATAAGGAATACTGCCAAATATGTATTACTTAGCTCACTCATAAACAGGACTGCATCAAGGATACCTATGTATACTGGTAAACATGTTTCTCTTATAGTTTGTCAACCAAGTATCATTTAATTGGCATTGATTGTAATTGCTTGATTGAAGTGACTTGCCATTTAGTGTCAGCATTTTTAAATTACATTTTATTGAAGTCATTATTGTTTAGGTCGATTGTTCAAGCCACATTTTTGGTGCTTTCTGCAATGTTTGTATCGCAAGAATGTGCTAAGTTCCTTGCATAAGTGGATGAAAAAAATGAACCCATGAAAATTTATAAAGCTGAGTGTAGTCCATAATGAGAGGATTCAGTTATTTGCCATTCCCAAGATTTTATGATTTACTCATACCGGATAGAGAAATATTGCACCCAGGTTAAATAACCATGTTTTCACTTCCTCTCTGGTTTTCCCTCATCATAGGAGACGTGGTGAAGATCTTCGTTATGAGCTTGAGTACCGGCGACGTGATGATTCATCATATGAAAGGGGAAATAGAGAATTAAGGACTGATTCAGATGGGTACGTGCTGTAATAGAAATTTTGTTATAGTACGAAGTACAATTATGTAGATAATGTATTTGATGAGATATTATACAATTCTTTTAGAGGATTTTGTTACTGGATTTTGTGTAAATGCTTATAGAATAAATTATTGTTGAGTAACAGTGGCATTAGAGTGCATGATTAAAACGGTTCTAGAGTGATTACTGTGATCAGCTCGCCATGATCATGCTTGAATGTGGTTTTACTTTCAGGGCATCTAGTGATTTGCGCATGAGAATCAATGAGAAGCGCACCTCTGACCACCGTACTCTTAGTCATTACCATGGTGGGGAAAGCACACCTGTCATCCATTCTAAGGTTGTGAGTGAGAGGCAGTATGCTGTTGAACATCGCCGTGCTGAAGGACCTCAGGAGCATAGATCTAGGGGTAGGTCTAGCATCTACTGTATTACTACTTGGCATTTCATCATCTTGAAATATCGTATTTTCAGCCACTAAGGGCCGGTTGCACAATGTCTGCTTACAGCCGTAATTGCGGCTAGAGTTGTGGTCACACACTTCTTTTCTTATGTAAAACTGTGGCTCTAACCATAACTAAGGCCGTAACCAGACGTCACGCAACTGGCCATGTGTGTCGTATAACTCATCATTAGGGCTCCTAGATAGTGGTGCATAAAACTTCACTTTGCGTGATAAAAAAAGGCCAAAAATCAGTATATAAAGTCGATATAAAGACCCATTTAGTGATAAAAGCAGTAAAAAAAATCGTTAAATAAAACAACTTTGGTGAAGTGCAAAAAGAGATTTTTAATAATCCAAATGTGACAAGCTTCACTCATACCAAGTATGTAGTCATAAACTTGGACACTCCAAACTCAAAATGAGAAATACTGATCTCAAAGGTAGTGGATGCTTAAAAAAATAACTTCAAAAATAACTAAGAAACTCTGTTCATCAAAATTTAACGACCAATCTGGACATACATGCAACTCAATGAAATGTTATTCTTGTTGCTGATCAAACCATGCTCCCAACATGATTTCCAAGTTTTCTGGCTTCAAAGATGTCCATAGATTAGATTAAATATTTCCATACTGTGAATAGGCTCGTTCACCGTCCACATTTGAAGCAGGTATCCACAGAGCTTACACACTGGCTTCAACAAACTTTGAATGTTTTCCTTTCAACCCTAGAAGCACAGCAACGGTTTCAATCTGATGAGACCTTCCTTCCAGCAGCTTGGATACTTGGGCTTGGAATGCCCCATATCCCTCGCACAGCTCCTTCAGGGGAACACGTGACAAAATCGGCACTTTGGCAGCAACAGTACCTAAGGTTTTATCAAGTTTGTTGGACACAACATTTCTTGTGTCAAACAAAGTTCTCATGCTGGCCATGAATGCTTTTCCCTGATCTTCATTCATAAGCTTGCACAGCTTAGAGTGGCAATGAAGAGAAACAGCTTTGATTTTCTCAGGAAATGGAATCTTTTCCCTTCAGTATTGATTTTTGATATTGATTCCAGTGTTTGGTGACTAAGTACCCCACAGCTGATGGCTTTCAGAGATCGAAGGTGGTCCTGTAAATGTGCATGTACTTGATGGACATAAGGGTAAGAGTTTCCCTCCAGAACAACAATCATATCAATTATGGGTTTGCAATGTTCGAAAAGGAATGTTGCCATTGCTTTTATTATAGATATATCCACGCTGGTAAGCTGTTTAAAATAGGTAACAGCATGACTCTTCATCTAAAGTTGAACAAAATTCTTTTAAGTCTTCACAGTAATATTTTACGTATTCTGCTAACTTGTCCCAGCTTGTCCATCTAGTTATCACAGGCATAGGGAACAGGATGGCACTTTTTTCTCCATTTGGGTACTTGGATTTCAGGTACGACAGATATCAATGCTTTTTTTTGCGGGTATTCAAGAACAAAAGTTTGCATTGTGTGATACAAGTATTGAATTCCTGTAGTTGCGCAGAACATACACTGGCCACAAGGTTCAACTTGTGGGCCCAACATTGTATATGTACCATGTCTTCATTGAATGGTATCGTTAAAAAGTCAACGAATGTACTCATATACCTTGCCGAATCTGTAGCTCTTGCAACTACGTTTTTAAACTTGGTTTCAGTCTGAAACAACTTTCAGTAATGTCCTGGCACACTCTGCACCACTCGAATTCTCCAAAACCTGAACTCCACCTACATAAATGTGCTGCTTACATGCACAAATAAGTGGCTTTATAAGCACGATGAACACACATTTTCCAGATCGGTCATTTGTTTCGTCGCTTATGAAGCAAATTGGCTTATCTTTTATTGCTTTTTATATTCTTGCCTGATTCATGCCAACTGCCAAAACATACTTTGTACGAAAGCTATCGGCATGATACAAATCCCCTGCGCCTGTAAGAAAGAACTCACAGTATTACTGACAAGCAGGTGACTGACCGTTTAACGTTGTTACCTCGTTCCTGAAAAAGTAGACGTTAAGCGAAACAACGTTAAACGATGCAGTATTATCCATAAGAAACAATGTAAAAAATTAAAATCTGTTCCAAACTTAACAATTATTCATTTCATAACAATAACGATTTCCGCACAGCACAGTGATAAAAGGTTGGATGTATGGCATTATTGAATGAAGCGTTCAAACTAATTTTCTAAAACATTTTAAAGGTGAAACTTGGATATTTTCACTCACAAAAGAAATTTTGGAATTATTCTCTATCCTGGCGGCACGAAAACTACAGGTGATAGGAACTTACTGTTGATATTTAAAAATACAGGGGATCTGGTTGAAAGGCTTTATTTATGGATTAATGCACAAAAATTGCCAATTTCCTTTAAAATTTGTGTTTTTATGGACTACTTCGCGTCATCCTCCGCCGATTTACAGCGTATTTTAATTACGCGGGTAGTCAAACAGATGGCACCACTAGTCAGAGAGATTCATATCTTAGATGAAAAAAACTGAAAAGACATTTTTAAAACAATAAGCACCAGGTTTCCCTCCTATATCTATGATATTTAGTGCTGTTAGCACCGGTTTCCCTCTGAGTAAATAGAAATTTTTGTCCCCATTCGCACGCTCCTGCAGTGAAGGGCAAATATTTCGCTCGTTGCAATCGCGAAGATGTGGGAAATCAATTAAAATAGTGAGTGAAGTAGGGAAGCTCGGCGCCTAGCAATCGAGCGAAAAATAGCAGAAGCATGAGAAGGACAGGAGGATGGAAACATTTTCGTCAACCATCGAGCCCCCTTACCGTGTTCCTCTACCAACAGGTAGTGGCATTCCCTTGTATTCAACTCTCTCCCACACATTCTTCTTGAGGTTATCCTTAAAAATTCAACTCCGGGAAGACAGCGTGGCAAACCGTAAGTGTGTTTGAGTGAAAATTGCAATTCCGTAATACACAGGTGAAAAGTTCAGGTGTTAGAACAAAAATCATTCTGTTGCCGCATTGAGCAGGTTCCGTTAAATGCAGGTTCAGTTATATGGAAATTCTTATATCGCAGGTCAGAACCAAGAAAATTTTTCGTAATGGACAGGTTTCCGCTGTATACCGGGTCCGTTATAGACAGTTTTCACTGTACTTTTAGCATTTTACATAACGTATTTAATAAAATTTTGATTGTACTAAATTTCTGATAAGGCCAAATGAAGGAAATGGTTCAAGTTGTGTTAATATTATAGAAGGACCAAGAAAAGGTGCCAAGGGAAGATAGGTAGCAAGTAGATACAACAAAATCGTTTAGTATTGATTACAGCTGTTGCCAATCGCAATCGATCAAGAAAGGCAGTGAAAAAAGCGCACACAACTAAACACAATCGAAAACAATGAAACTTGAACTGGAAGGAAGTGTGTGGAAATGATTTTTTTTTGCATTGAAGTACATTAGAGCGCCGATTATCCAACAATCCGTCCGCTAATAAGTAGCAACCCCTCTCCTCCTATATCATTTTTGTTCCTTCCCCCCTCCCCCAACTGCTCGCGCTTCCGTTAGCGGCGCTAGGTAGGCCCATTTCAAATGGACGTGGACGATATGCGCTCCGCGGTATGCATGTGGAGCATCTCGTACCTACACATTGGTGCAGATGACATGTCCACGTAGGACGCAATCCCAGTTGTGTTGAGGTTGCCAAGCTGGAAGGACGTCATGCAACCTATCATCATAGTATTACAATCCTAGGATTGGTATTCTGCAGGCCTCCATTTTGCCCTATCCCATGCCAGTTCTTACACTTCCCTATGGTTCTTCTTCCCTGTATCCTTCTTGACTTGCCCCAAGTACTTGTCTCTTGGTCTTCCTCTGGTACTTTCCCTTCCATTTTTCCCTCCATTATGCTTCCTATGTAATTGTTGTGTCTCATAACATGGCCAACCCACCATGTTCTTCTTTGGCGTATGGTGCTCCACAGTGCCCTTTCTTCTCCAATTCCTCTGTATACCTCCTCGTTTCTCACCCTATCCGTCCATTTGATCTTTAGCATCCTCCTCCAGCACCAGGTCTCGAAGGCTTCTTTTCTGGTCAGTTTTTCTAATGGTCCATGCTTCTGATCTGTAGAGTGCCACTGCCCACACAAATGTTTTCACGTATTGTTTCCTTTTCTCCAGTCTTATGCTCTTCGAGCAGAGTAGTGGCCTTTTGGCCATGAATGCCATCTTGGCTTGGGCTATTCGACGCTTGATGTCTGTCATGCTTCTTCCATCCCAGGTAATGGTGCTCCCGAGGTAGGTGAATGATTCCACTTGCTCCAATCTTTCTCCTTTGAGGCGGACATCGGCCACTACTTTCTCTCTTCCACACACAAGTATCTTGGTTTTCTTCTTATTTGCACTTCTACTTCTATTTCTTATTTCTTCTACATCTACTTTTTATTTATATCAATACAACCTAATAGGTAGTGTAATCAAAGGATTTGGTATATACCATGCTATGAAAGAACGGAAGAAAAATGCACTCCATGGGTGGTTTTGGGTGCACCCTATAGTGGCACAGAGATCTTAGACAGAGAGATAGACAGTGTCTATTTCACCATCCGTAGCACAACTCGCAGTGGCCTTTCACCGAGCTCTCACAGCAAACTAAAACCTGCTTCGTCCGCACAAGCTGTCCACGTTCATGTGTATGCACCAACCTGTCTCTGTGGCCCATATGCGTGAGGATGGACTGCGGCGCGGAGGGGCCACGCGGATGGCTCCACCGCATGCGGACTGTCCACGTTCATGTGAGAGCTTCCATTACTGCCAATTGCCTTGTCTACACTACAGTCTTAACTTAAGTGACTTCACTTAAGATTTACATTAAGTGTGGTCCGACAGCTACACTTGAACTTGAAGACAACTGAAGCGTCGTGATAGTCAATTTTGGGAATTAAAGAAACAGTGAATCTTAACAGTTGAGGATCAAGGCGAGCAAATAGTGGAGGCTACTAAACTGATTTCAGTTCAATAAGGATTAATTAATTTTATTATCACAGTAGATTTTCAGATGACTGATCCTAAAAACTTGTGTTATAAACAGCCCAAATGAGAATGAGTACAAATTTTAAGAAAAGAAAAACTAAGAACAGTGTCCTTTGTGGGAATTAGATTTTCCTCTTTGGATACATCTACAACACAGACATGTCTTACTTTTAAAGTGTTCCTTTTTAACAAATATCACGCACAAATCTCTGGCAGTTAAAGCTGGTAAGAAGGAGAGGAGTTCTGGCGTTATTTGTTTGGTAGACCGTCAGAAAGGGTTTCACCATACCGGCAACATACGAAAATGATGCATTTTTGACCTAATATTTTATTCTGGACAGCTTCAAGGAAATAGTTGATGTTTGGTGATAAAAAATAGCTATTAGAAGTCAATTATATAATTTTTTGTCTCCTACTTTTAGGTACAGCTAAAAAAATTACATTAAAAATCATTATTGGGAAACATACCAAATAACCTCAGTTACCTCAGGCTTCACGGACTGCAATTTGAACAAATCCATATGATTGAAAGGCATAATGTTAGTTTCCATAGGAAATTTTATTTATGGGGGTTGATAAGGCCTGTAACTTCATACACCTTCACTTCATGAGCATTAAAACATATCATAAGCAAAAATTCCAACAAACTCAAATTATTCATTATGGCTAATTTTACCTACTTTAATTACATCAACAGAAAATATAACTTTTAACGATACACCAATCTATGAATATTGCATTATCCTCCACACATGCTAAATATAACTGCTTCCCCTTATGCACAAAGTTACCAGTTACAAAGTTATTCCTGCCTGAAACCTCGCATATTACAATAATAAAAACCTATACATTTCAAAATACATTACGCATAACACTTGAAGAACGCCAACCATGTGGAAATAGTTGACTTTTGTACAGTTCTAAAGGAAAAGTGAAAGTGCCCTTAAATGAAGCTGCTGACACCTACACTACCACCTTAAACGAACTTGTCACTCTCACTTAAGGTACTAGTGTAGACCCGGCAAATGGAACTTACTATTGGCACTTAAAAGGTAGAACATTGAACTTAAAGCATTTGTATGAAATTCCGCCGGAGCTCCATAGAGTCATGTAATTGGAAATGGGAATATTACCGAGAGATGATTGATGTAATAAGAGATGGGAAAATTAATTTTAATCTGAGGTAAATTACGGTAATTTTAGAAAATTACCGTAATTTTCCAGTATTTTTTAGCTTTAAGCATTTAACAGCAAATGTATGGTTAAATAAGAAAGCCAATAGTAAAACAAAGGGAATAACGATGTTTAAACCATACCTTATGCAACATTAATCTATTAGAAATTTTTTAATTGTAAAAATAACTACGGCAGCAACACGCAATCTGGCTTTCTTTTGTCAAAGTGTGAGAAATTTTAAAGAAGAATATTCTAATGCATTAATCTTATAATGTTATAATTTAAGTAAAATATTCCAAAAATGAGTTGTACATGCCTCAATTTATTATTAAACACGTAGGAAATGTGAACTTGGCTTAAAAGAACATGTTGGGAATTTGTCTGTATGAAAAATTATCTCAAACAGGTGAATTATTTAGAAAATTACGGTAATTTTCAAGGGGTGAGGTGAAAAACGAAAAATATCACGGTGATTTACGAAAGTTACCGAGGTAATTTTCGTAAATGATTGTTAATTTGACAAAAAATGAATTCATTGATAAGTGTTTAAATGTAAACATTTAGCTTCTACGGTCGAATGAGTGAAGAAATACTAAGAGAACTGTAAAACTGTTGTCTTCTTCGCATCGCATCACGGCCAAAATATTTTATTGGTGCGCTTCATTGTTTTTTATGAAGAGAACGGTATCTTCACATGACAAATGTTCTTTTAAAATTAAATGGCTTTAGCCTAGTAATTTAATTATTAGTAGTCCGCGCACATAGTGCAGAGCGCGGATCGTCTGTGTCCATGTGAAAATTATCATTTTAGTACGGGAACTTATGCTCTGCATTTTTACCTCTCAATGTATAAACATAATGACGTGACATGAAAAGTAGGTGTATATTGATAAATAGTAATAAATAATATTAGCAAACTAGCGCTTAACTTTCACATTTTCAACCATTCCCATATCCCCAAAATAATTTATTCTTTATCAAATGAGATCATTTATAAATTGCGCGATTAAAAGCAACATTCATGTCTCCTGTTGGAAATAAATCTTTCTTAGTTGTTTATTCACAAAGTCTCCGTGGGGGTGTTCTTGTCTCATTACGTTTTAGTCTAAAAGACTTTTCTTTTAACTTTAAATTATAAACAAACAATGTGTTTTAACGTAAACTGAGCATGTTATGTCTAAGGTCGGTTAAAAATCCTATCTACTGATACCTTGCTCGTTGCTATCGCCTTCGTAACAGTTGAGAAAAAGAGATCGCTAGTCGCTTTTCATTTGTTTTCCCAGTTATTCTTACCGATTTACTGCGATTTACTCACCTCGGAGGACTTGTAGAAATTTCTTTGTAAGTTACAAGGACTTGCTATTCACAAGTCTGTTTGAGAAACAGAATGTGTCGTAACCATGAAAACGCTTTTGAGTAAACACTTGTAACTTGTGAAATGGGCTTGTAACTTGTGAACTTGTAAATAGTAGACTTGTACGTTTGAGAAACAGAATTTCACAAGTTACAAGTCACTTGTAGAATTGTAGCTTTGAGATACAGGCCCCTGATTACCTCGGGCAAATCACGTGAGTTGGAGGTGGGGGTTTCTACCAGGGGTGAGGGGAATGATATCACTTCGCACCTCCCAGTCAACACAACCAAACACACTCACAGCCCCCGACTCTGGGTCCATTCATTCACACCCACTCCACCGCAAGCACACCACTGGGAACAAAACAACCTCTCATGCCAGGCGCGTATTTCAAACTCAAAATCAGTCGGGATATCTCTCCTGCATCTGGCGTCGTCCTTCTGTAATGGCCCTGGACCATTTCAGTATCCATAATGCTGGCATTATAGAGCACACAACTCGTTTCAAAGTTGCTATTTGTTTTCGAAGTCAGCTGAGTTTTACACGGTTATAGCACTTTTGCAACTTTTGGAAAACAAACAAATGGTTATCAGTAAACTTTAAGAAGAAACCTGTCTTTCTTACTTTAACATCCCAAGTTAATAGATTGAAAAGTAACAGAATACCAAGTGCTCTAACACATCAACCAGTTTTTATGTGCCTAAAACCATGACTTTTTGCAAATAAAATTAATTAAAAGTACATATAAGATGACAGCAAATTTTAAATGTACATCATCATACTAATATATAAAAATTGAATGGTGTCTGTCTGTCTGTCTGTTGCTCAATCACGCAAACACTACTGAACCGATTGAACTGAAATTTTGCATGTACATATAAAATGTATATGGGTTGAACATAGGCTATATTAAAAAGCCCTCAGGGCCCCCAAAAGCCCCCCCTGGTGGTCCATGCTAAGCATTGGGTTCGGTGCAGTGGTTTCATTTTTTGCTTTTTAAAATTACTTTCACTCAAGATATAGGGCTGGAATTTTTTTTAATGGATGGCTGAATAAATGAAGTTTCTAATTCTTTCGATCGATTTTCTTTTACGCTTCGTAATTGTCTGAATATTATCTTTTATGCTGAAAAATCTGACATTTTTCTCTTTGATCAACAATAGCATATTTCCTTGACAACCAGAGATTTGAATTTCAAAGGATATTCACGCATCTTGCATTTAAGTTTTCCTGCCGGCCCATGATAGCACGTAGAAAGAAAATTTTTATAAGAAGGGCCCAGAGTCCCAAGGGCCCCATGACATATTGCTTCGGGGGGTAATCGATAAATCCAATGCATATTTACTAGCATACTCTTCAATGTGTATTCTCAAAGTAGCTTCATAAGGGAACTGCATACGAGAGAACACTTATGTAGAAAATGATACACATCAAGGAATTAAACGTGGAAGAATATTTACGTGCAGCGAATAATAATGTTAATAATGCCTCTCTTGCTACAACAAACATGGCGTCGTTTATTATAGTTTAATACTCAGATGTATTACACGTAGTGGAACCGTCTGCCTCTCATTACGATTGCGAACTGTTTTTTAGACCAATTCCCACATAAACTTTACGAGTTATTTATATATACTTAAACGTATTAAAATGCAGTTTACTTACATTCACCCAATCATCGAGTTGCCTATTCGAGTCTCTCACTTGCCTCTGTGTTTCCCCTCCTTGGACTTAAAAATTTATCCATAAACATTCCTAATAGAATAAAGGGTAACCTTTTGAAAAAATCTTCTAAAGCATGAGGAATGTCTTCTTTGCGAGAAAATGAGTCCTTGCATGAAAAACGACAAAGGTAAGCCTTGGATGCTCAAAGACATGCCTACCAGCAATCTCATGATAATCTCTCCGTGGTGTTTCTCGGATTACGCTAAGAACCGCACAAATTTCATCCTAACCAAACCTACTGACAGGTAACCAGCTAAAAATCTGGTTCAAATATTGAGTGATTTTGTAACCAATGATTATGATTTAGGAAACTAATGAATATAGCCACCCTTTATGCCAAAGGCATAGTCCGGGTATTGAAGGATTCATAGGACAAATAAACATCGCTGCTATTGAAAATGCCCCTTTTGACGTTGTCAACTGCTGGATTATACTCTACTCTCCTATCCTGATTAAGATACTCAACGCAATTATCAACGGTGAATGGCAGAACTCAATTAAGTCATTGAATGCAAATATATTTATGCAGACAAGGGAAGTGCTCGTGCTGTTATTCACTCAGAAGACGGCTCAAGAGAGCTTGAGGGACGAGGTCACCATCTATCAACCTAGGTGCTATTTATTAAGTAGTAATAAGTCTTCGTTGCCCATTATTGAGTTTTCCCGTGTATTAAAGAGAACAAACAATCACTCAACTCGCCTTGCACGAAATGGAAAACGAACAAATTACAACGATCACAACAAACAAGATAGGATACGAACACCTCAAATGATCACGCTGACAGTATTCTTCAGGTTTTGTGGTTTTCTTATATAATAAGTTCAATGTTTTTCACATCCGTTGAAGTTCAACGGGTACCTTCAGCTAGTTAAACATAAAAATGAACCAGGCATCAGCTGTATTTTACTGCATTAAATTCGATTACCTAGTTTAGAAGATAAAGCATATCATACTCTGGTATCTTGACTCATTTAACAGACAGTGATAATACTACCCCTTCAACTAACTGTAATGAGATCACTCAAAATGGCAAATCACTGTCAACAATCACCAAATCACAAAAGCTGAAAAAATGTCTACGTGAGGAGCCTAAACTCAATGTTGAACAATAATTCCATTAGTGTACCTTTCTCCAGACTGAATCTACCGGGGCTAAGGTTGGTCAGTGCTAAAATGACATAATGAATACAGGTTTAACTTGGTCACCAGTCAAACTTCCTTAAACCTGCTCTAGATGCAGAGTTACATAACTATGAATATGACTGTTGATGTTTCCTAAGTGAATCATGAGGATTAATTAGATGTAGAATTGTGGATTGTAAAATTCTAAATGTAATGGGAACATTTCCTATCTTAGTGGCAACTGGGCCATAGTATGGAAAAAAAATATAATTTACTCTTTTTGGCTTCACCTCACAGAAATTTTCACAATTAGTATTCTTAATTGAACTCGATTACAAAATTATTTTATTTCAGTTATGAATACTAATTATTTTAAGAGTATGTCAATAAAAATTATTTTACATTTTCATTACCTTTTGAAATGCTATCCAATTATGTACATTATTTTTCACAATTTAATTTCCAAATATGTGCCGTGAAACATTAACCTTTGTGGAATAAATAAAGAATCAAAAATTTAAGAGTTACATTTTCAACTAGGTACACAAAAATGGTCTTTGTGGTGCATCTTTGCACACCCTTTCTGGAATTTGCCAGCAATGAAAGAGTAAAATTGATGGAAGATCTTTTTTCCACAAGTACTACACACATTAAATTGATGGCATAATTGTCATTTCCCCTTAAACAGGAGAGAAAGTGATGTTGATGATTTAGGGAAATGTATAGTGATAATTTCAGTGATCACGTACCAGATTTTCCACAGCACTTAAATCTTAAATGAGTTGCCCTGCCATAATCATTACATCTGAATGTTATTTTCCTTTTGGAACTTAGGCTCTGAGCGTGGTGGTGGACACCATACTGGAGTTCCGTCCCAGCACGATATAATGGAATCAGAAGATTATCAGTCCAGAAGCAGCTTTCATAACAAGAGCAGCTCATCATCTATCCCAAGTTGGGATGGTAATCCTGAATATGTACCTAAAGGAAGGGCATATTATGAGGTAATTTTTAATCATAAGATTGATAGACATTCCTTCACTGCATTCAATCTTTAGCTGGTGGTAAGAGCAGAAGTTCTTCTTGAAAAAAGGAATTATTTTTATTAATGGTTAATTTAAGTAACTTACCTTTTTTATTATTTCAATTTTTAATTATCATCAATATCATTGTGTTCCAAACGGTATGTGTAATAATTAGTGCTCTGTGTGTGTTTACTGCCAACTTGAAATGATTGAATCATAGTCAGGAGTGTACAGTCCTCTTCATTAAAAACTTACCACCTCAGAGCCCTATTCATTAAAAAACTTACCACCTCGGAGCCCAACTTGACGGCAATGTGACAACATGGCCAAATCCCCCCCCTGAGGGGGGGTGCAATAACCTCGACGCGGAATGAGAACCCTTCCTCCCCGCAGTTGGGCAAGTAGAAAGGCCGACGGAAGGAAAATTTTGACCTGCGAAAAGGATTATTTCCGAGGGGAGGGGTAGGGTTTCTTTTCTTGTGATGTGTAAGAAGGAAAGAGAGATCTGCAAAGTTCAGATGCGCCAAGATCCCTCGCACACGACAGATGCAAGCTGGCACGGAAAACAAAAGCCTATCTTAGGTCTCAAGGGTTTCAATCCCCGGAGTTCCTTTCGTTTCTTTTGAGTATTTTAATTTATACGCGTATTCATTAACGTAAAGTTTATGAAATGTCTTACGCATTTTCATTATCTGAATGTCCTTGTGATGTCGCAATCCATATTATACTTGAAATGTGCGGTATGTTTCTAAGCCATTTGGTTCGTTTCGGACTTGGGCACAATTTGTTTAATTTTATGATCACACACCTAGTTCCTCTTTCCAAAAGTAAGTAATAAAAGTAAGCCATGAAAAGCATTTTAGGAAGTGCTTCTACACATATTTCTTTGTTCTCATAAGGTGTGTAGATAAACCTGGAGTAGGTGTAATTACAACACACAATGAGCCTCAAGAATGTGTGAAATTCATTACGAAAAAGGCATTTGCCTGGTTGGGATTTGAAACTGGATCACTCTATTACGCTCTGAAGTAACCGATAATGTCAGTCTCGAATTTTGTGCACAAATTTCCTTGCATAGTATTCTAGGAAAACATATTATGGGGGCGATATTTATGCACAAACAACTGTTTCATTTTAAAATCATAAGCTTTGAATTTCACGATCTTTTAGCAAATATTTTCATGATAACTCGAGGCTCAAGAGGGGGATGTGCGGATTGAAAAATGCACCTTTCGTACTCATCCCATGCTTTTGGTGAATTCGGTCGTTTTGCTGCTATCAATGCAGAACTTCACATACAAGTGTATATTATGCGTTCACTAATGTCATCATATCGTATATGTATGACTAGACTGACATCTTAAATCAATGACCGTATCACGTTCAAGTCAGCCCCCCTCTTGCTTCACCACCATTACTGCGTTTTTCATTCGTCATAGGCTAGAATTTTCTCAAGCGAGATCTTTAGGAAAAACATTCGTGATAGCATTTCCTACAATGCATTTTGTGGCTTTTTTCCTAACTTAATTCCGGAAGCAGGAAATATTGTATGACAAAGTAAAGAAAATTGAACTTATGTCTTGTAAAAAGCACATAATTAATCATGACGTTTTGAAAGTAACAGGGATTTTGATACTGTAAGGAATTCCAGACCAAGAAAATGTAAATGATATACTAGGGGTCAACATAACAATAGTTAATAACGCTAATTGATATGAGCAGGAAACTAATAAAAAAATGAAACGAGCTGTGGGAATGTAAACCAAAGAAGTGGGCATTGCGTTTCCACGCTTTCTAGAAGCTGTGAACGAGAGATCATCAATTCTCATTTATGGGCTGCTTCCACACATCCACATAATGTGCAGAAACAGCTCGACCGACCACTACACTGCTTCTTTACTCCCAGTTGAATAAGAAGCCTCTGCTCCCTTCCATTGTCACTTTTTGGCAGAGTATGCCTTTTCCTCAAGCGAGGGTAATGGAAGGGGCTTCCTTTGGTAAGGAATGTTTATTGCTCTCCCGGGAAAGATTGCAAGGGCCAAAATGGTGTTGCCTCTATGCCAAGATCCTCGCTAATAGAGTTAACTCACTAACTGACTAGATTGAAAGAGGTATTTAAGAGACTAGAAAATGTTGGCATCAGGTTATTTTTATGGCAACAAAGAAATGTATTCTAACCGTCACCACGAAACAATAATTGAGAACTGGCTGAAGTTTATGATTGAGTGGATCGAAAGTTTTTCCTAAGCATTCCAATATAGGAATGAAATAGCATCGAGCTACTTCGATCCGAAGATATTTGAAGTGAATACTGTTCCTTGTTCATCGACAAACAAAATTTAAAATCAAAGAAATGCAGTAGTATAGTTGTGTCTTTAAAAATGATAGTCTGTCAAAATAAAATATACTTAAAAGTTTAAAGCAGTCAATAATATATATTTTCATGAAGCCATTTTATCTAATGTGATTTGAGACCCAATGGGGGCTATAGCCCCCCTTGCCACCACCCCTGATTACGGTAAATTATCTTCATTCTTCTAATTCGACCATGGTGTGAACCTTGGTAAGTATTGGATGATAGGTCTCATAGTTCGACTTTTTGAAGGGTGCAGGAATTTCACATTCTATTAGCAAATCTTTTCATGTAATAATTCGAGGCTCAGAAAAAGGGTCATGAAAGTTATTTTTTGCTCCTATGACTCCATTTTTCCATACCTAGTGATAGAAAAATTACGTAGATTACAGTCTTAACTCAACGCCGGTATATATTACACTGATTTATCTTCGTTTGTCTGATTCGACAATGGGAAGATCTCTGGCAGATAGTAAATGATAGGTGTAACAGTTTAGAGGTTTTGGCGTTGAAATTTCACTCTCTAATAGCAGATATTTTCGTGATAACGCGGAAGCAAGAGAATTGGAGGGACGTGTGGATAGAAAAATGGAGTTTTCGTAATCTATCTATGCATCTTAGGAAATGGGCCATTTAGTTATGGGTCATTCCTTGTCAGTTCATCCAGGCATGACACCCACCGACTCAGATTTTGATGAAACTTGGCAATTTTCATCCTTACATGTAGGAATGAAACAGTGTAAAATATTTCTTGGCTATCTCTACTAGTTTTTTTTTCACGACCATTTGAAGTTTGGGTGAAACTGCAGTTTTTCAATGAATGCGGTCTCCAGAGGCACTTGTACCTCCAGAGGGAAATAATTTGTCTCAGCCATACTTTTCATCCAATTCTTATGAAAATTTGCAGGTTTACTATAGAAGTCATGAGGATTCCAAATACTAATAGAAAAATATCCTAAGGGACATTGAAAATTCTCTAAACTCATATGTTTCATAAGAATTATGAAAAATTTGCATCAAAAACATGGTTCTATAAAACATCAAATTTTGACCTGAGGCAATATGTGAATCAAGCTGAATTATTTTTTCTAATATTCCTTAAGGTATGACCCACCACCAGTAATAATAAAATTCATGGCTTTTTGCTTGCTTTGTTGTTAAAAAAAATTTATGTACAAAAAAATGTCTTTTCACGACTCTGGTAGTCAGTGTTGGGTCTTCCTTCAAGTGTGATGAAATGCTTGAGTTAACTGTTTTCTATGTCTAAGCAAATATTTATGACATGAATCTAGAACATAATAAGTGCAAAAATTAAAACATTTTTTATGTGCAGGTTGTTTCTCTCCCGATAAGAAAAATATATATATTTTTTAAATAGAATATTTTAAGGAATTCTTAGCACTTACCCCTCATTGCTGGGGATAACTTGATTGTTGCTTTACAGAAACCATCAAAATACAGGATGCATGTCCAAAAACCAATGATTGTTGTACAAGCAGGCCACAAAAGAATTAGTACAAATTTTTGTCATAATTAGTTCCCAACTTGGCTTTACCAAGAAATTGTGGACAGAACTGAAAGTGGTATCAAAGCTAATTTTTTTTGTCGCAATAATGTTTTTTGAAATTGGAATAAAAGAACAGTAGCTACGAGTACCTGGGATTGTTTTTGCATGGCACCAGCAAGTTTCTTATTGTTGCCGAATCATTGATAATTGTTCTTTTTTTAAAACGAAGAATGAAATTTTATCCACTAACTGAATAAGCCCTGCCACTTTAACTATATATACAAAGTAGTTTTTCTCTCAGGAGGTAGGTATTGTTTGCCCTTTTTCTACCCCAGTTGCCCTCCAAATTTGGCAGTGTGAACATCAAGTTTTTTTCCAATAAGTTTTGTGGTTAATATTTGTGTCCATCTCTAGAAACCAGGTATGTAAACCTTAAGGAAAACATTTTGACACAATTTGTTCTTTCTGTCTTAGTTAACAATCATTTGTCATTGTCATATTTTGATTTATCATTTAGGCTGATGCCTTTATAATGGCCCAGTTTCAAGAGCTTGGTAACTGTAGTCTAGGAGAACATAGTGGTACAGAGTGCCATAAAACTATCTACACTCAGTTAATCTCCTAAAATTTGAAGAATTAAGTGCATCAGAAAGACAAATGATTGAACTCAGGAGTGGCATAAATTCTGGACTTCTTTTGAGTATTTGTGAGCACCATAAAACCTACTTCTAAAAAAAATATAAAACGTATCAAATTACTTGCTATGATCCATTTAGATGTCATAGGAATAAAATTAATAAATCACTACGAACAGTAACACCAGCATTTTCATTCAAGATAAATAGCATACCAGAAATTTTTAAAGCAATTCCTGGACAAAAAATATGTAATTCATGTAGAGAAAAAGTGGATAAATACACACACCATATCAAAGATAACTGTGGCATTGAAGAGCTTATCCCACTTGCTGGCAGTGATGATAGTATTGTAGATTTGGACGAAGATTCATTGAAAGAAAAAGCATTGGAGGAAATAAATTCATCATTCAAGGATATTGGCATGTCTCCTTTAAAACTCCATGTAGTTGCATCCCACAGCAAATCAATGTATGCTAAAAGGAAACTGAAAGTTGCAACTTCTACTTTGAACAAAAAGGTTTGCAAAGTATTGTATAAAGATTTCATTCCAGAGCATGATTCAGAAGTTCTTGATAAAGCGAGTGATATGGAAGTGCTAGTTGGGTTACTAAAAGAAAAACTGGTTACAGCAGGCAGTCGGCAAGAGATAATTCAGCTACTAACACTAGCGCCGACTTCGTGGAGTAGGAAAAAAGTAGCCACCAAATTTAATGTTAGTGAATATGCAATTCGGCAAGCTACGGAACTTCTGAGAGTGAAAGGCATCATAGCCATACTATATCCAAGGAGGGGCAAAAACATAGAACAAACTACAGTGGATTTAGTTCACTCATTTTACCAAAATGATGAGTATTCCCGCCTTATGCCGGGAATGAAAGATAAGGTGAGTGTGTCCAAAAATGTCCACATGCAAAAAAGGTTACTACTAAGTAACCTAAATGAGCTGTATGCAGCTTTTAAATTTGAATACCCACATGTAAAAATAGGGTTTTCAAAATTCTGTCTGTTGCGACCTAAATGGTGTGTGTTGGCAGGTTCCTCTGGAACCCATTCTGTATGTGTCTGTGCTATCCATCAGAATGTATCACTTCTTCTCCATGCATGCTCCATAGAGGAGACCTACAACGACCTATTTGATTACTTAGTATGTTCCAAAGATAACAGGGATTGAATGCTACGGCACTGTTCAGAATGTATGTCTGACAAACGACTGAAGGAACATCTGAAAAGTAAATTTGAGGAATGGGACCCTGAAGATGAAGTGACAGACAGTGCATGGGTGACAACAGATCGGACCCAACAAATTAGGCTAACAGTGACTCGGGATGAATACATCAATAGTCTGGTGAACAATCTGGAAAAACTTCTCCCACATTCCTTCATAACCAAACCCCAGGCGAGATACCTGAAAGAACTAAAAAATAACCTACAGCCAGATGAAGCTACTGTTTTGCTGGATTTCAGTGAAAACTACCATTATGTGATACAAGATAAGGTTCATGGTCATCACTGGAAACAGGATGGTTGTTCCCTACATCCAGTGGTAATTTATACTCGTGGACAGCCACTGATAGAACTCTATGTGTCAAGTTTGTGTTTTTTCTGACGATCTAGAACATGATGTAGCTTTCGTATTCGAAACGCAAAAAATAGTCACTTAGTATTTAAAGGATAAGTTCCCTGAAGTAAAAAAAGTGCAATATTTCAGTGATGGTTGTGCTGGCCTGTATAAGAACTGTAAAAAACTTTATAAACCTGTGCCATCATCACTTGGACTTTGACTTGCATGCTTCTTGGTCATTTTTTGCAACTAGTCATGGGAAATCTCCATGTGATGGGATAGGCGGAACAGTTAAGTAAATTCTTACTAGAGAAACCCTTCAACGGGATCTGGTAACACAATGACTTCCATTGAAAATGTGTATGAGTTCTGCAAGTACAAAGTGGATAAAATTTCATTCTTCGTTTTAAAAAAAGAACAATTATCAATGATTCGGCAACAATAAGAAACTCGCTGGTGCCATGCAAAAACAATCCCAGGTACTCGTAGCTACTGTTCTTTTATTCCAATTTCAAAAAACATTATTGCGACAAAAAAATTAGATTTGATACCACTTTCAGTTCTGTCCACAATTTCTTGGTAAAGCCAAGTTGGGAACTAATTATGACAAAAATTTGTACTAATTCTTTTGTGGCCTGCTTGTACAACAATCATTGGTTTTTGGACATGCATCCTGTATTTTGATGGTTTCTGTAAAGCAACAATCAAGTTATCCCCAGCAATGAGGGGTAAGTGCTAAGAATTCCTTAAAATATTCTATTTAAAAAATATATATATTTTTCTTATCGGGAGAGAAACAACCTGCACATAAAAAATGTTTTAATTTTTGCACTTATTATGTTCTAGATTCATGTCATAAATATTTGCTTAGACATAGAAAACAGTTAACTCAAGCATTTCATCACACTTGAAGGAAGACCCAACACTGACTACCAGAGTCGTGAAAAGACATTTTTTTGTACATAAATTTTTTTTAACAACAAAGCAAGCAAAAAGCCATGAATTTTATTATTACTGGTGGTGGGTCATACCTTAAGGAATATTAGAAAAAATAATTCAGCTTGATTCACATATTGCCTCAGGTCAAAATTTGATGTTTTATAGAACCATGTTTTTGATGCAAATTTTTCATAATTCTTATGAAACATATGAGTTTAGAGAATTTTCAATGTCCCTTAGGATATTTTTCTATTAGTATTTGGAATCCTCATGACTTCTATAGTAAACCTACAAATTTTCATAAGAATTGGATGAAAAGTATGGCTGAGACAAATTATTTCCCTCTGGAGGTACAAGTGCCTCTGGAGACCGCATTCATTGAAAAACTGCAGTTTCACCCAAACTTCAAATGGTCGTGAAAAAAAAACTAGTAGAGATAGCCAAGAAATATTTTACACTGTTTCATTCCTACATGTAAGGATGAAAATTGCCAAGTTTCATCAAAATCCGAGTCGGTGGGTGTCATGCCTGGATGAACTGACAAGGAATGGCCCTTTTCCTAAATAAATTCAGTTCACAATTCATTACTGTTAAGCTGAGCTAAGGGTCCCCCACTTTCCTGCATCCACCAAATGTTGGGACCAAGTTGGGACATTAAGAACAACTCTCCTTTACCCCCCTCCCAGCGAAATAAGCGACAACTCCTTTCCATTCAGACTATAAACATGAAATTTTTAACCGGAAGTGACCCAAAAAAAAATGGTGGATTTTTGGACTTTTCAAGAAGTAGACTTTCAGTTCTCGCTTCATATCTTTTGAACAGTGGGTTGGATCTGAAATCTGACAAAATTTTCATAACGGGGAATTGAATTTTCATAAACATGCAAAAAACATTGGTGTTCTACGCTTCGTAGCTTTCTCACCGGGCACAACATTTAGTGAAGAGTTTCCATTTTTTGTGGGTTTTTTTACTGTAGCTCCTAAACTAGGATTCTGATTTGAAATCTATTTTTCCCAGGGATTTAGATCTCATCGTGACCTACAACTTCATGCTTTTTGTTTTTTTTCTAACTAATCTGGTAGTATGGTGCCAAAGTCGAGTTTTGGTAAAACTGTCAAATATCTCTGAAACTTGACTTGGGCATGCGCCTTGGCATGACCTTTGCAAGTAATTAGTAAACACCTGGATTTTACCAATAGTTGGCTGGTAGCATCGCGCCAAATTCCGATGTTTGTGAAACTTGCTGTTTTTTGACTGTAGCTTCTAAACTAGAAGTCGGAACTCAAATCTGTTGGGCGGTTTTTTTAGATTTTATGCAAGCCTACGATTATCTGCTATCCATTTTTTTTTCATCTCTCATAGTTCTCTGGGAATATGGTGCCAGAGTCGGCTAATTCATGAAACTCTCTAATGTTTCTTTCCCTATTGCCCTCACCAGTGTAGGTACGACTTTGAAAGTCAGCAGGGGTATGCCCTTGACATGATCTTTACAGATAATTAGTAAAAACATGGATTCCATCGTAGCTCTATGGCAACATGGTGCCAAAGTGATATTTTCGAATGTTTCTTTCCCTCACGTCTCGTAGCTGCTGAACTAAGAGTCTGATCTCGAACCTGTTGAGTGGTGGTTAGATCTCATCAAGTCCCAACATTCATGCCAATCATTTCTCTCTAACACTTATAGTTCGCTGGAAACATGGTGCCAAAATTGGATTTTTTTGTTTTTCCACTGTAGCTTCTAAACTAGCACTCAAATCTGTTGGGTGTTTTTTTTTAGATCTCATCAAGGCCTACAACTTTTTGCTTATCCTTACTCTCTATCACTTATAGTTCGCTGGTAACATTGTGCCAAATTCAACTTTTTTTGAACACACACGTTGAGGGCGAAGACCCCAAACGAACAAAGCGAGTGTATACTGTAATCATGACCGATGTGTACAGCTACCTCGTTTAGTGCCGGTTTCCATGGAGTTGTTGGTATTTCTTCGAAAACAATAATGCGATACGTTCGGAGGTTTGTTTTGTTATAACACAGTGTTCTTGGTTTGTGATTTTAAGCATAAATCAGAAGAATATTAGAAATATCCCTTACGATTACAAAACTATTGAAAAGTGACATTTTATGGACCACAAATTGTTCAAAACTCGTTATAAAAGCCAATGATAAATAGTAGCATAGAATGCTGCAAAAGTGTATTTTGGAATGTAGTTTGAACCGATCAACGTTTTCATTTGACTGTAAGTTCATGATCCTTGAAGTGTATGGCATTAATTTTTCAAAACTTCTTTTATTCGTTATTTATAGACCTCCTAATATTGGATCCTTAGTTGATATTGAGCATGCTTACATGACATTCAGTCCTAATTTTAAAAATATTGTTATAGTTGGTGACCTAAATGCTGATATGTTACGGCAAAGCTATTATTCTTCATTCTTACGGAACTTTATACACAGTTACAATCTTTATCTTGCCTCAACACAACCAACTCATCACACTGAAAATAGTCATACCCTACTTGACCTCTGTATAGTAGATTCTCCAGAAAAAGTCTCAGCGTTTTCTCAATCTCCTGTGCCCTTTCTTTCCGCACATGATAAAATTGAAATTCATTATAAATTTAAAATTACTTGTTCGATTGCACCTAAAATTGTTTACCGCGATGTGAAAAACTTTGATACATTGAAGTTCCAAGCTGACCTACACGCTATTGAATGGCAAACTTTATTTGGTTCCTCCTCTATTGATTCTAAATTGGAATTTTTTAATTTAAAATTCCTGGAAATTTTAAATCGTCATGCCCCCTGGCGTACATGTAAACCCCGCAGATTCTCAGCCCCATGGCTGACGAATGACTTAAAACAAAAAATGATGGAACGAGACAAATTACGTAGAATTTTCATACGCACAAAAAGCTCCTCTGCCTATACTGAATTCATCGCATTACGGAATAGGGTGAAATGTTCCGTGACGGAAGCCAAAAGAAGATATTATTCATCTACCTTTTCCAACTTGACTCAGCCTAACCAGGTTTGGAAGGAACTGAGGAGTCTTGGCCTTGTGCAGCGGCGCAACTATCAACCAACGCTCGATCTTTCCCTGGATGATCTGAACACGCACTTTGCCTCTACAGCTGCCTCTGACGTAAATGACGTCGCGGACGTGTTCAGTCTGTCTAATCTGGATCCACTTGTACCCTTCAATAATGAAGGTTTCTTTTTTCAACACGTAACACCTGATACCTTACGTAAAACACTATCTCTCAGTAAAACAAATTCAGTTGGAGTTGACGGTATTTCAACTAAATTTATTAAGGCTTCGTCTACTACACTATTCCCAATAATACTCGACATCTTTAATTTCTCTCTAATGTCGGCAGAATTTCCAAAGGTTTGGAAATCGTCACTTATTACACCAATTAGAAAGGTTAAAAAACCAACTACTCCTCGCGATTATCGCCCAATCTCAAACTTATGCTCCCTTTCTAAATGTCTAGAACGGATTGTTTTTCAACAAGTCACTTACTACTTAAACCACAATAACCTGAACGATCCTTTCCAATCTGGTTTCAGAAAACAATTTTCTACGCAGTCAGCATTACTCAAAGTTACTGACGATATACGTCGTGCTGTTGATGAACATAAAATCACCATACTTGTCTTATTTGATTTTACCAATGCATTTGGCCTTGTGAATCATGCCTTACTTCTCCAAAAGATGAAAGATCTTAACTTCTCGAGTTCCTCACTTAATTGGTTTTACTCATATCTAAACGAGCGACAGCAGGCTGTAAAGGATAGAAATGGTAATATATCGCACTGGACTAATGTGCCTTGTGGAGTCCCTCAGGGCTCTGTCCTCGGCCCTCTCTTATTTTCTCTGTATGTCCTTGATCTTCCTCGTTGTATTAAAAACTGTAAATACATGATGTACGCTGACGACCTGCAGATTTACTATCATTGCCATTTGAATGACTTGTATGATGCAATCGCCAAAGTAAACCAGGATGTCAACGCTATCAATGTATGGGCTGTAAACAACCATTTCAAACTGAACTGTAGCAAAACCAAGTCAATAATTCTGGGAAATTCAAAGTTACTCAGAAAAGTCGACGCTAATGCTATTCCAAAGATATTAGTTGGTGATACGGAAATATTGTATTCAAATAATGTTAAAAACCTTGGGGTCACCATGGTGTGTAATTTGTCTTGGCAAAATCACGTGTTAACCATCTGTAATAAGGTTAATATGATCCTTCATCAGCTTAAAATTCAGAAAAACCTCATACCCCTTCTCACACGCCAGCAACTTATCTCCTCACTCATTTTCCCCCACTTTGATTATTGCTGTCTTGTGTACCATGATATCACTGAAGAGCTAAATGTTAAGCTAGAACGTTTACTGAATATGTGTGTAAGATTTATCTTTAACCTCAAGAAGGATGATCATATTTCCCCCTATTTTACCAGGCTTACATGGCTGAAGGCCAAAACCAGAAGAAAATACTTCCTTGGTTCTTATATGTATTCCCTCTTTCAAAATCAGCAACCAGGCTATCTGCAGCAATTTTTTCCTCCTAGAGTAAACATGGCTAACGTTACCACCCGAATGACTCCCGATTATTTGATTTCTCCTCTACATAGGACCACTACATACCAAAAATCTTTCTGTGTGGCAGGGGCCAGGTTGTGGAATACTATTCCTATCGACATAAAAAAATCAAGTTCTGTATTTGTTTTTAAAAAAAGATTTTTTTTGTATCTATTCAACCAAGAAGGGTGTTAATTTAATAATTATGCAAAATCTCATTGAATTGTTACCTCTCATGTTATGTCTCATGTTATATGTATCATGTTATATGTTATATGTCTCATGTTATTATTGATCATGATAATGTAACTGTCTTATTAATCAATAATTTATAGAGCTCTTACAAATATGTAACTTTAATCTTTATTGTATGTTCTTAGTGGACGAAAACGTCCAAGAACAATAAACTTATTCTATTCTATTCTATTCTATTCTAAGAATTTAAAGCATATTATCGGACTGTAGCACTTAAATTTAATTTTCAATTACAGTCGGTATCACTAAGTTTCACTTGTGCAAGAGACGTAATATTTGTCGAGAATATTGAAACGAAGATTTATCGTGTGTTTACGTGACGATGCAATTATGGAAATTCAGTGATAACAAATGTTATATGTACTATATGTGCTTTGATGTATTGCGTGTGTTCTTGTGGTAATATTTTTACATTTAAAGATAATTTGTATTAGGTAGGCTTTTGCTCCTAATGAATGTGTAATGACAGGAGATGAGTTTAAAGTGTTGCATAATCTTTGCAAGAGTCTGATAAGACTGATGACTGCAATTAGTTCGTTGTTTCAACTTCATATAAAATTTGGAATCAATGCGAATTGAAATTAAGTTATTGACTACATGGATACTCTTGAATTTTAATTTTGGCAGTTTACATCCTCAGTGAAAGGATAATGATTGATTTGTGTACTTAAGCAATGTAGGTATTATAGATAGATATTAGTGTATAGTTTTTTATTACACTTCTTTCAATATATTTTGCCACCTCAGAGTCATTTTTTTATTTTATCTCATTGTTGTTTGGCCGGTCTCACATCTCGTGATCGGAACTTGATGTCATACAATCATTCCTATCGTGATCGGAAAAGATGAACTCCTCGGTCATTGGAGAGATCCAGTTCATCGATCAATCTTTTAAGAGAACTTGATCTCGGGATTCGATCAATCACGACCGACCCATCACTAATGCCAAGTAATGCTTCAAGTTAACCAGGCATATTGAAACTATGGTTTATAGTTATTTATTATTACATACATTATTTGGAAATGGATAAGTCATTCTTTGAGTGTATCTGACCACCTTGTAAAATAATGGAAAACAACAAACAAAGATTCAGGGAATTTAGGTGTTTGTCTTGGATACCTAAATTGGGTTAATTTATTGATATGATTGAATACAGGTTTACTGACTGTATCATCATGTTGCTGCTGGGATTTGCAAGCCAACATTGGTATCCATCTTGTGCAATTCATTTCACCTGCATTGATGACTTGACTTGGGATGGAATTGCTGATATATCTTTCATTATTATCAGTTGTTCCTACTGTGTGAAAATGTATTCATTTCCAATATACACATGTAATTTTATATTATGATCGTGTCTTCTTACTGTCTTTCAATTTTTTGTAAATCATGTTTTATATGATCAATATGACCTCTTCTTTAAAGGGATATTCCTCATATCCATCAAATTTTACATATTTACACTCAATCAATTATAATCATGAATATCCATTTCCTGATTAGCATAGTCAAAAGGTTTCAAAGGTATAAAATTTTTACCAGTATATTATGTTAGCTTCCTGGAATGTGCATGTAAAGGGCTTTATTTATCTTATGTTAGCAATTTTCACAATTAGTATTATGGGATTCAGCCATATTGTGCTTAACTTCCTTCAGTAAAAATGATCTGTTGCTTTTCTGATTCATCGTTTCCGGTGTTATATAAGAAGATTGTGTTGGCAACAATGGAATTTGTTGCCAACTAATTTTTTTAGCTATTTCATTTGTGTATTATTAGGTGAAGTACCAATGTAGTTAGGATGAAGTGATGTATTCTGACAGGTGTTGATAGAAATGGAGGACCATCAAAGGATTCTTTTTAGTTGTTGAACAAGCGACCATATTTATGTCTGGAAGGTGAGCCAATCTTAAGGCAACTTTGTGGGACATATATTAATTGGTATATTCATGTTATCTGCCTTACCAAATGCTCTTTTTTTGTTCATTATTGTTGATGTAAATTTATGTAAAACCAGAAGGCAGAAATTCTCGATGACAAATTCCTTTGACCAGGCTTGGATTTGGACCTGGATCTCCCAACTGCTGATCAGGTGTGTTAGTCATTCACTTCAACTGTCTAACACAATTGGCCAACAATTGGGAGGTATGAGTTTGAATACTGGTCTTGCCAACAAATGTTTTCAATGGTGAATTTCCATATTTTTGTGTTTTATCGTGGACCTATGGTCGTAACAGACAAACGAACAACATCCATTTGTATCACTTTCATAATGAGTATCCTTGAATTAATATGTAATAATGTAATGAATCATTCAGCCAACATTTTGTCGAATATATTTGGTTATGAATTTAATGCTGTTATATAATTTAAGAAAGTTGATGAAATAGAAATGCTAATGTATGACATTGTGGGTTACTTTGCATCATTGCTAATTATATGAATTAAATTACCAGATCAATTTGTATAATTATGTTACTATCAATCAATCAAAACTATTTTGGACAGGAATAGAACCAATCAGTTTGAGCTATGAACTCCTATGCAAGCCAGTATTTTGGATAAATTTTGCTATGTGATTAATCCCTCATGGGTTGTCCCTCAAGATGGATGCAGTGTTCCTGAAATAAATGCAAGACTTTCAAGTGGTTACAAAATACCCACATATCATGTAAAAATTAAATCTTAGTTTTATAAATACTGTAATGTATGTTAAATAGGGGTAATTGTAACACTTCAACTGTCAGAAAGTTCTAAGTTGGGTGTGCTAAGACTGCTTAGTCCATTGTTTTTAGTTCTTAATATTATATATTTTACTTATAAATTTTCTCTGATGTTAAGTTTTCTAAGATCAGGTATATATTTGGGAACATAGATGAAAAAGCCAATGCATTTAGATTGGATTTTTAAGGTGATGAAGTTCAAATTAATATCTCACCATTTAAAATCTGAGCTGTTATATATTGACAATTGGCAGTTTTTGTTCATTCACCAAGGGCCAGTAAACTCTCCCTCTGACAGCTGAAGGGTTAAGGTAGAGAAGAGTTATCTTTGTATTTACATTGTAATGTGAAATTGTGTGCACCTTTTAATTTTGAAGCATGATAACCGTGATGAGGAGTGGGTGCAAATGGGCAGAGGTGGTGGTGGTCCCAGAGGGGGCAGGGGTGGCCGTTTTCCTCGTGGGATGGGGGGTAGGGGCAGATCTTTCAGGGGTGGGTACAACCCGAGGGGTAGGGGCAGAGGCAGGGGTGGTGGCAGGGGGTTCTTCGGAGGGGTCGGTGGGCCAGGCCGAGGGTACACAAGAGGAGGAGGTATTAGGAGAGCTGTTGGCCGTGGTGCTGCTGGTATGGGTGGGAGCAATAGCTTTTCACGTAAGTCCAGTTTCTTTTTAGGTTATGGTTGTGTTCCTTGGAGTGCACTTTTATTGGCATGTAATGTACAGTCTTGGTCAAATATAACATGAAACTTAAAGCCTCAGCGCAAGCTTTTTCCATTGCATGTGAGGAAATGATTCAGGCCTTTACGATAATAAAAACAAAAGCTTATTACTTTTCTACTCCACAAGTAGTGTGGGCATTGTAGTGTGGATAAGTACTATGCTATTGGTTTTATCATCATTTTCCTAGCACAAATTTTAATGGACGGAGGATATAATTTAAGAATGAATCGCTTGATAATTTTCCACACTGTTTTCAATATAACTGGCCAGTCTCGTATCAGATTTATAATGCCCCTTTGAAGCATGATAACCACAATTAGGGTTGGGTGTGAAAGGGTGGTATTTCAACTCTGGTGATGACGTTTTAACTTCGAAACCGGTCAGTTTTATTAAAAACAGTGTGGAAGATTACCAGGTGATGAATTCTTTAACTATGTCAAAGTTCCACAAAGCAACTTCACCTACCATCACATAAATGGACTGAAGACCTTGAACTGGAGACAAGTTTGAAGACGAAGTATGGGGTCTTGAATTGCTCATTTTATTCTCCCACAGAGCAGTCTCTGATATCCTGGTTGAAGGTTCACGTAGTGGCCATTTGCACAGAGCCAGTAAGTGTTGCTATAATGTTTTCCAGGGCTGTACATTTTTCATCCTTAGTTGGTTGCATAGGTGCATAGTCCTGCATAGGTGTTTCTAAATCTAGTTTCACTAAAGCAAGATTTGTTTAGTGGCTTCATCTAAACGTATTGTACATATTTCACTGTTTCATTGTTTTGTTAAGGCACATCCTTTGATTTTTGTGCTACTCATTTTTTTATGTAAGTCAACTGAGGTAATTTTAGTCTTCATTTTTGTCCTGGAAAAATGTTGTGGGTCTGCTTGTTAAATGTGTAACATTCCCTGCTTGCTATTAATCTGTTTTGAAGGTTTTTGTGGGTATAATTGTATTATTATTAGTGTTGTGTCAGTTCCAATGTTACGGTTCCGGTTCAGTTCTTAGCTTCGGTTCTTGGTTCCAGTTTTCTGATATGGTTATGAATGAGTCATTTGCTTTACCTTTCTCATTTTTATATGTCAAGATAAGATCCTTGAAGAACCCGGGCTCCTGTCGGAGGCCTCCCCTACTAACAATCTTAGACAGTCTTATCTAACAGCAATTAACGAATTTGTGGCACTTGAAATCCACTATTGTCTTTTGTGTACAGTGATAATTACTAACCTTTCATAGAAATTTAAGTGTCACTTCACCACCGAACCTGAATCTATATATGAACACTGATTCATCAAAAACCAAGAAGCGATCACTCTCATTTCTTATGAATCCATTTATCCGAATACAAATCCTTACAAATACCTCCAAAGTCGTGTAAATAATTACTTTTGTGAACATCAGGAATATCTGCTTCCTCCATGCTGCCCATGTTTGTTTACTTTCAATAATAGAGGCTGCGGTTTAAACCTACCTAGAAGCAAGTTCAGGAATTGGTGGCCTTTGAACTGAGATTTAGTCCACAGTGGAAACCTTGTTTTTGCAAGTCAAAAACTGCTGTTTTTGACCTTTTCAGCAGATGTGGTTCAAACCATAGTTTAAACTTCGTTTGTGCCATCCACCCCTTGTGTTAGCCTTGGGTATTGCTCTAAAAATTTGTCTACCTTCGTTTAGTTTCAATTGCTGTAGTTAATCAAGCCTATTTTTCTAAGTCTACATCTTATTTTATTCTATGTAATGTTTTAAATACTTTTGTCAACTACATAATAATGACACACTGAATCCTCATCAATCCTAACATAATAGGGCAAGTACTTCTTACTTGATGAATCATAATTAATTATAAATATTGGGTGTGTCTGTACTCCAGGTTTCTTCCTTGTTGTAAGTGAACCCTCAAGTTTGACCCTCTGCCAAATAGTCAATGTATCATCAATAGTTAAGATCTGTAGCATGACAACAAGGAGGGGGTACATTTCTGCCCCCCAGATGTTGCTGTGCAGGAGATGCACTCATTGAATACGACACCTAAAAGAGACAGGGCTTTGGTTCTAGTGAAAACTGAATCGGAAATCAATTCAAAGTTTGAAAATAACAAATTTTAAGAATTTAGAATGATTGTTTTTAAAGCTAGAAAAAATTCATTTTATTGGGGGGGGGGGGGGGGACCAAAATCGCCGACCCCCCTAAATCCACAAGTTGTTATACTGCTGGTTAAGATTAACTTGTAATTTACTATTATCTATAATTATGATCTGGAAACATAGTAATGAAATACAGTAGAACCTCTATTTTACGAAGTTGAAGGGACCCAAAAATATGAGCTTTGTAAATCAGAGGGTTTGTAAATTGGAGGTTATCTTTCAAGTAATCGAAACCTCAACAATCCCAATCCAGTTTCAGTAGCGCACTTCATAAAGATAAATGGGATTAAAAGGAAGGTAATGTTTCAGTAAAATGAATTACACATCCAGTTAAATGTTCAATAGAACAAAAGGAAATTAGAAACCTACACTTATTGTACATAGTGGCATATTTTTTAGACTCTCCTTAACAAAAATTAACACAAAATTTAAAAACTGGTAAATATTTTTCTACAAATTTATAATGGTGTGAACTTGGCTGCTGCAACTGAATTAATTTCTTGTAGCTTCAAGTTGGTAGATATCATGATAAGGGGAATAAGTGAATTAATTCATCCCACGGAGTATTTTAGGCATATGCATTAATTAGTGCAGGGGATATGATTAGTGATAGTCGAATTTGTGTTGAAAGAGGCCATTTTAACATGGGAATGGCACGGATGCATTCTAACTAGGAAAATTCAAAACGAAGTTCCAATTTACCCAGTATATTTCAGTTTAAAGACTAGGAAATGCCTTTTTTGGAGAAAACGTACCGTTTGAAATACCGTAAATATTATTTCGTAGCTGATGAAAGCCAATTTTAGAACTTTACTCGAGTTAATTTGAAATTCCCACATATACGTTCTACAGCCCTGACATCTAGCGGTGATTTGCGAGAACTAATTACTCACGGGTACTGATAGCTAAAAGTCGCGATCGAAAATTCTTACCTAACGACGTAAAACTTTAATGAAAAATTAAATATTCAAAGTGCATCAAAATTTGAACCTTCAATAATATTTCGTAGCTGGTGAAAGTCAATTTTAGAACTTTACTCTAGTTAATTTGAAATTCCCACGTATGCGTTCTACAGCGCTGACATCTAGCGGTGATTTGCGAGAACTATTTACTCGCGGGTACTGATAGCTGATCGCAAGTTCTTACCCATGAATATACATATGTATATTCATGTTCTTACCTAACGACGTAAAACCTTAATGAAAAATAAAATATTAAATGTGCATCGAAATTTGAACATAAGCAACGTAATATTACAAAATTAGTATTATTAAATGATACTTGTTCCAAGGGGAATATTTTGACACAATTTCGTCGTGCATTTTATGCCACTGCTCAACATCTTGTGTGTTCACACGCCCTTCTTCTCCGCAGGTGTTAAGTGAAGTGATTCAATGTCTTCTCTTGAATTTTTCTAGCCACCCATTTGAGCATTTAAATTTGTCTCACTTCCAAGGGCCAAAATCTGAGCATTCTCCTTCAGAATTGGTTATAGGCAAGTTGCACTCACGATCGTCGACATTTAAAAAGAAATAATAATAATACATCTGCAAATCAAGCTGTTCAAACTTCGACGATGAGATGTATTTGATTTTCGACGATGCTGTTGTGTGACTCAAAATGTTTTCTCTTGAATTCATGATTGTTGTTATGTCGATAAAGAAATGCCATACTTCCGAGCAATTTCTGTTTTTGTCTGCGCGCGATCACGTACTTCCTTGATTATCGACCTTTTGGTAACCAAACTCACGGACTTCCTCGTTTTTTTTTGCTCAGCGATGTTTTAACCATTGTTTTACTTATAGGCACACGAGATAACACAAACACAGCCCACCTCGCGTTGAGAGTGATTCTGACTGAACGCGCGCGACTTCTGCTCGCTTGGAAACCAAAATATTTTCACTCGCTCACAGCTTACAAAGTAATTTTCTGGCTTCAAAGAATTCTGGAAACAAAGTTATAGGTGCGAGCCACTCTCGGATGACATAGGTACTGATAACAAGGGAAAGAAGAAACTCAAACCAGCTATTGAGAGCGAAGACATTGTAACGGTTACTCCACGTAGACTGTGGTTACAATGTAATCAGGTGAACATCTTCAAGAAAGACTTGATAAGCTGGCCAATTCACGCGTTTCCTGAGAGAGTAATATACCCTGGCAGAAATTTTATTATAGCCTACGCTTATAGGCCATTAAAATTACAGCGAATGAAGAGGAAACTTAGTAATTTCTTTCTTCTTTTTATCTGGCGTGAAAATCGATTTAGAAAAGAAGCCTTTGAATCCAGGATCATATATTATTCAAGTTTACCACAAGTATAAGTGAGATAAATATCTACCTTAAAATCGGGCCAAATTTTGTTTACTTGAGATGGCTTTCCCGACTTATCACCCTCGGAGCGCAACCCGTTGTTTCAGTCGTTCGCGCAGGAAAAACATCGCTAGACGTGACCCAAAAATATGTGCAGAGGCAACGTGCATTAAATTTAAAAATGTTAAGGTTTTTCGATACCTTTTGTACAATTTCTTGAATTTGAAATGCTCATTCTTACGTTCGCATAATGCCGAATATTTACGCATTGAGTGATGCATTGACCTCAAAACACTGCGACAAAACCATTTCAAATACTTCGTAAAACAGGGGTCAGTCACTACTAGGGACCGGCTTCTCACTTCGTAAATCATTAAAATGGAGGTTTCGTAAAACAGAGGTCATTTTACATGGTTTTCCTGAAGATCGGTACCGGCGGAATGGTTCGTAAATTGGTCATTTCGTAAATTAGAGGTTTGTAAAAAAGAGGTTCTACTGTAGCAATGAAGAGACTTTGTGACTTCCATAGTTTATTCGATAAAGAACGACAGGTTTTGGCTGTCAAGCCATCTTCATGTACATTGAAAAATAATGGAGAAGACAGGTTGTTTCGATGATGTTTCGATCCTGTTTACATGTGTCCCTATTAACGAAGCCCTCAAAGAGGTGGAAAATTTCTTAGACTCTTCGGAAGCCGCCACCGAACTTTTAAAACTCATGCAACTCTGCACCAGTCAAAATTACTTTTCATTTGACCACAAAATATACCATTTGAATGAAGGGCTGGCCATGGGTTGTCCGCTTTTAGCTAATATATTCATGGATAGCTGGGAAAGAAAACTTTTTAACTCTGATGACTTATTACTTAAGAATGTTTTTTACTCACAGTACAGTACAGCTTTACAACAGTGTTTTTTTTACTGGTACAGATATGTCGATGATATAATTTCTCTGTGGACGGGCAGCAAGCGACAACTTGACCAGTTTTTATCCCTTTTAAATGGCCTCCACCAGAAAATTACAACTATCAAAGTCGCAGGACCAATTTTAAATTTTTTAGATTTGACTATTTCCATTGAAAATAATAGACATAGGTTTTCCATTTTCCGGAAACCTACTCATACAGATGCCATCATACCAAGTAGCTCATGTCATTCCTATTCTCATAAACACACATCCTTTCACGCCATGATTCATCGTCTCATTAAAATCCCCCTATGGGAAACTGAATTTAAACAGGAACTAAATATCTTACGACAAATTGCTCATAACAACGGATACGAGCAATCTTTAACTACCCAGATTTTAAATAGAAAATTAAAACGCATTGCTTACTCTTATTCAAGTTCCTTGCTACCTGTCGAGCCTCAAAAGTCAGCCAAATGGTGTAAAATACATTTTATCGGCCCCCTATCTTATGTTGTATCCCATGCCATCCCGAAAAATAAATACAAGGTATGTTTTTATAATAACACCACCTTGGGAAGATTGCTTAACAATGCAAAAGATGTAATAGAACCTAATTTAAAATCTGGTTCAATTGTGATACTTGTGAATGCTGCTATATTGGTCAAACGGGGCGAAATTTCAAGATAAGAGCATATGAACACAAGGCATGCTGGAAGAATAAGGACGATTCGTCAGCCTTCACCCAACACCTTTTGGCGATGGGGCACCGAATCAGCTTTGATCTAGAAATCCTGTATGTTACCAGGAAAGGAAGGAGGATGGATGACCTAGAAACTCAGGAGGTCAGCCTACAAGGAAACCACCTTCTCAATGACGTAACCTTTTCTAACCCATCCCCCTTATTACTCATCACCCTCCCAAAACCCCCACCCCCACAACACGAGTGATTAACCTCCCACTCTCTCTCCCAGTTACAACTCATACTTTGTATCCCCCACCCCTTTCCCCTCCCTGCTCAACCCTCACCCCCAACCCCCTCCCTCCCATAGCAACTTCCCATACTACAGTGTGTCCTAGTTTAACGTTGTCCAACAATTAAAACCCATAATCGTTCAACGTTGTCAGTGCTTCACGATAACGTTGTTCAAATTTTGCGAAACAAAAAATAATGAATAACGAATAGGACTTAGGCGCAACTGATGCGTAATTTCCATTCGGCGGAAAAGTTGGGCGTAATCTCCCCATAACGTGTATAAAAGGTTCACCTGAGCGAATAATTATTGCGTTATTTGTTTCGTAACTGTTATATTTGCTTATTATTTACTACGCTGTTATTGGGGGGTAATGCATCGGGTGATTTAAAACTCAAATCAATGTTAGTGTAACATCTTGAATGGCATGGTATTAATAATGCCATGTCTGAATGGTAGATCCAGGGACAGATATCTACCGGAAAAATACCTGAAAATCCCATGCCGCCATGAGGTAGAATTTGTGGTAGAAAAAGTTGATTCACTGCTGTTTGAGGTGAATCGAAAACATTTTTTCGTGTTGAATTAGTGTGTAAGAGGAAGTTTTCTAAACCCTCCATGATGCAGTAAATTTTCGAGGGTGATACTGTTCCTAAATATTGTTACGTATTAACAAAAATTTTGTACACAGCACCGAGCTTTCCTACTTCACTTACTATTTTTATTGATTTCCCACGTCTTCGCAATCGCAGCGAGCAAAATTTTTCCCTTCACACAAATATTTCTATTTACTCAGAGGGAAACCGGTGCTAACAGCACTAAATATCAGAAATATACGAGGGAAACCTGGTGCATATTGTTTCAAAAATTCCTTTTCAGTCTGTTTCATCTAAGATATGAAGCTCTCTGACTAGTGGTGCCATCTGTTTGACTACCCGCGTAATTAAAATACGCTGTAAATCAGCGGAGGATGACGCGAAGTAGTCCATAAAAACACATAAATTTTTAAGGAAATTGGCAATTTTTGTGCATTAGTCCATTGATAACACCTTTCAACCAGATCCCCTGTATTTTTAAATATCAACAGTAAGTTCCAATCACCTGTAGTTTTCGTGCTGCCAAAATAGAGAACAATTCCAAAATTTCTTTTGTGAGTGAAAATATCGAAGTTTCACCATTAAAATGTTTTAGAAAATTAGTTTGAACGCTTCATTCAATAATGCCATATATCCAACCTTTTATCACTGTGCTGTGCGGAAATCGTTATTGTTATGAAATGAAGAATTGTTAAGTTTGGATCTGATTTTAATTTTTACATTGTTTCTTATGGAAAATACTGCATCGTTTAACGTTGTTTCACTTTGCGTCTACTTTTTCAGGAACGAGTTAACAACGTTAAACGAGGACACACTATATAAAAATCTGTCTTCTCCATTATTTTTCAATGTACCTGAAGATGGCTTGACAGCCGAAACCGGTCGTTCTTTGTCGTATAAACTGTGGAAGTCACAGAGTCTCTTCATTGCTATTATGGAGTCCTTCCACCATCTCATAGCTTCCAATTTCGATTAAACTTAGTAATGAATTTCAAGAGCTGGCTAGTCTTAATATGCTTTTGGTGTTGAAAAATTTCTTGGTCATTTTGTATTGTCTGCAGAAGCGTTATTACTAAATATTCTTATGAATGTTGTTGTTTTTGATTTATTAAGTTGAATGTTTAAGATTGGCTAATGATGTGCTTGTTATTGTAAGGGTCTTCTTCTAGTTTTGATACAAATGCGGTTGTGGTGTGTATATGCATACAATGTGTACACTTGTCTGAAGTTGTGGATGGCTTGAGCACCTGGCATGCCTTTGGCTCCTTCCTGAAATACGCATTGATTCCATGTGGATTCATCTAGTAAATAACCTAGTGTATTTTCTGATTTGTTTTTGCGCTCTGCATGTTTTTATTTCGGTTTGTTGTAAATTATTTATATTCTTCCAAAACTCAATGTAAACAGCCTTACTGGGCATTTTGTGGTGAATTTAAGTAGAATAATGCTAAATGTGCGATGGAAAGTGTGTTTACACCAATTAAATGGGCAATTATTGCATACATTATTGTTGCAATTGAACCAGATTTATTTTGTTTTGTTTTTATTACAGCAATTTCATTTAATGGTTGGATATGGCTGTGCTTGTGATTTGAACTAGCAAGAGATACTTTAGTTTTGCAAGAAAAGAGATTGATAATGGAATAAGAGCCTTGAATTATGGGTCTGTAAGCATTGTACCCATTTTTAAAATTGAACAGCCAATTTCCTGATAAATCAAATTCAAGTTCAATTAAGGCAACATTCTACATGTGTGTAGTTTTGTTGCAATATGGGAAAAACGGGAATAAACCTTAGTTAATTTATATCATCAAACTGTTACAAATCTCATGCGTATTTATGTGAGTGTTTTCTATGCGATTCATGATGAACGGCATTTAATTCGGTGAAATAGTGATGCAAATTCAGCATGAATACTTGGGAATATTTTGTGGCACACATTATTGGTGTTAAAGTTTTCATTGTCAGTATCATATTAGGCATAAACTGATCACAGCAGAAATGTGTTAATAGGTTCTAGGAGAAGGTAAAAGCTGCACAATGTTTGATCTATCTTCATGAAATCACTTTATAAGGTCGAGGGATACTTCACTGTCAGGAATATATGTGAAACTTATGATAGTTCACTGGATTGACTCATATTTAAAATTCCAAACTTCTTTCCCCTTAAAGAATGCAATTATCTTGATCAGTTAGTTATCCAGTAGTTAAAAACACAAAGATGATGTAATCATTTTAAAATCATCAAAAGCATTGATACAGGTTAACATATAGTGCCTGTTAGCCATGCATTTTGAGAATGTTATCTTTGACATCTGATATGCATTCATGTTGAATGATAAGCAATATCACCCTAGTAGTATTAGCTATGCCATATAGTGATAGCTGCAAAGCAATACGTATTTTTTAAAAATTAATCCTAAGCAATTTAAGCAATACATTTATTTTACCTACACCCAAATATGTACTCTTCCTTGAATTACGACCTTGACGTGGTGGAAGGGCTTGTGCGTTCCAATGACCCCTAGAGCTGGACTGGCAGGAGCAAGTACTATTGCTCCTGGTAGGGTCACCCGTGCCAGATAGGTCGAAGGGTAGGAGCCAGACAAAAGGTAGTTCCTTGATGGTGTCACGTTTAGAATACTGTTGCGTTGCGTGGGAATACCTCTCAACTATCACTTCCTAGAATATGAGTCATTCACAGAGAATTGATTCCTGGCATTTACGGGACGCCGTCCAATAGGGCGGGTGTCGTGCCCGGCAGCAGGGGAGGAAGGGCCTCCGCGGTCGTCATCACACGAAATTCTTGCACAACATCATCATCGGCAGATACAAGAGATAGGAGGGAGAAGAAGAAGAACAAGAGGAATAGGAGGAGGAAAACAGTAGTAAAAATAGGAACTTGGAACGTAAGGATCATGATGAGGGCCGGGAAGCTTGAAAATATTAAGCAGGAAATGGAAAAAGGAAAAATAGATTCTTTGGGATTGTGCGAGGTGAGGTGGAAGGATAGCGGGGACTATTGGAGTGATAGCTACAGGGTAATCTATAGTGGGGAGAGATGAGTCAACGTGAGGTAGGCGTGGTACTGAACACAAAATTGGGGTTGAGGGTGGTAAACATTGAACAAGTGAGCGACAGGATACTAGTGGTAGAAATAAAAGCACGCCCGTCGAATTTCGTACTGGTCCAGGTATACATGCCTTTGAGCAACCATAGGGAGGAAGAGGTGTACGAGCAAGTTGAAGAAATAATTAGAGAAATGCCGGAAAGAAAAATCCGATAGTGATGGGTGACTGGAATGCAGTGGTGGGGGAAGGGAGAGATGGATTAGAAGTGGGAGGGTTTGGGCTAGCAAGAAGAAATGATCGTGGTGAAAAGGCAGTTGAATTTTGTAGAAGAAAAAATTAGTAGTGACAAACACTTGGTTTAAATATCACCCCAGGTGTAAGTACACATGGAAAATGCCGGGTGATACTGGGAGATACCAAATTGATTATATAATGGTAAGGCAGAGATTTAGGAACAGTGTAAAGAACTCTCGTAGCTATACAGGTGCGGATGCGGACTCAGATCATAACTTAGTGAAGATGAAGTATGAAGTTAGATTCAAAAGCTTCTTGAAGCTTTGAAAGGGTTGAAAAGGAGGGAATACCAAGAGCTGGTAGAAAAGAACAGCTGAAGCAAAGCGGATGGGAGCAATAGAGAGAAGATGGGAAATTATAAAAACTTGCATCGCAGGAGCGGCAGAGAAAACAATAGGAATGGTGGAAAAGAAGAGGGATAAGAAGCAGTGGGTTACGGAAGAAATGATAAAGAAAATGTAGGAGAGAAGGATATGGATAAACGTCAACACCGACGTAGGCAAGAGGAAGTACAAGGAATTGAATAATGAACTAAGGCGAGTGACCAATCAGGCGAAAGAAAACTGGTGGAAGGGACAATGCGAGGAAATGGAAAAGATGCAGGAGGAGGGGGAAGTGGGTGCTTTGTATGCCAAGGTGAATATGTTAACGGGTGGTAAGGGAGCTCAAACGATACCAAAGGTTTTGGACAAAACAGGGAAGATATTAATTGAACGGGAAGATATCGAGGAAGGATGGAGAGAATATATAGAGGAGCTATATGACAGCGAGAATAGACCCTTAAGCCTAGATCTAGAGGATGAGGGAACAATATATAAGGATAACCTCGGACTAGAGTTACTTGACAGCGAAATAGAGAGGGAATGAAGAGAGATGAAGGGTAGGAAAGCCGTGGGAACCGATTACCTACCTTCGGAGCTACTGAGGACTAGGTAGTAAGGGGAGAAAATCGTTTTTCGGAATTATTCGCAAGATCTACGAGGAAGGAGTATGGACAGAGGATTTTCGTGAAACTGTATTAATACCTATCCCGAAGTAATGCGAGGAGTATAGAACAATCAGTTTAATTTTGCACGCGGCAAAATTCTTTCTTAGAATACTAAGTAGGAGGTTGGAGAGCAGGGCCAACTGCTATTTAGGCGATGACCAATTTGGGTTAGGGAAGGGAGGGCAACCAGAGACGCGATTGCCGTAATGAGGACACTTATAGATAGACACAGAGCATAATCAGGATGTTTTTGCTTGCTTTGTGGATTTCGAAAAGGCGTTTGACAGAGTAAAATGGGAACAACAAATGCAGATACTGGGGAAAATAGGAAAAGATTGGCGTGATAGGAGACTCATCAGAAACTTATATATGGGGCAGAGGGCTCAGGTGAGGGTAGCTGAGGGTGAATCAGGGTGGGCAGTTATAGGCCGCAGGGTGCGGCAAGGGTGCATGTTGTCACCTTTGCTTTTTAACATCTATGCTGAGGAAATTGTAAGAGAGCCATGAGATGAGCTAGATGTGGGAATGAAACTAGGAGGCCAGCGGATAAAGTCGGTTAGATTCGCAGACGACCAGGCGTTGGTCAGTCGGTCATTGAAAGGATTGCAAACTTTATTGGATGCACTGGAAATGCAGGGCGAGAAATACGGGATGAAGATTAATTATAAGAAAACAAATGTAATGAGATTCTCTTAGACAAAGAAAGCGAGGCTGGTGATAAGAGTAGGAAATCACAAACTGGAGTAAGTAGAACAATTTAGTTACTTGGGTGGTACGCTAGAAGAAAGAGGACATAGTAGCAAAGTCATTAGAAGTAGAATAGCGCTAGGAAAGGTAGCGGTCTATAATAGAAGGGAGCTGTTGACGGGGACCTTTAGTAAGGATATAAAAAAGTGGCTGGTAAAGAGCTTGATATGGAGTGTGGCATTGTATGGGGCAGAAACGTGGACCTTGAGAAAGGAAGACGGACATAGGCTGAAGGCTTTCGAGATGTGGGTGTGGTGGAGTATGGAGAAGGTGCATTGGACGGAAAGGAAGACAAATGAGGAAGTGCTTGACATGGTGGGTGAGGAGAAGAAAATTATAGATGAGATTAGGGGAAGACAGGGTAGGTGGCCGGAATGGGTAATGAGGGGCGATGGTTTGTTGAAGGTGGTGATAGAGGGTAGGATGTTAGGTAAGTGGGGAAGGGGAAGGAAGAGAATAGGTTTTATGGATGGGATGAAGAAAGGTAGGACTTATGCTGAGATGAAGAAAGAAATACTCGAGGTAGAATGGGTACGGCACGTGTAAGAGTTCGTTGGATATTCTCTGACTGTCATCACAACCTACCTGTAACCGGTAGATAACTGTAATGAATAAATACCCAAATACTTGTGATCTTACACTTAACAAAAAGTTCAAAAGTCTTAAGAAACAATTTATTCAAGGATTTCTCCCTCCCTTTAATGTATTCATTAGTAATTAAATGTAAACATCTCTTCCAACTTACTTTCATTGGCATTCATGAAACAAAAGAAAATAAATTCATAATTTTTCAATAGATTTCAAAATTAGTTTTTTGTAGCAAAAATAGTATCCAAAACAAACACAAATGAAGCATCTGTGTACATATTTATTTGAAAGACATCCTTGAAAGCTATATGCTAGGTGGCAAGATCAATAATTAGAGTAAAAAAAATAATCATGAAATAAAAAGTTGGTCTATTGTTCATAATTCAGTCCAAGTCTCTCTGCTGTTGAATGGTGTATTTCTTCCTGTTTAAAGTCTTAAAATTAAATGCCCTGCCTTGAATTTCTCATTGATTCAAATGATATTCCTGATTGTGGCTGCAAATCTTTTCTGGACTTGAACATAGTTCAACTCTAGAATTTTTTATTTTGAAGTAATTGCTGGACAAAACCATTCTCCCTTCCTAATTCCAAGCTTGTCGTTCAGCTCAAAAGTGCCCAAACATATGTATACATCAAAGAGTGAGTGAATGCCTAAGCTAGATGCAGCTTTATATGTAATTACTAATGTATATTTTTTGTAGCAATTCGCCCATTTTGATTGTTTCACTGTCTTTTGAATAGGCCGATCTTTTTTTTAATAATCTTTTTCAATGGATCAATCTTCTCTTCTTAATCTTTAATGTACATATTAGATATCTTTCGGAGCTGATTTTTTTCCTAACATCTTGCCCTATTGTATTTCAATTGCAGGTGGTAAGGCCACCTCACCCAGCTTATGGAAGCACGATATGTTTGAGAATCTGTCTTCGGATGAGAACAGACCTTCAAGTACGAGTGAGGTGAAGTGATTGTACTTTCCCCGAAAAGATATCTGGAATCCTATTGTTGAGGATTCTTTTTTATTTTGAATATTTGAGATGTCATGTTTGGTTATCCTAAGTGGGACTATCACACTCCTCCTTTGGGAAACAACCTGCATTGTGATTATTGTTTCTTGTCACCTCTTTGTTTGCCCTTTTTGAGTAAAATTAACTAAATTATTAAAGATTTTTTTAAATTGTTTGGTTTCCGAATTGACTTTTTTTTGGAAAAATTTGGCTGTGCTTTAAATTATTACCCCTTTTGATATCGTCCAAAATTTTGTTAATCCTATATACTGTTGAAAATGTATTACTGTGTTTGTACTCTATGTAAATATGTTGTGACTTATTTTATTGGATAGATAGAACTTGTTATACCCAAAGAGAATTCAAGTCATTATGAAGCTATGTTATTTTTATATAAAGAAGTTCATGTTGCATGCTCAGTGCCTACTCCTGTGCACATAATATGCAGCATCTTATGTTTTCTTTCCATTTTCTCAATGGATTTATATATATTATTTTTAACTAATGTTCTGCAATCAATTGTGATTGCTCAAGTGGAGCAAAAGCTAATCTTTCATAGTCAGCTATGAATAATATGTATCATGGTCAAGTTTTGATACCTTGTTCATTGAGTGACCTGAAGAATTGAAGACCTTAGGCATATTGAAGTCAATATGTACTATCTTTTTGTGAAGAAACATCAGTGTAAATGTTCCTTGTACTTTTGTATTTGATTCCAATATTTCATAATTCTAAACAAGTTGTGGTAAGGAATTATTTTTTAATGACTGGTACAAATGTGTTTTATGTGTTCCTATGAAATTTTGTAAGTATTTTGGTTGAGTAGTCTTCATGTCATCCTGTTCATTTATGGCCACATTTCAGCGACATGTACCTTAATTTTTTTTAGTATGTGCTATAGTAAGACTAAGCACATGTATTTTTAGTGGTCTATGTAGCATATTTTCATTTAATAAATAAATTTCTGTATACCTTGATTTCTTTCTTAAAGCACACAATATTCATTATAGTACATACGTGGCTATTTACCTTGAAAAATAAATATTCAATTATTATATTTTCCAGATTATAAAGTTCAACATCAATAGTAAAGAAGCAAAAGTATTTTTCAGAAGCTGCACCAGGCATAGCTTAGTGGAAGTTGTGGTAGTCGGTGGAAGCAAAAGATTGACTATCTTTGATTGCGCTAATACATTTTCTGGGGCTGAAGAGAATTGCCATTAATTTATATATATATATATACTTTTGTGGCTCTGCTACATAGACTACATTTTTCTCCTCTGGCCTCATGATACTCATTCCCTAAATACTTTTATTTCCGCCCTCAATGCCTCCGTCTCCTTTACCTCCACAATTTCCTACTCCCAAATCACCTTTCTGGACGTAAATATCTCCTTATTAGGCTCAAAATTCCACACCTCCGTTCACATTAAACCTACTAACAAGCAGCAATACCTTCATTATAGTAGTTGCTACCCCTCCCATACCAAACACTCCCTCCCCTACTCCCTATCTATCCGCGGCCACCGTATTTGCAACAGCCCAGATTCCCTCCATAAATTCCTCTCCAACCTTCTCCCTCCTCAAGCGTAGTTACCCAGAATCACTCCTTCATCAAAAAATTCAGAAAAATCCCTACTCAATTAACCTCCTCCCACCAAATACTCCCACATACTCTCCATTTGTACCACCTATTACCCAGGCGTACAGTCCCTTAATTCCATTTTAAAAGAACTCTATCCCATCATCAAAAACCACACCTCCAGTCTCCCTCAATCACCTATAGGCGTCCTGCCAACCTGTCTGATATTTTCAAATCCACCAAGCCCCTCTCTAAAACCCCTGTTGCTTCCAAACCCACTTCCTCCCCCTGTAATTGTGCTAGATGCAAACTATGTCGTATCTTTACCTCACCCCCTCTCAACGCCTCCATCACCTCTCTCCCTCACCCTCCCCCATCCTCTTGTATCACCAGTAATGTGGTCTACCACCTGCAATGTAAACTCTGCCCGGCTTTTTATATTGGCAAATCCTCGACTCCCCTCAACATACACATCAATAATCTCTGATCTAATTGTAAGAACCCTTCCCAATCTGCTTCTCTTCCTGTTGCAATACACGCCTCGCTTCACAAAAAATCATTCAACCATTGCTACAATGTTTCAATTCTTTTTTCCCCTCCCCCAAACTGTTCCTCCACTTGAACTGAAATCAGTCGAATTATCATTTATTTGGTTGTATAAAGCCTTCCACCCACCGGGCATCAATGTATTTCATTAAACTCTCTTCCCCCTCCATTCCATTCCCTCCCTTACTTCCCCTCTTTTCTCTCCATTCCCCTCCCCGCCTGCCTCTCCCTTCATTTCTCCTCTCCTAACCAGTCCCTTCATCCATTACTCTATACAGTTTCGAAGGTGGTCGTACCGTCGAAATATCAAAAAAACATATGAGTTTCCTTTTTTGTGTGCCTCTATTTTTTAGCTTGTCACGCCTGTGGCGTCTTAGTTGTTATATTTATGTATATATATTTTTTTTTGTTCACGCTCGTGAAAGCTTCCGAGTTATATATATAACCAATGCTGGCTGTAATAGAACAATGATATATTTTCATTGTTACCATCCATCTGGTGCTTATTAAACTCAACCACATTCAAGCCACTGGAACTGTAGTAATACATACTTTTAAAGTACCTCTGATCTTATTTTATTAAGTAGTTCACATAGTAAAATATTTATAAATTCACATTATGCACACTAAGTTTGTATTACTCAGTATTTTTCAATATAATAACTCAGTATTTTTCTCTTGTAGGTAGATTATTCTCATGTAGAGGCAACAACAGTTTTTCTATACAGCTTCAGATTTTCTCAAGGGAAATATTCACACTGTAATCAACCAGATGTAGGTGTGGGTGGAACTTGCCTCAGGGCTTGTGAATTTCGTGCTTATTGGGTGGAAGGCTAGTTTCTCTTCCTGTCATTCCCATCCTTCCCTTTGGTTGTTTGTAATAATTGAATAGGTCCCTCCCACTCTAATCTATTTTTTTAATGGCCATTATGAATTGAGAGAGATTTGAAGCAATGGAGAAGTGAACATTTTTAATTTATATTTTTAAAGGCACCTAAGGAGAGCGCTATATTTTTTTAAAATGGAGAATATTAAGTTGATTGTTTGTAGGGGGGGCCTTCGACAGGAGCCCAAGCACTTGGACTTTGATCCATTGTGCCAACCACATGTCTGTCTGCCACATGCAGACGGGACAAGAGCACCACGGTGAAGGTATGTATTGGTCACCTGTCCAACCACCGTCCGGGCCCAACATTGCTTAACTTCGGTGATCTTACGGGAACCGGTGTGTCAATGTGGCTGGGCCCTTGCCCTTGGAGAATATTAAATTCATGTATTATTTCTTTGAGCAATTCTTTTTAAATTAATATGCATGTTATTTTCAAACAAAATACTATGGGTATTTTATTCTTTCAAAAATTAATGCAGCAAAAATTAAAAGTATCTGCTATTACACTGCAGTTGCAATTGCGTTCTTGATTGCCTAAACAAAATTTTGCTATGTTTACTTCCTGCAATTTCACCCCTCTCCCCTGCATGTACTCAGCATAGACCCCCTCATGAAACAGAATCTTGGTAACGTACCTGGTATGTCATAACGTACATCATACACTAACAATAAGTACAGAGTTGCTCCATTTCTTTCCATGTCTTTTGTGCTCTCACACAATCATTAACATATCCGCCATCATCCACTGCATTCTTCACATCTAATGTTCGGCTTTAAACAGGAATGCGAGGACATTTTTTTCCTTCAGCTGTAGGTACCTACTCTTAAAGTTATGAAAAATAACTAAGAGACTTGATATATCTTACAATTTGGAGTTGCCTCTTAGGATGATGCTTTAAAAATTCAGTTAATGAGTATGCTTTCAAAATCCTTGTTTCATTAACTTGGTTTTTTTCTTAGACAGGAAATTATAGTTCATTGCAATATGTGAAAATGCAATGAATGATTGATGACAGAAATACTTAACAATCTCTGAAGGCATGCCTGAATGTATATAGGTGATTAATATTACTTCATATTTACTGTTAAAAAAATAGTTTCTGGGATAATATGTAATGACGATTTTCTGTAAGAATAAAATTTACAGTGATCGCATATAGGTCACTGATTACTGAGTTAGGTATGCGAAAGGCTATCAACTTACAATTAAGTGCGGTTGAGTGCCAGTAAAAAGGCCTCGGATATCATTGCAGGTTTTACAATATAATTTTTCGTTAATTGTGTGTATGAAGTAATAATGCGTTTTGATTTGTCTTCACGTTCTCTAGCTTCGAAAAGAGGATGACAAATATGAGACAATGAAGTCACGGGCATTCTTTACAATATCAAGATTTAGTAAGCTACCGGAATGGTACCCAAGTTGTAGTTGGTCAGTGCTGTAGGTTGTCATGAAAATATCTAGGAGAGATCGGGATGGTCGTGGGCGAGTCGAGAACGTTCCAAATGGCAGCTTCATTGGCTTCGCATGACAACTACAAGCTTAAATAATTTCTTAGGGGGGCTTAAAATTGTAAGAGCTGTTTATCACAACAAATTCTTAATAATTTCAAAACTCAAATGACATGGAATAGTGCTGTCGAATATTTTCGTACATAACCCATTTGAAATTCGTCAAAAACAAGGCTCCAAAAGCGCCGAATGTTTGGAACTAAGTGAATACTTCTTTCACGCATGCGCTGTAATGTGGATTTTGAAGGAGATTTCCATTGAATCTCCCCGGGTATTGACCCTCATAGTTCCAGTAGTATGCTGTAGGGGTCTCGTGTGGAGTCGGGATTGTGTATGGTGTGGGTTCGCGCGCGTGAGCATGTGAGAAGTGTTATTGTTTGGGAGAAGGCCATAATTGTAGTTTTCTAATGAATCAAGTGCATTTGAAGTGTGCTCGATATTCCAGTGCTGGACTTACTAGTTGCCGTCAGTGTGCCATTCAGAATTCCACGGGTTTTATCATTTGACGTGATTTTTCGCGCCGAAATCATCTCAAGGTAAGGCTGCAAGGGCCTATTTAATTTATCTTGCATTTTATCATGTCAATTTGAATGTAGTTCTGTTCCAAAAGTAAACTTTTCCCTTGTGGCGAACTGGGGTTATTGGTTATGTGAGAAGTACAACGTGCATCCTCATGCAGTTTGAATGTAGCTTAGCAAACATGTTTTGTTCAGTCCCTAGGGTGTTTTGTTTACAATTTTTACCCCGGACAGTGGATGCGTGATTGCATGTGTATCACGAATTGAAAAAATCACTAGTTCCCGATGCCTCCCTTGAGTTGTCATCAGGCCTGTGTTATTGTTATACTTTTGCCATATAATTTGTTGTCGAAGATCATAGAGAGCCGACTTCACACTCTTTCACTGCTTGTATAAGCAGCTTATAATCCTTGTTTGCTGTGTAGTGTTTTTCCTTTGCTATTGACCAAACCACCATAAATACGCCGTTTTACTATTTTTTCCAAACACACTCCATGTTTTATAGGTTTTCTCGTCTTCGTGTAATTGCTGGCAGCGTGCGTTATATTTCCTTCACTGTTCTATTTCATTTTTTTTAATCATATGATTGTTGAGTCGCACTGTTCACGTTCTTGGAAAGTTTGAATTTGTATCTTATTAACTTATTATTGCAATTTCATGGTGTTTTACCGCCCTTCTATTTCGCCGGGCGTCACAACTATGGATATAATCTTTGTGCGCATCCTAAGTGTTGGCAAAGTGCTGTCATCGCCGCGACAGAAGCATGCATTGACTTGTACTTTTTTCTGCTTGTGTTCAAACATTTGTACGAATGGTAATCATCTTAGTAATAATTTTTCCCCCAAATAGGATGGGCTGTTACAGTTAAAAAGTTGATTCATCTGTTTTCAAACGAGCTTGAATGGTCGTGGGATAATGCATAGGTATTCTTTGTACATTCACGGAACCAAATTCTAATGTCAGAGCCTAACCCCATCAGGTCGATTTATTATGCAATGAAAATGCTTGCTACATATATATTAACGTATAACATTTGAAAACACCTTTGAGAAGTGTTTGTTATGTAATTTGATTGTATCGGTAGCCAGAGCCGTTCCAAGGGATCGAGGGGCCCTGTGCAAACGAAAGTCAGAGCCCCTCTAACTTTGCATTGATATCGTAGCATCTTTTAAGCATATTTAATGAAAAAAAATAAATTAACCTACAAAATGGCGAATGACTTAAACAAATTTGCGTATGTACGAAGTAGTAGGCAATTTCGGGAAATGGGCGGGTTTCACCGTATCGTCTGAATAAGGCAAGCCCGTGCGGGGGCCCTTATAGACGCGGCGCCCGGTGCAGCGGCACCTGTCGCACAACCAAGACGCACAACCATAGGGACGGCACTGTCTGTAGCAGGAATCAAATGCGCTTTTCTGCAACATTGGGTATTGTGAGTGACTCTGAAGGTTATTATCGCTATTATGATGCCTCACTTGGCGGAAAAACTCGGCAAACCTCCGAACTACATCTGAAGTTTCTTAATTGACGTTTAATGTCAATGGAAGCCATACCGATACCTCGTTGCAGCGTGTGATTCGAATATCTAATTTCTCAGCTCTGGTCTGTTAGCTGGGTGTAATTGGGTACTCTTTCTGCTTGGTAAACAAGAGTTCTGCACTATTTGCCTCAGGCCGAGTGTTCGGCTCGTCTCGGGGGCGAATTCCCATTTCGCCATTTGGAATGCAGCACGGCACTTCTTGTTGTCTGGCCGATTGGAGGGAAGAGGAGGGGGTTCAGGAAAAATTTTGCACCCTCGACGAAAAATAAATTGAATTCTTCAGGTGGTCGAGTTTGCTGCGTATCGTCCTATCTCACACTTCGTCATCTCGATTACGACGCAAGTATATGGAATGCAGGAGAGCAAGATTTGATCTGAGAGCTTAAATCGAAATGTACTAAGCATATAATCTTTGTTACTAAGGAAAGTCGCCCGTTTTGCGGGAGACCCCCACCTGCGAACAGAAAATTCAACAAAATTTGAGCAGAAATACGTCGTAGTCAGCCGCTGGAGACTCTAAGAAAGGTTACCTACTCGCTTGGCTAAGGTTTTTAGAAAAACTCACGAATGTCTGGTTGTCACGGCGGATATTGTTTTATTTCCAAACTACATCTGCCATGTTCCTTAGGGGCTATCCATAAATGATGTCATATAATTTTGGACCAAACTAGACCCCTCCCCCCTGTCACTGTTAGTCACAAATAGTGTCACCCTCCCCCCTTTAATGATGTCACAAAAATGAAAAAACTTCTACCCCCCTTCACAGTCTGAGTAAAAATAAGACATAATGTACAGTGGAAGTCACATGAAGCATAGCCCGTCACCCCTGTCACACATTGTCACAAGGTGGTGACCCCCCCCCCCCAATCATGTGGACGTCATTTATGGACCTGATCTTTGATCTGATTTTTGATCTTTGAATGATCTGCCGCCAATTCCTTTTCCCTGTACCCTTTGGCTGGTTACCTAGCACTCTCGGCCACAGTATTGGGTATGGTAAGCATGGTCAAAGAACTTAGTTTTTGCCGTTAGGCCCGGGAAACTGGCTCTCCTTTAATAATTTCCTCTATGCTGCCCTATCCTTGCTTACCTCTTTCTCCACAGCGTAATAATAAAACGTTTGTAACTGGCTACCACATTTTATAAGTTTTTTTCCGATGTGCGATGTTTTTTTTGTGAAGAGCACGGTCGTATATGCTCGGTGTACACGGTGAAGAGTTAGCATTTGGCGCATTCTCAACTTCACTTTTTTTTGCGACGCTGTAGTCGTGTGTTCGACTGGAGAAATTACTTAATTGATCAGGCGGCGGATGAACATGGCCGCATGTCGGGAAGGGGAACTGTTTATTTCATCCCGCTGCTCCAATGGCACGATTATTACGTGACCGTGATCGTGACTGTCTACCCCCCTCAGCTTCCCTCCCTATCCACCCGGCCATGCGGCCGGCCCTTCCTCGCCCGCTCTCAAAAACCACACCGGCCGGCTGCTCCCCCGTCCACTGGGAAGTCGACCTTGGAGACGGGTTCGCATTGGAGGGGGGGCGGGGGTGATGTCTCTCGAGGTGGTTTTCGAATTCGCAGAGGGGTGGGAGGAGTGCGTGCGGAAGTGAAAATTGTGCGTGCTGTTGCAGTCACCTTCTTGCGGTTTTACACATGGAGTTAACTTCCATGCATAAGCTTACAGAAAACATAGCCTACTCATGCCCAAATGGCATTTCTGCCCTTACAGTGGCGTATCTAGAATTTGGCTCGGGGGGGTTTCTTGTCCACCTAACAAAATACTTATGTTAGATGAAGTATTGGGGTCGGGGAAACTTTTTCAAAATTTAACAACAAAGCTACAATAGACAAGGATACCTAACCTAGGACCAGAGTTACTTGACAGCGAAATGGAGAGGGCATTAAGAGAGGTGAAGGGTAGAAAAGCCGTGGGAACCGACAACCTACCTGCGGAGCTACTGAGGACTCTAGGTAGTTAGGGGAGAGAAAAATTTTTCGAACTTATTCGCAGAATCTACGAGGAAGGAGGATTTCGTGAAAAGAGTGTTAATGCCTATCCCGAAGTAGAAGAAAGCGTCAGAATGGGAGGAGTATAGAAAAGTTTAACTTCGCACGTGGCAAAAGTTTTACTTAGGATGATAAATAGAAGGTTGGAGAGCAGAGCAAACTACTATTTAGGCGATGACCAATTTGGGTTAGGGAAGGGAGGGCCACCAGAGACGCGATTGCGGTTATGAGGACACTTATAGAAAGAAACAGAGTATAATCAGGATGTTTTCGCTTGCTTTGTGGATTTCGAAAAGGCGTTTGACAGAGTAAACTGGGAGAAACTAATTCAGATACTGGGGAAAATAGGAATAGATTGGCGTGATAGGAGACTCAACAGAAACTTATACATGGGGCAGAGGGCTCAGGTGAGGGTAGCTGAGGGTGAATCAGGGTGGGCAGTTATAGGTCGTGGGGTGCGGCAAGGGTGCCCGTTGTCGCCTTTGCTTTTTAACATCTATGCTAAGGAAATGGTAAGAGAGGCATGGGAGGAGCTAGATGTGGGAATGAAAGTAGGAGGCCAGCGGATAAAGTCGGTAAGATTCGCGGACGACCGAAGGCTTATTAGCTAAGCAAACGGAAATCGGAATCGGGGGTTGAAAATCGGAAACACGTCACGGAATCGGAAAGATCGCCAAAGTTGCGATTAGCTAGGCACTTTTCGGAAAGACAGGCGTCGATTCCGTGGTCCAAGGCTCCGACGGCCCTATGTGTCTCGGAAAGTGGTGTTCCCGATCGGAATCTGGGAAGTGTCTTCACCTCATCTTCTATTTTCATGTTAAATAAGCATATTTTCTCCCTGGAGTATATATAATGGTGGTGGGGATATTTGAAATTGTGGCAGGAAGGTTCGATGAGAGTTTTAATTACGTATCTCGTGTTTTTATATTTACTGTAAATTATGTGCACTCGCAATGGGCCGTTCTTCAATACATTGCTATTAATTTAATTAGTTAGGCCTTCAGTGACGAGGTGTGTTTTCCAGCAAGTATAGATGTTGATTTGTGCTGTTACATATTTAGAAATGCCAAGTGAGTAGTTTGTTGTAGTACATTTGCCCTTTTTTGAGCACCTACCTACTTGTAGTAAAGTCGTCTGCTATTGATGAATATTTATATTTTATGTGCTCAAACAACCGCACCCGCTCTAAGAAGAAGTGAGTTTAAGCAAATATACCTAAAGTTAATCACTTTTTCAGATAACAGGGAAGAAAGAGTGGTGAATATTTTTATATTTAGTGTAAATTATGTGCACTCGCAATGGGCCGTTCTTCAAAACATTGCTATTAATTTCATTAGTTAGGCCTTCAGTGACGAGGTGTGTTTTTCCAGCAAGTATCGACGTTGATTTGTGCTGTTACATATTTAGAAACGCTAAGTTGAGTTGTTTGTTATAGTATATTTGCCATTGTTTTGAGCACCTACCTACTTGTAGTAAAGTCGTCTGCTAGGTATTGATGAATATTTATATTATATTTGTATATATTATATTTGCGTTGTTCAATCGGTCATCGAAAGGATTGCGAACTTCAGTGGATGCACTGGAAATGCAGTGCGAGAAATACGGGATGAAGATTAATTATAAGAAAACAAAAGTAATGAGATTCTCTGGGACAAAGAAAGCGAGGCTGGTGATAAGAGTAGGAAGTCACAAACCGGAGTAAGTCTAACAATTTAATTATTTGGGTAGTACGCTAGAAGAAACAGGACATATTAGCAAAAACATTAGGAGGAGAATAGCGCTAGCGAAGGAAGCGTTCAATAATAGAAGGGAGCTGATGACGGGGACCTTAAGTAAGGAGGTAAAAAAGAAAGAGGAACTCCGGGAGTGCCGACAGAAGTTGAAACTTGAAATAACGTGAGCATTTTTGAATGTAGGGAATAATTTCTAATGAAGTGTTTTATTAATCAGTAGAAAGTAGTTTCATGTATATAATAAATTAAATATCCATTTATTGCGCTATTGTACACAATTATTTTACATAAAAATTGTACACTTCAGAATAATCAACTTTCATCCATTATTTCAACAACTCTTTCATCATCACCGCCATCATCATCGGCAATATCTAATACTGATACAATAGGCTTATGGTAACTAAAGTAAGAAACGAATAATTTTGATTCGAATTTGCTTAAATGTCTTGAAAATACTGCATCAATAGTAGTTTTATATTTCGTTGTGCCAAGATTGCGATCATTAGACATCGTTAAACCAAACTCACTATTTAAAAATTCAATCAATGGTAGATTTTTATCGTCTGCAAAGTTTATGTTTATGTATATATGAATTAGCTACTCAAATTGAACGTATTAAAAGAAATTGAGTTATATTGTACTAACCTTCACTATTCTTGTATCGAGTACACTCTCCTGCACGAGTATGGACTATTATATTATCCGGCACAATATTTGTAGCAACCCAAATTGAATGAACTAAACCGTATATTAGATATATATAATGTAATATGAATAAAATTATAATATAGTTTATTTGACGGTGACGCGAGTCCAATGGCTTTTACCCATCCACAAAAGTGTATACACAGAATATACAATTACACATACATTTAGTAGCGGCGATGGTGACGGTGATGCGAGTCTAACGGTTTGTACCCATCCACAAGTACTGTGTATATAGCGAGTATACTGTGTATATACAGAATATACATAATTATACATATATGTAGTGACGGTGACGCGAGTCCAATGTCTTTTACCCATCTACAAAAGTGCTCAACGCGACATAAGAAGTTTTCACTTCAAAAAGGGGCTGGTGAAGAGATTGATATGGAGTGTGGCGTTGTATGGGGCAGAAACGTGGACGAGAAAGGAAGACGAAAATAGGCTGAAGGCTTTCGAGATGTTGGTGTGGAGGAAGATGGAGAAGGTGCGTTGGACGGAAAGGAAGACAAATGAGGAAGTGCTTGACATGGTGGGCGAGGAGAAGAAACTTATAGATGAGATTAGGGGAAGGCAGGGTAGGTGGCTGGAAGCGGTAATGAGGGGCGATGGTTTGCTGGAGGCCGTGATAGAGGGAAGGATGTTGGGTAAGCGGGGAAGGGGAAGAAAGAGATTAGGTTTTATGGACGGGATGAAGAAAGGTAGGACTTATGCTGAGATGAAGAAAGAAATATTAGAGGTAGAAAGGGCACGGCACGTGTAAAGGGGGATTCACATTCAAGCATTTCACGCGTACTAAGCGAAGCGTTTCCGAAGCGCAGCCAATCAGGTGCTTCGCTTCGTTCGCCTGGCTACGCGCGAGCAAGAGTTCGTTGGATATTCTCGGACTTTCATCATATCCTGCCGCTAACCGGTAGATTGCTATAATGAATGAATGAACAACAAAGCTGCATTTTCTAGCCCTTTTTGAAGTATTTATAGATATTTATTTTGTTATTTTTCATTTAATAATGTTGGTACCCTTGTCAAGGTTTCAAAGTTCAATAATACACAAATAAAAATTTGATGCCATCTCCCCGTAAATATGCCAATCTACAATCCATACAAATCCCTTAAGGATGGAAGTTGTAGCGAGATATTCTTTTGCATAAAATTCGATAAATTTTTGTCTCATCCCTGAGAAAATGATCTCATATTGTTCATAATACTAAAATATCAGCTACGAACCGCATTCCTTTTCGATATCTTTGCCAAAAAATATAAGCCTGTTTCCTCGGGAAACGGCTGTGCTACCGAGTATATACTCTGCGGCTGTGCGCTCTGGAAACACATGAAAATAATTAGGAAGTTCAGACCCAGAGTATGCGACAGAAATTTAACGCTGGTTAGATTGTATGTTGTCTTAATTTTTCAAAGATTAAATTCATGACTCACCATGTTACTTATTCTAAACTTCGAAAAAAACCTTGGTTATAAGGGAATTTTCGGCGAGTAAAATAAAAATAGTAAAGTTAATGACTTAAGTATGCATATTTAGCTAATAAATGAGAAGTTTAATCCAATAAAACATAGATATTGTGTCATTAATGAGACGTCTAGTGTTGTAAGACTACATGCTAAATTTTCAAATAAAATTCGGATACGGTCTCCTCGGGTCTATGTGATTAGGGAAAAATCTCGCTCGAACTACCTTATATTCTAATTCTTCTGTCAAGTGTCCTATGGACCTTATATTAATTATATTGAGTTCCACGAGAAGGGTTGTAAAATAATTTGAATATAATAATGAAATTATTGTATAATAATTTACAATAAGTCACTAGTCGCGTTTCATCTTCATATTACTTTCTTTACATTAGTAAAGTGAGTAAAATACAGTGTGAATACATGCATAGTGTACATAAATCATAAAAATGATACAAAGGGCAGGATTAAACCTTAAAAAGGTATGCTCAACAGCATCAACATTATACCTCCTTAGATATCACAGGACAATAATCTTTAGTTTGCATTAACCAGGACTTTATCCCAAATGGCCATTTGATTTGATTGAAAACAACTTATGTAGTATATCGAAAGACGGACTTGTGCATGTGCTATATCCTCTTCAGTCTTGCCGCTTTCTGTCTCCTAATGAATGAATATGAACGACTAAAAGGGATCTTTTTGGGCATTGATAAGATGTTTATTGCGCACACAAAAACATCGAAACTAAAGCACGCATACATTGAAATGGGTCTCCTCGGGAAATACAACCTCCCGCGTTGAAATCCTATGCGTATTAGGCGCTCAAAAATTATAATGCAATGTAGCCCGTAGGCTATACAAGAACTGAAGAGAATGAGCCATCCTCGCCAATATATGCGACTTTAAACAAAATAACTCGGTAAAAATAGTTATGGGCATGAATGGGTTAAGGTAGTTTGAGCGAGATTTTTCCCAAGTCATAATGGAGACCATAATCGATTTTTATTTAACATTCCAGACAGTTGTAAGAAGCATTCAGTTTTCATTTGGGTATTCTACCAGTTGAATGGTAGGTATTTCGACAGTCCTTATCCTGCATCCCAAGTTCTGAAATATTGTCTCGTTTTCCCTCCATTATATATCCCGCCATTAGGTTCCTCTTAAATTCCTCATGTAGTCTGCCTCTTCTTATTTCGTCCAGAATACCTATCTTCTTCCACGCTTTCCGAGTGTTCTCCACTCAGTTACCCACTTCAACGTGTCCTCTCCTCTCAAAACTTCCTGCATCCATCCCTGCTGCCTTCTCCGAAACTCCGCCGCCAACTTCCTCTCCAACCATATCCAGTACCTCCTCGTTCGTCTTCCTCGCCACCCAGCTCACCCTCTCCATCCTTCTCCAAACCCACACCTCAAACGATTCTAGCCTACGTTCACCCTCCCTTCGCAATGACCAAGTTTCCGACCCATACAGCGCCACGCTCCATATTGAGGTTTTCACCAATCATTTCTTTACACCTCTTCTCAGACCCCCAGTCATCAATTCCCTTCTCTTTTAAAATGCTTCTTTAACCAGGGCAATTCTACATCTATCTACCTACCAATCCTACTACTAAAGCCACTTTCCTTCAAAATTCTACCCAGTTACGTAATCTGCTCGACCTGCTCTATATTGTGCCCTCCCACCCTTATACACCTTCTTACTTCTGGAAAATCTAATCTCTTTCGTCTTCTAATGATTTGTGAATCATTCAGTAGTTGTTATAATTTTGACGACGCTAAAACCTTGTTTTATGTGACAGAACTTCTCAGTAATTAACTGAGCCGAACTACATTTCGAGCAATTTGCCTAAAAATGAAATGTTTTACATGAGTTAGATTACGGCTGTGAGCTCCAGAGGGAGAAAAAATGAAGAATTTTGAACACCTAGATTTCGTAAAAAACTGACGATGTGTGGTTTTTATGTTTTATCAACTGGCTATTTATAAAATATAATCAATTACTTACCGCTGTAATTTTTACAGAATCGCAAAAAACTTTCTGTTATGTCGGCGTTATCAAAAAAATGAAGCAGGTCAGAAAGTTAGGTAGATATATTTATTTAATTACTGATAATTTTTATCATATATAACTATTTTTGCGCCATTATAATTATAATATCTACTTCATACTTCTTACAGACGCTGAAATAAAATAAAATTCGAATATGTTCTCCATTATGACTAGGGGAATATCTAGCTCAAAGTATCTTAACAGGCATGTTGCATCTAATAATTAAATAAATGCCATCAGAGTTACTGAAAATGTAATCGTGATCGAGCCCGTTAGTCACAGCTGTAAACCGACTTCTCCAATGCTGTCGCTTTTTCATCCCTCGGCATATATTCAATGTCTAGGTTGGGGTCCCTACATCCGCAATTGAAATAACATTTCCGCACTCCCTTATCATCGTCTTCCCCAGTTCCATATCTTTCGCCCCCTCATGTTGAGTTTTATTCCGATCCATCCATTCTTAGTGCAGTTGCTATGGAAGCACGTACATATTCATACGTACGTGGTGTAGATCATAGGTTACATAACTCTTATATGTATGCATAGCGAAACTCATTGTTGATCTCCGCTGGAAAAGTGCCCGTAGATTTCCGTTGAGCCATAGAGAGCGCGAAAGAACATTTTCCTTAAATTTGAGAAAAAAGACTTATTTTCCGAGTGACGTCTGTATATGATTCGGAAGCATTTAAACGTAGGTCTTTAAAAATTAAATTATCAGAGCAGTAATTATGAAACTTTGCCAGCGATAGTGTCAAGTATCTCGAATGATAGTGCGCATGTTGCCACATTTCTACCGTGATCATAACAAGAAACGGAGTTGGTGTGAAATGTGGCAACAGTGGGCTTCATATCACTCCAAACTTAAATATCGAAAAGTACCGGAATAGATTCCCAGAAGAAAGGATTTAAAACAGAAACTCAATAATTCCACGCATACGTTATTTTCGGGCGACCGAGTTAAGTTGTGCAGTGTTTTGTACTTTATTCACCACGAAAGATACAAAGCCAGCACTAAAGAAAGGGAAGAAGGAGAACAGATTTTATGGACAGAATGAGGAAGGGTTGGACGTATGCTGAGATGAAAGAAATGTTATCGGTAGATAGGGCCCAGCACATGTAAAGCCTGTAGATTACATAATAATGATAATAATTAATGCCACCAGTGTTTTATAAAACGACACCAGAAATCCTGTGGTTGTATATAACGACATCCAAAAAGTTCATCCAATATATTAGCGCAGTTGACAGAAATGCAGCCAATCAGTAAAAACGTCCAATGCCGTTTTGGGAAGGGACTAACGTGACCAATGAATCCATAATGGTGGTCTTCGTTAACCCATAAGATCGTGGAAATGTTTACTTTTAATTTATTTCTAAGCCAATTAAGTATATTTCAACTGCACAATTACCTTTTGGACGGACTCTAACTTGGTGTATTTTAAATTTATTAAGATTATTTTAATTAAAGTCTTCATCTAAACTTATCAATCCTTCATTGAATATATAGAGAGCTAGAGGTGATCGCTGAGATTTCAGTTCTGTAAATTGTATTTGGGATAGTGCTCCCACGTAATAAACTTATATGTCACCCTCTGTGCCGTCAGTGGTAATCACCTCGTGTACCTACTTTGCTTTTTTTTTGAATAAGCGGCTTAAATGTGATGTGATTAAGATTTATGTTCCACTTGTCTGGATGCATCGTCAGCATTCTCTCGTGTGTCCTCCTTGGAGGTCAAGGTTGGATGTTATTTTTTTCTGGAGGAACTCTTGACCTTTGCTGTAGTCTTTGCTTTTCTCAACTCTGGGTCATGTTTCTTTTATCTACCCGCTTTCGTCGTGGGAGTGTCTATATAGATGAAAACCATCCGATGCTTTAGGAAGTTCACTTATAAAATTTCCTCCGTGACAAAGAAAAGGATTTCGTATTAGTAATTTCTTCCAAATTTTAGTGGATCAGATTAGTTGGACGACTAAATTCCTTTAAACGCCCTGTACCCTGCCAGACCCTCTCACCGATGTTCTCTGTGTAAAATTTCAATGGATTTTTTATGAGACTACCTGTTTCTGGTCCGGTGGTTTACTAGAAACCGGTCGTCTTGTCAACATTTGAAATTTTATCAAGTTTTTAACTTTAGTATAACAATGAGATTTCACTTAGTTTAGGTTGACGCTATCTTATATATAATATAAAAGTCATTGCCAGAAATCTCTTTGCGGTCCGCTTGATAATAACGCGGGTGTTTTGTCAAAATGTGTAGAGATACGCGAAGTGTGGAATGCGTGAAGTATAATTCTTTTAATTTAAACATCAGGTTTGGCTGCAGCAGAAGGCCATGTAGCGTGAAAGGCTCTCGATGTGGATACGTGGTTTAAGGTTGCTGGAGCGATTTTTATTTATGAACAGATTAATGTGGAGCTTTGTATGCCTTTTCTTATTAGTGATATCCATGGGTTTAAGTGAAATAAAAATGTATAATATCGGTTTGTTTTTTGTCAATTCAATGCTATTTTAACGCGTAGCTTAGAGGCACACGGCATATATTTCATTACATATGTGCGTATTTTATTATAAACGCGTAATATTGCATTTCTTTTTAGCTTAGTATTTGGTAACAAATATCAAGGTGTCAAGCCTTCACATATACGAAAAAACCTATTTAAATATAATTTTCGCCTACATTTCGCATACCGCGCCGAAAACTCTGGTTATAACATTCTTTATTTAAGGAAAAAATATAATTTTTGTCACAGTTCCGTTGCCACCTTTACTGTGCGTTCCAAACGGATAGACGGATGCACTGAAATGAAATGTGGTCCTTGAAATATTTTTCAACTTTCTTAAAAAATTATTAAAATATGAACTCCGTGACCCACGATTACCGTTCCAGCCACCTTAAAGAGTCTCCGATGCCACTGAGTCTATTGTCATTGGGTGTTTCGTGCCATACCTACCCTGAAAAGTAATTATGCAAAATTTCATATACGTCTCCACACTGCTTTGCAAGCCGCCCAAGTAACTTGTGGCAGTGGGTGTTAGGTTATCGGGCAGAAAGAGGAAGAGATGAAGAGAAAAATAATCTGAGAGGAAAAGAGAACATAATGGAGGGGGCACCTTATTTTTGTGTGCTCCGTTTGTCGGTATTGTGGTCGTGTTTGGAGAGTCAGGAGAAATAGGTAGAATTTTCTACCTGTGTGTTCAAGAATGCTACTTTTTGCCGCTTTTGTTTTTCCCTCTAGCATGGGTTGGTGCCACAATAAATCCTTGGTATCAGTACCAAATTTACGTTGTTTGAATGTATTTAGTAGCATAAAGCAATTTGGGCGAGATTTTCCTTTAGTCATTTTAGAGACTATGCTCGATTTTTATTTTAAAATTCAAGCCGTAGGAAGGAGGCGTACGCGTTACGCTGGAAACTCCTTCTCAAACAGTTTTTTACTGTTTTTTTTTAATTTATCGCTGTGAGAAATAACTTTATTTAAATATATAAATAATTGAGGCGACGTATAAATAATTGAGGCGATATATATATTGTTACATTTCTGACGCGATCTGTGCCTCATACCTCCCATATTTTTAAATGTCTCTCTAGAGCGCTCAACGGTACTATCTTTCATGGAAGTCAGATTAATTTTTGCAAATTTCCCGGAAATTAGTTCGACAAGTGTGTGATATTTTGGTATCATCATAAAGATGGGACCTTTTTATTAGTAATTGCGCAAAATTTATGTGTATTTTGATGTGTAAAGGCATCTCGATCAAACTACCTTAATTATGGCGGTTAGCCTTCGATCTTTCTCTTACGTGGGCATCTGCCTTGGGGGAGACGTATGAATAAAAAGTGAGAGGGAAGTGTTTATGAAATGTGGTTGAATATTTTGCTCATAAGATAGGAAGTTCACCAGAGATGCCAGGCGAGAGCGTTAAATAACAGGAACCTCTCATTCGGTCAAAGAACTCTTGAGGGAAAACAGCACCTGTTCGGTCATCAGGAAATGGTCGATGAAAACGAACGCGTGGAGTTTACATTTCTCCAGCTGCGTGTCGGGGATAAGTAAATAAGTTTGCTGGGGTGCGGTTGAAATGTAGGTGTCAGTTGAAGAGAAGTGAAATTATGCTGAGACCAAATGATGAAATGATGTCCTTCAAAGTTCGTAAGGGGAGAAAAGAGGTTTTTTAAATACGCTGTCTAGGAGAAGAGGACAAAAAACGATTGGGCTCTTTGGGATGCGCAAATGTTTGCAGATGACGTGACTGGAGGGAATGAATTATAGGAAGAGGAATCTGTGATGAAAGGCCAAGGAGGAGGTGAGTGTTGCAAGATCTTAACGGACGTTGAATTATGTGCTAGGGAATGAATCATTGTCGGACCTAAGCTACACTCAAGGAAGTGCTAAAATATTAGTGAATGTGGGTTTTGAACTTATTGTAAGTGTAGGGTATACCTTTTAAAGAGCAACAAGTTTACGTGTATATGTAAGTAAAATCTACTTCGGTAACGTCTCGAACTATTCTGATGAGACGCCATATCCTTTGGGATTTTGTTACTAGACCTTCATTTGGTTGGGTGTGATCTGCAGAAAAATTCGTCAAGGGATCGATTTTAAGCCCAGAAAATAATTCAATACCAAACCATGGCATTAACAGCTTGGGAATCATTGGAAACTCCAAGGTGGAACATTTTATTTTATGCATTTGAAATATAATAAAACACAATCAATACATTGAGATTTGGACTTAACTGAGGACCAGAAAAGTTTGAAAAAGATTGGAGGACTTGAGACAACATGACTTTCAGCGATGCTCCAAAAATCAATTACCAAAGCTCAGTACGTGTGATTTATTCAGGAATTTGATGAATGAAAAATTACAATCCTTTCCAAGGTTGATCTGCAGGTATTTAGTTCATATCTAATATTTGTTTATGAGAAATGTCAAGGCATAAAGCAATTAGATGAAGGGAGAATGGGGTGGAGAGCTGCTGAAAATCGATCTTCGAATGTTGACGGCTGATGATGATGAGGATGTGTATTAGGTTAAATTGAGTGTGGCACGAATTACGTGTGAAGTGTGGTTGTTTGGCGATATTAAGTGAAATCGCGGTAAAAAAAGGGGTATCGTTTCACCCCGGCTATCGGCATTGTAGGCAAATGGTGGTCTCCTAGCGTGTTACAATTAGCCCCGAATCTATTTCATTTGTTGTTCCCTTTCATCTGTATACGAGGTTTGATAAAAAATACGCGGAATTTTCTTTTTTTCCAAAAAATCTTCATTTATCTGTCAGTATTAGTTTTGTCCCCTTCACAATAGTCCCCATCAGATGTAATACATTAGTGCCACCCCTTTTTCCAATCTTCAAACCACTTCTGGGACGCAATTTTCGGTATGGTCTCTAGCTCCTTCAGCGATTTTGTCATTATCTCCTCAATGTTGGCAAAGCTTCGTCCTTTCATGTTTTTTTATCTTATGGAATATGAAAAAGTCGTAGGGGCCATGTCTGGCGGATGCGGAGGGTAAGACATGGCCCCTGACAAGATTTGTACATGCTCAAAGCCTTTCACCTTAGCTCTCTCGGCCCCTTGATCACTTCCCCTCCGTTCCCCTGCGCCCTCGTTTTTATTGCCTGACGCCACTTTCGGAAATTGACAATCGAAAAGTGCACGAAGGGCGAATAATAGCGAATTGGATGATAGCAATGTTCTTCTGTTCTCGAATACTTACTTACTTTCCTGCTTTCCGGAGTTCGTATCGGACAGTTTAATCGAACGAGTTTTACTAGTAACAGATGATTCGAATTTTTCTATTCTTTGAATTTCTACTGGGCTGGAAAAGCACACTCATCTTGTAGGATTAAATCGAACTTTGATATGCATGCTTCCAATTTTGTTGTTGAATCCCCAGTTGTTTCTCTTTTTTTGTGATACTACCAATTAATATCAATTGATTGGAGGAGAATTCGTTTGACTTTCGTTTGTGCCTAAAAGCTGGCTGCATCATAGTAGAGATTAACTTTTGAATTGTCGTCTTTTTACTTACGACCTATTTATGTGGATTTTTGCTATAAGTAGCGTGTGCATTAACGGTGTCGACGTCATGGAATAAGATTAGGAATTATTCGAGTTTGGAATTAGCGGAAAGCGATCGTGGGCGGCTGATTACAGCCGGTTAAATCGCTTATTACCTATGAGTCATTGTTACATGCACACTTTCTAATTTTCCTTCTATACTTTTTTGATTCGGTTTACTCTTCATTCGGCTGCAAGTCTAGAGGTATTTGAGGGGGGCGAAGTGTGTACAGGACTCGACCTTCGCACTAAGGATTGATGATCCCCTTGGACGCCGTTTTTTAATCCCTGGTTTAATTATTTCTAGGGATGAATACTGGATGGAATAACTAACTGAATAACGCTCACGTAAACTAACTGATTTATGCACAGAACTCGAACTCTCAGTTAAAATCTAGTTAACGAAAAGGCTACGTCACCTTGTGATTGACGTTATCTAGACATAAAACCATGGGGTCACTTCATGTCTAATCAACGGTTTCCTAAACCCGACCTCCCCTGAATTTCATGAAATTAGGCACGCTGAGAAAATACACTCAAAGAATCTGACTTAAACTTTTGTTATTTTTGTCTTTTACCGAATGTTTTGTCTGCGCACATTGTTCCATTCAACCTCGTTCGTCTGCGCTGATGAGTTGCATCCTCTGCCTTGAGCCCTGTTCAGAAATGGCCAAGAATTGTATAACCTCGATGATATCGAGGTTTTAACACCACATCTTCGACAAGATTAAACTTTTCTAAACCCAACAATCGTGATATATCGAGGCTGTGACTTAAAAATGTCGCCATTGTCCCGGTTCGCGTATTCCGAGACCTCCCTGAATAAGGCCCCTTGTATGGAAAGCTTTTATGATATAATTGAAATTATGCAGTGCTTTTAAATATGCGTGAACGTTTATGCCTACGAAATACCGTGCAAGACACCTCCAGGGCGTGTTGCACGGGGTGAATCCACACCAGGCATGCAGTGTTCGTCCCAGTTCAAATCACAACCTCGTATGCTCCCCCGGCCACCTAGGCGAGAACCAGAAAGCAGTCAGGAGAACAATACAAGGCCAAACCACAAACCAAGGAAGTGCTACGTTGACTGGCATACAGTACATGGGTTAACATGCTACTACTGATTAGTTTTACTTATATTTTTAACTCATGGGTACTACAAGATATTGATTTGTGCAGAAAATAAAATTATGCGACACATTTCAAGCGGGATGAGGCGATAGTAATAGTGGTAAGTTATTAAACACAAGGACAACTTCTTGTTTAACTAGCAACATTCAGTCTCGTCTTCATATATCGACAGTCGAGACGGTGGAATTTATTGCTTGTTCTAACTAACGCAGTCTCGGGAGAAGCCTTCTTCTCTGCCTCGCACAGTTCTTCCCCCTTCCTCCCCACTGGTCTTCGTGGTCGCCTCCCATCTCTTGTGAGTGTCCAACGAGATGGCCCCTGGCTATTCTCTCGACGGGATTGCTGGGATGGGGGGAAGAATGGGGGAAGGGTCTTTCCTCCCACTAGGGGACGGTTGCATCTGGGGCAGATCGTCCAGACTCCCGCGGAAGAATGGAAGACATTAATTCCTATCTACGAGACTGTGTGATCTGTATGTGACTCCGTGATAATGTGTGGTTGACAGCCTCCTAATTCCTGTTTATACTAATATATGTGCCGTTGAGAGCAAGGATGGTGGGAGCAAAAATGTCACTTTTTGGGAAATGTAAATGTATAAAGTGAAATAAATAAGAAGTTAAACCCTACTAATCAGTTTTTACACCCCAGTGTGTACACATGAAAATTGCGTGGGTCATTTCTTCTCCCTCCTACACGCTAAAGCTTGCTGTACGGTACGCTCTAAGGTCATATAAATTATAAGTATAAAATTAATCGTCGACGGGCTCACTTACAATTTGTTAGTGGAATTTTTCCATGGTATGGAATGAAATAACTTAGTAATTTTCCACTCGGTTTATTATCCTCAACCGGTTTCAACGCAATATCGTAATTTTCAAGAGAACTATACGTAGCCTTATGGCACATGATATACATTTCTTAGTAATTCGATCACGTATGTACCGATTTTCTTCTAAACGGGAAATAATACGTTTCATTATACGACTAATATTGGTTGCCAGAGCGCTGGGCCACCGACCGGAGAGTCCCGGAATCAAGCCGGGTGAACTCTCTTTGGACATCCCCTCCGAAAATCCTCGCGGTGTGACTATTGGATTATGTGTCTATTTGATTATCAGAACGCCGTGGTAAATCGCAGGTGGCCCAGTGAAAGGAACTGGCCCCCCTATCCTGAATGTGTGAATTTCACCCGGCAATGGCTTAGTACAGGGTGAGTTCGACTCTCACCTATCAAAACCAACCTTCGGGTTGAAACACTGAGTGCATTACTATGATGGTTGATAAAAAATATCAAGGCGCCATGCCTACTAGTCAAAGATTCGAAAAAACATTTCAATGTACCTAATTTCGTCTAAATTTCGGATACCGCGCCGAAAGCCCAAGTAATAACCTGCTTTAACTAAGGCAAAAAATTAAATTTAATTCTTGCATCATTTCCATTACTGCATGTATGGTGATTTCCACTGCATTAACTAATGTATTTAAATGAAATGTGGCCGAAGAATTTTTTTCCGAATTTCTTGAAAAATAGTTAAAATGTGCTCTCAGATTACCGCTCCAGCCACTTCAAGTATGTCGAAGTACCGACTTTCACCACTTTGACGCTCAACGGCTCAAATGTCTGTAGTTTTTTCTCTATTTTCCTTTATTAGGTGCTCTTCCGATTGGGTTGCGTTTTAATGTGTTCTCTCTTTGCAATCGAAAATTCGAAGAAAAGGATATACTGGTGATACCATCTAATAATAATGGAAACATCAAGTTAGCTACAAAACGCTTTAGAAGGACATTTTTTGCCCGAAACATTTACCCGGCTTGACTCGCCTTTGATCGTGAATATACTTTTCAGTATATATCGTCATGTGCATGAACATAAACGAAACTGCCTCGGGAATTAACACACGTTTTTTGTGCTTGACAATTATGAAATGTTCTCCAATGCTATTTTTTTCTTTGTTTTGTTGTTTTTCTGGCGTACGAATTGTTTCTCGCATTTTAAATGACGCCCAACTGAGTAATTACACGCTACATTTCAACTAACGACCTCAATTTCTATAAAATTAATGACTTATTCACAACCCGATTGATTGGTATATTTTTATGTACCTTGTCTTAATTAGCTCCATTTTTGGGATTATCTATAAGCCTTCCTAAAAAAACATGATTAAAATATGTTCGTCACTTTCACAGTTTCCCAGAATCTGTGGATTGCCACTATGAGCAAATTTTTAAAATAAAAAATCGAAGGCTTTCAATGTGCATTTTACTCCTGAATATCGCCTTGTGTAGCATAGTGCCCGCATCGTTAGGATATTCTTTGTTATGCAGTCGTAATAATGAATTCTCTTCAACGTGCAGGAATAGAAATATTTTTTCTCTGAAACTCTCGGCTTTATTTGGGTGCAGTTAGATATTTGATTTGATACGAAACTTAAATGTTTTCTTTTGGCACTCAGCCAGAGTATGTGCAGAATACGAGAAATGCTTAAGGGATATATCGGGACGTAGGGAGTGAATTAAAAGTAAGTGAAATAGCTCGTATATCTGGGGAGTGTATTGGATGAATGTGGGCAGAGTAATAGGGACATCAAGCGGATCGGGGGAGCAATCATTGGGGAATATTATGTTTGGGAGACTTAACCAAAGACGTGTTATGAAGTTTTTGTTTTTAAATCAGCACTTATTGTTCGCTAGACTTTGTTTCGATAGATTTATGTAAACATTAATTTGTCCAATTATATTGAATTATCGTATCGACAGTCCTCTGAGTCATTGATACCGCTGTATCGATAATTTAGATTTGGTTGCCCGTCCCTTGGGAGGAGGCATGTCACGCGAAGGAAGTTACCGAGTGGTGTCCTTGGTGGATAATCATTCGTCGCCCATAACGCATCGTCCTCTTGCCGGGGGATTAATTAAAAGTCTGCACTCTCCTCCGACATTCCATCTTGCCTCCCCATCCAATAATATCCCTCCTCGCTCAGACGTGTAGGCATGTGGAGGAGAATCACTTAAGTGCTTCTCCTGTTCGTTGGCATCGGAAGCTTGGTGATCCCGAAAGGGCAGTTGTTGAATTCGACTTAATTCGATTAATTATTTTTTCTCCCTTAAGTTATTTAAGGGTCGTTGATTTTTTTGTCGTGCTTGGTGATATAATTCTTCGGCTTAATTACGTAAAATCTTTCTCAATGAAAACTGAGCCACCGTACATGACGTTATATCAATCAAATCGTAAGTAGGTTTATAGACTAAATTCAGTAGTCGAGATATGCGTGCATTTTTTTAGGTAATTTTTGTCGTGAAGCATTTTATAAATAGGTTGGATGAATGAACACCTGTACAAAGATGAAGAAAGCGCACGTTGTATGCGCAGTACACATCCACGGTAGTGTCCCGGGCGCCCGCGTAAATGGTTTTAAACAGAATGGATTACAATATTTTTTGGATGCTGAGCGTATGATGTATCTTGCCTTCCATTAAACGTTAGAGAATCAATCGGTCAGAAATAGGCGTCAGGTGTTTCACCTGGAAAAGATGGAATTGCTGGACGAATTTGATTTGAGCTAATAAATATAGAGAAAAATGTCATGGTTGTAAAGTTGTTGTGGAAATACTTTTCTCTTTCTAGGATTGAGAAAGCGGTATGCTTAAAAATATCAATCATACCGGGTTTTATTGCGTGTTTCTCAGCTGTAAAACCATGGTAGCGTGTCTATATCGCGAATTCTTAATTTCTTGATTCTTTTCGTTAGAATTATTTCGTTGGAATATTTTTTGCTCTCCGAAGATTCTGGTGTTTCGTTCGCCCCTGCGATCCCGATAAGCCATAGACTTGTCTTCAGGTTTCTCAGGGGCCGACCCCCCATAAATTGACAGAAACACCCATGCCCTGGGCATGCGAAAAACCGACCCAGGCGGGACTCCAACCCGCGACCCTCGGATTATCAAGCGAGGACCTTATCCCGTCGCCACCGGGGCCGGCCATGATTCTTGTGCCATCGTTTTAAATTACTCGAAGGTTTCTATGATTAATTTCACGTCGTTATATTCATTCACGCCGTTTTGTTCTTTCGTTTGCACTTCTTTCAGCGCCGTGAATATTTCAAATGTTTCACGTTGGTTCACGTGCAGTATTTTCCGGCATTCTTAATTTTCAACTGTGATTTTTACGTATTAAGCATTTAGCCAGCCTAATTTTCTGCACTTGAAAATGCAAGGATAAAGTATCCATGGATAAATTATTAATTTTTTACCATGGGAACGGAGTTTTAATGTTTCCGCCCTCACGATGCTCGAATAATGGTCGCTGTATTTCTGGCATATATCATTCGCTTATCATCTCGTATATAACTTTATAGCATCCATCAATCAATTTCTCTTCGTCCTAATGAGATCATCGTCCTTCTGGCGTGACCAAGGGGTTATACCGTTAAGTTCTAGATAAGGCTTCTGCAAGCTGTCTTACTTCAAAATCCCCCCATGGTGAGTACCCGAATGCTGTGAGGCTGTTTCCCTTGAATAATGCGTTCATTCCGCTACGTAAAATCTATTTTATCCTTGCAGCTATTTAAAGGAGCCATGTACTGATAATAAATATGATCTCCTCAGTGGACTATCAGTATTATATATTTTTTAAATTTGGGTACTTCTTTTAACGAGGTCTTGAATTTTTAGTTTTTTGAGAATCTGCATGCGTGAAATTTATTTTTTAAGATTGCATTTATTTATTTATACTTTGGTTTTCATCGTGTGCGGTTTATTTTTTTCGTAATTTTGGCTCTCTTTAAAATTGATTTACTTATTTTATTTGCTTGCTTTGCTTTAAACATCTCGCGTTTTTACGTTTTGTCAGATTCACTTCCCGTCTGGACTTATACTTTATATTTCGATATATATTAACTACTTAATATATATTTAGACATTTAGTCCCTTGATGCTGTTGATTTTTCGTCTTGTAGTAGTATGTTGTGTGATACTTTGATCAGTTTTTTACCTCCTATTTCATATTCTTTCGTCGTATTTATTTCATGTAGTTATATTAGTAGTGAATGTGATAGTAAAATTAAGGCAATCGCTTGTTTTTTTTCCTAATACCATAAATTGTTAAGGGGTTCCACCAGGTCGTGCCTTTTACTGTTAGTTCCATCTATATGATATTATTTCGTAGCCGATAAGATCAGGCGTAATGTTCTGCTGTTTTCCTGGGTTGTGAAACGTTTTACGCATTTTAAATTCGCTTAACAAAGTAATTAGAAAATAAATTTCAATACAATGGCTCAGAGTCCAACTAAGTAAGTAATGACTGGTTCACCGCTGTAATGATTGGTAGGTTATTTTTGCAGGATCGTAATTTCAGGTCCTAATTAGCTCCATTTTACGAGTTCTGTATAAGCTTTCCTGCCAAACATCTTGTTATATATTCATCTAAAACTTGTTAAATGTATTCGTCTCTTACGCAGTAGTTTAGAATCTTTGGATAGCCGCGTTGAGCACGTTTAAAAAAATACATATGCCTTCAAGTTGCACGTTGCAGTTGGCTCCTGATACCATATGGTGTGGTATAATGCCTGCATCTCAGAGATATATTTTTGCGATTCAGTATCATTAGTCAATTATTGTAAAAATGTTGTTTTCAATTATAGAAATGCTTGTGGCATGGAAGCATTGGCTTTGTACGGGTGTGTTTCGTTCTCCAGGGCCTTTGTAATGCTTTTCCTCTCGAAAGTTTTGAAAGGATGTTTTCTTTCTTCGGTAACGATCCTCGGCGGTTTTCTCATGAGTGTTTTCGTGAATGGCGGCACAAGTGTACGTATTCCTATCCTGTAAATCTATAGTTTCATCGCCTGCTATCATCCAGCACGCAAACCTCGAGGTCGGCACTTACCGGCCATTTCCAAGAGTCAAGCGTTCTCTTATCTCTTCATCGTTTCGGCTTCTTGCGTTTCGATGACTCTTCGGGTCCCTCTGTGCCTGTCTCTGGTCGGGGAGCTGACAACGTGCCATTTTTTTTGCAGAATAGCAAATCGCTGTCCAAGCCTTTTTTTCTGCGGGTCTGGGTTCTCCCATATGGGCTATACATTAAACTTGAGCAGTTAGGGATTGCTACGTTTCCCGAGCATCACGAGTCTTTGGCCGGAGGTTGTCTAAAGAATATCTTCCTAATTTTAGGTCGACAATCCTTGATAAAATCCTTAGACATACTGCGTCGTTTTTGGTACTTTGAGACTTTTTTATTTCGTGTTTTGTGGAATTCATAATGTAACGAGTATTGCCCCTCGAAAGCATGTCCCAGCTTATAGAATGAATATTTTAGGCTTCCGCTTGAGTTGGCTTATCTTGATTTTTATTTTGCACAAATCATATTATTGTTGGCGAAAATTGTGGGTGCTGAAATTATCTAACTTAATTAAAATGCTGAAATAATCAAATTCTTTCCACTTATAATCAATGGGATGGATGAAGTATGCTGGTAATGATGTTATTCTTGTGATATCTTCATTTTTAACCAAAATAGTTTGCAGTCGAACGATTATTTATTACCTTCTGTAAACACCTTGTACACCTACTGTAATTCCTTAGGTACCGTTACTGCCTTTATATCCTTAGAGCGATGCGATGGCGCCTCTGTTGCCTCAGGTGCCGGTGGATTAGTGGCTAGTGGGTTGACGTTTTTCCTTTGTTATTTTTGTGGAGGCGCTGCCATAATGTCTTTTGAATTCGGCAGTAATTTAAATAACATTTCTGTTAGGTTTTTTATTTAATGTATAGAGTGACCATAATATTTTATAATTTTTGGTAATAATAACTCCAATCAGGTTTTTATCGTGTTCTGTTATGAAAATGAAAGGGTTTTTCAAAACACCGAATCGAATTTCGTGGTATGCCGCTGCAATATTTCACTCGTTCTAAGAGACGTATATGTAAGGTATCCATCCCTAGCTTCTCAGCTTTGATGTGTCACTGCTCGATTTTTTCCATCAAGATTTCATGTCCCTTAAGTATGCAAATGGCTGATGTGCGCGAGGAGTATTGTCTCGTAGCGTTGTCCTCCCATTCCCCCCCTCCGAAACTAGGTTGGTTTGGCTGGCATTCCGTCGCCATTCCCTCGAGTTGTTTCGTCTGCTAAAAATACATTGCCCCTTTCGGTGCCTCCACGTGCGTCCAGTTGATACGGGTGTCATGCGTCCGGGGAACGCGGCCTGTGGGAAACAAATGAGGTTTGAACCCCGGGTTCACCAAAGTGGATTGGGGCATAAAGAGAGGGAGTTTTAAACCATGCCCAGTCATGAACGTCTGGAGGAAAGATAATGGAAATCGCAACTAAACGTACATATTATGTACACGAGTTTATCTCAAGCAAGTCGGGACAATTGTTGCAGACAGTATAACGTTAAGGTAGGTTTACACTTGCAAGTTTATTGCTGCAAGTTACTTTCAGAAAGCGACTTTCGACGTAAATTGCAGGTGTAAACGGCTGTGCAAGTCCACTTGCAGAACTTTTAAAAGTTTATGCAAGTCTCTTGCAGAAGCGTATTTTTGCCAGTGTAAACAGCAATTTGCTCTCGACACTCAGCCCTGAAGGTGATGATGATTGAAGCGTCGCACAGTGGCGAATTTTCCGAAAATCCTGGCCAAAACCCCAAAAATGCAAGTTCTTTTGAAGGGTTTTTGACCGCTGCAGTCCTAAACAGGGTGACCTGGGATGCTAACAGCACGGTCCCTGACTACCATTAGGGTTTCACTTCTTGATGGCATCAGTCTCATTCGGAGAGTTTCGTCGGCAACACCCGTTTGCAGAAAAGAGATGGAAATGTTCAAGTGTAACATTCAAGAGAAAATCGGACACAATTGAGAAAAAACTACTATGGATTCAATACCTGGAGGTTAGTAGAGTATATTTATCATGCTATTGTTCACATTCATGGATTAGTTATTTTATGAACTTTATTTATGCCTAAGTCATCGCAAAAAATACGTTTTAAAAATGTATGTAAACATAAAGTTATGAATTCAGCGGCATTCCGTCAAATAATTAGCATCATGTTATAGCCTATAACATCTCAAATGATACCATGAAAAAACATTCTGCTCATATCTGCGACCCTTTGCATAAATTGAATTTGCTAAAACAGATTCACAGCTCATTTTTCTCGAGGATTTTAATGCTTTCGATGTTTTCGTGACTTTTTCCTGTTATTATCTTCCAATGTTTTGACTTGCAGGTTCAAAAAGCCGTCATGCAACCCATAAAAGGAGAGACGTGGCCAATTTCATGATTTCGTGCCCTTTAGCTAGTCACGAGGAAAGATGCTTCCAATTGCGCGAGTATATCAAAAGACTGACGGGGTATACCGAACTACCTTCAGAAATCAAGACATTTCAGGCTACTTTCACATTCCAAATTAAGTCTAGATGGCAGTCATCGTCTAGGAATGAAGACCGTTTTCAAATTAAAAATAGACAATGGCTTGACAAGGACATCAGTCTGCCAGTTAATTCTATCTCACCTAAGCAATCTGCGACTGGTCGCCCCGTGGTTATCTTTGAAGAAAGTAGTGAACGGTCAAAGCGACGAAAGACCGAAATATTACGTGATCAAGGGACAACATCTAGACTTTCATATGCTACACAAATGAGCCTCCGAGCATCTGGCCAGTTGGGCGCTGCACAAATAGTAAATGAAGTGACGGAAACTACTCCCACAAGAGCTTAAAAAGGGTGGGAAGAGGTCGCATCCTGACTCTCCGATGATCATACATTATCAATGCTTATTGAGGGAAAACTGACAAAGAGGCAGTATAATGTGGTTAGGTCCATGGAATTCACGTGCAATAGCAGCATTTTCCCTAACTGTGAATCAGTGACCGAGGCTAAGAAAAGGTGTTATCCAGAAGGGATTGAAATAAACGAGAACAGCGCTGAAGTGTATTTGTAGTGCCTGTTTCATCATAGTATCGGTCACATTGTAATGGTGCAACAATATGTAATGAATAAGCTTTTTTCGAACTTCGCAATTTGAAGATAATTTCTAAATGAGGCTGTGACGGTACGAGGCTGACTGAGTACAAGCAAACCTTTCAGAAAGAATCGTCCTCTGATGCAAACGTATTCGTGACTTTAGAAGTAATCGTGAAGGGTATTCTTTAAAACTTTCCAGAGAAGTTACCATGGAAGATGTTTTACATCAGCTTCTTGAGTCATCAGATCCGTACATTTCCAGCCTCAGAGAACTCCCTAAAAGGAAGCTAAGTTGCTGGCCAAAAGATATGCTTGCTTTACTCAAATAACCTGAAATTGGTGAATTGAGCGAAGCTGAAAGACAATGAAAGTGAGATAAATTTCAGTGCCTTCGAATAGTTCTATTTTTATCTTGATTAGTAATGTTTTAAATTTTAAATTACTTATGTATCAATTGTATCAATGACCATGTATCATGTATGAATTATGTTCGTAATTTTGTTGATTTACGTAGGATATTATGTCGCCATTTGGCGTAAAACTATAACAATTTAAAAATTTAAACTAATCTTTAAATATTAAATAAAAAATATTCAGCATCAAACATACTCTGTATTCCTGAACAGAGGATCAAATTACCCAAAGTTCTGGATTTTAGGGCTATTTTCATGTTATTTAAACGCTAATTTTTTTATTTATTGTTAACAAATTATGGAAAATTTAATTCATTTTCACACTTTTTGCTAAAAAGGTATCAGTTCCTTGGATTTGTTAAGGATTTCAAGGTTTTTCAAGACACAAGTTTTGAGTTTTGGCCAGGATTTCGGCGAAATTCGCCACCGTGCGTCGGCGGAAATGGAGAAATTGACCCGGTGGAACACCCGAATAACATATATGTTAATTGCATACGCCGGTAAAGCATTAGATCTTATTTTAGCAACTAATATGGCTCTGCACGAACTCGTGAAACATTTTTCGTCTGAGTAAAATCCTCTCCAAGCTCTTGTAGAAGAAACTTGCGGAAGTAACTTGACACCCACCCTTAAATTGGGGTTCTTATACTTTATGGTACCTACGGCCAATACAAGCTGTTATAGTACCATGTTATACGTTTCTGCATGTCGTAATCTCGCTTGATTTATTTTCGATGAAAGGACTCCCTTCCTAGTTTATGGATTCACTTGGTACAATTTTTGAAGGAAAGAAATATTTTTTATTTTACCTTTCATAGCTAATTTTGCAAGATTTTTTGTTGTTCTAGTATTGATTAATGATTACGGAGTACTTTAGACGTTGAAGTGTTGAATTCCCACATTCCAAAGAAAGGCACCAAATATTATCCCGTGTTACCTGTGGTTTTCCAATGAGTAGTGTTTCCTAGAACTACACTCCGTGTCCATCCATCTTTCTTCTCCGGTGTGCCATTATAAAAGTGAAAAATTGCTCAAACTCAAAATGTTTAGATATGCTGGTTAATGTGCTAAATACCTGCGGCCTCCTAAGATATTTGAAGCTTGCTGAAGAGATAGAAATAGAATAGAAAATTAAATTTATAATTCCGGGACAAGTGTGTCCCTTAGGAACATACATGATTATACATACAATACAATGACCTTAGAGTTAACAAATAGTACATAAAATAGGAAGATTTGCATGATGCATCAATATCACAGAATGCGACATAATATTTAACAAAAAGGCAAATGTATGAATGCACATAAAAAAACATCAGATTTTGTACATTGTAGCACAATATTTAGTTCACTTACAATATTTAGTTCACTTGTATTAAACTATATTTCATGGTATTTCTTTTTGAATTGACTTGCATTTTCAGATTTTTTTACGTCGTCTGACAATTGATTCCATACTTCGCAAGAGGTGACTTGGAAACACCTATCGTAGACAGATGTTCGATAGTGTGGTATATGAAGTTCTTCCATGGGGCGTGTTGGACGTTTATTTGTACTAGCATTATATTGTACATTTCGGTATAAATAAGTGGGAAGTTCTGTCGTTATTAACTTGTACATGAATGTTACCTTATAAAGTAAGCGCCTATTTTGTATTTTTAGCCATCTGAGTTTTTCAAAATATGGTGTCACGTGTTCATAGTATGTGATGACAAAGATATACCTCACACAGGAGTTCTGAATCCTCTGGAGTTTTAGATTTAGTTCGTTTGTAAGGTTAGAATATACCACACAGCAATAGTCTATGTGTGGGAAAACAAGAGTATCAACTAATGTTTGGCGAAGGGGGACAGGGATAAGATGTCTAAATTGTTTTAACTGATATAGAGTCTTAAACACCCTATGCGAAATGGATTTTATGTGTTCATTCCATGATAAGGTTTTATTTAGTGTAACTCCTAAGTTAGTTACAATATCAGAATAATCAATTTGGACACCTTTTACATTTATCTTTAGCAGGACATCAAGTGTAATTCTATTTACATAAATATTACTACCAATGATGATACTTTTGGTCTTGTTTGGATTTAGTTGTAGACAGTTTTCCAGTGACCACTTACATATATTTCGAATATCGTCATTCACCTTAGTAATGGCTTCAGTCACATCAGAAGGGTAATAGTCAATGTAGATCTGAAGATCATGAGCGTACATGTGGTATTTACAGTTTAAGATAACTTTAGAAAGATCATTTACATATACAGAAAACAGAAGGGGTCCATGGATTGACCCCTGTGGCACTACTTTGGTTACAGAACAATAGTTTGATAGCTCGCCTTTCGGTCCTCTAACGGCCTGTTTCCTGTTAAGAGGTATGACTTGAATCAAAGCAAAGCTGAATTTGAGAGTCCGACATCATTCAAGCGATTTATTAGTATGTTGTGATTCACCGAATCGAAAGCTTTAGTAAAGTCTAAAAGGACCAACAAGGTTATCTTTTTTTGCTCAATTGAGAGTCTAATATCGTATGTAACTTTTAAAAGGGCAGACTGAGTACTATGCCCCTTTCTGAATCAATCAATCTTTGACTGATATTGATCTAATAGACCGTTTCTAGAGAGGTGTTCCAAGGTGGCATCATGTACAAATCGCTCAAGTGGGTTTGACAGTGGATTTAGAAGCGCGATTGGCCGAAAATCTGACATTCACTCACTCAGTGATTCAACTCGAAGGTTGTTTTGGATAGTTGAGGGTAGAGCTCAACCCGGACTAAGCCAAAGGCGTGTGAAATTCACACATTCAGGGTAGGGGGGGCCAGATCCTTTCCCTGGGCCACCTCGAACTCCGAGGATTTATTTGTTCGGGGGCGTCCAAAGGCCTCACCCGGATTTGAACCCGGGACCCTTCGATCAGTAGCCAAGCGCTCTACCCACTAGGCCACCACGCTCCTCGACATTACTTTAGGGTGAGAAATTTTAGGAATCGGCTGAATTTGTGCAGACTTCCAGAGAGCCGGGAAAGTTGAGTAATTTAACGACCAGTTGAATACGTCTAGTATCACGGGTATAGCGACAGGGAGTAGAATTTTTAAAATTTTATTATTGTTCCCGTCGACACCAGTGGCATTAGTTTTAATCATTTTTAAGTTCCGAAGTAATACTTCCGGCGTATAATGTGGTAGGTACAGTCTATTAAAACAATTTTCTGGTGTCAATTCTAGCTCATCATGCAAACTTGCCTCTGTATGCATCCTTGTGTTTACTACAGCCTGGTCTTCGTCAGTAAATGTATTTAGGAATAACGTGTTGAGCTCATTCAGATATAATTTAAATCACAAGAGTTTTTCCGACTTTTCGCAAGGCCTAGCCATCATAGTTCTTGCCAGGTTGACCGAACGTCCCATTTATCTTTAAAACATTCGTGATAATATTTCTGTTTTGCATTCCGTAGCGTCTGTTTCACACGATTTCTAAGTAATTTGTACTGTTCGTGAAGAACAGGAAAACGGGTTCTTTGGAAATTTCGCCGCATGCGTTCCCTTTGCGTCATCATCATATATCTAATATTTTCAGTTATCCAGGGGGCCGGGGGTCGTCTATAAGCCCGTTTGCGCAGTGGGGTATGAACATCAAGTATCTTTTTAACATTTTCGTTAAAAATCTAAGCTTTGGAATCAACACAATAAGAATTAAAAAACTCAGTCCAGTTCAGCATTAAGAAATCTTCTGGGAGTTTACAGTGATCAATGTGAATAATATCTCGTGAACTCAACTCTATAGGAATATAAACATTCAACTTAAACTGGTGCTTGATGTGTATCATATCATGTTCAGAGAGAAAGGAGATTGGATGTTGGCCATATTCTAGGACTTTATCAATATCATCCACAATAAACAGATCAATAAAAGTAAGTACTACTTTTTGCTAAATTATGACTAGGTTTGAATGGTACCAGCGAGAGGTTACAGGAAAAAATTAGATCATTCATATAAGCACTTTCGTATGATTTTTTTTAGCATATCACAGTTGAAATCTCCACACAGTATGACATTTGTGTATATCGGTGAAAAGATCAGCAAAGAGGCCTCAAACCCCTCACTCAGATAACTAGATTTCGGTGGGCGATAAACCACCCCAAGTAGCACTTTTCCATACTCGCTCACCAGTTCAGCAAACGTGAGATATTGGTGATTGTGTGCCAGTTTTTACTTTAAGGAAGTTTCAGCGAGATATCACTCCACATAATTTCGACGAGTTTGGCTTCATCATAAAGAAAAAGATCCCATCTTTCCATTGGTGACAAAATATCAGCCACTTAACTTTATTCTTTTCGAACTATTTGCCAAAATGTACCTGCCATTTTACATGGGAAATGGTACGGGTATGCACTCCAGAGTGACTTAATTAAAAATGATGTATTTGTACCGCATATTTCTTGTCGAAAAATTTAATTGTGTAGTTTGTATGCTTTTTCAACAATTAAAAAAATAAACTCACCGCAGTAATGATTACAGAATCGCAAAAAATCGTCGTTTGTGAAGGCGGTTTCAGCGTAGGTCGCCGAAAAATGGGTCACGTTTAAACCTTATAGTTAACTACTGAGAATTTCAGTAATTTAAAACAATGTTTTTGCGCCATTAATGTTACAATGTTTCCCTTTGTGCTTCTTAGAATTTCTGAGGCTTTCCCAGCGTGTGATATTCAGAAGTTCTATTCGGGATGTCCACCGGGTTAAAGAATCCATGGTTGCCTTAGTTTCGATGGCTGAGCCGTCCATCGTCTTTAGGGCTGAATGCAGGGTTTCAGCCCTGAAGTTGACGGACGACTCGACCGTCGAAACGTCGGCAACCATGGATTCTTTAGCCTGGTGGACATCCCGAATAGGGCTTCGTAACTTCTTACAAATGCTTATTTTTAAAAATAAAATTTGCAAGGTCTCCACTATGACTAGGGTACAATCTCGCTCGTAGTGCTATAAAATAAACGTAAGATTATGAGATGCAAGTTGAAGAAGAGCTGATCTGCGTTGCTGTTCGTCTGCGTAGGTACTTGATGGCCATTTTAACCTTTTTAGTGCCACGAGCGATAATGACCACGTGCTGAGTAGATAGTGAGCACAAAGTAGCCTCGGCATTTCTGGATGGTTCCACTAAAAAAAACCGGCACTGAAGCACGGTTTTATAATACCTGGTTAAATGTTTTCTCAGTACGGAATCTGAAGGCAATACATTCTCTCCTATCGCTTAGGTTAATGTCAATTAACTGACATTCTAACGTAATACACAAAACCTGCACTTACAGTTATTGACTGGCCAACGAAAAGGCAACGTTCTCTTGCGAATAATGTTAACTAGGCTTTGTAAAACAGGCCTTTAGAGTGTTAATCGCCTTCTGTTTCAATAATAAGTGTGACAATGATCTATGGTTCAATGATCTGGTTTGATGCAATTATTGATTTGGAGTCCCATTAAGAAAACGCAATGTTCATGTTGTCGCGCATGGATTCAATGCGCTCACAGTTTATATTCCCTTTGATCCTCACTAGTTTCATCCGTCTATCGCTTTAAGTACTTTTTCCCATCTCTGCCTCGTGCTGAGTGAAATAGAATGCTGCGTCATCATTGGTCTCGCCTCAATGGGACCAATGAGCCTTTTGTGCCGTCATAGCTTCCGGTTGCGTCCGCCAAAGCTTTCAATCATAACACTATGCACTCGCAAGCATTCATTCCTGAACGCTGCATATATTTTTTTAAGTGGAGTAGTTTTTACTTAGTGGTGCGGTCGTGAATGATGCGACTTCTTAGGCCATTTGTCTCATTTAGGGCAATATGATATTGTGTCAAATCGATTTCCTCGATTAGGGAGTCATCCGTTTAAGGTGGCTGGAGCTGTATTCGTGTGGGTTATCAAGTGCATATTTTAATAGTTTTTTAAGTAAGTCGAAAATATACTCTTGGCCCGCGTTTCATTTAAGTGCATATGTCTATGCGATGGAACTCATGCAGACAGCAATAGAAATGGTACTAGAATTATATTTGTAGTTATCTTTCCTCAATAAAAGCATGTTACCACTTGAGTTTGCGGCGCGGTATTCGAAATTTAGGTGAACATTATGCTTGAATGTTTTTTTATCTTTGACTAGGCGCGGAGTGACACCTTGATAATTGTAAGCAACCATTATTATTATAACAAATATATTATTTCGCGTTTTCAAGAAAATCTGTACATATGTCATCGATTTATCATAAATATATGTCATGTGCCATTAGGTTACGTGTTAAAATGGCGTTGAATTGCCAAAAAACCTAATCGATATGGTGCAATTTTTTCATTTATTTATAGATAGCACCAATGAAAACATGTATACATGCAAGGTTTCTCGCAAATTGCTCAAAAAACGTTCCGACCACCTTAAGGGTGTTGAAGTTAGCGTTGTACGGAAGCCGGAATTCGCCACGGCGCACCTCAACACACACGAACGACGATGACTTGAACGATGTGCGTAGGTGAAACTTTTGGTTACCTACCGGTAGGTAGCATTCTGTAGGTGCACAACTCTCACGCACTAAAATATACCCAAAAACTTAACTATGGGAGCTTTCTATTCGCTCCAGTGCGCTGTTCATTTCACGTCATGGCAGTGCACTTGCTTCCCATTCGTTTCAGAGCATGGACAGTGCACTGAAGGTAGTTTGAGCGATATATCAATTCACCTAGAATTGGGTGAATTTGACCTCATTTTAAAGGAAAACCTCCCACCTTTCCAATGATATCAAAATATTAACCCCTTGCCGAACTACTTTTCGAGCAATTAGCCTAAAAATATAGCCTGTTTCGCATGGGATAGATTACGACTGTGTGCTCCGGAGGGAGAATATTGAATAAACTCGGAACTTTTAACTCCTAGATTTCATAAAAAAACTAACGTGTGTAGTTTGTTTGTTTTCTCAACTATTTGTAAAATTAATCAATTACTCACCGCAGTAATTTTTACATTATCGTAAAAAAAACTTCTGTTGTGAAGGCGTTTTCACCGTACGGCTTGAAAAAATGAGTCAAGTTAGAGAATTATGTGGTTATATTTATTTAATTGCTGAGAGTTTTTGTCATATTTAACTATATTGTTGCCCCATTAATATTACAATCTTTACTTCATAATTCTTACAGACGCTTAAATTAAAAAATGACATTCGAATATGGTCTCCATTATGACTAGGGAACTATCCCGCTCAAACTACCTCAAAGACAAATCGGTAGCAGGGTTGATATGCGCTTGGCAGCAAAAGAGCGTCGGTAATCGCAACCTCGAATGTTGAGTTTCATTAAAGGGGTCAGGTAGGATGAATGTAAAAATTTTAATTACTTCGCGGTTATTTAGCTTGGTTTTTTTATCACACATTTTGAACGAATTTGATGACTATTCTCAAAACATTCTGTCTTGATTATTGTGAACCCAGAGAATGCTACTTACGGATAGGTTACCGAACGTTTCGCCTGCGCAAATCGTTCCATTCTTAGTCATTCGTGTGAACTGAAGAGCACTGATGTTTTCCGATCGGCGTCAACTTCAAAACTTTGAATGGTAATTCACCGAGTATCCATATTAGCCGCCTCTACTGAATATCGACAAAAAAAACAAAATCGGGGATGCGATTATCGTCGTTACGTTTTTCTCAAGCGCTCTCTGGCAGGATTATGCAGCGAATCTCAAAATGATGGAAAATACACTAAAGCTAATTATCCATTAAACAACATGGTTATAGCATGTAAGAGTGTTCTCCGACATAAAATAATTTAGTTGATTGAAAATAGGACCTTAAATTAACGCCGTGTCTCTTGGGGACTTCGAGCATTTTTTGGAATAACAAGGATATAATTACTTATGTAGTTACGAAATATGTCATTGAAGAATATTAAAAAATACTAAAATTAGCCTTTACTCTTTTCATAGGAACGTAATTTAACTAACTTTAATGAAAACATTTTATTAAAACGTTACATTTTTCATGTATACTTTTTTAACCCAAGCAATCAAGTCCATACTTAGCTAGTTTACAGCATGCAGACCAGCATGACTCATCTGCTCTCTTGACGTGATAGGTATGCAAAATATAGGCTAATTAGGTATATGGATTGAGTAATGGAAGGCTGTCGCCGATTTAACTTACATACCCGAAGTTCTAATCCTAACCTGAATACCTCATTGTTTACAATCGTCAATTTGGCTTGAGCAAGCTTGCAGGACGTCTGCCAATCGATCGTGAACGAAATAAAAGGCATATCGAATGCTTTCCAAGTCGTTTTAAGATCCGTGGATTCGCTACTAAAGTGTAGAATTTTGAGCCGTCAAGTAATCCCGTGATAATATCCGGGACTTCTTTATATTTTATTTCCCTATATTTATACAAATGTCGTCTTTTAATTTTTAAATTGCTCTTAAAAGAAGCCTTCAGGAAATTCGCACTGAGTGTTAAAGTTTTCACTTTAAGCAGAGCAGTGTTTGATTCTTACAAATAATTTTATTGTGGTGAGTATAAAACAGGCGGTGGACCGGCTATTTGGTACACTTGTAATAATGTGGTTATTTTTCAAGGAAATTCACTGAGCATTGATTCCGACAGAGTATGGAGGAAGTTACGTTTGACGATAACGTCTGAAATGTAACGAATCATTATTGAAAAGTGAACAAAAAATCTCCTTTTAAAGGATGAACTTTAGGGCATTTTCTTTTGGGACTTTTTTTATGTGCATGAGTGCTTTGTCTTCAATGACGTTTCGGTCACAGGGTCGGCTTTGCGAATTCGAAAGTGGTTATCTCACTTTATCAAACCTTATAAATGCATACCACTCCATTTCCGTGTGTTACCTCTTGCAGGTAATTTGCGTACGATATTTCTTTGGAACCAGTAGTCTTTTTCCTATTTGTTACCTACCTATTAAAATTTCCACGAAAAGTTACTGGATATAATTTGGAGAGTTTTGAAAAAAAATGATAATTTTATTCCTAGCATTCAAGAGGTTCGTCATGGTACCATTTTTAGAAATGTCATGTTATTTTTAAGGGCTTTTTGATTCGTATCCTGGTAGGCATGCGCTAGCGATATAATGCCTAGTCCTCGATCTATTCAAGCGTCGACTACAACTGCATTTCGCCTTATCCATTCAAAGACGATTGTTTTTCGTCATTCAAACGACGACATTCAAAGACGCCCTCAATTGTCGTTGCGCACATATGATGCTTCAAACGCCGTCGAAGCGGAATTTGTCAATGATCATGTGGAAACATAGTCGTTTGAAGATTGTTGTTCCGTAGTTGGAGCGCAGTGGATAGTATGTACATAGCGGACGGCGATGGTGACTTCTGCAGCATCGGTTGTGCAGTTGGCGTAAAAAAAGGTGTGGAAGTCGTGTTCGCTGCAGAAGTTATTTCAAAGATCTCTTAATCATGCAGCATAATTAACGTGTTCAGAGATTTTGGCGGAAAAAATCTTCTTTTACATAATACCCTGCAAGCCGCCTCAAGGGTTTGTGGCAGAGGGTGAGTTGTGAGGGGGTGAGTGACCAACAGGCACTACAATATTATGAGCAAAAACCTGCAAATAAATGCCAGTTTGTGAAATTTCACCAACATGCACTACAGGTATGCTACGAATGTCAGAGAAACTATTTTTATCAATGTCTTTTGATATTACATAAACGCACAGAGATACAAGAGTCGTAAAAGAAGCGTAGGAAATGTGTTGTTAGTACTACGATGTAGGTTTAGAAAAAAGCATTAGGGAGCGAATCAACACACTACCTATCGACAAACCTTGTTTAAAGTCTCATTGGCAGCTAGCTACATTGGCTACATAGCCAATCAAAAGGAACCCTCCAATAATCAGGCTTTGTCAACGTTTATCGTGGACACCATTGAAGATTAGCTTGAGGATACGCTGGAAGTTGGCGACTTACCGTGGACTAGATATTACATCTAAATCTATATCTACAAAATACAATGCAAGCCACCTCAGGGGTGTGTGACTGGGGGTGAGTATTCACCAACATGCATTACACTATACCTTAAAGTTAGTGCTACGACTAATTATGCATTAGCATAAATCGCTATTGCTTGTCACGAGGCGAAGCTTCACAAGCATGCACTACACTACAGATATTATCACAATGGAGAGTATATGTATATGTATCTTGCAACTACACAATTGGACAGAGACTCAAGACTTATGTAGGAAACATGCACGGCGTGCTGTTAGTACTAGGTAACAGATAAGGATTCAAATATTAGGGAACTGATTGCCTATTACTAGTTATACATAGGAGGTTAATATATCTACATCTACAAAACACCCTACAAGCCATTTCAAGGGTGTGTGGCAGGGGGTGAGTAGTCACCAACATGCATTACACTATACATTAAAAAAAAAGATGTAAGAGACATTCAGCTTGATTCTTGAATACAATTCTACCATTACAGTCGGCGCAGCTTAAGTCTTACTCTGGCTTGCGTTCCCGGTGGTGACGTTTAATTTTCGTCAAATATAAGTCAAAATCCACAGAAAATGCAATGTTTGGTGACTGGTAGGCCACTCCTACTTGTCAAAAAATCCTTTACCTCCACCCCTGTTCTTGCTTTACCTTAGCTCATGAGCGTTCACCGCCATGCTTCCCCCATTTCATTTTAACTCCTTTGGGTTAGACCCTTGTTAATGCCTTGCATAAAAAAAATCCTTTACCTCCACCCCTGTCCTTGCTTTACTTTAGCTCATGAGCGTTCACGGCCATGCTTCCCCCATTTCATTTTAACTCCTTTGGGTTAGGCGAAGAATTTCCTCGTTGTGTTCAAGGGAGGGGATCCCGCGAAAACTTCTCTGAATTCGACGGACTTCGTTCCGAGAATGAGTTGTGAGCAGGATGTGCTGTTTCCTGAGGTAGCTATTGTGAAGTGGGACGGCTGCAGCCTCAAAAGGCGAAGGAGCTCTTGTCTCTCTCCCCCGTGTCTTCCTCCCCCCATCTTGGATGCTGGCCGGCTCCCTTAAGTGGGCGGGAGTTTTCCTGCGTGAGTCACTCACCGGAGTTCGCTTGCGCCGACCACTTTCTCTCCCCACTCACCGGCGGCTTTGGCGGGGGGACGTTTAAGGCGGGAGCGGTAATTGTGGGTTATTGAGTGCACATCTTAATAATTATTTAAGCAACCCAAAAAAAAACCACATTTCATTTAAGTGCATCTGTTTATGCCTTGGAACTCACCACGTAGGCATTAGTGGAAACGATACAAGAATCATGTATTCTATTTTTTTCTATAATTGAAGCATGTTATGACTGGAGTTTTCGGCGCGGTATTCGTAATTTAGACGAAATTATACATTCTGAAATAATTTTTTTTTTGACTCATCGTGACATCTTGCTATTTGTTAGCAACAATTATAATAATACGAAATGTATCATTTTGCGTGTGGGAGAAAATCTGTTCTTATGTAATAGCATTATTACGAAATATATTTGATGTGCCATATGGCTACGGGTTAAAATACATTGAATATCCAAGAAATCAAAACGGTATGATGAAATGTTTTCACTTTTATCTGTAGATAACGCTAATGAGAACACGTATGCAAAGTTTCACGCATACCTGTTCATAAACAAAATTTGCTAAGCGAGGAAAACCGATGAAGGCTGAGTGATGAACGAATATATTGGACTGTCATAAGCCCTAGGTATATATACATAATCCGTTCCAGGAGTTATTTCGACTTTCGATCTCTTCTACTTTCGTTTCTAATTTCCCCAAACGAAAATATTTAAATTAAAAATATCCTTTCCTGAACCCAGAATACTGTTCATGATATTAAATTTGAAGTGCAAGATTTGGCGATTTGGTTATTTGTTCGACTATATTTATACTGAATTTTCGAACTACATGCATTACATTATGCGCACTTTCTTCGATAAAAAACTGAAGTGCATTTTACCTTTTCTGTGCGTTAATGACGCATTGTGAAAGCAGAAGGAATAGAGGGATATTATTGATTGAGCTCTCCTCCCCTCATGCATCCGCTGGTCGTGGTTTGTGGCTCACCATTACCAGAGTTACGCCAATGTAAAGGGATTTTGTGCTGTTTTTGATGATAATAAAATAAATTATTGCGAGCACCTGATACTTCTGTGAAGTAGAATCTGTCCAGCTAGATGTTGGCATGCAGTTCCTAGAGGGTTAAAACTAGTTTTCTTTGCATCATAAATGCGGGTTTATGTGGATCCCAATGCTAACTTTTTTTTCGAGATTCAGACCTGATTTTCCTGGAATCCTTCGGACGAGACTCAATTTGTTCGATCATCAAAACATTATACTTTTGAGAGTCCACTGTAAAATCATTGATCTGCCGATTGATGGTCTCATTAGCAACTGAGTGTTGGTTTCATATTTGAATAAATTGACTCTTGGCTTTCATAGTTTATGAAAAAGTTCTCCCTTGCTTTAAATACTGTTTCATTAATTTAGAGTATACTAACCATGGTAGTGGTGAAGAATTAAACAAGTCTAATGGTGAATTATTACCTATTTTCAATTTTGAAGTAATTTTATTGAAGAAAGGAGAAACTAAATCAAGTTCTTAAAACTGTACAAAGATAATTATTTTCGTGTGTAATCCGCCTACTTTTCAACTGTAACCACTCTTAGGAATGTTTTTAAAAGAAGCGTTGTAATTACACATGAAAAAGTCGTTATTATAAGACCGCGGTTTTGCTTCCAAGCAATAAATGCCAAGAAACTTCCAAACTTTAGAAGCATGAAGAAGAAAATTATTAGGTGTTGATGCATTGACACTATTTGTTCACGTGGAATTGTATTTATTTTCTGTTGTAAATCTACGCGAATTAATTCCTCAAATTGAAGCCGAAAACCGTGTCACTCAACTGCCTCCTACATAAATGACATTTGGTATTTTCTTCCATGAAATCTTGCGATCCTTATACAAATCTGCTATCCTCAGCGAATAGGAAGTTAGCATCTTTACCCGCTGAAATTTGGGGTTAAATTATTTGCTCTGTGTTTTCATACGTTTTTGTGTACACGGGATATTTTATTTAAATTGTTTATTTTAACTATTTTTCCCTAAATATGTTTCAAACCACTCACGACTTCTGTATCTCTCACCATTTGTTCTCTCTTTGCCGTTATATTTTTTCTACTGAGTATCGAAATATTTAAACCGAATATCGTGCTTCCCAAATTTTGCTGACTCGAAGAACAAGTTTTAAGCGATTCCACGTGTCTATCGACCATTGCTATCGCTAAGTGGAGATGTCCTCTTTACTGGACGCTCCGAGTTTTCGTAAATGGGGTCTTTGATCCACGGAAGTGGCGCGATACTTCAGCGCTCAGTGAGATAAACACTTGTAGTGCGATGTTTTAAATAATTAAGTCCACAGTCAGGCAGGTTTCCGGGATTCGTCCGCGTTGTCATTTTAGTGGCGACGTTTCACCTACTATACTGTAGGCGTCCTCAGGCCAGGCTGAAGTGGAGAATGCTTCGAAAGGGCCGGTATTTATGTCGTTCGTGTGGATGACACCCGCCAGTTCGTCATTTGATTGGTCCCTGGCTCACATCCGCAAAACGCGGGAAGTGGGAAGGGTCCTTTTTGCGGCCATTGAATACACGTTTCCAAGTGTTGGAATGGGTGTATCCATCTTCCCTATTCATGTTGTGTGGCCTCTTGATTATTCCCACAGCTTCTCTGATGATTCTTGGGAAATGGCGGGTGTCATCCACACAAACGACATAAATACCGGCCCTTTCGAAGGTAGGTGAAACGTCGCCTCTAAAATGACAACGCGGACGAATCCCGGAAACCTGCCTGACTGCAAAACTGACCGCCGCGGAAAACTTCGTCAGAAATTAAGTCCACAGTTTCAGATCTCCTACCTTTTGATCATCCCCGTTCCTTCTGAATCAATTTGTGATGGTGCACGTAGTCCCTACGCAACCATTGGACAGTAGGGCTGATTAGGAAGCCAGCTTTTAGACGTTTATGGATTTTTTATTTTTTGTACTCTGGGAGAAATTTTGATCTAACTCTGGCTCTGTATTTGTCAATTTGATTCCAGTTTTCTGTGAAACCTTTTGTATCGATAAGAGCTTCTAGAAACGTGACTGCTTAGTCTTACATTTCCCTAAAGGTTTGTTTTTGGAGCTCGTTTTAATTTTACTTTCAAGTTATTGTTTCGTCCTGTTAAAATCCGTACGTATCACCGTTGTATAATGTCTTTTAGATAAGCTGACATATTTAGATAGTACTTAATGATGATATTTGTATGACATTTTGTGTACAGTTTTGTAATCTGTATGATTCGTGACGGGAACCCCCTGTTGAGTGAGTATTCTTAGTTTATTTTTAATTTCACTGAAAAGATCTCTCGTTTTCAGCTATGTAATGAATTTTATGGTACATTCGTACACATTTTCAAAGGGCTATTTCGTCAATGAGTTATTCGAACCAGATTATGCTACTTGCACGCACTCGGATATTATATAAAACACGCAAGTCATAGAAATCAGTGTGCTTGAAATTTGACTTCGTGGATTCCATTTAAGGTTTTTCCCCTCTTATTCCATGTGCCTAACCCGACGCATACTCTGCTTGACTCGTCGAAAGCTCTGAAGAGTGATGACTTGTCATTGCGTATCCAAGAATGTGGCCGTGGAGTTGGCAGTTCCGAATTTTTTGTCTACTTAACCGCACTCCTCAGAGTTCTGTTTCGTTTGATATGTGCTTACGATGCAGATAATCTTCGTAGCCATGCTGTGTAACCATTTTTAAGTGGCAAATTTCGGACGAGAGTGTTATCGCGCATTGTATTCACCGAGGCATGGGTTATGTATTTTTTTGTTCTCCGAAAGTTGGGCGTCGAGCTCTTTCTGCGCGTTTTTAAGCAGATTCGGTGCCATTGCTGGATGCTGGATCGATTTTCATTCGCGCTGCGCCAGCGAGATTCTGATCGGTGCGTATTTTATTTTCAGAAGAATTTAACGGTGTAAAAAGTAGCTAAAGAAAGTGGTTTGTAGTAGAAATAAAACAGTAGAGCTGGGGAGGTATCACGGTTTCTTCTTTCGCGTTATCGTTATCCTGAACGCAAACCGCTCGATAGAGGAAGTTCTCACTGCTTCTGTACTACAATTAAAACTGGTGATTTTAAGCGCCTGGCAAAGGTAGCAGAATGACGATCACGTTTTCGTTCCCATGGGCAAGATAACTATAACGCGGGCGTTCGCGTTAAGGAGAACCGTGATCCACCTATTCGTCCGAGTACTGTTTCCCTTGTATGCAAGCGGCAGACAGTAAGTTCGAAATGACCTTAGTCGTCGAAGTACGTCGAGATAATTTGAGCGAGATTTTTCTCTAACCTTGCTAGAGACCATATATGAATTTTATTTGAAAATATAAGCATTTGTTGTAAGCACAAAGTAAATATATCGATATTAACCTTTTAACTTCCATGGAATTTTAGTTACCAATGCTGCCAGGGCAATTTTGGTGTTGTTTGTTCCGTTCTAGTTATTAATTTTGTAAATATTATAATAAGCAATGGTTCAATTAACTAAAATTTATTATTTGACAATTGAGAGGTGAAAAATAATACTTATGAATACTGTATTTTTAATTCAATTAAAATTACAAGTTAACATTTATTCGTATAAAATTCCGGCTGATGCATAGACCCTTGACACATTCACCGCGGCCGTTAGATCGGCCCTCTGACATTTAAAAGGTTAATGTCACAAAAACTGTATAATGAATGAACTTCCGTAAATCTCTAAGCGTGTATATGCACGTATTTCAATCTTTAGCTTGACTCAATTGTTCCACGGCGTACGTTTTAAGCTCCTCCGTACGCTCCTCAACCGAAGGTTTTTTGCGATTTTATTTAAAGTTTCACGCGGAGACGTAATTTTTTTAAATATTGGAGAAAAAATACGAATATACACCGTGACATTTCTGACGCGATCTGTGCGGCAGAACTCGGATTAAATTCTATGGAAAGCTGCTTCAAATTCTTTTGCAAATATCTCGGAAAATATTGAAATAAATGGCTGATATTTTGGCATCGTCAGTTAAAGATGAGGTATTTTTCTTCACAGTGAGGTCAAATTCATTGCATTTTATGATAATTGGAATCTCGATCGAGGTGGATTTAGTATGTATGGAGCGTGCATGAAGCAGTGCATGTGTATAAGAGAAGCGAAAGTGGTTTTATAAGGATTGGGCATTATGGAGAAAATTGTTAAAAGGGGGCCAGTTTTCTAGGGCTAACGGCAATAACTAAATTATTTGACTTCGCCAAACACGTGAGGGACTGGCGTGATGGGCATGTATGTATGCACTGACATGTATGATGGGCAATGGACATGTATGTACTATTTGCTGGTGATGATGATTGTCGGTTCGTGGAATCGCACTTCCTTCCCGCGGACTGTATCATTTAATCGTCCTTTCTCTCTCTCACTCCCATGAGTCATTCTCTCTTCAACCCCCCCGGTCCCGCCCTCTTTTTCCCCCCTCTCTCTGGCTGTGTTAGCCCCCCCCACCCCACGCGACTCATAGCGAAGGACGTTCCATGCGACCACGTGTTTATACCGGATGCGCATTCCGCGCCCTTTTTCGTACCTCAGACCGCTCCTTCATTCCCCTCTTCCCTCTCCTGCACTTCTCTCCCTTTCACTTCCCGCCAACTGCTCCGTCCCACTCAACTCCCGACATCGGTTCTTCTTACTTACCATTCTCGTTCTTTTCTCCAAAGGTAGTTTGAGCGAGATATTTCCCTAGTAATGGAGACCATATTCGATTTTTATTTTTTATTTCAGCGTCTGTAAGAAGTATGGGATAAATATTGAAATATTATTGGCGTAAAAATAGTGTTCTCTATGACAAACATTCTCAGTAATTTTATAAACATATTCTCATAAGTCTCTAACTTGACTCATTTTTTGAAGGTGTAAACGCCTTCACAACAGAATTGTGTGAAATTCACAGTGAAAAAATCATTCGCCTGGACTGGGATTCGAACCCAGACCCCCCGATACTTGAATCCTTATCTGTTACCTAATACTAACAGCACGCCGAGTGCTCTACCAGTTAAGCTACCCAGGCGTCATCTGTCACTGTGAATTTCATGGAGGCTTTAAGGAGCGAGATGTCTTCACAGGTACCGTGCATACTATGCCAAAGTACCCGTGTACGAACGCTAAGCGCTACTGTCCACGAGGTAAAGCCAAACTTTAAACACAAAAGTGTTTACTTTGACTAATTCAAAGAACTGCGGAACTGGCCGCGCAGTAACTTTAACGGAGTCACCCGCTAGTGGTCACACAATCTCGCTCCTTAAGCCTCCACGAAATTCACAGTAAGAGATGACGCCTGGGTAGCTTAACTGCGCGAAATCGGGGGGTCTGGGTTCGAATCCCAGTCCAGGCGAATGATTTTTTCACTGTGGATTTCACACAATTGTGTGACCACTAGCGGGTGACTCCGTTAAAGTTACTGCGCGGCCAGTTCCGCAGTTCTTTGAATTCACAACAGAAGTTTCTGTAAACATTACTGCGTTGGGTAAAAGATTAATTTTTATAAATAGTTGAGGTAACGTAATAACTACTCACCGATAGTTTTTGACGAAATATAGATGTTAAAATTTTTCAAATTTTCAATATTCTCCCTCTGGAGCACACAGCCGTAATCTATGCCATGTAAAACAGCTAATATTTTTAGACAAATTGCTCGAAAAGTAGTTCGGCTAGGGGTTAATATTTTTGTATCATTGGAAAGATGAAAGTTTTTCCATTAAAATGAGGCCAAATTCATTAAATCTTGGCCGAAGTGATATCTCGTTCAAACTGCCTTAAGGTCATTATGTGCTTGCTCTAGGTCGGGGTCCCACTTTGAATTTTGTCGCTCATGTGTTCTTGATCAAGTCGTCGATTTTGGTAAAAATATCAACCATTTTCGCCGCTAAAATGGCACAAATGATAAGGTGCGCTGTCGCGCGCACCGAAGCTGGTGAATAACACCATAAGGAAGGAATTTGCCGTGAAATACCATTTGGCTTGACTGTGGTTCGAACCCTTTACTCCCAAAATCCACTCAGTTGGGTTAACTAAGTTAATAAGTGCCTTGATGTGTTACTGGATAATACCGGACATTGAGAGATACTGGTTCGAATCCCGGTCAATTCGAATGTTTATTTATGGCGCATTTCCACATTTTTCAAAGAAGGGATTTGAGGATGACTGTAAGTGTAGACTATATGCAGTAGTATCTGAGAAGTAATATGCGGAAGGTTTGCGGTAATATGAGGAAGGAGGTTTAGGAATTAAAGAATGTGGACTGGATCCTCCGGTAGAGGATACACATGAAAGGAGCGTGCTTCGTTGGTTTAGCCGTTTGAGAGAATAGTTAGTCGAATAACTAAACAGATATACACTCCTGTATGATGGTGGAGTGAATGGTGTGAGAGGGAAGGGGTGGACCGAGGAAGTCGGTGGGTGATTGTGGTGGAATGGACACTCCCTAGAACTAGTGACTTGTTATGTTTCGTAGCAATATAATTAGTGACCCCTGTTCCGAGTGTGAGCATATGTTCATTAAAAGTAGTTGGGGGACAAGGATAACACGTGTGTTGCTCGGTGCCGCCGTCACTATGCGCAGTGACCCACACCATTTCACGACCGGTCGAGCTTCGTATCTAAGCTGCGAAAACCATCTGCTCGCGCCGATTCCGTGCCGACAAAGAGATGGACTGAGGCGCCGACGACTCACCTCCGGCTCAGTTACCGAGAAGCGAAATCGTCCCTCAAAGGCATCGGTCCTTGGCAAGGCAGTCGATTCACGGTATCGTACGATTCCGTGAAGGCGTGTTCAATTGGATCGATTTTGTCCGTTCGAGGAAGATCGATTCCGCCTACCCTTAGCTTAAATTTTCCCATTGATTGCACTCATTCGATTTTTTATAATAATAGGAAATTCTCCGAAGGATGTTTTGGACGATTATTTTCATATTTGGTGACGCCTTCTCGGAAATCATGCCCTAGCTCCCTTTCCGATGCGATATAGGATCAAATCTATTACATTATTGCTGTATTTCTTTTACGTGGTACCTATCATTCTGAGATATTCTTTACAATTTCCATACTCGCGTTTGAGCTAATTAGAGTGAATATTTTAATTGTTTCAAGTGAATTCGATTTGTTAACCAGGTAAGGTTATATTGGGTTTACATTATTTACCTCTGGAAATCGGAAGAATTCTTGAGATACAGCATATAGATGAATATATTTGAACACTATTCACATGAAGAGGATGTCTGACATCCATGAAAAATCTTTGGCTTCCGCCAAGGCTGCCTAGGCTCATTTATTTTGGGGATGTCCGTTGAATGAGGAAATACTAATTCCATATTCAGTGAATGGCCGCTCATTGATGGAGCATCTGCTTCACGGGTCCGGTCAATTCGCCGGATCATTATGGTTGAACGAACTGGCAGTATGTCCTTCCTTATTTTCTTGGGAAGAATACCACCTAATTTCGTCGTTGATGTCTCACTTATACCGATTGTTATTATATTGTTAACCGGTTTTCTTAGCCCAGAAGTAGTTCCCTTCTTCATTAGTGATTTTATGTACCTGTCCCCTATTACCATTTCCCCTCATGGTTCACCTCGATTGGCTTCTTATTTTATCGAACGTTTTGGGTACTCAGAAGCCTGTGCAGATGTTTAAGTTTTTTTAGCACTTTCGGCGAAAAGGTCGTCTTTCCTCCTTAGTTTCCTGCGTGATCTCACGCACAGTCAATCTTGGACCAATAAAAAACTCACCACTTTCTTTACCTAGATGGTGGACTTATGCCGAGATTCGACTCTGTGTTTGGCTATGTATTGGTTTACTTTTTCCTTAGAAGTTTTGCGTGATGGATTGATTTTCCGATCCGGCTTTATTGAGAGTGCTAATAGATAATCTAAGCTTGGGATGACCCAATGGTGAAGTCTAAAAGGTAGTTTCACAGAAATTTTGACCATTTCAGAGTCATTCACCTCGATAATTAATTTCAAATTACTACATTGGCGTCGTGTTACCATAGAGTGTTCCTCTACACAATTAAATGTCTCGTTCTTTTGTGTTTTTCCCCTCACTTCACTATAATTATGTAAATGGTTGCCACGATAAACGTCTACGTTTTCTGAATGGCCGTGATGTATTTGATTGTCATCTGCATTATCCTTTTGTGAGAAACAGGAGCTTCACTGTAACTAAGAAATTGTTTTCCTCTTTCACTTTGAGCAACCGTGTGTATTTCCTCATATAGCGCATACTTATTTCAATTTCTTGGAATATCTTTCGAAATGAAATCATTCACGTCTTTATCGGTGGCCATGAAGTTTCTTGGAGTAAGAGTGCACGAGAAGTTATAGTTAAACCCGACCGATGGAGATCGAATTATCGGGGCTGCTAGAATTGTGGCTTCCTGGAATGTTGGCCTGGGTTCGAGTCCCGTCAGAGGCGGGAAATTTTCACTCTCAATGCGATCCTTTTTTTTATTTTGGAGCAATGTGGAGAGCCCTTCGAGTATCATATTCTCTCCTTCGGAAGTGGTGTTTTGCTAAGATTGGTCCTTGCCTTTTGTAGACTGCTTATTCCTGATTTAGATATAGATAGAACTAATGTCTTGGTTCCTTGATCCAGACTTGTGGCTCTATTGAGCTTTCCTTCTTATTGAGGTTTTACCTCTGGAGACTATTGGCCTTGCCAGAATGCCTTCAGTGGGTAAATATCTAATGCTCTTGGGTGCTGCAGAAACACCAGATGCTCCTTCCCTTAAGGCCCTCATTGCTTTTTTCTTTGATGTCCCCTTTTAATCTTCTAGTGCACTTGCTTTCCGTTCCCCTTTTGTATCTGGCTAATGTATTTATTTATTGGCCTTTCTCGCGGGTCTACTACTTCCATATTCCCTTCTATCGCGCTACTTTGGAGTTCCTTCTCTCTCAGGACGTGGCCTCTCTGGCTCGACTCGTGCATCGAAAAGTTGGCCGCCATGGACCTAACTACCCGGTGTACCGGGTAGTTAGATCCATGGTGTACCGGGTAGTTTGGTCCATGTTACCTTTTAGTCCGGTTGTTTTCTTCGCAAAAGAAATAGTTAATTTAGTGAGCTTCTCACTCTCGCAAAAGCTGTCGATTTTTTTAATTCTCTGAAGTACATGCAATATCTAAGCATGCCGATCTGTCTTCGTCGATGTCCAGCCCTGGTCAAGGTGAAGGCGATCCCGTTATTGGCCAAGGTCTGTATTGTGAGGTGTGTAGATTTCCAATCAAGGGATAAGCTAATAATAGACTATCCATAGCTCAAAGTGGACATTTAGCTATAACGGTAATCCACTTACAGTCGTCGATTTGACGGCTTATTATCGTCGTTTACTATATTAGTCGAATGTTTACTCGCTCTCATACTGTTATTCATGACGCGCCGCTCCTTTTTTTAACCCTTACTGACGTCAAGTCTTAGGGAAGGATTGATTTTATTATACCTGATATACATACATACGCGATCGACATGACTGCTCGATGCAGCTGTCCGCATGCTTTGATCGTCGAGATGCTCTTATACGTGACAGATTTCTTTCATGTGCGGCGAATACCTGCGTGTCCAGCTCCAAGGAAGTCGCGCAACGCACGGCTTGGCTACGCTTATGAATCTTGGAGGTAATACTCAGACCACGAAGAGATAAACAAGTGGTGGTGAATTTTAAACACCTAGAATTACATAATTTATGCAGGGGTTATCTTTTCTCCTGCAGTAAAAAAACAGCGTTCTGACTCACTGACTCACATGTTCGTCAACGCCCAACCAAAATTATGTAAGTTACGAACGTGAGATTTGGAGGATGTGCACATTTCATGACGTAAGTGACGATTAAACAGCACCGCAGATCAAATAAGAATGGAGGTGATGGCAATGTGGTGTCAGAGTGAATTATGAAGATTTAATTTACTGAGGGAATCACCAATGAAGAAGTCCCACGAAGGCTTGGAAATTTTCTACAGAATGCTAAGGAAAGCATTGTATGGAATGCTGAGGAATTTTTACGGAAAGATGCGAGAAGAAATTCTGTAGAAATTCCATTTAAAAAGTTTTAATAGTTCAAGGTAGGCCTACAGAACTGATCGGAAACTACTTTAGAACTATTTCTTAAAGAATGTGTCCAGAATGTTTTAGCAGGGTTTAAATACAATTATTGATGAAAACTGTCATATCGGACAATTCTGCGACGTATACTGCCTCTTTAAAACGGTAATCGAAGAAGGAATGAATGAGAATAAATACCAAGGAATACCTATGGTGTACGCGAGAAAATTATATGGGATGCTGAAAATAACACTCGAAAGAATAGAGCGGTTAGCCGAAAGGAGACAATGGTGGAGAGCTGGAGCATGCGAATCTCCGGATTGATGACTGTTGATGAGATGCTGATGATGATGGCGTCACTAGGCGGTGCATATATAGTGTATACGTAGCTTAATGAATTAATACTTCTTTCTATATTTTAGACTTCTTTATTCCTGACCATGGTTTCGACAAATAATTGTCACTTTCAAGGTACAATAACTTGCTATCGCTGTTTTTATATAATCCAACTTAGGGGTTGGAGAGGTGGTTCGTTTTTGTACCTGTTGTTTGCTGTACCTTGATAATGACAATTAAATGATTAAACTATGGTCGGGAACAAAGAAATTGTGGGTTTTACATAGTCTGCATTAATTAATCTAGTTATGTATATGTTATGGTCTGTGGTTTAGGAATGAAACGATTGGTCGTCTATCTGGCCTTACTATTTACAAGGTCCTTCTAGCTTAGCTCTACCAAGGGGTATAGCGACCTTGACTATTTACTTAGTGAAAACAGGATTTCACCCGCCGTAAAAGTAATAGGACTCCAGTTTTTACAGCCATTTACAGCCAGAGTCCTGTTCTCATTAAATATTAATTCTGTGGTTTATATTTGGTCTATGTGGTCTTTTATTTGGCCTATATATTTATCTCTTGGCCTTCTCCCCAGGGAGTGCCCTGTATGACATCTCGTATTACCTTGGATTACCGTGACTGAATTTTACTAACGGCATCTTCCCTTCTTGTCGCAGGATTCATCGACGCACTTCGCCCCGCGGCCATGTTGAGTAGTTTGCGTGAGAATCGCCGGCTGGCACCCTCCCTCTCGCTCACGGAATACGAAGAGGGCATCGCCTTCGACTTGGACGACCCTGACTTTGTGTCCCTCGGGGGCGGAGGCGGTGGAGGCGGGATCGGCGGGGGCAGGGGAGGTGGCGGCGGCCGAGGTGGCGGAGGAGGAGGCTTCGGGGGTGTCGGGGGACGAAGGCTGAGCCATCCCTTCAGGGCAACAACCGGTAAGAGAGACAAGATCCTCGCACCCTCTTTTATAGAGGAGGTTCAACGGCGACTGTGTGAGCGGAAACGAATGCTGGATTCCGCCTATTCGTTTGTATTGTTTTATATATGACATCAGAGCAAACTCTTGCTTTCACTGATGAGATGCCTTAGCTATTGGAAATCAAAGTTAAGATACATTATTGGACGAATATATTTTTTAATGAACAGTTTTCTAGTCGTGGATTCCGATTGCAGTGCCATTTTCATCGAATTATCCCATATTGGACTTTCGCAGTAGGTTAATAAAAACTAAAAAAATAAGATTCAAAGAAATTTTATCTAAATATAAATTTTATTAACACTCAAATCAGTGGTAAAGTTCGTTACTTTTCGCGAAAATCACCTAAATATTTGGTAGGAAATTTTTTTTTCTCATGGCTTACCCATTCTCGCATTTCACACATTGTAAATTTATTTTACTAAGTTAATTTTGGGAAAAATTAGTTTGTAAACTTAAGATTTTGATGCTCATATCAAATAGAAGACACTAAGACACTTTTGTCTATTAGTGGCCAGAATAAGAATAAAATGCCGTTTAAATAATTTTACTGTGGAACTACCTTATGCATTGCCGTGTTTGCATGCCACAGCATCGTTCCCTTCCAAGAGGTCGCCTCTCCCAGGATTCTTTGCACCGTGGATTCCTCGTTGATCTGCGCAGGCGTCGACGCGAAGCGTAATAAATTTAGTCTTCACTTTTGCCCCCGTTTCGGTTTTGGATGCGGACTTCAAATACGCTTGGTAATCCTCTATTGTAGGGTTTGAACATTCTCTTGAGTAATTTATCAAGATTGCCGGAACAGTAAGTAAATTCCCCAACTCGCGAGGAGCGTGAAAACTACTCTTAAGTTTGCTCATTAATTTTCTATGAAGGGAACGCTTATCCTGCGACATAGTGGCCATCCCTCCTTTGTAAACTGGGAAAACACCTCATGATAGGTTTGAGAAACCAATTGCGTATTCATTAGGAATTATGGCTGCATAAATGGAAAGTTGGTGACTCTTAATTGTTATGAAACTGAGCCTAAGATTCTGCAAATATTTGTAATTGTGAGTCTCACGAATGGAAATCTTGGCCTTTAATTCACCGTAGTCGTCGTGTCATATATTTTCTGGGCTTGGAGTTAGTGTCGTTCGCATTTACTATCCTTGTTCTCTTTTATTTTTTACTTGCTCAATGCTTAGTGGATTTTCGTGGAACAGCATCTTGGCACAAGCTTTGTTGGTTTCATTTATTGGATTAGATTAAGTGTGACAGCGCCTTGTGCGGGGATAGAGAAATCATTAACTGTCGCGTTAATTTTTATCTCTGGAATACGTTTTATCAAGGTTACTCAATAACCCAGGATAAGAATTTAGTTACGACAGGAACAGATATTTCTCTCCTCGTGTCTCTAATCTCTTTTTTAGTACGTCACTAGGGGTAATTTCCGGGGCGTTAAGGCCTTTTCAGTGGGAGAAAGTGTTAGTATCTGGCACACGTGTCCTTATTTGTGATATCAATAGATGAAAGTGAAAAAAACTGCACTTCACCGATTTGGTGTTTTGAAAATTCAATACAATTTTAACACGTAGCGTTATGATGCATGAAATATATTTCGTGATAGTTAGATTACATTTTTACAGATTTTCTTCGAAACGCGAAAGGATGAATTTAATATTATTATAATTGTTGCCATCAATTATCAAGGGGTCAAGCCGGGTCAATGATTCGAAAAAAAAACTTTTTAAATATAATTTTGGTCTAACTTTGGTATACTGCGCCGAAATCTAAGTCATAACTTGCTTTAATTTAGGTAAAAAATGTATAATATAATTCTTGTATCATTCCCATTACTGCATGTATGGTGAGTTGCATCGCATAAATTATTCACTAAAGTGAAATGTGATTCTAAAATTCTTTCTTTTGACTGGGTACTTGAAAAAATTATTAAAATGTGCACTCAATGGCCCACGATTACCGCTCCAGACACCTTTACAGGTAGCAACGGACTAACACACCCTGGCATGCCCTGTGTGATGAAAATCCTACCAGGCGGGATTCGAACCCGTGAATATTAGCATCGGATTTCATGCCATGAAAGTATTTAACCTGGGGTTATAAAAATGGGGCTAAAGGCAATAAAGAGTAGTCTTGTGGGAGTCAATCCCTTCAATTCATTGCAGTCGCTGATTGAGAGTTAAATGCGCCTTTCATGTGCAGTTTCATAGCTCGGGTCCCTTGCGTCACTGCAAAGGGTCGAGATAAGAACGTCTTGGGGTCGACTTTGGCGATTGTGCGGCCGACCTCCGCGGTAGGCTTAGCCGCCGAGCGGCCCGTGGATAGCTGTTGCCTGGTCACTCGCAGTTTCCGACGCAATGGACTTGACACGTTCGGCCACGCCTATCGACACTGCGGAAACGTTTCTCCGGCCACTGGTGGTAGTGATTGATTTCAGACCGGCCATGTCTATAATGTCTATTATGTCCTCCTCGGGTGATAGTATAACGGTCAAAAAACACGTTCCGTAGTTAGTTATGATTAATCAAGTCGTTTATCTCTGCGGATTTCGATTGTCTTGCACTCGACGGGGTGTGATTGAATAATGGTGATTTTTAATTAGATTAGGTGAGGCATTAATACGCTTAACTTTGATTGAAATTGGCACCATTATAAAGAAATAGATCTCTTCTTTCTAATGATACCAAAATATCAGTCATTTGCTGCACCACTTTTGGGCCCGGTTTTATTATCGTTGGTTGTATTAACTTTTATCAAAACCAAAAGTTTCTACTCTCTATGACTGGTAATACTCGCGTTGACTAACTGAGAGTCTGATAAATTACTGTTTTAAAGAAGTACAAAGTGTTTTGTTTTAAGTATGATTACTAACTGAGTATGATTTCATATACCTCTGACGTTATATACCTGTGATGTTAAATACGTCATACTACGGTTAACACCTACCAGACATTGCCAACCGAGGCCTTAAAGACATTGGCTAAAAAATACTAGCCGTTTTCCATGGTGTATGGTACGGCTGTCTACTCTGAAGAAACATTAAAAATATGAAGTTTTGACGCGACGATCAGGAAAATCTAACTTTGTTCGTCTTTTTTCTCAGTTATTAAAAAAATTAATTTACTAACCCTACTAACTTTTATAAAATCGTAAAAATAAACCTTTTGTGGTTGAAGGTGTTTTCAGCGTACGGCGGGAAAAAAATTTCAAGTTTAAACATCAAATATGTGTGCATAGTTAATTACTGAGATGTTCAGTCAGATAACATAAGTTTTTGCCACATTAATGTAACCATATTTTTTCTATTTATCTCAAAACTGCTCAAATTTTGAAATAAAATTCGAATATGGTGTGTTATCGCTCGAGGAAAATCTCGCTCAAACTACCTGACGGCACGTTTTCATCCATGCGTTTGTTCCAAGGTCGTCTTACGAATCGACAGAAAGCATTTACTACTGCGGGTGAGGAACATACGTTTTGAGCTACATACTTCCTCTTATTGGATATACTATCCTACCCCACGTATAATATTGTTAAAAAAATATTATCTTAAGAAGTCATCATTCTTAACAATCCGATGATGGGTTTCCTGGAGCTCGGCACTCTCATATCCTCTCAGCTAACAGTTTTATTTCTTCATAAGTTTTCCTTTTACGTCTCTCATAATTTTCTTCATGTATTCCATCCTTGGTCTTCCTCGGTGATTATTTCTATCCATTTCTCCTTCTCCTATTCTCCATGAGGCTTTTGTGCCTCATAAGTGTGTCCAGTACGTTTGTCTCTTCTGCTACGCAGTCTTTTTAAAACATATATTATCCCTAATTCTTCTCGTGGCTTCATTAGTGAATATCTCCGTCCGTTGGATCTTCATCATTCTACAATAACGCCATATTTCCACAGCTGATAATCTTCTTCGTTCTGCTGCATTCATCGTCCAAGCTAGGCCGGTTTTGCTTCGAAGATACCAGGAGTAAAAATGGTCTATTATTGGTGTTGGTATTAGTAGTGGTATTATTGATTAGGGTAGGCTTGCATATATGATGGATGTGGAAAAGCTGACATCTGCTCATCTACTTCTTTTAAAGAATGAACCTGCGTATTTGTACTATCTGATTCTTCAGCTCGGCGCATTTCCGACCTCCCTTCTTCTCATTGTACAGTGCCCATTCTGCAAGAATAAAATTATTGATAGAAGCCGAAATTCATGCGCATTCGCTACTCGAACAGTTTATTTAGTAAAATAGGGAATAACATTATGATAGTGTGTTTAACGATCAGTGCATGACTAGTGAGAAATCACCACTTGCCACACAAACCTTGTGGGTGGGTTGCAGGGTACCACGTAGATGTAGGTCTCATTTAGAAAGAATATTATTTTTGTCCCTCTTTCTCGCTCACTTATTATCCTGCCTTCTCTCACGGCCTTAAGTAACCCTTCGCCCATCAAAGCCACTTCCAACCGTCTACTCTGCCTCCTAATCTCATCCACAAGTTTCCTCTCCTCACCTACCATACTTCTCATTCGAGCACTTCCTCGTTTGCAGCTACCGCACTTTCTCCATTCTCCTCCACGCCCACATCTCAAACGCCTGCAGCCTATTCTTCTCCTCCTTCCTTTTGAGTCCATGTTTCTGGACCGCGCGATGCTCTTCACATACCTTTTCTTAATTGTGTTACATGGATATGGGAGTGGTGTGGTAACTGCAATACTTGCTTCCCATCCTGAGAGCTCAGGCTCGAATCCCGGCAGTGGCGGAGGTTTTTCAGTGGAATCCATATTTCTGTTTGAGTGTCGCGTGGAGAGTAATTCAAGTGCAGTACTGCATCTGTCAGATCGGAAGATTATCCGTGGTCTCCTCGGTGATTCTTGCCAAGAGGAGGCTAATGCTGGCGCCGGATTTCTCTCCACCCTTTCACTTTTTCCAGATAATCCTCCGCCTAGTCCGCGACCTACCCACCTGCTGTCAAGGGTGGAAATGACCTCAGTTGTCTGTCGCCTCCCCTAATGACTATCAAACTTCGAGTTTTATGTTGTCCCTGTCACAAGATAAATAGTTTGATATATATAAAATTTATTCTTCAAGGATAAGCCCTATAAGAACAAGTCCATACGAGTGAAAATGTTTGCTCAAATGTTTTCCTAAGTTTTTACAAAGTAACAAATAAAAAATATATAGATGCCTTATGGGTAAACATAAAATGTAGGAGTACAAAATAGTCTTGTGTTCAATGCAGTGGGAGGCAGTGATTTAAAAAATGCCTAACTACCCACCATTTCCTTGCAAATCAAATTCATATTAATAATATTTATATGTTATAATTTTTTAGGCATACATAAGTCGTTGCAAGTACAAATCCAACAAAATATAAATTCAACATTCGTCAATTACATTTAACATACATAATTTTATATATCAAGTAAATGTAATTCAAATTCGCATTTTAACGTAATTTTACAGTAATAAATAAAATTATGGGGTGATATGAGCAGATTAAAAACTTCAAAGGTTCTGTTGTTCCATTAGATCTTCGTTTAATTTGGTTTGTAAGGAGTTAACTGACAAACTTCGTTTCATAGATGTAGGGGTTCCAAAATTTTATTGAGGTTGATCGGAATGAGTTTTGGGAAGTGGTGTAGTGGTAACTGGGATAATAAAAAATATTGGTTTCGATCGGATGAAATGAATCAGGGTCAGGGGTTTTTAATTGAACATTTCAATTAAGTATTGTGGATTTTTGCTTTCGAAGAGTCATTAGTGCCCTTCCAGTAGCGAATGTCTTCTTTGCTTACACTATCCTAATATCTTTACTACCATGTCTTTTTTCTCCGGGATCGTACCCATTAAACTAAATGTTTGTGACCAGTTTATGACCTCCCATTTTAATCGTTCACCTCACCTTTCTCCTGGAAAATCAGATTGAATTGGGTTTCTGTAATTTATAGTTATTGCCGAAGCAGCCGATTTCTATGATAGGCTTTAGGTCGACGGAAAATCGTTCGCATTAGTGTTTTAAAATTCAGAAGTTGGCACGTACTCTAGAAAATTATCTCTTTCGTGAGCAAATGTCATTCTTATAAAAATCGATATCAATCTGAATTAATGTACTCTGATCTCTTGCAAGATGCGAGTGAAACTTGAATTAAAAAAGAGATATGCATTGTGAAACCGAATTTATCGAAATATGCGCTATAGGTATTTTCCTTGATTAATTGGAATCGTGAATGCAAGTTGACCCATATTGTTGAGACTAAAGATTGCCCTTCATCTCGGACTCTAGCGTCTAGACTAGTACGACTCCAATTCTTCTGATAAGTGTAATCAGCAGTCTTATCGTGAAGGATTGATTATTGTAATTTTAACATTGTGATGAGTCAGATGCATAGTAAAGCTTTAGTCATGAAATGTCTTCATACTCGTATTTTCTCGTATTTTGATTTACTGGTTGGCTTGGACCCTATTTAGCATCGGTACGGATTGTGTGAAGTCGGATTGCGGTCTATATGGAATGGTGTCCTCTCCGCATTTAAGCGAAGGAAGATCATTCAATATTAGTAGCTCTAGGCTATACCTACCTGCAGTTCTAGAACAGTTTCATGGCATCGTGATATGGTTTTTAACCATCTGCGAAAACAGGATCTTTTGCAGTCGTGCTTGATGACCTAATGTCCTTACTTTCTACGTTTATCCCTTGTAAGTATTAAACGATTATGTGAATTGTAAGACAGTTCATGCTTTATAAGAAGTTCCACGTGTTATTCGGACATAAGTGAGCGACAATCTCTACTTATATCCATTTATTTAATATGAACTTGCAATTAGGATTCCAACTTGGTGATAAGAAGTAATTGTTCTAGATACATAAATGACTCACGATGCAGAAATTGCTCTAAATATGTTAATAGAAGTTATGTATGAATACATTAAATACGTTTTATCCTTATATTGTCATCTATGTTTTAATTTAAGTAATTTGCACACTTGCACTTGCACTTTACACTTGCACACTTGCATGTAGTGACAGGCATACCTGATCTGGTTATTAATATATTCACGGCAAAATGGCTTAATTGGTTATTTTTTTGACAAATAAAAAACAGAAAATAAAAGAAAAACTTATCTTCATTGTAGGGCTTACGTATCCTGTAGAATATGGCAGGTATTATTGATGGAGATAATATTTATTTATAACAAGAATACAAGCATAACGAAGTCAGTCATGATTATTACATTAATAATTAAATACAATTGGGCACTGTTTGTTTCAATTGTTAAAAAAAGAATTTAAAAATTGACATTAGCTCTCAATGCATAGTAATAGAGCGGATATGGCTCCTGTAAAGTATGTACGTAGTACATAGTGCGAACCAAGTACGTACAAAACATATATCAGTAACATCTAAGAAACATGCTTGTTTTATCATGATTTGCATAATTTATGCCAAATGTAGAAAAAAAGACTGAACTATTAAAAAAAGCATAAACCAAGTAACTTATTAAATTGTTTTGTCAAATATTGAAATGCATTTGTTTTCAAATTATTTATGTAGGATTCGTTTGTTATATTTCAGGAATTGAGTTGCACATCATATGCACAAAATATAGTGCACATGCATAAAATATAGTTGCATGAAGTGACTGATTAAGGCCCGGTTTTCTAATGTCTGCTTAAGGTGGTTAGAGAGATTTTGTTCATGTACCGTTTTCGTGAGACTTCTATCTATCTATGGATAAAAGTGAAAAAATGGCATCGCTTCGATTTGGTTTATTGGCAATTGAATGCTATTTTAACACTTAGCCATATGGCGCATGACTTAAATTTCTTAATAATATGATTGCAAATGTACAGATTAACGCGAAATAATACATTCATTTTTATTTGAATTGTTTCTAACAAATATGAAGGTGCCACTCCTCGTCCAATATTCGACAACAACATATTTCAATGTAATTTCGTCTGAATTTCAATTCCCGCGCCGAAAACAATAAACTAGTTATAATATGCTTTAATTAAGGAAAACAATGTAAAATATAGTTCTTTTATAATTTCCATTACTGCATTTACGGTGAGTTCCTACGCATAAACAGATGCATATAAATGAAATGTGGTCCAAGAGTATATTTTCTACTTAAAAAATATTTAAAATGTGCACAATGTCCCACGATTACCGCTACCGCCACCTTAACCCTAACAGCAAGATGGTGTAGCATCTTCGTTGACTTGACGTTAACTGAGAGTTCAGGTTTAGTATATTGCATCAGACTGTCGGTTAGTTGACGTGAGCGTTATCGATTGGAAAAAATATTAACTCCAGTTTTCATGACGAGAAAATATTTAACCAGAGATTAGTTTTATTGGTGAATAGGGTCCTGCACATGAGAAAATCTAGAAGATGTTTACTCACTTCCATGTAAACCTACCTTAACCTTTAGATTACCTAATAATAATGAAACGGAGCCTAAAATTTGTAGTTCGGTGGCGTGGTATAATCATTAGTTTCTCAGATGGTTTTACTCGAGTAAAATACTTATGGCGTAGAAGTTTTTAGCAATTTATACTTTAAAACATTCTATTAATACTCCATTCGTTATTATCTAAGGCGTTGAAATTGAACATCAGTTAATCCTAGGTGTGAAACGGTTGTTTTGTTGTTGTATGTACAACGGTTTCCTTACTAGTAGAGTAAAATACTTATGGCGTAGAAGTTTTTAGCAATTTATACTTTAAAGCATTCTATTAATACTCCATTCGTTATTATCTAAGGCGTTGAAATTGAACATCAGTTAATCCTAGGTGTGAAACGGTGGTTTTGTTGTTGTACAACGGTTTCCTTGATCGTTCCGAGAATATTTTTTTCCTGCGCAAATAGGAGCGAGCCGACCCGACAAATGTTGCTCAATGGGAATGATTTAGCATGAAAGCGAGTCTTGAGAGCTGGGAGCGTTAATGTCCGTGGAGGTTAAACCCGAGAGGTCGGTGGGAATGGGAGAATGGAAATGAGGGACGGACTGACCTACCGCACTCTCCCACGCACCTCTCCCCCCGATCCCACCTCCGACCTCACGCGTCGCGACCGCACGCTGCCCTCGCCTATATATCACTTGTGCTCGGGCGTGGATTCGCTCATTTATCTGCTGGAGCAGGGTGACTGGTACAGGTCTGGAAATCCTGGAATACCTGGAAAAGTCATGGAAAATGAGAAATTTGTCAGGAAAATTGATTTTCAAAGTCAAAATACGATTTTTTTCAGTAAGTGAGGGGCGCCTTTATAGGCGCTGTCTGTTGTTGTGTTGACTTATGGTTTTTAGTACCTCGCCTGAATGAGGCATTGGAGCTTTTATCTGGTGTTAATCAAGTAACTACATAGTTAAAAAGCCTGCTGAAACAGACTTAAATATTGACAAAATGCAAAAATGTTATATCAAGTAAATAATTTAACAGGCATTAATTAATGTGAGGTTTTTTTTATATTTTTAATGGGAACAATATATGTAACTATGGCAAACAATATATATTAGGTATCTAAATGTCAGAGATTTATTTGTATACAACATTTTGGTGAAGCAGGCGGAGCTGTTACTAAGCAGTTTCCCTTGCGTGTATTTTGAAAAATACATACGCCCGCGCCATGTGTCAGTTAGTTGACAACGTATATGGGAGCTCGCTTGCCATCTATTGGCGAACATTTGAATCTCTACGATTAGCAACTTAGTCATACTTACGTACGCGTAGCCTATTTTATAGTAGATTATGCACCTGAAATAAAGTTTCTGGCCCTATTCCTTAAACTCATGCTGAGGAATATGGAATATTTGTTTCTCCTCTGATTGTGCTCAGGTGGTGCATTCGCGGCCTTAATTACGGCCGAGACCTAAGAATAATATACCTTCAGAAAGGAAGTCGATTTTCTCCCAGGGTGATAGTGGCGGATCTCTCTTTGTTGGAAAACTTTATTCCCTCACAGCACATGCGTTTATGTATTGTGTCCTTTTCTTGCGCCTTCTTTAAAATACACTCCATATAATGGAATTTTCACCTGGAAAAAATAAATTTTGACCTGGTAAACCTGGATAAGTCCCGGAATGTCGTAATCTCAACTCTGTACAAACCCTGGTAGGGTTTCCCTTACTGTAATTCTGGTATTCGCGGAAAACCAGTGTTCCGCGAAAACCAGGGCCGCGATCATGGTTCTCCTTAACACAGGTCGCTCGTGTTATTGTTATTTTTCGATTGGGCCCATGAGAGCGAAAACGTGATCGCCATTCTTCTAATTTTGTGAGGCGATTTCAATGACTAGATTTAATGGATGTAGTGCGCGCTAAGGTTGTGAGCATTGCCTTTCTGTTGCTGTTTGAGTTTTGGATAACGATAGCGACAACGCGAAAGAAGGAACCGTGATTCAATCCCAGGAGTGGTTTAATATGCTGCAACTTAAACGGAATGGTTGTCTGTAGATGTAACTTTGTTACGAAACCGGTCCTTTTTTAATATATCTGTGTGGAAATGCAAAGTGATATTTTCATTACTGCATATTGCCACCATTTGGCCGTACTTCCTGCGTAAAATAGATTTGTCCAGATAATTAAGAGTTGTAAATCATCTTGTGGCAATCTTATATTCACTCCATGGAATTACATCTCGTTAAGTATATGTGAGTTGAGATTTCTGGAAAAACGATTCAATCATTATACATCCTTAAGTTCACGCAACACCGAGGTATTGTGACCAGACCTCCGAATGTAGAACGTGATGTAGTAGCACCGGGTGAAATCCACTCCACTGGGCTACCCCCAACGCCTTGAAATGAGTTTGAAACTAGATGGCTCTGTGATAAACTATGTAGCTAATTATTTTTTTTCCGTTTCGATAACATGTAGGTTTATTTTCGTGTTGTTACGATAGTAACGGGGAGCGTGGTGGCCTAGTGGGTAGAGTGCTTGGCTACTGATCGAAGGGTCCCGGGTGAAGTCTTTGGACGCCCCCGAACTAAAAAAAATCCTCGGAGTGCGAGGTGGCCCAGGGAAAGGAACTGGCCCCCCTACCCTGAATGTGTGAAACCCACACGCCTGTGGCTTAGTCTGGGGTGAGCTCTACCCTCAACTCTCCAAACCAATCTTCGGGATGAATCACTGAGTGACGGTAGTAAAATTTATACTGTTGTATAATATGTAATATTGTTGGAATGCCGGTGTAAGATGTAATATATGCTAGGAATGCCGAAACTATAATGGTTTTCTTATAAATATCCCTTTTAAAAAATCATACAAAATCGGAAAGTCTCGTTGATACTCGTAAAATGCGCTAAATGACTCCCTTTTCGTAAAAAAACGCTCTGACGCGCTTTCGAATTCAAAACTCAACATATTAGCGCATTCACACTCAATCTGGTCACACTGCACCGAACACTTAAAGGGAATTTAATCGTGAATAACCATAAAATAAACAGTTGAGTATTATTATGCCTTTTTTCGGCCAAGTAATAATTTTATGTATTGGAGGTTCAATAATCACTGGAAAACAACTGTCTAAATGTGAAATTTAGAAATTTAGATTTCGAGCAGAGAACTGTTGATAGAATTCCTCTAAGTGCTGTTAGTCCCCCTCTTACAGGATAAGGTTTTATGCAATAGCCTTTTTCAGAAAATATTTTGGTATGAAAATAATAAATTTGTCTATATTCTCCTCTAACATTTTATATATTATCGGTTTACATAGTCACTTGGTTTTTTTCTGCGTCGGTAAAACACGTTTCAAACTGTGTATAAACAGTTCGTTAATTATACGTTCTTTCCTTGTTTCATAAATAGTCGTTATTATACTACTTAAATGTTGTGTATTTTTTTGACGTCAGCAATGATCCAGTACGTTATTTCAAGTGTCGGTTGAGGGACGTCTTCCCCAGTACTTTTCTTGTTTTTTTTTGTGGATTTCATGTATTTCAGTTGTGTATTTGATTTGCCATACGAATTCCTTGGAAATGCTTTCCGTGAAGCAAAATTAATGAATAATTCCAACCTACACTTCATCCGTTCCGCTCTTCCAAGATGGCATGGGAACGGTCTTGATTCACTCGATTTGAATTCATTTCGCGTATGGACGTGAAACTCAAAATAGATGTCTTCTATGTCGTCCCCGCTTTTGTTTTTTTCCAGTTTTGCCGCTAAATGGGTGTGTTTCTCCACGTTGTTCTCGCCTCTCGCGTGTTCGCGTTATAGGTATGCTCGCCCTCTCCCTTTCCTCGTTGACCTTAACTTTTCCGCGAATCCGCCGTGGGCTGCGATGGAATCCGAGCTGTTTCCGCTCTTATGAAGCCTCCCGAGAGGAAAGTGAGGGAGTGTGCTTAAGGTGGCTATTTGAGTCAAAACAACTGCATACTAAATTTAACAAGTTTTATTTATTCGGTTTAAAGAATCCTGCTTTTGCTTATGAATTGGATTACCTATTGAAAACCAAAATTAAGGTACAAAACATGTTGATTATTCCAAAAATATTTTAATGACCGCATTTTTCCAGCCACTGGAGCCGACTGCTGCGCCTTTAGTATGAAAATTTCGTATTTTGTCTTCAATTACGGCAGTAATTCGCAAATAACTTTAAGAAATTGGTGGTAAGATTTCTATTTTTAAAGTTCAATTTCCCAGAACTTTTTGCTTCTATGAAGTTTTAATTAAAAGCTAATATATCTCGTTCAAATTTACGTTTTTCTGCTGTAATCTGAGCAATCTCCGTAAGAGCTCATGTTAAAATCTCCACTTTCGAGCCTGAATTACAGTAAAATTATCCTGGGAACCCTATTGTTTTCATCTCAGTTTATAAAACACTTCAAAAATGCCGTATTTAAGTTTTCAGAATTTCTGGAATAAGTAACCCTGAGGTCAGAGCCACCTTAAGGTACAATAGGGGGGAGCAGGGGTGAACGCCATTGCTAAGGGAAGCTGTGGTGTGGGTGCGACATCCACCACCAGTACTGCCATGTCGTCATAGGTGCAATGCATGGAGATGTCAATGAACTATAAATGATCGAAAATGTGCCTTTAACCTCGTGGACTGTGGCGCTAAGTGCACGCTTTGGGCTGCTTCGTTGCAGTGTATGTTCGGCAGTTTTAAGCACCTTGCTCCTTGAAATCCCACAAACAAAATCCACTGGGGAGGAGGTTAACTGGTCGGTAGGTTAACTGTTTAAAGCACTCGGCGCGGTATCGAGGGATCCGGGTTCGGGTCCCGGTCAAGGCGTATCATCTGACCTGTGTGGAATTTCGCACTTATGTGCACTTGCGGGTGACTATGGAAAGGTAATTCCGTGGCTAGTCCCGGTATCCTCAACATTCGTATAAATGATCGATTACGGTGGTTTGAGCGAGATATCACTTCACGTGAAATTCGATGAATTTTGCCTCATCATAAAGAAAAATATCTCATATTTCTAATGATAACAAAATATCAGGCACTTACAATAATATCTTCAATGGTTCGAAAGTTACCTTGGTGGAATTTAGAGTCCAATGTGGAGTTTAATAAACTTTGTAACTTCCACACTGGTTTATTGGTAACAACCCCCGACTGGTTTCTACTTTTTTGTGTCATTATTAAGCTGAGGACATTGCTTAAAATGCCTATTTTTTCTTTCACTCAGGAAACCAATTTTATGAAGTTATAAGTTCATTTAGGATCATTTATGGCGAAATTAAAGCGATTTATTACTGCCTAAAAATGCCTATTTTACCTGTTTATGCCTTTTTCTGCTGATATCGCCTATTTAAGGCCCTAAAAAGCAGTATTCTTCTCAACGTCACCAAACCTCTCTTTAGTGTAGACCTTGTCAGGTATTTCAGTTTCGTTTAAAATCTATCAAGGTTGAAATAATGTCATTAAACATGCACAAAGAAAAATTAGAAAACATGCACATGCATGCATTAGTGCCTATTTAGGCTGTCTATTTCTTCATTTTTAGTGCCTAAATGTCCTCAGCTTAGTCATTATCAAGAGGTTAGTAATATGAGTAGACACGGTGGGTAGCCACGTGACTGTGGGTGTAATAGGATTTTTTTCTAAGGTTGATTGGAGTGAGATTTTGAAAGGTTTCAATAACGCTTCCCACTTAATGTGCCTTAGCCTCTCTCCAAGTCCCGTTGAGCGAGTCTCGTTATTGCCATTCATGAAGGTCACGGGTTCACATGACGCTTCAAGAGTCTTGTCAGGGGATTGTTGTTTTTTTTCCCAAGCAGATATAACGGCGTGTTGAATGATCTAAGCACCACTCGCGTTTGCAGAAAAAAAATTGTTTTTGTATCTATTTAAACGAAAACAATTACACAACATTGAATTATTTTTCTTTGGTCGGCGATTTACAGTCCTTAATCTGGGGGTGTAATAAGGGATAGAGGATAGCTAGCCCTCCCTTATGAATGAATACTATTTCTTCATGGTTGACCATTGTCATTTTACTCTGTTTTATCGCACATGTTGTTATGAAATGGTTGATGCCGCGACTTGACATCATAATTGAATTGAACTCTGTCGCTATCGAAAAGAGTATTGACAAATATTTCGTCTATTACGGTGATTGCTACTTGTTGTCGTGAATACACGTTGACATTGGAGTAGGCTGAATTACTCGAAATATGCTACAGCGTACACTGTTTTTTTTACCCCGGAAGCGATTTTGTGTACCGGAATGGTATTTTATATATATTAAGACCTCTTATGACTTACCAGACGAAATGAATTGATGCTGATTTTGTCTCGATAATTTGTACATTTTTTTAACCGTTGGAATTTTTCCCAAACGATTTTATTAATTAGAAACATAATCAGTATAGTAGGTTTCTGCTAACGCTGGTAGACGCCCAAGGAGCTCCCGCTCAGCTCCCTTGCTCGAAATCAATGTTCTGTCCTAAGCCAATCCTGTTACGAACCACTACAAATGCGTTTAACTATCATTCCCATCGGAAACTTTTCATATCTCCCGCCTGCTTTCGCGACGTCCTATATCTCAATTTTTCCCATGTTACCTGACGTTCTCCCCATCCATCAATCTCTTCAGCCACCTGTTACCTCTCCGTATGCCGTATTTTCAGGCTCACAAGACGCACCCTTGTGTTTGCCCCGTATTTGGAAAAAAATATCTAACGTCCTGGTATAATCTCCTCTCATCTGCGGGTGTTATCATCCAAGCTTCACTACTGCGACTTATGACTGCGTACTTCATATACATATATATTTACAAGAAGTGAGTCCTCACTTCTAAGCTTGTGTTGCTTGCTGACTCCAGACTCTTCCTATGTAACGGTGCCTTATTTGCTGGGGATACACTTCCCCAATATATTTCTATCGCACCTTCCATCACTGGTGTTCTTACTCCCATGGTAGATATTTTCTCTCGTCCATTAAAACCTTAGTATTTAAATCCTCACTGTTCATCTTTCTTTTCCATCATTCTCCATCTTCAGTTCATAGAAGCCTAGCATCTTCTTGCATCCTTGTTCACCGAAAAATTGATTATTTCTAACTAAATGGAAAAGTCTATTATTTGAACGCTACCATTTCTTCTTAACAACTACGGTAGGCCAGAGTTAGCATAAGAATTGGCTAAAAGCAGTGGGTGTGGGGTACATGAGAAGTGTTTGCGATAATAGCAGAAAGGATAGGGTTCGGAGTGAGTGGGTGATGAAAGGTTGTGGAATGGATACTCCAGTATTGGCAATGTATGAAATGAACGTGCTTCGTTGGTTTGTCAATTCGAGAGAATGGATGAGAGTCGAATAAGAAAACAGATTTATGATGGAGGAGTGAATGGTGTGAGAAGAAGGGGTAGACCGAGAAAGTCATGGATGATTGTGGTGGAAGACTAAGGTGAATATAAGAGAAGGAATATTGGGAGTCTTTAAGAACAAGAGGGCGTTTATGTACCAATATATGAGTGTAACTGAAACAAAATAGGTATGCAAGGCTAGGTAATAATGGAGGAAATAATTGAAGCAGAGTTAGCTTTACTGGCCTATCACACGAGAGTTAAGCTTTTTGAACTGTGCCTACCTCGAAAGGGAACGTCATGATGGGTATCTAGGTATCTGTATGCTAGTGCAATTTCTTAAGAATTAGGTAGCAATAACGATGCCTATTGATTTGGTAACTGTTAAAGATGTCTTCAGCGCTACCAGGGCAGTACCTGGTAGGATTGGACGATTGTGTATTGCCCAATGGTGAGAACCTACTATTATCTTTTGCTTTTGTTACTTTGTTGTTCGCTTAGCGTCCGATTCGATGATAGCGTTCTGGTTGTACACGTATCTTCATTCAGGTATTTCGCTGCTTGGTGAAGAGGGAAACCTTGTACCCTTTAAGATTGCGGGCCCACGTCAGCTGTAATTAACGTATATGTCTTATCGTCTTTCGGCCGGCTGGTAAATGCTGCCACGGCTTTAAGAAACCCGGTCATCCAACCAGAAATTAAGCGGCAGGTTATCTCATGTGACCATATCGTGCATGTTCTCATTATGATGGCATAATTTTTAAACGTTGTGGAAAACAAAAGCTTGAATTATTCGTAGGTGTCGAAGAAGTCACTTGATTCACTGCTTCTAAGGAGAAAAATTTATTATATTATTTTTAAGAAATATCTATGGGTTTATGGAATATATTTGTCTACATAAAAGACGCTTAAGCATTACCATTTTGTCATTTCGTCATGTGTATTACACGCAGCGTTTCAACAAACAAAGTGCGTAATAATTCTTAGTCGAGCGAAAATTAAACTATTTTTCTACGTGTCTTGTCACGCAAGTTTGAAATTAAAAATATCTTCTGGTACCTTTCCGTGAAAATGAAATATTGCAACTTAAATATGCGACAACACCGGAAAAGAATAGAAACGTATTCTTTGTTCTCAATTTTGATGCGGGAGTAGGTTCTAAATCTCAGCGAATTTTGTGATGATGGCTTAGGCACAGTCAGAAAACGACTACTTGATCATGAGTGCACACGTAAATACACGCTGTTGAATGTTATGATCGTAAGTTTCACTGTGATTGAGGTGTTTCCTTTTATTTTGTTGTAGCGAATAGAAAAAAAATAGGTAGAGCATGGCGCAGTTTGTGTCAGAACTTTATAAACTGGTGACTTATCTTTTGATTAATCTCGTTTTGGTCTCTGTATCGCTATTTTAACCGTCTAACTTTACTTAAGATGGTTGGAGCGATTTTGTTTATGTATAGAGTTACGCGAAACTTTGCATGCGTGTTCTCATTAGTCATATCTATAGATGAAAGTGAAAAACATTGCATCTTACCGATTTGGTTTTATGGCAATGCAATGCTATTTAGACACGTAGTCTTATGGCACATGACATATCATTTTTTCGAAATAATTGGATTACATGTGTACAGATTTTATCTTAAACGAGAAATAATATATTTCTTAATATTATAATCGCTGCTAACAAATATCAAGGTGTCACACTGAGTCCAATATTAAAAAAACCATTTTACTATAATTTCGTGCAAATGTCGAGTACCGCGCCGAAAACTCTTGTCAACACATGCTTTAAAGAAAAAATATAATTCTTGCGTAATTTCCAATTCCTACTGCCTGTATGGTGACTTCCAACGCACAAACAGATGCGCTTCAATGAAATGTAGCCCAAGAATTTTATTTTACTTACTACTTGCATTTTACTCGAGAGGGGTGGGAAAGTGTCAGCAGCGCGTTTCACGACGTCCAGATGTTTAGAGTCCGTTCAAGATAATAGCGCAGTTGAAATATCCTGATTTGGCTTATAAAGAAATGAAAAGCAGACAATTTTTTCACGATCGTATGATGTATACAAAGGCCAGTATCATGTATTATTCCATCACGTGATTCCCTTCCCAAAACGGCAGTGGACGTGTTAACAAATTGGCTGCATTTCTGTCAACTGCGCGATTTTCTTGGATGAACTCAAGGAGCAAAAACGAAGCTGCATCTCAAATTTGCTGATATTGCTCGCAACCCATCGGAGAAGACTATTGAAACTATTTGATTAAGAGCCTTTGAGATCTAGAAAGTTGATTTTAATAACAGATTGATCGTTTTGAAGTTGGCGAAGAAGGTAAGGAGTTGGCAAAGACCTTGGAGTCTCATGGTGGTTAAACGCGGAGACTGCTTCTCCTCTGATGGAGCTGGTTTATAGACAATGGACTCTTTTAGCATTACGAATTTGACAGGCTGATTCAAGTCTAACGTTGTGTTATTTTTAATAAAAAACGATAGCGTAGTATTTATCCGCACTAATTGATTACCGACCATGGTATCAACAAATTATCGAACTTACTCGATAACCTTTTTTTAACAATCGTATACCAAACAATGATTTGCTGAAACCATGATCGATAAGAAATTATGGTGTGGATAAGTACTAAGCTATTATTTTAATTAAAAATGCACTCTTCCACTGAAAATAATCTTTTTCGCAACTGCCTCCATGTTTCGCGACCACTATACTCCTTATGATCACGCAATCCACAGGTTGGAAACTGCTGCCCTATCGTATGAAAAATCTTAAAAGGCGCAGTGTCGTCATATGTGGCAAATGGTGCTTTATTCTCTAGCAGATATTAACAAACTTTCGCAGCAAAACAAAGCTTTCCACTTTCATTCCCGTGTTCTCGCGAAACGCGGCTCGACTTCTCTTCGACCTTCGTTCTGTTCTTCAGACGTGGATGTTCGAAAATTTTCAGTGCCTCGCTTAAATGGTACGTGAGAGGACGGTTATTAATAGTTCTGCCCATGGAAGTGCGGTTCGTATTAATAGGAATCCATACTTGCGAATGGTAGAAACTAGGCCTCTTGTTTGCTTAGTCTTGAATCTGCGGTCACATTATGATTTGATATATCAGATTCCTATTCCATTTGTAACCTTGCTGTTAATCCGAGTGAGTTGAAGCTTGCGTTTGACGTACGGCTGCAGGTCGGAGAATATCGCCTTGGCAAGTTTGGCTTCGGCTTGTTTGATATCTAGATCAGCGCATGAATTAATATGCTGCCATTGTCATCATGATTTCGTATGCAAATACCCATTTAAGGGATCTCAGTTCCAGTATGATGGTCCAGTATTTCTCGCCATTGTGACTGTTAAGTTTTTGCTATCGAAAAGCTGTTAAGTCAGGTTTATGTGTCTACTTCCTGAAAAAGGGAAGTCTGGAACTGGTTACTCATAAATGCATTCTCTCATTTTATTTCATGTAAATGTATCAGTCACGCGTCCATCATGTATTTATTAATGTTATTATAATTTAAATGAATTATAACCCTTATAGTAGCAAGGAAATTAGAAGAAAGATTGCGCTAGCGAACGAAGCGTTCAGTGATAGGAGGAATGTGATGATGGGGACCTAATACGAGGTAGTGTGGCGTTCTGTTGCGCAGAAACCTGGACTAAGAGAATAGAAGAGGGGAATAGGCTGCAGGCGTTTAAAATGGTGTGAAGTAGGATGGAGAAAGTACGTTTGGCAGATAGGAAGACGAACGAGGAGGTACTTGAAATGGTGGGTGAGGTAAGGAAAGTGGTGGAGGAGATTAGGAGGAGGTGTAGTGGGTAGTTGGAACAGGTGATGAAGGGTGGAACAGGTGCTGTGTAAGCAGGAAAGGGGAAGAAAGATAATATGCTTAATAAATGGGAGAAGGAAGGTAGGACGTATGCTTTAATGAAGAAATAAGTAATGCAAGGAGGTAGGGGCTTGTGCCAGTAACTGTCTGGAGGACTTTTACTCTCTTCCTTTTAAACCTACCCTAGCCGGTAGATCACCGTTGTAACAATAATTGCCCTAAAAGTTTTGCACAATTTATTGAAGCACGGTAATTTAGGGTCATTATCAAAATATCCTCTACTTACATGGAGAAATAGTCCGTAATCACCCTCCCACCTAAAAAGGGATCGTTTTATGCTCGTCCCTGGGTATAAGAATCTCTGACTGTATTTGTGACTTAATTGAAAGTATGTATATTGCTCTAGATTTCCTGTATTTGCCGGGAATGTACGATAAGATGCCACTTGATGCTGCTTCTCAATTGCTGCTCTAAAGTTCGTGCGTAAGCATAGCAACAAAGTTGAAACAAGTGACGGTAAATCGAGATGATTTGGTAGGATGCACTCCAAGATTGCCCGTGATGGGACTCGTGAGCCTTTGGTTGGTCAATAAATCTGGGTGTTTTGATTTGTGGGGACTAATCGGTCGCTTCCAACTCATTAATGTCCGCCGATCTTTGATCCTCCCTTGGCGATCTCGCGCCCCTGGTTAGTCCCGTGAGGCTGCGATTGGACGGCCGCCAATGGCCTGTCGTCAACGGGCGTCGCGTGATCTCCCGTCGCTCGTGCGGCCAAACGTGCGAATCGCTCAGCTGTGTGGTCGTGCGAATTAGTATCCTCTCGAATGACACCAATTAATACGTATTATGTTACTCTCTCTCTCTCCCTCTCGTTCCAGCCTCCCCGTCTGCACGTACTTTGGTGATCAGAAAGTCACCCCAAACGCTTGTGAACGGGCTATGCCAGTGCTTGCATGTGGGCCGATATTTTACATGCCCTGTAAATGTTTTAGTCTATTTTTATATTGCATAGAGCAACATTCTGCAGAAAACTTTAATTTTGGGAATTCAAATTGTTGTTAAAATACTCTTCAAATTTAGCATCGACTAAAGTGTATTTTTATATGCCATTCTGAGGCAAAATGAATGGTAATGACAGAAATAGGATATTATAAATACGTTCCATTTTGTAAATACTTTTATACTTTTGTATTTCTTGTAAACTATTGTACGTTGAATTACCATTATTGATATAGTTCATAATGTATCCTTTATCTTAGATGGAATACATCCAAAATGATTGTAACCGGCTTATACCCGTCGTTTCATGGAGGATAACGTTTTGAATTCCTTATGAATATATTTTCGAATCCACTCATCTGTGTATTGAATTATTTTTTATATTAATGTAATTTATAAAATTAAAGGGGTTTTCCAATAATTGCGATTGCACAAATGATATGGTACGCAGTCACGCGAACGGGTGCGAAGATATACACCAAAGACAGTGAAATTCATTTTTTCTTGGCTTAATTCACTGTCTTAAGAGGTTTTATAAAAATGCTTTCCACTTTGTTAATACTTAATTTTTTGTATGGTTTTTATTATTTTAATACTACTACATATAATAAATAGTATGATTTAATATATTTCCAATCTATTCCAATCCTGAATGGAATATTCTTATGTTATCTGGTTGCAATTTAGGGGTTACATTTAAACTCAATGCGGACCGATTTACGTGTGTTTCGGCCGGTAAAATCACATGCAGATTTTGTTTATTAAAGCTTGTTATTTTCCAAATTCCTTAGTGGTTATTTTTTTTACTAACAAATGCTATTTGCTTCGAACTCATCGATTTCACACGTTTTATTTCCTTTTTTATATGTTGTGTGCGCAGACTTAGAGAAATTGTGGTATTTGTGACTACATATAAATATTCCTTTCACAATTTCTTGACTATTCTTATAATGTTTTAATAAGCGGGATTGATTGTGATTGATTCTCAAAATACAGGGTTTAAAAAATTAGGTTAGACAGTAGGTCAGATAATAAGCGTAATCATCTTGACCTTGCTGGGATAATTGATGCAGCTCTTGACTACTAAAAAAAGTAGTTGTAGTGATTGCATTTTCCTTTGGGTTCGTAGAATTTTAACAACCTAGGTTCCGTTCACTTGGCTCTGTGAGAGTAGTCAATTTGAAACAATGGGAAATGATGTATTTCCCGATCTCTGGCTCACACAATAGTCAAGGAGCATAAATTGAAACTCGTACTTTTAATACATTGTTGTGTTGGTGTTGAAGATTACAGGTAAAATATCTTTGAGTATTTTCCTTAACAATCTAGAGAGGGCGTGGCACTATATTTATAACTCGTTCTGCAATGGGATCACATTTAGGTATTCTTATCGTTCCTTTAAACTCTTACACCGCCTTTCATGAAGTGCAATAGTGGTGAAGCCGTAGTAGGTAGTGGCGTAGTCATATCTAGTTTGAAGCTATATTTACGCGTATCAATGAGCTAAGTCATGCATTGAAGCCTCGGTTGTTGCGATGTCCGAGAAAAGACTACAAATTTCTTTTCTTCTGACGATGATAGGTATAAGAGTGGAGTGAATGGTATGAAAGGAAGGGATAGACGGGGTAGACAAAGAAAGTCATTGGTGAATGTTGGCGGAAGAGACTCTTAAGATACGTAGTTTAAGTGAGCTTTTTCCCCAGTCATAATAGAGATCATATTATAAATTTTATTTTTAAATTTAACCAGCTCTAAGAAGTGTGAAGTAAATGTTATAACATTTATGACGAAAACATTTTCTTTTGAATAACCGAAATTCTCAGTAACTAACTAAATATACTTGCATAAGGTTTTAACTTGACTCATTTTTTTCACGCAGTACGCAAAAAATGCCTTCACGGCCTAATTTTTTTTTGCGATTCTGTAAAGATTGCTGCAGTTAGTAATTGGTTTATTTAAAAAAAATAGTCGATAAAGCATACACATTTCGCATTTTTAAATTTCTGACAAGATCTATCCGTTGGAAATTCCTCATTTTTTTAAATTAAGTCTCTCTGGAATGTATACCCATTACTTGCGTTCTCTATATGATGCATGAAATTTGTTTAATGCTTTGTGGTGACCTATTGTTGCGTCACAGTGCTGCCGGCAGTAGGTGCTGGCCATATGTCTCCCATATGTCCCATAAGTTTCTCTGCAAACAGTCCCCTTATATTCTGTGTAACAACCTAATCAGCGGAAAACGTTGAAATCACCAAAACACTTAAGTGTCAGATCGGAAATGCCATTGATTTCTTAAGAGAATATGTTGAGTATTAAAGATGTTTATGTTCTAGTATGTTTGAGTAAAATGGTTAAAAAAAGTTGAACTTAATTTTGATCTGGTAGTATTTGCTTACGCTGCAAAGGTTGAGTGAGATTAAGGAAATGATTTCAAGGTAAACGTAATGTTCATGAATGCAAAGAATTCCATTTGAGAAAATTATTCGTCAGGACTGGTATTTGAACCCAGATCCGCCATAGTCGCACCGGGTGCAAATTGGTCTATTAATCTTCTAGAAATTTGGTTGAGAAATTAAGGGAAGTGGGTGTTCTCTTGAGTACTAAGCGTGAGATGTCGCTCTGTACTCGCATTCGTCCGCATGGCACCACAGTCTACGGAGATAAAGCCGCCTTGAGTCACAGCCGTGGGTGTTAACCTTGGACGAAATGGCAATAAGTATTACTTGAGCGGGAGTGACTCGCTCGGAGACGCCCGAGTGTGTAATTCGCTACGAAGTAAATCATTTGTCTGGACAAGGAGTCGAACCCGGATTTCTTGAATTTGAGCCTGGTGCTTTTATTGTAATTGGGTGCGGGTTCATGTTATAATGCTTTGAAAATAGTTGGTTTCGACTTGCTACACTTTGTCTAGAGCACAATATATTTGTTTATAAACTTTGTATAGTCCACAGTGTATTTATTGTGTGCTATACGAAGTTTGCCTAACTTATTTGAAATGATTGGTATCCTTTCCAATGTCAGTTGTGACTCGGTGATATCAGTGGCGATGCTTGGGCTATATATTGTTTTTTTTTACCTCGCACTCATTTGTTTTTGACTCATTGTTGTGTAAAAACAACGCAAGTGTGAATTTATGAATGTTCTTGTTGACCTTTCGTCTCCCGAGGCGACTTAATCAGGGTTCCTACCAGCCTGGAAAATCTTGAAAAGTCATGGAAATTGAAAAAGGGGCCTGGAAAACCTGAAAAAGTCACAGGCTGTGAAAAATTAGCCTGGAAATCTACTTTTCCAAATAAAAATCTGATTGTTTTCAATTTGCCTGGAATACCATATTAGGCAATGTCTTGTGGTGTGTGCACATAGGGTTTTTTAATGCCTTGCCTGAACTAGGCTGTGGAGCATTTGGTGTTAAGCAGTTAATTATGTCCCTAAGTACGGCAAGAACGTGAGAGGTAAATAGGTTTCAAATCCATACAAGGTTATCTAATGTGCTTCCGTTTGGTGGCCAGGGCAAAGAATTCTCAGGCGAGGCAAGTGGCCGGTAATCCGCCACCGATATGGAGGGTGTGTCCACCACCTTATTGTGTTTGAGCTTACTTCGTCATGGATGAGACCTGAGAATAATATGCCATCAGAAAGGAAGCCGATTTCCCCCAGAGCGATAGTGATGGCACCCAATTTGTTGGGAAACTTTATTCTCATATAGTAAATACATGCGTTAATGTGTTGTGCTACTATTCTTGCACGTTCTTTAGAATTACGCAGTTACCCAAGAACGGATATTTTCACTTGGAAAAATGAAATGCTTGGCCTAAAATACCTGTAAAAGTCCTGGAATTCCATAATCTCTGATCCTAATTAGTTATTCCCTCCCACTCGCCAGGTAGCGAGCATTTGCCAATGCCATTTGTCTCGTGTAGAGTTAGACCATAAGTTGTTGTTGACTACCAATATAGAGGCTGATAGAGAGATGAGGTGCGCAGGCTCATCATTGCAACATCATTACAACATATCTGTACCTCGTCCGAAAGGATTGTAGTACAATATTTAGAGCATTGTTACCTTTTCATTGCGTTGTTCCTTATTTACCTCCCCACCTGATGGTCGTTTGGAGTTCGTGGACCTTATGGATTGGAATAGGGTAGTAGACAATACTTCATCGTTTTATGAAACTATTGTGTGTAATTGTTTGGATATCGTTTAAAAAATGTGGGACTGTTGATTTGAGTTCCTAGGTAGTTACGTAAACGGAATATTTCCTTTTTAACTGCGAATATGTAATTCCTGAGCGCAGTAATTGTATCTTTGTCGAAATTATGTAATGTTCCGCGTTATATAGTTTGTTGTTTCCACCTTACGTATGCCTTACGTAAAGTGTGTAGTAGGTATATATAAACATAATTTTGATAGCATCTCTCTTTCACAGGAGGAAGATAGAAAGATCTTTTGAAAAACCCTTCTTACACCAATAATTATCATGTTTTCTTCAATGTGTTATCCATGTCCTATTAATGGCGATGTCGTCACTATTAATGGCGTTAAACGTCTTTATTCCCTTCCCAATGTTAAGTTTAGTGTTCACATAGGTTGACGCTTTCTTTGTGCATCAGCATTATGCTGATAAATATTAGTGCCTACTCGCTGTGCTGTTTCTGAAAGTGAACTTATGATCCATTATTCCTCTTATACTGCGTCTTTACTTTCTTTTTCTCGAGGTGGGAATCATAACCGACCGAACTATGTTTCCTATTAAATGTCACCTGCATAGTCTGAAGAAGTGCTACTTCCAATTTTCGATGACTTCAACCTCATGCTGAGAAAACAACCATTAATTTATCAAACACGTAAATTGACGGAAAAGGTTTTCCATTTTTCTCTTCTGTGGAAAAAAATTGAAAACTTCGTTGACTCCAATTGCACGATGGATCTTCTAAATGATTCCTGAGAAGGTTTTTACGCAATTATATCGTATATTTGCTATGTATATTTCAGAATTCAATATGCCTTCAGAATTGCAATACGTCGAATAATCATGTCGAGCATGATTTGATCTTGGCTTTTGATGTTATTTGAGTATTACTAGAGATTCAATTGTAGATTCTGTTTTTAAAAATACCTTTTCCTTGAAATTTCGCTTCGTTAGATACTGGAGTGTCTTATTTACCTTGTGTCCTCTTCTGCTGCTCCTCCTGTCAATTTTTATTCCCTTCCTTCCCCTCCTGAAGCTGGTGTTTTCGCGGTGACGCGTGAATTTTCATGCCGTTAAGTGCTTGGATTCATTCGACCTTGAAAAAAGTAACTGGGAAGGACCGGGTCCGAAAATAATCTCGTCTCAGTCCGATTGTTTTCTCTTTTTTCCGATTTCGGTGAAATTTCGAGCGTCGTCTAATCGCCTCTCATCGATTGGTCTGGGCTGGACTAAGCGTTAAGCGTTCCAACAGGTGGTTTTGTGGTGGATTTTTCCTCCAATTCCGTTCGTCTTTTCCATATAATAAAAAGGAGAGTAGAAGGCGTCTTGTCTGCACGAAAGTTAAGCCTAATTTTGTCGTGTAGAATGATCCGCCTAGTATGGGTATCGTGTTCAATTCGTTCATAAATTTCCATAACTTTTGTGAATAATGTAGTCCTTCTTTTTGAAATTATTTCCGTTTTGCATTGTGTCAAGTTGAATCATTACGGTACCGCACGACGATTCCGCTCCTAATACCCTTGCTTTCGGCGTATTGACAATACAGTATACATCTGTCCGTAGTAGCTATTCACAGCCATTTATTTCTGAATGGCATATTCAATGAGGAACAAGTGACAGATATAGTTCCCCAAACCCAGTTTCTATCAATTTAAACGATAATTTTTGTATATGGGGCCACAAGTTTGAAAGATGTTACCCGAAATTATAAAAATGGAAGGGAATTACCATAAATTTATGTTTTTGCCAAAAACAATTGTTGTTTTTCCTGATAGACGTTAAACATTTTTGTAATAATTATGTAAGAAATTGACGAATGTGTAAGGAGACTTTTTTATTCATTATTTGCATATTTTTGTAACTTTAATAATTTTCGTAATGCTGGCAGGGCATTGTTTATAATTAGGATGGCACCCTTAATAGAGCTGCATCATTCAAGGCTTCTTGAAGATACTTATTATTCTTTTTCTTTTTTTAATTTACTTCGTTACAAAGAAGGAAGTAATAAAAATTATCATTATCACGACTGATTCATCCATAATGGCCGAATTCACATTTTAATGGCTTCGAAATTCCCCTGCGCTATCGTATCGTATGCAGGGTAACTTCAGCCGGGAAAACCTTGAATAGATACCTGGAAAAGTCATGGAAATTGAAAATGGGGCTGGAAATCGTTGAAATATCATCGAAAATGATAAATTAGCCTGGAAATGTGCTTTCCCAGGTAATAATCTGATAGTTTTTAATAAGTGAGTAGTACCATTTCAGGCACTGTGTGAATTAATGGTTTTTAGTAGGTGCCTTACCTGAAAGGCTGTGGAGATTTTATTTGGTGTTTAACAATTAAAAATGGCCCTAAGCTAACCTTTCCAATCCTATTCTTAACACTCATGCTGAGGAAGATGGAATATTTGTGTCTCCTCTGTTTGTGCACTGGTAATTAGTGGCCCTCGTCGTGGCCGAGATCTAAGAATACTGTGACATCAGTAAGGAAGCCAAATTTCCCTGGAAGTGGTGGCACTTCGTTTTTTGGGAAATTTTATTCCCCCGTGGTACATGCATTAATGTGTTTTCCTCCTATTCTTGCGCATTCTTTAAAACATATATACAATTACCGAAGAACGAATGTTTTCATCTGGAGAATTGAAACTTTTGCCCTGAAAAACTTGGAAAAGTCCTTTAATTTCAAAATCTCTGTCTGTGGCAACTATTAATGCTATTCTCTTTAATTTAGTCTCCATCTATTCTCTTCTTTTATCTATGTTTTCAGCGTATCAACTGACAACTGATCCATTCAATATGGTCGAATTATGTAGTTCTTTCATGTTGTAAATTATTTCCGTTTTGCATTTTTCTAGATACATCACTGCGGTAACTGTGCTACTAATGCCTTTGCTTTCGGCGCGTTAAAGACACTACTGATCCATTCAATACGACCAAATGCGCATTTTAATGGGCTCAATATTCTCCTTTGCTACCGTACCGTATGGTTCCATATTTTCTCCTCTGTAATCTATTGCCTTTCTTTCCGTCTTACAGTCGCCTTCACCCCTTCCTCTACTCCCCATATCCCGCGCTTGTCCTTTCTCAGTTTTTCAAGGACGGAATTAAAGAAGACGCATGGTCATTCTCCTCCTTTTCTTCACTCGAATGGGTTCCGACCTCGAATCTGTTCCGACGCCAGCGAAGTGTTAGCGAATTCGCCTGATTCGGTCGCTTGATTTTATCACTTCTTCGAAGTCCCAATCCTAATGATGTGGGCAGCGGTTGTCTATCTGAGACACGCTTACTCTTAGAACCCTTTCCCCTTTGATGCCCTTTGGGGCATTCGAAAAGAGCTGAATAGGGGTGGGGCTCAGTTTTAAGGACATAATAGTATGTGTAAATTATGAAATTATTTTCTTAAATATTAGGAAAATAGATGACACACGCGCAAATCAAACAGCTGATTTGAGGTATCAAAAATAAAAGCTAAGGTTTGGGCTTCAGTGCTCCAGCTTCTAAGTTGATATTGTGCCCTTAGTCCTAAGATCTTAAGGTGATAGGAGCGATTTTTGTTTACGTATAGATTTACATGAAGCTTTGCGTACGTGTTCTTACGGAGAAGTGAAATAAATTGAATCATACCAATTTTATTTTTGGAAATTCAATGATATTTTAATACGTAGTCTTATGGCACATGACATCCTTTTCGTAATAATTTGATTACGTACGGTCAGATTTTCTTCCAAACGCGAAATAATGCATTTATTATTATTAAGGCCGTTTTACACGGTACATTTGTTTGTACAAACTCTTCCGTGAACTCTTGCAAAATGTATCGTGTAAAGCGGCAAATTGTATGAATGCTTGTGCGAATGTCTCAATGCCTGCACGGGAAATAGAACCTGTTCTAATTTCGTTGAGACAAACGTACAATCTCACGTACATTCGTTTGTACAAAATATTTCATCGTGTAAAACGGCATTTACAATTGTTGTGAACAAATATCAAGGTGTCATGCCAAAGCCGAGTCAAAGATTCAATAAACATTTGTGTAATTTTAGTAAGAAGATTCTTGTAGCTTCTTTTATCGATAAAAAATGATTTTTTCGGGGTTTGCTGCGTGTTTTCCTTTTCTAATTGTAAGGAACTCGACGTTTCGCTCCTCGTACTGTGAACGTCGTCACAGTATGAGGAGCAAAACGTTGATGCACTTAAATGAAATGTGCCCCAAGAATTTTTTTTCCACTAACTGCTTAAAAATATTAAAATGTGCACTCAATGACTCACGATTATCGCTACAGCCACCTTAATATGTGTATTGCTACGACTTATGTGTGTGTGTTGTATGATAATTGTAAGTTAGGCAGCCTGAATTTTATTCTAGATCAAGGGGTACTCATATTGGTGTAGAATGAAGAAAGTGTAGTGGGGGACAGCGCGCTTTTCCGGGCATGGTGAGGTAGGGAAGGAAATTGCCAAAAGAAATCAGGAGAAGGCAAAGTAGCTTTATAAGTGGAGCAGGTAGTAAGAGGTAAGGGGATACCGATAGGGATGAACACATGCTGTTATGAAAGGTAGGATTTAGGGTAGGTAGAGAGGGGGAGAAAAAGAAATATAAGGAAGGGAATAAGGAGAAAAATAAAGATATTTAAGAAAAGAAGAAAGGTTTTTTTTAATGAGTCAAATGAAAGGTAGGAAGTACGCTGATCGAACGAAGGAAATCATGTGAAGGATTGTCTCTCCACGGTTTACGAAGAACGAGTGACAGGGTTTCCATGCTCGTTTATTCCTTCCCCAATCGGTAGACTACCTGTAGTTAATAAATAAATTCTTTTAAACAAATTTTCACCCATGGCCGGATGGGCCATCTTTAAATTTTGCGTGAACCGCATTTTTTTCCAGCGGAAAAATGCGTGGGTTTGCCGACATAACCGGATTCAAGGTCGGGTGCCTTAATAGGGATCTGGTTGGTTTGGTGGTCAGCAATAAAGTTAGTGGAAAGAGGGAATGGGTCCGTGTCCTCGAAATGCTTGCCTACCCCACTGAAAGCTCTTTTGATATTTACAGCGAAGGCACGCTCCGATCACTGGATTTACGTACTTTCGCATGCAGTGTAAGACGCTCCGTATTAATATTATCAGTGTTCAACAGGTTGGAGGTAGGTTTTTGATGGACTGTTTCTACTCTCCTTGTCCATCCTGGGGAGTGAAACTTGCTCAAAGGAAACTTAGTGGTATTGCATGATAACAAATTTGTATTCAAACTTTTACACAAACTACAGATTTTTTCGCACTCACACGTGACACGGGTCTCAATGAATAATCATCATCATCAGGTCTCATGACTTAATGACGATTATTCATGAGACCTGATAATGATTATTCATTGAGACCCGGGTCGCGTGTGAGTGTGAAAAAATCTGAGGTTTGTGTAAAGGTTTGAATAAACGTTTGTCATCTTAAGGAACTTTTCATTCAAGGTATTGAAGTTTGTATGTCATGCGAAAAGGCGACGTCATTTTGCTGTTAACCTTAACTGCACTTTAACCGCGCCTTGGTCAAGTTTTAATCCCAATCCTTTAGGACAGAAAAGCGGTAAGATGCGAGGTGTATTGAAACAGATCTGTTTCATTCAACTCATAGGTATGCATTGTATAATAGATTTGTCCTCATAGGTATAATAGATTTGTCCCTGTCTCTTATTCGACTCTTTCTTTATTCTATCTTTCTTTCTTTCGATCGACTTTCCATCGGTCTCTGTTTTGTGGTTATTTGTGCCTTGCTGCCTTCATCCTGAAGTAATAGTATTTGTTTTATTCATACTTTTTAAATCGAGTGCAGTATTAGTAGTTCTAGAAAGGTGCATGTATTGTTAAATTTTGTTTGCCTTAATTTCCATTTCAATGCAAATATTATTTGTCATTATTATATTTATTTATTTGATAAAACTTCGTCAAATTTAGGCAATGAGATTGGTATCAACGTTAGGTTTAGACAAGGAATGGAAGAAAAGAGAAAAAAAGGTATAGAACACTCATTTTAAAAATAATGTACTGTATAATGTAATGTATAAAGTAAAATTCTTAGTACCATAAAACATTCTCAGGAAAAATCTTAAAAAATATATTCCTGAAACTCTTTCCATTCTTTAATATTTCCCATCAAGGAGGAGCGTTTAAAAATGTCATTTGTCCTTCTTTTTGGACATTTTATTTTACAGTTGTGGTCTTTCCTTCCTAAGTTGCAGGGTGTATCCAACCTTGTAGTTATATCCAACCAAGTCTTTTCTTTTGTTGCAATCTGTATATCCGACATAGCCGGTTTATCATCATCCTCACTTCCAGAGATATCCATCTCAGGAGCCCTATCATTGCTGCGAAGCTGTGCGTCCTTTTATGTTTACCTAAAATATACCTGGCCGCTTTACTTACTATTTTTTTACAGCTTCATGATATTAATTTTTTCTCTTGGATCCCAAACAGCTGCGGCGTACTCCATCGTAGGACGGACAGTCGTTGTGACGGCCATTTCTTTAGTTTCATTATTACTACCGTTGAGTTAGTTTGAGCGAAATCGTTCCCTACTCATAACAGAGTAAATATTAAAATTTAATTTTTACATTTTAGCTACTGTTAGAGGCATAAAGTAAGTATTGTAACATTAATGACTCAGAAACTTTCTGGTTGGACTGCGCACTGTTCTCCTAACTGCTTTCTGGCCTGCGCCTAGCGGCCGGGGGAGCGTGCGAGGTTCTGATTTGTGCTGGGACGAGTGCTGCATGCCTGGTGTGGAGTCACCCCGTGCCACACACCCTAGTGGTGGCTTGCACGGTACTTCGTAGATGTAGATGAAACCTGGTATTAAATTACTGACATTCTCAGTAGTTAACTAAATATACATGTACAAGGTATTAACCTGACTCATTTTTTCATACAACCGAAAATTTGTTGTGGTGAATAGTAGATTTATTTAAAAAAATAGTTGAGAAAGAATAAAAACTACATATTGCCAAATTTCTGACAAGATCTATTCGCTATAAAGTCCTCATCTCTAAACTTAGTCCCTTTGGACCATTTCCCATGGAAAATGGTTGTTTTTTTTGCAAATATTTCGGAAAGTATAAACGTCAGTGGCTGGATATTATTTTATTCCCATTGGAAATATGAGATATTTTTCTTTATAATGAGGCCAAATACATGGAATTATATGTGCAGTGATATCTCACTCAAACTACCTTAATATTTCTCGTTACCCAATGCCGAGATTTATAGGCTTTTCCCGACGCCTTATCTATATGTGGGCCCCATTTGTATCTGGCGCTCGTTGAGATTGATGATCTTCGTCTGAAACATTGGCTCAGGCTCTGCAGCCAACGTGACTTACCTTGAAAATAAAAATTGTGACATTGTTAGAGCTTCTTCTTTGTTGGGTGTGTTCGTGTGCGTGTGACGGAGCCAGAAGCTTTTTCGACCTCGTCCACGCTGTTCGTCTTGTTGGAATAATGTTACGTGACGTAAAAATATCGACTGCGCGACGCCGGCTTTCATTCCTTGCTCGAATGAAATTATGTAACATTATTGTTCAATTGTAAAAAGGCGTAATTCATCGCTAGGGGTAGTCCACCGATTGAGATAGGTTTGGGTGGATGTAGAAGTAATGTCATCTTATTTTCTGTTAGGCCCCCTACGCCTTTCTCTTTATGGTGTTTACTTCTTCTGGTTGTCCTGCGTTCTACTTCTGTATTCCATTTATAAAGCGTATATTTCACCACCTTCCCCGCTTCCTTAATATCCTCTCTTCTCTCACGGGCTTCCGCATCCCCTCGCCTTCTGTTCCAGCCACCTTCTCTGTCTCCTCCTTATCTCTTCCATCAGCTCTCTGTCCTCATGATATTTATAAACTTACACGCAGTAAGACGTTAATACTATTGTTTATGCGCCATATTAAATCCCATTTTTTTTACAAAATATTGCAAGGTAATATTAAAAAATCCCTACTACTCATGTCACTCCAACCTGTGGATGTCGGATAATTTTAACACGTTTTGGCCGGCTTTTGAAGCCTTTTCATCCCATTGCGGCATCCGGCACATTTTGTTGCCCTCTTTGCTTCGACTGGCTCCTGCCTGGCAGCGGTGCCTGCGTCCTAATAATAATGACTAAAACAAAAACGGGGAGACACACCCCAGCGCCTCTTTGTGGGCCTTCATTTTGGGTGGTACCTCTTAGCTGCGAGGCACGCCGGTTTTAGACCGTGTACAACGACGAGTCGGAGACTTTCTGGAGGCGGTCCTGACCCGAGTGAGGTCCGTGATTCACCGCACGTCCGCACCGTCATCGTTCGGGTATCCTTGAGATTTTAGAGGGATGCTATCGAGGCGGATCCGGAGAAAGCGTTCAGGCTGCACATGAGGACCCGGAGAGAAATGCTGCCTGCGTCTCACGTGGTTTTTAGGCGAGGCGGCTGACGGCTGTAGCGACTCGTGGGGGGCTTTGGAGGCATCTATCACTATCGGGAATGTGACCCTTCGATTCCATTTCTAAACTTTGCGTTGAGCGTATTACGATGTTGCATCTCATCTACGTCCACATCAATGAAATTCCGTGCAAGCCATCTTCAGGTTGTGTGGCACGGGGTGATTCTACATCAGGCATGCAATACTACTCGTCCCAGTTCAAATTTGAACCACGCACGCTCAATAAAAGCCATCGGAAGAACTTTTGGTAACACGATACAGGGTCAAATTCCCAACAGTGTAAGGGATCATTAAAATGGAATGACACAAATTACGAAAAAGTGTATAAAAATTATAACAGAACAATCATAAGGCATAGATTGGGAGATAATTCCAATAAAATATTTCTGCAGTAATGGAAAGTAAACTTATTAGAGTTTGAGAAAAGGCATGGCCTGTCAGAATTTGGATATGGAAGAATTGTAATTCAATGATAAAATTACCGGCCTCTTGGTGAGCACCATATTGCCGCCGGGAGAACATTGCAAGGTCAAACCATTAACCAAGGGAGAGATACATTTACAAAATACCCTGCAAGCCACCTTAAGGGTGTGTGGCAGGGGGTGAGTAGTCACCAACATGCATTGTACTATACTCTGTTAAAGTTAGTGTAACTACGACTATTTATGCATTAGCATAAATCATTACTGTTTGTCTGGAGGCGAAGCCTCGCAAGCATGCACTACATTATAGGTGTGCTACCAATGTTAGAAGGACCGTTAGTATTTTGCAACTACATAAATGGACAGAGATACAAGAATTATACTGAAAAAATGCACGGCGTGCTGTTAGTACTATGTAGCAGATAAAGATATAAGTTTTAGGGAGTGCAGTGCACGGATTAACATACCACTGACAATTAGTATTACTATTACTTTTATTTCATAGATATTACGAGACATTTATTCGTGCAGAAAACAAATCATGCGAAATATTTCGGGCGAGTTGGATGCATTCTTCATAACACGATTTCGTTGGTTGGTTATTTGGGGCCGACGACTCAAGCCATTTGCTCCTTTGTGTGCAGGTGGGTAGGTTGGTAAGTGGAGGACTTTTTAGGGTACGGAGGAAGGGTGGAGGGAAAGCCGGTGTTAGTTTACTCATGAGGAAAGATGCCTATGCGATCGCAATTTAACGTGCCTTCCAACGGACAGAGGACTGAACTTGAAGTGTTTTCCCTCTGATATCTTTGGGTTCAGAGAGGGATATTATCGAGGTGGATCAGGAGCAAGTGTTTTCTAGACTTGAAAACTTGGTAAAAAATTCCGAAATTGCCGGAATTCGATCCCGGAACCTCGAGATCGGATGCCAGTACTCGAGGCAGTTCACCAACCCGTTACCCTACACTACTTCTCTCCCTTAAAATGCCCTCACCTCGTTAGGATTTCATGTTGGACAGTTTAACTTTGATAACATTGTGAGAGACGCTGCACCCAGTACTATCAACAAGTGGAAATGCAATCGCAAAAGGGAGCGAACTTGGTTCCAAACTCAGTCCTTGTGTAATGACGGCAATTCCCATGAAAGTTTGATACCGCCTGAGGTCAAACTCGGATCCCAGCAGCAGGAAACCCTTGTCGTAGAGTCTGGTATTGTAAACTAATGTGGCCACCTCTTTAACCCCTTTTTTATGTGAGCATATTCGCGCGATAATGCCATTTTTGCCTTTTTTTAATTTATGGAAACTTGCATGCGTTAGAATAGTGGGTACTGTTCAAATTGATGTTACTATTAATGGCTCTTCTTAAATCATTCCCAATGACCGTTTTCAATGGTTTCAATGTTTGCACTCGAAAACCTTCTGGATCGTTGATGGCCCTACTATGTATTGTATGTATATATAATGCCCATCGTAGGAGGCATTAACCGTATATTTTCGAATTGCGAATTGCGAATTTAATACCACATCGTAAATTATATTGTATTGCTTGTTTAGCAAGACTCTAAAACCACCTGAGGCAGGGGTGGTTTAAAGGGGGTTCCGAGGGGGCGTTCTCCCCCGTAATTCCTGGTGAAATGGTGACCTTTAGGTTATCCATACCACACAGGCCCCCGGAAAGGAGCGATCCGCCCCCAAATACAATTACCTTAATCCGCCCCTGACTCGAAGGCCCACTTTAGGGCCCTGGGGCCTTTCATATGCTGAATTAGTCCATTCCTAGTGTGCCTAGGGGCAAAATTTTATGAATATCGGTTAATCAGTTCATTCGTAGTAAGGTAACAAGGAAAACACCGGTTTGCGACCCCAGGCTCGAACCCGGATCTTGGACCTGATTATGGCTTCAGAGGTTTAATGCTGTTATCTCCATCAGTACACGGAATCCAAGTTTAGCAACGTCCTACAACTCACGTAGGGCCCAATTTGAGGCCCTTGAGCCCCCTGGCCTTTCTCATGTAGCCTAGGAAAGGTCGGAAAACCGTCGATCGCAAGCTACAGGTAGCTCGCGGGTTATCCTATCGAAGGTGAATGAATCCAATTAATGTATCAAACAACTTATATTCAGTCTTTGGTAGCTCGCCACATATTTTCATATTTAGAGAGTAGATTTTTGTGTGGGGGAGTTTTCTGGCCCCTGGCCTACGTCCTTCCTAATATTCTCATTTACGTGTAGAATTTAAAGATGATCGGTTCATCGATTCTTCCGCTATGAGGTAACAAGCAAACACACGCTTTCAGATTTATGCATACATAGTCGGATAGGATTATTATTTGCTTTTCTACCGTTAAATGTTGGTTTTAATGATTTTGCTCCTGTTATTCTCGCTAGTATCGCACTTTTTCCTCTCCTCATCTCTCTCTTCAATTCAAGATACTTCCTACCTCTGTTAATCATTTACAAAGTGCATATTATTCGCCTCCATTTTCCAGTAATTCACCCTCCTAAACGGTAATCAGTACCCTTCTATTCTGTTTTAACATAAGTCTAAGGCATAAAAAATATGCCTGAGACTAACGTGAACTGGTGAGCCTTATGTTCGCCGGATGCCTTCAGGACGGCCCATTTAATCTAGCGTCGAATTCGGTCAATGTCCTTTATTCATTTGCAAGTTCATTTTTTTCTTGGCGGTGTCGTCATAAAACACAAAGATAAAGGTTCGTCGAAACTGTTTTGCCGGCCGCTATTATCAAATCTTACATGAGGGGGCAATTTTTTTATAATCATCTCTGCGAAATCAAACCATATTTATTTTGCCTAGAGTGGCTTGAAAGCCTCACGCATTCAGAGGCTATAAATTACGTAATGAGTTTGCTAATATGTTTTTAATTATAGGCGCACACACCGACTTGATTGCTGATGCACGATCATTGACATCTATGACGTTTGTCTTGTGGTTTATCGCGTGACAAATCCAATGGAGACTAACGTATCGTTATTTTTGCCTCGCGATGCTAAATTTTTTGTTGGGCGCACTAGGATGATATCATGTGTATTTTTAGGGGTTGTTGGGGTGTCGTAACCGGTAGAGTACCTGCTTCGAATCCCTGTTGAGGCGGGAACTTTTCTTTGGTATTCTGAAACCTTATTCAAGTTAGTTTGAGCTTGATATTTCCATGGTCATAATGGAGACCATGACGGACGAATTAATTTTTTTTAATTACAGCGTCTGTAAGAAGTACGAAGTAAATATTGAAAAATTAATGTCGCAAAAATATAGTGATACATATGTCAAATATTCTCAGTAATAAATAAATATTTCCTCAGAAGTCTCAAGCTTGACTAATATTTTCCCGCCGTACGGTGAAAACTCCTTCACAACAGGTTTTTTTGCGATTCTGTAAAAATTAATGCTTCGGGTAATGGATAATATTTTATAAATAGTTGAGAAAACAAACTTCACACGGTTATCTATTTTTAATAAAAAACTGTACTTTTCCAATAAAGTGTGGAAAAGTACAGTTTTTCGTTAAAAATGGATATCAATCATTTCCACAAAGTCAAGCCTGAAACAATCAAATCTGTGCACACGGTTTGTTTTTGACGTAATCTGGTTGTTAGAAATTCATAATTTTTTCAATGTTCTCCCTCTGAAACGCACAGTCGTCATGTATCCCATACAAAACAGCTTATATTTGTAGGCGAATTGCTCGAAAAGTAGTTCGGCAAGGGGATAGTATTTCGATGGTATTGGAAAGAGCAGTTTTATCTTTAAAATGAGCTCAAATTCATAAAATTCTTGGTGAAGTGATATTTCGCTCTAACTTCCTTAAGTCCTGTGTGGAAATCCTTTCAAGATGTACTACTACTCCACCAGGGATGTTAAACTGTGGACCTTTTAACGCCTTTCGTTTTGAGTTGTTGAATGCCGACTTAATTAATGAAGTTATTCATAAAATGAATGACATGAGTTATTAAAACATATATTTGGAGCGTGCTCTCCAATGGGAGTGTTGCCTGGACAGTAAAAGTTGCAGAGCAAAAGAGATTGGAAGCAATGGAAATGTAGTGTTACCGAAGAACGATGATCAAGTGGACGGAGAGCATTACTAATGAAGAAGTCCTCAGAGGAGTTGGAGAGAAATAATGTTTGATGAAAAATGAGAAGATGAATAGACAAACTGACTAGACATTGTGAGACACCTCAATTCCTCGTTTCCTCAATTTTATTAAAAAATGTGGATCCAGTTACCATCCTGTAGCTCTGCTTATATTTGTGCACACGTTGAAATTAATTTTTTTCTTGCATTACTTTATTAATTTATTCTTTAATATCCGTGGTAAAAGTATGCGTGGATGTCTGTTTGTTTGAAATCATCACTTTCTCAAATCTTATTACGGTGGTTGGATGAACGGAAACAAGGAAGTGGAAGAAATAGTGTTCTATATTACTTGTGAGGGCCGCAAAGATAAGATGTGTAGTGGAACTTGTCCCTGCTAATTGAGAAAAGTCTGCTCACCTTGTGGAAAGTTTGAGGTTGCCTTTATTGTTACTTGCTGAAATATTTTCTTGTCCTCTGGTAACAGTTTAACTTCAAGATTGGGTTAAAATCTCCGAGGATGTGGATGTCCTCAGGTATTCGTCTCTCGAATCCGTTATTATCGAACATGTGGCGTATATTTCCTGGCATGATCCATAAGAAGAGACTGCTGCGCATATGATTGCACGAAATTGTGCTTATTTATTCGTAAAAAAATAGTTTTTTAATAAAAAATGGATAAGAGAAAAAAAAATATTTTGTAGCTCGAGGTTTTGTTTACATATTGAGGTTTTTATTTATTATTTAAAGCTCTCGGCTAAAACTAATGGAATAAAACTGTGCATTTTGCAGTGAACAATTGCATATTTTACACTCTCAAGCATGACTAAAGCAAGAATGACTAGGATTACTAAGACAATATATAAGAAGCACATGTTGATATTTCGATGGCAACGTCGGTATAACTCGTCAGTATGCTCTCGTTTAAAGATTCGTTGAAAAGATCCGTCGTAGATTTTTGTAAGTTCTTGCAGAACTGCGTAAAAATCAAGGAAATAGATTAAAGGAGTATGTACTCTGCTGAGATATCATAACTGGGGATAATTTGGAATTGAAAAAATTATGTTTTTTGTGAAGTTTATTTTCCATTTGTTCTAGCCCCTGTTCTTTTTAGCTTTGGAATGTTGTTAATGCACAATGCACGGATAGTTATTGGTATCAACCATTATCGGTAACTGTTGGTTATTTCGACTCTTTTCACGTTACCTTCCGAGGCGCCCTCTGCTCGAACCTCTTTTCTGCCCACAGTGAGATGGACGATTTCTTCTTCATACAGCTTTTCATATCACAAAAGCTGTCGGTAATTTTGACTGTAACTTTACAATTTGTATTATACATCCATCCTAAACACCTTGGGAAATAGAACCTTGTCTCTACTCAAAAGAAAAGTATTTCTTCTTCATTAAACCTCATCGTCAGTGATCCAAAACCATTTTAAAGAGGCTGCGGAGCATTTTGGATGTTTATACACATGGTTTCTAGTTACCCTATGCATTTTCAGGTCTCTTCTCAGTTAATAAAGGGAAACGATGTCCTCCTTTTTTCACCTTCTTTCATCACTTCCGTTTTTTTCAATGTTCAGAACATTTGAAACTTTTTATAGGTAGATACTTGGGGCGGGTCCTTCGTCAAATTACTTATACAAATTAGGATAAAAAACTTTTTAACTATACTTTTATGCCAAAAACTCTTTGCGGAAAAACTGTAAAACTTTAATGGAAACGTTTATGTGGAGCGACACACAATAGTAATTGGTGCGTATTAACAATTTTACAGGAGTTGTCGGTCGTTATGACTTCCGAAACACCTCGTGTGTTCTCAAACATCCTCTCTCCTTTTAAGATGAAAACGATGTAAACTTTTTTTCACTTTTATAATGTTGATGATGAAAACATTTATTGAAAATATTACGTGGAAATACTTGCAGTAGCAATTGATATCGGCCATTTTATAGGAGTTGTTTATCATTGTGATGTTTGCATATATGCTTGTAAAACATCCTGTGTATTCTCAAACCTCTCTCTGTCTAACATAAAATGAGAACGATGGCATCTTCTTCGTTCGTTTCCCCCCTATTTATCACTTCCGAATCGTGTTGCACCCCTGAGTGTCTTCCGCGTCCCCCACTCACCCTCGCGATGACTGGCTTCATTCCAGAGGGGTCGGTTTAGTTCTTGTGTGCGTGTGTGTGGGAGTTTAATGAACGCTCACGCCTCGTCCCACTCGATTGTTTTTATTTTTGTTTTGTCCCAACATTCCTCGGGGCGCCGCCGCCGTTCTGTTTCCGCTCCGCTGCTCGTGGCGCTGGTTCCCCACTCTCATATGTCTTCAGTCCTTCGCCCTCCCGTCGCCTCTGGTCCCCGCGTTCCCCCTTGGGGTAGTAATCTTCGGTCTCTCACGTTCCGGCTTAGGCTGCAATCTTCCGTGTCTTCGAACCTGGGGGAATTATCGTAGAGTCGTAATTATCGCATGCGATAATAGCTTACTATCGTACGTTTTTGTTGAAGTAGCGCATGCAACTTTCACATGATATTTTTCGTGCCATAATTATCAAATACGGACAGGATGACAACTTAACAACACTAAATCGACGAAACCGTGCGATAACATTGATATCTTCGCATGCGATAATTATTTCGGCGTTCGAGAATGGATCTCGAGGGATGTGATCCGATACGAACTGTACCGGTACGAGTTTCAGACCGAGAAGATACGAAATTATCCGTTATGGTAAAGTTTCTGCCCGGGAGAGGTAGGGAATTATCTGCTATGATTAATTTTGGGATTTAAGTGACCTTTATAAGATAATTGGTTCTAGTTCGATACTAATTATTTTAATGAATAAAGGCACAAGTATCCCCCATCTCCGAGTTCTGTACTCAAGCTTGCACGCGTACTCCGAGCCCAGGTTTCCTTCCGGTCCGACGGCAAGGGTGCCGCATCAGGGCTCCTAATTCAAACCAACCGTCGGGTGTAAATCTCTCTTTGCTCAATAGGGCTCCATGTCGACTGTGTCAGTCAAAACAAATGCTAAATCCAACCTTTTTTTCAAAAAATCTACTTTCACTGATAGCATGTATTAGCTCTTTAGAAACAAAGTTTTGGTACGAAACATGCAGATTATTTGATAAGTGAGAGTCGAACGACGAAACAGTTATATGATTGTAGAGTGAATGGTGTGAGATAAAATGGTAGACAGTAAAAGTCATGTGGATGTGGAGGAAGAGACCTTGGAGAGGAGAAGTATTAGGAGTCTTAAGAATCGGAGAGCGTGTATCGAACAATGCATGAGTGTAAAAGAAGCGAAAGAGGTATGCAAGGATAGGACATTATGGAAGAAATTATTAAAAGAGAGCCAAAGTCCGAGGCCTAACAGCAATAAATTAATCCTTTTACTTTGCCTACCCCGAAAGAGAACGGCGTGATGAGTATTCGTGTATGTATGTATATTTTAGTACACGTTTTCCAGCGATTGGAGCTGACTTCAGCGCCATTTATGTGGAGTTCACGCATTTGGTATGACTGTAGACTTTCCCGGCGAATGATGTGAATGTAGTGACCATCGTCTTCAGGGATACAAGAATCCAATGATTTTTGGATTCTTGGATCCCGGAAGACAATGGGCGAGTCGCTCGTCGTAACGTTGTAAGTTATGGAGAACCTGACCCGGTGTGAAACCCGAGAACACTTCATTCACGCATTGTGACTTGAATTTTTTCAGTAAATTGCCGATACCTAACTGAAAATGTTAGAACGTAAGGTGCCTTAATTTTAATGCCATTCGATTCCCTAAGAGTTTTCTTTTCTAATTAACAGTTTTCGTGGAAATGGTGTAAATATAAATTTTACATTAAAATTCTATTTTCCCCAATTTTAACCAACAGGTACTCACATTTTACACCGTTTAATTTCAAATTCAATCCGAGAATAAACGGTGAAACGAGAATTAGGTGTGAAAATGCATGATTTTGTTTTTCATTTCAATCATAGGGCAATTTTTTTCCTTCTAGTAGCCACAATATGAGTTAAATGGCATTTACGTCATTTATGCCATCACCATTTGCTAATCAAGTGGGGGCTTTTTAAGTGGTGGTTTCAAGTTATATGTTCTTACGTTCATGTGAACCGGCCGTATATCCTTCCCCCCTGATTCCGAGGCCCCTGCCTAGTTCATGAGAGCGGTTGGCCTTCGTGTCTGCATATTCATTGCACACCCACCCTTCCTCAAGGATCCCTTTTCTCATTCGGCGCCTTCCCCGCCCACACTGCTATATTCCACCCCTTCTTCCTCTTCTCTTGTTTTTCTCTCGTATTCATTAGCCGTGCGCGTCACTCTGTCTTGGTTCTTGTTTTAGTACTCCTACCTCTTGTTTTGTGTGACTTTTACGTATGCATACGTAAAACTGTATATATGTTAGGTCTAGGCCAGTGCCTGCCCAATACGTAAATAATGCGTGGAAAAAGCCACAGGCCAGTCTGCGACTTGTTGATCAATGTGAATAACGGACGGAAAGTATGAAAATCGGAAAATGTCACTAACTTCTAGCGTGATTTCCATCTATGATGACCTTTTTTGGGTATATCATACAAGTGAATGACACTCACAACTGACTTCAATAAAATTTACAATAAAACAGTTTCGTTAATTTTCATTCTTGTAACCAACTCATTTAAAGGATCTGATGCTGAAACTTCACTGCAATCACGGTTGAAATCACTCCTACCCACAAAAAGAAGGCGTAATGATCCCTGTGAACACTTTTCCTCGTAAAACTCGGAAGCTTGAAAAAAACTTAAAGATTAACTATTGAGTTCCTGACGGACGGGAAATGTTACTGCATTGTGAAGAGGATTTTTCTGAAACCTTAAAGAGTATCCCTCAAATAATACACAGTTTAAAAAATCACTATCGATCAATAAATATTTTGTTAGTGACGGTCAAATTAAGTGTTGCCACCACTTGTAAAATAGCATGGGCTGGCAACTAGTCTAAGCAACAATTCTTTTCTTCTTCTTTCGAATGGGCCAAAAAGGACCGCCGTAGTTCAACTGTTTATATTTTTTCATTTCAACTTTTTCATCTTCCAATACTCCTTCATTTTCTTGCTGTGTTCCCTTTTCCAAACTTATGTCCATTTCTCCCCCGTCTTCGATTTTTCCCTACCAAAGTGTCCGAAAACCTGCCACTCAGCTCCGGAGTACGTCCCTTGTGGAAATTTCCCTAGAAAATTGAACCCCCGTTTTCCCTATATAATAAACCTTCCACAAATACACCAGAAGTACTTTTGAAAGTCGGTCGCAGTGGCTTAGAATATATTTATTTTACACTAAATGTAGTTGACTGTGAAAGGTGATTTTTTTAATGGTTGCACATCTTTTTTTTATGGAAAAATATTTTGTTAGTCTCATTATAATTAGTTATGATAACTCTGTTTGTATAAATGAAACTATGCAGAATATGTTTTTTGTTTTTATGAATATACATTTTTTCCTCTATAGTCATTCTCCCTATGCACTGCACACTGCACTTTATGAAATTGCTGGTGTAATTTTCCTGTCTGAAGGTTTTCCCTGAGTAGAATTTTGTTCTAGGGAAATGTTGTTCTTGTTCGGAAAACTGACCGAAGTCTGCCATTTCAAAGGATAAAAGTTCTAGGAAAACATTCCCTAGAGTTTTAGGGCATATCCTTAGAAAATAATTTTTTTCTAAGGAATTTTCAAGTTTTTCCTTGCTTTTCCCTATGTTCTAGAAAATTCTCATTGGGAAATTTCCATTAGGGTCACCTCCATTCATCTCCTCCCTAGTAATTTCCATTCCTCGTGGTTCCATTTCCACGTTCTCAAACCATGAACACTTTGCCTTTTTATCTAAGAAGTACTTACAAATCCTGCTGTGTAAATTTCGTCTCCTCCATTCTTACCAAGTGCCCATAATATGCAACAGTTGTTTCATTTTTCCGGGCGGAAAGGGTTTTCAGCCATCTGTATCAAGCACGACGAAATTCGGCATTCGCTACCTCACCGTTTCTCCGTCCCCAGTTTTCACCAGCAGCTCATATTATTGTTGAGTATATTCACGGGCAATTTTAAATGTCCTTCAGTTTAAACTTACCTATTTAAAAGACTGCTTTATCACTATTTCGCCATTTTTTAAAAAGTCAAAGTCTTGTACTGTTTGGGCATCTCTAAGTCGTTAGTGTTCCATTAGGTCTATTCTGATCTGAATGCGTCCGTTGTAACATCCCCAGTTCCTTGTTGACGGAAACCTCTTGCCAATGGCAAGGTGCCAGTCCGTGTGTTTAGCTTTATGCAATTTTGGTTTGCCGAGCACTCTACCTTGTCTGTCGACTAGGATATATCAGATCTAATAGATGTATAGATCTCACAGTTCTATAGATATCACAGATCTATAGATCTCAGTGAAATTGGCAATTAGTTATTTATGTGTGAGTGCAGGTTGGGTTTTTTTGACTTCTCATGAACGACGGAATCATAAAGATTATTCTCAGCTTAATCGTCTAAGCATCATCATTTGAGATTCTACCAATTGATTGATGGGTTTTATCGACGGTGACTACATAGGCTCCGTAGTTTTGGGATTGTATTTAAACAGTCCGACTCGCGAATATCTATTTGCCCTACATCAAAGTTGTATTGTGCTTCGCACATTCTCTGCCTCCCATTATGCCATTTAAAATCCTATTCGTCGTCATCCTTCTATTTCGCGGTTATGAACTGTTAGTTTAATTTACTTGTTACTCATGTCCAAAAACAACTCAAGGCCAATCGCATTGGCTCAATAACATCATTATTAACAATATACAATGAAATATAGCCAAATAACAGGAGTAAACAAATAAATCAAAAAATTAGCATGTAATGTGACCGCGACTCTGTGAGTCATAACAAATACTAAATTCCACCGTTTTGTTTATTTGTTTTAAAAACCCAGCTTTCGGTGAATACATGCGTTACCTATTGAGAACCAAATTTAAGATACAAACTATGCAGATTATACCGTGAATATATCTTTTAATGAGCACTATTTCCAGCCATATGAGCCGACTGCAGCGTCAGTTCTATGAAAGTACAGCATTTCGACATCAAATATCGCAGTATCTCACTAACAACTCACAAAATTAAGCGGTAAGATGTCTGTATTATATTTTTCTTTAATTATCGGTAGTTTTTCCTTCGTATTAACAGTTTTCCGCAAAAATGGCTAATATATGTCACACGAAAAAAATTCCCACCGTGTTTCTACCGTTATCCCTAATGTAATTTCAAGTTCTATTTGCGAGAAAAATAGTGTGGAAAGGTAACATTTTGTTGTTCATACCAGGTAGGGGACAAGTGTTTTCTAAAAATAACCAGAAAACAATGGCATTTAAGCCATTTCACGGGTGAACCACCTTAACAGTGAACAATTAGAACCTACACGGACTGAGAGCGATTGACGAGAGCTGAATTAGGTGGGAGAAGTGCAACAGATACGGGATGAATATAATGGATCGAATTCTGGGACACTATTAAGCGAAACTTTGAATCCTTAGTTACAAGTGCCGTAATATTCTCATATATTCCCATATGATTTATGCTATTTTTGTGGGCTGCTTTATTCCTGGAGCGGTGTTCGAGTTTTTAATTAGGCAACATCGAGAATTATCGGTGAGATCAGCAACGATCACTATGCGTAACCTTTACATGATTGTTTGCAGGATTACATTTTTATTAAATAATATTTATTTATTTAAGTAGTCATGCATCTATTGAATGAAAATTTTAAATTTCTCATTGCCGATAGCAGTCTTTGAAGAATAAGAAATTATAAATATTGAACGGCTCATAAAATGTTCAGGATATGAAGTGTATTTTCAAGTAGAGGAAAAATGTTTTCGTATTTCGCTTAATTTAAACTTTCATACTGCTAGCGTACCCGTTTTCATTATATTTAGACGGGTATCGGAAGGTAAAGGGCTGTTTGGAGGCAGGGAGACGTGGGCTATTAGGAATGAAACAGTAGTTTAGTCGCGTCGTTCGTAAATGAACCCTTATTGAGAAAATAGAAAGAAGATGACCTATAGTTTCTATTTTATCACTATCACTCCGTACAAGAGTCTAGGGTGTCTCCTAATACGTCCTCCATCCAAACTGTTGCTTTCTCCATATCTTTCCGGCCTATCTCCTTTCCTTCCATATCTGAATGCCGTGTTACTGGACAATTGTTTAAGTTCTGAAAATTGAACCAAATTCCAAATTTTATCGTATGAAAGGCTTAGTAGTATTTGAGGGATGTGTCTAATTGGATTATCAGTCCTGAAAACAGAAATAAATAGGTACGATACTAATGCTCCATCCGAGTCTTGCATTCTACGACCTATCACAGGCGATTATCATGGCTTCATGGAAATACCTGTGGCGAGGTTAGAATCATTTTGTTTTCCTTGCGAACAGGGTAATTTCCTGCGTGATGAGTTTTCCAATACTTGTAAAGTGTGCACCTGGACCAGGGAAAATATCTTTTAAGTGTTTGAAAAGCTATTTGTCTTTCAAGCGACTCTGCTATTCGTTGTGGTTAACTTAGAAATAATAATTTTCTGGTTAAATGCAATTGTGATAGCTAAAATTAAATTTGATTGTGCGAAGATTTTTTTTACTTGAAGGAGGTATAAAGAGCATATATAGCTCTCGCAAAAGTTCCTGGAGCTGCGCAGAGGGCGACTTCGGGGGCATGGGCTACCAAACTTTCAAAATCCTGCGAAGCGGGGGAGGAAGGTTGTTTACTGTGGAGGGGTAGTCAGAATACCATTCTAGTTACTGCCAGCACAATCGCTTCGAGGAGTGGGATGACTCTCCACTATCTGCCGTCCCGTTTCGACTCGTTTCACAATGTGACCTCAAGATAGGGTTATTAGTAAAGTCACGATGGTTTTAACCACTTGCATGTTTCTACCTCGTGTCTTCTTCACGAGGTCGTTTGGCTCACCTGATTCACTCACTCTGTCGTTGCTTCCCTCTTTTCCTCTTCGTCATTCCCCCTCCTCTTGTACCTCCCCTTCTTGCCGCGCAGGTCTGCGCCAGGAACTTTTGAGAGAGCTATAAAATGAATTGTTCATTGAAGCTTTCGCGGCTCATGGTGATCAAAAATGTTTTTCGGGTGTGCCGCGTGATGATCAGGTTTAGCCTGACGTTTCGTGACCTCTACTGGTCACTTCTTCAAGAGGGAATTCCCTCTTGAAGAAGTGACCAGTAGATGTCACGAAACGTCAGGCTAAACCTGATCATCACGCGGCACACCCGAAAAACATTTTTGACTATAAAATGAATATTCAAAAATATAACCCTTCATGAATGTCTCTTTTCCTTGCAATTTCGTGTGAGTCCCGTCGCCTTCTTCACAGTTGGCGCATGACGACCTTGAAGGCAATTCTCTCTTGCCGCCACCTCCACCTCTCTGGGTAGAACGGATTATGTATGCCACATTTAATGCCTCCTGCAACGCGGATTACCGCTACGCAACGGCCTTCAGAAACTCAACGCCCACATTCCAGGAAGCCTCAATATTGAATTCCTTGCGGCTGTTTGAGCGTGGTTTCGCTACGACATTTTTGAGGAGCGTACCTGCCGAGCCTTTTTTTTTATTAGTCCTTGTTTTTAAATGTTGTAGCCTTGAAGGTCATCCCTATTTTAATGCTACCTACATCTCAATATAGAGTTTTAATTTCTCTACAAGTTATTGCAACTATCACAAAGTATTACGAATATAAATACGCTCTAGGTATTACGAATACATGAATAATAAATCAACAGAATAGTCTCTTTCGAAAGATGCATTGCTTTGATTATACGAACGTATTAAATAATTTTTTAACATCTTTCGGAGAAAATAACCACACTTCAAGTAAATATGGTAAATGACAAAAAAACGAGTTGTCACTTTGTAGAAAACTCTGATGCTAATATACCTTTATTTCATTCTGTGATACCTATAGTTTAGTGGAGCAAAGCTTCCAGATAGCGATGCAATTCCTATAACATACAGAATTCTGCCTTATATATTGAAACAGCACGTTTTTATAAAATTTGATTTGTAAATTGATAAAATTTGCGTTTCTTCAAGGTGAAAGTACCCAATCTGACGGTTACTCTGTCCGAGGTAATTAATAGCATGTGCTGGCCCTGTCTTAACTTACTCCATTGCAGTGCCATGTGTAAGCGCTCTAAAATCTCATTAATGTAATATACCTACGCATAATATTTCTTTAGTCCCTCCTACCCTCTGCCCATTCTCATCTCGTCCAAGATTCATATTCTTCTTCTTCCTTTTCCTTTCGTCCAAAGCAGTCTCTCTTGAATCAACCTCTTTAATTGAATATTTGAAAAATTGAAGTGAAGTTAAGGCTAAGTTGTATCAACCGTTGCGCTTTATTTTTTTATTTAAATTTTTATTTGACAACAGTATCAAGTTTTGTAAAGTCATACCTTTTTTCAGTTTTTTTTCTTGGTAGTCATATTTACTAAGTCATATCGACCTACTTACCAAATTAAATATTTTAATGCTTATGTCTGTTAGTACAATGTATGCCACTAATAGTGTCAACTGTAGGTTATGAATCAGGTTTCGATATCAAGAGATTTCAGTAATGACAGTGAATAAAATATTCACAAGAAAAAGTTATTTTTTTCCCTTTGAAATAAAATAGGCCCTAAAATTAATAGTATATTTTTATGTTGTATATTGTTTACTTCATCCTTAATACGGGAATAAGACAAACCTACATGCGTTAACAACGACGCGCTATATTTAACGTTTAGGTATTACTTGTTAGGAATAAGACGGAAAGGTGAACTTCCCACGCAGCAGGATTCAAAATAAATAGCATTTTTGCTTGGAAGGAATGAAAATATTGGGCGGGATGATGTGAAATTGGTGTTAGGAGACATGCTTAGAGATTGTTTTGCTCATTTGGCTGTTTTTGCTGGTGGTCATTTTTGCGAGACTTTGACGTGAGGTGATGAGCCCACAGTGGAATGGGACGAGAGGGGAAAGCAAATCAAAGACATTTTGCCCTATCCCTCCCTCTCTCTCTCTCCCTAATTGTCGTGAATGAATCTGTTTACCATCCAACTCCGTTCTGTGTAGGGGCTGGGGTAAATAACTTGGGATATTTTTTTCGCCGACGTTAGGGAGGAGGTCTGTGATTGACTCTGCAGTGTTTTCGTCGAATTATTTCTGCGCAAAATGACCCTCCTCGCTCCGAAGCGACCGAGCTATCCTTGGCGTGAAATTCGCAGTTTAACTATTGGCTGTTATTGCTCATGATTCGGTTTTTACAGCTTAAAAATTTATGCTTTGCTAGAGGCCCAACGCGGCCTATCCTCTGGCTGGCGTCGCTTCCCTCTATCCTCCACCACTCATGCTAATTGAGAAAAACAAATGCCGTTATAATACCAAACAATGCTTGATTTAAAGAATTACTAAATAAACAAATAATAAATGTATAATAAATTGGAACCTGCATAGAAATTTCTTTTTTTTAGGTCTTTCTTTACAATTCCGTGGAATCATTATTTTTATTTTATTTCTGCAAAAGAAAGTCTCTTCGCGATAAAATTGATTTCTTCATGCTTCCTCTTGGGCATTTTTCCCATAGACATTCTTCACCAATGGAACGGGTTGCTGAGGAGACACTTTAAAAAAAGCGTAGAATATTTGGGAAACTTTGGCATATCTTGTAATTTTTTTCACAATTTCGTGTAGAAAACAAAGATCTACGACAAATATGAAAGTGTGAATACAATTTCCTTTCTTTTGACTCTTCTCTCGAGTACGTACGATCATTATTTATAATTTTATTAGAAAGAGAAACGAAGGCTGCAAGCGAGAAAAATGATCTTTACATGGATTGACTGTGGAAGTTGATGTGAATGATCCGGAGTTAAACCTCAGACTTTTCTTGTGCAAAAAGCAGCCTATTATCTGTGAAGTTGTGACACTCAATAGTGTGCAAAGTTGGAAAGCTGTTCAATGTGAGGTTCTTGAAATGAAAAAACTGAACGTTGTACAAAAACTTCCTTTATGTAACGCCTGATTGCATATTGGATCTTGCATCGAATGATGTGAAACTGTCATTTCCTTGCTATGTCGATTTATTTTATTTCTGACGAGTAGGAAAATTATTGCGATTGTGCGTTACAAGTGCTGTAATGTTCTTATATTTTTCCATATGATTTATTCTATTTTGTGGCCTGCTTTATTCTTGGAGTGGTGTTCGTGTTTTTAATTGAGCAGTATCGAGAATTAATGGTGAGATCAGCAACGATCACTATGCGTAACTTTTACATGATTGCTTGCAGGATTATATGCCTATTAAATAATATTTATTTAATTAAGTAGTCGTACATCTATTGAATGAAACTTTTTAAATTTCTCGTTCCCGATAGAAGTCTTTGAAGAATAAGAAAGTATAAATATTGAACGGCTCAGAAAATGTTCAGGATATGAAGTGCATTTTCAAAAAGTGGAAAAATGTTTTCCGTTTTCTTTCCTTGCTTGGAAGAATTGATCTAGAAGTTGGTGAGTGTTTCACGGGAGGCGCCACCGACTACGTTGGAAAATCAGTCGGAACCTCGTGCGCAGGAGACTGCATCAACGCTATTTTCTGTCAGACTCGGTTCACCCATATTAAACTTTCGCGCGAAGGAAATTGATTTCTTTGGAATTATTTTACAAAAGGATGTGATGTGACTATGAATTTTGTTCTTATTGTCCCGTATCTAGTTTTGCCTTGTTTTTTTCCTTTTCTCCGCTTAAAAAGATTTGTGTGATGACCGTTAAATTTCAAATGGTATAATTAAAGTAACCCATGCCAGAACGATGAATGTTGCCTATCATAGTGCTTTCCAGCACTTTTTTTTTCAAAACCTAGGCACTGTGATTACAATTTCTGGAGCAACGGTTGTCATTTAAGTTGAATGCACATTTTAGCCTTTTGCGAAACAATTTGAATTTTAAGGCTCACGCTGCGCTGCAGCAAATTATCATTTGAACTGGCCTCCGAATTCGAGCAAGCAGTGAAGCGTGGTGGCCAGAGATGGCAGCACCATGTTGATATCGCTTCGGCAAGGAGATAGAAGGAGAGGAGATAGGAAAACTACCTCTCACTCCTCGCTTTCTTCAACCTGTTAGAAGCTGGAGTACAACTGCTTTAAAATTTCAAGCACACTAATGTTGCATTTTCTTTTTTAAGGATTTTTAATTTTTCTCCCAGAAACCTCCTTACTCTTGTGAAATCAATCCTTTGTTTATTTTGGCGATAAAAATAATGTTGGGAAATTGTGCTGGAGTGATAGTTTTATTTTGTTAGACTCCTGGTTAGAGAATAAAAAAATGTGATCTATTGTGAAGCTCAGTCTTTTCCGAATGCATTCTGTGTGCAATCCAAGCTTATGGCGAGATCGTTAACCGCGCTGGCCTGGCGATCCATGGTTTACGGGTTAAAATCTTTGTCTCTGGCATAAAGTTGGTGTGGGCCTTAGTTTTATTGAATTATGCTGGTATAAATAATGTAATAGTTATCATATACTCAGTTATTCTTGATTTTAATATTGTGTCATCTCTATAAAATTTAATGAAGTCAGGCAAGTTATAGTGGAAATGTCCTCTCTTAAAATGACAGTAATAATGCAGTCGTTTTTTTCGTTAAAGAATGGTATTTCTGATGACGCCATATTATTCGCTGTAAATGAAGATGACCTTCAACGTCTACTGTATCTGTTCAATATCACCGCCATAAAGGATACCATGATAATATCGGCCGAGAAAACTAAATCTCAGCAACACCTTAATGCCCACCCAGATGAATACTAGAGGTGGACGATAATATTTTTGATCAACATTTAAATATTTAGGGATTGATGTGTCCAGTCTTGAGGATGTGATAATAAAGTTCGGCATTAGGTCAATAAAATAAACAAAGCTGCCGGCTGTCATAACGACGCTATCTGGAAAAACAAATACTTTTTGGAGAAGATACAAAAACCAGAATTATCACATATACTGCCGAAACAAGACCAGAAACCTCAAAAACAAAGCGGCGAATGGCGACAACAGAGATTAGAGTACTTCGTAGAATTTCTGGAAAGACCATGAAAAACACGACGATGAGTGAAAAGCACATCAGATCGAAAACATTGTTGACTGGTTGAGCTAAAGAAAAATAAATCGAACGACCATGGTTAAGTAGGAAGGTAGCAATAGACTGTAAACGAGACAACTTACCAATTAGTAGAAAAAGTGTAGGTCGTTATTTATATCCAAATAATGGCCAAATTTGACTCATGCGGCATTCAGAAGCCCTGATTATGACGAACAAGTCGTTCGTCATCATCAGGGCAGGGCAACGTTGGCAGATTGGCAGATATGAAGCCTATTACCTGGTGTAATACCCGTGAAGACTTTATACTGGTATATACTGTTAAAGGATTGCCCCAAAACTAGTACTTTCGTCTCAGAGACGCTGCTAATTTTGGTAGAGGAGAGAGGTGTGAAAAACTCAAGTTATGTAATGGTTTAATAATATCTTAATGTTGTTTCCATGTTTGATTACGTTTTTATTCCCGATGCGGGGTGCTGAATTTCTTCTGCAACTCAGTTCAGATTCGTATTTTGCCCGGGGGTGAATGCATTCGTATAAAAAACGCCACCGTGGCCTTCGGCATAGCATCATGGCATAACGGTCGCGGTTTTTCATCTGTCGCGAAACTGAACCTTAAGTGCGTGTTATAACAAAAATGGGCCGTAATCATGATTTTTAATTTCGAGTGCTTGCCGATTTTCGAGCGGAATCATTTATGAACTCAGCGTGCTTTCATGTTACTATCTTCCTTTAATCCCACGATTATTATCGGTGTTCCGCGAAAAAGTCTTAGGTAAACACGTTTTCTTTCCGTCTTCCATCTTTCGGTGTATTTCAATCGTCCCAGTCCATATTCGTTTGGATTGTTGTGTTGCACTTTTCAGCGTAGTTTTTTTTATCTGGAAGTGATGCAAGACTCTCAGTATGTGCTAACTCAGCGTGAATTAAGAAATAATAACTCTGAATATTGGTTATTTATGTAGTGCTTTATCATGTATGCTCCTAGTCATTTATGGCTCTATGAAGGTATTTATTCATACATCAAAGGAATTTTCTGATTTCTGCTCTGTTTCAATACTTCCCATGAGATTATTTCTTTTTTTTTGGCTTTATGTTAAACGAATTATGCTGTTTATCTGCGTGTGAGGTTAGTCATTCCGATTGCAGTATTGTGATTGGGGTTCCGGAAATTGTATTGTTACTTCTCTATAATGCAAAAGCGTGAACCGATTCTTTGGTTTGATATTTTTTTCATATGTAATACCAATGCTCTTAGACTATGTACTGCCATCGGTCGCTGTTTACCTTTTTCAAATACATAATTTTATAATTATTTATTCCTCCGACTCCTGCCATAATTCCTTCAGTTTCCGTGAAGCTATAGCTCGGAAAAGTTCTCTTAATAGTGTATACATTAGAAGATCAGCTCTCTTCCCTTTTATCACTTTTGTTCTCTAAGTTATTTGGAATTCCATTTATTGTACATACATATCTACAAAATTTTATCTACAAACTCACGTCCTGAAGGTTAGGCAACCCAAATGCCCCTTATGTCCTTCAATTTCATGGATTTAGGGGCTGCCCCTTACGAGGAGCGAAATTGGAGGAGTATTTGTTAAAATTTGCAGTGGGAATGAATTAATTCACCATCAAAAATTGCGTTTATGTAGCCATTTCAGGCTGGTAATGCGAAACGGCCTTATTTTGATATTTTTCAGTGCTGCAGATTTTTATAGATTTGAGACCTAGTGAATACTATGATAACTTTAATTACTTTTAGCAGTATATCTTCAATCTCAGTATTTGGCATCATCATTGAATTATTAAAATATACAGTATTTTAGGCCTGACAGCAAAACCAAGCTCTTTGACTGGCTACCCCGAAAGGAACATGGGATAGGCATGTGTGTATTATCCAACTTTCCTGAATCTATCGAAATGGAGACTGAGCGTTGGTCAACGTTGTAATTATTAGAAGCAAGGCGTCGATGTTCTTATTTAAACGGCTCATGTGAACTGAATTGCTCTGTGTTTATTATTTGTATTATTTATCACGTTCTTCACCCGCTAGCATACATTTGTGTGTTAGCGGGTGAAGAACCGGAGCTTCTCTATCGATTTCTTATGCTATCACAACATGCATGTCTTTCTCGCATTATGGTTACTATACGACCAGTTAGCTGACCTTTACCGGTAGGAGAAAACCAAACGCGTAGCGTACCGTGTGAGTGCTCTTAATAAATATTTAAAGATTATTTTGGTGTAGACCTGTTTTTAAATTAGGCATACGGCTGAAGAAACTAGCGCTCGACTGTTGTATATGACGTGACGCTGTAGTATAGCGCCATGCGTCGGATAGCTGAACTATCCCACATTCATGCTAAGGACCTTGACTCAGGGCGCCACATTGTGGCGCCCCTAGCAGCGACGGCAATAACTACATCCGCTCGAGTAAAGTTATTCGAGATTACGCTGAGAATGTCGGAAGGCGGAAAAATGTGGAGTACGGATGAGAAATTAATGGTCTTTTGTAGCTCCTGTGGACAAAAATGGGTTTGACTACGGAAAATACGGTTTTGCCATTCCACTTCAGTTTCACATCCGTGAACCTGCCACAACTTGCAAAGGGCGAGATATACATATATCGAGTGGGGCGGGAGTTTAAAATAAGGTAACTTCGGTTAATGCTATAAATAATTATAAAAAATATCCAGGGAATTAGCATTTTGTTTAGAAAGTCCATTCAAGGTGGCGAGTGGAACCAATGTTTATTTTATGTAGGGAATTTATTACTGGGGTATTCATAAATGCATTTACCATTGTATCATCTTTGTACTCAGTTCTTAATGTCTTTATCAGCGCATACGCCGTTTGCATGTTGTGTGCATATTTTGCTCTTACATCTTTTGCTTGAAAATTTCTTTGAGGATATACGGCCGACGCGCGCTTGATTAAGAAAATAAGTTCACGCCATAACTACGAGACTGTTTTGTAACTTTGTCAGCCAGGAGCTCTTCCGTGGTGATTGATCTTTGGAATGTTGTGGTGTTAAACGCTATACGCTAAGGCGTTAGTAATTTATTCTATCATGAAGTTAATGGTTTGAGGCGTAACTTTAAGGAACTCCTTCATAATTGAAAAGAAAAAACTTTGTTCGTTCCACATAAATAATTTTATTGCCGACCTAGGTTTCGTCGCTGGGCGACATCATCAGGTGACCAGATGATGTCGCCCAGCGAAGAAACCTAGGTCGGCAATAAAATTATTTATGTGGAACGAACAAAGTTTTTTCTTTTCAATTATTCTATCATGTATGTCAAAAAGTGGTTTAACTATATTTCCTGCCTGAACTTTTATCGTTTCTTGTCGCTCTTCATATTTGATTATAGTTTTCTCGTTATTGATGAGTAGTAAAAACTCGCGTTTTTATTTTTTTCAAAAAGGTATCCTTTACGATGTCTACCGCTGCAGTAACGGTGGAAGAAGTATTATGCCTTTCCATTTTTTGGAATCAGGCCATGGAAAATTCTAAAGAGGTTACTCTTTTTGCCCTTGTTGATGGGCTGAAGTTACCTCACAATATTCTGTATATGCCCCAAAATATTTTTAGTAAATTTTTTTATCTTTAGATTCTGGTATTTTTACAATATTTAGTGACTTGCTTTAGGCAGATGTTCTTTTTTACCGCGCAGTATTTGCGTAATGTCAAAAATAACGATCCAGGAGGCGTTACGCTGAAACTATTCTTCATGTGCCGAGGTCTCTCAAAAGCATTGTACTGGATAATGCTCTGAGGAAAGCTCAGCCTCAAGTTCACACCAGTTCTAAAAACGGAATCCCGTTAGTGCTAGCTGAGTGCAATAAGTGGTTTGAGATTCCGGCCCGAAGTCAAAATTGGAGCTTGCTACATCGTGCATTGCTAAGTGACAGGTATATCTGACGTGAAAGCTTATCTTAATTATTGGAAAACAGGCCTCGTGAGTTTAAGGTAATTTATTCAAGAACTCTTGAAATTGTGAAAACATTTATTTCGAGATGTTATCGTTTCGTGAGCGAATAAAATTACAATTAGTTTTTTCTCGTTCTGTTGTCTTTGAATCCATGTTCGTTCTGTGGTATCATACGCATCGTTTATTGGCTTCGCATTGTTGGAACTCTAGAGATACCCCGCATCAGTGTGAGAATTGTGTTTAAAATACAATTAATACCTATATACTACAAAGGAAACGGTTGTAGGCTTGACCTTGTGGAATTGATCCTTTACGGAATAATTATAAAAACTTTGACACCAGGTGTTGAAACTTTGTTATGACACCAGGTGTTGAAACCCGGGTCGTGTTATTAAATAATTAGTGGAGTTAACAGAGTTTTTATAATTATTCCGTACCTATTTATTACTCTAGTTTTAATATGAGAAATTTGATTTCCCGTCCATACTATGATCATGTTCCGTGATTGCTCTATCATTTTCCCTGTTATGTGTACAATCACTGGATAAAATTCAAAAGGCGAAACATCTAATTACCCAAGGGTTTATAATTAAAATTACTTACAACCTTTCTTTATGAGGCAGGGTTTTTGTGCTCTTTTTGTGAGCGATTATAGTAGAATTGTTCATCCTTCCTCGATAGTCGATGGTACTTCCAAAACGTGTTGGTGCTTCTAAAATGTTTAAAAGGTTTATTTTTTAACGCTTTTATTCAACTTCACCAAAATGTCCGTGGATTTGGGTTAAATCTTACGACCTCATTTTCACTCCCTTTCCAGCAACTTAGAGCTTTGAAATTGGGCGCTAATGTGGAATTAAATTAAGAATGCAACATCATGAAAAATAAAAATTTATAAGAAAATATTAAAAAAAATAAAATAGAAAAAACGTTTTTCTTTAAAAAATTATTGAAAATATTTTTGCGTGTATTTATTTTAATTTCTAATGACTAATTATTAAAAAACGTACCTGGCGTAATTTCTCGTTCTTACTTAGTTTTTGGTTGGTTACTTAGGGAGGCGACCGACAACTGAGGTCATTTGCGCCATTGAGGATGGGTGGGTAAGGAAGGGATTATTCGAGAAATGGAAGAAGAGTGGAGAGAAACCCGGCGTCGTCATTAGTCTGTTCGTAACGAAAGGCGCCGCGGGGTCCACAGTTTAACGTCCCATCTGACGGACGGATTACTGGACTTGAAGTGCCTTCCATAGAGAACCCAAGTAGAGATCGGGATAGGGTTGAGTAAAAATTTTATTTTATTTTTGTAATCGAAAGTTCATTCCGAAAAAGAAATACTTAGGTAGTTTAATGGTAATATTTAGAACGTAATAATAAAACACTTTAGAAGGGCATATTTTGACGCTGAGCTTATAAAGGCACGCCGCCATGTTGGCTTTGATTATGACGTCACTAGGCAATAAACACCGCACTTATATCGCTAAATATACACATTATACTTCTCATTACTACACACGCATAGAAAATATTAACTATTTATTACTTACGAGTTAGCCTTCACTTCTTTGATCGCGGAAACGTTCAATCTTACCCATTGTTTCAGGAACTCCGTTGCCTTGTATCAAATTTTGGACTATTATTACAATTGGTCTCAGCCACAATCTCCCAACCATAGTTCTTTTTTCCTGAAGTCATTATCTAAGAGTCCAGTGAAATTTTTTGCCTTTTGTGCGATTGGCAGGCCCCAGCCGCTGCGTAGCTAATTATGATAAACGAACACATATGCGAAGTATTGCTTAGTGACTGCTCCAAACATGGTTGATTGGTAACTCTTTTTTTTGGAATTTTTATTTCCAGGAAGTTCCACTATTTATTTTCTGGCTTGCCAAATGTATCACAGATTTTAATTTACGCTTGAGTAAGTGTGCGTTAAATTTCATCCTACAGCCTTAATTTCCACCAAAGTCACTGGTTCTCAGCCCTGGAAAACTCTCCGTCCTCGGGATTCGAACCCTCGCCTTTGGGATTGGAAGCCAGCCACCACGCAACCCTGATAGCGTCTTGCTTACATTAGTTTTGTTGGAATATTAACCAAAAAAAAATTTAATTTCCAAGTCGATTCTGAGAAATGTCGTCGTCCCTTCGTGGTAGACGTCCTCGGGACATCTCGAAATAAATATTTATCAGCCGGGAAAAAAATGGAATGTTTGCGTCGAATAGTTGGTGATAATGACCTCTTCTTGTGTGTTTGTTCGCGGCGAGGTTACAATGTCTTGTTTGCAAATCTTCGGCCCTCCTTGTCGTCTGCGAGAATCAATTCTGTTTTTTGTCACGCTGCCAAAACGAGTACGACCTTCGTCACGAAAAGCGTTCTACGATTCTGAAATCGACCTTTTCCGGTCCTGAATGGATCCTATTGTCTCTTCGTTATGTGTGTATGTGAGTGTGTCGCTTAGAGCGTGGGATCATGGCGAATCGCGAGCGTGACGGCGCATGACACGAGAGCGCTCAAACATATTTACGTTTACTGGCGGGAGTCCACGCTGTTTACCCTGGGACTTTGGCCGCGACTATGATATTGGAGTTTATTTCAAGGAAATGTGTATATTTTTTTTGACTAATTAAAATGCGGGATAAAAGCCTTCGAAAGGGTCGTTCAAAGTAAATAGAGTAGCCGTGCGAAGTACCTCCATGAAGTTTTCAACGAGCGCTTTGTTCTTTTTAGAGGAAACGGCACCATCGTAAAACATTGTAATAATCCGACATATAGGTCTATGCAATTTATTAGGAATTACAGTTATATTTAGACACCTCAATCGGTGTACTAATTAATCAATGAAATTTAATTTTTTATTTTAATTAAATTTAATCCATTTAATATCAATAAAATGTATGAGAAAGGTAACGTCGGATATTTTTAATAGAGTGCATCCGTAAAGCTTTTTTATTTTTGATGCATTTAAATAAAAGATAAAATCCTATTAGAAGGTTCAAAATGAGGAGAGATGTATATACTTGACAGCGTTAAAGGCGCCCTTTGATTTGTTTTCCTGCTATTGGCTTGGATTTGGAGTAACTGCATTTTTTAAATATAAAAATCTCTTAACTTTGCATCTCATAAATATCATAGGTGTTTTCCACACTTATTTTTAAGCCGAGCGATGTTTCAACATATGGCTGTCATTTTCGATAAGTAGAAAGATAATCAAACGTGACATGACTGTAAAACAAGATTTTTTTCTGTTACAAAGTTACCGTCAGGCCCTGTGGTGTTTGGAAACTATGATTTCATCCTTGGCTAGGCCTAAGGAATGTTACAGTCAATTGCTGTCGACTGCTCGTTCGACTGCACAATACTATATTACCATAGGGAGTCAGCTATCACATTCTACGTCGGGTGTAACTTTCAGATGAGAAAAAGATCTTTCGTTGTATCTTGTCTTTCTTATCATTCGTTGTGAACATGAATATAATTCAGGAATCTTTGCCCCAGTCCTCTGTTTTGAAAGGCTGTGGGAGATGATGAGAACATGGATCTGTGAGATGTGGATACGGAGAAGAATAGATACGGAGAAGAATAAGGAAGGAAGAAGACGGAATAAACCCTGGGGGTGGTAGGGGGAATAGGAATTGGCCTGAGTAAAGCCGGAGGAGGTACGTTATTTGTGCAGAGGACGTAATATCCGGCAATTGAATACTGAAGGTGCAGATAGAAGGTAAGATGGAATTTTAGGTAAGCTCTGGAATGGGAGGACTAGGGCCGGAATTTTCAAGGCGGTTGGAGCTGTTTTTGTGTGCGTACAGATTTGCGTGAAACTTTGCACTTTTTGTTCTCATTAGTGATACCTATAGATGAAAGTGGAAAAAGTTGCATCGTACCAATTTAGTTATTTGGCAATGCAATGCTATTTTTTCGCTTAGCCTTATGGCACATGACACGTATTTCGTAATAATTCGATTATAGATATGTGTGCAGAAAACGTGATATAATATATTTCATATTATTATAATTGTTGCTAACAAATATCAAGGTATCGCTCAGTGTGACGCCATGTCAAAGATTTGAAAAAAACATGTTAAAATATAATTTTCGTGCATACATTTCGAGTACCGCCCCGAAAACTCGGGTAATAACATGCTTTAAAAATGCATGGAAATAAATTGCAAATATCATTGTAGTATCTTCTCTAATACTGCCTGTATGATGAGTTCAAACGCATCGACAGATGTCGTCCAAATTATTTTTTTCGCCGTACTTTAAAAATTATTAAAATATGCACTCAGTGACCCACGATTATCGCTCCAGCCTCCTTGATGGATGGAGGGAGGCAAGGCACGCGCTGAGATTAAGAAGCACTGAGTCTGAGGCATTTGGTGTTTATGTGTTAATCACAGCTTACGGAAATGATTTACCGAGTATCCAGGTTTTTTAACGCTCCAGTGTTGCAACCCAAAGGTCGCGGTTTCGAAACCCGAATGGAACACGAAATTAGTTAGTTTGTTTTGGGGTTACATGCAAGTACTTGAATTTTTTTTCTCTGGGCCGCAGATATTTTCCTATCCGGTAGAGTTAGAATCATGGCAGCAGTCTCCTGTGCGTTCGAATAAATAGATCTGCATGTATTATTTCTGAATGCGCATTTATTGGCCTAAGTTTCGAGATACTGAAATTATTTTGGTACAAGATAAATAGTCTAATGCCTGTAAAATGAAAGTGAGCTCTTGAGGCCATGCTCGGCAAATAGATATTCAGGAAATGAAAGTACAAATTTCTTGATTTCATCATTCAGCGTTTCCACAAAGTTCGGCCGTAAACTATTCTTTGTGTTTTAGAGATTTATAGATATATTCCTTGGATCGTTTGTTGACTTATCATTTGAGGTTGGGCGTTAGTCGAATCAGCTTGCTTGACCCACGTGAGTGTCACTCCAGAGTTCGTTTCCGGTCAGCTGGGCGTGCTCTCAGGATTGTACGATGGCATGGGAATTTTTTTCCAGCTCTCAATTAAGCAGTCCGCGAGACCACTAACTGGCCGTTAACGCGGGAACTCGTCTGTCCTTAGAGCTCTGACCTTGGGGGCTCTTGATGGATCCGAACTGTGAATTCAAAGCTGCCTGCCGAAGGGATTGTTTTGTAAACAGCTGCCATCCAAACGGCTAGTCTTCTTCTTTTTTGTTGGTATCCTTGTACCTTCATCTGCACTCCCCAACACTCAGGAATCGGATTTAGAATTCAACCTCATTCAATGGTGGATTTTGTCTGCGCTGTGGTGTATACGCAATTTAATTATCATTGAGTAAGCATTGAGTGTGTTGATGGTTTATGTATTTCAATTTAGACGAAATCTATTTTCTGGAATGGTTTTAAGGACGAGTATTGATAACTTGATAAAAAATAAGCTTACACTTAACAGTGAATTATCATTTTGTTCAATGGAATATCATTAATTTTTAATGTGTATCATAGATCTCCGAGTTTGTGGAATGAAGGAGACTGAATTAGACTATTTCTGTAGATGCTTTTTCGTTAAATTGAACTCAGCCGTTACGAGGCAGCGTTCATAGCATTTTTTATCATAAATAGTGTGTTAAATTCTCATGTGTATTGGCGAGTGCTTGTATGCGAGGGAAATTCGAAGTAGTAGTATTTTTGTCTAACGCGCTTCGACGGCTAAGGTAATTTCGCACATACTGTCTGCCACGCGCAGACAGGGGCAACAGCACTCGGACCATAGTTGGGACAGTTACAAAAAAAATTAACTGATTAAAGTTAAAGTTAATCTCTGTAAAAAGTAACTAGTTAACGTTTCAAGTTACTTTTCTGAAAAAGTAACTGATTAAAGTAAAAGTTTAAAATAATTAACTTTTACGTTAAAAGTTACTAAAAAAATTTTAACAAAATAACTTTTTTTAGCTATTTTTCGCAATTGGGATAAAATAAATACAAACTTCAAATACAACAAAAATGTATTTAACTTTTACTTAAAAAGTCATTTAACTTTAATAACATTCTCATTTCAAAATTGTTATCGGACATCCGTCCTATCCTGCCTGAAAAAAGAAGAAAAGGTAAATCGAACAGGTCGACATTCCCCAAAAATTAACGATAAAGTTAACTGAAGTTAGTTTTGTACCGTTAATGTATAATTTTAACGATTAAAAGTTACTCTTCTAAAAAGTAACGGTTAAGTTAAATAGTTAACTACTTATATTTTTAACGATTAATTTTAATCGTTAATTTTTAAAATCGTTAATCCCAACTATGACTCGGACGAATCGGAGGATCACCCCTCCAAACTCGAGCCGATCCCGACGATGCTTTACTTCGGTGACTGATCGGGAACCGGTGTTTCCATCGTGGCATGCCGTTGCCCCATTGCGATGGTAATTCTTACACCTCAGTTGCCAATTATAAGTTTTATAGAGGTATCTGTCGGAATAGCTTCATCGAATATATGTTCATTTCGAGAAGTGTAATTATTAATTTATTCCATATTTCGGTTTCCAGTTTTGACTTTTTTTCATGAACCTATTCGAATGCCTGTGAATAATTGAAAATCAATCATTTTTTACCGATTTCATTGCCTCCGTTGTGGATCTATGCGATGTATACATTTTGTTACATAGCTCACTTCTAACTCAATTTTGATAGTGATGAGAAAAGCAAGGCAAACACTTGCGATGACTCTAGGATAAGTTTAATATCACACCCGGTGAATTTAGTTCTGAGAAATATAAACAGAAGGCTGGAGAAGAAGGCTAACGAATGCCTGGGTGACGACCAGTTTGGGTGAGAGGGACAGGAAAGCGAGAAGCTATTGGAGTGATGAGGGCGCTAGTAGTAAGAAACCTAGAGTATCCGGAAGGACGTTTTGCTTGCTTTGTAGACTTTGAGAAGGCGTTTGATAGGGTGGACTGAACAAAATTAATGGTAGCGCTGTATAAATTTGGGGTCGATTGGAGGGACAGACGTCTCATTCTGAATCTGTATATGAACCAGACCAGAGGAAACACAGGTAAGGGTAGCCGATGGAGAATCGGGATTGACCGTGATAAGGCGGGGAGTGTGGCAGGGATGCTCATTAGCGCCATTGCTTTTTAACGTGTATTCAAAAGTAATGGTACGGGAGGCATGGGGGAGAATAAAGGTAGGAAAGGATCTGATAAAGTTTGTGAGATTTGCAGATGATCAAAAATTGGGTTACAGTCAATGATGACGTGCAATGCGAAAGGTATGGGATGAAGATAAATCACAAGAAGACGAAAGTGATGAGATTTTCTAGAAGTAAGAAGGCGAGACTGAATATGAGGATGAGAGGGCAAAAAAGTGCAGGTCGAGCAGTTTACGTATCTGGGTAGTATTTTGGAGGGGAATGGATGTAGTGGTAGGGACATCAGAAGTAGAATTGCCGTGGGTGGTGAAGCATTATCAAAGAGAGGGAATTTATGAGGGGAGGGGGTCTGAGAAGAGATGTAAAGAAAAGGCTGGTGAAAACTATAAAATGGAGCGTGGCGCTGTATGGGTCGGAAACTTGGTCATTGCGAAGGGAGGATGTACGTGGACTTGAGGCGTTTGACATGTGGGTTTGGAGAATGATGGAGAGGGTGAGCAGGGTGACGAGGAAGACGAACGAGGAATTATTGGATACGGTTGGAGAGGAGAGGAAGCTAGTGGCGGAGGTTCGGAGAATGTAGAAGGGATGGATGGAGGAAGTTTTGAGAGGAGAGGGCATGCTGAAGAGGGTAATAGAGGGAAGTGCTGGGGAAGCGTGGAAGAGGATAGGAATTCTGGACGAAATAAGAGGAGGTAGAAGATATGAGGAATTTAAGAGCGATATAATGGCGGGATATCTATAGGAGGTAAAACGAGGCAGTGTTTCAGAAATTGGGATGTAGGGTAAGGGCTGTCCAAAAACCTACCAATCAGCTGGCAGAATACTCAAATGAATGACCAGGGTCTCAACTTCATTCATTGACAGACAATATGGTGGCATTCAAATACATCACCTCTCATGGTGGAAATAGTAGTAGCTAAACTTGATTGGTTTGCTCTTTTAAAGTAGGCGGCCGATGGCAGAGTTCATCTGCGTCAATAAGGATGGATTAATGATAGTGTTATCAAATTTAAATGTAAATTTAAGTTATATGGTTATAATAGAAACCCAACATTTTCTTAATTCCAGGTGAGTTTCTCTTCTGTTTACTTCAAACATGGGGTGTCTTTACATGCAAGCCGCTCTCTCAATTGGTTTGGTGAGTACTCTCTGACGTAAACTGATTGATACTGAATGATTGGAACGCTGTGAATCCATAGATTCGATAGTGTTTTCTACTCTGTAAGCGCTATCGCGAGTTCCTCCTAATGTAAATTAATCCCACTTACATGCCTGCTGTCTTTATCTTAGCTGCTTCAGAAATGGCGTATAACTGGGTTTGTTCTGAAATCGACGAATAATACTTGTGTATGCATTTTCCGATCTAGTCCATTGGTTGATTGCTTGGGAAGGTGATTGACGACTGAGGTCGTTGGTGCTATTATATATGAGTGGATAGGTTTGTTAGGGATGGATAAGTCTGGTAATGGTGGTAAGAAAATCGGTGTCGGCATTAATCCACTGTTAACAAAAGGGACTAAGGGGTGCACAGTTTAACGTCCCTTCCGATGGGCGAATCTCCACTCTTGAACTGCTCTCCGCATAGCTCTTAATAAAGAGTCTGGATTCTACTGAGAAAAATCTCTGCCCCTCTCGGGATCCGAGCCTGGTCTCATTGGACAGAAAGCCAGTAGATACGTGATGCAACCCACCAATCTGATACCCTTAGAGCCTTGCATAATCCAGACTTGGCCGATTGTTCGACGTTCTTAACCTTTGGCAACTTCGTTTACGCTCTTCTCTTGTGTACGGGTGAGTATTCGGGTCTTCTAGCGGAAACGGGAGTAGCAGGTAGTCAACCCATATAATTCGAGTGGACCTTTGTCCGTGGACTGGGGGAGCGGTCATTGTCTAGCTCCAGTTTAGATGCAGTACTTAAAAATTGATTTATTTTTTATGGAATTTCAATTGAATCATTATCATCAGAGTAATTTACCGGTTGAATGTAGGTTATGATGAAAGTAAGAAGAAATGCAACAGATTTTTACACGTGCAGGGCCCTATCTATACCTCTAGTATTTCTTTCTTCATCTTAGGGTAAGTCCTACCTTTCTTCATGCCGTCCATAAAACCTATTATCTTTCTTCCCCTTCCACGCTTGTCCAACATCCTTCCCTCCATTACGGTCTTCAGCAACTCATCGCCCCTAATTGCCGCTTCCAGCCTCCTACCCAGCCTCCCCCTAATCTCATCCAGGAGCCATTTAATTGATTATGCCTTCCAGATTTATTTTCCTTTCTCTTGCTGGATTAATTTGATAAAAGACATCAAAAAACTATTGTTTTGCGGCCATTAATTCAAATGTTAAGTTGTTATGCAGCAGGTGTCATAAACCCCGACCGTGGAGTGCTCGCCCTACCCTAATTACATTGGAACGGAGGACCTAACTCGTTTAAGTACGTTTCCCGCAGCGTAAGGGCAAAGACTCGCTGCGCGTTGACCGTTGTGAGGTGTCCTACTAAACACTTGATAATCGTCCTGATCATGGACTTTCATAGTCCCATCTTCTCGGAGCCTATCTTCTTAGTTGTTTGAAACGCTACTGCCAACTTTCGCTGACTGTGGTATAAGTGCAAGTGCACTCGGCCTCCTCGTTTTTCTCTTGTTTTCAGTTTCGCGCCTCGGCAAGCGAAAACTCGTGTGCGTACGTATAGCTGTGTCAGAAAGCTTCTTATCTCTCCGGACTTCATCTAGGTCCAGGAGTTCTCGATCGCGATTTGAAGGGGTTGCTGTCTGCAAGATATTAAGTCCATGCAGACGTTTCTATCATCTTACTTATCGGCTTATTTCTCCCAGCTCTCCTTTCTTATCTTGCTCTTTGTCCAAACGTTTACCCTCCGTCGACCACCCGCGACGCTTATCTTTCATCCCTCTAGTAGTATTCGTCGCTATCGGTTCATAACGATTTCGTTCCGGAGGTTTATCTCGCTTTAGTAATTGTGTCATGCGTGCCGTTGGGTTTCGTTGCTTATTCCTCGCAGTTAAATGGCGGTTTATGGAAAAAATTAACGCTAGATTAACTTGAAAGGGTGGGCACCCCCCCACAGCATTGGAAACTGGGTAAATCTCATTGACATTTCTACCATCTGGATAAAACCGGGAATATCCCTTGGTGTTGGAATAGTTTGAAAAATGTTCCTTGATTTTTCTCGGTTATGTTATTTTATCGTTTTTCCCAAGGAAAGGTTTAAGTCAGACTTGGCGTCATTATAAAACGTAACCTCTCAGACAGGACGTCATTATAAAAGCCATAGCATTAATTGTCATAGCATTAAATTTCTTCATTGTGAAGAAAATCTTCATGTCATTTAACCATATTGAAAAATGGAAAATTAGTTTTTATTAATATAATACTTTTGGATGCAAATCTAAAATTCGAGTCGCTTAATGTCATCCGCAGTCATTAATCCTAAAGGAAGGAAAGGAAGATGACGACCTAGTGACGTACATGACAAGAAAAAAGACTGTTGAATGCATACCATAAACTAAAGAGGAGTCCTTGGTGGCGGCGACAAGGCTTGGCATTAACAAAATGGATAGGGTCTTGCAAAACATGAGGGCGTAGTCCTCTGGAAAGCTATTAGGGGGGCAATTCACTTTCACGTCACGTTATGAAATCGTTACTTTGGCCGATATTTTATCCCTCATCCTTTCGGTCCGTTTATTTCTCATTTCAACCTGATTTCAATTATTGTGAAAACTCGATAAGTAATCGATAGCGTCTGTTTGACGCTAATTATTTCAATAACTTTTTCCTTATTTTACCACTATTTTATCTACCTCATTTGCTATGGAGTTCAATGTCATGACCCATCTATATTAATAATTCGTCGCCGATGTTTCGCCCAATATTTCCTATTTCCAATATTTCCGCCCATCCTCAGAGCTCGTTCGGGAAAACGACAAAAAAAAATAGATTTATCATAACATAAGATTATTAATAAGAAGGGTAAATGTAGATGCCTTTAGTTGCATTGATCGTAAATAGTTATCTTCCATCGTTCAATGGGAAAGTTAGTAAAACGGTTGAATGTTTACGTTTTTTTCCGTAAATCACAAGAACACGAAAGTGATGAATTTTATAGAAGTAAGGTGGTGGGGCTGAATATGAGGGTGAGAGGGCAAAAAAGAGCAGGTCGAGCAGTTTACGTATATGGGTAGTATTTTGGAGGGGAATGGGTTTAGTGCTGAGACATCAGATTTAGCATTGCCGTGGGTGAAGAAGCATTTTCGAAGAGAAGGCAATAAACGAGGCGGGGCTGAGAAGATACGTAAAGATAAGGCTGGTGAAAACTATAATATGGAGTGTGGCTCTGTATGGGTCGGAAATTTGGTCATTGCGAGGGTGGATGTACTTAGACTTTTGAGATGTGGGTTTGGAGAAGGATGGAGAGTGTGAGCTGGGTGGCGGGGAAGACGAACGAGTAGGTATTGGACATGCTTGGAGAGGAGAGGAAGCTGGCGGCGGAGGTTCGGAGAAGACAGAAAAGATGGGCGGAGGAAGTTTTGAGAGGAGAAGGTATGCTGAAGAGGGTTATAGAGGGGAGAACACTGGGAAGGGTGGAAGAGGAAGGAAGAGGATAGGAATTTTGGTCGAAATAAGAAGAGGTAGAATATATGAGGAATTTAAGAATGGCGGAACATGCTTAGGAGGGAAAACGAGAAAATGTTTCACAAATTGGGATGCAGGATGGGGACTGTCCAAGGGCCTAGCAATCAGCTGGTAGAATACTCAAATGAAAATTGGCCTCAGGGCTCTTGCCTCTTCGCTTCCAACTTAGTCAGCTCAAGGAAGTGTATATGCCCCGACCTTGCGAAACGTAAGCACAGGCTATCTTCGATCTATGAGAGTAATCCACTAGTGTGGTTTTAATTTAGTTTCTACTCTCGGCTTGAGTGAAAGGCGGGGAAAGTTGTATTGTTAAGCCACCTGATCTTTCTCTCCGTTCTCTTTCCTTGAAGGACGTCTTCCGCGTTAGGATGGGTGAACTACCATCCAGCACGCTATGGGGTTACTGGAAAGCACGATTTTTTAAAAGTGGCTCCAACGGTGGCGTAAGTCGAAAAAATAATGAATACCACATTTCATTTAAGAACATCTGTCAATGCGGTGGAACTCATCATAAATTCAGCAGTGGAAATGATAAAATAATTATATTTTACATTTTTGCTTTCACAAAAGCATGCTTTTATTTTAGTTTTCAGCGCGGTATTCGAAATTTACGCTAAAATTATATTAAAATGTTTTTTTTTTCGGATCTTTGACTCGGCGCAACACCTTGATATTGATAGTAGCCATTATATTAATATTTAATGTATTATTTCGCGTTTAGAAGATCATTTGTACACGTGCAATAGAATTATTCGAAAATATGTCATGTGCCATAACATAAGGCTACGTTTGAAAATTGCATTGGATTTCCAAAAATACAAATCGGTATGGTGCATTTTTTCACTTTTATTTGAAAATATCACTTAAGAGAACATATACTCAAACTTAGAAACTTAGAAGTTTGTGGAATTAACAAAGGTGGTTTTCTCATCATGGATATCCATAATTTCCACGAGGTCAGGCCTGAGATCATCAGTTTTATATATATACTCAAAGTTTAAAGCATCTGCGCATAAAAAAATCGCTCCAACCATCTTAATAATGTCGTCGAGTGCATGTTCGGAAGAAATACGTTTCAGGCAAATTTGTGCGTAGGTAAAAAAAATCTCTCCTACGACGTTAAGGAGTCTTCGAGTCACTGGTTGGTTGGCTTCTATTTGCGTGGGCGCCTTACAACTGAGGTCACTTGCGCCATTAAGGGTAAATGAGTAGGTTGGAAAGTGATCGACTAAAGAGGGGTATGGAGGAAGGGTGGAGAGAATTTATTTGGAAATTTCATCACTTCATTCTCCATCGGCTTGTTGGTTATTTCGGGCGGCGAGTGACAACCAAGGTCGTATAACCTTAGAAGTTGGCGCACGTAAACTCAAGTATCTTGCTACAATGAGTGTTGTCGTTGCTTGGGCTTTAGTGGTATTTATAGTACTTGAAAAAAATTTCCTTTTGGTGATGCGAATGTGTGATTCCATAGGTTTTCAAACATTATTCGAATCTGTGCTGCGTTGAACCCGAAATACTTCTCATCCAATGATAATACATATGTGGTGTGGATTATAATATATTATTTCTGTTTTTTAGATTCCTTTTCCTCCTTAAACATGGACATATTTATGAAATTAGTTGGCTCATTTTGGGAGGAATTTAATTGGGCCTTGGAATAATATAATTGAATAAAGAAAAAAAAATAATATTAGGAATTGAAAGCATGTTATTGGAAAAGACGATCATTTATCATTTATTTGAATCGGTGTACCGCTTTCTATTTATTTTCTCTGCATTATGTTTTGTCTTAAGAATATTTGTATGATTTTATATTATTAGTGAACTTAGAATTTCCAAAACTCAGCGCCAGACAGTTGAAATTAATTAATTTGGAATTTTATTGCAAACTAAACCATGTGTAATGGAATTTAAAACAAATTCTCTACTTAACGTTTTAACTTTCTGTGTTTCCCACGAAGTGCATTTTAAAGTCATTATTATGTTTATAAATTATGTTTAAATTATCGCCATATATTTCGCTAGTTCCTCTTTGATAATAATTTAGGTCACCAGCTTTAACCTACACTTCGCATTAAAAGTAGCCTTTCGTGGACCCACAGGATGTCGTTTTTCTTCAATTTCTTCAGCTCGTTTCCTTTCAAAGGTAGCTTCCTGTAAAATCACCCCTAATATTTTGACGTGACTCAAGGTTTATTTATAACGGATCCCGTTAAACGCCTCGGCCGCGTTCTGAGGTTCCCTTATTATTGTATTCCGCCGAAAATCGCGACTTTCCACTTAAAAGTCGCGATCTTCTGCGACGGTTCCGCACGGCTTTTCTCATTGCTTCACTTGCGTCAAAGCGTTGCCAAACTTCTACTTCTCCATATTACCTTTGCTAGTCACCACAAGGGTGTAGGGTAGAGAGTGGATATTAATTCATTAGCAAAAATAAGAAAATGAAATTAGCTGTTTACTATGAAAAAAGATTTCATGCCTAATTATGGAAGTGTAGTTCCCGTTCAAACTTCCCGCACCCACCCCTCATTACCCTGCAACATTGCCATTTCTCCGACCCCCGATCATTGAATTCTTAGCATTACTAACAAAACAGTTTCACACCATAACTTTTCAGTCATTGTCAGGTTCTCCTTAACTTCCGACGTTTCGACGTGCGACTCGCCCATCGTCTTCAGGGATCCAAAGTATGTTGGTTGTTTTTTGAAACCATAGACTGATTTACTGAAGGCCCACACTCTTCTCTAGTTCCATCAAGTTCTTCTTAGATATATCTTCGTTTGTCCGAGGGGAATGAAAGTCAAGGATCCAGAAAAACTAACGATCCACCTTATTAAGTATTCCTGCAGCTGATTACTAGGCTTGGGGACACTTACCCCAACTTTCCATTTTCTGGGTCATCTTTAAATTTTCCTTTCTGTAACTCTACTTTCCTGTCATCAAGTTTCTCAGGTTCGTCCTATCCTCACCCTCTCCTAAATTATTTCAGAATTCCCTTCCATCTTCTTCCTTCCTTTTCTCCGCTTATCAAGTGTTCTACCATCCATAATCCTCTTCAACATTCCGTACCTTCTCAATACATCCCCCGTCCACTTTTGCTGCCTTCTCCGAATTTCCTCCACCAACATTTATCTACCCTCCCCTACAATATGTATCACGTCTTCGTTTGTCCTCCCCGCTGCCCGGAATACCCTATCAATTCTTCTTTTTAACCACATCTGTGAAGTCTCCAGTCCTAGAAAGTCCTTTTCCCGTAAGGACCAAGTTATCATTAATAAGTACTGATAACAGTATTAGGTCTTGTGTGGTGATCAGTATAGAGTCTGGTATGACGAATACATTTTTAGCATTTTCCCCTTAAATACTTAAATATCACGACTGGATTCAATGCTACACATTTTAAATTCTATGTGGAGCCATGGCATCGGTGCATTGTGTTATTGTGATAATTAGTAATGCATTGATACCTTGAAAATTAAGTTAAGTATTGACCTTTTATGTAAGCAAATCGTAGGTCTCCTCTGCACTGTTACCTTAGCTTCACCCTAAAAGGATGTGTGTCATGGTCAGTTGAGGTGAAAATAAATCATATACTTGGGAAACTTCTAGTTCCTTGTTTATCATTCATTTTTTTACTTCAATTTCACACGCCTACGGGCCCCGTGCCAGGGGCCCGAACGAATCGGAATAGTGCCTGGCGTTTTCGAGCGAAACTAATAAACATAGGGTTTACATATATTTTACCCTTTCACTGCGCTAAGTGATTTCTGGTTTCACTCATAATATATGTAAAGTACCTATTCTCAAATATGTGTTCACAATTTTTGTGCTAAATAATGGCAATATTTTTAAACCGTAGGTGCGTGTTAGTAAATTTCCAACTTGATTCAATGCCTCTAAGGATTTACACACTCGATCTCCGCAGTAGAGGGATAATATTTTGTGAGTCTTTGGGGTAAAGTCGAACGCCTCAGTGGGGCAAAGTTGAACGCTTCAGTTCGCGGATGAAGATATTCATTCGGATCTGGATCTACATCTACGAAGTACCGTGTAGGCCGCCTCTAGGGTGGCCAGCTGTGGCATGGGGTGATTCCATAACAGGCTTGTAGTGCTCGTCCCAGTTCAAAGTCGAACCCCGCATTCTCCTAGGCTAGCTAGGCGCAGACCGAGAAGCAGTCAGGAGAACAATGCGCGGGCAAACCATAAACTAGGAGAGTGCTACGTTGGAGGATATATTTACGAACTTCGCTGCAAATGGGTTAAAACAACGTGCTGCTATCATTTGTTGCAGTAATTATGAGGAGTCAACACGTACGTGAATAAGGGAGTCTCATAAAAATAGTCTTGGAAGGTGGGCGCCGAGAAGCGACCTTGCCCGGGTGAAAAAAAATCCTGCAACCCTCCTGCCCCGGGCAAATCATCGCCCAGAATTCTCTGGTTTTTCGGACATGCCTCCTCCACCTTTTCCTTCTCCCACTTCCCCGCTCTTCTGTCTAATGTTTTGGTCGCGGGATCACGTGTCTAGCGATCCGGTGGGCACGTGATCGGCGGGCGCGGGGTCTCCCTCTCTCGCGGTGTATTTCGGATGCTCCCCCGTCCCACTATCGCCTGCCTATCTTTACGGACCCTTTGCCGATGAAAGGACTACTGGTAGTTTGGAGGCCGCTAGAGACTCGGAGACTACGCACTAGGCTTGGATTACTAGAAAGATTCAGATCAGGTGAGTTTCAAGATGACACGGAGAATATGACTTCAGCTGTACCCTCAGTGCCCGCCCAAAGTGTGGACAAAGTTGGCAAAAGCCACTGGCGGCCGATCTTTGTGGCAGTCAGTGTACGACTTATTGATGAATGTGAAAAGGTGACAGGAAGTATGAAAATCAGAAAATGATACTAACTTCTAGCATGTATTTCCATATAAAATGACCTTCTTCAGTGGATCGTGAAATTGACTGACACTCGTAGCTAACCTCAGCAAAAAGCACAATGTAGTTATACAATTGCAAAATAATTAAAAATGGACGGCCGAACGGGTAGGTGATAAACTTCCTCCTTCCCACGTACCATTAGCGAATAATAATAGTGTATAGTATAATAATAGTAACTAGAATAGAGTGTGACACTAAGACACTGCGTGCAATTAGCATGCTATTCACTTTCTTCCTCCACCTCTTCTTATTCTTTTTTCTTTATTCTCTATATGAATTGGAGGCGTTTTGAGATGTGGACTAAGAGTAGTATGGAGAAAGTATGATTGTCTGATAGAGACGCGGATAAAGGAGTGCTTGGCATGGCGGTGTCGGAAAGGAGATAGCTGGGGAAGATTATGAGGAGACGGAGCAGGTGGATGTAGCAGATGGTTAGAGGCAACGGGATGTTGATAGTCGCGATAGGGAGGAAAATGTTTGTCCAGCGTGGATGTCTTTTGGGAATTTGTCAGGGATCTTCTAAAGGGTGGAGAGTGTAGGTTGGGTAGAAAGGGAGATGATTGAAGAGTAGCTGAATAAGTTGGAAGAGGACATGAGGTTAGTGGAGGAAATCCGTAGGGGGCAGAAGTGTTTGGTGGCCATATTAAGAGATAACTGACACTTGAAGTGGGTGATGGATGGGAGACTTTAGAGGAACAGTAGAAGACTTGGGAAAAGAATTTGGGTTTTGGACAGCGGAAGAGGCGGGAGATGTAGGTAGATGATGTTTTCCAGTCGAAATTGCGAAAACTTGATTAAAATGTATCGATTTCAGCAAAATTGTAGCGCTTTTGATAAATCTTCCCCATAACGACCATGCTGATTGTTGAATTCGAGAGTCTGTATATTTCCATTTATGCTGAACTAAATGAGATTTTAATAAATTATTACACCTATCTAAATCAATTCTAAATTATAAATAAATAATGAAGAGGTTAAGAAAATATAGATGATGATAGCGACTTAAGTGGTTAAATTTAACGTGGTTTAGTAGTTTATAAGCGTTGGAGCTACTGTTGTAGCAACTGAAATTTTGTAGACGCAGCGTAAATTTTTAATGACCATTAGCCATTTAAATTCATATGAATGGCGAGATTGAACATTGTGAAGACAAGGTAGTGTGATAAACATACTTAAATGGACTTAACGGTAAACATGATTGAATTCAAAACGCCACATTGAAAGGATTCTTTAATTTCTATACATCAATTTTATGTTTTTTTCCCGTTGAAATTCAACGGGCATAGTAAATAAATAAATGTGTAAAAATATAAAGTATGTAAAATGGGATATGTAAAAATTTAACAGAAAATGAGGTTACTATGACGCTGTGTTCCTGCTCGTGTGGAATCACTGGGATGAGTGCGTTAAAAACACTGGGTTGAATATCACTGTGCTGTGGAATCGCTGATCGTTGTATCTTCACATCTTTTAATTGGTACTTACGGGACAAACGGTGTGAATCATGACCGGAGGGATCGATTATTTGCGGTTGGGATCTAGACGGAAAATATCCTGAATCTTTTGGGATTGGTGAATGACTTATGATGATAAAATAATGACAAGAAAAATACTCGTGTGAGCGATTAGCACGGGTCCCGTTGGAATTGATGTAGGAATTAGATATCACAGTCGCCTTTCACCCTGGCTTAAATGACCAGGGCGGTCTGTATCCCACAATAACTCACGACTACTCCCCTTTGCATTCCTCTTCAATCCTGGCGTCCTTTCCCCTTCCTTTCTCCATCTCCTTAAACCTCCCACTTTCTTCTCTTTCTTTTCTCTCTTGTTCCGCGGGCGCCTCATTGTCGAGCCAAATAACCGACCTTGCCCACGCCGCAGACTCCCGGGATGTCGGGAGCCACGCCCCGTCGAAGACGATAGCCCGCCGTCGCTGTCTTTGCCGCCTCCTCCTCCCCCGCCTTCCTCCGCCTCCTCGTCCCTCCCCTCCTTACGCCTTCCGCCGCCCAACCCAGTCACCACGATCTTCATCATCTTCCGCCTGCTTATTATCCTCTGCTCTCCACCCTTTCTTTGTTTCGCTTCCCACGCTAGTGTCTGTCTCCTGCCAAAAAAATGCTTACACGGCCCTGCTACGATGCCGGCGGTTTTTAAAAGATGAAATTCGTTAGGACATCGTATTCTACATTTTAACATTTGCTAATTCCTTTACTGTGGTGCGAGAGCATCATTATAAATCCTTAAAATATATTCCTAGTGCCAGCGACGTAACAACATTCTGGTTTTAGATGGGGAGGGCGAACGTTCTGGTGCCCCTCCCCGCTCACTTCAACAAATATTTCGAACTATTAAGTAATCCCTCTAAAAACATAAAATTTGTTAAACTTTAGTGTTGTTGGCTTCACTTCGTGGTAGGTTTTAACGTTGGTACCTATTTATAATTAAATTAAATACTTTGTACTTTTCTACAGTTTAATCTTTCAATTGCGCGACGCAATTTGCCGATTTACGGCATCATCAATTTCTCCCACATAGACAGTTAAAAGATTAAACTGTGGAAAATACTAAGTATTTCATTTAATTATGAATCGTAAAATTTTTCATTTCTTTAACTCGGAATTGAGGTTTCCTGTTCTAGTTTTCAGCTTTCACTTGAAAAATTTTATTTTTTAAACGTTTATTTTGAGAATGACGCTCTGCCGCATAGTTGTATAATCGCAGTTTAAAATCATCTGCTGTACATGATACACTTCAGCGCCCCACGCGACATTTTAGGGGCAGGGGATGCCAATGCACCCTTGTCTCCCCCCCCCCCACTTGTTACGCCGCTACCTAGAACCATAAAATTGTTCAATCATCATTGGGTAATCTACCTACTAATTGGTAGTTTTTTGGAAAGTCTTTACCCTAGCGTTCCTATTTTTGAGGATCTTTTCACTTTTCTGCATATTACCATCGCCATGAGGTCTCTCTTGAGTTCCTCTAATGTCGTCCATTCCAAAATGATCTTATTCTCCTTTCTCTCCCGCAGTTTCCTAACTTCCTCTCCTCTATCACTATCTTCAACATATTCTCACCTCTCAACACATCCTATATGAGCATATCATAAAGATATTTATTATATTATCATATAGACTTTATTTAATGTTCCGATAATTTTTATTGAACCATCACAAAGCGGAGTACTGAATCGACTGAACTTTGCCGGTACATACATCGATATACATATATTCATTACGCCATTCCCGTCCGGGGTATGCGCGACCAAAGTGCTTGGTTATTGCTGTTAGGCCTCTAATCGTAAACTTTTATACGTTTTATATTTGATTGGGGACATTCCCGCCACAGATACACTGCTGTATCCTCTACCTATTCACATTGGTCTTTCCATCCTAAGATTGGTTGACTGCAGCTTCCCTATCTAATGCTAGTCACCTTACTCCCTGTCAGTTGTACTTTCGTCTTTATTTGTTCTATTTATTTATGTATCCCTTGGCCTTTCTCTTGGTACATTTCCTTCTATTTTTCCTGCAATTGTATTCTTCACAAACTCATTGTGCTTCGGGGTGTGCCCAATCCTACTGTTTCTTCTTTTCTGTATAGTGTTCCATACGGCCCTTATCTTTTCTACTCTTCTGTAAATGATATATGATCTCCTCTATCTATTGATGGCATTCATTTAGACTATAGGCATTGATTATTAACGCCAAATAACTCGTAAAATTCTGTTTCGAACTCTTCACTATTTCGAAAATAATGTCGATTGCGAAACTGCTCCCCAGACATGCTAGCGCCCCCTCGTGCCAGCGCGTGTATACTCACGCACTCATTCGCGTAACTTTGGCCGGGAGTGTTTATTTTTGTGCGTGGGCATTCCTCTCGTTCTCGTTTTGGCCACCCTCCCTCCCCCCCTCCCACACCCCGTCGCAGTCGAGATCTCTAATGCGTGTTTATTTATTTTTTTCACCGTCTCCACGTGCAGTGTTTCAGGGGTAAGATTGTTTTCGAGCCAGAAATTCAAGTTTTCGACAGAAATACAAGTTTTGAGGTCCCCTGGGCAGTTTTGTGTACTTTTTGCGGTGTTTTCCGTTTCTATTTCTGTGTCTGCGCGACTTTTTTTCTGACGCGATGGCAAAGACATTACCGAAAAAAGTTTTAATTTCATGCATGTCAAAATTTTAATTGATTTCCATGTCAGTGTTTCAAATTTGACGTTTAGCATTCGTCGTGGAGTCGTCTTCAAGGATAGTCGAAAGAAAACGCTCATTATCCTTTAGAGAAACCATAGGGATTGGAGGTGACACATCGGTTTTTAAAATGTTGACTCGAAAATTATCGCAAGAAAACTAGTTTTACGCAAGTGACGTGGTTTTTGAAAGTTAAAGTATTTTAGACCATTTATGTGACTGCATAATGATGAGTAACTGTGTTTTGTTTGACCTCTTGCTTGATCCCAGATTTCTTGAAGGAAACGAAGATTATTTTTTCATAGGTCTTGCTTTTAGTTAGACATTTACATTATGTTTTCATGGACCCCATTCATTTCTGCGAAGACCTTCGAATGTTGATATCTCGGCTCGATAACTTTTTAAAGTGATGTCGGTTTTATTCAAATATGAGTTTTAGAATTTTTATCTAGGTCAGCAAAAATTTTTTGGTGTTAATTAATGCTGTGTGGACCATAGTGTTCTTCATTACCATCAATTTCTATAAATGGAGTTGAACTGAAATAATCGTATTTTGACTAGCCAAGTTGAATAAATGTCAGTTGCAGTTACATGCGTTAATGTTCTTTCAAATGTAAGGAATTTTAGTGAAAAAAATCCTTCGCCTGGACTGGAATTTCTTCACTGGAATGATTTTTTCACTGTGAATCGCTTAAATTTGTATGATCGCCATTGGGTGACTTCGTTAAATTTACTGCGCGTCCAGTTCCGCTGTTTGCACTTAATATTTTTGTCTAAATGTAATACCACAAAAGTAGATATACCAATCTTATTCTGAAATCGGTGTACTTATGGATTGGATTTTTGGCCCTATTGTTTTCGTTAATTTATCTGTCTATCTGGATAAATAAATATATTATTATTATATCTGTCTCCCCGGGACCGAAGGTGGCGAATTTTTCGGTTCGGTAGTCAAGACGAGAGTGGATGTTAAAACGTCTGGGCTCGTAGTAGGTTTTCCTGCTGCCGCCTGTTTTTATCTTCCGTCTGGGCCCAGAACGATGATGTCCCTTAGGCGGTTGCCTCTCCCGCTCCTGAAAACGGCTAGTTTTTGGGCTAATTATAGCGGATTTCGACCGGTTTTTGGCGGCTGCTGTCTCATTTCGTTTAATTTGCCCATTAAAGTTTTAACTCGGAAATAACTAACGGTGAAAATGGTGACATATGCCGTGATGTTGTTGAGGACACTACGAAGGTCGGTTATATGCCTTGATGAAGAACAAGAACTTAAAAATCAAAATTAATGCATACGACTTAGGCACTCCCACAACAAGCAAATACTAATAAACAAATTAACGTATTATTTTAGCCATGCAAAATGTATAAACTGCAGTAAATGACGTTAACAATTTGCACACGAATAGTAGTGATGATAATGGAAAATAACCAGAACATTTTAATCTCTTTTCTATGCAAATAAATGTTTCACATTATCAAACTGAAAAGCCAAATTTGCCCACCTTTTGGAAATAGTCAACAATTTTTTCCTCTTTCACATATGGTGTTTTACATTTTTGGACCCATGTGCAGAAAAAAGCCTAGCCCAAAGCAACCTTTGAAAAGTTGTTGTCTTGGCCACAGGCACTATTGTCTTGTCTTTTGTGGTCTCTTTATTGTTTTTTTCCAGTTACACCTTTACGGTATCGTTTCGGAATGCGTTGTTTTCAATTCCAATCAGTTGATGATCACGTGAAAAGCGGCTAACCTTGTCTCTTTATTTGTCAATACCTTGATGGATTCCTTCTTACATTCTTGTTATGTTTTTTCATGTTTTGGCTGGGATTTATTGATTCTATTCTTAGCTGTTTCCTCTCATTTTTGCCCTTCTTATAGTTGGGAGTTCATAAAAGGGTGGGGAATGGCCTTCGGCGAGGCCACGCCTTATCCCAAGCGTATCCGGCTTCCTTGACATTAGGAATAAAAATCTCCCCGATGAATGAATGGTTCTGTTGAGGTTTTATGCGATGAAATGATCAGTCTCCTGTTAGAGAATTACAACGAATCAATCAAAATACAACGCTTGTCCTTCGTGGGCGTCGTTAGATTCAATCTGCTTCTCTATTGCCGGTTTGGCTCAACCAGCTTCCACGAGGTTTTTTCTTTTCGATTATCGAGGCACAGATTCCTTTTATGTCTCCTTTTTGGCCATATGCTGTCTCGTGGCTGCCTCATAGAAAATACGTGGGAATCAATGAAGCTAAGTTTATGAAGTTGTCCTTCCACAAAATGCTGGAAGGTGAGAATTATAATTTATACATACCTAGAAATTCCAAGATTTTGACATTGAAGTTTGTCCGTAGCAATTCTCTTCTTCAATTTTGGCCATGTGTGGATCATGTCAAATAGCGTTTTCATGGTTTCCGTTCTCTTTCCTTTCTTTCAATCCCGAATTTTTTCATTCTTCCTCTTTGTTGTTCTTTTCTATCTTCTTTCCATATCCCACTTCTTTTCTTATTTATCTTTTCCTGGAAACCCTGAAAGTTATGAATTTTTTCCTGAATTCGCTTCGGTTTCCTGTTTCTTCATGTGTTATGTTCAGTTCGTTTCTTTTAGATCTTGAATTGTGTTATCCCTGTCATTTGAGTTTTTTTTTTCTTAGAAGGCTAATACTCTTTTAGTCGCCCTTTTCTTATCCATTATCTTCATAAAGAGGTGTTCTCCCGCAGGTGTCCATATTGGGCTATTTTTCTCTTCCCCACCGTGTCTGTTATTCTCTGTTTTTTTCATAAAGTTCCTCGTTGCATCTCAAAATTCACTTTCAATTCTCAAATTTAGGTCTATAAATTTTCCGTATTATTTTTCTTTCCTTCTTTTCTGCTTCATCTATTTGTTTGTCTTGCTTAATGGGAGACATTCTGGTGCATAAAGTCCCTCTCGTTATATCACTACCTATATCGTAATGCCTCAGTTTCGCGTTAATGGATATACATATATTGTTTTTGATACATGTTTTTTGTTAGTTGGTAAGCCAATTCCATCCATAGAAGATCTATATTTATATTTTCAGAGGTTCCTAAATTTCGGCTATTGTGATGGATTCATTTAACTATAGTTGAACAGTAAGTATTTTCATTAATACAGCTGCACAATCTGCAATGATAGCAGTTCATGATTCTCAAATTCTTGCCGTGATAGGTAACTCTTATTGCTATAAGATTGAGCGGGCGCTAGCCTAAACAAATAACACTCCTCTGTGTTCATTAATGTCGCTGGAGTTGAGAATCGTGGGTCGATGAGGGCACATTTTTATAGTTTTTAAAAAGTAAGTTGAAAAGTATATCTTGGAACACATTTCACTTAAGTGTATCTGTTTTTGCTTTTGAACTCACCATACATGAACATACGGTTATGGAAATGATACAAGAATTATGTTTTACATGCTTTGCTTTAATCAAAGCATGTTATAACCTATAAGAGTTTTCGGCGCAGAATTAGAAGTTTTGGTGAAAATTAAAAAAAAATATGTTTTTCGGATCTTTGAGTAGGCGTGACGTCTTGATATTTTTAACAATCGTTATTATAATATGAAATGTATTATTTCGTGTTTCGAAGAAAATCTGTGCACATGTAATCGAATTATTAAGAAATATATGTCATGTGCCATAAGACTACGTGTTAAAATAGCATTGAATTGACAAAAAACCAAATCGGTATGATGCATTTTTTTCACTTTTACGTGTAGGTATCACTGAGAACACGTATGCAAAGTTTAGAAGCAAGTGCAAAATCTGTACATCACAAAAATTGCTCCATCCACCGTATGATTAGCGACCGCAGTCTCGGGAAATCATCGGGTTTCGGCGAGACGGATCTTTCCACCGTGCCCTCGAGCCTCCCCAAGTTTTTTTCCTTTGACTTTATTATTCTCTGCGGCCGTCGCGACGGGAGGGAGGTGCCTGAGTCTGGTAGAGAGGGAACATTGGGCCAGCGGAGTGAGTGGAATGAAAGAGTGGCCATTTCCACGCTCACTTTCAAGAGCGGTCGGCTTCCGAAATGAGAAGGTCGGGAAATGGCGGGCTGTAGTCCGAGGAATGGAGGCGGAAGGGATGGGCGGTGACATGGGGTGGAGGGAGAGTGAAACTTGAAAATTGCAACCACGCTCGGATGCTACACTTGAAAGGGGGCATTGAACGCGGGACAAAGCCTTGTTCATATTTTCGCGATAAAAGATGGGAAACTCTCGCTTGTATTTTTCCACAGTTAAGTTTAATTTTACCGGCTTAGTTTTTGACGGGTGACCGTCGAGTTTACCGGGTAACTTGTTCAAGGTCCTTGAACATGACGGTTATCCGTCGAAATCTGGGTAGGTAAAATAAAATTTAAAGTAAGGATAAAATTGATAATTTTTTTCCTTTTTGTGTGAATAGAATAATAATACCCTAAGTGAAGTCTGAAACTATCACTATTTGTAATATCCCTGTTTATAGCAATAATGTTATTGGAATAATATTAAATTATCACTTGAATGCTTCTTTGGCGAGCAGGATCGGCCGTGACAATTGGAGGGTTGGAAGTTCTTTGGCTGAGTTTTGTGATAACTGTTTAACGTTAACTTCACGATGACGCTGCCCTTTCGCTAGCTTGATGTTTCTGGGAGGGAGAAGTACGATACATCTGGCTTTCGGCTGGTTGACGTTAGGATTTTCGATGGAGGAAAACTTACCAATTCGGTTTTCATGCCGAGAAAATATTTAACCAGAGATAATAAAACCGAAAGTCCCTTATTACACCCCCTAGCTACTTCTGCCCATGTTGAATTTCCCGCTCGCCTCCTTATCTCCCGTACTATATTCAGCACATCTTCGTATTCCTCTCCATTCTTCTACAAACCCAAATATCTATAAACTCCAGTCTTCGTTCACCCTCTTTTCCCATATATCTAGTTTCGGGACCACACAACGCTACACTCCATACAATAATATATACATCATAATAAATAGTACATACATGCAACATAATCTTTACTAGTATTTTATTCATGGCATGAAATTTAATAATGCGAAAGTGGGTTTGCTCTGGCAAGTTTATTGCGCAAGTTACTTGCAGCAAGCGACTTTCGGTGTTGATTGCAAGTGTAAACGGTTCTGAAAGTCCTCTAGCAGAACTTAAAGAAGTTTCGGCAAGTCTCTAGCAGAGGCGTATTGTTGCCAGTGTGAGAAGCAACCAATCTAGCTCTGCACCAATTTGTGAAAAAAAATTTCATCAGAGTAGGTATAGTTCCCCGCAAGTTCATGCAGAAGAAACTTGCGGAAGTATCCTGCCAGTTTCAACCTCCCTTAAGGATATGTGCCTTCGCAAATGAGTTGGGAATTTTATAGGAGAAGATCGTAATGAATGGGTGGCCACTGTCTTGAGTACTGCCTTTTCACTCATAGGTCCCAAGTTCGAATTCCGGCAGAGGCGGAGACTTTTCTGCGGAATCCCAATCTCTATTTAAGTGCAATGTAGCGAGTACTTCACATGCAATACTCCGTCCGTCGGATGGGACGTTAAACTGTAGACCTCTTGGTGGCGTTTGCATAGCCTGGGTAAGTATAAGCATTTCAAGAGAAAGTGTACGTGAAGGTCGTCGATGTGGCACATGAATGCATGAATGGGAGAGACGGGACAATATCCACTCCTTCAAGGAAAATGGAAATTATACCATGAGCAATTTTTCAGGTATGCAAGAATGACGTTGCTGTTTTCGACGAGGTCGTTGGGCTGACGAAACCGAGAATTTATTTCCCTTCAACATCTTGAAATATCCTCACACAATCCAAGCGAAACATTCAACGACTTGACTTGGGAAAAAGTGCTTAAACTAAAGGCTCGTTGCCCTTGAGATTATCTCACGCCTTTTATTTTCTGTAGTACAATACCAACAGGCATCGAAAAATCTGTTATAATCTAATGTATTTTTATAATATCACATATGAACAAATGTGATAGTAACCAAATAGCAGCCAAAAGTAATCAGCACCCAATAATAGAGGAAGTACTCAAAAAGATATAACCCAACTCTTTTGAAGAAATACTCTTAAGGTAAATGCCTTCATCATATTTTTGATGGAATATTGTATCGAGTATAAATTACTAACGTCTTTTAAATATTGCAAATTATAGCTGTGATGAAGCACAAATAAATTGCCAAATGTTGGCAAATGATTAAAAAACATCTATTATGCCCTGTTCGCATTACTAGCTTATGGCCTTGGTAATTCATTACAAGGGTAAGATTAGTAATTCTAATGCCAGGTTGGCACCGACCACGATATCTTTTTCTTTCTGGGTGAACGTACCTTAGTTATCTGTCTACAATAGGTATTTTCTGCCATCCGAATGCACGTTGTTCACTATATGGTCAAGTGATTAATCAGCATCATCTTCAAGTGACCGGTAGGTGATGAGGAACAAATATGATGCACGTTAAAGGTAGTAAATACCAGCTTGTACCATGCTGGTTAAAGGCAGATACGAATGCGGGTAGAAATTACGGACGAAATCTCACCTTTACCAAGCTAATAATGCAAACGGGTTATTATTTAACCAAGATTTATCTTCTCCTGAAAAAAGATAAATAAGTATATTATTAAAAAGAGGCCAAGAACATGTTATATCTGGATAGTAAAATACTAAGTGTATTTGTGAAGTTGATCGCTTATATAAAAACATTTTAAAAATTGAATATCGAGTTATTAGGGAGTGGAGGTATTAAGGAAGTTATTATGTGATGATTATGAGTCGTTTTCGATGAGATATGAAGGGACAGTTGTTAACTTAATGACAACGTTGTTGCTACGTCAGTATGCATAAACATCGTGCTACTCCACGTACAAAAATTACGACACCGTGGCGCGGTTGTGATGCGAAATTAATGTCGGCAGTGCCGTCTTTTTTATTTTTTGAAGTTTAACTAGTTAAACTTAAGTTGCATTCCCTTAAGTTCACCTAAAAACACGTATCTTACGTAATATTTTTATAAGCTGTGCTATTTTATGTGTAATTGATCAGTTTCCGAAAGAAGTGATTACAGAAAGATATATTATTAAAATCAGTAATGACGAATGTGCTTAATGCAGAGGATTGTAATTTAGCCCTAATATAAGTGCTGGAAAAAAGTACAGCCTGTTTTCCATGCTTCAGCAAAAAGTCGTCATGAGGAGTGAAATAACAGGCATAGTAAAAATATTCTCCTTCAGATTATCAAATAAATGTTCTTATCATTTAACTTTAAAATGAATCAAAAATATTTCGTCATTTTCATCTATGTTATCCCTGCGTTTCGCCACCAGAACCTAAAATTTCGCCTGGAGTAGAAAGCGAATCAAGAAGATGCAAAAATGATTGTGATTTAAAGGAAATGGCTGTGACGCCAAAGTTAGAAAGTTTTTTAAAATCATTTTAAATGAAATCATCCTCGCTTCACAATGGAGAAATTTGAAAGAAGAGATTTGAGGTTTTAAATGATATCTTCTCATACGCTTGGCTGCACCTATATTTCTACAAAACTTGGTTGGGAGGAGAGATTGGGATTCCGCAGAAAAATCTCCGCCTCTGCCGGAATCCGAACTTGAGACCTCTGAGGGAGAAGGCAGTACTCTAGCCAGTGGCCACCCATTCATTGCGATCTTCTTCTATAAAATTTCCAGCTCCGTTGTGAAGGAACATATCCTTAAGGTAGGTTTACACTGGCAGATTACTTCCGCAAGTTTCTTCTGCAAGAGCTTGCGGGGAATAATGCTCTGACGAAATATTTTTCATAAATTAGTGCAGACTGCCCACACTGGTAACAATAAACCTCCGCCAAGGACATGCCGAAACTTTTAAAAGTTCTGCCAGGGGACTTGCAGAGCCGTTTACACATGCAATTTACGTCGAAAGCCGCTTGCTTCAAGTAACTTGCGCAATAGACTGGCCAGTGTAAACCCACCTTATGATTGTTGCTTTCTCTCACACCTGATGACCGGCGAGAGGTACTCGAAGTACACTCCCAACAATTCAGTGGGGAATATTGGGGGGGGCAGCCCCCCCCCCTCCGAAATAAGGTCGCATAGCCGCGGCGAAAGGCGCTCGGCGCATACGCGGATACCTAAACTACAGCCAGTCGCCGCTAGCTAGGATCTTCAAAAACCACAAAACTTCCCCGACTCATTCTTTAGATTTAATTTTCTACTACCTCTTTTAGGTCTCCTCAAATTTTCATTTCACGGACGTTTCTTCGAGTGGCATTGTTATCGTTGGAATGTGAATCATTATAGATCATGAAGTAGAGTGCTTCATGTTTATGATTGAAGGAAGTGACATCGTTGAAAGGAATGTCATGACGTCTATGACGCATCATTTTCTTTTATCTATCAGTGAATCTTCGAGAATAACAATTTAGTACTCCCCGCGGCTGTGATGGCAAGGCTCCTTGAAAACTACCGTTAAATAGCGAAATTGTTTCCTATAATTATTTGACGACGACTTAGAGATTTGAAAATATCAAAGAAAGACTTTTGTTCATTGTATGAAGTGCCGTTGCATCCTTGTGATCCTGAAATCGCTGAAGTGCGCTAAGTATGAGACCTTTCCTCATTATATCTTAAGAGATTTTCAGTGTCCAAATGTAAATCAATTATAAGTCTTTTTGAAATTTTCCTTGCTCCTTGAAAGAACTCACGTCTGAAGTAATCGTGCATTCGCGCAAATGAGCAATACATTTACTGCGAGTGGTTCTAGTTTTTCATGTACCAAGAAAAATAGAATCACCATATGTATAAGTGAAATATGTAAGCCGTGTGAGGGTTCTGGGCTAGGAAGACTGAGGGGGGGAAATAAGATGTATTTTTTTCGAAATTGTATAAAATGTGGAGTTTTGTTTGGAATAAATGTTGATTGCCGTTAAAGAGTTAGTTCCTTGATTATTCTAGGAAAATGATTTTGATTTCGGAAATTTTGGACCTGGCGATTCCTCACAAGCGTTCATTGCAGGAGGAATTCTGCACGACCTTGGCGATGAATTACCTAGCAACGAATATGGTGTGTCATCCTCAATCGTTCCAATGACGTCAGAGGACGCTCACTTGGAATGAGTTGATCATGAAAACAGTTTTATGATCATTACGGAAAACAAGCTAATGGAATGGATGATGGAAGAAAATTGCCGGCCTTTCATTAAGGAGACGAGAGAAAGGAACTTGGATTTTCAAAATGTATACTTTTGCTCAGGTTTACGGAACATGATTGAGATTTAAAAAAAATCAATATTCAGTCAAGGCTGCTAGCTCATTTGAGTTCAGTTAGGGAACTCCTCATTTCCTCCATTACTCCTCATGAAGGTACTTGGAGCATGTAATACAGTAACAGAAATGAATTTTGAAATATAGCATATCAATTTTCTGCAACTGTATCGTGGGGCATTTTAAAGGTAATCAGGTTGAAGTGAAACTCTCTCATGCGTCTCCCATTGCTTGGATCCTTGATCCTTTGTAGCAGTATTGAGAAATCAATTCCCTGTAGGAAGTTATCCGGCAGATTCACCGAATATAGTGCCGAGCTTTGTGTTAGAATTTCCTGGAATAAGCAGATAGGAATAGGTAGAACTGGCATTTTCCGACAATGTTTTATTTTGTCGAACGCAGTGTCAGCGATATACGAGTGGTATCATTTTGAAGAATTACCAATATTTCTCGTATTTCATTCTAAAATGAGTTAAGTCCACCTGGTGTATGTTGGGTGTATTAATTTTGTTTACCTACATTGAAGGTAGACATTCAGAGACGAATAGTTGAAACGAGTATTTTATTACCCTTTCAAAATAGTGTAGGGCCGCGTAGCGAAACTATTCAAGCAGGCATTCCTTCGCGTGACCTTACTGTTGGCTGGGTATGTCATTTAATTCTTAAAGGTCGCGCCGCATTATCTTTCAATTGCTTGTTCGTCTTTTTTTCGTACAACACGTTAACTAAGCCGCTGGTGATTATTCTGACAAAAGGGCAATTGTCCGTGATTTCAGGCCTCCGTTATGGAGGTCAGCCAAACTGTGTTTGCCACCGGCCTACTGTGTCCCAAAGTGCTCCTCTGCCCATCCCTAGCTGTCCGTCACCTGTGGTTACGAGTTTCCGCAGATAATGCGTGCGACTCGGGAGATAAGCAGGTGTTCCCCTGGGTTTATCTCGACATGATTCCCTTTCGCTTCCGTGCCCGCCTTCGTTCCGAGGATTACAGCTAAGCCCTCTCTGGTTGCCCTAGGGAGAAATCCCGGAGGGTCAAGGGTCCCGCAGAAATTGGAGCACCGATAGATGCCTTCCTAAGATAAGTTCAGAACATCGTCCGCTAGGATTTATCGTTGGTTTCCCATTTTCATTCTCTTACTCAATTATATTGTGTGTAGCGTGGTTGCAAGTGACGAGCGTTTGGATAAGAACAGATTGATTCATGATGGCTAGAGTAGTAACCGTGGGTCATTGAGTGCAAATTTTGATATTTTTTTGAGTAAATCGAAAAAATACTAGGGCCAGTGCCGGATTACCAATAAGGCAAAGTAGGCAATTGCCTATGGGCACCAAGGCTTTGGGGCCCCCGGAAGGGCTTCGAGAATTTTTTCCCCTTTCTTCTCTTGTGACTTATTTATTAACGTTGCTTGTACTGCCTACAGGCCCCCAAGTGTGTTGAGCCGGCACTGACTATTACCACATTTTCGCGTGACCTTACTGTTGTCTGGGTATGTCAACCAATTCTTAAAGGTCGCGCTGCATTATCTTTCCATTGCTTGTTCGTCTTTCTTTTCGCGCGACACGTCAACTAAGCCGCTGGTGATTAGTCTGACAAAAGGGCAATTGTCGTTATTATGTTCGCTCCATGTATTAATTGTTCGCTCCATCCACCTTGAGATAGATAAAGCGAAATTTTCTTCTGGTCGTAAAAGAGACCATATTCGAATTTAATTTTTATGATTAAGCATCTGTACCAAGCATGAAGTAACTGTTGTACGTAATAATAATAACGAAAAAGTATTGTTTATGTTCATATGACTGTAAATTGCCGACTATTAGTGCAGTTTATAACAAAAATTAATGTTAAAATATTTCCTTGATCAAAGCGTATGACTCGAGTTTTCGGCCCGGTATTCGAAATTTAGACGAAATTATTTTGAAATATGTTTTCGCTGAATATTGGACTTGGCGGGACTCCTTGATTCTTTTTAGCTTCAATTATAACAATAAGAAATTTATTATTTCGCGTTTGAAGAAAATCTGTACATATTACATATATGTAATCGAATTATTACGAAATGCATGTCGTGTGCCATAACATGAGTCTACATGTTAAAATAGTATTGAATTGCCAAAAAACCAAATCGGTACGATGAAATTTTTCTCACTTTTATCCGTGGATATCACTAATGAGAACACATGTATAATCTCTCCATCCGACTTTGGGTAGTTAAAGCGAGATTTTATTGTGGTCGTAAAGAGACAATATTTGAATTTAATTTAAAATTAAGTATCTGTACGAAGCGTTAAGTAACTGTTGTACGCAATAATAATAACGCAAAAGTATTTATTTAAATTTATATATTTTTTATTTAATATGACTGAAAATCCCTGTAGTTTGCTAAATATACATGTACAAGGTCGTAACTTGACTCGTTTCATTCCGTACATTAAAATGCCATTACAACTGAATGTTTTTGCGATTTTAGAAACTGTATTACGGTGAGTAATTAATTATTTTTTAAGTTGTTGTGAAGGCATAAGAACCACACAACGTTAAACTTTTGACGCTTTCTGTGCGTCAGAACTTCCTTATTTGTTAAAATAAAATCTCTCTGGAGCCGTACCGTACCCCATGGAATACGGCTGGTACTTTTTGGAAAATATCTCAGAAAGTAGTGCATTACGTGAATGATGTTTTGGTAACATGGGAGACCTTTTCCATCATAATAAGGCCAAATGAATTCATTCCGAAGTGAATTAATTCTCTCTAATTGAATTCTATCTTAATTGGTTTATCAGTCTATCTTAAAACATTTTATTTTGTAAAGAAATGCTACCACATTTTTTTTCCATGAAATGAATATTTGCAAACGTTATTTCAACTGTTGAAAAATGACGATAATTGGAAATCAAACATATCGCACCTGCTTACTTTTCTAATAACCTTTGTAATGTGCAATGTATACGTGCAGACGTATGAAAGACTTAAAAAAAGGGCAATTAATAAATATAAAATGGCTTTCTTTTAGAGGCAGTATATGCATAAATAAGTATTTTATCATTTCATTTCGGCTTTAAATTAAATCATATCATTTTTTTGTTATCAGGACATTTAGCCGATAAAATAAAAATCCCTTGTGCTGATAATTCCCTGTAATAGTAATTTATGTCGATAGCAAAGCAACTATAAAATAGTGTAAGTTGCTCTGCATATTTATAGTAATGCTGTAGTCTTTTTTATTCTTCTTGAACTAAGACGGGAATGAACTGGCTGTGCATTAATTAAGTTGTGTATATTAGGATACCTTTAGGAGATAAATTTCATTCCAAGCCCAACATTTTACTTCCTCACCGTATGTCAGTCGGTTAATGGTTACCTCGGTGTCCTTTTCCTTCCTCCATTCCAATTACTGTCTGCATTAGCGTTCATGACTGTGGTGTCGAGTAAACAAACGTTCTAGGAATTCGCGACGGCTTTTCCTTGTTGTTTCGTGGTTCGAAATTTCGCTCCCATGCTAGCAGATGTGTGACCTTACTATCCCCGGTTCTCTTTGCATTTAGGATCACTGAAAAATGTTAATGGTAACGGGAAAATTTTACGAATAATGAATAAAAGCATAGCAATCAAATAAGAGGAAATGTAGAATCCAAGATTTTAAACTCAAAGAAACTTTGATTGAAAAAGACAGAACTTTCATTTTACACATTATTTTTCCTCTCTTTTCATTGCGTTAAAAAATATGTATTTTCTTAGGATATACAATTATGTCGTATTGCTAGCGTTAACCGTAAGATGACGTAGCCTTTTGGTTAATTAACTGAGGGTATGGGTTTTTTTAAATTATTAATTCATTTATTTAAACTTCACTGTATACATTAAATTATATGCTTTTCATCTGTGGTGTCCTAACACCACCTGCCACACGCACCTGCGGCAGCTCACAGGGTAATACGTATATGTAAATGTAATCCTAATAAATGCAGATATTATTAAGACCCGGTATTATAATATCTGGTTAACCTTAATCGTAAGATGACGTATCTGAAATTCCCTTTAGATCCAAGCACGAAGAATATTGCTCGAATAGTAGCATTAGCGAAACAGGCTTTCATTGACTCTATTAGTGCCGCGGGCCTATAGATATTGGCTCATGCATGTGTCACTAAGAAAATCTTTTTAAGTAATTGAGATTTGTTATTTTGTTACTGTTAAACAAACTCTTTGAAAAAAAACTTATCTTAACATTATTTAAGACACTGGATATATTTACGAAAACCTTTACCTCGTTTGGTAACCAGTGATATAATTTTGGTCCGACGTATAAACTCTTCTTTTAAATAATGGAGTGTTTACCTTAGGTAAGGTGTGTAATATTCCATTTAGAAGCTGGCTCTATTCAACCATGTCATTTGTCATACTGCACGTGTACCGCCACCCATGCCTCAAATCTATAGCCCAGCATTATCTTCTCGCCGAGGACAAGGCTGCTGTGATGTGATTGTTTTGGAAGCCCAGGGTCTTCGCAGAATTGCGTCGCAAGTTCACGATGAAGGTTAAATCGTTTGTCTCGCGATATTACTTTTCGGTGTCAGGATGTTAGTCGCGTTCCGCCTTTGTTCCCGGCAAACATGTAATCGTCTTCGAAGAAAATCATGGCTAACAGCGTATTTGAAGCGAAGATATACGCCCAACTCAAACAGTTATCAGTAAAAGATTATTCATTTTTAAACATTTTCTTCCTTATAATTTTTTTTCATTGTTTTGATTTTTTTTTAAATCATGTCAACGCAAGAAAAGACGAAGACAAATTTAAAAGTCTTTCCAGCACTTGACGAATTTGTACGCCTCGAAGAAAAATCAATTGATTTAAAAAAGAGCTGTCATGGCCGCGGTATATGGTGAAAAAACGTTAAGTCATCGAAAGGCAGTATTTGTTTGGTAACCTTTCAGAGTAATCACACGTAAACAATTAAGTTCTCCTGACGTAACGGAAGTGAAAATTTGTTCATGATGCTAATTTTCTTCATGGCTAAATTGACAGTGAAGGTGTTGATTTTGGTTTTTAATTATTATTCACTGTGGAATGTTCAAACATCAAATAACATCATGCGACCCTGCTTTCACAGTATTTAATAACCTTCAATGATGATCGAGTGTATACTCATTTTCTCTACGGTAAAATATTCGAGAAGTGTGCAACCACAAGTGAAGGTAATGATAGCGATATGGGGCGCAAAAGAAATAACTCAACAGTTTGTTAATCATCAAATATCGTCGTCACGGATGCCATCATTGCTCACTTTCAGATCATAATTTACTCTCCAGACTCAAGTGAAACCCTGTGAAGTTTCAGGAAGGTCGTGAGAGGTCAGATAAATAAAGAATTGCCTTATTTTAGTGGTGCGAAAGTAGGGCTTCTATTGCTCTTTTCCTTGACTATTCTGTTTCCATAACATTCGTTAACTTAATCATTTTATTGTTTTTTTTTATCCGGAGATCCGTAGAGTTAATTTTAAATCATATTGTATTCCCTCTTTGTGACAAATCTTTTCCTCTTTCGTCAACCATTATTCTGAGAACTTCCTTGTTGTTAAATCGTACGCTAGGTTTTTTGTGTTAGCCTCGTGTGGATCCTTGTAAGCTTTCTTTCCCGCAAAAAATCACTAAACTTGTTACTGTTACTGCTGCTTATGCCATTATATTCCCATGGATGCTTCATTGTGTATTCAATGGTTTGTGAACTTAATCTTCTCTGTGAATATTTTCTCCTGTCTCATTTGCCGTCTATGTCTACTTATTTTCTCTTTCTAAGGTTTCCTTCTCTCTTTGATTTAATTTACCCCAATAGTTCATTCATGTTTGAAACGTTCGTGCCGTATAAAAATCATTTCTAAGTTTTTTTACTGTGAAGCAGCCCCTAAATTGGTTATTATTATATAAAAATGCTACAAGTTTGCTATTTGCCAGGGGGTAACATTCATATGAATGTACATAATTTTAAATAATTGATTTCCTCCACCATACTGTATCTTGAAGTGGATACAGCAATCGCCTTCGATTTTTTGAAAAAAGGCCCGCTTTTCTTCTCAAGTGTCTTTACTTCGAACTTACTGTGTGATGTAAATATTACAGCCAAGAATAGCCCTAATTCACGTTATTAGTTTGCTTAGAGCGTAAGTCATTGATGACTTCCCATATTTCACGGAAATGAACTAAGTATTTTCCGATGTTAATAGTAATTTAATCCTATGACTGGTGAAATAAAAAGCATGAATCTACTTTTGATCGAGGAGTTTTTCGGAAAGGCTATTCAATTAAAAACATGTGCTATGCATATTTTAGCCCTGATTTGTAATGTTTGGTTAACTTTTACCGCAAGATGACGTAGTCTTTTGCTTTACTTGATTATACCTGAAAGTTTAAGTTTCGTATGTAACATCGGACTAAGTTAGCTGGCGTGGGCGCTATCGATGGAATAGATTGATGTCGGCTTTCATGTCGAGAAAATATTTAACCTGAGGTTATTCCATAAGGTACTTAATATGTTTTTAACCCGTGGCGGTAAAAGGGAAGCAACAAGAGTACATGAACTACGTAGTAATAATGTAGCCATCAATTATGATTACTACGAAAACTAGAAAAAAAGAAGACTAAATAAATGTTCTAGACCAAAAGAAGACATTTTTCAGAGATATTTATTCCTAGAGCTCAAAATATATTGTTCGTTACCCAAAGCAATTGCTAATGCTATGAATAAAGTTAAGTACTATTGTCGGAGTTAACAAAAACGATTGATCGCTATTGAGGATGTATCAAATTTATTTTAATAATGTGTGAGTTAATTTACGATACCAGTGTCTATTTTCTGTTGTTTTGTGAAAAATATGTATGAATATGTAATATAAAAAGTTGCTTTGCTAATTGTAACCGTTAGCATATAGTAAATCTTATAGTTGTAAGAACTATACGAGAATCAAAGACGCAGCATTTATGTAATTTTGTGACAACGCATAGTCATTTTCGCAGAATTATTTTTGTATTCGTTGATGAGCGAGTCGGTAGCCTCAAAACGGACGTTCTCCGTTGGGTTACCTATATTCCTAGCAGACATTGGATTATTGTGCTTCAGATTTTGCATAAGATGTTGAGGAACGAATTATCTTTATCCTTATTATAAAACCGGGCCTAGGTAAGTTTTAAGTTGGGCTACTATCGTGTTTTCGCTAGCAACTGTTGTAGGATTGCATTAAGTTCATCTCGGTGCACATGAATGATTTTTTTCAGTCAGCCGTGGAATTAAAGACGTAGTTATGTCCATAAAGTATTGTGCTCGCTTTTTTTATTTCTCGTCGGTAGGCATCGGACACGTTTTCATTAAGTCCATAAACAGGTTCGTGTTCACTTGACGAATTTCGAGAATTGGGGCCGAATTTTTCCATTACGTAAAATTTAGTGGCCGGAAGGTGCGGTTTCCCGGAAGACTCCACCTGTGACCGCAGGAAAAAGTTCACTCAGTTCATCTGGAGACTCTCCTACCTCCAAAATGCTCTTCCGCTTTCTGCGTCATGTTCATAAAAGTTGTGATTTTGTTGTCATTCAGTCTCATTGTCCGCGCTATACAAAATGAATATGCATAGAGGAGCTAGCCGATTTTATGGTAAAGTTTGCGAGGCTCTGTGGTTCCGATTTCAATGCTTTCGAGTCTCACCGTTTTCTTGGTATTCTAAACCAATTCTTTACGAGAAATTCTTCGCTGTCTTTGTTCGATTTCTTAAGAAATGAATTGGAATGCCCAAACTAAGACCAACCTTGTAAAAATAATCATTTCTGTAAATGAGGCCTGAAATATTCCATTTATTGCCTAAAATTATAAAAAATATAAAATGTGGTGAAAATATTTTTTAAATGGTCCAAGAATGGCTTCTATCTTATGAAAATGTTGGATGTTTTTTTCTGATATTGTTTTTATTAAGTATAAAAGTGTATTATTGTACTGCAAACAAAAATGTAAATGGTGGCTAAATTTAGGCTTTAAACCTTGGGGCCGCACCTAAGGCTTCCGCAGAAAATATTTTAATTATATGCATAAAATATACCAGAGGTGAAAGCTAGCACATTATTATTAGCAATATTTGGTATTGTTTTTCCGGCGTCAGGTGTATTGGTGTTTTGTTGGTCACCCACGATTGTGTCTTGTTCCAAGGAATAATTCCTTCGCTATTTTATTGCCGATAACTTCAAAACATGAGGAGGCTGAAGTTTGGTGAAGAAATATTTGCTGTAGCATTTTAAATGGAAATCTGCGAAAATGTGATTTGCATCTCCCGGAGAATCTAATTCCCCTGAACCCCCTTGATATTACCCTTTCTACTGTCAAGAAGATAGCAGCCAAAAATAGGTAAACGATCACTGAAGACAGTACATACATACAAGTGGAGCACAAATGAAAGGTTAAACCAAAAACTTAATATGTATATTAAATTTGTCAACATTAAACAATGATAAGAAATAAAATAGTGGTGACAGATGACCCACTAGCACCATGGTGTTTCAGTGGATGTATGGTTTGTAGACGGAAGAACGTAGAGAAAGCAATGCGTTGAAGCTGTGCGAATGCTCGAGTTAATTAGTGAGATTTTGCGAGTCATCGTGCAGCATTGCGGTGTTGACGAAACTCTCTTTGCAGGCACAATAAACTCCGGGTCGTCGAGGTTCTCAAAATTTAAGGCAAGTTCATTGCGACGCGCCTGGTATAAAACAAACGAGAGATAGCTCGCGCACGAGCGTTGTGTTTGTGTGTAACGTGTATGACGACCTTTGTCTTTGACGCATGAATGCAAAAAACATATACGAGGAAATGAATCACACGTTTCTTTCACCGCGTACCCCGTGGCCTCCTCCCACACCACGACGGTCTCGATTGCCGTGAGTCGCATCCAAATAAAGGCAGGGAGCTCATCAATTAGACCATGCAAATGTGAGCTAATGTTTGGCGATTTGCTGTCGCCTTGAGAGCGGGAGATCAGGGGGAGGGGTTGGGTTGGTCGTCCGCGAAATCGCGTCGATTCTTCGTCAAGGACGTGCTGTCGACCGCCCGCCCGTCTGATACCACTTTCTACACGTCTGTATCCCGCTTCAGTTCTTTTCCGTAACTTGCTTCGCGTCCGTATCGCGATATATCAGCTACAGTATTCGTTGTAAACGCGGCTTTGGACGTAAAAGTTAGATTGGTGTTAGCATATTAGAAATAAGGGGAGCGTGGTGGCCTAGTACGCTTGGCTACTGATCGGAGGGTCCCGGGTTCAAATCCGGGTGAAGCCTGTGGACGCCCCCGAACAAAATCCTCGGAGTGTGAGGTGGCTCAGGGAAAGGAACTGGCCCCCCTACCCTGAATGTGTGAATATCACACGCCTGTGGCTTAGTCCGGGGAGAGCCTTCGGGTTGGTTTGGATATTTGAGGGTAGATTCGCCGTGGTGTGGCGTGAGGATAGAATCACTGAGTGAGTGATAATAGAAATAATATCTAATGATGTCGTTTAGTACCTTTCGTAGGCTTCTTTGGCCCATAAGATAAATATGAAATAGCATGAAAAACATTTTGGTGGAATAGCATCTTCAGAAATAATTTTGCCTCTGTAAACATCCAAGATAACTTTTAATGCATCATATCAATTCATTTTTCATTTTCAATGTTCATATCAATGTTCACAACAAAATTTAAACGATTATTTCTCCTTTTCATTACTTAAGTACGCAATATCTCAGGTCTGAGACTTTTCTCCTTCTTACAGATTTTTCGTGTATAAAATCGGATTTTTGAAGAAAAAAAATTCCATTTCAAGTTCTATTTCAACAGCAAAGCAATGCATAAGAAAAAATACAAATGTGCGGAAATATATTCAATTTTTTCTACAGTAGTACGGTTTTAGTTTCATTCCTCTTTCAGTGTAAGTTCTCGAGATATGAATGATACGGTTAACATCAAATTTCTAGATACTTCACGTGCACCATGTTGGAAAAATGACTCGCAAGAAAATGAGTGGGGATAAAATTTTGAAAATGGTCATATTCAAATTTCAGGGCACGCAGCTATGTCCGTGCAAAAAATATATTTTTAAAAATTGTCTTGCAACCATCATTGGATCGTTTGGCGTGGAATCACCCTGCAGAAAACTGTTGCCCTATTCACTATGGCAATTCTCGTAACTTCGGAGCCCCGACAGTGTCGTAATTTTGACGTTACAGCCTCTTAATTTCAAATTCAGAAGTTGACATTTGTCGTGGGCTGTGACGTCAAATGGTTCATCGGACACCGTTCACCATGGTTCAACCGTGTCGAGTCCTTCCTGAATAAGGCCCCTGAACGCCACTGTCCGTTTCCGTCACGTCGGGTAACGTCAAACGTAATCCTGCCCATATTCCGCGTCCTCACCATTCATTTCCTCCATTCTCCACTCCGTTTACTTTCGCGTCCCTGAGTGGGGGTCTCTCTTGCGATTTTCATCGACAACTTGAGTGACGGGCGAGTTCTTTATATTATTTTTCTTTCTCCCCTTCTGCTCTCCGCCCCATTCCAATTCCCTATCGCCCTCTCCCCTTCTCGTCGATGTCCAGCTCGCGGCCTTGCACCGCCGACTCCCGCCAATCTTCTCCTCGCCGCCGAAGACGACGATCCGCAACAATGAAATTCGCGCCTTCCGTCGCCGCCGTAGCCGATGTTATTGTTTTTGCCCTCCTCAGGAGATGTTGACGTCGCGAAAACACGAGTCCTCTCGTAGAGCGTCGCTAATTTGGTTGTGTTGAAATATCTCGTCAGTTTTTGAGAGAATATCTAGAATAAATTGTTGGAAAAACTTCATGTACATTTTATGTATTCATCATACGTACATAGTTCGTAAGAAAAAAACTAGGATGCGAAAACTAAACAGTGTGGAAATTATACTCGTGTTTTTCTTACTATATGGTTATCTTTCCACCTAGTCACGCCTGAAACTTTTTTCTATATTTGTAATATTAGTTCGAATTGTGGAAATTTTAACATTATTTTTTCAAACATCATGGATGTTTTGGTAGTTAGATGTGCCTGGCGGGTTGAATATTTTTTCTGCCTCATGCTTAGAAAGATAGATATTTTTCTCTTCGGGATTTGGCATGAGAAATACGATAATCTCCTAAATATTTTCACTAATAACTCTTCTTTCTGTCAAATTTGGAACTAATATTACATATTTGAGGAGTATATGTAAATGCCCCCATTGTGAATCTTTTACATCTTCTTACAACGCGGTTATGCGCCAAAAGATCGTTTGGCTAAAGTTATTAGGACGTTAGATATGAAGAAGAGTAAGAACAAGAATAGGAAATGAAATTTGATGTGTTCTGGTTGATTAGTACTTCTATCTGTTTCCCTTGTTCATTTTTCACGTTTGCTCTCTAATGTGACAAGAAGAGTAAATCGAAGAAGATGAAAGGATAAACGTTTGTTTCTTGGGGGAAAATGGGGGAAATAATATAAACATTTTTGATGACGCGGTAGGAAGTATTAGAATGCCAATCCGGAAACTCTGATACTATATATTACACGGTTAACCATAGCATTTTGCAAATATTTTCTTGCTCTATATAGAGTATATAAGATCTATAACCATTATTAATTATTATATGTATATTACTCTAAAAACTACGTATCTACTTGTTATCGTTTGTGGGCATATTTTTACCTTGCGCTATATGAAGTAATATTTTTGAATCCGTAGTCTAGGATTTAGTTTTCCGCGTAATTTTGGAACTTGTCTTATAAGATAGTGAATCCCGCATAGTCTTTGTTATTCCTTACCGCTTTGTGAGAATGGTGGTATGCATAGGATTGTATCTATATACATCTCAACGTTATACCCGGCTGAAGGAATAAGCTCTTACTGACATGAAAGAATGCAATTCTTTTTTCCTTAAAAAAACGAGCTCTGATAATGTCTACTCAATGAAGTTGGCAAGGTTAAACCATACTCTCTCTTGTTTGCTTTTGTGAATTGGACATTGTTTCGACACGTGTCTGGTTGCGCTGTAGCCGCTGTAGGCTAAACGGAAGTTTGTAGCGACCCAGAGGAATTGGATGGAAACACAAGGAATGATCGTTGGCTTATAACTTACAGTAAATGATCGTCTCGGTTACGGGACATTACCAATGAGAATCGTTAGCGAGAGAGATTTAATGAGGTGTCGCTGTCTAGGTCAAGCGCGTGAATTATTCTCACCGCCAGCCTTAATGTCATTCACTTAGTAGCCTTCGTCTGTGTATATTTACATCCGTCTGTATCTTTTGATTGTTTCATTATTGTAAAGCTCTTGTGTTTGTCATTCTTGCGTATCCTGCAATTATTCTTCTTAGTGGTGATCATCGCCACATCTTTTTTCCGGATTACCGCTTTAAATGATGCTTCCTGACGTTTGTACTTCTTGAAATCCATTCCCCTCGCTGATGTTGTATCACCAGTAGTCAGCAATCCGAAGATTGGTATACTGCAGCTCTCCACTCCACTCTCCTCTCCGCCAATCGTTTCATTCCTACATGATTCTTCACTTTGACGTCTTTCGTTATCCTTCATTATTTGCCTGATGTATTCTATCATTGGTCTTCCTCGGTATTTTTTTCCTTTCGTTTATATTTCCGTTTTTGTTTTTAATTATGTTATGTCGCAGAATGTGTCCAATAAGTTTGTCTCTACTTCTTCTCAGACGTTTCATTGTGCATTTTTCCTCTCTAACTCTTCTCAGGACTTCTTCATTGGGGATTCCCTCCACCCATATTTTTATCTATAAATCCACGTTTCTATTGCTTCCAATCTTCTTTGCTCTGAGGCTGTTATTTTCTAAGCTTCTCTGTCATTTAATTGCTTTGTTTAACAAAGGTGTCTTTCCAGAAGACTTGTTAATTCTCTCGTCATTTAAACTCATAGAGCAATCCGATTTTATACCAATACTTAATTGATTTTTGATGCTTGGGACAGTCCATACTTATCTCCATCGGCCGTAAATAGTTAAAAATGTTGTTTAAGTAAAAAGTTATAAAAATCTCCAATGGCCGTAATAAATTGGCAGCACTCGTCAAAATTACACAACAATTGCTGTGTTGGTTTGCGGGAAAAAGCTGTAGACTTTTTTCCCTCCTTTTTTCCCGCAAACCAGCACAGCAATTGTTGTGTAATTTTGATGAGTGGTGCCAATTTATTATGGCCATTGGAGATTTTTATTACTTGTTACTTTAAGAGACCGTAGAGCTTAAGTTCCCTAGATTTTGTTTAAGGTTAAAAAATGTGCGCTGTACTTAGACGGTGAGTGTATCAAATTCAGTTGTGGTGGTAGAGGTACTTGGTAGATGAGTGTTTTTGGCGCTCCAACTGCTTAGGTTAGTAAACGAACTTTGGCTGGCTAGGTATCGCAAATGACCGTTATTCTTTGGGAGAACGCAAATGACCGTTATTCTTTGGCTGGCTAGGTATCGCAAATGACCGTTATTCTTTGACTGTACCAAACCCTAAAAAAACAGCCAATATTAATTGATTTTACTGTGGTCGAAAACTGTGATGAAATGTATTATCTCAGGCACTCAAAAACAATGAATACTTATAAAAAGAATAAAAGTGGGCCTGTGACCCTTCCATGCAGGACTCCCGTTGCCTCATTCACTTCATTAGAGGTAATGCCGTGTAACATTAACTTTTTTGCGCGCTCGCTCACGAATTCTCTTATCATTATGCATTAGATCCTTGTCTAACTTATAAAATTTTAATTTCGTGAGTAACATATGAGCTATCTGTTAGCCAGTTTGGTTCTATGCCCCTGGTGTTATTTAAGCACACGACCTATGGTTCGCCTTGCCGGCACGCAACCAGCCTGTCTACTTTACGATTTACATAATTTAGGGAGCTGAGAAAGATAATTTTTTTATTAATCAGGCTCAGTAATGAAAACTCTGGTGAATTCACGTCACAGCCTCACACTCGTCTCCTCGACGTCATGTTGTTGCTGGCGCCAGCCGTTGTGAACTTATCCTTGTCTTCCGGCTCGACACCGAAGGGCATGGCCACCTTGCCTCTGACGTCCGTTCGCGGCATCTGTTCTTGTGTTACACCCAGATTCCCCGCCCCGCATCTATCTCCCTCTTCCATCTATCTGCCATGACGGCTTCGCTCTTCGAGTTTCCAATAGAAGTCATCCTCCTCTTGCCCCCCTCTTTGGTCCGTGGCTTGCCACTCTTCCCGCATCCATTGCATTGAAAGCGAATAGGAGGTGTCCGTGACGCAATTTGCCGGCGTTGCTTGATGTTCCGCAACGCGGAAGGGGGTAGACGGTTCTAGTTGTTGCCGAAGGATCTACCCTATATAACTTGACTCTCCTCTGTCCACTCGAACATTAATTAGGGAAATCTACCGCTTTATGTAGGCTCAAATGGAGGAAAGAAAACATTCTCTCTACTGACTGTAAAAAAATTCTAGTCCATCGAGTTTAAGCTATATCTTCAATTTGAGTCGACCGATTTTAATGAAATTAAATGTTTCTGATAGAACGTTCATTTCATAGCGAGCAAAATGAAGATAAATAAAAATCGATCGTGATAATACTGGTATACTTTAGTTATTTTCCTGGGCAATTAGTATTCCTGCCATCCTTAGGGTGACCAAGGTACAGCTAAAATTTCCGTCGAGATGTTTGTTTCGAAGTTCGCACATGCTTACAACCCTATCCATATATTGTGCAAATTCAGGGGTGTAAAAATTATCTTACTGTAAAATGTTGGAAACATTCTTGGCTAGATATCGGAATCGCAAATTGATAGTTAAAATTAACTGAGTGACATTCAGTTTAAGTTGGTCACCGATTTTTAAGCGCCAAAAATCGAATTTTTTCAAACTTTATATGATAAAAGTAGATATAACTACGGCAGGGAAAAAATCCATGTTCTATCGGATGCATTTTATTCAAGTCAATTAGGTGGAGTCAACTTGAATATATAGCTTCTTAAACTCGATGGACTAGACTTTTTTTACAGACAATACTTTTTTGCAGGCCTCAATACCCTTACACGATTACCGTATTCATCTCAGCATACGTCTACCTACTTTATTTCATCCACAAAGGCTATTCGCTCTCTTCCTCTTCCCCGCTTACCAAACATCTTCTCCTCTATCACAACCTTCAGCATCACTTCGTCCCTCATTACCTTTGTAAACCACCTGCTCCACATCTCCCTAATCTCCTCGATAAGATTCCCCTCCTCGTCCACCATCCCAAGCACTTTCTTTCATCAGGTAAAATACCTTTCGTCTCGCTCAAACCCTTAGGCCAATCTGGCATGCGTGACCCTACCAGGAGCAATTAATATTTCTAAGCGTTTCCACCGCGTCATGGTCCAAAGGAAGGGAAACATTTGCTTAAGACATAGATTAAATAAGATAATGTATAGAACCATGCCGTAGGATAGCACAGAGGAGTATTGAAGCCATTAAAATCCGCAGTCGGGCGTACACTATTGAATGGATCTGTTTTGCAGTTGACGCTGAGGCGAACACTCAGTCACGGCAACCCACTAGAGATTAGAATTCTGCAAAAAAACTCTGTCGCCGCCGGAGTTCGGATCCGGGCCCTTTGCGTGAAACTTTGTATACGTGTTCTCATTAGTGAGATCTATAGATAAAAGTGAAAAAAATGCATCATAACGAGGTGGTCTTTTGGCAATTGAATGTTATTTTAACACATAGCCCTATGTCACATGGCATGTTTTTCGTAATAATTTCATTACATATGTACAGATTTTCTTCCAAACGAGAAATAATACATTTCTTATTGTTGTAATTGTTGCTAAAAAGTACCCAGGTGTCACGCCGAATCCAATATACGAAAAATATAATTCCATATTACTTCGTCTAAATTTCGAATACACCGCCGAAAACTCATCATAGCATGCTCTAATTAAGGAAAATAATTTAAAATATAATTCTTGTATCGTTTCCATTGCTGCCTGTATAGTGAGTTCCAGCGTATAAACAGATGAACTTAAATGAAATGTGGTCCAAAAGTTTTTTTCGACTAAAAGATTTTTCAAACGTTCACTCAATGACTCACGATTACCGCTCAAACCACCTTAAAGCTGGTAACCTAAATTCTTATCAAAAAGGAATTAGCGGAACAAATGGTGATAATTTACACATTTTCTGAACATAATAATGGCAAAAAAATGCCCTTCTCTATGCCGTGTTTCTCTTCTCTCTCACTTCATTCCCCTGTCGGTCAGACAATGTCGGTACCTTCCCCGAATAAAATTATTGCTACCAGAGTAGTCTTACCGCTAGGTGTGTTATAACCTCATCGGTCATACCGACCTTCGAATTGAAGTTCTTGAGTTGGCATAAGTAACTGGCACCTCCTCTCCGAGGACATTTGATTTAATGGCTCGTGGGATTTGGTGCCAAATGAGTTACCTGTGCCAACCTGTGGGTCAGCATTGCATTTTTTGTGACACCTTCCTTTACGAGGTGAAGCGTTCCATAGTTATGCTGCTACTTCGTCAAGCACTAGCTATTAAGGTAGTTTGAGCGATATATCAATTCGCATAGAATTTGACGTAATTTTAAAGGACAAATGCCCAACTTTCCATGATATCAAAATACTAACCCGTTTACGAACTACTTTTTGAGCAATTTGCCTAAAAATACAAGCTGTTTTACATGGGATAGATTACGGCTGTGTGCTCCAGAGGGAAAATATTGAAAAAATTAGGAACTTTTAACAGCTAGATTTCGTCAAAAACTAACGGTCTGTGGTCTGTATGTTTTCTTAACTATTTATAAAAATGAATCAATTACACACCGTAGTGATTTTTACAGAATCGAAAAAAACCTACAGTGAAAAAATAAGTCAAGCTAGAGACTTATGTGGTTATATTTATTTAATTACCAAGAATTTGACGTATATAACCGTATTTTTGCACCATTAATGTTACAGTATTTACTTCATACTTCTTACAGACGCTTAAATTAAAAAATAAAATTTTAATATGATCTCCATTATGACTGGGGAAATATCTCGCTCAAACTACCTTAAATGTCAAAGGAATAAGGAAGCATTGGAAAACTGTTCGATTCATGCAATGGTACGTGTGGTTGATTGGTGATTGGCCTGTTCCAGCCGTGGTCGTGCCTATAATTTAATGCAACCTTGCTCACAAATGGAAGAGACGCGTTCTTAAATGTGTATTCAACCAGTCTAAAATAGGGTAACAGAGTTATATGTAAAAGGGATGTGAGTCACTTATTTGCTCAAAGTTAATGCTGCAAATTGAAATTTAGCGTGTGAAATTTGACAGCGTGGTTTATAATTCACGAAACATTTCGCACTCCAGAAAAAAGTGGCAGAATCTTCCAGAAATTTAAATAAAAAGGATTTTTGGCCACTAAACAGTGTCGTGTTTTAGTGATAGTGTACACCTTTGACGACGGAGCTGCGGTGGTTATTGCCAAGTGACGTCACAATCAAAGCCAACGTGACCGCGTCCTTTTTTTCTGCGCAATATCAAAGTAAGTTCTTTAAAGTGCTTTGCTGCTAATTTTTTAGTATTATGTACCACGGATTATCATGATTATTTATATTCCGGCGAGGAATTTCTTTAAAAAAAAAATGTTCACAACCCTATTTGGCATAGTTATAAACAAAACGGCATTTTCTTCATCACAGGTGGGTTGAAAACAGCGATACATACTTGACTTTACGGAGAGCTCTTTTATACATTTTATGGGGTATCCGTTGCATTAGCTGCCTTCAAAAGAAGATTTATATATCTTTAGATGATAATAATGAAGCGCTAATAAAATACTCAATAGACGCCCATATGCAAAGATATTTCTGATCCCATCTTTTTCTCGTGAATCTAATCAGTTACGGCCTTTTGACCAATGTTACCAGGCAGGAATGTGCAACGCCTCCAGACGTCATCAGCGTTTATCGACGGCATCTTAGACGTGAACCTTGTTCGTGATTATACATATGGGTTTTTTTAAATAGCTTGCGATTACGTATTTGTCGAGGGCAATGTTTATTTTTCCATCAGCATTGGTTTAGACGATCGTCAGAAGTGTTTGGTGTATGTCACAATTAGAAAAGGCGTTACGGAAAACTTTCGTGTTGCGGGCTTGGTGACATCAATTTATATTTCTGGTTTCTTGGGGCGGGGCATGTTTCGTTACCCCCCGTAGGGATAATAAAAACTTGAATCTGACCCACAGGTCATGAAGGTCCACCACCCCATTATCAGTGGGATGACCTAAGAAAATGATAAAGTGACAATATAGATCGTTAAAAAGGAACTATCTGTAATATTTCTCGGTTACGCTCTTGACTTAAAGCAAAAGTCTCCTGGGACTCAGCTGCGTTTCGTCCTATCACGTGTGGTGGTTATACATACATTTTTAGTTGAAAAAATTACCTTTCCGAAAAGGGCGGCTGCCGTTGCATTTTTTCTATCCAATAGGTTTTTAGTACCCTGTACAGTTTCTCCACGCTGTGAATATGAAATCATTTATGAACGCTTAGCCTTTAGCAAGTGACTTTATGTTTCCTCGTGGAAAATCTTGTTCAGTTGTTCTAATATTCATGGTCGGTTGATTACTATTTCATGCTGGGAACTGATGTGCAGCTGATATATTCACCTAAAGACCAATAGATGGGAAAATTCCACGGAGGGAAAATAATTCGCCTTGACCTGGACTCGAACCCGGATCACTCAATATCACGCCGCTTAATTAGCCAGTTATGCTACCGAGGTGTCCTGTTCCCCTGTCGGCTCTTGTGGGCTTAAAATTAAAAATATGTTCAAGACTGCTAAACGTGCAATATTACGAAACAGTCCAAAGAATAAATTCACGAGTTTAAAGCCAAATTTGGAACTTTGGAAGTGTTCGCTCTTTTTGTCAAAATTGGTTAAAGACTAATAATTTATTTGATGGGAAACTAAACTTATTTTTCAGATTTACTGACATTTTTATCTATGTCAAATCTTCTATGGTAGTTATGAATTTTTTTAATGTATTCGAATGTTTTTTCCAGCTAAAGACGACATCCTTTGTAGGTAGAGTTATTGTATTTATTCGTTGTAGTCGCCTAAAATCTAACGTCTTGAGTAAAGCAGCCAGATTTAGTTGAAGTTGGGTTTTAGTGCACCCTAATGCTGAGATTATGTCGCGTCGTTTAATCGTAGACTTAAATGCTAAGGCCAACACGGGATTTGAACCCGTGATATTTGGGTCATCCGGCAGGTTACCCATCAGGCTTACGTGAATTTTAAGGCGATTTATTTTTACTATTTTCTCAAATTTCCACTGGATACAAATTGTTGGTATCTAGTAGAACAGTGAATTGATAAGAATCCGCCGTTCGCACGAACCTGAAATAGAGGTTATTTTCAGTACTTTGAGTTGGTGGAAAACAGACTAATTTTTAGGAATGGATAACTTCGGAATTTCTGGAATTGAGGCCTCAAAAGATTAAGTAATCTCGTTAGTCCCCATGGTTATGGCAGCGGAAATAACCGCGCAAGACCTTCCGGTATTCCACGTATCCTAATTTTTATTCTTTTCCGAAACAAAAATTCAAATTCGAGAGAGAATGTGGAACTCACAAACCATTTCTTCCTGCTTTCTTACTTCCTCTAATTCTCAGTAATGCTTATCCCCCTTCGAGTTATCTATACTTGGTTCAATTTCTGTTTCTCCTTCCTATTGTGGTCACTCGCGGTGCCGTGGTAACTTGCCGTGGACACATGTGCGCATTCCTATCGCTGTCTTCTATTCTTCCCTTCCCTCTGTTGATATTTGTTTCCGGTTTCAATGAAAGTCACTTAATATGATGCAAACATGTGCGATGAATGCACTTTGATTGTTTTCATCTTAACCTTACTCATGCGATGAATGTATAAAGATTGTTTTTTTCTTAGCCTTATTCATGATGGGCATGTTCGTCCTCATGTTGGAGCATTCATAGAATTACCATATTCTAATGTCCCTATACCGGGACATGTCTAATTATAAAGAGACTAAACCGGGAAAAATTGGGACGTAGTGTATAGGAGTTAAGCCAATGGTGTACAGTTATTTGTTCTTTGATTGAAATTATCAAATAAAATTATTACTTGCAGATGCGGCGGCTTGTTGCAGTAACAAACTCTGGAGTACCGAGTTCGATTCTCATAACAAGTGGGGTGGCTGAAACCTTCTTGGCCCCCGCCGAGTAATTCCTCTGGGCCCACCGAGAAAGCTTTCGTGGATGTGTGATAGAATTGGGTAGATGCGGTTTTGTATTTACATATTTTTTCTGTTTTTGTCGCAGCGCATTTCTCCGTACAGTGGACAGCGGACCTAAACGTAGACACTCCGGACATTTCAGTGTCAGCCGGGACAAATTTGCCTCCCTGCAGGGACACCGGGTCTGACCCTTCATACCAGGACTGTACCGGCTAAGCTGGGACGTATGGAAACCCCCTAAGCATTCAACTACTGGCTTAAGGACCTTTGATTCTCACCTCGATGATACTCATGGGCATTATCAGCTAATATTAAGCGGAAGAGGTAGAATTATTTTGAGTTGCATCGACGGCTTAAATCATGCCGCTCCATTTCCAAAATAAAAGTTCTGAAGGCACTTATTCAATACAGGATAATAGTTATTAATTAAATAGAGCTGCATAAGGTTTTATCAGGGACCATAAATGGGAAATGGCTTGAAGCGCTGAGAAAATGGATCCTCTTATCCTGCACTGAAAAGGTGTATTTTTCCGCGATTTGGATGACTTTCCGTGAATGGAGTGCGCTATCCTCGTGTATCATAACGGTTTTCGCTATGAATTTTGTGCTCGTTGTACTTCGAAAATGTTACTTTGCTGGACTGCTACGTTTAAACTTCTATCAGTTTCATTATATTTCACATAAACTTCTATCATTCGATATTGAGGTTTCATAAGGATGCGGATTTTTTTTTTGGTCGATGGAGAATTTGCGTCGGGAAGTCGTTGTAAGCGTTATTAGTGCCGTCGTTAGTTAACGCTTATTAAATTGACAGAGAAAATGCATTTAACAACATATTTGAGAATTTAAAATGCTGACGTTTTGGAGACGGCATGTATATTTCTTTTGCATGGGGACCGCACATCGAAAGAACTATGACCAAAGCTTTTAGAGCATTACATTTTTTGATGAGAACCCTTGGAAGAAGCTGCAGAAAAACTAAAGAATTCGCGTATAAAATGTTTGTTAGGCCTATCCTAGAATGTGGGGCGTCAGTTTGGGATCCTCATCTGAATGGGGAGATCAAGCAACTGACAAAAGTTCAGCGTTTAGCAGCAAGATTTGTAATGGGAAATTTTAAAAGGAAGGCAAGCGTTACGGAGATGTTAAATACGCTGGGCTGGAAATCATTAGAGTCGAGGAGGAAGAAAGCACGCGTTAAGTGTATCTTTAAAGCATTTATCGGTGATCCTGCGTGGAGGGACCTATCAAACCGGTTAAAAGGACCAAGTTATCTGGCGAGGAAGGATCATTATTGTAAGATTGAGCCTCCGAGGAAGCTCTCAAATACTTTAAAATTTTCCTTCCTACATCGGGGGATAGGGGATTGGAATGGTTTACCGGAGGAAATTTTGGAGCCCTTCCCAACTAATACTAGGATATTTATGACGAGGGTAAAAAAATTGAATTTTTAGGGCTTTTCCTATTTTTTTGTATTTAGTATTTTGTCTTATATTTTGGTCTTCATATATTTTGTGTTTTATGTAACCACCCGACCAAATGGATAAAAAACGGTGGCATTAAATCATATATAGAATGGAGAGGCGTCGTTTCTGCACGAAATCCATTCTTATACCAATATACTTCCTTCTAAGTTAACTTGTATTTGGTTATTACTGCCAGTCTTCAACCAGTTTCTATATTTAATTTTAGTCCGAACGACCTGCACCTTTTAATATGCATGAAAACAGAACATTAAATTACTTAATTTTCTTCCCAGACCTAATAGTGGTAGAAATACTTCATTAGTTTCTTTCACATTGTTCCTAACTTCTCCGCAATTTTTTGGCGACTTTTGAATTGTAAATAAATAGTCTGCAGTTATTTATAGTTCTTGTAGCAGCATTCAAATTAAAAAAACTGTAATTATTGCTATGGATAACTTCCACTACGGCTTGCTTGGAATTGTCAATTTCAATGTCGAACTGTGCTCGCGAGCAGTTCGCATGATTATTTCCATGTGCTCTCCAAGTTCTGGCAGAGTGTATTTTGTCTGAAGCCTGGTGTTGACTAACATCGTTGATCATTTCACAACTCACGTGCTTATGAAGAGGATCGGCCACCAACAAATCTCTCAACTCCCCCCCTAGAGTCACGAGAGGCGCGATCTGAATTTTGTGGATAGAGTTTTTAATGGTATCTTTATAATAATAATAAATCCGAATTTTATCACGCGGCGGGCTTTAACCTTGGGTGGGCAGAATCGGCCGTCACCCCGTCGGAAGTCGTTCATTCCTCATCCCCTGCTCGTGTTTTGTCACGTACCACTCAGTTTCCGCCGTTTTTTATGTTTTCTTAAGACGCATGTTATTCCCTATCTCTTCGGCATTTCGCTGGCGCCATAATTTATCCAAAGCCTCCGAATGTTTTTATTCTTTTATTTTCATCATAAACAGTCGTCAATCCAAAGATTGGGTTGCTGGAGCTACTTAGCTGTCGCCGCGCCGAAGGCGCGAGTATCTTGAACCGTCCCGGAGAGCGATGCTCTCCACAACCGGTGTAGTGACTGTTGAGTGAATTTTGTTTCGGAGGAGTAGTAGTGTAAGTATTGGGAGTGTTTGCGTGGAAGAAGGAAACTTACGAACTAGGAACGAAGAAAATTTTTAAACCAAGGTCCTGAGAGAACAATGGGACCAAAGAGAGTGATAACATGTGAATACATGTATAAAATTAGAAAAAGTGATATAACTTGAGATTATTAAGTTGTTCTATTGAGGGGCCGTTATGAATTTGCTGGAGAGTATGATTTTATTCCCAATTATATGTATATATTTTTATTATCATTACTATTTATTTTAATTTTTTCTCCTTTGTAATTTTTTAGCGTTTTTTTCACTATTTTTTCTCGTTTTAATCTCTTTCTTCCAATTTCATTGGTCATTTTATACCTACTACACAAGGGCGTAGGTACAGGGAGGGGGGATATAGGGGATCAATACCACCCTTTGGCCAGAGTTTTTTTGTCTTCATGTCAAGGGTGACCGAAAATAAGTGTTATCCGGTTATTTTTAAGGAATTTAACTTATTTGTTCTACATATATGAGGTAATGAAGTACTTGAATCCCAATAAAATCAATAAAATTCGCCGTGTTTTTAGGATGAACGTGGCTACACCAATGTATCGCAGTAATTTGATACAGATATTTATTGTCCCTGTGAAATAGGCTATTTGAACTCATTAAATATCGATCGATCCTCCCCCATGAAACATTCGTATCTACGCCATTGCCACTACATAATTCCGTAATTTTTAGCTAACAAGTATTAAACACGGCATTCTCCAATTATTATGCTCCTGCGGACCAGCGGAAGTTGGAGAAATATTTCGCGAACCAGCTTTTGGCCTAGCGTTCTGGAACTCGTTGAAATAATTTAGACTGCAGCAACTATCTCTCTCGTAACTAATCTTTAAATAGCTATCACTTCGATCATGTTCTCTTGCAGCTGGGTAAAATCCATGTGCAACTATAGAGATGCAAATTATAAGGAGTCATCATAAATAAATAAACTCGTTAATCGTAATTTCATCTTCAAACGGTTCGTAAAAATTAAAGTCGGCTTTTTGGGCCTATCACAGAGAATTAAACTATTTTGACTGTGTCTACCCCAAAAGGGCACGATAGGTATGTATGCATGCTTAGGTAGTTTGAGCGAGATATCGCTTCAAATACATTCCACGAATTATAAAGAAAAATATCTCATCCGTCCAATGATAAGAAAATATCCTCCACTTCCCATGCTACTTTTCGAGATATTTGGAAAAGAATTACAGCCATTTACCATGGGAAATTCCAGGGGTATGCACTCCAGGGAGGCTTTATTTCAAAAATAGTAACTATCTAACGCATCGATCTCTTAATAAATTTAATCGTGTATGGTTTGTATTCATTCTCAAATATTTAATAAGATAAATCAATTACTCACTGGAGTAATTTTTAAAGGATTGCAAAAACATCTTTGGTGGTGAAGGAGTTTTCGGCGTATGAAGTGAAGAAATTAGTCAAGTATAAGCAGTTTATTAATGAGTTTTTCAGTAATTTAGCACAAACATTTTGCGCCAATGATGTTACAATTTTTGCTTCATACTTCTAAAACTTCCTCAGATTTAAAAATAAAATTCGAATACGATCTCTCTTATGTCTAGGGAAAACATTTTGCTTAAACCACGCCAATCCTCTTTCAAAACTTCGCACCATAATCCTTCATTTCCCACGGTTACCCAACATTCTCCCCCCCCCCATTACTCTCTAAAGCATGTCGTTGGCTATCGTTCTCCAGCCACTTATGCTATCTCCTTATGATATCTCCCTCCAGCTTCCTTTCCTCCTTTTCCGTGTAAAGAGCACTTCCTCAACGATTGTTTTTCATTCCACCCAGCTTTCTCTCTCTCCATCCCTCTCCACACCCGTAGCTAAGAAGCCTCCTGTCTGCACTCATATTCCGCCCATAAATGTGGAAATAGAAATTTGTAAATAAATATTTGTCAAAGCTTCGTGCTTTACTATCCCGACGAAATTCGATGTCGGAGGACCCGTACCACTCGCCGGGGAACTCGTGAGCAATGCCTATGATTTTGCGGTGAAAGTGGGTCGGCAACTGTGACGTAGCCAGTCTTTTTCATTTCGGGGGGATGGTTGGGGTCCATGTTGAGTATAAGCAGTTGAGTATGATGGGGGAATTTTTTAAAAATCAGGATCAAAATTGTGTGTTTTGGCAATTAAGAGTGCAGTTGGGACTGCAGTGTAACAGCCTATTTTTAATGATTTTTGCTGTGCAAATTTCTGAAAGAATGATATGTATACCCACAGTCTTTATTTGAAAATTAGGAGCATATTGATTGAAATGTTATCATAATAAAGAATAAATGTAATCAACATTCCAAGTTATAAAAAAAAAAATTTAAATTTTAAAACAAATTTCCTTTAGTGCACTATATTTAAATAAACTGAAAATGTCGGGGGGGGGGGGGGAGGGGGGGGGGTCTAAACCCCATAGCTACGTCACTGGTAGGCAAGGTCAAATTTTCGTTAGGTTTCATTGCGAAGATCCCCCCTTCCTTTCTGACCCTTGAAGGGTCCCCGTGCACAATCAGGAGGGGCACATTTTGCAATTTCATCAATCGTTCGCGCATAATGGTTAGCCATCCCCGGAAAGCCCGGCGTAATGGATGTTATTTCGTTGTCTGGAATCGTTTCGTCCGTCAGAAGAGATACGGTTCCGTCATGCAGCTCTCGAGAGATAGCGATGCATGATGATTGCCTTCGTCGGTGTGCTGCTGTGCTTCCCTCCGAATACGCGGCGTCATCGCCCTTATCTCATGCCATCCCGTACCAGTCGGTGTTGCCGCTGCGAGGATTTGTAACCCCGCCTGGGGTTGACCTTCACAAAAAGAGCAAGTTTGGTGAAAAAAACACTATCGCGGAATACTGCGTCGTGAAATGCAGTGTTAAGTGTAACTTGGAGAAGGATAGGGTGGTTGCGGTGTGACCAAAGAACTGGCTTCCCAACTCGAGGATCCTGGTTCATATCCCTGCTGTGGCGGAGATATTTTCACGGAGTGGCCACTCAACCGTGAGAACCGTGAATTAGTCGTTTATTTTTCTAACCGAGGAAAACGCGTCAATAAGCCGTGAATTTCCTGTGTAAATCTTTAATTTTAGTATCAGTGGTCCCTTAATTATTGTATCAGTTTTTGAGATGAGAAAATGGTCAGTTTTATTTCGTCGTAGGAACGAGTCTGGGAAGACTACTATGACTACTTTGTGATTTTTCCATGATGAGAAAACCACCTTTGTTATTTCCACAAACTTTCTTACGCTGGCACGACGCGCGTTTCACCACACTGTGGCATACTCAGAGTATGCCACAGTGTGGAGAAACGCGCGTCGTGCCAGCGTAAGAAAGTTTGTGGAAATAACAAAGGTGGTTTTCTCATCATGGATATCCATAATTTCCACGAGGTCAGGCCTGAGATCATTCATTAGTTTTATTTGTGCTTTTTGTTACATTTTTATTAGATTATTCTGCTCTTCTGGTTTTTTCTTCGCCTTTCCTTGCCGGGTCCTTGAAATTCTTCCCAGCATAAGAGCCTATGTTGGTCGAATAGACAAAATAGACGCCTATATCGAGAAATTTTCAGCGAGTGTCGGATGTACTGAATTCAATCATTCATTTAAAGTTTTCATCAGACTGATAATGAAAATCTACTTATAAAATGTAAACTCATAACTTTTTATTGATATGACGGTGACCTATTTGGACTTAAATGAGTTACCCACCGCATATTTCCACTGAATTATGAATTATCGTGCTTTGTAAAATAAATGAATTTTGATTATTTCGTATTTAGCTCCAAAAAAAACTGTGAACATTGAGATTTTCGACCTTAAAAAATCGTGTATTTCCATGAATTAGACTTTATCAAACGAGAGGAACATAGTCCCTTCTTGAAAAGGGTACTATGAAGGGAGAATTCCTAGATGCAGTGCACCGCCCATCAGTTTGGGCTTGCTGGGCAAACTGTTGACCCATATGCATATGTCATAACATAATTTATTAGATACCTACTAGATGAAGGTGCCCTTAGAATTTCAACGGGAAGAAAAAAATAAAATTGTTGCACAGGATTAAAAGAATCTTCCCACTGTTGCATTCAAAATGCATGTACTATGTATCAGTTACTAAAAAAATGGTGAGGTTGGGGTGAGAAGTACCCCAACTAGAATCTCGCTGTAATTATGTTGCATTGATCATTTAACCTGAGCCGTAAGTGCCTCGGACATTCGTTCCCCCTTAAATGCTTGAGTCAAGTAAATAATTTTTTTCAATAGTGGAAAAATTGACGATTTTGGAGCCCAAAAACTAACATTTCAGGCAAAAATAAAGCATATACGAAACGTAAATACAAGAATTAAAAACTTCATTCTTTCAGTCATCCGTTACTAAATATCCCAATACTACGTCATGAGTGCAAGTAATCTTAAAAAGCAAAATTGTAACCTTTGCACCGTATCCATTGCTTTGTTATGATAGTAATTAAAAGGGGCCCTGGGGAGTTACAAATAGAGCCTATTAATCTTTCTGGGTTTTAAGAGACTTGTCAGCCTAATGTTTTTGGAATCTGTCGTCCACATCTACAAAATACCCTGCAATCCACCTCAAGGATGTGTGGCAGGGGGTGAGTAGTCACCAACATGCATTACACTATACCCTATTGACATTATTGTAACTAGGACTCGATGGACTCGATGCATCGGCATAAATTGCTAATTACACTGCCAAAGAGTTTGGAAGTGTGTACCGTTCAAACATACAATTTCAGTTTTATAAATAAAGATTTAGCCGAACACACATAGCTATGCCCTGAATGGTGAAAACCGCCCCAAGTGGAATTCGAAACCGCGATCTCCGGTCCGGCGCACTAGGGCGTTACCCCGCCGCTACCGAGGCCGCCAGATTCTGAAGAAGAAATCTATTATTCTCGCATTTGTTATGGTAACCTACTGGTTGGTATCTAAGGCAGGTTAAAAAGGAAGTGAATAAGATTCCTGTAGACTTTTACAGGCGCTGGCCCTTACCCCGGTACCTATAGGATTTATTTCTTATGTCAGCATACGTCCTTCCTATTTTCGTCTCGTCCATGAAGCCTATTTTATTTCTTTCCCTTCCCCGCTTACCCAACATCCTCCCCTCTGTCACGGCCTTTAGCATCCCTTCGTCCTACATTACCTATTCCACACAAGTACTCCGTACCTCCTAATCTCCTCGAGCAGTTTTCTCTCCCACCATTCCAAGTTGGTACATCCTCGTTTGTCTTCCTTTCCGTCCACCGCACTTTCTCCACTCTTCTCCACACCCACATTTCAAAAGCCTCCTGTCTGTTTTCATACACTTTTCTCGGAGTGCGGGTTTTTACACCCAACAACGCTGCACTCCACATTAAACTCTTCGCAAACCTTTTGTTTAAATTCTTATTCTTTCTAATGTAGGTTCCCTCCATCAGCTCCCTCCTGCTGTACTCCTCCTTCGGTAGTGCAATTCTTTCAGTAATGTCTCTGATACTATGCTCATTTCCCTCCTACATACAGCCACAGTATTTACATTGTACCTCTTGCTTCAGTTCGTGGTTCACGCTTTTTGAAGTGAAAACTTCTTATGTCGCGTTGAGCACTTTTGTAGATGGGTAAAAGACATTGGACTCGCGTCAACGTCACCGTGATCGCTACTACATATATGTATAATTATGTATATTCTGTATATACACAGTATACTCGCTATATACACAGTACTTGTGGATGGGTACAAACCATTTGACTCGCATCACCGTCACCGTCACCATCACCGCTACTAAATATATGTGTAATTTTATATTCTGTGTATACACTTTTGTGGATGGGTAAAAGCCATTGGACTCGCGTCACTGTCACTGCTGCTAAATATATGTATAATTGTATATTCTGTATAAACACAGTATACTCGCTATATACGCAGTACTTGTGGATGGGTAAAAACCATTGGAATCGCGTCACCGTCAAATAAACTATATTATAATTTTATTCATATTACATTATATATATCTAATACACGGTTTAGTTCATTCAATTTGGGTTGCTACAAATATTGTGCCGGATAATATAATAGTCCATACTCGTGCAGGAGAGTGTATTCGATACAAGAATAGTGAAGGTTAGTACAATATAACTCAATTTCTTTTTATACGTTCAATTTGAGTAGCTTATTCATATATACATAAACATAAACTTTGCAGACGATAAAAATCTACCATTGATTGAATTTTTAAATAGTGAGTTTGGTTTAACGATGTCTAATGATCGCAATCTTGGCACAACGAAATATAAAACTACTATTGATGCAGTATTTACAAGACATTTAAGCAAATTCGAATGAAAATTATTCGTTTCTTACTTTAGTTACCATAAGCCTATTGTATCAGTTTTAGATATTGCCGATGATGATAGCGGTGATGATGAAAGAGTTGTTGAAATAATGGATGAAAGTTGATTATTCTGAAGTGTACAATTTTTATGTAAAATAATTGTGTACAATAGCGCAATAAATGAATATTTAATTTATTATATACATGAAACTACTTTCTACTGATTAATAAAACACTTCATTAGAAATTATTCCCTACATTCAAAAATGCTCACGTTATTTCAAGTTTTCACTTCTGTCGGCACTCCCGGAGTGCCTCTTTCTTTTTTTTAATTAAATACTCCTGCTGCTGCCAATAGTTCTCGCGAAAAAAATGTAAGCTGCGAAAGCGATATTGGAACGGTCACTTGTGAGGCCAAACTTCCCGTCTCGTAGGCCATCGGATAATTCTCCCTCGGAGGTCCTCCAAGCTCTCGGGGTATATAACATTGAGCTCACCGCCGCGCCATTTTTTCTCCCCCTTCCCTCGTTTGTCTCCTCCTTCCCCCTCTCCACATCCTGCCGCCCCTCTCCCCTCTTTCCCCCCACTGTCGATTACCCCGCTCCTCCTGGGTCGGAACCTGGGACCTCGAGGTCAGAGCACATGTGAACTGTCGCCGCGTAATGCAACCTTTCCCTCTAGCTCTGACGCAAGCGATCGCCGCGGCGGCGACCACCACGCCCAGCGATGCCCTACACCACCTTCTCTTCCGCCCTATCCTTTCCATCGAGAAGTGCCTCCAATCACGCACGTATCTTCTGTCGTGTTTTTTTGTGTTTAGTTTCCAGTCGCGAGGTGCATTTGCCGCAATATTCGAATTTATATTGCGGTTCTGTATGTTTATTATTCCGTTCTCTTGTGTCCTTGGGATCCATGGGAGAATTTTTCTCACACGCCTTCGAGATAATGGACCAAAGTGTAGTCGAAACGACCTTGCGTAATTCTTACGTTTACAGTTGCTGTGCATGACTATTATTGTCCAGTTGTGGATAACACTTGATTGCCATTGAATACAGAAAAATTGCTAGGTTACGGTTCATTTTCAATTTAAATAGCGGATCCTTTTTGGTATTCATATCCATATTTTTGAAGGAAAGCGATAAGTATATGGAATTTTTTTGCTAATAAAATACGCCGTACGTCTTTTGCTCTAAGGCTTCAGTTAGTTGTCTTAAAGCTTGAACTGCTTGTTAAAACAGCTGCACAAATATCTGAAAAGATCGGTATAAAGTGGAAATATTTACCTCCCATTCACTTATTCGTAATTTTCATCTTTTAGGAGAACACGCCCGTCCTTCGTCATTAGGTGAATCTGCAGTAAATACCTGAAAGTTTCCTCGACAGCGTATCAGTCTACGGATTTGTCGTGAAAGCTGGCAGTCCGTGGTTTCATTCTCCGTTAGGTGTATGTAACTTCTTTACTCTCGAAATGTCGACATATCAGCTATTACTTACTAATGCCTGTTGCTCACGGTAAAATGTTCCATAAAACAGTTTTATAAAAATTTTTATTAAAAGTTTTATGAATCGTACGTAAAACGTACTAGCTTGCTCACGGTAAAACTCAAGAACCTTATAAGAGGAAAATCGAAGCAGTACTAATATGAACCGCTATGCCGTAAATAGCGCTAGCATCGGGTATACCTTGAGGTTAAACCTTTCTCCATTCTCTAACACTCGTTGCGGGGCGAGTTTCAGTGGAAGGAGGGAAGAAACTGTGTAGGAGAGGTGTGTATATGCTAGAGAAGCAACCGCTCGATCGCTGCGCCACGTACAGTGGATAAGAGGAAACGGCATTATTTCACAAGATGGCGGAGAGGAAAAATCGCACTTCTCAGGTTTGAAAGTTTCCCATTTCTAAAGTAGTTGATGCATTGTTGTGTTGAAAGTGTTAAACAAATTTGCAAAGTTTGCATAATAAGTGAGGTGAATTTGGTTTCGATATCCCTGTTTAAAGTGGGTGAAAATCGCGAAAAATGTGCGAGACGAAAGCTCACCTTCGCGATGAGCGGAACATCTCATTGGTTGTTGCATAAAACGGTTTTATGGAAATAGAACCTGTCCTAATCCATAAAACGTTTTATAAAACTCGGTTTTATAAAACGGTTTTATCGTTAGCAAGCTCATTTTTATAAAATTAGTCGGTTTTATAAAACGTTTTACCGAAAATTTTACCGTGAGCAACAGGCATAAGAGTTACCAAGGTGATACCGTATGTATAGGAGCCGATAGGAGTGAGGCTTCCACATTTCCTGGATCGAGGAGAAAAATCAGCCTAGTCAAAAGCAGATTCAAACGGCCCGCGATTGCCTCAACCAGCCCCCACAATGCTCGCGGGTAATGTCTTGAGTGCGCCGATATCCCGTCCCCACCACACCCACTTTGCCAAACCCTCCCCCAGCTATCAAACACATTCCCCTTCCACTCCGATAACCTCTAGTAGCCCATAGGAGAATTTTTCAACACGATGTCCTTATCTCCATTCCAAGAAAGGGCGGTCAGCAGCCAGTGACGTAAGTCTCTCGTCTCATTGTTGATGAATTTCCGCGGCTAAATAATTAATTCGCAGGTCACAATTTTTCATAGGTCATAGTTTGTTCGTCATGAACGTCTGATCTCAGTTAGTTGCTGGTATAGCGCCACCATTGGGACAAAGAAAATTTTGTTGGGAAAAAAAATATAAACATGCCCGCCTGCTTTTTATCTTATTCGAATGGGGGGTCTTAATTTAATAAGTAATCAAAGGATACCATCCCTTGTAGTTAAAGGTTTCTACAAATGTGAGGATTTTTTTTTCAAAGCTGGCCATATTTCGTTGTTTAATTTACAAAATCAATTGTGAATGCGTGCAAAATCTTATCAAATCATTAACTGGTTTCACTAGGTTAGCATGAGTGTTTGTATTTCTTTCCTTTTAAGTCGCTCGTACTGAATTGGCATTCATATTAGCAGCAAATCACGATTGATCCCTGGAAACAAATCTGAGCCCATAAGAATCAAAGAAAGAAAGTTTGGGCTATTGGAATATTAAGAAAGTGTAGACTAAGCTGGGGACAAGAAGCTATTGTTCCCTAAGTTGTTTGATTTCAAACCGCGGTACAGGAAAGAAGTGTCACAAAATGGTTGAATAGGAAAGGAAGTAACTGGGGAGATTCAAAGGAGGCAGAGGAAGTAATTAGAAGGCTTGGATAGGAGTAATGGACCGATGATATGGGAAATTTGGAGCTAGGCAAAAACTGCCGTAGCATAATCATCATCAGCAGCATTTATCGATCTGAAGATAGGTTTACTGTAACTCTCCACTCCTCTCTATGCTAGCCGATTGCTTCCTACGTTTTGACTTCCCTATTTTCCTGATGTCTTCCTTCATTTCTTTCCCTCGGTAATTATTCCCATTCATTTCTCCGACCTTATTTTTTCAGGAGGCTGTTTCATCTCATATGCATCAAATAAGCTCCCATCTTCTACTTCAATGATTTTTCATTAAAATAAAAATATGTATAACACCTGTGACTACTATTATGAATGGTCAGGGAAGATTGCTATCGTTTTGGAAATTCACTTGAACGGCTTAATGCATGGCTGTCAAAGGGGAACATTAATTTATTTCTTTATGAGGATTATCCTTATTACGGATTGAATTTGGTTTGAGAACTGCAAAAAATAGACAGGAAAAAGAGATTTTTCATAATACGAAATTATAATGAGAGATGATTTTTTATTCTTAAGAGTCATTTAAAAAATGAATGAGTCAACAGTCCCTCCTTTGATTATGATTTATTTTCCATTGCATTGACGGTCTAATTATCTTGTTGTGAATTTGCAGTTCTAACTTGGGTCGGGTGGAGAGGTCAGTGGAATGTGGAGTTTTGAAAATTCACAACATCTGATTGTCGAGTCGTATGATGTTGCATGGTAGTCTTTCAGAACAGTGTCGCCTTGAATTTATTGGAGTCCGTCAAGATGAATTTTCATGCATAATAATGTCACGTTTTAAGGCGTGCATTAGGTGTAGTGAAGTGGGTCTGTTTTTATTATCCAAGAACGCCATGAATTTGATTTTTATTATGGAAATGTTCATAGACAAGAATGCCCCCAATGCTAAATTTGGGGTTGTTGTCTTAATATTTTATATTATGTTTATAAATTACTTTATTTCTTTATGAGTTACATGACCTATTCTCGATTATTTGTACGCAAGCGCATTTTCCTGCAGTGAATCTTCTCCAATAACGGTCGAAGAACAATTTATTTACTCTTTAAGTTTCGTTGTGTGATACTCAAATTTGTAATATCTTAGGAAATGGTAACATACTCCATATTTAACGAGGGTTTTACAGTCATCTTACGTATTATCATGCAAGCCACCGATCGGGCCTTTGGCAGGGTGTGCTAGAACGCCAGCTGTAGAAAAGAAGAGAACAGGGAAATAGAATTAGGCAAAGACGAGAAGTGTGGTTTTCCATGCGGTGGATTTTTGTCCATTTGTTTTTGTTGTTGTGAACGCTGCGTTGCCAGGTATAATTCTTAAACCTATATGTTCGAGGGTCTCTCTTTCTCTTTTCCTCTAATATCTGCCCCTCAGGCGTAGTTAGGAGATAAAATAATGTCGTATATCGATATCATCATCAGTAATCAATCCGAAATTGGTTTTCTCCAGCTCTCCAGTTCATTCTCTTTCGGCCTATTCCTTCATAATAAAAAGATGTTTTTGGAGGGTTGGTCATCAATAAATCAGTTCACCTGTGAACTTCTTTCCAACTTTTCGAAAATTTATATTTTCATCTTCAGGGCTACAAATCTACAGTGGTATCATAATGTAAAATTAATTAACAATTTTTTTTGGCTCATAAATTATTGAAAAAACTATATTACAGCATCTTAAGGTGAAAAAATTAGATTGAGATAACGGCATATTATTATGCAAACATTTGTTATAAATATTAAATTTGTTATTTGTTTTGAACTGTTATTTAATATTTCTTAGTAACTAAACATGGTTACCAATAAAAAAATTATATGGAAACGTATTACTAAAAATGTGGTTAACAAATAAACATATTTATGAAATATGTCTCAAGTGTCTAATAACGATTAGGTATTACACATTTTCCGAATGTACATAATATATTCCTACATGTGCCATCAAGCGATTAGTATGGAAGCTAAAGAATGATAATTTGAGTCTTCTTTTGGCTAATAACAATCATATGCTATTTAATCTTACGTTATGTTACTATTGTAGCCCGTGAGATGAGAATATACATTTTTGAAACGTTTGCAAGAGGTTCACATGTGATCTGATTTATTGATGACCAATCCTCCAAAAGCATATTTTTAATAAAATTAAGTGGTCAATACCCAGCTCCCATCAAAGCTCCTTCATAATTCCTTACTTTAGCTTCCCTTACCTTTGCGTCATGTAGTCTGTCCAATGTCCATGGTCTTCCTCGGTCATTCTTTCCATTTTTTCTTCTCACGATATTGTATTCATAGGGATATGATGTCTCGGAATGTGTCCAATACGTTTTTCTCCTCAGCTTTGGAGATTTTTCATTGAATATCTTTATTCCCCAGCTCTTCGTGGTATGTACTTCTTCATTGGTGATTCTCACCATCCATTCTGTGTTCATCACGCATGAATAACACCACATTTCCTTCGCCTCTGATCACTTCTACTCCGTTTCTATTTCGGCCAAGCGTCTATACCAGGGATCGGTAACCTATGGCTGGCGTGCCACCAGATGGAACGCGAAAGGTTTTCTGGTGGGGCGCCAAAAAAACTACGATTTAAGTAACGTTCTGATATTTTATGCCCTCCTAATTGAAAAAATCTTATCTATATATATGGGGCATTCTCTGATCATCGGAGACCCCCCCCCCAAGCCAAAATTTCTCTCATCCAAATTAAACGAATTTAGGCTTAAATTGAAGCTGATAACATCTACTTTTCAGATTCGTGTGGTGAATTTTGAAAATCAAAGATGGCCGACCAATATGGCTGCCATTAGCCAATTCACTACCTAAAATTTAGCGAAAAATTATAAAAAACAGTGCATAATAATTGAAATAAGAGTCAATCACGCACCAAACAACATGTGCAAACAGTACTCGATCCACTAACGCTGATACAAGATGACGGACACAAGATGGCTCCTGCAAATTATTAAGTGACGTCATATTCGGTTCGACACTATATTTAAAATTAAAATATTACCGGATTTAGATTAAATTCGGTATACCGGGGTTTTTCGGGTGGGTGATGAAGAATCCGACTTCAGATTTTCAGAATTCAATATGGCGGTTCCAATATGGCGGACTGTTTTAAAGATCAACGGATTTCGATGAAGTTCAGCATATTCGGATCCGGATTCGGATAAACATAATCAGCCGTATTGGACCGGCCATATTGAACTCTGAAAAACTGACGCTGGATACTTGATCAGCGACCCCAAAAACCCGAATATACTGAATTTCATCGAAATCCGTTGATTTTTAAAACTGTCCGCCATATTGGAATCGCCATATTGAATTCTGAAGAACTGACACCGGATTCTTGATCAGCGACCCCAAAAATCCGAATATGCTGAATTTCATCGAAATCCGTTGATCTTTAAAACAGTCCGCCATATTGGAACCGCCATATTGAATTCTGAAAATCTGAAGTCGGATTCTCCATCACCCACCCGAAAAACCCCGGTATATCGAATTTAATCTAAATCCGGTAATTTTTTAATTTTAAATATAGTGTCGAACCGAATATGACGTCACTTAATAATTTGCAGGAGCCATCTAGTGTCCGTCATCTTGTATCAGCGTTAGTGGATCCAGTATTGTTTGTGAATGTTGTTTGGTGCGTGATTGACTCTTATTTCAATTATTATGCACTGTTTTTTATAATTTTTCGCTAAATTATAGGTAGTGAATTGGCTAATGGCAGCCATATTGGTCGACCATCTTTGATTTTCAAAATTCACCACACGAATCTGAAAAGTAGATGTTATGAGCTTCAATTTAAGCCTAAATTCGTTTCATTTGGATGAGAAAAATTTTGGCTTGGGGGGGGTCTCCGATGATCAGAGAATGCCCCATATATATTAATTTTGTAGCGTGTCAGTCAGTCAGTCATTCTGTATCCATTTTATTTATATCTCTCTCACGTTTTGAGCAAGAGAATTGAGGTTTGGTGCTTTAAATGTGGATTCTCTGTCTGTATGATTTGGTAGTAAATTTGGTTTGGTAGGTTGCAAATTTTGCGGTTGTTTTTACCCCAATATTGTTAACATTGACATCCATAAGAAAAGCATTGAATTCGGTGCAGATTTATCTTAATTTGCTTTTTTAAATTACTTGCACTCAAGATATTGGATGGAGATTTACATCATAGAACGCATAAAAGAATGTAGTATTTAATTCTTTCATTCAATTTTCTTATACGCTTCTTTTTTGTCCAGGTACTGCGTTTTTATCTCGAAATTCTTCAATTTATCTTCTTTTTCAACAATAGATAATTCCCTGGCAACCGGGTTTGAATACCCATTTAATAGCGGTTTTATGAATGGCTATTCACTCCTGCAGCCTTGAAAGACCAGGTTCAGTTGTAGTTTGTAGTTGTAGTCAAACGACTTAAGTTCCCCGTTCGCCTTGCCTTCTCAATGGCATCATCAACAAGGGACGATCGCTTCATGTGCGTGAATTAAATCTGGAAAATCCATGCTTTTTGCGTGGTCAATTATATGTTGCATGCTCACGAGTGGGACAGATCAGTAATGCCAAATTCAACACCAGCTGATGAACACAATGCTTGCCTCAAAGCGTTGCATCTTTGGAGACATGTACAGAAACTCACGTTAACGACCAATATGCGCGTAAATCAGCGCAATGTGTTAACCATATTTTAAAAACAGCTGTTGGCCATCGGCAATGGAAAAGTACCAGTTGATGCTGACACTACAAATATTTCAATTCCTTTGAACTTTTATATAATTGTGCCATCGATCGAACAATCATTTCAGAAAGTTTTTCTACAAGTTGTCACCAATTACAAAAATCACCGATGGCTTTGCAAACGCGCTATTTTGGTAGCAAAAAACACCGACGCCAATGCAATCAACTACGTCATCCACGAACGTATTTCGGGCGAGTCTGTCACCTACAAATCGATTGATAGCGTCATGAATGCGGACGAGATTTTAAACTATCCAATTGAGTTTTTAAATTCGTTGGATCTTTCTGGTGTACCACCATACAAATTGTCACTCAAACTCGGCGCACCAATAATTCTTTTGCGCAACATTAATGCACCACGAATGTGCAATGGAACCAGGCTCACTGTCAAACCACTGATACCAAACGTCATCGAAGCGATAATTCTGAATGGCAATTCATAAGGAGAAGATGTGCTTATTCTACGTATTCCCATCATTCCCACCGACATGCCATTTGATTTCAAACGACTACAGTTCCCCGTTCGCCTTGCATTCTCAATGACAATCAACAATGCACAAGGTAAATCTCTTCAAGTGTGTGGATTAAATCTGGAAAATACATGCTTTTCACACGGTCAATTATATGTTGCATGTTCATGAGTGGGACAACCGAAAAAGTAATTTGTTTTTGCAGAGGGCGGTAGGACCAAACATATTGTATATCCGACAGCACTCGAATAAATTTTCAACTCTATTTTATTACACGAAATTTCATTTTCTTTCAATTATGTTGAACATTTAAATGTGTCTGCTTTGTATATGTGTGCGTACTTAAAAAGAAAAAGGGGCATTGCAACGCATGCCGGGCCCCGCCGGTGATCGCGCCTCAAGTTCGCGCCACCTTATTCCTCTCTCAAGTTTGCATGGGGTGGAAAGGCTTAAAAAATGCAATTGCTGTTTTGGGAAAGAAAAATTATTCTGAATGTTTTTTAATTTTTGGGAAATATATACACTCATTTGGCCACATTCCCCACTGCTTCCACTTGAGTAGTGCAAAAGAAAAAAGAAAAAACACCAAGTTCACTTCAAGATCACACCATACAGACTGCCTGCAAAGCAGGCAGCAGGTCTGCTAGTTTATGTGTAAATTTATTTTAAATTTTTTGTTCTAAACGCAATGAATATTGACTATAATCATTAATTTTGTTTATGTAATTATTAAAACTAAGTTACATGTATCATAATTTCAAAGCTATGTTTTTACAATTAATTCGTACATTAATTAAGGTCACTTTCATAGCATTACGTCAAATTATTACATTACCCTAACTGCATCCTTTTCCTTAAGAAAGGTCAAAACTTTGGAATGGCACGCGGTCGACTTGTAATTGAATTGTATGCTAAATTCAGCATTTTTTCGCATATCTGTTAAGGTCCACACCGTCTGCACCATGTAATAGAATGAATATCCTTACGCTCACTTGGCTCCGGTGTGGGTTGCATACAGCGTTTGGCTAAACAGTTGGAGCAAGCTAGTTTCTTTGTCGATTTGGAAATTGATTGTCCTGTGAACCAGCTGTGCAAATTTCTTATGCTAGCTTATGCTTCTTCGCCTTGAAGTTACGTATCTCTATTTGTGTTCTGCCGCCTCCACGTGCCACTGCTAGTTTTAGCGCCTTCCCGCACCCGTAGACCTATTTTCGGGGCTCCATTCTTCCGCGATGCACATTCTTTTCCCCTCTATTGCTTCCCCCTAGGTCGACGTCATTCCCGCCCTAATCGTCACGTGCTGGTGGGAGGATGTGCTCTGGAATTCCCTCCATGCATCAGCGTGTGTTAAGTAACAATAATGGCTTCCTACGCGGCAAGGGCGGCTCTGTGAGGTCCAGGCTGGACTCAGTCGTCATCTCCCTCTGTACGCCGAAATGGAATTTCTTTGATGATGCCCTTCTTCCTAAGGCGACGCGCCGCGGTTGCAAGCTCTAACTCTAAAAAGGATCGGCTGCTAACTTTTTGTCTTGCCGGATGTGTAAAAAATACGTGTTGAATAAGTGGTTTGGATATAGTGAGGCTTGTGACTACTTAACTCAAAACCGTGGATTAAAGAAGATATTAGTTGTCTTTTTGGCTTACGAATGCGGTCTGTTCCTTTTGCGGAAACTGGTGCATACAACATGGCTTTCGCGCGGGATTAATGCTTGGCAAGCGAGCTCCCATGCATTTTTCAAAATACTCGCAAGGGAAACTGCTTTGTAAAAGCTCCGCCTACTTCACCAAAATGTTGTAAACAAAGAAATCACTGATATTTATATATTATATATTGTTTACCGTGGTTGCATATATTGTTTTAATTAAAAATAAAAAACCTCACATTAATTTCTTTTTAATTATTTACTTGGTATAACATTTTTTGCTATTTCGCCAATATTTTAGCCTGTTTCAGCACGCTTTTCAATTAGTTTATCATAAAATGCCTCTCCACGAGCTCATAGCCAATTAATCTTGCGTTTTCTTTTTTCATGATTCTATTTTCAAAGTTTCTTTATTTCTATTTCATTACCCTGTAGATATCAGCCTTGCACTAGATATTATTTCAAGGAAGACCTTTTTGACTGACTCAATAGAGTCCATTGCGATACTAGATAGGCTTGCCGCCAAGCTCGAGGCATTGGTCGGGGTCCAACTTTAAGAACGATCACCATGATGATTCATCCGTTTGGTGAAGTGAAGAGTCAGTATCTGCGGTGAGTGTACGATGCCCGTGATCTTGTAACGTTAAATGTGAATAGATTAATTTTAGCGTTTGAATCAGTGAGGGTGAACGTTTGGCTCATGTCTCTTGAGGCTTTTATTGACCCTTATTGCTACTTTGTAAGTCTTTCAAAATTAATCTCTTTCTCTAGCGTCTTAAATTTGGATTTGCCTCGCATTTAGCTATGAAATTTCGATTTGCTCGAGGCATTTTCCTGCGCAGTTTGAAGCATCATTGGTTCATGCAACCATAATCTTTAAGGGATAAATGATTCATTGCTTGGATGAATACATGAAGCTTAAATCTACATTTTTAACAATCAATTCTCTTCGATGTTTCATCCATGAAATTTTCTTAATTAACGATTAAATTTCGAACGAAGTAGACCTGTGAGAGCAGTCCTTCAGGCCGGATTATAACTTGGCTACGGCCAAATTCAGGATATTCGGGCGATATTGTGTAGAATTCAGCATTATATATGATTTCAGGCTTTCCCGTTGAATGATACTTATGAGTTCTACTTGGGTTTCCCACCGGGTTAGTTTCTCCATGCTTTCCGATGTTTCGGCTGTCATTATCAAGGCTCTGGATGCGGACGGTCTTAGTTTTCCACTTTATATACTATTTCTCCCCACTGTAGTCTTCGTTCATCATGCATGCATTCCTTCAAGCAAAATTCAGCTCAACGCCACATAATATTAACTGCACGTCTATCCACGGATGTGACTGACAATGAACAAGAAAATGCCCCGAGTGTATCTAGCTTTTGGGTGTCCCAGTTTTATCCGGTCCATTGATTTTCTCTATGGTAACCCATTTGGCTTGTATGTTTAGGCATTAATGTGAAGTTTTTTCTCGGGAAAAACGTCGTGCGATAAGAGGAGCTCGTTTCGTAGCCGATAAGGATATCCTAATTCTCCTTATCGACGTAATTGCGAATTTTCCATCTGCGACGCGAATCGCCGACCGATCGCCGTAAAAGGGGGTTTGGTTCGGATTCAAGATAACGCACCGCTCTGGTGTCGTGGTTGCGTATCACCTCGGTTGCTTGTCTTATCGTGTCCCAATTCCGAATCGTTTGCCGAATAAGCAATTAACTGACTTGCTGGCCGTTGTTAATTGTTCTTTGTGGTGACAGCTGAAGGTCATCAGCCCAATTTGCGATTGAACGGTACCTTGTAAAGTTGGGATATTCTTCTGCCTAAAGAATTATCTTTCGTATACTATGCCCTTGCCAAAAATTACGTTCTCTCTATGGAGCCCAACCATAAAATGTATCGCTAAAATAAAACTTTTCTTAACGCATTTTAAATTTTTTTAAATAAACCCAGGATAACTTTGATAGTCTTTTTCTGTTCACTATAAATTTTTGGTAAATTTCGTGTATTTAAATTTTTGTAACATTATACTTTCAGCAGTAAAATTACGCTAATTGGCAATTATTGCTATATTTTTCTGAAGGTCATCCTATCTACTGGCAAAAGCATTAGGGGTCACCTACAGCTTCTTTGATTGTTATGATTTGTTTTTTTGATTGTATTTATGTGTTTAAGGGGTAATAAATACATACATAAACGCCGGACGCCGGATATAAACCCGGCGTCAGTATTAGCCTACCAGCATTCGACTATATAGGAAGTTACTTGATAGCCATTTACTCGAAGAAATAACCTGGTCTTGATCAAATTTCTGCCCGAGTTTAAAAGAATAAGCGTCAGAAAGAGCTCCTTGCATGAAAATAATACCTATTTGAAAAACATTTGCATCTACATCTAAATTACGTCCCATCCGGCGGACTGGGTACTTCTCCTTAACCTATTAATGCTCATAACTATCTTTATCAGGTTTTTTGGTGAAATTGATATACATTGGTGAGGATGACGTATATTACAAATGTAAAGTCGGTTTTTCGATGTACTTTGTCGTTTTCGAGAAAATTGGTAGGTGTCAAAGTGTCATTTCGTGATATGTCCTAGTAGAGGGGCTCTTAAAGTTATTGGTATATGGCATCTACGGAAGTATAATTTTAAAGCTTTTGAGGATACGTTTTTTAGTTACATTATGCTTTTGGTCCCTTGTTTATATTTTAGGTTTATACTTTACTACATAAAGCAAGCATGGTTAAGTAGGAATTTGGATGGGGTTTATTGTAAATTAACAAACAATATTTACTTTTCTCGTAGTGCTAAAACAAATTATTTGCGAAGTGTATCTGGAAAGTAAAGTTACAAAGAAGATAGAACGTTTCTAAGGCACTTATTAATAAATTTTAATTATAGTGGCTTTAGATCGCATCTTAGATTTTCCACATAATCACCGTGCATTTTAATGCGTTTAGTGGGCCTTGGAACGAGTTTTTAAAATCCCGCTTCGCTTCGTAGTCTCCCGCCTGCGCGCAGCAGCCACTCGATATTTCTTGCGATCCTCATTCAATATTTTCAGCACCCAGCGTGCACGGAGTTTTGGAAGCCCAATATTACTGTCATCGTTTCATGAAGAACTGTTCTTGAGACTCCTGGGCATTGATTATGAATTATATGAATTTCACAGTGAAAAAAATCATTCACCTGGACTGGTATACCAACCCAGACCCCTCGATTTCGCGCCGAGTGATCTAAGCAGTTAAGCTACCCAGCGTCCTTTCCAACTGTGAATTTCATGGAGGTTTTAAGGGTCGAGTTGACCTCACACGTACCGTGCATACCATGGAGTGCTCGTGTGCTAGAGCTAAGCGTTACTGTCCACGAGGTAAAGCCCAAATTTCGCTGTGAATTTCACACAATTATGTGACAATCGGCGGGTGACTCCGCTAAAGTTACTGCGCCACCAGTTCCGCAGTTCTTTGAATTGCTCGTGAAGTTCATCAAAACCCCTGCATTCTCGAATCTTTTCTTCAATCTTATGGAGAATTTCTTCTCTGGCGATAGATGGCCTTCTACTCCTTTCATCGTGCAAATCACACCTTCCTGACTGAAATTCACGACACCATCTTGGCACGTTTTGGGTGTTTACTGAACCTTCTCCGTGGTCAGAGACGAGTTGCCAATGAATTTCAGCAGCAGTCTCTCCTTTGGCGTGCAAAAAACGAATCACAGCGCGGACCCCTCATTTGGCGGGATTTGGAATGGACGCGGCCATTTTGAACTACAGTGACAGGGCAACGTTGTCACAAATAAGGTCTGGTAAGTGTTGTTTTATCTGGCAAATAGACACGATAGTTCTACCAGTCGCTAAAAATTAACTGTCTTTGCAACTGTCAGACTTGTATTTTTACTTTCCGGATGTCCCTCGTCTATAGTGGAGAGAACACTCGGTAGGAGACATTGGACAGCGGCAGAAAAGTACCATTTCGGCGCGAATGGGTTAAGTTGGTAATTATTTCGTGGTGGCGACTGACAGCTGAGGTCATATGCACCATTGAGGATAGGTGGATAGGACGGTAAGGGATGAATTTCTTTGGGAATGGAGTGAGGGCGGGATTACGATGGACGTTTTCTGACGTGACGTTAAAGGACGGTGGCGTTCAGTTTTCCGTCGTCTTCCCGCCAAGGAGGATTGTCTTACGATTGACGGGAGTATCAACGCCAATTGTATATAGTTTGACTAGTTTCTCTCATCGTCCGTTGACGAGACCGTTAACGTCCGGCCATCGTAACAGGTTCCACCACATTGCAATCACCAATCTCCGCGGACGCCACTGTCCGTCTCCATCACGTCAGAAAACGTCGAAAGAGGGTGAAGGGAAACCCAGCGTCGGCGTTAGCGTACTTTAATGGGTCAATGGGTCCGCAGGTTACCGTCCCCTTCGACGGACGTAGTTTTGTACTCACGGATTGTTCGCGTATTTGCACCCTAGTAGGAATTACACTGAGGAATTTATGGCACTGCCAGGCTTCGAACCTAAGCTCTTCGAGATGTAAAATCGGTACTCTAACCACCACACAAACCCGAGCCACTCGACAACTCGGCCTTGCGAAATAGTTTGCACCAGTTTGCGACCCAATTAACGATTGGTAGTGAAGCTAGCTGCATCTTATCATTTCCTTGTTGCCTCAGTCATTCATTCGCGGGGAATGTTATGTCACACGTCGCAGTCGTGCCTCTGCAAACAGTTTATTCGGCAGCTGTCGTAATCGCTTTGAAGTGGATAGCAGACGTCCTACTACGGAAGCTGATTAGGAGGCTGGCGTAGCGCCATTTTCCCCCTCGTACCATATCGTGGCAGGCTACGGCTTTGCATCGACTCGAATTGTCTTTTTTTTTACATCTGCCGTGACGAAAGCTTTAGGTAAACTTTACTGGTGCTTGCTTCACTTCTAATGAGTTCTGAATGTTCGTATTTATAATTAAGTAAAGTAAGTACTTATTTATGGCATAGTCTGATACAGAAAATGTTTGTTATTTTTTTTTCATTTATTGCTGTCGTAGTTACTGGGAGATTAAAAACTACCAAGGCTCGGGGAAGGTTGAGAAAGGCAGGGGCCAAACGAAAACCACCAGCCCTTGATCCGCATTTCTACTGGCCCCTGCCTTTCTCAACCTTCCCCGAACCTTTGTAATTTCTCCTCCCCCCATAACTACGACAGCAATAAACGTAAAATAAACAAACATATTCTGTACATGAAGATGCCGTAAATCGGCAGGACGGGTCGAGCATTTGAAAGATTATAGAAAAGTACTAAGTATTTTACTCAATTATGAATACAAAAGTTTTAGGTATTCATTTACTCGCTACATTAATTTTAGTTACTGTTAAAATAATCTTAGGAACAGGTTGGTGTGGCGGTTATAGTGCTCTAAGACCTTGGGTTCGAATCCCGGCAGTCTGAGATAATTCGAAAGCTCTATCCCTATTTGGAAACTAAGTGGAGAAATCTTCAAGGATTGTACTTCGTCCTACGAATTGGACGTTAAACTTTGAACCCCTTGGCAACTCTCGTTGGGGGTTGGGCAGTGCCGATGCCGAGTTTCTCTCTGCCATTATTTTTTTCTGGAATATCCCTGCCCTACCAAAAATCAATTTCTTAAAATATTTTATAATATGGTATAGCATGCATTTCATTCAGAATTTTTTTATTAATCATTCATAGGTGAGAATTTTTGCGTCAATAGTCTAATAAAAAATCTAGGTCGTAATTCGGAATTAATATGAAATAAGTTGAATATTGTATTGATGCCTCAGTAATACTTTATTGCTTTGTATTTTTGCACTTACATATTTTTTTGCATATATGGTAGTTCAAGTTTTAGTCTTTCGATAAGTTTCCTGGGATATTAAAGTAAAAAATCGGATTATTTTTATAAGAATTCATAAATATTAAATCTGTATCGTTGTATTGATTGCATAAAAGTTAAAGTCTATTGGAAATACTGCCGAATTCCTTCGAATATATCTTTCACTAATCGATCAGAGTGTGGTGAGTTAAGATATATTTATGTCATGAGGATTAATCTGAGAGCTGGTTTTTCCATTTGTTTTCTTTTGTTAGAAATGTTGAGGAAATGTTTTATCTTGGCTCAATTTTTCCGAAACTCATGAGGGCAATTCTTTATAATGAGTTCATGTGGTTAGTTCCCTTTTCTACCTGCACACTTTGTGATGGAAAGTAGGCCTGATTTTTTTCACCGGTACTTTTCTTCTCCGTACTCGTTACTTATGCGCATGCGATGCCCACTTCCAAGATCCTCAAAACATCGTTGAACGTTCGCGGAATCCTGAGTGGAACTACATGGAACGTGTTCAGAAAACCTCATCTCCTCCCGTCGATGACCTAAGTGCTCCACTTTCATGCGAACGACTCCGGAAAGTGAAGAGCTTGGGATTGCGATGATTCATCCCGTGGCCACAAAACATGCGCATGGAAAGCTTAGTTTCACTTGAGCGATACTGTCGTTTTCCAGCTCGGTGACTGCATCACGTTAAGTTCTTTTCATCTGTGACCCCTTCCATTCTTACGACCTTGCATGAGTATTCGTTTTTCAATCTCGTTTTGTCGTTGAGAGCAATGTGATTCATATCTCTCATGCAAAAACACTTCGGACGTTTGCCAATTTGTGAATTATTTCCCTCAGCCTCATGTGTCCCCTTCGGTATTCATTTGAATGACAGTCTACATCTACATACTACCCTGCAAGCCACTGCAGGGTCATAGAGCAGGGGATGTTAGGATACCAGCCATGAAAGGGGAGGGAATCAGGAAAAGGACGGGGAGAGGAAATATGTTTATTGCATGACAAAGGAGTGCCTTAGTGTCTTCTTCAATTTTTGTTATAGCCGGTAATGGCGCGTGGAAAGAAGGCATTTTTGTTCATGTCAGTTCGTCAGTGTATCTATCTTATTTTGTCGCTTCTGTCACTTCTATAGATATATCGCTGGGGTAAAATAATATCCTCCGTGTTGTACTGAATCTCGGACGATTTGATTTTTTCAAGTAATCGAGGCGTAGCGTACAGCCTCCGAGTCTCTAGCTGCGCCCAACCTCAACCTTCCATCAGCTGTGTAGCTTTTTCTGTTCGCTCTTTGCGGTTTTATATGAAGCGTGCGGCTTTCCTTTGTATTATATTTACTCCGCGAATTAACTCTTTCTGCACATGGTCCCAAATCTAGCTTATTCATTTTTACGTTCTTGTGAAAATTGCCGCCATCAGAAGTCATCGATATTAAGATTAGTGACAGAAATAATTATTTGCAGTTTTCCACTTATTTTTTTCACAAAGGGAAAACTGCAAGAATTCTTTCTTTCACTATGAATTAGTTTCACCTCATCTGTCCTGAGACAACATCATTCAATCCTAAAATTGGTTTGGAAGGAGGCATTAAAATATTTTAAATGGCCTATCTCATGTATTCTGGACTGGAGACCTGTAGTTATCAGTTGTTGGTTCATCTTTGCTCCTAGAGAAATCCTTGCTTTGGCCTTTAGAATATAGTGTTTCGAGCCGACGCTTGGCTTTCATTGCGCTCTTTTGTATTCCTGCGCCAATCTACCCTTGTGGCATACTTTTCCATTATTCCATTTCTTTCTCGCCTTCGCTCTCCGTCAAGTACTTGCTTTAATCTGAGCGGCTAAGCACTGAGAAAGCGGGCACTCGTCCGCGACTTCTCAACACGGTCGCCTGCCGATAAAAAAAATGTTTCTGGGTCGTCATCGTTTACAAACGCCGCCCGCGCCGTGGCTAAAGAAAGCGTGCATTCTCATTATTAGAGGTAGTCTCCTAACGATCAGCTGGTAGAATACCCAGTGAGTCTACCGATGAAGGGTGATTATAGTGGAAGTAGGAGCACTCCCATCTACTCATCTACTTCTTGTAAAGTGGGAACCTACTTCTTTATGCTATCCACGTCTTCAGCTCAGCATATTTCTTACCAGATGCGGTGGACGGAAAGGAAAGACAAACAAGGAAGTGCTTGGTAGGATGGGCGAGGAAAGGAAACTTCTGAATGAAATTAGGAGGCAATGTAGGTGGTTGATAAAGTTAATGAAGGGCGAAGGGTTGCCTAACGTGGTACAGGGGAGGATGTTGGGTAAGCAGGCAAGGGGAAGAAAATGAATAGGTTTTTTGGATGAAATGAAGAAGGTCAGGACGTACGCTGAAATGAAGAAAGAAATATTATAGGTAGACAGGTAAGTTCCTGCGCAAGTAAGAATCCGGAGGATTTATACTCTATTCCATCAAAACCTACCATAACCAGTGGATTACTTAATTAATTATATTATTCTCTTACAGAAGACCTTTTATCCCTCTTCCTCGTTAACCCAATCGTCTTCTACTCCGTCACTACTATTAGCAATCATTCGCCCCATATCACTTGCTCTATCCGTCTATCTAGCCTCCTGATTTTCGCCAGATACCTTCTCTCCTCACCTGCTATGTCCTTCATTTCTCTGTTCTCCCTTCCGTCCATCGCATCCTTCTACTCGCCTTCCTCCTCCATGCTCACTTCTCGAACGCCTGTAGTTTATTCTTATCCCCTCTCCTCAGTGTCCAGATTTGTGCGACACACAGTGCAACGTTACGTATCTGACAATCTTCTAGTATTTTCTTAAAAACCTTACATTTGGTCTCTGTCATCAGCATTCTGGTGAAAGTAAACTCCTCATTCCTTTACATCCTAACGTCCTCGCTACTGTGGCCTTTATCTTCCCAGAAGCTATCCTACCCTTGTAGCGAAATAGTTGTGCCTGCTACAGCTTATGTCCTCCTACTTGACTGAATAACTGTATGTAAAATGTGGTAAATGTTTCACAATTAACATTACCCCGTGAATTCTCTCATCCTGAACAAATAAGCTCCCTAGAATCGTTCTCGGTCGGGATTTATTAGTGCTTTTTTTGTTTTAACGGCTAACGTTTTATACCTTGAAGACGATGGCATTTTCACTTGTCGAGACGTCGTTGCTAATCAACCTTGTGACCCTTTGGGAAACCTGAGAAAGCTCCTTGAAATGCAATCCCCGGTAAAAACTCGAATCATTCAAATCAGCGACTAGTTGAAGGGAGTTCTCCTTACGATGTAGTTCGCGGCTTACTGCACAAAACAACACCGTTCTTGCTTGCCATTCATTTCAGACCCTTCGGGGCCTGCAGGGCACTTCGAAACGGATCGGGAACACAGTTGATGGGCGCCAAACAATAAAAGGAACTGTGATAATCGCATCCGCGATTGTTTTTAATGAATTGATTTCCAGTAAATGCATCAAACAAGGAAAATGAAAGTTTTAATTGCTCTTTGGTAAAATGTTTGAGTTTCTAAATAATTATTTGGAGCGAATCGGAAAACTACACAGTAAACAAAAGGCTGTGACCACTGTAAGCCTTACGAATGCTACCTACCGTCAGGTTACCAGTCGTTTCGCCAGCGCTCATCGTTCCATTCATCGTCGTTCGTGTCCGCTAATCTGCTCTAACTTCAACACCTTCAATGGAAATCTCCCGAAGTCATCGTTTTCTGTTTTCATCTAGCGCTGCAGCTGGGGTGAGGACGAGGTTTCAGTATTACGCTTGCCGCTGTGGTAACTCGGTGCCAAAATAAATGGGGAGTAGGTCCGCAACGGTTTAAGCCGGCCTGGCATTATAGAATTTTCCAATCACTGCGAAAATGCACTAATGATGTGGTACGCAGTCACGCGCACGGGTGCAAAGATGTACACCAAGGGGAAGAAATTCTCCTTAAAAAATAATTTTACTTGACCGAGATTCGAACCCGGATCTTCCAATTGCCGATCAGGTGTGTTAACCTGTTACACCAGCATGCCATCTTAATTTAAGATGAATTTTCAAGGCAAGTCAAATGATTTTTTCGTGGCGAATTTCATCCTCTTGGCGTATAAGGCATTATAGAGCTGTTTCCAGTGATTCCAAGTAGGTATTATGGAAGTCCAAGCAGTTGACTGCGGGTGTTAGAGCTGGAAGCATGTAGTCGTCATGGTGTTCCAAGTAGTCCTCAAGCAGGCGAGAGATTTAACGCGACACAAGGGCGTTCTTTCAGCTAGTTCGCCGCTTCCGCCGGATCTCGATTCATTGAATGGTTTTTTGCCTTTCCTTCCTTGGAGGTCCTCCCTCCCTCCACCTCGCCATTCAAACGGACTTCCGCGAGAGGAACGTCATCCCCGATGAGGATGACGTATTCTCTCTCTCGGCATTACTCGGTAATGTACGTGCGTCCTACGCCCACGCTGCTGCTGCCTCCTGGCGGTTGGTCGGCCAGGGAGGAGGGGTGGCATGCCATGTGGTGGTGTAGGAGGGGGGGGAGTGATTGCGTGGGCTGGGGGAGATGACCAAAGGACCCGCCGCCGGACTGAACAGGCCTTGCAGAATGGTTTCCTTCGCGGCGTCCAAGGCACGAACGTGTGATCGGTGTCATCCGTCCCCACCCCCCCACACTGCCGCTCGTCCCGTGACACACTCTTCCTCTCTCGTGACTGATGGTGCCGTAGGGACTGAGTGGGATGGCATAACCGCTGCCTCTCCGGAGTAAACTTTTGTTCTTTCCTCGTCCGTATACATCCATTGTTCGTTCTATCCTAAGATTGGTTGACTGCAGCCCTCCATCCTTCCCTATCAAATGCTACTTCCCTTACTACGTGGTAGTTCTTCATATGTGCTTGTCTCTTTATTTGATCTATGTATTCATCTCTTGGCCATCCTCGTGGGACTTTTCCATCTATTTTTCCTACAATAATATTCTTCACAAACCCATTGTGCCTCAGGATGTGTCCAATCCATCCGGTTCTTCTTCTCTGTATATTGTTCCATATGTTCCTTTCCTCTTCTACTCTTCTTTATACTTCTTCGGTTCTTATTTTTTTCGTCCATTTGTTCCAAAAAATATGACTGCTGGGTTTTATACAGCATGTCCATAAATAATCGGAACAACTTCAATAGAGCATAAAAATAATATAGCACCTGATATTAGTTTACATATTTTTTATCAAGAAGCTGATCAACTTTTTTACATGCAGGTTGCGAGCAGAATGTTGTGATATATTAGCTGATCAGTTATTGGGTGACAACAATATATGCAACAGTCATATTTTCAGATAATTAAATGCATAACTGCCGTACCAATCGTTTTGTACCGGTGGTTTATAATTCACTATGTTCGTCGAAGTTGAAAGGATTGTTCGAACAGTGATGTAAATTTCTTTCGATTATTTTACATTTCTTCAGCCACAATTTACGAAATTCTATTGATGATTAACCTAATCGATTTTTCGAGAAAAGTTACTCATCCCTCTGCATTCATAACTCCACGCAAAAATTAATCCAAGGCAAAGTTTACAAACAATTTCAAATAACTTTTTTGCCAACGTATAAAATCAGGCGTAAGTGATTGAGCTAGATGCTTTATCGTGCAAGTTGTCGTTTGGAAACTCGCCTCCTATGGCATGGTTTTCTCCCACATGCTAGCTGAAGGTCCGGGGTTGAGATTAATGTCCCTAGGAAATCGGGAAAATATTCTATCTACCCGAGGAGTGTCAGGGACGTGAGGAGTGTAGGGGACGGTTCTATGCCTTCTTATGGCCATCTTCTGTGATCAACTGAAGGGTGTTAAATTAATTGAACGCAAATAAAGGCGACGCGCGCTTTGTGCGTCCATTAGAACCTCGCCATGAGAGTGCCGATCCTGTGGGTGCTACATGGGAGACGTTGGTTCATCACTAATCACATCGCAAGTTAGTCAATGACTTCCGGCTGCAATGCTTCTTTACTCCTGGTTTTTCCAAAGAAATTCAGTTTGTGTCCCATCGTAGTCTTCTAACAATAGGTACTTAAATTTGTCTGATGAGGACAATTCTGAATGATAAGTCATTGTGTGTCATCGAGTGCCCTGTAATATCCTTTTTCGTGTTGGTAAAGTTAATATTTTGGTTAATTTAAGATAGTGTAAATGAGAACAGTGGCTTATGACACATAGAAGAAAACGAGCAGGAGTATGTTTATAGATTACGAAATAGAAAATAAAAGCTTTTATAGCTTTAAAGTTTTGAGGATTGATCTGCGATCAAAAATAACCCCTAATCAATCTTTAAAAAGCAATTGCTAAAATGATTCGTAGACATTTACGTGAAAAATGATCTTGTGAATCAGGCATTACAACTATCTGAATCACTGTAATAACTTGGTGATTTTTTCATTTGATTTATTAGTAGTACGGCTTCATCACGAAGGTGTCATCATCAGGTTATTATATTGATTCAGGCTTCATGAATTTGATCCAAGTTAAGCTAGGGAATTTCGAGTTATTTCCAGTTATCTGCTCATCCAACTTCCGCGAGGAGCTCTTTCCTACTCAGTCCTTCTCCTACTCTTCTGCCCATTGAGTCGGCACCGCATCATTTGGACGCGTGACGAGCTGCGTGTTTGGGAGGACACCAAAGCTCAAGAGGCGCGTACTCCTTCCGTTTTGTGCTATTTCTCCCGGAAATTAATGAGGTGCTGATGGAACAGGCAGTCTTATTAAAAGCCTCCTACCTCCTCGGCGTGCATCGAAAATTTGGCTCACTTTCCAACCGCGGGTGTGATATCACGAGACGTGGGCGTTCCTATGCGTTCTTCCACTTCAATGTGTTCTTTCCGGTCTCGAGTTCGTATGAATAAAACAAAACGATCGGTAAGGAAGTACCAAATAGCCCCCCCATGGACAAGGAATCGAACCGCGGACCTTTGGTTTGCCGGGCCACTGTGCGGATCACTAACTCTGCGCTGAGGTGCGATATCATGGTTATTTCCTGCGTTGTGTCGCTATAGTTATCGAGAAGGCAAAAGTCCATTTTTAGGAACTGTTCGCAGTCACAGTTCGTGCGACTTGTTCTACAAATACGAGAACAGTGATTTTTAAAGAACAGGCTTATTTAGGAGAAGGTTCATCGCATTTTTCTTAGTCATTAAAGCTGTTACGAAATAACGACGACACCCGCTCTCTCTTAAAGATCCTTAATAACGTCCATTGTTTTCTTATTTTGGTATGGTATAATTACAAGTAGGTATGTATGTATGATTAGAAAGATGGGAATTGATTTAATTTAAGTTTAATTAGGCAGTCTGTGTTGGGTATTGGTCTGCGCATAGGCTAAGAAATGCCCTGAAGGTATTTTTCTGCTGAATTTGATTTTGAGCGTGCTATTATTGTGGTGCTGATATGACTTCTTATTATATGAATCCGTACGAAATAAACTGAACAATATGATCTAGTTTTAGTTACTTCATGCATCTGCCATCTTTAATAGATTAGACTTCCCATGGTAGCTCGTTTGGAATCGTGAATTCGTAGTGGAATAGTAGTTAAGTGATATCATCATGATGAAAATTACATTTAAACTAGATTTTCAACCCCAATACAAAGTGCTCTTTGTGTAGCAATTGTATTCCAACATCTAGTCGCGTTGTCAGTCCATAAATTTCTCAATGTTTGCTCCCAAGTTCATGCCCTTGTAACGCGAACGCCTGCGGGGGATGATTTCATGCTAGACAACGTTTAATTGATCATTTATGCAATTACGAACGTTACGACGCTCGCGCTATTTGCTTGATCATTAAAGCAGTTGGTATCCTTCCTAATAATCGTCACTAGGTAATGAAGAAGCGCATTACATTGACCCTTTTAAGTGTTTTTACGCTCTTCGTCATAATGGCATCCGGCTAGGAAAATGGCTGTGAAAAATGTCATGCCCGGGTGTATTTCTCATCGAGGATGAATTAAGAGTTTGTAGCTATTGGAAATGTTGTGGATTTGACGTAATAGTTAATGGAATTTCCGTCGTCAAGTTGCCTGCTTTCTCATGGTCTGCCTATTTACTAAAGGCCATAGTTGGGAAAGTTACAAAAAAATTAACTGACTAAAGTTAAAGTTAATCTCTGTTAAAAGTAACTAATTTAAGTTAAAAGTTACTTTTCTGAAAAAGTAACTGATTAAGTTAAATTTAAAAATGTAACTTTTACGTTAAAAGTTACTTTTTCAGTTACTTTTAAGAACTTTTAAAGAGTAAATTTTATTTGTTATTTTTCGCTATTGGGGTAAAATAAATACAAACTTCAAATTCAAGAAAAATTTATATAACTTTTACTTAATAAGTAATTACACTTTAGTAACATTCTCATTTCAAAATTCATTTCGGACATCCGTCCTCTCCTGTCTGAAAAAAGAAGCCCTGCAGCACTCAATATCCTTTCACATTACGCTGATGATGGAATGCCAGTGTTGTGCCTTGCGGACTTGATCTTCGAGTGGTCTCGTGTTTTCTCGTCTGAGGGTGCGTTCCTAAACTTTGGCGGTCACTCGACTCAACCCCGCTTTTATTTGGATGTATTCACCTGGGCCTATTCATTGATTTCTTGCACAACTACCCAGCTATATTGCATTCTTTGAAACCTTTTTATTTTCCCCATTGTCTGTTGGGCAAGATTTGCGCCCAAATGAGAATACGTCGACATTCGTCAAAAATTAAAAAAAAAATTAACTGAAGTTAGTTTTGTATTAGTCAATGCATAATTCTAACGATTAAATGAAACGTTAACTCTTCTAAAAAGTAACGGCTAAGTTAAATAGTTAACTAAATTTTTAACCATTTATTTTAATCGTTAATCTATTAAATCGTTAATCCCAACTATGCTATTGGCCGAATTTTGGGTTCTATTATGAAATTATGTATTAAAGCTCTGGATAGGAGCTCTCCTATCCAGAGCTTTATTATGTATGTACTAGAGACGCCCTGAGTGGAGGAAGTTGTCTCCATGTCAACGACAAGGTACGTTGCATCAAATGCAGAAAATCATGCGAAGTAGACCGAATAGTATCCGGTTAAGTGTCATTTTTTTGCGAAAATAATTTGCGTCCCCGTGTTTATTTATCCAACTGTGTGCGGGTGTCCGAAAGAAGAAACAAATGCTCGTTTTTCGCAGGCAAACCTCGTTAATTCGTGGCAGCAAAAAGAAAAACAGCTTTTCTTTTCTTCATATTAGCAATGAAATGCCGTTCAGTATAACGGCATGTTATGTGAGCTTCACCTCCACAATTCCTATTCCCTGAGGGTGATTTGATTAGGATATTAATCGAGGTAAAGGGTCTCCACGACGCAAAAGTCATGGGTTTTACTGTGTCCGACGTCGCAACAGTCACCTCTCTTTGGCTCGATAAGGGCAGGAATTGCGATCGGCGTTTCCCGACGTGACAGAAATGACGGCGGCGTTCGCGGGGCCAGGTGATTGTGATGTAGTGGAACCTATTACGAGGACCGGACGTTGGCGTCGCCGTCAACCTACGATGTGCGAGCTTTTTCCGTCTAATTTTTCTGTCACGCTACGTCAATGGGCAGCCAATCAGAGAAGAGTATTTTTTTCGATGCATATAAATTTAATTTCCAGATTGCCCATCTTACTTTTTAACTTTATTCACCGTAATGGAGCGATATTCGTCAGTATTTTTTGCAGATTATTTATAAATTTGATTGTTTCAGGCTTGACTTCGTGGGAGTGATATATAACCATTTTTAATAAAAAAAGTACAGTTTTAAAAATTAAAAATGGAGATTATTTCTAGTTTGATAAATAAATATTATAATAAACAGCCACTTCGCAAACGATTAGAACTACGTTTACAAAAGCGGTCAACAATTTGGCGCTGATACGTTTTTCAATCTTAAGGATGGGTGTACTGGCAAGTTACTTGGAAATATTTTTCACATGTAAGTGCAGAGCCAGATGGGTTGCCGTTTACACTGACAACAATACGCTTTTGCAAGCGACTTGCCGAAACTTAAAAAAGAAATCTGCAAGCGGACTTGCATAGTCGTTACCCCAGCAATTTACGTCGAAAGTTGCTTAATGCAAGTTACTTGCGCAGTTAACTTGCCAGTGTAAACCCATACCCATATTAATACAGTACTGTTACTCCTTGATGATAAGACGACAAAAAACTGTGCCCCGCTGTGCGTTTCTGTCACGTCACGACACATCGATCGTAATCCCGCCCTAAGCAACTCGTTTCACGGATAGCGCGCACGCCCTCTACTGTACACATGCTCTAAGGATATAATCATAGTTCATTTTTCCTTAAGTATTTGAGAGATACACGTCATCAAAGTAGGTGAGTCAATCTGTTTTATGATTTGATTTTCCTGATAAAGATTATTTACAACACGACATCCTGTCTATTGCCCTTCTTATCTCTCTTGTTTTACGTCGCTTCCGTACTGTCTCTCGTAAAAAGCCGTATAGCGAATGAACCTCAATTTCCCTGGTTTCTTGTCACTCATTGGTCGTTCAATCCTGAGATTGGTTGACTGCAGCCCTCCATCCTTCCCTATCTAATGCTAGTTGCTTTACTCCGTGGTAGTTCTTTCTTTGTTGTACTTTCTCTTTTATCTGGTATTTATGTATTTCCCATGACCTTCCTCTAGGGACTTATCCCTCTACTTTTCCTTCAGTTATATTCTTCATAAACCCTTTGTGCCTCAGGGTGTGCCCAATCCATCTGGCTCTTCTTTTTTGTATAGTGTTCCAAATGGTGTTTTCTTTTTCTATTCTGCTTTATACTTCTTAATTTCTTTATTTTATCCGTCTATTTGATCTTCAGCATCCTCCTCCAACACCATGCTGTAAATTCTTGTAATCTTTTGTGGTCTGCTTTTCCAATGGTCCATGTATCCGATCCTAAGAGTGCCACGTTCCACACGAATTTTTTCACGTACTGTTTCATCGTTTGTAGTCCTATCTTCTTTGAACGTAGTAGTTGCAGTTTCAGCATGAACGCTTGCCCTGCTTGGGCTATTCAACGCTTGATGACCGTTGTACTTCTTCCCTTCCAAGTGACGGTACTTCAGATGTAGGTGAAGGAATCCACTTGCTCTTAATGCTCTCTCCTATTAGTGCAGCTTCTGCCTTCAGCTTCTCTATTCCGTTTACTAGGATTTTGGTCATCTTTTTATTTATTTTCATGTAATATTCTTGATGAACGAGATCCATTGTATTCAGTGATCTTTGAAAATCACCACTATTTCTTGATATGGCTGCGAAGTCATCTGCAAAGTGGAGCATATTTATTTCTTCTCCCTTAACCTTATTTCCGTTTAATCCCATTTCCTTTACTGACCTATCTTATTGCCCCTTACGAGTATATATTGAACAGTGTTGGTGAGAGGTGGTATCCTTGTCGAACTCCTTTGTTAATTTCACCTTACTTCCATCTCTTACTCGCATTGTGACGACTTGGTTTCTTGTCGAGAACCTCATAATACTCCATCACTCATTTTTTAAGTGTCGGGAACTGTACTATGCCTGGTCCACTAGTAGTGGAAGATAATTACAATAAAGAGATTCGCACTGGGGATTTTAGAAAATTTAGTGATATATTTCTATTCTCAGGAACAGAATATTTTAGAAGTTATTTTTATCCTTTTTTGTAGATTTTCGCAGTTCATTGTATTTTTGTATAATTATCTTTGGATATCAGCAGTATATTTTTTGGATGAGCAACAGTTTCGCCGTGCTATTCTGCCGGCTTCGTCTGGCTTTTTGTGGAACAACAATGGGAAATAAATAAACAAACTTTGGCGGTTTTTGTTAGAGAATTACTGAGTACTTAATTTTTCCAAAGTCTTTTCCACGTACAAGGGAGTTAATTACCATATTCTCTGTTCAAGTTGTTAGGTTTTTTTTGCTATTTCGGTGAATTCCCTGAATACCCGTGGATAGTAGCTGCTTTCTTTGCATAATACTTTCGATCTCTAGATATCAATAGACCTTCTAATAGTGTGTGCTCAGCCACGGCAGAGTGATACCAATCTATTTTACTATAGCCCGTTCATGTTCCTTCAACTGTTGCTGAACCGAAAATAAACGAAAATATACCGTAGATACCTAAAGATATTTATGCTAAAAGTAATTTTTTATGTTTTTTTACCCTCTATGTCTTGGCTGTACTTTTAAAGGATCTTTTCCCCCTCTAGTACGGAGGGTTTTAATGACATGCTTATCGTATTATATTGTTGCATAAATTGGTTCGTATTTGTTTTTTATAACGCATTAGATACACTTGACGCTTGTTTAAAATAGGCTGGATGAATTAAGTCGACAGCGTACAGGTCAACTGAAAGTACTGAATGAAACTGTAGAAAGATATCAAAATGTTAACAAAAGGAAGCTCGAGCGTCGCACATGTCATGCATGAAACTTATGATGTAGTACATCTTATTCTGCGTGGGAAAAGCGAAAGCAGACGAAATCCAGAAATCCGAGAACGTCTTGGTTGAAAAGTCTCAGATTTCATACAAAACAAGCTTATTTTTTATGTCAGCTTCGAGTGGAGTAATGGTAGACAAAATGTTTCCAAACTTCCATCAAACGGATACAGCACGCCAAGGAAGGTGGGTAACCCACGCCAAGCATGAAGTAAGCATTGGAGATTGTAGAAAAATCTTCAAGTCTGCAAGAGGACTTTCAAGCAAAGACTTATCAAAAATGTCTTAGTATGTAAAGAGCAGTCGCAAACTGTGTCCGATTTCAAACTTTTATACGGAACAGATATCGAAATCAGGTTGAAAGACCTGGCAACAGTGGATGAATAATCCAGGAGGGAGGTACGCACTGGAGGGGAAAGAGAAGATGCGCTAAGTTTCTGCGCAGGTTCTGATGTTAGCGAACGAGCTATAAATCCATCTATTTTTTCTTTCGGCGGTTCGGTAATCCCTTTGGAATTGCTTGAATACTCTCGCAATGGTCACGTTTTAACGGTATGGGCTTACTTAGATTTGATGGCAAGTTTACGCCTTGGGATGAAACCAGGAAATCAAATATACATATACCGGCATTAAAATTTATGCGCCCACGTTTACCGGCTGTAACCTCAACAGTGTCAAGGCGAAGCAAGTTCAGCGGGTTTTATGGATTTGAGCTGAGGAAGGTTGGAACTCACTTCTCGTGTTCCCATTAAGTGAGTGGCTTTACGAGGGCCTTAACTCCTGCACTAATAAACTAAACTTGTTGTGAAATTGTATGCAGTAACTGAAATAGAAAGTATTTTAGCAATCGAGAACTTTGAATGGAAAAATACCCATATTACATCAGTAACAGTCGTAAATACACATTGAGTTCTATTGGCGTAAATGGATACGAGGCGATATTGCTTAAGGTAGTTTGAGCGAGTTATTATTTCGTATAAAATGCAATGAATTTGGCCTCGTCATAAAGAAAAATACATCATCTTTCCAAAGATGCCAAAATATCATCCACTTACCGCACTACTTATCGAGAAATTTCCCAAAAAATAGAAGCCCTTTTCCATGGAAAATGCACGGGTATGCACTCCTGAGATACCTCATTTTAAAAATGAGGAATATTTGCAAACAAAAATGGAAGCCGTTTTCTTTGAGAAATGGCACGGGTATGCCTTCCAGAGGGACTTTATTTTTAAAATGAGGATTTTGTTACACACAGATGGCGTCATTTACAGTTTGTAGTTAGTATGCTTTCTTAACAATTTTTATAAATAAATCAATTGCCTCATAAATTCTTGCAGACTAACAAAAAATCTTCTGTTTGTTAAGGCATTTTCACCGTTCGGCATGAAAAAAAACGATTCAAGTTAAAGACTTATGTATTCATATTTAGGTAATTACGGAGAATTTCCGGAATTAAAAACAATTTTTTAGCGTCATTAATATTCTAATATTTACATCATGCTTGTTGCAGTTGATTAAATTAAAAATAAAATTTGAATTTGGTCTCTATGCTGGCTTGGTAAAATGTCGCTCAAACTACCTTATCAATCTTCTTCATAGTTGTTATTACTGAATGTAGAACCCACCCACACCAGTTCTCACTATATGACTACACACTCTCTATGGCCAATGTAATTGGACATAGGTATGTGCGATATGTCTTTCCGTCGACTGCGGTCACATTTGAGATCTCAATTCACAAGGCTACGTGATGTTTTGATCTGTCGTATCACGAGGTATTAGATATGTTGCGTCTTTTTGCGTTAACATTTTGTTTGCAATGATTATAGAAATTTGAATATCTCACTGCCCAAAGTAATTGTTCTCCATTTTCCGTTACTTCTGAGCGCATTTTTTATCCGAAATTCTATCAGATACAATTATCGTTTCTGTGAAAAAGAGATTTTTACAACCTACTCCAGCTTTAATATCCAAGGACTCTAAGCTTTACAGAAACCTTGTAAATCTGCAAATGGTTTTCTTCACAGTGAGTTTCGCACTTAGTTATGCTATCCGTCCTGTGAAGAAATGAATTGGTGTAGCTGATTCTCTGTACACAGTTTGTGTTCTTTCGATCGAATGTATATTGTTCTACAAGACTTCTTTTTGTAGAAAATAGTGCATCCTTGTAATCTTCGAACGAAACTCGGGATTCACTCGATAAAGTAGTTCAGGGTGATTTCGTGTCATTTTTTCAAGTTTGATCCATCTTTAAAACAAAGGGTGGAGGCTTTTGCCTTTAAACTGACAAATTCAAGATGTTATGTGACCGCTCGCATCTGACCATAAACCCGCCTCCCAGAATTTCTGAAACAATAGCATTGTTGTGAACATAAAGGCTGAGAAATAGTAGTCTTTGAGTGATGACCGGATGGCCAAGAATGGGAGAAAAATTAAATTAGCCTGTGGATAGTAAAGAGAGTTTACTTCCGGTTGGGAATATGACAAGACGCATCACAAATAAGGTTTCTTGCTTGATAATAATGTTTCTTGCTTGCTAGTGATATTGTGATCTTTTGTTTATAACTATGTGTTTGAATAAAATCTTAAATTAGAAATATCAGTTGTAAGGTACTTGGAACACATTGGTGGTCCATCCCCCGTGTCTAGACATTTGGGAACCAGAAACCATTACTCTTCCCTTTTGAGAGAGATGCGTGGGACGTCATACACTATCCCCCCCCCCTTGTGTCTAGGTGGGGTCCGCGGGATAACTTGTTTATGAGATTATCGCACTCGCGTTCCCTCCACGTCTTCTCAAAACGGTGTGAGAACACATAAATTTTTCACTCCAGGGATGTGGAAATACCACTTGAGGGACCTCCTCAAATGGTTATGGGTTTTGCTTGAAACCAACCCTTTGCCACGTGTGGGGGGAGTGGTATAGTTGTCTCCCAACCCCGCTTCTTCCCTCCTAAAATAAGCTGCCCAAAAATGGTATTTAAACCCTTGAATTTCTCAACTCGGGTGGAGATACTTCAAAGCAGCCGAAGGCTCTACATGTATCCTTACTGATTGTGAATAAAAATATTCTTTATCTACCGTGACGTTTGAGTTTCAACTGTATAGTTTTTAAGGTATCCGTGAGTGAAGGGAGATTGTGTAGACAGACGAGACGTGGATCAATGTTGGGCAGACGATAAACATGGCTTGGCGCGATAAAGAAATAAAAACACCTAATAAATATACACTAACTCTATAGTGCCTCCACCCCTTTATACATGGTCTAACCACTCGGACGATGCAGGCTATCTGTCGCGCACCGACCACTTGGGGTACGACAGAGTGTACGATGGCGCTTTGTCATTTATTTTGAATAAGTTTGAATAATAATGTATCGAAGGGCACAATCGCTTTGATGACCCCCAGACCCCGTACACTCATGGTAGCAATGGGCCAGTCGAATGATTTAACTGTTTTTAAATTTTACTTTACGAAAATATAATTCAAATGAAGCACGAAAAAATGTAGCCTGGATTTTTGTGATGTATTTTCACAGAGATGACGAATAATAAACGAACGATTTATTGCCAAGGACCACCCATCCCAGTGGAGCATGAGGAAAGGTAGTCATTATGAAGCCTATACCTCAGTGAGTCGGCTTCAAAAAAGGCGTCTGACCCCAGAGGGGTGGCCTCTTTTTTGCAATGGTGTCTCTTGGAAAACGCTAATGAGGAAGGAAACGGGAAGCCTCCTCATTATATTCCCTGGAAAAACGGACAAAGGAAACTGAACATTGGAACACCAGTAGGAACTGTCATTTAGCCTTACATTATCTATTTTACTTATTCACCACGATGGAATACACACATACATGAGAGAATAGCTAGGTGTGCAAATCATTATGTATAAAATGAGATTATGCGAAAGAAAATGGAAAGATCAGGTAATGAGGATGCGTAGAGAGAGAATCCCAATCGATGAAAAGCCTTCAGGAAAGAGATTTATTGAAGAGGAAGATCTGGGTTCGAATCCCGGTCAATTCAAATGATTTTTAAAAGTGAATTTCTTCCCTTGGTGGATCTTTTCACTCGTGCGTGTGACTGTGTAACCATGTTATTTGTGCGTTTGCCGTGATTTGGAAATAACCTGTAATAGTGGAAGTAGTGGCATTCCTTAGACTAGATTGTCCATTGGACTATGCAGTCCATGGAACGATGTCATCATGTCCCTCTCATCTGTTGGCGCCAGCTCCACTTCTTCCCAAGCGTCTGTGCTCCTCTAAATATCGCTGTGCCCCGAGTGAAGGAGATCGCACGCAGCTGGACCCGCATTCCTTTAGATTTGGCTCCGCGGCGTCGGCGAGCCTCAGGAGAGGCACGGATAAACATCGGCATATTGGCTCGCGACGGCATTAACTCCCTCGCATCCTCGTCAGCGAGGCTTAAAAGAGGCCGTCTGGAATCGTGTGCCCCGGAGATGTTCTACTTTGCCACCGGATCTTGGTGCATGTGGATTTAATTCCCCATCGTTCTCTTATGCTCTGCTATCCTTTTTATTTTTAGTGCTCTAACTTATAGAAGCTCAGCCCGTGAATTATACTTAAGCCCAGGAACCGTCGTTTGCGTTTATATTTTGATTGATGTTGCCTCATTTTATGCACCTTGCCATGCATCACTAGTAATTGAGTCGTATAATTTAGTGGTAAATTGCTCTTAAACCAACATTTTCATTTTGTTTCCTTCATGCAATTAGTTTAATCCTAAGCCTGGGATAAGAAACGAATTACAGCGAAGTCTCGATAATCCCAGTCCCGATTTACCGAGGTTCTGCGTTATCCGTGGTACAAATTCTTAAGTCGTGTCTGTACCAATCCTGTTTAGCCATGCAATCGAACGTCAGAATTCGGCAATCAGTTCACTCTCTTAATAAAAAACCTATTTACTGAAATATTTTCTCTCAACCATGTCAAAAAATGAAGCGCGGCGAAGCATAATAATATGTTATTTTTGTCGAAACTTATTCTCACTCTCAAGCTTCCCGTATCATCCGACTTTTTGACTATCCGATGAGGGATAAGTCCAAATTACCTTTGATAATTGAGACTTCACAGTAGTTGAAAATACTTTAACTACATCCAATCGGCTATATCTCTGAACGAAGAGCTGAGACTTTTTTAAGTCACAGTATATTTATAATGAAAGATTGTATGGATAGAGATGAGAAGTATGCTAATCCTAAGAGGAAAAACGTGCGATGAAGTAGTGTGGACCTGGAAAGGATATTTGAAGAGTGACATTGATCCGTCAAAAACCTACCCTATCCGGTAGATATGATAAGCCGCATAAATAAACAAAAACATACTGAATAGGGTGGTTCGGTTAACCGTTATTTTCGAACCCGGGGGGTATGGTATACCCCCCGGGTGGAAGGGGCAATCTTAGCAAACCCTGCCTGGAATTTCCTGGCTGTGAAAGCCGTATAATCTTCTTTTTCGTTTACCAGCATTCCGGATCGAAGTTCAAATTTCGAAATTTAGTATCGAAATCTTAATCAAACTTTCTCTTGAATAACGCCTCTTGGGACTCCGGATTGTCAGCACTTGGCCGCTCATGCCGGGAAACAAACTTTAAAATTTCATGTTTCTCATCCTTTTATTTATTTATCAAATTTAAAATCCTTGTTAATCTTTTATAGAATCAAATCGGCGTGAAGGGGGCCACGTGGTGTATTTGAAAAATAAGATGCTAGATGAGGAATATGAAGTTAATAAGAGTATGTAAACTTTAAATTTAAAAAAATGAAACTGCAAAATATAATGTGCAAAGAATCAAATTGTAAGTGAAAAGAATATGCTAGCCACCTAGGTATATATGAAAATATTATGTGCCTGTAAACATTGACGCGTCCCTGCGTTTGAAACGCTTCGTCCTTTAGAACGCGTTTTCTCCGCGTCCACGGGGAACGACGGGTCGAAGCACCGCGTACGAGGAAGGCGCCACGTTCTCCACAGCACCTACCGGTACACACTCACAAGATCCCCTTCCGCCTTCACTACGACGAAGTCAACGACTCTTCCCGTGCCTCGGCGTTAATTTATGTATGAGGACGCCAGGGAGCCTCTCCGCCCCCCCCCCCCTTGTTTCCCTCGCCTCGCTTGGGGTTCAAGATTCATGAAATCCCTTCCCTTCTTCCTCCCCCCCCACCTCCTCTCGCGTCTTCCTTCCTCAACATTATCCCGAGGAACTCCCCGGTGTCGAGAGAGCCTACCTTTGATCCGTCACGTCGGCCCAGACGGCGTCTTCACCCGTCTTGCGTTGTTGGTAAACAAAAAAGGGGTCGGTCGACCGCTTATACATATGCTCCGCAGCGGGAAGGCGACCCGCCGACTTTATAGGTGGCTTTAATTGCAAAGCAGAGAGATCCTATATTGCCTCGTGATCGGGTGGAGTCGCAAAGTTAGCGGAAGTCTAGTGATAGTGTCCTGATTTGGGGTTTACGGAGCCAAGCCCTCACCGATGGTGAAGTGATTTTGTGCTCTGCGACGTACCTATTTTTGCGACCGTAATCGCCTTTTGCCGTTGTCATTTTCGGGATTGTGGTACCTTGAGCACTGTTCTGCCTTTTTTCAGTGGTTGAAAATAACAGTTGGGGGAGAAATGAACGAGAAGAATTATCGAGGAAGGCCGAGGTTGGAGTACATGAAACGAATTGCAAAGGGTGTTAATATTAGAAATTGAATGGAAAGGAGAATTACACTAGCAAAGTAGGCGTTCAGAAATAGGAGGAAGCTGTTGACGGTGTAAGAGATGGGGATGATCTCATAAAATGTGGGAATTTATTACAGAAAGACTTGAGTGTAGCGTTGTGTGGTGTATCGTTGTGGTGCAGAAACCTAGTCAGAGAAAATTGGACGAAATTAGGTTGCAGGCGTTTGAGATGTGGGTGTGTAGGAGAATGGCGAAAGTGTGGTGGATGGAAAGGAAGACGGAGGAATAAGTGCATTTCATGGTAGGTGAAGAGAGGAAACTTCTGGAGGAGATTAGGGGGAGGTAGAGTAATTGGGTGAAACAGGTAATAAGAGGCGAAGGAATGCTAATGGGTGAGGTGGGAAGAGGAAGAAAGAGAATAGCTTTTATGGACGTGATGAAGAGAGGTAGAAAGTATTCTAAGATGAAGAAAGAAATCGGGTAAGGAGAAAAGGGATATCGTCTTTCAAAATCTAGAGAATTCTTACTCTTTTCCATTTAAACCTACCTTAACCGGTAGATTACTCTAATGATGCTGTAAGAATGAAGCTGGTAGTTTGAAAAGAGAGCGGATTTTAGAGCTACAGACAACCAGTCTTCAAATTGATGGCTGCTGATGATGATGCGATACTGTTTCTTGCTTTATTCAGATTAATGCTTTCAAATGGAGCATCTTTCGTGACCTATTTGAAATAAGTTGGGCGCAAACTATGTTATTTTGACTTTAAAACATTTCTATTTTTAGGATGCCTAATTGTGACGATCGTGCCACACCACAGCTAAACCACAGCAGTAAACAAATAAATTATAAATGTGAGGGTGTTTAAACACTTGTTGCAGATATTTAAAGACACTTATATAGACGTATATGACTTCACATTAGGCATGAGTTTAATTATGAATTGAATTAGTATTGCGGAAATAATTGTTTGTCCTCTCTTTATATCTTCTTTCAATTTTTTAATTTTTTTTTCAAATTTAGACATGATTACACTTATCGTTCACGGAACTTCGAGTGTCGTTGTATATCGGTCGTGGAACTTGTCTGTTTCCTATTCTCTGAAATAACGATGCTGAAATCTAATTTTCTGAGTTATCGTAGTTGATCCTGACTCACGCATTAAACTGGCATGTGATATCTTAACCGTTCATGGTTCTCTTAGCTGTTCTGTTCGCAACTATTCTTGCTAAGAGTGACGGTTCAACAAAACCTACCCAACCGGAAGAGTATTATATAATATTGCTCCGGTTTGAACCAGTTTTATATTTGGCTGTGCAACTAGCGCCGAGGTTGCTTCCTAGATACCTCATAATGGGAAAATTAGGGAAGGGGCAGCAGAAAATCCACGATTGAGGGGAATTGAATTAGTTACGTGACGTCATCCGAGACAGTGAGAACCTTTGTAAGTGGCAGGTCCTGGGCCAACCTCGGGCCGAATTGTATCGAATGAACGCTCACCTAATCAGAGGATCCTTCAAAGGACCGTAGCGGCGGTGACGTGTCACCCAGCGTGGATTCCTTGAACTAAGTGGCTCCATTTTCTCTCTCTCCGGAAGGTTTGGCCCACTTGCGGATGATTCTCCCTTCGCATCAAGTGACATTGATGTCTCAACCACCTATGTGTCTGACGCATCGCTCATGGGTGACGACAACGATGACATTGGCGGCGTTTTACAATGTACCCTCATGATTATTATCACTGATTCCTCCATCGTGCAGTGGAAATGTATTGAGAAGCATCATGATGTTTGGTTATTTTCCTTAAGAGTCGTACGGTGCTCGTTTATTTTCATTTTTGTTTATACATTTGCCCAATCATAAGTAGTAGGCAAGCTGTCGTTCAACTTATAGATGTCAGCTTTTCATTGTATTTTATGCCAATGCTTTCATTTCCTCTATGCTTTTTGAAATATTTTGGATCTTAGGTTTTAAGTATGTTGTCGATGTGTTATGCCGTAGTGCTTTGAATTTTAACGCATGAATCTTTTGAGTAATTTCGTTAGCACTAGTTATTTACATCTTAGCAGTGACTGAGGTGGATACATTCTAGATAATCCTCGATTCACAAATTTAGTTTGGTTGAATGCGTGATTTATTAAACCTAATGTGTATAACGACTCTTTGTATCGCACCTGTAGTTGCTTGTCGGCTAATCTTCATTTTTTGAGTAACGAAAAATAATGTGACGACTTCATGAATATTAATTTCACGTGACATTGCAAATTCTTTTAGTTTCAACGATATAGTTTCTAGTGCTCGAAAGGAAATTAAACTGTCATTAAAGTGAACTTTACTGTTTACGGTTTTAGGCCTCACTTCCTTGAAGTTTTTTCAATTAGTTTTCTTAATTGAAATAAAAGACTGAAAATTTTCTAAAATGTTTATAATTTCAAAAAAAGTACGTACAAAGTATTTCATTTCAATTATGAATTCCAATATGGTGTTCGGGGTACTGACCTTATCATAAATATTTCGGTAAGCTAATAATTTGTGAGCCATATTACGACTCTTTTCAACTTATGTGAATTTGTCTGATTGAAATCGTTGCCTATTTAGAATGTAGTACTCTTTAATTATCCGAGTTAGACATTGATTTATATGATTTTCACTTGATCACTAATCTCAGCGATTTCTCGTTGTTGCGCCAATGTTTTCAGATGCTGCATTGGCTTGATTTCATTTTACGCCCATTTTAGGACTCACCGTATATTAACATAACTACTACTCCTTCTTTGTCATTACACCACCATGGAACTTGCTCTCATCTTACACTTTTAAATGCTCTTTTATCCTAGGACTACCTTGAGAATAAGGGTGAAATTAGATTAAAAAACGGTCTTCGCCCTCGAGATGTTGGTTTGACTTGATTAGCGGATGTGTGCGCTGGGAAGGCCACTTCGCTAAATCTCCTCATTGCATGAGACGACCCTTCTTTGGCTGTCATCGGCCGAATCGATTTTCTTTCTACGTCACTTCCTCGATAGCTCCATGTCCTTGCTATTATCCTCTCCAGTGCTGTCGAGGTTAAAAAATGGACTGTAAGCTTAAAATATTCGGAACCGGGATCGTCATTGTAATGAAAATATTGAATTGAATAGAAATTGAATTTAGAGAGTTGCTAAAAAGGACGGATTAATTTCAGAGCTTCTTTTTCTCATGCACGGTTCACAACTACGGCAGAAATTGAGCGATACTCTAATCCAAGGAAAAGCACTTGGCTATTTTCGTTCATTCCTTCTCCCAATTGCAGTTTTACTAAGTCCTCTTTTCTTCATGGCTGGTGTCTTAATACCTATTGCCACATGCTCTTTCGGCGACACGTATGGTATAGTGGTAGCGAAACGTGGTGGCAGTCGCCTGTGCGAAGCGTGACGTCAATGTGGGTAAGGTTCAAGGCATTCAAAATACACTGATAGTATTCGCTAGCCATCGGAGAGGCAAGATTTGATTAAGATCCATAGAGAGCAAGAAAGTTGATGTAAATGACAGGTTGAGCATTTTGGTGTTGGCAACGAAGGTTTTCGCCCTTGGGAGCCCTGGTGTATACACGAGGTGACCGTCTTACTCCCCCGTGCGGAGCTATCTTGTAGGCAGTGGACTCTACCACTGAAAAGCACCTAGTGCGCATCTGCCATCAAGTTATGCTACCACTATGGTATGTAAATTTAAATGGAGCGTCAACGAAGATGTTTGGGAGTCTACTTGTCGCTGCGATCGGCCATTCGAGTCAAGGAGGTTGAAAGATATTAGAGGCGCTCTGCATAAGATTTTCGCGTTATTTATTGTCCACCATCTTGATTTGACAACATTAGGCGAATTGAAATGGGATTCCTTTCCTTAAAAAGTACTGTAAGGGTGAAATAATTCACCACACAGACTGACTCATCAGTTCCAGAGAGAATACTAAAAGTAGATGTCTTTTAATGCATACTAAGATCAAGGAAGATATCGTGTAAGAGGATCGGGGGCCTGCACCTGTAAAAGTTAGATTTATACTCTCATCTATTTGAATCTACCTTAACATGTATATTAGCCTATTTATACGTTAATGCCTATGCTCAAAAGTTTCAGGCATCACCTTGTGGATTTTAGTATTTTTGAAAAAAGTTCCACTCGACACTAAATGATCGTTTGGAAATACTAAGTATTGTTTTTTCTAAAATATTAATGCCTCTTTGTTGCGCAGAAAATGTCATTTACCAACCGTTATTAGCTAATGTTTTCCCCGTCATTATGCATCAGAACACAGCATCCAGTGAATTAAAGTAAATAACTCTGGAGTAATGGAATGTGTGTGTAATTCATGTCTTAAATATATAAATGCAAGTGCCAGGTAAAATTCGGAATAGAGCAATCGAAGCTACTTTTGAACGTGTTGCGATTCCAATGTTTTGGTGAAAAGTAGGTGTGTGGACTTCCTACCCGAAGTACCCCTATTCCTGGCACGTTTCCGCCCTATGTATGGGATCAGTGGCGCCGCCTCCATTGTATTTCGTTCTCTTTCAATAAGAGAGCAATTGACAAGTTTAAATAAATTAAAGATCAGCATAAATTGTCAAAAAAAGGAGCAGAGGAATTAAGACTCCTATGATTGCATTTCGGTCATCCAGGTGATCATCGACTGGGAGTGTTTAAATCTCGTAAACACGCTCGTGTTTACCAGATTTCAACACTCTTTTTACGGCCACCTGGATTACCGAAATGCATGCATAGGACTCTAAATTCCTCTGCTCCTTTTTTCACAATTTGGATACATCTTTAATTTATATTTCAATTTATATTTGATTCGAATCGACTTTTCGAGAAAATCTCCGCGGCCGCAATCACCCTTTCCATTTGGATGAATTAACTGTTTGACTTTCCTCCACGTTTGAGTGCATCGCATGCATTCGTTGGCCTTCGCTGAAATCGACCGATAATGTCGGCGGATGGATTAAGAATCCATTACTCGAGGTGGGTGGGTTATCAGACATTCATCGGCAATTGTGCCCCGGCGCCAGGAAGATTTCAGGTGTGAATGACGGCGGTTATCGGCCGGATGAATTTGATGTTTACAATGTGTCATTATCTGCGATGAGTGTCAGCCGTGAATTTTAATTTACCGCTTTGACAGATGCTGTCATATCCTTCACATATTGTCAACCTGGATGGAATTAACGTATCTCCAACGCGGCACGTGTTTGCAAGCTATGAACAGCTCCAGATACGTGATGTACATGATAAGATGGAAGGCTTAGGTTTATGGAACAGAATTGTGACACTATAAGGAAGAAATTGGTAATTTTACTCCACGGTTTCTTAAGTACAATGTTGTTTCAAAGTTCATCTCTTTATTATATGATGTGCGTTACTATAAAGTGGTTGGTGAATATGTAGATATATTAATAGTTATAAAATTAATAATGTGTAACTAATGATGATTTGATATAGTTTAAAATTTATTATAACCAGTGCACAATGCAATAAGTGCAAGAGGATAAATTCATGAGATTTTTGCAATCAAATTAGGAGTAACGACTAACTAAACTGAAACTAAAAACGATTGATTACTCAACTCTGTTGTGGATATATATGATGATGGAATGAATGGAATGTATAAATGAAAGAATTTTACCCATCCAATTTCTTTGACCGCCATACCGAGGGAATTCAATCAATCAAGCGCTGTTAAACATTTACGGAAACTGAAAAAAGTGGTATAGGAGAATGGTAAGGCCATTCTGTCTCTCCCTACGTACTGCGCACAATCCTATTTGTTATTAATTATTTGGTTATTCCTTTACAGATAGCAAAGCGGTATTAGAGGTGAAAAGGGTTCAGTTTGGTGCCAGGGCCCGGAATACGTCCACGTTGGGTAACTACGCCAACGGTAAGCCAGCTCTGAAATAGGATTAATGCCCGCTACTCCCATTTCTTTCATTTTATTTCTTGTCCCTCCTTACCCAAGTTTATGCAACGAGGATAATTATCACAGGAAGTTTGCCTCACGAAAAAATAGCAACCCCTGGTTTACTAATGCTTAAATATTGATTAATGTATTCTAAGAGATCTTGTTTCTCTAAGCTATTCAAGCAATTGTAAGTGCTATTGGAATTTTTTTAATCCCTTGCGCGTATGAGTGTAGGCGTGGTAATAGTTGTAAATATTTGAAACAGTCATAAGGTTTAAACAATCCTTTTTTGTTGGTAAATGTTTTATGCATTTTTACATTAATTGCTAACATGCAATTTTTAGCAGTGTCTTCTTTGTTTCATTTTCAGATCAACATTAATTTCATCAATCTTAAAATGTAACTTGTCGATATCGATTGCTCATTGATTAATCGTCGGGATATGTGCAAATATTTTCGCACATTAATGTGTGTTTATCGCCTTATTCCACGAAGGAACGGCTCTGTCAGTCCAGCGGCTTTTTATGCAAAAACTACCAGGGAATGTAAATTGCATTATACATGAGAAATTCATGTCGCCCTAAATGCCTGGCAATCGATAACGGCGTAGAGATTTAGTTGGTATTCCCTTTGTGTATGTGCATATTTTTAACTTTGAAGTAATATATATCGACCCCTTACTATCGCAATGAAGGCTTCAAATGCTGTGATGCATCCATAGGGAGTTCCACATTTAGTGGTCAGTATGGGTTCTTACGGAGATTTGTTTCCGGTATAAATCTCCTTGAGGCCGAAGGTGCGATGTTGCCAACAGCAGCAGTAAATTTAACATAATTCTATAATGTATACTGACTGCACATCTAGGAGTCTTCCAATATTAATTTTTTTTACTGAAGTATCTTACTTAAATGTAACGCGGTGTGGGAAATGGTAATGTCTTTGTTATTAAAGTGAGCATGCGGAGCATGATTTTGGCGGCAGCGTTCTCCATCCCATACTGTTGACTACTGTCTGTAAAAAATGTCTATTCCATCCAGTTTAAACAGCTGTGACTTCAAGATGAGTCAGTTGATTTTAATGAAATAAAACACATCTGATAGAACGTTCATTTCATCGTTCATTCATGTGTGTTCAGATTTTTTATGACGTTTTTCTTTACTTTTATTGTATTTTATTTGCAAAAAGTCTCTGTTTTGGCGCTTAAATGGCAGAGGCCAATTTTAATTATATTAATTTGCGATTCAGTTATATGTGAGGTATGAATATTCATAACATTTCAGTCCACAAAATTGTCTACATCCCGAAATTAGTGAGAGCTAATCACAAATTTATAAGCACCTGCTAACTTAGAAACAAACGATTCGATTTAAATTTGAGTCGTACTTTTGTGACCGTAAGGATGACAGAAATACGAATTTGTACAGTAAAAATTACTAAAGCATACCAGCACCATCTATATCGATTGTCATTCATCTTAATTTTTTTTAGCTACGAAATCACGGGAAATCTCGGAAGATAACCCGGGGAATTAGAAGAATAATTAATTAAATACATTTTTTTAAATATATCACGTTTTTAAAACGGACTAAAAAGTATAAAATAATTTTCCCTGGGCTCTTCTAAATTTTTGAGGTTGAATTTTTAGTGGCTATAGAGATATTTGTAAAACTTGAAGAGAAAAACGTGGGGTGCAGGCAACCCATGATAATTAAGGATGAGTAAAGGGACCACGTGTCGTTGAACTAACTCTCACAATAAATACCATTTGCAATTCACTGAAATTGGTTGTGAATTCATCCGGATTATCTACTGATTGGGCCCCACGTTTTTCTCTTCAAGTCTTACAAATATCTCCATAGCCACTAAATATTCACCCTCAAAAATTTAGAAGGGCCCAGGGAAAATTATTTTATACTTTTTAGTCCGTTTTAAAAACGTGGTATATTAAAAAAAAATTATTTTATTAATTATTTTCTGCTTTTTAGTCTTATACCCGGGTGAGAGTTTCCAATCTATTTTATACATCTTGATGAGACTCTGACAGAGATACACAGGAAATTCCCGATGTATTTCAAATTCTGTTCAGCTGACAGTGTGTGGAATTGAAATAATTAAATAATCGTTAATTAATTAATTTTTATAACATGTGGCTAACATTGCATTGTCACCCTCTTCTGAGCTATGGTTAAAATTAAAAGCCTCTACTAACTAATCAGAAAATATGTTAATTAATTAATCAATTAATTGTTATCATAGATAGCTAATATTGCATTGTCATCCACTTCTGAGCTATGGTTAAAATTTCAAGTCTCTAGCTGATCGAGAAGTTAGTTTAAACTCGGTTCCAATATTCCACCCGGACAGACAGACATGACGGAAACCGAACTAATAAAAACGTGGTAAAAAGCGGAGAAAGTTGTCCTTTCGGGTCGCTCGTTAAGCTTTTTAGCACGTTCGTGATGAAGTAAAGATCCTGTCGGAGAACCGGGAGAAAGCAGTGTGGTCGTGACAGTAGCAGTGCGAGCCACTGTTTGTCGCTGTCAGATTTGTCTCGCAATCATTTCGATACTAGTCGGCGCTTATCGTAATTTATGGGTCCACTTACGATCGTTTGAGTCCGCCGGGGTCTCTCATGTGTCGAGACTTCATTGCCTTCGCGTATTATTATTCTCTTGTGTCCCTTGTCCTCGCCAATTTATTCACCCCGCGTGTGACGAAGGTTAGCGATATTTTTTTTCTGCGAGCAAGAAGCCGCGATGACTCGATGGACCTCTGTAGCTTATCTCCCTCTCTCTCTCTCTGTCCCATCTTTCCCCTCTCTTTCTCATAAGTGGAGAGGCAAAAGGAAAGTTGAATAGATAAAATATCCTTGTCGGACGCTACGAGATGACTTTGGGTCTTTTAGCTCTCAGTCCCCTTTTCATCAGGGTATCAACTCTGAATTGGGTCGTGATTCCTTCTGAGGGTTTCCATTGGGTCGTCGAGGGTATCCACGATGGAAGAATGGAGTCAAATCACCGACAACCATCGGTCCCTGGATTGACTTGATGTATCTCGTCAATTTGTGACCTCATACGCCAACCTCTTCACGTCTGCAGTTAAAAAAAATGTTATTTAAGCGTGCTCAGTCGTGTTTTTATTAACGCATCAAGTTGGCCAAAGACTCTAAAATTCATGAAAACCAGGGATTCATAGACAGGGTTGCTACAGGTCAGTAAAATCAGTAAAGTCAGGGAAAAGTCAGGAAATTTAAAACTGGCCAGTAAAATCAGGGAAAGGTCAGGAAATCAGGGAAATTCAATGCAGAGTCAGTAAATTTGAAAATACTGGCGGCCAATGCACCTCATATACTCAAATATTGCTACAATAATTTTGCTGGCTGTCAGCTGTGCCATGGAAGTAGCGCAGTGTGGGTTCCTATTTCTGCCGCTTAATGCTGCGAGCATTGAGCGGTAGAAATAGGAACTAGAGCCAGCGCTACTTGTGTGTTTGCCGAGGAGTCTACATATAATGTAGTATCCCTGATATATTCTGTGAAAGTATTCTGTATAAGAGGCGTTGAATAAGGTTACCAGTGTGCCAAAGAAGGACATGTTAAAATTGAAAGAAGAATGTGTAGCTTTTGTGAAGGCAATTACTGCCAAGCTATTAGAGAAGTCCCCACTAAGATATAAACTGTGCAAGGCGATTACTATTTGTGATCTCGACGTGATTGCTAAGTCCACGGATGCAGCTAATGGTTGTATGTATCTGTATTTGCCTCAGTTTGCTCCAGAGGAATAATTGGATCTCAGCTGAATCTTGTGACAAGATTGTTGTTGAATTTAAAAGTCTAATAGGGAAGCCCAATGTTGTGCAGTGTATGAAGGATTATAACCGCGGCGTGACCCATGTAGATCACCATTGGTGCACTGTACTAAAAAGTCAGAATTGTTCTGATTTGGTGGTTGCTGATATCTGCATGATTTTGATAATCAGCCACGGCAATGCATTTGTTGAGTGCGGATTTTCAATTAACCGAGAAATTGTAGTTAAAAATCAATTGGATCTGTCACTAGTCTGCTAGGCGCAGAGGCAGGTATATGATGCGGTCAACCTGGCAGGTGGTATTGAGAAGATTACTATGGATAACAAAATGATCTACAGGGTACGTAGTTCGCGTTCAGAGTACGAAGAGGCACTCAAGCAGAGGTCGAAAGAGGATAAGGAAAAGGTGCAGAAAAGAAAAGATACTATGAGAATGGGATGTGAAATCAGGGAATTGAAGGCTAAAAGAAAAGGAAAAGCTGATGTTCGAAGCCCAACTGAACTGCGAAGCCATACATGAAGGACTAAAATCTTTGACAGGCTCTGGTTAAATTAGAATTTTTTTACGTTAATTCATTTTATTAAACTGACTTTAGTCATGCTATGATTTTGGCAGTAACATAGGACATTATATTCTGATTAAGGTAATGGTACCAGGGATTGACCTCTTTGGGAAAAAAGAGCACAGTCTCCAGATGAAAAATTACTTTTTATGCTTACCAAACATGTCTAGTATGAAGTATAAATACTTAGGTTGAAATACATATAAGGAACTTACAAGTTCAATTCAGCCATGTCTGAAACGTCTCTTAAGCAATTTGTGGAAGAAAACTTAGAAAATAAGACATTAGTACTGCAGGTCAACACTCTGTCTATCATCTTTTTTTAATATGGTGCCAATGCATGTCGCATTTTATTTTTTATAGTTAGATGGCAGGAGTGTAATCTCCCGTTACTTTACAATATTTGAACCGTAGAAAGGCCTATTTTATCAGTTATCCCCTAAAAGTTCAACTAATGGTACATGGTCAATTACTCCCCCATTTTAGTTAGTGTTCATTTTATGCCATAATATGTTCCTGAGGTCAACCAAATTGTTTTAAGTCTTCGTTTTCAGAAGTCCTACGGGCCATTTAGGACATTTTATTAGGGTTATTTTTGTTAATGTGCATTTTCTTGTGCAGAATATTATCCTGTAATGAATCATCTTGTTTAATTATTTATCTACTGTATTTCAATGAGCAATTTATAGCATTTTATTTGAGTTTTAATTTAATTCATAACTTAAACTCCTGCACTTTGGAGAAATTGTACCTGAATTTTTTTGATAAACTTATAATAAATATGTAAATTGAAAAAATCACTTGGTAAAAAATCCACACTTTAATTATGAAAAAACCGACCCAGGTTTCGGCAACTCAGTACCATTTTCAAGGTACCCGATCGTGTGGTGGCCGAGTATATATACGTTTAAGGGTGGAAGGGAGGAGGGGTAAAAGGAGTGGGAAACGGATGGAGTTGCAAGGCCGGGAGTTAGGGGGGGGAGGGGGTTAGGGTAATCCTGGGAAATTGAAAAGAAAGAAGCGGGAGGGTTGAGTCAATCTGGGGTTCTTTTTGTGAAGGAGTGATAACAACAAGGTGAAGGACGATTGTTGGTGACTACGAGGGCAGGAGGTTGTGGGAAGGGGGACGCTGATTTTTTAGGAGAGGAGAATGGGTGGAGAACATATGGTCATTACATAAAATACTTTGGCAGTTAAAAATTTCAAATTGCTCTAAAAATCCAGCTTATAGCCTTTGTCAACTGTATGTAAAATTCCATAATCAAAATTGCTAAAATGGTTGTTTAAACACAAACGTTCTGCAAAGACAGTTTTTGTGTTCTTTCACTCGGTCTTTGAATTTGCGTCCAGTTTGACCAATTTAAAAAATATCACAATCGTCGAACTTCAGTTTATACATTCCACTTTTGTCTGTTCTCACATATTTGTCTTTGGAGTTAAAAAGCATTTTCTCCACAGTACATGTAAATGTAAAAATATTACTCCATGTGTTTCGTTCGATATAAGTGACTCTAGTTTATATGCCGCACCTTGGAAAAATGTCAATGGGTACCACTTTTAAAAACTGTTGTCAGGGGGATGAACAGTTAACAATTGTATAGCTTTTGATTTTTCTACCTGTTTTATCACGTTGTCAGCACAAGCCTGGGTATAACCATTTCTGGTGGCGATCATGTTAATTATGGACCGTTCTTTGTTGTAATTAGACCGAGGCATGGGTATATTTACCAGTCTATGAGCCATTGACCTCAAAGAAGCTAGCTTATGCCTATGGTGATGATAAGAATCACTTGGAATTATCACGTCAGTAAAGCTGGGTTTACGATGGATAGAAAATTCGTGGTAGTCTTTTGTATCATTAATGAAGTCTAAAAAGTTGATCTCACTACCACCAAATTCCATGGTAAAATTAATATTTTTATGTAAAGAATTCAATACAACCAAAAAACCGTTTTTCTGTCGTTTAGTGTCCGTCCACAAACAAATAATATCATCCACGTATCTAAACCAATAATTTACGTTTTTAGTCAGAGGATGTGAGAATTCGAACAGCTGCAATTCTAAATTTTACCAAGTGATTTTTTTCAATATGCATATCAAAATTTTCCACAAAGTTACGCCGGAAACGTTTTCTCATATTTATAATAATTACTCTCCTAGTCATGTATTTTTGTTCATATTTTTCCCCTTCTCATGTAGAATTGCGGACTTTTGCTCTTTGTTACGTTTCCAAAAGTCAGTAAAAGTCTAAATGTTGGTCAGGAAAAAGTCAGGAAATTTTAAAACCTATATCTTGTAGCAACCCTGATAGACCATACGAAAATAATTTGTGAATGATTAGGGAAAAAATTGTAGGGCGAAAGAAAATCGATGTTTATTTGTTAAGCTCAGTCAAATTATAGTCCCATCAAATAGTCAGCAGACTATAGTAAAACGTTTTTAATACGACTAGTAGTTATTATTCTACTTATATTCGTTTTAGGTGTGTCTCATTGTTATTCATTTGATTGCAGCCGCACATTCTACTATTTCCCTTGTTAACTTATTAATGTTCTGTTAACTCTTCTGTTTCATGTCCCGTTTTAGTCTGATTAGGGGACCATTACCTTCGAAATATGTTTTTCTGGGAGGAATGCCATCACGTCTATTTGTACATGGTTGCATCTTTTTGAAAAAATATTTTGGTGGTTTACCGTTGCCATCCACATCGCACTGCTTCCACCTGTATTACATTTTCTCTTGCTCTCCCGAATAACTTTCTTTTATTCTTTTTTCTTGTTTGTGTTTATCAATATGCAGTGCGCTATAAACAATTTTCACTCTTAGCTATCGAGAATTTAAATTGAATAGTAATGGACCGCTAAAGCGTTTTTCTTTTGGTTGTTTAGAGATCTCTTCCCGTTTTTCAATCAGCGCACAGTCAAAAGGTATGTATGATGGATGAATATCCTCGGCGGGTGCCAGGAGATGACTGAGATCCATTTAGCCGTCGATCCCCTGTGCGTGCGGGTCTCGATTTTGAATTGGGTCGTGATTCCCTTTGAGGGTTTTCAATGAGTCGTCGGGGTATCCGAGATGGAAAAATTATGTTAAATCACCGACGACGAATCAATTCCAAGATTGATTTGATGTACTTCCTCACTCCTTGACCTCATGCGCCAACCTGTGGGTTTAAATAGTTTTTCATTTTATTCTTCCTCTCTTTATCTTTTTTATTCGCGTACTAAATCGGCCATTAATTCGAGAGTTCTTGAAAACTGGTGACATTTTTTAAATTAGATCTGATATGGCTCAAAGAAACGCATAAGAGTGCTGTGGTTGGTGAAAATTAAGAGGGTTTACCAATATTTCAACGGTGCACAGGAGTTAATTTTTATAACACATCATCTGAGTGAAAAATTCGGATCGTAATGCTTTGCTAAGGTTTATGAGTCATGCTGGAATGCTATTTCTATTACTTAATGCAACAATTCTTGGTGAAGTTATTTATGAAATCTTGTTACGAAGTTAGTGCTTTACTTCAGTGTATGTAAATAGCATTATTATCTATGTATTATCTGCTATAGTATTAAACCACTTATTTTTGTTACCCTTAAGGCATTCTTTTACTTTGTATAAATTAAACAGCACCCCTAAGAGCTCTTTATTTTGAATGTAAGTTGTCATGGGCCACAGCAACGCTAGGGTTTTCCTGGGTTTTGTTTTTTTCTCCCTGCTAACCTTATCTTAAATTTCTTGTTTCACATTTCATTTGTATTTTTTTTATGTATCATGATATCACTCTTACTCCCAGTATTCATGCATTTGTAGCTCCGTGGAATTCTCGTGAAAGTAGAATCGTGTACTCTTTGCCGGTTCCTGTTTATGATGCTTTTCTTAAGATGTTTCAAAGGCTTGGCTTAGGAAAAAATATTTTTGTTGTGACTGTATGTTTAAATATAATGAATTGATAAAGTAAGTGGAAGCATAGTTTAATGGAATTGATATTGGAAGTCGGCTCCTCAGCCACATTATGTGGAACACTATCTATCTTTCGCGCTCTGTCTGGGAGCGATATTCTGGTGATATCATTAGGAACCAAGAAGCTACATTTGTTGCTGTTTCAATGGATTAATAGCCCGGGTTTCAAAATCGATCATGGAAACTCACCATGTGCCTTGTGCAGGTTACTTCTGATATTTGCCATACATCGTTGGAATTAGAATCCATGATTATGTCAAGGAAATCGTAGAAAGCATTTTCAAGAGTCATTACTCTGGTGTGTGACCAACACACTTGGATTTTGAACGTCTTTCCTCTTCTTGTTTTATCCATTACCACCCGTGAAATATATTCTTCTATTTAATTGATTTTCATCACAGAGTATTCAGTTTTTTTTTTTCAATAATTTGTGTGGATCCTGGCAATATTGCTACCCCAGAAGTTGGTTCGGATTTTAATTGTTGTTAATTTTCTCTTCGCCATATCATTTCAAGATAAGTTTATTCCATTTCGTACATTTGGACGAAATTGACCAAGAGTTCTTCTGCGTCCGACTTTCATTCGAAAGCAGACGATTAGTGAAATTTCTTCGTTTTGTATTCAATTAGTTTTGATCTTCGGTTACTTTCGCCGGACTTATAAAAAAAATGTTAGCAGAGCGTGGTTTCGATCCACGGACCTCTGGGTTATGGGCCCAGCACGCTTCCACTGCGCCACTCTGCTGTATTGATTGATGAGAGGTCGAGAGTTAACTTAGTACCTGCCCGCTCGCTAGCTGTTCTCCACGGATCCACCTATTGCATCAGCCTCTAGCCTTGCCGTACGCGGACTCGACGCATACGGCTACCAGGCGGGAACTACGAAAAGCGTTTCAGACTTCGGTTTCCCAACTCAAAACGTTTTGCGGCGTGGGCTCTTAAGGCCTCAAGGTTTACAGTTGTACAGTTTTAGTACATTCAGAAGACATGCATACAAACTGAGCAGTGGTTGCCAATTTGACTGAATGAGTCTTACTTGTGCATACATTGTATTTTTAGCTCATGTCTTGTAGTCTTCAAAATAATCACTTTGTGTTGTATTTTATTCGTTGTTATTTTATCATATTTCATTAATAAATCAGTGTTAAAAGTTAACTTTTTATAAGAAACAAGCTCATCCAAAATGGTACACATGTATTCAATGGTTTTAGGATTTACCTTGTGGAATTGGGACTATTTAATGGAAGTAGGTAAGCCCTTGTAATTTTTCTCCATAATTTTAAAATTGTGTGAAAATGTCAATCTTTGATCATATGGTATCAATAAAAAATACAGAAAATTGCAAAATATAATGGTACATCACATAATGCGCTATTATGGTCAATTTATTCCATGTCACGCAAGCCTCTTCTTTTTCGTTTAAAAATGTGTACTCGATAACGCCATCGTAAAGTTACAGTAATACCTACTTCCTATCATTTCACACATGAAGGTTTCTCTTTGCGCTTCATGGATAATATTAGTTTGCGTAAGGGTGTCGTTAGTGGTGTCGTAATTTAAGCGTTGAATAGTCAGTCCTTGGTACTCAATTGATTGCTTTGCTGTATCTGTTAATTGATATTTCACTATTTCTGATAGCATTGCCTTCTATCTACACTTCTTCCTTCCAAGCGCAATTTAATCCTGCAAAAATCCAAGCCGTAAGCTTAAGAATAATGGATTATCGAGGCTTGTCTCTAAGGGTGCGGAATATCCTGACGGAACGCAATGAATACTGGGTGATTGGTTACTTGATGATCATCAGTGGCGACGTAATTGATACTTTGCGATGCTATTTTTAATCGGCACACATTAATCAGAAGATTGGTTTTCTGCTACACTCCATTTCATTCTGTTTTTAACTGACCGCTTCACTGGTTCACTATTAGCTTCATTTTTCCATCCTTGGCCACCCTTGATAATCTATCTTGTTCAGTCATTGATAATTTCAACAAAATAATAGTAATTATTAAGAAACTACATATTACAAATGTAATTACTGTTTTTATAAACCGACCTAGTTTTAACGAAGTCTAGATTAAATAAATGTTTACATCATTTTATGTTATGCGATGACAAGTACCACAGCCGTCAACGCACGGGGATACCAAATCTACTATATCTACTTCAAACTATAATTGACCTAATCCTAGTACATCTATGGTGATTTTTATAGTAACTCTTATTGACGGGTTTGGTGACAGCGGGGTTAAGACCTCGCCTCCCGTACCAATGGTCGTGGTTTCGAGTCCCGCCTGGATGGATTTTTCCCGCAAATGGCGAAGTCGTTTGTGTTCGTCCGATGTTGTTTGTTATTGATAACCGATGTAAAAGGCCTATGAGCTCTTTACTGGGTTAGTGGAAAATAAATAAATAAGAACCAGGCCAAGATTCTTACACTATCGCCGTTATTTTCGTCAGTATTTTCCCGATGATGGGTCTCGAATGACGAGAGCGTGTAAAATATTATTTTACGATTGAGAATAGCTGTAAAAATTAGTTCAAAATTGAAATTTCTAATGCAATGCCATTGTTTGTTGATGGAAATCGTTCTCTGCTTTATTGCATTTCGCATTATGGCATACACCCTCTCTAAGGATCCCCCTCCCTCCCCATGCCTTTCTTTCTCCTTTCCATCTCATGCTGTGTGTGAGATAAAGCGAAGCGCCAATCGCTTTGCAGTAAAGACGGCACGATTCACCCCGAGCCAATGACTGGCCGTCGCGTAAATGGGAATACGACCCAATTGGTCCACATTGCCTCGAAGAGGTCGGCTTCGGTGTCGCAGTTCACGCAAACTAAGTATTTCTCTCGCACTGCGGAACCCTTTCGTTCACATTCTCACATAATCATACGATGAGGATCGAACTTTGTGGAATCTTTCCTTAATTAAAAGAATAGCACAACTTATTGTTTTTCACAGATTTATTTAACTCGAGATGTCCGGCTTCAGCTGTTACGCCATCATCAAACTCAGCAAAAATCTAAGTGCTGCCAAAGTCCTTATGTTGGTGAACTAACGTACTCTGTCTCAAAAGACTTCCCCATGGACACGCACAAGGTCTTTTTAATGACCCAAACACATTATAAAAAAGGACGACTGTAGGATTATATGACGACTACTGTGTAACTCGAAAGACGCTATTGATTCCCTTAGAAAAAATGGCGTACACAAACTCAGTTGTGATAAACTTGAGCGTGGCAGGCTTCACTTCGTAGAAGTTAATAATATCCTTAAATAACAAACTTCGGTACTTGACGATGCCTCAAAGCGATGAAATGCGTTGTACATTAAAAAATTTGTAAAAAAGTACTAAGTTGTCTTTAATCATCAATTGTGATAATTGTAAATGCTTTTATACTGATCAAACTGGGCGACGTTTCTCAACCAGGTGCAAAGAACATAAAAACAGTCTTCGCAGTGGAGACGTCTCTTCAAGGATCGCCAAGCATATCATGGAAGAGGACCACAGCAGTATCTTCCAACCGGAGACACTGCGTCTAGTTACAAAAGGATGGAAAATGGACGCATCGGAACAAAGGGAAATCGGCCTTCCCGCTGCCCGTCATTACTTTCCATTCTTTTTCCCTCGTATCAGTCCCACAGCCATCTCGCAAGAGTCCACCTCACCCCAGTCCCATTCCCCATCCCCAACCTTCTTAACCTGACCCACCGACCTGAGTCAACCGAACAACGTTCTATTTCAACTCTTCCCCGTCCCCTGCTTTCCTCCTCCCCCACCTCGAAGTCCTTTTTATTTATAAACAGCGACGCAACGGACTTCCATTCACAGTATCATGAATATACATATGGATCCTAAACTTGCCTCCAGTGGGTGTTGCCAAACATTCCGCATGCTCCGAAAAATCAGGACCAAGCAGATTGTAGCGCCGCCACTCTAGACAAGGTGATTCTAATAAGGAAAGGATTTGATGAAAATGGAGATCCTGGAAATAAAGGTACCGGAATTGGCCTCCTAATTAAACCGGCGATTTTGGACACACAGAAGCGGAACCATGCTGATTGCAGCGCGACCTATCTTTTGCGGAAAGCTAGGCAACACTGCTGGCTAGACAACAGTGGTGCCGAAGATTTAGAGATATATGTATATTCATGCATAGTATATTGCACCTGATGATGGCGTAATAGCCGAAACCGGTCGTCTCGAGTAAAATAAATGTGTTAAAAACAAAAAGTTTGTTCTTCTTCTAGTTATGGAAATATTCCACCAAGTTCGATCTTCACCGTGTGATTACTAGTAGTAAGTGAGAATGTGAACGAAAGTTCCGCAGCGTGAGAGAAATAGTTTGTTTGCGTGAACAGCGGCACTCACTTAAAGTCGAATTGGAATTATTCGCAATGAAATACGGAAATAGATGTGGCAGTATATCTTGCTAAGCATTCTATTCATGTACTTTTTACTACATGACTAAATTTGTGATGCAGCATACCAGATAGGATTCTTGGTAAACTGCAAAAAAATACGCGTTTGCCAACACGAGTTCTTGAGATACTTTAGCGCCACAGTGCTGCACCATATTTCTCCTACTCTCATAGTGATTTCACAGCCCGAAGAATCAGTGAATTGCATCGATTCTAACAAAGCTAGCATAAAATTCACCCAAAAAAGTTCAATCCATTAATTTGGAAGCTTCTATTGATGATATACTCTATATGGACGCCCTCTTTCAAGTACCTACCTGCTATACTACAGTTAAAAACAGGTTGAACGGCGCCTCTACCGATCAAAGACAGTGAGGGAATGCGAAACATAACACGATCGGAATATTTGGTAAATATTTTATTTTCTATCATGTTAATTTATATTGTGTAAAATTTCTTACGTGTAGGGCTATTGGTTATGCAAATCCATGTCTTTCCCGGCTGTAAGCCAAACGACTGTTCGAGATATAAAACAGAAGCGGCTTTCCAAGTGATACGGTATTGCTGTGCGCTTAAGAGAGACGTTAAGAAAACGATGAGCAAGTGCTGACGCAGAGATCACTCACAATCAGTGATTCAACCCGATCGCTGGTTTTTGATAGGTGAGAGTAGAGCTCACCCCGGACTAAGCCACAGGCGTGTGAAATTCACACATTCATGGTAGGGGGGCCAGTTCCTTTCCCTGGGCCACCTCGCACTTCGAGGATTTTTTTCTCCAGGGGCGTCCAAAGGCTTCATCCGGATTTGAACCCGGGACCCATCGATCAGTAGCCAACCGCTCTACCCACGAGGCCACCACGCTTCCCTAGAGACGCAGAGATAGCGTCAAAAATGTTATGTTTTGTAGTTCTAATGTTTTTCCAATCGTTTTCAAATATAAATTCATTACCAATTATTTTTATTGCATCTATCAATCAATCTTGTCTAACTATCAATCTATCCCTCTCTCTCTCTGTATTGCTGCTCCAATATCCTGTGGGAGTGGAGGAAAAGAGCGCAAACTGAATGGGTGGGCCAATGGGCCGCACTACCACGGCGTAGTAGGGCAAGCCTTCCAATCCGCCCCTCTTGTTGTTGTTTTTGCTCCCCCAATCATACCCGATCTCGCGGCAGGAGGCAGCTTGGGATGTTACGTGAAGTTCATATCCGACCCTCGCCTCGCTCGCTGGTTACGAGCAGATTTTTCCGCCACGGCCCGGATCGATTATCCCAAACCTCGCGTCAAAACATGAGGCAGGGATGTCCTGAAATCAAGTTGAAGCAGGTTGAAGAGCGTCAACCCGGAAAAGTCAGGTATACTCTTTGCATTGATTTCGTTCGCCCTGAAAAACGGTATGATGTATTCATGGCTGTGCTTTTAAAGTAGTTTCCTTGCGGATCGGTTGAAAAACAGGCGAAAAAAATATTTATGGTTCGCTTTAGTTGATTTTATGCAGCTCTAGCTGGTTCCCCACGGTCAAATCGTTCAATAAAATAATTCCACTGACTTCTCTATCTAGCTTTCGTTACAGAACAACATCTTCGAACTCATCATCATCAGCAGTCATCAATCAATATCGGTATGCTGCAGATCTACACTCCACTCTCGTATTAGCTTACCGCTTCCATGCTACATACTTCTTTTTGACGTCCGTCGTAGTTTTTCTGATGTAATCTATTATTGGTCTCCCTCTGTAATTTTTCTCATTATATTCTATCTGTTAGCTACAAAAACTAAGCATGTAAGGGAGCGTTAGCTGTATAATATGGCATGGTTTATTTGTAAAAAGTGGGATTTGATCAAATTTACTTCCCCCCACTTTGCTTAAATGTTATTTGAACAAACTGGATATAGTTATGTAAAATTCACAATGAAAAAATGATTCACTTGGAATCAGTGCTCTAACATGGGATTCGTCTGGGTATCTTGACTGGTTAGATCACTCGGAGCGATATCGATGGGTCTGGGTCCGAATATCAGTGTAGGTGAATGATTTTTCACTATAAAATCCACAAAATTGTGAGATCACTATAGGTTGACTCCGTTTAAGTTACTGCGGGGACAGTTCCGATATTCTCTGAGTTTAAATATAGTTATAAAAAAAAATCACTATGGTCTTTCACTAAACAGCGATGGAAAATATTATCACACTATGAGATTCTGTGAAATCTGCAATGGGATGGACGCGAAGTTCTATGTAGGTAATTCACAGTTTAGGAGGATGCACTTTAAATTTTGATTGATTGTGTAACTCAACTCTCAATTTCAAATTATTATATTTAATCCTGCAGCGGTTATCTTATCACCGAATCTGACTATGTGCCCTATTCGGGAAGGCCTCATAATTTTTTAGCATCGGAAATTACGAAATTTTCGCGTCTCAACACCGAAAATTTCAATTTATGTTGAGATTTGACGAGTCAGTCATGTCACTTACACTACATTTTCGTAGTTAGACAATGTCGAGTCCTTCCCGAGTAACGCCCCCGTGTTTCTATCGCCGGAGTTTTCGATCGTTCCGTAGCGAGTGATACCAGATCCATTGTTGACACATTGTTGCCCCGCCGACCTTGACTCGGGCTGCTTTTCACTGATCGCGGCACAATGTGGCAGCATCATATGCAATTCTCTGTCTTTAGCCGACTTTCATAATTACTTCTCTACTAGTAGAGACTAAAGGCTGGGACACAATCAACGTTAACGTGTGACGCGAGCCGTTGACGGGAATACGTGTAGAGATGGCTAACGGGAAAGTACCGGGGACGGACACAGCCAACGTGTCCCGGGAGTACGTGTACGTGAGAGATGGGCAACTTTCATCTCTCCACGTTTCCCGTACACGGAGAACCAATCAGGACCACAGAAGTCAGAAGACACAAATTGAGAAAATGGCGGACGTCCAGTCCATATTTAGCTTTTATTTGAAGCTTTCAAAATATTTCGCGAGTTTCTCCAGCCATCTTCTTAACCAAGAGTCAGTGCCACGCTGCTTAGTGTCTATAAATGCGTGAATACAAGATAAACGGTATTTTTGGCTCACAGTTTACCTTAAAATATCCCGAATTCGCCGTTGCGCTTACGACAGTCAATTTTCACGGGAGGTGCACCGTGACGTCGATTGTGTCCGGTGGTTGAAATTTCCCGTCCCACGTAATACGGTTCACGGTTCCCGTCACACGCTAACGTTGATTGTGTCCCAGCCTTAACTTGGTATTGGACTCCCTTTCATCCGCGTAGAGGGAGTCCTCCCTCCGCGATACGCACACGTGCCGAGAAGAAAATGGACCAGATCAGTTGCAGTGCTTAACCTTTCTCAGGGAGCGCGGTTGGTTCTTGGCAGTCTCCCCGGGTAATTAGGTGGCGAGTGTACTTCAATAGAAAGACTCCAACAAGGCGGCCGTGTTAAGTCTCGGACCGTCGTGTTATCTCCATGGACGGATGTCTTGCATCGTAGGAGCCCATATCAAGGGGAGACGTTGCCTTTGAGGAATGAAGGGGATATTCCTGTGTAAAGTGCACTTCACCAACAGGAAGTCCATTCTCCTTTGATTTGACGCGGGCTTTGTTCCCTTATCCTCGTGTATCACGTTTCGCCAGAACAGTAAATAGTATAGTGGTCTCAAGAAGTCTTACTCATGTACTAAAACCCATTCATAGATTGAAGTGGAGTAAAATTACTAATGTGTGTGGTGCAAAATCGAATATCAAGCAAAAAACGTTAATCCATCGCATTCCGAGGAAGGTGCATCATGTTGTTTCAGAATGTTTCAAAGTGCACTTGTTATTATTTTGAGTAGAAGACATCCAGTTGTTGTCTGAGTGAAGTTTTTTAAAAAGTCGTTATCTTAATGCTTGAGGATTAAATGGTATGTTTGTAAAATGTCATTAGCCTTTATTATGACGTGCATTTTGTAAGCGAAACTTACATGTACGAAACTTCAATCTTTAATAAAACACAGCGATTTATCTTTTTAAAGATTTCTAGTTGATTGCTGAGACGCATTGTCTTTTGGACTAATAGAGAGGATATTTAGGGTAAAGTGTACTTAACCAACAGGAATTCCCTTTCCTTTGATCCATGACGGGCTTAATTCCCTCCCGTTTAATGTCCTGTTTCATTGGAGTTGTTAATAGTTTATTATCATTCAAATGACTCATATACTTTAACGCATAAATTTCCGATTTTATAATATCTCGTTATTACAAAATCATGTATTCGATTCTCTTAGATAATGCATTAGACAGGTTTAGGCTACTGTAGATACTTTTACATATTTCTTTTTATTATATTATTTTACGGTCTAATCTATTATTACGTAATCAGAAAATGTGTGAAAGCTAGTGGCGCGTGCCTACGAGTCCCGTGCCTAAATACGTCGATGAACTTGGCGCGACGAACGTCGAGAGATGCTTTCGAGTGCTCGAGAATTGGCGCAGGGGTCGGCGTCCCTAACACATAGCCAATGCGGTATCGTCGCCTTGTAGGAATATCGCTGGCGGACGCATTGATGCATTCCGCCAATTTGATTTTGGATGCGTTTCAAATGCGTGCGGGTGCCGCCCGTGGCGTTACACGCTTGTGATGAGGGAAAATAACGTTTTTATTTTTACTTCAGGCGTTGTAAAACTTTATTTTAATAATGGTTCGACGGTGGTGAGATCATTTTTTGACATTTTCTCATTTTGTTCATATTTAATCGAAAATTGAATGGAGGTTACCGACTTCAATAGTTTGCTAACGGAATTCAGTACTGGTGGCGATTGGAGGCTACTTAGCGGTACTCTGGGAGATAGTTTCGACGCAGTACATTAATGTCGACATTATATCACTCTAGAGAAAGGAATTTTACCCTATGTATTTTCAGTAATAGGCTCAATAATTATCTTAAATTTTCGTTCAAAGCAAGCCGGAGTAAAGGTACGATTCCCGGCCCAGAAGAATATTTTCTGGTGCGTCTGCGTATTTCGTTGCCGTAATTTTCGGCTGAGTCATATATCTTCAATGCGCATTCAATACTTGGATTTAAACGCAAATTATTAGTTGTTATTTACGTAGCTTGTTATTGTGTCTAAAACAGCTGTGATAATAGTTGTTCTAAGGGACCACGACTACCTACCTATTCTCAATATAGGTAGTTGTGAACAGGTAATAGATTTCTTAGAAAATAATGTTTAAATTAAAACTTAGCGTTTAGTTACTTAATTGAGCACAATTTAAAGTATACGGAACATTTTGCATGCCCGTAGAAAATGCCAGAACTTGCTATAATTTTTCTTTAAAAAACGGATGTTCCGTTTCTAGGCAGTATCGCGTCATTGAGTTCGTGTGAATTTTGCCGACGAAGCTACTGTTTACTGCTAAGTGACATCACAGTGAAAGCTAACCTGGTAGGATGTTTTTTCTGATCAGGAAGAAAAGACATTAGACAAACTCTTTGAAATTATTTTGCGACACAAATGCTTATTGAAAACAATACTAGAAGGAGAAATAGATGGGGAAAATGGCAGAAAAAGACCAAGAATGGATGGAATACATTAGAAAAACCATGAAGGTAGTCAACGTGAAAATGTCTTCAGGAATGAAGCGTCAAAGTGAAAAACTATGCAGGAATGAAACAACTGGCTGAGAGGAGAGATATTGCTGCAGCAAACCAATCTTCGGATTGGTAACTGCTGATAATGACAGCAAAATGTCCTTCTTAAGTGCTTCATAGCTAACTTAACATTTTTAAATATTACTACTTATTATCATCAGCATTTCTTCTTCGACATGAACTATCAATTACAAAAAAAATAAATTACTACACATCCAAATGAAACGAAAAAGGAGTTTCACACTTTTTTCAGTCTAATAAAAAATTGTTTATGACATTTTTATTTAATATTTAAGGTGCACTTCTCTACCCCAAGTGAGCAGTCACGGTGGCTTGAAGCTGTTTAAATCGAATGCCAGGCGTGGTCGAGACAGTGCGGTATGTCTGTGTTTCTCGCCGACACACCTCCCCCCCTATTTCTACCCCTCGTCAACTTCCTCCCCTGTCTTCGTGCCCCCGCCCCCCCGTGCTGCAGTTTTCGTGCTAAGGAGAGGGGGTGGGCTCGGTGGAGGGACCGCTGCCGTCGGCGGCGGCTACGACTCGTGATTTGTGGCGCTGGCGGTGCGTGTGTCTGGCTCTCGGAAGATCGCGACATAGCGTCACGCTTGTGGTCGACACTGCGACACGTTGCGGGGACGTGGAAGGGAAAGAGAATTTGGGTTCAGACAAGGAGAAGGGTAATTGTGGCTTAGGCTACTTGAGTAGACTTATTGCAGCACTGATGGCATAAACTAGAGCAGTTAGTGCAATTCAATCTCATGGGTGGTACGCTGGATGGAAATGGCTGCCAAATTAGAGATATTGGAAGAATAAAAACGGATGTAAAGGAGGCGTCGTAATAAACTCGAGGATTAATTACAAGGATCTTGTGTTAGAATGTGAATAAAAGATAGGATATGAGTCTAAAATGGAGTTTAGCGTTGTATGTTACAGAAACGTGGACTCTGAGGAAAGAGGGTGAGATTGGGCTACAGGCGTGTGAGATGTGGATATGGAGGAGAATGGAGATGGTGCGATCAACTGAAAGGTAGACGTGGACTGCGCGTCTCCATTACAGTATTGTCACGTATTTTCCCGACATTTCAGGTGTGTATTATTGATTCAGCCATAGTAAACGCCTCTTGACTTGTAGCTAATGAATTTAAATATAAGAGAGATATAGTGTATACGAGGACAAACTAATGAGCAAGTTTAAGCAAAAGTTTTTGTTCGCTTACTATTAATTTAAATGCGTGACTCATAAAAGTGAGTATGTATTAACATTCGTATTATTGGCTCTAATGAGGATATTTATGCGATATGTTAATAGCGTGGCTAAATTAGATCGTCCAGGTCACCGCGGTGCTTGTTTTTCTAACTATATTAGAATCGTTGTGGTGCGTACTGACGTTAATATGGGCAACTCAGGTAGGTATTTGTTAGATAAGTAAGGAAGTTAAATCTTTGGCAAGTTTGGTTTACGTTTACAGGTAGAGCTCGTGGTGAATCCGAATATCTACTTTAAGTCTACCGTGAATACTCGTATGAACCACAAGGACCAGCCTCCCAAAACCTGGTTAAAAAAAGTTTTGTATCCTGATGCGCGGAGATCGTTGGGTCGGAAAAAGTAGATCTAATATATGGGATGATAGGCCGTGGTCATCCGATACGCTTCGATTGAAAACTCGTCGAATGCAATCGATATTGGATAGAATCAGATCTAACGTTCCCATTTCCATTGGGGCTCATTCGATCTGATTCCGGCTTCGTCTATATTGCGCGGGAGGGAGTGAGACAGGGATGGCGCTTTTCGATTGGCTCCCCGCCGCGCGCACCTCTTCGATCTGTCTAGACGTCTGTGCTCCGCGCGGTGATTAATGCCGCCCCACCCGTTGTGCCGCCAAACTCCCCCTCCCACTCTTGTCCCATTTGCCTTTTTCCCTCCTCCCCCTCATTTTCCTTCCCCTCCTCTGTAATTCATTCGTCTCCTCCACCCCTCTCCTCTCCCCCTATCTTTAACCAACCCCCCTGTGCCATTCTTTTTTTTTTACAGTCATATTGTTCCTTTTTCGGCGGGACTTACTACTCTTTCGGCTTACGCTACTACGGTGCAGGAGGGGCGGGAGAACCAGAGTTCGTTGACTCGGTCGTGTGTGGACTCCATGGCGACGCGACGCTTTCCCCTCGCCCCTCCGTCCCCTTTCCTCCTGCCGTCAACACAAACGACTTGTCCCTCACGAATACCCTGAAGTAGGGGTTGGCAGACTTTTCATACGGGAGAATGCCCCTCACAATAATTTAAAATTATTCTATGGTAAAAAATACAGTATTTTTGCTGATGAGGAAAGTCAACTTTTAGTTATTTATATTCTATTATGAATTATGTTATTAAGATTAATCATATATTTCATGATTATAAAAAAAACTTCCGTTTTTTAAATTATTTTTGTTAATAGTGGTTATACAGAGGTTAGAGGCCTATTTTAAATGGAAAATGGAATGCATTTTCTATCTTTTACAGGCTTTTATAGCTCTTGTGTGATTTCATGTTTCACCACGGCATACGTCCTACCATTTTTCATCCCATTTATAAAACTTATTAGCCTATAATGCGAGAAAGGATCCACTTAAATGATAATCGTGCGCAATTAACTCCATAAAATTTATGAATAATTGAATATTTTTTCAACTAATTTCTATTGTGCATTTTTATAGAGAAATCATCGTGGTACCGCGACAATTCCGCTACTTATGATAATGTTCTCGGCGTATTTAATGCGCAACTGGTACATTCAATATACCCGATTGCCCATTTTAAAGGCTTAAATATCTCTGTGTGTTAGCGAGACAGGTGACGTATTCCGCGTTATTTAGGCAGTCTGTCGGTGTCTGTTGCAATGCCTGTAGGATATTCTGTGGATGAAGCCCGTGCATCTATCCTCTGTTTTGAATCTCTAACGTGGCAGAGACTTGTAGTCGACTGAAAATTGTTATTTTTCATTTTTTTTCATTACCCTAGGATTTGGATAACTTAGCTTTATTTTTGCGGATCGATTTTTAGAGTAATAAACAATTGAAATGGTTCGTTTATTGTGGATGACAAATTTATTGAGAATAAGCATAATAAACTGAATGCGTGCTCACATTCTGCATGAATTCTTTATCGTTTATATCTCAGGACCATCCATAAATTACAATTTTTACTTCACATTCCCGCATTATTTTTGGCTGTGCAATGGTGGATGTACCAGGTTGTTTGTATACAGAGCTCTTCAGATGTGGAGACGATTTTTTCTGCTGGGGATGTCTTTCGCATGCTCATGCGAGCCTTCTTTCATCCCAGTCTTAAACACAAACGACTCTTTTCTCCCCTCCCTGCAAATCGTCTCCGACCGTCAACCCTTCGCTCTTGCGTGCTTGTCTCAGTCCCCCTCCGAGTCCCGTTTCCTTTGGAGAGTAAAAAAAATAATTAGGAAGCGTGCCTACGCGTCGGGTTTTACCCTCGTAAATTTCCCCTTTTTTTGTCCCCACTCCAACCCCTTCTCCGGTGCAGTGGCTGGAGGTTTGCAACCGCCGAAATGCGTTGTCCAGGTCAGGTCTGTACCAGTGTGTTGTCCGCCGCTAGACGTCGATTCACCGCTCTTTCGCGAAACTTAGAGTGGAAACTTTTCTAGTTTCTCTCGCGTAATAGACGGTTAATGATTTGTTAAATTATTATACTTTGTATTTTCGACATCATTTTATGACTATTTCTCAGCCTGTATAAGCGCATTCGTGTCTTTTTCAAGGGAAAAATTCTCCCTTGAAAGTGATGCGAAGACTGTGAAACCGGTTGAGGTGTTGAGTAATAAAATAGTGTGGATATAACTTGATTTTATCATTTATGCTTACACTCTACGGGGGTAACTGCATATTATTCTAATTATATGGTAATGCTTATTTAATTTCTTTATCCATTCTTTTTAAAACTCGTTAGCGTTTTTGCACGGTGAATATAATTTCCCGGCTAAGTATATTGCGCGTACTTATATCCTGTAAATTATACCCCATTATTAATATCGAGAGCATGGAGAAATTTTTTCCCTCCAGATTTAAGTTATTATTAAAAGCGAAGTGATTATAAATAGAAAAAAAAATTGCTGGAACAGATTACCTATTTGTCCCCACAGGATTTTCAAATGACCAATTCTGAACTAACAGACAACATATTGTGTTAATAACACCCCATTGAATAGAACAATGAAAACGTGTTGTAGAGATAATGTTAATTTATATACTTCAATGTCCCAATGGAAGAAATCCATTATACATTGCCTAAATGACAAAGTAGGATGATGTACTGTAATACAGTGTATTTAACAGCTTGTGTATTTCAACCTTACAATCCTTAATCTATTTGTTCTTTTACTGTTTAATTCTGAGCCTATGTATAACTCACTCAAAGCATTTGTTATATATTATAAGGTGTTTTATTTATTTAGCTTTAATGTAAAATAGTATTTGCGCCGTTTTTTGTTTTGAGATGTTTTCATTAAATTCACAATATTCTATTTCTATCCTTTTGAAAAGGGGTATTACTGCCTGTAAATAAATATATTAAAAATTTGACGGAAGCCTTGCTGGAAAATGTACCGGTATATATCACTTTCCTGCTTGTATTCTGTTGTTTCCTTATTACTTTACTATTTTCTCTCCGAAAGATTTTCTGAATGAATCTCGAATGTTTACTAACTGGGGTAAACCCAGGCGCGGTGACAGGATGGATTTACGACCTACGACAGTATCCATTGCGAAACCTTAAAAGGTATTTGTTTTGAAGCTGTGGCGGCAGTTTATTGTTTCGCGAACTCCTTTGTGAGAATGGATGCCTGTGTTTGATGGAGCACATTAGGGTTAAGTGGTGTTACGTGCTGACGTCGGGCAGATGGATGTCTGGATATGTGAGTCGCTTGTTATGTTCATCTGTCAGTAATATCATATTTTCAAGACATTTTGTTTTCGATCAGATGTTTTTTGAAATGCTGTCGCGTCAGTAGAAGCACGTGTGGCCACGGTTAATAAATGATCAGAATGGAATCGAAATTGTGGGAACCAGAAAAAAATCGATGTTTTGACATCCGAACAAACGGTTAATTTGAAAGTGTGCTATTCAGGTAATTCCGAGACTGTGATATTAAGACTTTGTGAGTGCGAACCTAAAAATTGTCTCGTCCTCCAGTATAAGTCCCCAGGCGCACGCTCCCAAGCTTTTTATTCGTAAACCAGTCCCTAGTCCTTATGTATGAGTCGTTGCCTCCAGGGGCGAAATTTTTTGCTCATATAAATTTGGTGAAGTGATGGACTTTTAAAAAAATGTTGACCTGTGTCCTACTGTATGGTTTCCGTTTTCTTACTGATTGCGGTTTATCGTTGATTCTGTCTGCAAAAATGGAAGCACCTCTAATTAGTTAGCTAGTTGAAATCTTTCCTTCTCCGTGACGTTGAATAACCTATAGCAGTTTTGCCTTGCTGCCTTATAACTCTTATGCCTTGCTGCTACATCTAGCCATCTACCCGGGTAACTCAAGACTATTAGAAAGTTGGTCTTGTGGACGCAGCTACGAGATAACCGTAGTAAACTGTTAAACCACGATAGAGTTACCTGATATCGCTGGCGCTGTATTCTGGCTTTTGTACACGTGTGCAAGGAAGTTGGTTGAAACAAATGTTGACAGGGAATGGTATGTTAAAAGTAGACGCAGAAAAAAATTCGAGAAAAACAGTGAGTTGCGAACGCCCTGGGAAATATGTTTACTAGAGAGGCCTTTCAGTATAAAAAATAAACCTTTTCTTTACACTGAAATATTAACAGTAGGCATTACGCTGTTTACTACTTTTTTCCTAGCCAACAGACGTCACCACATTCTCTGCTGGGGATTATAGCAATCGCAGGTTAGTTGTAGCTGCCATATAAATCAATATTCAACCCTATTAGTGAAAGACGAACGAGGAGGTATTGGATATGGTTGGAGAGGAGAGGAAGCTTGTGGCAGTGGTTCGGAGAAGGCAGAAGAGATGGATGGAGGAGGTTTTGAGAGGAGAGGGCATGCTGAAGAGAGTGATAGAGGGGAGAACACTGGGGAAGCGTGGGAGAGGAAGGAAGAGGATAGGAATTCTGGACGAAATAAGAGGAGGTAGAAGATATGAAGAATTGAAGAGGGATCTAATAACGGGCCATCCTTAGGAGGGAAAGCGAGACAATGTCTATGAGGTTGGGATACAAAATGGGGACTGTCCAAGAACCTACCAATCAGCTGGTAGAATACTTGAATGAAAATGAATGAATTAGTGTAAACGAGGCATTAGGGATGGTTGGTGGTTTGAGGGTTCGCAATAACAGGTAAATGAATGTGGAAAGTATATTTACATGCTGATAGGAACCCAACCGATTATGGTTTATCAATAGATATGGACTGCTGAAGGGTGCTTACGCAAGTCGAAATGGTCGGGGACTGCTGATCGACCAACGCTCGTGTGAGACGCTCGGAGCAAACAACCCGGCTTGGAGTTCATTGAGCGCGTCTGTGTCGTCGGCATCCCGCCTTGTGGATCGCCATTCCTCTGCGGAGAGACCCTGGTCGAAGAAATGCCGACCACGTGACCGCGAAGGAAGGGGAGGTGGGGAAAATGTTCGAAGGGGTCACACGAGACTTCTCAGCCTTTTTTAAAACTCCCCTTTACTCCTCTTATTTTTTAAGGGGTGGTTGTCTCTCTAATTACACCGGCGGCAGGCGTGTCTCGTGCACACACACGGTGTTGGTGACTCTGAAGTGGCCCTGGGGTTATCGACGTGGTTCCCGCCTCACTCTTCCCCGCCAACCCGCCTCTCCCCAACTGCGGTGCCATTCGATTTTTCATGGCACATCCATTTGACACGCTCCGACCGCGTGGTCTTCGTGGATTTGTCCGGTCAATTGGAGCGGACGACAGGGAATCGACGGACGCATCTCTTCTCACGGCTTGAAGATCGGACATGTGGATAGAGATGGGGGTGGGAAGAAGGACAATCCGCGGTTTGGTCAGTCGCTTGGGGTACCTACGTCAATGGTTACCTTGCACGCGCGCGTGGAAGAGAAAATAAACTACGCAAAAGACCTTACCGACAACACCCCCTCCCCCTCAACCCTGCCTGCACGAGCGGCACTCCTTTGATTTCGTATTTGCCGCACTTTGAATCTTTTATTTTTCCTATCTCGTATTTAATCCGTTTTCCCCCCTTCCATCTCCCGACCCGCGGCACGCGAAGCGTTCATGCCCGCTTCTTGAGCGCACTTGTCGTTACGACAGGACATAGAAATGGACGACAATGCAAGAGGGGAATGAATAGGATACCCTGTGCGAGCCCTTGTGCATGTGAAGTCCGTCTCACGTGAGGCAGTGGTTCTCTCGGTTTAGCATATCGCTTTTATCTTTTTTTGGGACCACGTGTGCCTTTGTTCGCCAATACCTCTACACTTTTTGCCGCTATAAAAAAGCTTTAATGCGCAATTTGTGACGTCAGTTATTTCACTCTTGTATTGTTTGTAAACCTATGTAATGGGAGGTCCGATGCTAATCGCTTTACTTTTAGCAAATTTCATTGTTTGAAATTTATAAATAATTGCTGCCTGGCATAACGTGCACGAATAGTATATTTAGTTTAATCGTTAGTCGGGTCTTAACAACTAACTAAAGATAATTTTGCCGTAATGTTACTTCTATTTTATAACAAATTAGTCAGTTTGGGTGAGAAGAAGTTTCTCGCTTAAAGAAGCATTTAAAAGAAACTGACATTTATTTGGCTGGAAAAAAATTGGATATTATTTAAATTTGGTTCATTTCATTAAAGACTGTTAATTAACTATCAGGGTTTTTTGCAGACATACAACAAAACGAATATTTGGCTTTAATTAAAGGATTTTTCAGAAATTATCACCATAAAGATTGCTCTTTTTATGATGTTTTAATAAGTGGCATTATTATTTAATTCATTGAATCAGAAACCTGTGCTGATACTGATCGCTTGGCTCGTTAATTATTTTGTTTACAGAAGATCCATAACTAGTATTCCGTGGTATTAGTAATTTGGTAACGGATTAAAAAGAGATGACAATCGTAATATACTTCAATTGGCAGAGTGGGCGTTTTTCTCTAAATTATTTTAACAGAAAATATCCTAACTCGAATTTAAAACAAGTAAGCATTTAAAGATCATTGCTCAGCGCAATGATTTCAAGAGGGAGTTTCAAATGTTAATAAAAAATGTTGTTCTTAATTATTTCACAATGTAGATGAACTTGTTTAGCGTGTAAGCCAATGGGTTTTCAAATTTTCATTAGCCTTACATTAATAGTGCGATACTATTGTTAGGCACCGAATTATCTTACATCACTTCTCAGTAAAGAAACTAATGAAAGGATTGTTCTTTCAGATGAGTTCTTTTTTGTTGACTATTATAGATATTCAGTAATTGTTTTGCTTCTTTAGATAATTTTTTATTGCAAATTGAATTTCTCAAGCATTTGTTGAGGCATTTAATTTTTTTTACACTCATCAAAATGTGTTCGCCAAATTTCCAACGGTGGCGTGTTTAAATGCTGAGCTTTTCCTCATGAGAAAATTATCTTGATTCAATTAACAGCTGCGGATGCTTCGTTCCCGATAAATTAAGTATTTGCATTCAAAACTAACGATAATTGTCCGTGTCTCTCGAACTGCGATAGAGATGTTGCTCAACCGTCGTTGCAGGTAGATAAAAAACACTCTTGTGTCAATGTCTGATTTAACTTATCTAGAGGAATTCAATGATGTAATAAGCTCGAAGTTAATACCTTTTTAGCGGCGGTAGGTAGTTGTTAACAGTTATGGTATCTCAATCTTTTTTGTTGATTTACAAACTTCCTTGTAGCTTTGAATCTTCCCGTTTTTGTGATTCCAGGTTTTGGAATCCAATAACTCAGTTTACAATATACTAAAGAGCAGGATGGATTCCTTGGGGTTTCAAATTCCAAAATAATAGAGGATGATAGTTAAATTGATATGTTGGGTGCAGTCGATTGTGCTACGTTTATTTGTTTAGTATTATAAAACAATGTTGCTCATTATTATTTTTATTGGAAGATTTGAAAAATGCCCTTCGTTGTGCTGTATTTCTTGAATTTGAACTCGACCCATGCTCTGTCGTGCGTTAAAAAAAGTGATTACCACATATCAGGAGGTATGCGAAAGCCATTCATAAATAAGAGAATTACGCTCATCTTGTGCTACTAGTTTTAAAGGATGGTGAAAAACCGGTTTTGGCGTATTAAAAAGAAACTGGATGGAATTCCAGATTGGAATATTCGATGGAATGCCAGATTTAAATACCGGGGAAAAGTGAAGACTCGAAGATTTCTCAAAGATAAAATTCGTTCGTTTTTGTTAATAAGGTAGCTTTACTAGGCGTAATAACAGCCTGATGGATTTTGTAGAGCCCTGACTTCCCATTCTGAGGGCCTGGGTTCCTGGCAGTATTTCGTAATGTGTAAATTCCTCAAGGTAGAGCGTAAAACCGTTGAATGTATACTCTGGGTGTCTGAATCACTTTAAGATTCTTCTCCAAGGGCGTGGGTTTATTTGGTTACAGTAGCTGATATCATTCCGTTACTCGATTCAGTAATGATCCTGTTTGAAAAGCAGGCCTATTTCTTTGTAAGGCCTTTCCACTTTATTTTACCTTCATTCACCCAGTTGCATCGGAATGATGTTTTTTGTCGGATCTCATCAATGAAGTATTCGCGATGATCGCCCCTCGAATCTGGTATCCATTGCTTCTACGCTCTGATTGTGCGAGGACTTACGTGATATCCGGTCAGGAAACGAGAACACTTTCTCGTGAGTCCTTCATATCTATTGATTCCATCAATTTGCTCCATCTTTTCGTTGCATCTCAACGCCCCACTTGGAATTTTCCCGAATATCTTTGTAACAGTTACGTAAAACCCTGTGTCGTTGAGTTGGGAAATGGTCGAAGAAATGTTCGGGAATGGCTCGTCGGAGCAGACGGTAATCTGTATGGAATCGCGTTTCCATCTCGTTCCGACATGAGTGAACGTGAAAATTCGTGTCGCCTGAAATCACTTAGTTAATATTTAATACCTAGAGAGCTAGTCTTCGATACGCATAATCAGTCGAAATAGAGTACTAGGCAACTTTGATGCGATGAGAATTAATTTGAAACGAAAGTATAATTCGTGCCGATTTTGAAATCACCACATCTCAGCGGTGACGGCCGGTGTATACTAAAAATGTTTCTAGTGTAAAATATGCGTCAGCACAGCATTGCATTATCCATGCTCCGGGTGAAAATTCTCGGCTTTTCTTTGCCTGCTCTTGGCCTGATTTAGGCGATCTTCCTTGGTGCTTCTCGTCAAGAGTTATCTAATGATGACGCCGGGTTTCTCTCCGCCTTTCTCCCGTTCCCCAAAATAATAATTTCGTTGCCAAACAACTCACATTTTTAAAACTTTAGTTTTCGCTTCTAACGAAGACCCTCGACTGATGTGCCAGTTGACTGATGTTCCCCTTGAACATAATTGCCTAATAATTTTGAATTTTGTGTAATCTAGGCTTTTTTCTGACTGATACACTAATTAGCTCATTGACATCTAGCCCAAGCTGTTAAATTTATAAACATTAAATTTTGAGGATATGTATCCTAAATGGTATAAATGCTCGCTAAGATAAATATTTTTATTAATTTTTAAAGCTGTTCCAAAAGATTAATACGTGAGCTGCCAACTTTCTCCATAGATTTTGAACAAATTATCGCATTCGACTTGATTTTTGTTTATTATTGTTTATTGCGAATATATTCTGCAATATTTTGCAAAAAAACATAACATATTACTCTGAAGAATGTGACGAAGAATGTTGCACAAAAAAAGGCTTCCTGATTCTTTAGGAAGACTTTAGCCATTGCATTCTGCATGCGGTAGAGAGGCTTACGCTACCTACGCTTTTTGGGATTCCCAACCAATGTCAATCAATTAATGCCCTTAATTTACACCAGCAGGTAAAACATCTTCTTTCAAAAATACAAGTATTAATATTTGTTTGTTAATATTAAAGGAAATATTCTGGGAAAAAGCTCGTATTTAGAAGTCAAAAGTAAGTTTTTCTCTTTAAACTTAATATTATTTAAATGTGCTATTGGAATGTATAAATAAGTATTATATTTTTAAAAATGGGCGGAGCTGCGACGAGGGTCTTAGTATTTTTTGTTATTATTTATGGGTGGGAATCATTACTGTAAGTGTAGGGAGATATCGAAGAAAATGCGATCGCTGGTCTGAAAATATGGATGACTAGCAATCGATGCTGTAGTAGACAAGTTCCGAGTCCTCTAGTTCGTTACGAATCGCATTCTCGCCCCCCTGCTGGTGGTTATTTATAAGTGCCCATTATTCGTGGATTGGGTTCACAGCAAAATGTCGACCCCGTCACGTTGTGAAATGCTTTGTGGAACGGATGTTTTGGCGGGCGTCACTGTATACCTACGCGAGGTAAGTGGAAGGGGGGATTTGGGTATAAAAGGGTGACGCGCGTTGGATCCATCCACTGACGCGTTCATTGTAGGGATGCGAAACTAAAACAAAATTATCGATGTAGTTATATCATTTGATCTGAAGCATTTCAATACTAAAATGCGATACATTGGTCACAAAATGATTCATACAACAGTATCGAATCCATTACGACGTGAAAAATCCCAAAATTAATTTCTTAAACTTTTCTTAACATTTCGATGTGCAAGCCAGGGGGTGTTGATGTTTTGTTGCTTGTGAACTATAATTCACCATGCTCTGTTCATGTCTGACAGCCACATCAAGAAACCTGATTGGAACAATCACACCCTTGATAGATGCGAAAATTTGATACTTTTGGAATGCATGATTAAAGGTCTACAAAATTTTGTGTTAATGATAGTAGCGTATTCTTAAGATTGATCGTAATAGTTTCTACTAATCTAATGCGAATATGTCAAGAGGGTATTGATTTCCCGTATTTTAATGCATATCATTATCATGAGAAACTCAGGTTAATTTCGTCATCTTGACTCAGCAATTTGATATATATTTTGCAAGATTAATTTTAAATAATGATTTTCAATTCTTTAAAACATTTCTGGTTAAGGTTTAAAATAAGGGCTAAAATATTTGATCAAAGAGGTTTCCTCAAAACCTTTCATTTTTTGAAAGTAGAAAAAATAAATATATTTAGATGCTTCTGATGATACTTTGAAAGAACATTTTTTAACGGACGAAATAAAAGGAAATAGATTTTTTTAATTGTAAGAATTCAGTGCATATCAAATGTCTTCAGGTATTTCTAAACAAATTCTGAATTTTCCTAATTGATGTCACCCCGCTATGAAGGAAATTGTTCCTATCGAACGTCATTACAACTAGATATATCTTCCCGGAAATTTATTTAAAAACGTTCGATTTTTCTGTAGGATAGGATTAGTAAAGTTTAATTTACGCAAAAAGCGCATAGATTCGAGTTGTTTAGTCTCGAATCTTTTTCATTTTTCGTAAAGTTCGAATATTCGAACGACCTATTTCGTGTTTTGAAATATCGTGAGATTACATAGTGGAAATTTATAACTAATTGCCCAAACAAAATGGTTTTAAATTCAACAGAAACTTTAAATAATGTACTATAATTTAATCTTTCAATTTGTAATTGTGAAGCAATATTTCAAATTAATAAAATATACAGTTCCTTTGCCCTTAAATATTTCTGAAGTTGGGGACGGTTTTATCCTTGGGCGTCCTCTCGAATCTACATTTTTGTCAAATGTTTTAGTCAGACTTATTGGATAAGATACCGCTTATAAAATAGATTTTTAATGCGTTAATGCCTTCTTACCTATGTTTAAATAGTTTTTGGACTCACTTCACACATAAGCTTCGTTGTGGTCCCTCTGTTTCGCCGGCCAAAACATCCTTTCAAGGAATGATAAGCCTGCCCCTCAAGCCCTCTTTATTGATTGGCCTTTGAAACCCATGATGAGTTGGCTTACGAAATGATAATATTTACCATTCTGAGCTGCATGAGGCAAACCGAGTCGAACATTGCATTTCCAGTCGTCTTTGTGAGTTTATGAGACCGCAGTGATAAAAGCCCATGATAATTCCTTCATGATTTAAGTGTTTGGGATATCCCTTCGAAAGTTAATTTCGGGAGAAACCAGGGATGGAGGAATAATGGGCGTAAAAAATGAGAAAATGCCAAAAAAACAAGCAAGCTACTACAGATTGCCTATGCCCGCCGTTATACATATCTACTCGTCGTTTTCTTTGGGGTCACTTCGGAACGAGGTCAGTCGATATACGTGTTGTTGAAAAGTCTTTTCTTTTTTGTCACTTCCATATCGATGTGTGTTTTCCTCTCACGTGATCATCTCCCGACTTCGTTTACGGTTTATTATTTTTTTTTTTTGCATTTCGTGTGATTTTTTTCTTCATCTTAAGCCATACGTTATCGCGCTCACGGTGGGGTTTCTTCGGCAATATAGTTGTCACGTTTGTGCTGAACCGAGCACGTCTGAAGGTCCGCAAAGATCATCATGCTTGCTATAGAATGCTAAACTGAGAGATGTTTATCTCCCCTTGCGATTATTTCATCAGCTCGGACCAGCCGGCCAAGGAGCACTCGGGCCGTGTCGTTTAAATGCAAGCCGCATGCTGATAACACTGGGTCTGGGACGAATAGGAAGTCCGTGATGATTAATTTCATTATAGAGGCGTCGGAACCGGTTTCTGTTGCGATCGTTATCGTTATGCTGTTTGGGGGAGCGTGGACATAGCGTTATAAATTCCCGAGAAAAGCTACTGGAATCAATTTGCCTCTTGCGGTAAATGGATTTGATCGTCCGATTTGGGCCATTTGACAAAACTATTTTTTTTGCTGAAAGAAGTTATTGATGTCTGGGCCAAGAAACAGGTTTTTGCGCCTAGGTCAACGATTCTGGAGTTGTATTACGCAGGGAGCCAGTTCTCAACTCAAAAACATTGGGTAATGCCCATGTGTACCTACTATATCATATTTTTAAAGTAAGTGCGTAATTTAAAATGGACGATGAGTACATTCCTGTGCTCAAAACAACACAACTAGAATTAACGTTATGTTATGTTTTAATCTGCGAGAATCGATGGTCAGTAGTACTAGTTCTTGAATTATTTCATTGCCATTTAGAGTTATTCAGGCGAAATGTAGAGGAAATACCTGCTTATAAATTGTATTGATAGTCGATTGCAATTTTCCACCAGTTTTATATACGCAACGCGTTTTGATTTGTATTCATTTCGTCATTAGGTGTCTCAATATATCGTGTACCATAGTCTTTCAATGCCATTGATTGAATTCGTGCGTATGGATTTTTCTTCGTGTTTACGAAACCTACATGTGAAATTCGTGAAATACTGTTTCGTTGTTATTGTTATGATATGAATTTGGCGGAATTGCATTAGAATTCCTTTATGTAAACCGTCTTATTTCTTGGCAATTCAGAATTCTATGCGTCTGATGTTGCATCAATGATGGTTATTCGAGAGGTGAAGGAGGACCGTGCGGTACTTGTTGTGTGCTTACCAAAATGTGTCACTGGTACAAAAAACATTTTATGTAAAGGAATAGTATTCTTTATCAATTGGAAATATTTCACTTACTTGTTTCTGATGAATTGAAAGTCTTCGCTTGAATTGTTTCGTTAATTAGTATTTTCGTAAATTAATATTCCGTCGCACACAACCTCCGAGGAAATGACTGATACATACTCTCACAGCTTACCTTATTTGTTCTCACGACGTGAAAAGGCCAAGAGATGAGACGTAGAATCCTAGAATCTTCGTATTGCACGAATCATTTTAAACATTCGAGATTTAAAAACTCGAACTTTGGGCTTATTAATCCATTCGTATATTTCGTATCCTACCCTATAGAACTAAGTAAACGTTTTTATGCAAACTTTTGAAAGGTATATTTAGTTCTTTTGCCTCGCCATGGAACGTTTTTTTTTTAAATTGCAAGTTTTGTGAACGAAGATGTGTAATTTTATTCTGAGTAAAATTTTTTATTATAATTTAAGGCTTTAAATTTTCCTGTTCTCATAAGTATTAACTAAAAAAATCTTGTGATTCGAGATATTTGAAGGATTTGAGAACCTTGTAGCATTCGGGTTCGAGAAAATATTGGATTCTATCCACCCACAGATAAAAGAGAGGAGAAGAGAGAAGGTGCATGACGTCTTGACTCACAAGGTTAAGCCATTTTTTTTTTTCAAAAAAATCATCCACACAACAATTGCGCGCAGTTTGTCTGAAATTTTTATGAACTATGCAGTGCTTTTGTGAAAACCATTTTCATTTTTCAATTTTCTAGATGAATCATTACGGTACCGTGACAATTCTGCTACTAATACCTATATATTCGGCGTATTAACTGCGAAAAACAAATACATCATGGCCAATAGCTTATTTTAATGGCTTCATTATTCCCCTCTTCTATCATAAAGTATACTTACATCTAGTCCCTTATCCTTCCACCTTTGGGATAAATTTGCTGAAAGAGGCATTGTAATTTTCGTGCTCATTCGACCGAAAAGGATGCCTGCCCGAAATCATTCGAGATACGCTGTTGTTTATTTGGGTTTTCTCCACATCTCTGGGATGGTCACCCAAGTCACGTGGTGGAATCTTTGCAATCGTGCCATTTTAAGGGGGTTCCGCCGCGACTGTGTCAGTCAAAACAAATACTAAATTCCTCATTTTTTATTTTTTGTCCAAAACATCCTGCTTTCGCTGATGAAATGCGTTTCCTACAGAAAGCAAAAGTAAAGTAGAAAAAATGCAGATTATTCCACGAATGTATTTTAAATTAGCAATTTTTTCCAGCCATAGGTGCCGATTGCAGCGCCATTTGCTGCGAATTACCGCATTTTGACTTCAATTACGACATTAATTCCCAAATAACTAGAAAAATGAGGTGGTAAGATGCCTATATTTTATTTTTATTCAAGTTCTCTGGATTATTTCCTTCATACAAATAGTTTTCCGCGAAAATGGCATTTATATTTTATGGAAAAATACTATTTTTCCCCGTGTTTCTCTCATTCTTACATTGAACACAATGTAATTTCAAGTTCAATTATAGAATAAAACAGCGTGGAAAGGTATTATTTTGTTGTTCATATCAGATAGAGGAGAAGGTTTTTTACAAGTAGACAGAATATGAATAAAATGACATTTAAGTAATTTTACGGTGGAACCACCTTAAGCTCTTCATTTCTTTATGTTGCGAAACTAAAGGCAGGCATTGCGGATCGGTGCTTCCCGCGCATCACCCCATTATGTTTTTTTGTCAATTTATTCTCTCACCCCGGCATCGCGGCCGTCGAATCAACAGCGGCTTCCTGTTTGGGGCTCTTCGCCGCTCGAGCGCAAAGCCGGGAGGTGAGCCCGAGGTCGCGGGGGCTCTGCGTCAGCCGCGGACCCCAACCGGTGAACACCGGTACGAATAAAAAAGTTTTAACCCTTTCCCACTTCCTTTCTATAGTGAGCATCATCTCTGTCGCACGTCACGCTCGTGATCCGTGAGGTTACCGTTCCGAAGTGAGTAATTTAGGGAGGGAGGGAACTTAACCATGGGGCATTCCACATTTAGTTGGCAATATGGAGTCTTATGGAGATTCGTTTCCCGCGCAAAGCGTCATATGGCCAGAGGCGCGATGTTGCCAGTAGCAGCCTGAAACTTAACATAGTGATACGGAAAACACTAACTACACGCGTAGAATATTCAAATTTGCAAATACTATTCCTTAGTCTTACTTAAATAGGCACGGCGTTGGAAAGGGTTCCGTTCGTGGCGTTGAGGAGACCACATGGCTGTAAGTTTGGCATCGTCGCTCTCCATGAGGACCATAATGTCAACTTTAATGCGCCAACAATGACTTGGTAACGATTGGTGGCGTTGTTTATTTGCTCTTTTGAAAGGAGAAAAAGAGGACAGGTTTTATGGACGGGATGAAGAAGGGTAGGACGTACGCTGAGATGAAAAATATTATAAGTACGTAAGGCCCTTCACATGCAGATGATTTATACTCCTATTTTTACTGGTCTTCCATTTAAACCTATTTTAACCGGTATATTACCTTAATGGTAATAATCCTTAATTTGAAGAATTTTTACTTTAGTTTTCAATGCCTACATGGAAATGATTGTTAATTTTATGATGAAATAACAAACCGTGCTAATTTCTAAGATATAAAATTTACTAAAGTTAGTTAGTGCATTTTATATTGTGGAAAATTGCACAGTTTATTATTTCATCATGAGTAAATTCCACTCAATTTCGCAAGAATCTGAAAATTTCTTATGTTAATTGAACCCAAACAAATGGGCTCCATTATGTATGAGTACAGTTAAAATCCCGCATGAGTAGAACGATGGTTAGAAGCCGTATTGTTTTTGAAGTCCCCTTCTCGTACATTAATGAATTTGACATAAAGGAAAACTTAGCAAAATAGCTAATAACAGCATGACAGTGTTTGACGGCTAGTGCGTGTCAGTGTGGACTCTACTCACTGCCACACACCCTTGAGGTGGCTTGTGGTACCGCGTAGATTTAGGTGTAGATGTACCTTTACTCAGTTACCCCGGCTTTTAGCAGCTAGTGACGCAGGACTGGAAGCAAAGCCCGTTTCATGCGATACTTGATCCAGCACAAGTTTCAGGATACTCGCTAGCATGATGGCAGCTTTCCAGGACCGTGTGATATAGAACCAGCAAGCTGGCTAACAAGTATACTTGCTATAATACTGGCTAAGCTACTTGATTTCGTAATTGATGCGGTAATAGTTTGCTACTAGCTCCCAGTAGGATCTAGTAGCCTTCGACCAATCACATAAGCTATTACAGACGCTGTGTGATCTTCACTTTCTGAAATCAGCGCCATCTATATCTCCTTTTGATCACCAGTTATTTTCAGGCTACGAAATCAACAACATCAGCAATAACGTCCCGACTGCTGTTGTGGTCGCCTGCTGTCATGGATTGGTTAGTTAAATATATGAGTAGACATGCGCTAAGATATGAATGAAAATATCGCTTCCCCTCCAGTAAAAGTTCAATGATCGTGTAAAACCTTCTAGGACGGCACCAATACCTTAATATCGGGTAGTTTACTAGGTGTTATGCTGGATCATGTATCGTGTGAAACGGGCTTAAGGAAGCACTTAACCAGAATATATATTTGGGGCTTCCTTTTGCACGGTAGTGCCTTGGCAATGACAATTGCAGAGAAAAAGAGATTGGAAATAATAGATATGGTGTTACCGAAGAGATATAAAGATCAAATTGAGGGAGAGAATCACCAACGAATAAGTCCTACGAAGAGTTGGAGAGAAGTATAATGATAATTCTACGAAGAAGGAGAGGCAAACTTCTTGCACACATTTTGTGATACAGTAGCCTAATGAAAACATTGGAAGGATAAGTGAATGGGAAGAATCACCGATGAAGACGAGGGATGCAATACATCAGGTAAATCATTGAGGACGTCAAAGTAAATAATAATGTAAGAATGAAGCGGTTGGGAGTGAGGAGGTTAGAGTAGAGAGCTGCGGCAAACCAATCTTCGGATTAGATGATTACTGATGATGATGTGGGCTCTCAGATTCCAACCTGTATCCGGGTTTTCGAGATTCACCCAGGTATTTAAGCGTTCAAGCATTACTCGGGTAGAAACCAGGGTTTAACCCTGGGCTCTAGGTTGGGGTACACGTGTGGACCAAGTTCCGGGGTTTGGCGACTTTTGCTGCATAGGAGTCGCTTTGTTGCAGCCGGCTGAGGGTTTGCCGACCCTTAGTTCCTTCGCCGCAACCCCCTCTCTCCTCCTCCTGGACCCCTCTCGGAGTTGTGGATGCTCCCAATTGGCGGTATGCGTTGCGCAACGCCTCTCTACTCCCTGCCGCCCTCACTAATTCGCATCGCGGTCCCACGTGGTTGTCAGATGTTTTCGTCCGCTCTCGATGTACCGAGCGGTTCCCTATGCGATGGGAATTTAAGGAAGCTTATGCGAGATATAATTTTGCATAAACTTGAATGAATATGGCCACATATTATAGAAAAATCTTATCTTTTCAATGAAGGTAATATGTCATCCACTTATTGCTCTAGTTTTAGATATATGTGCCAAAAAAAGGTGCCGTTTTCGAACACTACGTTTACCGATCAATTTTTCAAAGACCACAATACCTTTAGTCACCACAATACCTTTTGATGAAATCGCAAAATAAATATTTCGGTTTAGAAGGCGTTTTCAGCGTACGGCGTGAAACAAATGAGTAGTTGAAACCTAGCATATGTATATTTAGTTATTACCGAGAAGTTTAGCCATTAAAAGACCAAGCTTTGGCCTCATTAATCTTGCTGTGGTTACTGCATCCTTCTACCAACAGTTTAAGATTTAAAATAAAGTTCTTATATGGTCTGTAGGTACTCATAAAGTTAGAGAATAATCTCGCTCTTATTACCTTAAATGATTGTGCATCCTCGTATCCATGGGGGAAGGTAGTTTCCAGATTCATGAACATTTCAGTAGTGGATAAGTCTAGCGTTTTGTAAATTGTGAACTGTATTCATTGCGAAAACTGCATGAAAGTTGTCACATAGGTACACGCTGGCTAACGTAACCCGTGATTCGGATAGCTGGCTTCGAACTCCGGTCTAATCACATAGTTTATATATGCTGTAAATCTCCTCCTTTCGGAGTTATTTTCGGAGTTTCATTAATTTAGCGATTCTAATTCCTCTCCGTAATTGCGATACTAATCTGAAATGTGAATCGGATTTTTAAAGGAAGATAAACCTGAGAAGTGTGGGAAATTTGATCTATCCCAATTACATCCTTGATTTCACAATTTTATTTATGGGATATCGAAAGGAAAATCTTTGAATATGGCGGATAAATCTTAGCAAGTGGATATAACTCGGCAATTTTGTGGAATTTCTAAAATGTTTTTAAATATTGAACTATTTTTGTAGATTTACGCAGCTCATTGTATATGCTATTAAGGATTTTGGTTCTGCGATTAAACATGAAATATTTTCCACGAGATTTTAGGTCAAATAATATTTATTTTTTTCAAATTTCTGCCAACGTTTCGGACCTTTATTGATCGATCTTCATGGCTATAAATAAATGATACATGATAGTGAAAATGTTTTACAATCCTTTTTTGATTACAAAATGGTTAAAATATATAATTGACAGTCATTAAATAGAAAAATACATGGAAATATTCAAGATTGTTACCTTTCAAGTTTGGTGCTGTTTTTATTTTCATCATCATTTGAAGGTTCCCCATTCCTTCTCCTCGCTAATATATAATTATAGTAACTTACCAGTGAAGTTAAAGTGAGTAAAAATCCTCTGATTTTGACATGTTCAGGACCCTACACCTCGTGCGGCAATCGATGGTGCTGTTGAGCGTGAGAAAAGCCTTTAAGGTGCTTTGGAGAAAAGGAAAAAGTAACTACACCTTTTTTTTAAGGTAACAAAATGTGTCCATCGGAAAAGGAAAAATCGTCCATGGAATGAAAACTTACTATTAAATAAAAATTACTATAAAATGTAATTATAATTTTTTTTCGTCATTGTTGATTCTAACTGGTCAACGAATTTGTTGTTGATGTCAACTCGCTCGTGCAGTCCAATGAATTGTGAAAAGAAACTGCAGCCAGATAAAATGAGATCGAAGTATTCTTACGCTAACGTAACGTGGAATGTGATAATGAATAGACCACATAGTGAATGAATGATTATATACAAGAATGTATCATTTTCAAAGAAACTGTTATCTTGTACTACGTTTCAGACGCTGTGAAATTATACATTGTTGCATGTTAGTGTTCAAGATGTATTTTCGCATAGTTGAAGCCGATTCCATCATTTTCCGTTCACAGAATCTTTAGAATCCATTATTTTTATTAAAAAAATGTCGTATGGCCGTTTTTTTAATTAAAAGAATGGATTCTCAAGATTCTGTAAGTGGCTGGAAGCGGTAATGATGGTTTGCTGAAGGCCATGATAGAAGGAAGGATGTTGGGTAAGCGGGGAAGGGGAAGAAAGAGATTAGGTTTTATGGATGGGATGAATAAAGGTAGGACTTATGCTGAGATGAAGAAAGAAACATTAGAGGTAGATAGGGCACGGCACGTGTAAGAGTCTGTTGGATATTCTCTGACTTTCATCATAACCTACCTCTAACCGGTAGATTACTCTAATGAATGAATGTCCTATGGCCTAAAGATACATTAGTAAAATATGCATTTGGGATTGAATATTTAGCCCTCAAACCAATTGGTTGTTTTCTTTTCTCATGGCTCGGATAAATGAAATCTGATCGTTTGTTATCCATTCCCTGTCGTACGGAAATTTAATTGAAGCTCTCTTGACGCACTGGAGTACGGAAATGATAACATCCGAGGCAAAACAATTTTGTTAATAAAGCAGAATTCAGTCATGAATGTTTATCAAACGTGGTGGAAGGTACTGTAGAAAAAAATCTCTAATAAAGCTTGAATTTCGCCGGGAAAAAGTTATTTAAATGTTAAATTAACTAGCACGTTGGGGCCGTGGCCATGTAGAAAAATTGAAAAGAATCTTCTTCAGGTTTAATTATATATCTTGCAAAATTTCCTGACGCTCTGCAGTGGACGATTTTGTGACATGGGCCACGGAACTTTTAAAATGCTCCTAAATGGGAAAGGAAGGTTGTTTTGTGTGGAGGGTCAAAAATCCTATCTAATTTGTGCTAGCACAAGAGCTTCGAGGAGTGGGATGTCTCACCACCGTCTACCGTCCCGTTTTGACTCATCTCACGATGAGACCACAATATAGGTTCCCTGTCATTGCGATGGATGATGCCACTCGCCTTGCGTGTGAGCCTCATACCTTTTTTAACGATGTACTTTGGTTCCCCTGCCTAACTCTCTCGTTGACGTCCTCTTTCCTTCCGTCCTCCTTTCCCTTCACCCCCTCAACTTCTACCTCCCCTCCTTGCCGTGCAGGTCTGCCCCAGGAACTCTTGCGATACTTATACATTTACAGATAATCGATAAAATGTCATGCTTACATTGGCAGTAATCATTTTGAGCTGCTGCTCTTGATTTTTTTTCGTTTGTCATCTCTCGTTTGTCATTTTGCAGTGGTAGAATATTTGATTATTAGGTGCTTCAAATGTTGAGGCTGTAAAATATCGTCCAATCGTAGACCTTTCTTCCAAGGTAAGGGCAACATGCATTAGCGAAACGTGATCCGAACGTGAACTTCGGGGTGCTAGGCGGAGGAATTACCGACCTAGCTATTGCGGCCGGCACTACATTGTCAGGTGACTACCTTTTAGGTCACGGTCCTCAGTTTAAGAAGTTCTTGTTTATTGCATGTTGTTTCGGATGGGGAGCTCTTAAAATACTTAATTCGTGTTTTTACTTTATTTTTTTAAATGTAATCTAAAGTTTAGCCCCCGATATTTACATGCGCTTTGTAAGTTCCACTCTGTATCTTATTTTAAAATTTTCACGCTCTGTTGTTTTATTTCTTAAAAATTTTCTCTTCCACAGGAGAGTGCTTGATCCGATCGCCTAAGTCTCCTCGTATGCTGAAGGATTATGTTCCGTCCAAACATTGCTTTTACGGTGAGTACTCACATGCTTGTGTTTATTGTGCCGATGGACTTAAGTTGCATTTTGCTCCGCATGCAATCCGCAGTTCTTCTTGAGTATGTTTGGAAATAAATTTCCTGATAACAAGTTGACCAAGTACATGGATAATCCTTGCACATAAGCTTGTTGCTAAGTGTAAAATCACGCTGGTACCTCGAGGAAGCCATGCACAGTCTGTCACTTTCCTAGTGCGTGATTGGAAGTGGGCTTAGCATGACCCGCTTTTATGTATGCCCGTTTTCTCCAGTTGGAGCGGTGTAAACTAGTACATAATTTTTTCTCTGTGCCGGTCATAACTGGAGTCGCCGGCTTCTTTGCCTGATGCATGACGTGAAGAAATCGTCGCCACTCGCTGATGACTGGGAATTGTAGAACCAGTTTGATGTCCTGTTTTGGAGATTGGATCGTTATTTGAAAGAATTATATTTTATTTATTTATTGGGGGGGTGGTTGTGTTAGTGCGGGAAAGGAAGTGAAAGAAGAGACATTTTGAACGAAATCAAGGAGGAAGAAAGTCAGCGATCTTCCGGGGTTTGCACCGGGTAGTTGGGTCCATGGCGGCCAACGTTTCGATGCTAGAGTCGAAGTGTAGCTCGAAGCTCGAGTTGAGCATCGAAGCGTTGGCCGCCATGGACCTAACTACCCGGTGTAAACCCCGGAAGATCCCTGACATAAATCTTCGCCGGGAAAGCCTGAAATCCTTCATCAAGGAGGAAAAGGTTTTCAAGACCTCGGGGCAGAGGCTACCAAGACTTAAGGCTGGTAAAATTGGTGGAATTGGCGTTAATTGGTGGAATTTATAATGGGCATTGACTGTATTGCCTCACACGATTGCATAAAGCTTCTAGACCAACATATAATCCGAGCATGAGCGATTATTCTCATCCATGCCATTATCAATGGCGAAGGGGAATCAAAATAATCAAGTGTCGTTAAAAATGGACTATACAGGGGAAATACATTCCTCCAACGTTTTGACAGGATACATTCAGCTATGCTCGATTGATAAAGCTCGGTCGATTCGCTTTAGTACGTGGTCTGGTCCGTACAGCTGAGGAAAGCAGTCCATCATTTTCTCCCTTTTCTGACACAAATGTACGGCAAAGTAATGTTAAAATCCGAAAGAAAAAAGTTTCATATTAAATCTTGACATGGGTTCTCTTCTATGTAAGCTGCTATTCGTGACGCATTGAGGTTTAGAGGCTTGAAATCAAGTTCAGCATCCAAATGCGTCTTGAAATGCTACTTCTAGGCTGTGAATTGTCATGTAATCAATGAAAACTGGACAATTCCTCCACGCCTATCCAGAAACGATATCTCATTCCCAGTTGTACTCTGAGACAGAATTATTGTTTTTTTCCGCCTTGAAGTCCCCGTTAAAACATGACTTCAAGTCTTAAAGTCCATTAGTTTCATCTAATTGCGTGATGACCTGATTGGCCTGGCCAGAGTGCATTTTACTTTCTTCTGCCATTTGTTAGACGTTTCTTGACCTATTTCACTCCTCGCTTATTCGCAAATCCCCGTATTCTTTATATCACAGTATTTCCTGGCCTATTTGTCTCACCATAATTTCTTAGGGTAGATTTAGAAGAAATAAATACAATAGCTATTCGTTGACACAAACAATTATAGGAAGAAAATGAGATCGTTAACATGCCAAAATAGCAACTGTATTCAATGCGGAGCACGTCAATAGACGTGCTCCTGGCTACACCGACTGACGGAGCACGTCAATTGACGTGGTCGTTCCATTCCGAAGCCCTTTAAATTTTTTAAAGCCGATTTTGACGACTTTCATGAAACTCGGGCCCGCATTGAATGTGTTAAGGTTATTCGTCGTAGAATCCGAGAAACAAACGAATGAGGGAGAGCGCATCTTTCGCTCGCAGCCACAATGCAGCCTGCGGTGAAAGTAGAGGGGTGGACACCTCACAACGGCAACGCACTATCTAATGTTTGTAAACGTAGCTTTATCCTTGTCCTACAAGATGCGGGCCGATTTTTTGGGCGCATTTTCGAAAAAAAGTGCTTCTTATGATGCGGGAATTACGGTGCATCACTTTATATATTACAATTGTAATGATATGTGCATTCAGCGAAATATGAGATATTTCGCGGATTCTGATTGCCCGGGATCACTAGAATATTTTTCTCTCAACTGTTGAAAATTAAGAATCTCTAGTAAATGAAATCTACTTTGTGATTGAGGACTTAGTGGAATCGATCCATAGTAAATTGAAGCGTCGTTATTAGATACAGACTGTATGTAATTCTTCCTGCATGTAATGATGACTCTGTGGCGTTGAAACGCATTTTTACTTTCATATAACAGTAGAAGTTAAAAAATTTCACAGGCTTTAGTTATCAATTAATGTGTTACTATCAGACGTTTGAGGCCTGAGGAGTCCAATTTATTATTAGGATTAGTGTTGTGTCTCATAGTAGCTCGCTTTAATAGGAGTCTTTGGTTGTAGTGTAGTTGTTCGTAATAAAATTTCCTTTTAATTCGTGTATTGTGCAAAAATATTTATTTCTAATAGTATTATATTACATTTTTGCTAAATTTTTATTTCTTAAAGTTTCAGGAAGCTGGGTTTCAATTTTTTTAAATCAAATTGATCGTGCGCAGGGTTTTTTTTAAATATTTGTTCAGAATATATCTGTCACGATGGAAAATTCCCTTTCTAATATGCTTTTACAATGACTGCTTTGAATAAAATTTATATTTTTCTAATTTCGTACGATACCTGCAATAACTTAAGTGACATCCCAGTCAGTCTTGTGTTGCTGATGCAATTCTCATTAATTCTGATAGCAGCTTGTTGAACTGGGTTAAATCTCATGAATAGTAAATTGTGACCCATCTCAGCAAATCTTGGAGATTTTAAGCGACGTCATTTGACCGAGATATGGTAAACATCGCACATTTCAATATGCTGCCTGATGCAATGTTTTGATATACATATAATGGGGTTGTCTTTTGGATTCCGGGTGAAAAAACTGTTTGTCGTGATGAGTGATTTCATTTTTTTGTGTTACATGCGAAAAGTGAGTGTCGCCATGCCTCATTTGGGTAAGATTACTGTCTCTTTTTTTGTTTAATCTCCGAGACCATTGGTTAGCGAGTTCTCATTTTCTTCGCTTTCTGTTGGCAAACCGTCGTGACTTTTAATCCTCCTCATCTCCCTTGCATCAGTCCACTGCCCCGATTATCGACTCATCTCACGCAGCCCTTCAGTGCGCGCTCGGATGCTCATCACGTGGAAGTCCACGATCTGTTTCTCCGTTCCTCCCGTGCGCTAATGTCACTTTACATCGTGTCTTCCCCGTGGGAAGCTCTCTCTCTCATTTCTCCCCCAATAGGGACTGTTTTCATTCCTGTTTGAATCATTTATGTGTCCCCGTTCCAAACTGTACCCAGTCGGCAGGCACAGGGGCACAGGCAGGGGCACAGGCTTGAGGGCCCCCCCTCAAATTTCAAACCATATTGTTACTTTAGTTTTACCATGTATTATATTGGATTAAAAATAAATGGATTCGAGAGGGGAAAAAGGTAAGAGCAAAGTAGTTTTCTATAAAAAATAGCCATAAATAAACTACAATAACGAATAAAATTATACCAAGAGAGGACTTCAGCAGCTTGACCCCCGGTCCGGTCAATAAAGACCGGCAGCTTCAGCCCCCCCCCCAACCCCCCGCCAAACCAAAATCTTGGCTACATCACTGCCAGTCGGTATGTCCCAGCAGGGTTGAGCATTCGCCTCCTGTCGCCTGATAGATCGGGTGAGGGTTCGATGAGGATAAAAACTCTTTTTAAGGTGGCTGGAGCGGTAATCGTGGGTCTTTGAGTGACATATAAATGACCTTTCTAGTTTAAGTGGATAAAATACTAGGACCACATTTCAGTTTAGTACATCCGTTTATTCGGTGGAACTCATCATACATGTTGTATTGGAAACGAAGAAAGAAATATTTTTTATATTTTTTTGCCTTAATCAAAGCATATAATAACCTGAGTTTTCAGCGCGGTATTCGAAATTTTGGTGAAAATTATATTTAAATATGTTTTTCGGATGTTTGAGTTGGCGTGACAACTTGACACTTTAGCAACCGTTATTACAATATTAAATTTATTATTTCGCGTTTAGAAGAAAATCTGTGCATATGTAGCCGAATTATTAAGAAGTATATGTCATTTATATACCATGAGGCTACGTGTTAAAATAGCATTGAATCGCCAAAAAAACAAATCGGTGTGATGCAACTATTTTCACTTTATCTATTGATATCACTAATGAGATCACGTATGCAAAGTTTCATGCAAATCTGTACATAGACAAAAATTGCTCCATTCACCTAAAGGTCATATTGATAGATGTGATGGCAGCAGATAATTAGGCAAGCCCTATTCGGTAAGGCCTCGGAATTTCCGAGTCTCGACAGTGACGAAATTTTGGTGTCAGTCTCTAAAATCTGTAATAGGATCATTCAAAAGTTGAGATTTTTCGAGGGCTGTGTCGTAATATCACGGATTTTTCGAGGTTTGACCGTGTCGAGTCCTTCCTGAATAAGGCCCCAGGAGTAGTGCCCGCTTCCTCTCCTTCTTGCCACATCCATCGATGAGGAGTGAGGGAATCAAAACTTTGGAGAAGCGACCGAGTGACGATCACGCCGCATCACAAAAACAAACACACATCTGCATGAGACGCTCCGAAAAATAGAATCTCCCTCGCTTGGTAACGATAATTCCTGGGAGGGAAAGAAAAAAAAGAAATACTTCACCCGTGGCGATCGTCGGATGTGATATTTCGGTTATCCGGTCAGGGTGGCGGCTCGCAATACGGCCGAATTCCGGCGTTCCGAATTATGATGAGGTTTTTGCACATAGCTTCAGAGCGAAAAGCAATTGAAAATAACCAACGTGAATGCCTTGACTCCTTTAAAGCTTGCAGGGTCATCTTTTTTCCCGGAAATTCGACAAAACTTCCTGCTTTATTTTCCCGGTAGTTTCTGATTACCGCATATTTCCCGACTTATCCAGTTTTCCCGGGGTAGTGGCTACCCTGCGTAACTGACATTCTGATATAGTCTGATCTAGATTTGCCCTTCATCTCATAACTGAGTATAAATACTCCTTGGAACACTAAACTAACACTGAATACTCTTTTGGACATTAGAAGTACCCCGTGAGATGAATTCTATTGTTTCAAGCTCAACTCAGTGTAAATCCATGGTCACTAAATAAATGAACTGTACTTGTTTGCACGTAAGTGCGATATTCCACAGAGGAAAAATCATTCGCCTTGACCGGGATTCGAACCCGGATCCCTCGATTTCGCGCCGAGTGCTTTAACCAGTTAAGCTACCGAGGCATCCTTCTCCCCTGTGGATTATTTGGTGGCTTTATAGGAGCTTGTTGGTCAGAACTGCTAGACATACAATGCCATTAGCTGTCCAAATCGTGCGCTAAGCGCCACAGTCCGCGAGGATAAAGCCGTACATAGAACACATTGAGGTGTTCGCTCTTTGAGGTTGAGATTGAGGTGCGGGTGACTCCGTAAAGGTAACTACCGTGGCTAGTCCCGGTATCCTCAAAATTTGTTTGCACGTATTGAATATATGTTTGACAGGTTTAGTCTCATAGGCCACTTCATCAGAACATGACGATGTCGCCAATGTGACGAAACCGTTTGTATTTTAAATTTTTGTAATCAATCAGGGAAAACATATTTATTTAGTGAATTCAGATATCATCATATATATTATTTCTCAAGGGCTTTTTTTGTCGGTACGCCATAACTTCCTTAATACTTCATCATTTTTCATAAATGAGGCATCACATTAAAGCTTTTCTTAACCGCTACACCGGAAAAATATACAAATCACTCACATTTCAGTTGTTTTTCGAAAAATTACAATTGAAAAAAACGGTTTTTTGAAATCCCGCCCTCGACCTATCGATCCTCTATGGAGATATATCGAAATGAAACCGATTTCGATTTCATGCATCTATTATCTCATTCCGCATTTAATTTCGACTTAAAATATTGATTTAAGGTATTCGATCTGCTGATCTATTTATAAAATGAATTAAATTAATCCAAACTTGAATTTATATTTACTTCCCCAAACCGCTTGATTAGAGTTTTTGAACTCATTAAGCCCTTCAGGTTTGCCACCTCATAAACTCATCCTAAAAAAGAACGCTATTATCATGTTGATTAGAAACCTAAACGCTAAGCAGAGCTTAATTAATGGCGCCCTTAATTAACCCTAGGGTCGCGGATTCGAATCCCACCTGGGTGAATGTTTAAACATCCAGGACATTCTTGTTTATGATTATCCGATATTTTTGGCAATATAAAGACCCGATGTAAAGGCCCAAGACGTCTTCCGAGTTGTTGGTAAATAAACTAACAACATAAAAAATTAAGACATATCAATAGGGATGCAACTTAAAGTTTCAAACCTTTTTCCGAGAGATTGTACTTACTCCAGCATACGTTACATTTTTATTGTAAATGATAAGTATAACTTAGTTTTTCCACATAGATTTAATACAACAAGACGACCTAGGTTTCGACCAAGCTCGTCATCATCAAGTGACTTGTTGTAATAAATATATGTGGAAAAACTTAAGTTATACCTATCATTTACAATGCTAAGCAAACTCCACGAAGTCACGCCCGAGACAACGGAAGTTACATTTTTACGGAATCCAATAGTAAGCAGTGAACGCGTTAAGAGCACGGATCGGCTGTAGGATTACTGCCGACACAATCGGAACACGGAAGTTACAACCAGCCCGAACTGGATTCAATGTCATGTGTGGGAGAAGGTGAGGACATATTCATAACAGTGCCCCAGCTCCCGAGGGATCGACAAGGGGATCGTGGGAACGGGGTCTCAGGTTGAAGAGGAGGCACGAGAGGGGAAAATATATACGACCCTGGGGGTGAAGGGGAGACCTTCATTGGTTGCGAGTTCGTGGGACGGATGACGTCGAGGGGGTCACTTGCGGCAATGGCATAAGCGAAGAGGAGGAGAGGTGGGGAGAGGAGAGCTGTAGCGGAAGACCTGGGAATTCGTTGCCTTTCCTCCCCAACCCATACAGCCTTCTCGAGGGGCCAACGCCCCCGCGCGAGGGGCCAAAGTACTTCATGAACGCTGCGGTTTTCCTTCCTCCCTCATTCCCCAATCTCCGAACTCAACCACGCATTACCACAGCTCCGACTAAACTGAGCAAGTGAACGAACTGTTTAAAGGAGGTTCCACCGCTACTGTGTGAGTGAAAACAGGTACTTGATTCCAACTTTTTGGTTAATTGATTTTTAAAAAATCTTGCTTTCGCTGATGGCGTGCGTTAGGTACTTATTGAAAACCGAAATTAAAGTTTAAAAAATGCATATTTTTTATGAACACTTTTTTATAGTCATAGTCTGCGGCGACGTTTCTAAGGAATTGCCACATTTTGACTTTAATTATCGCAATGATTAGCCAATAACTCGAAACATTAGGTGGTAAGATGCCTCTATTTTATTTTTATTCAATTTATCAGGATTTTACCCTTCCAAGTAACTGTTTTCCCAGAAAATGGCATTAATATGAAAATAAATTCTATTTTTCTCCGTGTTTCTCCCATTCTCTCATTAGCACCGTGAAATTTCAAATGTAATTTGTGAGAAAAATAGCGTGGAATGGTCGAAATTCGTAGTTCATATCAGATAAAGAACATGTAATGAACAGAAAATAAATGACATTTTTGACGTTTTACAGTGGAACCACCTTATATGGCTGGAGCGGTAATCATGGATCAATGAGAACACACTTCAATAATTTTCAAGTCGATAAAACATTCTTGGACCACATTTCATTAGAGTATATATGTTATTCGGTGTAACTCATCATGCATGCAGTAATGTAAGTGATACAAGAATTATATTTTACATTTTTTCATTTAATTACAGCAGGTATATGACTTCGGTCTTCGGCGTGGTATTCGAAATTTAGGGGAAAATTATATTTGAATACGTTTTTTCGAATCTTGGACTCTGCAAGGCCCCTATATATTTGTTAGCAACCATTTAAGTAATAAGAAACGTATAATTTCCCGTTTATAATTAAATATATGTATGTAATCGAATTATTACGAAATGTTTCTCTTGTGCCATAAGAATACATGTTAAAATATAATTGAATTGCCATACAACAAGCCGGTAAAGGGAAATTTTTTTCACTTATACGTATAAATATAACTAATAAGAACTCCTGTGCAAAGTTTCACGCAAAAACTGTATATAAACAAAAACTGCTCCTACCACTCTTCAGTTTTTTTTACTATAAGTCATACAGTCAAGTTAGAAGTATCTGTAATAAAAATATATTTTTGTAAAAAAATCTCCAGAAGTCACTGTCGTCGTTTCGTCCAATTTATTTGACTTTCAAAGACTTAAAATAAAGCATTAACCCGTAAATCCCTCGGTTCCTTGTTGATGTTGTTGATCGTCGTCTTTCGGTACGGAGGATGGGCTTTAGGTCCCGAAAATCGTCACGAGAAATAATCACTCTTCACCAGGAATCGAACCACGGACCTTTAGCTTCCGTTTCAATGTGCACACTCTCACTGTATGCACGCCTCTTAAATCTCGTGGCAATTTCAGAAGATTCAATGGAACTAAATTGATACGCCCACGCTGTCGATCAAGGACGGCAACTCAAGGGAGGAGAGGGCTTAAAAGAAGTCTCAGCCTATAAGTGGAACTGTGAACATTATAAATTATAATAGATTTTGCCTAAAAGAAATAATTTATCAAAATATGTGAATTAATTGAGCCCTGAAGGAGCAAAATAAGCTTTGCGAAAAGTCAGCTATGGAGAAAATTGCTATCTTTGAAAATTGCTACGGCATCTTACCAGGAGCTATCATCTCCTGGCAAGATGACTATTATCGGACAATACGTCAAGAATAACTTGACATTTAGATTTTTATATTGCTAAATTACGGTGAGGATATCCGCGAAATCTGCCATGAGAAAATAAAAGTCCACTGGAACCGGAATTTGAACCACGGACTTTCGGTTTGCTGTACCTGTGAGCATACCATCACGCTAACCACGATTTGTAATTCACTGTAGGAAGGAAGGTTGTAGGCCTGCGGAAGGCAGGCCTGTGGGGTGATGTTGAGTGGGGGTTTTTCCCTGCGCATCCATCATCATTCCGTGGATGCTGGGAGAGGGGAGTAGATGAAGGTTTAGTGCGTGGAATCTGCGCGGGCGCTGGAAAATAACTCGTCTTTTCCTTTCGTTATTTTTTTTTCAAATTGATGTTCGCGGTGTTGGTGAAGGGATGTAAACGTTAATTGTAGAAGCGGATCTTCGTTTCCCTTGCAACTCTATCAACAAGATCGTAGCGAAAATAAATAACGGTTGGTAGAGTCTGTCTCGCTCGCAAATCATGGAAAATCGATTTGAGCTCAAATTATTTATAATGATTTGTATTTAAAGTAGCTTATGCCATTTGAAACGGTGTACGACCATTGTTTCAATCTTGCGTACTCTTTTTAGCTCTTAGGTCAAAGGTTTACACTGGCAAGTTTATTGCGCAAGTTGCTTGCGGCGAGCGAATGTCGACATCAATTACAGGTGTAAACGGCTCTGAAAGTGTGCTTGCAGAACTTTTAAAGTTTCGGCAAGTTCCTTGCAGAAGCGTATTGTTGCCAGTGTAAACAGCAACCAATCTGGCTCATCACAAACTAGTGAAGAAGTTTTCGTCACAGTAAAATTCCCCGCAAACTCTCGCAGAAGAAACTTGCGTAAGTAGCTTGCCAGTGTAAACCCACCCTCAACTGTAAAATAATATTATAATTATTTCATACTTAATGATGGTACCACATGATGTGCTAATTTATGCTGTTACCGCAGTGCATTTCGTTTTACTAAACAATGTTATGTTTTTCTCAGCCTCTTGTTTTTTAAATAATATTTATCATGCCAGATTACCTACCAAAGACCTAAGACATTTTATATAATAAGACGTAAGGTATTGTTTTACTTTATAATGTTACACGGAGACATAGTCAATCCGGATCTGATTGCAGTTCATTCAATTCTGAAGGTGGCCTCCCCACAGGTCTACCCGCATTTGAGACTCCCTATCACCGTATAGTTATGTATATAAAATCGTATGATAGTAATGTAGTGATTTTGGAAAAATTAAAGTATACCATATTAAATAAAATAGTTCATGGGCCAACTTTCTGGAATATTTTCATGTCTATACTTGAAGAAATGAAATTAAAAATTATATTTATATACACTTTAAGTTATATTTTACCGACCCTGGTTTCAAAGGGGAACCGTCATTTAAAAATAACTGTGATCCGTCGAAAACTGGGTGGTTAAATACAACGTAAGTTTATATAAATACAATTAATAATGTTTTTTTTCTATATTTGAAAGGAAATCGATTGAACGATCCTTGACCTGGGTTAGATTTTCTTCGATGTGTTTTTATTTTTTTTATTTTGCGCATTGCCCGTGCTTGAGATGAGTGTGGGTGCTTTTTGAAATATAGGCGTGTAGGAGGATGGAAAGGAAGACAAATGAGGAAGTTTTGGTTGTGGTAGGAAAGGAGGCTGATTGGAGAGTGGTAATTTTTATACGTGGGCGTGCAGTGATAATCCCTCCCTTGAAATTGCTATGGGAAAATCATGTTGTGGCATTAAGTAATTCCCAGATAAACTGGCTGTCACCACAAGTCGCTTGTTATGGATCCCGTTTCTGTCGGCTTGATCTTTGCTCTGCCGATTGATAGTGATACTTATCGCCTATTCCTTCTATCGTTCTTTCATCCGCACGCAAAACCGTGATAACTACCCATTTTTATCCACACTGCTCTTAATCATCGGTCAGTCCATGCTGGCTTACTAAAATAAGACCGGTATGGCGAGAATGGAAATACCCCGCTTTCAATACAGAGCTAGATGTCGCCTTAACAACTGCACTTACTCTTTCGTAAACTTTCCAAGGTCGCTGAGAAAATTATAGATTAATTTTCCGCCCTCTTGTATTAAAAGCTAAGTTAATAACGTTTTGACGAGTGGTGCCTTCGCACTCATGGTGGTTCTACCATAAAATGAGATAAATGTCATTGAATTCATATTATGTATACTTACAGAAAGATGTGTCCTCTAAGTTATTTCAACAACGAAATCCCACCTTTCCTCGCCATTTTCCTCGAAAATTAAACTTGAAATTAAATGTTGTTAAATGCTCTAGTAGGAGAAACGGGGAAAATAGTATTTCGTTTATCAAGATTAATGCCATCTTCGTGGAAAACTGTTTATAAGAAGCGGAAACATCCGGTTAATTGAAAAATGAAATATAGGTATCTTTCAACCTTATACTTTTAGTTATCAGATAATATCTGTGATAATTGAAGTTAAAATGCGGTAATTAAATAGCAATAGCGCTGCAGTCGGCGACTATGGCTATGAGAAAGTGTTCATTAAAGAAATATTCCAAATGTAATCAGCTTATTTTGTACCATTTATTGTTTTTTTAATAGCTAGCGCATGCCATCAGCGAAAGCATTTGTTTTTAAACCAATTACACAAAAAGTTGTAATTTAATATTTGTTTTGACACACAGTCACGGTGGAACCTCCTTAAGCGGATCCGAAAGGAGGTGTATCGCGTTAGCTGCAAAAATGGTTGGGGACTGGCATTTTTTGGATGGCGGTAATGCGACTTTACCCTGCGGATACGGGGTAACCTATAGTTAGAGAGGTCATATGACATTTTTGTCAGGTTTATAGTAATTTTCATGGAATTTTGAGAAGCAAAAAAGCCGTCCTAACATTTTTTTATCTTAGTTGCCATATACTATCACTTCCCCCTGCTTGACTCCAAAAGTTTTGCGCCCGCTGATCTTGACTAGAGCAAGAGAAAGCAATATGTCTTGAATCGGTCATATTCATCTGTTTCTGACTAGGATTTTCTTTCCTCTAATGAATAAATAAATAACGAATAGATTCAACCTTGCAAGTTAAGCGTCTTTTTTTAATAAATATAGTAATTATAGGATAATTTCAAGAAGGCTATACACATCAATGTTAGGGTTTTTGCTTATTATATTTTCTATGCTTCTAGCTCTTAGTTCTTTATCGTCATCGTTTCTAAACTCAATTAATAGTTTTTTGCCGCCTCATGCTTAACTTTCTCCGAAAAATATCTTCATCGTCCATATGCATCGTAATGGGGAAACTTACATGGAAGTCGGTGACCTCATTGATTTATGATAATTTCATCATGATACGTTTCTTTTCTTCCGCATCAATTATATATGTCCATCGTGGATTATATGGTCCGTTTTCAAATAATGTATGGGATGCTAATTAATTTTGTTTTTCTTGTCCGTAAATTTTTCATAATTTTTGTATGATACGATGTCGGTAATTAATTGCTCTGTAATTTTGTAATCGTTTTGCATGTTGGCATGACTGAACTTCAACTAGTGGTCCACGAGATGTATGTGTACAGCGGCCATTCGGCATGAGTATAATGATAGAAGCAGTATTGCATGTGAATTCTCCTAACACTTACATTACTTTAGGGTATAACTGGTTTGATCGCGTACAACATTATGACTGTGTTCAACGGTTAGTGCAGTGATCGGCAATCTATGGTACAAGTTCTTCCTGGTAGTGTAAGAAACGGGTGTACGAGAAAGGTTAGATGGTAGCACGCCGAGAAAACTACTAAATGAAACTTTCTCTTATTTCATGCCCTTCGTATTTATAACAGCTTACTTATGAGTATAAATCGGCTTGACAAATGAGCATGAATCACAGACTAACATATGTATGTGTGGATGAAATGGTCAATGAACCTGTTTGGCTTATAAAATGAAGGTTTCAAAATTGAACTTAATGAATTCACTTGTCTATTTGCACACTGTTTTAATTCTACCGACCATGGTTTCGGCACGTAGTGCCACTACTACTAGTAGAAAATGGTACTACGTGCCGAAACCATGGTTGGTAGAATTAAAACAGTGTGGAAATAGACAAGTGAATTCATTATGTTTAATATCAAAGATTTCCACCGAATTACACCGGAAACTGTATTTTTTTGTTTCAAAATTGTTTAAAAAATAATTTTTCCCTAATTTAATGTACTAAATGCAATGAATATTGACTGAAATTATTTGATTTATTTCTAAAGTCACTAAGCCAATATTATATGTATTGTTGCTACCAAAACTACATGTCCACCGTTGATACTTATCCCTATACACGTTCCTTTACTAACGTTAAATCATAATAGTACATTATCTTTAGTGCATCCTTTTCCTTGAGGAAGGTCGTAAAGTTTATGTGAAATATGGTAGGGGTATACATATAGGTTGCCAACCTCTGGGTTAGAAAATGCCTGTTGAGGAATCACTCCTTGCCATACACCCTAAATATGTAGCAGGTATATGGTTTCGTATCACGTAGGTATAGTAGGAATGTTCTCCGATTATCTTTGCGCTAGTAAGTTGAAGTTTCGCATTTTCCATAGGGATCAGTTTTTCCATGAAGGGTTACGTCGAGCAATTGTCGATCTTGCACCACCATACTCTGCATTAACCTAGTTCTCAACGAGCTGAGATGTCCTTGGTCCACACATTGTCCGATAATGGAGACTCAAGCTGTGATTACACACATATTCTTTAGCTCCTGCTTGGCCTCAGTGTTCTGCAAGTGGGTTGAATTGTTCCAGTGTGGAAGTTTCTTCGTGCTCGTACATGCCATCGTTATTGTAGTCGAAGTGGAAAATGTGGGGTAATATATTCACGAGGTCGAAAAACCTATAGAATGGATTCCCAAACTTTGGCCTTCGCATTTCTCACCATATTCCCGAGTACCACCTGTGATGCTTGAAGTTTTCATCAAGTGTACTCTACTGAATATGTAGGTTTTTGGAGCATCCTTGAAAACGTTTTGTCTAGAACTTTCAAAGTGGATTCTCTGTACTCACGCACCGTTTGCTCTGCATCATTTCCTTTTTCTTGCCCTTCGTCTTCGCAAACTTCATTCATGTCGTCCAAATTTAATTCTTTTTTTACTACGTCATATCCTCTATTCATCATCTTCTCGCAGACTTTAGATTCCGACTACTTCTCTTCCACTCTTTCTGACATCTTTCAAAATTCTACCAACGTCTCCCTCGCTTTTTCTTCCGACATTTTAGTTTACATTGTTCTCAATTCAGATTAATTTATACATTTGTAACCTAGTCTCCTCTAAAAAGTCTCCTTGTGTACTCTTCTCTGAGTTATTTGTATTTGCAACCCCTCACTGCGTATTACATTTCTGTACCTACTTTCTTTATAACAGTCCCCGTATCTGTCCACTCATGTGTAAAAACTTCTTATCACATTAGTCTTTTAGGGTGACGGGATTATTTCCTTATTTTCCTTACTGCTACGCTCAATTACTTATTACAATTACTAATTACGCTCGAAAACTACGAAGCGAAGAATCCTAATGTTTTTTTGTATTTTAGATAATTCAATTCCCTGAATTGAAAATTTCATCAGATTTCAGATCCGACCCACCGTTCAAAAGATATGAAGCGAGAACCAAAAGTCTACTTTTCCAAAAATCCGCCAATTTGAATTTTTTGGGTCTCTTCCGATTGAAAATCCAGGTTTTCGGTTTATTTCCTCCAATGAATTCGTTCGAGGAACGTTCACAACCAATTTCAAATTCCTAGCTCTTCTAGAAGTGGTCGGGAATTTGATACGTGAGTCAGTCAGTCACACTTGCGGCTGTATAGATTATGTATTAAGATGGACTCGCTTTTCTCGTTCCCTAGAACCCCTGGATAGGGGGCTTCGCCCCCAACGTCAAGGGATGATCACAAAAGGTTGACTTTGGCACCATGTTGCCAGCGAACTATAAGTGATATAGCGTAAAGATAGGCGTAAGGTTGTAGGCCTCCACGAGATCTATAAAAAACCGTCAACAGATTTGAGATCCGACTCATAATTTAGAAGCTATTGCCGAGAAACCGTTATGGCTTGGTTGTGTATTTACCTTCGGTGTTCATGTCGGGAAATTATTTAACCGGAAATTATAAAACTGAGCCTAACTCTTGCAAAAGGGCGCTTATGTCAGACGGGCTCAATACTAGGTCAGGCCGCGTCCTTTTTGTGCCTCAGCTGTGGGAGATGAGAAGGCTGGAAGATAAGCGTCTGGCGCGCGAGGATATTCTAGCAGAGCGTTTATTTGGGTTTGGGGAAGAAGGCCTAAGAGTTGAAGCTTCACTCGAGCTATTTTGAGACCCATTCCTTCTATAGTCTCAAAACTAGGTTTCCGTGCTTCTCGTCATCGCCCACGAGATAGCCATCTGCACTCAAATCTTCATCCCGTTTCATATCTGCGCTGCAATTTAACCGCCGCCCGTCCCAACTACCGGCGCTGCAACCAGCAGTAGCGGTTTGGTCCCTCTCTCAAGAACCGCGGTCGTGTGTGGGAAAAAAGTTAATTTTTTCCACTGGCAGTATCCTCTCCTGTCGTGCTGGTGTTGCCTGCTCCGCTGCGTGTATCGCTGTGCTACATTCTGATGTACCATAGTTAAGGGTGACTATTTCCGTGCCGACGTTTTGTTATGGGTCGCTTCTCTGAAACTCAGCGGTCGGTAGCATGACCATGTCCCGGTGTAGGTATACTTCCAGCTGTGCCACTCTCTAAGCAATTTGTGTCGCTTACTTCACGGTCGATCTTATTGTGTACTATGCTAGTTGTTACTAAACAATTAATAGCTAAATGTATCAACGTATAGTTTTATTCATGACCTAGATTTCGTGTTTGTTCAACGAAGCAATTCATATTGCAGACAATTAAAAAATAAAATAAATAAGGTGAATGGATATCAAAGAAAAAAACAATATAAAATAATGCAGTCTTATTGTTAAATTAGTAAAAATAACTTTTAATTAAAAACTTTGAAAAATTAATAATATAATTTTGTTCATGCACTCATATTTTTGTTTATTAACTCGAAAGAGTTCCAAAACTTTTTTTTTTTCCATTTTAGCGGGATTGCATTTTCTTTGTCGGCAAACAAAACTCACCACCAGTGGCAACTGTAGATGCTCAACCGAGGATGTACTTGCCATATATTTATCATAGACTTAGGTACACATTTTGCCGGAACTTTAAAAGTTCTTGTCTAAGAAGTGAAACTAATATAATCTTGGGCGTGTTTAACTTGTATAACGGCCGTAAATTATGGTATTTTTTAATCGTTATGTTGATTGATACTGAGTATTATTGATACTGCTATCTTCGTGGATATTGAAAGATGAAATGAATTATGCTGATGATCACCTTTTGATTGAATTTCTATATTATAGAATGAAGGTGTACATTAATTTTACCGAGGATGCTTGTGTGTTGAAAGGGTTCTTATTGTTATTATTATTAGAGTTATCTACCGGTTAAAGTGGGATTAAATGGAGGAGAGATTTTTTATTTAGAAGAAGAGAGACTTTTGAGACCTCTAGATTTTTACAGGTGCTGTCCCCAATTTCCTACGCGTTTTTTTCATCATCTCAGCATACGTCCTACCTCCATTCTTCCACAAAGCCTACTCTATTTCTTCCCCCTCCCCGCTTTCCTAACATCCTTCCTTCAATTACGGCCTTAAGCATCCCTTTGCCTCTCATTTCCTGTTCCAACCAGCTATGCTGACTACTGCTGATTTCCTCTCCTCTCCCGCCATATATTACAACAACTGTTTGCTGAAATAATACAAAAAATAATTAAATAAAAGTGTTTAAATTAAATACTCTATTTTTGTATTGATGACAGTATCAATAAACGTAAGTATAGTGGTCCACAAAAAAAATATTAAATTTTTCGATCCATGTTTCGACCTGCTAAGACATCATCAAAATTGTTGTTTGCCGAAACCTTGGTCGGAATGCTTAATTATATTTTTGATGTGAACTTTGCACATTTTGCTACATTTTCCAAAATTTATTGTTTGTTAGTGGCGCCTGAAAGTATCAAGTCTTCTAGGGAACTAGTTGTTTGTACTTAGGGTGTCGGTTTTGTTTTGATTCAGATTTCGTCTGTGTTTTGCTCATCCCCGTATTTTTCGGTGAACCCAGACTCATTTCCGAAACCGTACCCTGTGACCCAGAGCAAATCAATTATTCCTGCTAGCGGCCTCTGCGGTGTGGGTTTCGACGGGTGACAGCCGAATGCGTTTAATGGCCCGCCCTCGTTGTGATCGTGTTTTTTTACCGAGGCATGTTCGAAGCGATGCGTGATTAATGACCATTACTGACCCCCCCCTCTCGGCTTCTTAATCACACCCGATTAATCCTTCCCATATTTTTCGATCCTTCGAGTGCCTACCAAATGATGAGACGAGTGGCATCGGTGTTTGCGACGCATAGATTTCAGTATACGATGCTCGTGAACTATGGATGTGGAACTTACCCTACAGGGAAACGTGATCAATCGCTTTTATTTATGCTACAAAAGTAATGATATTCTGTGGGAGCAAAGAAAGCGAGGCTGGTCATAAAATTAGGAGGGCACAAACTGTAGCAAGTAGAGCAGTTCAATTACTTGGGTAGTACGCTAGAAGAAAATGGACATGGTAGCTAAGACATAAGGAGGAGATAGCGTTAGCGAAGAAAACGTTTGGTAATAGAAGAGAGCTGTTGAAGGGGACCTTGGGTAAGAATATAAAGAAGAGGTTGGCGAAGAGCTTGTTGTGGAGTGTAGCGTTGTATGGGGTAGAAACGTGGACTAAGAGAAAGGAAGACGAGAATAGGATACAGGCGTTCGAGATGTGGGTGTAGAGGATGGCAAACGAGAAAGTACTTGGTATGGTTGGTAAGGGAAAGAAACTTCTGGATGAGATTAGGATGTGGGGCGAAGGGTTGCTTTAGGCTTTGATAGAGGGGAGGATGTTGGGTAAGCGGGGTTGGGGAAGAAGAAAGAGATTAGGTTCTATGGATGGGATGAAGAAGGGTAGGACGTACGCTGAAAATGAAGGAACAAATATTATGAGTAGATAGGGCTCTGAAAATGTAAAAATTGTTTGAGAGGAATTTTACTCACTTCAATGTAAACCTGCCTTAACCGGTAGATTACTTTAATGTTATCAAAATCATGCATGTGTGATTTTAAGTATTCTACCTTTGTTATATGAATGCGGTATTATGATGTAAAATGATATTCTGGTCGCATCAGCGAGGCTGGTAACGTTCCGCCTAGTAACCCAATGGTCGCAGGTTCGAATCCAGCCTCTGATCGGTTGTGTTTAAGGATAAGTTTTGACGGCGCGTTATGGTCTTAGCAGTTGTAGCAGCTAAACACCCAAATCTTCTCCTTAGATATGGGGTAATATGCTATGTGTTAACTCATCTGCGATCAAGGATATCTTCTGATTCTTTATCTTATTTTTGTCCCCAGTGCAATGTGAATGCGATATAGCAGTGTTCTTAATGTTTTCGGCGTAACTTTGTGATACTCTATTGTTCAAATGAAATGAAGTAAACTTTGTATAGTCCAAAAACAATTTTTTAATTTCACTCACCGACTAAGGTTTCGATTTAAGAAATTGGCTCTTTGTTTCTTTGAAAATGACTTCATAAGTTGAAACATTGGCCAGCAAGTGAAATTAAGAATTGTATCGTGGACATAGAAATTTTTACTTAATTCCATATGAATACGGCAGTGTTTATTGACTTACGATATTAATCGAATTGATCAAGCATAAATATTTCCCTATTTTCGATGTAAAGCGGCTCCGGAATCGATTTAATGCGATGGAACTTTGATGTAAAGTTAATACTGGGAATCCAATTTGAATCCTTGTTTTTGAGCGCGACCTCGTCCATTTCCATTTCGATTTCGACCTATCGAAACGTATGCGTAATTTACGTCGCGTTGATCGTTCGGGTCCGAATTTCGAACAGCGATGCTGTGGGCTGTTCTCCACGAACGGAATGCGGAGTCATTTCCTTCTCCCCCTCCGCGGCGTAGATCCTCTCCGCTGCAGCCTCTCCCCTTCCCGCGCATTTCCTCATGCGCGGCCCGCCTCATTACCGCCCGAGTTCACTACGCATACGCTCGTTGCGACCGCCAGCAGCGGCGCGGACGCTACCGGGGAAATCCGTGTCCAGTGTTGCCGCGCCTGCAGAGAGTTGACCTCCCTTCAACTCGCGAGATAGCGATTCCAGAACGTTCCCGCGCTTCCCATTGTTTTCGATCCCTCGCGGCGTGATTTAGCGAAAGGGGTCGACCGGGATTCGCGATTCCGCGGGAGAAGGGGATTCGGAGGTTCGTGCGTTCGGTCGGTTGTTTTGTTTTGATTTGGTCGTCTTCTACCGTTGGGGGAGTGGCTGTTCTCTGCTGCTTTTGAGGTATGGGTTTTGATTTTTCGTGACTGCAGTAAGCCCTCGATTTACGCTCTCTCGATTTGCGTCTTCTCGATTTACGCTTTCAATATTCACGTCGTTTCGTGATAACGTCGTGGCTGGTAACGTGCGTCGCCATCGGTAGTTTTTCTCGAAAGTTTCGACTTTTTAAATTATCATTTCCGTAATACATACGCCTTCAATAATACCCTGAAATTATGTGTATGTTTTTCTTGTTAGTTTATTCTTAGTGTCGCCTCATTTTGAATGAGGCGATTTCATTTACGTCGCGTATTTTGTCACGCTATGTAGCAAGAGGTCCTAATTGGTTTGTGTAAAAAAGCCGTTGACCCCGCTGCGTAACTAGCAGGACATTTAATCTTGTACTGAAATCCTTGTCAAACATTTTTTCGCAGAGTAATGGGTGTTTTACCTCGTAAAAATTATAGAATTAGAGTTGAATTTTTCACTAACTTAGATGACCACTTTCTTTTATGACCATAATTAGAACTATTGAGCCGTTTCAATTTATGTATTTCTGATAACATCTTGTCTGTGAGTCCAGAATCAGTGTGCAATGCCGATAGATGTATCTTGTGTATTATATTTGACGATATTTACTTTTTTACGAAAATAATAGAAGTTAGTTACTCATCAGCGGAGGTATAGCTTGCCTTCTGAATTGAGTTCAAACTTATGCATTGTAAAATAACGCAGAACTTGCAACACGCATTGCATCAGTGATACAAGGTTTATGTTGGCCTGTATATGTGTAAGTATATGGTATACTCAAAATACAAGAATAAATATAACAGTTTATGACTTATGCCTTCTTATTTCTGCGCATAGAGTTCGGGAATAATTGAAGGGGTCGGAAATAAATAGTGCCAACCATCATTTTGAGGTTTTAGAGATATTCTTATATATTTATTTATGAAATTACTCGTTACAATTAGGCAATTGGCCTGGTGGAAACGGTCAAGAATATAACATAAGAAATTAAGTGAATACAATAAAAATATATATATACTCATTGTGAAACTCATGACTTATACATACAAGCTCTTAGTATCCACCCTGGAGTAATTTAGCTCCTACTTCCTTTCTAAATTTCTTAACATTGTTAGGAAAGGTCTTAAAAATATTTTCAGGCAACTCATTCCATTCTTTAATTCCGCGGTTTAGGAAGAAATTCTTTAGTACATCCGATTTCTGTGGCCTGTATTTTATTTTGAAACTGTGGTCCTTTCTACCAAAATAGTTGGGTTTGTCTAGCCTTTTAGTGAATTCCCCCTAAACCTTTTCTTCGTATATCGACTTTTAAATCCCACACAATCTATTTACCTTCCTCCTCAATTGGAGTGACTCCCACCCCAGTAACCCTAACATTGCTGTAACTCTCTCTGTCCTTTTGTTATTCCCTAATACATACCTGCCTGCTTTCCTCTGGACTTTCTCAAGCTTTTTAATATGCACCTTTTCCTTTGGATCCCATACCGTTTTAGCATATTCCATTGTAGGGCGGACAATTGATTGGTAGGCTAATTCTTTAGTGGCCTTGGAACTCCCCTTTAGTTTCCTCAATACCCAGTGCAGGGTTTTAAAGGCCTTCCCCGACACCTTGGCAATATGGCGGCCCCAATCTAAATTGTGGGTGAGATTTACACCTAGATAAGAGCAGCTTACACTTCTTTAAAATATAATTCCCTAATAGATTATAATCTCTATATTCTTCGGTACTTTTCCTCGTGAACGTTATTAATTTGCATTTCTTTGTGTTGACATCCATTTTGTTTTTTTAATAATCCAGGCAGTTAATTTGTCTAGGTCTTTTTGAAAGATGTCCCTGTCCCTATTATTCTTTTTTCTCCTGTAAATAATACAGTGGTTTGCAAAAAGGCGAACTATCGATTCCAATTCTATGCTAATGTCATTAATAAAAACTAAGAGCAGCAGGGTGCCCAGGACACTACCTTGGGGAACACCCGACGTGACATGGGTTTCTTTGGAGAATTCCTCTCCTATCTTCACCCTCTGAGATCACCCTGTAAGGAAATCGTTTATCCATGATTTAACCCTTCTGTCTATGTTGAATTTGTCCACTTTGTCAATCAATCCGTCGTGTGGGACCGTGTCGAAAGCTTTTTTAAAGTGTATTGTAGCCGCGTCTATTTTGCCTCCTTCATTTAAGACCTGTGCGATTTCTGCGAAGTTGAAACCTTAAAAATGTATAATTAGTGTATTGCTGAGAATTTTGTAATTTAAACCAAAGTTTTTGCGAAATTAATGTTACAGTATTTGCATGCTTCTTGCAGTTGCTTTTATTAAAAAATAAAATGTTCATATGGTCTCTGCTATGACTAGGGAAATATCTTGCTCGAACTACCTTAACTTCAAAACTCTTGGAAGTGGCGTCACTTGCCAGTTTAGGCGTTATGTTGAAAATACGCAATCCGAGACGATGCACATCGGGACAGCGTAAATCGAGGTTTTTAGCGTTCGTTTTTTCCTCGTTGAAAGCAATGACTCGTTTACAGCTCGCTTGGAGGTGGCTAAAAAAGCATGTTCAACAACAGTATTTACCCGTGTGTGAACGCACTTCTCCCTAAGTGGTTGACTCGGCTCCCATTGTTTTGGCGGGTCGAGATGGGATGTGGTGTGTATGCTTGCGGAGTCCTCATTCCCCCGGTGACGCAGGTGGCTATTCCGTTAATCAACCCGATTGAAACGGAACAAATATTTGTTCCAGATTTTCCCCCTCATTCGCACCTAAGCCTAAAAGCTCGTTAGTACACTTGTCGCCGATCGTACGATCCTGGGCTCTGATTACTTCCTAGGGAAATATGGCCGGAGGGTGAGAGAGAGAGAGATCATGGACCGTTAATTTGCACGGAGGTGTTCTGCCCTGTGCGCAGTGCGAAAGGCCGAGTCATTTGCCCGCGTCGTGTGGCTTCTTTCGTTTTAAGGGCGCCGTTCGGGTGATGGTAATCGATGCCGTTTGACGCGGTGTGTTCCTGCTCCTCCATATGCTATTTCAGGAGATTCCGCTCTGTGAAAAAGGGACAGGACTAATAAAGAGTCATTAACAATTTCTTTCGTCATTCGGCATACGTCCTAACTCCCTTCATACCATCCACAAAGCCTTTTCTCTTTCATTGCCCGCTTTATCTACGTTCTCTGCCTCCTCCTATTTTCGTCTAGCCGTTCCTCTCCTCATCTACCGTGAAGGAATATCTTTAAAAGCTTCGAAACATACTGAAATATGGAGCTTCTAAGGATAGGAAATGATTTGTGCGTAAATGGGTTTCAGGGGATAGGCTATGATACTGGTTCTTCATTTGTTTTTACTTGCATTAAATACTTCATCTGCAACCAAGCAAGCCATACCATTACTTACGCCAGCAAATCTTAATGCAAAGTAACAACTCCTTTTCAAGGAGGTTTCACCGCGACTCTGAGTCACAACAAAACTGAATTCCAACTTTTCGCTTGTACTGTTTAAAAAAAATATTGCTTTCACCGATCACAGTCCTTAACTATTTGAAAGATAGATTAGTATACGTAATATGTAGATTATTCGACGATTATTTGTTTAATGAACACTTTTTTCTGGCCAGCGCTATTTCTATTGAGCGAACGCATTTTGACTTCAGTTCCTGTAGTTATTTTGTAATGACTCAAAAACTACGATGGATTGGCGACTATATTTACGGTACGTCTGCATCCAAAATAGTTATTAAATAAAAAATCAAGGCATTCATTTAGTATGCGTTGCAGGAAGATTCATTGACTGTACTGGCTCCATAAACGGTCCCATGGCTTATTTGGCCTAATGGAATGGAGTTAAATACTCATGAGTTCCATAAGTATTCAAGATGGCGCATTTATAATGAACCGCTTGGAGGCTTAATCACTTGATAAAAGAGTTATAACGTGACGAATGACCAGTACATTTGCATATGCTGACCATTATTTATGCGCACAGGTAATTTTATGCGTAAAATTTTATGCATCGGAAAGAGAGAAAACTAAACATTCGGAAAATAACTATTCGGGGATAAGTTACGAAAGCGATAGTTCTTGCAACTGAACTGACAACTATCGATCCCATGCCTAAATGTTTGCGCAACCGGCCATAAGAGTTTAAGCTATAAGGGCTCGATCGTTCCATGGAAGCCGTCAGTTTAGGAACGATGTTTTTGTTTAAAACATAGCGGGTGATCAAAGTTTGCTGTACCTTTCAAGTTCGCTTTGATTTGCAATCACCACGCTGCATCCCAGTCGTTTCGGTCTCAATTGGTGTTCAAGCGTCTTTCGCCAAATTGTGGTATTAACTCTGCTATTCGGTGAATCCCCCGCTGTTGTGCTGAATTAGTGTGGGAAAAATATGAGGTGATGTTGTCTGCCGCTTGTGTTTTTGAGTGACAAATGGGGTCTGTTATCGAAGCCATTCCTGGAAGCGACTTACTTTAGCTCAGCTAACATTTCCCTGATTGTGTCTCCTCTTCCTGATGTTTGCCCGAGGCCTTCCCGGCATTCTCTATCTCGTAAGAGCACGTTGGGAAGTTTTAAACGTTAAGGCCATTTGGGACAATGGTGTAACTACTGAAAGCGAGGAAATGAAGCTAGGCGGAGAATGTGAGCCGTGCGATTTGTGAATTTTTCCCTATTTAGGTTGAAGAAATACATCTTATGAATCTGTAGTATAATCGGTCAATAATTATTGTAAACCTGTGAAGTCGAAAATTGTTTGCGTCATATTTCCTTTTGCGTTTAAATTCATATTCCAGGGCATAGGATAGTATAAATGATCCTCAAGTAATGTCAATATCGATGATTATTATGTTTAGTTATTGGCTCAGTAACTAGTAATGTTATGCTCGGTAGACGGAAGACTTTAAAACAAATTGATTTCTCCGCTATGTTCTACCAATTTAGGCGATGAAGTACTGGAATATTTGTTAATATTGTGAACTGGAATTTGTATAAAAGTGAACTGTTTGTGGCTTCTTGGCGTGATGAAAATGTGACGAAGTAAAACCGTATGGCAGTGTCTTAGGGTGAAAAAATGTGTATCTTATTTTTCTTAGTAGCCGATAAAAGCCATTTCTAACCGATACTGTGGTTCGTGACATGGGATTAGGTTGAGCTGTAGGTGGAATGGGGTGAATTTAATATATTTACGTCGAATATGACGCCCTTCTCTGTGATAGTTTGGATTATGCTGCCATTAACATCTATGTATATATGACTAACGCCTCAGGAGAACTGCTCCCTGTTCGATGCTTGAAATCCATTCAGTCTCCTTGGAGCAGCGTCACTTGGGTTAGAATCTCGAAGGTCGCGGGTTCTAATCCCGTTTCAGGTGTGCATGTTGTAATTGTTTTAGGATAAAGTTCTTAGCCTAGTCGGTGCGATATACGCTCAGCAGTGTTCATCACCTTGAACTAAGGTTGCCATAAGGGAGAGGTAAAATTTTAGGACATCAATGCGTCGTTATTTCATAATAATGACACTTTTTTTTAAAAACAAGTACATAATTCGTTTGATGTTCGTTCGCAGGTTTCCGCGGCGTTGATCAGATGATATCAACATTTTTCGGATGACGTCCGCGTATGTTGTTTAGGTTCACAACAGTTTCGTCAGCTATGGCGTCATCCTTCACCTGAGGACGCCAGCAGGAAGGCTGGCGAAACTGTTGTGAACATAAACAACATAACCGGACGTCACCCGAAAAATGTTGATATCACATAATTCGTTCATTAAAATACAAAGTAAAGTAGACTTAGCAGTTAGAACATTTGATATTCTCCAAAATAAATATTTTGATTAAAAATATACGCTGATAATTATGCATTATTGACTCGCTCACGCTTTTTTTATGTGCAAACATTTGGGACGATCTCGCTTTTTCAGAGCGTATAGCAACCCAACCTAAAGCCCATTCTTGATACGATTTTCGGGGATGCGATTCACGAGTGACGCCCCCCAAACAGCGTCGCCCGAAGGAACCATCTGCGCCAATGGTGCGAAGTAGGTGGAGAGAAAGATGCGCATTCCTTCCCATGCGCCGCGTTTCCTTCAGGGTGACCTTCGCTTCCTTACTTCCTGTTGCCGCCGGTGCCAATGTCCGTAACGGTTGTCTCGCTCCCTCTGCCTTCCTCTCAAAATTCTCGGACGAGCTTTTGTCGTATTGCGCAATGCTCCGCCCTGCTCATCAGAGCCGATACATCCGCGTTGTTCATCCGGGGAAGCGGAATTTCCTCGCCAGTCTGTGCCGTGAATCTCTCGTAGCCTGTCGGAGGAGGCTTCCGTAGCGAATGGTGATAGCAATAGTATCCCTCGCTCTCCCTTGTGGAAGAAGAAAGCGAAATTCTCCTCTTTTGAGTCCGGACCTGCTTCTTGCGTAATTTTTAATTATTTATTGCCCTTATTTAGGGTGAAATTGGGGCTATGCAGCCCTCTCTTACATTTAGCCCTTACATTAACACCCATGACCTGAGTGGAAGAAAACCCACCCAGGCGGGACTCGAACCCGCGATCTTCGGATTAGCAGTATTCTCGCGCCGCCATCTACCCCGGCAATGTTACAAAATGTTTGGGTGATAGCGGGGAAGGGTTGCCGTTAAGTATTTTCTTTTCGACATTCGTGATATAATTTAGAAAGATTGGAAGCTGCCTTTTGGAAGCTGCCTTCTTTGTTCATCACAATTAGTCATTCAACCCTAAGGGCAGTCCTACACTATCCTGTCACCTGCTAACCACTTTATGTCCTTGTAGCTCTTCGGTTTCATATTCCGTTTTAGTTTTTCTATGTATAGCTTTCCCTTAATTTTTTTCGTATTCTATTCCTTTAAAGCTGTATCCTCAAATTTCTCCGCATACTAGGCATCAGGGTGCTGTTAAAAAAAATTAAAAAAAAAACAAAATTTCGCCATCGTCAGGATTTGAACTCAGGCCCTCGGGATTAATACTCGGTACTCTATGCAGCAACCCGGCCCCTACTATTACTGTCTCTACTACTACTATTTTTTAGTAGGTTTATTCGTTCAGCTGCACCTTGAAGGGCGAACACTTTTGAATTTTTCACCTTACTGCGCAGTAATTTTTTCCAACATGGTCGATCGAGTCTCGAGCTTCCGTGACGAATTCAGACAGTCTCTCTCTCCCAATAGTGGACCTAAGGAAAACTATTCTATAAGGGCGCGTTATCGACCGCAGCAGATATCGTCGTGGCCACAGCCAATTGCGTCTCAAGGAATTCGGGTACTAATAATTTATTTACAATCGAAACTGTGGGGTATCTAGTTGTTGTGGTGGCTAGGTGGCTCTTAAATGTGGGTTTTCATCTCGAAGGCTCCCGGAGTAGTGGAATTTCGTTAAATTAAAATGTAATAATAATAAAACTTTGTTTCACTCCGGCAAACAACGATCACATCGAGGTAAGTTGCATCCCTGTGAAATATGGGTACCCCAGAGGAGACCCTGATTTTGGGATTACTATCTCTTTCTATGGTACAGACGCAGAAAACTGGTACATGTGTTAAAGTTTTGGATTTACTTATTTTCTATTCACCAGAAGGAACAATGCAATAGCGATGAATTAATGAGGTCTTCAAGTGTTTATTTCAAGAAGAGCCATTCATTTATGCTTTTCAAAAACTGAAAGACGAAGCTTATGTTTCCCGGTTCAGCTGAGTGGGAACGGAAACGCTTTGATATAAGATATGCTTAACATTTCTTAAATGCTTCATTGTTTGGTTTTGGAATTTTAGCACCATGGTTTGATCTTAGTTGTTTTTAATGTTCTCTTGATACCGCTGTTTTCATTCCTGATGTTGATTTTTTAAATCTAATTTTTCTAGCTGAAGCATTTTATCGTTGAAAGTAATATATCTTATGTGTATCCTGGCATACTCAAGTTTCACTACCAAGGATGAACATAAGTATGCAAAGGCTAAATGCAGTGGGCATGAGTTATCTGAGAAAGTGTTTGCGGTAAAAGTAGGAGGGATAGGGAATGGAATGAGTGGGTGACGAAAGAAAGTGGAAATGATGCCCCTGTGATGGATGCATATGAAAAGAGCCAGCTCCGTTGGTTTGGCTATGCTGAGAGAATTTATGAGAGTCGAGTAACAACTAAAAATGTATATGATGGTGGAGTGAATGGTTTGAGAGGAAGGGGTAGACCGAGAAAGTATTGGGTGTATGTGATGGAAGGGGCTCTTAAAGGGGAGGAATATTAGGAGTCTTAAGATATAGGGGAGGGTGTACGAAACTGTGCATGAACGTGGCAGAAGCAAAGTAGCATTGCAAGGCTAGGGTAGTATGAAGGAAGTTGTTAAAATCGAAGCCAGTTTTCTAGGTATAAATCCTATAATTTAGCTCTTTTGATAATGCCTGCCCTGAAAGGGAACGGCGTGATGGGTGTGTATGTATGTAACATACCTGAAACGGAGTGAAAACATATGGCCCCAAAGCAGAACATCAAGTGACACAACGGCGCGACATTGTCGCAGAGCGAAAGTGAGGGCTGCAGAAAGATATCGTATACACTGAAAAAAAATATTGGAACGCAGCGTTCAATAATTCAATAGAAAAACGACAAAAACACTTGATTTGCTTACTTATTCACCAATAAAATCTCTATGATTAATTTATCACTAAAATGCTCGCACGTACAGAAAGATAAAACACGTACTGTTTTGGGGGCATGGTTGTTCAAGTGTTTTAAATTGCCGTAATCGCGGGTCTATCTCCTTTAACCCCCATCCTTCTTCCCCTCACGAATTGAAATCTCAAGGTCGCCGATAATGGCATTCACATGCATTCAACCCCTTGGGTTCACATCACATTTTTTCCCCGTCGGTGGAAAAATCTCTTCCCTGCATTAATGGGAAAATTAGGCACGACAGTAGTGAAGATTAATCGACTTAATAACTCGGCGGGGGCGAGGAATTACGAGGGGCCGTCGCGTCGGAGGAAATTTCGTCGCTACATTCTCCATCTCCACAGTCGCTTTCCGCCTGACGTTCTTCCTCAAATGTTTTCTTCATAGCCTTTCCCTGCTATTTCATTTTGCTTGACACACTCCACCTTGGGGTAGAGATTAATAACGTGTCCGAAGCTGAAAGAACTATCAATCGATACGCTAAAAAGTATGCAAGCAAATCAGTTGCCGATTTAACTATGGGCGGTCGCCGGGAGCCCATGAACTCGTTTGGACCCACACAATTCCAAGCTAAGATGTGTAAATATCATTTGCATGATAATGTTTTACTTGAACAAATCTTAAATTATAACTAGGCTCCCACGCACATTTCGTACGCAGAATCGCAATATACTTTATTTGATTATACCATATGATTTTCATTTTTATAAATTAATTTTACTGCGCGTGATCAAACAAATGATCTGAATGTAAAAATATAGTTATTTTAATATTATTAATGTTTTTCATTAATTGCCGTGTTCAACAAAAAAATAAACTCAAGAATCTAGCCTATCTTTAAGTAAATTTTTGTGGAGCTTAAAAATTATAGTTGTAAATTGATCAAATTAATAAGTCTATTAAACTACATCTATATTGGTTTATTTTTAGCCCTACATCCCGGGATCCTCAAACACCGAAATCTGCCACTGAAGCGAATAAGTTATAGATTGACTTCAACAATAACAACATCGGTCCATCAAGGATTCATCTTATCTTATTGTGAAAGCAGTGGATTGCCTCTGGTGTTGAGGCAACCTTCGTCAAAAAGTTAACATTGTTAGCCAGCATTTTTCATTGTGACAACAAACATTTCACATTACATCGTGAGAAATAAACATTTTTGCATCGCATACGTCATATGACGCATGTAGTTACTGTTACTCCAAGTAATTAATGCCTATTATTTTTTTTTATTTTGTCCTCCTTGGCCAGTAGCCTAGTAATAGTAGTCAAAATGAATCGGTCTTGTATTTCCTGCAAACTGACATTTTGAAGTATATCTGATAGTGTTTTTGTAGTGTATTATAATATTTTTGCATTATGTGCTTTTAAGTGAGTCTGCATCATCATTGGTATCCTACCAAATAAATGGTGGGTCCTAAAACAGTCGGGCTTATAATTGCCTTGACTACGGTAGTCGTATAATAACCCTTCCTGGACCAAATTTTTATTCCTGTGAAATGATTTTTTTCCTCCTTATCATTGAATAATGAAATGCACAGGAAAAACTTGATTTTTTAAAAAATAACTTTAATGGAACCGAATTCGGACCATAGGGCATGGGTAAATGAGCTGAGTTGACTTCAGAGGTATTGGCACACATGACGTGAAGGGGTTAATGTTTCTTTCCCAAAGTTGTATTTTTTTGCAATTTAACTCTTTTTAAACACTTCGCATCTCTTGACTCCCTTCATACCTCCGCAGATTCCTAGTCTGCGTATACCTCACTCAAGCTTTCCCAATATTCTACCCTCCGTCACCCTCTTCAACCTTACCCCTTAGTATGTCCTCCTTACCTGTCCATGTCCTGTCTTTCCCCTTAGTGTCCTCCCGCCACTATTGTTTCCACCTAATTTCTCCCATAAGCTACCTTTCCTCTCCTACTCTATCCAGCACCCTCTCTTATGTTTTCCTCTCCACACCCACATCTACATCTCAAAATCCTCTAGCTGCCGCTTGTCTTCTTTTCGCAGAAGCGAAAGAGGTAGTAGACCTCTATTTGTTAAACTATCTGAAACTTAAATGATGATTTTAATTATGAATACGGCACAGGAATGAGTGAATTTGTGAATCATTGACGAATGAGTATGCTTAAAAAAAGCAAAGATTATTGTATGTTACATATTATGAGGTTTCTTATTGGTCAATTTTTATTTTATCTTACCGCACTTTACTGTATAAACGGAATGCCTTCTCCGTATCCCGGTCTTAAGTTGTCTGTGATTTGGGCGGTAAACGATGCGGGTAAATCACCTATTTTATGCCATTTTAAAAGTGCATTACATGTCTTTGTAGCGCTTGTCCTTGAAATTTTGCGTAAAAGAACATAATTTATTCTAAGGTTCATATGACAAAATTATGCTACTCTATTTTCATCTTTTGTTAAAAACATTTTACTTTCTAGTGAAAGAAAGAAGAAACTCTTTATTTCATGGTTTTGTGTAGTGAAGCGCGTCATAATTCGTGTTTTTGTTTTAAATTTGGTATTTAATTCTGCTTGAGTACCGCATATTAGTGATCTCATTGCATCAATAAACTGCTAATTGTGTTATCATCGATAGATTTCAGGAGTTTCTTACACTTTTTATATGATAGTCTAGGTTTCCCCTATTTTCTCTGCTTTAGCGTAGTTTTCCTTCTCTCCGTTTGTTAAAGGCTTATAAACTCTCTTGATTTTTATCCCCATCTGCAGGAAACGCAGGTTTTGTTCCATCCTATATCCTCCTACGTCCCCCGTATCCTCTCCATCTGCTTCTTGTCCTCTGTAAGTAATTGAGTTTTGTTCAGATAATGAATTGGCGCATTTGAGGGCTGGAACGGACGATTAACCGAAAGGAAACGACGCTTGCCTCTGGCAATGTGATATTTTCTTTATTTTCGCAATGTTCTCCTCGCTTGGAGATCGGGTAAACGTCTACATCGAGACATTAATACAAGCCTTGATACTGGTGATTATACTAATTGGTCGTCACCGTTCTGTATCACCATCACCCGTGTATTATCTACAAAGAGGGAAATTAACGCATGTTCTCACAAGGATGATACCTCCGTCCTAACCCCACTCTCGTCCATTTTGCATGCTAAAATGTTCCTCAAATTGTTGGAAGAATCAATTTAGAGGTGATCTAAGGCCGACATTATGCTCTTAAAAGACCACAACTGTTGCTTACGTACACTGAGTTTTATTTTTATTTTGCTTTAAATGTGATTTTCCGGTGCCACGGTAAAATTTAAACTATTACAGTAGCGTTTAATTATCCAACTGTAGGAATAATCTCCGGATGGGCTCCTAGAAAGATTTCTTTTTAGTTTCAGTGTCATTCCGTATTATTTTTTTATTATTTGGGTAATATACCGGTTGAGGTCAGTCCAAATGGAAGAGAGTAAAAATCCTCGAAGAATTTTTCATGCACAGGGCCCTGTAGCCTTATGAAACGCTTTCGGCAAATTTACCGTCTCCTTTTCCCTCCCGTGACTCATTTTTCTTAATATTTTACGGCTTAATGTGTGTCAGTATTAAAATATCCTTAAGTTTCTTCATAGTAAAGGGTGTCTGTCTGCATAGCTTTGAGGAATTTTAATACGTTCAGTAATTTGATTAATCTGTTTCATGGCCGAGTAGTAATCCGTTTACGAAGGGCTGTGACTTCAATGCTGAGATTTATGGCTTCGTTGAGTTGGCGTGGAATTTAAATCTGGATTTCCCCCCCAGTCACGCAAACAGGTGCCTTAATGACCGAGTAATTTCGCAGCCTACTCCAGCCCCACAGAAATGACGTCGGTTTCCCAAAGAAGGTTTGGATTACGAAAATATTTTTCGATAGTAAATAGGTTCTTGATTATATAAGGCACTAGACATTTGATTACCTACTTATGCCAAGCGTAAGAGTGTTCTGTAATATTAGATAGATAAAGCTAGCGAAGAGTATAGTATGGAGTGTAGCATTGTATGGTGCAGAAACGGAATTCTCGTTATGGTGGGTGAGGAGAAGAAACTTCTAGATGAGGTTAGGAGAAGGCTTAGTAGGTGGTTGAAACGGGAGATTAGAGGCGAAGGGATGCTGAAAGCCGTGATAGAGGGGAGGATGTCGGATAAGCGGGGAAGGGGAAAGAGAATAGGCTTTATGGACGGGATGAAGAGAGGTAGGACGTACTTATGCTGAGATTAAGAAAGCAGATGTTTACTCACTTTCTTTTAAACCTACCCCACTGTACCACTGTTCCACGGTAAAAGGACATAAATGTTATTTTATTCATATTCTGGATACCTACAAGAAACATATCCTCTATCTGATATGAACAATAAAATTGTACCTTTCCAAGCTATTTCTCTCGTAAATTGAACTAGAAATTACATGGTGTAAAAGGCGACAGTGTGAGTACAACGGGGAAAAAAGTATTTTTCTCTCTTAAATATATGCTATCTTCACGGAAACATGTTTATATGCAGCGTAAACTCCCGGGAAACATTAAAAATAAAATACATGCATCATACTGCCTTATTTTGTGGGTTATTTGCTAATTACTGCGATAATTAAAGTCAAAATGTGGTAAGTCCATAGAAATAGCGCTGCAGTCGGCTCTTATGGCTATAAAAAATTGTTCATTAAAAATATTTTCGTGGAATAATCTTCATATTTTGTACCTCAATTTTGGTTTTCAACTGTTAATGCGTGTCATCAGCGAAAGCAGGATTTTTTTACCAATTAAACAAATAGTTAGAATTTAGTATTCGTTCTGACCACGTTCTGACTCACACTGTCTCTGTCGTCTGACTCATCTTTTAACAAGTACATTGTCATATTTATAATAAGTCCCTAATCATGCACTTCTATCGGAATTAGCTTGGACATTCTCACAGCTTAGGAATGTGTGAAAAAAACCCAAATTGTCTCGCTGTACAAAAGTGTTTTTTTTTGCCCCGGAGACCAACTTCCTGTTGTGTTTCTACCCTCATTTCGTCCTTATGATTTGGATGATATAGCTTTCGTATTAATCTATTTGCTTGACTTAAAGTTACCCATAATTTACGCGCTTGTAAAATATTTCACCAATTTTTCTCTTTTTTCTTTGTCTTGCAAAGCGTGTCGACAGCTATGGTGAAACGATTGGTGAAAGCATTTTTTAGCGATATCAATGAAATTCCTCGATTCCCCCGCGGTTGTATTGGAAAGAAAACCTTCAACCCTGGTTTCAGTTTCGATACGTGGGCGTAGTGATAAGTCAGTAATTGAATTAACTTCAACGAAAATAAATGCTGATAATCGTTAGCAACCTGTGCTGTCTTGCTTTTCTATTTTTTTGTCTTCCCAATAGTCACCTTTCTATTATTTTTAGCTCGATTTTTGTGGATTTTCGAGTAACTTTGTAAACATTTAACCAAAATGAGGATATTACGTTGAAGGGATCCGGACACGTTCGGAAAGTAACTTTGGAGTACCTTACGAAAGGAGAACTCATTGCAATTTTCCACAGATACATTTAAAATGCAACCGGTTCCGATGTTTTACACCATTGTCAAGAACTTAACATGACTTCTAGGGCTAGGGACTAGGGATTGACAACTATGCAAGACATGGAAACTGGCCGCATTAAAAATTTATCCGTGGAAAATTGCTAAGAGTCCTTCTTTCTCTATGTATAAGTTCCACAACATCTGTCCTGAGACAGCGTTATTAATTTGGAATATCTGTCTGCTGGTGTCTTGTTGCAGGTTCGTCATCCGTTAGATAGTCCTAATTGAAAGTACAAAGACATCGCGAAAAGCATACCAATGCCGTAATTCCGAAAAAAAGCCTCGGTTAAAGCTACTTTTCGTAATTTGTTATAAAATGTTGCTTTTATAGTTTTACTTCAGTGACGATGAGGTTATTATTTTATTTAGAACTTCCCTGTTTTACCTGAATAGTCCCAGAGTCACTCCAGCACCCGAAAGTTAAAAAAAATATGAAAGCCCTTTTTTCCCTGCACACATTTCCCTTCCATTAACGCCCTCTATGAATTTTTCACGGCGCTCGCATTAGCCGAGGTGTGGCCTCGTGGTGTTCCTCCATCCTTTCCTCCCAACTCCGTTAATCCCTCTCTCCCAGTCTCTTCATTGGACTCCTCCCGTGGCCGACTCCTTACTGTAGTAGGGACTGACATCTGGGCAGATTTGATTCGAAAATTAGAAGAGGAAATGAAGTTTCCGATTCGTTCGTTAAAAATTGATGCGAAACAGCGGAATTCGCTTCGCGTTGTTATTGATTAACCGGGATGGGAGATGAAGGGAGCTTTTTGATTCTAGATTTTTATAAGCTTTCATTTGTTCTGGTTCATCGATTGATTTTAAGATAATCCAGACGACATGATTTTTAGACAGCCATACCGGATTCATGAGTTTATTAGGCTTAAGAATGCCTAACATGAGGGTTCACGGATATTCGTCATTTTGTTCGGGAATATTATGATGAGAATATTCAGTAAAGAGTTAACTACAGCTCACTATTGTTGTGTGTATCAGGTGGTGATTTTTAAGGAATTGTTTTTAGTTAGTTTCCTATCACGTTACGACAAATATCAATCGGCCACATCGGTTTCGCTTAGGTAGCGCGACGGTTACATGCTATGTAGGTTTTGTGAAAACGGTTTGAAAGTTAGAGTTCGAGTTTGCTTTGTCCGGAATACTTTTTAATAATAATTTATCCTTCTCGTTCCTCAGTGAAATTACTGTTTATTTATTTCCTCGAACTCCTCTAACAAAATTCCAAAAATCTTCAGTCACAATACGAACGATAAGGGGTTTTCACCAAAATTAGAACGTGATATTATAAGAGAATTATAAAGGTAATGCGGACGGAGAACTCATTTATACGTCATTTGATACTACTTTGATAGGAAGAAGGAACCTTTGTACCTATTATTTCGGCAGTGTATCACTCTAATTTTATCGCTTCTATGATTTTTAGAGATATAGTGCGTGGTCAAAATAATATCCTCCGTGTCTTGCTGAAGCTCGCTTGTTATCAATTTTCAATTGATTTAAGTCTAGCGTGTAGGCTCCGAGTCTCTAGTGGCTCCCAACCTAATCCTTCCATCAACTATGTGACACTTTCTGTTCGCTCGTTGCAGTTTTTAACGATGCGTGCGGCTTTTATTGTATTTTATTTACTCCGCGAATAAAATCTTTCTGTGCATGGTTAGGAATTCTCGCGGTGTATTTGAGATGTTGCCTAGCAAAAGGTGAAACTAAACTCATGATGATGAAATACAGTGAAGTCTCGTTTATCCAATGTAATTTGGACTAAGGCCCTCTCGGATAACACGAAAGTATGATGTGCAGGAATGAATTGCGACTTCGATTAGATATTTCTATTCTTTTCCGTACTTCATTTTTAGACTTGATAGGGATAAAATATTTCTGAGATTCGGCTTTTATTTTGAAGTCGAGTGATAGCTGAATATGTATAGCCGATGGTCGTATGAATGACCTAAGGTGTCTCGGTAGAGCAGCAACATAAATGTTTGTACCTCAGATAATACGGAACCTTGGTAAATCGGGACTAGGACAATCGTGAATATAAAGTACATCTACATCCACAAAATACCCCGCAATCCACCTCAAGGGTGTGTGGCAGGGGGTGAGTAGTGACCAATATGCATTAAACTATACCCCATTAAAGGGTAGCCATGTCCACAGCCTTGAAAATGACAGGAAAGTCTCCTGCCGAAACGTCGGCAATAATGGAAAGTCTAACCCGTTGGGAAACCCGAGAACAACTCATCAGCATCATTGGCCGGGAAAGCCTAAAATCATACATATACCCTATTAAAATTAGTGTAACTACGACTATTGATTCATTAGCATAAATCGCTTATGCTTGACAGGAGGCGAAGCCTCACAAGCATGTACTTCACTCTAGGTATGGTACCAATGTTAGAAGGACCGTTAGTATTTATGTATTTTGCAACTACATAAATGGAAAGAGATTCAAGAGTTATGCTGAAAACGTACAAGGCGTACTGTATAATCTATGGGGGCATTAAAGTATGCATGCTTGCATGATCTGATTGCGCGTTGGTTGTGCCTCGGCCTTCAAGATGTGAAAATCCGCAAATAGAGGGTGTCCGCATCACGCTAGATGAGGGTGACGCGCAGGAACCCCCAAACTGCGACGTTACTCTCTGTTGTGGTCGCGTAAAAAAAAGGGAAGGGGATTCCCATCTGCGAACGGCCCGGCCATTTACCTCGCGATGGCGACCCAATGGCTGTCTCGTCTCAGGATATTTCCCATTTGGTTTTAGAGTGTCGCGGCGATGACTCTTGCGTCCCTCCCGCCCCCCGACGCTCACCGACGCCCACACTCAAGCTGTGGCGTCGTTCCAGCCGAGGCCGAGGGGGGCGGGATGTGCGCCGCCGCTTTGCATCCTTCTCGGAAGAGGCAGAGAGAACGATCGTTGAGTCAAGGCCACTTTCCCTTGCGGAAGAACGAAAGGGTCTTGGGAAAACCTTTGGACGGCCGTGGGCTATGGTTAGTCATGATTTTTGTTTTCCCCTCCATTAGCCCTTTTCTGCCTTGTCGTCCATGATAATGGACGTGGTATTTTAACGTTTACGAAAATTCTTGCTCAAAAAGACTGCGTTTTACTATGCATTATTTTATTATTTTTTATTATTGCCAATAGTAATATTACCTAAACGCTTAAGTAATTAATGGAGACTGTATTGCTGGGTTTTAAGTTCTCCTTTAGTTTCAAGCATCAAAGATTTCCACAAAGTTTCGCTTGAGACGGTCAGCTACAACCTGTTAGTCGCGATATCCATAGACAACAGGTTATGGTTATTTTACTTAAACGCTGAAATAATTAGTGTACATTGCAGTGTTTTAAGTTTACCTTAAGTATGTTTACCAAGCATGAGAGAATTCCACAAACTTACTCGTGAAACTGCAAACTACAACCTTGTAGTCGCGATGTCCATTACGAAGAGCCTGTGATCATTTATTGTATTGGACATGATTGACTTAAATATGATATTTTGCATCAAGAAATTTAAAAAAAATTATAAACCAAACCAGTTCCTGTTGAAGGACGACATGACCGAAGAAGCTTAGGCGACTCCAGTGATTTTTTGAAGCGTGAACTGCGGTAAATTTAACAAAAGTGTTCCTAATCAGCGCTGTTGATGTTTCCGAAAATTGGTCTTTGAGGAAAAAGGTATAGCGTGGAATATTTTGGCTTAGAATAATATCTTTGAAAGTCTCCTTCGCATTATACTCGAATACTTATAACTGCAAACATTTGAATGTTTGTTACTGTCTCCGCACGCATTTCAGCGCGTCTATAAAATATCGATACGGTATAAATATATTTGCCGTTCATGGTACGAAGATTCATAGTATAAGTACACTGGGAAAGCGTCTTGAAGAGTAAAATTAAAAAGGTAAAATTGAATGGTTCTTTGTTATCTAAATTTCACTTCAGCATGGGTATAGTAGCAAAGGCGTTAGAATGAGAATAGCGTTAGCGAAAGGAGCGCTCAGTAATAGAAGGGGGCTGATAACGGGGACGTTGGGTAAGCAAGTAAAGAAGAGGCTGGTGAAGAGTTTGATAAGGAGTTAAGCGTTGTATGTGGCAGAAACTTGGACTATGCGATAGTAAGACGAGAATAGGCAGCACGCGTTCAAGATGTGGGTGTATAGGCAAACGAGGAAATGCTTGATATGGTTGATAAGGAAAGGAAACTTCTGGGAGAGATGAGGAGCAGGCAAAGTAGGCGGTTGGAAGAGTTTAATATGGAGTGTGGCGTTGTTTTGGGCAGAAACGTGGACTCTTGAGAAAAGAAGAGTCAAAGAAAGAGAAGAGGAAAATAGGCTGCAGGGGTGAATGGGTGGTTAAGGTTGTGATAGATGGGAGGGTATTGGGTAAGTGAGGAAGGTAAAGAGGGAGAAAAGGTTTTACGGACGGGATGAAGAAGGGTAGGACGTACGCTGAGATGACGAAAAAAATCGAGGTTGGTGACGTGGGCCTGCACCTTAAAAACTCTGGAGGAATTTTTCTCACAATCATTTAAACTTACCTTAACCGGTAGATTACGCAGCAATAATAATTATTAAGTCGTATATTCAGGATCGTTTTATATTCTGGCCAATTCGGTAGCAGATGTAGATGCTCGCGAATGCCAAGAATGTCGGGTTTGAGCCGTTCGTTGGCTGCATGGCTTTGTTGGTGGGGAGTGGAACGGCACCTTCGCTTTGCGTTTGCGAAAGAACCGCGGCGCCCAGGCGCGGTTTCAAACTCGTCGGATTTCTAGGAAACGATACGAATGTGTGTACACACTCAAACGCTCGCGCGCACACACACACACACTCTCCTAGTCGTGTGAAACTCGGTCGTCGCTCGATCGCACCCATCGCCGTAACTTCCTCCTCTTTGCCGCGGAAAGATAAAAAGAGTGAAGGCTGGTGAGCGCGCGTGGGTCTGACGGGAGATGATATTGTGCTTTGGATTTTGCTCGGCGCTCTGGAATTCCTCGCCGAGATAAGTTTCGAGAGTTGTAAAATCTCGGTCTGTTTATTGATGCCTCCCCTCATTCGCGCTTTCGTGCCACTCGGTGAAGAATTGCTGAGGAAAACTTGGAGGTATTTGTTTGTGCTACCGGCTGTTTCACGCTTCATTAACCGGGGGCATTGCGATACATCGAGCAGCGTCGCTGTTGGTCCGAAAACTATAGTTATCCTGGTTGTCTTATTTTCCCCTGTAACCTTCCCCATGGACTTAAACCTGTTGAGAAGTAGTTATCTTCTGAGAAGAAGTAGTTGAACATTATTAACATTCCATATCCATTCAGATATGCTTTAATCGGTAGACTCCCTCCAATAATAATAATAATGGCACAGTGCATGGCTGACATTACTTCAATTCGTTCATATTATTCTTCATCGTCCCTTAAAAAAAATAAAAAGGTGCTATCGGTTAGGAAAATTTATAAAAAAATAAACGCTCTCATAACGATGGCGCCATGTTGATCTAAAGCTATTAAAATTTTCGTTTTGCTTTTGCAATTGTCTGCATCTGGCCACAAGCTCATAATTGTTTGGCAATGGGTTATGTGCCCTCAGTCGGAACGAACCCATTGTACTCCTGAACCCAGCAAACCCGAGTTCAACATCAATTTTGAGGATACCGGGACTAGCCACGGTATTTACCTTAACGGAGTCACCCGCAAGTGCACATTAAGTGCGATATTCCACAGAGTAAAAATCATTCGCTCTGACCGGGATTCGAACCCACAAAGTAATCCACAGGGGAGAAGGACACCTCGGAAGTTTAACTGGTTAAAGCACCCGGCGCGAAATCGAGGGATCGATTCGATTCGGAATTCGAATCCCGGTCAAGGCGAATGATTTTTCCTCTGTGGAATATCGCGAGTTCAACATGATGGAATAATAATGGAGATACGGTTTATTTCCAACACCTTGTCTAATTTCTTTAAACGTGTTGAATGGTATAGTTTTAAGTGACGCTTGAGTCATTATCTGATTACGAGTTCGCTTTAATATGTCCCTATTAATAACAGAGGTTACTACTTCCTTCTGATTTCCATTCAGCCTTGTCTTTTCTCAAAAATAGTTATCTAGCCTGTGCTGCGTTACAGGCATGATTTATTTTTGTGCATTTCGCGGAAACAACTAAGTAGTTGTTTCTTTGTCAGATAAGTTCCTTCCTCGCCCTTAATTTTTTTCAGCTTCAATTTTTATCGTACGTTTTAGAATTTTCGCGGAATGACATTCCTGAATTGATTTTCACTGTGGGAGAGGAAGTTCAAATACTTCTGATCAAGGAGATAACAGCATCAGAACGAAGAGGTAGGAAGAAATGGAAACGTATTGTAATCGAAAAATGAGTTCGATGAAATAGATGAAATACCAATGAAGTCTAACGAAGAGCTGGAGAGGAAAGGTGTTTTATAGAATTTCTGAAAATACGAAGAGACAGTGTTGCGTTGCATGGGGCAGAAACGTGGACTCAGAGAAAGGGAGATGAGAGTAGGCTGCCGGCGTTTGAGAATTGGGTGTGGAGGAGAATGAAGAACGTGGACGGAAAGAAAGACAAACGAGGAAGATCTCGGTATAATGGGTGAGGAGAGGAAACTTCTGGAGGAGATGAGGGGAAGGCAGAGATGGTGGTTGGAAGAGGTAACGATGGACGAAGGGTTGCTTAAGACAGTGATAGAGGGGAGGATGTTTGGCAAGTGGGAAAGGGGAAGAAGGAGAATAGGTTTTTGGACGGGATAAGAAGGGTAGGATTTATGAAGAATTAAATCGTGTAGGTGGATAGGTCCCTGAATATATAAAAATCTTCCGGATTTTTACTTTCTTCCATTCGAACCTACATTAACTTATAGATTGCCCTAGTAATGATGCTTATTTGACACATTCTGCGACATGTCAGTATCTTGAAAGCAATGATTGAAGGAAAAATGAATGAGGAAAACTATCAAGGATGGAAATCATCAGGCGAATCGTGTGCGAAGCTTAAAATGGAGAAGATTGAAGAAACATAGCCGAAAGGGTAATAGAGTGGAGAGTTACGGAAAACCAATATTCGTATTGATTACTGTTCGTTATGACTAACGGATATTGACTTGTTTTTGTAAACAGAACGAGCTGATGTAATTGACCGATAGATGAAATAACACGAATGTTTCTTATAAGATTGCGCGTTTCACCTCAGGTTCAAGGCCTTACCCCTCAGACATCATCATCGTGCTGATAAGAAAACATCCCTAAATGTGCGCAATGGGTATTTTACGGCGCGAAAATTTTCCGTTCGGACCTATCTTTATTGTCGAGGAGGGAAAGCCTTGATTACTCACGTGCCATGCCCACGCTTTTCAAAAATTTCTGTTTCAACGGAGTGGTCGACGGTCTGTTTTTATTCGCACGCTTTCGATCAGAGGGTAAGGTCAAGTCTTTGTGTGGGTGGCACGGCTCACAGGGGTCACCTCATCCGATTATTCCGCTGACGAAGCTTCTGTGTGTGAGTCATGGACGTGGCTCGTGATTCCGCCTTGACGAAGGGGCTTTTTGAAGTTTTGTTTTCTGTCGCTTGAAACTTCGCTTCGATCTGCTGGAAAGCCTTGATCGGTGCCTACGGCACGGTCAAGGTGGGCGACCTAATTTCATTGAAACGTTGGAAGAAAAGTTTGGCTTTGACCTCAAGTTTTTCGTCCTTGTTCGGGTCCTCCTCTATGTAGCACTGGTACAGTCTACGAAGATAATAATTCGTTTGAATATGTTCTCCTGATATGGTGGAGAATGTAAATCGCCGTTTCATTTTATTAATCAGCTGTAGATTTATTTCGAAAGTTTATTTGAAGGTTCTGGCTTCTCTTGGTGAAATTCCTTCATGATGAGGGTAAAGTAAACACTGCAATTCCACAAAAATTATATATGTTACCGTCAAAACCCGAAAACAGTTTACACCCGAATTACCTAGTTACAGCTAGTTTTATCAGAGCCCCTTCGTTCATAGTAGTAGTAACTAGGCAATATTAGAATTCACATTTTTCGTTAGAAAAGTCTAGTTTTCACTAAATGTTTTCTACTTAAGAATGAGACAGACATAGTAATTTTCCACACTTAAATTTATTCTCTCGACCGGTTTTAACGTTTACACGTCATTTTCAAGAGCTATCTTGAAACAGCTCTTGAAAATGACGTGTAAACGTTAAAACCGGTCGAGAGAATAAATTTAAGTGTGGAAAATTACTATGTCTGTCTCATTCTTAAGTACAATGAATTTCCACAAAGTGAACTCGTCTACAATCAATCTGAAATGTTTTCTAGGTATAACTAGGGATAATAACATGTGTTACCGTGGAAACCTGAAATCAGTTAATACCCCCAATTACCTTGGTAGAACTAGTTTTATCAGAGCCCCTTCTTTAATACTTCATAGTAGTAACTTGTCAATACTAGAAATAACAATTTTTGTTCGTTAATTCTTGACCTTGAAAACCACTTTTAGTTGACTCACTGCAGGCAAAACTATTTTCAACTAGTAAAAACTGTTAACGATTGAAAACAATAACATTTTCAGTTATGTAATTCTAGTTTTTCCTAAAACCTATCAGTGAACTCTAGTATTGCCTATTTTCTACTAGTATTAACGAAGGGGCTTTGATAAAACTTGCTGTAACTAGGTTATTCGGGTATAAACTGTTTTCGGGTTTAATCGGTAGCATACATTAGAAACAGTATGTGAAAACTTTGTGCGTAGCGTGGCATTCTATGGATCGGAAACATAGAACATTGGAAAAGTAGACCAAAAAAGATTTTGGAGCATTCAAAGCCTGCAGTTGGAGGAGGACACTGAAGATCAAATGGACGGATAAAATACGAAATGAAGAAGTATATAGAGGAGTAGAAGAGGAAAGGACCTGATGGAACACTATACAGTAAAGAAGAACCTGATGGATTGGGTAAACTCTGAGGCATAGTGGGTTTGTGAGGATTATAAATGAAGGAAAAGTAGAGGGAAAAGTTGGAAGAGGAAGGCCTAGGGAAAAATACACTGACCAAATCAAGAAGAAAGTACATAAGGACTACCACGGAGTAAGGGAACAAGCATTAGATAGTGAAGGATGGAGGGCTGTAGGGAAGGATAGACCATTCTTGGGGTTGAACCACAATGATGGTTGTCATGACTCGTAGTTTTGACTGTGATCGAAGTGCAATATTTGGGAATAGAATTGCTGCATGAGGTCTTGATGTAACGCAGATGGAATATTCCATTCGTTATAGAATTCGGCAAACGTTTTTTCTATCTCGGAATGACGGCTCCTGCACTACTGAATTGAGTTTAACCCGGATATTTCGGAATCGTTGATTTTTCAGTCTGGTCATTGAATGTGGAATAAAAAGGGAAGAATGCAAAAAAGTCAAAAGCCGTTACCCTATGTCCCTTCATTTCTTCCAGCAGCAGCAAGCAAGCAATTTCTGCAGCAAGATGTGTATTTCGATCGTTTGGAGTGGAAATACTTGCCGATTCAACATTTTACGAGCGAAATTATTTATAGCGGTGGTTATTCTTTTAATTGACCTGTACCCCATTTCCCGACTTAACCAATTATGTTTATGCTAATGAGTGAATGTAGGGCTTAGGCATACCCTTGGGGCCTGTTCATTGTTCTAATTTCACTATGCATATTGTATTCGTTTTTTCGTGTCATTTCAACGCTATCGTCAATATTAATGAATTTTGCGCCTCGTTACTCCTGAACAGGGTTTGAATATGGGTCTACTGGGTTCATGGTCGTTCCATCATTCTTTTTATCGTGATCTCTAAAAACCTTTGACCCGAAAAACGTGAGTATATTGCAGTTATTTAGCTCAATTCGCCTCCAATTTTTATTTGTGGTATACCCAAAGAATAAGATGGATAGGTGCCATTATTTCACTTCCAGGAATTTTTAAAGAAATGTATGATTCTCATATCGGTTTGTCTGCAAAATTACACATCAGTGTGACGAAAAAAAAACACTTGTATTTTACTTATAGAAATTCTTTGTACGACGTGTTTCACTGACGTAAGGTATCATCAGATGCAAAAAATAGAAATCAGCAAGGGTTTTGTTCATTTTATCGTTGCTTTTTGTTGTTCTTAAGTGCTTGGCGTGGTTGATGAGAAAATGGAACTTCTGGAGGGGATTAGGATGAGGCAAAGTAGGTAGTTGGGGCAGGTAACGAGGGGAGAAGGGTTGCCTAAGGCCGTGACAGAGGGGAGGATGTTGGGTAGACGTTGGAAGAAGGGGAATAGGCTTTATGGACTGAATGGAGGTGGGACGTATGCTGAGATGAAGAAAGAACTTATATTGGTATATAGAGGTCTACGCCTGTAAAATCTAGAGGATTTATACTGTCTTTAAAATTTAAAACCTCTACCGGTAGATTACTCTAGTAAAAATAAAATAGTTATTTTATATAGTTCGTATAAGTGAAGCCTGGTATGGTAATTTCTTTTCTCATTTAGGTAGTTTCATTCATACCCCGTGTTATTTAAATTTAATTTGAGAAAATAAATAAGGTGGAAAGGTAGGATTGTATGGACATATACAGAGTGAATTTCTTTTTATGAGAAAACAGCATAGGTAATAAAAGCATGAAGTTTCTTTCCACAGTAGGAATTTCCCAACGAAAAAGCTAGGTGTAATTGTAGGACAACATATCTCTAGCCATATCTGCATACTTAACTTAGTATTACAAATTTCTCTTTGAGGATTAGACATTTTTTCTTGAGCTTGAAAAGAAAATATTTTTCCCTTTTTGGGGAATTCATGCACACTTACGAAACCTCTGCCTCTTAACTTTTTATTTTTTACCCACACTATACACCGCCCTCTTTTTGTTGATAGGACCCCAGCCGAATGTTTTTGCCGTTTTATTATCTTTTTCCTTCCACTATCTTGATCCCGAGGTTATTTTCACTTCTGCTACCTATCACTTTTCGTAGTGAGTCGAGAAATGTAATCACTCAGCCGGTTGAATTTCGCTTAACCAGTGGGGAAAACCCACGTTGTTTGCTTTATCTCTTCCCTCGTGAGAGTTAACTAATCGCAGTTAATATTTTTGGAATGCGATGCAATTCCTGGCGTTTAACAATGGACTTCTTCAAGGTTACGTTCTTCTTGGAAATATCACTTGCGAAACATGTATTTCTGAGCGGTTTACATAACCTGGAACGTTCGTGGGTGGTTAGCGTTCAAGTGTTAAGCTTATGCTTACGTTCTTGTTTTACTTTTTTCTCTGATACTGTATTTCTCAATGGCCATTCACCGCCATACTTGTACTTTGGGAGTTATATTTTTCGTGCTCTTAGATAATGTAGAAAGAGGAATAGTTGCACCACGACTATTTACGTTGAAACTGATGATGTAATGGGAAACGTGCAAAAAATACATTCCTCATAGTAGAGTAGTGTACTTCATAGTGAAGGTGTAACTAGGAGATTTAGGATTAAGAAAAGGATGTTGATGACGGAGGTTCGCAAAAGGTAAAAAGCGATGTGTAAATGCTGTTGTTACCGTTGTAAATCGGGCATCTTACGTTTTTTCCGAAAAATATTCGACTGAAAAAGATGCCGCTGCAGAACCTCGGACCCAAGAGATTACCCATTATATACTTATAGAACCGCCTTAACCCACGCGACCACGACGGTCCTTGGTAGAAGGGAAGTAATGCAAAGCATTTACATGGAATGAAATTATATAGTAGCAATTTTTTCGCTAACCCTTTTTACCTTCGCGAACAATTTTGTTTATAGGGGAGAAAGCCGTGACAATTGTATTGTATATTAATATTGTATTGTCATCGAAGATACACAAATTTTGTGTGCTAAATTTGAAAGAAATCTGATGAGTGTAAGTGGGTGAAATATCGATTAACAGATTTCACCAAAACAGGCAGACAACTTGAATAAAATCATGTAGTAGTATTTTTGTTTAACGTGCTTCGACGGCTTAAAATTATGTTAAAAATATGCATGGAGGGCGTTATGATAGGCGAGGACATGTTGAAAATTGGTTTGAGGGGAGAACGCTGGGGAAGCGGGGCAGAGAGCAGGAATTTTAGTCGAAATAAGGAGAGATTTTGATGTTAGAAGAAGCACTGTCCGAAAACCTACCAATGAGCTGTTAGATTACCCAAATGAGTGAGGTTAGACGGTGCTTGAATCATGTGAATCCCAAGTTATCATCGATAGCGGAGCAAGATTGGGGAAATTGACCCCTTTTCACCTTTTTTGAATTCCTTAACTTCAAGCAGTCCTTATCTCCGATAAATTACTGTTTCATTGTTTTTATTTCGTTATCATAAGCGCAGCAGCATCCTAAATGTGCAAACTAAGTCTGGGGAAACGCCAGAAAAAATTCTTCGCCTTGACCCTGCAGTCGAGAAGACGTTTTTTTCACGGCGAATATCCTGCTGTGAGCATTAACATTTTCTTAGCTGCGATGTGATCACTACACTATTTCCGATGATTGAGAAATAGCATGGTGATCTCATGCTATGAGACCAAAATAAATGTAACTGTAATTTTTCCTGTCCAATGCGGCAGATTATATTCTCACCCATAAACCGCAGCCCCAATACAAGGACCAATCCACATCAATCTTCCGCAAAGGGAAATATTATTCCAGCCTAGTAGATGTTGTAAATATATATCACTCGTTGTTCAACGACCGGTTTTTTGCTTTCCAAGTTGCATATTCGTGTCTCACTGACCCCTTGAGTCATAATTTTCTTTGAAAGCGCGATAACACAGCTTCAAGGCGTTAGTCCCGTTTTTGTGTTTTTAAAGAATACTAATCTAGGCATTTTTTTCATTTCTGATGGACCTAACTCCTTGGCAATTCCTCCATTTTCATTTCCCTTTACGCTTTTGTTTTCAGGAGACAGCTATGTCTCAGAATGTGTCCAAGTTCCTTGTAGACTATTTTTCGATGGACGTACGACATATTTTGCTTAAGCTAACGTATTACGGTAGGTGCGATCACAAGCAAATGATAAAGGAAATAGATTGAAAAACTGATCAATTTTATATGTCATTTTTCCGCGAACAATAAGGCACCATAATAATTGCGATTTATCTTTTATATGAAATTTCCACCCTCGCTAGGGAGGCTAGATTTTAATAACGTATCATTATTACTTACACCTCAACCCGCTTCAAATGTCCCGCGTGATGTTTTCTGCATGAATTAGTACCTCATAGTATCAATGAGTTATTAGTTATAGTATATTAATCAATAGTAGTATCTTAATCCGTGTACTGCATGTTCGCCAACATAGCACTCTATAGTAGCTTCTATTGGAGCGTGGAATGGACATTGAACTGGGACGAGTTTTGCATGCCTGGTGTGGAATCACCCCGTGCCACCTACCTTGGTGGTGGCTTTCACGGCATTTCATAGATGTAGATGAATGTGTGTAATAAGTCTGCCTCTACTTCATATGTCTAATAAGTCTCTTTTCTAGTCTTCATGAAGCATCTTTTCCTCTTAGCTTTTCCCGGAAATTCTCCAGTAATGATTATCTCCGACATCCTCTGTTCCTCTATCCCGCCTTATTTCCATTGCTTCTAATCTTCTTTGCTCTTCTCCTGTTATTGCCCGAGCAAATTTAGAAAAAGATCCAAAAAATGCGCGAAAATTACCTATTATAATTGTCTCATTTGGTGTTCGTAAAACCCAGTAGTTTTGTTGTAGGAACAAATTGCTTCTCGCGGCCTTGGTTTCCTCAAGCGTAAAACTTGATCATGTTCCAGGAAAGGTGAAGGTTAGCGGTTCGAAGAGACAAATATGTTGAACCTAGTCTGAAACCTAACTTTCTCTTTAAAGTAGTAATTGAAGGAAAAAAGAGTGGGAAGAAATATCGATGAAGACAAAAGATAGGATGGATGAAGCAAATCATGCAAAAATTTCAAATTATGGTGATGTGTTTAGATGGAAAACAAGGTGAAGAGTTTAAGCAAACCAATCATGACATTGATGTCTACTGATGATAACTGTTGATGATGACTTTACATTTTCCGGTTACTTGCTAAGTATATTCCACCGTGACTGAGTGAGTCAAAATAAACACTGAATTTCACATTTTCTTTTGTATTTCTTTAAAATTACTGCTATCACCGATGACATGCCTTAACTGTAAAAAAAATTAGTATACAAAATATACAGATTGGTTGAAGAATATATTTTATTTGAACACTTTTTCCAGTTATAGGGGTCGACTCCAGCGTCCTTTCCATTTAATTAACGCCGTTTGACTTTAATTATTGCAGTAATCTGCTAATAAATAAAAAAATATGATGATAAGTACTTACATTTTACTACCAATCAATTTTTTGTGAAGATTCGCTTCTTAGAACAATTTTTTGTGTAAATGGTAAATGTATTAGGTTGAAAAATTCTATTATCTTCATGTGTCACCTGTTCTCATAATTAACACCATGTAATTTCAAGTACAGTTTGCGAATTTAAATGGAGCGGAAAGGTAGAACTTTGTCGTTGTGATAAAAATGAATTTGTTTCTATAACTAGCCAGAGTATGAATAAAATGACGTCTATGTAATTTTACGTAGGAACCTCCTTATGATCAAGAGTGTACTCAGCCCTGACGAAGTCTCCGGAAAAGAAGGAGAAACTTTAGTTTTTTTTATCTAAGACAGCGTGGAAGGATCTAAAAAAACACGTCTCCAAGTTTTGATTTTGTCACGGGAGCGAATTGCGCGGCCTTGGGCACTTCAGGCGTGGCGGAAGATGTTCGCACGTGTTGCTCGTACGTCGCGGGTTACGACCGTGCACGACGTAAAATACGTCTCGACATTTTGTGTACTTATGCTTCCCCTCCCCCAGCCCGCTCGCCTCCTCAGGAATTCAGGTGGTGTGGGAGAAGAGAAGGGAAGTTTGTTTATGTTTCCCTTCCTCAATTCGTGTAGATTCCCCTTAATCCATAAGTCCCCGGGTTCCCCCTTTGCGCGAGTTCCGCCCTCTTCCCCCCAGTCCATCGCCCTCGTCTCAAGAGTTCGTTCATCGATTTATCGATCCTCTTCCTTCGATACGTATTGCATGCGAGGCCTCTCCCCGGTAGGTTTCACTCTGGGGAGTTCGCGTGCCGGCTGGAGAGGTGGGGTGAGTTTTTTCGGCGTCGGTTTTTCCCTTTCCAGATATGTTTTTTTGTTGTGGGTGTGTGGGAAGAGGGGAGAATGGAACGTGGGTGGGTCATTAAGGTATAGCCCCCCCCCCCTCTCCCGTCTTCCGAGGATTTTGGTGGCGCCTTGCAGGCTCGAAAGCCCGTCCAAAACTATGGTCTACCCCTGGTGTTCAGCGCCAAGCTGTGGACTTCCCGCCGTCGCCATGTGTGCTTCTCCTTCGAAGGGAAAATTTTGTGGAGCGAAGATTTATTTTACGGAAAAAAAAAAAGATTGCGTGCCGTACGTACATGTTGTGCTCGTTTACGCATGCGCCTCTTTGGAGTTCCGGGCAGAGTTCTTTCTCACCAACGCCCGATTTTTTATTATTATTGCTATTATATTTGTCATTTATTTATTTTATTTCATCCTATACGTTTATTTCAACCTAGAGCGGGCTTAGCCACGCTATAAGTAAGCTCTACTATTTTTATTATTATCGGGATGCTTTTCCGGATAAGGTAAATTGAAATGGACGAGATTAAAAATCCTCAAGACTTACAGGCGCAAGTCCCTACCCCACTGAATGAGTTGGTTGGTAGCTTATGATGGGGAGGCAACCGACAACTGAGGTAATTTTCGACATTAGGATTGGTGATTAGATTGGTATGGTAAGGATTGTGTGGAAAAGGAGGAAGGGTGGAGAGAAACCGGGCGTCGGCGTTAGCCTGTTCTTAATAAAAGATGCCAAGGGGACCACAGTTAAAAGTCCCATCCGACGGACCGAGTACTGGGTCGCTGGTTCAAATACCGCCTGGGTAGGATTTTCAACTCCCAAGGCATGGCTGTTTGTGTTCGTCCAGAAAATAGAGCTAAATGTAAAAGAGGACTAGATAGTCCTTATTTCGCTCGCCAGAAAGGTGACAAAATTATTATTATTTCTGCACTTGATGTGCTCTCTACGAAGCACTGAAGATCGCGAATTACGCTGAGAAATTCCGCCATTGCCTGGATACGAACCCGGGCCCTCATGATGGGAAGCCAGTACCCTAATCCACCGTACTAACCCAATCCCTCTCATTACGCGATTTCTTTCTTCATTCCAGCACACGTCGTACCTCACTGCCTCCCGTCCATCAATCCTTTTCTTCTTCTTCCCTTTCCCCGCCTACCTGGCATCCTATCCTCTATCAAGGCCTTAAGCTTCCATTTGCTCCTCATTACCTCTTCCAACCACCTACTCTATCTCTTCCTAATCTCATACAGAAGTTGCCTTTCCTCGCTCTTCATACCAATCACTTAGTTTGTCTTCCTTTCCGGCCACCGCACTTTCTCCGTTCTACTCCACAATTACATTTCGAACGCCTGTACCCTACCTAGTTAGTCCTGTCCAGTTTTTTTGCGCCATGCAACAATTCTCTCCATATTAAACCCTTACCGCATGAAATTTTCACAAAATGTTAATGAAGGATCTCAGGTTTTCCCGGCGAATAGACAGAAGGAAGAGATCTCAAGTTTCCCTTCCGGTAGCTGTGTTGTTCAGCATCCATGTTTTAACTACTAAGACGGCCATTGTGTTCACCCTGAAGACGGTGGCAGACTTATCCCTCAGAATGAAGGTTTACAGTTAACCATGTCTTAATTTTGCTCCGTTAACAGTATCGTGAAATTCGTTAACAGTATCGTCATGCATGGAATCAATGATTATTGAAACTATGCTAGGTAAACATGATTCAGAGTTTACCTCCTTGCATTGGCATTAATCGAGGGAGTACATTTGGGAGGTCTGTATCGAACACCTCATCAGCAATGTAGCATAGGTGTCATTGGAATTTTGGGTGGTCATTTATACGTATTGTAATAATAATTCAGTTAAGCTTCTTAAATGAGTGAATGTTTTTTGTTTTTCCAATTTTTTTCAAGTCATTGGGTTGAGACATTACGTGTTTTTCAAGAATTTACATATTCGATTTACGAGTAATGCTCAGTGTCTAAAAAAAGGTTGAGACTCACACATTTGATTATCCGGAATACATTTTGTCCGATTCCGATGCATTGTATCGTTACTTTGATTTTTTTTATAAATTTCATTTTTTTTACGGTGAGTAGGTCGCTAGCCTCACTCACCGACCCTCCTACTTTATCCGGGCTTGGGACCGGCACGGTACCGTGAGCTACTCAATCCACCCACGATACCGAGGCGGAGTTATCAGGCCTTTAATCACACATTCCATGGAAACTACAGCACAAACAAGTAAAACAAAACAGAGAATGCAGACTGCAGAAATGACGATACTGAGAAAAATAGTGGACAAGACAAGACTAGATAGGATCTGTAACGAAAATATCAGAGACCTATGTAGTATACCTCCAATAACAGAATGGACACGTAAAAGGAAAGAAGAATGGAATGAAAATATTTCAAGAATGGACGACTCAAGAATCGTCAAGATAGCAAGGGACCGAATATCAGTCGGAAAGAGGGGCATGGGTCGACCGCGCAAGAGATGGTCCGACAACCTCAATTAGAAAAGGCATATTCATAAAGAATAGGCAAAAATGCCTTCGAAGAAGAAGGAATACATTATAGTTACATGTACATATTTTTCTGTCACTATTTTACATTTAACCCCTCTCTTAACGCACGTAACAGCTCTCTCCCATGGATTCGTTCATATGTCCGAGGACTCGTACTCCTTAATCCACAATGGCTCCCATCATGCTCCAAAATAATACTCACACCTACTTCATCGCGGAGTGAAAATTCAAATGTTCTTTTGAGTTTTCCCTGGGGGAGGTTATCCTTCGTGGAGTCGGTCGAGACCAACCGTCCCTTCTCCACCTCCTGCCTTACCTTCCTCGTAATAACCCTTGTTTAGTTGGCTGCCAGAGATAAGGGCGCGCCCAACCGATACGGGCGGCCGTTGGCGCCTCCACTTCTCCCCCAACACACATTTCTCGTGTGTATTGGGTTTTTTTCCGTCTCTCTCCTCTTGGCGCCTTCAATGGATGGAAAATTTTCGTCATTCCAGCTCAACTCCCATCCGAATTTTAACTTTCTCCATCCTCCTACCTTGCCCGCTCTTGAGTTCCTCTATCCTTCTCTATAGTGGTAGCGAAACTTGGTAGCAGTTGCCTGAGCGAAGCGAGACGTCAAGGAGGGGAAGGCTCATGTGTAAGGGGCCAGGTAGTGAGCGGGGTCAGGAGGGCAGCGCATGATAGGCAACACTGCATTTGACTTGAGAGGACGAGAAAGTGTCATCAGCGCGTTTCACGACAATGGTTACGATCCAAACAAATCTGAATTATTTGTTGCAGCTATTATTCACGATCCACCGGAGAAACTTATCTAAATATTGGCATTAAGAGACAGAGATAGTAAGTTAATGTGAATAAAATATTGAGCAATGTGTAGTTTTCAGAGAAGGTTTTCGACCTCGGGAACCCTGGTAGTGAAACTCAGAGACTACCTTGCTACCCCGTGTGGGGCTAATACTTTGGGAATGGTCTCTCCCACTGAAATGGGCCTTCTGCGCAACTGCCACCTTGTTTCGCTACCACTGTGCAATGCCATGTACTTCTTCGTTTGTCTTCCTTTACGTGTATCGCACTTTATCCATGTTCTTCCGCACCCAAATCTCAAATGCCGCCCGGAAGGAGGATATGCATTTTGGTGGGTTGGTTATAGAGGTAGGCGGGTGACAGCTGATATCATATGTGCCTTTAAGGTGGGTTTACACTGGCAAGTTTATCGCGCAATCTACTTGTAGCAAGCGAATTTAGACGTAAATTGCAGCTCTAAATGGCTCTTCAAGTCCACTTACAAAGCTTTAAAAAGTTTCGGCAAGTCTCTTGAAGAAGCATATTATTACCAGTGTAAACGGCAAGTAATCTGGCTCCGCGGTAACTTGTGAAAAATTGTTCGTCCGAATAAAATCCCCCGTAAGCTCTTTCAGTAGAAACTTGCAGAAGTAACTTGCCAGTGAAAACCCTCTCTTGGGACCGGTGGGTTTGTTAGTGAGAGACTTGGGCCATGATGGTGGAGACAGAACCCGTCGTCGGTATCAGCCCACTCATGCGGAAGGCTCAAAGGGGTCCACATTTAAAATCCCTCCCGAGTTATGCTCTCGAAATGCTCTCCACGAAGCTTCCATGTAGGGATTGGTAATGCGCTGAAAAATCTCTCCCTCTGCCGGCGTTGGAATGCCCCCTTCGGAATGGATGGCCACGTGCTCCTGCAACCTCACAAAACCTTCTCATTCTTCCTCTTGTAGGCTTCCAGCTCTGAAGACCATAGAGGAGGCAACCATCGAAACGTTGGAAAGAGCCACCTTCCTGACCTGGTGGGAAACCCCAGAAAATTTCATCAGGATTTCAGCCTGTTCTTTACCAATTCATACATCTCAAAAAAATTCTTTCCATCTCTTCCAGGGTCGTTCAGCATTTCTTTTTCCTTCTGAGCACTGATCCATCGAAATCTTCCTATCTATCTATCGTCCTGTCTTCCGTTCTGTTCATGTGGGCATTCCACATCTTTCTTCGCTTTCTAGCCCGTGTTCATTGGTCTTATTTTGCACTCATCATCATTGGACGTTCAATCCTAAGAATTGTTGACTACAGGCCTCCATCCTTCCCTATCTAATGCTAGTTCCCTTACTCCCTGGTAGTTTTTAAAATGTACTTTCCTATTATTTGGTCTATAGATTTAACCCTTGACGTTCTCTTGGGACTTTTCCCTCTATTTTTCCATCAATAATCTTCTTCACAAACCCATTGTGCCTCAGAGTGTGCCCTGGTCCATCTGGTTCTTCTTTTCTGTTTGGTCTTACATGTGGTCCTTTCCTCTTCTACTCTTCTGCAAATTTCTTCATTTCTTGGAGCGAAGGCTTCCGCAGTGGCTGATCATGCTGGAGCTAGGTTTTCCTGGATTCTGAAAAAGCACAAAGTGACTACCAGATACAAGACAATCAGGAAGACAGGAGACATATTATCCAAGCCCAAAAATCGCTTCTCATCACAATTGTATGAAGGCGTCTACGAGGTTAGTGCTCCTGCAACAAAGTGTATATCGGCCAGACTGGCAGAGCGGTGCAAGTCAGAATCAAAGAGCACGAGAGAGACATGAAGAAGAAGGATTTCCGACTCAGACATCGCGGAGCATGTCTGGTCGGAACCGGGGCACAGCATTCAACTAGACAACACCAAAGCGATCGCCAGAGAAAACAGATACTTCCCTAGGGTCATACGCGAGGCGATTGAGATTATGAAAAACCCGGAAAACTTCAACAGGAAGATGGATACTCGCTGGCCACGAGGTGGAAAAGACTTCAACCCCCCGACCAATAAAAACGCAGAGCCAACTTAAGTGGGAATCTTGGCGCCAAAATCTGCCGATATATTCTGACATCTCCGACTTGACACCACTTCGACCTGAAGACGCCTCCTGTAACGGGGGAGAAACTGTCGTCATGTTAATTGACACACGCAGCTGCTCCGGAAAACCTAACTCCAGCACTTCTTCATTTCTTATGTTATCCGTTCATTTGATCTACAGCAACCTCCTCCAATACCAGGTTTCTAATCTTTTCTGGTCTGCTTTTCCAATGGTTCATGCTTCCGATCCATAGGGTGCCACGCTCTCCACGAACATGCACGATTTTGCACTCCTTTCTCATATTATTAATGCTTGGCTGAATCAATAATAACTTAGTAATTTTCACTATGGTTTTTATTTCAAGACGACCTGTTTCATCGGTTTGGCGACATCCTCAGGAATCCTGAGGATGTCGCGTATACGATAAAACCGGTCATCTTAAATAGAAACCATAGTGAAAATTACTAAGTTATTATTGATTCAGTCATAATGTTTTTTCAAAATCTTACGCCTGAAAATACCGCGTTCATTATTAATGATTATTCGATCTTTTCTTGGTATTCCAAGTATTTTTATGAGGTTCTTAATTTCGGCTGTTTCTAGTATCTACCAACCCGATCCCCTTACCTATTTTGTGTGTGGTAATAAGAGGTAGGTGGTGCATAATCGGAACTACAGAGGGATCTTGTGTGCAGAAGTGGTGCAACCCCAGCTAGGATAGAGGAAAATAGCGCTACACCAAAGTGGGAGAAATTCGCCTTGAAAATATTATTTGACCTGACCGGGATAGCTCAAATGTTTTTTTCATGGCGAATCTCACTCACTTTGGTGTATATCTTTGCACCCGTGCGCTTGACTGCGTACCACATCAATATGTGCAAACGCAGAGATTGGAAATTCTAGAGTGGCGACGTTATATCAAAACCTTCGCTAATCGGTGTACAACCAAATAATGACAAATCTTCTTTTCCGTATCTACCCGTGGCGCCTTGGATGGATGGAAAATTTTCGTCGTTCCAGTCACCTACTTGGAACGAAGCATCATCCTCCCCCTCCTCCCCTTACGCCTGGATTCGGGCAGATAAAATTCTTTCCTCGCGAAAGGAACAATTCTTGCAAGTCACGGAATCGTTCTCAGCGTCTCTCATTCCGTGTCTCTTCATACGCACAGGTCTTCGGACGTCGCGCTCTAACCTCCCACTGCACCTCCCCTCTTACTTAATGCCTTATTCAAGGTCTCCCTCCTGATAAACCACTTTATTTTCCCACTTGTTTCGGAATTGCGACTTTTCGAGGCAATTCGTCGTAATGCGTTCCGAGAATCCGTAGTATTTTTGCTTCATTCGGGAAACCCGAACGTGCTGTATCTCCCATCATTCCATATCTTTCTTTTGCCCTCTCTATATTACAGCTTCATTTAAAGGCACGCTGTATTTCATTATACATTCTAGTAAAATTGGTGTTTGCATCTATACTTTATACTGAAGGGAGCACCACCGAAGAAGAATATCAAAACAAAACAATTAGCACCAGGAACGCATGACCAGTTGAATTTTGAAAGTAAGTATGAAAACTTTCGAATAAAAGAAACATCTTTTTGACTCGAATAAATATAAATTAGTGACATTTATATCACACTCATTGCCGACGGTGATTTAATAATATCATGTTCTCGGTATATTTTACATTATTTCTCATATTCATAGTATTTCCTTTAAGCCATTTGGATGAATGTACGAAAGCAGGGAAATAAACCAACCGATGGAGACCTGCGTTATTGTAAGTCTTGCGAGACCGTCGTCAGAAGAAAGAAAACGCGTACATATGTATTCTTACGAGGCTAAGACGTAGGCGACGAATGATCAGCAGTTTGCTGTTAAGATCGCTGGATGCAGGTCTGACAGATCGTTTATGGATTCGGAGGAATAGATGGCGCTGATTTCAGAAAGTGAAGATCGCACAGCGACTGTAAAAGCTAACGTGAAATGTCCACGGCTAATAGTTTCTACTGGGAGCTAGTAGCAAGCTAGTACTGCATCAATTATAAAATCAAGTAGCTCAGCGAGTATGATAGCGAGCGTGCTTGCTAGCTGGCATGCTGGTTTTTTATGACTAGATACTGTTACTCGATACGTTAAGCCGAGAATACGTAGTCGAATTCGCGAAACTTCAGCAAAGGTCGCTGTTTTCCTCGTTTATTTTCCACAATGTATTTTCATTTTTTTCCGCGAACACCTATCTGCGCCCACCAACCTTCCTAAGTATTGACATTTCTTTAGAATTGGTCTCAGCTCTCTAGCCTGTGGTTTCTCTCTAGCACCTTGTTATTCCAAAAATTGTCGGTATTCCATTTCTGAGATAAGCCATAGAATTCGTCAAACATTACTATACAGAGGGAAAGTTGAATCAAGTTGAGACGATAAAAATTGTTGTATTTGGCTACAATTTCGGTCCAGAATAGGTTTTATGGACGGGATGAAGAAAGGACGCATGCTGAGATGAAGAGAGGAATTGTGTCAGTAGATAGGCAGCCTGTCAAAAGCTAGAGGACTTAAACTGTTTTACTACATATACAGGCCTAGCCTGTAAGCCTACCCTGTCCGGTTGATTATCCTAAAAATTATGTAAGCAATTTCCACCACGCAAAGAAGTGTTGTGTCCGGCCAATACTTGATTTTATGTACTTTCTAATAAATTCAATATAAATCTTGACTGCTATACAAGGTGTTTTCAAGCTAATATGTGTGTTTGCTTTATTCAATTAAACTTTCGGAGGATTAGTTAAATTCTTTTTAGTTTAATCTGGTTACTTTTATGGCTGTGTTCGTCCTCATTCAGCTTTACTACGTTGATTTAGGCTTTAATCCAGTTTATTTACGTCTTACCAGATTATAGATTATCAGATTAGCCTTTACAAGGTAAATAGGTCGAGTTCAGAGTCGTAGTCTTGACAGGTGATGGAGGTCGGTAATCGCAAGCTTTCTTTCTCGGAACATCAACTGTTGTCGCCCGGCTGAAAGTGTATAAGGAATTTTTTTCCGTTTCTATTTCTTGTTTTTTTTACTATCTCCATCTACCAAGTTCACCTTTTTTCCTTGGAAAATTTTCCTCTTGTGTTTTACCCATTAGGCGGCTTTCGCTGAGTGTCTGCCTGTCTTCATCTTCAGTGGAATTTCCCCGCGTAAAGGACGTTGTATTTTTCCAGGGAACTCCCATTAAGGGGTTTCGGGTTTCTGCTCCCTGGGCCCTCTCACTCCCCCTCTTTCTCCGCGTCTTGGCGCCCACACATCCCCGTGGTCATTTAAACCTCGTGGGGTGAATCTCGTCTGTGAGGCTGCGTCACTATAGACATAGCGAGACTTGGTAGTATGTACATACTTACAGTCGAAGAGATTGAAGGCGAATCAAGCGATTATGGGCCAACTCCCGCATGAACTTCAGGAAGGACCCTCAGCTCCCTTGTCTCATCCTCCATGTATACTGTGCACTCCCTGATATCATAGGCGAGTGCCATTAAGGTTCGTTACTAATGCGTGGGAAGTGTACTTCTAATGTAGTGTATCTGAACCTTTTTCTTGCTCAAAACCCCCCTTTAACTTTAGTTAAGAATATCATTCCCCAATCCCTGTATAAATTATAAATATTTATCTTATCAGGATATGATCGATATTGGTTTTTTATAATGGATGTTAGTTGCTCCATTCGAAGACGTTTCGCAAACTTGCTCTGCTTTCTCAGTCTTGCATATCGTATTTTCAAGTGAAGCGAAATAGGTGTACTGGCGATCTGACCCTCAATGAATATACTTATTAAATTAGATTTATGAGCTACTAGTCGAACTAATTAGTGACCAGTCCGTTTGACGAATTTTTCTTGTTAGCCAAGCGCTCGGGTTAAACGATACATGACATGTCGAAATTTAATATTTAATTAATGTCATATCATTTAGTAATTATTTTAGTGATTTTTATTAATTTTTATCTCGGAGCTGGAATCGACCCCTCTTACTGCCATATCGACTCCTGGGGGTCTATAGCGACCACTTTGGGGACCTCTGGTTTGGAGAAGTCCCCAAAATTGGGTAGTTGACTTAGAGACTGTGCATTAAACGTGCCAATTAGTGGGTGTAATGCTATTTAATGAGAGGGTTTGGGCGAAATTCCTGTGATGCGCATGGCCGTTGCTATCAGTGCCGCCCTCTCCATTCACTCTGTAGTACATACATCCGTGAAACCTCGCGTGGTGGCGCTCTTGCGTGGGAAGCGTTGTGGTAAGGGTTTCCCCGTCGCATGAATGGGTCGCGTATGTGTGTGTGTGTATGTGGGTCCATTCGCGAAGCTGTCGCGAGAGAAACGGATGGCGCCCCAGCCGCTCTCCCACGGGCGAATTTCTGCGAATTCGAGCCCCTCAAGCCGTTGCGTTTCTCGCGTTGCGAAATCGATTCTCGCTGTCTCGAGATAAATCGAGGGTTGGTTCGAGGGCGTGGGTGTGGACTCGTTTCTCCTCTCCTGGAAGCCTCCTCGATTCCCGGAAACGGAGGAGGGTCCGCGCTCCGGAGATAGCGCTGATGTTTGAGATAGGAACGTTTGTGTCATTGGCGGGCGGCAATGTTCCTCACCGTTTTGGCACGTGGCCACGAAGGCTCGAAGTCTCCTCAGAGCTTTATTAATTGCCTACTTTGAAGGGAATTGGATAAAAACTCCATTCAGGCGATAACTGGAGCTTCGTAAGTGAAGGTGTGGGATAGGATCATGTCCCGCGGTATCTTATCTCGGCTCAAAAAGTCGTCGAAGATGACGTCCGGAAATGAGTGATATGTTTTCATGAACTCTTTCTAATTTCTGTTTACCCAGGTAGAGGTACTCGAGTCGTTGCAGATATTACTTTATCTTTCTCTTGGCGTCAGCAAATTATCCGAATCTAAGATTTGCGCAGCGCGTGGGATAACCATGGGTTTAGAGCACTGCGAAATTTTCCAGCATTTGGACATCGGTTTTAAATGGAGGATTCAAGATCACCTACATATATTCTGTTAATCTCTTTTTAAGGTTACAGTACAACTATTTAATTGCATCTTTGTCGGCACAATATGAGTTTTCAGCGTAACTGAGAGCATTATCCGATTCTTGGCAACGGTATCTATTCAGTTGTCGGCTGGATTAAATTTTTAATGCTCTAGAAAGATTCTCCTGTAAAACAACCGAAACGGTCATACTTGGCCGTATGGAAACGTGTGAGAGCCATGTTTAAACTCTTTCAGTTCTATCATTTAGCACTTTTCTTTGTGAAAGTAAAAAAATCATCGACAAAGATCCTTTCGAATGTCTCCGTGTGTGTTATGGACATATACCGTGAACCGTATGTATTTCGTCGGAAAAGGTTTATGTGGCAGTCGAAACGAAAGTAATTCGGAGTTGTAATTTATAATTATTTCTGTCTTCGATGGCAAATATCATCACCTACCCACTACACTTACTTTGGTGTGGTATCTTTTAAACATTATTCTCCCACTGTTCAGCTATAGGAATCATATCGTTATCCCTCTCCTTTTTTAGTGCCAAGTTTTATTTGTGAGTATATATGGTTTTATTGTGTAATTAATCTTTGCTCGAACGTAAAGTTAAAAAATCGGCCCCATGTCTACAGCAATTCGCCGGAAAGCGCCGTGTTCTTACGCAGTGTCCATAGTAATCATCCGCGCCTTAGACAAAAAAAATTGTCCCTTTAGGAGTTCGAGTAAATTCTTTTTATTGAGCATGTAATGCACATCGGTGGACTTAAATCGCATGCTCACCTTTTCGAGAACTTATACTAAAATATACTTTCTGTTCTTTTGCAAAACTTCAACACGGATACTTTTGAACGATGCATACCTACTTGACGGTAAGGTCTAGCGTGGGTTTGGAAATCGACGGTAGGATCACTCGAGGTTACCGACAAGCATCGGTAAAATTAACGACAAGCGTCGGTTGAACGCGTCCCCGGAATCGCTCTTACCGACAATTGTCGGTCTGGGGCGTTAGCGACACCGAGAGGTGTCGCTAGGATGTACAAAAATTCCGCCCCTTGTTGGACTGCGCATTGTTCTCCTGACTGCTTTTTGGTCTGCACCTACGGGCCGGGGGAACGTGCGAGGTCCGATTTGTGCTGGGACGAGTGCTGCATGCATGGTGTGGAATCACCCCGTGCCACACACCCTAGTGGTGGCTTGCACGGTACTTCGTAGATGTAGATGACTGGCTTGTATTTTTAAGCGTCATGTAGTTGCAGTCGTCATCAACATATAATCTTTGTTCATGAGGCAAACTAAATGATGCGGTACAGTTACTTGTGTGGATTGTCCCCAAGACATAAGAGTCTTGTCTATAACTTCCCGGGCTCGAGTGGGCTTTCTCAATCATTTCCTACGTAAAACAAAATTTCGCTACAAAACTATCCTTGCACGTGAACCACGAGTCCTATTGTATGGCCCGCACCGTAATTTTTACGGAAATAATCAAGAAACAATTCCATTGCATTTTGATGATATCTAGAGGAAGCGGGAGATGTAATGAAACATCGGCGTGTTTAACTGCAATGGAGAGCGTCTGTTTCTTTCAGACCGCTGTGCAGCTTATTGTTGTGTTCATTATACATTACCTACTAGCTGATAATTTATCAAAAATGACAAGCAAAGTATCCAGTCATGCAAATTTTATTCATCATCATTGTTCGTTCATTCCTAAGATTTGTTGATTGTAGGCCTCCATCCTTCCCTATCTAATGCTAGTTCCCTTACTCCCTGGTAGTTTTTAAAATGTACTTTCCCAAGGGATAGATTTATCCCTTGACGTTCTCTTGGGACATTTCCTTCTATTTTTCCTCCATCACCAGGTTTTGAATTCTTCTAACCTTTTCTGGTCTGTTTTTCCAGTGGTCCATGTTTCCGATCCATGGAGTGCCGCGCTCCACAAGAATGCATTCCAATAGGTACCGTTTCCTCGTTCTTAGTCCTATCGTATTTGAACGAAGTAGTTGTTGCCTCGTCATGAACGCTTTCTTAGCTTGGGCTATTCTACGCTTGATGCCCGTTGTAATTCTTCCGTCCCTCGTGATGGTACTTCCAAGGTAGGAATCCACTTGCTCTAATTTATCTTCACTTAGTGTGACTTCTATACTCTGCTTCACTCTTCCGCGTTCTAGGATTTTGGTTTCTTGTTATTTATTTTCGTGTCGTATTCGCAAAGAATTTAGTCCATTGTGTTCTTTGATCTTTGAAGATCATCACGATATTCTGACCGACTGCGATGTCATCTGCGAAGCGGAGCATGTTTATTTCTTCTCCGTTAACCTTTATTCCGTTCAACCCCATTTCATGTGCTTCTCGTATTGCCTCCTCCGAGTATATTTTGAACAGTACTGGTGAGAGGTTGCATCCATATCTCACTGCTTTGTTAATTTTAGCTTCAATTTTCCTGCTGTCTCTCATTCGCATTGTGACGAATTGCCTCTTGTATTTATGAAACTTTATTCTTATGTCGTTGTAATCCATTCCGAGTTTTTCCCAAAGCGTGAACATCCTGCTCCATTCAATGTTGTCGATGGCTTTCTCCAAGTCCACGGATACTTCAAATAGTGGCTTGTTCACATGTATCGTTTTCTGTAACATTACTCTCTGGCAGAATATGAGTGTAGATCCTTCCTGGTTTCTCTATTCTTCCTAAATCTGAATTGGTTTTCCAAGATGTCGTCTTCAATTTTCCTTGCATCTTTTGGCTTATTATTCGCGTATTTTTTATTTGTGTGACACCAGACTCAAGGTTCGATGCTCCTGTTATTTGGAAATGAAATAATATTACTAGTATAAAACATTATCAAATGTCATTAGTATTATATTTTTAGTATAGATGATTTTTACAGGTAATTTTACTGTTATTAGTATGTATGGGTGCATGCTAATAACTGAAAGAAAACATAGTCATGTGGTTTATAGTAGTTAGAAACGATATTGTTATGTAGTATAAATATACATATATATATATGTTCAGTAATATCTGGAGGCCGTTGCTAATGTTTACAAAATATAAAAATCTGTATCATTAACATTCTTGCTTCCGGTAACACGCTTCCCTCTTGGTCGTTCTCTATAAACATCTGTGCTTAAGTGCAACGGTGTTAATGGTAGCTGCGTGGTTGCTATGCAAACTTAGCGTTTGGCTTATGAGTTTTAGTTTCTTTTCTCTCCACATTCCTGCCCGTACCACTCGTAATGTAGGGCTATTACGCAGACCCAAATTCCGTCTGTCAATTTCCCAACGATCCTAATTCTACCGATTATCTTCCCTATTCAATACCCTCTCCATCACTTCCCCTTCCCCTGACCTCTTTACCTCTCGCAACAAGTTCACCTCCCAGCTTCAGCACCTTTCATTTTGATTGTCTCTTTTTGTATAAATTTCTTTGTTTTCTTTGTTAAATATTTTGTTTATATAATTTATTTTTTATAGAACCCAATGTAAAGGCCTTAGTTGCTGTTTGCTTGGTGTTGTATAAAAGAATAGTATTTTTTCAGCTTACAATTTTGGTCAAAATGGAAATTCGGGGATTTTTCCGGATGTATGTGAAGCTCTGCAAGAAAAATGACGCCAAGACCAATGAAATAGGTTCAGTCATTTTCTCCATCATTAGCCCTCCTCCCCCCGAAAACTTTCTTTGATTAGTATAGGTTATTAATCACAGTTGTTGAGACTAGTCTACCTCATAATCAGTAGTCACAAATCCGAAGATTGGTTTGTTGAAGCTCTCCATTCCACTCTCCTGCCTGCCAATCGCTTCATTCCTACGTAATCCGTTACTTTTACGTCCTTCATGCTTTGCTTGATGTATTCCATTCTTGGTCTTCCTCAAAAATGCTTCCCTTTCATTTCTCCTTCCAATATTGTTTTCATTAGTCCATTGTTTTGCAAAATGTGTCCTATAAGTTTGTCTCTGCCTCTTCACAGAGCTTTATTTATTCTTCCTTTCCCTCCAACTCTTCGTAGGACCTCGTCGTTAGTGATTCTCTCTGTCCATTCTATCTTCATAATTCTTCGGTAACACCACATCTCCATTGCTTCCAATCTCCTTTGCTCTGCAGCTGTTATTGTCCAGGCTTCACTTCCATGTAATAGCATGCTCCAAATATGTTTTTTTAAAGTGCTTCCTTATTTCCAGGCTTGTGCTACCAGCTGTCAGCAGACTTGTCTTCTGGTAGAATGCCTTCTATGCTTGGGCTATTCTGCTTACAATGTCTTTCTGGCTGCTTCCATCGCTGGTGATCCTGCTTCCCAGATCAAAATTCCTCCAATTGTGCTAGTTTTTGGTGCCCAAGTGGTGATAGTTATATTTTTTTAGGAAGTTTTCAGATAATATGCAATGATTCTATTATTTTCGCTTGTGGTGGGGATATAACTGCATTGTTTACTGGCAAAGCGTATTGTCCGATCTTCGAGAGGAATGTGTTAATCGAGGGAGCTTGAATGCCAAGGCAGAGATAAAACCATTAAAAGATTTGCGTCGTCGCGAAATTCTTTCGCAGTGATTGGAGGTCTCAGTTTAGCTCACCCGTCCGGTTTCGGTTTGATACGCGACCTCGACTGTGAATAATTCCGCGATAGTTTTGTATTTCGTCTGCAGAGACGTCCTTTCTTGCGCGTGTCTCCTGGGTTACATCCTGTCTCCACCTCCGCGTGCGCGAAACAACTCTCGAGGGCTCGTGTGTCGTGTTGGTCGTATTTTTTTTACAAGGACGCGTCGCTGTCGCGTGCTCACATATCGGCTTCTGGTGGTAAACACAAACAGGGTAGATTCAACTAGCGTGAATGTCGGTCGTACGAATGAAAGAGCGTCGAGGTGTCAACTTTAGGTGATTTAACCCGTTTGTACATATATTCAGTGATGTAACCGGGATTTTGTTTCGGGTGCAGGGGGAAAGGGGTGAATTTTTTAAAAAATTAGGTGAATTTTTGTATGTTTAGGCAATTAAGAGATTGCGACTGCGGTGTAACAGACAATATTTAAAGTTATTCATTACTGCCGCAAAAATGATGTCACGATGAAATGCTTAGAAAGTGATTCCCCGGTCCAGGACGATTTTTCCTCGTGGAATTTTCTACAATATTTAAAGATTTTAGCTCGGCAATGTTCTGAAAGAATACAGAACCCACAGTTCTATTTTTTTTAAATTACAAACATTTATTTAAAAGTTGTTAAAACTAAAGAATAAAAGAAAGCAACATTGTTTGTTAAATAATATATGCTTCTTTAGTGCCCCTTAAAAAATCGGGAAGGGGGGTTCCGGACCCGCTCTCTGGCTGCGTCACTGCCATATACCTGCCATGTATTGCACACATGCATACGCATCACGCCGTTCTTTCTCGGGGTAGACACAGTTTAAAGAGCCTGATACTCGTCGTTATGCCTTTATAACTGGCTCCCTTTTAATAATTTCCTCCATACTGTCATATCCTTGCAAACCTATTCCGCTTCTGCCGCAGTCATACGCGCTCTCATGCTCTTCAAGACTCCTAATACTCCTCTTAAGTGTCTCTTCCAACACTTTTACCTGCGGTATTCGCGGTCTACCTCTTTCTCTTACAGCATTCATTTCTATATCATAAATCATTTCAACCAACCTGTTTGTCTTTCCCATAAATGTGTTTTTGTCTAAGTGGTGGAACCTTCATCTGTCACCTATTATAAACTAGTGCAGTTTTTCTTGGTTGTATTATTTAAATACATCATTTTGATAGGGAATCTTGTTAGCTTCGTGCCTAGTCCTTTCCACCCTGAGGGCTCGGGTTCAGTTTTCGGAAGTGTCGGAGATTGCTCTGTGGATTCTCGATCCCTACTTGAGTACCACGCGGAGATATTTTTAAGTGTAGTGCTCCGAACGTTAGATGGGACGTTAAACTTTGGCCCCCTTGGCGCCCTTCGAAGAGTTGGTTGTTCCTACGTCGGGCTTCTCTCCACCAAGGAGGTTATGAAATGGAGGAGGTAAAGGCCTCTCGGGTGAAGGTGAAGCAATTACATGGGTGCATGGGAAGGATTTTGTGCCGTGAAGGCATGACCTACCTGTCTCAAAACATCGCATCAATTGTGGCATTTACTCAGATTTGACGGAAACCAAATGCCATCGCCGGAAACGTAACCCAAAGTAAGGTCTAAACTTGTGTTTCCCAAACTTTTTCGAGCCACCATAAACTTATACCTACCCAACGCCTTCCAACCGTAAGCTTCAAAATCATATGTACTCCAAAGAGGGTGGAATTTGCCATGAAAAAATCATTTGACGGGATTCATTTAATCATATCATCATTTCGTATTTACGGGATTCGAACCAGGATCTCCCAAATTCTGGTCAGGTGTGTTAGCCAGTTACACCACCAAGCCATTTCATTTTTATAAATCATAATTCATGACCAATTCAAGAAGATATAAAAAAAAATTTAAAACAATTACGATTTGGTATGTACTTTAATTTTTTTTTGAAATAAAATAGATAGAAAGTTTAATCACCACTCTACATATATTGGACAAGTCAAGGCTTACATTTAAATACAAAGGAACTCTCGTACGATGATAAAAACTTCATAACAATGAATTATCAATACAAATTATTTTAATAAATTAATTACTTGCCCCCTTTTTTTCTTCCCCCGCCATATTCAAGCTACGCCCCCCTGTAGGCGGTAGTGCCTACTTAGGGAAACACTGGATTTAACCGTGCCGACTGTAACGTCGGAATTGGCTTCGAGAATCAAGGGGAATGTCGCTTCCATTTTTTTCAACCTCCCTGCCCTCCACCCTTCAGCCGATCCCAAAATAATCCTGGACTAACCAACCTACTCTCCTGTCCTGAATGGCACAAATGACCTCTGTTGTCGGTCGCCTCCCCAAATAACAAACAAACTTATTTTATGCATGTTTAACTATTTTACTTTTACAATCTGGCTCCAACATCCAGAAATTGGTAAATGAAATAATGAGACAACTAGATGATTAGGTGGATTTGAGGGAAAGAATAGTGGCTTCCTATTTCGAAGGCCGTGGTGCGAATCTCGGCCGTGGCGAATATTTTGCTTTGGAATCCTGGCCCTTCGTCGCATTTTGAGCTTTGTTGCCTTGAGACTGATACCTACGATGGGTTTCTCTCCATCCTTATCCATAAAATCCTGACCTAATAATCCGGCCCGCCAACCCTTACTGGAGCAATTGGCATCAGTTATCGATCGCTTCCCCAAATAACTTTTATAGCTTTTTTTGAATGCTGCTATGTTTCACAAAAGGCGTTTCAGATGTGGGTGTTGAAGAAAATGGAGAAGGTGCGGTAGATGGAAAGGTAGGCAAACGAGGAAGTGCGTCAGGAGAGGAAACTTCTGGGTGAGATTAGGGGGAGGCAAAGTAAGTAGTTGGAAGAGGTAATTAGGGGCGAAGGGTTGCTTAAGGGTTGATACAGGGGAGGATGTTGAATAAGCGGGGAAGGGGAAGAAAGAGAATAGGTTTTGTTGATGGGTTAAAGAGAGGAAGGACGTATGCTGAAGTGAGGAAAGGAATTGTGTTGGTACATATGACCCCGCAGATGTAAAATAGGAGGATTTTCACTTTCTCCCATTTAAACCCAACTAAACTGGCAGATTACACTAATAATAATGTTTCACATCGTTTCCGGTGAGTTTTTATCTTCTGCTAAGCAGGGCTTCTTAATTGTGTATAGTAATTTTTTTACTTTGACCTTCGTCATTTTTATGAATAGCACATGCCCATTGTTTCCAGTCGCCTATGCTCTCTGGCTGTCCCTCAAAAACTTAGCCTTACTTCTGAAAGATTCTTGTCATGGCGATTGTCGTCTTACATTGACATATTTTGTCGATCTCGGCGAGGAAACCCTCTTTTCTACGGGAAGGACTCAGCGAGGCGCTTCAAAAGTCCATAAGGCTTGCGTAATATATCCCGGAAAATATACACACGCGCTCCGCATAGCGATGCGATGCGTTGTGCGCGGCAGCCCGCTTCTATTTTCATCGGCCTTAAGCCGACTTTTCCTCGATTTCACTCTCGGCCCTCAGCTCGCGAGCCAATCGGATTGAAGGCTCGAATTCGGACGGTGGGATTCCCATCCCATGCATCCCTTTCTAAGCCCGGCGCCTCTGGTGTCCCACAAATACTTTGCCGCGCACCGAGCCCATACCGGATCTGTCGGTGTAGGCCGGATAGCACCAGCTGCCTTGGTCGAAAGTCTGTCGCTACCGAGCCGGAAAAGGTAATCTTCGGAGGAAAAGAGCTTGGAAGGAGCTGCTCACTTCTTTTCTGAATCTAATCGCCTTGTCGGGAGGCTTACTTTCATCTCACAAAGTTTTCTTTTTCAGTATTTATAATGAACTTCCTCGAAGTTGAGCCTGAAACCATTGAGATAACTTATTTGCTTTTCTCACGTTAGGTCTGAATTTATGGCGATTCCACAAGTTTTTTTGTTATGTAATTTTGATTTGCGAGATATCACCACTTATAAAATCCTATAAATTTGGCCTCATTGTGATGAAATAAGATCTCATCTTTCCAATGACACAAAAATATTGAAGCTGTTTTAAATGCCATATGTCACGGATGTACGCTCCAGAGAGAGACGTTATTTAAAAATAAAGAGGTAGTTCTGACGCACAGATCATGTGAGAAATGTAAAGGTGTTGGTGTAGTTCGTATGTTTCATCAATTTAAAAAATGGAATGAAGTTAAAACACCGTGATACTTTTCGGTTTGCAGGAGTTTTTACTGTACGACGAAAAACAAATTAGTCAAGGTATAGCTTCAAATATGAATGTAAAGTTAATTAGTGAGAAGTTAGGTCGTAAAAATTTGCGTCTTTGTATTATTTTAATTACTTAATGCTTATTACAACTGCTCAATTTTCAAAATAATGGCATTTGAATATGTTAATACTATAAAAATATCTCCCTCGAACGACCCTAAGGTGGTTTGAGTGAGTTTTTTCCGTAGTCATTATGAAGACCGTATACAAATTTTATTTTTAAATTTTAGCAGCGGTAAGGAGCATGATGTAAATATTTGAATATTAATGGCGCAAAAATATTGTTTCATATGACTGAAATTCTCAGTAATTAACTATATATGCATCCATAAGACAATTGACTCGTATTATTTTTACGCCGTTCAGTGAAAATGCCTTCACAACCGAAGGCTTTTTTGCGATTCTGTAAAAAGTACTGAGATGTGCAATTGATTTATTTTTTTATATTTGATAAAGCTTACAAACTGCTTGCTGATAAATTTCTGACGAGAGTTATTCGTTACAAATTCGTCGTTTTCAAATAAAGTCTATCTAATGTGTATACCCGTAACACTTCTCATGGAAAATTGCTGGTATTGTTTAGTAAATAACTCGGAAAAGGATTGCGTTAAGTGGCTGATATTTTGTTATCATGGGAAAAATAAGATATTTTTCGTAATAATGAGGCGAAATTCATGGAATTTTTGTGTGAAATGATATCTCCCTCAAAAAAACCATAAAACATATGATATCCGAGTGTTATACTCAGGGGCAACTGCGCAGGGCGGTGAAGAAGCATGCAAAGCAGACACTCTACGTCTGAGTTACACCCCCCCTAAACTTATAGAAATCACTAAGAGTCAAGGGAATACGGGAGCCACGCTGAGAAGGTTCACGAATGTATGGATATTAGAAAATTTCTAAACTTCTTGGATAAATGTGTAAACTGCTCAATGAAAAACGTCTGTCGCTAAGACCAGCGGTTCCCAAGCTTTTTTGATCTGCGTATCTGAAAGACGAATTTCTAAAAATGTTTTCGCTCATCGGGATACGGCAGGAGCGGGCGGAACAAAGAGAGAGGAAATTGAAGAGGGGGATAATAAGGAGGAAAAGGGACGGGCACTGACGAATCCCAATTGAACGGGGCCGAAGAGGAAAAAAATCACCGCCGGCCTTCGATTGGCGGCGCCGCGGGAAGAAATTGCGCGCGCTCAAAATTACATCACATTACGGCCCCAGCGATTCGGGTGATGAGGGGAAGTTAAGAGGATAGAGGCGAAGGAAGGAAAAAAAATCATAAATAATTGAGTGGATACGGAAAAAATGGGGAGTAGGCAGGGGAGGGACGCACGACCCTGTTTCGCAACGACCACGTGCCCGTCGTCCTTGTCGAGAAGTCCGGGGGCGACGCAGCAGCGCTTTCCGGGGGCGCCGGCGCGGCGTGGCCAAAGCGCCAACCGAATCGAAATGAGGAAGGCAACTATTGCTATGAGCGACGCACCTGCAAAGGCATACCTAGTGCCGTTGCTCCTAATTTTAGGATATTGAACTTTGAATTAGGAGTTTGAACTCTTCTTCTACAGTTAAATCGTTTGAACTGATTTCAATGCAATTTACATACGCATCTAGCTTGTTTTTTCCCCGTTTTGAGTCCGTCCATGATAATATCGTAGTTGGAATACACTGATTTTAAACAAATTGTTTCATGCTTGAACTTGTGGAAATCTTTCATGGTTAAAGAAAGAAGGAACTTCAAATAGTATTTATCCACACTTTTATTGACACGACCGTCCCAGGTTTCAACGGATAACCTTGAAAATGTCGGTTATCCGTTGATACCTGGGTCGGTCGTGTCAATAAAAGTGTGGATAAATACTATTCGAAGTTTCATCTTTCTTTAATACTCATTTTAAATAGTTATAATAATCTCCAATGGCCGTAATAAATTTGCACCACTTGTCAAAATTACACAAACAATTGCTGTTTTGGTTTGCGGGAAAAAGAGCAATTCCACGCCAGTGACCAACCACAACCTCTCGACCAGAAAACCCTCCTGTGGTGGTTTACGGGAATGTTACTTCCTCGCCAGTGACAACCACAGCCACACACTCTGAACCCAAATAGATCCTTCAATAGGGCTAATGGGACCCTGCTAAGGATGCCTGGGTCCAACTTCTGGGAGAATCTAGCTCAAATGAGCGTTGTCAAAAACAGCACAAATACAAGAAAGGACGAGGGTGTTTCTCGGATACGCGTATTTCGGCCACAAGGTGGCCCTCTTCAGCGAACTGAAGGGAGTAATCATTTTCAACGCAATGTTGTAAGTCTTCTTGTGGAAAGATAGAACATGAAAAAAGGACTGAGGATGTATTATTTCATGAGGACGATAGCTCAGTTCTCCTTGTTTAATCGTTTCCATTAGACCAAATCCCTATGAGATGTCTTTGGAGCGTTAATTTTGACCAGTATCCATAAAATCATGTGCCTGTAGTTGGTCTCCGTTGGACTCTTTGAATGAAACTGTTTCTTTTTCCTTTTTTTATATTATAATCCCATTCATATCATCGTATGAAACCTTTTCCACTGGTAAGGCGTCTTCGTATTAATTAGGCTCAGATCTTGGAAAGCATTTTGTTTAGGTAACTTTTAAATATAATTGTTAACAAATGGTCTACTAACGAAAGTTACTAACTTTGTTTTTATTGTGGCGAACTTTGAAAAGAAGGTTGGCATCATTTTCTGAAAAGAAAACTTCTTTTGTCTGTTGTTATCCTCTAGGAGGTCCATTCCGACGACACATTTGCTTAGCTGCCTTAGCTCTGTGAACACACCTCCCTTCAGTCATGCAAGGGTGGTTCAAATGTAATTCTACAATTAATTCGCTATGGAGAGTGGCGTATGTCAGCAAGGTTATTCGATAACTAATGCGGTGTGTCACTATAATTTTAGTTGTGACCGTAAATTGTGCTTTGGAAAAACGATTATTTATACCTATCATAGTTCTTAATCAGAAACTTTTTTATTTTAATTACATTGTCTATCATCCCGATAAATTGTAAGCTCCTAAAATTATCTCACTAACAAGGAGACATCGCGTGACTTATGTTCGGGATCCAAACGAGGCAATTATTTCCTGAAACTATAGAGAAAATGCGGGAAAAGTGTCACGGCTTTCTTCCACATAGGCCCGGGATTAAGAGAAAAACAATATTAAAGAATCTTCCTCCGTATAAATCCTTTTGAGTTCACGCCATAGAGGTCGTTGAGGCGCTGAGCCGGTTATCCTCATGTAGTGGCTGTGGGTCGATCCCAGGTTGCTGCGTTTTTTTTTCTTTCGAATATTTTACGGAAAAACTGTAAATTGCCCACTCCCATACATTTACGGAAGAAGCAACATTTTTTAAAATTTTCTGCCTATTTGCTGTATTTTCAATCAACTTCCTTGGGAGACTTTCGAAGCTAATTTCTGGATTCTTGTTCAGCCGAAAAGAGGCTTCACATGTTGACAGACCTAATATGTTTAGATTTTGAAAATGCAAGGATACTCCCGTGAATTGGATTGGCTTTGATTGGTCGTGGGTCTTTCCGAAGGCCGTAAACAATGAACTGATTATTACTTTTGAATTAGCAACGATGTACTCACTTAAAATTTCCCAGGAGCCGCGTTCGAGTAATGACTTCTGTAACTCTATTTCTTGTTCAATAGTGAACATGATATAGGTAAAAAAAGAGATGGTAACTGTTTCCGAGATGTATGATTTTAGGCTTTCCCGGCGAATGATGATGATGAGTTGTTCTCGGGTTTCCCACCGGGTTTGGCTTTCCATGATTGCCGACGTTTCGGCAGGAGACTTTCCTGCCATTTTTAAGGCTGTGGAGGTTATGTAAAATTCTTAATGTAATATATTAATATTTCTTTTTACAGGCGGGTAATACTTTAACCAAGTTAAGATACAATAGTATTAGTGAAAGCACAGTAGAAGGTGTATAATTGTGCGATCGCAGCCTATAGTGTTTCCAGTACGTTGTGTTTTTACATCTGGAAGGTGTGAATTTATGAATGATGATGATATGATGATGACGTAAATCTGTAATGTTTCCGAGGTTATGTAAAAAAATTTTGCTATGACCTTTTTGCGGAGCAACATTATATTGAAGCGAAGCCTGTATCGTGGGGAAGAGGAAGATATTCCAGAACAAAAAAATATCACGTAATGATAACACTATTTCTTTTCTCACCTCATTTTATTTCAATTGAAGGAATTTAGGTTTTTATTCATGGCGTGGAATTGCATACTTTCGAATGACAAATGTCATTACTCGAACGCGGCTCCTGGGAAATTTTAAGTGAGTACATCGTTGCTAATTAAAAAGTTCAAAAAGTTAAGTGAGTACATCCGTTCATTTTTTACGGCCTTGAGAAATACCCACGACCAATCGAAGCCCATCCTAATCACGGAAGTATCCTTGTATTTTCAAAATCTAAATATATAGCCTGTAAGCATGTGTAGCCTCTTTTCGGGCAAACAAGAATCCCGAAATTAGCTTCGAAAGTCTCCCAAGGGGATTGATTGAAAATCCAGCAAATAGGCTGAATATTAAAAAAAATGGATGCTACTGCCGTAAATGCATGGGAGTGGGCAATTTACATTAATTCCGAAAAATATTCGACAGAAAATAAAAAAGGCGCAACCTGGGTTCGAACCCCATTCACCATATGAGGTTTACCGGCTCAGTGCCTCAACCCACTGGGCTACGATCTCTATAGAGATACGTGTGAACTGTAAAGGATTTATTCGGAGGAAGATTCTTTAATAGCGTTTTTCTCTCGAACCCGGGGCTATGTGGAAGAAAGCCGTGACAATTTTCCCGAATTCTCTCTATAGTTTCAAAAAATAATTGCCTCATTTGGATCCCGAACATAAGTCACGCGATGTCTCCTTATACGTAATATCGTTTTTGAGTGACTTGGAGTGGTCGCTACTGTGGTGCATGTCCTAATCACGCTCGCCATCATCTTTTTAGAATGGTTCTCGATCTAGTTTCATAATTTACTCTTACGCGTAATTTTTTCCCAGTGTTAATCATTACGATTTTTTTTCAATTCCCTGGTTATCACGTTGTTGGACGTTCTCCAAATGTTTTCCCCGTTACGAAAAATGCTGCTTAATCTACGGAGGCATGTGCTGCAGTTAATTCTGCTATAAAATCACGTCATGGTTGACAGATGCCTGATACATAATGTCTGATACATTCCCAGGTGTCATAAATAACTGTTGGGAAACTTATTGAAGTGAAGTGGTTCGAGTTCAACTTTCATTAATTATTTCTTTTGGTTTCCTTATTTGATGATATATAATTTAACGCCGTTGAGTCGTTATTCTGCTGTTAGTTGTCATTATAGTAGTGAATGATAACGTCGAAGCTCTTTATGCTTGTGGCGTAAATTTGTGCCGCGGGAAGTGCGTCAGCCACCTCGGAAACGAGATAAAGACGCCACTGTGACAATCGTCACTCGTAAAAATGACCTATTAATCTTTTCTATTCTATTTCACCATGGCTACGTCTTCGGCTTTGCTGTGGGAAGAGACGACCGCGTAATGGCTGTTGAAAGACTTGTTGCAATCACGTCAATTGGCCACCTAAAATCCGCGTCGGTCGTTGCAGAGGATCGTGTGTGAAACAAAAGCGAAGCGTTCGACTGCACGATCAGTGGCGGGGATTCCGCGTCATCGTGGGTTGCGTAATGCCTCTCGTATTTCTTTGTGAATGAGTCGAAGCTTTTGTAAACAACCCTTCATGTGGGGCTTTTCGATCAACGCCGTAGTAACTTGGGGCGCGAAGTTTTACCTTAACTTACCCATTCCTTTGCCGACGAAAAATGAGCTTATTGTGGTTCAAATCCTTCCTCGGATTTGTTGGTTTCCCTCTGTCGTTCTGAACGCATGAATATTGGTTACATAAAATATTGCGCAGCGAGAGTTTTGCATCTTAATATAATGAATTTTCAAAGCAATCCATATGATGCCAGCACCATCGAACTCGATGAAGTACGGATACAACTGAGGAGTATTTTTTTCCTGCAACTTATTGTTAGGAAAATGCGTTGGAAAATATATTGCTGATGTGAAAAGTTAAGGGGATGTTCACTTCTCGTTGTGAACTAATGCTTGTGCATGTTCCATGTCAATAGACTAGTGATGAGTTTGGTTTGGAGTGTGATGTTGTATGGCTTTGAATTCGGGACAGTAAAGGCAGGGGGACATTTGGGTGAGGAGGATGATGGCGAAAATTAGGTAATTAGGAAGGGAAATGGGCATAGAAATGCTGGGCGCGCTGGGTGAGGAAAGGAAGTTCTTTCAGATGAATTCGTTTGTTTAATAGTAAATTTCGGATTAGCTTAATTATCATCTGCAGTCACCAATCCAAACATTAGTTTTCTGCATTTCTTCCCCTCATTCGCCTTTTAGTTAGCCACTTTATTCCTTTGTAAGCCTTCCATTTAAAATCCCTAATATTTTTTTCTGATAAATTTCATCCTTGGTGCTGTAGATGTTTCGATTGTTGTTCGTCCATTGATGACGACACTTCCGTACCCGTTCCAGGGTGCACCTTCAGGTTGAAGACCTTAGCTAGGTTTATGCTAGTGTCTCAAATTTACTAACATCTTAGTTTTAATATATAAAGCGTCATTGTTGTAGCGGTGGACTTGAATGTTTTGATACATCAACTGCCAGGGTTGAATCGCAGCATCTAGACTAAACCAGGAAATCTCAGATTTAAGCGAGGACAAACAGCTTCCGTACAAATCATATTCTACCTCGCAATATTTGAATTTCCAGATTGGCGCGTTGCCGCCATAGCTACAATGCAAATTTATTTTGCTTCCTAAGGGTTCGAGGAGAGTTTCAATGCGATGAATTGGTAATGATTCACCTTAAGTTCATCAAAAGTGTTTATTTTTTATTCTTTTGTTTGTTAAGATTTTTAACAATAATAGAATTGATATTTTTTCTCCCGGATTAACGTTCGTAATCCGTTTTTCGACACTACCGGAAGCATTGGCAGTGGAAATTCTTTATTTGCGCAAAGGATAATGTCATCTCTCATTGTTTCGAAAATGTCTGAAACGAGCAATTCTCTGGCAGCAACCGCAGTTTTACTCGGTTCTCGGGAATCTAGTCGGGAGTCAGCGTCGCGGTGAAGTTCCGTAAATTTCGTGGAAGCCTTTTTTGCTGGCTATTCAATCTCCGTTAAAGAGAGAGGCTTCGGTCTTCGGGTCATCGGGCATTTCTACGAACTGCAGATACCTTGAATATGCTGGCAATATCTGGAATTGGCAATCCTCGGTAGTGATGCAGCGTGGTACTTTCTTTTTGACGCCGTAAAGACGATTTATTGCCCACAGTTTCTTGTGATCCTGATCCCAACCATTTTCGTTAGGTTTATGCTAAACTCGTCATGTGTCTCGTTTTTCAACAGGAGCCAATGTGGGCATAAAACACTTTTTTCAGAAAGTGCCGAATAACATCGATTCTTTGGAAAACCGCGAAAATCATCATTTTTAATCTGACGCTTCAATTTCAATGTGGTGGACGTTATTTTTAAAAAACTTTTATCCAGCGGGGATTAAATCTATAAGCTCTCAGATGGCTGGAAGGTGTATTATCCTATTCAATAAACCAAAGATAATTCTTCAAACACCTATTTAGCTGACTTTCAATTCCAATCGAGTCAGATAATTATTTTGTCGTAATATATTTGATTACTGTATCATTAAGGGCATTTAAGTAGTGTCCATAGGTCGGAGAGTATCTTCCTAACAACTTAAGTATACTTGTAACTAACCTTGGAAGCTTATTGCCCTCAAACCTTTTTGTGATGATTGCATTTGTAGAAATAATGAAGGCTCCCGGGCGAAAGAACTCTATTGGTATCGATTAGATGAATAGCAATATGACTCGATGTACCTCAAACAATATTGATGGACAGGAATTTTAGGGAAAAGGATATGCTTAAACGCCAAAGGTCAATAAGTTATTTCTCCGCGGAAAAGTAGCACAAAAGTTAATTACTCCATTCCGGAGACAGTGGCTGTGGCAGTGGTATTTTTTCGCTCTCACAACGGTGACTTTCTCTAATAAATGTTTTTCACGATAAACTTTCCGCTAAACTTGTTAATTTTATTAAATAGTGCTTGCCTACGATTAAATATATCCGTGAAATCCGGTTATATGAAAAATAATTAGGAATAGAATTGGCTGTATTTCCAAGTCTTTTTTCTCAATGTTTACTCAATAAAATACGCAAATTCATTGGACATATTTTAAAGCTTACAGGCTCCCGAGAACAATAATTGAAGGAAGACCGAGTAGTTTTGTCAAGGAAGACCCAAAAATAGAGTGCATAACGAATATCGTGAGAGATGTTAAAATCAAGAGACGTTAAGGAGTAAAGCAGTTAGCGGAATGTAGAATGAAGTGGAGAGCATCATCAAACCAGTAGGTATCCGGATTAATGAATGCTGATGATCATTACTATATTATTAGAGGTGATCTGCCGGTTATGATAGGTTTAGATGTAAGTGGGTAAACATTTTGTCGACATTTATAGGCACAGACCCCGCCTTACACGATTTCATTCTTGCGCTCGACCTACTTCCTATTCCTAGTCATCCAATACATATAGCCTATTCCCTTTCTTCTTCTTCCCGCTTATCGCACATTCTCTCCTCCATATCGACCTTCAGCTTCCTCTCGTCTCTTATTTCTCGTTCCAACCACCTACTTTGCCCCCTCCTAATCTACTGCAATAGTTTCCTCAACCACCATGCGGCCCATTTTCTCGTTTGTCTTTATTCCCGTCCACCGCAATTTTTTCATTCTCCTCCACATCCACGTCTCTAATGCCTGCACCCTTTTCTATTCCTCTTTGCTCAAGGTCCACGTATCTTCTCCGTCAATATTAGACCATATAAGACTCTTCGCCTTGCTTAATCCTCACGCCGCTCTTGCTCATACCCAAGGTGTACGCCTCTTCGCTGATGTATTTTATCAAATACGTTGGTGGAACATTGTACATTGAGCAACAGGCATTGTTTTTGTTCCTATTGGATCGGGTCACCGGATGTTGAGGGGTGGCTTGGGCGTGGGAATCGATCGGGAACCGCGGAACCTTCACTGACCCCTCCCACACTTGTCCCATACTCACCCCTCTTTATGTGGTCACGTCACTCCCTCGCCCCTCCTCCTGCAATCGAAAGGAGATTGGAGCCGCGCCATGTCGGTCGATTGTGACCACGAGCGTATTCTAATGCTGTAGGGATGCTGCGGTGTACAACCAGTGGAGTGTTTTTCTGTGACTTTTCTGTTTCAAACCGAAAAATCGAATCTGTTTATAGCCGTTGAAGGCGGCTTAACTAACGAAAGTTGCTTAGGGTTATGACAGTCCGCTTAGAAAGTTGGTGGTTTCCGGCGTGACTTTGTGGAATTTACTGATCATTGTGAATGAAAAAGCAGTGCTTTGTTTTTCAACATAAATTTAATTTTGTACCTGTACAACATTAAATGTTGTAACATATTGGAATCCCAGCCATGTTGAATAATTCGACATTAAATATTTTAGGAAGCAACCGCGTACGTGCAGTGAGTTCTATTTTTAAACTCCGCACTGTTACAGGTGTGAGGTAGCCATAATTACGGTACAAGCATGGTACGGCGTACCGTGCTTGTACCGTAATTATGGCTACCTCACACCTACCGTAATTATGGCTACCGTCGCGTCGGTACGCGCCTTAGAGTATATAGTACCTTAATAACTCTATGGTACGCGCTACCTTCATTCTGAGATCGTATCCTGCGTGGTATGCCACCCACGTCACTCTCGTGTATTTGCAGGTCTTGTCTCGTGGGCCTCTTTTTGCGTTCCTTTCCCTGTCAGTAGCACTACCGTTGATTGTGCTTTACGTGATCGCTGCCTTTTCTAAAGGCTTTGATAACATCACGAAAACTAGTCCAGAATTGGATAGAGTAAAAGCAACATTTTATTTCAGAAATTTCGCTGAATCTAGTCTCATGGAAATTTGCTCGCTTCGTTCTTGCGGATATTGATTTTTCGATGACAAATGAGTCTAAGCTGGGAGTATTTTGATTATGTGAATGAATAGATCAGAAGAATGAAACGAATCAATTAATTTTTTTTCACTGTAGAAAAAGTGGCGAAGAGCTGTATTGCATGATAATATTAAGCAGTTGGAGGCGTCGGAATAAAATGTTAGTGGTGTAGAATTTCTTCTCTAAGGATTGGGAGAGTAGGAATGGCTGTTGGAGACTGCTTGCACTCTTTCGACGTCTTTCCTGAACTGAGCACTTTTGTTTTAGACAATCTGGCTCTCTCCTTAGTAATCTTCAATGAGGACAAATTAGTAATTTTGATGAAACTCGTAGCGTTACACAGCGAACTTTTATGTGTGTTAGATTTTGAAATTTGGTTATGTTACACCCTACATTGCGTGATATATCTTCAAAGCTGCAAAAAGGTCACAAAGCGTTATCGGAGTTTCGCTGCAACGCGGAAAATTCGATCCACACCAGTAGAAAATATTTTATAAAAGAGCGTTGATTTTTTCAGCATGACGCATATTCTACATATGTCTGTCTTTTATAATGTACTTATCCTCTTTTATCATTTCTTTCAGTTCAATAGGTGTAGTTTGAGGTAAAATTTCAGTAATTTCTGTAATAATATCCTCCGTGTCATCCTAAAACTCGCATTTTCTTCATTTTTCTAGAAAAAGAGAACTTCAAATAACAACTTTGCGACTCCACTGGGGAGAACTTTTTTGTTTTAACTAGTTTCGCTACATTGCAGCGTCTACAGGAGACAAACAGATAGTTTCCTGAAGATGCTGCTGTTTAGTGAAAGTAGTTGAAACCATTAAAAATAAATACTGAGTGTTTTCGCCAATTTTTTATTTGAAGTTACATCAATTTCGCAATGGAATTCCAGTAAGTCTCGGCCTCAAACACCGCTTTCATAATTTTTTAGTCATCTTCGCATTGCGTACTCCAGTTTTTTTTATTTGGTGAACGAGTTACTTTCGAAATGCTGCTTTTCGTGCACATTTGCTCACATATTTGGGCTTCACAAAGGAAGTATAAAATCTGGCCCACCTGGAGTACGTGGATGGGGATTGTTGACGTCAAGCATTTAACGATTTTTCGTCGCTTTTGTCGCCGCGCGCGCCGGTTTCTGTGACGTCACTGCGTTATCGGAATTCCGGACGATTCAATTTTTCGTCGTGTGTCTGGAGGTGGTAGAAATCCTTCGCGAGAACAAAATTACCAACAGATGCGATGTAATGAAGCGTGAAACTCATTATTGTTATCATCAATTATCATCACTTGGCTCGCTGCAGCTCTCAAATATTTTGTTTTCCACCAACCGTTTCACTCCTTCGTATTTTCTATTTTATTTTTTTGCCTCTAATTATAAGATTAAGATTCTTCGTACTCAATTGAAATGTTTCCTAAAGGAATTACACGTCATACAATGTTGACTAGAACAGAAGCTAGTGACCGAGAATTTCCGACCCTCTGAACCACTACCTTCCACAAGACGTTTGTTTTGGCCGCTCTACAACTCTGGAATTCTATTCCAACCGATTTGGGGAAATCTCGTTCGTTGGCAATTTTCAATGTTAATTGAATGGCATTTGATTTAAATAATTTTTTCTTGAATGCTGAAGTGTGTTTAAATATTTAAATGCCTGAACCATGTCTCTTTACCATGCGCAATTGTTAAATGAGGATGACGCGGGCGCACGCGTTATTGAGGACCCTGATCGAGCCCCAGGTTCAAATTCTCATCGGGTACCTGGCTTCTCGTCGTCATCCCTACCTTGAGGCCGATTTCATCCAGTTCACCTCTCTTTCTCCACCACCACCTCTATCCCAGCTTCATATTTCGCTCTCGAGTCAGTCTTGACGCATCCGATCCTTCTAGCCGTCCACTTAGTCAGCGCTGAGGCGGCGAAGTCTGCCCGTCTGCGACAGCGCCTTCTTGGGCAGTCTGTGCCACATTCCCCTGTTCGTCTCGCCCGGTCATCTCGGCACGGGTGACGGCGCGCGTCTTCTGACGTTTTCGACGAATGTTGGACGTTTTGTTTTTTTTTTGGTATCCCCCGTTATTTATTACCTCCCCCATGCTAGCAGTTTTACTCATCCTCTCGAAGTTTATTTTCGCTTCGACGAACTAGGCTTCTCTTGTCCGTCGCTTGCACTCGGATGATCCGTCTTAGAGAAATCGTCGGGTCTCATCATCGGGAAAGAAATCGTCTTACATGGCAAGTCCTCTATGTTTAGCAGAGGGCGTTTTGACGTGAAACTTGTTAAGGATATGGTGCGGGTGGGGGGTATCTATGGCCAGCGTTGTCGAGAAAAGCCTAGAATTTATTCATTGGATAATTATTCCAAGAGTGTTCTACTGGTTAAGGTAGGGTTAAATAAATAGAATAAAACTCCTATAGATTTTTTCAGGTTTTGGCCCTCATATCCATACTCGATTTCTTTCTTCATTTCAACATGCGTCCTACCTCTCTTCATCCCGTCCATAAAGCCTATTCTCTTTCTTGCTCTTCCCCGCTTACCGCATCCCCGCTTTTATTTGGGCCTTAAGCAACCTATCGCCCCTCATCACCTCCTACAACATGTATTTCTTTAATTGCGACGTTGAGGTAAATGAATTAACGTTATATTTGTAACAAAAATGCATCGCTCGATATAGGGGATGTTAAAGGGGATATTAACTCAATGTCCGGTTTTGCAGACTTGGCCATTAAAAGTACCAATTAATCTCTTTTTATCTCTCTTAATCATTACATGAACAGCACACCAACCCAGTGCTACGTGACATTTCACATACCTATAAACTGAAAAGAAACACATCTCTGGTGCATGAAAACTACCAACAACAAATATCTCACAACTATCAACAACACATAATACGTTGTCTGTTAGTTCAGAATTGGTCTTTCGTTCTTAACAACACTTTAAGCATATTATGAGGGATGTTTAACTGGCTTATGAAGGGGTAAAGTGATTGGCTTGAGGGAGAGTGATTGGATCGGCGTGAGAGGAGAGTTGAGTTTAGAGCTGAAGCGAATCAGTCTTCTTGTTGATGACTGTTAATGATGATGATGAACGCGAGTTCATTTTCTTGGCCGCAGTGGGGCAGATCTTTTCTTTTTTGACGTGCGAATCCAAGCTCCACCAAGCCGTCACACGCGGAGTAAGAGGGAATGGTGGGAACATGTAGCAGTCTCAATTTCACTCGCCTTAAACGCTTTTCAAAAGAAATTAACTCACCAACTCGTATCTCCAAACTCAGTGGAGAGGATTGGTCCTTCGGCAAAGGAATCGCCTTTTGTGGAATGTATGTCCGGACGTTTTCAACTCGAGAGAAAGTACGCGATGTTTTTTTTTCGACGCTTTTCTTTATTTTTTGTGCGCCGAGTAATTGAAGCAAGTGAAGTTTCCTTCCCTCCCCGCTTAACCTACATCTCTATTGCGACGCTAACAGGTTCCTTCCCCGTATAAAGGGTGAATCGATCAGTGGACCGATTGACCGGAAAACATTTAGTGCATGGCTTTTTTTGCGCGTCTCCTGTCGCTTTTTGTCCGCCTGAATGGAAAACGGTTACCTCCGCTTCTTTAACGATGGCCTCATTTTAGGAATGCCGGCCAAACTTAGAAAATTCCTCGGCTGTAGGGATAGATGCTGGGCAAAGTGGCTGATCCATCCTAGTAGCCTGTCTCTACCCCCTGGTATCGTCCACGTGTATCCTTGAGTATATTCGTTATCATTTCCCAGTTCATACTGTCAAAAGCCTTTTCGTAATCCACAATGCGAGTTAAAACGTCCTGATTATACTCTCGGTTCCTTTCTATTTCTAAGTATTCTCATCACCGCAATCACATCCTGGCTTAATGGACTCGATGAAGTCAAGTAGGACGTGTGCCGAAATGAAGAAAAACATTGCGTAAGAAGATTGGGAACTTCGCTTTTGAAGACGTAGGGGACTTTAATTCTCTTTTATTTCATCCTGCCGTAATCGGCAGATCACCATTATCTATTATCAGATTATAATATAAAATACAAATTTAGGTGTGATTTGGTGGAAGCGTTCCACAATGATAAACGCAAAACACTTGCAGTTTTCCAATAGTAAAATATTCAATACGACTAGTTTCGATGTTCCGTGAATATGATGTTGTAACATCAAAACTATTCGATTTAAATATTTTATTAGTGGAAAACTGCAAGAGTTTTGGCTCTATCATCAGATTATAAAACCGGGCCTGCGTTTCATCTACATCTACAAAATACCCTGCAAGCCACCTCAGGGGTGTGTGGCAGGGGGTGAGTAATCACCAACATGCATTACACTATACCCTAGAGTTAGTGTAACTACGACTAATTATGCGTTAGCATATATCGCTAATGCTTGTCACGAGGCGAAGCCTCACTAGCATGCACCACTACACTACAGATGTCTTTACAATGGAGAGGGACCGTCAATATACATGCATTCTACAACTACACAGATGGACAGGGACTCAAGACCCATGTAGAAAACATGCTAGGCGTGCTGTTAGTATGTACTAGGTAACAGATAAGGATTCAAGTATTAGGAGTACTACTACTACTAAGAGCTACACTACCTAACGACAAACCTAGATAAAAGTCTCATTGGCAGCTGTTATGGTCCCTTATCGTTCGTAGGAAAAATGACATTTTAAATCTGTCCGTTCTGCAGTCTAGTTCCCTAATTTTACTCTCATGATCTGATCTACCGTAGTATGTCGGATTTCGTAAAATATTATCAACGTCGTCAGAGAATAGTACCGATGTATAGTAGTTTAGCCGATATACCGATAGTATGGTAGTTTTTACCGATGAAAGCATTGTTTTTTTTAAACGGCATATAGGTAAATATGGATCATCATTTTTGTTTTGATTCGGGCGAAAATGAGCTTTTCCGTGGATTTGGGAGGGAGGGGGTTAGGTTTCCGCCGATGCCGGCCCAAACGGGGGACGCAGGCGAACCCGGACTGCCGCAATTTGAGCCGCGTTGGGTGCCCCCCTCAAGTCCCCGCGACCCCCCTCCCTTCACCTTCCTCTCCCCTTGTGTGTGCCAATCAAACCGATCCTCCCCCTTTTCCAGCCCCTAGCATGCACCGGCCACGCCACAAATGCAGCAGCTCGCCGCCGCTGCAGCTGTGCACACCGGATGCCCACCTGCATGTGAGGGCGCTTTGGGAGGGAGTGTGCGAGGGCGCTGGCACCCCCTTACTGCAATGCGACTCGACGCATTCCTGCGTCCGTAGTGGTCGAGCGACGCGGCACCAGCGCGCATGTATGCCTTGCCCACTGCTGCGGAGTTCGGAGGAGATAAGCGCGAATGCTCTTCCGGTGTTAGCGCCTTTTCGCCGTGATCGCCGGATTATTTGCGGTCACGCCTCCTTCCTTGACTTGGATCCGGATGTCCGGCTCACTCCCTCTCGATGCTGAAGATGCTCCCTTGGTCAAAAATCACCCCCTTCCACACACCCTTATGGTGACATGCAGGGTCTTATATTACATGGATATAGATGCTCTGGATTTGATGCGCTCGCGTTATCATAATTTTGTTACGCCATCAATGAACAAGACAAATGCGATAAACGTTCTTCAAACTACACCTGTTCATTAAAATGATTCTTCTTGCATCTGTAGAGCGAGTCGCACGAACTGTGACCGAGAACAGTTCGCATCAATAGACGTTCGTGTTTTGGATATCATCAGCGGAAATGCGCGAAGCATGATCGCGCCTCTGGTGTGCCCTAGCAGCCAAAAGCCAAAGTTCTGCGCTAAAGGTTTAAATCCACGGAGTAAAAATATTATGTGTTAATAATGTGAGAGGAAGCGGAAAGAAAGTCATGGGTTAATGTGGTGGGAGATGATCTTTTGAGAAGGAATATAAGGAGTCTGAAAAGCAGGAGGGAGTGTATGAAGCAATGAATGAGTGGACCTGAAGCAAAAGAGGTGTGCAAGGATAGAGCTGTTCGGAGTAAATTATTAGTCAGCATGACAGGCGTATTACGGTGAATTAAACTTTTTTTGCTGTGTCTAACTCGAAAAGAATAGGCGTGCTGGGTATGTATGTATTTATGTGCAAAGTATCGTGCAAGGCAACTTCAGGGTGTGTAGCGCGGGGTGATTCCATGCCAGGCATACTGTACTCGTTCCAGTTGAAGATCGAACCCCGCATGCTCTCTGGTCGGCAAGCGAGGACCGTAGAGTAGCCAGGAGAACAATGGAAGTCTATACCATAAAACTAGGACTGGGCTACTGCTTGCTTACCTGAAATAATCGGGTGATAGTAGTAGCCGTCAGCTAATCACATTAGCTATTATTGTTGCTGTGCGATCTTCACTTTCTGAAATCAGCTCCCTCCTTGCTATTCTTAGCTATTATTAGTTTCCTGGATGTGAAATCAACACTAAATAAAAATATCTTGTTAGATTTTTTGTCGTATGTAGCCATGGTTAATTTAAATTTATAGTACACATGCTACGCTACGAAATGAATTAAAATACCACTTCCTAGTCAGGACAAGTTCATTGATCGTGTGAAACCTTCTAGGGCTGCTGAAATCATATTGGATTACGTCCTCAATATCAAGTATCGGCCAGCATACTATGTATTGTGCTGGATCAATGTTTCATTGAATCGGGCTAAAAGGCAAGACTATTCCACTTGCATCGATTAATGGAAATCATCAAATTAGGCGTTTGATGTGATTCGTGGCGATATGACGTAGGATGAAGCGATGGTTTTATTTGGGGAATTAGGCAAAGACTCGCCTAGCACCTGACAGTATTGATAGAGAACCTCTGATGATATGACGACTTTTTCGTGTTAATCAAGATATCGATATCGGGTGGTAGCATTGTGAATATGCCGATATTGCGATGACGCCCCGTTATGTCCCAGGCCTCGTTAGTAAACTCATGTGTCCTATATATTTCAATAGTCTAATTAATACCTCGCTTTCTTTGTGATGGAAATAACTACCATTTTAGTTTGTTCAGTGACTTGGTTGCCATTATTTATTTATGCCTACTTATTGTTCTCGTAGAACATGATTTTAAGTTTCATACCTTCTAGAAGGCGACAGAATCGGGATATCAGGGATTTTTTTTCATTTATGAGGCGTTTTGGAATTTGGTAGGTAATTTTATTTAGTGCGACGTGATAAAACAAATCTGCCGATCACCTCAAATGTCTATCTCTGTTGTTGGAGCTATCTTCCTTTGTCGCTTAGGAAAGTCATTTTCTTTAGCTGATTATGGGGAGCTCTTACCCTTATAATCAGTCACACTGATGTGTTGAAGTTCCTAGCGTGTATTTTACGCTTTAAAGGTATTGGTTTTATCTTTTAGTTAAAGATCTTTTTTTGTGTTCTTCCTTAACGTTTTAGAAAATTCCTACCGTCTCGTTTCATCCTTATCTTTCGATAGCGTTATGTATGATGACATTGTAAATTTTAAGTCAACGCTCACTCATCGGTGGAGTAGCAAAATTTTTGAATGATTTTCTTTGCGGCCTCACTGCAAGGTTCTCAATGCAATTTTTGTCATTCTGCATGCATTACAACTCGAAACACTTCACGTGAACGCTCGCGTTGTTGGTGCTTCAAAATGAAAACTTTCAAACGGTGGAATTCTACATGTCATTGGTGCGCATATGGAGATTGGTGAATAATTACGTAATACTTTTAAAGGATCGGATGTATTGCGACGTAAGATTAAATCAATAGATTGAAGATAAACGCGGAAACGGAAACATCTGCTTAAACGTGGGAACGCGGAACGCGGAAAAGCAGATTTTTATATAAAGGGAGTTCTGGACTTTACCGGGGAAATTATAGATAGTGCATTCCATGGACCTATTGTTCAATTTATGGAATACACATGATGATGGTTATGGCTTAGTTCCTACCATTCTACGAATACCTACCTACCCTGCGTTACCTACACATCACGTTTAGCCACTCATCAATGATCTTCCGGAATTTACACCAAAGACGGTGAAATTCGCCATGAAAAAATCATTTGACTTGACCGGGATTAGAACCCGGATCTCCCAATTGCTGGTCAGTGTGTTTGCCAGTTGCACGCCTGAACCTGAACACCTGTTTTCGTAACTAGCTAACACACCTGACCGGCAATTGGCAGATCCGGGTTCGAATCCCTATCAAGTCAAATGATTTTTTAATGTTGAATTTCACTGTCTTTGGTGTAAATCTTCGAACCCGTGCGCGTGACTGCGTACCATATCATTTGTGCAATCGCATTGATTGGAAAAAATCTTCCGGAAGTAAGGTTTAATAGATTAATTAAAGCACATACCACAAATTATTATCATTATTTCCAAAAGAACGGATTGCGAAGCTTTTATCAATCATTTCCTTATGCGAACATGTATTTAGATTGTCGTCTCCACGTGCGCTTGAGACAATGCAAGTTACTGCAGCGTTGGTGTTTTTGTTGAGCACTGATATTTGTTATGGTTCCAGACTGCAATCCTTCCACGTTCTTCCACGAGAGCTGACTAGGCGGTGCGAGGGAGTCAGGTCCACCCTAGTCTGGGGTTCAAATTCCGCTGAAAGGACAAATTTATGTCTCGTCGACGTTTACAACGCGAAAGGCTTGCGTAACCTTATCTCGGAGACTCAGTGGGTGGCCCGTAGTCCCTTCCGGCACCCCATCGTGCCATAATAAGTAAGGACCCTCTCTCAACCCTTGTTGAATACCTGGAGGAAGTCCTTTCTTTGAACCTCGTATATCTGGCCAGACCCACCGCCGTTAACGAGCTTAATGACCCTGAAACACCCCAGGGTGTCCCGCTGGAATCCCTAGTAAGGCTTCGAATCAAGAGTCGTAAGCCTGTTGAGGGTTTTTTTTCTTTCATTTTTTTGCCTCAATATCGTTTATTTTGGGATATCTGAGAAGGGCGGGAAAAGGTTTTGGCTGCTATATTGTGAGATAAAGGATGTTGAATGTCTTATTAGAGTGTAGAACTATCGTGGGGTGAGCCAGGAAAATGGATTTGCCGCAGGAATGGAAATTATATATGTTTGAAAGTGTATTTTGTCAGGGCTCTAAACATCGTACGCAATGAACTAGTATCATCCAAAATTGTTGGTTTCAACCCTTTAAGTATTTTGCGTCGCTCTGGAAATGGACAAAAATTTGGTTTTATTAGCCGAAATGATAACATTAGACGTTAAATGGAAAACTTTAATGCCAACCTTGACTAACGTTATTTAGTCAAGGGTAACCCTCGAAATGGGGAAATGTCTTAAAAATACTATCATTCATAGAACGCCCAAGGGTGATGACCTCCTCACGTATTCAAAAAGAAAAACTATTATAGTTAACCTTTAAGGTGAGTTTTTGGGAGGAATATTTGGTAAGCTATTTATGTACTTGTTAATTTGCGATTACCTAATAAGTTACTCAATGCCAGATGGTGCATCTAAAAATTCAATTGGTTTGAAATTTGACAAAAATTAGATGGAACTCAGCATTATGATTAATGCAATTAACTCTGTAATTACCCGACCGCAATGTAGGTCCTTTTAACATCCTGTCTCAGCGATTATCCTAAACACTCCCTTCGGTGGGAATGGGCTGTGAAAACCATTGGTTTAACACTCGCCTTATAATGGGTGCACTTCCTATGGCCAAGATCATGTTTCCTCACTTTCCTGAAACACTTTGTGAGGTGCCGTCGTATCATGTCGCTATGCTTTGTTTTTCGTTTCCTTAATCGATTTATGGCTCTGAAATTCAGGGAATTGCGCCGAGCAATCTGCCGACGCCCTTTCCATCGCGGCTATCCCGGAAAATTCTGAAGGTCACCGAGTTTTTCATTTTATTTCGCTGTTCTTTATTTTTTTGCTTCTCGAAAAAAAAAGTGCTTCACTTTAATTAAAACTTCTCCGGTACCCAGGTCACGGCGGTCAAAACGAAATACCCAGAGTTGCGTCGTTTTTTTACTCGTTTCGGGTTGTGACCAGGGATATTTGTGTTATCACTATCGCCTTTTTCTTGTATGGAAAATTTGTGTTCTCATGGCTGCGACGATGTTCCTTTTGTGCATGACGTTGGTCCATTGTGCTGAGGAACGTGCCTCGCATTGTAGAAAGCGAAGGGGTTGTTTAATTAGCGCATTTGGCTGCTATCTTTTAAGAAACTGTATAATTTCCCTGGTAACGTATACAATTTCATAAATTATAGTGTAAATAAATTGGGAATATGGGTATCCCTTAGGAAAAAACGGTTTTGGGGTTAGGATTTATCAAGGCAGTGGCTGGTGCGTATTACATTATTTTCAAATATGTATTTTTAATACAATGATACATATATGTTTTAGTAATTTTTGTACAAAAATATCTTAAAATAATATGTCATCTTCTGGAAATTTGACAGTGACCGACTATTCACCATTGCTCATCAAAATACTCGGTTACATTTTTAAGCGTACTCCTAGATATAGAAACGGATCACACATGATTTTTCAGATTAACCTATAAGGATATATAAATATATACAAGTATCATCAGGTCCATTATGTGGCATGATTACCTACAGTTACTGGTTTTGATTTATCTGAAAAGATGAATAAATAATTTTTTATAAAAATTTGAAAATGTTAAGATACTATTATGCATTAAGCTCTATGATTTTAAGTACATTTAAAGCAAATATTCAACTTCTTTATGACACATGAGCTATATTTTTAATGCTTTAATAAACGTTGCTTCTTTTTTTGCATTGGCCTTATCAGCTGGTAACGAACGAATTCATTTTGGCCACAAGTATAGGTATTTTTGTCGAAAAATTTAGTTCTTTGGCCTTGGTATTTCAAAATCCCGAATTAATCTCATGGAATAAGTGTTGTCTTTGACATTTACGCCGCTGCAGTTGTAGAATAATCTAAGAATTTCATAAATAAACGAATGTTTAATGACAGGATGTTTAGTTTATTTGTAATGTTTTTACCTCCAAAGGTATCGTTATTTTTCTGAGCAGAAAATTTCTCTTCGCATGCATGTGCGTCGGGCGGGATACTTATACTTCTGTCTGTGCACGATACTCACGCACCTTTTAACTCTCACAATCAGAATCTTTATTATCGCTGTGGTCTGCGTATTTGCGCTGAAAGCATAAGATCCGCGATTCAATTTCCAGCCCAGGAATCATGTTTCTTCTCATAATTTCCTTAGGGTTAAATAGCGTTTTCAATACGTTGGGCGCGCTCAAATTATTTAACAACGGCTTCATGAGGCTTGTAATATTATCAGGTAGTATATGTGACTCATGTGATGCCTATTTTTGCTTTAGTTTGTTTATAATGTACCAGGCTAATATTTTCCAAAGCTTTTTCACCTGCCGGGTTAACCTAGTGACATTAAAAAAGTTGAATCAAAGAAATTTTGTACTCATTCATACAATTTTTAATTTTTCTTACCATGGTGTCAACGCTCATTGAAGTTTTAAATTTAAAACATTGAATGGAAGGGTACTAATCTGCGTTCGTCGTATGATTTAGCGTCTTTATCTGCCAGAGTATTCTCATGCTCAGAGAGTTATTAATTTTGGAAAATATCGGGGAAAAAGATTTCCATCTTACTTCTGGTTTTTATTCTTCTATAATCTTGCTACTATTGTTCTACAGTGTGCGGTTTAATGAAAAATCAATGTCCAGCTGATCGTGTGGACCGTCTTTTAAAAAAAATATTTCTTTTTTCTTTTTCATGTCTGAAAAATGGAAGTCATCGTTAGACAGTCGGTTTTATAAAAAATTCCATGGCAACAATATGACTAGTTTCTATCTCGGAGGATGTGGCTGAATGGGCACAGACAATGGAATTGTGCGACTCTACGTAAGTTTTATTGTAGTGAAACACGCCTATATGCCCTTTTCAATGCCGCTTCATAATAGTGAAAATTGTTGGTTGCAATGTTGGCTGTTTCTTCTGCGTGAATGAAGTAGCCTGCATGAAGCGGACATTTCTGAAGGCTTTCTCTTTGTCTGGAAGGTTTCGGAAGGAATGTTCGTGTGAGAAGATTTTTGTTTCACATTCATACATATCAGTGCACATTCGTTTAGCTTTTATGCATCGCCCACCATTAACACGCACGCTTGTCTTTATGGGTGTAGGACTCGCGATATACAGAGCTAATTTCTACGACGGGTGCAATTTGCCCGCTCTATGCTTTGGCGCTGTATATTTGCCCGTTGTTACCTCGTTCTTTTGCCTCGAAGACCTACTATGTAGACCAAGGATCGCAATCGTAAGTGAATATGAGCTTCTAAGAATCCGCCAACCGCGAGGATCCTGTATAATCATTTATGTCGTGATTAACTACGGATGAAGATTTCCTCCTCTGCTGGAGGAGGAAAACGACGATGAAATACGCAGAATTTGCCTTGGGAAAAAATTCACCTGGACCGGGCTGAAAGCCGAGTTCCCTTAAATCCTTCTAAAATTCCTTAATTGCAAATTTACTAGCTACGAGGCTTAGGAAGCCCGTGTATAGGTGTAGCCAAACTTAGTGGGACTCGCTTGTGAAGAGCATGACATTAGTTGAAAGAAATGAGTGTAAAAGAGTGGGAACAAAGGGACCCGGGATCCCTCAAGAGGTCCACGAAGGAGCCCTGTTAGACCTCTGCTTGCTCATCAACGCTTATCTAACCCTCACTGGCTTCAGACTTTCTCTGTCCATTTCTTTTTCTGTCTTTTCTGTTTATTTATTTCTCTGTCGATTCTACTCTTCCCCGCTATATTTCTCAAGAACGTAATTTCCTCAGCCTGCTCTCTGCTCCTATCTCTCTTATTCATCACCCATGTTTCTGATGCATGCTTAACTTGCTACATAATAAATTTTTTGTATCATATTGTTTACTGTTTATGATACTTTCTTGTCTCTTGAGTAAATGTCTCATACCCTGAAACAGCTTCCCGCCATCCTGTAACTTTTTTCATGCTTTATTATACCATCACTTGTTACTTCACTTCCTAACCAGGTGATGTTTTCTACAACTTTCAGTTGACTACCAGTTAACTAGCGGTCTTCTTCGAGTTATTTTGGACGTTTTTGTATGCCCAGCGCATAAAGCATAAATAAATGAGAAGTTGGCGGATGAGGCCAAGTATAAATACATCAAAATCTTGTTTTCACTTTGTCGAATGTCCATCAATTCTTGCTTAACTGCGTAGTTTTTCACGTCCTTCCCATTTTTCGCCAATTAATTTTAGAATGGCAAGGATCCTGGCGTCGCGTCGGCCCTTACGTCGCTTCGCGTGCCCGAGCGCCTTGAAATCTCATTTTTAGCGATTTCTCGTCGTGGGAAGAGCGTCGAGCTTGTCGTTCTGCGACGACGCGGTCCAGTGCGCCAGACCGTGGCCGTCTTGCCAGCGTCGGGTGCGCCGAAGCGGGCCGGCGCCTTCTTTCTCTCTGTCTTCGCATTTCCGTCAGTCGATTGTTTCCCGCGCAGTTTTTCTCCCGCTCAAAATGGCCGCCTTCCTCACCCCCTGAATTGTGCAACCGCCACGGTTTTGAAATTTGTCGCGGAAACTGGCGGAAGGAAAGAGGTAAACATTAGTTTGGTGCTCCGGAACGTTCGAGTGGAAATAATCTTGAAGTTGTTGGTATTCGTACCGGTATCGGTACAGGAACCACTATTTTGGGACCTGAAAAACTAACTATGATCGATGTCGCCAATAATATTGATGGTTGCGATAGGTAGCTTTGTTTTGATGCTCTTTTATTGGTCAATTCAAATTACTGCATTGGTATTATGCAAAGAATGCTAATTAGCACTAGAACCGCTGGACTTTGCCAACCCCCTTAAACCGCGGCCGGGACAAATATGTCCCGGCCGCGGTATTGGTATTTCGACATTTTCTGGGTCTGTGAATGATCTCATTTCTTCAGGAAAGGTCGTATTTGTTGGAAGTAAGTTTTCAATCAAAGGTGAATTTATTTTATTTTAACATCATGCACACAAAAAATATTTATTTATTTATTTTTTTATAAAATATGAACTTAATCTGAACTTAAAATCATGCACAAAGCATTATATTTCTAAAATATTTAGTGTATGTATATTTCTGTAAATTACATCCGAAATAGAACGTTGTTTCACTTCAAACAAGCTCATGCAATTAAGGAAGCTTTACCAAAAAGTAAGTAGGACCTACTTATGTACATACGAATATTGCAATCAATATTGAAGTTCAGATTCAGTTCATATTTTATAAAATAATTAATCAAATGCAGGATGCAAGGAACTTATAAATACTACATTCCAATTTGGTATGCCCTGATACACTGTGAGAGTTATACCATTGTTCATGAAATCTACAGATTTGTTGACGTGCTCTTGAGCCCTATTTATACATTTAGGTACTTCCCTCCAACTTTTTTTGTTGTGCCTAACAAAGTCGCTCTCTTTGCTTATAGATAGTTTACTAGCGCAAGGGAGGTAAAGAAGTTGACACAAGCAATGTTTCTTCCTCTATTTAGGTAAGAGACTGCAAGCTTTTTCAGTATAAATTCAGTCAGATGTTAGAAGAAGAGCGATTTTCATCTTTGCTAAAGTAGGTGAAGGCATTCAACATGAATTTAGAATCTTTATCGACGGCCATCCAGTACTTTTGTCCACATTTGTCAGGCTTAGAAGCCATAAATTGAATGAATCAACATCTATATTTTGAGGGAAACAACGACTAAAATACAAAAATATATGGACCAGTTATATACATGCTTTGGCAGTTGGAAATAATTCTATTATACCTCAGATATCAGGGCAAACTTGTCATCGTTCAAATGCTCCGAATGGGTTGATTCCACATCAATCCTCAGGAACCACCTTATTTACCTGAAGTGATCACATGGAATCTCAGACTTACAAATAGTAAACCCCATTTCTCGGAACTAAGAAGATCCACCTCTATTCCATTGATTCAGTGGCACCCCTAAAATACAGAAGACCCAGAAATGCATCGAACTCTTTAAATGGCATAGACCGATCATCGATTCCCAGCATCCTACGAGCCCCTGTTTCAGTGCATTCCTATATGTGCTTCGGAGTATATTCATCAGTGAACAAACGCCAGTTACTTGATAGAAGACCGGTGATGACATGCCTTTTTGCGTAGGGATAAGAACCGTGAACACGGGCGATGGGAATATCTGGACACTCGAGGTCATTTTTCACAGAGTTGTCTGAAGAATCTGCTGTGGACTCTATCGCACAAAAATCAGAGTCGCTAAGGCAAATACTGTCTCCATCTTCGCCTTCTGATCCATCTTCCGGATGATCATTTAGCAAAGCCGCGATTCCCTCAGACATAATGCCATGACGACGATCCATGATGTCCTGGCTGGGAATTCCCTTTGATTACGTTTCTATAGCATCTAGGGACCACTTAAGCATGTCTATACACCCATCGTAGACAGAATGTGCAAGCAGATGAGAAGGGCGGGAGAAAGAGACAAATATGAGCTATGTGACAACATATCGCGATTTGTGTCATCTATCTCGCTGAAAAATGCTACTATCAGACCAGGCCTCTGGCAGGCATATTGTTACAAGTAAAGTTTCACGGTTATCGAAAGTATTTGCAATGAAAGAACTTGAGTGGAGATCTCCACGTCGACTACAATGTAACTGCTTAGCCTCGAAATCCTACGTGTAAACAATGCTTCTTTGTGACTACGTAACAATGAAATATTCTTAAAATTTTAAAAAATAGTCAAAACACTGTTTAAAGTTATTTAAATAATAAAATTAAATAAAGTTAATAAAAAATCAACAACCACAAATTACAAAAAAAGACAAACAGAGCTACTTGCCTATATGGGACAAAAAGTCCCATCAGTGGTTTTAGGTATTTCTAGTTTTTTCTCAGAAGCTATGAGCTCGAAGAAGACAATTTTTTGCCAAAGTAGTCTGCTCCATAAATAAATAAAAGTCAAATACTCCCCTTTTTCACGACAAATATTAAAAGAGATACCTATAGTTGATTAAAATTTGCAATGGGGCAAAAATGTCCCGCCCGCCGTTCTAGTGCTAATTTTGTATTGAGTCTATTTTTTAAAAATAATTTTGCTTGCCATCATGACTATATTTAACATAATTTTAATATCGTAATCGTTTTGCATGTTAGGATGACTTAACTCTCCCCGTAATGAATGAGTACAGTTTCCATTCTACTTGAGTAAAATGACAGTTATACATCGTACTGCACGCGGAATCTCCACATACTTACGTTCCTCAAAAGTAAACGTAGTTCAATAGCGAATTTATTCTTAATTCAGGTAATCTACCGGTTTATGTAGATTTAATGGAAGTGAGTAAAAAATCCACTGGCTTTTTGCATGCGCAGGACCCTATCTTCCTACACAGTTTTTCCTTCCTCCTTAGAATACGCTCTACCCTTCTTCATCCCGTCCATAAAACCTTTTCTTTTCCTTCCCCGTCCCCGCTTATCCAACATTGTTCCCGCTATCACAGCCTTAAGCAACCCTTCACCCCTCATTACCTCTTCCAACCCCCATCCTAATCTCTCCCAGAAGTTTCCTTTCCTCACCATTCATGCCAAGTACTTCCTCTTTTGTCTTCCTTTCTAAACGAGTAAGTACTTGGAATGGCTGGTGAGGAAAGTAAACTTCTGGAAGAGATAAGTATGAGGCAAAGTAGGTGTTTGGAAGAAGCAACAGATAACGTGTTTAAGGGTTAGTGCGTTCCTGATGAGGAATTGCTCCCTGCCATACCCTCTTGAGGTGGCCGGCAGGGTATCACGTAGCTGTGTATGAAGAAAATATGCGAAGAAGCAGAAGTAGATTGCAAGGATAGGTCATTATGGAGGAAAGTATGAAAAGGTAGCAAGTTTCCTATGGCTAACGGCAATAACTAAATTCTTTGACTTTGCTTACCCCGAAAGGGAATGGCCGGATGAGTATGTAAATATTAGCAGATTGTCGGTTATCTTGGCCGACGGAGCAATTCTGTTTTGTATTTTCATGGATTATTTAGCCCTATTACCTAGAATTTGAGACGTTTCTTTGTCTTTGGTGTACAATATTCATCACCAGTATATCGTCAATTGTCCGGCAGGTCCCGCCGATCAACATAAGATCCAGTGTGTGAACTTGCTCTGCGGGTTGTGGCATCTTCAGGCGTAAAATACCTTTATATCATTTAGTTCACTACTGAGTATGTCTCCCCATTGGCTTGCAAAAATAGAGATTTATGGCATCTCTCAAACCCATTGCTAACCAGTATAGCATAATAACTCTTAGATTTTTAATTAATGCCATTGAAATATATTCTAGGCTTTCCTTTTCTTAGGTAGCGTTAATGCTCGTGATGGATATTTAAAGCACTTGAAAATTCGAGCTTCCATTGATTGCGTTTTAATCGTCAACCACCCATTGATTTTTCTCTCGCTATGTCACTTTTTTGTATAAATTACACAGGTAGTGGCACAATTGCTTTGTGAGGTCTCAAATGGATTCATACTTTTTCTCCTGCGGGAGAAACACTTGTATTAAGCACCCAAAAATTCATCTTTTTTCAGGATCTGCCATATTTCCACAATCCAAATTATCGATTTCGAAAAATGAGTGCGTTATGCGAACAGAAATGTCACGGTTTTCCCATTAAATTCTCTTTTCAGTTGAAAATAGTAAATCATTACGCCTTATAATGTCACCATGTAATTTTTTCAGCCTCCTAAGGTATTTTCTTTTTCTCTTTAAATAAGCCTTTGCCTTAATTAAAAAAGTCCTTGCTTTTCTCGTCGCAGGGCTATTTTCCTTTGTTATTTTGAATTTGGAAAAACACTCAAAATCTTTTTGAGTGAAATGGTGCTATGAGCTTAAGCTTTTAAAGTAGTGTTGTATATATATATATATATTTGTCTGTCATATTTTTTTTTGCTCCATGAATGCTGGATGTTGTCGAAAAATTGCGCTATGAAATGTTATCTTTTTTCATCCGCCAATTTCCATCCATTCCGTCATGTAATGTTTTTTTTATTTCCAACAACTTTTCCCGCTAATGTCTATTGCTGCATGATCCGCTATGCCTTGCATAATACTAATACCCTCATTCACTCAGTGATTCAACCCAAGGTTGGTTTGGATAGTTGAGGGTAGAGCTCATCCCGGACTAAGCCACAGGCGTGTGAATTTCACACATTCAGGGTAGGGGGGCCAGTTCCCTGAGCCACCTTCGACTCCGAGGATTTTTTTGTTCCTAATACCGTAATTGATCATTATTTACACTGTGATTCTCTCACAATTCTTGGGGTATTTTAATCGCCATTGGTAATGATCGATTAGGCAACATGAAAACGTGGGTTAATTCGCTGTCGTGTCGCAAATTCTCATGTTCCGCTTTCTCTCGGTGAATCCGTTTGGTAATTAATACTGATAAAAAAGAATTGTGAAAGTCGATTAAAAACCGACAATTTCCAAGCCTTAGTGCATTTACTGGCAATGAAAAATTTCTATGGCAGACTCGAGGAGTTGAACGTCGCATGTAATTAGTGCAAATTTTCCAAAAGTTGTATTTGTCATTTTTGTTGCTCTATATCCGTGCATATCTTTTTATAGATACTTGCTCATTCTGGTCAGCATTCACTTTATTTGAAAAATATTCAAATATTAGGGATTTCATAAATGATGCGGTAAGCAGTCACGCGCACGGGTGCTAAGAAGAAACCTATGAGCGGGAATTCGCCATGATAAAATCATTTTACTTGACCGGAAATCCAACCCGGATCTCCCAATTGCCGGTCAGGTGTGTTTGCCATTTACACCACCAAGCCATCTTGATTCAAGGCAAATTTCGGTTGGGTTTTATACGAACAAGTTGTTCTCGTCCCCAGTCTACATTGTAGCACGGGAGACGTGGTCGTGCATGATATGCCACAGCCGCGGAGAATAAAATCCAACATATTCGCTTTAGAAAGACTATATTTACTTTATCAACTCGTGCTTTCAGGGCGAATTTGTGTTCCTTGGTGCGTTCTCTACATTACTTGAGACCCCTTGTCTCTTTTCCTCCACCTCAGTTTTATAGAGATTCATTGGATCCTTATGTAACTTGCGTGGTATTGTAAGTGGCAAGGTTGACCAATGTGTTCTGCATAAAAAAACATCGATTATCCAGGAAATTCTTTTAACATGCTCGTGATCTTGATAATTGATTTTAATGTTCCTTGAATGGATTGTTATTACGTTTGTCCAGTATAATTGCGGATGTAGTTTCTATTTTAATTTGAATGTCACCTCAAGGGCGGTAATTGTGAAGCGGCTTTGTGGTATTCTGGGTTGTTGAGATGCCATTCTCTCCGATGAGTGCGTCTCGGGGAAATGGAATCGCGATTGCGAGTGAAAATAAATCTTACTCGACCAGCAGAAAGCATTTCTAATTTTCCCGATGGCCTACGGCAAAACGTACCGTACCTGAAAGTAATTATTCATGTAAAGGTTTTGAACCTTCAGCCCCTTAATTGCACCTTTTCATATCTAGTGTTGTATTTTGCACCAGGCGTTGGTGCATATGTGAAGAAAAGTATGGTTTCATAGTCAATCTAGTAATGTACAATGTATGTTTTTGTATTTTCCACATCTCGTTGAGCACTTTTCCCTGTCTTTAAATTGAAACTATTCAGGACCACGATTGGAAATAAATAAAATATGAGCGTGGCGGAATTATAATTCACTTTTATTTCATGTTTGGAACGTTTCCACGAGATAGGCCGTGGTTGTGTTACAGGCTTAACTTTGCGAAATCTCCTGGTCTCTAAATATGATAACTCTTATTGCTTTAACTTGATTAATTAAATTGTACTTTAATGAAATGCTAATTATGTTAATTTAATGCACGACTAATATCGTCGCATAGACTGAGCCAACTGATGATGTCAAATATGCGACGAAGTCGATTGTGCAGTGAACTTAACTTGTGAAAACATGCATAGTTTTTTTTATTTAGTGATCATTGTATTGTTTTATTTGTCTAGATTCATTGATTTAACTCTTTTGTGATCCAGTTCTATTTTGAATTCAGTTTGGTATCAGCTCGGTATCAGTTCAGTTGAATTTCAGGCAAACGATCAATTTTTTCGACCGGTCCTGAGACAGTCAATCTCCAGTCGTGGGTCAAATCCTCTGATTTTGCCAGCCGTCTTTAAACCTGTCGTGCATCTGCTGCGCTGTATTGTACGCTCTTCAGTGCATGATTTAATCGAAATTTCATATTTCATTCTTGCTCAAGGCCTCGAGTCTGCTCACTTTTGTACGGAGTTACCCAAGTATTCGGTAGTTTTTATTGTTAATGCATATTTATCGATTTTCCCTATCTCCTTCTCCCTGGGAGATCGCTGTCCAGATTTCAGCCCCTCGATCCCCTTTTGTTTCCCGTCTCGGGGAAATCGGCTTTGTCCGCCTCATCTCGAACCTCTCCCCCGATATGAAAAGGGAGGTTCTTTATCTCAATCGCGAGAGAGAGAGTGAGTGAGTCCGTTCGAACCTTTAATATCGATCGTTTTGTGTGCGGAGCGGAGATAGCCTCTCACCCGAGTCCCTCCAGTCCTCACCCCCCACGATGATATTACCTCTCCTCCCATTCCCTTTCCCCCCCTTAATATCTTTCTTCTTTTTTTGTTATCCCGACCCAACACCCGTCACGGACTGCATACTGTACGTGTTTGCCCCGCCACTCGAGTTTATCCCGCCTCACTGGTAGTGGTCTCTCCACTCGGCGCCGCGCCCCCCCTCAAGCTCGTGGATAAACGTAGGCTCGTGTACGACCCGGCATCCGTCCGTTCACTACCATTTCGCCGCCAATCCTTCAGTTGTTCGTTGATGGCGGCGTCTGTAGGGGGGGTTAGGGTCTCTCGTTCTGGTGATTGGGTGAGGGTGGGTGGGATTGGGTCGCTGACCTCGCAGTACGCATCATTCCGCCCCCCCCTCCCTCTATCTCCCCTCCCGTGAGCAACCACCCCTGTTGTGTGTGAGTCTCTTTCCGTCCAGGCCCAGCTCCAGTCAGGCGATGTTCTCTCTCTTGTTTTTAAAGCGTTCTCGAAGTTTCCACATGTGAGTTGAGAGGGGGTGGGGGGGGGGCTAACGAAAGCCGCTAATTTGACCGCCTACGAGGAGGAGAAGTGGATTTATTTTCCTTCTTTGTTTTATGCTCCTCAGGTTACTAAAGGTCATATCGTGGAGTACTTCAACTTTAGCAAAAAAGCCACGTTAAGGTGGTTGGAGCGATTTTTGTTTATGCACAGATTTGCGTGAAACTTTGCATACTTGTTTAGTGATATCTGTAGATAAAGTTAAAAAAAATTTATTTTACCGATTTGGTTTTTTGGCGAATCAATGCTGTTTTTAACACGTAGCCGAATGACACATGATATAAATTTCGTAATAACTCAATTACATGTGCACATCTTTTCTTCTTAACGCGAAAGAAGGCATTTGATGTTATTATAATAATAACTAATATCAAGGTTTCATTATTGTGAGCAAAAATAAAATGTATTTATCATATTCACTTGGGTACACACCGAAAAATCCCTCAAGATCTCTAATATATAATCTTGACGTGTATTTAACCTAAGGCATTATTAAAAGAACCTTTCGAAAGCATAAAAGTCACATATAAAAAGTCACGTGATCCAAAACGGCATCACTTATGTTATCTAATCTACAATTATTTCAACGTGAAGGATCAAATCATACTAATGCATTGTCTTCCGTAAATGAAATTAAAATAATCATTTCGTTAAATTACGAAAAAAGACGAACTTCACAAGAAATACTTCGATTTGCTGTACGTAATACCGTTCTGTGATATCGTCCCCCGGGTTCCCGATGTCTTACTATTTCCTCGCCGTCAAGCGCGAGTAAATTTTAAGAAGAAATATTTCAATAATATAACACTTTATTCCGATAAATTCATGTTCTGTATATATAAGAATACGTACTTCAAATTCGAAGTTTTTTTTTTTAATTATGCCTGTTCCCCATTATATAGGCAGCCCTTTTCGATTGTTTGAGAAATACTCTTGCCATTCCGGTGAGTCAATAGTCATCCCAAGTGATGCTTAATGCGTTGTTGCGAACTTGTTGCTCATTTTTAAGAATTTTCTTGTTTATGTGTTAACCTATCGGGAGACGTCGTTCTTCTGCTCTATCAATAAAAGTGAGCATCGCTAAACATCAATGATTGTCTTGAGGTCAATTATTTCCCACTTTCTTTAGTATGTGTTGAAACTGAGTCGCGATTTGAATGCACCTCCGCCTTTTACTTTCATTTATTGATGTGCTCTGTGAATAGCTATAAAAATTCCTTTACTGTCGCTCATTAATAGTTAGTAGGGCAAAAGGAACTGGAAGGATTTCGCTCGGAGTTTCCTCTATCAATTTTATGAGCATTAAGAGTGGTGCAGTTCATTTGCATTGGTGGCTCTGAAGGTCTATACTGCTTGACGATTCATTGCATTAAAACTGTTGTGTATCTGTCTGGCGTTCTTTTTTTTCGTCTTCCTGCTGGACAACCTACGTAATGTGTCTGCTAAAAGCTTTTCGTAGTGCGTCATGGCATTGACTGACGCATTCACGGATGTATGTGGGTGCACGTAAGCTGGCCAAGCTAACGGGAATGTGACGCTTAATAAGTTATCACTTTTCAAGAATTGAAATGGATGCTGCGTCTGCCATTTAGAATTGCGTATCTATGGTTTCCCTCGCCTCAGTTCGGCGTAGGCGACGGTGAGTTGATGCGGAGTCTATCGTTTCTTCAACAGATGGGGGCATCTTATGGGCGGGGCGTATACGGCCCCTTCTCGCTCGACAAGTGCAAGTATCAGCTGCTCTCTACTTTGATGTAATTGAATGCCAAGCGAACTCATGAACCTCTGGTATTCGTTCAGTTACTATCCTGTATAATTGTTTTTGTTGGTTCATTCTCCTCCACGCCTCAAACGTGTGAAACCTACTCTCTTCCTCTTCCATGAGCGTCCACGTTTCTGCACCATGCAGCGCTACACTTTGTATTAGACACATCGCCAGTGCTAATGAATTAGTCTCGTAATTTTCCTTGGTTTTTTAAAAAATGAAATGCGTACTTCATTCTCAATACGAATTTCCACTATGCTTATATCGCCTTAAAACATTTATTTCTCTTCGCCCCCGTCGTTAACTCTCTCATATTTGTGAACGTATCCTTTGCTAACGCTATTCCCCTTCAAATATATTCTCAGCTAAGTCCATTTTTCTCCAGCGTATCATCCTGGTATAATATTTGATGACTCTGTATATATACAGAGTTATCAAATAGTATACCTGGATAGATAGCTTAGTATATATAATTGATAACTCTGTATAATTTTTGTGGCCTCGTTTCGGCCTCTTAGGACCACGTCTAACACTTTGCAGTCTTTCTGGATTTCCAGTATTCCTTCATTTTTGCTGAGAAAGTATCCTTCCGCTATTCTGTCAATCCAGCACCAGTTCTTTTTCTTTTCTATAACATCTTTTATCTCGCGTACCTAAGTCCTGAACTTATTTTTATCCTCAACCATCGCCTGAGAGTCTCTGGCGAGGTCCTCTTTCACAGCTTACCCCCGCGGAGTAGAACATTTCCTATGCATGACATTATTTAGAATATTGTGAGATATTCTGGTGTTAGGCATTCTAGAAATGTGACCATAAAACATGAAGTGACGGTTCCTCATAGAAAGTGACAGTTTTTCGAAATTAGTACATAGATATATATTTATATTCGCCTTGCTGTTGAACTTTCGGTGAAATGTTGTCATGGCTATGATTTCGATGAAGATCGTGTGGATTTTTAAGATTAACCTCGGGAATCCCACTGGCTTTCATTTCATCTCGAGTTTCTTCATCTCCTGTTTACAAATTACGTCGGCCTTGAAATTCGAGTGGGGTTGTCAAAAAAAAGAGTTGAAAAAACGAAGAAAAAAGAGAATGAGAAAAGAATAATCTCTCTTGGAGGAGTGTCGTTGATCTGCCTCGGCGTGCTCGTGGTTCAAGTGGTGGGTCCATTGCGTAAAGTGTTTCCGAGAATCGAGAAGGAAATCGTAGCCCGTCCCCGAAACCTGACTACCATTTTGTGTCTACGCTCATTGGTTCATTTGAGCGTCGCGCGGCTTCTTGTGTGGTCGATAATCTTTGCCGCGTCGTCGGCTGCCGAAGAATTAGGGACCCCCACTCGCCGGCGATGTGTACTTACGTGTTTAAGGTGGCTGGTCGGGTAATCTTTAGTCATTGAGAAATTTAGTTACTTAAATTTTAATGCTGGTTTAAAATTTAAATAATAGGTCGTAATTGTACTATATTCAGTAGGAATGACTAATGTCTTAGGTACATTCTGAAATATTGTCCTTTAAATTTACACATTGCCATAAAAATTTGCTTAGGTGCAGACTTGATTCATTTCTTAAGTCATTTTTGCGAAATTAATTTTCCGAAAACAGTTACACCCGTGGCCATAGAATTCAAAATAAGTATTTTAATGAAGATATATTGTCACTCGAATGCGAACTAGTATTAAAATATGTTTCTATACATTATTTTATCTTTCGTTTTTAAACCAGCAACAGCGTCCATTTTGTAACACGCTGCAACACGTGTCTCTGCTTAGCATGTCCCGTACTTTTGTGTGCCTTGTTGCCAACTTTACACCACATAGCCGCGCGCGACATTTGAAATTCTCGCATGCATATTTTTAAATCGTATTTACGAAAAATTTCAGTCGATAGTATCAAATGATTTTTTCAGAATAGATTTTAATTTATTAGAGCTACATTATATCAGTTTTTGGTTAAAATCTGTTCAGTAGGAATGGAGAAAGTGCGTAATTTATCCAATTGGAGTGGAGAGCGCCATAAGGCTCCATGTTAAAAGAATCTAAAATATCGCAAAAAGTATGTCGATGATCCCCCGTTTTTTCTTCGATATTCCATAGAATATCCAAAAACGAACATATTTGGAAATTTTTAAGAATATCTGTTCTCTTTGGTTTTTTAGACCAGCCACCTTAAGTCCCGATTTCGTCTAGGAGGTGCCAATTGGTGGAAACCGTGCTGTAGTAACCGTGGGTCTCCGTGGTGGAATTGGTTTCCTATTGCTTTGGCATTGTGCGGCGTCTACCAGGCTTGCCGAACTCTCATTTTGGAACTGCTTGGCGTCTTGCTGACTTTATTTGATGCGCAAAATGTGTGGCCTGTCGCACGGAGGTCCATAGTACAGTGCCAAACATCTGTTAATGCGTGTGCACTAAGCCGATGTCCCACTGTCAAACTTTTTTGACAATCGTTTATCGTAATTTGTTCATACAGTATATATAAGTATATTTTTTCCAAATTCTGCCTGTAACATGATACTCAAACCTGTTTGGTCAGACATTTTGACTGTGACATTGGCTTAAGTTTTCTGTGGCGATCCAAAGTCCAATTCTACTCGGAGCTTATTTCTCTTCATATTTCATTGAATAAAATAAATGGTAATGTGATTCAGTTCTTCACCTTTCAGTTCCGCGTAGTTTTATAGGTACGTATATGAAAACTATCACATTCACCTGTATACCAGTGTTTTTATATTTTTTTTGTGCGGTTTTGCTTTAGATGGAACCATTTGTGCCTTTAAACGTGTTTGAAGCATGGTGCCGGAGGAAAAATGGAAAATGAAACTTTTCCTACGGAGTTGATTTGTAATAGCACCTCCAAAAATGGGAGAGAGGGAAAACGTGATCGTCTATTCCCGAGATGATTTTATACACTTATAAAGGATTAACAACCTTGTGGTAATTAATGCACATGTTAGACCGTGAGGCATAAGTTAATGTTCCTTGTGTATTATGTTCCGCAAATCTCTAAAGATAATCTAAATCGAGAAAGGACGATGCGTTGATTTCTGCTTCCCCTGCTATAACCTTACTACGGAGAATCCATAATTAAAAACAAATTAATCCCTTACCGTAAACCACTGCTATTTTCTGCAGTCCTGTGGTTTCAACGAAACGACGAATTGTGCAAACTTCAAAGTTTCCTGTACATTCTCTTACTTATTAAACAGGTAGTAATACAGAGTGTTAAAAAAAACAAGTAGCCTTTCCTTACCGTTGAAAGGAGCGTGAACGTCGAGGGCTTAGGAATTTTTACGAGTGTGCAATAGTTGTTCTGCAATTGAGCTTTGAAAATTAGAAGAAAGAACTAATCAGCGAGCGGCTGGAGAGCTAATGCGGCAGCGGCGGTGGCAGTGCCAACGCTGAAGTGTTTGCGGGGAGGGGGGTTAGAGGGGTGGCTTACAACCTTGCGCCCTCCTTTCCTCACTTCTGTGTTGGCACTGCCGTTTCGGCTGTCGCATTAGCCTTCTATCAGCTCTCTGAGATCTTCAATTTTAAAAACTCAATAGCAGAAATATTATCTAACCTTCCAAATAGTTTCCAAAGAAAATGCGTGTCAGATTTTCACGCTCTTTCCATTGGTGTGTACATGTTATTTGTTTTTTACGGGAGGAGAATGGATCAAGTGTGGTGGATGTAGAGGATGACAAATAATGAAGTGTTCGTTACGGTGGGTGAGGAGGGTAAACTGTTGGAGGAGATTAGGAGAAGGCAGAGTAGGTGGTTAGAACAGGGGACGTGGAGTGAAGGGATTCTTAAGGCCGAGATTGAGTGGAGGATGTTAGTAGAGTGGGGTTTGAGGATGAGAATATGCTTTGCGGACGGAATGAAGAAAGTTAGGACGTGTGCATATAAATCATGTAAGGAGATAGGGGCCTGCGCCTGTAAATATCTTAGAGGATTTTTCCTCTCTGCCATTTGAACCTACCTTAAGTGGTAGGTTCAAATAGTAATTATGTAAAACCCTAGTAATTATGCAAAAATACATCTGTCGGAACCATCTCTTGTCGAGACTGAATATCCAGAAGAAGCCCCACACGAGAAGGTAAAGCTTTTTTCTGACGGAGGTTAGAGAATGCTGGGTAACCGACCTGCGTTCTAGGAGGGAAGTAATGACCCATGTAACGATTGACCTGCGGGGGGCCGATTGTGTTACTTTCCATTCCAAACTTCCGTAACGGAATCTCAGCGCAGTCCGCGTGTGAAATTCGTTCGCCACTTGTGGATATATGCATAGCCTGCATAACTAGCGTTTCCATTACGATTTCTGACTCGCGTTACCGGAAAGATAGGGTCAGCCAATCGTGGTAAGAAATTCAACTACAGCTGGCTAGCTGGCGTTTCCATTACCAAATGTAACCAGCGTCAGGCCAAACTGTAGTTATGGAAACGGAGTATAAGGGGTGACATCAAAGTAAACAAACGGCGATAAGAATGCTTGAATTCCCATACATTCCTTCCTAATGGGCTTACGTAACTACCGTGAGAGTCTCCGAGGTCCTCTCTCCCGCGGGAAGAGCGGACGTATTACTATATCGTTACGTAATCGACGCTCGGGCCTTCTAGCGTTACCTCACCTTGGCACGTTATCAAAAGTATTTCGGCGCGAAGAAGAGCTCACATTTGATAAGTTTGTTTCCCAAAATCTGAAAGCCTACGTAGTAATAGTATACGTCCATTAGATGTGATGCCTACGATTATTTGACTGACCGACCATATATGGGTGGGATATATGCATAAGAAATAACGAACGTTCAGTGTCACAACTGCGCATTAAGTTCTTTTTTTCTGCATGATAATATAATATTTTTGCAAACTGCGCACATGCACCAGCTTTTGCACCTCTTCTTCCTTCCTTTTCTGTGTATCAGATTTATTAAGACTACAGTCTGCGATATCTTTTACAGTCCTCTGCTTTGCTTACTTATGGTTAAAACTGTCCATAAGTGTGTTCCATAAATTTCCCAAGTGTGGGTTGAAGATGTTTTTATTCGATATGATTGGCAGTCGTGGGGACCCAATCGCAATATCTATCTGTAGAGGTATCACTTTTATAAGTTTTTATGGCGAAGATAAGGTGAAAATTGTGGTATTGAAAGTAAATAAACACATTACTGATATTTTATTGAGGTTGTATGGTTGAACTGTTCTATAATGATGAAGAAAAAGATTAAATTTTTCCAAAAGACTTGAAAATGGCGTAAAGAATCGGAGCTGGATGTGAAGTGAAATTCTATTGAAGTGAAATACTATTATTTCTCAAATTATTATGCATTATGATTTCTATCTTAGTCAGCTGTATTGTCGTTGCACGTCACGTCGGCAGGGTTCATTTTTTGCCTCTATGGGTGGGAAATGGCAAAAGTGCTATTCATTTGTTAAGGGTTACATTATGCGTCCCTGCGACGATGACACAAACGTGTCTCCAACTGCGGTGGCATTCCTTACACGTCCTCCATAGCATTTGGCATTTCTCGCAACGACCGCATCGGTGGCAATCAAATCAAGTCCGTATGGTGATTGGGAACTTTATTCGCCCGTTCATGCGCAGCAAATGGAATAGATCGCAATTCTTTGCCGCCACAAAGTGTCTCTCCCACGCACCCCTTATTTTCTCTCTCTCTCTCCATCTCCATCCTTCTCCAGCCTCAAGGTCAAATGAAAGGGCGTGCGTATCCCGCTCGGGTGACTGGGGGCGCTTGGCATTTCACCCCCGCCAATGCGTAACTAACCCCGTGGCGTGGGAAGGGCGTTGCGTGGCGTCGTGGACCTCTCTCTCTTGAGACTTTTCCCCTCCATCGATTACCGCGTGGGGGATGCAGAAGATTCATTTCTGCGTGTATAGGTCATCGAACGGATGGGTGGGTAATCATCTTATTAAAAAAAAAATTGCAGTAAAATTTTCGAGTTGGGTTCGTAAGAGCCTTCGAGTATTAGCATTATCGAATAAAATATAATGCATGTGTTTTCTTCGCTCTATGATATTTCGACGAGGAATGTGATTGTTAAGAACTATCAATCCACTGATATATATATGTATATTATTTTATTTATTTATTTTTTTCTCTCTCGATTAGTTTAGCTGCTCTGTAGCATTTTCAGCGATAATTCAGTTTAGGAATTTCATTTGACTGAAATTGACGTATTCCTAAAGCTGGTACAGTGTAGCGAAACATGTTGAAATACACAAATCTAAACTATTGTATCGCTAAGTTTCAATTGTCATACTCCCCGTCGGATGGAACAATGAACAATGGAACTCCACAAAGTATTTGCCGCATCCATCAAATAAATGCTATGATAATACTAACATGGAAATGATGCAATAAATGGTATATCCTCTTGTAGGGAACATTTTAGGTTTCTCTAGTCTCTCGAGAGAAATAATGGAAGGAGAAGTGAGGGAAGAATTATCGAGGAAGACCGGGGATGGGAAACATCAATGAAATTATGAAGGATATATCGTGGGGAAGGCTCACGTAAGAATGGAGCGGTTGGCTAAGAGGAGAGTGGAGTGGAGAACTGCAGCAAGCCGATCTTCGGATTGATCACTGATGATGATGAGTAATAGCACTATGGAGGGAAGAGTACCTCCTTTTTCTTCACTCTATCGTTTTGTTTTAATGCTCGGAACGACTGTTGTCTGAGATTGTGGAGAATACGATGAAAAGTGTAAAATTTTCGATTTGAATCTGGTCAGGATCCATTCGATTTGAATTCGAATTAAAGCCGTTATAGTCAAAAATAGTTAAATATTCCAAACTTTTGTTGTAAAACTTCAAGCCGCTGAATATCTTTTTTTAAAGTACCAATTCACATAGTACATTACGTGTTTTTTTCGCAAGTCAGCCAACGTAGTGCCTTCATTCTTATTGTCTGTTACTTGTGGCACCGTGTAAGTACAATATGTTCCCAATAAATAGTTGTGTTATCATACCTTGTGAATTCTGATTACTGACTCATTGCACGTTGGTTCTGAGGTTCGATTCAAACATTTATAAGCCTCAAGTCGCCAACGCTTCGAGCGACAGGCGGACAACTAGTTGTTTGTGATACAAATACATCCGCTTTGGAACAAATCGTCTCTTTTGATTTTATCATATCTCTGTGTTAGGATTGTTTGAAAATAAAAGGATGCGTTACCTATATACGTGAATAAAATGAATAACACATGAGGTAACTGCTTCCTGTAATAGTCCTTAGGATCTGAATATATTCGCTTACAATTTGTCTTTTTTCTCCTCTCTTTTTTATATTTTCTGTCGCTTTCTTTTTGTCTCATGGGGAGGCTATTCATCACGCTTCTCCATTAAGTTATTATTATGTAGTTTTGACGCTAACAAAAAATTATAAATATGTAACTTTAGCTTGTTTTTAATAATTTTCTACTGAATACCCTGAATAATTAGTTAATTCTCTTCTCTTCCCAGGTAAGCATTCTGCCACGACAGGGTCCTTCATGGTACTCTTTGTTTAGTAAGTACTTTCGTATATTTTCTGCATAGCTTTATCTATGGGCAATGTGTACTATATACTATCCAGCTTCTCGTGCAATGGCTTAATCAAGTCACAATTTTTAGGTTCGTGTCCATGGTGATAAGTGATGATGATGATGGTGATGAAAACTCAATGGGTAATCCCTGAAATATATGTGGTAATTACTTTATATTCATGGGTCCCGCTCTCTCTCAATTTTTGTATGAGTGCAGACCTGTTAATCACTACCTGTAGGTACCGCTTACTTTATACATAATTGGTCTATCGCTCGTGCGCACACCGTTAGCCATCTCAGGAGACAGCAAATCGTTTTGTAACGCGTACAAAAACGTAATCCAACAATTGTGAGCTCTAAGAAAGAAACAGATCTTGGAAACTGGGAAATCTCATTAAATTTCACTACCAGTATTTTTTTAGCCTTTCAGCGGGATTCTCTCTTTTGTTTTCATTCATGAGGAATGTATCTGTTAAACACTATCACCCTGAAATATTTAGCGAATCCTCATTAAATCAACAGAGTTTCCTCGATTAGGCTGTATTTGTTCTCTGGAGTGGCCTCCTGCCCCTGTCTCCATCCTTAACTTTTCAATTCTTAAAAAGATTTCATAAAATATTGGATAAAAAAATTAATGTTTATGGCTATTATATTCGATTCGATCTTATTATGAGGACACCGTCACGCTAATTATTAGATTCTTTCATATTAAGATATTGTGCCTGATAAATTAATTATATTATGAATTTTCTCGGGTGCATATATCCCACTTAGCCCTAAATAACCGTGGCATTCCATTGATATTTTAAAACTCGATTGATATAATTTTTTTTTATTTTCGCCCGACAGTTGAGCGATTCTCAATTATCCTTGGGCCTTTTTCAGGCCAAATAGAGTGTTGAATTGCATTATTTCAATCTTTCGAGGTCAAAATCCATCCTTTCCGAGGCACGAGAATTCCGATGCCGTCATGAATAGGGCACCTGGTCGTTACAAACTGCGCATGCGCTCTTCGCTTTTTGCCCCCCCTCCCCGTCCGTGTGTATAACCCTGCAGAGACAGGGAGAGAGAGAATGCCAATCCTGAAATCCCTGTGTGCTCGGGAACTCGCCCGTACACGTGAAAAGGGCGTGGCGTGGGGGCGGAGGTGGATGGAGTAGGCGTGGTGGGGGTTTATACGTGTGAGGGAGTGGCGGTCGCTGGAGGGGTGGTGTATTCTAATGAATGGAGTACGCCCACCTCGCCCTTTCCTCTATTGCGCACCAGGACACACGCTTTCCCATGAAGGTGGGGAATGGAGGGAGGGAGGATGGATCTCAATTTCCCTCGCTCATCCTTTCACCTCTCCTGGTTCCGAACATCACACCCCACCCCGTACCCTTTCTCCCATCTCTAGTTCCCCTTCGCATCCGACCCCCACCTACAGCTATCCCTCCCTGCCTTTCTCTTTTACCGCCAGCCGACGTCACTGCCCAGCATCGAGGAGGGGTTCGTAGTAGGGGAAGTGCAGATGTCGAGGGTGGGAGATTCGAACTCAATTGCCGCGCGAGGGACCAATGGCTTGGGCCAGCGATCGGCAAAAGATATGTTTTCGCGTTCCACATTTTGAATGAAATTTAATTATGAGCGGGGCGCGTGCCACCCCTCAGTATGTAAGTTAAAGAAAACTTAGTATTAACTTCAAGCTTAGTAGTCCTCGAAAATTTTATTGTGTTTGCTGACCAAGGTTTCGAATTACAGAGTCATTGTCAAGGTGCAAATGGAAACCTTGGTCGGATAATTAATTGAAAGTTTTCTTGTATTGTGCTAAGTCTTGTTTTACATAGTTATGGAAAATCACCAAGTTACACGCTTGTAACCATTAAGTCCACCCCTCTGTGTTGATATTTCTTGAGGAAAGGCTGCACTTAGGATAATAGTATGACATAATGTAACGAATATTACCTTTAATGGGATGTGTTTAAGCTAAACATATGCTTTTTTTGACAATGATGCATAAAATTTTTGTTTTATAATTAAAAAACTTAATACATTATTACAACCAATATTAATTGTAATAAGAACAATACCTAATCATAAACCTTTTATACTCATAAATGAGTTGCCTACCCCATGCGTAGTGGGGTACATGGGCGTATTTACGGGGGGGACGAACGGGACCGCACCCTCCCCAGAAGCAACTTTGTTAAGGGTACCAACATTAATATACAAAAAAATTAACTAAATATTTACATCAAAAAGGGCTATAAAATGCAGTTTTGTTATTAAAATATTCAAAAACTTTCCGGAGTAGGGCCCCCAATTTGGCTGGACTCAGACCCCCGGTACTCACCTATCAAAAATATTCGTCTTTTTTTTTAGTCTCTTCAGTCAGCTGCAGTCGATAAAATTCAAACCATGATCTTATGAAGCGAGGGCATTATCAAGGGCTTCAACATAATCCCCTTTCGGTGCACTGTAGCACAGGGCTTGCATCATCTGCTTATGTTGTCAATTTACATTTCAGTTTATGCACACACCATGCAGTTTACGCTCCTATCCACGCATATAGTTTATTACTGACCAAGGTTTCATCTGATCGTTGCCATTTTTTGGTACGAAATGTTGCTCAGAAATGCATATGTTCCATATTTTCTTTCCGTCAAGACGTCCTTTTTCAAATCGAAAATGGGATATAAAATCGTCCTAAATGTTATGGGCCGAGGTTAAGTATATTTCTAGCTCCAGGAATGCCGCACGCCAATAAAAATAATGAAATAGTAGTCATTAATGTATAAATTGTATTGGTATTTCCTTGAAAGCATTTAGTAAACATTTTCATTCATCACAACTTTTTCATGAATCGTACCTACCTATAAAAACAATATGTAGGTTTTGTTATTTTTCAAGTATTTTATCTGACTCGAGGAATGCCGAGTGCTAATTAAAATGATGAATTTGTAGTGAGCAGTATATAAATATTTTTGGTAATTCCTTGAAAGCATTTATTATAAACATTTTCATAAATCAACACCTTTGTTTTTGGCCACGAATAAAGTAATCATTCAATAGTTCTGTTACTGTGTTAAGTTGTTTGGTAATGTATGTTGCTTTGTAAACTGAAACGGTTATTTCATACACACAGAATAAACGCAGGCAATGTCTGCTTGAGAGTTTTATTCTTTAATGTAGACCAATACTGCATAATAATACCTTAATTAAATAAATCAAAACTTTTTCATAGATCGTACGTATTTAAACAATTTAGAGGTTTTAGTTTTATGCTTCCAATACTTTGCTTCTATGTTGATTTCGCTGGTATGTACTTAACGAATGGTCGTGGAATCGGGGCATCTCCCTCTTTGTACCCTACTCTCTCTATCTCTCAGCTTGAGTCTTTTCCTCTCCTCCACCTTACCCTCCCTCCATGCCGCCTCAACCTCCCCTCGCTTGAGGGCGGCCTCATCTCTGCTCTCTCTCTCCTTCTCCGCCTCATCCCTCCCTCCTGCACTCCGGCCTCGGCGGCCTTCTGAAATCTATTGAACACAAACCGCCGCCGCGCGCGCGCTCTCAGTCGTTCGCAGTCAGTTGCCAGTGTTCCGCTCTAGGAGCAAGTCTGAGCCGCTGCCGGACGAATCAGCAAGAGTAAACATTCGCTATATTTCCGTCTCCATTGCATTATAACCAGGGATTTAATATTTTCTGCCCACACACCCATCCATTCCACTATTCTCCGTCTCGTATTTGGGTTCAGTGTGTCCGTCACGAAAAGTTAACGATAGTTAAGGTACCGAGCGTTTGGGAGACCCACTGAATTCAACCGTCTCTGACGAGATTTGGTGAAGAAGCGCATTTGAGAGTGAAAATTGGCAGATGTGCTGTTCACTTCATTTCACAATGACGATACGTGTTTCGGCGTGTTACATCGCCATCGTCGGGTACAATTTGTGCGAATTTACCTTATGATGGCGGTGTAATTCACAGAAATACTTGTTGTCATTGTGAAGAAAGTTTTATATTTGCTAATTTTCATCCTAGAAGAAGACCCACTGTTGTCGCATATCGTCCCTCGCCGACTTGGGCTAGAGGAGTCGGTCGTAGTTTTCGGTACAAATGTGGCAACGTTGGGCGCTATTTTTCTCGATACTTATCGATCGAAAAGTTCCGTAAATGCGTAATGCGATTTTATGACGTTCTATCCTCGTGGGTTTTTAAAGAAGGGTCGACCTCATCTTCACGCCCCGTCTCAGGTTAGCCAGAATCTTAACTTTAGGGTTTATCGTTTAGGCCGCCAAATCGAGCCCTCTCCCTCTATTCAGCTCGTCTTTGAGGAAGGAGGACCTGTCCCTTTTCTTTTCCGTCAAGGATATTTGCAGGAAGGTGAGTTATCAAGAGTTTCGTTTCCATCTTGTTTCTCTGTCTGGCGTGCGTCCATGGGTATCTGTTTAAGGCGAGACTGGTAGCTTTTTGAGGGGCTACCTCTGTGATAGCAGATACTCATATGAATTAGTCCATTTGCACAGTTATTTCGTACTTTTAACGTGTTTTTGTAAAGCGGCTGCCCTATGGCTTCATTAAAGTTTTTTTGTACAAATACCAAAATTATTATCCTAAAACTGCTTAGTTTCTTCTCTCGCAATGCTATCAGATGCTAGGGTGAACACATTTTTGTTGGTAAACAAGCTCCTTTCCCGTCGAGAGAAAGTGTTTTCTTGTGTAATTCTCTCAGAAGGCTACGTCCTTCTAACCGGAGAAAGTCGGTGGACTAGTTTTTTAGATTATTTCCTTTTTTTGCTGAGAATGCGGGGGAAATTTCTTAGGAAATCCATAGCGTTTACCCACTTGTCGAATCTCTCCAAGGACTTTCCGCGATAGCTTAGCCATCGACGGGATGAATTATTTATAGTCGATATTTCGAATCGACGTATTGATTTGAAGCGACATGATCGATTGTCGACCCTCAATTTCCAATGACGCGAACTGTTTTCTCATTCCTGAATTCAAAGCTGCGCATTTTTGGAGGCCAATGGTGTGTTTTTGTTTTGGTTCCACGCTCCCATTGAAGATAAGAATGTTTTTATATTTGCTATCTAAGAAAAAAAATAATTTAATTCTTTAATCGTTTCCAATTATACTTTTTATGAGCATGATTTCCTGTTTTGTCCGAAAGCAGGTTAAGAATTCTCTTTGAAACTAGGGCTTCATCTCTATGCATGGGCCACTATGGACTGCGAAATAGTTGAGTTTATTTTTATGTTGCCCTCTTTTACATTCTGAGAACCCAATTGCAATATTGAAGCGTGTCTTCAATAAATTCGACAGTCTCTGGCGTTATATGGTGGAACAGCATTTTAGTACTTAAAATAAAACTGAGTAGACCTGAAACTAAAGTAGACCTGATGATGACGCCCTAAGAAACGTCGAAACACGTGTAGTGTAATATTTACATTAAAATTTAAGTGGACAGTACAATTACTGCAGTTTTATTTTAAGTGCGTGTCTTCAAGTTTAAGAGTTCATTTCCTGACTCAAGTGCTACGGTGGAGGTCGTTTTCGTTTATTTACATTCGTTTTACGTTGTTTTCAACATGGAAAAAGATAAGACATTATACCACACACCGGTTCTTCGAAGATGCGTTCCTTTTTACGGGCTTCACGGATCGCATAACGCTCATGAATGTCAATAAATGACACTTGATCCACATTCATGACCGCGTACAGCGCTTGGGGATCCGAAATTTCTATGGACTCAATGCCTCCTTATTCATAAAACGACCGAAGCTTTCTGCCCACCGGTATTACATCGCTATCCAGTTATTCGAGTTGGAGAACAATTCGGAGAATTGATTCTTTGGAATTTGCCGTTAAGTTCCTAGCGAGCTTGAAAGGTGATATCCCTCCCTGCGATTCCATTGCTCCAAAGGTCTTGCATCGTTTTGTTCCACGTATTAGGTTCCTATTCCGTTAAGGCCCACCCGCGTAACTCTTACTTGGTTCTCTCCTTTCGTTGCCAATGTAGAACCTAAATAAAATGTATTCCTCATACTTTAGTGTAGTGTAAAACTCAGCAAGTGTTCTTAAGAACGAAAATATATCTTCCATAATGAGAAAGAATGGTGTAAGTCCAAAAATATCACAATGTCACATAGAGCAATTGATAAATGGAATAGTTAACCTGAAGAATGTTTTGAGCCCTTTCCTCATAGTTACAAATCATCTATGAAAAAATTCAAGAAGCTCATAACGTAGTAAACCATTTTTATGCTGTAGTACATCTCCAATTTGTATGTTATGATAATATGTTTATGCATGTGATTTTTAAACCGATGGATTGCATTGCTGATGCATTTAATAATGTTAATTTTATCTTATTTTGTTAATTCTATTTCAATGGATTGAATTGTATACCTATTATGGGAATCGTGGTTATAATTTTTTTTTCTTTTTGCTTTGTAACCACGTGGAAAGATAAGCCAAATTGTAACATGAAATGATATTAATAAGTATAGTTCTCTTTTCAATTATGCATAGTCCCAATCGTAAGATTACCCAGTTTTTAAAATCAGAATGGGAGGTTATTGGACTGGGTTGACTGAGAAAGAGCGTGTGGAGTGGGTTTTGGTTTAGGTTGCAAGAAAGGCGATCCCTCTCGTCTCTCACTCCCATACCCAAGGAAGAAGATCGAGATCATCAGCCGCTAAAACAAGACTGGCTAATTTTAGTCTTCTTCCTCGGCGGCATCTACCCCTCTCTCTCTCTCCCTAGGAGAGAGGATAGTCAAATGGGGCGGGGGGGGGACTTGGGACCGTTGAATAAGTCCCCTGTCGTGATTTCATCTGCAGCCCCCCCCCCCCAGTGCGCTCTCACGGACTGTTTTGGCGCCAAAAATAAAAGAAAAAGATTAACGGAATTGGCACGTGTGGACTGAGATACGAAGCAGAAATATGGCACGCGGAATTGTTGACGGACTAGTGTAGGTTTAATTAATTGCATTTCTCTATCTTAAATAAATTATACTACTAAAAATATAAATTAAAATTAATCTCTCTGGTGGCTTAGATCTTTTTTTATTTAATATTTTGTTTGCTTTTTATTCGTATGTTCGATTTTCTGCAATTTAATGATAATTCGATGATAATTCTTAGTACGATGATAATTCTAATGATCCTTTACGATGATAATTCTAAGTACAGACGTTTCGTTTGTATTTAGAGACCTCAGTAAGGCTTAAGGATGGATTCATACACATCATCAGACGCTCAAGAGCGAGAGAAACTCAAGAGAAACACTGATTGAGAAATATTTCATATTGATTAAATTCTAAATATTTGAAAGCTCCATTCGATATCCAGTTGATCCATAAGGCAGCATTCTAGGATGAAAGGCTTTGTCTGATAATGAACTATTTTGTGGTTAGTTTTATTGCATTTTCTGCTAGGAATCGAAAATATTACGCAATTTATCCCATAGACAACATTGGAACTGGCTAAATAACGAAGTGGAATTTCCAAAGTACTTGAAGGTCCTTTTGGGAAGAATGAGAGACTAGTGCACAGCGATTATGTGTCGGAAAAACAATTACTACGACATAAGAGAATTATAATGGGATCAGTAGTTGGATGGCTGCTGTTTACTGATATTAGGAATGATATACAGATGATGGTTACGTTTAGGATTACTTAAGTGTGCTCAAGTGTTAATACCGTGCTATTTTTTGGCTTATGAATGTACCTGAAGAATTGAAAATGGGTTTATCGTAGATGTGTGAACCTTCAATGCTATTTTTTCTTTCCAAGATGGTCAAATTCTTCGAAATATTTCTCAAGATTATGAGTAATTCCCTCGTGATTTTACTTGCTAGAAACATAGCAATCCTTAAGAGTATCCTTTTAAACACGTTCATTCTTTCGATGAAAGGCATCAACATCAGGTAAAATTATTCCGTGAGTCCATTTTTTAGGAACTAACATGTTCAAGAAAATTGTGTATTCAAGAAACATATCGTCACCTGGGGCCTTACTGAGTGAGAACTCGACATCGGCAATGACGCAGATGTGACGTCAAACCATAGGCAAATCTCGACTTTCGAATATCATTATTTCAGTTTTTCGAAGTTTTGACGTCCAAACTTAGTCATTTCCGGGTCTTGTCAGTGTCTTATTCGAAGGACTCATAATAGTCGAGCTTCGACAAAGACGGAAATTTCGACTTCAAAGCCTCGAAAAAGCTCTATTCATGTATTAAGGAAGTTTAAATTTATCGAGGATGCGACGTCACGACCTCGATTACGTAGTTTCAACAATTCCGAGCCCTTTCTGAATAAGAGCCTTGAATATGGCACTGATGATGATATATTGCTACTTAACTATGGTCGGGTTACAATGAGTATTCTTGTGTAACGGCCGTGTTTTGTTTACCGGTCAAACCGAAATCTTTGAAACTCCGTTTTCGCAGTAGTTGATGTATGTGAAGGAGGATGGAGGGTCTGGATGGAAAGGAAAACAAAAGAGGAAGTGCTTGGTATGGCTGGTGAGGAGAGGAAGCTTCTGGAGGAGATTAGGAGGAGGCAAAGCAGGTGGTTGGAAGAGGTAATGAGGGGCGAAAGGTTGTTTCAGACCGTGATAGAGGGGAAGATATTGGGTAAGCGGGGAAGGGGAAGAAATAGGTTATATGGGTGGGATGAAAAGAGGTAGGACGTGCGCTGAGATGAAGATAGAAGCTGAGAAAGGAGATAGGCGCATGTGAAAATGTAGAGGACTTTTACTCGCTTTCATTTAACCCTAGCGTAACTGGTAGAATACCTTAAGGGTCTCGACAAAAAAGGCTAATGTCCGGGGGGTGATGCTAATGGTGAAGAAGACGACTGAACTGATTTAGTTGGTTTTGGTGTAATTTATTTCACAAAACACCACATATATATCTGAAAAAATTCCAGAATTAGTATTTTCGCCCTTGATAAATTGTGCATTGAAAAAATAATCACGCCTTTCCTTAAACTTTTAAGCCCCATGTTAAATTCGCATAGAAACCTCGTAATTACCGTCAATAACTTTGCACTTTAGCACAAAAGCTTATATTTTGTAATAATTTGTAACGGCCTCCAGATATTAGACTAATAATTATAAAATAACCTTTAAAAAAAGCATATAGGTACCTACAAATCAAATACATACTAATAAGATTTGCAAGTGTGTTTATTTTTCAGGTCATTTTTTACGGTTTATCAGCTAATAAGAATAATAAAGATGTACGTATCCAGCGCCCACTACCGTTTCCTCAAGCATCTTGTGGTGTGCAATTAGTGAAAGTAATTTAAGATCTGGATTTTTTTCCACGGGATAACGATTTTTTTCCCGTGATGTCATCTTTCTCGTTCTGAATCGTGTGGCTTCGATGCGCGCCCTAGTGCCTGCCGAGTGGACCCGTTGCGTTGGTTGGTAGGTCGACGAATTGCGCCGCAATCCAGCAATTGGGGACGCGCACTCTCAGCCGTTGGGGTGCCGTTAGGACGGCCGACTCGACGCGGCCAGTTTCCCATAAGCGAACGGGAAACGAGGAGAAATGTGTTGTTGTTGTGGTGGTGGTGGAGGAAGGGGGAAAGGAAATGGTGAACGAACTGGTTTGTGGTACCTTTCCCCATCCTAGAAAGGCCTCCCCTTCTCCTTGGCCGTGTCCCAGTCCACGTTACGGTGGCTGGAGCGGTAATCGTGGGTCATTGAGTGCACATATTAATAATTTTGAAGTCAGTCGAAGAAAAACACTAGGACCACATTTCTTTTAAGTGCATCTGTTTATGCGTTGGAACGTGTGCCATACTGGTGGTTTTGGAAATGATACAGGATTTTATTTTAAACTTTTTCCTTAGTCAGAGCATGTTATGATTAGTATTTGGCGGGGTATTCGAAATTTAGACGAAATTATATTGAAATATTTTATTTGAACTTGACTCGAGAATTATACTTTTTTTTCGAAATTAAAGTATGTTATGACTAGTTTTCCCTGCACGGTATTCGAAATTTGGACTAAAATACGTTGAAATGTTTTTTTTTCGAATGCCGAATTCGGCCTGACTCCTTGATATTTGTTAGCAGCAATTATAATGGTAAGAAATATATTATATCACGTTCAGAAGAAAATCTGTACACATGTAATCGAAAATTATTATTAAATATATGTCATAGGCTAGTCTTGTAAGGCTACGTGTTAAAATAGCATTGAATCGCCAAAAAACCAAACCGGATGATGCAATTTTTTTGTCTTCTATCGATAGATATCACGAATGAAAACACATTTACAAAGCTTTTCGCTTTTCTGTACATGGACAAAAATCGCTTCTACCGCCGAAAAGGGTACTTAATTTTCCTCAAATTCAGGAAGTGACGTCGCAATCCCGTCTTTGGACCTACTCTACGACCGCGAAAGGGCTGGTGTGGGCTATACTTCCAGTCCTTCGCGTATTCACCGGAAAGTTAGAGGTGACGGCTTCTGCGCAGTGGTCCTGAATCGAAAAAAATCTGGCCAAAAGTTATTTCTTCAGCTTTATTTGCGGAAGTTTGGAATCGTGTACTCGATTTCTACAAAATATGACTTACTACTATGGCTTCTATACAGGTCTTAGTACTGCGACAAGTAATTGGTGAAACTTGTCAAAGTTGATCAAAGCGGAGTATTTCAGCCAGTCGAGTAAAATTACCGATTTTTGTGAAATTCTGCGTGTTCAATATTGACATATTACTCTACCGCTAGAGCGCTCCATCGCCTGTCGTTCGTCCCACTGTGCAAGTGTCGCCTGATTCCATACTGAATGTGGTGTATGGTACTTACGGAGATGGCATGCGTACCTGGATTAGATCACGACCTTTCTCTTCGCGCATAACTGTCGTTCCTTTAAGCAACCAGTGGCGCGATTACGGTTCTCCATAACACGTGCGCTTGCGTTATCGTTGATTTTCAAATGCACTCATGAGAGCGAAACGGTGATCGCCCATCTTAAAAATATCGTCAGGTGTTATGAGGTGGTTGGAGCGATTTTGGTTTCATCTACATCTACATATTACCCCGCAAGCCGCCTCAATAGGCGTGTGGCGGGGGGTGTTAGGACACCAGCCGCTTAAAGATAAAAAGGAAACGCTCTAATGAAATTACGCCTAGCATTTATTGAAGTCCCTTATTGTTCGGGGGAAAAACGAATTCCCATACCTATCCGTTCGGCAAAATACCTCTCTTAATTTATCGTTTCTATCGGACCTGGAAATATAGTGGGGTTCTAATATGATGTTCTCCGTGTCGCTGTGAAAGATATCTATTCTCAATTGTTCAAGCAATCTAAGCCTAGCGCGCAGCCTCCGAGTCTCTAGCGGTTCCCAGCCTAATTCGTTTAACATCTGTGTAACGCTGTCAGTACGCCCGTAGCTGTTTTTGACGAATCGCGCAGCTTTCCTTTGTATTTTATTAAGTTCCCGGATTAAGTCTTTCTGCACCGGATCCCATATGCTCGCTGCATATTCAAGGTGTGGCCGGACGAGTGCGAAATAGCACCTCTCTTTTACTTTTTCATCCGAAAATCTTCCCACAATACGCTTGACGAATCCTAGCTTCTTCAGAGCTCTGCCACAAATATTTCTTATATGTGCTCCCCACGATAGGTCCGAAGTTATCGTAACTCCTAGATACTTCACTTCATCTGTCGCCTTTATGTTAACACCATCCACAGCATATACATGGGAATAGTTGGACGACTTCCGCAAGAAATGTACCGCCTGCATTTGCTCAGATTAAGTTCGAGTCCCCACTCTTGGCTCCACACATGAACGTTGTTTAAATCCGATGATAGAGTTTCAAAGTCAGAGTGATCACTAATTTCACGATAGATGACAGCGTCGTCGGCGAATAGACGTATTTTACTGCTAATTCGAGAGCATAGATCATTTATGTATATAATGAACAAAAGGGGTCCGATCACGCTTCCTTGCGGGACACCTGATGTCACTTTAACGACATCAGAGCTAATTCCGTCAAGAACTACCTTTTGCTTACGATCACTCAGAAAGTCGCGTATCCAGTTTACTACTGTTTCGTTTAGGCCGCATGACTGTAATTTGTATAAAAGTTTGTTATGAGGTACCGTGTCGAAAGCTTTCTTAAAATCTAGAAATAATGCGTCAACTTGTCTTTTCGATTCGCCAGATTTGAGAACGTCATGAAGAAAGAGCGCGAGTTGTGTTTCACATGATCTACCTTTCCGGAAGCCGTGCTGACAGCCATGGAGGACGTTACGACTGTCCAGGAACGTCATGATATTGCTAACGACGATATGTTCGAGTATCTTGCCTATAATCGACGTTAATGAAATTGGTCGATAGTTCCCTGGGTCGTGTCTGTTTCCCTTTTTGAATATCGGTGTAACGTTTGCAATTTTCCAGTCTAATGGTATCTTTCCTTCAGACACTGACTTCTTGAATATTATATCTAAGAACGGTGCGATCTGTGGCGCTAACTCCTTGAGGACACGCGCGGGTATTCCCTCCGGACCCGGAGATTTACTATTTTTTATCGACTGTAGCTGTTTAGTTATCCCATCACGTTGAATAGTGATTTCTTTCATCGGTTCCTCAGTGAATTGTATTTCAAAATTACATGCAGTATCGTCTGTGGTGAATACACTTTTGAAGTGGGAAAAATGGGAAGTGGGTTTATGTATAGGTTTACGTGAAACTTTGCATACGTGTTCTCATTAGTGATATCTATTGATAAAAGTGAATTAAATTGCATCATGCCGATTTGTTTGATTGTTTTTTTGGCAATTCAATGCTATTTTGACACGTAGCTTAATGGAACATGTTATATGTTTCGTAGTAAAATTCGAATGTATAGATGTTCTTCTTAATGAGAAATAATACATTTTTTATTATTATAGTTGTTGCTAACAAGTATCAACTCTAGTGAAGCTAATGGTGTCCGTAAGTTTATGGAATAGCTTCATGATTGAAATGACAAACTGTAAATTCCGCATGAATAAACTTTAATAAACGACCTAGGTTTCGTCGCTGAGCAACATCATCGACTCTAGTTATAACATTATTTAAGTTACGGAAAATATTTAAAATTTAGTTCTTGTATGATATCCATTATTGCCTGCACAGTGAGTCCAACGCATAAATAAATGCACTTGAATAATAAGTTGTCCATGATTTTTTTCGACTTTCTTAAGAAATTATTATAATGTGCTCGCAGTGACCCGCGATTACCGCTCCAGCCACCTTAAATCACTAGTGTTAAGGTAGTTTGAGCGAGATAGTTCCCTAGTCATAATGGAGACATATTCGAATTTTGTTTTTTAATTTAAGCGTCTGTAATTAGTGTGAATTTAACATTGTAATATTAATGGTGCAAATATATAGTTATATATGACAAAAATGCACAGTAATTAAATAAATATAACCGCATAAGTCTCTAACTTGACTCATTTTTCACGCCGTACGGTGAAATCGCCCTTTCAGTAAAAGGTTTTTTTGCGATTCTGTAAAAAGTACTAATTGATTAATTTTTATAAATAGCTGAGAAAACATACAAACTACGAAATAGCTTTTGACGAAATCTACGTGTATGAAATTCCTAATGTTTTCAATTTCTCCCTCTGGAGCGCACAGCCGTAATCTATCCCATGTAAAACAGTATATATTTTTAGGCACATTGCTCGAAAAGTAGCTCAGCAAGGGGTTACTATTTTGAAATGATTAAAAAGTTGGAATTTTTTTTCTTTAAAATGACGTAAAATTCATCAAATTCTAGGTGAATTTATTTATCGCTCATACTACCTAAATTAATGGAGTGTGTTGATGACTGCGAGCCACGCCCCTCTAGACTGGTTAGCGTTTTGGATAACGATAACGACAGCGCCAAAGAAAGAACCGTGATCCTACCCCAGCGCTGCTTCCGTCGTCGCCCGCGTGGAATGGTTATCGTGCTTTGTTGTGGCTGGCTGGGATGTGAGAAGGATGGGGGCGCAGATGGCGTTTCAGCTCGCCTACCTCCTCCCCTCCTGTCCTTTCCCTCCCCCCCCCATTTCCATACTCCCCTTTCCCAGCACGACGTAAACATCATTCACTTTCTAAACATCTTTTTTATATTTTTTTATTCAAGCGTCCCGGCCCACCGGGTGGCGTAGACGAGGCGGTCCTCTTCAAAAAGGTCGATCGATTCATCCTGACCCCTCAGCGAGCCGAGGAAAATTTTAGGCGTCACTGTCCCTTAACGTACACACATTTCAGTTCGCGTGGAATTGCAAAGTTTAGTGGACTATTGCGGATTGCGCGTTAACTTAAACCAAATACGCTAAACCTTTTGGGGATCGTCTTATGGACTCCAGCTTGCAGTGCTCCAGTAATTAGTACGGTAAAACCTCTATCTTTCGTACAGCGGTGGTCCAAGAGAATATGACCTTTTGTGAGAGGTGTCCTTAAGTTTGAGGGTTAAACTAACAGATTTCTACGTACATTGTCTCATGGATGAAGCTGATGTGTCAAAATCTAAAAGAATTTTATGACCACCGTAAAGATTTTTTCGGGGAATTGTAATTGAAAACAAATACAGCAATAAATAATTGCCACGACATATAAGCACATATGATGATGTAAAGAAATCCGCCAAAATTTTTCCGTTTTGGAAAAATATAAAATTATTTCCTAAGGGAGTCAGTAAGTGTCCGTATGTGAGAGAATCCGTTCAAGTTGCACGCAAGTCAGCCCAGGATTTGAATAATATCCGTAAGTCAAGTCCGTTTATAGGGGTTTTACTGTGTCTTATCAAATCAAACCCTTTGTACAGAACAGCTCCTTCGTAATGGGAGCTAAACTCCTGACCACATTGGGTTCGACCTCGACTCGAATAACTCGAAGAATGTAGATAACATTCCCATGTTCCTCCCCAAGGCCAGTCTTCTATTGAAAATATGATTTTTCAGATTTTACGACGTGCGACCAACTAGTAATAAAAAAACATCCGCAACACAAATTAGAAATACTAATTTTGGACAATTATATATAAAATTGTTTGGAACATTGATTTCTATAAAGATGCAGCATGACCTCGGATGTCAATGCATCTTAATTCAAATATACTACCCACAGTTGGTTCTTAAGTATATGTCCAAAGCGTCTGGTTCCACAATGAAACGTTTCTACAAATTGAAAACCAAAACTTCTTTAATCTCATCTTTATCTGGTGAAATGACCAATTTGGACTCACTATTTCTACTTTGTTTCGCAGTAATATATAACTATCCATAGTTGCAGCAGTAAATGCTTTACACTCGTAGTAATCGTTGACACTTCCTCCGGTCTACACAATAGCTTGTTAATTTATCTTGAATGATTACACTTTAATAACTCTGCCTTTTTATTTTATTCAAATCACCTCTTTCCTCATGAAATTTTGACAGTCGTAAATACGCTTACCTTATTATATACGCTATAGTGTAATGCATGTTGGTGACTACTCCCCCCCTGCCACACACCGTTGAGGTGATTTGCATGGTATTTTGTAGATGTAAATAAATGTCATACGTGGTCACAAAGTGCCCTTATCTATGACCAAGTCCGTTTAAGGTTGCCCATTTTGTGCTTCAATACTTATTTCCTTTGTCCTTTGCTCTTTTTATCTCTCCTCTGATTCTTAACTTAATCACGAAGGCAAAAGATTCAACCGAGAACACTGCGATCTTGGCTGTCCTTAATGTATCCACAATTACATCAACATAATATCCTGCTAGCCACATTTTTAACCCGTCCGTTCTTATGCCTATTTTCCCAATTTTATTCTCATTATCTAATCTACCGTAGAATGTAAAAAAAACAGCCGATGTATTCTGCAGTATTTATTATGAATTCTATGTAACTATATATGAATTTAGGATATGCTCTCAACATTCAAACCACTGTTATACGGCCTTGAATCCCCCCCCCCCCCCGTCCATGGCCTTGAACCTCTCCACTTTATCCTCCAGCCTTCCCACAATCTGTTAAAACTCAAACTGAATCTTCTGCGTCGGAAGCTGTATCCCCTGCGTAGTCTAGAGCATAGTTGACTGCAGCTTACGCACTAAAATCATTCGCTTTGCTACCCTCAGCCTTGTTTCAGTCTCACGGAAATCGATGTGCCTTCCGCGTGACGTCACCAGCCTCTTCCCCCCCATCTCCACACGTCACCCTTTGCTTGTGAACCTCCCACGCCCTCTGGACGTGACGTCACGACGTGTGGACCGCTCCTTTGCCCCTTGTGTACGAGGGAGTGAGTGAACTTCCATCCTCTCTCTTCTCTATCAACCTTCGGATCTTCAATCGTTGCTCGATGACCGCCGGTTACTGCCAAACGGAACGCGTCTGATAAATCCACTTTCCCCCGTTTAGGAGGCTAGGTCACCCGGTGGCCGGTTTCGTTCCTGGAGGGGGACGGGGGAAGACTGGGTGGGTTGCACGGTGCACCTCCCCCCTACTCATCGCTGTTGCGTCGCAGTTGCGTCTTCCATATGCTTCGCCATTGTGGTGTTCATCTACATCTACAAAATACCCTGCAAGCCACCTCAGGGGTGTGTGGCAGGGGGTGTGTATTCACCAACATGCATTACAATATACCCTAAAGTTAGTGTAACTACGACTAATTTGCATTAGCATAAATCGCTAATGTTTGTCACGAGGCGAAGCCTCACAAGCATGCACTACACTACAGATATACTCACAATGGAAAGGGACCGTTAGCATTTATGTATTTTTCAACTACACAAATGGACAGAGACTCAAGACTTATGTAGAAAACATGCACGGTGTACTGCTAGTACTAGGTAGCAGATAAGGATTCAAGTATTAGGGAGTATTACATGATTGCATCTTCTACATCTGCATAATACCCTGCAAGCCACCTCAAGGGTTTATGGAACGGGGTGAGTTTTCACCAGCATACACTACACCATACCCTAATAAGGTTAATTAAACTACGACTATGAATGTTTTGGCAAAAACCTGCAAATTCTTATCAGGAGGGGATATTTCACCAACATGCGCTACGCTATAGGTATGCTACCATTGTTAGAGAAGAAATTTATTTAAACTTATTTAGCCACTACATAAATACACAGAAATTCAGAGATATGAAGGAAAAGTGCAATAGGTTCTGTTAATACTGCGTAGCAGATTTAGAAACAAGCATTAGGGAGCTAATCGACTAATTGGCTACCTATCGACAAAGCTAGTTATAAGTCTCATTGGCAGCTATTGCGAACTCTTATCGTTCGCAGGAAAAATTACATTTCAAACCTGTCTGTTCAGCATTGTATTTCCCTAATTTTACTATCACGATCTAATCTACGAGATTTAAAGTAGGGAAGTGGACTGCAGAGCAGACGGGCTTAAAATGTCATTTTTCTTGCGAACTATTAAACACCATAAGTTCCGCTGAGACTTTATCATTAGGTTCTTCGGTAGGTAGTGTCGCTAATTATTTATTTGTTCTCTTATGTGTGCTTCTCATTTTTCTGCGTAGTACTAACATCACTTCTCGCATGGTTCTTGTATTTCTCCAGTATCTTTGTGCATTTACATAGAATCAAAATACATTATTACTCATAGTTTCTATGACAAATGCATATTTTTTTCATCTAGATATTGTAACTTATACTGTGGTGCATGTTGGTGATATTTCACTAAATGACAGATATTTGCAGTTATTTGCTATTGGATTAACAATTGTAGTTTCGTTAAATTTTGTAGGATATGGTGTATTGTATGTTGGTGATAACCACCCCCCTCCAGCATACTTTGAGGTGGCTTTCAAGATACTATGTAGATGTAGAAATGTCTTAGTTAAAAGAAGAAAGTAGATTGTGTCTTGAAGCTCGAAAGGGAAGCCTATTTTTTTACGAAATATAATCCACCTAACATGGCTATTGCGCGCAACGTACCCACAAATTTTGTCGCTAATACAGTGCTTTTTATGATCTTATTTACATTTTTCATTTTAATGCATGAATTATTACGGAATTGCGACAATTGCAATACTAATTCCTACGTTTCCGGCGTATTTAACCGCGCAACTGATCCATTCAATATGGTCGATTGCGCATTTTAATGGCTTTAAGATTTCCCTTGGCTGCCAACCGTATGGTTCCATCTATTCTCTCATTTTCATCCGTGGGAAATGTCGCGACGTGTCACCGATCGTGGTGACCGCGGGAGCGTAAGGGCTTCTCGAGGATTGGACTGTGGTCGCATCGATCCATTCAGCGACCTCTTTCCCTTCTCCTGTCCTTCCCTTCCGGAGACGATCAAGCGTGGGAGTGTTGCGCGGCTCGCGAAATTGATCGTGATTCCTCCTTGAGAAATTTCCGGCGTTTAAATTGCCATTTCCCCTCATCCCTCCCCGTCATGCGATAACACGCAGTTAATCGTCCCAAGTTGTTAAGGTGGCTGGAGCGGTAATTATGGGTCTCTCAGTGCACAGTTTAAGTGAGGTGGAAAAAAATTCTTGGACCACATTGCTTTTATTTTCCATTAGGTACTGCATACATCTAGTACCTAATGGAAATTATTCAAGAATTTTTTTTACATTTTTGCTTTGATTAAAGCATGTCATGACTTGGGTTTTCGGCGCGGTATTCGAAATATAGGCAAAAATCATATTTAAATATGTTTTTTTCGAATTTCTGACTCGATGTGACACCATGATATGTGATAGAAACCATTGTGCTATTATGAAATGAATTATTTCAATATTAGGAGAAAATCTGTGTATATTTAATCGAATTATGACGAAATACCTGTACATATCGTGCGCCATAAGGCTACGTGTTAAAATGGCATTGAATTTCCAAAAATCCAAATCGGTAAAATACAAATTTGTTCGCTTTCATCTATCGATATCACTAATAACAACACGTATGCAAAGTGTTTCTGCAAATCTGGACATAGACGAAAATCGCTACAACCACCTAAAGAAGGTGGTGAGTTGGTTACTGCCACTTCTTTCTCTTTAGCTTTTCCCTTTTTCAGGGATCGCTGTTCCTTATTTACATTTTCCACCCCTTTCTGTCAATAGTATCCTCCGCACTCAGGCTCTTCTCCCTCTTGTCTTCAGTTATACAACCCTTCCACCTTTTCCTTGGTCTTCCTCTGGGCCTCATGCCCTCCACCTCCAGGTCGAGCATCCTTTTCGCACCATGGCTCTCCTCCCTACTCATCAAATACCCATACCAGCGCAGCCGACTTTCCTGAGCCTTCTTTGATGCCTCCGCCACTCCAGCCATCTCCAGGATTACGTCATTTCTAATTCTATCCTTCCTTGTCTTATTGTATTGGTCTCTGCCACAAAATGAGTTAACACAAATATAAAATTCTGCCGTTTCCGTTACACTGTTTTAAAAAATTGGTCTTTCATTGTTGACTTACCTTTGTCTATTGAAAATAAATATAGTAGACATCATGAATATAATTCGAGGATATGTTTTTAATGGACATTTTTCCGGTCATAGGAGCCGACTGAAGCGCCATTACTATTGAACTGACGCACTTTGGCTTCAATATCTTTTGTTTTCTTACTACTCAAAAAATTATGGCGGATTGATGCCTCTATTTTATTTTCATTCAATTACCTGAAATAATTCGCTTCTTATAAACAGTTTTCTCATGTGAATAGCATTTATATTAGATGGGAAAATACTATTTTTCCTATATAATATAAATTTTTCCCCATCCCGCCTTTAACGTCTAGTAATATTTCGTTCAATTTTCGGAAAAAATAGTGTTTTGCAAGGATTGTTTTGTGCATGCCAACAAAGGACACGTTTTTTCTACAAGTATCCATAAAATACATTAAATTTCACTTGGAATCATTTTACTGTGGAACCCACCCTGGATCGTGTACCCACGTGTATCCTTGCACCTCACTTTCCCATGCTGAAATGACCCCTTGCGTGACATAAATTATGTCACGGAAGTCTCACCCTCGTTAAACTGTTGTGTTACGCGATAGTCGTTCCCATTGTAATTGTTTTGTAGGGTTTATTTTCGAGTTTTCCCATGGCAGTGACCTGGTTACCTCATAACAGATATATTGTGAAACTCACTGCCCCTCAGGAATCTGTTGCGTGGTCTTCATCTTCTTTCCAGTTACTTCCTAGGCTTGCGCATGTTTCCTTCAGTGCATCCTTAGTGTATTTTATCTCCATATTGTCCCTCAATCTTTTCCTTGTACTGCCCACACCTCTTGGTAATTATTCTTGTTACCAGTTCTAGCCCTGTGTTGAGCAGATTAGTACGTCTATAACTTGATTATAATTTCCTTTTTTATGGAATGAGATTTTTTTACTTAATCTCCAGTCATCGGGTATATTTTTGATAATTTATGTAATTTTATTTGATAGATTTGTCTATTCTTTTGTGAGATGGATGCTTTTATAGTTAAGAAGTTCATTTGGTGTTCGATCTTGGCCTGGAAACTTTCTGTTTTTGCATGATCTCAGTACGTCTTCCACTTCTGAGAATGTAATCTCTGAACTATTTTCATGCATTTCAATGTTTATATAGCATATAATTGCATCATCTGGAACGTCCGGTCTTTTGAATAATTCAATTAAATATTTCACCCTTCGTTTGCGTAGTTAATTTTAATAATTTCCTTCATTTATTTTCTTTATTGTCTCATTAATCTCCGGATTTGTTTCTGGAGGCCATTACAGTCGTTTTCCATGCGTGTGTCGCATAAGATGTATACTCTGCTTGCTTACTTAATTTATTTCTCTATTGGGAGTTCCACCCTTAGTTGACAGTATTGTCTCTTATTGAGATTCGTTTCCTGGGTAAATCTCCGCAAGGCCGGCGGTAGATGTTGCCAATAGCGAAAGGACATTTATCAACGTGATATGCAGTATGCTGACTGAACGCTTTAGAGTCTTCTAATTATTTTTATTAAGGTAATCAACCCGTTGGAGTAGGTATAAATGGAAGTGAGTAAGAATCCTCTAGTTTTTACATATGCAGGGCCTTGTCTACCTATAATTTTTCTTTCTTCATCTCAGCGTAATTCCTACCCTACCCTATCCCGTTCGTAATACCTCCCTATTTCTTCTCCATTCCTGCTTACCCAGCATCTTACCCTCTATCACGGCCTTCAGATACCTTTCTCCCCTCATTACCTCTTAAAATTACCTACTTTGCCTTTTCCTAATCTCTTCCAGGATTTTCCTTTCCTTATTCACTATACCAATCACTTCCTCGATCGAGGTACTACGTTGCTCCGTACTAACATTTTCCACTTTTCCCTATTCCAATTCCATTTTGCTATTCTCTCCCTTCGTCATGGCCTTTGTCCTGACAGCCCATGCCACACGTCCTTTCGGCGGCTTCCAGGGTTGTATGTAGATGCATATGCATGAAAATGTCCAGTGGTAAATGAAACAGAAAACTTTGTCTTATTCCACCAATTTATTTTACTCCCATTTTTTTCATCTTCAGAGATGACGCCGGTGCGTCGACGCTAGTCGTACCGTAAAATAAATTGGTGGAATAAGACAAAGTTCCTAAGTTTCCTAAGTTTTCCTTTCCATTGATAAAATGAACTTCCACAAAGTTGAGCCTGAGACGATTGAGATAATTTTTGGTGGATTTACGCTAGACTAAATTTCGATATCATTGTTGTATAAAGCTGTTTTCTTTTTAATTCATGTGATCGTAAGTCAATTTTCTCTCGAGAATCATCTCTGAGAAATAATGAATATAATCGAGGCAATAATCACTGTATATCATGAAGCCTACGCCTGGTTATTGGTAATCGGTCGTTTTTAAGTTCGATTGTTGCCTTGTTTTGATCATGTATGATGTTTTGTTATTTTTAAAAATATAATTTCTACATTACGCATCATAACACAGTATACGTGCAATCAAACCAAAATTATCGTAGCACTATAGATGGCCGCTGGTGTAGCCGGTGACGCCTCATGCCAATCAGAGTGCAGTTATGATCCAGCGCGTATTCTTGGAAAGTTGATTCTCGCTCGTGCGAGGAAAAACTGTTCTTATCCAAATAAGCGTCATTTGGCGTCTTTCTGCGATCACGAGCCAAGATAATTTTGAGCGCTGCGATTCATAGCCACCGAAATACCTCAGCTGATTACGCATTGTGGTCGAAGTTTACTGCGCATGAAGAATTACGCCGGATAGTCGAGATCTTTGTCAACGAACTTTGAATTTTTTTCTCAATTCATAGCATTGAGGTGTAATGGGTGTTCCCAAGAAAAGCGAAGTATATCAGTAAAGAAAATTATTTTGTTCTGCGTGTCTTAGTATTGGTCGTTTTCCCGGGAAATGTGTCATCTGCTGGTCACGCCTCGTTTGCGAATGTGAATTTTACGAACGATGATTAGAAGCTATAAATTGAATTTTTGTGGTGGCTAGATTTGTGGCCTCCCATCCCGAGGGCCTGGGTTCGATCGTCGGCAGTGGCGGAGAGTTTTCAGTAGAGTTATGATGCCTAATTTGGTACCATGTGGACAGCACATTCGGGCCCCACCCTATCCATTAGATTTTGTAGCCTTTACATTTTTGAGATTTTAATAGTGACTTTGGATTACGTGTAGTGTTTGATGTTGTCGGATAGTTGGTGTGAGCGTTATCGATAGGATATCGCGTCGACATCGGTTATCACGCGGAGAAAATGTTTAAACAAATATTATAAAACTGTGCCTGAATGTTTTGCTCAAGTACATTCTCGATTATTACGAGTCCCGATTTAACCAAGTTCCGTGTTATCCGAGGTAGGTACCGTTTCCACTTTTTGTGGCTTTACTCAGCCAGTTTACCTCATGCAAACCAGCGTCTGCAATTGATTCGATCTTCATGTACACATGATTTAACGAGAGAATTTTTTACTTGTAATGTCACGAATTTAAATGAGACAAATCGTGGAAATATCTTATCTTTGTCTTACATTATTTTGCGGTGGAATGGTTTGCGCGTTCCCCCAGAGCGGGACTGGTATTTGGCCACCCATTCCGGCTAGGTCAAAGGGCACGAGCCAAACGAAAGGTAGTCCACATGATGCTTTTGCGTAAAAATACCTTTGGGGACTAATGTGAAGAACACCCTACTTTTTATTTCCCTGAATATAATGGAAGCCAATAATACCAGTAGAGCATTGAATCCTGGCAACTACAGTACTCGATCCAACCTCATCACATTCAACACTTTGTGCAGCCGCAATGCTGCTCTGGAGGGCAGCAATATTAAAGAGAATACACACTTTCTCAAATGATAAAGATGCTATAGCTGAAAGCACGAGTGACAAAACAGAATGAGCATGGGTGACGCAAATATATACCCCATCTTCAGTCAGAAAGTCCCTTACTTAAACTTACGTAACCACCGAACAATGAACCTTTATCGAAGGCATATTTCCACTTAAATGGTATTTGGATTTCGTTCAGTGGGACCTTTGGTTCCAATGCACTTAACTGATCATAGTAGCTAAAAAATCAAAACAATGACGTCATGACAAGACAAACCTTGGATAGGCATTTAATTTGACCATCGTAACAATTAACACGACACCCACCCTGGCTGTTGTGGCCGGCAGCGGGGGAGGCAAGGCCTCCGCCGTCGTCATCTCATGAAATCCTTTCGCAGCAACTACAGTCTTGCTGGAAAGAAATAGTTCACGGAAACAAGGGCCCTGTGAAACATAAGTAGTAATAGATAACCCTACTTCCATGTAAACCTACCTTTACCGGGAGATCACTTCTAACTATAATAAGCGTTCCTACGTGGCATCGGTTCGCATTCATACCTGAGATAATCGACGGTAGACTGCTTGTTCCCCGACCGTCCCATGTGGCGTTTAGCTATGCACCTATTGGCAGTGTATGTCAATAGCAGGATAATATGGTTTTGTACCAGTTATTAATTTGCTGGAAATGAAGGCTGTTCATTGAAATGTAGTGAAGAAAGTTCATAGAAATGAGTGATGCATTTCATGTGCTAGAAAAAATAGTAGAGCACTCTAATAACTCTTCTTTATAAAAATCGGGACTATATTGGGCGACTTCGTTTTGCAGTATATGTTTGTTTGCATTATATTAACTAAGGAGACGACGGAGCTAACGGGGATTTCAAACAGGCGCAAAAGGTAAGTAATTGCACTAGTCTTTTAGGTAACGCCTTCAATAAAAGTTATCCGAGCTTGAGAAAAAGCCAATTCTTGTGATATTCCAACATTAGATACATGGTTACGTCCGGAGTTGGAGTTCGAAAGGCAAAAAATTGAATGTCGCCGAGATTAGAGGAGCGAACGCAAACTTGTTGGAATATATTAGTTAATACGGCCAATGTGAATGCACAATATGTAGAAGTTTAATTTATTTTAAGTGAGTAATTAAGTATGGTGTTTGCTGTTTATTGACGTCAAAGAAAAGTCAACATGGTGACGTGCCATTTTCAGCGCAGCGTAAAAAACCTATAAGACCGAAAACTTTTCATAGCTAAATTGACGTTTTAAGCACTACAAATGATTATATTTCGGCGTGAAGTTTCGATTACTGAAATTAAAAAAGGATAGTTCGCAACCTTATTCCGACGCCGGGTTTCTCTCCACCCTTCGTCCATTTCTCTCATAAACCTTGTCCCCACCCACTCACCTGTTATTGACATCGCAAATGACCTCAGCTGTAGGTCGCCTCCCTATATGTAGCCAACCGAAAACTTCTCTTGCTTTGCGCGCTTCAGTGTGGGCCGTCTGCGCGGCAAAGATGTCATTAGCTAGACTCTCTCACCTCGTCTGCGAATTTGGGGGGATGCCTTGAGGCCGTTCGGATGAAGGAAACAAATGGTCTGTGGATCATTTAGCGACTTGTATTCCGCGTGTATTTTCGCAGTCAATGGAGGCAGTCTCCTTGGCCCATTAGCGGGCCAACTGCTTGTGCGTACACCTGAAAATAGCCAGGGTCCCTTTCAGGATCTTGTGGGCTTAATGTTTATTTTTTTTCGTGGCCTTAATTTTAGAAATGTCCCCGTATTCCGCGGGATATTGGGTCAGGGTTAAACTTTCGTCTCAATTGAGATAATCCATCTCTTTCGTCCGAAAGCTGTGTGAAGTTTTGCCGCTAGTGTTTATTGAGAGATCTACATTTATTAGTACCCTGCAAGGCAGCTCACGGATTTTTCTCCAACATGCACTCGTACACTATCCTAATAAAGTTTATGATGCTGCGACTATTGATACATTAGCAAAAACCCGCAATACCTGTCGAGAGGTGAAATGTCACTATCATTCACTACAATTTATGCCACCAATGTAATAGGACGATGAGTATTAGTTTATTTTGCAAATTCATAAATGCAAAGGGATACAAGGATTACACAGGAAGCATGTAAGACGAGCTCTTAGTACTAATTAGCGATTTGAAACAAAAGTATTGGAGTGCAAATCAAATGATTAGCTCCTCTACCTATCCACAAATCCAATTGTAAAGTCTCAATGGCAGCTAATATGGATTCATGTACGTCCATCGTCGGATTTGAGTTAAATACCAGAGTATGTCTCCACCCTCTAAATGTATAGTGTGGTTTATAGAAGTAAACTATCGCTAAATTACTCAAAAACTAATGATGCTGCAGGTAACCACGCAAGGGCCTTCATGAAAAAAAATTAGCGTTGACTTCACGCCATCTGTTGAAATTTATGAATGAATGAAAAATTCTTGGCGTAGCATCGCCCTTGTTCTGAAAGTCTGTTTTTATTACTCAGGTGATTGGCTGCTTAAAATTTTATCTCCTCTATTTTCTGTATTCTTCCCATGGTGCACTCGAATATTCAGGAAATGAGAGGCGCTAAAAACAATGACCACAACACCGCCCTTAAGTTGGCATCGCGCTAATTCTAATGTCATAAAATCCTGCCCTAACTTTACCCATAACTTAACGTGGGTTTTATTCAATGTTGCTGTATGAATGCCGCCATTTCCATCAATCCACCGAAAACTCACGCTAAATGTTAATTTTGCGTTAAAAAAACGTTAACCGGCCGTAACTCTAGAACCCTGGACCTTGACGACTACCTAAAACCCCGGAACCGATCATTTGGACCGGCCGTATTTGTTTTCAATTCCGAAGCAATTTTACTGATTTTTTCTTCCACAATATTGTTTGATTGTGAACTTATCGTGGCACCTCCAGAAATTCGATTGTACGTGGAAATCGTGGTGCACACTATGGTGGCACACCCTCAAGTTGCGAGAAATCAAATTAAATTGCTTGAATAAGCAAGATGTAGATTGCGTCCCTAGAATGGAAAAGTTATCCACAAGGGGTTGCGATAAATTGGAAAATGGTCAATTAATGGCGTGTTCAAGGCTTTGTTTTTCGACCTGCGTTATTATTTCGGCCGGATATTGAATCGGTGTGAGATTCTGCTTTATGTATTGATTAATGTTCGGCGCCATCGGATGCTTCTGTCAGAGATGGGAAAGAAAGAACTACATATTCCTCTGACGTTTTTATCTCTCCTAGGTCACGGTCATGATGCTAAAGGTCGGGTCCAGATGACGACGGTCCTTTGTTACTAGGGCTGAAGGCAGCTGCGATAGCTTGTGTACCGACGGGAAGATTGTTAATATATCTGAGTCGCTCGAATGCCCCTGTGAAGCGCTCCAATCCCTCCGCTTTATGTAACGATTTAGCATCAAGTGTATCCATTGTTCTGTGGAGTAATGCTCCCTTGAGTTAGCCCTCTTATCCGTGTCGTATGGGTCGTCTCATAATCGAATTGGGTCGTCGTGAAAATGTCGAGATCTCATGCCAGTATCAAGGCCTTGTAATTTTCTTTTTGCTTTCCCGGACGATTCTGTTGGTCCCTTTCCTTGCGATCCTGATATACCATTTTGACTCAACAGGTTTTTATTTATTTCCTCAGGTTTCTCAGGGGCCGAAATACCAGAACGTTAATTTAAGGGAATGTAGTTGGGAGTTACAAGTTTTCATGAGGGATGCTGGCATTGGCATTGACCAAGTGTCTAATAAGTTACGCATTTATATTTTTGTCTTGTTGTAATGATATTTCTTTCTCCTTTTTGTAGTGTTATTGAGCCCACAAATTTGTGATAAAGTAGCAGATTGTGAGTGGATGCGTCTCATAGTTTTTTTATAATTGCTTTCCTTGCATTTTTATCCAAATCATTTTAAATCTCCATCTCTCTGTAATATCTACACTCCAGCATTAACAAATGCAGTTTATCTGGCTATCACAAAGCAGCTTCGTTGCAGCCTGCTCATTCTTGCTATCCCATGAATTTACCAGTTTACTGAGGCAGTTAACATTTTGGTGAACGTTGCTTTATCAAAAATAATCTAACTTAATCTCATTCTGTATATCTCATTCTTACGCATTTTGGTCGAGAAAATAGCAATTATTCACTAACTTTTCGCAAGATGTGAAGGATTGGTGTTTTTATTTGGGTTTACTTTTCCTGCCTGGACATTTTCGCGCATTAAATCAATTGTTCGCAAAAATGACTAATTCATTTATAAACTGATTTTAATTCGAGTTATTATAATGTATGGATGTAAGAGAAACGAAGGGGAACGCAAGAAAAGAGAAGTATGATAGAAATTATAAAACTAGCCACTTTTTTCTATTTTTCATTTAATTGATTATAATACGATAGTAATATTTTATAAATCGAGCTTGAAGGTTATGTAATTTCCTGTCATAGTGCGGTCAGGCACATTTCTGTTTAAGTATAATTTTTTGACGGAAATGGATAAAGGTACACGGTACAGAATACGAAAATATGGTACGAATGAGATTTTGCGTTCCAATCTCCTTGAGCGGGCACCTTATTCGAAGCTTGTGAGTCTTTCGTTATTTGGTATTCTACCAGGTGTTTGGTAGTTTTTGGACTGTCATTATCCTAAATTTCGTATTTCTGGAACACCTTTTCAATTTTCCTCATGTTACTTGCCTGCCATCTGGTCTCTCATAAGCTCCTCATACCCTCTGTATCTCTTAATGTCGTCCGAAATCCCTATTCTTTTCCACGCTTCCGAGAATTTTTCCCTCTATCATCCTATTCAGTATGCCCTCGTCTCTCTTCTGCACACCTCTGCCACCAACTTTCTTTCCTCTCCCACCGTAATCCTTTCCTCTCCTAACACTTATTCGTTCGTCTTTCACGAAAACGGGCTTACACGCTCGATTCTTCCCCGAACCCACATCTCAAATACCACCGGTCTATTGGTAGAACAAAACTCAGTGGCACTCTCTTGCGAAGAGCATAACGTCACGGATCGGAAAGGGTGTGCAAAAGGTCGGACATAAGGACCACAGGTCCCTCAAGAGGTCCATATCAGAGTCCTTCGGTTCGTCTGCCTGCTGAACACTTGACTCACCCTCGGTGACCAGCGATTCGCCGCTGTCAGGTTCCACCAAGTTTCGTGATGCATTTACGTGCATCCTCTCTCAGCTATGTCTAAGTTTCCGACCCGTATACCACCAAGCTCCATGTTATAGTTTTCGGCAATCTTTTGTTTAATTCTCTCGTCAGTTATCGTGAGGCGTAACCTTCGCAAACTTCATCGTCGGCGTGGGTTCCAGTGGCAACTGAATGCAGTATCAGGGTGGGATCACGATCAACGTTTTCTGACGTGACGAAAACGAACTGTGGCTTTCAGTTTTCCGTTGTCCTCTCGTCAAGGAGGAGTGTATTACAATTGACGGGCGTATCGGCGACAATTATTGTTGATCGTTTTTTCAAATTGTCTAAACGGTTCTCATTTAGTTATTTTCACATTTTACCATAAAATGTAAACAATCTACAAAAATACTGAAAATATTGCTTCACAGTGGTCAATTATATTTCATTGTAAAGTTAAAAAGTACGACACACAAAAGTAGGTAGAGGCGAAATTTAGTAAATGTTGAGAAAAATAACTCTCCGATGGGTTGACCGTTGACCAAGCGTGACGGAAAAGTTTGATTCTGAATAGGTTCGCCCATCGTTCGTTTACGGCGCGGTCAACGTACGGCCATCGTAATACTGCGTGACAATAACCAAGCGTCGCGAACTCGCAATCCCGCCCTGAGTTGGCTCGCTCATCGTCCGTTGACGGCGCCATATACGTCCGCACACCGTATAAGGTTAAAGTTCATCACAATCGCTAAGCGTCGCGAACGCCACCGTCCGCTTGCTTCACGTCAGGAAACGTCGATCGTAATCCCGCCCTGATTAGGTTCGCTCATCGTTTGTTGACGGCGCCGTCAACGTCTGGCCATCATAATAGGCTGCACTACATAACAATCACCGAGATTCGCGAAGGCCACCGTCTGCATCCGTCACGTCAGAAAACGTCGATCGTTATCCCGTTCTCGCACTTGCCACCGCGGTAGAATCCGCCTCGTTGAACCCGGGCCACGCCGCTTGCTCTTGTCCCTTTCTGAATGTTTCAGGCCTCGGGCAATTGATTTTCGCGCGCGCGAGTGCAGCCGCACTGAGGCCATGGCGTCGGCCAGACCCCTTTCCCCCCCACCCCCACCCCGTGTGGGACCATCCCCCCTTAACTCCCGGCCCCTCTCAGCTCGCTAACCAGAGCACTGGGTTGAGGAGAGGGTGTCGGCGAGAGGGGTCGTTTACAGGGTACGAATTCTGGCGTTCGCTGCCTCTTATAATTTTTAGAGTCACGTCAAAGTCGTCATTAACAGCAGTCATTAATCTTAAAATTGGTTTTCTGCAGCTCTTTCCACTTTCCTCTCCTGTCTGTTTGCCGTTTGATTACTTCATTGTTTCCTAATCCTTACACCCGTTTTAATTTACTTAAGGTACTACAACCTTGGTCTTTTTCGGTTACTCTCCATTTTTCCTTCCATTGTAGTTTTCTGGGGGCAGTTGCGTCTCTGATACTGCCCATTTGGTTCGTCTATTCTATCACGTGGTGTTCTATTCAATTATCATTTCTCACCAACTCTTCGTGGGTCTTCATCTGTAATTCTCTCTGTTCCTTTGTTCATCACTGTTAGATAACACTGCCTTACATTCTTGTTCGTCAGCTTTTTTCATCGATGTTTAAGTGTCTTAGCAAAATATTTACTATAGATCATTCCACAGTTAGTTGATAAGATCCTTATGGAGAACGCTGTTGCCAAATTTAGGTCATGTGCGCTACTTCTAAGCCACGTGGACAATCTTATCCAACACCATGCTAATTTTATGTTAGTTACTAAAAGGAATATTTTTTTCGTATTGGAAGACTTAAATGTGCCGTTAGTATTCTGCATAACGCTGTGTTAATTTTCTTGCTGGTCTAGGCAACATCGCCTCTTCGGCGTTACAAGGATTTACACTAGAAACGAATCTCCGTCAGAGCCCATGCTGTCAACTCAATTTGGAACGCCCTGCAGCTATGGCCATAATGGCGGCGCATTTTAGAAAATAGCTGTCCTGCTGTCCAAACTTATTCAATAACAAATTATAATTAACGTTTGCACACACAAAGCCGCCGAAATGTGTGCAAATAAATAAATTAATATAAAGATAGGCAGATTTTATACCTTTGTTATATTACTCGTTCATTAAGAGATTCATTGCCATGTTATTGCGTGCTTCGCACGTGTATGAAGTTCTTTACGTTTCAAGCTTCACCATCTTGGTTTTTCCATCACTATTCATCCTTCTTCCCAGATAGTAAAATTCATCCACTTCTCCCAGTTTTTGCCTGTCAAGTACCACGGTGATTTTATCATCTTGATTTCGTCCCCAAACCATTATTTTATTTTTCTGATTATTATATAAAATATAATTTGTGAATTTATATCATATTATAAAATAGTTCCTTAGATCGTCGCCTTAATCTTCTTGATGTCATGCCCTCTTCTGCCTGGAGATGATACCATGAACTGAAACCGGTGGAACGAGCAAAGTTTTTCCTTCTCCTGATTCTTGTAAAATATAATTTGTTTATTAATGATATTGCATAAAATGTTTCCATAGGTAGTCATCTTTATCTTCATGATTTATTCCAAAACACATATTTATCTTCTCGGTTTATTCCAAAATGTATATTTATCTTCTTGGTTTATTCCAAAACATATATTTATCTTCTTTTTGTATTCCAAACACATTAGTTTTGTTTTCCTAGCGTCATATAAAATCGAATGAGTAAATGAATGACATTGCAGAAAATCATCCTTTAGATAGTCGCTTGTATTCAAGACAACGAATTGGTCTCTGAGTGGCATGTTGCTGTCTGATGTACCGCAATTCTCTGTTGTTTTCAATCTTTCTCTCTTCTTCCACAAGCTTTGTTTTGTTTTGGTAATATTGTATAAAATAGTGAAAATAAATTATGTTGCATAAAATATCACCTTAGATAGTCACCTTTATCTTCTCTATTTATTCCGTAAGACATTAGTTTTGTTTTCCGAACATTATATACAATTGAATTAACAAATAATGGCATAGTAAAGAATAATTCTGTAGATAGTCTCTTTTATGCTTCGCATTGGGTTCACTATTTTGTCTCTGTGTCAGATGATAGTGGAAGATGTACCGCAGATCCCTGTTACTTTCAATCTTATTTTCTTTCTTCCACAAACCATCAGTTTTGTTTTGCTAACATTATATAAAATATATTTTTTTTCTAAATGAAATATTTCCCAAGGAAGTAACATTTATCTTCTTGATTTATTCAATGGCAGTTAAGTTTTGTTTTCCTGACATAGTATAAAATAGGTATAGTTTATGAATGACATCTTAAAGAATAATTCTTTATATAATCTTCAATTGACATCAGTAACTCGGTATGATTCCACTCTTTATTGCTCTCAGGGATCTAGGTTTCGGCATATTTTGCCATTGCCATGGTTGCATTGAAGATGCCATAATGTGCCGAAACCTGGGTCGGTTAGAGCAACGAAGTGTGGAATCATACCGAGTTATTTATTTCAATATGAAGGATATCAAAGATTTCCACTGGGTAACGCCGGATACTGTCTTTAGGTACATAGATATATCTATATGTCTATAGGGCTTTGGGTCTATAGGTCTTTAAGTAAATAGATATATCTATAGGTCTTTGGATATCTTTAGGTAATCACTTGAAGTGAAGGCATTGGGTTAACGATTTGGTCTCTGGGTTAGATGTCTCTGGCTGATGTACCGCAGTTCTCGGTTGAGTTTTCTTTCTTCCCAACCCTTTCTCCCCTAAACTATACGGAGGCGTGCTTTGGGATCGGTGGGAGAGGAGGCTGGGTGTTCTGAGGCGAGGATGCGAAGGGGTCCCCGTCGTCGTCCCAAATCGATAAGCAAGGGCCTCTCCCCTTCCCGTTATCGCCTGCGGCCGCCCCTAGCCTCCGTCTCTCCCTCTGCCCCTCTCGGGAAATGGGCCACACGGGGCGCCCTTTGCACCGCAAAAGGGTTCAGTTACGAAGGGTCCGTGCCGTCCCGGTTGTTTGTTGCACCGGTCCCCGGCGGATGGCAGCAGCGTCGCTCCCCTGTCCCCGTTTCAAGGGTAATTTTTTTTACAGGGCCGACGAAATCCAACCCCTCCCTCTTCGACCTCGTCAGTTCAGTTCAGTAGATGTTTATTTGAAGAAAATATGGTGAAATGATGGATGTGCGTAAGGTGGCTGGGGCGGTAATCGTGGGTCTCTGAGTGCACATTTTATCAATTATTCAATTAAGTCGAAAAACTTACTAGGAGTAATTTCCATTTAAGTACATCTGTTTATGCGGTCTAACTCACCATGATTGCTGTAATGGAAATTATACAAGTATTATATTTTACATTTTTGCCTTAATTAAAGCATGGCATGACGTGAGTTTTCGGCGCCGTATTCAAACGTAAAGCAAAAATTATATTAAAATATATTTTTTTCATATGTGACGCGGCGTGACTCCTTGATTTTTATTAACAATCATCATCAATCATTATAATAGTATGAAATGTATTAAATCGGGTTAGAAGTAAATCTGTTAAAATATGATGGAATTATTACGAAATATATCTCGTGTCTTGAAGCTACGTCTTCAATTAGTATTCAATTGCCGATAACAAAATCGGTAAAATGCAATGTTTTTCACTTTTCTCTGTAGATGTCACGTATATGAACACGTATGGAAAGTTTCACGCAACTGTACTTGTGCAAAAATCGCTCAAACAATCTCAAGGGCCGACGAAAACTAACCACTCCCTCTTCGATCTATGAGTAGTTGTGTTATGAGATTCTTAAGTTGCAGAAAACACAGAGAAAGGATATAAGTTGATGATTTTGGGAAATAACTTGATGAAAGAACAGAGAAAGGATATATAAACTTAACAAACACAACAAAATGAAAGAGAATCGCGTATTTCCTAAACCAAACAAAGCCACCGGTTTTTTTCTCCGATCTACGTTTCAAAATCGGCCAGCGTCTTATGGGCGGAAGGTAAAGCTACGTTTTCATGCAGCCGTTTTTAGCGGCGTATTACCGCTGCGTTGTGCGTCACACACGCACCCCGTCGTCATGGCAGCGACAGCAACGAATGAGAGCAGAAGACGATGGAAAACCGCGGCACGTTTTGTCTTCTTAATTATTCCTGTTCGTTGTGGTGGTTTATGAAGAAAAATGGATGTTCACTTGGAGTACTGATGATAGGCTACACCGCCTAAACTTACTTTTTGTAACAATATGAAGATGACCCATAATTCCTTTGGAAACGGTCACGTAACCAACCCATGACTGGATGAAAGCGTTGTTATTCACTCCCTGCCGCAGCTCCGATAATGCAGGTTTTGTCAAAAGTTGTACGATGGGCAAATTCGACGGCCCCCGCCATCCTTTGAGAATTATTTTATTTTAAAAAATCCTGTACTTTTTTCATTAATTGAAATCCAACCCTTTTATTATGCCGGCGGACTTTTGAGAGTACTAGATTTTAGTATTTCTCATCTAAAATTAAAAATTACTGTCTTTATTTTTAATTTTTTTTAAATGTTGGCTGTTCTGAGGCCACTCTTGCATAAAGTTCTCGAGATGGAAGGAGAGGTACCCAGGGAAGTTTAAGTACTCCCGCAATATGCTTTGTCGACCCATTGACTTGAAGTTTTGCGGCAATTGAATAACCAAAACCTATAAAATCGTGATATCACCTTGTTGAATTGGAGCGGGAAACTTAATGTGCGATGGAGATGAAGAATTAAAAATTACGATGTGTGTGACTTAAAATTGAAGTTTGCGTACTTATTTGCGTTTCATAGGAACGCATAGATTTATTTTTGTTAGCATTAATAGATTTCATGGTATTTAAAAAAATTTAGTTGCCGTGGTTAGTGAATTTTTTTATTTTAGTGTTTTTGGTGTATTTTTTCCAGTTTCAGAGCTTCATTTTAAATTGATCATATTTTATAATTTATCTTTTAATCATAGATATGGACATTAAGATCCAATAATGGGGTATATAATTTAAATCGTCCTAATTGTTGTAATAGGACAGGAGAGTCATTAATTACAGTCTCCTCAAAATCTACTTTTCGAGTGTATTTTGTCTAAAGTGTGTTCACTGAAGACATCCTAAATTGCTAATAATGCTCTCTATGGAAATACAATATATTGATTTAGTTTTTCTTTGATGCTTTCAGATATTAAACATTCCTGCATATTTTTGCCACTTATTCCGTGATTCATTCATTATAGTAAACTACTGGTTAGAGGTAGGTTATGATGAAAGTCAGAGAATATCCAACGGACTCTTACACGTGCCGTGCCCTATCTACCTCTAGTATTTCTTTCTTCATCTCAGCATAAGGCCTACCTTTCTTCATCCCGTCCATAAAACATAATCTCTTTCTTCCCCTTCCCCGCTTACCCAACATCCTTCCCTCTATCACGGCCTTCAGCAAACCATCGTCCCTCATTACCCCTTCCAGCCACCTACCCTGTCTTCCTCTAATCTCATCTATAAGTTTCCTCTCCTCGCCCACCATGTCAAGCACTTCCTCATTGTCTTCCTTTCCGTTCAACGCACCTTCTCCATCCTCCTCCACACCCACATCTCGAAAGCCTTCAGCCTATTTACGTCTTCCTTTCTCAATATCCACCTTTCTGCTCCATACAACGTCACACTCCATATCAAGGTCTTCACCAGCCTCTTTTCTACATCCTTACTTAAGGTCCCCGTCATCAGCTCCCTTCTATTATTGAACGCTTCCTTCGCTAGCGCTATTCTCATCGTAATGTCTTTGCTACTATGTTCTGTTTCTTCTAGCGTACTACCCAAATAATTAAATTGTTCGACTTGCTCCAGTTTGTAACTTCCTACTCTTATCACCAGCCTCGCTTTCTTTGTCCTAGAGAATCTCATTACTATTGTTTTCTTATATTTAATCTTCATCCCGTATTTCTCGCACTGCTTTTCTAATACATCTACTAAAGTTTGCAATCCTTTCGATGACCGACTGACCAATGCCTGGTCGTCCGCGAATCTTACCGACTTTATCCACTTGCCTCCTACTTTCATTCCCACATCTAGCTCCTCCCATGCCTCTCTTACCATTTCCTCAGCATAGATGTTAAAAAGCAAAGACGGCAACGGGCACCCTTGCCGCACCCCACGACCTATAACTGCCCACCCTGATCCACCGTCAGCTACCATCACCTGAGCCCTCTGCCCCATATATAAGTTTCGGATGAGTCTCCTATCACGCCTATCTATTCCTATTTTCCCCAGTATCTGCATTAGTTTCTCCCAGTTTACTCTGTCAAACGCCTTTTCGAAATACATAAATCAAGCGAAAACATCCTGATTATACTCTTTATGTTTATTTCTATAAGTGTCCTCATTACCGCAATCGCGTCTCTGGTGGCCCTCCCTTTCCTGAACCCAAATTGGTCATCGCCTAAATAGTAGTTTGCTCTGCTCTCCAACCTTCTATTTATTATTCTAAGTAAAACTTTTTCCGCGTGCGAAATTAAACTGATTGTTCTATACTCCTCGCATTCTGACGCTTTCTTCTTCTTTGGATAGGTGTTAATACTGTTTTCACAAAATCCTCTGGGCATACTCCTTCCTCGTAGATCCTGCGAATAAGTTCGAAAAATGATTCTCTCCCCTTACTACCTAGATTCTTCAGTAGCTCTGCAGGTAAGTTATCGGTTCCCTCGGCTTTTCTACCCTTCATCTCTCTTAATGCCCTCTCTATATCGCTGTCAAGTAACTCTGGTCCTAGGTTATCCTTATCTATTGTTCCTTCATCCTCTAGATCTAGGCTAAAGGGTCTTTTCTCGCTGTCATATAGCTCCTCTACGTATTCTCTCCACCTTTCCTGGATATCTTCCTGTTCGATAAATATCTTCCGTGTTTTTTCCTTAACCTTTGGTATCGTTTGCCCCCTCTTACCACCCGATAACATTTTCACCTTGGGGTACATAGCGCCCACTTCCCCCTCCTTCTGCAGCTTTTCCATTTCCTCGCATTGTCCCTTCCACCAGTTTTCTTTTTCCCGATTGGTCACTCGCCGGAGTTTATTATTCAATTTCTTGTGCTTCCCCTTGCCAACGTCGGTGTTGACGTTTTTCCATATCCTTCTCTCCTCCATTTTCTTAATCATTTCTTCCGTTACCCACTGCTTCTAAACCCTCTTCTTTTCCACCGTTCCTATTGTTTTCTCTGCCGCTCCTACGGTGTCTGTTTTTATAATCTCCCATCTTCTCTCTATTGTTCCCATCCGCTTTGCTTCGCCTATGTTCTTTTCTACCAGCTCTTGGTATTCCCTCCTTTTCAATCCTTTTAATGCTTTAAGGATCCACCTCTTTATCTTCCTGCCTTTTTCAAAGCCTTTTGAATCTAACTTCACAGCTCATCATCACTAAGTTATGATCTGAGTCCACATCCGCCCCTGGATAGCTACGCGAGTTTTTTACACTGTTCCTAAGCCTCCGCCTTACCATTATATAATCAATTTGGTATCTCCCATATCACCCGGCATTTTCCATGTGTACCTACGCCTGAGGTGATGTTTAAACCAAGTTTTTGTCACTACTAATTTATTTCTTCTACAAAATTCAACCTTGCCTTTTCACCGCAACCATTTCTTCTTCCTAGCCCAAACCCTCCCACTTCTAATCCGTCCCTCCCTTCCCCCACCACTGCATTCCAGTCACCCATCACTATCAGGTTTTTCTTTCCCGGCACTTCTCTAATTATTTCTTCTACATGCCCGTACACCTCTTCCACCGCTTCCTCTTTATGGTTGCTTGTAGGCATGTATACCTGGACTAGTACAAAATTCAAAGTTAAAAATAAATGGCCATTTGAAATTTTCGTATTAATATCAAGTTCTATTTTCAAATAATTTGACTTTTACTAAACTTTTTAAAAAGTGGTTTGTAAAAGTCAAATTATTTAAAAATAGCAATGATATACCACAAAGTTACCCCAGAACAAGTTAATATCAAGTTCGCCATCAGTAGAAGCAGCGCAACTTTAAAATATTGAACAATTCGTTCCTTGAAATGTGGTGCGGTAGGGCATGTATTTTAAGTATATTGTGAAATTTTAAATTACATTTTCGTCCAGTCATTTTACATGCCTCTAAAGGTTTTCTCTTCAGTGTTCGGATGCTTGATGTAAAGCGTTTTTTCCAATGCTTGGAGAATTATAATTAGTCAGACAATATCGATCGAGCGTTAAGGCAGTGGAATGGAATTCGTGTACCATTTTTATTCAGCCTAGTATGTCATAAATGTATTTCATTGAAATTGAAATGGTTGTTTGATTTCTCTCTTGTACGAACTCTTGTCATTCATTATTTTTACTTTTATTTTATTCAGATTAATTCATCTTAAATTAATTTTATTTTATTATTATCCTGTGATTACGTTATTATTCAACATTTGTATTAATTTTATTTATTTCTCGCATCGATATAAAAATGTGTGCTTGAATGTTCTCCAGAAATTTACTTCATAGTAGTTACAAAACATTTCCTTGGCAGCAGACATGACATGATTCTATACGCAAGTGAGGGAGTTTCGAAAAAAAAAACAAATTCGATTCGATTCGAAACCATAAAATCATTTTGTTAGTGTATTCGATTTGAAGGGAGATAAATAAATGAGAAAATTAATACCTCATTTGCTTAATTTAACCTTATTTATTTTAAAAACAAAAAAAAATTCCTAAATAATGCTGGCCAGTTTCCTATGTAATTCATCGCTATTTAGGTCATCCTGCGCTGGTATATTCAGTGATTGAAGTGAATTAATTGAGATATTTTGTGTCATGTTAGAAAATATGACAAATGACGTGTATGTTTTACGATTACCATAATTAAAATTGACAATTTCAATTAATTCGTCAAATTCAATATTTGATGTATTCATTAATCAGATATTTTAATTTGCGCAGAAGGGTATTTGATAACTGTCGATAATTTTTGGTGCGTTATTATTAAGGTAGTTTGAAATTTAAAAAAATCTTTGTATTCCACTCTTGTTATACTTGTTTACACTTGTAAGACTATATTTACACACATATGTAAGATGCTGTCAATGAATGTAGTAAGCTTGAAAAGTATTTGCATATATTCAAACTGAACCTTTTTCCGTTTTTTCTCCTGTCAAGGCAAGTTATGTGAAAATTCTTCTTGAATGATAATATACAATAATGTATAATTGTCACACAGGAATTGTTACTATCGGTTTCAGCCCATAGGCGTTGTACCTGAGGATGAAGACAATGCTTAAATTACCTGAAGAAGGTGCCTATGCATTGAAGCCAAAATTATTAATTGTTGTATTCTATCATTCGATATAATGATTATTAAACCGTGATTCGTGCATCTCCAGTGGACACTTGATAGTTTTCGCCGTACAGAGGGCAGTGGGGGAGTGTGGGCATGGGAGGGAGCGGTGCATTCTATGTCGGCCGTGCTCTCCAGATCGGGCGCAGCGTGTTCTTGCCCCTGCAACGGCCCTGTTTACCTCCCGTGAACCTCCACCGCATCGAGGACCAGGGGCAGACCCAATTCCTCACTCGGCAGTCGGACGAGGTCGGGCGGTGCTCCTTGCTGCAACGGGAACGCATTATCGATTCCGACGCGCGGAGGATGTCCCAGGCGCTGCCGACGACGGCGACGCTACTTCCCTCCCTCTCCTCCCGCCCCGAACTCCCCCTCCTTCTGTTGAACTTTCAAAAAGGACGACTTCCTGCATGCGCAGGGTCGGGAGCCAGGGTTCAGGTCGATGTGAGGAGGGAAATTCGGGGAAAATGTGGGTCATTCGGTCTCTTCTCCCTTCAATTGGCTAGGGAGCCCTTAAAAATATAACCCTTCCCCTGTCCCCGTCCCGTTTTGGCCCACTTAATGATTTTTGTGCCCGGTCGAATGTCTGTGTTTGGATTTCTGGGCCTCGGTCGCGTCGATGCAAGTGTGCATTCGGTGCTTGCACGGCTCTGGTCGGTGATGCACCAGAACCCGGACAGGCAGTGCTAGTGCGAGAATGGGTTAAACATGTATAAAAATAATATTTCTCTTTCTAATATAAATGCTATTTTCGCGAAAAACTGTCAGTGAGAAACAAATGCTGCCAGGGAATTGAGCGGTAATGAAATACAAGCACCAATCCATCTGAGCTTTTGAGTTATTAGCAAATAACTGCTGGAACTGTATTTAAAATGCGTTAGTTCAATAGAAATGGCGCTGCAATTAGGTCATATGGGCGGTGAAGTGGTCATTATGAATATAATCTCGGAATAATCTGCATATTTTGCGTCTTAATCTTGGCTCCTAATAGCTGAGGACTGTCATCAGTGAAACCGATATTTTTTAGCGGTGCAAACGAAAAGGTGGAAATTGTAAGTTTTTGTTTGCACTCAAACAGTCGCGGCGGAACCTTCTTAAAGTTGACGGCCGGCAACGGCTATCGACGATTTTCCTGGAAACGCATTTCTTTTGTTTTGCTCCGAGACCCAATTTTGTTGTGTTTCGTCGATGCCTTTTCAAAAGTCCTCCCAGGGAACGTGGTGGCGTATTTCCGCGGGCAAAAGCTCGGCCGTCGCCTCCGTTCTCCGCTACGAGGCACATTGATATGCGCTCATTGATTACTCGTGGGGAATCGGCGCGGTCGACCGCAAGGGACTCGGTTATCGATCCATCATATCGATCGATTTTGATCGATTACATTGCTATACCGATAGATGTGATCAATATTATCGATCGATTTGATGGATATTCTAATTCCTCATCCTGCCGGGTCGATGGAAGCTGTCTCCTTCGCGGGTTCTATTGGGTCAATCCTGTTGGTATTGTCGTATAAAGTTGTGCCCATGCGGTGCTATTGACTTCTACAGCGTTCGCGTATGAGTATCAATTCGCATGCTCGACCGCATCCTGCTCTGTGAGGACGGATCTATTTAGGGCACACATGCGTCGACGTTAGGAGCATCAAATTGAACGTTCCATGCATGCCAGTGTGTGCTAATTAAAAATCCCGTTGGAAAGGCCACCTCCTCTGCAAATTGGGATGAGTCCTTGCCATGGAAAGTTTATGACTACGCCTTTATGTGAGCCCATCCATCAAACAGGTTATATGTCTGAGTTAAATGAGTGTAGGCTCATTATTTTTTTAATATATAAGTATTAGCTTCGGCAAGGGATGACCTTTGACATACGTCTCCTACTACATCTACGTAGTAATCCACACTCCACCTCATGGATATGTGGCAGGGGGTGAATTTTAACAAATTTCACCGTACTGCATGCTACATATGTCGTAGAAACTGCGGGAATTAAGGCATTATGCAAACCATTACGTGCAGTGAGATATTAAGAGTTTTACAGGAAGCATGCGAGAAGTATTTAAAGTATGAAGGATGTCAAAATAAATAATTATGTAGTAATGAAGCGGTTGACAGAGAGGAAAGTGGAGAGCTGCAGCAAACGAATCTTCGGATTGATGACTGCTGATTATAATGAAGGGAAAAAACACTGTAATGTGGCTGGTAGCAGGAACAGATTAATTTTACATTGGTAGCCAGATATAATAACATTAGCTTCATGTGAAGAACTGAAAAACTAAAAAAAAATAATTATCCCATTCCGCTCGAGGTATCGTTGTACGTACCTGATGTGTGTGTGTCCGCGCGCGTTGTTTTCCTCGTGGGTATCCTGTGAAATGGTTGAGTGTTTTAGAGGAGTAGGGTAGCCTGGGTGGGGAAATTGGATGCGGGTTGTGGCGGGGGAGAGGGATCATAAGGTTTAGCGGGCGGTGCGACGGGCGTCGGAGATGGACCGATGGATCGCAGGGCGGATGCCCAGCAGACTGGAATGGAGTGAGATATGCGGGCGGAGCGCGGTAATTGACCAGGGCCGATATCTGTCGCTCCGCAGCGTGGCCCACGTAATGAACGGGCTCTGCACTTGACATTCTCCGGGGGCTGGGGTTTGAGGCGGTGGGTCATGGAAAGCGATGTGTCCCTTGACTGGTGACCTTGCTGTGGCCTTTGCCCGCCTCCATCCCTTAATGTTGCGGCCCACCGGTTCGCGTCCCTACGGGAGTTGGACCAGAAATTATCCGTCAAACATTGCAATATCTGCGACATTCATATTTACGAAGTACCGCCCAAGCTACCGCCATAGGGTATGTGGCACGGGTGAGTCCACTCAAGGCATGAAATGCCTACTCGTCCCAGTTCAAGGTCGAACCCCGTACGCTCAAATTAAAGGAAGGAAACTTTGTGTACTCCACAATATATATTTTATTTCTGTAAGCCTTGCCTTGATAATTACTTTTTAGGTCGAAGCCTTGTGCGGCAAGCTAATTATTCTTTAAAAAATGTATTTTGGAATGTGCAAAGTTTCGTTCATTTAATAATGGAGCTCCCCAAATGTACGCCTGAAAACAATAAGTTTACCCGTACGCTCTCCTAGCCGCTGATAGAGAACCAATAAGCAGTCAGGAGAGCAATTCAATGCTTCACCATAAAACGATGAAAGTGCTACGTTAATGAACATGCTTTCATGCACTGCACGGGATGAGATACTGGTATTGATTACTAACACCAATACTTATAATTCATGGACACTTCTTCTTCTTTAACTAAAGGCTTCGCCTTGTCGCTGTAACCAAATGGTCCTGTTTTCTGCAGATCTCTTGAACTGCCAATAGTTCTCAGTCCCCATCAGTTCTTTCGCCCTGTTCAGATACTGTATCCTTCTTCCTCTTCCTTTTTTCCCGAGCACCTTCCCCTCCTTCACATTGACAAAAGATATATTATGTCTAATGAGATGTACTAAAAATTTTATGTTCCTTTTTTCCATGGTCTTGAGTAAGGTTCTCTTTTCATTTATTTCCTTCAAAACCTCTTCATTACTTTTTCTCGCCGTCCATCTTATCTTAAGCATCCTTCTCCAAATCCACATCTCCGCCTCTTCTAATTGCTCTTTTTCCCGTTTCCGGAGGGTCCAACTCTCGCTTCCGTAGAGCAGCGTGCTTCAAATGAATGTTTTTGCAAACGTTTTTCGAGTTTCGATATTCATATGCTTGTCTGTTAGAACGTTCCTCTTATTATAAAAGGCCTGTTTTGCTGTTGCCACCCTTTTCTTTATCTCTACACAACATCGGTTATCCTCGGTGAGCATACTACCGAAATAGCAAAATTGTTTCACTTGTTATATTTCCTCCTTTCCTATTATAATTTTAGGCCCTCTTACAATGTTGCCTTTATCCGCTACCATCAATTTTTTCTTGGTATTTATTGTTAATTTCTGTTTCTTAAGTGATGTGGAAGCATGGACACTATGAGAGACTAATTCATGCGGAAAGCAAAATAATCCCGGAATTATCTTACATCGGATAAATTTACGTAGCACAACGCGAGGCATGGCATGGGAAATGTAGCATGGCATTTCTGAATAACAGTCGGTTTTCCATACTTGTGATTACAAATAGTATATTAATTTCTATGTGACTATGTCTTTTTTTATTTTATGTGTGACTTGCCGCGCTTCTGTTGAGGTCACGCTTTGTGCGTGGGGAAAATGAATGTTTTTAAAACATCCGAAAATTTGAAGAGGAGAAATGGATATGTTTAAGTACGTCAGCGTTGCAACATTGTTGATTGGCAACGAAATAAATGGACGTGATTATCGCCATTTTGTGCGTTCTTTCATTGAATTTACCTGTGTGAAAGTAAAAAATCTCCATTGTCTACAAAAAACGCATGTCAAGTTAGATCTTTTGTGACTTATTAATGAAAATCGTATGAGTAATCGGCGGTTGACTGCTCTTTTTGATACCGAGCTTCTTTAAACATTCGATATCGTTGTTCCGGCTCTTCCCATATTTATCAATGCGATTAGAGATTGACGATGGAGTGACTAAATTTCATTTAACTTTGTCGAAGCTCGCATAAATCGTTATTCTGAATCGTTATTATTGTTTCTTGTGAATTTTACGTTAATACTGGTTAGATCCTGAGTAAACTTGTGTATCAATAACGTACTGACGATCAGCGTTTATGCTGATCTAACTTTCTCGGCGTCGAAGATAAAACATCTGCATATAGGCATTTATATAGCTTCTTGAAAGGCTCTATGCGATGATTTATCATGCCATTTTGAGTCTAAATTGCTGCTTGATCAGAGGAACTCTTAATATATTTTTTTAAATTTTTTCCTTAACCGTCATTTATTTACGTATTTCGCTAAGCTTTCAAAAATGAAAGCGCGGAGGAGCTTGTTCTCACCTTCATTGACTTGTGGATCATAGAACCCGTCGTTTCAACTTTTCGCGCTGGTTACTTCCTCCTCGACCTCCACACCGTACCTTTTGTAATCATTTTTTGTTTCTTGAGCTCTTTGAATTTCTGCTCTTCTAGGTTCACTTCCATTTCTCAGGAACCTGTGGTGTCGCGCCATTGCTTGCTACCTACCTAGTTTCCCAGTAAACATTCCTTCTATCGGCTAGAAAATACGTGTGGTGATGCCGTGTTCTCGGATGATAAGGGAGGAGGAAATTTTGTCTCTGCGCCTGCCAATGAGGACCTCCTTCGTTAATGTCTCTCCGTTTTCCTCGTTGGTAATCCTAGCGGCAGTTATCAAGTGTTCGTCTCAATAAAACTGCCAAGAAGGCCATGTAGTGTTCATGCAATTGTGCGCACAGATGTGAATGAGGGAGATTTTGTTTAAAGTTTCTTGATTTTAAAAATCATTGACTATAATGGCATTCAAATCTCGATCTCCAATTTTGATATCCAGGCTCTTAGAGAAAAACAAGTATTATTGATACCCTTTTTAATACTCACGTGCCATAGTTTCTGCTTTTAATTCCAATACCCTGGTCGGTGCGTGGCTAAACCATGGTCGGCGTGTATTAAGCAGGGATGAATTATCCTGGTATTTCTCTCAAAACATGAAAATTAAGTATTTCCTTAGAAACTTCCTCCTGTCTTCATTACGGAGTAAATGTATTGAAGTGATTTCAAATTCGCAGGGATAGTTGCGGAGTATTATTCGTGTGAGTTGTGTCGTTTATTAGTACATTGTCGTAGGAAATTAATTATTGCAGAAAATGTTCCAACCATTCGCTCGGTAGCTGAACTGGCTAAAGCACTCGGCGCGATGTACAGAGATCCGGGTTCGATTCCCGGTCAAGGCGAATGATTTAACTTCTGTGGAATTTCGTATTTATTAGTTATTTAAACACCCATAAAAACATTTAAAAACGATTATGATCGCCGTCATCTTAGTAGTCTGGTGTAATCTTATGTATTAGTAGTGTTACTGAGGAATCTGTTCTCTTTCCACGGGGTGATGTTCACGAGATGTGGCCGTCGGCTTCGTGGCACAGTTTCCCAGCAGTTCGGCGACCGCGGTTTCGAAGTAGTTTTTTTTATAAATAGTCCCCCTGGTGTTATAGTTAGACACCATCGAGTGTTCCAACTAGGGATTTAGATCGGGAAGTCTTCCGGAGGGAAGTTCGGGCGGGGGAATCTCGCCGTATCTCCTCCGGTTCGTTTATTTTTTTTCCTCATCATAGCAGTAGATCGTTCGTCGTCCGGCGATGCGCCCGTGTGTCATGTTGAGGAAGTCTGGGTTGGAAATTTGGTTTTTCTCCGCCGTCTGTTTTGTTTCAAGCACGTGTGTGCCCTTTTTCCTCGTTCTTGTTGATTGGTGGTAAGGCCGGGCGTGGCTCTTCGGACGCTTTTCCTGTGTGGGTTAGCGCCCGCCCCGTAAATCATCGTCGTGATGATTGAATCTCCCGTTATGAACCACCAGCGTGGATTAAATTTTCACTTGCATGGGAAAAATAAATATCGCTCGTATTTATCCATGCCTTTTTTATTTTACTGACTCAGGGGTGGAATCACGGTTCCTTGTTTCGCGTTTTCGTTGTCGTTATCCAAAAACGCAAACCGCTCTAAGGAGGGCAATGCTCGAAGTTACTATCCTAATAACGCACTCCGCAAATAAAAGCTAGCGCTTCAAATTACCTGACAACATTTTTAGAACGGCGATCACGTTTTTGCTCCGATGAGCGCAATTGAAAAATAACGACAACGCGAGCGCACGCGTCATCGCGCGTGATCGCGCCCCAGGTTCCAACGGGAAACTGTCACTTTCAAGATTCCCAGGTTTTAACGGACGATTACCCTTTGAAACATGGGTCGGTAAAATAATAAAAGTGTAGATAATTACAAGCGATATTTTTTTCTTTTCTTATGAAAATGACAATATTCCACGAAGTTAAGCCTCAGACCATTTGATTTTATAAATTTTCACTGTCTTAAAATTTGGGACTTAAAAACAAATATATATATGCACCGTTCACACAACTAACGTCGTTGGGGATAATTGTCGTGTGAATGCGCGTTGGTTACCGATGGGCTGGTTGTGCCCTGCGCTCTTAAGGCCGTTTTTACACGGTACATTTGTTTGTACAAACTCTTCCGTGAACTCTTGCATGAGGCAAAATGTATCGTGTAAAGCGGCAAATTGTATGAACGCTTGTGCGAATCCCTCAATGCCTGCACGGGAAATAGAACCTGTTCTAATTTCGTTGAGACAAACGTACAATCTCACGTACATCCGTTTGTACAAAATCTTTCATCGTGTAAAACAGCCTTTACACTCTTTTATGGATGTGGTATGGGGAGGGAAATGAGGTAGCTGGAGGAGATTAGGATGAAGAAGAGGCACTTGGATGAAGTGGACTGAGGCGATGAGATTTTGAAGACAGTTTCTGGGGAATTAATGCTAGGAAAAGATAAACAGACTTGTGAGACGCAGTGAAGAGAGGTAGGAACTATTGTAAATGAAAAGTATAACTTATTTTTTCCACAGATTTATTAAAACAATACAACCTAGGTTTCGATGAAGCTCGTCATCATCAGGTGATGATGATCAGACCTGATGATGACGAGCTTCGTTTAATAATTGTTTTAATAAATCTGTGGAAAAACTAAGTTATACTTTTCATTTACAATGTTAATCAAATTCCACAAAGTCACGCCCGAGACGACGGAGGTAGAAACTATGCTGAGTATTTAAGTGATCAACAGTATAAAAAAGAGATGTTTTAAGTTGTGAGAAGAATCGAAGTGAAAATCATCAAGCCAAATCTTCCCGACGGTATCAATTAAATTAATATACATATATGTTTAATATTTACTTCGGAAGCTTCCTCTAGGGTCAATGAAGCAGGAGTTAAATATTTACGGAACAATACAAAATATGAAAGTTTTGCCAGTACTTGCCATGAAAGTTTTGGTAATTGTATGCTTCTATATAAGGATAAACCCGTTCATGCTTGCGTAAAAATAATAGAATTCCTATTCTAGAAGCGGGCATACGGGACCTTATTTTAATTTAACATGGTATTTATTTTATGTAGCCAGGGGGGGTCTATGGGGTCCGAACTCCCCCATTCCCCCCCTCACCACCTCAACATTTTGAATGTATTTAAATAAAGGACACTAAAGGAAAAAGTTGTACTTTTTTTTAACAATAATGTTAATCTCATTTATCATTTATTGTGGACAACTTCTGTAACTGACTTTTGTCATTTGCAAACATAAAAAAACCGTGGGCACAGTTTTCTTTCAGAAATTGTCACAGTATAAATCTTTTTAAAAAGTCGGCTGTTAAACTGAGGTTTCAATTGCATTCATAACTGCCAAAATAGGCAATGTTGCTCCTGTATTTCAAAAAATTTTACCTTTCCTGTGAATACTCAACATGAAGCGATGTCCTGGCTACATCACTGCTAATAGCATAGTAAAAAAACTTGCCTTTCATAAGCAAAATAAACTATATTTCCGGACACTTTTGCCCTGCTAGCTTCGCATGGCGTCGACCAAGGGCGTGGCCACCAGAGTTGAACTGACACAACACGCGTGTCGGAGTTCAGACTGGAATCCGCGACCTCTGAATCAACAGGCGGGTGAGTTACTCCGGTGACTCAGTCTGCGCGGCTAATCCGTCTTCTTTTGTTTCCACCGTGCAGTTCCCTTCCTTTTTGGAACGCGATGATGTTTGGGCCGCTGACGTTTCGTCCGGCGACGTCCTTGGCTCCTCCCTGTCCTCGGGTCGGGGAGTCGAGCGTAATCGCCGACGCCTCACGAACTCTCTTCCGTAGGCGGTCTTCCAACTTTGGTCACGACGCGGAAAGATTTTCGGTTTCGCTCCGCCAAGGATACGACTTGCCTGACGCTCTCACCGCTGCTGTCGTCACTTGCGAAAAAAATACGTCACTTCCTGGCCATGCTTATGATCTCACATCAAAGGTTTTCCTTGCGTGTTGGCTCGTAGGTTTTCATTCGGTGAACATTTGCAACAATAATCTCGTAAACTCGTCGAAGGACGAGGCTACTTTTTGTGGAAATAATGTTATCGGTACTTCGTATATGTAGATGACTTGAAATATGTGTTTTGGAAACTTAGTCGTTTGATCTTTCTCGTACCCAGCAAAGGGTTTAGGTGACGTTGGAAGGGTTTCAATGAAAAAACGAGGAATTCTTAATTGAAGTGAACTAGGCATTCGTAGTCTAATCTTAATCAAAAATAGTTCTACAAAAATCACGGAATCGTGGAGGAAAACTAAAGCAGTTTTGTAGACTAATCTGATCGAAGTCTGTTTCCATCTAATCGCCGGAAGGAACGTGGCCAAACCAGTGGCTTTTGGGTTCATTATATGTGGAGGAAAACGTATTCTTGAAATAATAGTTGTCATTTCCGGGTTTATCGCGGAATTAATCAAGAGCTTTCATGCATTTCATCGATATACATTTTAATGTGAAGAAATCGCCGAGAAAGGAGTGATGGAGTGTTCGAGGACGAGATTTCGAGAGAAACTGAAAGGAGCTTGCTGTGATTTTACGATGCAATCTTCTGTTTTGCATTCTTTTTTGCCGTCTGCACTTCAGGGCATCTTTGATACGTTCGCTGAAATAAAGGAATATTATTCATCTACAATGTACCCCGGGCGTATGACGGGGAGTGGGAGGACACCAGCCATGTTTAAGTTTTTGCAAATGAAGGAATTGCGGTATGTATCTGTAATTATGTTGACTTAAATTTAATGGCACTTTGCCGTGGTTCCGTTGTGTTCACTATTTGTACGCGGTAAAAAGAAGTTTTCAGACCTGACCAACCTACCTCTCTTATTTTATCTTGGTAGTCGAATCTTCTGATACATTCCTAACAATCTCGTCGGTGTCAGAGGATAAATTGGGCCATCTGTATGTTTCTATATTCTAGTATTTCACATTTACATCTTGTAGTACAGTGTAAGCCAACTCCAAGGTGCGTAATATGGGGTGATTCCGCTCCAAACATTCATTATTCGTCATAGGTCAATGTCAAACCCCGGACTTCTCCCATGTCACCTAAGCTGGGACCAAAACTTTGTATGGTAAACAATGCAATAAGGGATCTGTAGTGGGGGATGTTAATTTTTGAGACATTGTCGCAAATGTGTTATGTAATATATTTTATTCTCACATGATTTGTTCATGTTTGGGGGGTCGTCTTGCATCGCTCATCCTAAAACTCAGTAAAATTTGCTCTTTCTCAAATCAACTTTGCAAATATTGCTAGGCAACCTTGAACTTTATATCATTCCATCTAATTGTTATACTCTTTCTCTGATGGGTTCCAAACACGTCTACATAGCACCCTGAAAGCCGCCTGAAGGGTTCGTGGCAGGGGTGAGTTTTCACCTACAAGCGGTACTTTATATCCTACAAATGTTCTTGAAACTAAGAACACTGGTGAATTTTCAAAAACTTGCAAAAATGTGGCTGGGGTTTAAATTTCGCCAACATGCGGAACACATTTATGCCACCAATTTTGTATAAATTATCGAGTATTAATGTATTTTTTATTACGTACATGCACAGAGGTAAGAGCTGCACAGGGAGCGTGCGAGACGTGATGTTAATTCAACACAACTAATTGATGAAAAAGAAATGGGATGCAAATCGTCTAAGTAGTAGGTATTATGGTCTCTTATTGTTTACAGAAAAAATTACGTTTAAAACCTGTACATTCTGGAGGCTATTTATCTCATTTTCTTCTCGTCTCAATCAAAAGAAAATTTAAGAAAATACCTTATACAAAAACTACAATGAATATATTTCAAAGAGTGTGCATATTCATGACCAGGCCTAGGGAATATATTGTGAAATTTCTACTTACATGCTGCATATAATGTAAGAATGCTGCTTACTTAAAAAGTGCACCACATGATGACCCTAAGACTCACGTGGACTCGGTTGTAAAGTAAAGTCTTAATATAATATTTTTGTGCTCTGGAGATATATTTCTATTTGAATAATTTTTTTATTAGTAGGTATTTGAAAAATAATAAAATAAATGAATAAAGAAAATTTAATGCTCATGATGTAGTCTACCATGATAAGACTAGTTTATCGGGTTTCGTATAATTTTTTACGGCGCCAGAAAATAGATTGAATTGTGCCTCACTTAAAAAGTGAAGTCCTAATTTTACCTGGAAGAATACATTCTGCGTATTCTAATATTGGACGTCACTAATTTATTATTTCACATTTCTCACTCTCATTACATCGGTACGTTCATTGGGAAATAGTGAAACGAAAGGGAGAATACTTTGACGTTCTGCAAGCGAAGAGTCCTTGGATATTATTCCGCTTCTCCCATGTTTATTCCCGGCCCCTCTTGGGCGTGACCTCTCCTATGATTCTGCGAGAGCCGGAAATTCAAATTCGCGTCCGACGTCTCGGCGGGAACGTGTTATCCTTGAAACGAAAAAAATAAAATTTTACTATTATTATTTTTTTTGACCGGGAGATTGTGTGTAATACGGGCTTTTATGACTTGCCAAAGCGCCCGTATTTGTATCTACATTTACGCTGCACCCAGGAAGCCACTTCAAGGGTGTGCAGCAGGGGCTGACTCCTCCCCAGGCATGCAATAACCGTCGAACACAGCGTGGCCCGCATACCACATGGTGGCACGTCACGAAAATTACGATTAAACCTAACTCCGATTTGTATTCGTGATTAAGTAAAGCCACTGTCAAGTTCAAACTCTATTTGTTTAACCCCTTTAATTTTTGAAATGTTACCTATGAGTTTATAAATTTCTTCATTATGCTTATTGTTTATCTAAGCTAACTAAAACGTAACTCGCTACTGCCGTTGAAATCGAATTTGTCGAAATAGCATAGCACTAATTTACTTATTACACCAAATGTATGTGTGTCGCTGTTACCAAAGCCTCTATATTTACCATTGGTACTAGGGTTGAAAGCAGGATGAATACATCCCCCCCCCCCCCCGAAAATTTTCGGTTTTACGAAACAATTTTAACAACTAGATGTCGTCCTAAATATTGCTCGCTTGTTACACATGTCGGTTGGCGACCGCTGGTCGGACTATGCTACTGTTATAAGCAATTTTTCTTACCTTATTGAGCACACTGATGTATTCCTTCATAGCATTTGTCATGGATTTGATACGAATTAAATCAAACATATGTCAAGTTGCCAACGTTTCTATTTTATTTTTAGCTTTCGATTGTATTGTGATTTAAAAATAAAACCAAATTGTTGGCAACTTGGTATAAGAGTTGAGCTAATTTGGCCCAAATCCTCGACAGTTGCCAATATGGTATTATCTATTTTATTACTTAAATCGTTAAGCTACGTAGGTTCATACAAGGAAGGTGATTTCAGTGCGTTTCGGCTTCTACCTACCATTTTATTCATGAGGGATACGTGCTGCTCTCATGTATCACAAAGACTATTTAATCTTACAAGCCACGCTTGTTAGCCACGCTTACTTGTAAAACGTGGAAAAATTATAAAAAATTTGCGTGCACATATTGCGTAAAATAAAATTAGAACCCCATGCAGAAGCAAAGAATAAACTTACTTACTTTAAGTATTAAAAACATCGCTATCTATCATTACCATTCTCATGGTGGCTTCGATCACAGTTATTTTGTCTCTTATCGTATTAAAAAAATGAGATTTTGAACCTTATCGTCCGGCAATATATCATCTCTCTAAGTTTTATGCATTTGGTCTAACACGACCAACGTACCGTGGAGTGTTTAATCTTTCACAACCCGGTGACTCTGAGGTGGCATACCATGTAATCGCCTTTGTTTCTTTCTTAGGTTTATTTATTTCTGCATACCTTTGTGGCTACAATATAACAGTGTGGCGACCTAAATATCTCCGAATTGTAACTGACATCTCGCCATTTCCTTTCAGGGTAGGCACTGTAAAAGAGCTTAGTAATTGCTGGTAGGTGTAGGAAACTGGCTCTTCTTTAATGATTTAACTATAATGTCTATCCTTGCCTACCTCTTTCTCTTCTATTACATTAGTGCATAGCTTCTTGCACGCTCTCTTTTCCTTAAGACTCGTAATGATTCTCCTTTTTAAAGTTTTTTCCATCATATTAGCACATGATTTTCGTGGTCTACCTCTCTCACCATTCACTCCTATATTTGCTGCTTTGCTATTACGTACTCATCCATTCTCTGCACGTGGCCATACCAACACACCTTTCATTTTTGTCCATCACTGGAACTTTCAATCCTCATGCTTTTATCGCCTACTCATTCCGAACTCTATCCCTCCTTCTTTTACCGCGAACACTTCACCGGTACCGCATGCCTACTGCATTGAGCCTCCTCTTATGCTTGTACTGGCATACCCAAGTTTCGCTGTCATACAATAAAGTAGGAAAGAGTACACTATCGTATACGGCAATAGAAGAAGCATCATCCTCGACATTAACCCCTGACTTTCTCGCGCTACCCCTTCATCTCACACCAGTAACTTTTTAGTCTCTAGTTCTTCCACCAGTGGGGATGTATTGGGAGGGACTCAGCAAATCCTGGATGAAAAACCTTGGTTTATAGGGGTTAATTTGTTCTTTACGGAGTAAAAACTCCGTGTACATGCGTGAATGTAACATTTTCATCTGATTAGCTCTATAATGTGCGTCCGAGATTGAGGTGACGTATGTCCGTTGAGGCACCTTCCCCCCCCCCCCCCCCCCCCCCCCCCCCCCCCCACTCTCGTCCTCTCAATCGCTTGCCGAACGTCAACTGTCTCCCCGCGTGACGCAACCGGCAGCGTTTTCCCTCCCCGTGCTAAGATGCGAGTCCGCCTCTGCGCTGGGACACGCCCACCTCTTCTGACGTCACCCGCCGGCTCGATCACGGGGCGGGGAGGAAAAGTCTCCGCTTTCACCCAATTTGCATACCTCCCTCTCGGCTGGCTGGACGTCCTCGTGTCCCGTTCCCAGCGTCATAAAGTCTCTCTCCACAGGGAATTGGCATCGATGGAGAGGATGCATCCGATCGGTATTTATTTCCCGTAGGATGTGGTGAAGGTGAGTTAAAGAGACTGAAATTGACGTTTCCAGGCGAGATATTGTGGAAATTCAGTGTGTGATCAATGAGTCTCAGTCGTAGTTTTTCACAAACCTGTTGAAGAAAACTGACGCTTTTTGACGTTCTCAAATCATCCTCGGGTAGAGACTAAAATGTTTTATATATTTGTGAAAAATTACGACTACTGAGCCTGCTAATTCCTTCAAAATCCATTTTGTAACGTGGATCAACTATGGCGATTGTCAATCAACTCCAAGGTCGTGTTTTTGGGACCATCTATTACTAAGAAAATGCTGCTTCATAAAATTGATAACAACTTTTCATGAAATAATAGAAAGAACTGAAATTTGAGAGTTGTAATTAGGAATGTTATGTCTGTGCTATGTATAAAATTCATTGCGATTGATTGTCAAGTTTCTTCTTTATGAAATATCAAAGAGAACGGTCCGTTGGAAAACGCCAAAAAACCGGCACTTTTTTGTTTTCATCGCAACGAAAAAATCGTTGGTGTATTGTAAAAATGATTAGTTAGCATGGAGAAACGCAAAATAAAATTAGCTAAAGTTCAATGTAACTTGCATTCATGTGAGTGTACTAGTTAACTCTTAATCTGTACCCAAACTCGAGTCTACATAATTTTTGTACCGACAGTAAGACTCATTCATTACGAGAGTGGACGAGTTTTTTAATGTGAGAAGTGCGAGGGTCTGAATTTATTTCCTGATCGATTAATGATTTAGAGATTCGAGTGTTTTTAAATGAGTTTCGGAGGTACCTGGCGGCAAAGGCCTTAAGGTGTAGTATCCACATCTACATAGAACCCCGCCAGCACCACAAGAGTATGTGACAATGGGGTGAATGTTCACTATCCTGCACTAAACTGTGTGCTACAAATGTTATGGAAACTACGATGACTTATGCATTGTGTAAATGCTTGTAAACGTATACATATACATACTACCCTAAGAACCACCGCAGAGGCGTGTGGCAGGGGTTGTTAGGTTTCTACACCAGTCATGAAAAGGGAGACAATAAGGAAAAGGAGGGGAAGATGATTGAGGTGAATTGCATGTTAACGGTTTGTCTTATGTGTGTGTTACGCTCTCTTTTGTTATAATCATTTATGATGCCTGGAAAGGAGTTTTTGTATCCATCACTTCGGGAGTGTATCTCTCTTATTTTGTTGTTTCTATCAGTTCTAGAGATATAGAGAGGGGTCAAAATTATATCTTACGTGTCGAACTAAAACATGTTGCTGTGGACTATCATGCGTTATTCGTGCATGCACTAAATTGTGACAAATAATATATAAACTCTATGAGTATTTACGCACTATGCAAATACGTGCACACTGAGAGAAATATTATTGTTATGCGTTCAAAAACAAAAATTGTTGATTTTTTTGTTGTAAAAATCAACGAGAAACAAAGATGACATCAACTGTCGAAACCCGGGTTGTGAATAAAAAACTCACAATTGAAGTTCGTAAAGTTTGTTTCTTTTCCATCATGGAGAAATTTCACAAAGTTACCCCTGACCTTGTTTTTTTATTATTATCGGTAATTATTATAGCCTGCAAAAAATAATATTCCGCCTCTTTAAAGTCTCCTTCTCCGCATTTACCTGTGACTTCTGCGGTCTATCCATTCCTCTCACACCATTCACTCCTCTTATCACATGTCTGTTACGTTATTCGACCCTCATGTCCACTACTATAGTATCTGAACTGAAATTATCTTAACTGTATACCTATTTCGTGAAATAACTAATAACTATATCTACGTCAACGAAGTACCATGAAAGCCACCTCCAGCGTTTGCGGCTCGGGGTTATTCCAATCCAGGCATGCAGTACTCATCGTGCTATAGTTCAAGGTTGAAACTCGTGCGCTCCCTTGGCCACTGGGCCCGGATCTCAATGAAGTCGGGAGAATTTTGGACAAATCAGGAATTAGGAGAATGTTACGTTGGAGAACATGCAATACACTGTTTAGGCACATCTGCTGATTAGAATCACTTATGTGTAATATTAATTCATTAGTATTACGAGGTATGTAGTAATTCTTGCAGGAGACAAAATTATGCGGGACATTTCAAGGGATGTTAGGTGTTTGTAATAATGATATACTATTTAACTCAAGTACCAATTCTTAAGTATGATAGTGTTCTAGACAAGCGTTTCCCAAACTTCTTTTTGTCATGGATCCACCTCAAAATTTGAAAACGTTTTCTCGACCCGCCTAATATGTACTACGCTTCCCTGGTTAAAATGCTGACCGGCTGTTCAGCATAACCCTGCATTTTTACGTAGTTATTTACGTATGTTTTTTCCCTATTTTTTCTTAAAATTACCAATATGTGTTTGTTGTATTTTTACAGTACACAAATATATACAGTACACAAATATATAATTATATTTTTTAAAGACCTGATCGTTCGTTTCGCGAACCACCAAAACATCGCTTGCCACTCAACGATGGATCAAGATATGATCTGCAAGATCATGAGAGTAAAATTTGGGAAATTGATTGCAGTACTGATTGGTGAAAAAGTCATATTTATCCCGCGAACGATAAGAGACCATAACAGCTGCTAATGATACTTTGAAAAAGGTTTGTCGACAGGTGGAGTGGCTAATTAGTCAATTTGCTTCCCAATGCTTGTATCCCTATCTGATACCTACATAGTACCATCACGTCTTTGATCTTTCCAGTAACACTCTTGTACCCGTGCATTTGAGGCTTACTACATGCAGCTTGGTACCTAGGACAGATCGGGGTTCGATGGTTTGGAGCCGAGTGGAAGGCATAAACCAGAGACTCAGTGAAGTCTGTGGGAGCGAGGGAGCGGAGTTCTTGGACCTCAGGCCGGTGCTGGATTCGTGTCGGGTGCCTATAAATCGCTCGGGTGTCCACTATACGTACGAGGCATCGCAGGAGGTAGCACGCAGGATACTTGAGCACACTCGTTGAGTTTAACATAGACGGTAGGCTACAGGGCAGGTCAATTAGTGGGGTCAATAGTTATGTGTTGCCAGTTAGTAATTTAGCAAAGAGTGCTCCGAGTATAGGGCCCAATAATAGCTTAATTGAAGACAGAAATTTTGAAATGTCCCCGAAACGCATAAACAACAATCATGAAGCAGAGACCGTTGCAGTGGTTAACTGCCGTAGTTTAAAAAATAATATTCCAGAATTTCACCACCTTATTCATAGCACAGAGTTTAACGTCATTATTGGCACAGAAAGTTGGCTGACGGACGATATTTCTGATAGTGAAATTTTTCCTAAATCATTCAACGTTTACAGAAAAGATAGGTCCAACCGAACCGGAGGCGGAGTATTTATAGCTGTAAAGAATACCATTGTCAGCCAAGCGGAAATCGTCCCAGATACCAGCCTAGAATCTGTATGGTGCTCTATGAGATGCCCTAAATCAAAAACAATATTCGTGTGTGCATACTACAGGCCACATAACACCGACGTCATTTCAATTTTAGAACTCGAAACACAAATAAAGAACATCACATCCAGGAACACCGAAAGAAATTTAATCATAGGTAGAGATTTCAATACGCCCTCTATAGATTGGGCGACCTACAGTTAAATATCAGGGGGAAGAGACAAAGGTATATACGAGTCATTGCTGTACACGTTCTCATCAAAGGCCCTACATCAGATAGCTACGACGCCAAACAGAGGGGATAACATTCTTGATTTATTGGCAACAATATATATACCGCAACAAGTAATTACGGTAAACACTGTTGAGGGCATTAGTGACCATAGAGTAGTTACCGCAAAGTTCTCTTTGAATATAATTAAAAGTTTTAAACTAAGTAGCAAGTTCTACATTGAAAAAAAGCCGATTTCAATGCGTTCAAGAGTCATCTAAAAAATTCTCTTCCCGACTTCCAAGAATCAAGCGTAAAGTTAGATACGGAGGGTAGTTGGAAAGCTTTTCTTTCGATCGTACATTCAGGGATCAGAAAATATATTCCAAGTAAAGTAAAAAAAGAGGGCAGCGAGCCAAGATGGTACAGTGCAGAAGTGAGAAAATCGTTAAGGCGTCAGAGAGTATGCCAAGCTAAGTTGAAAAAACCCCGTAGAGATTTGTCCACTGGTGATCAAAATATAATAATTGAAAAATACAAATTGTCTAAAGCCACTACAAAGGAAGCATTACGGAATTCATTCATGGATTTTAAAAGAAGATCATTAGTAGAACAGGTACATGGTAACCCAAAAGCATTTTGGCCATACATAAGGGAAGTTCAAGGCAATAGATCAACAGTTATTCCACTACGAAACGAAAAGGGAGAATTATTTACAAGCAGTTCGGACAAAGCCAACTTATTAAATTCCTACTTTAAAAATGTGTTCACCAAATCATCACAGATTACATCCGTACCTAGTACTAACAGCACGCCGTGAATGTTTTCTACAAAAGTCTTGAGTCTCTGTCCATTTGTGTAGTTGCAAAATACATATATATTAACGGTCCCTCTCCATTGTGAAAATATCTGTAGTGTGGTTCATGCTTGTGAGGCTTAGCCTCGAGACAAGCATTAGCGATTAATGCTAATGCATAATTAGTCGTAGTTACACTAACTTTAGGGTATATTGTAATGCATGTTGGTGGATACTCCCCCCTGCCACACACCCCTGAGGTGGCTTGCAGGGTATTTTGTAGTTGTAGATTTGTGTAGTTGCAAAAATAACATTAATATTAACAGACTCTATCATTCTATCTCTCTCTATCTCTATCATCTCTCTATCATCATGCCTATATTGTAGAATATATTTGTGAAATTTCTCCTCCTTACAAGTATCTGCAGGTGTTTGTTAATGCATCAACATTCGTAGGAACATTAACATTAATAGGGTGTAGTCTAATACATGTTGTTGATGACTCGCCCCCTACCACACACCCTTGTGGTTGCTTGCTGGGTATTATGTTGATTAATGGGTCGCGACCCACTGGGGCGGCTCCAGACCAGAGGTTCGGGGGGCTCTTGGTGTATGGAATACCTCCCAGGAAAATGGGGGGTCGTGAGTCTCGTCCCGGAAATTCGAAACGAACTATGTGCAAAATGGCGCTTTGTATGTGGTTTGGAAGCAAACGTTTGCCTTTTATGAAGGGCAAGTTTTTACTAAATGCATATTTCCCCTTTAGATTACCACCAAGTTTCGGCTAATTCCAAAATTATTTTTATTTATATTCGTATGTAGCTTGTGGTTTTAAAAACCGTTTTAGTGATTATAAAATTTAACTGTATTGCAAAGTAAAATAACCAAAACTTCAATAATAAAAAAAACAGCCAAACAATTTAGGCTTTTAATTCAAGGTCTATGACAAAGAAATACGCCGGGTTTTGGGGGGGGAGCAATTGTCCCCACTGCCCTATCGCCAATGGCGACCCAAAGGTTTGGGAACCGCTGTGCTAGACGGTTATTTCATGCTTCGTGTGGGATATCCCCCTGATACACAACCTAGAGGTGCCTTCAGGGCACCACGGAAGATTTTAAAATGGAAATCAAGTGACCACGCTGCAGTTCAAACTTCCCAGTTCCCACCACCCAGACGAGTGCATCGCGTGCACGTGGTGCGCTTGCACCTTGGAGCTCCGGGAGTTGATGACTCGCCGGCTCGGCGTCTTCGGAGACTGTTGGGGCTGTTTAAGGGGAGGGGGGCATTGTGGCACGTGTGGAGGAAAAACGCGGTCCGTTGAGGATATCCTCGTGTGTGTTTGTGTGGGGAAGAGAGGGGGGGGCGTTGCGTGCGTTCCCTAGACGCCCCTCCTCCGCTTCCCCACCCTCCCATTCCTTTCCACGGGTTCATTGCCCTCTTTCCAGAGACGCACGCGCGTGTACTTCTGCTCGAGGGGAAGGGGCGGAGATGCCATCCCCTCCCCCAAACCCTTTTCCTGACAGTGCACTTTCGGCGACGAAGCGCATGCGTGGCTCTCAAACCCGCGTGTCTATCGTGTCCCTCTCCCGCGAGGTCGCCCCGGAAGGGTGCCGCTGAGCACGCGTGACTTCTCCGGATCGTCCGGCACGTCTGACGCGGCGTGTTTTTTTTTCATCCTGACATTCCCTTCCTCCCCTATTTCGCCTCGTCGCACGTTTTTTTTTTTTTTTGCCCAACCGTCAACGTCTGATGCCGAGTCTGTCTCAAGCTGCGTGTCTCGAGGATGAGGGGTTAAAGTGGTTCCCACGTTGAGTGTCGGTACTGGGAAGCAGTATAATTGAAACGATTTCCATAGGTTTATATTTGCTGCATAAATATGACAATGGTTTCACTACCACGGTGGCTTGTTGGGGTATGTCGCTATATTGGACGTCACTGTGGCATTTTCCGGTATGGTGAACCCATCATTACCGTACAATGTAGGTAAATGCCAAAGTGATAGTGAAACCATGGTCGTATTTCTTCAATAAATGTACATCAATGAAAGTATTGTGAATCCGCTTGCTTCCTAGTGGAAAATATTCAACAAATTATCGGCCTCCAGAATCGACTACTCGAATCGATTACTTACTAATGTGCAAGCCACCTCCTGGGTATATGGCACGAGGTGATGCAAGACCAAGCATGCAATACTCGTCCCACACATGGGTGGGCCCTACGTACAGCTATGTATAGCTATTTCGCGATTAACTTTGAAGAGGCAAAGTTAATCGCGAAATAAAAACGCTACTTCCCGCGTATTACACGGGAAGCAATTGAAATAAACAAGATTCCTAATAACTTAAATAGAGATGACAGTTACTCGCTGTCCAACGCATGAAAACGCGTATTGAGCGGGAAAATAAAAACAAATAGCAACAACCAATCAACCTCAATATTGTATTGTATGAAAATAATTTTAAATTTGTAATTTAAAAGTGAATTTCTTAGAAATCAGAATAGGAGGGAGGATTTCAATATAATTTTGGTTGTTTTCTATCTTTTCTTCGCTTCATGGATTAGGCTACATAGCCTGTTCCTGAAACCTTCGTAGCCTATAGAGATCGACCAAAATTGTGATGATCTCTAGACTTATATTCCAAGTCAACTCTGGGGAATCGGATAAGCTACATTATTCCGAAATGGTTGGATTTATTCATCTTAAATGGCACTATTTGCCTTTTTATTCTGCCATATTCGTCTAGATTAAAAATGTTTATACGTTCCCTTGTGTTTTGGTTTCTTATTTTATAATGTAATTTGAAACCTTCTACTGTTATTAAGAATTTCATTTCGGCTGATTTGGTGTTTTTTCTGTCCCTCCTTGAGAGAACCCACGTCTCGCTACTTCATAGTACCTATCCTGGAACTGCCATCCTTTTGCAAAACTTCAATTTAGTTCAAAATAAAAGTAGCAAAGTTCTCGTTGGATCTTATCCAAAGGAGAGCAGGTTTCCAGTCTCAATTTTCGTATTAGGCCGAAGCAACGTCACGTTGCGAATCGTGCCCAGATGTTGTCCGTGGGAGTTTCCGAAGCATGAAATTCTCGTAATTCTGGTGGCAGTAGTGGTGGTTGTTCCAGTGCAGCGGTTTTACAGCCTGTGAGTGCAATGTCCTCTATCCTTCACACCTTTAACCATGCGACCGATATGCCCTTGAAGCCACAGCGAACAGATGTTCATTTTCGCGCCAAGAGCGACCGCACTATTTGGAAATGTAAACGAGAATTTCCTTCCTCATTCAAACTAGTTTTTTTAATAGTACCTGCGTGGCATATTACAATCACCCTATGGTTGCGGATGATGTCGTAACAGTAAGAATAGGTACAGGTAATGCCCGCTTCTTGCTTAAATTAATAATCCTTGGAAGTAACAATGTCTGTGAAATACAGTGCAAGCCAGCACGGGGTGATTCCGCGACTGAATTCCCAGTTCAAGGTTGAATCCGCCGCGTTGCCTTCGGTTCAATCCTGCCAAAAACCGGTCAGAGGAGCAATGCAAGGTCTGCCAATAATATGGGGGTTCACATTATTTCTTGAGGTATACATTAAGCAATAGTTCCACAGATCATAATAGAATTACTGGGTAAAATGTAATGCCACACGCTAATTTAATAAGAAATTATTAATCGCAAGGTCTAGTATTCCTATTGAAGGCAATAAGTTTATCGGTAGATGATACATCGTCTCTATTGCTATCCTCTCATATTATTCACAGAATAATAACATTTTAAATTACTCTTCCTTGCAATGTATTTCCTTAATCACATTCTCGTAAAAACTCCTGTCGTAATACGTTGACCGTAAAATCGTCTCAAAGGGATGAGTTTCAACGTAGCACTCTTTTGGTTTTATGGTTTGGCCTTCCATTGTTCTCCTGGCTGCTTTCTGTTCCTGGCATTGCTGCTGGGAGATCGTGCAAGGTTCTAATTTGAACTGGGACTAGTATTGCATGCCTGGTGCGGAATCGCCCCGTGCCATACTCTGGAGGCTGCTTGCTCGGTATTACGTAGATATAGAAAATATGCTGAACGTATTCAGGAAATTGTCTTTCCCGAACTTGCGTAAGAACATTCATTTTGGCCTTCGAGCTGAGAGGGATCCGCATCGTAATTAATTCGATAATTTTGTCACACTATCGATTTGTTTTAATCTTTCACAAATCTTGATGTAATCCACTTCACGACTCTCAAAGGTCAAGGTTATGACCTCAATGAAGTTCGTATTGTTTCTGGTTGTCTTAACACGTTCAATGCGTTGACAACTCAGACCATAGTCTTCAAAGTGCGGCGTTGCCCACACGGTGGACGTCGGCTCCCCTAACCCCGACGCGCAAGCCGCTGCCGCCGCCCGTGTCTGCGGCGCATAATTCACTCCTTAGCCGAGGGATAGCGGCAGCGACGGACCTGCCCCCTCCCGCTCTCCCTGCTCCCTTTGAGTCTATGCAATTCGGTCGGTTTGAGGCGCTGCTCGTGCGACGAGGTCGCGGAAGGGTGGGGGCCGTGATTTAGCAACTCTGCTGGCTCCATGCGGACTATATGTTTGAATGCGGCGTTGTCCACACGGTGGGCAACCCTGAACCTTCCCGTCTAGGTGGCGTAGTCCACCCCGTGGGCAACACGGAGTAAAAACTTCCCCCTCTCCCCGCAGACTGGCAACAAGGAGCTGGCTAGTAGGAGAGGGGGGAGTCGGCTCCCCGACATACAAAATACAATTTAAAAAAAACGAAAAAAAAAAAGAAAGACTTTGGGATTTTGGTATAATTTGCATTAAATATTGTTTCCCTCATGGTGGGCAGCGACGCCTATTCCGAGCTTTCTTTGAAATGAGCGGCGTTGCCCACCGTGTGGGCAACGAACAACCTACCCTATATGTACGTTCTCTAGTGTCAAGACATCATGGGTGCCAGCTATCAGATCGATACAGACAAAAACACACTCAAGGCAGTCTCCGCTCTACAGCGCAAATCACGAAAAACGCACGAAGGCGGGTGTTTCTGTTTGCTCACCATGCGGGCAACGCCGCATTGAACGTGATGAGAAATTGCCAGTAGCATTGGCGATCCATTTTTTGGCTTATCTCGATGTTGCGCGCGTAAAGACGAATTCTTCGAGTCAACTGTTGCTCCACGTGGTTGGAAAAATGGGTTCTCGGATCGCAGGGTTCTCGGAAATAGATGTTTGATTTATAACGCGTAGATATGCAAGATTTTCTTGCCGTGGGATTTCGCAAGGTAGAAAGATATAACTAGTCCTACTGATGGGCCGCTTTCAGTAAAAATTGTTGAATTATCGAGTTAGTGAGAAAAAAGACCCATGCGTGGCAGAAGCAGGCACTTGGATGTTTGATTGTTGCTTGACATGGGTTCTCGCGACTTTCTTACAAGCGCATACTCGGCCTTAGCTGAGCTTCTTCTTGGAACGCTTTTGTCTCCCACACGGCGCGGGCGGCGTGGGAGAATACGATAAACTTCTTGGAAAGCTGTAAAACTTAGCCAAATCCGGTAGGTGTGCGTGGGGAATACAATCTCTTATATCCGCCACGTGTGTTTGCGAAGACTTCATCGTTCCTCGGAAGAGTGATTTGAAAAAGTTTTCCGCGCTCCCTTCTGCGGACGGTCCACATGCCACACCTTTCTCATTCTTCACCTTGGATTTCTTAATGGATGTTTCCCCACCCTTCCTTCTTTTTCCACGTTTCTCTTCCCTCGAAAGAAAAATCTGGGTTCATTTGACTGGTGGCGAGTAAATACAGTGAAAAAAATGAGAGGAATGTGTTCTTTTATATTTGTAAGGACGCTCTTGGAATATGCAATAAGTATTTCGGAATTTGGAGGTAAGAAATCGATTGTAGAATTATACTAAGGTTCAAGGAAGTATAAATGAAAACTAAAAAAAAAAGAGGCAGAGTGTAACTGAGGTTTTGGATGAGCTAGGATCCCTTCAATGACAAAGGAAGTAAACAAGATCAATGCTTATAGAAAGGTACAAGTGTTGAAGTGTACTTGGGACCCAAGTACACTTCAAATATCGAAAAGATTATCGGAGTCCCTCGCTACGTCGCGTCGGAAGACTCGACCATTCAGATGAAACGAGGGATACAGACATTTGGCCTTATGAGTTATTTCCTAGATTAATTTGTAACCACGACAGAATCCCGACAAGGTACTCATTAGTTGAAGGACGATATCATCACAAATACACAACTTTTTTCAATCACAGTAACAAAATATGGTTGTGTACGAATAGCCTCTGGCCACATGCCTTCGCGACGATTCTACAGTCTCTAATTTGCTGTTCTTTATGTAATAGCTGTTACAAGGAGCGTTATTACGTTTCCAAAAATTCATAACAACGCATTTTTTCAGGTTTAATTCTAGCTGCCATGCATCACACCACTCCTGTATTGCCTCGAGGTCCATAGTTAGCGCTTGTATATCATTAAGGCTACGAATTTCTCTATATACCATTGCGTCGTCTGCAAATAATCTAAGCTTACTGTTAACTGTTTCACCGATGTCGTGCATGTACAAAAGGAACAGAAGTGGGCCTATGACACTTCCCTGTGGGACACCCGATGTGACTTTTACTTCATTAGAGATAGCGCCATCTAATACAACCCTTTGCACGCGATTGCTTAAGAATTCTCTAATCCAGGAAATTACGTCGTCATCGAACCCGTACGATTTTAATAAATACCCCTCCGAACTCATCTTACTCCCCCCCCTATTCTCTCACCCATGTACACTCCCCTCCGAAAATATCTTCTCCTACTCTCTTCCATGTATACGTACACTCCCCTCCGAAATTATCCTATCATACCCTCCTCCGTCGTCCACCTTCTCCTCCTGGGAGTGATTTACACAACGCGCCGGCAGGTGACGTGTCGGTTCCTCAGCGCCTCCTCTTCTGCGTACTACAAACAGTCCACTCCCTTCGTTATCTTCGCTCTTCTTTTTTTTTCGCTGGTAAATATCGCAAAGATGATGCGCCATGCGCTTATTTTTCGGCGCCGCCTTCCCGCCGCACCGTCCCTCCCACTCTTCCCCTTTCGGCAGTCCTTGCTGCGGAGAGTGGCCAAATGTCTGCGGGGTGCCCTGCTCCGTGAATCTCCCCGGGGAACGTGAGCAAACTTCGCTTATCGGATAGGGAAGTGTGTTGGTTGTCTGGGGTCCCTTCTTATCGTCTTCGGTCGTCTGCGTGCATATCTCACGTCCTTGACGTTTACTTGTTGCTCATTTATTTCCATGCACAACGAAGTTGGTGGAATGTGCTGGGACTGCGTGAAAATGTATCTCAAGTGGCAATTTGCACCAATCCATGATTGTCATAGGTGGGGTAACCACAAAACAGTAATTGATTTTAACTACGGGAAGCAAGGTTACATTGAGCCCCTAAAATGTTGCGGAGGGTGCCTTTGGAGGCCGCCAAAATGTATCAAGTAATGGGTGTAGACGGCGCCCTCATTTAATACGACAACCATAATACAGGGTTTCGGCTCCAGCGAAAGGTGAAAACTGAATTCAGAAAACTTCACTTCTTAGTTAAAATAAAAATTAGGAAAATAGATGGGTACGAAGGGCCGCCAAAATACTTCCCCCCCCCTCAATGTTATTACGCCCCTGTCCACAAATTTCATTAAATGCAAACGTTGTCAACGGATAGCCGTTAAACCTAATGAAATTGTGAAAATTATTCATTGGTATCAATTGTCATTCGAAATGACATATCACATAGTTCAAACTTATTCTGTTAATTCAACCAAGAACGCAAGTAGCAGTAGCTAGACTTAAACCTGAAAAAATGCGTTGTTATGAATTTTTGGAAACGGAAAACCTCTCCTTTCAACAGCTATTGCATAAACTACAGCAAATTAGAGACTGTAAAATCGGTTAAATACCTCAGAGTTAAGGTGGCTGGAGCGATTTTTGTTTGTATACAGATTTGCGTGAAACTTTGCATACGTGTCCTTGTTAGTAATACCTATCGATAAAATAAAAAAAAACTGCATGTTACCGATTTGGTTTCCTGGCAATTCAATGGTATTTTAACAAGTAATCTTATGGAACATGGCATATATTTTGAAAAAATTCTATTACTAAAGTACAGATTTTCTCCTAAATGCGAAATAGTAAGTTTCATATTATTATAATAGCTGCCAACAAATATCAAGGTATCATACCGAGTAAGAAAAGCGTATTTAGATATGATTTTCGCGTAAATTTCGAATTTCGCGCCGAAAATCCAAGTCAAAACAATGCTTTAATTAAGACGAAAATTTGAAATATAACTCTTGCATCATATACATTACTGCATTGTGGTGATTTCCAACGTATAAACAGGTGTACGTGGGTGAAATGTGGTCCAAGAATATTTTTTTCGACTTACTTGAAAAGTTATTAGAATGTGCCTTCAACGACTCACGATTACCGCTCCAGCCACCTTAAGCTGACTAATGATCTCTCGTGGAGTAAAAATATTCGAGAAATTACCGTTCAAGCTAATCGTAAATTGGGATTTGTTAAAAGAGTACTTAGCAAGTGCGACGATAAAGTAAGGGAAATCAGCTACTTCTCCCTCGTTAGATCCCACTTGGAATATGCTGCCAGTATTTGGGATCCTTATGAGGTAGGCTTGGAAACTGAGTTGGAACGCGTGCAGCGAAGATCGGCAAGATACGTTAAAGGCCGTTATGATAATCTCGTTAGTGTTACTGACCTTTTGCAGTAACTGGGATGGGAACGCTTTCAGACCGACGATTAAAATTTAGACTCAATCTATTATGTAAGTTAAAACCGATCTATTCTCTGACGACGTTGATAATATTTTACGAAATCCAACATACTACGGTAGATCAGATCATGAGAATAAAACTAGTGAACTAGACTGCAGAACGAACAGATTTTAAATGTCTTTTTCCATCGTACGATAAGGGACCATAACAGCGGCCAATGAGACTTTTATCTAAGTTTGTCGATAGGTAGTGTAGCTCTTAGTAGTAGTAGTACTCCCTAATACTTGAGTTCCTATCTGTTTCCTAGTAATAACAGCACGCCGTGAATGTTTTCAACATAACTCTTGAGTCTCTGTCCATTTGTGTAGTAGCAAAATACATATATACTAACGGTCCCTCTCCATTGTGACCATATCTGTAGTGTAGTGCATGCTTGTGAGTCTTCGCCTCGTGACAAGCGTTAGCGATTAATACTAATGCATAATTAGTCGTAGTTACACTAACTTTAGGATGTATTGTAATGCATGTTGGTGAATACTCCCCCACTGCCACACACCCCTGAGGTGGCTTGCAGGGTATTTTGTAGATGTAGATGTAGAAGTACTGCGTAAGGCTAAACTCTACTGGACTGCGAGTATTAGACATTGAGTGGCATCACAAAACATTTTTTCAAATAGTAGATGTCTCGCATTGGGATTCACACCGAATGACGTCAACATAACCAGCTATGAATGGTGCCTGATGATGACCCCTATGCTTTGAAACCGTTTTTCCCAAAAATATCTGTAAAAATTATAAAAGGGGGGTACATTGTCATTTATCCATTTCTGATTACCATTGCCATTTTTTTGTTACCATTTATCATCATTATTTGTACTATAAATGACCTCAATAAAAACAGTCTATAACGTTTGCGCTCAGATAGCTCTATTTCCTCCCGTCTTCATTCCTGATGTCGTGACACCTCACACTACACGCCCTTGCAGCGGCTCGAACTGTAGTGCGTAGATGTAAATTTAAAATGTCAACATTGTATTGATGAAACTATAGACACTAGTGTATACAGCAAAGTCTGTCCATTAGTGTAAGGACTTTATTATTAAATGTAACTATATGAGACATTTCGAAGAGACTGATTCGAAGATTTCCGCGGTGTTTGTTTGGAAGTGACGCTGCTTACGGGTGTTCCACCGCGTGAAGTCCATTGGTGACAATAGTTTCACCAGTCACCATGATGACTGTTTAAACTGTTGTCACCAATGGACTTCACGCGCAGAAACGTCCGAAAGCAGCTTCACTACTAAGAGACTGTTTTAACATCTAATCGAGTAAATTCTACGCGATAAAATTCAAATTCTGTTTATCATATATCTCCTGCCCGCCATATTCATGTGTATTTTCTAGAGCAGTTTTGTGCCTGTAGGTGATAAATGTCTTAAGACATTCCAACTGCGCAATTAAATCGATATTCGCCGATGTATTTGGCAAAAAAACATCTTAAATGTTATTGAGCTTGTTTAAAATAATGCTTTAATGAATTTGTTTAATTGGTTGATTTTTCTCTTTTCAGGTAAGATTTTTGGATGACCAATGACTCTAATGGTGCGAGATATTGTTTCGTGAGTATATTTATTTTCTCGTCATAACCACAACCTTCAGCATAGCCTGTAGAAGCTAACTTTTCGTGCAATGATTTAATCAAGTCACATTATTGCTTGGTCTCATTGCTGAATAATAAGGGGAGTGACGGATATGTCTGAGTACTCTTCAACTCAATGGAAGGTAGAAGTAGTTCCCTACGACTTAAAAGAAAGAACAAGAAGGGCGCAAATTCGTTCTAATTTGCGTTGACTTCAGCACCTAGATTGGCAAGTTCCCTATGATTGGGCTGGCCGAACTTTCTCGGTATCTGCTGTTGTGACTGGGGAAGAAACTACATATTCCTCCTTGTACCCTCAGTATTTTGAGTGTATATTGCTAGTGGTGAGTTGTACTCTTCGCGTTGACATCTGCATTGTTATGGTTTCTCAATGCTGTGTTTCGTAAGATGACGTGAGACTGACGGACGTTATCTATCATAGGCATTTAAGGAGTGAGGATAGCTTTGTACTGATCAGGGCTTTAGTGGCACGAACGTCCTTTTCAAGTTTTTTTTCCGCCGAGTCGTATTCATTGGAGTGGTCATTCGGTTTGCCCTCAAACCTTACGCAATAGAGGTCTTGTGTTACGAAGGCTTTTGTCATCCTTCGCTGCGCACAAAGGTAGTATAATAGAATGAAAGGAGTTTTAGAGAAAAATGAAGGTGATGAGATTTACGTCCTCAGGCATTTTTTTTATGGCTCGCTCTTTTAAAACGTCACCACGCGATCTTCCTGCTTTCAGCCGCATATTTGCAAGTGTGTATTTGTATAGTGTACACATTTACGTTTGTCGGCTGGTGACGTTCTGAGGTTAGGCCATGATAAGAATATTCCACATCAAGTCATGCGCCAACACCTTGCCCATAAATTCGGCGCTCTCATCCCATGCTGATTGCGAATGTCAGTATGTTGACGACGGCAAAGCCCCATAAATTTCATTGTCAAGTGATTACATACGTATTTCACTTATTTTCATGAAAAACACAAAACATGACGCGTCTTAACTCTAATTGCCACGCGCCCTTGCGATGGGTTGTGGGTTACAGGTATAGCAAAACTTGGTGGCATTCCCTAGCGGAGAATTAGAGGTTACTGAGGGTGAATCAAGCGTTAATGAGCGGGCAAAGGACTCCCGGAGGGATCTCTGGAGGAACACTTGCCTGCTTTATCCCACATCTCTTGTATTCTTTACTTTCCTTTGCGTCATGCTGTTCACAAGTGAGTGCCACTAGGTTTCGCTACCCCTATACAACGTAGATGTAAGTCCTATACCTACCTGTACCCTATCTTGTAGTCGTGGTTTCTTCGGAATGGTAGCTCCTAGTGATACTTCAATCGCATCGCTGATTTTAAAAAAAGCTTCTTCAATGCTAATTTTTACGATGCTCGGCCCATGCTAAAACTGATTTGTGCAAACAATCGTGCATAAATTAGTGACCTCTGCTAAGTTCGTGTTTTCTTCGTCAAGTCATCTTGACGAAACACTTTTTCTATTCGCAATGCTCGTCACTGGATAGTTTTTTTTTGTTTTCTCGACTATCCCTTAATTGAATTCGAAATTTGCGAGCAGTATCCAGTAGGTATTTTTTTTTAATTCTCTATTATCATCCTCGATACTTTCGTCCTCACGATTTTGGTGGATAGAATTAACTTCGTTTTTATTTTGTGTCTTATCTAATGGGTCGTGATCCTCTTGCTAAAATCCAGTTTTTATTTTTTGCCAATTTGACGGGTCGTGAGCCTCTTGCGCAAATCTATTAACGCCAGTCGAAAACGAAAAGACGGCCCAAAGATTGCCTAAGTTTGGGCCGCTAACCGTTTGAGGAAGTGTTAAGTTATCGTTTTTCCTCCTGCTGCTGTTGAGGCGCTCACTTCCTACTGTCGGCCAATTGCTTGCTGTGGCGCGCCGGAGGTGTGAACCGAGTACCTCCGCCAATGAGTTTCTGTTTCCTTTTCGCATTAGTTTCTCGCCGAGGACGTTGTGGGATGTTTCCGACGAGACTACAGAGGCACAAGGATTGTTTAGGAAAGACTATAGGTAATAAAATAATAAGAGGAGAGATCCATTCGAATCTCTCCCGGTTTATTTGCACAGATTACAGTTTAGGGCATGTGCCGAGGATTACCCCTCATTTTCCAAAAAAAAGCCATTTTCCCAATTTCTTCTCCAGGCCACCTTCGTCTCCAGGCCGTCTTCTTCTCCAGGCCGTCTTCTTTTCTTCTCCAAGCCATCATCTTCTCCAGACCGTTTTGTTTCCTCTCCAGTCCATCTTCTTCAGGCCATCTTCAGGCCGTCTTCTTCTTCGGGGCTACTACTTTTTCCTCAGGCCATTTTTCTTTTTAGTACGCGGTAGATCTACCCGTTAGGGTTGCGCCTTATTGGTAGCATTCTTATATATTTTTATTCCTATTTTTTATTTTTTTTCCTGGTATTCTACGTCAAGGCTAGTTTATAGGATTCTTCATCTACGAATTCTTCTGTCTTCTAGGTTTTGCTTCTTAACGAAGCTTTCTAATTCTTTTAGAAGTCCATTTCTTAGACAAAAAAGGATTATCTCATTGAAGGAAGTATGTGCATTCGGTTTACTTCCGTTCTTAGACAGTTTATGATTAGATTAGATGCTCCATGGTTTCCTGTATATTGCAGTATTCACATAGATAATCTTCCGCATTTCCTAAACTATTTAAATAACTATTGCAGTTTCCGCCCGCTCAAAATTTGGCCTAATTTCCTAAACATAATGATTATTAATTTCCCTCTTGTTTCTAGGTGGCTAAAGGCCTATTGGCGTCAACTTCAATCCTCCATCGTGAATGCAATTCTCATTCACTACTTCGTTACCTATACGATTGGCCGTCCACGCGATAGTCCCTCAGCAATTTTTGTTAGCTTTCGGTTGGATCCGGTTGTTTATATGACTAATAGTACCTTCATCCTCCTATTTCGTTACTACGACAAATAACAATTGTGAGCGAATAAGACTACGGAATCATTGATTTTGGGTGTGAAAATGTAGGAGTATGATTTTATTATCGCCTCTTTAAAGTAACAGGGCTGACTAACGAAGAACTATACTGTAGATGTGCGATGCACATCAACCGTGGACCTGAAAGTAGGGGCTGGTTCATCGTGGTAACGTTGATGGATAATGTTATCGGTTGACGCTTTCACGCAATCTTTATCACCTCCATGAACATCATTGGACTGAACTAGTTGGTGAACTGAAGTTAAGGTTCACGTTGGTTTCTTAAAATGTCCCTTAAGGTTATGAATCGTCTTTAGGAAACTTGCTATTTCTGTGTACTTATTCGGGAATAAAAAAGTGGTGAAAGCGGATGGAACGTCGTTAAATTTAACTATCAGGGTTGCTTAGCCTTAGTTCTGACATGGTATTTATTTGTGCCAATGAAAAAATAGCATTTAAACCTGTCTGTCTTTGTGTCCGCCTTCTGTATTTTATCTGAGTAGTCGAATCTACCAATGCTTTTTCCAATGGGTTGTATATACTTCCTGCGTGTTCTAATTCCGGCATCATTGTGGAAAATGTAACGTGAGTTAAGGTTTTATCTCGAAGCGCACTTCCAGGTGGACCATTTTGCGTTCGCAGTACCACTCAATACTTAAATTCACCGCCTGGATTTCCACCTGTGCCCTCAATGGTTGGAAGTCGGCATTCACCCGAGTTGCCACACCAATCAGTTCCTACCCGCGAACCGACTTCGGGGGAATAAACTATTGTTCGCATGACTTGCCCGTTTTGCTTCATTGAGCTCGGGAGTGTGATGATAAAGGCGTGGCTTTTCCATCATTCAGTCCTTTGATATGCAAATCGTGAAAGAAAACGGGAAGTCTCGTCTTCCTTCGCATGTAATTCCACGTGATTTTTCTTTCGATTCTCCGAAGCAGTTTGGTCTTCTTCTCTTTCATGTCCCCGGCTCCCTTCCAAGGAAGTCCTCTCGGAATGCTAAATCACCTGCTTTCCTTTCAACGTCTACCGCGTATTTGATGTAACCCTCAATCGTGATTTTAGCGCCTATGGTACTGTCCTTTGTGCCCTTTAAGATTTCTCGGCTTCGAAACGAAGAGCCTTAGCCCCTGAAACCCTGTACGCACGGGGACAGTTATTTTGCCAGAATTGGCCGGCGTTTTGTCGGTTGGAATTATGGCAACCGATGCTGAGCAAAATTTCACCGCTGTGGATATGCACACAAAGCCACAGGCAGTGACCAAGTTGTGGAAACAGTTTAGCGCGGGTGACTGGGTGCATACTTAGCATATGAAATTAATGCCTTTCAGACTGAATTGGCGGTAATTAGCGACAGTAGTAAAGAATTGGTTCATATTCGTCATTTTTACTATCATTCTTTGTTACAGGAAACATATTCGTCGATCATGTGTCCGTGAATTGTAAGAATAAATAACAGGCATGAAAAATAAATAAAAATTGATTATAATACTCACGGATTAGTTGGATCAATGTTCAGCGCTTTCATTTAAAATTATTTCTCTTTATGAAATTTTATTTCTCTGTTCACAAATAAATGAAGGCGGAAATGCGCTAAACTTTGCTGCCAGATCGCTTTAAAAAATTGAACATGTTTGAAACCTTATCAGATCAGTGAAATCGCCTGCAGACGCATGCGATTTGGTTATTCACTCGGAGAAATTTACTGCCAGCCACTCTCCTCGCCAGCTGTGTCGCCAGAAATGTCGCCGTGTGTACAGAGCTTAACTTAGCGGTGAATGTTATGTTACATGTAAGTCCTTGAAAGACCCCATGAATGCAAAATTGACCTCAAATTCATACGGCTTTTTGAATGCTCAATTTTGGTATTCCCGGTCACCTCAGCATTTGTGGGGCTTCCCAGTTCCTTCTCCTTAACATTAAAGATTCACGACCATGGAGCCTCGTCTCGATATCTAATACCAGGGTGTCATTTTTCGAACGATTCGTTCGATAGTTCGAGTAAATAGGGGTACATTGCTGAATCCCTACCTCAAACATTGATCTCCTCCAACTTAAGTCCTCGAAGTACCGAATTTGACAAAAATGGACGCTAATTCGCTTGATGCATAGAAATATAAAAGTTTCGTTAAAGTTGTTTTTCTCCATCGATTTAAAAAATAAGTGGAACTGGTGCTACCTGTTGGAATAACGACCCGTGATCTGCTATCCACCATGAATTACGTGGTCGTCCTATTCGTTCAATGTGATGTTGCTCTTGTCCGCAAATGACAGGGAGAATACGGGAAACCTTTGCTGCCGATCCTCACTTAGTGGCCAGGGGAGCGTACTTGGTTCGACCTCGAACCGGAACGAGAATTGTATGCCTGGGGGGCTATTCTGTATGTTCTCCGAATTTCCGAGCATCGAAAGTGACGAAATTTTGACGTCACAGCCTCTAAAATTTCAAACAGGGCCATTCAAAAGTTGAGTTTTTTCGGGGAAAGAGACGTCACATTCACGGATTTTCTGAGGTTCGACCATGTCGAGTCCTTACTGAATAAGGCCCCTGGTGTAATATCATCCCGTGCCACACGTCCTCGAAGTGGCTTGAGCGGTACTGCGTAAATGTATCGAAGTCAACTGGTTCGCGTCAGCTTAGCTCAATAAACGTTCTACAGTAGATTCGAAACCCAGTGTATTAGTATAGCTCTCGCAGAAGTTCTGGCGCTGCGCTACGAACGATTTTGAGGCATGGGCTACAAAACTTAAAAAATGTTGCGAAACGGACGAGGAAGATTGTATAGTGTGAAGGGTCAAAAAACCTTTCTAATTGCTGACAACACAACCTAGAAGTGGGATGACTCTCCATTATCTTTTGTCCCGTTTCGACCCGTCTCTCAATGATATGCAGTCCACATAATACAGTCCATGGTAAAGTCATAGCAATGGGTGATTTTAACCACTTCCCTTGTGATCTCGCGTATGTGTGCCTCGTGTTTTTTCGTGAAGTAGTTTGGTTCCCCTGATTCACTCTCTCTCGTTGCCTCCCTCTTTCCTTTTCCTCCGTCCTGTCTCTTGGAACTAAATGAACTCTTGGAACACGGATGGAAACTCCGAGGTGTCTGACGTTCCTACTGCCACCCCGAGACCGGAATCTAGAAAGAGCCGTCCGAGTGGGAAGGGAGGGATTTTAGTGATAGGAAGCAGCAACGCCCGCCGTGTTATGGGTCCTTCGCGGGAAAGGGCAGGCCATGAGGGTGTGAGTCATCGTGTAACGTCATGGTGCATTCCGAGTGGCGGTGTTCCGCAGGTGACGCAGGCGATTGGTGCGGCGGTTCGGGGCACGAAGTGCTCCAGATTGCAGGTTGTGGCCCATGTTAGTGTCAACGACGCCATGGACCGTGAATCCTAGGAGATCCTGCGTTCCTTCCGGGAATTGGACTCTGAGGTGAAGCGGGTAAGTGATGACGTGGGGGTCGACATGGCGCTCGTAATTTGTAGTCTGGTCACGAGGATCGATCGTGGACCCCTGGTTTGGAGCCGAGTGGAAGGGATTAACCAGAGTCTGCGTCGCTTCTGTACGGACATCAGAGCCTCCTTCGTTGACCTTCGGCCGGCAGTCCGATCGTGTCGGGACCCTCTGAACCGGTCTGGTGTCCATTACACGGCCGAGGCAGATAAGTGTGTATCTGGTAGTATTTTAGAGCACTGCAGGCATTTTTAGGGTAGAGAGTAGGGCAGGGAGTAGATCATGTAGTGGATTATTAAGTAAAGGGGTCACCGTAAATATTGGTAGGAGTGAGAGCTTTTTTCAAATTCAGAATGACTTACTATCCGAAAGAAATAGAAACCGCGGCTCAGGTACATAAAAAACAAGTGCCATTAATGATATAAAATACTCGATAGACAGGACTTGTAAGTCGTATCCCAGGGACTCCATTTCCATTGTGGTTGTTAATTGCCGTAGTATAAAAATCAAAGAGGCTGATTTTCACCATTTCATTGGGAGCACGGACGCTAATGTAGTAATAGGAACAGAAAGTTGGTTATCGAGTGACATTACGGATACCGAGATCTTTCCAAAATCATATGAAATATACAGAAAAGACCGAACAGCGAGAGCAGGAGAAGTATTTATCGCAGTCAAAGATGAGTTCGTAAGCAGAGCCGAAACATTTCCAGAAAATGATTTAGAAAGTGTGTGGTGTTCCATAAAATGCTCAACAAAAATAATTTTTATTTGCTCATATTATAGACCACCCGATGCAGACTTAAATTCAGTTCTAGAGTTGGATAGACAAATGAAACGTCTCGCACGTCAAAACAACGAAAATAACATAATTATCGGTGGTGATTTCAACGTTCCCTCGATTGACTGTAAGACATATAGTTTCAAAAATGTCGGCAAAGATAAGGAGTTGTGCGACACTCTACTCCACACATTCACATCTAATTCCTTACATAAATTAGTCACAACACCGACCAGAGGAAACAACGTTCTAGATCTTTTGGCGACCAACAGACATAAAGCGACATGAAGAGGAGGGTATACTTATTTCACAAAGCGGATTTCGATGGTTTTAAACGAGAACTATTTTTTTTGCTCCCCGACGATTCTGGTGGTCAGTATGCCCCTGAAATCCCGATAAGCCATTGGCTTGTCATCAGGGTTTTCAGGGGCCGAACCACCAGAACTTGACAAACACCCATTGACCTCGTGTAAAACATTTTGTGATATTAGTGAAATCCGTTCTACTGACTATACATGGAATATTTTTCGAAGCATCACACGACTAGCCATAACTAGCGCAATACCAAGTAAACTTAAAAAGGTCAATACTGAACCTAGGTGGTATAATGCGGACGTCCGGAAATCTCTCAAGCGACAACGAATCTGACACGCAAAAATGAAGAACGCACGTCAGGGTCTCCCCGAAGAGGAGTATAAGAATTTATGCGAAAAATACGAGAAAGCGAAAACAGCAGCTAAGGCGACCTTTCAAAAAGCAATAACGGAATTCAAAAATAAAATATTGGGCGAATATTTAGGGGATAACCCAAAGGCATTTTGGTCATACGTGAGGGAGGTTCAAGGCTGCAAATCAACAGTAACGTCACTAAAGAACAATCTAGGAGAAAGAGCAAACGACAAAGTAGATAAAGTAAATATCCTGAACACCTTTTTTCAAAGCGTCTATACAACATGCTCTCCAAATGACACCACTACAATACATAGGCTATATAAGGACCCAATGCAGTCTATTAATATCACTAGTTGTGGAATAGAAAGTCATCTGAAACCCATTAATTCGAAAAAATCACCCGGTCCCGATAAAATTCTCGCCCGAGTTTATAAATAATTAGCATCAGAAATAGCACCGTACCTGAAAATAATATTTAAAAAATCTCTAACACAACATCGTGTTCCTTACGATTGGAAAATCGCGAAAGTTACACCAATATTTAAAAGCGGTGATAAGGAAAAGCCCAGTAACTATGGACCGATTTCCCATACGTATATCTCGTGCAATATATTGGATAATATTATTGTCAGTTCGATTATGGTGTTCTTGGATAGTCAAAACTTGTTAACGCAAAATCAGCACGGATTCCGGAAAGGCAGGTCTTGCGAAACCCAGTTGGGCCTCTTCCTTCACGGCATTCTTTCCTCGGGAGAAAAGCTTGTCCAAGTAGACGCAATATTTCTAGATTTCAAAAAAGCTTTCGATAAGGTTCCTCATTCGAAGTTACTCGTTAAGTTGGAAGCTTAAGGAATACACCACGACGTAATATGTTGGATAAGATAGTTTTTAGCCGACTGCGAACATATGGTAGTTCTAGATGGCGTTAGTTCAGATGTAGTGGAAGTAACATCAAGTGTACCCCAGGGAAGAGTCATCGGTCCCTTTTTGTTCCTTTTGCATATTAATGACACTACCGTTGTTACAAGCAAAATTCGCCTCTTCGCAGTTGACGCAGGGTTGTACAGGGATGTAGGGAATGAGTCTGACAAGGTTGCGTTACAAAAATACCTAGATGCTATAAATGAATGGTGCAATACTTGGCAATTAGAATTGAATTTTTAAAATTGCGTTGTTATGACTTTTTGGAAAGTAATAACTCGGTTAACGATACGTACACAATTAATCAAACAGACTTATCAAATTTAGAGTCAGTTAAATACTTAGGTGTGACCCTTACTCAGGACCTGTCTTGGGTTAAACACGTCCGGGAAATCTGCGGACAGGCTAGTCGCAAATTGGGATTTATCAAAAGAATATTAGGAAAATGCGACGAGAAGGTTATGTTAGAAGGTTAGAAGCGATGTTATTTTTCACTCGTGAGACCTCACTTGGAGTACGCCGCTAGCATATGGGACCCTTACGAAGTAGGTCTAATCTCTGAAATAGATCGAATACAGCGGAGAGCAGCAAGATTTGTGAAAATTTGTTACGATAAACTTAGCAGTGTTACCGAATTGTTGAAGAAATTGGGGTGGGAATCTCTAACTGATCGAAGGGAGAAATACAGGTTAAATATTTTGCGCTAGTTCGGAGCTGACAGTTTTTTTCCGGACGTTCATCGTGTATTGCTAGAGCCTACGTACTACGGTAGAAGCGATAACAGGAATAAAATAAAGGAAATGGACTGCAGAACCGATAGATTTTAAATGTCAATTTTCCCACGTACAATAAGGAATCATAATAGAGGCTATAGATCAATCATATGAAACTCCCACCCTCAATAGGTAGAGTAGAATTTTCACTTGTGCTTAATAACACAACATCATTACTAACATTTCACACCGGTAGATTTTTCCGGCATTATTGAATATTATTCTCTGCATGAAGTAGCATCTCGTAGCATTCATAAATTAACAGTATTAGTAATATTAACCACTAGTTGTGTCTATAGCATTGTTCTGCATGTTCGCATGTTCAATTACGTATCACTCTCCCTGTTTCCGGTTGGACTGCGCACTGTTCTCCTGACTGCTTTTTGACCTGCGCCTAGCGGCAGGGGACGCGTGCGAGGTTCTGATTTGTGCTGGGACGAGTGCTGCATGCCTGGTGTGGAATCACCCCATGCCACACGACCTAGTAATGGCTTGCACGGTACTTCGTTGATGTAGATGTCACTTCTTAGCTCCCATCCTTTCCGCGCAGGCCTGCGCCAGGAACTTATGCGGGACCTATACCGTGTCTTTGGGGTTTGGTGAGGCATTGCCTCTGCGATTTGCGCTTACGCAACGGGGATAACGAGGCGCGCGTCCCAGTGGTCACCTGTTCGTCTCTCCCTCTCCCCTGCCCCCTGTCCCATCCACCTCCACTCCAAAGAGGAAGTGCCTTTTTTCGTTTCGAGGCTGTCTCCGCCGCTTACGCGGTGTGCTCTAGCGCTGTTGAGAAACGTCTGGGAAGAACCGCTGACCTTGCGTGGCATTGGGAAACTCCAGTTCTGCCCGCCACGTGCCAGGGGGGGTCAGGTATATAGCCGCTCTGTCACATTGCCGGCCCTCGCTCTCGCCAAGCCATTCACGTAATCGAGCTGCGGTATTTCTCCACTCTTTGCCATCGGCCTTACGCAAGGACGGTCGTGATTCCCGATTTCATTCTTTCGGGGAAAATACTTACCTCATGACCGGTTCTGTTTACGTTCAGGTCGTAGGTCAGGTAGGTTTTGTTGGTAAGTGCGGTGTGATGGCATTTAAAAATAAAGCCGAGTTGATAGTGGGTGAAGAGGGCTAAGTAAACACTCTGATAGTAAAGTCGGAGACCGTCACCTTCTGACAGTAGATGAATGAAGGCGTCTACTGTCGACGCAGAAAGTATGCGACCCCGAATTGTCGACTTATTATCCTGGGTCAATGTCCATGGAACAGACCTTAAAATTTAGCTTGTTTCTTGCTTGAGTTAAATGAATACGAGAAAACTTTTTTCAACTCTAATAGATGTATGTTTTTTGGGCGAAAAGATAAAAATAGTCAATTTTTTAAAACCCCGAGGAGCAGTTCCCAACATTCGGATTACCACAGAAATACTGTGAGTGACATGGCAGTTATACTTTAACACAATAATGCTCCGACCTTTGAAAGGGTTTATATTTCTATTTCAGGGTTTTAGCTTCATAGTTTAAAACGTTGTCTTGATTTTCGTAATGTAGACAATTTATGCTGTTTGTGTTGTTTGGGGATATGTGGCACTACAAATGTCGTTTGCGCCAATAAGGATTGACGTTTCTTTTATAAATAAGGCATAGTAATTTGGGGAATGGATGAAACGAAACCCATCACCTGCCTTAGCCTTCTTATGAGGAAAGCCGCAAAGCAGTCGCCAGTTTATCGAACAATCTTACGGACGGAGTACTGCAGTTGAGGTGCTCCCCGTTCATCATCCATATAAGGCTAGGAATTCCCCATAAAAATCTCCGCATCTGCTGGCATTCGAACTTGGACCCTGGGAATTGGTTAGTAGTACTCTAAGCACCACACCTACATGAAATAGATAGTCCCCGGAGACATGAAATCGGATTATTGTAGGTATGAAAAGGATAGGTTCAGTCATTGAAGAATCAGGATCACCAGTTCTAGAAAAAGACCATCGAATGGCGAAAATTAGTTAAGTAAAATCCGAGGAATGGAATTTATGACCGATATTTTACTTGATGAAGGATCTGGTGCTTTCCTGGCGTATTACTTGAGTGAATCCTTCATTGATTTCCCACCGGGTCAGGAGTTTAGGTCACGGCGTTTCGATGACTAACTCGTTCATCGTCTTCAGGGTGTTGATGAAGGTGAGCGATCGACTCACTGAAGACGATGGCGAGTTTTCCATCGAAACGATGGTGCCGGAGCTCTGGATGCGGTGGGAAACCCGTGAACAATTCACTTATGATATTCTACTTCTTTGTTAGAAACAATTACTCTCAATTACAAATTATAGTTTATTTTTTAGCACATACATAATAGATTCTGCAGCTGATCATAAGCGTGGAGAGAACATTAACTAAGAAAAATAATTATGTGGTTTATGAAATCGCCAATGTGGGTGATATGTAACGGCTGAAATAGCAGAAGGGAGTGTTGGGGTTAACTGAGTAGAATTTATTCGTCAAGGAAGAAAGAAGTGATACAAGCTTTGTAAATTCCTCACTTCTTTTTTATTGTGACCCCTTATGTTTCAACACACCTGAAGGTGATGTAGCTTTGAAACCGGAGTCGTGATGATAAAAATCTTATGGTGGAATTTACTATTAATAATAAGTCTGTATCATTTCTTCCGTGTAAGCTAAAATGTGCAAATCAAATTACTAACGAGGAAGCTCCGCCTACCTGTTCACTTTGCTTTAGCTTTTGAGTTAACTAATTACTTCAAGTATATTATTGTCAAAACATTTGAGTTACGTACTATATTTTTATGACTTGAGAATGAAGTATAAAAACGTGGTACTCTCCGTTTTATTGGTCTGTTGCCTTTGCAACCTGAGCAACTAGGAGCATAGATTAACAGAGCTGCTTTTTAGATTGCGAATTTCGTAGTCTTAACAGCTTCGTAGTTATCCGTTACGTACATATGGGCGTATTAGTGCGTTTTTTTCGTTTCAACTTCATGCTATCATATCTCTATTTCTTCTGCTAGCTGTCGAATGAATTGCAGAGGTGATGTCAAACCTCGGTTATCTCATGGTTACGTTAGGAATATATAATGCTGAACGTTAAATATCTTTAAGCGTTTAGTTATCAGTGCGTTACACATACATTAGTGCACGTTACTGTATAATCACCCAATTCATTGGTGTTATCAATACAGGAATTAGAGATGATTAACGGTTAACATAGGTTTAGGTGGATAACGGTAATCATATCTAATCTTTTACAACCCTAGGCCTCTTTCTCCTTACACGATTTCATTCTTGAGCTCGGCATATGTCATACCTTTCTTCATCTCATTCGTGGAGCCTATTCTCTTTAGCTGCTGGAGTAATTTACTCCGATGCAGCTACACCTTCCAGGCTGATAACGTGCCGTCTTTACTAGTCCCGAGTTGCGGGCGTGAATCAAGTCTTGGAGGGATGTTGAATTTGACTTAGGATCGGTGTACTTGCATTTGGAGGCTCTGAAGTCAATGAAACATCTACTATACATCTATACGTCACTACATGCATTTCATACCCTGGAAGCCACCTCTAGGGAGTGTGGAAGGGGGTGAGATTTCACCGACATGCACTACACTATAACCTACAAAATTCAATGAAACTACCACAGCTAATGAACTTTTTTCGTAGATTTTCGTAGTTCATTTTAATTTTGGTAAGTCTCTTTTGGATTTCTGCGATTAAACCAGAATCGCAGAAATCCAAAAGAAACTTACTAAAATACCACAGTTAATGCATTGGTAAGACCAGCAAATGCCTGTCAGGATGTGAAATTTAACCAGCATGTACTACAATATATGCTAACTATGTCTTATGAACTGTTATAATTCATGTATTTTGCGACTACATTACAAGTCCAGTGAGATGCAAGAGTTTTGCAGGAAGCATGCGGGACGTGCTGTTAGTACTTTTTAGCAAATAAGTATAAGTATGGAGGATAAGATAGTGAATAAAATAATTAGCTAATCTACCAATCGAAGGACCTAATTGTAAAATCTTATTGTCTGCTATTATGATCACTTATCGTTCCCGGGAAAATTACATTTAAGAACCGTCCGTTCTGCGGTCCACTTTCTTACTTTTTTATATCCCTATACTTGAATGAATGAATGTGGAAAGTCATGGACGGATAAAAATGTATGAAATTTTGCGCGAATAAGTACAACATTTAATCATGACTCGGGTTTCGATGTGCTGTATCATCATCACCTGATGATGATATGATTGGTCGAAAACCAGTTTTTTATTAAAGTTGTTCTTATGTGTGGAATATTGCGTTTCTTTTGATCAATCAATAATGTTTAAATTCCTCGCGACATCGCCTGAATCACCTAAATGTGGAAGGTTATTTATGGCACTGGATCGGCCATCACGATCTGTGTTTGGGGTCGTGTATTCCTCTGCGCCCATTCCTCGCCGGGGGACCATTTAAAGCAGCCGCCCGCATTCCATTGCCTTGGGCGGCGGTCTCCGGCTGGACGCGGTGATACCCTTTACGGCGAGTGTGCCCGTCTCATTGGAATACGTCCTTGCTACGCTGTTCCTCATCTTTGCATAAGAGTTGTCTCTCCCTCACTCACTCACCTCCCCTTTCCCTCCCAACCTGACGTGTCGTCGCCTCACTGGGGAGCGTCTCAAGGACTCTTTTTTTCTTTTCCAACCTCTTTCACCGCGACGAGTGCTCTTTTTTCTCAACCCTAACATGTTACCCCCCGCCTCTCCTGGTCTCGTATCATTTTTATTCCCCTCACTTGCCGTGAAGCGGGCATAGTGGCAGCGAAACATGTTGGCATTTGCGCAGGATGCCCTTTTTAGTGGAAGAGAACCCTTTCCTCTGAGACGTGTGGTCTCTTTTCTCAACCCTAACATGTTACCCCCCGGTGTCGTGTCTTTTTATCCCCCACACTTACCGTGAGGCTGGTATAGTGGCAGCGGAACATGGTGGCCGTTGCTCAGAAGTCCATTTTTTTGCATAGTCCCCTTTCCTATCGACGGGTGCTCTTTTTTCTTAACCATCCCGTACACTCCCCTCTCCCTCTGGTCTCCTATCTTTTTAACCATCACCCTCTGGCGTGAAGCGAGCGTAGTCGTAGAGATACATGGTGGTAGTTGCGCTGTTGACCCTTTTATGTGGAGTAGTCCATTCCCTACGATCATGCTGTGCATGGGGGAGCAATGTAGTCTCCGGGTTTGACTACCAGGGTTCCCAAGGCAAACCATCATTGTCATCTTCAAAATGCTCAATCTGTTGTTAACATCAACTTTGTATCTCTCTATGGCTCTTTTTCTAATTGTTTAGATGGGCTTCACAGATGGGTTAGGGAAATTATTTGCGTATTTTCATCTCGCTTTATTTGGATCGTAAACAGTGTCGTGATTCGCACTTCTGACAATCTCCCGTCCTCTCAGACTAAATTCAGTTATGTTGGCAGCGCTGCCCATCATGTGGTGTCCTTTCCCCTCCTCTCCTTTGCCGACCCCTTCCTCTCGAGCTATCCCCTCCTTAACGTCACGCATCGCGCTGGCGACAGCCGTCATGTGTCGCTACCGCTATAAACCTCTCTTCTCCGGCGTGATGATGACGACACGTTTTTGCGGGGACGTTTTGCGCGTCATTCCTCGAGTCATCTTCGAAGTCTCCCTCCCCTCTCTCTGTCACCTCTTCTCTCGCACCTCCCGTACTCTGCTTTGTTGCCATAAGAACATTCCTGCTTCGCCTCATTATTCTTCTTAAAGGAAACGCATTTTTTATGAGTTTGGTCGTATTTCTGTGCAGTTTCCCTGGAACTCGATCGTTTATTTTTGCTCTACTTCCAATTTCCGTATCGGATGCAAATTGATTTAAGCTGCAAAAAATTGAACCGGATTTATGGGCGAGGAGTGAATTGTGAGAGAGAAAGGGACCGCGAAAGTCTTCGATAAATATGCTGTAAGATAATTTTAAGAGTGGGAATATTAGGAGTCATTAGAACAGGAGGTTGGTATGAATAAATGTATGAATGTATATACACTTCATGGTTGAAGCATTTACCTTGTAGAAATCCATTCTAAAGACAGAAACTGAAATACTTTGCTTTAAATTTGTAGAAAAAAGCAAAGTATTTCAATTTCTGTCTTTTGTATGAATGTAACTGAATCAAAAGTGGTATGCAAGGTAAGGAGGAAATAATTAAAAGAGTCAGATTCGTAGTCCTGTCACCGACAATCAAACTTTTTGGACTGTGCGTACCCCGAAAAGTTTTTAAATTAATATCGGGTTTATGTGTCTGTAATTTTATAATTATATTAGAATTTTGGCATGATTGAACTCTAGCTAATGGTCCCGTGAGTCGTGGGTATAGTGTCCGCCCCGCGTGAGTAAAATGATAGACACCGTACAACATGTGGAATCTCCTTGCAGAACTTTGCTTAACAACACGTTTAGTAAAAAAGCGAATGGTAGTTGGTTTGACTATTGTATGCCTGGTGAGCAATCATCCCCTGCCACGAGCCCTTGAAGTGGCTTTCTTTTTATTACGTAGACATAGATGTTTCATCATTGATATGAGTCTTGCTGTTGTAAAAAAAGACGCAAAAACTTGCAAGGTTTTGAAGTATGAGAGATTAAGTGATTATTACACTATCGCTTGAACGCTTATGTATTTTTAAATTTTTTGGAATATCTTTTAGGTGATTTAAATCGGCCCGAATAGAATTTTTAACTTATTTCAAATCAGGAATTGAAATATACCTAGCAGCCTACAAGTCATCTCAAGCATTTATACATGAGGTTGAATTTTCACCAACTATGCGTAACGTTACATGATATAGAAGTTCTGGAAAACTTACGGTCGTTAACGTGTATTGATGGGTTTAACTCATATTGTTCGTACGTGCAAAGAGATGTTAAAATTTCTAGAGGTAGTGGTTAGCTTAGCTATAAAGTCTTGTGTAAAAATTTGAAATTAACTAGACTGCTTGTCAAACTACCTGTCTATCATATCTCTATGACATCAAATACGGCCCCTTATTGTTCATGGACAAATTTTGTTGTAAACCTGTTGCATTTAAGCCAGTTAAAATGGTATGGACACGTAATGAGAATACTTGACGAGTACGTCGGTAAAGTGAAATTAAATGTGAATGTAGAAGATAAGAGAAGCCGAGGGAGACCCAAAACAAGGTTGAGGGACTTTTACTAAAGGATTTAAGAAGCAAAGGTCTAACGGGGGACGAGTACGTGGATGGAAGGTAATGGAGGAGACTTGTCGAAATAAGCGTCACCGTATGAAAATGACAAAAGCTGCGGAAGAAGAAGAATGAACCATTCTACTATAAATAGGGTTTCTTTTATCGATTTTAAACATTTATTCGTAATCTCACTTGTTACGTAAGAATTAACGGCTATCGCTTGCAGCAGGTGCGAAATTCCCCGCGAGTTATTCAGAGAAATAAGATAGTAATTCTAAGAAAAATTATTACTCCGTTATTGTGATGCTAATCACTTGGGAATGAAGAAGTAACAATTTGGTAGAGAAATGTTTATCAACAGTGGTCAACGCGCCAAGCTAAGGTTAAATTCCTATGACCTTTTCCAGTGAATTTCTCCAGGTTAACGTGAAGGTCCTCACTCGGGGAGGTCACCTGAACTATCTTTGATCTGGATAGGAAGGGTCAGCTATTTTTGGACGGGATAATAAAGGGCCAATCTTCGCCTGTTTCGCCGAAATCAGAATTCCGGAATGTAGATAATCGCGTGCATAAGAAAGGCCGTGGGTTTGTATATTTTAAGAGTTGTTTTGGAGCGATTTTTCTCTGCAATGTGAGCGCGTGCCTAAAAACTTCCCTCGAAATCTCTTTTATGTAGACATTTGTTTATGTTTTCCCCGTCTCGACCTGTGACGTCACGGGAGAGTCATTTGTCGCGGAAGTGTCTGGATGTAGCCCTCACCGTCGCCTCATGGTGACAACCGTCATGTATATGTCAACATTTGCATCTGCGTGATACTCTGCCAGCCACCTGAATGGTGTGTGGCAGGGGGCGATTTCTCACCAGGCATGCAATAATCGTTAAGCACATTATCACTATCATAGTGTTATTCGCTATCATACTAATTATATTATTGCGTGACGTATATGTGTAGGAAATCTCTCATGCAATACGGCTTCTGTCATTTTTCTTATGTGGAACGGAGGTCTTGCACATGCATCACGGGGACCATTAGTTTAAGTTCAGCCATGCTAACATGCAGAGCGATTTCCAAATTTAAATACTGATAATTACAGTTATACTAACATGCAAAAATTATCACAAAATTACACACACCAAATACATAAAATTAATTAGCATCCCCTGCATAAATTGAAGGTTGGAAAATAAATAAATAAGAAAGAGCATAAAAAAAGTTTGTATTGACGTTATTGGCGACACCGATCATAGCTATTTTACCGAATCGTGCGTGGAAAAAATGACAATTTAAACTTGTTCGTCCTGTAGTCTATCTCTCAAATGTTATGTGCATTGTGCAGTGTGATCGAGCCTGCCATATATGCACGATGTCCATTTGCTCGGCTACCGTCGACCATGTTTTGTCTGTTTTGGAAACTCTCCCTCGCCGTGGCTGAGAGTGGCCGACCCCGCGTTTTAGCGCGTTTCGAGATGTTGATGAGTGCTGGACCATTCCTGGTCATCCCTCTACTCATCCTGACTTCCAACCTTCGAAATCTGCATAAGCGAGTTCGAGCGCTCAATTTCGACGCACATTGCCTGTGTCCATCGCCCGCGGCCTTAAGTTTTTTTATTATTTTTTTCATTAGACTTTTATTTTTTCCCCTCCGGGGGACGGACCTAGTTCCGAGTCCGAAAACAGCGTTTGCTCTTGAGGAGGAAGATTGCCCTTCCGTTGCCTGTGAAGCAGTTTCCTTTGCTTGGTATCCTCGCACGGGTCTCTAGGGTTATTTTATGATCAGATCACCTGGTAATGTGTAACGTGATTATCTATTTTTACTGTAGACAGTGCAGGGTAATTGGTCTTAATACTTTTGCGAAGAAAGTTAAGAGGGTATACCTTAAAATTATAATAAAACAGGGTGACATTGGTTGAACATGTCTGTAAAAATTTTCGTATAGTAAGGACTATTCTTCAGACGCTAAGTTGTTGTTTTTCTCAATGTGAGTTATTATATATTTGTTATACTTGTTATATGTCAGATTCTTTAATGTGGATTACATTGGGCATTTAAATTATTCTCTCAACAGGGGAGATAACGCTAAGTTACTACTATAGTTATCAGCCTCTAAGGCATTGGTGTTATTAGTGTTATCAACGTTAGGATTGGAATGTTGCTGCCATCTAAGTTTATTGTGCCTCAATAGTCCCTCCAGTTTCTTTGAAACTATGACTTCCATCCTTCATTCTTTGTTTTTCCTCTCATAACATTATTTTTTCCTAAATATGATGAATCTTTTGTGAACTGTAAGTAATTCTTAAGTTTCACACTTTCTTCCCATCTGGTCTCCAAATGCTTGCTTGATGAGTCTGGTCTCTCATGGCTTTTCATGTCTCTCATGGCTTTCGATTCAGTCACTGACGCCGTATACATTTCCGATGCGCACGAAGGTGAAAGTGTTGCGAGTCGAGTTTTCGACGGGCGTGAAATTCGAGGTTAGGGGAACATTCTGGAAGCACTTGGACAGCGGTGCCGAATCTGGAGAGTGAGAGAGACTGTGTAGGCAGCCGTTGCAAGAAGATTACTTTCAATCAATCCGCATTACACACCCGTGGAGTATTTTTTCCCCCTAGACTTTCAAAGTTTTATTTCCAGCTTTCGAAAGGAGGTGGGTGTTGCAAGGCGTGAGGAGCCAGTCGATTCCAGATTCATGTGAAGGAACCAGAACATAATCCACTGATCCGGAGAATGTGAAACTGTGAAATCCATGTTCACTTTCTGTTTTATTTCCGGACAAACGGCTACATGTCGGGATGAATTAAGTGAAAACTGTCCGGATATGCCTAAGGTGAAGTTGTAAATTTTTCTGTGCCATCTCGTCTTGGTTGTTATGGGCTATATCTTGATGTGATTTGGTTCCATAGGTGCTGTCAATATTTTCTAGACCTGGGGTGAATGTAGACCTACCTTGTACATCTTATAAAATGCGTTGAAGTGTGGAAAATAGTGCTAGAGATGGATTAATCTTCTGTTGAGATAACTTAAAGAGGTTGGAAAAAAATTGTGACAATCCGCTTGATTCCTGAAGCCAATTCCGCCATAACTGTAGTCCGGTAGTGTAAAGTTCTGGTGGTTCGGCCCCTGAGAAACCTGAAGACAAGCCAATGGCTTATCGGGATCGCAGGGGCATGCGGACCACCAGAATCGTCCGAGAGCAAAAAAAACAGTTGGCACAGTATAGCCGTTACAAGTTGGAAACATAGTCCTAAAAATGGATTATCCTCCTGGTGGGATAACTAAATGAGATTTTTAAAAATAAATGCGACTATCCGCTTGATTCTTGATGCTTGTTTCGCCATTGCAGTTGGCACAGTGCAGACCTGACTCTGACTTACGTTCCCGGTGGTTGCGTTTGGTTTTTGTCAAATATAAGTTAAAATCCACAAAAAATGCTATGTATTGTGACTGGTATGCCACGCCTACTCGGCACAACATACTTCCCATGCACCCCTGCTCTTGCTTCTCCTTCGCTCATGAGTGTTCACGGCCATGTATATTCATGTTCACGGCCATGCCTCCATTTCATTTTAACCTCCTAGGACACTCTGTAATCTAACTGGACACTCTTTTTCCGCCATTTTTGACGAGTGGGGATCTTTTTTTTGTGAAATGCTCGGTTTATTGGCCTTAAGAGTCCTGGGTTCCCATCCGAATTACGCCTGTGGTCAATCTCACGATGTAGTATCGGTGAATTTTCTAAGTAGTGACGAATCGGATTTATCAAAATGTGAACCTTTAACTGACTATGCATGTTCTTCCTATGGAGGCCTATCGAACTCGATTGTTGGTGGCCACGGTTGGCCGATTTCCCGTCAAAATTTTATCTCACTAATGGGTTCTTGGACCTGTGTTGTCTGGCTTTTTCCCCCCGCTCCCCGCCACGCTAAGTCTCTCAGACGGAAAAGAAAGTGATCATGACTTGGGGGGAAAGGAGCGACCTTGTTTTTGTTTCCCTAATGTCCGTGTCTCTCGCGAGCCAGCGGGTCCTGTCTGTGCCAGTGAGTTGAAGGTGTTCCAGGGCAGCTCTTCGTTTTCTTTCGTCGGGTGAGAGTGGAAGTGCTGGGCTTAGATATGCCACCGTCTCGCGTTCCCTTTCAGTAGGCCTCGTTAGAACGTGTTCCGCTTCTTAAAATTACGCTTGTGTTGTAAATTAAATGTTTTAGGAAATACTTCGGGTCTTGCTCATAACTCATTTTGTAATTCTCAATAGTTTTACTCATTTATAGGTTTTATATGGACGGGATGAGGAAGTACGATGGGGTGAAGGAAGAAATACATTCGGTGGATTGGTGCCCTATAAATGCAAAACTCTAGAGAAACTCTATACACTTCCATTTAAACCGACCTTAGTTGGTGGATTACCTTAATAATAATTTCGTTAAATACTTACCTCATATGGATCCAGAGGTGTGATCAAGGCGTGAAATTTGTTGTTAAGTTTTTAGAAGTACGTTAAAAGAAATTAGCAACTTCCTTACAACATATACTCTAAGGTAAATATCTTCATCATGTATTATTTAGGAAATATTGTACAAAACATAAATTATTAACTCTTTTGTGAATAATTTGAATCAATTATATTCCTTATCATGCAATAATAGATTTGCGAATCGGTAACGAAAGATTAAATAATATATATTTTTTTAATAAAGGCCTGTCTTATCCTGAGAAAAAGATAAATTTATAGTTCATTTAATTTTAGTCTTCAATATTCAACGTTTATTGTCTCTCATCGGTAGTGTAAAGGACCTAGTTTCGCTTTCCTGAAATCTATCTTGCCATTTCAATTTTTATTTAGACTTCACATGCGACTGTACGACGACACTCTTGTTGACGTTCTACCCGAGTGAGGATTGTTGTCTCTCGCCGCGTATTGCTGTACGCTAATGTGGTTAGCCTTCGCATGCCGCGCCGTGCCGGTGCATAAGTGCGTGGAACGAAGAAAGGGGAGAATTTTATCAGCACTAGTCACCTCGGTTCAGTTGGAAGACGTGTGAACATTGATGGCCGGATGGTCTGTTCTTCATCGCTCATCTCCCTCGCTCCATTATTTACCAAATCGTGTTTTCCATCTTCCCGCACACTCCTCTCAAATTCGTCAAATCATTCACCGGATATTGAAAATGAAGTTCAACAACTATTCGGTAAAACAAAGAATGTTGCTGGCTGCCTGAGCGACACTATCTTGATAAAACAATAATAGAATAGGAACAAAAACCATGAGATATAAAGCTACCGTTAGACATATCATCACTAATAAACCCGAAACAAGACCAGAATCCTAAAAAACGAAGCTGCTAATGGAGACTACAGAGATGAGAGTACTCCATAGAATTACGGGAAAGACTTTATTAGACCATAAAGTAACGACGATATAAGAATAGCATGTCGAATCGAAAATATTTTGACTGGGTGAGATAAAAAATAAATTAATGGAACGAACATGTGAATATGATTGATAAGAATAGCACTGTTAAAGGATTTTTTAGAAAACCTACCAACTCAGTAAAATAAAAGGTTTTTGCAGTCTACGAAAAGCTTTTTTATTGAATTTGCCGACTTTCGACTCACGCAGTCATTATCAATTATCATTACCGTTCTTTTACTTAGTAATGGAGTACCACCAGCTAACGCCTGAGAAAATTAAGGCTATATTACCAACTGTTAGACGAAGTGTAGGAAGACCAAGAATACGATGGAGGGACAACCCAGGAGGCGTAATATAGAAGAAGGAAGTAGAATCCTAGGAATTACCAGCGAATATTTCTAACAATCATAGTAATAGATGATGAAAGAATTAGATGAAGTTCATGATGTGTAAAACTTATCATGAAAATAGATATCTAAGTGTTACTGAATTATTAGATAAACTAGGATATCATTCCCTTCTAGCTCTAAGAAAGAATGCGAGATTAATGGTGGTATTCATGGTCTACGTTTTGGACTATAGTGGAGCTAAAGTAGGCTGTAGGGCCACCTAAGACTGACGCTTCAACCTAATGCCCCAATTGTCTACGTCTACACAATAGTACTATACCCTTCAAGCCCCTCAATGACGTGTGGCAGGGGGCGTTTTCACCACAATGCGCTGTAGTGTATCTTACTTAAGTTGATTGAACTATTGCTATTATTTCATTATCTTATTGAGTTATACAGGAAGCATGGGAGACGTTCAGTTAGTACTACGTAGCAGATAAAGTAACAATCATTAGAGAGCCAATGAAACAATTAGCTACACTACCTACCAGAGAACCTAATTATAGTCTCAGTGGCAACCATTATAGCTCCTTATTGCTCTTATTGCTCGCGTGAAAAATGATATTTTCAACCTGTCTGTTCTGATGTTTATTTCCCTAATTTTATTCTCATCATCTTATCTACCTTAGTGTGTTGGGCTTAGTCAATTGTTTTTGACGCCGCCAAAAATTAAATTTGCTTAAAATAGTGTCTTAATTTTTACCGACGGTCTGATAACGACTACCACCTTATTATGAAGCCATTTCTTCGACTTATTGGTAATTATAGGATACCAAAGTACACTTCTGACGTAGAATTGCATATTCGACCAGTAAAATGAGGCACTATTTACGGACTGATAGGTTTAAGTACTCCCATTTCCCTTGCACTTTTTGGACCACAACATAGCCTAGCCACATCAGAGCGCTCATTAATCGGTATTCAAATTTTTTACGTGTAGGTATTTCAATATATGAACATTGTTTTCATTCACTATAGTACAGGTTATGATAAAAATGAGTCTACGGGCGTATCAGTAATTGAAGAAAATCTCAAAGCCCGTAGACCGTAATGTTAGAGGGCCATAGGTAGGTGGAGGGTTATAAGGAAAGATTCACTTGCAAAAACTGCAAATGAACAAAGGCTAGGGATAACAAAACGAAGCATAAGAACTCACTCTTTCGGGCTCGTGGGTATCATGTCCCTCGTCTTTCTCAATTGCACGCACACCTTGTGTTTACAAGGATATCTCCTCTGGCAGTGATCTCACAAATGTAAATGAAATTGGAAACTAAGCGAAAATAAAGGATTGATCTTCTCCAATCACGGAATTACAAAAAGAACTTCGTGTCCGAAGATGCCATGCGGCGGCTCACTGGGTACAACGTAAATGTGGAAGTAGGTCTTCCTCGTTTTGGGCCTCTTCCCCTCACTTCCTGGCGTAGGAGTGGCCTAGTGGGATGTGACACGTCATGACTCACGTCACCTTCGGCCCTTCACGGTCGCAATCATCTCTGATGATGGTGGTTATATTTTCATTAAGCTCTGCCCTCATTTAGCTTTCCTCATATGGCCGCCGAAGACTCCGTATCTATGCCTACATCATACCAAATGGCGACTTTTCGTCGCTTATGTAGCACGATGAATGCCGTGAAAGTTATTCGAAATTTAGCGTAGTTCAATGTGTACTAATGAGTTAAGCCCATGCATTCATGCATACCTTTAGATATTGACATTTAGATAAGTAATCAGCCATACGAGACTTGTTGTTAATAGTTGTTAGCTTAGAAAGCAGCGGCATTATTCGGCAGAAAGCCTTTCATAATGACAGCATGATGAGGTAAGAAGTTAAATAATTAAATTATATTAAAACACTCAATTATATTTATTTATAAATTTAAAAAAATCCTATGTTGTGGAAAAATACCATCTCGTTCCTCAACAACGAGGGAAAGTTCCACCATACTAGGTTTGAGACTGTATCATTTTGACAGAAATTACTCACGTTTTGTTCGCGGAAAAAATTGAATTTTAAGCCTATCCGTTCAGAAGTTTAAAGCCGGCCGCGGCGTCCCGCGCTCAAACTTTTTGACAAAAGCTTACAGATTGGGCTTGATTATCGTGTAGCAGGCGGGATTTAAAAGAATGTGATTTTTATCCAAGTCATCACTCAATGAATCAAATTCTTTTCATCGAATTTTGTAAGAAATATGTAAAGCTCAAACGGATCTTTTCGGAGGCTAAGCCGATGTCTCATGGTTCAAGTATTCGACAAAACAATTTACAAAACGGGTTTCAGTATCGTGTGACAGGCCGGGTTTGAATAATATGCGATTTGATTCCAAGTCACCACTTAGTAAATCAATCAAATTTTTGGAGTCGCATGATATTTCCTTTAAATTTAGCCTAATACATCTAAATTTAAAAATATACCTATATATCTTCTTAGTAACCTGCAAACGATATCAAGGGTGTGTGAAAGAAGATGCACATACGTAATTATTGAAAAATACGACTTTATATTAGAAAGGAATAAGAGAGTTAAAAAAACGAAATAATTGTTCCATAGGACTTCAGGATGGTCGCCGGATGGACCCGTATGGGCATTGTGTATTTCTGTCGGAATTCGGTGCCCCTAATTTCGCCGTATCTGATTGACTTCGTTTCTTTTTGCGTAAGTTCAAGGTCGACGACTTGTAACCCCCTCCCCTCTTTGAACCTCCCTTACTTTCCCCATCCCCTATATCTGTGCCGTCGGCCCCTCCCCTTTCGTTCGTCCTCATCATCATCACATGCCTTCCCTCCCTCTCCGCGTCTCCACTGTTGGGACACGGCACTTCGTGTTTGTTTCCCTCTCTCTCTCTCTCACGACCTGCCCACCTACCCACCGCGAAGCTAAGCTAAGCGGGCCCACTCCGTCCTCGACCTACAAACGTGGGCTAACGAGGTGACTTCGGAGCGGCTTTCAGTCGCTTCAAGCAGGGTCCCGTCCCTCCTTCATCGGTAGGTGGGAGTCGAAAGGGATTTTAGGAAGGTCCCATTCACCTCCTCGCCCCCCTCCCCTCTTCCACCTCCTCTTGTTCCCGCCCCCCCCCCCCACCTCTCCTTCGCCCAAACGTTCGAAAACCCGGAAGCGCGCAAGGTGTGTTGTTCGGCTGACGAAGATGCTCGTGGTTGGTGGAATCGCGTGCTACATTCGCGCGCGGGTCCCGAGCTTCACTCGAGGAGAGATTGTGGGTGATGGTGGAGGGTGGACAAGTATTTTGGTGGGAATAACCAAACGAAAGAAAAATTACCGTTCGTTAATGATTACGACGTTATGATCGCGAAATTGATCGGTCGTTTGTCTGTAAATTGCGACATTTCTAAGATTATTTATTCGTAGTACGCTTTAAGTTGAAGCTAAGAAAATCAATATTTGTGTGTGTGTGTGATTAATAATAGATTTAAACTGAATGAGTACAACGTAAAATTTGCAGAGTGGAGAGAATAGTATTGTAGAAAATGTTAAAATAGTTTTTTTTAATCAAGTTTTTTACTGTTTTCAACATGTAAAATCATAGTACAGTCCTGTTCAAAAACATTTTGCCACCTCCGAGCCGAAAAAAAAGCAGAAAAGTTGGCAGAATTGGCTATTATGTACTATCTTCTCCCCCTCCGCTACTTAGCCGTCCCCTTCCACACGAGACTTCTACTCCTTGACGTCACGCTTTGCGCAGGTGACATCCACCATGTTTCGCCAACACTATACCCTTTTCACCCTTGTTGAGGCCGCGACCCCTTTGGCTCTGTCGGGGGTCGTCTTGGAGGAGAGCCGCGGCGGCGCGGCGTCGGGGACCGAAGCGGGGAAGTCCCGCACTCGTACCTCGGTTAACTTTCTCGTCTCTTTCGAATTGGCGCCCTTTCACGTCACTCACCTCCCGAGAAACGCATGTCGGATTTCACTATACGTTGGGGGGAGGAGGGATGGTTGAGAGATACGAGGGACAGTTGAGTGGACGGGAATGTGTGTCGGGAAGGTGTGACGAAACGTTGTGAGATGTGGGTGGGGAGGATTGCTCATTTGCGTGCTCGCGACTTTCTTCGAGGGTTTGTTTTGCTCCTCGAGAGAGGCTCGTTTGTCAGCCGCGGAGGACGGGATCCGGGAGTGCTGTGCGGGAAGTATATGGTCGTCGGTCTCCTCGGGACGTATGGTTATTTCGGAACTTGGTGGCAATCGACAGCGGAGAGTATGAGGTCTCTGAGGGTGAGTCAGTTGTTGATGGGAAGGCAGAGTTACCGAAGGATTCCTGAGAAACCCTCGGTCCAATTGTCGCTCATATATAACATTTCCTGCCCCTGACGTCATGCTCTTCACAAGCGAGTGCCACCAAGTTTTGCTACACCTACACAGGCCAGCGTCTACATCTAAGTCGTGCCGTGAGAGCTACCTGCAGGATGATTCCGAATCTGGGAAGCGATCACGGTTCTCCATAACGCGCACGCTCGCGTTATCGTTATTTTTTAGTTGCGCTCTTAAGAGCGAAAAAGAGATCGCAATTCTTCATATTTTGTCAGGTGCTCTATTTTGGAACACGTTACGAAGGATAATAATATGGTTGCGTAAGTTTCTACCATAATTCTCAATCCATCGACCTAGATTTCGACTATTCAGTCGTTTTTGAGGTTACTGAATAGTCGAAACCTAGGTCGGTGAGTTTAAGGTTTTTGCGCAATCTTACAAAATCGTATTATTTCCTTTGAAAATCGTGTTGTAAAAAAACGTCTGAGGCATTAAAATGAAAAACAATAGGTAATACTCTGTGTTATTTTTATTCCTGATACGAATTTCGACGAACTTATTTTTAATTGTGCAAATTTTGAAGGAATCTTACTTCAAGCGAAAAGAATTCTGCCTCGCTGCGAATTAGCTGTGGTTAAGTCTTTCAATTATGTGGTTACAGTTGTATATTTTACCAGATTTAGAAACTTTTGGTCACCCATCATCGAGTTTTTTTCATGGCAAATTCAAATGCATATAGCTTTGAATTTTAACGTGCTGTCAGAAAAAAAATATTCTCTGCTCAGGTGAAGTTCTTTCAGGTTTCCCACGCAATCTACATGAATGTGGCGAAAGATATTTTATTCGGGGGAGGTGAACACGTCTCGTGTTTCATGTCGAGAAAGTGGGCCGTCGTCATAGAGATGCCTGTACGGCGTCCGCGTAATTGAAAAACGGGACTTGCGCAATTTTGGGTGGGCGTGGTTTTCATGTGTGCGGGGGAAATACCGTTCGAATCTGCTCCATGGCGGGCCAATTTCTCCGTTTGAATTCCAATCTCCCACACACTCTCACACTTGCACGCGCTGTCATTTCCCTTCCCTCCCCCCTTCTCTATACCTGTCCACTTTCCTCTTCGGTTGACCAACGGCCCCGCGATGTGCGTTCCACTAACCTTTAAAAAGCACTACCATCGCGGGGAAATAGATCCGCTTGCGCGACCAACGATCCTCATTCTTACAACGGAGTGAGGTCGATCCACAAATCAATACAGTCACATAGATGTATATCGAACCGAATTTCCAGATCAATTTAAAACAATAAATTTTCTTCCTATCCCGAGGGCCCAGGTTCGAATCGCGGAGGTTGCGGAGATTTTTTCAGCTAAATCTCGATCGCTACTTGGGTGTCATGTGAGGAGCAATTCGAGTACAGTAGTCCGTCGGATGGGACGTTAAACCCTGGTTCCTCTTTATGCATTTCATTTCAGAGCAGGCTAATGCCTACGCCGGGTTTCTCTCCACCCTTATTCCATTCCCCAATTAAGCATCCCTCGGAAACCCACCTGTCCTAAATGGCGCTAATTACCTAAGTTGTCGGTTGCCTCCCCAAATAAATCACTAACTAACTTAATTAAATTATTTATCACTTTTCAGACGAAAATATTTCTTGGTCAAATAGTAAATGCTATTTACTCATTTGCCAAAGTTTCGCAAATTTTATGAGGGCTGTAGTATTTGTTGAAACGGGTGTGCTTATTTTTTGTGTGCTTCCTGCATTATTTGATGTTGATTAAATAACATCTATTATTTAACCAATAGATGGTGCGCTGCATAAATAAATATCTTGAGGATGTTTACTCTCATGGTTATAATTCGTTACCAATATATAATAAATGGAAATCAAATTTTAATAACATAGCTGTCAAGGTCTGATCCACATCTACGTGATATACTGCTAACTACCTAAAGGGTCTGTGTCAGGGGATTATTCCACACCAGATGTCATCTTTCTTTATACCAAATATTCTGCTGTGTGGCGTATCTGTAAGGAGATATCACATGTAACATGGCTTGTATAATTTTACTGATGCGGGATGGACGCTATACTTATACATCGCGTGGACCATTGGAGTAAGTTCGGTCAATATGACATGTGAAACGTTTACAACATTACAATGCCGTTTATTGCGGTCATTCTAACTTGCAAAAATTATCACAAAATTACCGACTCGTAAAACAAAAACTTAACTAATACCAGGACTTGTTTTGGAATTCTGTATGTACGTACCACAATATGAACAGCTGTACAAGCGTATGGCGGGCGGATTTGGGACACCAGCCATGAAATTGGGAGAATAAGGAATTAAACGGGGTAAACGACGAAAGTGATTTACATGTTAGCGAGGTGTCTTATTGTCAATCTGTTTTCTTTGTAACCCTTATATGTTGCGGGGAAAGAAGGAATTTTTGTACATATCGGCTCGACGTTGTATTTCTCTTATTTTGTCGCTTCTATCAGTGCTAGAGATATAGTGCCGGGTTAAAGCAGTATACTGCATGTCACCCTGAAACTCGAGTGATCTGAATTTTTCAAGTATCACAGCCAGGCATGAAGCCTTCCGAGTGCTTGCAGTGGCCCCCAAGCTAGTCATTTCATCAGGCGTGTGACAGTGTGACACTCAATGTTGGCTCGTTACCGTCATTACTATTTTGTTTATTTTGCGATTTTTTTTTCTGCGCAGTCTCAGAAACTGGTTGGAATTAGGTTAATCGAAGGTCGTTCGGCCTATTTTCAAGCAATGTTTTATTTATCAGGTGATCTCCCTGTTAAAGTATGCTTTAATTGGAAGTAAGTAAAATTGCTCTAGACTTTCACTTGTCTATTAATAATATTTCATTTTTCATCTCAGAATACGCTTCCGCATCCTGCCCTTCTTCATCCTGACCGTAGATCCTTTTCTCTTTCTTCCCCTTCCTCGCTTACCCAACGTCCTCCCCTGTATCACACCCTTAAGTAACCCTTCACCCCTAATTACCCTCTCCAACCACCTGCCTTGACTTAGGCTAATCTCACCTAGAAGTTTCCTTTCCTCACCCTCCATACCAGGCATTTCCTCGTTAATCTTCCCCTCCGTCCACCGGGTTTTCTCCATCCTCCTCCACGCCCTTATCTCAAAGGCCTGCAGCCTATTCTCCTTTCTCAGAGTCCACATTTCTGCCCCACACAACGCTATCAAGCAATATAGTCTTTTTTCAAATGTTTAATGGTTTGTAAGAGATCAAAATCGAATTTTCAAGCAATATAGTCTTTTTTTTGGAAATTCGATTTTGATCTCTTCGAAACTATAATGTACTCAGCTTGGTTGAGGAGGAAAGAAAGCTGGGGGAGATTTTTTTAAGGATGGAGAGCAGGTAGGTGTCAACGTCCATGTTTAAAGTTGCCATACTTTTTATCGTAGCGTACTTTGTGTCACATTTTAAAGATGCTCAATATCCATTTTGCATTTCAAGAGACTGGGCAAAACAAGCAGCAAATGGTTTTGTAAGTTGATGTATATTAGGGTGGCCGTGAAAACCGTGAATTAGCCGTGAATTTTCATAGCCGTGAAAAAGTCCTGAATTAGTCGTGTATTTCGTGTGCAAACCTGGAATGTGGGTATCTGTGATCCCACAGTTTTTCTATCAGATTGTGAAGGTACAAAAGTCAGTTCTATTTCGTCCTTGGAATAAGTCTGGGTGGTCTTCTATGAACATTATATTATTGCTGTTTCTGACATCGACTTTTCTTCGTGTTTCCTTTCCGGATCCTTGCAAATCCTTCCCAGTGTTAGGATCTATGATAAAAAGGCCGAAAATATAAAAGCGATACCTATTTCGTCAATTTTTCAGTGAGTGTTGGATTCATTGAATTCACTTAACGTATTTGCTACATTGTTAATCAAGGTCTACTTTATGATATAAATTCTTACTTTTTATTAAAACAACGGAGCCTTATACGGGCTTAACTGATTTACATACTGCATGTTTGTGTTAAATGAATGGATGATCATGCTTTGCAAAAACGTTGATTGAAAAATATAATTTTGACTGACCTTGCATTTTACTCCAAGAAAACCGAGAAATTGGCGTTTTTTGGCCTTTAAAAAACTGTAAAAAATCATGAATTTAACTTAATTGAACGAGTGTCAGCTCTCTATCGAATATCTCATTCGATACGTCATAATATCGCACACCCATTGGCACAAACATGTCAGAGCGGCGACCCGCTCGGCCTTCCGATCCAATCTGGCTCACCGGTCGCGGCCGCCGCTGCGCAGTTTTTTATTTTCATGATTGCCGCATCATCCCCACCCCCTACACATCCCTCTCCCTGCCGCCACCTATATAGTCGGGGACTCTCTGTGCACACACGGCTGCATCGGAATGGAAGGAAAAAAAATAAAACGAAGAAATAAAACTTCGCCGGGGTTGCATTCAGGTCGGGAGAAAGGAGGCTGTGTTATGCCCGTCGTCCTTTTGGTTTCGACACGGAACAGCTGTTTGCTTTCCCCTACTCTCCCTCCCTCCCCCCACGCTATTTCCCTTCCCTCCGATAACCCTTCGCATTCCTCTTCCCCCCCCCCCCCCCTCCCCTGCCCTCACACCGTCGACCCCGCGTACCGTTTCAGTTTCCAATTTACGCCGCAGCCAATCAGAGTCGTCTCATTCCGTGCAGCCGGTTGCTTCGTTGACATCTGCGTGCATGAACATTACCTTACCCTACGAGTCTCTTCAAGGGCGTGTGGGAGGAGATAGAGGGAGGGAATTGGAAGGGAATAATGTCTTAATTTTTCTTAAGTCATTGATGCAGTGACCGGAGATTCTGTCATAATATTTACGTCCAGGTAACTTAATCCATTTGTTCCGATAATTTTCATTGCATACATGCCATGGTGGCTTAAAATCAGTATTTCATATTCAACAATGTTGTTTTTTCTAACATTCTTAACAATTATTAGTTATTTGCAAATTTTAATTTAAAATTGATTTATTTTCATTTCTGCTTGCTTTGATTTTCTTCATTGAAAAAACACTACCTGGATCCCTGATCCATGATTAATCCGATATTTATTTCTACTCGCTTTGATTTTCATCATTTTAGAGCTCCCCGATTAATTCCGTAATATATTTAATAGATTATGCGAGTTAGAATTTTAAAAATAGGTTCATAGTTAAGTAAAATTGTGAAAAACTAAAAATGGTAAAATCGATACTCCTGCGTGGACGACGAGGAGTTGGCATTGTTGGAATGCCGAAAGCGATTAAATGTGAAGAGACTTGAGTAAAAAATTATTGCTTTGAATTTTAATGCGTAATTCTGGTGAACAATGAATAAAAATTAAAACCGCGATGGCAATGAAGAAATTATTGAGACAACTCCTCAGTTCCGTTTAACCTTGTGAAAAGGTAGGCTAAACGAGAGCCACTCTTTAGTCACCCCACTAACCTATTATAAATAAATAATTTTGTTTCAATATCGCGCCGGCTACAATGAAAACGTTTAAAAATAAAAATATGTAGGTTGAAAAATCCCAGCGTAAAAGAACCGGGAGTGAATTTTTAAAACATTTTATTGCCGGCGCGTAAACATTTCCGATGTCGGGAAAACAAGTGGCCAGAAATTAAAACGTGCTAAAACCGACTGTGTTGCCTAGGGCCGCCAGTCATTAAGTAAAAAAATCCCTGGCAGAACGGAAAAAGGGGACGGCTCACGAATTAATAAATCACTCACAAAATCAAAAAGTCATTGTTTAAAAATTGGGGTTTTCGTCCTCGCACAGTGTTGACGAAAGAGATACTATATACATATTTTATCCCGCAGACCATTGCTTGGGTGTTAGCATTTTTTTTTAGTTCCTAATTTATCTATAAGAAGGAAAATCACCTCTCATCTAGTATTTAAATTCCAGTAACAAACACAAATTATACTGTCTGGCATGCTTGCGAAGAAATTCTCCGAAATTATTCGAACTGGAGAAACGGCTTTAGCGTTCCAAAAAAAATAAGGGAAATAATAGATAAATACCACGAAATTCCCTTGTGCCATGCATGTGAGGGAACAACCAAGTTGTATACCTTAAGAGGTCGAGGTGTTGAACGCGTTCGTAGTTTTTAATACTGAGATTATAAAATATTTTTATTAGGTTATGATTATCTGCGTCAAATATTGTGTTAGTAAAAAGTATTTATTCAGTTAAAATATTATTCTTCTATCCTCAAGTTAGTATATACTGCCTTAGACCGCATATAACCTTTGTAACGAGTACGACATGGATATCCAATTCTCTCTATTGGATCGTTGCAGTTAGTAGTTCTTTGTTTACATTTCTCGATGCAAGCGGCGATCAAAAGTGTTCTGCCGTCATTTTACTGATTGTTTGTAATCGGGTGATCCAGCGATGAACAGAAGTTAATCCCGACGGTGCCCTATAAAAATTTTAACTTCCTGACTTAATTGAAGCTGTAGGGTTCGACCTAGTTTAGTGCGCCTCCCTAACCTAGTTCTCTGTGGCCCGACCTATTTACTCCCGCCGGGGTGGCGTAGAGATGCATTGTCGTAGGTATTTGCAAGCGTTTAAAGTACCAAAATGCAATCTATCTCGAGGCTCATGGAAGGTTTGTGTGGGTGAAATACTTCATTACTGAGTTTCAATGTGCAAATGCTTTTACGAATCGCAAGCAAAAAAACCGTCCCGATTCTGATTTCGGCTCCTAAAGCTTTCTTTTTAATTTCAGGACTCATGGGCGTATTCTCTACCATCAGCTTTTCTTCGTATTTACTTGCCAGGCCCTTGAAATTCTTCCCAGCATTAGAGTTTTAGTTGAGAAGCTCGAAAAGATATAAACATGCCTATATAGCCAAGTTTACAGCTAGTGTCGGATGCATTGCATTTTTCATTAGATTGACCATAATAACCCTTTTTTAAATGTTAACCCAAACTTCTCATTAAAATAGTGGCGCCTCATGGGGACCTGCCGCACATTTCCGTTAAATTATGAATTTTCATGCAAATCGAAAAACGTATTATTTTGAATGTATATGCATTTAACGGCATAAAAACGTGAAAAAGGATATTTTCGACCTAAAAAAAACGTATCAGTGAATTTGACTTCATTAAAAGAGTGGCTACCCTGTTGTTTCCGTGCCGTGTAACACAACGTTCCATATCAGAGGCAGTGATTATGGCACGAGCATCCAATATTCGATGGCCGCATCGTGTTTGGCTTCATAACCGTCCCCGTTTAAAAGCTTTGAGAAATTTCTGGAGCGCGCACGCATGTATTTCTCTCCGTCCAAAAAAAAAAGTAATCCACGCTTCAGCGAAGTTTCTCAACGTGTCCCTTTGGGGAGTTCTTGGAACCAGCTCATGAATGACGAGTAGCAGTTTCGATTTCGTCGCATGATTAAGTGAATTACAGACCAATGGAGAGGGGGGAGTGAAATATATGAATTGCCGTGGTATCCGTCGTCGTCTCACATGTCTGCGCTGTTTTCAGGGCCTATGTGGTCACTTAGATAGCTCATCCGTCGAATGACAGCGTCTCCGGTAGTCCCGTGGCTCAGTTACGTCGTGGTAAGGTGTTTAGAGCAATTTTTGTTTACGAACAGATTTGCGTGAAACTTTGCGCACGTGTGTGTGAAACTTTGCGCACGTGTGAAATATCTTTAGATAAAAGTGAAATAAATTGCATATTCCGATTTGATTTTTGGCAATGCATTGCTATTTTAACGCATAACCTTTGACACATGTCATGTAATTCGTAATAATTCGATTACTTATGAACATATTTTCTACTAAACGCGAAATGATATATTTTTTTCATAATTGTTGCTAACGAATATCAAGGTGTTTCCGAAAACAACATATTTCAATATTCTTTCGTCTAAATTTCGAATTCAGCGCGGAAAGCTCGTCATAACATGCTCTAATTAAGGAAAAAAATTAAAGTATAATTCTTCTATAACTTTCGTCACCGCCTGTGAATACCGACGCTTAAATATAAACACTAAAATGGAATCTGGCCCAAGATTTTTTTTTGGCCTTACTTAAAAAAATAATAAAATATGCAATCAATGACCCACAATTACCACTCCAGGCATCTTATGGTAGTTTGAGCGAGAGTTTTTCCCTACTCATGATACAGACCATGTTCAAATCTTATTTTTAAAGTTTAAGCAACTGTAAGAAGCGTGGAGTAAATGTTGTTACAGTAATGACGCAAAAATTTTGTTTTAAATTGTTGAAACACTCTGTAATTAACTAAATACCTATGCGTACATGAGGTTTTAACTTGACTCCTTTTTTTCCTCGCCGTACGATGATAACATCTTCACAACCGAGGATTTTCTTGCAATTCTATAATGATTACTGTGGTGAGTAATTGATAAATCTTTAAAGATAGTCAAATAAGCTTAAAAACTACGCTCTGTTAAATGTCTGACGAGATCAAGGCGTCAGAAATTCCTCATTTTAAAGATAAAGATCCTCTGGAGTGCACACCCGTACCATTACCCTTGGAAAATGACTGAAAAGTTTTTGTCCAATATCTCGAAAAGTATGATGATAAGTGGCTGATATTTTGTTATACCTGGAAATATATCTTTTTTATACTAATGTGGCCTATTGGAAACAGGAAAAATTGGAAAAATGACATTTTCAGCCTATTTGTTCTCCAGTCAAAATCCGTAATTTTTTGCTCGTGATCTAATGTACTGTAGTATGTCAGGTTTCACTCAGTGCTCGCCCAGTGGATGAAGTGTGGGTGTCATTCTTCGAAACGTCGATAGAGATGAGCCTCTGACCCAATGGAAGGCTCGCGAAACCTTTCTTCAGATAATCCGCTGGGGAAACATCAGATCATTCATCCCAAATACTGGCAGCGTATTCCCAATTAGGTCCAGCAAAATAGGGGTTGCTAAGTTCCCTAACTTAATCGCCGCCATTACCTAGTACCCTTTAAACGAATCCCAATTCACGATTAGCTTGATCATTTATTTCCGCATATGTTTACCCCACGGGAGATCATGAAGCAGTCCAACTCCAAGGTATTTAACAAATTCTACACTTAGAAAATACAGACTCAGGTGTGATATGGTGGAACCGTTCCATAATTACCGAAGCAAAACACTTGCATTTTCATGAAAACTGCAAGTGTTTTTCTTGTCACTAAATTCTACACTCTCCAATTCACCATGTTTTATGTAATAGGTATAATGAAGAGAGATAATCCGCTGGGGAAACATCAGATCATTCATCTCAATTACTTGCAGCGTATTCCCAATTAGGTCTAGCAAATGAGAAGTTGCTAAGTTCCCTAACTTGATCGCCGCCATTGCCTAGCAACCTTTAAACGAATCCCAATTCACGATTAGCTTGACAAGGGAGAAGTTGCTAAACTCGAGGACGAGGTGAGCAGTTTTTTCCGTCGTGAAGACGAGGTGAAGAAGTTTTTTTTCCCGTTGTTTACATTTAAAAAAGGGAAGTGGGTTGTTGTGTTCATTTTCCAGGTATTCATTAGTACACGTTTTTTTCGAATTCGATTCTGACGACCATGCTAATTACCGTAGCTTTCACACTCAGTATCGAAGCGTATCTCAAAAAAGACTCCAAATCCTGGCATCATATTCCAAATGAGCGTAGTTTCGCGATTGTTCGCTCGGCCGCCCGGGTATTGCGTCGAAGCGAACGACGCACTTCGTTTTAGTGTGTCAACCCGCGTCGACGGGCAGAGCACTTTTTCCTCCTCGGCGTATCCTTCGTTGGGAATCCAGGTTGAGCTCTTCCCCCTTCCTCTCTCCACCGCAGGTATAAGGCCCGTTAGAGTAATCGGACTGCGTATTTATGCCCCGGAGGCTTCTCTCGCTCGCACACTCTTCACTCATGAAGGTGTCGCGAGCGTGTTTTTTTTTCGTGTGTCCGCGACTCACGCGGGAACGGATAATTTAGGCGCTGCCTCCACGTGGCCTTGCCCGTCTTTCCGGTTGGGATAGGTGATTCTTCATTGGTTCGAACACTCGTCTCCCAGTTGACATTTCTCTGCGAAATACATAATCCTAAGGATCTATATTCACTCTTCGTTGACTCACGAGGCTGGTGTGATCGTTGGGTTGAAGCTGTCTGTCAGTTTGTGGAGTTATTTTTAGCGTCATTCATTCATCGAGTAAAATGACGCCTCTTTCTTTGGTGGTCTTGTAACCGTTTACATTCGTCAATTTCACTCTCTACTTTTTATTTTTAATTTCCCCTGCAATTCTTCTATTTAATCTTCTTCTGCCTTTTTAGTGGTATCTAAACTGTGGTATTTGCGCGGTAGTCCATTTTACATTTAATTCCCCCCTTTGATATTCTCGTTTTATTTTTTTCTTTCCCCCATGCAAATCTATTTTATTTTATTCCATCCTTATTGTGGGTATCGAAACCGAAGGCCATTTCACGTTACATTCGCCCATTTCATGTTTTATTTTTTTCTTTCCTCAGTAATTCCTCCATTTTTTTATTCTAAGTGGTATCGAAACTGTGGTATTTGCGCAGAAAGCCCTTTTCAGGGGGAGAGTCCATTCCCTAAGAGCTGGCCGCACAGGGGAGGAAGGTAGTCTGTGCGTTTGGCTACCACGGTTCCCAAGGTCTCAAACCTTCATTGCCAACTTTATATTGCTCAATCTGTTATTCTCATCAACTTTAAAGTTATCTTTGGCTCTTAATCCTTTTTTAATAGAATTCTCCAAAGATTTTCGAACATTATCAGCGTATTTTGATCCAGCTTCGTTCGAATCGTCGTGTCGCACTGTTGACACTTTCCCGTCCTCAAGTTAAATTCAGTTATGTTGGCAGCGTTGCCTACCGTGTGCTATCCTCTTCCATCCTCTCCTTAGTCGACCCCTTCCGCATGAGCTATCCCCTCCTTAACATCACTCTGCACGCAGGCGACTACCACCATGTTTCGCTACCAAATAGCGCTTTTTTTTCGGGAGACTGAAAACTTACCGTTGGACCAACGTCGCGTCGGTCGGAGCTGTGTATGTACCCTTGCCAATCAGCGATCTGCTTTTTTTAAACCCTGGATGGAAGCCTGACTTTAGACCACTCTATCTCTCGGAGGAAAAGAATGCTGGTTGGTCATTATTTACGCCCCCGTTATTTACTTGCTGCCATTGAACAAATTCGCGAGTATTAAACCCTAATGCAGTGCTTTACAAACTGGAATTCGCGATGAAAAGTTAAGAAAGCACTACTCTAATGGGAAAAGATTTTTAAATTACTTTTCGAAAGTGTCCTTTAGTTCTTCCTGTAAATCTTCCCACACCTTTCTCAAGGCTGAGTGGGAGCATCCTCGCTACTAGAACTTGGAAATTTGCTAGACACGACTTCGTTAATTTTATAGCTAAGTGCCACCTGTCGTGATATATACAAGTCAGTAATGCCGCGTCTACACTGACCACGTAAGTATACAATTAAGTGCACCTTTCACTTAAGAAGACCGTGTAGACGCCCTGTCACTACTTAGTTACGGGAAGTAGACCCGGGGACCCCTATCTAAGTGGACTTGGATGATATCGACAGTGTACCGTCGATGCTTGGTCGAGGTGGTCAAAGTCTCGTCATCGATAGGTCGAGGAGTTTCGATAATCGTACACATCATACGTGTGTTTACATCATTTAAGGAGGAGTTAAGTTATTGTGCAAGTGTTATTCTAAATTTACATTTGTTTATGTGGTTATACGAGTCTAGAAATGCCGTAAGTTACTTCTCGGGCAAATAATTTTGCGTTATGTAAATTTCTATCCATTTACACAAGGTAGCGCTGAGGTAGATATAATATGTGTAGACGTTCGCCTACTTTTAAATGCTGCACTTAATTACACCCTACTTAAGGACACATGTAGAGCATGCAATGCAGAACGGACAGATTAATAATGTAATTTTCCCACGAACGATAAGGGACCATAACAGCTGCCAATGAGACTTTTATCTAGGTTTGTGGATAGGTAGTTTAGCTCTTAGTAGTAGTAGTATTCCCTAATATTTGATTCTTTATCTGCTACCAAGTACTAACAGCATGCCTTGCATGTTTTCTAATTAAGTCTTGAGTCTCTGTCCATTTGTGTAGTTGCAAAATACATATATATTAACGGTCCCTCTCCATTGTGATTATATCTATAGTGTAGTGCATGCTTGTGAGGCTTCGCCTCGTGACAAGCATTAGCGTTTTATGCTAATGCATAATTAGTCGTAGTTACACTAACTTTAGGGTATATTACAATGCATGTTGGTGAATACTCACCCCCTGCCACACACCCCTGAGGTGGCTTGCAGGGTATTTTGTAGATGCAGTGTAGACGAGGCATAAGGGAAATGCATCGTACTTAGATATTTCTCATGCTTAACCTGCCTTAATCTGCCATGTTTCATTGGTGATGAGAATTACTGGCAATAGCGATTTATTTTGCATGGTGAGGAGATTTGAAAGTGTAGGTAGGTAGCAATTGGTACTCTGTTGACAAAATATATGTGCTTAGTGTTACCCATACTGTCATTAATTACTACGCAGAATGATACTAAAATCTATGTGCTTGTACATTGGTGTCTTAGTCTAATTAATACAGAAATCTAATTTGTGCAATAATATTCGAGTGCGCATCAAGTCTTTCAATGAAATTACACGCGATGGTCACGCCAGTTTTTTCAATAAGTTTTGTTTTTATTGCAAACCAGTTATGAACATGTTTAATGACATAGTCAGGCATTAAAAAAGCTCGTCAAATAATTAAACGTGTTGCATTTCAGCGTAATTCGTTCGTGGAAACGCTGGGCATTTGGTAGCTCAAGTTGTTTACCTTCTCATGCATTATCTTGCACTACTCTCTCTCCATCTCTTCCAACTTCCCCTGTTCGCTTGCAGTAGCCGCAGGTTTGATATATTGTCTTGATCTGTATTTACAGTTAGAATTTGATATTAAGAAATGTTCAGTTTACCCAATTACAATTCAGATGAATTATGTTTTGCCAATGAAAAATGTGTTTGATGCATATGAATAACTGTCGTTTTGAAATCATCTTTGATTCCATCGTAGTTTTATTGCGGCTAAGAATTAATTGTACGTGGACAAAATTTTTAATTCTATCGGCCATAGTGCCTATCTTTCTTGTGTTATCGCGGAGTGGTTCCATTAAGTGTTACAGCGAGGGAGCCTAATTATGACGTCGTCGTGATAGGAACATTCAGGTCGCCCCTACCTTTGTGTGAATGTTAAAAACTTACTTTCCTCTTATCTTGAGGGTAACCTTTAAGCTGCTTCACTCTGCATTCTGTTGATACAGTTTTTTTTACTAATTTATCACATTTTCTTTGACTTGTATCCATATCCGGATACAACCTTCTCTCCGATGGGTCTGTTATACATACTGCGTAATCTAATTGCGACCTTAGCAATGTAAAATGATATAATCTGTGACTTTCTCCATACGTATATTCACTCACTAATCGTCGATTTTTTTCAAAGCTGGCCCTTATGCTCTCTTATTGTTTGTGTGATCTCTTCGGGAGAGGACGGTAAACAAGAGTTATTATGTAGCCCAACCGTCAGTAATCAGGTTCTTATGGGTCTGCTTACATGGAAATAGAAAACTGCCGAGGGTAATCTGTTATGTGGCTTTGAACCTAAGGGTGTTGTTACGATTATAAAAGTGTTACGATTTTACTTAATTGGGAATGGCTCGCTAGTGTCGCGGTCAAACCGACATGAACATCCTGCTCAAAATAGACTTCAGTGCCGCACAGCTAGATGTCATCCATTCTGTTAATTAATCCGCGCATATACTGCTAGTAGTCGACGGTTTTGAAAGTTTTCTTCCGATAATCCTTTAAAAGTCTTCAAAAATGCTCTGATATGAGTCGCTTGTCTTACACGGTCTCCGCCGAAAACCCATTTGTATATAGGTAATGTAAAACTTCGTCTCAACAGCGTCCGCCATTTTATGACATCAGAGCGTGCAGATTTCAAAATATAATTTCTCAAACTTAAGTATGGCAAAGTAAAAACACAATGTCAACAAATCATTTTTTCCAGGTATATCCTCCCTCGGCTTCACCATCAACTTAAATTTTTAAGATTGTCGGAGATAACTGATAACAGACGTTTTTTTTTGGAAAATGTGGTCATTTATGAGCCTCTGTAACGAGAACCATTGAAAACGACGTGCCATTCCAGATGCAGCGACCATTGTATTGTGTCTAGATGCGAATTTTCAAGTTAATGTATAAAAAAAGCAGTTTTGGACTTTTTGCGAGCTCTTTTCGATTTCCGACCACTGTGCACAAGGTTTCTCTCCACCCTACCATAACCTTAACCTCCGCCTACCTTAACCGGTAGATTACGTAATATGTAGTAATAATCTCACCAAAAATAATTTGGACTTTGGGCCAGCTTTTTCGATTCCGACCACTGTGCGTCAGATCTGTGCACGTGCGAGAATCATTCCCCTTTTGCGTGAGTCGAAGGTAGGTATGAATGCATGTGCCGGTGTCTGCCAGGAGCAGCAGCCACGGCTGTTCCCGTCCGGTTCCACTGGTGTTTTCTTTTACCCGGAGCGACATGTGCGCCCCGTATGAGAATTTTTGTTGCCCGCACGCGTGGAATGGAGTGATTTTCTTTCCCCTGCCACGAGGAAAAAGTGTTTTATTTCCTAAGGATATGGGTACGCATTTTGCTGAAGAAACTGCTGCGTGTTATATCACTGGTATATTCTCCGTAGGTATGGCGAGGTAGTGTCACTGTGTAACACAAATTTAGGGTGTGTCAGTGGGGAAAATGTGGGAATTTTCTTAGTCTCGATGCCTGAAATGAGACATGAATTTCGAGATTTTTATATCTGAAATGTGTAGCCATTTTTGCTATCTTTAATAACTTTGGCCGTTGACGGCTGCAGGAATGGATGTAGGACGTTTTGAGAGGTGAGGGAATGTTAAAGAAGGTGATAGATGGGAGGATGTTGACAAAGCTCGGGAGAGAAAGGATGAGGTTCGGAATTTTGGTCGACATAATGGAAAAAGAAGGTACGAGGAAGGAAAGGGAGATTTAATAAAAGGTTAATAGATTGTTTTTTGTCTTCAAGAAAGTTTACAATTGATCGCTTAAAGCGGAAGGTACGGTCTGTGAATGAGGTAAAACCTACCAATCAATAAATTGGTATTGAGTGCCAAAAGTATCTCTACTATCGCCGCAAAAAAGGTAGAACGCTGAACTTTAAGCATTCGTACGAAATTCCGCCGGAGCTCCAAAGAGCCGTGTAATATATCGTTTTACTCCTTGTTTATTTAACTACAAAATAAATTCATTGAATAGTGTAAAAGTTTAGCTCCTACGGTCGAAAGAGTGAAGAAAAACACGCGAAAAACTAGGAGAACGGCGAAGCGGTCGTCTTCTTCATCTCGTCACGGCCAAAACATTTAATTTGTTCACTTCATTATTTTTTTTTACGAAGAGGACGTCATCTCCGCATTACAAATATTCTTTTAAAATTTTATTTTACCCATTCTTTGATTTTTTAAATGGCCGAAAGCTAGATTTCAATTTCCGAGGTGTGGAAAAGTATGTGATATCTAAATTACGTATGCCTTATGGAAAAAAATATTGCAAAACTTCTCATGCAAGGAAATTTTTATATTCTTCCCCTCACATAAAATAAACGACAAAGAAGAAATCGCCCCGCTGCAATGCTCGCTACCATTTTGCTCAGTTGGCAATGGTGATACTCCTGGGGCCTAATTCTGTAACTCGTAGCTCCGGAGCTAACTGCCTAAAAGAGCTAAATTAAGCTCCTAGCTCCAATTCGTATTCTGTATTGCATCTCAAGGCGCCGGAAGAAGCTAGAGAAGGCTCCGGAGCTTATTTAGCTCCTCATGGTATTCTGCAACGGTCCCGAAGCTCTTTTCGGAGTCCCAGCATGCCTCAGAACGGAGCTCCGGCTAGCGCCAGCCTCGAGACCGCGCTAGGAGTATTCTTCAGTGAAATCCATGCGCATTCCCGCAGTGTTTTGTTGATTTTTCGTGATGTGTGCATGTAGTTGTGAATCCGATGATATTATTTTCTCTTTCTTGGTAGTTTTTCTTGAGATGATACTCTTATCTACCGCGGCGGAAGAATCAAGATACCCAAAGGATTTATTTTTTAACCTATTTTAACCAATAAATCCCATCCCTGTTTACATCATGGAAAATTATTTCGATGTCAATATTGCTGCCTTACTTGTCTTTCGGAGATCAATTCGTGAACATTCGTCGATAAATACGTGTTTTGCATGGTTACTACGTTATTCCATTGAATTTCTTTGTCATTCATACTGTTGAGAATCGTTTTTAAGTTAATAAAACTGTAGGCATTGAGCTAAGTCGATAGGAGCACTTCCTTTGTCATATAACATATGTTGTAATGCTTTCACGTATGTTCTTATTTTGATGTTGTTAACCCGCAAGGATATGATCGTAGATTCCATTTTTATCAACTAATGATCAACTTTTTTATTATTGTTAAACAAGTTCTTAATGTGTGGCCGAGTACGATCAATGCGCTTACGTATTAATACCATTATTTCAACAGCAGTTCGAGGTGTTACTCTCAATATTGACATTGCTGCGTGAAGAGAAGGAAAATGCACGATAGAATGTTTAGGTAAGGTACGATTATGGAAGTTCAATCGATGAAAAAAGCTATATGTATAAATGCATGTCTATGTTAAAGTGATCATACGCATGCACTCGCAGAATATGATTGTTCATATGCATAAACCAATATAATTAAATGATATAAATCAATTGCTAATTAGTTCGTTTCCGTAAGTGAAAAGTGAGCGTATCATGCTATACAGATTCTTCAAGTACTAGCTGCCTAACGTAGAACGTTCTTAAGGTACCTTATTAATAATTTAAGTTGCATAAGTATTCATCGGTAGTTCCGTAGAACTTTGAAAATAAAAGTTCTACGGAGAACTTCAAGTAAACGTCGCCAATCTTCCTATATGAGCATAACATGTGGGTATAAATTATAGTTGCACACTTCAGTGGGAATTCCTAAATAATGGTAATTTTCGAAGTGTTGAGTGCATTTTGTAGATTTAATAGTAGTTTTTCGCAGAAAATATAACAGAATAACAAATATATCATCAGTTAATGGCCAATCTATTGCATTTATCATAATGTATGTACTTACATCACCGACGTTCGTATACACGACGGAATGGTAAAACAATGAACTAACCTATAGATTAACGCCTGCTACGAATAAAGCATTTTACCTTAGATTTACTTAAATTAACCATCAAGAATATGAAAATTTTGAAAAACATTGAGGAAATCATATTATTTTCAACTCGCCGTTCACAGAAACAGCTGTTGAGGATGACAAGTGTTATGCTAGATTACTATAATAATTTGCTCTCTTAAGTAAAAAATCAACTGATTCAGGTAATAATGTTCGTTATCAAGGTGTTTAATTTTTGCTTTGTTCTTCTTCTCGATGCGAACAAACTCATAAAATTATATAATTGCGCATGCATTAAGCTGACGTTTTCACAGCCTTCCATATGTAAACACGTTAAACTCGGCAGGGTATTCCTGGATAGTCGTAATTGAGAATTCTATAGCTTGTAAAATAGTCTGTATATTGCTAAAAAGGTACTTTTTTATATGTTAAAGTCGTACAATCAATAATGCTTCAGTATTATTTACTTTTGGTATTCTCAACTGCTGTCTGCTATTTTCCGGAAGCACAAGCCGGAAAAACGTCACGAAAAATGAAACGACGATTGTGATTGGCAGATCATTCGCTCGCAGGAATTTAAATTTACCACTTCGTATGCTGACTTTTCTCCACCCCGATTCGGAGCTAGAGTTAGCTCCAGTGAATTACAGAATACTAGTAGGAGCTAATTCTTGGAGCGAGCCGAAGCTCTTAGCTCCGGAGCTACGAGTTACAGAATTAGGCCCCTGGCCACGCGTGACTCAAATCTCATTGCCAAGACCCCTCTAGTGAGACCTCTGTCCAGCGCAGATTGGACAAGGAATGGGAAAGGCTCTAGGTGTTTTATATTCTTTTAACTTTATGTGGATGGATTTATATTGAATATTTCGCAATTAGATATTAAATTCAGTCTCCGAAATTACACACTTAAATTCAACAAAATACTGTTTGTTTATGTGTTAGAAGTTTATTGATTCAATGGATTGTATTGTTGCCACGAACTGAATTTAAGTGTGTAATTTCTGAGTCTGAATTTAATATCTAATTGTGAAATATTCAATATAAATCCGTAAATTCAATATTCCGTAGAGGCACATAATATTCCATCTTCGTTTCAATGTATACGTGTGAAAGTGGAGGTATCGCTCTACCACTTCAAAAAAGGGCATACTACGTCTCTTTAAGAGTTTGATTATCAGGCGACTTATGTGTTGAAACTTGAACTTTGGATAATCAGTCCGGAGGTTTTAGCAAATGCGTATAATTTTGTTTCTTTACTCTGGTGGACATGATCTCTGTGGTATATTGATGGTAGTTACTTCATGGTGAGCTACAGGGTCCATTTAATGTCTATCTTGAGGCTGGTGAATATGTGAATGAATGGGGCTATATTTACCCAGAGGGGGGTGTCAATCTCGTGCAAGGACGCGTATTTTTGTCGCCATCCCAATTGGTGGACACTGGGACGCATCACTGCGAGGCAAATGAAGCAGCTTCGTTGATTTTCAATGAGTTCGACGAAATTAGAGTTCCTTCTTGGTATTTTCGCCGTCCGAGAGAAGGTAGCAGTCGGCCTACGTCACTAATGGTTATTTCAGTTTCGTTCCATTTCGTTACCCTTTGTCTTCCATGTTGCATCGGCATAAGTTACGATTCATTTCTCCCTGGAATGGTAAACTCCTTTTACGAAAGCAGTGCCGTCCTCACTTATAGTGACAACTAATGCTGACTCTGCAAAGCAGAGATTTTTTAGATCCTCTTTTTTCATAACATTTCTTTGGATATTAATGCTCTTCTGGTCTATTTTGAACGAGGAATATGAAAACCTTGTACTCATTGCCTGGGCAAGTTATTATTTATTTTGTGCTGAGGTTTCTCCTTAGCCTTGAATCAATGCATTGAAACGAGTAGAATTGATTGCTCAACAATGCAGTGCCCCCCGCGTTACGCAAAATCAACACTACGTAATGCATGTGTAACCAACTCTTTGACGAAGCAAGTTGGGGGGCTCTTTTGTTAAGTCAACAGTCTAATGTATCGCTTGAGGTCAAAATACGAGATACGCCAGCCACGCTAACCCGTTAATCCTGCTCAGATTATCCCTTTTAAGCTCATGCTTTAAGATCTGTTTGACATTTATCGGTGATTGTGTCCACGGTTGCGCTTTTATCTGCCCTCCTAATTGTCTTCTGCCATCTCAATCAATATGATGTTAAAGGTGAATCTTCCATTAAAATGAGCGTCTGTACTGATGCATTCCGTCTTAACTCATCATCATCAGCAGTCATAAATCCGAATTTGCTGCAGCTCTGTACTCCGCTGTCCTTCCAGCCAACCGTTTCATTCCTACATATTTCTTCACTTCCACGTCCTTCAGTATTTGTCTGGTGTATTCCATTCTAGGTCTTCCTCTGCAATTATTCTCATTCCTTTCTCCTTCCATAATTGCTTTCAATAGACTATTGAGTCGCAAAAGGTGTCAACAATAAATTTGCCCCTTCTTCTCGGAGTTATTATCATACTTCTTTTCTCTCCAACTCTTCCTAGGACTTATTCGTCGGTAATTCTCTCCACCCATTTAATCTTCATCATTCTTCACTGACGTCACATCTATAGCTGTTAATGGTCTAGGCTTCACTGGCATACTAGAGCGTACTCCAAATATTTTTTAACAAAGTGCTTCCTCCCATCCAGGCTTATTTTAATGCTATTAGCTCACTCTACTTCTGGCAAAATACCTTCTTTATTTGGACCATTCTGGTTACAATATCTTTCATGCTTCTTGCACCGCTGGTGATCCTGCTTTTCAGGTAGTAGCTTCGTCAGACAAGGCAAGGCGGCTGATAATACCCATAAAGCCCATAGTAAAAAGTATTTTTATTGCTCTAATAACTTTCGTCTCTGGCGATCTTCCCTCCAAAATTCAAACTTTAAACGAATGTCGTAAGTTATAACAGATAATTACTGACGAAGAAGGCATCATTGGCAATTAATTATGACAAATCGCATTGAAAGCAGAACAGCTAAACGGCATTACGGAAACACCTTAAATAACAAGTTTTCAATCGTATGAACGATTTCTTTTACTTTTTCACACGGTCTCTTCGCTGAAGCGTATAAACTCGTTAATCGGTTTCTATGCCTGGCGTCGCTTGTGCTATCTTGCTCTGCCCCCACCAACAATACATTGCAACGATAACTCACGCGCCTTCTATTGTATACATTCTCGGAGGTTTTTATATCATAGCGCCGAAGAATGTGGTGACTCCTTCCCGTTATGGTGGCGATATAGGGCAGGAAGGCTTTGGCAATCGGTCTTTCGGGCGCCTCCCCTGTGCTCTTTCATTTATATTTTTTTAGTAGTGGTAATGGTTGGAATTTAGGTTTCTCCTAAAATGACCTCATTCATTCATATTTAAGCGCAAGTTTTTGCTTGAATTTCAAAGGAAATTATGAGGCAGATAAAAGTTTCTTTTGCTCCCTCTTGGACTGAAGGTGGCAATTGTAGCCTCCGAACCCCAAGGGCCACGTGATTGAGGCATCCACCAATTTTCTCTGAATCGTAAACGCTGCGTCGTTCGCGATGTTGGCGACTGCTAAAATGTTTAGCTATGCCCGCGTAATGGTAGTTAGTTTCCGTCGTCATTGCGTATATATTGCTCAAGGAGCGGTTCCACTGCCTTCTCTATGAACGCCTGCTCAGCACACGTTTAACTCCTAAACAATGGACTCCGAAGGGCAATCTGTCTTTGTAAACGTCCCAACGGGCTTGTATTTGTTTACGCGGAGACATCGCAATTTATTTCCTCAGTGTGCAACAAGCAAGGACATGGGAAAACGCTAAAGCTTGCATTTGCTTAACGTTCTAGAAATAATGGAACCAGTTTTTCGCCTGTCAGTGTCATTTGGATTATTCCGTTTGCGAGGGCATCGAAGATTAAACTCGTTTTCTGGAAAATGAAAATAATTTGCCATTCTTCCATTGTGATCCATTGTGAGATCACGTGCATGATGTTTTTACACAGCGTTGCGCATGACTGAATATTGACTTATCTAGTTGATTTTTCTCTTAAATGTCAATATCTTTGTTTATCACCCTTGAAACTTTGTAATTCGGAGGATCTCCTTCGTGTAAGTAGGTCTAAATGCGCAAATATTTTCTGGATTTTGGGGAGATGGTAACTTGAAGGGCTTGCACGGTTAAAATCGCGCGTGGTTATCGGTGAAGTACACTTACCTTGCCTTACTATTAAGAGTCTCCCGTACCATCTATAATGGCACCTCTCTCGGAGGCTTTCACAGTGTTTTTCTCGGATGTGTAGCTGTTCCTGTTCGGGCTGTTCCCCTACGTTGGGTCCGGTTACTTAAGGCGACGTGTCGAAGGCATTCTATACTTTCCATTTTCAGGTCTGATTGTAATTATCATGGTTCGAACTGCGGAAAATGATGCGGGTGCGTGAAGTACCTGAAAAAAGAAGCTGCAGCGCTTAAGAAAGTTGGTCCTATAAAATGGATCCAACGCAGTCCTAAGCTAGGTCCTTAGACTAGGGGTTCCTATATAATTTTTTTCCGTCGACTCCTTCAAGAACTTCTCATCGTCTGATCAACCGTCATATCTTTCCCATTACAGCACTATAATAGGACTGTCAAAAAATATGCTAATGTGATTTTTAGATAGCATGTTATACAGTGTTTATTATTTTTCGAATCTTGTGTGTCGTATTTTAAAATGGAACTAAAGGAGTGTATTGGCGATCTATCCTTATCAGAATGAAAATAATGAAAATATATTTATTAGTCAAACTATCACGCCAATTTATATATTTCATGTCGAAATGTAAGATGTAATGCAATGACATATTGCTATTTACTATATGATTATTAAGGTAATATGCCTGACAGGTTAGGTTTCCGTATTTCCAAATACCATTATTTATGCCTAAACCTGTATTTATGTTAAAACAGAAGAAAAAACTTTGCTTGTTCCTAGTGTTGAAAGAAGCCAGCAGTACGAAGAACCGAAATAAAATTGAGTTACAGAAAAAATTGGCCTTTATATCATACCGTTTTTTAAGCATGTTTCTTGTAGTTCTGGGAGGTTTATCGAATGGTGAATGTCGTGTGAGGATGCAGTCTTATGAAAAAGCTGTTATTGTCATTGGTATTTCTTCGTGTTTATGTAACACCCAGTTTTCATCTACTTTATAATACGTCAACATTTACTTATGGTGTCCATCAAGCTTCCTCCTTTTTAACCGGTTATCGATAGATTGGTTGTTCCTCCGATGTTTGTGGATGGAACTTGTCACTGTTTGAGGAAATAACGAATAAGATTATTCTTGCCGACGGTATCTAGTGTTTTCTATGTGATTCATCGTCACACGCCTCCCGTGTTATAGTGGAGGAAATTGTGTCAGTCCTTGTTTTTAAGGCCACCTGCTCGTTTGTATCCTTTCCGTGAACCAGTGAAAACTAGATTTGTCTCTTTTTCTTGGTGTTCATTCTGCCGCGATAAGATTGTCACAATGCTTCCTGAACTGGTTTCCAAAGTCCTATCCGTAAACTGAATCAGTTGAGGTCATTTTTCCACTGCAGTGAAATGTATACAATGTGAAGAGCAGGTTTTATTTTCTCGAAAAATCTAGAGTAAGTTTCATCGCGACTGCTGGAGTCAAGAATAAATTGAGATTTCCCTCATTTCTGTTCGTGCAGTTCAAAATATCGTATAATTCTTTCACTAATGAGATTCCTCAGCTACTGGAGAGCATAAGTAGAATTTGATTCGTCTTACATTAGGTTAAGTTATCAATATAAAAAATTACGAATGGACGCTAAATGATTCATATGAATTAATTTTAACATATCTAAACTCCAGTACTATGTTTACAATATATAATTTAAATGTTAACTCAACAATGCTTGAATTTAGAACAGCAACTAAAGGTAATCTTGATTTTTGGCAGCTACACAAATTTCTTTTGCTCACCTGAAAAGTTAGAATGTTGCAGATTCGCAATTTTTATGAGGATTTCACTTTTTAAATTAGATATTGATGAGGATTTCTAAATTAGACGTAGTTAATTTGCCTTGAAAGACGATAGTTATTTGCTAACAGCTCTTTAACTATGGTTCATAATGCTGTCAGAGTTTACCATTTCATTTCCTGGTCATATTCCTGTTTCATATAAGTTTTTTTAAATTGTCTTTTACAAACGGTATAAAAATGCAATTTTTCCATCTGCTTCACCCATTCTTGATCTTCAGCCCAAGTAACTTCAAGTTTAATCGTGGAAAACAAAATAATGTGGAGAGTTAGAATTTTTTCGATACCGTTGGCTAAAGGTCACGTGCTTATTTAAGATGGTTACACCATAAAATTACTCATGTCATGTAATTCACATTCTGGCTACCTAAATAAAAACGTGTCTTCTAATTGATATTTTTTAAATCATATCTTTTGACCCTTTTTTTATTGTATTTATTGAACTTGAAATAAAATGGTGGCAACGTGAGAGTGGGTAAAATATGGGGAAATGTAATACTTTTCTATCTAATATAATTGCAATTTTTCCGTAAAACTGTGAAGAAGCGAAGCATCTTATAAAATTGAATAAAAATAATGTTTGCATCTTACCTTGCTATTTTGTTGTTGTTAGCATATAACTGCAATATTTGAAGTCAAAATGTGATAATTCAATAGAAATGGCGCTGCAGTCGGCGAATATGGCCATAAAAAGTGATAATTAAAAATATATTCGTCTAATAAACTGCATATTTTGCATTTTAATGTTTTATAATAGCTGAGTAATGACATCAGTGAAAAAGACTTAATTAAACAAATCAAACAATATACATATAGATGTCTGCTACTGTAAAACTTTAGAAGAATTTTACTCTCTTCCATTTAAACCTACATTAACCGGTCGATTGTCCTAAAAAAGGTTGAATTGTGTGTGTTTCGAGTAGCAACTTCGCGGGGAAATTCGTTAATGGGTTAGTTTTAGCGGCTTTTGTTTATTTACAGATGTGCGTAAAACTTTGCGAGCGTGTTCTTATCAGTAATATCTATTGATAAAAGTGAAAACAATTACAGCATAACGACTTGATTTCTTGGCAATTCAATCCTTTTTTCACACATAGCCTTATGGCACATGACATAGGTATATTTCGTAATAATTCGATTAATTATTTACAGATTCCCTTCTAAACGCGAAATAATATTTTTTATTAACATAGTTGTTGCTTGAAAATATCAAGTTGCGACGCTGGTTCAGTCTTCGAGAAAATCATATCTCAAGATGATGACGTCTAAAATTTGAATACAGCGCCGAAAAATCCAGTCATAAGATGCTTTAATCGAGGAAATGATTTAAAATATAACTCTTCTGTCATTTCCATCACTGCCTGTATGAGGAGTTTCAACGCATAAACAGTTGAACTTAAATGAAACATGGCCCAAAATATTTTTTTTACTTCGTTAAAAGAAATTATTGGGCAACGGCCTGCCACGATGGAAACACCGGTTCCCGATCAGTCACCGAAGTTAAGCATCGTTGGGCTCGACTCGAGTTTGGTGGGGTTATCCTCCAATTGGTCCGAGTGCTGTTGCCCTTGTCTGCGCGTGGCAGACAGTATGTGCGAAATAACCTTAGCCGTCGAAAATAAACAAAAATACTACTATAAATTATTAAAATGTGCACTCAATGACCCACGATTACCGCTCCAGCCACCTTAATCAACCTGGGGAGGGATCACGTTTCCTTCTTTCGCGTTGTCGTTATTGTTATCTAAAAACCAAACCGCCCTATAAGGGCAATGCTCACTGTTACTGTTAAAGAACGCAATGCATCAATTAACACTAGTGATTTAAAGCACTTGACCAAACTTTAAGAATGACGATCCTGTTTTCGCTCTCTTGAGTGCCATTAAAAAATAACTGTAGCGCGAACGCGCGTTGTGGAGAACTGTGATCGCGCCCCGGAAAACTGAAATAATTACTTGCAAACCAATTTGCGGTGTAACCTCCATAAACGCCGCCATACGAATTGGACTCAAAGGAGAAAACGGTAATCAGTGGTGTATGATTGTGTGTGCATGTCAGTGGCGTTCGCCATCATTGGAAGGCCATAGCCGCCGCGGGCGACCTTGCAACATGAAGGATCTCATCAAAATTATTGTGCATTCCAGCTCGAACTGGTCTTGATTGTGTTGCGCAAGATTCTCGTGCTCATTGTACAAGCTCGAGTTTCGTAAGAGTCTAGTTCTTTTATCCGTCGGCCGATTTGAAGGGAGAATATGATCCAAACATTTTGTTTTTCTTTCCAATGCTGGGACAATGATAGTCCTCGTTTCACGGTTGGAATTCTTCCGCATATCTTGTCTTGTCCCATTTACCCTCTCCATTTCAGTAGGAAGGGATTGTAAACTTCTAGCGGCGAGTAAGTGATCAGGTTTTCACCCCGTAATCAAATCGTTTCGTATGCCTGCCTTCGCCATTCACCCGTCATACATCACGGTGAAAGCCGCAATAATATGCATACTCCAGCTGCTTTAGTGAAGGTAGTTTGAGCGAGATATCAATTCACATAGAATTCGATGAATTTATCATCATCATAAAGGAAAATATGTCATCTTTCCAATGATAACAAAATATCAAACACTTACTGTTATACTTATCGAGATATTTTCCAAAAAATACCAGCCATTTTTCCTGGGAGATTGTAAGGGTATGCACTCAGAGACTATTTATTTAAAAATAAGTAATGTCTAACGTATAGCTCTCGTCAGAAATTTAAGTTTGTAGTTTGTATGCTTTCTCAACTTTAAAAAAAAATAAATCAACTTCTCACTGCAGTAATCTTTACAAATTGCAAATAAACCTTAGGTTGTGAAGGCGTTTTCAGCGCATTAAGTGAAGGAAATGAGTCAAGTTAAAGTCTCTTGTGTGTATATTGTGATAATAACTAAGAATTTATGCTATTTAAAACAACGTTTTTGCGTCGATAGTGTTACAAAATTTACTTCATGCTTCTTGCAGTTGCTTGAATTAAAAAATAAAATTTGAATATGGTCTGTATTATAATTAGGGAAAAAATCTCGCTCAAACTACCTTAAAGCAGCGTGTCTCCATCGCTGGCGCATGATTAAGTTTTCTTTTGCCGCTCGATCTTTGCTCAGCCCTCGGCTAATTCATTCTTAAGCGTAGAAAAGTTCTCCAGTTTCACGCTCATCCTGAGCGATCATCAATCCGAATATTGATTTGCAAAAGCCTTCCACTTCATTCTTATTTTAGTTGACCTCATAATTGCGAAGGGAGGATGTACCTAGACTTGAGGCGTTTGAGATGGGGTTTGGAGAAGGATGGAGAGGGTAAGCTGGATGGCGTGGAGGACGAACTAGGAGGTGCTCGATATGATCGGAGAGGAGAGGAAGCTGGTGGCGGAGGATCGGAAAAGGCAAAGGGATGTATTCGTATGGTGAACGTTTTGAAAGGAGAGGGCAAGAGGGCGATAGAGGGGAGAACATTGGATGAGCGTGGAAGAGGATAGGAATTCTGGACGAAACGAGGAGGTAGACAATATGGGGACTTTAAGAGAGATCTGATGACGAGACATCTTTAGGAGGGAAAGCGAGATGATGTGCCCAAATTTGTGATGATACGATGAAGGCTGTATCAGCTGGTAGAATGCTCAAATAAAAAATGAATCGTCCGCCCTCCTGAAGATGGCGTTATTCTTTTTGGAGAGAGTATGGGAGAAGTAGAGGGAAAGCTGGAAATGAGGGATGTATTAGAAAACGGAGGTCTGAGAGTCGGTAGAAAAAATACTTAATATCTATGGTTTGGTGGAGAAGCTATAGCAGGATTAGTGCATCTGCAAGACAAAGTAATAAGCCACCGTATACAGGTGGGTTGTAGGAGTTGGAAACAGGTATCAGGAGTTTTGTGGGATAATAGGGATTGAACGAAGGGAAAACTCTGTAAAATTGTGGATAATACCTGCGTTGTTGTTTGGCTTGGAAACCTGGCCCGTTAAACAGTCCCAAGAAAGGAAGACTGTAGTGGCAGAGGTGAGGATGGAGAAGAAGGGATAAGATGGAGATTGAAAAGAGATGGAAGATTGAAAGAAAGAGCTTGGGTCACGAAATATCAAAGAAATCCGGTTAAAATGGATACGTAATGAAAAGACCTGACGATTACGTGGGTAAAGTGAAATTGAATATGTATTTACAAGGAGAAAAAAGCCGAGGGAGACCTAAAATAAGGTGGATGGACTGTATTATGAAGGACAAAGAAGTAAAGGTCTTACGGGGGACGGATGCATGGATGGAGAGGCGTGTAGGAGACTATTCAATAACAGCGACCCAATGTGCAAAGCTGTGGAAGTAAAAGAATTCTTCTTAGAATTTCTCATTATCTGCTTGATATATCCCATCCACGGTCTTCGTGCGAAATTCTTGCTACACAATTATTTCTCCCATAATTATCTGTAGAATGCTGTTATTTTAAGAATGTTTGGAATAATTTTTTCTTATCAAAAGGAAAACGGTGGTGACCTGCTTCTCCTTGTGATAATAATGCTGTGGTTTCCCTATTTCCTCCACGTGTCAGTAATACAACGGTCAATGATTATTATTATTTTTACTTCGCCTCCTGTGTAATGTGTTCCCATCCGCTCCGCTTCGCAAATGACACCGCAGTCATAGCTGGAAATCGTGGTGATCTTCAAAGATCACTTAACACCATCACCATTAGACCAATTTCTTCTAGAATTTTTCATGAAAATAAATAAGGAGAACGACACAGTTTCAGGCAATACTTTGTGGAAGTCAATCATACTGGGAGTAAAGGATTGAACACTGCAGCTTCCACTTAGATATTTATTAAACACGACCATGGTTTTGTAGCACCGCTACGAAACCATGGTCGTGTTAAATAAATATTTAAGTGGAAGCTGCTGTGTTCAATCCTTTACTCCCAAATAAGGAGAAGACCAAAATCGTCGCATGCAGAAGAGAGAAGCTGAAGGCAGAAGCCACTTTAAGAGGAGAGAAATTAGAGCAAGTGGATTCTTTCACATATCTCGGAAGTACCATCACGTGGGACAGAAGAAGTACAACGGAAATCAAGTGTAGAATAGCCCAAGCTTAAAAAGTGTTCATGATGAAAATGGAACTATTGTGTTTAAAGAAGATAGGTCTACGAACGAAGAAATAGTACGTGAAAGCATTCGTGTGGAGCGTGGCACTCTATGGATCGGAAATATGGACCATTGGAAAAGCAGACCATAAAAGATTGGAAGCATTCGGAACGTGGTATTGGAGGAGGATGCTGAAGATCAAATGGACGGATAAAATAAGAAATGAAGAAGTATACTTAAGAGTAGACGAGGAAAGGACCGTATGGAACACTATAAAGAAAAGAAGAACGAAATTAATTAAGCACGCTCTGAGACACAATGGGTTTTTGAAGAATATAATTGAAGGAAAAATAGAGGAAAAGTCCCATGAGGAAGGCCTTATTCCCATACACCAAATAGAGAGGCAAGTACATAAGTAGAGCGACCTATGATGACGACCTGTGTAGTGAGTGTTACTGTACCGAACCGTTCGGTCTCAGCTTTCACTGTTGTGAAGGAGGGCCTGTTGCTCCCTCCTTCTGGTATCACGCTATGGGAGTTTGTTAGATTGCTTTTTTCCGTTTTACAGTCGAGCTAAGCTATAATTTTATGGCCAAAATGGAGAATGAGCCTGGCGTGAGTGAGGCTGGAATGAGCACTCTGGACTGCCGACGTTTTCATTAGTTTAATGGCAGCTAGGTAATCAAACTCAACAACTAATCGAACGTAATTTTTATTTCGTTGAGCTACGTTGAATTGTGTAGGTAAATTAGGGTTTGCTGGAAGCGAGGCGCCTTACTCAGCAATGCAGGGTGCGAGCATTGTGGGCTAATAACATTGAATCGAAAAAGTAATTCCTCATCTGCTTGTGGAATTATTTCAGCTCAGTTTCTACCGAAGGCTCATATTTCGTCTTATGCCATGGCTTGAGCTGAAGTCACACTCAAGTCAAAATATATATAATATTGCCACGATTGTAAATTAGAAGCTACTGTATGACATAATGGAGATGAAGCATTATTATTTTTAGTCTGAATGTCTATGAAAATAGCTGATAATGATAATTCTTGAGAGTCACCTTAGGGTGTATGGAAGACCTGGTACTTTCCGGCGAATGACGAACTAAAGCATTGCTCTGAAGACGATGGAAGTGTTATCCGTGGAAACGTGGGCAGCAGCCAATCACCTACCCCCGGTGGGAACCCCGAGATCTCACATTAACCTTACAGTGGTTCCGCCGTAAAATGACTTAAATACCATTTGATCAATATTCTGGCTACTAATAGAAAAATGTATCTTCTGTAAGACATAAACAGCAAAAATCTCACCTTTCCCCGCTATTTTTTCGCAAATTGAGCTTAAATTTACATGGTGTTAAATACAAGATGTAATGAAGCTTATGTTTAAAAAAAAAACGTATTTTATATCTGAAATAAATTTCATATTCGTGAAAAGTTGTTTCTGAGAAGCGAATTCTCCGCGGCAATAGAATAGTAGCAATAAAATGTAGGCTATTATTTTTTGAGTAATCAGTGAAGTTATCCAATAATTGAAGTCGGAATGCGTTAATTTAATGAATATGACGCAGCAGTCAGTTAGTATGGATTGAAAAGTTAATAACAAAATATAAACATACCAAGAGATTCCCTTTCAGGGTAGGTAAAATCAAATAGCTTAGTTACTCTTATTAGTTCTAGAAAGTTGGCTTTCTTTTCGTAATTTCCTCCATTTTTCCCTATCCTGGCACTCCTCTTACGCTTCATACACGCTCTCTTATTCTTAAGACCCCTTTTAGTCCTCATAATAGGGTAGGAATAGTAAAAGAGCTCATTTATTGCTGCTAGGTTTAGGACACTGGCTCTCCTTTAATAATTTTCTCTATAACGTCTATCCTTGCCTACCTCTTTCGTTTCTATTTTATTGATGCATTTCTTCTTACACGATCTCCTTTCCTTAAGACTCCTAATTATTTTCTTTTTTATAGTCTCTTCCGCCATATTCACCCATGACTTTCAGGGTCTACCCTTACCTCTCACACCGTCCACTCCTTTATAATTATTCGGTTTCGTAATTCGGCTCTCATCCGTACTCTCAACATGGCCAAACCAACCAAGCATTCTCCTTTCATATACATGTGTCCGTTACTGGAGCATCCAGCCCACATTCGTTCATCGTCCTCTCATTCCCTACCCTATCCGTCCTACTTTTGCCGCATATACTATTCAGGTACCTCATTCCCACTGCATTTAACCTACTCTTATGCTTCTCCTGGCCAGAAGTAGGTATATTCGTCAAATAATAATGTTTTGTACGCACCCTAATTGTGTTTAATATGAGCTAAGGCGTGTCATCAGTGAAAGTAATATTGATTTGACAATGCAAATATAAAGTTGAAATAAAATATTTGTTTTGACTCTCATGTTGCAATGGGGGGACATCCTTAAAATTAAGGTGGTTGTAATGATTTTTTGATGTGCAGATTTGTGTGAGAGTTTGCATTCGTATTCTCATTATTGATATCCATGGATAAATGTGAAGGAGAATTGCAGCATACCGATTTGTGTTTTTTTCCCAATTCAATGTTATTTTAACTGGTAGTCTTATGGTCCATGGCATATATTTCGTAATAATTCGATTAAATGTGTAGATATTTTCTTCTAAACGCGAAACAATACATTTCTTATTATTATATTTGTTTCTACCAAATATCGAGGTGTCACGCTTAGGCCAATATTCGAAAAAAATGTCAATGTTATCGTATCTAAATTTCGAATACCGCTCCAAAAACTCTTATCGTAACATGTTTTAATGAAGGAAAAAATGAAAAATTTAATTCTTGTATTATTTACATTAATGTCTTTGTGGTGAGTTCCAACACATAAACAAATGCACAAAAATGAAATGTGGTTTTTTTTTCGACTTAAAATATTATTAAGATGTGCACCCAGGATTACCGCTTCAGCCATCTCAAACTTTCACCAATCGTTGGGCTGCGCGGGGAATTCGCATAATGTGTGGGGTTTTATCGCCGGGAAGGATCTGCGACCATGTCCCAGGTGGGCTTATTCAGGAGCGGTGCAGACCTTGGCAGGCTGGGAATGGAGAATCCTTGACCCTCGTCCGAGTGCGGCCGTCTCACCCGCCCGGCGGTCTCTCCCCTTCCCTCCCGGCGTCATCTGTGCGGCTGTCCGGTGCACCTGTCGCCTTCCACATATGTGCCAGGGGGGTGGGGTAGGGAAAAGGGGAGGGCTGAATGTTTACCCCAGGGCGGTGGGTAGGCGGGATGGGGTCGGGATCCCCTCCCGTTGCGTCATTTCCGCCCCCCCCCCCCTAGATTAGCCTCCCCTTACTCTGCGCAGCTGTCCAATCCTCTGGATATCTTCCCCTGCTAGTCTCTTTTCCTTTATTCCTTCCCTTCTCATCTCAGTAGCTTTTCCTCTACTACCGAGTTCATTCCTGGAGGGTGATCTCAGCCGCTGTTGTGGTGGCGATGTTTATATTTGCATCAAGGCCGTGTCTTCTTAAGGTGTTTTTGTATTAACATAGTGCCCTGGAAGTCACCTCAAGAGTGTGTAACGGGGTAAATTTTCACCAAAATGCACTACATTAAGGCCCGCTTTTAACTCTTGTATATATGTGCATTTATGTAGTTTCAAAATCAATTAATACGTGGGGCGATGGGTTGTCGTGATAGAGGGAAGGATGTTGGCAAGCGGGGAAGGAGAAAAAGAGAAAAGGTAATGGACGGGATGAAGAAGGGTAGGACGTACGCAAAGATGAATGAATAGATAAATAACATTGGTAGCATATCTATGGGCCAGCGCTTGTTGGTGAAATTTCATCTCCTTATATTTATTTGTACGTATTTACTGATGCATTAATAGTCGTGTTTCCATTAAATTTATTACGGTATAATGTAGAGTATGTTGGTGACAACTCACCCCCTGTCATGCACGCTTGTGTTGGTTGCACAGGGTATTATGTATGTGTTGATGTATAATCTCTGGTTTTATTTTTTTTCTTGTCATGAAAACCGAAGTTCTACTGAATCTTATAGTATCCATGAATTAAACATATTAATAATAATAATCCGTAGTACTATGTTTACCCGTGTACTGCATGTTAGTATGCTTGTTAACGTAGCACTCTCTTGGCTTCTGGTTTGGCCATGCATTGTTCTCCTGACTGCTTTCTAGTCCTCGCCTATCGGCCGGGGAAGCGTGCGAGGTTATGACTTGAACTGGTACGAGCACTGCCGCGGCCGTCTTTGAAGACTGAAACCTTTCTCCAGCGAAGTTCTTTTTCTCTCTCTCATTTCCTTTGCCCATTCCTCTGCCATCTCCTGTCTCTTTCGCTTTCTATTTCCCTCCCTACCATTTTCTTTCCTCGAGGGTGATCTCAGTCGGTGTTGCGGTGGCGATGTTTATATTTGTATCAAGGCCGTGTCCTGCTAAGGTAGCCTCCGTTGTGCAAAATAAACACGGCGGATTTTTTTCCAAGGGAGATATAAGGAAAAAAATGAAGATGCCTTGTTTTAAGCATCCTCTGAAATCGGCACGGAGAATGGATGTGGAAGGTTAAGCCTATCCTGACAATTGAGTGACTTTTTGATCCGTTCCATTATAAACACATGCGTTTGACTGATGAGACAGGAAGTTATTCGTCATGTTATTTTTGTTTCCCGTAGAGTTTAAAATCATTTGTGGAAGTCAGTTTCTAGAGGTTAGTGAATGTATTTCTGCAGACAGCTATGTAAATTGTCTGTGTGTGAAATAAGTAGTTCGGCCGATCTGTAGTTCGTGGTCACTTATGTAAGTCTCGTTTCAAGATTCATCAATGCGTCTCCTATTCCTGGCTTATGTCTGCCGTTCTTGGACTACGCTCACACTAATTCCTGTCTCGGAGCGAAAGCTATGAATAAACTTCGCTAGGCGAGCTGAAATAATTTCTTTCCGCCTTATGTTTTCTTCCGCGGCCATAAATAGTCGCTTTTCTTTCTCGTCTTCCTCCTGCCGAGTTCGGAAGTCTCGGTGGCTTGAACTACGTCACACTTAAGCGCTGCGGGGTGTCTGCCATTTCGAGCGACGAACCGTCGCTAAAATTTTATCTGGAGGAAGGTAATAATAGCTGTATCGCTTAGTGTGAGACAACCGGTTATTGAGGTTATTTTCGTATTAGAGGATTGTTAAGTTGGTACTGATAGGATAATTTGGGTTTTAATGGGGAAGGGTGGAAAGGAGGTTGGCTTTAGCCTACTTTCAGCAGTGAGCGTCCTTTCATAACTATTAAAGTCATCTACCGGTTAAGTTAGGCTTTCATGGAAGTGGGCAAAATCCTCTTGAGTTCTACACGTGCAGGGCCCTATTTACCTATAATACCTCAATCTCAGCGTACGTCCTACTCTTTTTCATCCCGTCTTTAAAACCCCATTCTCTTTCTTCGCTATTCTCCGCTTGCCCAGCGTTAGAAAATCATCAGGTACAAAAGAAAGAAAACATGCAGTACAGCATAATTTCAGGCATTTCTACATGTTCTATATATTTTGTACTTGATGATGCCACAAGTCGGTGAGACGTATTGTACGAAGTAAAAATAAAATTTTGTTGAAGATTGCAAGATTTTATTCTTTAGTATAGTTAATGAATGGAGCTTAAAGTGCTAAGTTATAATATATACCATTTCATATTTTGCTAACATTTAGTTTTCAGAAACACGGTGTGATATTGCATGTATTTCTAGTAATAATGTTTATTTCCTATTTCACAAAACTGTCTCTTTTAAGAAAGAAGAAATTAGAAAAAAATAGGTATAGAAAACGTCGTTCATAAAACAAAAACTTTTACTGAAATGATTCCATCTGTTACCCTATGGTTACAGCATACAAATACATAGTTACTAAAATGAAATTCGAAATTAAAAGAAATTTCTTTTGAATTAATACTTTATGTGCGTCATCCATCCGTGTTGAACAAAAAATGGTGAAGATTTTGTGATCAAAATAATTCAGTCGGTATTGAGTTATTGGTTGGGTTGTCCTATACCAATGCCAACAATATCCTTTCTATCCATTTTTTATTAACTCAATGGTTTCTACTGTATTATACATCTACATTATATTCTGGGAGTCGCCGTTTGGGTCGTGTGGCAGTGGGTGTTTGTACGCGATCCATGGAAAAGGGAGAGAAAAAGTAAAACAAGAGGAAAGAGTTGCATTTGAATCGAATGCTAAACTGAGTGTCTTAGTGTTTGAGCCGTATGTGGGCCGTGTGTATTCTTGTATGGAATTATAATAACTTTATTAATGAAAGTTACGCTGTTCACGTGATAATCTTGATGACTTTGCTGGAATACCATCTTATGGCAAGAAGGAGGTGAACTTAGTGGCGTGGCGGCACTGCTAGCCGTGGTTATGTTGTTGATCGACCAGTTATAGCATTGGGGTGACCTTCCTTTTGTTAACCGAGCCTCAGTGAAGCAATTCGAGTGAGTAATTGTGCTATTGTGCCCCATCCGCGGCCGGAGTGATCGTCAATCGCTAACTTCACCTCGTCTGATTGGCCAATCTACTCCGTAAGTGAAAGCCCCTCGTATCTGCATCTACGCACTACCTTGCGGTCATGCCGCTGGGGCGTGTGGCAGGGGTTTGTTGGGTCACCAGCCATGAAAACGGTAGGGGAAAGGGATTAGACGATGGCAATGAGGGAAAATGGTATTTGTGTTGGTAGATTCTCTCTCTCTCTCTCTACCGTTTTTGTGGTCGGGAACGGTAAATGAGAAGAAGGAAATATTATGCGTAATCTTTCGACTTATGCAAATTTCACTGTTAGGCTCGGTTTTTCCGTCCCCCACCTTGTCTTGCACTTAAGAATATCTTTCCTACAAAACCACTGAAGGTTTATGTCACCGTTGTTACTGCCAGGACAATTATCCTGTCGATAAGTGCTCGACCGATAGGAATGCCTTTTACATTTTCGGGTGAAAGAGAAACAGACATATGTGATAGGTTGAAGTTTCAAAGTGAAACAAAATGATGCCTAATAGAACGTACTATGAGTGAAAGTTGCTGGATAAAATTTTGATGCATTCTTCTTGCTGGTTCCGGAAGCTGATTTTGACGAAAGTCACGAACCTATACCCTCTGTTTAAAACATCATACACTACTCGTGAGTAAAAAGCAGAAGTGTTTCTCGACATAATTGTTCAAATAATGATTTCATAATAATACGGTTCAAAAGTATGTAGTTTTTAAATATTGATTCACGGTTTCTAGGAATTACTTTCGCGACAATATGTTATCAATCGGTCAATGTTCCGGAGAAGTTGTCGAGAAAAATTTCAGCAAGATAGGTCTTGTTGGGACATTGATAAACGTTGAAATAAAGAGTTTCTGCGAATAACGTTGCCAAACGGATATCTTTCAACTGTCGGTAGGTGGAAAAACCGGACTTCAGTTGGATATGCCAGGATAAGCATAAGTGTAGGCTTAATCCAGTGGGTGTGGAATGTCAGTGAAGTGTTTGCGGCAAAAGCAGAAGGGGTAGGGTTAGGAATGAGTGTGTGATGAAATAATGTGGAATTGATGCTCCGGTGATGGACGTATATGAAAGGAGTGAGGGTGAATGGTGTGAGAGGAAAGGGTAGACTGCGAAAGTCATGGGAGAATGTGGTGGAAGAGACTCATAAGAGAACGGATTTGAGGAGTCTTTAGAAGAGGAGGGCGTAATGCTTGAATGTTACTGAATCAAAAGAATCACGCGAGGATATGGCAGTAAGGAGGCAATTATTAAAGCATAGCCATCTTTACAGGCCTATCACCGAGAATAAAACTTTGGCCGTGCCTACCCCGAAGGGGAACGTCGTGATGGGTATGTTTGTAATATTCGGGTGGGTATTTCTCTTATATCGTCGATCTTATCTATTCTGCGTATGCTGTGTGGGGTAAAATAATATCACATGTGTCAACTTTAGACCTCTTGTCATCTAAATTATTCTAATAAAGATATTGGTATTTGATTAGATGTAGGAGGAGGTTATCATAATCTAGGAATTAAGCAAAGTCGCACTTGTTCACCCTTTATTCGAGCGCATATTAGCGTTTCAGCGATGTATGGCATCATCAGGTACCTTAGGATGCTTGCTTAAAAGCGTAGTGCGTTGAGATAAATAATGAAAAAGTGGGAAATAATCGGCAAAATTATAGGTCTATTAAATCTACTTGAGAGTGGACATTGGGTAGTTGTAATGAAATGTATCATAATAAAGATTTAAAGACACCGTAAGAATATTACAGAAACCATAAGAGAATGAAAATTTGTATTTTTAACACTTGTACTTATTGAATGATAATAGGTCAAAAAAATAAATCTTCAAATATATTTGGGAGGAGAAGTCACCAAATAGTTGGATTCAAGAAGTCAATGAATATTTAGAAAGAAGCAGAGAATGAGACGAAGAAGGAACAGAATAAAAGATTTTGGGAGATAGTGTTAAAGATGGAAAGACTCTTTGGTGAAAAAGAGAGAAAATCAGGCTCAAAGTGGTCCGAGAATGAAAACAGAGACATAGTGAAAGTGTGTAAGAGTATTGGAGGAAAACAAAACGAAAAATGCTAAGGTACTGAAATTTGCACGTAGTCCCAGAAGCACGTACTGGCAGAAGTGAGAAAATAAAAAGTGGAATTGGGATTTGTTCCTAGATAAACTTTTTCTTTCTTCAAGAGAGAGGAGCATAACCTTTCAAACCCTGCTGATACCAAGGTCAGTGTTCAATATAAACGTAAAATATTTTACCAGTGTTTCTCTCTCTTAAATATGAATATCTATAGTTTCTCCAAATTTAGTGCCAACACTCTTATCGTGCGTTTTTCTAGTTACCTCAGTCTTTTGCGTTGCCTCAAATATATTTTATGCGTGGGAGAAAGCACTTTGTAGCCTGAAAAAGTCAGCGTAGTTCTTGAAGCCCAAGAAAACTGTCCCAGCACGCGAGTTGTTTTTCATTCTCCTCCGCTCCTGCCCCCCCCCCCTCCTTATTCCTTTAGGTCTCCTGTGCCGTAAAAAGAATCCCTTTGGCCCCGCTCATTGAACGCCGGAGGGGCTTTCGTGACCCAGTTGCATACGGCCCCGGAGATGTACGCCACCTGAGTAATCCAGCGAACCCTTGAATCCACCCATATCTTCATCCCGTAAGTCACTCCAAAGCATCACACTCTTCTGTCTCTTATTCCTATTCCTCACCCCTTCTGCCGCCACGTCGGAAATGGGTCAAACCTCCTCCACACTACGGCAATCTTCACCTAAATGTGCATAGTACCTTACAGACACCCTTCAGGGTGTGACCTTAAGGATGTGACCAAGCATGCCCCATGAGTCATGCCGTGGGGTTTTTAGGATTTATGTAGTTGCTAACGGGTATAAAACTAAAGTACTTATACTAATAAAAGTTAAGTGCATGTGTTTATGCGCAGATGACTTACCATTTCGAGAAGAAAATAGTCATGCGAGACGTATTGTCAGTGGTGGTTAGCTTGTCATTAAAATGCTTTATACGGAGAAGCAGCTGTGTACCTGTGTCTCTCCAAACCCCTTATTGTTCGTGGGAAATATGTTCGTATTAAAACTGCTCGTTCGGCTGCCTTTATTTTCATTGCATTGTTTTTTTTTATTTAATCGGGATTATTTTTTCTGATTCTCATTGTTTTCACGGAGTTTATCAATACTGAAGTAATTTATAATTTTTAAAATGTATTTTACGGATGTTTCCTCGTTAATTTTTTATTCTGTGGAAGTAATTTAATATTAACTTAAATACTTGCATGTAAAGACACTTAAATTCAGTTTTTTTACACTCGTCATATTGCCCATTGGCAATGTATCTGTAAATAATGATAGTAAAATAATAAATGCCCAACATTTGCTTATGATCTAATCGATCAGATTCTGTCGGGATTCGTAAATATTTTTTTATGTTCTGAGAAAACAACTACTTGCTTAATGGATTAAAGTGTTTATTTCAACCTAAGCTGTGATGACATTTCCCATCAATTAGTTTTAATAGGCGTGTAACACGAATGCAATCAATATAAGATGTATCGATTGACGTAATATCGTTTATGGTAGGTTTAAATGTGAGTAGATATCCTCCAGTTTTTTACATGTGAAGGGCCCTACCCACCTCCAGTATTTCTTTCTTCATCTCAACGTACGTCCTACCCTTCTTCATCCTTTCCATAAAGCCTACTCTCTTTCTCTTCCCCGCTTAACCAACATCCTCCCCTCTATCAGGGCCCTCAGCAACTTTGTCCCTTATTACTTCCTCCAACCACCCACTTTTCCTCTTCCTAATCTCATCCAGAATTTACCCATCTTCATCAACCACAGCAAGCATTTCCTTTTTGTCTTCCTTTCCGTCCACCATATTTTCTCCATCCTCCTCCACACCCACATCTCTAACGCTTGCAGCTTAACAACATAGTACAGTAAACTCTCGATTATCCGTGCTAATGAAAACACGGATAGTCGGAAAACACGGGTAACTGAAAAACATGGAAAATGTGGTGGTGATATAAATTGATAATACAATTCAGGTCGTATGAAGGAAAGCCTTTGCAATATTGTGAAGAAAACAAATTGATGGCAAAATAGAGCGCTCTTAGGATATTTTTATGATTATCGAAGTTTGAAACATTTATTTTTATCTTTGCTTTTGGAGTATCGAAGTTTTGAGGTGTAGGGCGGAGAGAATTGCACGGATAATCCGCTCACAGATAATCGAGAGTTTGCTGATTACGAATATTCTTTTAAAAATATTGCCGTTCTTCTTTGCACGCGCTATATTTTGGTGTAGAAGCTGTTCTTGTAGTCTTGAAAAAAAATCTAGCCCCGGAAAAAATGTTTTCCACAGGGCCCAATCACTCATGGAGTGCTTTCACGGGGAAAATGCCATCTGCGGTGAGCACTCCGGAAGACTATGCGGACTGGAATTTCCGGATGTTGATGCTTCGCTCGTGTTTTGGAATGCGCATGCGCCGCGTCGCCGGCGTCTTATAAATAAACGCGTGCTGAAAACGGTTTGTGTGGGAAACGCGTGTAATAAACCGCGTGGGAAACTACTCGAGTTTGTTGTTATTAATTCGCTTCACTATTCCCGTGGAGTGAACTGTATCGTTGTTTTCTTTCCTGAAGTCCGATGACAACATTTTTCTCAGAAATCGAATCATCCGCAAACTCTCGGAAATTTGACTGACTCGAATCTATTTTTAGCCTTTCGCCCAAGGTTTGAAATTTTCTTTTTCTTTATCGAGTGATTTGGAGTATAATTTTATATATGTCTGTGCACCGGTGAATTTATAATGGCTAAGGACACGCTAACCATGCAACGCGCCGAAACCAGTTTCGCTGACGATTATATTTCCTGTGAATTATTATGAATCGGGGTAACCGTACCTTAATTTGCTGTTAAGCAGGGTATTTAGCTGTGCAATCTAGGTTGAGAATACGTTCGATTGTGGTGGAATTATATAGCGTCATTGTTGAATTGATTTTCGAGTTTATCTCTCATTTTTATTAATACGATGCAGGAAGCTACAATTGATGGAAATAAGATCGATTGTGTCGTGCTTCGAGACTATTTATCTCGCAGCGTATTGCCTTTGCGAAACCTTCGTAGGTGAGTGATATAGTATCCAGGCTGTTATAATGGGAGTTTCATTTCGTTGAATTTCAAGCAGTTACCTACGTGAATAATAACATTTAATTTCTTTTGAAAATTATCGAAACTCGTCATACAATGAAATGGTTATCATTGAAGTGGAAAACCGCTTACTCTTTATTCATTTTTACTTCCATAAAAGTGTTTCCGAGACTAGGGTGATCTCTTACCTCTGATTATGTCGTGGTGCAAGGATCACGCTTCACGTTTTCCGTGTCGCTTTGTCCTGGCTCCTCATTTCGTTGCGTATGTAATATCTTCATCGTATTATTCTTTGTAAAAATCAAGTGTTGTGTTCAGTGAAAATGAGGGTAAAAATAATTCTCATCTTTTGTCGAAGAATTGTGAGACGTTTACTATTCCTTCATTTAGCATTGAGATAGCCACGGTGGCCAGCTTTATAACGCGCCTCTTGGCAATTCAGATTTCACTGGTGCGGGTTCGATGTCCATATCGGACATGACTGTTTTGTTTGCATAGAGTTAGCTTTAAACATGGAAGGTACATCTATTACAGTAGCTTTAGAAGTCGTTTGCAAGTAGTACTTCGATCTGTAAGTATGGATTTCAATGGCAGTTTGGGTCGATAGCGGTAGTAAACGACCGGGGTTCGCATTTGCACAGAAAATAGACTAGCTTCTATTTTGCTTGCTAGTAGCATTTCGATTCTTGGATAATATCTCATCACATCCGGTGAAATCTTGATCCCATTATCCCAAGAGGGGATTAAAATTTTAAACAACTAATTAACTTGCCGGAAAAGGACATACGTATTGTTATAAATATCAATGTTTATGTTTACTAATTTTGAGGATACCGGGACTAGCCACGGTAGTTACCTTTACGGAGTCACCCGCAAGTGCACATAAGTGCGATATTCCACAGGAGAAAAATCATTCGCCTTGACCGGGATTCGAACCCGGATCCCTCGATTTCGCAAAAAAAAATTTCCACAGGGGAGAAGGACGCCTCGGTAGCTTAACTGGTTAAAGCACTCGGCGCGAAATCGAGGGATCCGGGTTCGAATCCCGGTCAAGGCGAATGATTTTTCCTCTGTGGAATATCGCACGTTTATGTTTACGTTGAGGTGTTTGTGGCTGTTGTTTGTGGGAATTTCAAAATAGCAAGAGTTGTGATTTTTCTTGTCGTGAATAATAAAAATCAAATAATACTAGAATTAAATACGATTAAAGATTTAGGTTTATTTTATTTTCATAACGTTATAAATTGCACGAATTCCTGTGGAACGTTTTGAGTGCATTTTTTTTCAAAATTTCCACACAATTCTTTTTCCAAATTTTCATATTCATTGTTTACTTTCATTATTTTTTTTTAGGATAAGACTAAAGCAACGTATAAGCCGAACAATTCCCTGCAAGTAGCGTTGCACTTTGAGATATTGCCACGCTCGCTGCTTCCTTATAAGTCAACTAATTCTGTGTAAAGCCGCCTTTAGGATTAAGGTCATACATAAAATGGTGATATATATATTTGGTTGTGAGAGTACTTGAATATCCTATAGTCTACGTCAAATTCTCCTTAACACCGTGTGTAAGGACGTGAAATTTCTGGAAATTGGAGCCCCTAAACACCGAAAGGCACTCCTTCTCAATAAAATGGTGTTTCTTATAACTGTAGAGTAATGTCTGATTTTTAAGAGTTTCCAAACTTCAGGATCGGTCTCGTAAAAAAATATAAATCGAATTACGAAGTTTTTTCATGCTCAGTTTTTTACTTCGCCCCACATCTTACGTCTTCACGGGGAATTTTTTTTTATTCAAGCGAAAAAGGTTCCCCTCCGAAAACATTGACCTGGAGGTATATATCGCTCGTGTTTTGGTTCCTTTTCCTAAATGACGTAAAAAAAAGGCCCTTTTCAGCCCGCGAGTGGGTTTTCCCCACCAAGAAGTGGTTTCATAGTACTTTTTTCCGTCTTTTATATTTCTCTTAATCTCCCTTTCGGAGTCCCTTCTTGGGGAAGGGTGGAAATTGGGTCAGTTTTGCGTGGGAGGGAGGGATCTGTATTACGTTTCGTTGCGAGTGTGAGAGCCTCGCCCCGCGTCCTTTCGGGTTGCGCGTGGTTCCCCTCGTTTGTTTTGAAGCCTTCGGCCAATGGAAAGCGCGCTCCGTTTTATCGACGCGTCCCTCCTCCGGTTTCGGCTCGATACTTCCCGCGATGCATCCCGCGGGGAAGTTTCCGTGCAGCCCTCTCGCCCTCTCCTCCATTTGACCCTTTTGGTTTAATGGGGGCAATTGTGTACTAGTTTTTATTTTTAACCCAGTTCTCATGTTATTAATAGTGTTCTACCGGTTTTGGTAAATTTTGATACATCTTTTCTACTCAATATTTTTACTAACCCTATGTATCTATTCATCCCAAAACACTTCCTACCTGGCAGTCCTCTCTATCCTCCATTTGACCCTTTTTATTAAATGTTGCAAATTTTATTGTTTACCAGTTTTAATTTTAGTACGGTTCTCATATAATGAATAGTGATCTGCCGGTTTTGGTAAATTTTGATTTATCTTTTCTACTCACCCAATGTCTCTTATCATCTCTATACAATTCCTACCTTACCTAAAACTCGCAGTTCCCAAGTTTTATCTGATTTATTTTGTAACAGTACGTTGCGAATGTTTTGGCGATAAGTCATCCCCTGCCCTTCACCTAAGAAATGGGAATGCGGTGTTATCGAAGTGTGATGAAGATAAAATGGACCGAAAGAATCGCCAATGAACATCCCCTCTTAGTTTGGAGTCTGAAGATGTGTGATGAAAACTGAGAATTAGAAGAAGTAAACTGATCGGACACATATTGTGACTCATTATCCTATTCAAAACAATAATGGAAAAAAATGAATCGGAAGACATACAGAGGATGGCCAAATTTCGAAAACATCAGGAATATTATGGGGAATGTTACAAATGAAGGCATGTAAAGTAATTAAGCAGTTAGCTGAGAGAAGAGAGGAGTAGCGGAGAGTTGCAGCAAACCAATCTTCGGATTGATGAGTATTATACCTCGGAGGAAAGAAATACAAACGTTTTCGTTACTCCACTGTTTTATTTTAACGCTCGGAACGATGAGTGTTGTCTGAAATTGTCTACGAATGTTCGATTCTGAATGTTCTGAATGTTCGATTATTTACGACTATAAAGGCTTTACCTTCATACTCGTAAATAATCGAACATTCAGAATTTCTGCTGTCGAATTACCAGGTACCATTCACGTGGCACACGCGTTTTCTTGCAAGTCAGCCAACGTAGTGCCTCCATTGTTGTCGTATGCCATGACATGGCATACGACAATAATGGAATTGCCATGTGTGGCACCGTGTAGGCACAATATGTTACCAATGTATAGTGTTGTGCATTATAACTTGTGAACTGAGAGTGCTGACTCATTGCACATAGGTTCTGTGATTCAAGTCGAACAGGATGCAATGTGATTCGACTGGATTGGGGAAAATGTTGATTCAAAATTCCCTATTATATATCAGAATCAAGACAGTGATGAATATGGAAGTGTGTATGCATAGTTTTCTCGCTTAAGGTGGTTGGAGCGATTTTTGTTTCTGTACAGATTCCCGTGCAACTTACGTAGGTACGTGTTCTCATTAGGTGACATCCATAGATGAAAGTGAAAAAAAATTGCATATTACCGATTTGGTTCTTTGGCAGTACAATGCTATTTTAACGCGTCGCCTTATCGCACATGACATATATTTCGTAATAATTCTTAAGTTTATGTACCGATTTTCTTCTGATCGCGAAATTATACAGTTCATGTTATTTTGATCTTTGCTAACGAATATCAAGGAGTCGCGTCGAATCGAAGATTCGGAAACAAACGTCTATTTTTGTAATTTTCGCCCAAATTCGAATACGGCGCCGAAAACCCAAAGTTATAACATGCTTTAATTTAAGCAAAAAATGTAATATTCTTGTACCATTTCCATTTCTTCCTGTATTGTGAGTTCCACCGCCAAAGCAGTTGTACTTAAATGAAATGTGGAACCTGTATTTTTTTCCGACTAACTTGAAAAGTAATTAATATATGTACTCGATGACCCACGATTACCTCTCCAGCCACCTTAAGATTTCAAAGCTCGAGTGCTATTGTGTGGGAGATCCGCCAACCGTTCTTCTCTTGAAGCAAAGAGGGAGGCCGGGGGAGGGGGTCCATCCCGAATGTTCCCACCCCAGCTAACGGCCGTGAATCCTATTTTCAGCGACAGCTGCGGTGGTCTTCGCGGGGACTTAAATAACGTGTCTTTCCCGCCGTGAGAAAGAGCAAAAGTCCAGTGTCAGTCAGCGTCAGGAAGCTCACGTCCATAAACAGTGCCCGCGCTTCGAGGAAATTGCCCGCGATTTTTTTTGTTTTGCCACTGTGGCGTGCATAGCGCATTAGGTGAGGACTAGTCAGTACCTAGGACTAGTACCATATTCAGAAAGGACTCGACCTGGAAAATGTAGTGGAACTGAGGCGTCTCTATTTTCCAGTTCTGACGGGAGGTATGTTTGTTTTCATTGTCACTTTCTGGAGTAGCTTTGATTTTAATATGTAGCATTAAGTAGTGACGTTTTTGTTCCATGCTGTAAATGGTTTTAGTTTTCCTATTTTTTAATCTTTTCTCTCTGTTTTACTTAAGTTTCACTCATAGATTCAGAAAAACTAATGAGAAAATTGAACTTAAGAGATTTTAAATACTGAAGACACGTTTTGATTGACATGACGATTATTGGTCACCTTTTTCGGATTTGTTCCCACTGTGTGACGTTATATCCTCCTGAAATCTCAAATTCAAATTTAAAGGGGCATTATTTGAATTTTTCGAGGTTGTAACGTCAAAATTATTACATTTTCAAGGATCGAAATTTCCGTGGCTTTCCTAAATAAGATTTTTTTATCGAAAGCAGATCCAAATTTTAATTTAATAATTGGTCAAATTTACTGCATTCGAAACCTACAAATATAGCATTTCACCAATGGCGTATGACAAATTCAAACAATGGACAAGTATTCCAGTACCCGATTTATTCGAATAGGTATCAGAGTGGATTAAATAGCCGAGATACTTGGACACCCGAGCCTTTGGAATACCTAGAAGGTTTTGATACTTGAAAAGAAAATCGTATTATATTTAAAGGCATTCTAATCGCTGATTGTCAAGAATAAAACCGTCGTCAATTTGCTTCCCCCTCTTCTTCTTGAAGTAGGCTAGTCGCCTGTTTTTAACTGGAAATTATTCCTGATCTTGAGAAGTGGATTGCCATCTGTCTTTCCATCTTTTTGATGGCTAACTTATTGGTCTCCTGCCATGGGGAATGACGTTATCTCTTGCGATGCTGAGGATTCTGTTTTCCATCTTTCTACCGACCTGCGCGTCCCAGTATCTTGTCCGCTCTCTTAACTATCTGACGACGTCGTTTGCGTTTGCCTATTTCCTTAAATCGACGTTTCATTGTCTATCCAAAATAGTGCCTTGCCCGTGATAATTGTTATCCTCCACTTTTCTGTTGTTCTGTCAGAATATGTCGGATGTTCAAGTCAATCAGGTGTTTGGGTGCATTTGATGTTTGCATATTTTAGCTTTCAGTGACAGATATTCCAGCAGTCAAATTTTATCCGATCGTAACAGTGACTTTTAAGCCGCCCTTTATTAAATTAAATTGTTTTTTTCTAAATTCTACTTCAAAAGGGCAACGGCCTGCCACGATGAAAACACCGTTTCCCGATCACTCACCGAAGCTGAGCATCGTTGGACTCGGCTCGAATTTGGAGGGTTGATCCTCCTATTCGTCCGAGTGGTGTTGTCCCTTACTACAATTGGCATACAGTATGTTCGAAATTACCTTAGCCGCTGAAGCACGTTAAACTAAAGTACTTCTACTACTATTCGCAGGCGTGTAAAAATATTGGACCATTAGTCCCAACTCGTAACGTGTATATTTGCGCTCTCCAAAGAGTATACGCTGCTGAGCCGCCAGTGACCATTTTCCCAGACATTTGACCCTGCCCCGCCAGTGCTGGCTGGCGACCTCTGTCGAAGACGTGGCCGGTTGGTGATTAGAATGCGCCCAGGTTATTCAATGCGACCGTATTGTAATTTTCATTATGCTGAAAGAGTTCATTCTACCGCATACGGATTCATTGTTCTCCTACGTAGTTGTTGTTAGGGCCGTGTGATGTTCCATTTCTATTGTGTACTCTCGATAGGTCGAGTTGGGTACTGTACATTGACGTTCCGTGAATTAATTGGGTGTGTCTAGCAGTACCGAAAACACGAGACATGTCGAGAAACTTATAGTATGTTGAGCTTATTTCGCTCTATAAAAATTGTGCTATCGTTTATAAAAATGAGCATTATTATCGCTTTATAAAAATCTTCGTGTTTGTTCGAGAATATTGGCGTTAACGAAACGGGACGTGAGAAGGCTGGTTTACCCATCCTTTGGTGTCGAACAGCTATCCGATTTTTTTCTAATGCTAGCAAAATGACCGCTTTTTTCGAATGTTTTACGAATATATACGTGTACCCGCGTTGTCTAATCCTGTTCCAGTTAAGTCCAGTTTTTGTATGCCTTATTGACGTAAATATAAAGTAAACTTATGAATAGAGTGATTTTCTATTGTCGTCAAATAATTATCCTCTATTAGAATTTTGCTAGCGTAAGAAGCGTTCAGCAATGGAAGGAAGCTGCTTACGGGGTTCTCGGATAAGGCTATGAAGAAGAGGCAGGTGAAGAGTTTAATTTGGGGTGTTAAGTTGCACTGGGCAGAAACGTGGACTTTGAAGGGAAAAAAAGGCGAGATAGGGTGCAGACGTTCGGGATGTGGGTGTGGAGGAGGATGAAGGCGAGGTGAATGGAAAGGAAGGCAAACGAGGAAGTGCTTCCTGTGGTTGGTAAGGAATGGAAAATTTGGATGAGATTAGGAGGAGGCAGAGTAGGGGGTTGGAAGAGTTAATGCGGGGCGAAGGGATGCTGAAGTTCGTGATACAGGGGAAGATGTTGGTTAAGCTGGGAAGGGAAAGAAAGAGAATAGCTTTTATGGACGGGATGAAGATAGAAACTGTTACGCTGAGAATAAGAATGAAATATTATCGGGAAATAGGGACCTGCACATGTACAAAACTAGAAGATTTATACTCCCATTTCAACCTCCTTTAACCGGTAGATTAGCTTAATAATAGTAATAATCTTGTTTGTGGAAATATTTTCACTTTTCTGATAGTAATAATTAAAAATATGGCATCGGATAAATTCATTGTGTTCATTGAACATTTTCATAAGTTCTATTTCTATTGCGAAACATAATTTTGAAATCTTCGCCTAATAGAATTTGTCAAGTGCTTTGTGGTGTGGGTGAATATTGTCTGCGATGTTACTCATCGCAATTCGTTTGTAGTGGCTATGGTAGTGGTTATTTTTCACTTTTGTTGACATGAGTGTTGTAGGGGTAGGTCGGAGAGGAAGAGACAGTTATTCGAAGTGGAAGTCAAGCGGAAGGAATAATTCGTCTGAGGATAGGACGAGCCCGTCCGTCATTGCTTTTTGGCTGAAATTCCCCGCGCTTGACTTATTTCACCGCTTGATTAATGTCGGTATGTCTTGCCGCTTTATTGGATTTGGTTATTTCTTATCCCTGGCTCGGTGGTCTTGTGTTAATTAAACCCACCGCTTCGGGATGAGGAGGCGTCTTTTTGGATTTTGAATGTCTCCGGACAATTTGGCCTGCTCTTCCCCCAGACCCCTACTTCGTCGTAAAATTAGTCGTGAAGACGCCAGAATACTTTTCGTCACCCTCAAATTCCGACACGGCCTCCCTATCACTCTGAAATAAATGCACATAAAGGGTTTTAATAATGTCTCCAGACTCTTTGATGGAAATGAATTTGACTGGCATTTTCACCGCCGTCAAATATGAATTCGACGGAAACTGACGCGACGTCTCGAATTAAGGACAGGTTCTCGGAAGGGCTGCCCCTCACGTCCTATTCCTTATCTTTTTGAGGACGATGGTTAATTTTTTTTTAATATTCAGGTTACTTATGGAAAAACGAATCATGTACCCGTTAGTGTAAACAAAATCCTACTTTTCCTCAGTGTTTATGTCTCAAAAAATTACTTTGTAGGCTCACAAAGTTATTTTACATAAAATTAAATTAATTTTGTCTCATTTTAGAGCTCATTTTTCTAATAATGGAAGCCGTTTACCATGGGAATTGGCACGGCTGTGCGCTACGGAGACACGATATCAAAATAATGAGGACGTTCTAACTCATAGATTGCGTCAGAAATTTTACGGTGGGTATATCGTATGTTTTATCAATTTATTAATAGGAATCAATTCATTACTCACCGTAATACTTCCTCTGAAATCGTACATACAAAAACCTTCGGTTGCAGAGGGATTTTCAGCGGAGGGCTTATTATTATTGTTATATATAATTCAGTTACAAGTTGACCCTATGGTCAGGTGGTAACTTAAAAATACATGTAAAGGTATTACATAAAACATATTTATAAAATCACTCCCTCAGTGATTCAATCCGAAGGTTGGTTTTTGATAGGTGAGAGTAGAGCTCACCCCGGACTAAGCCATATGTAAAATTCACACATTCAGGGTAGGGGGGCCAGTTCCTTTCCCTGGGCCACCTCGCACTCCGAGGATGTTTTTGTCCAGGGGCGTCCAAAGGCTTCACCTTCGGTCAGTAGCCAAGCGCTCTACCCAGTAGGCCACCACGCTCCCTTATTTATAAAATAACAATGCGAATACATGTCATGGATTAGAGTATTTTTGCGAAGTACCTGACATTATTAGGAAATGGATTGAAAACATTGGCTCCTAAGCCATTCCATGCATCCACCCCTCTGTTCAAAAAGGAGAATTTCCCCCAGTTAGTTCTCTGTTTGGGGGACTCGATTTTGTACCCATGGTCCTTCCTAGAGAAGTAAGCCGGATGTCTTAGCCTCCCTGTGATATCCACCCAGGCAGTTTCCCCAACATATGCTTTATGTATGGCCTTCAGCCCCGAGATATTCCTCCTCTCTCTCAGCGATTCCCATCCTAATTTAGCGATCAATGCACTAACACTAGTCAAGTGTATGCCTCAAGATGTATGTAGATATATTTAGATAATTATTGAGAAATACAGTCAAATAAAACAGTTTTTGCGTTATTTATATTACCTCATCTACTTCATGCAAACTAAGAATTAAATATCAATATAAAGTTCGAATATGGTGTCTATTATGATCAGGGAAAAATGTCGCTCTAACTACCTTTAAGCGTCTTTATCTTTTCTCTCGATGCGCCTTCGCACTCGTCTTGCGTGTCCTTTTGCAAACTCCTCCTCGGACCCTTTCCCTTTTCTGCCCTTCCGTGCTTGGAGGCGCGGTGTCATCTTCCTCCCCCACACCCACTGGTCTCTCTCCCTCTCCCAGGATATTAATTCCCGTCGACCCTTCGCGAAGAATTCCTCAGATGCTCGTTTTCACTTCTTCCTCGTCTTCCGTCTTCTCCTCGTTATATCCTCACGCCGCATGACAACTCTCGCGGGATTCCATCCTGACGTTCGACCTTAACCCCGTCTTCCGTGAAATTTTTAATTACGGAACCGTTTTTCTCTACCTTGCCTCGTGAGACAGCTAGCTCCCACTCCTTATCCGCCATCTTCTGGTTAGCGTTTTTTTGGTAACTTCCGCGGAGCGAAGAAAGTAATTGAATCAGTTTTTTTTTAGGTTTTCAGAGTGTTATGGGCATATTGAACTGGCTCACCTTGAGTGCACATAAAAAATATGTCAAAAAAAATTCTTGGACCACATTTAATTTACGTGCATAGTGTGTATGCGTTGTCACGCACCATACTGGCAGTAGTGAAAATGATACGAGAATTATATTTCAAATTTTTTACTAAATTAAAGCTTGTTATGACTAGAGTTTGCGGCACGATATTCGAACTTTAGAGGAAATTATATGGCAATATGTTTTCTTCGAATATTGGACTCAGTGTGATATCTTGGTATTTGTTAGCAACAACTTTAATAATAAGAAATGTATTATTTCGTGTTTAGAAGAATATATGTTCATATTGAATCGAATTATTACGAAATATATTTCTTGTGCCCTAAGGCTACGTGTTGAAATAGTGATGAATTCCCAAAAAAAACATCGGTATGATGCAATTTTTTCACTTTCATCTATGGATATCACTAATGAGAACACGTATGCAATGTTTCACGCAAATCTATGCATAAACAAAAATCGCTCTTTACCACCTTAATCCTAAGGCATCACGATCATCCATGAGCGATTTGGCATTCAAACCCGCAACCTTTTTTGTTTAGTGGTACGAAAAAATTCTGAGCTAAGCCACATCTCCGGTCGCTCGTTAAGTTTTAAAGGCGATGGGAGAGGAAAGGAAATTTGCAGCGGAGATCCGGAGGAGGCAGAGAAAGTGGATCGAGGAAGTGTTGAGAGGCGATGGTATGTTGAAGATAATAAGGGAGAGCGCTTAGCAAAGGGGGATGAGGACGGAAGAGGACAACAGTTTTGAACGACGTATGGAGAGGCAGAAAGTATGATAAGAGTGTGGCCGAGGAGGAACTTATCATTAGGCCTGTGGTTCTCAAGATTTTTTGATCAAATCCCCCGTTGCACCGTAGCTCAGAATATTATTCCCCCTTCCCTGTATACATTATGAATAATAATATAATTCCGTTATTCCGACATTATGCGCATTTTTAAAATTCGGTTTTAATCAATGCCATTCAATAAACCTTCTTGACTGCCATAAATTAAATTTGTTTCAAATGAAAGATCAAATGAAGTTGGGATATTGAGAATTGAATGCCGCAGCCAATGTAAAACTAACCACATTTTTACAGTTTATACATAGTCTACAGAGCATCATATATTGATGAATATTGGTCCCAATTCATCTCTAAATCCCCTTGAATCACCACCAAGTGGAATTCCCCACTAGTCGAGAACCCCTGTTTTAGATAGGTAGATAGCGTTTTCTGGAAAGTTCAGAATTGACCCTGCTAATCAGTGGGTATTTTTTGCTAACCTGCCAACCAATTGGTAGAACACCACATCAGCGAGTGGTGTCGTAAAGAGCATATATGGAACTTGTTGTTTAGAAAGAGTACATCAATATAACTAGTGGTACAAAATTTCTTAAAATCAAAATATAAAGAAAGGTTTCTCTCTCCGTTGGAGGATAGTTCTCGTCAATTTCTTCGTTTTTGTCGTATTAGGTAGCGTCAATGTCGTGCCGTTGTGACCGCACCGAGGTTGAAACAGTCGGCCTGGTTAAACCGGATATTTTGTGGTCACGGCTGTATGACTGCCGTGCGTGTATTCCCACTGCCACGGTGGTTGTAATTTGAGCACGGGTGTAGTCGAGTGGAAATTATTTTGTCCGGTGCCTTGTGGCGAACGACGTTTTAGCATTCCGCGGTAAGAAGTGGTCTAGGCCGTTGTAACAACAAAGGATCCTGTGCATTCACCAATTTTCAAGTCCATTCTGAGTGCTCTGCGAGTGTTACTGAGATCATATTGATATTTTATCCAAATATGGGTCGGATTTCTGATGGTCTTTGGGTGTTGCTTTTACCGTGGAGAACGTAGCCTAAATGAGCGTATTGTTGAAACCGTGCAGCACGATAGCACGAAGGAAATATTGAAGACATTGGACCGTGCCAACGGCCACGTTCAGTGAATCAATCGTGCGGGTGATACGCCGAAGACAGCTATTAGTTTAAAAAATAGCGAGGGATCAGTGATGATTTTTGTATGATATGGCGTATAGGTTCTATATGGAAATGATAATAGGATTCTAAAGAACTGATAGGTGCGGGTTTTTATTTGAACGTTTGTACGTCCACTGCCTAATTACAGTTTATTTTTATTTTCCCTTATCAAAGGGTTGCCATATGGGTGAGGTAAACAATTCAGGACGTCGGTACGCCGTAATTTCAGTAAAAGGACATAATGATGAGTCTTTAGATTTTTTAAATTTTACATGTCGACATTCAAAATAAAAGGCTTAGCAAACTTGTTATTTTACATAATTTACATATAATTATTTTATGCATTTCCTCGGCAATTATTCCCATTCATTTCTCCTTTCATTATAGCTTTCAGATTGCTTTTATCTTTCACAATTTGATTTTTCACGCTCTCAATTCACATTAATCTGATCTATTCTTCGATGCATGTACGATTGCGAATTTCTAGAGAGGATAAAACGAAATGGTTGCTTTTTAGTCCGCCGCCGCTGGCCTGAGCCCGCTCCCAATTTATTTTTTTCCACGTTGAAGTTCATCCTGGCGCTCGGCAAAAACTTTTGGAACCCTTCCACGACATTAACGACGTATCATTCGAGGAGTCCCGTGCATGAGCAAACCTCACATCCATCGTCCGAGACCTCCAGTTTCGCCTATTTTTTTCGCACCGCGACCTTTGGCAAAGGGACTGACTCTTCGCGATTTCCTTTCTCTTCCTCTGCTTCCCTATTCATCTTCCCCCAGTTTCAACCTCCCTTCCTCCTCTTTGTGTCCTTTTTTCCACGTGATCCTGCGAAAAGGGTTACTCTTCGAAAGCGAAATGCGCAACAATTCTTTTTTTGTCTCTCTCTCTCTCTCTCACCAGACCTTGAAAATCGTATTTTTTTATTTAGCGTAAACATTTATCTCCGTGATCACACGTGGCAGATTCGTGATGCACGGGCAAAATATTATGAGAGCACCGGAAACTCGTCTCTGCTGTGCGAAAAAAAATAGGTTTTGCGTTTATCATTTGAGAGGAGCAGTTGAGTGCTGGTCTTAGATGATTCAATCCTGGGATTTTCTGTCCTTGAATGCCTCTTATCATTTTGATTTTCCTCGAGGCTTGTGTTACAGAGGTATTACGTGCTACTAATGCCTAACTTAGTCGTACGGTTATGAATTTCAAACAGTTAAGGTAACAGGATATTTGGTAGCTGATATTTGTCCTAATATTGCAGTATTTAAGTTTAAAAAGTGTTTCATGCAGTTAGCGGTAGCAGCAGATCTCGTGATGTTCTGTAGAAGAATTAGCTAGCTCTTTACACCCTATGGTGGGTACTAATTAAACTTCCTAGTCCAAAAACGTACCACTTCTGTTATCGATGGGGTCAAAACTTTACTTTCGCAACGAAAGTTTCTAGGTTATGTATCGATATCTACGTCATAGCAGAGTTTAATTCCCTAACCGTTAAACTATGTAACTTTTTATCGAAAAATCTTCCATTGTTTTTGCCTGAATTTACCCTAACTGTTTGCAATCATAGTTATTTTACGATTCGTATCCATGTAGTTTCATAGTATCCTTGTCCGTGGGAATTTTTCCTGCAAAGGAAAAAATGTATAAAAGTAATGGCTCATACAAGAGTAGTGTACACGGCAGCATATTTTCTAACGGACTCAAATGTAATATCCATAAGTATATGTATGCTTCAACCAATGATACTGATGATTTCTTTAAAGAATGAGCCAATATTTTGATAAGTCACGTGATCCAAAACAGATGGTCAATGCTATCATATGTATTTATGCTAAAGGTGAATAAAGAATATTATTATTATTATGATGTCACTGCATGGTACTACTTCTCTGCTCTAACAATTATTTCAACAGGAAGTATAAAACCATATTTGTTCTTTGTAGTTCATAGTTTACAAAGGAAATAAAAGCGACTATTCCCGTAAAAATGTGAAAAGTCGATCAAACTTAACCTGGAGACGTGCCTTATTACCGGCAGCGATAACGTTCCGTGACGTCATCATCCACCGGGTTCCCGATGTTGTAGTGTTTCAACGTTGCCAAGCACGCGTGATTTTCAGCAAAAATTATTTTTATAAAAGAACGTCTTATTACTAGCGATATCGTTCCATGACGTCATCAACTGGATTCCCGTTGACGTATTGTTTCAACGTTGCCAATCACGCGTAGTTTTTATAAAAGAGCGTTGTTTTTAGTCGAAACTGAAGCCGTGTATTTTTTTAGAGTGTGAACTTCACATAATTGGGGACTTTGAAAGCAGTAATGGATGTTCCCCATTGTTATTTGCCGCTGGATGTGCCGTATTCAACTTGATGGTTCTCGAGTCCCGGGCGTGGGAGGTTTTCGCGGGGGTGCACTGTTGCCCTCGCACGCCGTTGATGGGCCTACTGTGTGTGTGTGTTACTGTGCCAAGGGAACGATTTGCGGTCGAGAGTGGCGAAAACACAATAATGCTGGGCAGGAATAGAGCCGAGTGGGAGAATGAAGGGGGAGTTTGAGTGGTGTCGCTACGACCCTCGTATTTTCAGCGTCGCACTCCCTTGGAGATTTTGACCTTCGAAATTTCATTCCGACGCAAACGAAAAAATTGTAATGCATTTACGTATTCCGTATTCATACTTTTGTCCGCCCTGACTTAATTTCCGTTTGCGAATAAAATAATATGAGCGTGTCGCTTATATAATTTTATTCTTCTTTTTCTCCTCCCCGCTTCTTTTCATATCGTATCTCTCGATTTTGATTGACGTTTTCCTCCTTTGAGCCATTCAGTTTCGAAAAAACCGCTTCTAAAGAGTATCGCACGTCGCAGAGATGTTGGAAATATGTGGTTAAGGGCATCTGGAAACACTCTCTCACGAAATCAATTCGTTTGTAATAAAGGAATTGATTGCGTGACTTTAACCGTTAATTGTAAGAGGAATATCCAAACCATCGCTATAAGGGAAGCCATTAATGTGGAATTCAACTGATAATCGACCGCCAAAATAAGGGAAAATCAGGAATTCATTTTTCCTCGAACTGGTTTGGGCCACAGATATTTTATAACGAATAAAATGAATAAATAATGGTATTGTTAGAACATTGTAATTTTATTTGATGATTTTGTCTCAGGACTGATGGCCTGGAACTTATACATGACGAAAGAAGGACTCTGCGGTTCTTTACGCTGATAAATATATATAATTCGACCGGTGCTAACGTTTTTCATCATTATTATTATCAGGGACTTGATAATGTTGTAAAACGTCACAGCCGGTCGCATTAAATATTTCTCACTGTCAGTGGAAAGCTTCAATGGGTTTCTCATCCATCAGACTTATTTATTTGAACTACGGCACGAACACCAAACGGTAATAAGGTTGTTATATTCCATTGTGTAATTCCATTTGATGTAACGATGATGGAACGTAATCAGTGAATTATCAGTCAAAATTCTGTACTTGTTCAACCGTCACATTTGAATCGCATATCTGAGTGGCAATCGGAATTTTTTGGATTCCTTCCAGGATTCCGACTCATGAGAACAACTTTCTCAATATATTTATGCCTCTCTTCCGGCGAGAAAAAATTTTGGCCATCTGGGAAATAAGAAAAGGGGGAAATTCTTCAAGGTGGAAGGACTTCGGGCCACTCAGTAGTTCTTTCACTTTCGCCGGGAGAGTGGCACTTCTGTGTCGCGTCAGTGATTCGTAGTCGAGCGCGAAGGGATGGGACCCAATTTTTGCGAACTCTTCGCAGAAGGGTAGGAAGGAAGGTCGGGAGTAATTTTGGGATGCGGCCTTCCGTGTTCATTTGTTTTTATTATTTTCCATTCGTTGTTTTTTTTCCTCCTCGCAAGAGCCCATCGTCGTTCTTATCGGGTTTCCAGTTCCCGAGTTCTTCCTTGGAAAGTGTCGTAGTGGTCGGGAGAGAGAGAAGATGGATCGTTTGAAGCGAGAATAATGTCCTCGTTGAAGAGGGAGACGTCTATAGTCAAGGAGCGACACCTCGCTCCACTTCTCGTTGTCTCAATATCGCCTGCCATCCTCTCGTCGCTTAATCACTCGCCCGCTCTTGCTTTTTATTCGCGACCCCGACGCGTGTATAGTATTTTTAAACAGCGCGGCTCCTTCTTTCCCGCATAGACATAAAGTTAATACAGAGGTCGCTGATACTACTGTGGATTACGACTGCGAACATGTATAGGTACTGTAGAGCGCGCTGCCACGCGCAATATTCCTATTGCTAATGCCGCGACTACGCTGACCACTTGAGTGTACACTTAAGCGCATTTTCACTTAAGTACGCCGTGTAGAAGCCCTCTCACCACTTAAGTAACGGATCCATTTAAGTGGGACCCCTATTTAAGTCATTTAAGTGGACTTGGATGATATCGATTGTGTACCGTCGAGATGGTCGAAGTCTCGTCATCGATAAGTCGAGGAGTTTCGATAATCATACATATCATACATGTGTTTACATAATTTATATGAGGAGTTAAGTTATTGTGCGAGTGTTATTCTTCTTTTACATTTGTTTATGGGGTTATACGAGTCTAGGAATGTCTTCAGTTACCGGGCAAGGGCCTGCCACGATGGAAACACCGGTTCCCGATCAGTCACCGAAGTTAAGCATCGTTGGGCTCGGCTCGAGTTTGGAGGGGTGATCCTCCGATTCGTCAGAGTGCTTGCTGTTCCCCCTGTCTGCTCGTGGCAGACAGTATGTGCGAAATGACCTGAGCCGTCAAAGCACGTTAAACAAAAATACTACTACGTGGTCTTCAGTTACTTCTCTGGCACATAATTTTTTCGCAATGCAAATTTCTTTCCATTAACACTAGGTAGCGCAGAGGTAGATATAATATCTGTGTGTAGACGCTCGCCTGCATTTAAATGCTGCTCTTAAGTACACCTGTAGTGTATACGAGGCATTCCGGGGTCATTACGAGGTGATTGTTGTGACGTCAGACACGGTAAGGTTCGTAGACTTTTAATGGTGTAGTCCCTATACCTCGTGGAGTATCCGAATAAAATCACTCTGAAGGTATAGCGATTGTGTTAATAAAGCGATTATGAAATGCAGCATTACTGTACATGATTTAATTACTAATAGAAAGGGAGGAAAAGCTGTTTTTCGTTACACTGTCACGTATTAGTTAAACTAAGAATTAAAATTTGTTGACTATGCCTACCTGGAAACGGAGCGGAGTGATGGGTATGCATTTGTGTAATATAGTTCTTAGAATAATTTAGATCCGTTTCGACTGCGTTCTACGGTCATGGACTAGGTTTTCTTTTTCTCTAACATAATAATTATTATTATTTAACCTACGTTAACCGGTAAAATAATAATAATGACTTATCGTAGGGCGGAAGAAAGCCCAGTCCATAAGCGTGGAACGCAGTCGAAACAGCTCAACTACTCTGTGAATGTTACTAAAAATGTGCGAAATTCACCATTAAGATTCACCAGTTGCGCGGTAAAATCACTGATGGTTCGAGATCATGAGCCACTTTCAACAATGTAACGTAGTCTTCCAGATAACACTGATCGAGTTTAAAACAAAAGTACCTTGCCCTGTAGGATTCGAACCCAGATCCCCTGAATTCGCACCGAGTGCTTTCCCAGTTACGCTACGAAATCTAGTGGTTGAATTGGGTAAGCGATCACTTCAATTCGGTGTATCTGGGTTTGAATCCCCGTCCAGGCGTATCATTTTTTCTTTGTGAATTTTCGTCATGTATTTCCACAGCGGGAGGCTCCGTTTAAGTTCCTCCGACGGTTGCTCCTTTAGTATTTGAATATGAAATATACTTTCTTGTGAAACGTTTCCCTATCCTTACAGCAAATTCGATCGCTCCGATTGGTATCACCCTATGCAACAAATTTTCAAATTGTACGCAGCTAATAAAGAGCATACTTAAAAGAATGTTATTTTTCTCGAAAATCTGGGTGTTTGCTGAGAGAAATCTCGTAAGTTAAGCATCATCTTTTGCAAATTAAAATTCTTTCTCTTAAACTTTTCCGAAAATTCCTTTTGGAGTTTCTTTTTTGTTTTAACAAGTGAATCTACCATCGCTACTGTGCGCTTATTGATGAGTCGCGTGAGGAATTTATGCTCGCTACGCAGTAGCGATGGATAGTACCTCTTCCTTCAATTTATACCTCCTTGGTCTTTTGGGAAGTCGCCGACAGTCGTATTTTGTTTTCTGTGAAGCCGAAAGAATCGCTAAAAACGAAGATTTTCCTGTCCACCACCTCGTTCACAGCCGTGATGTTTTACCCGAATGTTTTCTTATGGTTTTCCACGGTCAAACTTTGAATCGAATTAGCAGATGCTGGAGCTCTTCGAGATCTGAAGGGTTATTGCCGAATTAAAGAAAGAGGCGAGCACTCCGAAAGCTCTAGTCCCATAAAACTATAGAAGTTCCGTCAAGGAAGACGTTTTATGTCCTTGGCAAGGTGTTGGATGTCCCAAGTTCGGCCCTGCCCTACATTTTATTAATGTCCAAAGTCACGAATAATGTGTACACTTGGGAACATCATGTGCTTCAAGGCCTCTTTTTTTATTACGGAAGCTATTATTAATGGCTTGTCTTCAAAGTGTTGCACTTACCTTCAAACTATTGCATTTATCTCAAACCTAACAACTTATGAAATCAATCAATATTTCAGCTGCTACGTAAAATTGAATAAATGTTGAAATTAAGTACATTTCGTAACTTCATTTTTGCTTTTTCTGTTTCGTATCGACCGGTATTGGTTGCAATTCATTGCAATTGATTGCAATTCATTGTTAAAAATTGCAATCATCTGATTTCATCCATATATTTTATATATGTCGATCTCATTAAAATTCGAGATACCTACGTCCTAAGTTTTTTCCAAGTTTTTAATCCGGCCATTGGGCGTTTATTTCGTATTTATTCGTATCATCAGCGTGTTTTCTCCGTGTATGAGAAGGATTAATGTGAATTGTCTGGTATGAGGACGATATTTGGGTGAATAAATTAAGGCATGCTTCCATATATATTGCATTGTTGTTGTTGCTTAACTCTTTGCCAGCACTGAGAAGCCATGTTTTAATAAAAAGGATATAATTTTTGTCATAGGAGACAAAAAAATATGCTCAACCTTTGAGCGTAATAATTAATGTTCGCCCTTTATTGTAAATTTTCTTCTTCCGTGGTCTTAAATAAATAGTCGGAACGCAATATTGTATTTTGTATAGCTTTATGAATTATGTGCTTGTGTTATATTTTCCCCTTATATGTAGCAGTATGTATCAACTACTATGATGTATAGCTGAAGTAATAATTCTTGTCTTCTGGTACTTCATTTGTGGTTGTGAAAGGGTCTGAGCTCTGAAACGCGAGTCTCCTAAGACTGTTTGTTATGTATTCAATTGTATAACCTACGTGGATTTATCACCCGTTTTAAGTGAATTTTCCAAGACACCAATATTATCGTTATAAGTTAGTGTTTCTTCGACACGTTTATGCCACTGCTTCTTAAAAATAAAGTTGCTGCATAAGGAGAATGTGTTTCACCATATAGTATCCTTGAAGGCATTCAACCTTTATACACGCTGCCGTTATACTGGTTGCATAAACAACTTACGTCACAGGCCAATCCCGAATTGTTTGTAAATATGCCGCCATTTTTTCGAGATTACGTGCTCACAGACGAGGGAAATACTAATTGAACTCTTGATAGGGTTAATAATCAGTGAAACTTCAAATGTTACTCTAATCAGCTCAGTGGTCTTGGTTTTATCAGCGCACAAACAAACAGACAAACTTATGCCATTTTTGTGCTCCTAAACTGAGATATGAAGTTAACTGTTATATGTGCGATAGTTTCGCTGCAGTTTTCAAATATGTTGATCCACGGTGGCGCTCGCATATGTTGAACGGAAATCCGTCTTGATGTTGCGTTGATTACTTTGCGTTTATTTTTTTGTGCGTAGCGTATAATAATAGCCGGCCCTGGACTTTTTGTGGTAGTTTCTCTGCAGTTGTCTAATATGTTGACCCAAGATGGCGCTCGCATATGTTGAACGTGCGTATGCGTGTTCTTACATCTTCAGTGTTATTTATGTTGAATTAGTTGCATACAATTTTTGTTCTTGGCGTATTAAATAATAGCCGACCCTGGACTTCTTCGTGGTTATTTTTAGCTCCAAACCAAACTCGCTCACAGACCGCCATACGGTCTCGCAAAACCCCTGGTTCCCGCTCCCCCCATCCTCCGCGCCACAGGGGCAGCAATGGTCCTCCCTTCCCCTCAAATGCATGCACCTATGCTTTCCGTTCGTGGAAAATTCCACAGGCTCTGGGGAAGAAAGGATGAGTGTCCGGGGGATGGGTTTTGCGAGGGAACTAGGCGGGGGATTGGGAAGGGGGTTGGCCGCCGGTATGCGCCGGAGAGGTCGGGCTCCCCCTTGTTGTATGCTGCGGGGGTGGCTCAGTCCGTCAGACTGGGGGTGTGGGTTGAGTAGGAGAGGGGAAGAGGAATGGGGAGTGGGATGGGAAGGCGTAGGCGCCAGACCAGTAGGGGAGAGGAGGCGAGTCTGTGGGTGGGGCCGCTAGATGGAAGCACGGGCTTGGGGAATTTTTTTTTCATCACCATCCATTCCCGCTTCTTCCCCTCCACGAGCGTCGTGTCTTCCTCCCCTATCTTCCCCATCCCACTTCCTCCTTGTTATTCCGCTCCTCCCTTCCCCTCTAACCTACCCCCCCCCCCCCTTACCAACCGCCGCCGCCTTTCCGTGGCGAAAGCGGACGGCTTTACAACCAGTGCAGCATTCGTCGCCGAACTAAACGGTCGTGTTCAGCGCAAAGCAGCAGCCCAAACCAGTGTGGATTAGGAGAGTGCTCCGAAAAAACACTTAAGAAGATTCACGGATTACGTTACAGTTTTTCCTGCCTTTTGACTCGTCGTGTTTAGACGCAAAAGGTGAGGATTCCTGGTCATACCAGCGTAGTTGTGCGTGAGAGTACTCCCTTTCGAGGGTTGTGTCCTTTGAGCGGTCGTCCCAGTAGTGGTGAGAAATTTTCGTCGGGCGTGGTGCCGATTCAAACACTAGACCGACGCGCTTTGGTCAACCCAGTGGAGCTCCGAGAGTTTCTCTGTTTTGATCGCGTTGTTGTTGTAATTCACTTTCTCGCGCTCTTAGCTTTGTTTCCGTAACAGCTTGTTACGCTTGCTTTAAGTGAGAAAAGTAACTCCGACCGGTGTCGAAGTTGAATTCTCGACTGTTATTGGAGACGCGGGCTTCGGTCAACTTAAAGATTTTGTCTCCTCTGCGAGTGCTATAGGCTTGTGGTGTCTCTTAGTTTTCTAAGTTCCGCTCGTGTTTAAGTCCCGGCTTTAATCGAGCTTCTTTCTCTTTATTCCAGTGCCATCCAACATGTCACTAACCAGTGTGCAGCCCCACGATCCATTCGGGAGGAGGAGAAGAATTATCAAGTAAGTTGTGGTGAAACTCCTTGTTTTTCTCTACGCGTTTGGGTACTTGTTCGCTCCGTTCATGGCTCCTCCGCAGTTGTGAAACGGTTCGTCGCTCTCATAAAAACAAAACTCCGGATGTGGACGGGGAGGATTCTTCTCCCAGATTGGAGCGGGAAGTTATTTTTTTTCTCTGTGGATCGATTCGTTGATTTTTGGCGGAAATTCCACCTCAATCGTATCGCTGGATGCGACTTTGGAAAGTCGGCTGAAGCGTTTCCCGTATGGACTCAACCGACTGGAACGCTTGACCGGTGATGCCCTATCCAGCCAGCGACTCGGCGTACTGTAGCCTGCTTCCGCTGTTTTTGAAAAGGCGCGCGAATTCTTGATTGTTGGGTTGCATAATCTAGCCAGGGAAAATATAAATTATTCGTTTCAATTAGTGTGCCCAGTTCATGCGTCCACGTTCAACATCGAAATGTATTGTTACGTTTTTTTAAAAGTAAATAAACATACGGATATACTAAGGATTAAAAGCATGGCATGAATCCTTGTGCGCTCCTATCCTCTGATTTATGAGCGTGACAAGATATGTATCTGATTTGTTTTTACAATATTTGAGTAATCTAGAACGGATTTTTGGTAGCCTCAAGGCTTCGAAAAGCGAGTCTCTGTTAGTAGTTGGCGTTGACGCTCCCTCGTTTGTGTGTGTTACGAAGCGGTTCAGTTTTAATTGCTCTCATTGGAGTGAACACCTGTTCGTGGAGGTCGTTTTGTGTTCATGGAATTACCCGTCATTCTTGACTTGTAGAAAACCGAGAGACGTATAGGAATGGGACTATCATCCAAGGAAAAGTCTAAAAGGCCTTCAATTGGAGAGAAAAAAGCTTAGAATACATATACTTACATCGGAAGTGTGGACATGATAAGGAAAAATGATTTATCCCTCGTGTTTATACAACACCCTCGACTTTATGTGCCATGTCTGCCTGGATTACTTGTAATTTGTGGTTGCTGCTTCAATTTTCAACTCCCTAAAAAGCACAGTGAGGAAACATTAAACACAACTTAAAAATCGTATAAATTAATTGCTGTCAACGGATTGGGCGTGAAAAAGTACGTAACATTCGGGATTTACCCAATTACATAAGTGCTAGAGTCGTCTCGCCAGGAAAGACTGTAACCCAAGCTGTAAGCCAAGAGAACCACGAAGCCCCCAAAATTCCAAATACCAGAAGTAAATAAACAAAGACCGATATCTTGGCAGCGGTCATTCACGTGTCAGTTCGCTGTTATGATGTAAAGGCAGCAAGTGTGTCAGATTTTTGTGCTTGAGAATCGGGGGAACGGCCTAGATAGTAATCTACTCATTGCGTTTGGACTGCAGTCATGGAAATCAAGGAAAAGAGGAAAGATTATAAAAAGGGAACATTCTAGTAAGTGTTTATCCAAGTGCATTCCGGGCTTAAATGTCGCGCGGGAAAAATGAGTTTTTGAGCTCCTATATTTGACAGTCAATCCCCCAATTTTTAATCGCTTTTGGCTTTTCTGCGGATGTAGTGTGGACGTAGTCTGGCATATCCGTATCAGCCACAGCCTCGCTCGTTGAGAATTTTTGTGGTAACCTTAATCTTGGTCTTTGACCTTCAATTCTCAAGCAGCCCCCTTACCAGTTCCTCCAACGGCCATATGATACACACGATGCACACACATCATTATTTGATGATGACCGTTGCTTACGTAAAACTTTTGCAAAACTCCTTTGCGAAAATTTTACCTTGATCGATGGGCGTAAGGTTTTAATTGATCGTGAGAAAGCATAGGTTTTATTTAAAAAATTAGCAGTTTTACAACTGAAATAGCCTAGCGTTTTTGCGGCAAATTTTGCCTGGAGCAGCATGCAAGCGACTATGATAGCCGTATCTAAAATAACCAACTGAACCAACTACGTTATTTCCACATTATTTACCGTTGTACCATGTTTGTTGTTATGTGCACACGATTATGCCGCAGCGCGCCGAAACTTGCGTCGTGCCATTGCGACGATGGTTACTGTGAAAACAGCGAAGTTTGCTCGTTTCAATTATGCATCAAGGATTTTCGGATGGAAGGGACGGCATACCGAGTTTGCGCGTGTACTACGCACCCACGTGTTTGACCCGCACCGTAATACTTGCTAAATAAGTCGCGGTAAAATGTCTTCCTGCGCTTTGTGATTATCGGAAGCGCGAGAGGCGAATAATGATTATGAAGGACGCGCCTGTCTCTTTCTTCTCAGGATTGAGTATGCACATTATTTTCAGCATCCGGCACCGTCTTTCACTCGTATCCTCGTGAATGACGCGCACCTGATTTCTATGCTTACTTCGGGGGGAAAATATGCTCGTGGTACATGCGTATATACAATACTAGTGATGTATTTTAAATAAGCCATCCACGAGTGAGATGGTCAATTGGTGGATATGTCAGAAAATTAACTCACAGGGATCGAATTGATGAGGTGGCTAGAGTACTTTCTCCCTATGCCGAGGGCTAGGGTTCGAGTACCGGCAATATCGGATATTTTTCAACTGATCCCCGTTCCCTACTTGGGTGCTACGTGGAGAGCACTTAGGTGCAGTACTCCGTCCGTCGGATGAAACGATAAATTGTGGAATCTAGCGCCTTTCGTATAAGAGTAGGCTAATGCCGGGTTTCTCTTTGCCCTTCCTCAATTCCTCCAAAACCAGCGTACCAACCTGTGCATAGTTGCGTAATGACCACGGATCTCAGTCGCCTCCATAATAACCAGTTAAACAGAAGATCAGGCGCGCGTCATACACGAGGATGTGTCTGAAAGGCAGTGCCTGGGACTCAGTTCCCGGCACAGTACAATATATCATATCATGGACGGAAAGAGTCAGACGTGTTCTCCATTATAGTTATTGCGATCTCGGTTCTCCATAACGCGTGCGCTCGCGCTATCATAATTTTTCAATTGCGCTCACTGGAGCGAAGGCGTGATCGCAATTCTGGAAACTTGTCATGTGCTTTAGATAAGCTAGTTTTAATTGATGGATTGCGTTCTTAATGAGGTTCGGTGGTTTCACTCAACTTAAGAGAATTCGACGAAACTTGTAGGAAGCATAACTTATGTTGTCTTAAATCTACCTGATTTTTTTCTGAATTATTTACCGCAGATTACTTAAGATATTTGATTGAGAAGTGGACAAAAAATTACATGGGTTCTTATGGGAACACAAGGTACGAGTAGCTTAATTCATCAAAAAGAACCTTTTTCTAGTTTTGAATAATAAAAACAAATAATAAAAATAAAGTATATCAAATGATTTTCATACATTATTCTATTGATGTTTTAAATTATTTTTGTTTTTCTTATTCTTAACTAGAAAAAAGTTCTTCGAAGAATAAAGCTAGTCGCTCCTCGCGTTCCCATAAGAACCCATGTAATTTCATGCCCACTTCCACATCAAATATCCTAAGAAATCTGCGGTAAATAATTTTGAAAAAATTCAGGTAGCTTTAGGAAAACATAATTGATGCTTCCAGCAAGTTTCGTCGTATTCCCTTAAGTTGAGTGAAACCACCGAACGTCCTTAAGACAGTAACTCTGAGCATTGCCCTTCTAGAGCGATTTGCGTTTTGGTTAACGACAACGAGAAAGAAGGAACAGTGATCCCATCACAGGCCGATGTCTCATTCCAACCTCTCCCGCTTCCTATTCAGTTACAACGTGCGAGGTAAAGTTATAGCTATTTTCTTGGTAAAAAAAATACTTGGCGTTTCTTACGCGAGGGGCACGTGAATACAGAACATCGTTTTCTCAGTGGTGGGCCTGATTCCATCTACTTTTAGAGAATTTACGGACGAAACGGGCTGCATAATTTAGTATGTAATGCATGCGATTCACGACTGAAATTTTCCTTTGCTGGAGGATCTTGGGAAATATACCACAGTGGTGGCTGAGCCGCCTTTGTGTGTGTTTGCATGCATGTGTCTTGACGGTCTCTAGTGGAAAGTGGGCTTGACCGCTCTCTCTCTCTGTGTCCCCCCGCAGCAACGGCCCCAAGGGCGACTCCCTTGAGGACGGGAGCGATATGGGCTCCGAGGGCCACCCGCACTTCCCCGAGGTGGTGCTGTCCATTGAGGAGGTCCGCGCGCAGCTCCAGGAGTCGTGCTTCTCCTGTGGCGTCTCCTGGCGCGAGGAACACGTGTCCCTGGACTGTGGCGAGTGCGGAGGCTACGCCCTCTCCAGGCCGTGCCCACGATGCAGCGGCCGGTGTCAATCTGAGTGGAGGCGCAACCTCACCCTGGTGAGTACAATTTTTTGTATCTTTATATGTATACATATTATTATTAGGGTGATCTACCGGTTGGGGTTGATTTTAATGAAAGTGAGTAAAAAGCCTTCAGATTTATACTGGCACAGGGCCCTATCTCCTTACACAATTTCCATCTACTTCTCTGCATATGACCTACTTTTCTTCCTCCTGTCCATAAAGTCTATTTATTTTCTTCCTCCTCTCTGCTTACCCAGCATCCTCCCCTCCATCATGGCCTTCGGCATCCCTTTGCCCCTCTTACTCTTCCACACATCATTACTCAAATACCCTCCTTACCAAGATCGTAATATCGACATACTATTATTTGTCTGATCTACCAGTTAATGTAGGTTCTGACTGGTGAGAGCACAAGTCTTCATGACTTTTATTTGGTCCCCTATCTTCTTAAAGAATTTCTCTCTTCCCCGCTTTCTCTAAGTCTTCCCCTCTGTATCACAACATTCGGTTTCCCTATCCTATCAGCCTATTTTCATCCTCTTCCCGGAGTCCAGGTTTGTGCTCCATTCAAATCTACTATATATCATTCAATATATAAAATGTAAATACCAATGTCTCGCTCACTGACTGATCATGATGTCTTTGAAACTACTGAAAGTATAACAATGAAATTTGCCACACAGCTCCATCTTAGTTTGTTTCACTTAGAAATAAAAAAAATTAGTATCAACTCTTAACGTAACTTTTTCTTAAATTGAAAGTGTATTGCGGGTATTACCTAGGGAATATCGCTGGGGCTAACTATCAGCCCATATGTATTACATTTATTATATTCCTTATAAGGTTGTGAGTATTACTATGCCAAAATTGAATGTTATCAGAAGAAAATCCTTGTCTTTATGGCTAAATGGGATAAAGTACAATTATTTATGCGGTGTGCAAATGTCATTTTAGCAAAAAACTGAAATCAGGATTTGAATTTATTCTTGATAATCATTTTCCAATTACATGAAGGTACTTACCCATCGAAGATACTGAGTTACCTACTAATAAATTTATTTATGAAAATAGCTTTTACTAGTCCATTGTTGTCATTGCATACTCCTTTCTGACATTGGTGAAAAATCGCAACCCCTTCTTATTTTCTCCCCAATTTTAACCATTGTATGACACCCAGGCTATCTAAAAGAGCTTTTGTCTGGAAAATGAGGTCCTCGAGTTTCATTGCACACTCCTAAAATACAGTACAATTTTTACTTGTTCCCTTCCTGTACCCCAAACATCAGTTTTGCTTATTGACTGATTGGCTTAGGTAGAGATGTAAACAATTTATCATAAACTTAGGATTGATACTTTCCTATTTTGATCCATAGATTCACTTAATTGTTTGAAGGTGAATTGTTTAGAATGATAATGAAAAATGTAATGTAAAAATTGTCAGGGTAATGTTATTATGATTCCACTCTTGTGGGTATACTAAAGATCTTGACAATATTACTGGCATTGTTCTCACCTTTTTTTGTCCATTTGCAGTCTCATGCCTCTGGCAAAGCTCGTTGGGAAGGTGTCTGTGGTCTTCCGGAGGATGAAGGTGCCCCGACTGCCGTTGTGTTGACCTCCCTCCGGGTCTTGGGCCAGGTGTCCTCTGAAGCTGACCAGCTGAGCAGTCGGCTTGGAGCCCTCTCCCCAATTTCATCATCAACATGACCACGAAGCCAGTCACCATTGGGTAAAGGAGTACCCAGAAGAAGGTGGAGCCACCCATCAGAGCTTAGCTACAGGGTTTCCAGCAAGGAACTCTGACAAACAAAAGACTGTTGACGTTCAAGCTGGTCACTCCCATGTGGTGCAGTGTGATGTGGAATGAAAGTGATTGAGAAAACACCAACAGACTCTTGTTGCATTGGCTGCTTTCGACTAGTGAATGTTTAGAGCAGTTGATCTGATCTTCACACGTCTCACAGAATGAATAGTGTATGAAGTAGGAGCTTTGCTGTGTCTCGGTAAATAGAAGTGATAAAGAGGAATTGACTTCCTTTTTAAGTGAGTGATAGACTAAGGTTCTGTCTGCATGGACCAGCATCATCATTATGTGAGAGAATGTAAATACTAAGTAGGATAATGCAGGGTGGAGGACAGCATTGTAGCTTTGCGCTTGCAGTAAGGGAAGCTGACCGTATACGTTTTGCTTTAATTTTTACACACATATGAATGTTGTCTTTCGGGGGTCATTTTTCCTTTCATTTGGTTTAATTCCTCTATTTTTTACTGTGCGTTGTTTCTTACTGTAATTGCTTAGTGATAATGCAGTCTTCATATTCAGCACCAAGCTACCAACTTCTTGTTTTCAATCCCTAGACATTATCATTGCAATCAGTTGCATAAGTGAGATTTTGTTTTTTTATGGCCCCATCATTTAATTGTTAATGACTTATTTTTGTGTTAAAATAATGCTCGCCTTAGCAAAGGTTTCCATGCCATCTCTGTGCAAATTACATCATAAAGAGAGGTCGTGTTGATCCTCTTGGTCTTTGCTGTTACCCCACGCATTGCTCATAACCTATGTGAGTGCTATTCCTTGCTTTCATTTTTGTAATGCTTTTTGTACCTCCAGGGTCAAAATTTCTAGTTGGCCTTTTTTCAAATTTTGTTTATGAAAATGTTGTAAATGAAGCATGAGATAATATGTTAAGCAGTTGAGGATGTATGATTGAACCTTCCTCATCTCATCTCTTGTTGAGTTTTGTTTTGTCATCCTTATTAGAATTTGAAAGCTGTTTGAAATATGCATATTGAAGGGCATCAATGTGAATAATACAAGTATTATCAAGTGCCAACATCCCATTTCGATGGGTCATGTATCCTTGTCTGTAGGAAATTCCTAGGTGATATATGATAGGCATTTACAGATATGTCTAGAGTTATTTTAAGAGAGGCTGAGTGATTCTGAAAGCAAACATCTTAAGCTTACCTCCATAATCGCAAATTTTGGTGATTTTGATTGAGACACACGTGTTCTTTGATTTGATTGATGCTTTTATACAATATTCTTATTTATGCTACGACACAAACATGCGTCATTGTCTTCTCCTTGTGCTGTTAATTATCTTTCAAAGACTGACTGACTGATTGTATTAATGGCTGTAAATAATTTATGTTTCAGTGCTTTTGTATCGAACACCCTCTTATATACTCTCCAAAAGATCTTTTTATGTAACCATTCTCACCTTGTCATTTTCCATTACTTTTTCACTAATTTACTCTTTCCTGATCAAAAGCCTTGGCACGTCATGTGAACCAGGTGCCCTACATTGTACAACACACAGATGGGCACAGGGAAAAGTAAATAATGTGTACTCATTTAAGACTGTTGTTTGTACATAGCCTGCATGATAAGCAGATTGTATAGATTAATTTTATTCAAAATATAAGGTATCTACACTAAGATACAATGACTTTTTTATTGGAAACCACATCCCACCTATTCCTTCCACGTGCTTGAATAAAATTGAAGTTTTTATTTTCCTCAAAAAGCAAAAACAGTTCTGGTAACCAATTGCAGCACTTTGCAAGTCACTATAATTAGTAGTTTTGGACGTTACTTTATGGAATAGTTTCTTATGAGAAAGAAAAAATTTATTTTTGCTGCAACTCAGCCTAGGTCTTGACTTAGGTAGTCATCTTCACAGAATGTATGTACTTAAGGTGTTTTTCTGTACAAAGTTATCTCGAAACCCAGGTCATATTGGTAGGTCAAGTTGTGATAAATATTTTTGTCGAATCAATGAGTTACTGTTTTTCATTCTAATGAAGTCACTGTGTCAACCCATTTGCTATCAAATTTTGAGGATACTGGGAATAGACACGGTATAGCCTTTTATGGAATAACCTGCTAGTGCACATTAGTGCAATTTTCCACAGATGAAAAATCATTCGCCTTGACTGGTATTCGAATCCGGATCCCTCAATTTCACATCAAGTGCTTTATCCAGGCTATCGAGGCATTATCCTCCCCTGTGGATAATTGAGTGTTTTATCTTACTTGTCTTGTTCCTATAAAAAGCTCAAATATCCACTGGGGAGGAGGATGCCTCGGTAGTTTAACTGGCTAAAGCACTCGGTGTGAAATCAAGGAATTTGGGTTCGAATCCCGGTCAAGGCAAATGTTTTTTTTCTGTGGAAAATCGCACCATTTACTCCCAGTGAGTCGATCTATCAGCCTTGGGTATCAGTGGGAAAACTGCCACCAGCTGATATAATAATAATAATTCTTTATTACGGGCAGGTGCCCAATTTCCAGAAGTGACATGAATACATGTAGCATATGATTATAATAATGCATAAAATGATAATACACAACAGAGAGGGGAAAAAAAGATACACATTCATAGATAAACATAGATACACAGTATAAAAAGTAATAAGAAAAAAGTCATAAACTTTCAAAACAAGTCATAATTAATCAAAAAAGAAGTAAATTTGTTCGAATAAAAAAGCTTACAAAATTCTTTAACACCACATAGTCTTAATCTGTTAGGCCTTGTAGAGTGAATGGATAAACCTTGTAGTAACCTTCTCCTATAGACATCCTGGGAATCTAAATGTATATCAACATATGATATAAGCAAATTATACAATCTTAAAATGCGGACAATAGGTAGGTTCATTAAAAAAATAATTTCTACGACAATATTTGATATAATATATCACCTAATTAAAGAATAGAGCAATTGACAAGTAAATTAAATAAAGGTTAATCCAACTTATCAATAGAAGCAGAGGAAATAGACTCATATGCATGCATTTCGGTCATCTAGGTGACCATCAGCATCATTCTGACATTATTTTTCATGATTTACTTCCTGAATTTATACCTCATCTTTGAAATATTAACCATGGTAAAATAAATCCATGTAATTAATTTTTTTAGTTAAAAACTATATAGAAGTGACCATGGAAGTCATTGCACACCCTGCCAGGAATTAACTGGCAATGACAGGGTTAAACATTGAAAAAAATGGAATTCTCCTTTTGTGAGGAGTCTGATTGTCCTCTTTGAGCATTACTATGCCTTCTGAAAACAGAAAACACTTCAGCCCATGTGCAACAGTTTTAAAACCACCAAATATTAATCCTCTTAGTGCTATAGGCTGATATTTTGGATTTTGAATCTTGGGTAAAATGAGCGGTGGGCCAATATATCGGCTCGCATATAAAATATTGTTTAGCTTAATAATTCTTGAGATGATTACATTTATTTTTCAGATGATGTAAACGAATAGTATCATAATTAACTAATTCAATTTATATAAAATTTTTAACAAACCACACATGGATATCTAAAAAAATTTACAATTTTAAATGTAAAATTTACAATTGTAAACTTTCAGTAGGGCCCAGTAGGCATCTCGATGATACTCATCATCTCAGTTATGTCATTAAATTTTTAAATAATAATCATTCAAATAAATTATGAATGTTGCCTTTTTGTATTTGATATTATTATTCTTTAGTTGCATATTTAGCTATGCTAAGATGTAATGTGGTATATATGCTAAGATGACCAATAATGTTGATGCCCCCAAAAAAGCTATCAGGTAATTTATACCCACACACATGTAGAAACACTGCATGCTAAGCTAAACTTATGGTATACCAAATCTAGCTGAGTTGAAAGAAGATCTGACAAGGATGCTGAACTGGATGGAAAACTCTATGAAGAAATACATTTTGAATCTTTGTGTTATAAAAACCAAAATCATAGATTGTGGAAGAAATCGAAAAGGCAAAATCCCTTTCTGAGTTAAATAGCTATTATTGAAGCACATTAAATAAATTTTCAGTCTGGAAATTAGTTTCCTCCAATGAACAAAATAAAGAAATAGTATAAGAGAATTCCAAACTAAGTTGCATTCTCTCTGAAGAAGAGTCTATTGACAGTCAGCCACAGGAACTCAGAAATAAGGAAGCGCTGCATTAAAATGTGTGTATGAAGCATGGCAGTGAAGCTTGGGCTGTAATAGCAGTAGAAAAAAGAAAATTGGAAATGTAGTTTTATAGAGAAAAAATGAGGGAGAAATGGTTGGAATGAAAAAGGTCAGTGATTTAGGGCAAAAAATACATGATGGAAACCGTGGCCATATGGGGGGGACCCGCCCCCCCCCCCCCCCCATAATATAAGGCTGCGGCAAGAGGTGCATGCGTGGATACCTAAACTACAGCCGGTCGCGCCTAGCTAGCCGGTCTTGCCCCCCCCCCCCAATTTATAACCTATATTCGCCACTAATGGAAACTGTGTAGCAGAAGAACATTGGAAAAATGTTATGACTTAACAAAAAATTGGAAAGAATGATGAATGGGAAGAATTACTGAGGATGACCAAGGATGGAAATCCACTAGCAACTCATCAGGGACATTAATATGAAGACTTTCAAAGAATTGAAAGAAGATAGCTTTAAGAAGAGTGGAGTGTAGACGTGCAGTAAACCAATCTTTGGATTTATGACCTCCGATTATGAAATTTGTGAGAAGTTGCCATATTAACCCATTCAATGCTGACTTATTACCAATTTATTCCCACGCTGAAGGGTTTTTTTCATTTATTTATTTAAATTGATAACACATCCAGCAAATAACGAACCTCATTCACGTGAGCCTAGAGCAAGACTAAGACGCTGGAGGAAGTTGCGAGCGTCAGCGCCCACGCTTGGGAACTAGGGAAAGCCGAGAAAAGTAACAGGACTGATGCCTTGAATTCAAGGCATCCGCGTTGAGTGTGTTAATGCAATCACTGATTGTTTTTTGATTGAGTTTTTAATTTGTTGCTCTTATATGTTTCTGTATTTGGGATTAACAAGAATTTAATTTCCTATTTGTAGATTTTGGTGAAACTATTTGGAAGACCATTACAAAATACGTATATAGTAGTAAAGTGTACGAGGGTTATCCAAAAAGTAAGTTTCCCTAATTTTATATACAAGTACGAGCTGCGCAGGTAGATCTTGCATACATGGAATTTTAGTTTGGGTATAGTAGCAGCACTTCCATTCCATTCGGTGGCCTTGAACTACTCAAATGTCAGTAGCTAGGCAATTGCAACAGAGACTCCACTCCATTTTGCAATAGATCATTCTAGGAAGGTATATTGTCCACTAGATGCAGAGGTGAGACTATTCATGTCAGTGACCCTCACTGCCTTTATGGGTCGATCAGCTGAGATCTTAATTGACAATTAGTCTACAAAATTGTACCCTAATTTCATAAATGAAGCCATTCTTAATTTGTAAGATACAAAAATGAACATTTTACACAGTCATATACATAGGTGCAAGGTAAAACATCATGTATATGAAAATTAGCTGCAGGAAAACCATCTGACTTGACTGGAAATCAAACCTGGATCTCATATTGCCCTGTTAGATGTATTTCCCTGTTTAAACACATCCATCCTAATTCAATGTGAATTTCCTGAGGGGTTTGAGTGATTGGGTATCCTTGCCTATTGTCTACACAGTTAGCACAGGTGGCATGGCCAGGCTTATTAAGCTATGATCGCAAGAGGATAGGTTCAACTTGGTTGCTTTTGAAAGATTACCACATTCACTGCCAGCATATTGAAAGGAGATGTACCTAGAATGCCAGACCATTTTTTAGTGGTTTTCAATTTTACAATTTAAAAAGTAGGTGAATATTTATTCTACTGTATTCGTCATAAATTTTCAGAGATTAGGTAGTATACATTTTGGAATTTAATGCATGTATATTGCATTTGAATGCAATGACAGCTAAACAAATTTATACTCATGAAAATACAGGCCAATATAGACCAACCAGTAGAATAGAATAGAATAATATTTATTGTCACATGACACTTACATTTGTTGTGGCTTAAGCCACAGTAAGATTGGTGACTCGTCACAAAGGTTATACAAAAATTTATGTACAAATTATATAAGACCCATAAGTTTTAACAACAGAAGTACAATAGACAATATAAGTGTATTCTCATAAACAATGTGGAATATATTTACATATTTACTGAAATAGTATCGTCTAGATATTCTTGTATTGAGTAATAAGTTTTTTCTAACAGAATTTGCTTAATTTTAGTCTTGAAAACATCGAAATTCAGTGGATGCAGTTTTTGCACAAGCATCAAAGGCCAACAGATAAAGGATTTGGTGTTTTCCCAGCAAATGATACTGATGAAGTCTTCTCAGGCTTTGAATCACGTCAGGTAAATGGCTGCTGCCTGGATATCAGCCCTCTGATAGTAAACGGGTTTAACAGTAATTAACTTTAGAAATGCAAAAATGAGTACTGCACTCACTCATACGCATAGGTGTGAGATGTAGGTAACAGCAATAGGGGTAGGGAATTGATAAAATCAGATGTACAGAGAAAAGTTTGTATGTGAGAGTCAGTAATCCATCACAGGACCGCTGTCATTGCTGAATTCATTGAAAGAATAGTGTGTGAAATATGTATAGGATGAAGAGTATATAACCAAAGAAAAACATAAAGTAATAATTATTACTTTATTTAAGGTTGTTAAGATGCTGGAAGGCTATGGTAAACATTTAAGTGGGAGGACATCGATGAAAGCTGACAGATAAATTCACTACACAATTGCTATAATCTATGTTTTGCTGATGATATAGCACTTTTGGCAGAGTTAAGAAAGAATATCTGTGTAGAAAGCCAAACTTCATTTGAAAAACTGAATAAATACAACTTGACCATACAATACAAATAAACCAAAATCATGGATTGTGGAAGGAATCAAGAAGACATGTTCACTATAGCACTTCGGCTGTGAAAGTTAGAGCTGACGGAAGAATTTTTCTATCAAGGAAGTAGGATCATCAGTGATGGAAGAAGATACCAGTAACACCTAGCAAAATCAAGGGGAGAATTTCATTAAAGACACATGCATGGAGCAAGCTATAATATGGAAGTGAAACTTGGGCAATAACAGAAGCTGAACTAAAAAGATTGAGTATGAAATGTGATGCTCTGAAAAATGAATGGAGTGCGGTTTGGCATGGTTTCAAAATATGGAGGTTTTCAGATGTGATTTAGGAAAAGTATAGAGAAGGTAAAATTGGTAGAGTGGGAGAGTGATGAGAAGGTATGAAGTACTAAGTTGTAGAGGGAAAGTACCATAAGGGAAATCCACAGGTAGTGGAAGGAAAAGATTGGAAAGCAAGTTGTGAGAAATGCATAGTTGAAAACGCTGATGGAGAAAAGAATGCTGGAAGAATAGGGAAGTTGTGGAGAAATACATAGGATTTTGGATGGAATGAGAAAAGGGTACAAGTTCTGAGGACTACAATAAGGGATAAGCAATGTTGGCTATACTGCCATAGTACCCATCTCTCAACTTTAGATACAGCCTGCACTGCTGGAGCTGCTGCTGGGAGGGAGATCTGATGCTATATGCCTGTCATTTGTTGAGCACATGATTTGTTTCAGAGGAATTGTGGGTCATCCTTTAACTGTTAAATAACCATTGAACTATGGCAGAAGCATGGCTTTAAAATAGTTTTTAATGAAGAAGAAATCAATTGAACAAATTAGGATAATCATCTAAATCTGTATGACATCAGGGACGTGAAATATCCCTGATATTTGCCTGTTTACATGTAATTTTCTTTGTCTTCTTGAACAAATACCATCCATTTTCCCACTGCAACTCATTATTTCAACATTTTTTTAGTATTTAGTATTACATTAAACATTAATAATTTTTAGCTACTTGGAATAAGTAATTTTTTGAGACAAAATTGGCTTAGAAGTGATGTGCATATTGAAAAATCACTTGGTAAAATTCCACACTTTAATTACGAAAAAACCGACCCAGGTTTCGGCAACTCAGTGACATTTTCAAGGTATCTGGTCGTGTGGTGGCCGAGTATATATACCTTATAGGGTGGAGGGGGAGGGAGGTAAAAAGAAGGAGTGGGAGGGGGGGAGGGGGTTAGGTTAATCCTGGGAAATTGAAAAGAAAGAAGCGGGAGGGATGGGTCAATCTGGGGTTCTTTTTGTGGAGGAGTGAGAACAACAGGGTGAAGGATGATTGTTGGTGACTACGAGGACAGGAGTTTGTGGGAAGGGGGGATACTGAATTTTAGGAGAGGAGAATGGGTGGAGAACAAAGGTCATTACAAAAAATACTTTGGCAGTTCACAATTTCAAATTGCTCTAAAAAATCCAGCCTATAGCCTTCGTCAACTGTATGTAAAATTTCATAATCAAAATGGCTAAAATGGTTGTTTAAACATAAATGTTCTGCAAAGTTTAAATTCCCATTCCCATTTATAAAACAGTTTCTGTGTTCTTTCACTCAGTCTTTGAATTTGCGTCAAGTTTGACCAATATAACAGATGTCACAATCGTCGCACTTCAGTTTATACACTCCACTTTTGTCTTTTCTCACATATTTGTCTTTGGAGTTAAAAAGCATTTTCTCCACAGTACCTGAGTTGTAAAATGATACTCCATCTGTTTCGTTCGATATAAGTGACTCGAGTTTATATGCCCCCCCTTGGAAAAATGGCAATGGGTACCACTTTTTTAAGCTGTGATCAGGGGGATGAACAGTTAACAATTGTATAGCTTTTGATTTTTCTACCTGTTTTATCATGTTATCAACACAAGCCTGAGTATAACCATTTCTGGTGGCGATCACATTAATTATGGACCATTCTTTGTTGTAATTACACCGAGGCATGGGTATATTAACCAGTCTATGAGCCATTGCCCTCAAAGAAGCTAGCTTATGCCTATGGTGATGATGAGAATCACTTGGAATTATCACGTTAGTAAAGCTGGGCTTACGATAGATAGAAATTTCGTGGTAGCCTTTTGTAACATTAATGGTTAAGTCTAAAAAGTTGATCTCACTACCACCAAATTCCATGGTAAAATTAATATTTTTATGTAAAGTATTCAATACAACCAAAAAAGCGTTTCACTGTCGTTTCGTGCCCATCCACATACAAATAATATCATCCACATATCTGCCAAAGTATTTTATGTAATGACCATATGTTCTCCACCCATTCTCCCCTCCTATAAATCAGTATCCCCCCTTCCCACAACCTCCTGCCCTCGTAGTCTCCAACAATTGTCCTTCACCCTGAGTTGTTCTCACTCCTCCACAAAAAGAACCCCAGATTGACTCATCCCTCCCGCTTCTTTATTTTCAATTTCCCAGAATTACCCTAACCCCCTCCCCCCCACAAACTCCCGGCCTTGCAACTCCATCCCCCCCTCCCTCTCCTTCTTTTTACCTCCCTCCCCCTCCTCCCCATAAAGTATTAATACTCGGCCACCACACAACCAGATACCTTGAAAATGTCATTGAGTTGCCGAAACCTGGGTCAGTTTTTTCGTAATTAAAATGTGGAATTTTACCAAGTGATTTTTCAATATGCATATTAAAAATTTCCTCAGAGTTACGCTGGAAACGTTTTCTCATATTATGGGTGATGATTTGGGGGTAGATAGCAAGGAACAAACCGTCATAGAGCCTACCAATGCTGATAGAATATGTACTTATCTATGATGATGACTTTTTTATTTGTTTGCAAAACATTTCAACTCAGGGGGATTTGTCCCTCCTCCCTTCCCCAGGGCCATTCTTAAAGTTGTGACATTGATCTTTATTGCCACTTACAGAGTTAATATGCTCTACAGAGTTAATGTATTAGGTACCTATATGTTATGATTCATGGCAGGATTGGCTTAGGGCTGGTGATATGAGGGTAGGAAGCTAAGCATACTGTTCTAAAACCTACCTGTATTGGTAAAACACCTATGGTGAACTCAAACTGATATAATATTTTCTTAATGTTATTTTAGATTTTCTTGGTCTTTACAGTTCATGTCAAACTTAACATTTTGATCATCCATTCCAGAAAAATAATTCCTCTTTATCAAAGGTCCATCTCTTGTGAAAGCTCCAAAATCTGTTCATATTTTCCATTTTAACTTGTATATATTTAAGGTTATTTAAAGGATAGATGCTTTATTAATCATTTCTGTTCATCAATCTTCCTGTTGGTATCCTTATCTCAAGTATGTATCATGTTATATACACAGACATATAGTTTCTCTCTTTATTATATTATTTAAATTTTTTCAATGAAAAATTCTGCTATACTCCCTCTAACAGCAATATTCCTAATCTTAATCTAACACATACCACACACTCAATTTTTCTTTTCCCCTCCGGTCCTGCAGAAATCCAAAAAGTTATCAACTCCTTTGCTAATAAGTGGTATGTTGGTTATGACGGAATTCCCATGCCCATTGTAAAAAGGGTTGCAAAATGGATAGCTAATCCCCTTTCAGATATTTTCAACGAATCACTAAAAGAAGGCCACTTCCCCTCCTATTTAAAAATTGCTGTTGTCTCCCCAATTCACAAAAAAGGTCCTACTCAAGAGTCAGAAAATTATAGACCCATTGCTATCCTGTCTGCCTTTTCCAAAATTTTTGAAAATAATGTTCAACCGTATAATTAACTACATACAAAGCTTTGATCTGTTACACTCTTCACAACATGGTTTTCGAGAAGGTAGATCAACAACGACAGCTGCTTTTCAGCTAATAAATTGCATATGCCAATCACTTAACAATCATCACCTGGCCATTGGTACATTTTATGACCTAAGCAAGGCCTTTGACAGAATTGACCATTCAGTCTTAACCAAGAAACTGATGAGTTTGGGAATATCTGGTGTAGCCCATTCATGGATAATGTCATACCTATCAAATCGACAAATTAGATGCAAGGTCCCTCAAGGTTCAATCCTTGGGCCCCTTTTATTTATTATATTTGTTAATGACCTGCCGCCTTCTTTGCCCAACAGCAATGTAGTATTGTATGCTGATGATACTTCATCCCTGAGTACTGAAGTCACTACCTGCTCTACTAGAAAACACCAAAACAACCATTTGTAACATGTCTCTATGGTGCCAAGTAAATAATCTCTCCTTAAATACTAATAAAACATGTTTTATGCAATTTCACTGCAAAACATCTCCCCCCTCCTGCAGCCCTTTGTTAAAAATCAATAGCCACACAATCCAACGAGCCTCAATTGTCAAATTCTTGGGTCTTCACCTAAGTGAGGACCTTGACTGGACCACTCATATCAATCATTTAAATAAAAAACTTGCTACTGGCATCTATATGATAAGAAAGTTATCTAAAATTACCTCTACTAATGCATTAAAAATGGTCTATTATGCCAATATTCAGTCCCATCTTCCTTATGGTATCTTTTGGGGCAACTGTACGGCTGCCACCAAAGCTTTCTCTTATCAAAAAAGGGCAGTAAAAGCCATTGTCGGGGTATCTATTAGGTCTCCTGGTAGGCCAATATTTGAACAGCTTAAAATCCTCCCTCTGCCTTGCATCTATATTTTGCAATGTGCTGTTTTTGTAAAAAATAATCCTTCTTTGTTCCTTGTGAACACCACCTTACATGACCTGTGGAAGTGAAAATATCCACCTAGAGGGTCAAAACTTAACCTATGCTAAGTGGGGCCCACATTATTCCGCTTCCATTATATATAATAAACTGCCTAAGTGTGTTAAATCTATTGTTTCTCCCATTAAGTTTAAGAAAACACTATTTAATCATTTAATAAGTAAAATGTATTATAGTGTGGATGAATTTATGAATGATAGACTAAAAAGATAATTTCTGTAATCTGTCCAAATTACTTAACTCATGTTTTGTATTCCTATTTCATTATTGACGAGTTCTATGTCTTGAGACCAACAGAACAATAAAGTTATTACTATTATTCCACCGTGACAGCTTTTAATTTTTCATACCCTTCTTCCTTTCTATACCATGAGGTACACTGACATCCTTCCTTTGTAATAGTGTCATTATTTTCAAGGCATGTCAAAATATCTTAATTATAATATAGCCATAATAAAATTTCATTTGAGGAGTCTCAATCTTATGCATAACATATATTTGTTAAGCATTCTGCATTGCATATTCTCTTGCAGGGTATGTGATAGAAAAGTATTTTAAGCCTTTTGGAGGATCCAGACTATCAGCATTTCAATCCAAGGGGAGGCACCAAGTTTGGACATGAGATGATACTTCCAACATACCAGTTTATGGTAATGTTCTCTTTTAACTTTTTTTCAATGTTTCATCGTGTCATTCAACGATTGAATGATAAAGATAGTAACGTAAATCTCTTTGTTCCTAGTTTACTCTACTCATTTTCTGTTTTCTCTTTTAAGAATTGTCTGAATGTACTTTTAATGCAAATAACACAACAGAATATTAGTTTTTTAAATATTGACTTTATAAGTGATAAAAATTAATTTTAATAACAATTACTTGTTTTCCTTATTGTTTGGTAACATCCCCATGTTTGTATTCACTGATGCTCATGGAAATGACTGGTGCTGGTTGTCCTCACAAACTGTACTTTCTTTCTCACAGATAAAATCATTATCTGTATTCACTTTTCAAATTATATTGCACTTCTTCATCTTCCTCTCTGCCCACTGAATTTTTCCCACATCTCTCAACAGGCCTGGCTTAAGACAAAATTTTAACCCGGGAGAAGAGTAGACCGTAGTAAACAAATATTTTTCACAATCACTGTGCTCCTACCTTTGTGGTGCCCCAGGCAGTCGCCCGTGTCACCCAGGCCTTAAGCCAGGCCTCTCCATGACCACGTCTTGAGTACCACTGTATTTTCTCATTCCCTCCCGAAGGCCCCATTTCACTGCCATACTCTACATCAGACTCTTCAATGACCTTTCTTTACCCAGGGCTCCAGTCATCTGCTCTAACTTTTTATTGTATGCCTCTCTGGATAATATTATTCTACTCCAAGTATCCCAAGAACAACATTGCAGTAACATAAAACCTTTATCTTGCGCTTAAAGATTTTGGATGGAACTTTTCCTGCTTTGTGATAATATTAAGGGCCTAGGTTAATTTTCTCTGAGGCAATAAAAAAAAACCTTATCTTGTATAAGTAGAATGACATTCATAAACAAAATAAATATGTAACCTGCCATCATAGATTTCTGCTACATTCAGATGCATTGTTCTCCATTCGATAGTGTCATTAGAACACACCAGCCCTTCCCCCAGGTCAAGGTTGTAGTCCATGGGGAGGGAATTAATTATAAGATGAATCAAATTGGTGGAGTGGACAATATATGATTTTAATTGATAATTGGAAAAATAAAATAGTAAAGTCCACGAGACTTCATCTCTTATCCGAAAAGCACGAAGGAAAGAAAGATGAAAAACTTAAAATTTTAATAACTTGTAAAAAATTTCGTACGGGAGTGACTTATATATAAAATGAAGGAAAAGGAGTAGGTTGGTGAAGAGAAAGCATTGAATATATATGATGCAGAGGTTCATAGAACCAAGAGGATAGGAATAGAGCCCCCTCACTCCCCCTAGCTGGATAGTTAAAAGATTCTCCTCGCCTCAAAATTATCGGTGTCATCATCCCGAACGTTTGATCGGTTTTTGCCACCCCTGGAATAAGTTTTGCCGGCTATCCCACTTGCAGTACATCAGGCCTACCCCTCAGGATACATCATGATGGTGTTCGATTCGCTGAGATAAAATCGTGGCTCTTGTTTATACACGCCCTGCACTCGCACCTCCTCAGGAAGGGCCTTTTTATTCCCTTTCCCCTCCTGCTGCCTCTTCTGTCAGGAATGCGATGTAGGCGGCGGTGCGGCGCAGACCCGCTAATTGATAAGAGGTGGGGGTGCTAGGGGGCGATCTCAGGGATAGAGGGGGAGAAGGGGAAGGCATGGAAAAATTCTCACCCACGATCTTTTTAAACTGAAATTTTATTACAAATTATGAGATAAGCAATAAATTGACAGTTCTATTATATTTTTTAACGAAACAATTAAATTGAAATAGGTCTTTTTGGCCCCTTGGATATAGGTAAGTCTCTCGCACACACATACACAAACAAAGGTCTATTCGTCCATTATAAGACAAAAAAAGGAACCTTATTTTTTTAAATCAGTAAAATATTTGAATTTCTTCTTCTGGCCCCGTCACGGGAATGTGTCTATTGTCCCACGTGGAGATAGGCGGTAGGGAGAGCACTGGGGAGGGGGCAGCGAGGGATCCTCCCAAACAACGTGCGGGGGCAATGCGGCTTTCCCGCAGATCTCTTCTACAACAGCTGACGGCGTTTTCCAACGGGCAAGGGGAGGGAGGAGGGTCCACGGGGCGTGGACTCTCTCCGCTGCTAGGGCTGGAGGGGACGATCGCCCTGGGGAGTGGTTGGCCGTTCCGGCGTCCTCACCGGTCTCAGCGACCTCTCAGTGGGTGTCCACGGCGCCAAGTCGTCCGCCGCGTTGAGGGTGAGTGGTTTGCTTTTGGGAGGGGTGGCTTCTTCGCTCTGTCTCTGTAGGACCCTCTGCCAGCAGAAAGGCCGCCGTCGGTGGCGTGTCGGGGGCGAACTCGTGTTTTTCATAGCCGCGACCCCCGGCGGAGTTTCGCCGTGCGTCAAGGAGAGTCTGCTGGGCTCGGTCCTCTCCCTCCGCCGTGATCATTTCCTGCAGAGCGCCTCCTTTTTATACAGGTTGACCCCGGGGCGTGGGTGGGGGTCGGGTATTTTCCCTCCAATCGCGGCCCAGGGTCCTCCTTAGTTCCCTTCCCCTCATACTCTCCTTCTTTCCCTAAAGTTTTGAGTATTGCCTTTTATTTCCAAGAAATGTTCTGGGTTTTTTAAGAAATGATGCAGCCCTTTGGTTTTGGCCATGTGCAGGGTCGCAGGCAAAGGATAGGGGGGGGGTAGATGATAGAGATATCTCCCCCTGAGGAACACGTAGGGCTGAGCTGCCCTCTTAGGTTATGGAATGGGGAGGAGGAAGAGAAGGAGGGCAACGGGACGATGAGTTTGTGGAGATCGTTCTTCTTCCTCGGAGAGCTGTGGAGGTGTGAGGAGAAGAGGGATGGGTAGGAAGGGATGTCGGCGAAGAACATTGTCCCTCAGTGTTAAACAGAAGGGGGGGGTCACTTAACCTTCGCTCGTTGACACCCTAATTGCCCTGTTTGTGCTTCTCGCCCTCTGCGTCCAGCCAGACTGGTCGTGGGAGGGGGGCGTAGGGTGCAGGGGAAGGAAGGCAGGGGGGGGGGGAGGGTTGTCAATGGCTCGTGGAGGGCATGTAAGGTTAGGAAGAGGTGACGATGATTTTCCACCACAGGCAAGGAGTTCCTTGAGAACGGACACTGTGGGTGGTCAGCGGGGGGAGACACGCGACCGCCGGTAGGACAGTGGGGAGTGTCTGGCTCGAGCTAGCTACGGTCTAGGAGGGATAAATGAAGATGGTGAGGCAGAAGGAACTGGTGTTTTTCCAATCACGTACTTTTTCGGCATTTAAATATCAAGTGGCACGTATCAAGTGTTTATCGTTGTACTGATATTTTTAAAACAATCAAGGCTTTATTTGCCGCATCCTGTAATGACAAATGCAGGATGAGATAGTGAACGTGGTACTCACGACTGGCTCCAACCAGAATGGGGACTTCCCAGATTTGCGATATTAGAGAGGAAAAAGTTGCATCCAGGTCCTGTGTAAAACAAGTTAAATTAAACTAGGGACATTTAAGGGACAGAAGACCCTAATAGAATACATTCACCAGGTAAACTCATGGACAGACTCTGCGTTTTGAATAATGCATAGATAAGTGCACACTAGGATAGCATGATCATCTTGTGTTAACTATCCATATAAATCCCATGGCGAGTCCAAGACAAAACTTCCATAAATTCTAATAACAAAATTGAAGTAAAGACTATTTTTTTAAATAAGTTTTTCTTAAAGGAAAAGGTTGTAGGTGTAATTTGTTGGAATTTATCCATTACTGAAAAATCAAAATAATTTCATTTACTCCACTAGTATTTAGTATCACGACCCAGGTTTCAACACTTGGTGTCATCTTCAGGTGATTTTAATTCTTCCGTAAGTTTTTCTTCCTTGGGATGCCACTGTCAGCACTTTGCTCAAAAAACCCAGACTATTGAACTATTATTTGGGGCAGCCCTTAGAAATGGTAAAATTTCAACAAAAACATAAATTCTGAAACAGATCATACCAATAGAATCAAGCAAACCCAATGTTTCTCAAAAGAAAATATGGGAATCAAAATATCTTGAGAGGGGGCAGGTTCATCACAGGAGTTCACACTAGGGGGAGATTTTTGCAAGCCTCATCTATAGCTTCGCTCTTTGGAAAGTGATCCCCCACGACACCAATAAGAATTGCAGGGGTAATGCAACATTTTGATAGTTTTGAGATACATGCTTAGATAATTTAGGATGGATAAATCCATAAATCATGCTTATAAAAATTATTTCATCCAAAATGCTTTGAATTTGAGCTTAAATATTGTTTTCTATATACATATATAGGTACTATTGTCATTTGAGAGACATTTTGATCTGATTACATTATAAACAAGTGATGACATCATGCATGATGCAGGATTCCCTATCATCCATGTACCAGTCGGAATTATAACTATGCATTGCATTGGGAAATACACTCAAAAGTAATAAGCTCAAGGAGTTATCCCCACACTGTATCATTCCTAGAAATCATACTTCACAAGTCAATAACCGAAAGTAAAATACCACAAGACAGGAAAATAGCCAATGTCACTCCTATATTTCAAAAAGGACACATAATCATAATATTTATTCATCTGTTGCACAACAGGCATTGTGGTAGATGTCTTCAGTCATTACACACCTCATGTGAGGATACAGGAACAACAAAATGCACAGAATACAAAACACATTATAAGTATAAATTAGAACCTTATTGTAGAGAAGTCGATTTCAAATTATTCATCTAGAGAGTATAAAGGTTTTGTTAAAAGCCATTTCTCTAGGGCCGTGTGGAAAACTTTGTCACCTACCATTCTTGCTAAGTTGGGCAGCATATTAAAACACTTTATAGCCAAATTTTCATATTTAAATGATTTAGCCAGTCTACAGTGAGGCATGTCTAGTTTGTGGTTAGCTCTAGTGGCGTGGTTATTTACATCCGCCCTTTTGAGTACATGTGCAGATTTAATTTAATGTACAATAGAATATGAAATATATAAAGGATATATACAGTCATTATGCCTAATCTAACAAAAAGTGGTTTACAATGTTCGTTAAATCCTGTGTTAGTGATTACCCTAACCACCTTCTTCTGAAGTAATAATATAACTTTTACATCTGAGGCATGCCCCAAAAGCGTGATGCCATATGTAAGGTGTGATTAAAAAAATGCATAGTATACATTAAGAAGATTGTCTTTGGTCACACACCATTTCAGTTTTCTGATTAAGAACAGGGCTCTGGCAAGTTTTTTCCTAATGTTAAAAATGTGAGAACTCCAAGTTAATTTGGGGTCAAGGTGAAAGCCAAGAAGTTTAACAGCTTCATTTTCTAGTGTAACATGTTTAAGGGAACAGGTTAAAAATTGGATTTTCATTGGATTCATAAAGAATCTATTAGCTGAGAACCAATCGTTTGCTTGAAACAAGACCCAGGATATTACCAGCCTACCTTGTTAATATTGCAATCTTCTCAAGCTAATAACAGTTAGTGTTATTACGACTTCACTGAGTTAATTGAAACTGCTTTCACATGACCACTACCAGATCAAAATAGACCTTGCAAAACCCAGCTTGGATTCTTACTTCATGATATTCTAAAATCAGGTGAAGCAAAAAATTGAGTTGAAACATTATTCATGGATTTCAAGAAAGCATTTGACAAATATTCTCACAAAAACAAATGTGTATTCAAATTGCAATCATGTGGGTTAAATGAAAAAAAGTCAATTAGATATGATACTTTCTAACTGATCAAAAACAAAAAAGTAGTAAGGTCGACATCCTGCACCCCACAATAAAGTATGATCGGTCCCCTGTTATTCCTTATTTATCTTAACAACATTAACTCCAGCGTTAGCAGTAAAATTATACCTACTGTTTGTAGATGATGCCATCCACTGAGAAATTGCCAAAGATGCAGACTTAAATTTTCTCATCAGACCTAAACAAATATTAACTTGAGGTATTTTCAGTGTGAAAGCAGTAGGAATGCCCTTGAATGAAAAAGTGAAAGAGAGATGCTATCTTGATCTGGTTCAACCACACCTTGAAGATACTGCGAGCATTTGCATCCCTGCTCAGAAAGATTTAGTTCACAAAACAAATATAATACAAAGGAAAGCCACACGCTTCATTAAATTCTGCTGGGAGTGAACACTGTGTGTAACACAGATGGTGGATGGACTAGGTTGGGAGCTGCTAATGACTTGGAGGCTACGCGGTACGCTTAAACTATCTGAAAAATTCAGATCAGGTTAATTTCAGTACATCATGGAGGATCTTATTCTGACCCTGCACTAGAATTGGTAAAAGCAATAAAATAAGAGATACATATACACTGCCACACTGATGGGTATAAAAATTCCTTCTTTCTACGCACCATTAATGACAATCATAAAAACAGAGCATGACCTTACAACTCAGTTTACATGCATTTCATTTTTGTCGTCTTCCCATTCCTAGTATTTCCTCATTTCATCGCAGGTGTCCTAACATCCCCTGCCCCATGTGCCTGTGGCAGTTTGCAGATGTAGCTGTAGAATGCCTGCAGTGGTAATGTAAAGAACATGGAATCATTTAACATGATGGTTGGCTTTATCTTACCCAAACTCCTTTGTAATAAAATGAAATATCACAGTTAGGAGTTATGTTTGGCATTTATTTAATATTTATCTGCATTAGCACTTATCTATATTGCTGAATTTCCTAATGCAGTGGACACCCTATTTTCTGGCCTCTCTTCATCCATCACTTTCTTTATTCAGCTTCAGATCAGAGAGTGAATCTCACAACTTAACTCAAGATCATTTGAAAGAGTGGTGCAAAGGTGATAAACATTGACAATGCTCTTTGTCTTGCAGTCACACTAAAATTAAAAACCACCATTTAACCTTCTCATGTACTCAGCCGGCCTAAATGGTGGCAGGGTAAAGTCCTCGCCTGCCAAACCAAAGATTGTGGGTTCGAATCCCACCTGGATAGGAAATTTACCCCTCCCAGGGCATGGTTGTGTGTGCTCGTCCATATAATAAATACCTAGTAATTGGCTTCGGCTGTTAGGTATATAGAGATTATTATTATTAATTGTTACAGTTGTAACACTCCCCTCCAAGTCCCCGGCAAGCCTCAGGTTTCATTGCTGGAGACGGAGGGTCAAGAGGGGTTTGGCAGTGATTGCAGCCACGTCTGACATCCATCGGATGATTGGCTACGCTGCTGTTGGGTCATGTGTACGCAGTAGACGGAGTGACCCCAGGATGACGGCCTTCTGCATGCGTGCAACTAGTTATTCCGCCTGTGCCACGCAGGATGGAATGCACCTGATGTTATTTAGCAGCGAGCCCTTAACTCCAGGCACACCTATGATGAGGAACACTAGTTTCACAGAGTGTCCGGGGTATATTTTTCTAAGTTCGAAAAGCAGGTCTTGATATTTCGTCCTTTTTTCCACCTCCTTCGCATCCATGTTAGTTTCAGCCAGAGCCGAAAACTCGATCACTAACATGGAGAGTCGATATCAGGCTTGGTCGCCTCCAACTGCCTGGTGGTGGAGAAGGAGTAATTCCATCAGATTGTGCATTTATCGTTCTCCACAACAGACTCAATATCTCCAGGGGCAAAGGGCAGCACAGGTGTTTCGTTGATGCCATAATGGTGTCGAAGGTGAAAGTAAAACACCCGCAGGGCCGCGTTGTGACGAGCTAAATACGCTGACCTGGCATAATAACTACAGCCGGAGAGAAGGTGACTCAAAGTCTCCAGCTGGGCTCGGCACGCCCTACATCTCGTGAACATGTTAAAAGAAAAACTTTGTACAATTCCACAATATGATTTATTTTACCGATCGATTTCAACGTCTGAGCGTCATTCTCAAGGTATACAATGACGCTCAGACGTTGAAATCGATCGGTAAAATAAATCATATTGTGGAATTGTACGAATTTTTTCTTTTAACATGTTCAGTGTTACTAAATTCCACCAAGTATCGCCTGCCTCCATTGACATTACATCTCGTGTCCGCGACCTCTGCCTTGAATATAATACGGCGGTACACGAGTGTGTTTATGACACCATCCTGGCATGTGAGAACAAAACCCTCGGTCTTGGACTTCTGACTGGCAAAGCATAGGAAGGCAAACGTCAGCTCCTTCGATAACCCATGTTTTTCGATGTTTCGGTAGAAACATCCATGCATGGGCTTATCGATATGCACCTTGAGCAAGGCCTTCTGCTCGGATTTTTTTATTTCGAGCTTCAGGACGTCTGCCTTCAATGACGAGATGGTTGTGTCATTGTCGCTTCCATCGGATGACGGGTCGAAGTCGAGATCGGTTTCGTCCGCTGCCCTCTTTGCCGCCTGGAAGAGATACGCCCCTGCTCCCACACTCTCGTGCTCTCTCACAAGATTGAGCAGGGGGTCCCTGCCTTTCAACACTCGGCATGCTATACCCAGGACAACTCTGTTGTGGAGACACTCCTGACTCAATAGTCTTCTACCACCTACATTGCGAGGGAGATACAATCTGGCGACGGAAGATTTCGGATTAAGACTTCTATAGATGGTCATCATCTTCCTCGTTCCCCTATCCAGGTTCTGCAACTCGTTGACGTTCCACTTCATGCATCCGAAGGTATACAGCAGTGTAGGAACCGTGAACATGTTCGTGGCAAGAACCTTGTTCTTGCCAGACAGTTCAGAACTCCAGATGTTCCTAAGAGTCTGTCTGTATTTGGCGGTGAGCCTTTCCTTCACTGCTGCAACCTCCTACATTCAGTGCAGGGGGACGCCGAGGTATTCATAGCTATCAACCTCCTCAAGGTGACGAATGTCGCTCCTGTCATCAAGTTGCATGTCTACCTTGATCTCCAAAAATCTTCCTCTCACCAGGTGGATGGATGCACACCTGTCCAATCCGAACTCCATCCCTTTAGCCTCACTGTATTCCAGTACAGTTTCCAGGGCAGTGCGAAGGTCCGTGGCATTTTGCATTAGAAGCATAAAGCTTTAGTTCATCCATATAGAACAAATGGGTGACCTTATGATTCCTGTCACCTGGAACACCGCACATGTATCCTCTACCTCGTCGCAGCCTAAGGGACAGGGGTAGGAGGGAAATACAAAACAGTAAGGGGCTCAAGCTGTCGCCTTGAAAAATGCCACGGTGGTATGTTACCAACTCTGTGAAAACTGACCGCTTGCCTGAAGTTAGAACAAAGCGCGTTTTCCAGAGTGGTAACGCGTTGGATGCAGGACACTACCTCTGGGTGGACTTTCATCAACTTCAGCATGGCATTCAAAAGCTCATGCGAAGAGGTGTATAAAACCTTCTTGTAGTCCACCAAGGCCATTGATAGGTTTCCAGATAGATAGATAGGTGCTTATGCCGGATGGTATCCTGGCATATGCACCTATCAATTAGTAGGTTATTCTTGCATCCCGCGATTCCACGCCCATTCCTGGAGCTTTTCGGTTCTTCTTGCCAGAGAAGGCCTTCTTCACGTCACTTTCTGTGACTGAAAGAGGTTCATCCACATCTTGTCGGTGGTGGTCACATAGGTAACTCTTTAAAGAGGCCTATTGCAGGAGTGTCTCCAATGAATGGCTTCGATGTTTCGTTGATCTCCTTCCAGAAACGTTCAACCTCTTGGACGGGTAGTGGAGATTCTACGACAGGCAGAGGTGGTCTAAAGAGACAGGACGGGTGAAGGAGGAATTTTCCCTCACGGCTTTTTATTATTATTATTTATTTGTCCAAAAGACACAGTACAAAAATACAAGTCCTTAGTAAGTGTATAGGACACGTCATGGCAATAAGAAGTGACAAATATGGTGTATAGTTAAGTTTCATGCTACATAAGATATTCATTGATACTGTAAAAACATCTCTCCATCAAAAAATAAAATACCTTTCTTTTAAACACTCTCATGTTGTTCTCAAGTTTTATGCCAGTAGGTAAATTATTATAGTTTTATACACAGAGTTGTAGGACTTTTTAAATGTTTGGGGATCTAGATGATGTCACATGCATATCATATTTTAACCTTGTATCATATGAATGGATTTCGTTATTCTTAACAAAATCAGTGATATTTTTTTTACATAGATTACTGCATGATATATATAAACAGATGGCACTGTTAGTAACCTTAAATTCTTGATCAGAGGTTGACAATTAGACCTAGGTTAGTGCATTACAGTGCTTTAAAGCACTTAAAAATAGTTCTTACAAATTTCCTTTGGATTATAAACACATTATTTAAAGTTCCGGGCAGTGGTGAGTGCTCGTACTCTATTGACCGCGTGCTACTTAATGGTAAGCAGCACGCTTTTATACATTGTGTGATGGTTGTATATGAGACTGCGCTCTGTATGCCGAACTTTGGGAGGGAAAGTTCGCCCAGATACGATGTATTCCATCACACACTGATATCTCAACGTCTGTTGTTTCGCCTGCGTGATCTTGGCCTCCAACTGTTCCAGCCTCTTTGCTGGTTTGTCCTCCCAAGAGGTGTTCTTTGGGAGTGAGCCATAATTTTGGCAGCAGCATAGACCACGGAATTTACCGTCCAAAGGCCCGAGGTTTCCGTCAGGATTTCGTCGATAAGACCATTCAACTGGGGCAGGTGGTTACCCCGCAGAGAGATCTTCTGGTGGATGTCTCTCTGCCTAGGTTGTCCATCATCATAACATATTGTGCTTAATAACCGCGTTCATAGTTCAGAGACGGCCTGACCAGCTTCTTCCCCATTTGGCCGAGAGACAGACACGAATGTCGTTCTCACCTCAGGTGGTGGAGAGGCAGCCTGTGTCGGGGAGAGTGGTCTGGCCGGTGGTGTATCCCTCTGAACTGGCGGTTAGTGGGGAGTTTCTTTTTTTCGCAGGTGGTTGGCATAATCCCTCAGATTCTGCTGTGATAGATGGTTGTGTTCCGGATGTATCTTACACCACAAAGAGTGCATCCTTGCCATATACCCCCTGCGATCGGGCTCGCTGGCATGCTAGGAGGTCACCCCTTAGGGCTTCCGTCCACTGCATACGAGCTCCCGTAACGGTGGTATTGCTATTGCCACACTTAACGTTACTAGGGCCCCCATTCGAGAGAGGCCGGTTGTGGGTGGCTTTATCTGTTTTCCTTTTTGGAACCAGTATAACTGCGTGTGGGGTGGTTATTCCCACACGCAGCCGTCCACCATTAGCCGGCACAAGCTGTTACCAGGTACGCCATAGGGAGGCTGGTGGTCTGGCTTTTGTACTCTAGAGATTATTATTATTACTCTTTCAAGTATCCACATGGTATTTCCATTAGATTATCAGCTCTAAATTGGTATTTTAAATGTTTTCCAAATAACTCACTTATGGTTTGGTCCCATTGTAGTAAGATAAAAGGGAGTGTTCAAGTATCTGAATTCGTATTGTATACGAAATATGTATCATTTAGGGGGTCGCATGGCATAGGCATCTCACAAGGCAAAGGATAGTGAAGGAAACTAAGACATTTAAAAAAATGACTAGTCATGAATTAAAGAAATAAAAGAATTTGATTTCACAACAGGAAACGATAACACCGTTAAGTAACATTAAATTGGATGTTTATTTGGAGAGACGACCGCCAAGTAACGTCCTCATAGACTATAAGTGAGTACATTGACAAGGGAAAGATTACTTGATGAATGGAGGAAGGGTGCAGAGAAACCCAGCATTGGTATTGGCCTGCTCTTTACAAAAGGTTCTAAGTCCATAGGTTTGTCCAATCTGGCAGAGGAAGTGCCAATCTTGAAGCTCTCTCAATACGGTACCTAAGTAGGGATCCACAGAAAAATCTCTTCCACTGCCAAGATTTGAACCTGGACACTTGTGATGGGAAGCCAGCACTTCTAATCACACCAATGCTAGCCCTCATTCGAGTATTCTACCAGCTGATTGGTAGGTTTTTGGAGTCCTCATCCTACATCCCAATTTCTGAAACCTTGTCTCCTTTTTCCCTCCTACAGATGTCCCACCATAATTTATCCCCATAGATCTCTTTGAAATTCCCCATATCTTCTCCCTCTTCTCATTTCATCCAGAATTATATCCTCTTTTCACGCTTCCCTAGTGTTTTCCCCTCTATAATCCTTTTCAACATGACCTCTCCTCTCAAAACCTCTCTCTCCATGGACTGGACTGCTAATAACATCATATGTCTAGCAGTCCTGACCACCATGCTCCTATAAAGCCACCAAATAATCCACAGGGGAGAAGGACGCCTCGGTAGCTTAACTGGTTAAAGCACTCAGCGCGAAATCGAGGGATCCGGGTTCGAATCCCGGTCAATGCGAATGATTTTTCCTCTGTGGAATATTGCACTTGCGGGTGACTCCGTAAAAGGTTACTACTGTGGCTAGTCCCGGTTTCCTCAAAATTGGTCAAAAGAGCGAACACCTCATCGTGTTCTATATATGACTTTATCCTCCTGAACTGTGGCACTAAGCACACGCTTTGGACTGCTAATAACATCATATGTCTAGCAGTCCTGACCATCATGCTCCTATTAAGCCACCAAATAATCCACAGGGGAGAAGGATGCCTCGGCAGCTTAACTGGTTAAAGCACTCGGCGCGAACTCGAGGGATCTGGGTTCGAATCCTGGTCAAGGCGAATGATTTTTCCTCTGTGGAATATCGCACTTATGTGCACTTGCGGGTGACTCCGTAAAAGGTTACTACCGTGGCTAGTCCAGGTTTCCTCAAAATTAATCACTAGGTTATTTCTGACAAAACTCGACAGCTTTCTTGGCGTGGTCATTTCTCCTTCCTAGCCCATAATGGCCCACCTCCCACCCATCTCTTCATTCACTCACCACCTCGTTCCAATCCCCAATTACTACTGAGTGTTTACTACCAGATATACTACCCTTTATTTCCTCTAGCTGATCGTACACACCATCTACCAACTCTTTTCTATGATTAAAGGTAGAATATGAACCTAGATTATTACTAGATTCACTGGATCTGACTTTAGCTCAACAACTATTGTCCTATCACTCGCTCTGTGTATACTACTTTTCTACCAAGTTTCCTGTTCATTATGAATGCAACCCTGTGCTGGCTTTCATTCCCTCTGCTATTTATCACTCTATAGCCATTACTCCAGTAGTCCCCGCTATCTTTCCATCTCACTTCGCTCAGACCCATGAAGTCTACACCCACCCTCTCCATTTCTTGCTTTATATTCTCTTACTTGCCCACCCTTAACATTCCACATGCCTAATCTCATTGTTGCATTCGTCTTCTGTATCTTCTTTTCCTCTGCTGCTGCATTTGATTAATTCTGAGCAAGGATTTTGTGTGATGACGACCACAGGGGCCTTGCTCCCACCGCTGCTGGGCACAACACCCGGCCCACTGGACCAAATCTCATAGTTGCCAGGATTAATATTCATATAAGAACTGTCCATAATTTCAAGGTTTTTAAATTGAGATGGTATTCTGTGGCCTTACTCAATAGTGTTTTTTACGTGACGCCATCACATGAGAGGCCACCCCACTATAGGGTCAGACACCTTTTGTAGCCTCCTCACTGAGGAACAGACGCTGCATTAAGTACCATTCATCTGTCTCCTAACCTTCAACCTATCTGGAATGGATGGCTCTACCAGGAGCATTGCTCCCCCCACTTCAGCTCTAGGGGTCATTGGAGCACACGAGCCCCTCCACCACGACAAGGTTGTAGTCCCATGGAAGAGAATGCAATCCCTAACAACATTAAAATATAATTCCCCATCTGGAAATCTCCATTTTCCCAAGGTCTTCTCCATTATCTGCAAACAGCTCAATTTAAATAGAAATATGATTACTAATTAGGATTTTATAAGTTTTTAAGTAATGGCTACCAAAATAATAGTTGTTTTGTATGTGAACAGCATCTAAAACCAGAATCCTAAGCATCACTGATTTGAATGCATCTGGCAAACTCCCAATAAAAAACTACAATATACTTCCATTTTTATTTCAAAACCTCACAGCTTGTATGAATGAATATTGCAAAAACACTGAATTCACATAATTTCCATAAAATAAACATTCAAACGATTATAATCAAATACATATATTCATAAAAAAATCCATAACATCATTGCTTTCCTCTCATAGAAAGCAACAGCCAAACACACATAAGTTTTGTAAAATGTTGATGAAACATAGTAAGACGACAACTGATATCTTTCATACAAGCACTTCACAATGGTAGCTTACAGATAGTACACTTAGCTTCACTTAAGGACTTTATAGTACCATTTCCTTCAAGAATATTCCTGATAGGAAATGGATCACATTCACCAGATCCACAAAGACACTCATCATTTGCAAACACAACCATTCAGCCTCTAAGACCCAACTGCATAAATCAGGCAAACATTCAGACACAGCAATAGAAGTCAGACTTGTCTTTAGAGAGGGAAACAATATTATTTCAGCTTCTGTGAGATTTGCTGTCTCATTGTCATTGGTAACACAGTAGAGGTCATTTCAGGTGATTATTGGGAAAAGGTTTCGATTTCTCCACTGCAACAAACCACTATTCACAAGAGTGCATGCCTCCCAATCTTCATGGCTTCAAAAGTCAATGACTATTTTAATGTTCCCCATCCAAGAAAATCATCACTTATCTATCATTGTCTTTTCTTACATTCCTCTTGTGTTACCAGGAATAAAATAGTCCTTGTTTACCCCCAATACTAGCTCCTGAAAAATTTCAGGGAAGAATGATCCCTTCCTCATTTCTGCCGGCGATTCCTTGGCCTTGAACGAGGGGCAGTGGACCCCGAGCCAATGCTGAACATTGCTGGTGCCCCCATGCTTGGTTGCATTGGGTTGGCTGCAAGTGAAAATAGAGTCCTAATGTAATAATAGCAGAGATGTTAATGCCTATAAAATCTCCTTTTAAATAGATTGCTCCATATATGTATTACTCAAAAGCTATAAATACATAAAATACTACCTTCATTTCAACAGCCTTACTTGCCTAAGACATGACTTTTAATCACTCGAAATTGGTTAAAATCTCTGATGCTATCCTGGCATATTAGATATATGAATTCTTCTCAGGTTAGGAACTCCATAGTTACCAATGTTTCAATGTACCACCCATTCATCATCCTCAGGCACTAAGAAGCCCAGAGAACGACGATTGTGTCATTCAAATGTTGGTAACCATTCCTGACCAAAGCGATAGCCCAAGAAGAGTTTATAGAACTGGAAATAGGGCATGACACAGTTAACATATTCTAGTGCTAATTTGAGGAATGACAGCATTTTACGATATCAAGATATGCAAATTCCAGAGGAATGTTTGTTAAATTGCATGATCTGTTTTTTTGTAGAGCATCATCAGTTTACTGGTTACTGGCAGTACCCGATGGTGCTCTAACAGGTGAAAATATCATGGCAATGCACTCAATGTTCATGTAGAATTAACAGATTATTTCAATGAGACATTTCTTAAAATTAGAATAAATTCAGTACATTGCATGAGGATATAGTTAAGATTGCACACAACCATAGTTTAAAGTTTTTGATAGGAACAGATGACCTCCATAAATATGACATAAAGCAATTCTTGGCTACAAGAATACAACACATAAATGAGAGAACATTATCGCTGAGATATCACCGTCTGGAATAGAACATTCTAATTAAGCAGAAGATTAGAAGAAAAAACTCTCCTCTTTTTAAATGCTCAATTTTTGAGTATATTTTTACAGCCATGATTGTAATCGATCAGAATGTATATGCAAACAGAATCAGCTAAGAAGGAATCTAAAACTGGCAAAGGAGAAGGATCAAGACGGGAGGGGCCTTAAATACTTCAAGAAAATTGATGTGAATGACAAAGCAAAGAAACTGTGTGATTATATTTTGTAGCTCATTAATCTGGATAGCAGCACTTCACTACACACCAATGATACCAACCCTACTTTCTTGTGAAAACTAGATTCAAAAGAATCATTATAACCATCAGTGAAACTAGCTTACATCATTATGCTCCAGATTGAGGTTCACATGTAAACTAGAAAAATGTGAAATTTAATTACAAAAAGCTACATGACATTACCATGGAATCCACTTATAAAACCATGGAGAGTACAGAAACAAGTTGAAGACTATAAGGAGACAGCAATGATCAACAGCTAATCACTTTGTATCTAATTTATGAAACACCAAAAATGAGCTTTATGATAGGCCAGCATTAAGTAGCATTATTGAAAAATATGGTCAACATTAGAGTTTAAAGGATGAGGTTCATACTGCGGAAGCGTAATAACGAAATTTTTAAAAATTACAACAGTAAAATTTTGATCTGGACTGGGAATCTAACCATGAACCTTAGACTTGCTGGGCCTAAACGTAGAATTAGGAAACCTGGTAAGAGTTTAAGTCTGTATGTTAATGGCTCTTTTTCTAAAATTATCATAGTCTAATAGAGACTACTTAGGGAAATGTTAATCATGAATTTGAGGCCTATTCATTTTTCTTGAAATTATTTTAGAAATAAACTTACGAGCATCAACAGGTCGAGAGAGTGTAATTACTGATGAAGACTGGAAAGGAAATTTCTATGCCACAAAATTTCACGGTTCACAGACAAATAATGAGTAGAAAAAATTCACATATCCGTAAAATCATTACTTAAATAGCGTTGAGGTGTAAATCATGTTTTATAGAAATAATTCCCAAAAAAGAGAATTTAAGAAAATTTCCATGAGTAATGAATCAAAGAATAAAAATAAACATTCCCCAATTCACCAAATTGCATTTTTGTACAATAAAAAAAATCACTTCAATTTTGTCTAAAACGGAAGCTGGTCAAATTTAGTACTTAGATCCTGAAATAATTGCATTGAAACATATTTTATTAAGTGTTTGACAGTATAAAGCGAAACAATTTCATTAAAAGTGTAATACATGCAAATTAGATAAAGCAACAACCAAATGAAATATAAAATCGCCTATTTTTGAGGGATTAGATTCCTTGTATACGTATGTGCTTTGTCTTTGAAGTATTTACTTTTTACTGAAGACTACAAACTGAAACTCAATCATCAATTTTTAGCCTTCTGATTTATGCCTGCTGTTTAAATATTTAAGTAGGATTGATATAGAAGTATCATAGCAGGGTAAAATTAAAAAAGGGCTAGCATTAACACTGAATATTGTAAAATGCACGAATTCAGCACCTACAAATATCTTGCTTTGAAAGTAGCCACAATAGTACAGATAGCCTGAAATAAATTAGTGTTATACGGTTTGTGGAACAAGCCGACTACATACACATTCATAAGAAATACTTTTAGCATGGATTATCAAGTCAATTTCAAATTTTCAATCATGAAAACTTGCAATGCATCAATATTTAAGAAATGTCTGTTCAGTATAGTAGTAAATATGATAGCTCAGTTTGAGATGCTTAAACATTGTGTTATTAGCAGTATAGCATACATAAATGCATTCTTTCCTCTAACTGGTTATGCTCATGATCAAAAGGCAAAGGTTTGTAACATTAGAAGCACTGTCTCTTTGAACATTTCAGATGAATCATTAATAAAATATACAACATGTTCTCAGCAAACAAATAGTTCCAAAGAGGTGCTTTCAGAAGAGTTCCAACTTTTGAAAATTAGTTCAAACATGCAATATATGTAGCACTTCTTTCATTCAATGCACCTCAAAAATAATTCTGGAACATGAGTCACATCTTTCAGTCAATCAAAGGTAATTTTAATCACACACCTTGATCATAAAATGATTTTGCAGATAAAAACGTACTACGATCATGCAAATGTAGTTCTTATGTGCTTTGACTACAATCATTCCATAGAAATTAGGCATGCTTCCTATTGGAAGTTTGGTACAAGGCATATTTTTTCATCCCTTACCACCAAACTGGAATGGAGTGGTGGCTGAAGGCCCCGTCGCATTGAAGTTAAAGCCAGATGGAGGAGCTCCGGGAGCCACAGCTCCCCCAAAGTTAAAGCCCCCTGAGGACATACCTAATGAAGAAAGGGTTAGCAGAGTCCAGAAGAGAGGAAACCAAAATAATTGGCAATTGCTCTAGTCTACATTAAACTAAGCCAGTGGTATTCAACCTCTCCTACAAAAAAAATCATCACCACCATATCAGTATGACTACAATATGTAAGCCGTCATCTTATTGGATTCCATGACTTACACTAATGTTCATATCATAATGATCCCAAAAACACACTAGTATTTCTGCATCGATAATGTTCTTTGCATCATCATTACTACCCTCCTACTTATTCCAGGAGTGAACCATGAGTAAGTTACTGTATTTCTGGCTCATAGGCTGCACCGGCTTACAAGAAGCACTCTCATTTTTCGGATTAGATTTTAGAAGAAAACACCTTTAAGTAACAGACAACTGCTAATGTTGACAACTTATAGGAAGAAAAAATGGGATTTCACACTTCCAAAAATAGCAACTGCAATGAAGGTATTCGTCGTAGAATCCCAGATATGCATAAATGGTGGAGTGAACTTTTAGCTTGGACCTGCAATACAAAATCGCATGCACGAAAACATAGCTTTGCTCTCAGCCAATAGGACACAGGGCAATTGTAGAACACATTTTTGAGTAAAATAGGTGCATCATATGGGCCGGGAAATACAGCAGGTCCAATGATCCAATGAAAAATAGATTGGTTGCATGACCTTTTAAGAAAAATCCATTTTTTTTACATATATACCAACATGTATTGGCAGTCGAACGAGATGATTTAAAAAAATGATCCCTGCTTGTTTTCTCGTGGCAGCCATTTTAAAAGAAGGTGAATGCAAATTTTTGAGAATTTTAATGTATACTCTATCCTTAAATATCTCAAGAAATAATTATGACAGAGGAGAAGTGCTGAAACCATACCATTTAGACGTAATGGAAAACATTTCCTTTAATTTTTCTTTTTTCCTTTCATATTCCTTTATTGTCAAAACTTAACTTGAAATCAGCATTTTTCCAACAAAAAACTGGTTTTCAACTTGAGAAAACTGCACGATGGAGGAAATTCTCAGATTTTAGAGCTTTTGTGCTTGAAAGTAGTAAATTAGGATAATAATCAGAGAAAGTTTTATTTCTGTGACACTAACCCTTTTTTGTCTTCTAGAAGCAAAAAAATGACTTCATGCTCAAACTCAGCCATTTTTGGACTTTATTTTCTCCATTAAGGGAGCCATTAAAATATGTAGCTTACAGAAATGATGCAACCATCATTGGATCATTTGACATGGAATGACTTAGTATATACAGTTTTCACTCATGGCCACTGTGATGGTGATAAAATAATATTGAAAAACGATGTGATTTTTGAGAGGAGAATTTTAAACCTCAAAATAATTTTTAAGGGTCTCAATGATTTACTCATTTTTAATGTGAAAATTTCTGAGGAGAACAAAAATCATATTCATCCACATCTTAGATCACTATTCACCACAAAAAAATCAGATTGATTCAAACTGAATTTTCATTAGTGAAAAGTATTAGTGTTCCCTAGCAGATTATTGTAAGACATGATGCCCCAAACACATCACTGCAATGCTCAAATCTCACCTCTGAACTCAAAAAAGACTTCAATTACTTATGGTTCAAGTCCCAATGACTTAATGTGAGCATAACTCGTAAGTTCATTTGAAGTTTTCCCAGTGAAAAACGGAGCACTCTCTTACGTTTAATTTCTTACATAAAATCCACAATTTTATGAATTTTTTCCAGACTAGAACTTTTCAAATCCAATTCACAATGGGTCACAATAAATTGCTTTTAAACTCTGGAAAATTTCTGAATTCAACAGAAAGTTTGTTTCTCATCAACTGAAAAAATTGCAAACTGTGTGTTCTCAAAGAACCGAGTTACATGAAAAAATGAAATGAACTGAAAAAAATGCTACTAGAAATAACTGTTTTGAATGATTTTTTCTGTAACTTTTTAATTCCTTTGAATAGAATCCCTTCTATTGCTGGGATTTATTTTTTTACTTATTTGCTCTATTCATACCCTCAACATACACTGATACTCAAACATGATTTTCATTGCCTAATTTCACTTAACAACTATACTTATGAGGTGACTTCACCAACAAAATATTTCAGCCAGTACACAATTTTTTGTTTTGAATGTAAAGCATTGAATATCTTCTCTTCTCAATGTAATTTTTTTTGCATAAGAATCTTTCAAAAAAATATATTAGCATTAACAAAATCATGTACACCTAGAAAACAATGAAGCCCTACATGGAAGGGAACACATGAGAATTTATTAACCAACTTGAACCAATGCATCTGAGTTCCATACCCTGCTTTCATGCTCTTGTGAACAGACCAACTCGGTTGAATACCACTGAACTAAATATGTATCACAAATTATAAAAACAAACTACTGCTAATAGAATGCTCAATGATCAGGGCACATTGTAAGTGCACTCTAAGGCATGCTATCTACAGATGCCAGCCATAAATTAAGGACTGCACAGCCTATGCATAAAGCATCATAAAGTACTTTTCTGGCCCTGGTAAACAGAAATTTATTCAGGAGTAAACAACATTTTAACAATAAAATTAATTCAGTGACACCCAATTTGTTGCCATTAAAATATCATTCAGGCCAGCTGCCATAAATGACTTATCAAAATCATGACGCCCAGTGCATAAATACTAATAATCTTGTGTAGGTATATTACGCTGAAACATAATTCATCTTCAAAGTACTGTATTTTTGGCTCATAAAGACATGCTTTTTCTCCTAATAAATCAACAGAATTAAATTTTACCATAAAAGGTCAATCCAAGCATGAGATTTGGCATTAATATTATCAGCAATGAACTTTTGGAGGTGCAGTGCAGGTGAACTGCATTCTGAAAACTTACTGTTGCCATTTTCAACTTGAATTATTCTCTCAAATACTGTTTGGATAATTATCAGTGGTTCTATGGTGAGTGGTTCTATCGATAATTATCACAATCTATGGCAACCAGTAATCTTTGTTTTGCAGAAAAACTGTTGAAATCCAAAATATACAAATCGCAAAATTAGGCATGGACAAAAAAAAAGCATGGTGAAGTCCTAGAACATGCCATGTTGCCATAAGTATTTGTTTACATCATTCCATAGAAGACCAAGGCCAATTTACCACAGATAATTATCTGTATTTATATTATCACTTCATGATTGTCAACTTCCAGAAGTGATGTTAGATAGGGCGCAACAAATTCAGTGAAGGGTGGGAGACAATGAAATGGAAGTGATCAAGGGACTAAAGATGCTCCCACACCCAAGTGCACCACCCTTACTCTTAGCAATTTATTGCTGTTGATATTTATTTTTAATTTTTTTACACTGCATGGCACTTGACCACCATTTAAGGGGGAGAGAAAGAATAGAGGTGGAAGGGAAGAGGGGAAGAATACTGCTCTAATTAGCAAAAGTTCCAATTCATAGTTTGCCATTAAAAAAATTGAGGGGCAATAAATAAAAGGGAAATTGACATTTCATAAAATAAAGAGGCCAAAACTATGGCGAGTCTTAAAAGCCAGAAAATACTGTACATATCTTACAGAAATTATTTAATGCCGCATCAAATAGTTATAAAATTTTGAACAGCAATGCCAATGTCAATAAATATCAGTAGCCTTAAATGATTCCCCTCAAATTTTAATCACTCCCAGTCCAAAAGTAGCATCTTCAAGATAGAATGTTGCAAAAATCAAAATACTTTCCCTCCAAGGATTTAATTCATTCATTATGCACAGATGGTGAGCTGGCCAATATGTTTTAGCAGATTCAGTAACCTTAAAAATTCCTCATCTGTAGTGCATGCCAGAGCACTGGTACATAACATTATTTTTAACAAAGTCATCAATATTTGCTGGAAATTTGAGCCACCATTAAGGTCGTTAGGGCTCGTAATAAGGGTAAGCAGCAACCCTTCATAGATTTTTACTCAACAAATCAAACAATCTTACAACAAATAATTAACTATGACGCACACAAAACAAATGAAAAATAAACAAAATACTTCTAACTACACTAGCAAACATAAACCAATGCCACTACATACATACTTTTACATTGCTGGTACAAGTTTTAATCAAAAGCTTTAACATGCAAACAATATTAAAACTATTGCACAGGGAATACTTATATGACTTTTTGTTAATATTTAGCCATTAATGTACCATTGTAACAGGCTCTACACATTTGATTTCAAATGGGGATAAAATACCAAGTCAATACTAAGTAGGTAAGTACAAACTTAAACATCATAAGAAATATTCAATGAATGCTCTCTAAAATTAGTCAGAATCACAACTAATGACACTTTAGTACTTAGGAGTGACTTACCATTCCTTAACATTTACTTCCAGTCTGAGAGGACTAGTCACTTCAACCAAAGTTAGATTCATATGTGGCTTAAATAGGCTAATTGATAGCTTCCAAAACTTGTTTTCCTAGTCATTTGATTCCATTTAATGTAGGACAAATTTCGATTTCAATTTGATTATCTTATATTTTATTTCAAGAAATTTGGAAAACACTGGGACAAAATACTGTTTGTAGTATATCTAAAATTAACTAATTTTTCTAATCGAGTTTAAAATGGGAAGATGAAAATACCACTGAAGATACTAGAAAGGCAAAATTAAGGCATTTATCTTGAAGGTTAAGCTGGCTATATGAAGCTGGCTGGTTATGAACTTCAAGATGGAAGTTCAGCTGTATCATTTGCAAGGCAGGGCCTTGATTGATAGATGACAAGAACAATAAAGAACGCAGAAGTTATCACGTCGTTTGACTCGCTGCCAATGAAAATCGCAATTTTCCCCAGGACTTCGTATTCTTTCAGCTCTATTAAGACTACATATTAAAAGTTGTTTAAATAGGTATATGTTAAATTGCATTTATCACTTTGAGTGAAAAGAAATATATTTCTCTTCTCATTTCCCCCAAGAGGGAGAAACCGATAAAATTGAGAGTTGGCATTATGTATCATAACGTTAGCACATGAACTTGTGAATCTACTTATTTATTGATTATTTTCCATGCATCAAAAGGCACTGTTGTAATTTTAAAGAAACCTATCCTCAAAGATATATATACAAATCAAACTGTATATGCAAACACACTGTAGTGAAATTAACACCATGAAAATCATACAACTCCATAATTATAGAAAACCACACTTGAGGTTTTTAACTGACTTGGAATGGAACCACCTATAGTCTTTCCCTAAAATTAAATGATTCCTCCAACATGGAATCAAGCACTGTGGCATAATCTCCAATTTTATGTATGTTGGAACTGAATTTTCATGGGAAGATCTCATTCATGAGGTCTCAGGCCTTAGGCAAAAAAAACCAAACAAGTATGTTACTGTCATCAGGATATCAAAGAATAGGAGCCACATAATGGGAATGAGTGGAGAACAGTTAGTGTTCAGTCTGAGGATTTACTGGATATCAAAAATTACTGCGAGTCATACTTCCAAAGTTTAGGTTTTCATTTCACCTACGATTCACAATAAAAATATACACCATTATGGAATACTAATTATTAAAACAACTTTGTGTAATCAAGGATTTTGTGCACTAGATGACCAGTTTTCTTTTTTCCTCTTCCTGTTTTTATAATATAATCCATCTATCAACCACTGTGTTACTTATGCATACATACATTTGTAAAGTGGAAGCAGTTCTAATTGAAGTCTCGGGGAATAATAAAAGGACAAGGGCCCATTAAATTTTAATAATTAAGGTTCAGGAAAACCTACTACATAAGCTTGAAACAGGTAAAACTAAAAGGAAAAAAACACAAATGAAAATACCTTGAAAATAAAAGTTTTGTCATTTAAAATGATGAAACAATGACACTGCAGGTTTGATTGATCTAACGAACATACAATCATTAAATAGCATGAGGAATCTAGTTACTAAAAATATGTTACAAACAAATCTGCTCTAGGAAGAGGATACTTACCTGGTTGTGGCATTGAATTTCCCCCAGAACCAAATTGAAACAGGCCAGGTGCAGCTGCAGGCTGTTGATTCTGCAAAGGGTTAATTGTAGGGGAACCAAAGCTTGGGACTGAGGACTGACCAAAAGCAGGAGCACTTTGCTGGAGGGGAGAAATAGCGGCTGATGGTGTACTTCCAAATGAAAAGCCGCCACCACCAAGAACAGGTGGCTTCTGTTCTGTGGCTCCCCCCATGGAGAAAGGGCTGTTTACAGTTTGAGCCTGAGGCTGCTGGAGTGTGGATGACGATGACAACACTTGTGAATTTGCACCAAACTGGAATGGCGACCCCATGCTCGGAGCTGCAGGTGCGGGTGCCACTGCGGTGGGCTCGGCAGGTTTGGCTCCAAAATTAAAGCCACCCGATGAGCCGAGCACAGAGCTTGTTGCACCACTGCCCGTGTTGCTTGCACCAAACCCAAAAGTGGGCTTTGGAGCAGACGTGGAGGCACTGCCATCTGCTGAGAAGTTGAATCCGCCCGCAGAAGGAGCAGCTGAGGGTGCAGACATGGTCGGAGTCAGGCCGGTGGGTGTGCCAAAGGTCATGGGTTTGGCTGCTTCACTGTTTGTGTTTGACGACGTGGCTCCAAAAGCAAACCCTTCACCGAATGCCGGCGGCTTGGCAATGGGGTTTGCACTCGGTTGGCTCGCAGAGAGTCCTCCTTCCTCCTTGTTCCCTCCAAATGAGAACTTAAACCCGGCAGGAGCTTCCTGGGGTTTGGGTGCAGCGAGGGTTGACTGACCGCTGGAGCCAAATTGAAAGTTGAACCCACCTGTGGAGGTGGCACCGCTTGCCTGAGCTGCATCAGGCTGAGTAGCCCCAAAACCAAAAGGCTTTGGAGCCATAGAATTGGCAGTAGTCGTAACTGTGGTGGGTACACTTTGGGAGGAGGTCACGACTGATGTGGAGGCGAAAGAGGAAGAGGGAGTGCTGCTCATCCCGAATGAAATGCCCGAAGAAGAAGTTTTTGGCATTGAGAAGCCTCCAAGAGAAGATGCTTGCGGCACTGCTGACGTTGAAGCACCGAAAGAAAACCCTCCGCTAGTCGATGAGGGTGCAACTGATTTGGAATTGGCGACGTTGGTGGAAACTGCTGAGGATGGATTCTGTGATAACATACCAAATGAGGGGGCAACAGTAGGCTGGGATGAAGATGCAGCTGCTGGAGTGCCTAAGGAAGAAGAAGTCGGCAAGCCAAAACCTGAGCTCGACACTGCCGTAGAAGAAACACCAACTGCTGAATTGGTGCCAAAGGTGAAAGTTGATGCCGTCGTGGCAGGAGGTTTTTCTGACTGCTGTGGTATAGTGAATGTGGCATTGGATGGAGAACCAAAGAGTCCTGATGGTAAGGTAGTTGCAGCGGATGCAACGATCTTAGATTGAGTCTCTGATATCGCAACGGATGAGGGTGAAGAAATGGATTGAGTTACGGTAGCTACATTTGAAGCTGGTGCAACACTTGTAAAGGACAAGGGAGTACTGGAGCTGGTTGGGTTTGAGGATGCAGACGATAAGGTCACTGCTGTGGGAGCTTGAGATAATGGTAGAGAAGTACCATTCTTTTCCTTATCCACAAACGGAGGGGTCGAGCTAAGCAAAGGATTCTGAATGGATGCAAAAGATGATTTCGATGAAGCCTGGGAATTTGATGAAGACGGGACATCTTTATTTGGCACCTCTGCGACACTCTCACCGCTCGCTGGAGTTGAAGTGGGGATGGGCTGCACCACTGAACTAAGGCTAGGGTTCGAGAGTGATTTTTCCAGAATGCTTGTAACTGAGGCATTCACTTTGGGCTCTGAAGTACTTGATTGGAGCTTTGAAGCATCCAGTTTTGGCGGTGCAGAATCAACCATATCCCCCTTGGATGGTTCATTGGATGCAGCACCTGAAACATAACATAAAAAACTGAGTATGTACATACAAACTGCTGAAGGTATAAGCTAGGGATCCAAATTAAAAAATCATTTATTTATTCCAATAAAATTAATGAAAAAAATCATGATAAAATTCCTCAAAATGTAAATTTAAAAAAAGAAATAAAAAAATTTCACAACTATGTTCAATACATCTAAGCATTAACAATAGGCACTATGAAATCCAATCATAATCTCACTTTGTTAGTTATGTAAAATTGAAAGAGCCACACTACACATTTCTCTGACCTTTAGACTGAAGAACGGAGAACATTGAATTCAATCTCCTACTACCAATCTCCAAGTCTTGACCTACTATGTCTTCACCAGTGATGGCATCGGCGTCAATTGTCCGTTGAGTCTTCCATGGCTTCGTACCGCCATTCCTTCGAGCATCTTTCATGCCTTCTGTGTCACTGGCGATTCCACGGGAGAAGGCTTTTACAAAAAGTCGGCCATGATGCTGACTTCTTCCTTTCTGGCTTTTTGACGTTTCAGAGTCTTCATCGAGAGTTTCCAGTGAATGGTGAGAAGAGGGCTGTGAATCTGCTTGCCTTATGATGTTCACCACAGGAGACGGAGAATCTCTATGTCCCACCATCTGAGGGAACACAATTACCAAGATAAGCCACAGTATACTACAGCAATATGTACACACTTTAAGTGCAAGGTAAAAATATGATCTATCAACAAGCACTTTCTGCACGAGTTCTAACCACAGAAATATGGAAGACTGAAGTGAGTAACTCACTGTTGGATGAACTTTCAAACATGCTAACCAATAAGGATTGAAATTAACATAAAGAGAATGCAGTAGAAATTTGAAATTACAAAATTTTGTTCTTATGGCGTAAAAATGTCAGCCTGACCAAAAGGCAATTGTAAATTTATGCATCATGCCGTATTAGAGAATTTTGAAGATAAAATTTGGAAGCTTTGTGGAAAAGAAGTTAGTTTTTAATAATGATGATGAAAAACAGTAGCACTTGTTAATGCACTTTTTGTAGAAAAAGGCTTAAAAACATGTAAACCACTTGGACAATAGTGCACAATTCCATCAAATACCACAAATGTATGAGTCACTTTGAATTCTAGGCACTGTAGTCACATAATTTGATGTCACTCAGAGGAAAAATCATTCAGGCATAATAAAGTTCAGAATAACTTGCAAAATAGTTGATCATGCAAGAGCAGAAATCTTGTACAAGTATGTACCTGTACCTCAAACTTCCATCTCCAGGCTGCTGGCCTATTTTTCCATTAGTTTTTTCCATGCATGAATTCGTAAAAATCATTCAGAATACAAAATTCTAGAAAAAGAACTAAGTACTGCGAGAATTTGGGGAGAACTCAAAGTAGATGCTATTATGTTTGAGCGGTAAATTAAGTTGTACATATAGACGGAAAGAGCTTTTCTCATTATACATTTCACAGTCAGATTGATGATTGATAACCTTGTCAGCGGCATCATAGTTTTGGATGGCATGAAAAAGGAAGACATTAAATCTCATCATAAAAAACAGGTTCAATTCCCCATCCTCTTGAATGAATGTTTTATATCTTCTCACTTGATGTACACACTCCACTTTGTAAGCTTCCCCCTTCACGTACTCCACTGACACAACAAAAAAATTGGAGAAGATACAAATTACCTTTGTTTCTATGACCCCTTGGTTTTATATTACACATATATTTTGATTCTAACAAATGTTCGTTTTGTACTTATCAACATTAAAATTCATTTTCAACCTTTATCAGCCTAAAGGGAACTTCTGTTGAAATAAAAATAGGTCCCATTTGCCAAATGGGAACTTAAGGGATAACTTGGTTATGTGTGTTTAAATTAAATACCCAGAAAAGTTCCGGCCAGCAGGACCATCAGTTTAAAAGCAGTCTTTTTAAGGTTAAAGATGATTTGGCTAATTACAGCTCCAGAAGTGAATATAAGGTGTCCAAAATATAAGGTGTCCAAAGGGCATATAAGTTTTACATAAGAAAATAATTTATCTTTTTTCTTTATAAACTTTACATTTCGTTCATACATAATTCAATGTTATGAAATGCCAATTTCTGCAGCCTTGATTGCTTCGTAATTCAGAGTTTCCACCATTCCACTCCATTTCTGGAGTGAAAGTTTTTAGTCACACTAGATACAATAGATGGCAAACAAAGCACATACATTTACAGACTCCAATACTCTGTGAAAAACATGGGATAGGAACTAGTTTTTCAGGAAATTCCACACAAAAATGAACCCTTAACATACCTGTAATATTCTCTCCGGTGCTGGCTTAGGCAAAGGAGAAGCTTCCTTTTGAGGAGTGAGCTCCTCCATAGTGTCATCATTTTCCTCCGACAAATTACCAGAGTGGTGTGGACTTTTCTTCAAATGCTTCCCAATAGGAACTGGAGTGCTGCACCTTGACCAGCTGTCAGCTGTTAACAAGTCATATAATTCAGTTCATTAAAACCTAATGCCAAAAAAGAACATTTAAGAGCAGGTCACTATGTCATGATACTCATCCCTTAGATATCCATGTCAGATCAAAATGACCCATGCTTTTTCTTTTACTTCTAATAAGTTCTTTTTTGTGATTTACCTGGGATTGAATCACAGCAAACTCTTGCAATATTGTTTTGAACTATTCAACCAGAATTTATCATTTTCACACTATGCTAACAAGGAGACATCGTGAGACCAATGATGAGGTTTCTAACGACTCTATGTTTTTCTGAAACTAGAGAGAGAGAGAGAGTGTAGAAAAAGTGTCGAGGCTTTCTCTCTCATAGGCCCGGGTTCGTGAGAAAATTGCTTATATATAATTTTGTTGTGTAAATTCTTTGCATTACTCTCTTACTTTTAAGCACAACCGTGGCTGAGTGGGTTAAATAGTGCCTAAAATCATACTCCTCACTCATTGAAAACAATCAAATTTGAATCAGAAATGCAAGTTTCCAGACTAATCTCTCATTTCCCATGAATTTTCCAGCTTTTCCAGGCCCTTTTTCAATTTCCATGGCATTTCCAGGTTTTTCAGGTCCGTAGCAACCCTGATATAATGTAAATCATTCTTAGTTTTGCTAGCAGGCACCACATAACTTCAAGGGAATGCAGAAATATTGCATATTACTAAGAATAAAAAGTGGTTGATTAATGTGAAAATATGTAATTAATCTAAATATGGGAATAAACTGTATGTTAACTAGATACAAGAGGCAGAATTTAATCCAAGAATTGAAAATTCAAGAATGAAACCTTGAATTTTCCCAATTCATTAATCAAACAGTGATTTCACTTGAGGAAATAGCTTATTATTCACAATGATGATACATATGAGATTCCTAAACATCATGACCAAAGAACTACAGAGGGAAAAAGGTGATATCATATATTTTTATTTTTTGCCTGCGTAATATTTGAAAGAATATTTCTCTCATCATGGAATGCCATTTTCGATAGACAAGCAAGAATATTAACGAGAACATATGAAATTAAAAAGCATTTGAGACTTCATTCATATACTTACCAGCTTTTCTCTTAGTCCCTACATTTATATTCCGACTGGAACTGAGGGAACTGTAGATTTCATTGTTGCGGGTCCTTTTGACAGTAGGTTTCTGCAACTTAGGAGAATCCTCTTCTCTTGGCCTCTTACCCCTAAAAATACAAGGATAGGAATACATGAATATATCAGCCAATGACAGTTTTCATACAGGCACCAAATACCAATAGGTTGGTCCACTCGCAGCAAAAGGTAAAAACAAATTTGTTACCCTAGTAACAAAATAGAGGACACTCACGTTGGTGCTGGCTCTGACAGCACACCATTGACCATGGCAGGGGATGAGGAGGATGACGAAGAAGATGAGGAATCACTTTGGGGATGGTGCCTTTTCGCATCACTTCCACCATCCTAAAATTGGAAGAAAATGATGACATTAATATTTAATTTTAAGAAAAAGGCAATGCTCCTGCCCTTGCAATGCATACAAACATTTCTCCTTGATTTTAGACTTTAAAAAGTCAAATTTGAGGTTACTGGGACTAGCCATGTTATAACCTTTAGAGAGTCAACTGCAAGTGTGCATGAGTGCGAAAAAGCCACAACTAAACATTTGCCTTGGCCAGGATTTGATCCCAGATCTCTAAATATCATGCTAAGTGCTTAAGCTAGTTACCCCAGCACAATATCAAGGGATTTGGCTTTGAGTCCCATGCAAAGCAAAAGATTTTTCCTCTGTGGATCTTTTGCATTTAAAAATTCACCCATTGAGTATAAAATTTAACTTCAAATCTCACTGGCAATATACTCAATTTGAAAACTACAAGAATGACAGGATCTAATGCGTGTCACCCAGAAAAGAAAAATAACCACATGAGTTGGAGGGAAAAATTTCATTAAACAACAATTAAAACGCTCCTGCACAAGATATAAAGAAACATAAATTAAACATCTTCCCTTCTCATTAACTTATACTGAATATTCACCAGTATTTCTATCTGCTCCTAAATTGTGACCCCTACAATTCTTACCCTCAACAAAACAAACAAGAATATGCCCTATTCGTACTCTTCGATGATGATGACCCAGAAAGTAAAACTCAGTGCCAGTAATAAAAGGTATCCTGTGAAACATGGACAAGTGCATTTAGAATCATTTTAATTCCCAAAGCTTAACCTGAGAATTGTAGCAGCTTGTTTCCAAATACTTAACTACATATTTTATAAACAATGAGGCATACACTCCTGAAAAGCATGCACCTTATATTCACATGCAAAGGTATCAACCATGAAAGTGCTACGATTTCATTTCCGACTAGAACTGGGCAATTAATCTGCTGGATTGAAATCCCGGTGTTTTCGCCTAGCTGCTGGATTTAAATGGATGCATACCCAGAGCTGGGATGTTTTGGGTACTCACAGCATGCAGCGAAAACATTTAAAGGGTATTTTCGGGCACGCTAGGTGTTTAAAGGTAAGAGAATTCTCATTTTAACTATGTACATATCACAAAGGCAACATATTAGTGAATTAATTCCTTGTAGATCACTAAAGTCATAATGAATGGTTTAAGTGAAGACTACTGTAACCTGCATTACATTAAAGTTGACTAACTAAACATTGAAAAACTGGATCACAGAGGGCTAAATCTACAGGTTAACATTGAGGATGTTGCTCACTTTGTGCATGGAAGGAAATATGTACATGTATACAGTAAAACCTCGATTTTGCACCTCTCTATTTATAAGTTCTCTGATTTTACTCCTTTTTTGGCCCAAGCTGATAATAGTATTTACAAGATGCACAATAGTATTTACAAGATGCACAATAGTATTTACAAGATTTCTTTTCCTAGAAATTCTACATATTCACAGCAAGCCAGTTAGATTCGTGGATGATCAGGTGCTGTTTAGTTGATCATCCTAGGGATTGCAGGATTGGTAGATGCATTATAAAAACAGTGTGTGCGTAAATGTGAAAAATACTAAATGAAGATTAATCATGGGAAAACAATAGTTATGAGATTTCCTACGAAAAAGGAAGAGATGCTGGTCATATAAATGGGAGGGCACAAACTGGAGCAATTTAATTTCTTGGGTTGCACTTTGGAGAAAAATGGGTACAGTAGCAGAGATATTAGAAGGAGAATTGCACTAGCAAAAGAAGTATTTTGTAATAGAAGGGAGCTGATTACGAGGTCCTTGGGTAAGGATACATAAAAGAGGCTGGTGAAGAGTTTCATGAGGAGTGTAAAGTTGTATGACATAGAAACCTGGACTCGGATAAAAAGTGGACGAGAATAGACATCAAGCTTTTGAGATGTGGGTGTGGAGGAGATGGAGAAAGTGCAGTGGAGAGAGAGGAAGATGGAGGAGGAAGTACTTGACATGGTGGGTGAGGAGAGAAAACTTCTAGATGAGATTAGGAGGAGACAGAGTGTGACCTTGCAATATGCGACGAAAGGTGAAGGGATAACGAAGGCCGTGATAGATGGGATGATGCTGGGTAAGAAGGGAAGGGGAAGAAAAGGAATAGGCTTATGGTTTGAGAGGAGAGGGCATGTTGAAGAGAGTGATAGAGGGGAGAACACTGGGGAAACGTGGGAGAGGAAGGAAGAGGATAGGAATTCTGGACGAAATAAGAGGAGGTAGAAGATATGAAGAATTGAAGAGGGATCTAATAACGGGCCATCCTTAGGAGGGAAAGCGAGACAATTTCTATTAGGTTGGGATACAAAATGGGGACTGTCCAAGAACCTACCAATCAGCTGGTAGAATACTTGAATGAATATGGACGGGATGAAAAGAGGTAGGATGTATGCTGAGATGAAGGAAGAAATTGTGTAAGGAGATAGGTAGTCTACAGCTGTAAAAATCTAGAGGATTCTTACTCTTATCCAGTGGTGCCCACACAATGCAAAGCGCATCATGAAAATACTTTTTGGGGTGGGATACCCTGTATTTCAGGAAATTTGAGGGGGTGGGGTGGGGGAAAAATTGTGTAAGGGATTAGTAATTGAGCCTGGGGGGATATACACCACAGATCTCTTCCACAAAATCCTACCTTAACAGTGAGATTACCCAAATAAAAATGATGATATATTCACCTTTCCCCTACATTATCACTTATTTGAGAAGTCCCAACTACAATTCTTATTTTTTTATATAATTATTTCATAAAACTGATAAGGGGTGGTGCAAAAAATTTCTAATGGAAAGAAGAGTGCTGGATTTTTGAAAATGACAATTTCTCTATGCTGACTGGTTAAGTAAATAAAATGTCAAACCAATGAATTCAGATTATTAATGGGTTTAAACCTGCGTAATATAGGTGGGACCGGAAATTAAAAGCCACAGCATGATTTAAAAAAATAGTATTTGCACTTACCTTGGCCAGTCCCTTCAAAAATGCAAAATCAGTTTCACTGTATACTGTATTAACCACTTCCCTGACAAGCCCGCATATATTCGGGCACCGAGGTTGTGCAAAATCTGACAAGCCCGCATATATTCGGGCAAGTCCGCGATGTCCGTATATTTTTCTTTACGCCCGCATATAGTCGGCCGATGCTAGTATTTTGCGTTCCTGCCGCCTCCCATGCTGTTGAAGGTCCAGAGCCACCGATGCGGCAAGCGGCGCTCTTTTCAAATAGTGATTTCTAATGTTTAAACAATGGTCATTTTTGGTAATATTTCTAGCAATTCGAGGGTTATAATTTTTTACGCACTGAAAAGTTATCCCCATACGAAATTTCAATCACCTAGATTGTTATTCGTAACTATCCGTCTATTGACTTCATGCATGGAGTTTCTTTTGCGAACTTATTACGAAATTTACAACTTCAATTTTTGTTATTTATAGATAATTATTGCAAATTTATGATGCAAAAGTTCCGTTTTACATGACAAAAAACTTTCTAAATAAGTAAATAATTTTTAAATTAGTTATTTTCATTTATTTCGTCATTTACTTCATTAGCATTCAATTACATTTTTCTTCAACATTTTAGCGGTCGTTATAAAAATTGCAATTTCAATTTTGCGCTAATTTTCACTGCTACGATGAGTTCCACAGTAATTGGAATACAATATTTCTCTAGCAACAGAACATGAATCTTTCCTTGCCTTATTTTTTACTATAGATATATATTTGTTACCATATATGTTTGCTACTATATATATTTGTTACAATATATATTTGTAACAATATATATTTGTTACTATATATATTATGTAATTCTATATTATTCGTCCGCAAATTTTTCTTCCGGTAATTTTTATATATGTAGGAAATGTCTATTGTACCGTTCTCTTTAGATAAAATGGCGTGAGCTTAAATGTTTAGATATGTTGCGAATGTTATTTCATCAGCCCCTTTCATTTTTCTACTTTGAATACTGGCGGAAGTGGTGAAACATATTTATGGAAACAGCTTTACGATGAAGACGTCTGAAGGTCGTACAGTCTCAATAGAAATCAACACAAGTGCCCTGTGTATGTGCTACCCTAACCCACATGAGTACGAGAAAATAGGAAAGATAGAGATAAATCCCAAACATGTGTAATGCCTTCTATTGTCATGCTTGACACTTTCCTGAGGTCAGAAAACACCCGGGCTCGAGAGCCGATGGCCCGCTAAGCAACCTGGCGCTCGGTATCATGTCATGCCAATATGCCACCCTTTGCTCCCCGGGCTACTTTCCCACCAGCCAACCCTTTACTAATGGGCTTTTCCCGATATAAATTTACCGTTAGTTGGAAAATTCATGCTGTTGCGGTACGCACACGTGTGTTTATTTTCCAGGAAATGGTAGGAACGGAAAAGAAAAATTTTATGATGAGCATGGGATGGGCTTTTCACACTTAGGGGCGAGATCCTTTGCATATTGTGATTGTTTCCACGAGTACTTTGTCGGAAGGACGATAGTGACAGTCTTTCGTTGAGTTTCAGAGATACGCATCCTTGATTTTCAGAGCGCATGCACTTTTTCGCTGAAATTCCACCGATACTAACTTTCCATTTTTAGTTCTAACATTTTCGTTCTAATACGAGCGGTGTAGTAGGAGTGAACTCTACGGAAAATTATTTGTTTTCGCACGGTAACATTTAGTAATCAGAAATGAATTCCGGAGAGGAATCAGTGTTGACCAGCAGTGATTCGGAGGTTATCGACATTGAAGTTCCTGGCTCCTAGTCGACTCTCTCCGGAGAAACAAGCTCCGAATCAGAAGGTGCAGCGGAACATTCGTGGGAAGCGGAGTGGGAGGAAATGCTTACAACGAATCCTCCTCCGGCACCACCTAGGTTTCTTTTTGAAGGTAATTCTTTGATGAACTTCGACCTGGTTCACGAATGATTTTCCCTAAAAAACTTTTTTCAGCGATGAAAATGTTGACTTTATAACTTGGGAAACTAACTTGGGAAGCGAGCTGTGACAAGCTCAGAAATTCGTGTTTTTTGCCCTTGTAATGATACAGAGCAGAGTGCGGAGGCCAGATACTGAGTTTTATTGGTCAACGAGACCAATACTCTCCTCTCTTTTTTTTGGACACACAATGTCTTACCGATGATTCGTAAAAATAAGGAAATATTTACATTTTGCCTATAATAACGATTTTGAACCCCAAACACACCCCAACGCCAAACTAAATAAAATATGGCCGATTTGCCAGAGGCTGGAGGAAAAGTTCAAGGCACTCCATACACCAGAGACGGATGTTACCATCGAAAAGAGCCTACGGCAGTTCATGCCTAAGCCGCCACGGCAGTTCATGCCTATGAAAAGAGCTTCATTCGGCAAGTATTTTTTCTTTGTGAATCGAGAACTGAATACGTGTGGTCAACGACAATTTACACGGGAAAGGGGACTGTGTTGGATAGACTTTGCCCATTTATCCATGACCTCAAAAGTGATGATGACTCTAATGAAGCCATTATTTGGCCTATGATATTTCCTGACGATGGATAACTTTTATACTCCAGATCTAGCCGACTTCACACTCCACTGACTCGTATGGAACACTGAGGAAAGGGATCCCAGCACATCTCAAAGATAATCAAATAAAAGAAATGAATTTTCTTGTTTTTGTCATAGAATGAATTCTGTTATAACATTTTCAGAGCGAAAGTCGTCGTCATGCGGGTTGCCTAACTCCCATGAATGTTTGTGCGTTGTTTCTTGATGTACTATGGACTAAAATTAATAGTTAACATTAACGATGTCGGCAAAGATATGCTTTTGCAATATAAACTAAATGTATTCATCATTAGATGACTAACTAAGGTTTACGGGAAGGAAAGTTATACTGATATGCAGGTTGCCTAATTCTCTTAAGTTAAGGGGCAACATTCAGAAATTATTGAATAAATCATTAGTTATTTGGAATAAAAAATAAAGGAAAACATTTTCAGATTTGCCTCCCTTTAATGCTTCTGAATCTGAAATAAAAAAATATGACTTTTTTTGACCGGTTTTGTAAAAAAAATCCGTCAGGGAAGTGGTTAAATACTAAATCCAAATGACAGTGTCCACATTCTCACTGCTCACACTTATACAAACAACCACACAATTTTATCACCAATAATTAGGATATTTATGTAGGTTCTTCCTCCAAAGGAAGCAAGAGGTCACAACAAAACTGTACATACAAAAATGGCATTGAAAGAAAACTAGATAATTATATAGCCCAAAATATCTCAGCATGCATAGCAATGAATATTAAATATGTTACTCTCCAATACCATTCCAGAATACATACTCAATATTTAATTAAAATAAAATGTTCACTTTTAAATATATCCTTACTTCTGTGCGAATTCGCTTCCTGGAGATCTCCTTCAAAACTTCTATGACTGATTTAGATTGCTGTTCTGGAAGTGGCTGCTTTTCAGGCCTAGCAAAGAGACTAATAGTGATACAGATTTTTTTGAGTAAATAATTAGTAATGGCATAACATACATCACGATGATAAATAATGAATTTTTTTTATATATTTAGGTAACCATTTTTTCAGAGTATCTATAAAGAATCTAATTGACTGCTTATTTTTTATAATTAAAATGAATAATAGTAATAAATTGTTATCCATTAACAGGAAAAATAGCTAGAAGAATTGCCATCATCCGTTAAAAAGCAGCAATGTGAATGTTTCAAACAGGCAGGAACATTTAAGGGATTCTACCTTTAACTTGAAATGCTTTTTTTTAATGAATGTTCATAAATACCAACCAAGGCATAGTTCCAAAAGGATAGAAATTGACTTGGCAATCAACTTTTGGATGCCATGGGCAAGTATAACTCCCAGCACTCCACTTTAAATTTTAATTCACTAACAGTGAGTAACTACTTAAATTGATTACCACATAGAAAATTAATTTCAATTCCAGAAACCAAGAAAATCCCTCAAGGAAGTGCCAACTAAAGGTTATCAAAATTGTTAATTTCCACAATGATTAATCCACAGCTATTTAGGTCGCTATAACGATGGCTACAGATGCTTTATTGACTACAGGGCTGTGTAAATATTTGGCATCCCCTGAGTAGCCACTTCCTCTTGGAACATCAATTTATTTAAGCCTTCTCCATAAAGTAAATCAAAAATCGATTTACTTGACCGCAATAAAGGGTGTAGACGACTGAGGATCATGTAGATATTAATGATTAGCTAAGTTATATCAGCTACTTGGCCAAAACTCTCACCGTGATTCAGATGTATCATAAGTTGGGGGAGCTATCCGTACACGGACAGGAGATCTGACTTTCTGGCTGTTGCGAGCATTCAGCGACGGTAGAGGTGAGGTATTCAGATGGACAAGAGGGAGCTGTCCAGGTCGTGTGTACTGAGGTTGATGAATAGCAGCTTCGGAATGGTACTTCAACAGACGAGAACTAAATCCAGGGCTATTAACGTCAACGAAGAGCCTGCAACAGAATGATGTCAATTCAAAACATGCAATTTTTTAAATGTAAACATGACATGACAAAATTGTGATATTTACGCAGCATCTCTATTGGCGTTGAATCTTGAGGATGCTGACAAAGGTGAAGCAGCAACTGTCACTTGCCTAACATCTGATGTAGTATTTCTCTGCTGAGGACTAAGGCTGTACCCCCAAGGTGAACTTCTTTGCGAAAAACTATCGTTATCGTAATCGTATCGACTAGCACTGTTATGAGATTTATTTAATGTCCCACTACTTGGATTCGATACTTTCCTGTTCCATTCAGATGAGGTCACTGAGGAACAGGATGCTGTAACTTTTAGAGGATTCTCACTACTTCTGGGTGATTGATGGAAACTAGTTCCCAGGTAAATATTTTCTCTATCACCAATAGAAGCACTATCTGAACTGGGGACAAACGAATGTTTGGTTGTTAAGTTCCTAGGGCTGCTGGGGCTCTGTATGGGCAAAGACCTACTACTTTCGGTTCCAGATACAGCCAAGGTTTTGCACTTGTTAACCACTGATGATACTGCTGATTCAGTCCATGAATATAAAGAATACACCAAACTCTGAGCTCGAGAACTGCTTGGGGCACTTATTGTAAAATCACTCATCTGAAAGCCTTGATACAAAAACACAGCAATGACTAAAATAGCAACGGCAAGAATTACTGAAAACTGATACACTACGACTGCAGCAAATACTACAAAAAATGATGCGAATTTGCGATTTATTTGCGACATTTTCCCTAAATGTTAACCATGTTCAAACATTTTCGCGTTCAACTGATCATGGAGGCGCTTCCTGCTCGCTCATTTCCGCTTCATTTTTTTATGAGCATCGAAAAGCGTCGTCAGTGTCGAGCGGGACGGTAAAGTGTTTATCGTGTTTATTGATGATTATAGAGAAAGGTGCATCTAGAGTTTGGTTAATTCATGGATTTGCCATTAGTCTTGAATTAAGAGTAATGAATGGAGTGTGAGCATTTTGCATTATTGTAAAAATTTGGTGAAAATCAAGGCTCTTTCGTTGGCTAAATATCACCATTTTCTATGTGACTTGTTTGAAGATGATACGCTCATTATATGCCCTTGCAAAGCCTGAGACATTTATGTATGATTGATTGCGTTGGCTGCGGGGGTAGAAACTCTGGCTACGGCGGTATTCGCAACAAAGGTCTTGCGCAAATCGTTTTCATCTGCTGTTCTCGGACATTAATATGAGTAAAATCTGTACAGAGTAAATGGTTTAAAATAAAATTTATTACATCACTGTCTTCTCAGATGAAGTTGGTAACAAGATAATGGCCTGATGCATACCATTGTTTACATGATAACGCTGTATAAACAAGTATTCGATACTGGTCTAGTCCATGTTGACTGCTGAATGATGGATTCACTTCATGATTATCAATGAAATGTTAAATAAAGCTGAAAATTATAATTATTCCGTAAATGTGGCCATTACTTGGGCTTTAGTTTTAACAACAACCAATAAAGCAATAATTTGACTCTATTATAGTTCAGCGTATTCAGCCAATCAGGGTGGTTCACCGTTGTTCTTTTTTATCGAAGCGCACCGCGCCATGTTGAGAAGGATAGTAACAAAGCTAAGGGAAGGAAGGAGAACATCGGTACGGCGTGTTTAACACCTTTCCACCACCCGGAACGTCATGGCTGACCCGGAGAAACAGCCTGAACAACCAAAGGCTTCCCCACTTAAGCAAATCATCGGTGAGAGCATGAAATTTTCCTTAATAGAACTTGAAATTTCTTAATTGCCGCCTTACACACACGCCTCCATGTTCCAACGCCGTGAGCGTCAAGGCATCACATGTCGACTTCCCGGTTTTTTCATTGTTAGTATGGAAATAATGAATTATCTACCATGGAACGTATATCTCAGATTTATTAGTGGCAGATGAAATCTAAAGCAACCTTTACCTACCCGATCTTCGAGCATGGTTAATGCGTTTAAATTAAATTTGTATCGTCTGCCTCCGTCCATCCGCGAGGATGTTCTATGACGTCATAAATGATGGAGCCCAGAAAGTTAAACTGCAAATAGTTTTAAACAAGGCAGTTACTTGGAAGGGAAATGATTGAATTTCTCGTTGTTTTGTAATGATCAATGCATTTTCTGATTAAATAATTTGATTTTATACTTTCTAATCAGTGTAATTTAGCTTTATTTTGGCAATTTCCTTGTCGTAACTAATGTAAGGTGGGAAATGTATCGGTTACTATGTCAGCATTTGTTTATTTTCATTTAATAGAATTTTGGCTTGATTAATGACCGATTTATAAATTAATTCAAAATTAATATAATTTAAATTAATGTCTTGGATTCGTTGCGCCTAATACCCTGGTCGCAATTAAATTCAGTTCTGTTGATTTACTCTCAAATCATTTCTTTTTAGCGTCGAGTACAAAGTTTATCGGTCGCCACTGGTCTCCACGGTTCAAAAGACTCCATCGCTATATTTATAGAATTTCCTTCTGCCATTCCCAGCCTCGCGTTTTCATTCTCTGCTTCCCTAGCAGTTTGGGATGCTGCCAACTATTTTGGATGCAGCATCCTATCCCATGTTCAATTCATTTGTGTTTCTGCGAAGATGAGGTATATGTGTAACTTTTTCGGCGGACTTGATTTTGTCTTAGTAGTTTTTGACCGGTCGTTCTTTATTTTCCAGCTACTCAAGTGACCGGGACTGTGAAGTGGTTCAACGTTAAAAGTGGGTACGGGTTCATCAATAGGTAAGTTTGTCGCGAATGACCGATTGCAATTTTATTACTCAATCATTTTTTGCGGTAATATTTCCATAGCAGTCCTCCGGTCTGCGCTGCGATGCATTTTCAAGGTATGGCAGTGGGTGTTAAAAATAGGGATTGATGGTTTTCGGGCCGGGGTCTCGGTCGTAAGGGTACGCGAGTGTATGTGCAACCCAGGAAATGCTTTGTTGAGTTTGTCTGTCGCTTGGCGTCTCTTCTCTCGCCCTACTCTCCAGAAGCCGCGATCGATAATTCTGGTGGAGTGGAAGTACGGCCAAAAAGTATCCTAAGAACATAATGGACACTACATGACATACGTTGATTCCATCAGCGTGACTGCGAGGAGGTTCGGCCAAAGTTTATGGAACTGATGACCTTAAGTTATCGACGTTGGTATCTCCTCTATTCAGAGCACGTGCGGTGATACTGCTTCGGCTCAACTGCGAATCCTACTTGCCAACTGCGTTTGTTACGGAATCAATGTTGCCATTTGTAATATATTGCAGTGAATTTTTATTTTTTTGTCCGTTGTAAAAGACTTCGCATCATAACGTATGCGGCAGTATATTGTCTCATTACCCTTTATTATTTCACCCTCTGTTAAAATTTTATGTTGAACAAACGTAATTCTTACGATGTTTTTTTTGTAGACCAGCGTCAAAAAATCAGTCAGCCCCAGTTGGTGGCAACAACATTGATCTTATCTGAGGCTGTGCGGTAAGGCACCCGATGTCAGCCCACTCTATTTTTCGCATCGATTCTGTGAAATCTGGAGTTAATTCTCCACAAGCTGACCAATTTTGTATGGTAGCCGTCGCTTTTTAATTAAATTACTGGAATTCAGGGCAACATGCGAGCCAAATATTTAGTCGAATTTTATTGCAACCTTTTAAATTTCCCGATAACTGTTTCGGACGTGGTAAATACTACCATGGTTTCGTACACAATCAAGAGTTTTCGATGCACCTTTCCGTACGCTTTCGCGAAATATTTTTCCCCAATTCGCGAAATTTAGCCCCGAATGTCGCTGTCTCGATAAGTTCTCCGTGAAGTGTCTTGCGTCGTCAAGGAAATCGATCCTGCCCGCGGTAATATTCCGGCAGTGGGACGTCTGTCTCGCGCTTGCACACTTAATGGGTATGAAGGCGTTTCCGCAATGGCGGCATGTTTGCCGCATAATGTTGAAAATGATTCACCCGTAGTAGTTCCGAGACGCGAGGGTTTTGCACTACTTTTCCTATCGTAATAATTCACATGAAAAACCCCTCTTCGTGACCCCTCTGCTGCCAACCCCTCCAGCTGCCCCCTCCGTCCATGTCTCCCCTTCCACCCTCGTCGTAGCCTCTCCCCTGACTCGCTGTGTAAGATTAGCTCGCGGCCGCCATCGCGCGGGAGTCTGTTAGGTAGCTCTTGTCTCGCGGGTGCGTTGACCTTGTGGGCTTTGTATAGGTAGGGGGTCCCCGTTTGTTTAGTCGTCTTGGTGGGACATGAGGAAGACCCACACCGGTCTTCTGCGGCGGATAATGCTGCTGCACCCCTCGCATTCGGTATCAACGGTGGTAATAGGCTTATTTATTTTCTCGGCGACACGAAATAACTAGTCTGCCCGAGATTGTTGGGGGTACTTAGTTCGAGTAGTTTCTTCTGGAGCTTAGGATTTTTGGTGAAGCAAGAAAATACAACATTCCATCGTGAATCAATATTTCTGATGTGTAAATGTATCATCATTGGTTTTAGACTCCATGGGCTGTACCTCCAAATCTGATTGTTGGAATTGGGAATTAGTATAGTGTGTTATACCATCATTGAATGATTGCCAGCTCTGTTGCTTTAATGATACCTGATTCATATGCATAAATTAACTTTTTCTTTTTTTTTTTCAGAAATGACACCAAAGATGACGTATTTGTCCATCAAGTAAGTTGGTTTTGTGGCTCTATTAATTGTGAATAACAATTTTTATTGTATGATGTGACATAAGTTATTAAATTACCACCCTATTTAATTATTGCATTTTTCCCTCTAGTCAGCCATTACTAAGAACAACCCGAAAAAAGCCGTAAGAAGCGTAGGTGATGGAGAAACTGTAGTGTTTGATGTTGTTGTTGGAGAAAAAGGGAATGAAGCAGCAAATGTAACAGGCCCAGATGGAGAACCCGTGAAAGGCTCACCTTACGCTGCAGACAAGAGACGCAATTTCCGCAATACCTACTACCCTCGTCGTCGTCTGCGTCCAAGACCTAGGGAGGGTTAGTTATTTTCATTTATTTGAAATGCTTTAAGATACTGTGTTCTGGATTTTTTATTCTCATGATGCCATTAATAGTTGCTGTGGTAAGCCACTTTTGAAGAAATGCTGTTGGAAAAGCAAAGTTCATCGTAGTTGATAATAAGCTTATTTTGAATCAATTTAATGTTTTATAGTGCTAATTAGCAGATTTATGCATATTAATAAATTTTGCATTCATTTTTTTACTTTCTGCTATTTCTATCACTATTGCTAATTGTTAAATTATTTATAGAAATACATAGGGTTTTTTCATTTTTATTCCAATAAACTGAAAGCTGATTTCTCTAGAATTACTGTAGTGGGACTAAATACATTCATTAGAGATTGTTTGCATTTTTGTTCAATGAACGACAATGGTAGAGCTCAATTATTTTTTGATTGATCAAAATTGAAGGTTAAGTTTTCTTATAGTAATTTTAAATGATTCCTTTTCTTATAAGATTCCTTCTAGTACAGTGATGACTAACCTATGACACGCGTGCTAGAGGTGACACGGAAACAAATTTGTCCCGCTGATTAAATAAATAATTTTAGTTTTCATTTATTGGTGAGATTTAAAAATCTTGAATCATCAATGTTTCAATCAAGCAATTCAAATTTCTAGTCATCGCTAGTTGACAGTTGAGGTAATGTTTATTAGGTCGGTTCCAAACGACCATTTGGACGATCTGCAATTACGTATATCATGTAAAAAAAGTCACTAATATAAATAATGTATTTGTTATTTAATAATTGATAAATAATTGAAAACAACTTCTGTTTACTAGAGTGCAAATATCACAAAATTATTGATACTTCTTGATGTGACACAGCGCCTGACTTAAGCAAGATTTTTTCAGAATTTTGGCACACCGAGCTAAAAAGGTTCGCCATCACTGTTCTAGTAGGTGGTATGTTGATAATATTTTGCTGTTTATCCTTAATTGAAGTGATCAAAGTGGTCTCTCTTCCTGTGAATGTCCCAGAGTATGACCTTGCTCTGCATTGATGCATGCTTGGGAATCAAATATATGATTTGGCAATTTTCCATTATGAAGTTGGGATGATAATTCTTTTTTTTATCATATAGGTTATGATGGGTATGGAAGTAACCAAGGAGGGTATGAAAGTGGTGAAGGTAAAGGTGAAGATGGTGCTGGAGAAGGTGGTGCTGGGGGCCCAGGGGGACAGAGACGCTACCGACCACGCCGAGAGAATTACTACAATCGGCCGAGAAGACCTATGCCAAATCGGGAGGGTCAGCCTCAGGAAGGGGTAGGGTTGATATGCTGTTCTGCTTATTACCTATATATTCATGATCATTGATAAAGGCCTTTGGCTTAGTTTTTAAAATGCCATGTTAAAGTGTTTGAGACTTGAATTACATTATATTCATTCTCTTTTGACACTAAGGATAGTGTTTATAGGATCTAATATTCTTCGTAACATCTGAAACAGCATTACCTGAATCGTTAAATGTTACAGTATGTAGTATAAAACAGCTTTTCTGTTTGATATGGGCTGGTTCCACAAGTCTTTTTATGATCTTAGTGGTGGCTAGAGTCACAGTATATGGAAGATCTTTGATTTAAACATGACTGGAGCAGTAACCTGGCATTGTGCTACTGGCCATTAGTGCTACAACATTATGCAATTTAGGAGTCGTGCATGGAAGATGAGATTTGCATTTTATGAGACTGGCAATTTTGTGATAGATGCACATTAGCTTACTCGTTACGTGTAATGTCATCCATTCAAGTTCTGATGCTGTACACTCTTTTGTACCATTTATTGTTTCTTTGTTAATCCAATGAGCAGAAAATTACAATTGAGGTCAGGTGAGTGCTATTTAAGGGCGTTGCCCAGTTTTTTTCTATTGTGGGCCAAGTCATATTGGCAATTGCTGGACCATCTTGCATTATGATGAAGAGTTCTTGGGTTTCTTCAATCTTGTATTCTTGGTTTGTTTGTCAGGTTTTAGTTGGAATGTAGCATGGTAGCAAACCTGCATATGTTTTGCCGGTACATGTCGTTAAGCCTGAGAAGCTATCTCTATTTTAGCTTTATTCAGGATTTATCATCATTGAATGATAAGCTGGGAAAGTAGGATTTTCTGGTGGTAGAACGATGGAAGAAGTTGAAAATAAATAATTGCACTGTTCTGAAAGAGAAGGTTGTGTGTCTGGATACGATTTTCAGTTTTGGAGTTTTATTATTATTTGTATTCCATGAAAGGTGGGATCTTACTTGATGAAAGTGCTGAATACAATTTTTTAACTCAAAACTGAACTTAGGCAATTTTTCTGTTTGTAGCATCTGGCTACCCTACGCCAATGAGCCTTTCAAGAACACTGCTCGTGTTGCAAGGCCCAATATTACCTTTAAGCCAGCCATTTGTTTGTGGCAGCATCTAATGCTCTATATTCCCAGTTAACAGTCTGGAATTAATAGGTTAGGCTTATTAATTGCCCTGCATCACTCACATGACTTGACTTGAACGAATGGTGAATCTAATAATGTTACAAAGGAAAAAATAAAGGGTCTATTTTTTTAAATTTCCACTCCGTGGGCAAGGAAAAACGTATATTTTGTCAACAGCATACACTGCACTGTAAAATATGCTATGAAATCAATGGCAAAGGAAGGCTTGTTACTGATTAGGCTTAGAAGAAATTGTGGGAATAAGAAGTATTGAGAATGAAATTCCCATTTTCACCTTTGTGTAGTGTATATCAAAATGTTTAAGCAGCGTTATCATAGTAGCAAAAAATTCATGTATTTTTTACAACACTTAATAATATTTTAAATACAAAAAAATCAATGGAATTACTCATTTGAGTGAGAAAGTAATTAATGTTGAGTAACAATGTTTTCATTTGATTCCATTCATTCTCTGACTTGCTTTCAAGGTGATTACTAATTGGCTGCATTTCCTGTCAAGTTCTATGAAGAGATGGACTGAGTATTATAGAACATGTCCTTAAATAATATGCTACAGCATCAGGGTGTCTAGCGACTGGGAAATTGGGAGAAACCGGGAAAATGTAGGGAAATTTGTCAAGCGTATGGGAAGTTTTTCAAATCGTATGGTATCGAAAAAAAATTGGGGAATTTCTTCTGTGGTACGGAAAACAAAAACCTAAGTAGCAGTACTGACCGAACGAAACTCCAATAGGCTGTGGAGGAGATGTGGAGTATCGGCCTCTGCACAGGGGCCAGTTGCTGATACTCCATGTTGCCAGCCCCCAGAGTATACATTAATGCCGGTGAACTTTTCTCAGAAATATCTTTAATATCCTGCTGTACAGATATGTATATCTCGGTGGTCATGTCTGTACAGAGGCATTTTGAAGGAAATATCATCTCTGGCGTACCGACCCCACTCTTCTGTCCCTTTGGTCGTCAACTGGTCTCGACCCTCTGTCTCATAAGCAAACCCTCTCACAGCATGGGGTTGCGGTCATTTTTTGTATGCACAGTGGTTTTTTTAAACAATCATTTTTTGCAAACATGATAGAATTGTTGTCTGAAATGAATTCTTTGTGTTTATTTGATCATTTTAAAATTTGAAATGAATTTCTAGCTGTTACATAAACGATTTAAGGATATTAATCAGAAAGTAATGGTTAAAAGAAAGCAGAAGACAACTCAGTTAATATAAGAGCTAGAATTTAGCTTAAAATTTGAGAACACACTGCAAAACACAAGTAGTTCATTTCAATGGTTGTTTTTGTATAGCCAACAATTATTTATTAAGGAAATCCATTGCACATACCATTAGTGACGGCTGACACATGCTGAGAGAATGGCCACTTAAGGGATCGAGGGTTGAGCGAAGTTGCAGATGAGTCTTGCCCTTGAGTAGGGACGCAAAGAGTCAAAAGAACACCCTTCTAAGATGTATCAGTGGCGGTCACTTTCCCACCCTTCACGGTGTCCATAGGAGACGTTAGTTCTTTTGCGTAAAGAAATCTCTGGCCGGTCTTTTATGTAAAGAAAATCCAGACTCCTATATGTGACGTTCGGCCTGAAAGGGTTAAAAACATAAGTGCGAGGAAAACAGAAATACCGGGGGGGGGGGGGGGCTAATTTTGTTTTGCAAAAACACGCTGGACTAAAACAATACATTCGGGAAATTTAAGAAAAGTAGGCCGGAAAACCCGGGAAAAAACCAGGAAATTTTTTTTGACTTGGCGCAAGACACCCTGAGCATATACAGTCATAGCTCCTTGAATGAGGCCTTTATAATCTTTTAGGGGTTTCATTAGTGTCTCATGCCTAGTGTGGTGATTGGTAAATATTATATTGAATACAGTCTGTTTGACAGCCTATTGATCTCCTGACAAACATTGAGATTGTTCATTTTCTGCATCAGCCCATGCCAGTTATTACAGTTACCATGGCAAAGGAAGTCCGACGGCAAGGGCTGAGTGAGGATGGGGGGTATAGTTGCCAAGTCATAAAGGGCGAGAGCCGTCGCTATGGCTATCGTCCACGCAAGGAGTCCAGACACCGGAATCTGATGTTTAATCAGAATAACCAATGAACCCATTACAAGAAAATAGTCAATATTAAAGATAATTTATTTTTATATTCCATGATTGGTAAGGCGAATATTTTATCTTTTATATTTTTATGGGTCTTCAATTGAAAAAAGTCAGTTTTTGCTGCCTAAAATTGATAGCAACTTCAGGAATGGTTATAACTTGAAAACTGCACAACAAACTTTTTAGGTTTTTATTGAGATTAAGAAGTTCTAAAAAAAAAAATATATATATATATAGAAACAAGATGTTGTAACAGGGAAAATAATACCAGATTCTGTTAATATTTAAAACTGCAATATCTGTCGTTTATGAGAAAGAAATTTGGAGGAATTCAAGAACCGTTATTTTGTTAGTCAGCCAGAAATTTAGAGTATTTCCCCAAAAACCAGTTGAGATAGAATTAAAGTAAAGCTCTGTGTAGTTTAGGAATCGCTTCTGCTCTTAAGAATAACAAATTATTGAAATTTATATTTAAACCACAATGGAATAACCATAAAAAACAACTAATTGCTTCTAACTCAACTTTTATTGTTTCAAGCCATAGGAAATTCAAATTTTTTAGTGGCCATGTTTAATTATTATACATTAAGGAAAAACATTCTATGTTTGCCGTCCATCACTTCCAAAGGATGAACTTCTCTCTAGCTCTTCTGGCAAAGAAGATTGTCAGACTATTCAGAAATGGAGAACAAGTAGCTGTAAGTAGAATTCCTGCTTAAATTTGCTTATTTATTACATTTAAAGTTATTTTAATGATTTATGATAAAGGATCGGGCCACCAGTGAGCTTTCCTTTCTTAAAATACTTGTAGATGCTCACGATCATTTCATGAGTTTGCGAGCGCAATTTCGCATCACGGCCACGTTTTTTCTGCTCATTCTATAGAGTGAGAGGCGAAGGTGAAAGAAACTGCTACAATAAACACCCAAAAGCAAGGATGGATGAATTGGGTATGTATTAGAAGTACTATTCTGCACATGCTAAACACCCATAAAATGAAGCACTTGACACAAAAAACCACATGAACAAAGACTGGGCTAGGCTAAACAGTGAAATGCTTGTGAAAACATCAGGGTCGGATGGGGTTAAGCTATTGGCTCTAGGACACGTAAGGCCCCTTAAGCACTTCCTATGCCCTTTAACTTTTTGAGCTGTCATCGGACTTCTTTCGCCGTGGTAACTGTAGTCGCCACCTTTGGGCAATAATGAGGTCTGCATCTACTGCCTCTATGATTCGCACAATAGCTCATCGAAGGCTAATTCTTTTGTAATTAGCAAGACAGGAGCTATCTAACTAAAACTTTCAAACATTTTTTCTCTCAGGGTGAAGGGAAAGAAGGTGGTGAGTGGCAAGAGGCAGGAGAAGGTGGAAGGGGTGGTGGTACTTCAGGAAGAGGTCGTGGTGCCCCAAGGCGGTATATGCGTCGCAACTACCGTGGTGGCGGTGGGGGTCGTCGCCCAAGAAGCCAGGATGGCATGAATGCCAGTGGAAATGAACTGTGGGAAGGAGGTGAAGGGGGCGGTGGTACTGGGCAGCCTGGAGGTGGTAGGGGAGGAGCCGGTGCAGATGGTGGTAACAGGCGGCCGCGCTATAACAGACGGCGTGTACCTCGATCTCGTGGCGGAGGTTCCACTCGCTCGGGTCAGAGTGATGGTGAAAAGGCAAAGGTACTAGTCAATTTTTTCCCAAGTTTTGTACAATTTGTTGATGAACTACTCTTATAATATAATTGATTGAATGCAAAGTTACATATTCATGTAATTTGTGCAAGTGGTTGATTTTTACTTGAGCAAGTTCATGGATGCATGTTTTTGCTGTTTATTCTGTGCTTGGTTAAATACTTTAATGGCCATGTTTGCATAGTGATGTTACCATTAGTTTTGAAGTGAAGTTATATATACACATGTTTAACCAGATGCTTGTCAACCTAATTGATGGAGACACTTGCATGGTTTGTTTGCATAGTTTCAAACAATGTTACAGGGTGTCCGGCGACCTGGAAAACTCAGGAAAATATTTTGTCCTGGAAAACTCAAGGAATTTTTGTACTTTTTTCGTAGCTGTGCGCCCACTCGCAGCTTGTGCTATGTCACCCCACCCACCTCTCCCTTCGCGCAGTCCAGGGAGCCAATTGCATAACAAGGCAAATTCCACACGGTATAATTCCCATGTAAAATGGCCACTACGAATTGAATCGGAATTGATACCGAAATGTGATTGTATATCTCTGTCAGCAGAAACAGAATTCTGCACGGATATCTTGATTCCATTCGAAGAGCCATAGAATTGGAATTCATGGTGTTGTGAAATTTACGAGAAATCTAAACTGGTGCGCATGTGAGGTGGCATTTCCGGCGATTTGAATGTGAAAACCTTTCTGCTGACAACCTAAATGGATAATTGGGCGTTGTTATATAATTTATAACGGTCTCCCAATAATCTTAACCCTCCTCGTTTTAATGTTTACAGAAATGTTTTTGAAGGAACGGAAATACATTTTGCGGTCACTGCATGTTGAAATCACGACCCACTGGTTCGAAGCCAATATGGCCACTGTGCATGGGCAACCCCAGCTAATTATAATTAGTGTATTGTCCAACAAATATAATTTTGTTCTGATTGAATTCTTCTACAAAATGTTGGCTAATTGGAAAATGACTTTCCTGATTGCTTCCAACAATGGCAAAATGATTTATAAATGTTGCTTGCAAAATTAACTAGAGATAGAAGAATTATTTCAGTGAGTTCGTTTGTGATTTTTGAAAAAGACGAATGATGTGAATTACGGTTGCGTCGGAAAGACAACTAGCCTCGCGGGGCACAATTTTGCATCCCCTTCTTCCTCCCTCCTTAAATTTATTTTAGAATTGCGCTGGACATCTAGGTGCCCTGATATCAGAGGACACGCTGTGCTATGATATCGGAGCGGATGCTTCAAAGTCAGTGTAGCAGTGTTACGTCAGTGTTTTTAGGCGAAAGTGCCGCAAAAGATGTGCTATCAGCATTTGAAGCAGGTGCATCCCAGTCCAAAGTAAAGCTGAAAGGGCAAGTTTTTAAGGTCTCCTTGGACCGCCCTAAAGTAAACAAGGCATTCTTAAAGAATCTAAAAAGTCAGCTGAAAGTCGTGTGACCCAGGGGATCCTGTTCTGGACTTAGGGACATGTGGCTTACATACCTTTCAAGACAGGTTGTATTAGCGCTGGCTGGAACCTAGTCCAACATCTGAGAGCTGTATGTAACCTATCAAAAAATGGTACTTCTCTGCAAGCTGATTTTACCAACATTACAGGTAACTCCGTTTTCCCGGTGAAGTTTTGTGCCATTCGGTGGGTCAAAAATAAAATGGTGGCAAAACATGTTTCCAATGTATGCAGAACCCCGAATTTAGACAAAATTTTTCAATTTTCCCGCAATTTGCATCATAACGCGCTCAATCAAAATGAAATTTAACTTTCAAAGTCCATTACTCATGTATATAATCCTTTGTTAAACACTTTTTGACTTTGTCTTGCACATATTTGTGGAAAAAATACGAAAGAGACCAGTAATAGGACCTGTTTGAAGAAAGAATTTGAATTTGGCGGGGATAGTTTACAGCACCACTCGTAGCAGAAATTGGAACTACATCAACTTGTAATCTGCCAGGAAATGATTCAAGCTACGAAATGAATACATTGTAAGGCTAGAAGCTAACTATGTAATTTATACAATGTAATTAAACCTGCGGAGAAGTATTAATTTTTTACCTAAGTAGAAACTTTGGAGAATGAAAATGGATTCTTATCCGGACATGATGAAAAATGAAAGAACTCGTACTAGTGGACAACTGAGATCATTTGCACTGCCTTGATTCCCGAGTTATAACTATGATAGGCTACAAATGAATTAAACTTATCGAAACTTGCTTTATCGTAACTTAATTAGACTGAATCTTAAATTTTATTTTTTTTTGCAAATTTTTTTAGTTGAACAATTGTTTGGACTAGTCGAACATCACGGCTGATCAGATTCTCATGTGTTGTTAAGTCATCCTTAATTAAACTGGGACGTAATTTTATCCTGCTTGGCAATGGAAAAGCGAGGAGGAAAAAAAGAACATTTTCAATCAAGGAGAAAATGGACATTTTAGAACAAAGTCGATTCTCATGGTGGAATTCGCATCGCTCTAGCGAAACTGCTACGATTGCCTCTCTACACTAAAGACTATTGTGAGAAATCGCAATGGGATTCTGAAACAAGCCAACCCGTGCGGTAATTTGTCCTAAAAGAGAAAATATGTTAAGAACTCTAAGTATAAAGAAATGGAAGGGTTACTTAAATAGTGGTTTTTGAGTGCTAGGTCTTCAAATATCCTTATAAATAGTGTCATCGTACGAGAAAAAGCTCTGCACATCGCCGCAAGATTGGGAATTGAAACTTTCACAGCATCCAATGGTTGGTTGGATAGGTTCAAGAATATTATTTTCTGAAGTTAATATATGTATTATCAATATTTATGGGTAGGGTCCACAGTTATCAGTGAAGTGAATTTTTAAGAAGCTGTTTCTGTAACTTTTATTTATTCATTTGATCTTGATTGTGTGCGATATGTAGTAATCCCATATTTTATGTATCAATAATGAACGAGAAAAATAATTTTCACATTTCTGTTCATCTAAGGTGTTCAATGTCTTTTTTTTCATCATATATAAATTAATGAGAAGAGCTAGTTCAAAGAATAATTTATGACACTGCTCTTTTTCAGTTTATCAGTCTATTTCTTATTTTTACCCTTACTCCAGTGAAGGAACATGGCTGTAGAAGTGAAAAATTCTATTTTACCCGCAATTTGTGCTTTCCCGCAATTTGAACCTTTTTTTAGGGTCCCTAGAAAAGTGTAATTTAGGGGTTTTACTGTATATTTTGAATATAATTAATGAATACTTTTATTATTTAATTAATCCTTCTTTATATTGATGTGTTTATGGTACTATAGCCGTATGGTAACTCTGTAAAGACCTTATGCTACCTGCAATGCATTCATTGTAAATAATTTCTGCTCAAACTAAGGTACCTGTCAAATATAGACCAGTAACTTTGCTCATATATTCAACGATAATTCTAAGAATTTGACTTATTTTTATCTTCTCATTAATTTTCAATCATGACAATGTTGCTATAGTCCTGTAACACTGCATAATAGTCTCATATATGCAACCCACTACAATTAGTATTGAATATTGAAGCTAAGTTAGGGATTCTTGTTTGGCCGAAAGGAGGCTACACATGCTGACAGACCTAATGTTTTGATTTTGAAAATACAAGGATACCTCCGTGAATAGGATGGGCTTCGATTGGTCGTGGGTCTTCCTTAAGGCCGTAAACAATGAACGGATTATGACTTTTTAATTAGCAACGATGTACTCACTTAAAATTTCCCAGGAGCCACGCTTGAGTAATGGCATTTGTCATCCGAAAGTATGCATTTCCATGCCATGGTTGAAAAGTTAAATTCCTTCAATTGAAATAAAGATGAGGTGGGAAAAGAAATAGTGTCATCATTAAGTGATATTTATATATATATATATAGATATACAGCACTGTCAAGGTCCGTTTGCAATCTTAGTACTTGAGTTATCCGCTAGTGGCACTAGCAGAAATGCCCGTTGATTCTCAACGACTGAGATAAAAGTGAAAAATAGCATAGTAGTTCTATTCAAACAGAAGAGAAACTGACTTCTCATTTGTCATCTTAGTTTTTTTTAAGAAGTAGAAATTGCTCGTTTTGCCTCTTTACGAAACATAGTATGAAGATATTTCTTCAAGCATTTTTCCCTTAAGTGATTTAGTGTGAGGTTTTTCCGAGTACCATAGATATCATATTCGAATTTTTATTTAAAATACGTGTCGTACTCATGCAAAAAATTTCAAGATTAACGGCTCTTTACCACTTTCCTTCCAGAGCTAAATGGAGAGGAATGATTTGGGGATTTAGAGCCGATTGGAACCACAACTATCCCACTTGAGCTCTAGGACGGTATTAAGGTTCAAAAGGTGTAATCCGTAGGTCGCTGGCAGTGTGCACAATTTAACGTTGTAATTGATATACTATGCATACCGATGGGCTCTCATTATAAGAATTGATGTGACGTTCCAAATGCAGATACTATGCTAAAGCCGTTAAGCACACAAGGAGAGGTTGGGGTACAAAAACCCCAAATGAAATTTACAGAAATTTGCTAATATTGATCATTTAATTTAATGTATGCTATAAAAGTCTCGGATGTAATTTCCTGATCATAGCAAATGCTCAGGTTGCTAAGGATGTATGCAATTGTTGAAATTTGAGAAAAATTGATAATTTTGGAATTGAAAACTTAATTTTGAAGCAAAATGGAGCATATAAAAAAATCCATTGCAAGAATACACTCCATTCTTTTTTCATATGATAGTGAATCTTTCAACCCTATATCTTGATTGCAAGTAATTTAAAAAAGCAAAAAAAGAAACTTCTGCACTAATTCCTAAGCTTTTCTTATGAGAATAAATTACAGGGGCCCATTTTGGGGCCTCTGGGGTCCTGAGCCTTTTTTCTATAGCACCTTGTAGTGTATACGCTAGAATCCTGCAAAATTTTAGCTCAATCGGTTCAGTAGTTTTTGAGGAGATGCATAACTAACATACAGGCAGACACCACTATATTTTTATATACAGTAGAACCTCACTTATGAAACTTTCAGCGGACCAACAGAAAAAGTTTCATAAGTGAGGTAGTTTCATAAGTGAGGTAGTTTCATAACTGAGGTTTCATAGTAAGGGAACAGGAAACCCTTTTCAACTATCCAATTCGGTCTGCTTTGTTTCATGGTTATAATTACATGTTTGGATGCAGGCAAATGAAGCGTAATAATTTATTGTACTTGCAAGCAACTCTACAAATGTAAGCATGTTCATGTTACCAAGAAAGAAACAACATGCATTAGCATTACTGAAATTTGGTAAGATCTATTCCCAAAGTTAAATTTCTTGGTCTAATAGTTAGCATTCTCGAATCTTGACCAGCAGGGCTGTTTCAGTTAATGATTGGCATGATGTTTATTGTCAGTTCATCTTCTACAAACAAGCACCAGCAGGAGTATTGCTTACTAAAAAAAATCAGCTGATTAATAGGTATTTTTCCATTAAAATAGAATGTTACTAGTTATGAACTGAGATATATGTAACTAAAAATAATTTTGAGATTCTATTAAAGATCAAAGGGCAATTGGTATTAGAAGTTAGATCGTCGTTAGTCGTAGTTACACTAACTCTAGAGTATAGTGTAATGCATGTTGGTGATTACTCACCCCCTGCCACACACCCCTGAGGTGGCTTGCAGGGTATTTTGTAGATGTAGATACGATGTCTTCGGTAGCTTATTCGAAGCTACCGATGCGGTAGCTTTGAATAAGCTACCAGAATTGGCTACCAACCGTATTCTCTAACTCGCGGGAGCTTTCTCAAGAACGTAATAGGAAGTGGAGAGAAGTTTGGCAAAAGGCTGGTATGAGAATCTTTTTAAACCAAATCCGCGGAAACTTCATTTCTGGTGACGTCATTCTTAGAACCAATCGGAAAGCTCGTCTCCGTTGTCGTTATGTTTTTCCGTGGATGAAACTGGTGAAACCTGTTTTAAGGCTGATTTAGACTGATCAGTCTATTTCTTATTTTTACCCTTACTCCAGTGAAGGAACATGGCTGTAGAAGTGAAAATTCTACTTTTCCCGCAATTTGCACTTTCCCGCAATTTGAACCTTTTTTTTAGGGTCCCTAGAAAAGTGCAATTTAGGGGTTTTACTGTATATCTTTGCGCCTTTAATATTACAATATTTATTTCATACTTCTTACAGATGCTGAAATAAAAAAATAAAATTTGAATATGGTCTCCATTATGACTAGGGAACTATCTCACTCAAACCACCTTATCTAATGTGATTGAACTTCATTTTGAATATTATTCAATCTACATTACAATTTTTGGTGTTTCTTGCACTGTTTTACTTCCCAATTTGTTTTCATTTTATTGTCATTGAAATGGTACAAAACCACATTAAACATAGCCAGGAAAACATAAATGATAGAAGTATAGCTAATGGTAGTTCATTGCATTGAAACGGATCATATAAAGATTTAAGAATAATACATTAGTTAAAAATTGATTAGGAAAAACAATATAACAGTGAAGTACACATTTACAAGTTATCATTTAAAAAGTCTTTCACTGAATAGAATGCTTTACAGAGTAATATATCCTTAACCTTTGCTTTGAAAATTTATTGATGTTATGCCCTTAATGCCATAAGGTAACTTATTATATATAATGGAGATGGATTGCCTAGGGCCCCTCAAGGTGCAGCTAAGGGAACATGTTTTTATGTGAATATTAGCTGCAGTTCATGTGTTATGGCTATGCCATTCACTATTTAGTGGGAAAAGACTCTGGTTTAATTTGGCAAACATAACACAACATAGAATATATACAAATGGCACTGCAATAATTTTCATATCAATGAAAATGGATTTGCCAGGGGTTCGGAGAGAAACACCCTTTATAGCTTTAACTGCCTGTTTTTGCATGGAGAAAATTTTCGTGGTTAGTCTTGAACCACCCCAAAAGATTATAGCATATGAGATAAGAGAATGTAAATTACCAAAGTATAAGAGCATCAGAACTTGGTTTGATACGATTGGAGCCAGCTGTCTTATCATAAAAACACCAGTGGCAAGTTTCCTCGATAGAGATGATATGTGATCATCCCAGTCAAGATTTTCATTAATTAATAAGCCAAGAAAATTTGTGGAATGCCTTCTTTGTACAGTTGAATTGTTTAATCTTAAGAGTGGACTATATGATGGGGCAGATTGTTTTAGGTGTAATTGTAAAAAAGTTTTCTTAGATTGATTGATACTTAAGTGATTATTATCCCACCATTTGGACATTTGCTCAATAGAGATTATTAATTAGAGAGAGTATTAAGCAATTATTCTTATAAGTTTTGGGTTTGGATTACACATGAGGTATCATCAGCATAAAGTGTAATTGAGATGTTAGCAGTAGTCGTGCTGAGAAAGGAAGGCAGATCATTCATGAAAATAATAAATAACAATGGGTCCAAAATTGATCCTTGTGGTACCCCCACTTTCACCTTTGAGTGGTTCAAGTTGGCTGTTACAAGTCCATTGTTTGACCTTGGTGTGTACTTCACACTATGATATCTATCACTAATGAAAGAGTTTAACCATTGAAGGGGAGTGCCATTAATCCCATAGGATTGTAGTTTCTTAAATAAAAGATGATGGTTTATACAAACAAAGCCCTTACTTAGGTCATAAAATAAGCCAATAGTTAATTGCATGTTGTCCAAGGCTTATAGAATTGAGGTAACAAGTTGAATTATGGCGGTAGTTGTTGATTTATGTTTTCTAAAACCATGCTGTTCATTAGTGAGCAGATGGTAATTTTCGAGGTAGTTAATTAGTCGGTAGAACAGTTTTTCAAATATCTTCGAGAAAGAAGAGAGTATGGCTATTGGTCTATAGTTTTCAGTAATATTTGGGGATCCTTTTTTTGGGATGGGGTATATGCAAGCATATTTTATTCTAGAAGGAAATTGACCTGATAGAAAAGAATACTTTATAATATGTGATAATATTGGTGCTATTAAATGACAAGATGCTTTTATGACATGCCTATCATGACCAACAGAAGAGGAGTTACCAAAAGCTTTGATCGTTGTAGTAATGATTTCTGTAGGATCAGTTGGGAATAAGAACATTGATTTTGTGAAACTTATATCTTTTTTTACCAATTGTTGAGTTGAGGGATAATTTGCTTTTTTTAGTTTGCAAATAAATAGTGTGAAGATTAAGATCAATAAATTTTGACTATAGTGCAAATCATGTACCACTTTGGACATGGCAGTTACCTTTGATGAAACGATTTTGCGTTTATTTTTAAAAATTTTTTCTTTAACCTTCTTTAGGGGAAAGGCAGTATTAAAAATTGAAAACTGTTAGCAGGTTATAGTTTTTATTTGTTCAAATCAACTTGTATTTGTTACCTTTCTAGACATATATTCATTGAATGGTTTCCAATTAGTAGGAAGATATCATCCTCAATAGTGTTCTTTTATTATAATATTTTTGGGCATTGGGTGTAGAGATGCTGATGCCTGAAGATTCCTCTGAAAGTAATTTTTATTGCATCAGTGCATCAACTAACTATATTTGGCTCATAGACTGGAAAATAGGTGTGATAAGTCATATTGGGAACATGTTTTTGTGCTGCATGTTTTGTGTGCTTTGACATGCCTAGAGTTTTTTTTCCTTTTATTTATGTCATGTATAATGCATACAAATTTAGCTATAAGGATATTCTAAACTTATTGCTTTTTAGTTTCCAGATCTAATGTGTAAATTGCAATTAGCATGCTAAGTGGAAATGACTAGGAAATATTTGCGGCATGTTAAATAATGCATTTCATGGTGTTCAGATAATAATATTTATGGTAGGTGCTGAGTAATGTACATTGTAACACCTGCTCCTTATAATGGCATCATAGATTCCTGCTTCGTCATTGCTTCAATAAATATAGCCTCAACTGTTCAATTTGGTCATTTATTAGTGATAAGATCACTAAATTAGCATACTTCCATTGAGTTACCTAATTGAAATGAATGTGCTTTTGATATATAATTGGCTTCCTTGAGTTTTTTTTATCAAATATCATTAACAGTTTAAAGATGTATGTAATGACTTTTGTCTTTGGGTAACTAACCAGATTTGAATGATAAAATTGAAGAGTTTGATTTTTTTTAACTTGCTCTCGTAATTGACCCGGTGAACATTCTGGTGTCTTTGTGGATATCTTTATCTGCCCTTGGATATAAAGTAACTATAATTTTCTGATTATGAATTGTTTTTAATGTGAACATGTTACTTTTTTCAAGGGCGATGGAGATGGATATGAATGGGAAAATAAGGCAAGTATCAAATGCATCAAATTACTTAGAGAAGTCTATCTATATGTAATATTTAGTTAATTGTTAGTGAAAATTTTTGAAAGTGTAGCACACATTGTATTAGGCAGTTACTTCTGTCATGCTTTATATAGCCTAGTTAAAGTAGTTGGGTGTTCCTTTTTTGTCATTTCCCAATTGCATCCATCACTGTGTCTTAATTTAATGGCCCCATTCTGGCATGGGAGCATTTTCTTTCTACCTTGATCTCTATCTGTGAACCCCTGCAACCCCCCCCTACATGGATGCATGTTGACAATGGTGCACGTTTTCTTTCTTGCAGCCTGCGCAGTCTGAAGCAGCTCCGGCATCTCCTCCTCCTCCTCCTCCTCCTCCTAGTAATGTTAAAGTGAGTACACTTGAATATTATTCCACCCAAAAGTTTGTGACATAGCACTCTATAAAGCAATTTTATTTGTATGCCACTTATCAAATGCAGTGAAACCTTGTTATAACTAAGTTGACGGTGGGGTCTTGGCAGTGGGACCAGACAAGATAGTTGAAACTCTTTCAAGCCTTATTTATGCAGTTAAATTTCTGTTATTTTAGTGATAAATGTTAATATTTGTATTCAAGTTTTAATGACACGAAACATTTTTATGTAAATTGCCTTTTTTAAATTGTTGTTTTAACTGGATTATGATGAAATGACAACTTACATCCTAGGCAGTAGTTGCTCAAGGAGTCAATAAATGTTTCCTTTGACCTCCTTATTACAATCATGGAGTAGAGATATCTACTCTCATGAAAGTTATTTGTGAAAACTTAGTTTTTTTTTAAGCATTGCTTTTTCTCGTGCCAAACTTTATTGAAATTACAATTCATATCCCCAAAAAATTCTCTTTTCTGCATGAAACAGTATACAGTGAAACCTCGCTTTTACGTTCTTGAAATTTACGTTTTCCCGTGATTTACAACATTTTCTTTTTGTCCCAAAAATATTTGAATCATTCCAATGTATTTTCATCTCACTATTTACACTTTCAAATCCTGCCATTTACGACATTTGAAGGTGAGAAAAATGGCGGCTGGCACACTTAAACTGGCAACCCTGCAAATGTGATTAATGTTAAATATGGATAAAATACATGCTTAAACATAATGCAACTGCTGATTTATTTGGTTTTCTAAAAAACAATCATTCATTTGATGGTCGCACATTACATGCTGAAAAGCATTTATGCCGAATATTGTAATGCTTTCAATCAAGATTGTTATCGAACGGAATGGAGAATGGTACTAAGAAGCCATACTAGCTCTTGAAACAGTATCCATTTTTAATAAAAAACTTCTTTTCCACACTTTATTTAAAAACTGTGACCGGTTTCACCTTAATAAGGCATCTTCTGGCACATTCCGAAGCTTAGGTCATACAATATTTACCCACAGAAAGTTAAAAAATGGTGGGGGTTGGTTTGAAATGGGGGAGAGAGGAACAGGGCGGTTGGGGCATGGCAGAGTCAGAAGGGGTAGTGGAAAAATCGAGAGAAAAGGAAGGAAAGTGAACCAGGGGAAGACAGTGGGAAGAGTAGAAGGTCACCAAGTTATACTGTTTTCTATTTTTTAAAAAGGAAGATTGGTTGAAGCCCCAGCCCAAACATCTGTGACTGAAGGGCAAGGAAAGTAGGCTAAGATCTACCAAAACAATGATTCAAAAAAGGCCGTGGAGTGAGAAGCTGCAAAGAAAGGATCCCAGAGGAAACCTCTGGTGGGTTTATGAATTGGGGGGTTGTGAGGTGAAATCGTCGCAGTTTTTAAATAAAGTGTGGAAAAGTACAAAGTTTTTTTTACTAAAAATGGATATCTATCACTTTCACGAAGTCAAGCCTGAAACAATAAAATTTATTTTTAAACTACATTTAAATTGTAAGGGATGCCATAAAGATATTTAATTAGATGTAATTTGGCCAACTACCGCTGTCATTGTGGCAAAAAGGATAAAATGTATGTTAACTCTTGTTCTCATACTTCACAGCGGTCTTATTCTTATTTCTTGTAACTTACACACGAATGCCATTCATCTTGTTTTTTTTAGTTACTTCACCTCTTGTTTTATTTTATGTGCAATTACTTACGGCAGTCGTGAGGAAACTTGTTTAAAATTGCAAACAAGCGTGCGAGATAATCGTTATCATTGGAAGTAAAAAATCAACATTTTACAAAGAGTTGACTCTAATACGGGCACTCCTGTGTCCCTGGCCAAAGAACTTGATATACCAAGTTCAACGTGGAACACTGTTGTAAAAACCGGTAAATGTATAGGGAAAAGTGCTAAGGCCTGCAACCCTAATGGTAAAAGGTGTAAATACATTAAATACTTCAAGTATGATGAACTTGAAGAAATATGAAGACATGGTTTCAGTCTTCCAGAGCAGCAGGCAGTGGTGAATATATGGGGTGGGCCAGGGTGCCCCTCGCCCCAGAATAAGGTCGCATAATCGCAGCGAGAGGTGCTCGGCACATGCACGGATACTTGAACTACAGCCAGTCGCCGCTAGCTAGCCGGTCTTCCCCCCCCCCCCCCCCCCCCCCAAAGTGTTAACTTGATATTCGCCACTGGCAGCAGGTATCTACCTTTTCCGATTAGTGGAGTTTTGTTAAAAGAAAAGGCACTACATGCAGGAGCAAGACTAGGCATTGATGACTTACAAATATCAAATGGCTGGATTGACAGTTTCAAAAGTCGGTATAAATATTGAATATTGTCCATAAAACCTTTTGTGGTGAATCTGAAAGTGTATACTACATTGATCCTGAAAAATTTCTCACTGGAAGTGCACTACTTTGCATAATCATGTTGATGGCTATGCCTATGCACTTAAAGACATTTTTAATGTGGATGAGACAGGTCTTTTTTTTTAATGCTACAAAAGACCCTATAGACTTCAAAGGGGACCCTTGTCATGGGGCCAAGCACAGCAAAGGTCGCCTAACTGTTTTATTAGGAGCTAATCCAGATGACAGTGAGAGACTGAAGCCCTTTGTTTTTGGTATGTCCAAAAATCCACGTTGTTTTAAAAACATTAAGACCTTGCCTACAACCTATGCAGCCAACACAAAGGCACGGATGACATAGAATATTGTTGAAGAACGAATACATGCCCTTGATGCAAAGATAAATATATGTAGGTAGAGAGCGCCTCAAATCAAGTTGAGTTAAAATAAGAGAATACTTTTAATTTTTTTTAACTTTTGTTTATTCATTTACATATGTCTGTATTTGGTGACCCATCAAATATTATCATGTTCACTGCGGGGCCGATTAAAGTCCTACTGCTCACAGCTCGGCGTGGCCCACCGATGGGTCACACTCAGCCGTTTGCATGGGTGGCGTGGCCCACCAGTGGGTCTCACTCAGCCGTTTGCATGGGTGGCGTGGCCCACCAGTGGGTCACAGTCCTTCTGAGCTTCTGGCCGCTGCCGAGGGCTGGTGGTTAGAGCGGCAACTCCTCTTGCCTGAGATAAGAGGAAGGGTGGGGGAAGCGACTCCCAGTCTCGCTCCCAGCCCACTCGTCCACTGGCCGTGGTGGGACACGCTTTCGGCTAGCCCTGGGCGTGGGATAGGGGAAGAGAGTGGCAACAATACAATTTATGTACTTGAGATTTGCTGACGGTCGGAAAACCCGGGAGACTCACCCGTCTCTGTGTATTGTCCATGCACTTGTTCGCACCCGTCCGTGAGACGTAGGTGCCCGTCCGAGTGTCCCCTAGCCCGACGCGCACTGACTATGAGAGAAGGGAAGGGGGATCCTTTGGAAAGAGGTTTGAGTAGTTGGTCTCAGGAAACAGTGGTGTCTGCAATTGGGAAGACGCTCGCCCGGCAAGGGCACGGTCGCTCATTCACCCACAGAGGGATTGGCTGAAGAATGGTACATGCCCATTTCCCTACTGTCCTTCCATGGAGGGGGGAGATGGAAGAGAGTGTCTCTATCTCTCACACACGGCTGGGCGAGTGCAGTTCGGATTTAGTTAGCGAGCAAGTGATGGACAGCTAAGAAGTTGAGGAGAAAAATGCTTATTATCAAAGTAGTCAGTGAGCTAAATAGTCACTATCCTTACTGTTGCTTCTTGAAGCAATGTCATCCAGCGAAGACGACATTCCTCTATCGTTGGTACTACATAGGGGCGTAACTGGGGAAGATGTACCTTCGATGAGCAAACAGTGGTTAGACAGGCCCCGGAAACAAGCTGCTCTGCTTCCTCTCAAGTGGCCACTTTATATTTTGGATATATTACGCAAATATGTACATTTGTTCGTGACCCACTGGTGGGCCACACCGCTCGAAGTGGAAAAAGTTTCAGGAGGGGCGGTGTGGCCCACCGGTGGGTCACACTAAGTGGCACATAGAAGTCTATTATTTGACATGTGACTACACTCTGGGTGATGTCACTTAAGAAGTTCTCGATTCCTACTCTCACAATACTCCCCGCAAGTTATGATAATTCAATGAATTTCACGCCCGCCTCACTTGTTGGATTTGGTGGGCCACGCCGCAGTGAACGTGTTAAACATCACCTGTTAAATAAAATAATTTAACAGTAGGCTATGATGTTGCTTCTATTTCCTAAAAAATAAGATTTCTCTCGATTTACATTTTCCTGCGATTTACACTTTTTTCCTCCGTCCCCGTCAAAAAGTATAAAAGAGAGGTTTTACTGTATATGCAAATGTCAACAAATTTTGGAAATTGGGTGCAGGATTCCTGCGAGTGAAAAAGGCTAATGCTGTGGGAGCAAAAGAGTTAACCATTGTTGAGAATGTGTAGCTTACCGTTTGCATCCTGGAATACCTTTTTTTAGCTCATTTTCCTAAGGATAGACATGGTGTCCATCTTATTGTATTTTTACAGTATTTGTTTCGCTCCCTTGATATATGTTATTGCAAGGATCTGCATTATGAGATCGTGTGGGATATCTTAGCTAATATTTTGATTGAGTTCTGTGGGCATATTATTTACATGTATGTATTTGTGTCTATGGGTAAAGTCTCATGCATACCCTGAAGATGGTCTACATTGCTGACAAAATGATGGTCCCTGGCCTGCTGGGAAACCTGAGATCGCTTAGTACAATGTCTTGTGCCTGATTAAATTAAAATATCTCTTTTTTTGGTACTAGGCATCAGAAACCCACCAACTACTTTAGTTCATGATTTTAAATAGCATGGTGGGTAGTTCTCGTTGGTATAATGTGTTGAAATAATTTTTAAAGTTTTTCTCTGAACCTCCATTTCATAAGGCTATTTAATCTACTTTACTCTTTAGAAGCCAAGCATCCTTATTCTAAAAAATACTGGCCCTATTATTGTCTTTCATCTACCTAAGCTATGAACAAATTTAACCAGTTGAGTTATGTCCATAATTTTGTACACCGACTGTAGTAGAGTCCCAATGATCTTCATTTTCTAGATAGCTGCTCACCCCCCTTTTTAGAGCTATTGTGATGGGTAGAGCCACTTGAAATGGTGGGTAAAATTGCTAATCGAGTGATCAAAGGTTGTTAATGGGAAATCATAATTCAGCTATGATGATGATTGTGACTTTTTATTTTACATGTGATAGACTAACATAATTACGCGATGAACCAAAAACAGTAGTATCATTATTTACTCTAGATATAACTAGTCATCAATAATATTCAGGTATTGTTCTCGGGCTCTGAACCAGGTAATTGGCTTCATATTGGCCGATGTTTCAGAAAAAGACTTGTTTTCCATTCTCAAGGCGTGTTACTCTCTCTATGTAGGATTTTACACTGAGCTGAATTGACTGTTTGACTAGTCCAACAATTAAGCTCAGGTGTCGTCTGATTGGCTGATGTTCCTTTGAAATCTTTTCTGTTCTTTCCTTATGTCTTTCATGCAATTTATTATAGGGGCCCAAGTATTGCTCAGATGAAAGCCAGTATCCTGATTTAAATTTTTTGGATTAAGGCAGATCTCGATGGCTTCCTTGATTATGCAGTCCCAGTAGCGTTGTGAGCGGCAAAGAATTTTTGCATCTCCCCATCAAATGGCATGATCTTCATTGATGCTGTGTTCCGCCACTGCCAACTAATCTGGTTGCACTAATCTAAAATGCCTACGGTGCTCTTTCAGCCTCGTCTCAATTATTCGGCCTGCCTTCCCCACATATATTTTTCCACACTTGCATGGAATCTGGTAAACCCCTGGTGTCTTCAGGCCGATAGGATCCTTCGCCTTCACCAGTCGGTGCCTTAATTTAGGTGGTTGTAGGTGTATAGTTTGGATGTTATGCTGTCGTAGAATGCGGTGAATTTGATAGGAAAAATTTCAATTGGGATACTTGCTTGCATCTGAGCAATACTTGGGCACCTTTAATAAATTGCATGAAAGACATAAGGAAAGAACAGAAATATGTCAAAGGAACACCAGCCAATCAGACGATACCCGAGCTTAATTATTGGACTGGTCAAACGGTCAATTCAGTTCAGTGTAAAATCCTATATAGAGAGAGTAACACGCCTTGAGAATGGAAAACAAGTCCTTATCCGAAATGTCAGCCATTATGAAGCCAATTACCTGGTGCAGAGCCCGAGAACAATACCTTAATATTATTCACCGGGAAATTAGTCATCAATAAGGTCATGGACATTATCTGTTTACTGCGCAGCATATATTCCTTGTGAGGGTGAATTAAGAGCAAAAATGATTTTTTTGTGTGCTGAGCCAATCTATCAAATGAGTGAAAGGCTTAATTATATTGATCTAAGGTCACTGGGCTTAAAAGCATTTGAGGCATTACTAGGGGTTTTGGTTATGAACATGCAGAGGTATTTCTAAAGGTTGTTTTACACAAGGCACATTATTGCATAATCTACTGTATCTATGAATGTGCATTGAAAATTGCATTGTGTGAAGAGGTGAATTGCTGGAATGCATGCATAAATGACAGATAAGGAAATAGCTCCTGTTCTAATTTCGTGCCCTCATTCTTGCAATTTCTGTACATCAAGTTGTGCAATTGGGTGCCTAATTAAAATGACCTTCTGCCCCAAGAAGTACATTGTCTGGTTATGTATTGCTTGAGGAGTTCAATTACTTACTGCTAAAATTGAGTGGGATATTATAATGTTTTACTGTAGCTTTTTTGTAGTAGTTAGATGATTTGTGGAATGTTATTATTGTTTGGTAAAATGCAATATTGTTTATGGATTTTTAATATACAAAATCTAGTATCATTCAGTGTTGCCTATCTTTAAATTGTGCGCCAATGTAGTTCATTTTTCAATGTCTATGTTAAGTACCTTTCTTGAAAAGCACCTTTTTGAGCCTCTAGTTTTTTTTTAATTTAATACCTCAGCTTTGGTGTGCATGGTCTGAATTTTTGTTAGTTGAGATTCTTCACTTTTGAGCACAGTAGACAATTCACCTGGTCTTTCGCAGGAAATAAGTTTAATAGGAAATTACTTCATGAAATTTAAAGTTCAGCTGTAGTTACAGTGGCATTTACTATTTTGTTTTAGATCTCTGTTCCTTTAAAACTTGTTCCTTTAAAACTTAAACTGTAGATGATGTTAGAAAGGATGTTAGGTTGATTGAAAACACGAAAGACTTTTTAAAATGCTTATTTGTCATTGCTTTTCAATTGCCATCCATTGGTAGCTCATATTATAGATTAGTGTGAACTCATTTTTTCTTATTAATTAAAGCTGCATTGCACTTGCGATTTAAAACGGAATTATTGAAAAGTGTTGAAAAAAAATAATTTTAATTTTTATATAGGTGGAGAATAATATTGACTTTTTTTGATAATAATATTGACTTTGATTTGCTTTGGTGTTTTGATCTCTGTACTCCATGTCATAGGAAGCAAGTGCTTTTGCCATCTTAGGCATGCATTACATTCAGGTTATAGCCAGAACATTTTACCCTTAGCAAAGTTTGTACATGGTGTTAGTACTATTGTGTACGACAACAGCTTTTCTGAAACTTGTGTAGTTATTTTACACGATTTACTTCTGCATATTTCACCCCCATCTTTAAGAATTAAAATATATTGTGTGATAAAAAAGATCTTGCATGATTACATTCAGGTTATAGCCAGAACATTTTACCCTTACCAAAGTTTGTACATGGTGTTTGTACTATTGTGTACGACAACAGCTTTTCTGTAACTTGTGTAGTTATTTTACACGATTTACTTCTGCGTATTTCACCCCCATCTTTAAGAATATTTCAATTTCCATTTCGTCGTATGGCTAGTGAATAGTTGAATCCCCTTTTTCGTAATTCACCCTAATGCTCCCTGAGTTAGGGTGCACCGTTGTGTGCATTTGTGTAAACATAATCATCAATAAGTTATTGTTAATATTTCATAGCTTTGATTCTAATTGGACGGGTCCCTTGTTATTTCTCTCATAGTTTATTAGCAGGGATTGTACATCCGAAAACTCAAATCTTTGTGCTTTTTTCGTGATTTGAATCCTTACCTAAAAACTTGACATGTATTTACTCAAAACTTTCAATATATTAGTTTTATTGACTTCCAATTGAAGCATTAATAAAAAAATGCGATTGTTGCAATTTCAGCAGTGCCCAGATTTAAAATATCTTGTACATGGTATCTATGTCAACTGCTACCACTTTATAAGTGGGTTGAAGCTTAGCTTCTGAGATGCACAGACCTGAACACCAGAATTTCGATCATCGTCTGTTGTAAATGGTAGTAGTCCTTAAATAATCATTATCTTAAGGGAGCTAAGGGAAAAAAAATTCGAATAGAAGGTTAGGATGGCATGTAGGAATTGGCTAGTCTGGTACATTTTCTTTAAATAAGATGATGAATAGTCACTGATAGCTGCCGAAATTCTGAATGTGCTGTTATATCAGTATAAGGATACGAAAACTGATAATGCTGATACTCCAGGTGGAAATGTTTTATTTATGACTTATCACATGCCTCTAAAATTAATGTAGTGAAGACTCGATAATCAAAGCAGGATAATACAAAGTTTTGATTATGCAAAGCAAAACTGTCGGTCCCAACCTAAAGCCTATACTAAATAATTGGTTCTATTCGATAATATGAAATTTACAATATTACGAACCTCAGCCCTGGTCCAGGAAAAAATAGAATTCGTTTTTACGAACCAAGGTGAAAAACTGCATCAGCAAAACTTTTTTTATGGATGTAGACACCTAGCAAATCAGCGTTGACGAATATGATGCATCAAACGTGTGAAATGCATGAATGATAATGCATTTTTATCTCACATATAACTGAGTCACCCAGTCATTTGCCACATTTAGACCTCAAGTGATGGGGGAAAATGGTAGGCCATTATTTCACTTACTGTGTGGGTTTTTTTGTTGTTACTGTTGGCAGCATTTCCATCATTTAAAAATTCCTATTGGTTAATACTCACGAGCGGCACCACATATTATACTTACTGACATGCGCTGGGATTGACGGCAGTTCAAATTCTTATCCTGCTCAGAAATGAAAAAATGACGTGATTAAATAATGGGAAATAGGACAGTGATACATAATGTAGCCACTGTCCCTGAAAAATAGTCAGGTCCCTAAAATCTTGGTACCAAGTGTTCTCTGCATCATGATTAATTTCGACGGAGTCACGACTGAACTCACTGAGTTGGTTATCAATATTTATCGATTTTATTTGCTACGAACCAGGTTTTGTCATGTCGCGACATCTTCAGGAGAAGTGTTGGACCAACTTGAGCAGGGTTGCCACATACCTGGAGAACCTGGAAAAGTCAGGGAATTTAAAAATGGTCATGGAAAACCTGGTAAAGTCATAGAAAGAAAGTTCCAACATATCTGCGTCATTTTTATAATCTCGTGATTTATATTACAATTTGTCAAATGGTTGAAATTAGCGTATAAGCGATTACTAAGATCACATATCAAGCATGAATAATGCTGTCTTCCCATTTAATTTCTGCATTTTTGGAGCAAAGCAAAAAATGAAGTTTCTACTCACTATTTCAGCTCCTCTTTCTTAGGTCACAGTACAGCTACTGATCTGCAGCAAGGTTTTTTGAAAGAACTTTCTGGTCTGAACTTTAAGAATCTCCTCCAAGTCTCAATAGATGGGCCCAATGTCAATTTCAAATTTGTGACAGACCTGCAGGCATACCTTCAATCCATGAATGATGTTGATGGTCCCTTGCTTGTCTCTATGGGCTCATGTGGGCTTCATACTGTATATAATGCTTTTAAAGCTGGAGAAAAAGCCACTGGATGGGATGTGGTACCCTTTCTTAGAGCTTGCTATAATGTGCTTAAAGATATGCCTGCGAGGAGGAGCGACTACAAATATTATAATGAGAGTTGTACGTTCACTAAAAAGGAGACATCGCATGAATGATGTTAGGGATCCAAATGACGCAATTATTTTCTGAAACTAGAGAGAGAATGCGGGAAAAGTGTCACGGCTTTCTTCCATTTGGACCCGAGTTCGACGGAAAAACGCAGCTAAAGAATTTCCCTCCGTTTAAATCCTTTGAAATGCGAGTGTTAGTCAACAGAAGCTGTGGCCGAGCGGTTAGAGGCGTTGGACCAACAATCCCCGGACTGTGGTGTGGGTTCGAATCCCAGTATGGTCAATTTTTTTTCTATCGATTATTTTACGGAGTCACTGTACATTACCCATTCCCATACATTTATGGCAGTAACAACAATATTTTTTAATTTTCTACCTATTTTCTGGATTTTCAATCAACCCCCTTGGAAGACTTTCGAAGCTAATTTCGGAATTCTTGTTTGGCCGAAAAGAGGTTTCACATGCCGAGAGGTCTAAAATGTGTAGATTTTGAAAATACAAGGATATTTCCGTGAATAGGACGGGCTTCGAAAGGTCGTGGCTCTTTCTCAAGGCGGTAAACAATGAACGGATTATTACTTTTCAATATACAGCGATGCATGCACTTCAAATTTCCCAGGAACTGCGTTCGAATAATGACTTTTGTGACTCAATTTTTCGTTCAGTAGTGAACATAATATAGGTAGAAAAGAGAGTAGGTAACTGTTTCCGAAGTTGTGCCCAAACATCATCTGCTTAGTGATTTAAATAATAAGCAATGAATTTTACTTTCGTAAGGGGTATCATATTCAGTTCTTGTTCCTTCGCCACGTTTGTACAAATACTACTACACGTATTTGCTTTATAATTTGATATTTTTCCCAACAAATACCGCTAAAACTTTCTCATAGGAGATTTATTTACTTCAAATATTGATTGAAATAGCACAACGTCCTTTTATTAAACTTTTGGAATCCTTTGGAAACCAATTTAGAACAACTCAATGTATAGAATAGAATTCTGCCTACAATCAATTTGTGTATCGCGGTAGAAATTATTGGGGATTAAATTTGCTGGTTGCCGGACAGAGACATCATTTTGCCATGGAATGTCGAGACTTGGCACATCTACATCTCACCGGCGTATATTACACTACAACCTTTTTACTGAATGCTCCATGATTCCTAATAATCTTGTGTCAAGAGTTTCGATTTGCCTGCGTTTCAATGAACATTTAGGGTTTCTTGTTGCTTACCTGTGATTTGAATGGTGTAACAAAGATGTATCAATTTTTTTCTAACGGAAAGCATTAAACTCAACCTAATAAACTACAATCACCTTAGCGATGGAGTGGATGGGTCTCTGTATGACTCATAACCAAACTAATAGTTTTGTATGTGGCATAGCCTGTATTTCTCACTCGTCAGCACATTTCCTATGACTTTAGTAGAGGTACATGCGATCGTGTGCCGAATGGACATTTGCCTTGACGCTTTCAGTCGATGCTCGTCGAATAAAAATGCCGAAAGATTGACCCATGGAATGGGCATCCCTGGACGTTAGGCGGTCAGTGCTCTTCCCTTTATATATGGGAAAAATCTTGAAAAACCTATGCATATTCCCCTAATTTTGTTCCTTAATTTCCCGATAACTTAACTATAAATCTCATGTATTAGTACTTGGAACACACGAAAGCACTTGGCCACCCTATTTCACTTTTCTGTTGTAATAGTGAATTATTGGTGCTGATTCATCATCTAGGGTTTTCATTCGAGGACTGTTGCTCTATGGTATTTTAGATACCTATTCTTAACTGAATAAAATATATTCAGTAACAGCAATCACTAACACTTTTCGTGGCTACTTGAAGATGAAATATCTGGACCTTTCACACTATGTACTTCTTTGTGGGCGTTGCTTCTCACTTGAATTCAAAATTAGGGGACGAGAAATGGGTAGGTGGCCAATACTCTCTTACTGGAATTTCGACCGCTATGTTTTCGGAAAAAGGACAAGTTCATACAAAACCTAACTTGGAGAATATTTACATCCAGTATGTCATATTTACATCCAGCATGTCATATTTACATCCAGCTGCGCAAATGCTGGTCTCTTTTTCTTCTCTTATAATCTTTAGTTTCTCATGAACACTGAATGAACGTAGTCTTAAACCACTGTTCATTTTGATAAATTTTCATTCAAGCAACAATGAATTTGCTGTTTGAATTGGTCGCATACTAAAACAGCTGCCTTGAGCACCATGCACACGGGATGAAGTGAAGGATAACTATGTATGTACGTGAAACAGAATATGCATCTTGGAATTTAATCAGGCAGGCCAAGCAAAGAAAAGGCAACTAAGTGATAATTACACTCTTCATTTCAATGAAGAGTGTAATTACTTGCATCTTTTTTTTGTCTAATTCTACTTGTAATCACCAGATACAATATGTGGGAATCAACTTGTGATTAAGATGAATTTGTACTTTCCACTATTAGCAAATTGTCAACCTCTCCCTAATAATATTGATAGCACTTGCTCTCATATCTAGTGGTGAGTGATGCATGCCCATTAAGAAAGAAAATATTTCCATCATGCATGCCTGGAAAGTGTTGTATCCCACATTCTTTGCAATATTATAGGCATTGTTCATTGCAGTTATCTCTCGAGGTTAGTGCATTTTGAATGACATAACTGTAATGTTTTTCATCCTCTTGCCTAAAATTCTCTCTTCAATGGGGGAACCCAGAGCACCTCTGATGTGAATATCTTAATAGTCATCACTGACTCACTAGTCATTCCTGGAAGTGGTATAAAGTTTTGATTTTTTTATCGATTACAATATTATCACAGTTCATTCTTTGATCTGGTTATAATGTAGACCAGGGGTGCCCAACTTGTTTTGCTCGAGACTACAAAATTATAGATGACTATCACTTGTGACCCCTATACATTGTAGTAACTACAATAGCAAGTGGTAATTTCTTGCTCCCTTTGAGTCATCAAACCTCTACCGCAACCCTAAATGGGGTTGGTCTTTTTTCAAACCTCTACCGCAACCCACCCAGGGAACCCATGGGTTTCCCTGGGTGGGAACCCCTGATCTAGACCTTTCACTCAAAATCTATAAGGCTCAATGCACGATGCCTTGAAAGTGGGTAGGTGCACTGCTTTCACATTTGCCCTCACAGTTATTTCACTTAACCACATATCACACGAGGAACGCATGTATAAATGGAGAGTGGTCCATTTTGGCTTCAGGAGCCTTGGAGTACCTCAAGTTTTGTCCTCTCGTGGTGAATCACTGATCGCATGCAATGCTCAGATTACATGTGTGAACGTGCACATGTGCAAAAGCCTTGTTGGTGTGAAATTAAAGGAGCATAACATAATCAGGATTGAATTGTCAAAATTTTCAATTTCCCGGGTAAACTTGTGTTTTTCCAGGAGGAAGCGGCCCCGGTACAAGAGGTGCAGAATACCACGACAGCCGAGAGCAGTGCCTGAGGGGAGCACAAGGGTCCCCCTTCCCCTTGCCCCAGTCCCCTTGTGGATGGAGGTGGTTCTGGTGCAGTGGGCAGGGGTGCCACAAAGAGTTGAAGTGGTGGGGGAGAAGAGAGGGGGAAGTAGGTGGGTTTGAGGAGCAATGGGGAAGAGCATCAAGGGTCGCTGGTGGAGAGGGGAGCAAGTGGGGGATTCTGTGGAAGGAGGAGAAGCACTGTCTCATTTAACACAACCTTTTTAGTAGATCCAGCTGTTGTCCAAGTCCATCTTTCTTCTTAACATCATTTTGTTTTAGTGCATGAAAGACCTGATTTCTAGAGTGGTAACAAAAACCGAGAAAGACACCGCCTTCTCTACGTATTGCTTTGCTTAGGCTGCCGTGAAGGGACGGGAATAAAAAAACCACAAAAAATACCAAAAAGCGTCAAGGCTCGATATGAAACATCAGATGGGACTTGTTACGGTGACAAAAAAATGACAATACTTTGAAATTTTGGGGAAACAATTTGATTTAACTGTTTTTGTTGCACTAAGTCTTCTTGAAAGCTATTTTTTCCAGTGAGCATGTGGTGCATTTGATTGATTGATGTTAATTGCTTCGTTTGGTAATTTGTTTGGTGATCTGGGAAGTGAACCCGATGAATTGTTTATTTTTTTTGTTAAGTGTTGAACTTTGTGTTTGGCTTTAAAAAAATTTTCCCAGGTTTATTCGTAATGAAGCTCCTCTGTGCTGTTTTGTTGTTTTTTTCGGATTAAGGGAGGTAATAAGTGGGCCCAGGATAGGTAGCGCATGCACTTTGTTGTGCCTGGGGTTTGAGAGAGCAGGTAAATACTAATTTTCTTTTCCAATATGTTGTGTACCGAAAGCCAACTGGCAGGAAGGTCCTGCCCAGCATGTAGCCATTAAAAAAGAGAGAGCCCCTTGGCGGTTTTTTTAGTTGTTAGTTTTTATGGGCTCGAGATGTCACTGCATGAGGCCACCCACTGCCATGACGGGCAATGCGCACGCGATCATTTCCCTGATTAAGTGGTGGAATCAGATGTGAATTTTTCGTGCCCCTCATACCAATTTAAAAGCGAAAAATATTTGGCTTGGGTGGGATGGCGGCGGTGGCAATGCGTGCTGGCAAGGTCTTGTTTGGCTCTTCTGGCAACAGTGTTCCCCATGCTTGTCCAACGATGCATGTGTTTTTGAGAAAAACGTACCAACACGTGGGAGGGGGTGTGACAGGAGGGTTTTTCAAGGGTTTTGGGGGGAAGGGGTGGGCAGAGGAGAGAGGTAGGTAGGGAGGGTAGGAGGAAAGAAGCTGCGTGGTTGGTAGTGCCCGTTATTTGGGGTTGGGTTTAAAGAAAAAAATCATGAAAGAAACTCATTTTACATCAAAACAACTAGCGTGTCTGGTCAGCAAACATTTTTTTTCGCATTGGAAGACCCGACATTTTGGCTTTAAAAAGCACTTGAGGAAAAAATGGTAAAGAAACATCTTTTTTGGTTCACTTGGGTCAGTGATGTATTTATTGGTTGCCGTTACATTTGTTCAGGCATGAGTGAACGGATGGGAATGGCAAGTCTGCCACGTTTGTACAAAAAAATAATTTTTCACAAAACATGTGCATTTTGAATAAACAAGCCAAAAAAATGGAAAGAGTTGTTTTTATTTGATATCAAGATGTTTAGTACTTCAGCCAATGAATTCATGCCACACATAAAACAAGTAAAATGATTTTTTTGTAGTCCAACCACATTTAGTGGCCTTATAATTTGGTCAAATCACAATCTTCTTATGCATATTTGGCAGTTAACGTACCCATTTATCAGCACTCACTGATAAAAGCCAAAAGAAACTTGTAAAAAATGCCTCACCTGAAAATTATACCATAGTTTTGTTCCTCATAGCAAGTTCATAACCATTGCAAGATTGATCATATTACAAGGTGGGTTTTTGTCACACTTCTTGTCATTATCTCAGGGGAGAATACTGTCACTCATTGTTCACCATCAATAAATAGAAAACCTTGTAATTTCACACACCAGTCAACACACACTACACTGAACACTCCTACACAGTAGGATAAACACGAGCTGTGATGAAGAAATCACCATTTCAACCAATTTTTGTTGCCAGGGCGTGTGTGCAGAAAAGGTTTCACCAGTCACTTGGGATTCACCATTACACTCTCATGCTTCTTTTCCTGGAAAGATAGTATTTTTGGTTTATTGCTACATCCATTGGAAGAGTAGACTAAAATATTCTCAACCTCTTATTACATGTTTACTGTAGTCATTTTTTTTATTCAGAAAACATTTGTCTAAGTTAGGTGTGTACCACACATGGTTACAAAAATATGGGGGAAATTATCAGGTTTTTGGGGACTGTAGATAACACCCATCATATAAAATATAAAGAGAGTATGTTGATTTTAATGGACCTGATTAAGAAAACACTCAAATGAAATTATAGCCATAAATTTTGACAATCACTCTGTCTTCACCACCAAAACCTTTGAATTGGAAGTCACTGTCATTACATTTCATGTGATATTTCGACAATGTTTTCAGCATCATAGGCTGTTGTGTGATGGGGACTCATTTCATTACTGACTCGTCAGATTGGATGGAAGAATCCAACACTAACAGACAAGTAATGACTTGCGAATTATCAGTAAGATCAAGTTGAAGTTATTACTCTATTGTCATCTGCTGGCTAAGTTTTCCACAAATGCAACAAAGTGGAGGAATCACACTGAGGTGGTGAGTAAGTGCTAGTGGAAAGGCTATCCTTTTCCCTTGTGTGATTTTTTTTTCAAGCGCTGATTGGTGAATGAATATGAAGATATCAGAAAATCTTATTCTCACTAAAGGTGCATATGATGTATAGCAATCTGAAAATTCTCATGTTTTGCTGGTAAAATGTGGGTTTGTATTGTTATTGGAAAATTTGTGGAATATCTGTTAATTTTTCATAAACTCTTTGTCCATCATATGTGATACCTAATGCTCTTTATTTTGTCAATAATGTGCATTGGATGCTCCTTACCAAGGGTCTGACACTCGCATTACTCCAATGGTTATACATTTGACCCAGAGCACTCTAGCGGTCAGGCGCTAACTATCATCGCAACAGCACGAAAGGTATACTCTTTAATTGAATATCTTGCAGATTTAAGCGGGAAATTACCTATTTATTATTCAGGGGAAACTTAAAAAGGTAATAGTATAATCAATTCTGCATCCTGAAAAATTCTGGAATCAGATTGCAGCACAATAATGCCATCCAGTCCTTCTCTTGGTGTTTTCGCAGTGTAATTTCTTGGACATCTTCTTTGTTTACTTACGGTTGCGATGGCGATGTATCGTATGGTCCCAGGCGTATTTTAAATGGACGCTGATAAATGTCTTACAACAATAGGAATAATTACAGCATTTTTTCACAAAAAATAAAATATTTATGGCAAAAGCATTTTATCTTTTTCACGCATACATATTTTTCCATTTGCGACTGAAACAATTGGCGCTGGTAGTAATCCATACGAGATATCCCAATTCCGTCAGACCCTTGCTCCTTACACTCTGGGAGATAAATAGGTAAAAAATAAAGGGAACCTGTCGTATATAGTACCAAAGGCTGCAGGAGAGAGACTGCTCACAAATTGCAGAAATGAAGTACATATGTAGGTATCAATGGCGTATGGTTTAGGGTTGGAACCCCCCCAAAAAAAAATGTTTACCTGAATTTGTTTACATGAACTAGCATTTAGAATTTTGCTTATTGGGCAGAAAAATAGTTTGTCTTCACGAAAAAATAATGTTAATTTAATTATTGTTTTAGTGAATAATAATCTAAATAGCATTTTATAATGATGCACATAAATATTAATAAACCCCCCCAGAAGGAAATCCTGAGTACGCCACTGGTATATCATATATGACTGAAGAGGATAGTAGCTGTGGAATAGATTAAAACATAATGGATTGACAATGAGTGAAGAGGCCAATTCAAGGCTGCCTAACTTATATTTAAATTCCTTATCCCTTTCGTGATGGGACCACAAGTCTTAAAATGCTACTTCCCTCATGAATGACACTAAAATTTCTTTGCATTTCTACTACGGACCTTTCACTTGGCTGGGACTTGCTCAGGTACATGTTTCCTTAATTTGGGTGGGGTACCAGATGTTTTTCTCGGCCACTGGGTGGATATTATCCTGGGCCGTTTCCACTTGGGTTTCCCACTACGGCATGCGGTCGTGGTCAACTATTTGTCTATGCAATGATTTTTCTAAAAAAATTGTTGCTGCCGCCTCGAGATATATTTTACCTTTAAATGCCCAGCGTACCCATATGGTGGCCGTGTGCAATAAACGGAAAATAAAAGCCGGTCTCAGCTTCCTCATTATAGGTTGTTGCCCTTTCACCCCACCCACGTCAAGAACAAGCCTCTTGTGTTTTCTTTTTTCATACCATTAGCTTGGCTCACACTAAAGATTACTAACCTCACACCAAGCAGTCACGGATTCCCTCTTCACGGTGGTGATTGCATTCGTTACCGAGCTGCCGTTTCCGTTTTTCGAGTGTTATTGAAGACTTCACGTTTTTCTATCTCTCAAAATGTCATGAAACATTATTTATAGCTATGAAATCGAAGCGGAAGCTATCACTGGAAGACAGACTGACTGCGACGAAAAACATGTCAGCTACGAATGCGATACTGAGAGAATTGACATGAAGGGTAGAAGGGGTTTGCCATTAACTATTTATGGATAAATTTTTCTCCTCCCCTGCTCTATTCGACGACCTAAATATACAATATAGACAAAATATTTTTCTGTTGTGGTACTGTGGTAAGACCAAATCGCAAAGGAATGCCATTGGATTTTGACTGCAAAAAAATAAAATGAAATGAGGAGACTTGAGGGTTTGGTTAAGACGTGACTTGATAGCCCTGGTATGGAAGGATAAAAGAGAGGTATTCATGCTTTCAAATATATGTGATCCAACGGGAGAGGGTAATTTTTGCGATGATCGGGGAAATGCAGTGAGACCGGTTGCTGTGGAGGACTACAACAGGCATATGGGTTATGCTGATTTGAGGGATAGAATGGGTACAACACAGGCTTATGGCACAACTCACACAACGTAGTTGGAAGTGGACGAAAAAGATATTCACCCATCTAATCAATCTGAGAGTCATCATCAGTTGCATTCTCCTCAGGTAGGAAAACGACACATCGGTATTTTCGGCTAGCCTTGGTACAAGATCTTATCAAGGCTGGCGCGTCAGCTCAGTCCTCAGATTTTAGGAATAAGAAAGTCTTCAAAACAAATGTTATACCTCCAACATTTGTGTGTCTTGGGATTCAAAGGATTGCCAGGAATAACTATTCTTTAAGTGGAAACCATCAAGCAACAAAAATAGAACTGAAATTGTCAGCTCTCATGCTTAAATTTGCATGAATAATATACAGGGAAAAATCAACCATTAAACTCCCTAAAAATATGGACGTCAACACATGAAAAAATAACTTTTGGTTGTCTACCTAAAAACAATAACTCCCCAACTAACAAAAATTAGTTCAGGAATTCCTTTACACATGCACTACGTTAAAAATAACGGTAAAGCTCTGACAAATACAAAGAACTGCGGAACTGGCCGCGCAGTAGCTTTAACGGAGTCACCCACTGACATAATTGCGTGAAATTCACAGTGAGAAAGGATGCCTGGGTAGCTTAACTGGTTAGAGCACTTGGCGTGAAATCGACGGGTCTGGGTTCGAATCCCGGTCCAGGCAAATGGTAGAGCTCTATTTAAAATTTGTAATTGTAGAGCTAAATATAAGGAATGTATGTACTTTTAACCCTCAATTCGCAAATTACACAAAAATCTGTTTGTTATTCCACTGCATCAGCAGGCAACTGACTGTGGGCACATGCTGTGAGTGGGGCTCGCACTGCAACGAAGGATCGAGATTACCATTTCCCACGGACCGAAAAAGGGTACGGCATCCCGAGAAGAAGTCTTTTATGACACCCAGAACCTTTTAGGCCTACTTAGGGCTAGCTTAGTGGCAGCAACAATTATAAACGTTGTTCATTCTCTTCCATATAAACATTTACGCAGTTTTAAAATGTCCTTCGTAGCGAAAGGGTTAATCAGGAAAAAGAGGAAAGAAATACCCATGGAAGTCATCTGAAAAGACATAATCAGCTAGGAATAAACTATAGATGGCTGAACTAGCAAGAGCTCAAGCAAATCAATATTTTATCAAGTGCCAACCATCCTTTTGAATTAGGTGCAATAAATATTAAATGTCTTTACTTCATAATTTATTTCAATTTCAATGAACTTTTCCCTCAAATAATGTCAATGGAGGCAGGCGATACTTTGTGGAATTTAGTTGCACTGAACATGTTAAATAAAAGACTTTGTACTATTCCACAATATGATGTATATTTTTCCCAATCGATTTCAACGTCTTAGCGTCATTGTCAAGGTTTTCCCTCAAAGTTCCTGCATTTGCATCTTATGTGAGAATATTCCTTTTTTGTGAATACGTTGGTGGTTCCCATCAAACTTAAACTTAAAGTCTTAGCTAGTGCTGTGCAAATCAAGTATTTTCATTTTGAATCAAACCAAATGGAATGGAATCTCCCAAAAACATTTAGAATATAAACGAATTTTTTTTTAATTTTGGTAGCGAATCAAATCACACTAAATTCACTTGAGAATCGAATTCAAATCTAAATATAATGCAGAAGACAATGTAGAGTTAAAGTAATAAAGATTTTTACAATATTTCAGGGAATTACTTAAAGAAAATTTTCTTGAATGGGCCATTACCACAGCTAACTTCACATATAAGGGTAAATTTTATTCTGAGACTGTTTACATTTTCGGTTTGCGTGAGGAAAACATCCTCTAAACGTTTGGCGTGCCATTTGGGAAAGAGCACCATGTTTGAATGTGTGTAAAGATTCGGAGACGAATATATCAGATTCAAATATTTCGAATCATTCTGTTTCGAAGCAATTCGATTTGCAGGTGAATTGAATTAAGACTGATTCGAGTCGGATTGATTCGATTTCGAAGCATTCGCACAGCTCTAGTCTTAGCGTTGAGGTAGTCATCCTGAATTAAGCCCATCCTTGGAGCTTGACCAATCAAAACAACTGCATAAACCCTAATAATTCTTGTTACTCCCCTGCTGAATAAAGTGAGCCAAGTTACTCGTTACAACTTCTATGGCATAGTCCTCGTTATGCAAGAAAAATTGAATATTATGATTACTAAAAAATAGCCAAAGTAATGGACCATTAAGCATTTGAGTCAAAATGAAATTTCCTGGAAGCTTGCATTTTTTGTTGCACTCAAGAAATAAATTGCCACTAAGACAGTGTTTATATTATAGAATTTTTCAAAACTATTACACAGGAATACATGTCCCCATGCTCTCCCAGTGCATTAAGCTCTTTGGACTCTGGCCTTTCTCCAGATAAAGTAGAAACTCGATAATACTAAGTCAGTGGGACCGAAAAATCAGCATTCGTATTTTTGAACATTTTGAATTAATTGCGACAAAATAATTTAGTTCCTCTTAACTTTTGTGGTCTTTGGCATGGTTCAAAATGATTTTTGGTTGCTATTTGCAAAAGCATTTTTTTAAATGCCTTAATATCATAAAGGATCATAAAATACATATCACCTTGTAGTTCCCTATATGTACAAATGATTAGAGTCTGCAATCATAGTGTTGGCAATTTTTTTCCACCCAGTTTCGAAAACATTTGAAAGCTAGAATTGCCCATTTTTGTATAATAATTTAATTTACTAATCCACGTCTAGTTCAGACGAGCAACTACTTCGAATGCCTAAGATAGGCATTTGTTTATAAAATTATGCAGTCACGATGGTAGCCGGCCTGACCAAGCTTCATGTCACCCTCCCTTTATCACTCAATCAAAGGTAATTGGAGAAGGGAATAAGCCGATTTCCAATTAAATCCTACACAGGTTAATTATGTTGGGGCTCTTCCATGATGTTAGCCAAATATACAAACTTTGGAGGAACTATTATTTCATTCCAATTACTAATTGTTTGACGAACCGCCGAAATTGAGTAGTGCCCAAAGGTTTTATGCAGTTTTAGTTGCACGCAGAACCAGGTGGTAACTGAAAAAATATTTTTTACAATATAGTGCATTTTATTAAAATATAAAACCTTTTTCCTTAAAAGTTGATTTTTAGCATTATTTTTTTCTCATTACTACTTTTAAAATATTTGTAATAAAGTTTTAGCTTTATTAAGTACATGTGTGGTGTTTGTAATGCATCCAACCAAGATGCCTTCTCTTCCGGCGTGTAGTAGTTTCTTTCCGTTGTCCATTCCTGTTATCCTTCTTAGTTAAAGCATTAATCGTAGCTGTTGCTAAGCAGTCCGGCTAATAATATTTTGTTTATGTTTCATTTTGATTCCCATGAGCACTTAATCTTCATCAATTCTTGACATTTTACTTCACCTTGGAAACTGTTTATTGTTTGTGGGAATTTTAGTACATAACACCTTTCTTTGAGTGGATCTTGGAACAGACCAGTCCACTAGCGAGAGCAAAAATTGAGGTAAACAACTCCTTAGTGTCAGAGAAGATCACCATCCTTATAGGTTCATCTCTCTAATGTAAACACTAAGTTCATTCATCAGTGTCAGTATTATTTGATTACTGTATTGCCTCCGGAAATGGGCCTATGGGCAAAATTTCAGAGCTCTACCTCGCCTGGAAGTAGGTTAAATTTATAATACAAGATTTGTCACAGACAAACTGGTGAAACTCAATAAAACCTTTTAATAGTATGAGATGAGGCTCGGAGAGAAATTCTTGGTTACACTTATTAGTTGACCTTGACAGAAAATCAAATATGGACTGTCTTTACTGACTTGCTCCACTAAAGCTTTAATGGTATTATTACAACTAAATAATATTTACCTTGTTAGCACATATTCTGGTTGAGGAGAGACTTATTAGAATGACCCAAATCAACAAGGCCCGATTTTTTAATGTCTGGTTAATGCTAACCGCACAGTTATGTAGACTTTTCTGATGTAAACACGGTAGGGAATTTGTACATAAATTACGTCCGACTGTTGGCTACTTGACAGGGGTGTTATCAATGGGAAAAAGTATTATCTTTGGTTATCATTCCAAGAAAATATTTACCCAGAAGTTATAAAACCGGGCCTAAGTACATAATGACTTAGCATTTTCCTAGAGTTTAGGTGTGAATATATGTACATATGTATATCTATAAAGGAATTTTATGTACTTACCATTTTGTCCAAAGAGAGGTGTTTGGGGTCTTTCTCACCAGGATTTGCCCCAGCTGCTTCATTGGCCCCATAGTCAATTTGGTCTACATCTTCATCTGATAAAGCACAGGAGTGATAAGAAAAACGTTAAAAAACTGGATTTTCATGCAAACAACTAAATATGTGTTAAATAATGAGAGGTAAAAAAGACTTTGACTCATAGGTCAGTGCTTGGATTCAAATACACCATGTCCTCGAATAGCCCTGACTCGATTAGTGCTGTATAGAATTTAGTACCATTTTGTTCCCATTAACATTAGCACTCTACAAAACTTTCATGCCTTTTCATAAAAATTGAAAGCGATCGCTTCTCCTGATATGGAAGGCATTAGTAACTGCAGTAACCATATCTGCTGAAATTATTCCTAAAAGACGTCTCAACAGTTGAAATTACAAACTTTTTCCTTGATTTCCTATGGAAGCCTTAACTTTTATTATAGCTGACGGACTTAAGGGCATTCTGCTGACCAAAAATATTTTGCTCACTACTGCCAGATTTGACCGAAGTAAGTAGTGAAATGAAGTTCATCAAATCTGTCAGAAATTGGTTGCTTAAAACTATAGAGGTTGAGTTTTTGCTCACTTAATAAAATAAGAGCTGCCGCCAATACACGAAGAGTGATGCAGGGATAATATGAAGTGTTGTACTTTCTTTGTATAATTTCCATTTTTGGACACTGTATTATCTGTATGTATTTTATGTGCCTATTTTGTATCTCTTGTTTTTACACTCCAGCAGTTAAGTGCAAGTTAAAAAAAATGAATACAGCACAGGCCAATTTACAACTTAAAATTTATATGTAAATGAGTGAGTCTCAGATCCCATCTTGGGCATAGATGGCCATGGGAGTAAGTAAATGAGTGAGTCGGCAACCCTAAAGCGAGGCGAAAGTCTCAAAGGATGCCTAATTCCTAATTTTTGTTTATGCATACTTCAAGTATTATTTGTATCATAAGGAATAAAATTATTATTATTATTATATGATGCCACAAATTCCATGGAAGTCCTAATTTTGGGGCGAAGCATTATTATGGTCGGAAAAAGCGAAGCTAGTTAATTCCTCGAAAATTAACTAGACAGATGATGTTGTTGAAGAAATACTTTATTGTATCTCGTTCCATAGTTCATGATTTGTTATCGTTTAGACGAGAAGTATCGGTAAATAGCACATGCACAGACCACACTCTTAACCTCCCAACACACCATTTCCTAAGTTTCACGTGCATTACAGAACATTACATTTCCCCTTTTTCATGTGTTTTGCTAAAAAAAACTCACACATTTTGATTTTGAGAGGCAAAGTACTTTACAGTTCAAAAATATTCACGTCAACCTAAAACATCTCATCAAACATCACCTCTTTCTTTACACAAAAGTTGCAAAATCGTCACCTTTCTGAGGTTGTTCATCCATCGTGCCATGATTGTGTGCCATTAAAAGTTTATGCATTCTTAAGGTATACTTCTGCATTATGACTATTCAACGAAATAATGGCTGGTTTTTTCTAAAGGCCGTTTTACATGGGGCAAGAAATTGCACAACTTCAAACTGCATGTTTTTCTCAATCGGGCGTGCAATCATTTCCGAATTAGAGCATGGGCTATTTTGCCATCTCGGGTTCATGCAATCATGTATGCGTTCTTGCAATTCACGGTATTACATGATGCAATATGAAATGAACGTTCGTACATACATCAGATTGTGCAATTATTTGCCCCGTGTAAAACTGGCTTTTGAATTATTAGATGAGTTATCAGGCCCTAAACGAAACAAAATTGAAAAAAAATCATAGAATTAAACTTGAGTTAGAGCTCGGAATTGATGTTGATGTTGCCAAAGTTTAAAATCAAACAAACGATTATTGTCTCTTTAATGTAATAAATGTCATTATATTAAAAACCTGGCCATTGGATCAACATAAATTGGGATGACAGTTCGGAGCTGTGGGCTCCTATTTTGCACTTACGTAGCTCTATATTTAATATTTATCAATATTAAGGGATAAAATTTTGAGAAATGTCATTTTGTATGAAAAATCGTAAGAATCTAAGGTGATTTCACCATGGCCACCACTCAGTTTCTGTGGAATCGCTCTTCATAATAGTACTCTTACAGAGTGAAATCGTTCAACAGAAACTTGGGGACATATTATTTATTATACCATTATTCCTTATGTAGTTTTATGCATCAAATACCGCTGTTTCAATAAGCACTCGTATTTCCTGGAATGAATTAAGCGCATTAATCAGGGACTGGGTGTATCAAAATCAAAGCCATGAGCCTTCCTCAAAGAGAGTGATTCTTGAACTTATAATATCCCAATTTGCTGTGTAGCTTTTAATTGTTACGTTTTTTGTTCCACTACCACATATTGATGAGGTGTGCACATAAAGATTGAGTATTCATTCTTCATCTTTTGGACTACCATACTCAATCACATAAAAACCCGGAGAGACAGTAATCATTTCAGCCAGAAAGAAGACACTTAAACATAATCTTTTTGGGCTATATAGGCTGACTTTCTGTGCCTGTTTATTAAGTGCTCCAGAGTTAATGAGGAGACAACTTTCTCTGCTGAGGGCATATCTAGCCTAGCCTAAAGCCTGATTCACACGGCCATTTTTCACTTTCAAGTTCAAGGATAGCTCAAACAATGGCTTTGTGACACGATCATTTTCAGGAGTATCGGTAATGATATATATCTATGCTTTTTCCATCACTGAGCACGTCCTTTTTTCTATCCCGGAAATCAGAACTGAAGCCAATCTAAAACTTTGTGCAAGGCGGAAAATAGGAATGTGGCCCCCAAATGTGAGCTTCAATAAAATGAGCATTGTTAACATTTTAGAAACAATACTTGCAGTTACAGCAAAAATTACTGTGTGATAGGGAAAATTATGACTTAAGCTATCATTTTCCCTCTCATTGAAATGCTGTAGCTCAGATAATCCCCGGACTTGTCTGTGAAATGACCATGTGAATCAGGCTTAAGGTCTTACCATCTTCGTCACCTTCTTCCAGCTGTAAATCTTCCTGTGCATTGGCTGGAGCTTCCTTGTGTTCGGCACCTCCCCACTGTTCCCTGGCACCCCTGCCAACCACTTTTCCTCCTTCACCTGCATCTTCCTCCCCCTCTTCCTCCCTACCATAATCCCCCCCTCCCGCCCCACCGTGGTATGGAAAAAGTCCACCCATTGGCCTTTGTGGATCTCGTATGTGCCACCTTCGAGCCACATTTGCTTCCTCCTCTACTCTCTCCCCCTCCTCTCCCACTGGCTGGTGGTCAACCTCCTTCATTCCATAGCCACCGACTGGCTTCCGGTTTGGAAGCGGCAGAGGGTGATGGAGAACTGAATTGGGGTCACGTTGACTGCGAGGTAGAGCCAGAGGAGGCTGGAGCTTGGGAAGTTCTGGATGATATATCCTCTGATGACCAGCATCACGGTGTAATATACTGTTTTGCAGAATGTCTGCATTGTACTGCTTATGTTGCACCTTGAAGTAAAAGAATAAAAATTAACATTTTTGATTCAAGGTACGAGACGGAAGCACATATACGCATCTTGAAGATATATAATATTTGGGAGGGCAATAGGTGTAGATACTAAGAGGCCAAACGATTCATTTAGAGGAACCCTAAGCTATCTAAGGTTCATCTGATTAAATTACTGGACAAAATCCTTGAATATAATTTTTAGAGCAGAAAAAAACTTAAATTTTGGAGAAGGGAGATTTGATGACATCATCAAAACTTCTACCGAGAATCTGGCAAACCATAGCAGTAGTAACTTACTCGTATGATGCTATGTCAATTTTCCACACCAAAAGGAACTCTGTACATATTTGAAACTTGTTGAAAATTATACAAAGTTGGTTTTCTACAAGGATCATACAGTTTTCCAGTATCTCACAATAAAAGCAGAAATTTACTGAAATCAAGCCTAAGGCCAGTTTTAAAATGTGAGGGAAGAGCTCATCTGGTACAAACCTTTACAGATATAATAAAAAAACTTATTCAAATAATCCATTGAAAATGGCAGGTTATATTACAGCTGAAATAATCATCACAATCAGTAAAACTCCCTTTAAGTTAACCATAAAGAAAGTTGAAAACGGAAAGTTTGGATCAATGGGGGAAAACTTTGCTTTTTCTAATTATGGAAAGAGCATTTCATAATTAATTCACAAACTTTGAGAAAATTCTTAATTAAATTAGACATGCTGCAGTGAAGGGTATGCTATGTATCTTAATTAAACCAACCAAGTTATTGAACCTCATTTTCCCAAATACAAATCAACAGTTTTCGTTAAATTATACCCAGATAAAATCATCCATTGCCTCGAATTCGTGCCATATTTAGCAATTTTATCGAAGTAGCATTCATAGATGTCAGCACCTTACTTTGCCTGGTTTGAATTGTCACTACAATATTTACCATAATGTAACTATGTACTTGATAGACAATTTTATTTTCTAAAATACATTTCGGAGTTACTATTCCAAATTGAGCATTGCATTGATTTTAATCAAAGAATATCTTCCAAATTATTTAAAAAAAAAACTAGAAAATTTTTCCTTGAATTTGGGGTTGCTTCTATTCAAGCAAATACAGTAATTTAGTGCTCATGTGGAAGATCTCCTCATCCTCTTACCTGACGCAGATGATTCTCAAATGCATATGGCAAGGGTACCACTGCTTGCTGATGCTGCTCATACACAGCTGGCGGTGCAAGACCCCATTGCATTCCAGCACCATGTGATCGGTATGCATGCTCTTTGTTGTCAATACGGTTGTCATCATTGTGCTTCATCAAATCAGGTGCGGCACCAACACCATCACCTGCTTCCATGTGATGCTCAAACTCCTTCTCCTTCTAAATGAAAATACACATACATACATTCATTGTCTGCAGTCCCTATTGAACCATGCCAATAATCAAAGCATTTACCACCTAATGACACTTTCACGATAAAGCTAACAACATGTTGGGAAATGTTTCAGTGTGTATAAAGGAAACACAGCTAAGGAGAGCTGGGGCTAATGCTGCTTTGGGGAAAGTGTGCCGCAGGCTAGAATAAAATTGCAAAGAAGGGTACACGGATCGCACAGTAGTGGTAAAATGAGTAGATGCAATGGTGCAGATTTTCACCACTAGGGCACTAGCCATTGTCACTGGTGCAGCAGTAAATAGTCAACACTACATAAAAACTTTGATCTCCTGTTGTGAGGATTTGTTATTTCCGTTTGTCATCCATTCAAAAGAAAAAAATACATCTCGTAAGTACTTCTCATCATGCACTTTCCCCACTTGTAAGTAATTATTGTGTCATACTTGCACCAAAAGTGGATCAAGCACACCATTGAGATGAAATGTTTGTGTGTGATTATTTCCCTTATTTTTTTAAACGCATAAATGATCTTATGAATCTATAAAGCACATTTTACATGTCGTGCTGCCAATGTTTCAATTTTGCATAAAAATTTGGGAGCTTGCGAAAGGAGAGTAAACGAAAACTTTGATTTTTAGGGTACCTATTGTACTTGCCCAGTAGGGTGGGACCAAATTTCTGTGTCAAATATTTAAGGTCTTGAAGCTTAATTTTTTCCTTTTGATGCAAACATTACGTGTACAAAATTTGGAGTTAGTCAACCCCTGGCAGCCCGTGCCACGGGGGTGCCAAATTTTCAATATTGGAGGGTGAGAAATGGTTTTTTTCTTTTTAGTCCATTGCAATTTGTAAATGTCAATATATATATGTACCCCATGAAAAATATATCCTTTTATTATACATTTTGTGAGGCTAAAACATTAGTAAATTTCCATTATCATTATGTAGTTATATAGAGGTAATAAAAAAATTGCCTCCCCGTGATGGATAGGCAACATGCAGGATATGGTTTCATGTTCGTTAACTTTTGCAGCTATGTATATCCTAACCTACTCATTATCCTTTGGGTTTTCCATCTGGTAAATTAACTATAGTAAAAATAAATTTAATAATTCATATATCAAAGTGTGTTAAATATTAACAATATTCTCCACAAATTAAATATATTAACCAAAGGATTTCGATGACTGAAAATTAAAAAGGTTTCAATGAACTACAATGTTGGTTTTCTTGTAGTGATGGTTACCCTACCAAATGTTTATTCACCAAAGTACACTGCAACATCACACCTAAGGTAAAAGTACGAGTATATTGTGTATGGTGGCACTTTTTCTCAGTGGATTAATTTTTTTAGACGACATTAAAGCAATTTCAACTAAGTGACTAGTAAACAGCTGATGTTCCCAATTCCATGTGCTTCTGTACTAAACACACTAGGTTTCCTAGATTTGAGAGTCTCGATAGGCTAAAATAAGTCATTTCTACTCGCATCATTGGGATTAGAGGAAAGCTTGTTTTTTGATTGGCAGTGTTGATAAGAAGTAAATGGGAGTGATGTTCCCTTCAAGAGGTAAAGTACTTTTTTGGCTACTGTGCCACACTTGGCAAATAAAGGAGAGAGTACCTTTTGCAGCACATGAAATTGTCAAGAAAGCACAAGCTTTTTGGGCCACAGCCCAACGGAATTTTCAAAAATAGATTTTTGATATTCCTGAAATGGAATTTGGAACTGGTTCATCAGTAGCTTTAGCTATACTAACACTGCTGTAATAATACTTACGATTAAGCTATCTAGTGAAAGCTGTGTGCACCAATATCACCTCATCTAATACAGTAAATTTGTATGGCATATGATAGTGTCACTAATGTTTTTCTTGAGTTTATCGTTGTAATGCGCCTAGCTGCTAAATATTTAAAGTATTAGGATGTCCTCATGGTGCCAGCTTTCTAATAGAGAGTGACTTTATGGTTGAATTTCTACACATAGTATGCAGTAAAAACATCCATGAACTTGTCCCAAAAGCAGTGTATCATACATCAGTGGGACCTTCCTCAGGGAACCCCCTTTTCATGCTCTTAAGAACCAGTAATCATTGAAAACAAATTTGAGATGGGACTTATGGATCCCGAAATATCCTTTGATTTGAAAGGCAAAACTGAGACAATATCTCAGTTCATAGGCAAGGACATAACCAGGGGGTGGGGGGGGGGGGCGATCGCTCCTCCCCCCAACGATGGAGAAAAAGCTCAATTTTAATATCCTACATTCAAATTTTTATAAATGATGTGTTGTAGGTAAAGTCCTTATTAAAGGTATGTTTTCCAAGGAACACTTGTGGCGATCATCACTGATAAGAGTCACCGAGGGGATGGGAGGGGCATAAATACTAATCCCCCCCCCCTCCAAGTGCTTTCCCTAGTTATGCCCTTGATATGTAATATGTTAAATAGGCGTAAGTACCTGATACATAGTGAATCGTTACATAATGAATGGTTATCTTTAAAATATTACAATTTATATCTTAAACTGTTAACTTATAGTATGCACAGCCAAGGAGGTGATTGCCATGAAATCCTGGAGCTCTGTATGATATTTATTGGAGAGATCCTCCAAAAGGCATACTTTTTTGGCACCAGGTGCTGTTAATAAGACCCTTTGGATGGCAAGGACATTGTACTGCTTGAAAATCTTGATGTAAGCAGTCCCCTATGTTGAAGCATGTATTTGCATATTTTGTGCATTTTTAGTCCTTCATTGCATACCAACCTAGTTTTCTGCATTAAGCTGTCAAGCTCCAATGTCTACTTGAAATTTCTCAGGAATTTGTGTGAATATACTTCTCAAGATCCCTCGGTTTCTGTAGAAGCTACAAAGATATTCACCATTCATCTATAGTATCTCAGGGGCAAATTGGATGTATAGCACTTTTTGATTCGTCAGTGTCAGTGAAAATAAAAATAAAAATGGTAGTTGCCCTTCACGATGGCAAAAATTCCAGCGATGAAGCCATAAAACGTCCTCACTTCAACCCCACTGATGCTTTCCAGTTGCCTCAAAAAGGTTTATTGGATTTTGTTACTCTCTTTTCCCTGAAGATGTTTGAAAGATTTGGAGTCAAGGCAGGGTTTTACAAGGTTTACCCCTCTTTCTGGGATGGCCTCGAGGTATACAAGCAAGAAGGTATTGTTCTCAAATCTTTGATTGCAGTAGATGACGTATCTGAGAGAGCAGTCATCCTCCACTCATACTAAATAAACACATTAGCAAAAGATGAAGAATAAAATCATTACTGTCATCTGGTTATTGATGATTACAGATAAAGCATCCTGATGCAAACAAATCGACCGTGAAATCTCCATACTGATATTTTTAAATTTATTTTGGTTCATATTTATTACGTGGAGAATATTTTTAACATTTAAGACACTCAAATCATATGAATTATTTAATTTGTTTTTATTATACCGTTTGTTTGCAAGATGATGGAAAACCCAAAGGACAATGAGTAAGTTAGGAAATATGAATATATGTAATTGCAAACTTTCACATCAAGTCAATTGGTCAAGTCAAATGATTTTTTCATGATGAATTTCACCCTCTTTGGTGTACATCTTTGCACCCGAGCCTGACTGTGTACCATATAATTTGTGCAACTGCATAGATTAGAAAGTTTTCAAAAAGTGCATTGTTCTAGAATGAAAATGCAGGGATAATTCTCAGCAACCGTGGCATATAATGCACAACGTCTCCTGAGCTACAATGTAGACTGGGGACGAGAACAACTTGTTCATATAAACCCCCACTCAAATTCATCTTGAATTAAGATGGTTTAGAGGTGTAACTGGCTAACACACCTGACTGGCAATTAGGAGACCCAGGTTTAAATCCCAGTCAAGTCAAATGATTTTTGCATGGCAAATTTCACCCTCTTTGGTGCACATAGTTGCAAAAGTTAACTAACACGAAGCCAAGTCCTGCGTGTTGCCTATCCATCAGTGGCAGGATTTTTTATTTTATTATCATTATTTAGCTAATGAAAATGGCAATTTACTAATGCTTTAACCTCACAAAATTTGCATAATAAAAGGATATACCTTTCATGGGGAGAATATATACTTATATATGTATATACAGGGCTTTTTTTCTGGCGATACGTGGCAGAACTGCGTTCTGGTACCTTTTTTGGTCGAAGTAAATTGCCTAAACTAATATAAATCAATCTAAGGTCGTTTGAATTTTTTCATTAATTAATTTTCAGATTTAATGCGGGAATTAAGGATGCAGTTCATCTTCCAGATAGTGAGCACATTACCAAAGTAGAACTTATGGGAAATGTAACTCTTACGGATATGGTATCTCTTATGGTCAGCTGAGTTACCTTTTTCTCCAGAAAAAAACCCTGTGTGCATCTATATTTACAATTTGTTACGGAGTATAATGAAAAAACCCATTTCTCACCCTCCAATATTGAAAATTTGGCACCCCTGTGGCATGGGTTTCCAGAGGTTTATTTACTCAAAATTTTGTATGCGTAAAGTTATTGCATTAAAAGGAAAAAATTAAGCTTAAAGACCTATTAAATTAAAAAAAACTAAAAATCTGTAAATTTTGGCCTACCTTATTGCCCAGCTCACCTTACATTAACCCTTTTACTGCCAGCCCATTTCGGGTGGGGTGTGCAAAGAATGCCAAGGCTCTCTTCAGGTTTTTAAAGGAAGGCCATTATATTCAGGTATTTAAAGTTGGGCCGATAAATCGGCCCGTGGCAGTTTTTGCACATCCAACATGGGCCGATATATCGGCCCGCTGGCATTAAAAGGGTTAATTTCACTCCACTTCAGCTGTGGCAGCATTGTTACTTTTTCCCAACAGTGTAGGAGGGAGAAAAGTAAGGGGAGTCTGCTCTGTACTTCCTGACCCATAAGATGCACTGTGATGTTTTGGGTTACATTTTAGTATTAAAAAAATATAATCAGCATTTGCTCATCTTAGAAATTCATAGGACGAAAATGGGATAGTAAGCTTCCAAAAATAGCAACTGTATTAACCCTTGCAACAAAAGTTTTTACATTGGCTCCCAAACTTTGCCTACTATCCAGTAAAAAAAAAGAAAGCAATAATTCATTCGTCACAAATGCTTTATTGTTTGAGTTTTATGAAATTTTTTTAAAGCAGCAAAGAAAAACTCAAATATCATTTATTAATTAACAATAGCATGAATTTTAATAATCTAATACGATTGGTCTAATTGAATAATCAAACAGCTGTGGAATATCCCTGCACGTTGCACTTAATGACCATAATTGTTTTTGCAGGTATTCCTGCATGTCACTGAATAAGGGATAAAGTTATTCGTCGCACAATCCCAGAAACAAAGGAATAAATAAGAGTGCACCTTAAGCTCGCTGACTCAGAGCAGACGGTGGTAAAACTAGAGAGATGGGTGCATCTGATAGCAATTGAAAGCCAGATACATGAAAACATAGCTTTACACTCAGCCCAAGGATGCAGGCCCATTTTAGAATGCATTTTCAAGGAAAAAGGTGTGTCATATGGGCCAGGAAATACGGAATTATCCCCTTATAGCACAGGCCAGGGAGTAGCACATAGCGGACCCTTATACATAATCTGGGTAGACCTTTTTTACCCAAGCTGAGGGAGAGTCTTTGTTGATTACTAGGTGAGATGTCACTGCTAAGAATTGATTTATGTATTTCTAATTGAACTTCTATTGACTATGCAGTCCACTTTTACTTTTCCTGCTGTTTACTGGTTAATTTTATATCAAAGAGTTCATTGATTCCTTGCTAGTCAGCCATAATATCCAACAGTAAGGAAAGTGGTGATGAATTTTGCAGGAATCAAGGAAGAGATGTCCTTGCCTAATTATCCTACAGTGGAAGACCCTAATCCAGAACAATAAGAAAGCATGACCATTTGAATCAGTCTTGCAAAGTTTGGGCCGTACTAGAGTAGGAAAGAAGGTGATGGTCAAGCATACAAGAATGCTTTCAACTACCTCAGTTGTCCTAGCATGCATAGAAATAAGTTTCCCACAACTCACACAGCACTCACAGGCATCCTTAACGGGGTCCCATTTGCCCTAGTGAAGGATACCTATTTGGGTTGAGTGTGTGTCTGTGGTTGTTACTGGTGAGGAAGTAACATTCCCGCAAACCACCACAGGAGGGTTTTCTAGTTGAGAGGTTGTGGTTGGTCACTGCTGTGGAATTGCCCTTTTTCCCACAGACCAACTACGGAATTGTTTTTTGAATTTTGATGAGTAGTGCCAATTTATTAAGGCCATTGGAGATTTTTATAACTTGTTACATTACGAGGCCGTAGAGCTCAAGTTCCCTAGATATGAGTACACTTCTTGCATTACACTTTATGTTAATGAATTAGGTACCATGCATGAGCAAACTGTAATAGTGCTTTCAAATAAACTATTAAATTCATTAAATATACATAATACTGCAAGTATTCACAGGCAGGTATCAAATTTTAGCAAACAGGTACAACATAACCATACAAATCACTGACAACATCACAATGTGAACTTAGGATGCTTCAAAAATTTACAAACAATTTAACCAATAGAATACAAGTACATTTAAGGAACATTAATTACCTACCCAAATATCTAATTACTGATGAAAGGAAATTCAATATTTAAGGATTAATTAGCAGACATTAATATTCCTTATGGTATAGTTCCGCTGCTATCTATGATTTACATAAACATAAAAATCTAAAAAGTTTACTTTAATGTGGAACTAGCAAAGTTTTATTCTTTCCTAACAGTCATGAAGGAGTTCCATCAAGTTACGCCTGAAACCATTGAATTTATTGAAGTTTACTTTAATCTCAAATGATGCAATTATTTCTTTTTTTATTTTAAATACATGGGCTGGAGTAAACAACACTGAGGGACTGGCTGTTATTATTTTATTCATGCCAAGCAAAGGAAAAAAGCATTTTTAATCAGTTTCATGGGATGAATACAATGAAAATAATGCAATGTTATGGCATCAGTGCACACTGATACCATATGGCATTAAAGGAAATTAATGGATTTAAGGATGCTATACATATTTAATTTGACACCTATAGCGGCATCAGTATAAACGTTTTCAGGAATGTGAAAGAAATTGGGCACATTTCCTAGCAAATAAGGAAACAAGCTAAAGTCACATTAAATGTTAAGAATTAGTTGCAAAATTACTATTTAAGGAACAAAAATTAATAAATTTTCACGTTCTACGAAGTGTGAGCTTTCGTGAGGACCGTGACTCACATTAGTGAAGATGGACCTTTATGATCTAAGTTGTCTAGCGATCAGATGGAAAGGTGTTAAGTATTACAAAAAATAGGGGAAAGTAACAATAGAACCAATAAGGTCAATTGCAGTGACAAAGCCTACACTTTGTCGAAACGCTCCATAGTAAAAGAATAACTTAGTACAAATTATCAAACAAATCTGACCATGGACTTGTCTACATGTCCAAGGATTTGGACTTGTCCACCTTGAAAACAGTTATCTTTTGAAAACTTGGTCTGATGCCTTTTGAATAGATTGTTAAATAAAGTACTAAGTCATTCCTATGCTGTCATAAAGTCTGCCTTGACCCTTCTCAGTTTTAATTTTTTACCGTACAATTATCCTCTTGAAATTATACAAAAATAATCCTGGTATTTTGGTTTGTTTCAAGTAGCAAATTTCTTGCTATTTCCCATTACATTTTAACTTTCTGATCTGAATCAAAAAATAGATTTGGATGCTATCGGTCTGGATTTAAAAAATTGGGCTGTAACAATGGAAAATTTATCAGAAGAAAGTTACTGATATTTATGGTTTGGACATTCTGCTTGACTATGACTAACAAGTATATCTCTATTTTTACCTTCTATGATCAGAACGAAAGTTACAAAATAACCCCCAGACTGTTCCTCACCACGAGAGTAGGGATCCATCACAGATAGGGTTGCCATAGGTGTGAGGTAAATATTCAGGTTTCGTAATACATAATGACATTAAGATGAAAAAAAATATATACGATATCACGATATAAAACTAAATAGCCTTACCTAACTTTCTACCCTCCATAATACAATATTTCGTACGAAATAGTATTCTGAATAATAAGCATTATTTACTTGTGCACAAAACAACTAAATATCCTGTCCTTAAACCAATGACATTTATCCAGACACATTTTTTAACAATGAATTATTTTTCAATGCATAATCATGTAACTGAAGACATATCATGTTTTTCCAATCATACTGAGATATTAGGATTGCCCTAGTGGATTCAACTTTTAATCTGTTCCTGTCATCAGAGAGAGATAGAAAAAAAAATATTGCCGCTAATGTTGCCAGACCTACAATAACTGTGATATCAATGCAATAGTTTGGTCATTGATGCAATCCCCCACTAATGTAATGAGTTCAGCATTGCAAAACCAGGAATAAGCGGATATTTAATAATTACTGTTCGAATTTAATGTAACAATTTCGGATGAGCTTACTTTAAAAATCAGGACATTTGCTGATTTTAAACAATTCAGCCAAAATGCTTTTTTATAAGCCAAAATTCAAAATAATCCCTATTTTTTAAGGACATATGGCAACCCTAATCACAGATGATCTAGGAAATCTCCAAGTATCTGAATGCTGCAGAGAAAGGATTGAAGCATAATGAGCTCGAGAGTAGCGTGGCAGCACATACCAACTCATCCTCACGCTCCAGCTCCTTATCATGTTCTGGCTTGTGGGGAGAATCAGGGGGTCGGGCTCCCACCCCATCTGCAGGGGCAAGTGCTGCCCCCTGCTGCGCATCGTCCCGATCCACTCCCTCACTGTGCACTTCAGCCGCACCACCCAGCTGGGCACCCTGTGGTGGCGGAACTGGGATTACGTTGTTTGATTGCCCATGGTCAGCGGCAAGCTTCCCTTTAGGTGTAGCTGAGTGCACTACAAGACTACCATGCGTAGTGGAGCTCGATACCTTCACAGAAGTAGAAGTCCATCATGTTGCAAGTTGTAAACAATTGCCGCCAGCACAACTACTTGTGTCATAAGTGTAACACAGAGAATTTAAGTTAAGAAGGCCTTGATTTGCATCAGCCACTTCCTAAATTATTTGACATACATAAATAATGACTGCCATACAAATAAACTAAGCCAGAAAATTCTCATGTAAGGCCTAGCAGTGAATAACACTTTGAAGCCCATGCCTGAGTATACCTCAAGGTGCATGATTACACTCAAAATCCCAAGCCTTAGTGTAACTTAGGCAGTAATGTTTGAACCTATACATATTTTCCAGCTAATTTTTCTTGTTCCAGGGCTCAAAAGGTTATTGTCCAAGGTCATTTTCCTAGATTTTCCTTTCTATTACAGAATGGTATTACCACCTTGAGCCAAATGGAGGAACCATTTGATGATTAGCATGTGGCATTTTGTAGCTACCAGAAAACCCAAGGGTTTTTAGGCCCAATATGCTATGGATAAATGAAAAAACGAAGTGAACTCCACAGTGAATTTTATTGCGACGACCTAGGTTTCGACACGTAGTGTCATCTTCAGGTAACTTATACACTTCAAGTTCACTTATATACACTAAATATTGGTGGGGAGGGGGAATGAGTAAGGGGAAGGTGGGGAAGGGTTTTGAGGGCGTGTTTGGAAGGTTAGTCATTGGGTGTGTTGGCAATTTGCTGAGGTGGGGGGGGGGGGGTTTAGGGGGTTGGGTTGGTCATTAGGCGTAGGTATGGGACATTCACTGCGGGTGGGGAGGCTAGTCATACACTTATTTGTCATCAATGTTTTTCAGTTCAAATTATATTGCACTTGGGTTTGTTCCACTATTTTAGGCGTAGGGTGTTTAAGGGGATGGAGAATAATGGAGAGTGGGAGGGGATAACTTGCTCGTTCACCAAAGGGACGTTGTTTTTAAAATGGTGGATGATTTCTAGGGATTCAAGGGCGTCCAATCTTCTTCCATTATTTTCTATGTGCAGGATGTCTGGGATGAAGCTGCTATGGTGGTTGTTGTCACTGAGGTGGTTCGCGAACATTCTCATTCCCCTTACTCGTTTCCCCTCCCCTCAAATATTTTGTGTATATAAGTGAACTTGAAGTGTATAAGTTACCTCAAGATGACACTACGTGCTGAAACTAGGTCGTCGCAATAAAATTCACTGTGGAGTTCACTACGTTTTTTCATTTATCCATAATGGAAAACTTCCACCACATCTCGCCGGAATTCATATCCCCAATATGTTACTTCACCCATAGGCTTCAAAGTATTAATGGGCACAATCCCTAAAATAGAATGAGTTGGGCATGGATGGAATAATTATATATTGAAATCAGGATTTCTTGAAAACTTAAAAGGACCAAGCATGGCTAGGAGTGGTGATGCAGCAATATAAGGTGGGTTAGAGGCCTAAGGAAAAAAAAACCCTCCTCCCCTAAGAGACTAACCAAAATTACCTACATGTTTTACTTGATAGGAGTTGGTTACTGGCCACTTAATTATACTAGGATGTTTTTCTGGAGACTTTGCCATGAATAAATTACGTCATATTAGTGTGAACGTTTCGAAAATTGATTTTTTTATGGTCAGGGCTTGAGGTGATACACTTAGATTAATAATTCAGACAGTTTTTATGTATATTGACATTTGAAAACGTTGGCAAGATACTAATATGACATAATGTATTCATGACCAAGTCTCCAGAAAAACACCCTAGTACCTACATGTTTAGTCTGGGACAAATGTAACACACCACATTTGGCTGGCCTTGGTGCACGTTTTCTGAGAATGGTTGTTCATAGGCTGGAGATAATGATATGATTTAGAGGCTGAGGAGGTGAGATAAGAAGTCTTGGGGAAAGTTACATAATGTCTTGCTTTACAGCTTTTGTAATGGCTAGATTCACAGATTTACTGAATATTCTTCTATATAACCCTGAATAGCTAAAACTCAGGCCATAACCAGACATTGTGCAACCAGTCTTAAAACAGCAAGGGTGATTCTATTGGAGAATAGTCTCAGGCTTTCTAGTTGCATAAGGAAGGTTCACACAGAGACCACTCATGCAAAGTCAAAAAGTGCGGGGGTAATTTTGATTCAGATTCTACAATTTGAAAAACATGCATGCACAGTGATATAGCTGTCACAAACCTCCAAAAACAAATATGCATATACAGGCTGAGAGAACAAAAGTTTTGTGAAGGAGTAGTCCATTGATAGTTAGTAGGAGTCAGTCAATAACGATTGGATATCAGAGCAGGAGGCCAACAACAGGGGCCACATATGTCACTAAAGAGACAGTTTGATCTGGAAAAGATAAATTGGGATGAGTGTAAAGTGGAAAGAAACCCAACATTGGCATCAGTCTACTCTTATCGAAAGGTGCTGAGGGGTCCACCATATTACGTCCCATCTGACAGTAAGAGTGCTACACTTGAAGTGTTCTCCACATAGCACCAAAGGAGGGAATGTAATTCCACTGAAAAATCACCATCACAGCCAGAATCCAAACTTGAGCCCTAACAGATAGGAAGCCAGTATTCTAACCACCACACCAACCCAATAACTCATCAATAACAGTTATCAACTGCCACTGGTCCATCAATAGTAGAAGAAATATCATCTGAAACTCTCAGTAAGGATGTTTTATCAGCCACTGATAGCTGACATGAACCAATAAGAGTATCTGATGTTTACCATACCAATTAGTAACTTTAACAAAAAAGCCCAATCCCCTAAGGTTACTTCATGCATTAAAGGTGCTAAGCATCAATTCATCTTTCAGTCAAACAATAATGACCAATCAAATTAATCGATTGTGGTGATACTTTGTGGAAATTGAAGATAGAATTCATTGTAACACCCCCCCCCCTTTCCCCACGTAACTTAGTCTTCTCCCTGAAACGTTCTCCTTCCAACCAACCGTCAATTCCTGACATCCCCTCATTTCTCCATGTTACCCCCCCTTCTTTATTATATAAGGCTAGCAGTAGCAATATTTCCTTCTGTTTTGTCTTGTAAATGACGCTTTAGACATCGAAACCGGTCGACAGCAATAAAATAATAAGTTGAATTTTGTACTGTGTTTTTGTAACAATGAATTCAATAATGACCAAGAAAACAGCGTTATAAATGAATTTTAAATCTTAGCCTGAGGTTATGAAGATTGGAAATGGAAAGGGAATACAAAATAGTATCAGAAGATATATTGCCAAGAAAGTGGATCTTGTGTTTAACTATTTCAGCAAAGAAATGAGTTACACTGTCAAGAGATTTAAGATTAGTTGATGCTGACATTGACCCAGTGGTGGATACAGAAAAAACTCAAGGGGGGGGGCGCAAGTTATCACGACGATTGTAGCTTTCAAACTGACTGCCTGGCAGCGACTCTGCTTCCCTTATATATGTAGCTCGGTTGTTTCGAGAACATTTGGTGCCAGAATGTTTGCTTCCAGACTTTTAAGGAGTGTGAACAAATACAAGCAGTAGAATATTCGCGACTTTTCTCGAACAAATGCCAGACAGGATAACGTATCGAGATCACTAGAATGGCCGCGACTTTTCTCGTAGGTTAGCTATCTATGTGCCAGACATAAACGTATAAAATACGATGACGCGGACGCACGCGCGTGCTACATAAGAAAGTACAACTACTCGATAACTCGACTCAGAGTCGACTGACGAAAGATACGAACGAATAGTGTGCGGGCTGACTGGTGGGGGCGGCGTGGGTGGCAATGTGGGCGGCCCCGCAAGGGGGGGGCCGCGCACCCCCCATATGTATCCGCCACTGTATTGACCACAATTATTGGGGAGCAGTATTAAAAAATGGGAAGGACAATAGATGACAAGTAACACTGTAATGCCCTCAGATCACTGATTTCTGTGAATCGGTAAAGTAGGCCTATAAGGGACATAGAATCACTCTTAACAGCCTGGATGTGATGGGAGTAATTGAGCTACTGGTCTGTTTTTACGCCAAGATCTTTTGAAAACGAAACTATTCAATTGGGTGGAGTTGATGGCATAGTTGAAATAAAGAGAAGACTTTTTTAGGGAAATAGTCATAGCATTGCACTTACTTGAGTTTAAATTTAGTTTCTAGGTATTACAACAAGCTGAGGCCTTATTTAAGGCATCTAGAACATAATGACCACCAGAGGTATTACATATTTGCTTATCTACATTTCATTGGAGATTTCTTTGCAATGATAGCACTTAAGCCAAAACTGGCATGACACCTGATGGGTGTACATAAGTAGAGAGTAGGTAGTTAGAGATGAAAATACTCAGCCATCTCCAATATCACAATTCCTTCCTCTGCTACACCTAACTCATTGATGTGCAGCTCTGGAAAGATGCTATGGTGGTGTGACCTACAAATCCGCTTCAATCAGATTTTCATTCACGGTAACTGCTTTAATAATTCTCATTACCATTAATCAAACACCTTATTTTGTTCCTCCTTGAACCAATTTCTCTCATTTCTCCCTATGTTCTTCAGGAGGAGGATAGATTCTCTAATATTACTCTAGAGTGACTCATCAGGTACAGCTAGGGATACAGGTAGGGTTGTTGAGTAAAAACTCAACAATTAGTTACATTCTAAAAATTAACAACACCTTTGCAGATTAACTACTCAGCGAACTGCCGCAAGAGCATGTGACAGGGTCTTTGGGGATTAGCCATGAAGAGGGAAGCCAGTGGCAAAAGGCATTGCGATAAGTCTAAGATGAAAATTTATGTCTTGGTGGATTAGAATCTCTTTCCTGTTTTGCATTGTTCGTGAAAAATGCACAGGAAGATTACACAGTAGAATAACTCGAATTCAGAATTATAAATAGTGGAAGCATCCAAACCACAAAACTATTTTGAAGACTATTTTCATTTCACACTGCTGAAATAAATGAGTGCCTAATGAATACCTGTTGTAAACAATAGTGCTGGATAAGTACCTAATTCATTTAATAATACATTTCAGTTTATTCCCACAGTGTTATTATTTTTTTTTCCGTAAGTCAACTCGTTTCATCAGATTAAATGCATACACATTCTTTTAAATATTAATAATAATTAATTTTTAATCAAATAGCAAGAATGTTTTTAATATGGATAATACATTATTTAATTAGAGATTGTTAAAGTGTTCCTTGGCATAAACACTTACCTCCTTACTTGCATAACGTGTAATAGATGTGGATATGTAATTGTTTACCGGTCATAGTGCTCTTATGTAGAAGTGCTATCTAAAAACCTGAAATATCTTTATGCTGGAAGGTCCCAGGCATTAAAAAATTAGAGATCTTCAACTATATTCTTACACTTATCAGCTCAACAATGTGTACATACCTCTCTGACTTGGTTGCTTTTTTGTTCTACAGATGTTGTGTGAAGGTAAATAATATCCTATGTTGGGAAAATTACTCAAAAAATGTATGTAATTGGGGCACATATTAGTTACTTCAGTAGAAAAGTAATTGATTACAAGTAAAATTACTTTCAAAAAGTAATCAATTACAATTAGATTACAATTACTTTCTATGTTAGCAAACTCTGGGATTACCACAACATTAAATTCTAAGAGCTTTAGACTTAAAAAAAATCATGTTGCGGCATAATATTGAATGGCAAATGTTTCTGTTGGAGACCTGGGTCAAAAATGCACTGAAAGAGCTGATGAGGGTGATGGTTGAAACTATAAAAGGTTAAAAACGATCATGAACAAATGCTTTTGCAGTCAATAACAATAAAAAACTGGAGTAATTGACCTTATCACTTACCGATTACAAATTATCCCGTGAGAAACCATTATAAAAATGTAATGATTACTTTGCGAGTAGATTACAAGTAAAATTACAATTTGAAAAAAATAATGATTACCAGTGAAAAAAAGTTAAATGTATCATTACTGGCCATCGGATTACTTGTAATTAAGTAATTCACATCACATATAATATCCTCCACAAAAACCTCATCCTCATGTGATCTGAATTTCTCTCAGAACTTTAACCTTTTGTGTAACCTTGTGCAGTTGTTTTCATTGATTTCAAGTTTAATATGGGTCGAAGAATTCATCTACTTATTTATAGTCCTAGACAATGCGAGGATTCACATGGAAGCTGAAGTTGGTATATTTGGCTTCAATGTGAGTTAGAAGATTAAAAGTTAACTGAGTATGCCATTGGTTCTTAGGTTCAAAAGTTCTTAGGACAACAGCTTCTGTTCACACATAGAGGTTTTTACAATATACCTACGTACTTGGCTTTCCTCAATATTCTTTACAGTTGACAAATTGTTTTTTTGGCGAGTCCAAAATGCTTGAGGCACACTCAAGATGAGGTCTGACTGGAGCATGATAAAATTTCTCTTACACTTATTTGTCCAAGGACCATCCCAATATTTGATTTATGAAACCCATTCCCTTCATCGCAGTCCTTAAATATTTTGAATGTCATTATAAATCTGAAGTTATGGTAATGCCCTGGCATTGTTCTTCATCCACCATGGTTATACATATCAGCTCACCCAACTTGATAGGTGGGACAATTATGCTATTTCTTTCCTAAGTGTATTGCATTGCATTTCCCAGAATTGAGTGCAAGTCCTCAATCAGGAAACTGAGATTAAGCACTGTTAAGAACCAACTAATGACCCTTAAAATCAGCTAAGTTCACTAGTGTAATTCTTAGAGGATGACTGCATCCTTGAATAATAATCTAATTTTGCTGGTATTTAGGCATTAATATACTTGATAAAAATAAGGAATGATAGGGGGCTGATCATATTTCCTTGTGGAATGCTGAATATCAACTAAATTACATTAAGACTACTTCTGTCAATACATATCTACTTTCTGTTAGCAGTCAGAAAGGAATACAGTCCACTATATTTAATCCACAAGATTGCAGTTTGAATGTGTACTAACTGTTGGGTGGAATCTTGTTGAATGCATTATTGAAATCAAAGAATATCACATCTAACTGCTTCTTTGAGTCTCCTGATTTCCGGATATCAGGAAGGAATCACCCAAGCTGGGAGTGACATCATTTGCATCAAAATGCCATTGGTATTAGTAAAATAAATAAATTTCACAAGTGACAACTAGGAAGGCACTTTAAAGGTACCTCTAGAAAAACATTTCAATATTAAAATGGTGACTTTTCTAGAAACATGGAATGCATCCCTTTTTCCATAATGCTCTTGTTTTCAGCAAAGTTGAACATTATTGTCCTAAATGAGGCATGACTGTCTTAGGCAGCCTTGGAATACAACACGTCATATCAGGTTGCAATTGTTTTCCTTCATTCTAGAGGACTTTTGTTTCTTTTCTGCAGACAACAAATTCCTTCACAAATAATAACTTCATGTGACTTAGCAAACAAATTATAGTTACCCAAATGATTAGTTCAAAAATCTTTGAATATAACTTCTTACTTAAGCAAAGACAAACTTTTACAAACACTAGGGAGACCTTATAATGGATAATTACTGTCAACTTCTATCTGGGATTACACTTTTGAAGGCAATTGGAGTGAGAACTGTCAATAAAACCACCAGAACCAATAGTAAACTCACACAGGAGGGAGAGGGAATGCTGAAGGGCATGATAGAGGGGAGAATGATGGGAAATCAAGGAAGGGAAAGAAAGAGAATAGGCTTTATGGATGGGGTGAAGATGCATAAACAGAATTGAAAAAAGAAATCATTTTAAGAGGTTAGGTCCAACGGTAATTTGAAAGATTAGAGGAGGGAACCTTTTCTCCATTTAGACCTACCTTAATCACTATGCAAATTAAAAATGTTCACATGTCTACAGCCTAGCAGGGTGGATGGAATGGGAATCATTAATTCAGAAGAGTAGAGTTCTTTTTTTTTAGCCAGAGGCACCACTCACAACATAGTATTCTACTATGGTTGAGATGATTTAAAATTATAAGTGTCCCATGGCCTTTGTAAATGATCATATCTGAATCAAATTACATTGAGTTGTTATGTGCTGTACAAGTAATGTAAATTATTAAAAAGAAAGGATTAATAGTGACTAAGCTTTCTTTCGGGATAATAGAAGCTACTAAACAAACTCAGGACTAATACCATCCATGTATCTCCAATGTTTACCGGCAGTTATAAAGTAATTCATTAACCTAATTAAGTAAGAGTTTTATTGCCAATTCACCTGCAGACAGAGACAACAGGTAATGGGAAATTGAGATGCATTGTCATTGCTTTTGGAGATAACCTGCACTAAATTCCTTTAAACATAATGAAAAATTGAATGGGCTTTCCTTCCCTTCCACATTCCTTAAACAGCTTAAAAATAATATTGGATACCTGATGATATTTAAGGAATGAAATAGGCAATGACCGATCATCTGAAATGAAAGCATCTAAATTTCTGGTGGGGGGAAACAAAAGCATGTACCAAGAGCAACTTCGTATCTTACACCTACCTTCGCTCATTTTCCCAAGTAAATCCACAAGGACTAAAATAACTATTAACCCTTTCACGACGGGGACAGGGAAAATTTCATTGCTTTGCCAGTACGGAGCTTTCACTGCGCTAGGATCTTCTCAGGTACGTATTTCCCTAACTTGGGTCAGGGCCTAGAGGGGTATTGAACCTTTTTCTCGGCCACCGGGTGGAGATAATCTCCGCCCTTTTCCGCTTCGGTTGCCCATTACGGCACGCGGTCAACTATTTTTTTATGCGATAGTTTTGCTAAAACATTGTTGCTACAGCCTCGATCTTTAATCGGATATGAATTATTTTAGATTTACAATGCCTTTACAGCTTTTAAACAAAATTCTACCATTAATATTAAGCTCTCTAGCAACAATAATCGTATCAATGGTCAAATAAGTAATGTCGTCATTGTATTCCGCACTCGGAAATTATTTTGACGATTATTCAACGATAAAAATTATTACAAATTTAATGTTCTTATTAAGGATATTGGCATCATCAGAGCGTGAATCAAAGAATCAGTACTTTTCGGAAATTTTCACCGTCTTTATTCATGAGATGTACGGTCTACGGAACTCGTTTTTGAAAATTTATGCACAGATCACATTTATCACGTACAAATATATAGATTATGTAAAAATTTCCCAGCCTTTCTTTTTACTATTCTTATTCTTACTTTTCTTATTTCTAAAATCATCCGATTTTAGGAGTATGAAATTCTTCGAAGCGAATGTTATAATTTCAACATTTGTGTGCCTCGGGATTCAAAACACTGCCAGGAATCACTGTATTCTTTAAGCGGAAACCATTGACCAATGAAAACAGAACTGAAATAGTCAGCTGTCAAGATCAAATAAGCATGAGTAATTGCAGGGAAAAATAAACATTTAAACTCACTAAAATATGGTCAAAATCATATAAAAGAATAACATTGTTGTTTACCAAAAAACATAATAACTACCTAACTAACTTAAAACCATAGAAAAAATCACTCCCTAACCAACTAAATTTCTAACAGAAACTTAGTTTGGAGATTCTTTTACACACGAACTACGTTAAAAATAACGGTATAAATCTGTTTAAAATTTGTAGTTGTAGAGGTAAATATAAGGAATGTACTTATAACTCTTAATTTGCAAATCACACAATAACTTTATGTTTGTTATTTCACCGTACCAACAAGCAACTGACCGCGGACACCTGCTGTGAGTGGGACTCGCATTGCGACAAAGGGCCGAGATAATCCTCTCCCGCAGACCGAAAAAGGGTACTAGGACCCGAGAAGAAGTCTTTTATTACACACAGAACCTTTTAGGCCTGCTAAAGGCTAGCTTAGCGGCAACGCCGTTTTAAAACGTCATTCGTTCGTGTGCGTAGAAACATTTACGCCGTTTTAAGACGTCGTTCGTAGCGAAAGGGTTAAGGACATACACCAGGTCACCACTGCATTAGTATTCAGTTTTGATCAAACCACAAATCCTAAAGTCTATATCAAATTCCATCAATTCAACATAGGTTCATTCCACAAATGTTACCATATCTTGTTAATGGTTTCCTAACTTTGAAGGTCAGCTTTGCAGACTGAAAATCTTTCTATTGAACCTAGAGATCGTTAAGAGAGTATGATAGCCTAGTGGGAAAAACATAAATGAAAAGAACGTGGGTATAGAACCAGCAGGTCAAGGGCTCAAATCCAGGAGAAGCTTCTTTGTTCACGTACACAATATTTATATCCCATTTGCACTATTATTAGAAGCTTCTTTGTTCATGTACACAATATTAATATCCCATTTGCACTATTATTAGGCAATTACAACTTCGTGAGACTATGGGTAGCCCAAGGAAAGGAACCACCCCTATACGTGAATTTCACATGATGAGATGAGCCCCTACCCTCAGCAACATGAATGAAATTCACAAAAGTCACTTTTACCACAAACCCAAGTTAACACTTTAAAGCCCATGGGTTGCTAAAACTGCTTGGGCCTTGATATGTAGGCGTTTTTGGGTATCTGCAAATCTCACAACCTAATCATAAAAATGTCTTCCATTAGGCTTGAGGAGGAAGCACCATTTCAAAAAAGAAAGACAGATCACAGTATTGTTTAAATGGCCTAGGCAAAAGCTTTTGGAGTCCACACATGAGAAAAATAAGCTCACATCTATTTAAAGGGGCAAAAGCTATAGCCAAAGGTTTCTTCACTAATATTTTCCTTTCAATCCAATTTTGTTGAACCATTTGACCATTTTCTACCTCCTAGTTACCTCCAAATATGTATAACATCCTTGGGGATAAACCTAACTTCTTATGTATTCAACTTATTATCCTTTTCAAATATCTTTGTGACTGGCCCTTCGTGCGGGCTCGGAACAGTTCAAGGGGCTTCGCAGCAGGAAGGTGGGGCCTCCAGAACCAGGGAGCTGGAGTGGGGAGAGAGAGAGAGAAAACTCGGACTCGACGTTGCCATGTACGTGACTAGAATTTATGGAAACGAAAGGCTGCCTGTCGTATGCATTGATTGTGACAGACACTGGGGATTCACCACGTGGCCCAGTTGGAGGGGCAGAGGAGTTCCAGGCTGGCCCCGTGGTCAGAGGGATTACTCCTTTTCATCTCTTTCCCTCCCCACAGGGATTTCTTATCTTGACCAGTCTCAAGGGTCTTTGAAGGAATGGGTCATGTGGAAGTGCTTGGTTAATGACTCAGAAGTGGACTTTTGAAAACAAAAGTTGTAACTTTTATATGATGAATAATTATAACAAACAGACATTAATCTCAGTTTCTTTGAATTCAGCCGATTAAAATGATTCCAAATGGTATGTGATTTCGTTGATTTCTGACCATTGTCGTGATCCCGCGAAGATTTTTCTCCCCAAGTTTATACCATGCTCTTCCACTAAAATATGACGGAATTGTTTTCTGTTTGGTCTCAAATCAATCAGGAAACTATAAACAAAATGGTTAGTGCATTTAAAATTACGCCAAATGAAGGTTAAGAAAAAATATAATTGCTAAAAAATCAGCTTGTGAGTCACCCAGCTTATCCCCCAGGGAAAAACCTAATGGGACATGCGAGGACAGAATCGGGTGGGAGAGTGCAAAGGGGTCTTCTACCTAACTCCTCATAACCAAAAATGAACAAATTTTTAAATTCTGGGTGTGAATATCATACATATCAACACTTGAAATTGATGATAAATTACAAGCATGTAAACGAAGTTTTTAGTTTTTATTTTATTTATTAATTAATGAATTTTATCATGAAAAAGTAAAATTAAATGTAAACATTGCGTTAAATATTCAATTAATCTCCAGAGGAATGGCCAATGGCACTCCTTCACCTTCGTCACTCATTTCACTGGTGTCACCTTCCGTGTCACTATTTATCCTCGTGAAAAGGATAAAAGGCTAAGGAAGATCACCACGGCACTCCGAGCAAACAAAGGCAATGGAGGTTTGGCAACACAGCTAGAAAATTCACGAAGTTTACACAACGGAGGACTGGGAGTGACTGAATTTCGGAGAGGCTAGGCTCCACCTACTGTATTCTAGTTGGTTTTCGCGAAGTCACGTGCCGGGAGACTTTCTCTTTCCTCACCCCCAAAAAACTTAAGCCTGCCTCTCAGTCGCAAAGATATTTGAAAAGGATTATAGTGAAGTCAATTATATTTAGCTGAGCTTAATGTCCTCTTGAAATTTCTATTTCATTCAGGAAATTGTAAATATGTAGTTAATTGAAATATAGTCCTTTGCATAAGGCCAACTCAACTGCTGCAAAACTCATTCATAGCGTAAATGTGAGGGAATGTATTTCTAATGATACATTAATAATGTGCGGGAATGTACTTTCAATGAAAATAGGATTTTTGAGAGTATATATGCAGATTCTTTAAAAATTTAGTAACTTGAATAAATAAGCCCATAGTTAGGTACCACTTTAGAAATGTCTGTTTTCTTATAAGGCAGTAGTTATGAAATTTTTCTCCTAAGAGCTATTATAACAATAAAAATAGAAAAAAATCAGTAGAGTCAGACTCTGTGGCCACCCTTAACACAGCCATGTTTGCACATCATCAATTTTGCCAGGCTAAAAATGAAAATACTTCTATAAATGGAATTAATAAGCAGCAATTAAATGCTGTTTTGGTAAATCCTTTTTTCAAAACAAAGATTAAAACTGGAGAAATAATAAAGAGAATATTAAAAATAAGACTGCCCCAAGTGAATCAAGCAGATTACCCACTTCTTGCACTTCAGCTCACTTCTTACCACCTGCCAATAGCTGTAAATGGTAAAATGCAGCTTCTTGAGTGATCGATACTGTTCCCAATAATAGCCTCAGTGAAAGAGGATGCCTTGGTAGCATAGTTAGTTACAGCACCTTGCACAAAGTTGGGAGATCTTAAAACAAATATCAGTCCAGACAAATGATTTTTCCACAGAAAATTTCCACAATTGAAAGATGTACCTACTTCAAACTTTCCAAACCATGATCTTTCTGGATTCAGTGTTCAATAAGAAAAAATAATTTACAGAAAATGTAGGCCTAAAATGGTGTTTTTACGTAACAATGCACTGAAATTTAAGAAAAACATGCTTTCGCAATCATTTGAGTGTGTGTAGTGCTTACTGTTTGAGACAAAAAAAATCACACCATTTTGCATGAATTAAATCCATGATGAAAAGTGATTAGCAAAGCACAATATCAGCATACCACCACCAATAGATAGTTCAGTTCCATGCAAGCTGCCACTCGTAAAAAAATACTCATTTCAAACAGGTAATGAAGAGCAAACAAGTTATCTTTGACTTCATACATGAAACCCATAACACACTCATAGCAGTATTTTTCATTTTTTTTTCTTTATTTTATTCCGTTGTGAGAAGATAATTAAAAAGGTACATGGGCATGTACCAATGCTTCTACATGCAGATTAAATTACTGAGGCAGTTAACCACATTGATTTGTTAGTAAGTTAGTCAGAGACCAGTGACAGAGACCAATTACAAGCGAGATGGTTAACAGAATAATGATTTTTAAAATTTAGTATGGGTTTCACTAGCAGTCTTAGATATATGTAGTAATAATTAATTACTTGTAAGGTTTTCTTAAAATTATTTTTTATTCATAAAATGATCCACCAATAAGTGATACAATAAATATTTTGTGCCAGCAATTAAGTATAAAAACAGTTATATGCCACAGGTACAACAAAACACCAAGAAGCAACAACATCAGATGATACACACATGCACAAAAAAGATTACAAATTCACTTTCTTTTGTTTCATAAGAAGGTTTAAGCAGATTGATAAAGAGTTTGACAGTCATAAACTTCATGCAAAAATTACAAAGTTAATCTTCTCTCCTTAACAGTATAGGGAAAAATATTGAAGCAAAGTAAAGGCTTTTAAAAAACTTACAAAATATGTATAACAGAAACAGGCCTTATAATTTATCAAGATTTAAAATTATTCAACAGTAAAAACACACAAAGTCACAGCAGGCTGATTTCACTTCCCAAGTAAAATTAAATGCAAAAATGTTTCCAAATATTTTATCTCGCACATTTTAAGACATAAAATGCCAAACATAGGTACACCAAAAAACTTCATGCAAGTCCAGATAGCCATTGCATGGTGAAAGAACTTAGGTTTAAGTTGTATTGTGCATGCATCTACTTAGTAATCTAAATGAAAAAAAATGCTCACATTTGGATGATTACAAATGGCACACTTTTAAATCAAATTGCCCCTCAGGAATTAAAAGGATTCAAGGATATCAGACTCAAAAATTGGAAAATAAACATGATCTTTGTCTTGAGTTTAGAGTTAAACATAGCAGACAGAGCAAAACAAGATCCTTTATACACATAAATTAATTACTAGAAGGACTTAAATACTACAGAGAGGGGATCATGTAATTCTATTGCATACCAGGATTTTCATGAAAAAATTATGAATGCAATACAATCAAAGCAGGCCAATAATTCAATCAATTTCAAAACCAGAGTCTGTCTTTGGAAATGTTTTTGCTGACCTTATATCACTCGAACCTTTAAAAGGCATCTTTTCAAAAATTCAAAATAAAATTTATTTCTAATTGTGTCCTCCACATTTTGATTAAATTTTCTATCACTTGAATAATGTGTGAGACAATCCATTATTTAAAAAGGCTTATTCAAATCATTAACATTTCAAAAAAAATTTTTTTTTCTGCAAATTTCCAATTTATTTCCTTATATTCCAACAACCCACTGTGAGTTAAGCACAATAGTAAACTCACAATGGGTAATAAGAATATAAGGAAAAGGGCATTTACTCCATATAAGCTACTCTTTTTGGTGATTCTTTAGCATTGTGACCATTTTCACCTTGAATGCCGGCCTCTGTTCCCCATACCTATGAGTATTAAACAAGGGTATTGCTATATTTCATACAACCAACTCTGCACAGAGGTCAACCCTGAATTGAAGCCCAATCTCCCCAAAATTTCTGACAGTTTTTGAAAAAAAAACAGTACATATTTCTCCGTAAAACTCTGGCAATGCTCAGTAAGGAATTGTAATTCATTAATGTATTTTAGAAAATAAAACTAACCACCATAAAATCACACTATTATAAGCTACTAAGTGATAATTCTAGGAGAGATGCGGCCATCTATGAACATTACTTTTATTACATCATTATTAACAATAATACTTTTAAGATGATGAGGGATTATTTTTGGCTATTAGTTGACAAAAATATCAGCTCATATTTCGGAAAATTTGGTAGCCATGAGTGCCTCCATCTCTCTAATGAAAAGTTGGTTCTTTAACTTCAACTTTTCACTGGCATTTTCCAAAGAGACTCTACCACAGACACTGCCACAGCTAGTCCCACAGTATTTCAAATTCATTCTCAAAAAAGAGTTTTATCTACAATAAGTTGAAGACAGTTACCATGTGCTAATGACTGAAAACAGTACCCCAATGAAGGGCATTAAACATAGATATGTATACATTTGTATTTCTGGGGGTGAAACATTTTCCGTACTCTACTTATTTGGTATGAAAACTATGTAGTGAGTATAAATGGAGTATGTTGCCTCAGATCTAACTTTGTAGAATATGCTCCACATGTTGAAACGAAAGAAATTATTTTATTATCCCACATGCTATTGCTTTCATATCAATACGTAAGCATAAAAATTAAATGTATTGATAGTACCAGCTGTGCCAACATACACTTTGGAGGTGCACAAAGATACATGGCATAATTAATAAGACATGCTATTAATTCAGGCACATTTTCCGACCTTCACCAAAAAACAGCTTGGCATAGAACACCTAATAACAACCTTTGGAAAAGTTCCAAAGGGACAGGAAAGTTTTAATATTGGGGAGAAAGAAAATTAGAATCCAGGATAAACTTATGACTAGGAGGCATGTATGAAACCTGAGAACATATATGTAGTAAAAAATAACAAAAATTGGCAAAACAAGTTCAACACTTGAACAAAACTCCAACCATGCAAAGAAAATACAAAAGCCATCAGCATTGCTCTGACGTGAACACATTAACCAACCTGATGAGCTAACCCCCCCGGCTGAGGGAGGACATTCTTTCCAACATCCTCTTCTGCCTTAGGAGCTGCGACTGAAACCGAAGGACTTGAGCTGGCTAATTTCTTTGAGGAAGGGACATCCACAACCACATCAGCATTCCTTTTGTTCACAATGCCCATTTCTCCTGACTGCTTCTTGCAAGAAGCCAACTCTTTCTACAATGGAAATGAATGTAACTTAATTTTAACTGGACTACATAAAAGTTAAAGCTCACAAAAGTTTATCAGAATCAAGATAGAAAGTTTCCTTCCATTAACCTGCAAATGAAAGCATCTAATTTTTTATTGTAATTGTTAATCCAGGATTTCCTCAGATTTGCAACACCCTATATCATTGAGCTGATAGTTTTCTCTTCTCATTTACTTTATCTACATCCAGCACACAAGGCAAACTGGTTTTCATGCAAAGCAAGTAGCTAAGCACCAGGTTCCAAAGAAACAAATCCATGTACATGTGGGCATTCAATTCCTATGATCTCATTTCCAGATTTTTGACATGACACCTGCATTCATCCACAAAAATATTTTGGCTGCAGCTTTTGTAATATAACCTAAACACTGACTCACTTTTAAATGTAGTTCACTGAGGTTTGTTAACCACAAAATCTACAGTGGATATTTTTTTTCACAATAATCACACCAACAGTTAGTGACCATTTATTGTATGCTTACCAAAACTTACACATTTATAAATGGGTTTTTACTCACATGTGAGAGTAAAAAATCATTTATAACTGTTCTCCTTCAATGGAAACTATTAAACTTATCATAGCTGAATAATTTAATGCAGTTAACATGGCAATATGGATCACTTTTTTGCATAAATTCCAGTATTGTCTTCCAAATCTCTGTCTTTCACGCTTTCATTTACTACACTGTAAAATTTTAACAGCATGGATTTTGGGTGCAATTCATATGAGGATATTTTTCAGCCAAGTCCATCTTTTATCTCATGTTTTAAGAATATCAACAGGAACCTATGTACAAGTAATTACATTTGATGGTATTTTTCTAAGCTTTTAACTCAACTGATTTCAATTATATAAAGATCAAATTCAAAACATTTTTCTTCCAAAGAGAAAAAATAATCTCAGGTTTATGTTTTCAACCGAAAAATATGACATTCACAAAATTAGCATTCACATACTAAAGTAAGCTGAGCCTTTTATTTGGATAATTGCAAAAGCATAAAGAGATTCTGAGTTAACCTTTTAAGCATATGCTTAGTGAGCAATGAAAGAACACTCTTACAGTCCAATACAGAGTACTGGACTTGGTTCTATGCAAAGACATAACACTCCTAGTGATTTCAAACTAAAATCAATAAAAAAACAAAAAATTAGCCAACAAATTCTCTGATCCTTTGTTAGCAAAAAGGCAAACACATAGAAATAAAACATTCAAAATGAACTCTCAAGCAAAATTAATGGAGCCCAATGTGTAATTAGCATACAGAAGATAAGGCAAAAACAATTATTAATACTTTTTGTGAGTGACCACGTTATATATAATCATGAATTTGAATTAATACACAAAAATTTCAGCTTGGAATAAAACCCAAAATATAGTAGTTCAATGGAAAAGACTAATTAAACACCCTATCCACTATTAGTAAATAAATGTAAAGAACAAGACTATAAAAAGAGATTAAACTTAACAAGAACCCAAAGAGGTTAACTGAACGATTATAATACAAAAAAGAAGAGGAAGATGAAGGAAAAATCACCAAATTGGCCTTGACTCATCCCAGTAGGACTTCTATGTTAACCCTTTGCGGTCCAATTTTTTTTTTAAGTCAAGTAGTCTGGTCCAAATTAATTATTAGGAAAAAAGAAATAATTGACAGGATTGATCGTTGTCCTTTTAAATTTTCTTATTTTATTGTTTAAAGTAAAAATCCACTGGTCTATAATATGATGCATGTTCAATCAAAGAGGTTTTTTTTTTTTTTTTAATCTTCAACATTTTGCCTAGTGATGTCGAGCTCTACTCGACGTTGGACCTGATGCTAGCGCTAGGCCTGTCAAGCCAGCCTCGACGTTGGACCGCAAAGGGTTAAAGAAAACAGTGAAGTCACAGCTGGCCTCAACATTGAGCAACGAAAGTAAATAGTGTCAAAGCGTAAGTTGATTCAATGTATAAACAATGTATTAGTCAGTCTGGAGACCAAAGTGCTGGTTTTAATTCACTGTCCGACCATTGTAGTAACATAAAAGCCCTACTGATATCAATACATGACCTGTAGCATGCTCTCCAAACAAACATCAATTGATTATTCATTGCCAAGCCAAGTTGGTAATTTTTCAAAATATTTCTTATCCAAAATACGAAAGTTACATTTTTTGACCTATCCCCAATTACTACATACTTGTGCATCTCCCAAATCTTTTTGCAACTGAATATTCTGCTTTCTTAAGTAGTTCATTTCAGCAGCAGAATGTTGTGCTTGCGTTTCTACGTCACTGTATTGCTTTCTCAACCTGTCATTTTCTGTTACAACTTCAAGGTACTGTGTCTGTAGAGAGAGAAGGAGACATAAATACAAGAGATTCATTAAAGAAGAACTGATATTAAGGAAAGATGATTCTTTAAGTTTATATGCAAATGAAAGACTGGTAATCTATCACCTAGAATGGCACCAAGGTGTAATATACCTAGATTTTAATAGGCAATGACTCTAAAATATCCACATTAAAAGAGGCAATTTCATGAATTTACCATCTACCCTGACTGTGGCATATTATGGATTGTTATTCACTGCGCATTTGCTCTAGAGTGGCTTGAACTTGCATGATATCACTGCTTTCAGCAGTCTACGAGTAAAATCTTCTACCTATTTCTATATGTGAATATACTTCTCAGAGAAGATTACTTAGAATTTTATTTACATCATTATACCACACACAAAATTATTTCATGGATGACATTGAATATTCAAACTCAGTTCTGGATCATTCCATGTCGATTCATCCAGAAAAATTAAGATTTGACACCCACCATCACAGATTTTGATGAAACTTGGTATGTTTCATCCTTTCATGTAGACTTGAAACCATGTGAAGTTTTTCTTGTCTATCTCACCTAGTTTTTTTCACAGCCAATTGAAGTTTAGGTGAAACTGCAGTTTTTCTATGACCAAGGTCTCCGAGGGCACTTGTACCTCGAGAGGAAAAAAAATTGTCTCAGTCTTATTCCTCAACCAGTTCTTATGAAAATTTTCAGTTTTATCATAGAAAGTATGAGGATTTCAGAAATAAATTGAGTGATATCCTCAGATATATCAAAAACTCTCTATACACTTATGTTTCATTACATTTGAGAAATTTTAAAGCACAAAACAAGGTTCTATAAAATATTAATTAATAACCAAAGGCAACATGTTAATCGAAGCTAATTTTTTTCCTAATAATCCTAAATATATAACCCACCACCTTGAAAAATAAAATTCATGGCTTTTTGCATGCTTTCTGAGATAAAAAATGTTAAAATACATTATCAAAAGTGCATTTCACAATTGTGATAATCAGTGTTGGGCCTTCCCACAAATATAATGAGACAAAAGTAATACCTCTGTTTTCATATTTTAAACAAATTTTCATGACAAGAAGTTAGCATTAAGTATAAAAATAAGAACTGAAGAATTTTTTAATGTGCAGGTCCTGTTTAGCTCCTTTACACGGTACATTTGTTTGTACAAACTCTTCCGTGAACTCTTGGATGGGGCAAAATGTATCGTGTAAAGCGGCAAATTGTATGAACGCTTGTGCGAATGTCTCAATGCCTGCACGGGAAATAGAACCTGTTCTAATTTCGTTGAGAAAAACGTACAATCTCACGTACATTCGTTTGTACAAAATCTTTCATCGTGTAAAACGGCCTTAAGAAGGAAAAAAAATTTCTTGAGTATTATTATTATTATTATACACAATTCGTTACAAGTTGGCTACTTGCCAGGTGGTAACAGTGAAAGAATGAAAGTACATCACTAAATCAGTCATCGAAAATTTAAAATAAACATTGAAATTAGTTTTCCAAAATAAATTTTTTGCACCTATTCTTAAAAATCTTTAAGTTTCTAGGAAAGGGCTGAAACAGTTCAGCAGGGAGAATTCCAATCATCAATCGTCCTGTTAAGATATGAAAACTTTTTTACGTTGGTCCTTTGTGACCGACATTTCATCTTGTATTGGTGATCATTCCTACCAATATAGTTAGGGTTTTCTATCTTATGTCGCAGTTCCCCCCATGCTTTTCCCCCCGCAAGTGTACGGAAGAGTGCGCAAAGGCTATTTATTTTTCTTCTCCGTGCTAGTGAGTCCCATTCCAATACTTGCAGCATTTTAGTCACACTCTCGGTCTTTCTATGCTTCCCCATTACATACCTTGCTGCCTTTCTTTGTACCTTCTCAATGGATTTTGTTTGTCCCTTTTCATACGGGTCCCACACTAGTGACGCGTATTCTAAAATCGGTCTGATTAGGGTCTTATACGCCTTTTCCTTTGTAGTTCGACCGCTTTCCTTAAGGTTTCTCATCACCCAATGTAACATTTTATATGCCTTTTTTGTAACCTGTTCCACATTTGCCTCCCACCCTAAATCTTTCGTTAAATTCACCCCTAAGTATTTACACCGGTCACTTTTTGGAATGACCATACCTGAATAAGAATAGTCTCTCCCAGCTGAACTTAGTTTCCTGCTAAAAGTAACAAATTTGCACTTTTTTACATTTATCTCCATTCCATTTTTTAACACCCATTCTGCCATTTTATTTATATCATTTTGAAGGACTTTGCGATCGCTCTCCTTTTCTATTTTCCTGTAAATTATGCAGTCATCTGCAAAAAGCCTTATATGGGAGTGAATGCTATCTGGGAGATCATTTATGTAAAGTAAAAATAAAAGCGGTCCAAGGACGCTACCTTGTGGGACACCCGACGTTATTTGTGCTTCATCGGAGCACATTTCACCCACTTTAACCTTTTGCGTTCGACCCTTCAGGAAGTTTTCAACCCAAAAGTACAATCTACTGTCTGTTTGGGGTGGTAATTTGCTCATTTTTTCTAAAAGCTGATCATGTTCAACTTTGTCGAATGCTTTTGACAGGTCGACTATTATTGCATCCACTTCCATTCCTTCATCAATGGAGTCTGCAATTTCTTGGCAAAAACCCAATAGTTGCGTTTCACAGGAGTGCCCTTTTCTATACCCGTGTTGGAAATTGAATAACCAGTCGGTGCTCTCCCATAGTTCCCAAAGATAATCAGCAATTATCTTTTCTACTAATTTGCACACTGTTGACGTCAAACTAACCGGCCTATAATTTTCTACCAATCCCTTATCGCCTCCTTTAAAGAGGGGTGTCACATATGCTTTTTTTTCCAATCGTTGGGTAGGACTTTGTTGTTTATTGTAACATTGAATAAATGGTTCAGATAATTTGAAATTTCAATGCCTCCCATTTTGAGTAAGTCTATTGAGATGCCATCTAGCCCAACTGATTTGTTCTTCCTCATTTTACTAATTTTTTTGTAGATCTCCGAATTCGTAGTTTTAATGTGTTTAACATTTAATACGTTTGTTTCTTTCTGTAAGTTTTGGGAGCTGGGTTCCAAGTCCGTTATATCTACTTTATTAACAACCCCAGTGAAAACACTAGCATACCATTTATTCAGTGCATTTGCCTTCTCCTTGTCATCGGTAATTAAATTTCCGTCCCCATTCTTTAGAACCGTTATGTTTTCCCTGTTGTCCTTTCTCCTCCTAAGGTACTTATAAAACTTGTTTCCGTTATCTTTGGAGATAATATTTTATAAAAATGCTTCCTTAGCAATTTTCTTTTCCCTGTTCAATTCTCGGAAAAGCATTTTATAATTTACCGTCGACTCAGTACTCGAGTTACGTTTTAACCTTACCTTCATTGCAGAAGAACATATGACTTGTAGCTTTGCAAAACACCTCAAAATGTGGAAGTTATGTGATTCCAAGTTAAATTGCACCAATTTGTATTGATACACAAATCACTACTCCGTTTTAGTCGAAGAATGTTAAATCAAAAATCAGCATACACAATATAATCACTTTAAATTGTCTGTGCATGGGTTTGCTTGGTTTAACACAGCACAATATGTGAAGTCTTGAACATATTTCTAGCACTGAGAAGGTTCTTTTTTCAGTCGTCACTAGTTCTGTAATTCTTTCCCAATTATGTTAATTTCAAGTCTTCTTTTTAACCCATTTATGCCCAGAACTTTTTTTTCCTAATTTTCTGTTCAAACTCACGGATCTTGGAAAGTAGGTCTTCTGAACACGTCTGATATGATTTTTTTTACGATACGACAATTGGTTGCGTAGTAATAGGGTGGGCATCAAAATGCCCTTTGGGCATGAACCCGTGGTAAGTACCAAATGGTAAGCTTTTTTTACTTTTTCATTAATTTTTTTTTAATATTGCATAATTATCTTAGTTGAGTGAGATTACCTATACATTAATAATTTTTCTCCTTTTACAACATTTTTTCAGATTCACAATGTTCTTGCCGGAATTAATCAATCATTTATTACAATCATTATTTTTTGACTCATGGAATGTAAATAAGAATTGGTGAGTGAAATATAAAAACATTCTCTCTTATGTATAAAGCTTTATTCATAAAAGTATCAATGTTATTCATGTTTTAGTTCACAGAGCATGAAATTTTGCAAAACAATGGGTTTGAAGAGGAATTTCACATTTTTGGCAGGCGATTGGGATGTTGTTCTTTTTACAGTAGGCACATCTTCGCCGGGGCTTACCAGTCACAAGATTATGTCCACCGTGCGTCATTCGTGCGGGCTTGGCTATCTTATCACAGTAGCGAATGGGTCCAGGAACAATACCTGCAGTACCATACTTTTGCAGAAGTGCCTGGACGCATGCACGCCGGAAGGCTAACTGGTCCATTGCACTCAGCCCGATTTTCCTGGCAAGCACCCAGGCATTACTCATGCATGCATCAAACAACCACATAATTATTGGTACATACCATTTATTATCACGCACACCTATTCTGTAATTAGCGATGTTGTTGTCCAGCAACTCAACTCCCCCCATGTTCTTGTTGTATTTGTATATTACATATGGCTGAGTAATGAGTATCTTTTTCCTCTCTCTGATGGAGTAACGCTGAGCCTGGCGCTAAGGTCGTACCCCATATTCATTAGACAATGCATACACAACATTGTTGTCCACCCAAGCAACAGCAACAATTCCCTTGTTACTTTCTACATACGACTCAACTGATCCTATCTCTCTTTTCCGCATTACGTTTTTTCCATAAATTGGGCATTTCGCCAATCTATTTATTCTAAACGTGCCGGTCCCACTCATTCCTTTAGCAGACAAGGAGCAAAGGAGTTTGGTATTAGTGAAAAAATTATCGGAGAAGAATGAAAATTTGACTCCCGGGAATGAAGACATTATAGAGTCACAGAAATTCATCACCACTGATTCCCCAACACCCTGATCAGAAGGACGCTCTCTATTTTCTTCACGGCCTTGGTACAGTTCTACCTCAACTCAGTAGCGAGTGGTTTGTGCCATTATTCACGCTTTGAATCCAAAACGCACTGGTTTAAGCCTAAGAAACTGCTTACATCCATGTCTGCCAAAGTAGGGAATCATTGATTCATCTACTGATAGGTTTTTGTCATCAGGAGCATTGACTATGAAACACTTGCTCAGTATGTCTAGCAAGGGCCTAACCTTTCCCATTTTATCACCTGATGGCAGATTCTCATTGTCGTAAACATGTATAAACCTCAGAATTTCCTCGAAACTGTTTCGACGCATTGCCTTAGACACGAGTACATTATGAACATCATCGGCACTTTCCCAAAACATACGCCTACGGGGCAAAGGAACGTAACCGCTAAGGAACAATATTCCTACGAAAGTGTACATTTCCTCCAATGATAGATGAAAGTTTGGATGATTTGATTGAGTGGCATACATTACAGAGAATTTAACAATTTCAGAAATAATTTATTCATTCAATAATATTTGAAGAAATTCCAAGGGGTGGTTTTCACTGGTAAGATTAGAGGCATCCGGATGATTTACACTGGTGCTGTTTGCCTGATTGATGGGAACGCACAGGTCACCTTTTCTCCAGCTCAGGTCCAAGGGCACATTATGTGGTCCTCTTTTCCTTTTCGCAGGTTGCTCATCTGGGTGAGATGATTCAAGACTTTCAGCATTTTCTTCGAAGTTCCCTGAACTAAATTCGGCTGTGGCGCGAAGCTGACAGGAAGGCAGGGAATCTGGATTGTTGCACATTTCATCTCCTGAGTCCTCATACGATGCATTATTTTCAGGTGGCACTATATATATATCAGCAGAGTCACCGCCAACATCCTCATCCAAAGCATTCTCCAGATACTCTATCACCTCTGCCAGTGATAGGTATTTTGTACTGTAACAAATGAAGTGTCGTGAAAACAGAATATCAATAAAAGATAATAAAGTATAGCATATCACGTATTATTCAGTCAAATAAATGTCCATATGCACCCCTGTAGTAATGTTTCAATGCATGAGCTGATATGTGATTGATGACTAAACTTACTATTTTTCATTACATTGGGTAAAATATAAATAAATGACTGATGAAAAATATTCCATGAAGGACACTTTATCAATATCCAACAGCATATAAAACTGTGCCTAATTACCTTAGATTAACAAATAAAATATGACGTTGAGGAGACGAAGTAGGCACAATTGTATGGATAAACTCAGTCGTTGGATAGGTAATCATAATCTTTAGTATAGGCATGTGCCCAAAGGGCATTTTGATGCCCACTTTCAGTTTACCTCGTAATAAAAAAATAATAAGCATATGTCATGAAAAACTAATGGCACATGAATTAACATAGATGCTTACCGAAAATTATCCATAAAAGATTTATAACTATATTGTCAAGGATTAAGAAATACATACCCTCTATGCAGAGCGTGCGATGATCGCGAAGCCATGATGATTTCAGTGCTCGACTGTGTCGCCAGTGGGTACAATGCTTGACTGATTCTTCTCTGAACATGTCAAGCAGACCTTCTATGTTGCACACGACACAAAAACACACGCGTGGCGCCAAACGGGTGAGTAAGGCTAAATTGTAATCAGGTGGGCATCAAAATGCCCTTTGGGCATAAATGGGTTAAACCTGACAACCGATGGTTCACATGTTTTGTCTCTTTTTCTGGAAAGTAATATGTACACTCTTCCTGAGCCTTTTGTGGTGTGAGCTTCCACGTTACAAATAATATTATTGATAGGAACAAAACATATCTTATTTCTCTTAAGGCCAGTAAAATGATCTTGCAGGTCCATAAGGATATATGAATTTTATTTTTTAGGTCACATTCATCAACATGCTTAGACATGACCAAGCCAAAAAACCAGTGATTATCGTATATACAGGCCACCTAAGAATTATGTATGTTGGCAGGCTCCTCAGGAACTCATGCTGTGTATGTCTGTGCTATCCATCAGAATTTATCTCTTCTTCTGCATGCATGTTGCATAGAGGAGACATATAGTGACTTATTTCATTAATTGGTATGTTCCAATGATAACAGGGGTTGAATGTTATGACACTGTTCAGAATGTTCATCAAACAAAAGCCATAGGAAACACCTACAAAGTAAATTTGAGGAATGGGACCCAGAAGATGATGTTAACATATAGTGCAATTGGTGACTACCGATCGAACACAACTGGTTAAATTAACTGTGACGTTATCAGAATATATAAATACTCTGGTCGATAATCTGGAAAACCTCCTCCCACATTCTTTTATAACGAAATCTCATTCGAAATATCTGAGAGAACTAAAAAGTAACCTCAGCCAAATTACAGTTGGGTGATGCAGGATGAGGTTCAAGGTTATCAATGGACCCAAGGCAGTTGTCCCCTTCATCCGGTGGTAATTTACACTTGTGGACAGCTAATAGAAGACCTTGTTGTGTCAAGTCTGCTTGTTTTTTCAGATGACCTAGAACATGATGTGGCTTTTGTGTTTGAAACAAAACTAATAGTTCATCAATTTTTTAAGGAAAAATTCCCTCAAGTGAAGAAAGTGCAGTATTTCAGTGATGGTTGTGCTGGGCAATACAAGAACTGCAAAAACTTCCTGAAACTATGCCACCATCACCTGGACTTTAATTTAGAAGCTTCTCGGTCATTTTTTGCAACCTGTCATGGGAAATCTCCCTGCGATGGAATAGGTGGAACAGTGAAGCGAATTATGAACAGAGAAAGCCTCCAACGTGATTCGAGTAACACAATCACTTCTGTTGAAAATGGTTATGTATTCTGCAAGTCCAGAGTGGATAAAATATCCTTCTTCATTTTAAAAAGAGAACATTTATCACTAATTCGGCAGTAACTAGAAACTCGTTGGTATCAGGCAAAAAGAATTCCAGGCACACTTACTTTTCATTGTTTCATTCCAATTTCAACTAATGTAATTGCAGCGAAGAAAATTAGTTTTGATGCCTCTTTCAGTTCAATTTACAATTTCTCAGGAAAACCAATATGTGAACAAAGTATGGTACAAATTAGCACTAATTCTTAGGTGGCCTGTTTATATGATAATCACTGTTTTTTTTGGATTGGTCATGTCTAAACATGTTGATGAATGTGACCTAAAAAAAAAATTCATGTATGCTTATGGACCTGCAAGATCATTTCACTGGCCTTAAGAGAAATAAGATATGTGTTTTGTTCCTATCAATAATATTATTTGTAACGTGGAAGCTCACACCACAAAAGGCTCAGGAAGAGTGTACATATTACTTTCCAGAAAAAGACACAAAACATGTGAACCATCGGTTGTCAGGTTTAAAAAGAAGACTTGAAATTAACATAATTGGGAAAGAATTACAGAACTAGTGACGACTGAAAAAAGAACCTTCTCAGTGCTAGAAATATGTTCAAGACTTCACATATTGTGCTGTGTTAAACCAAGCAAACCCATGCACAGACAATTTAAAGTGATTATATTGTGTATGCTGATTTTTGATTTAACATTCTTCGACTAAAACGGAGTAGTGATTTGTGTATCAATACAAATTGGTGCAATTTAACTTGGAATCACATAACTTCCACATTTTGAGGTGTTTTGCAAAGCTACAAGTCATATGTTCTTCTGCAATAAAGGTAAGGTTAACATACTCAAGAAATTTTTTTTTCCTTCTTAGGAGCTTAACAGGACCTGCACATTAAAAAATTCTTCAGTTCTCATTTTTATACTTAATATTAACTTCTTGCCATGAAAATTTGTGAAATTGAAAACAGAGGTATTACATTTGTCTCATTATATTTGTGGGAAGGCCCAACACTGATTATCACAATTGTGAAATGCACTTTTAAAAAAGGATTTTAATATTTTTTATCTCAGAAAGCATGCAAAAAGCCATGAATTTTATTTTTAGAGGTGGTGGGTTATATATTTAGGATTATTAGGAAAAAATTTAGCTCGATTAATATGTTGCCTATGGTTAATAATAAATGTTTTATAGAACCTTGTTTTCTGCTTTAAAATTTCTCAAATGTAATGAAACATAAGTGTATAGAGAGTTTTTGATATATCTGAGGATACCACTCAATTTATTTCTGAAATCCTCATACTTTCTACGATAAAACTGAAAATTTTCATAAGAACTGGTTGAGGAATAAGACTGAGACAATTTTTTTTCCTCTCGAGGTACAAGTGCCCTCGGAGACCTTGGTCATAGAAAAACTGCAGTTTCACCTAAACTTCAATTGGCTGTGAAAAAAACTAGGTGAGATAGACAAGAAAAACTTCACATGGTTTCAAGTCTACATGAAAGGATGAAACATACCAAGTTTCATCAAAATCTGAGATGGTGGGTGTCAAATCTTATTTTTTCTGGATGAATCGACATGGAATGATCCTTCTGAAAGTGCGTTGGGCGTTTCCCTCCATGCGCATGTCTTTGATTATCTTTTCTATTGTTTCTACGTAATGAGATAGCATGCATGAATTGGAGTTTTACCCCTCCTCCATTAGGATTTTATTTCATGCAGGCTGCTTTGAAAACGGTAAACAAACCTAGTATCTTCTGACATGAGCAAATAAATTCTACACTGATTTCCCAGGAGATGATGCTGCTCTATATCTTTCTTTCTTCACCATGAGACAAGTTTCGATGCTAACCAAGAACAGAGCAATTGAACTGCATCAGAAAAAACCACCATCACGAATTCCCTGTAATTTTCCATAAAAACTTCCTGGGATTCAAGTCACCTTCTTCAAGATCTAGGCACATATTTTCACAAAAAAAAGAAAACAGACAAGGAATCTTACTCCATACTTCAGAAACAAAACATTCACACTGCAATTTCCCACGGTTGTCATCTTTATTTATCTTTCTTTCTTAAAAACTTCATTGATTTTTCCATAGCAATTTTAAATAGTTAGAATCAGTAAATATTACATTGCACTACATGAAAATCACATGACCTTTGAATTGGTTATTATGATTGTAATTAAAATATTTTAGCTGCTCCTATCCCAGAGAGGCACAAATTAAGCATTGGTGTCCAATGAGAGCTATCTATTAAAAGAAAAAATAAGAGTGGATTGCAAGAACAGAGTTCAAACCACGATTCTGACAGGGTTCTACTGAGCCGCGGTCCGGTTTCGTCCTATCTTCCACTTGCAAGAACGAGGTTCCATCGCAATCCTCATAAACCCTGGTCTTGCTCTGCTCAATATCTGGCAAAATCTAACGCATTCATTTGTCTTGCAGAACACAATCAAAAGTGCTAAACGGTGTTAAGGTAATGTAAATAAACAACGTGAACTTCAGAATTAAATCAGTTGTGAACAACAATGAGCTGTGGAGTAATCAATGAGTGTATGCCTAAGGATAAGTCAATTCTCTCTCAGTTCCCTTTATCACAAGGAATCAAAAAGTAATAAAAGCAAAGCTTAAATTATGCTGGTGGACTACGCAGGAATGGTAGGTAGTAAGTTCCCTGAATGCATCATTTTTTTATTCACTGATAAGCATATGGGCATAAGCAGTATAAGGGCCATACCCTAGTAATTCAGACTCAGAGAGCTGAACCCATTTGTCCATGAATTATGCTATGTATTTAGAACATGTTTTTATTAAGTGATTTACTATTCATGAATAATGATTCCGCTGTCTGAAACTCGGGTATTTTTTTCACGAAAACCTTGAAAAATTATTAATGCACTCAGCCTTCATTGATAGAAAAAATTCTTTCCTGTCATAATGCTAATTCTGTGTGGAAATGGAGTTCTTAATTGAGCGCTATCAATCGATTTTAATGGGAATTTACCCTTGTAACAATAAAATAACAAATAACCCGTTGTACTTCTTAAGCAAAACTATGCCTAAAAATGACAGGAAAGAGAAAATATTTTGCTGAATATTACATCATTTAGGGCCGAAGTCAAAACAACAGAGTAACCTTGTAAGTTTCAAAAGCCTGGTTGAAATCCTACCATCTATCGACTAACTGAATCATACCCACACATCCTTTCATGGCATTGCCATAATATCACAAAATTGCCATCATACTCACCGTGAAAATCTAAATAAAGTATATGTAGTCATCTTTCTCACTTAATAACTCGGAGGTATCAACAGGAAATTTAATAACATTGGCACATAACATGGAAGAGACGTAAGGATCACAAACATACCTCAGGCATCTAGATAATGTCGACCTGTAAACAACCACATTATCCCCCAAAACATCATAAAATCTTCCCTTAACCTAAAACCGTACTACTAAAAGCAATTAACAAATTTGTGGAACTGGAAATCTACTACTCTCCTATGTGTACAGTGATAATTACTAACTTTCCGTAGCAATTTATGGTTTACTTTACCACCAAACCTAAACTATACATGAATTCTGATTCATCAAAAACCAAGAAGCGATCACTCTCATTTTTAACAAATCTATTTCTCCGAATACAAATCCTTACAAATACCTCCAAGTCGTCTAAATAATAACTTTTATGAATATCGGGAGTCTCTGCTTTCTCCCTGCCACCCACGTTTGTTTACTTCTAGTAATAGAAGCCACAGTTTAAACGTACCCAGAAGCAGGTTAAGGAATTGGCGGCCTTTGAACCACAATTTAGTCCATGGTGAGGCGGAAACGTCATTCTTGCAAGCCAAAACCATGGTTTTTGATGTTTTCGGCAGAATCGGTTCAAAACGTGGTTTAAACTTTGTTATTGCAATCCACCCTAAGAGTTTTGCATATTTCACAAACATTTCTCTTGTGGTGGCTATTCAAACAATATCTTTAAATCAAAACCAGTTCACAGTGATGTTATCACAGTCTGCTACGATATCATGAAATAGCAGGAGCAATCCTATGTACTATTTTCAAGGATGTTGACTTGTGAAACATAAGCCCACTCCATAGCTCTATACTTTGCTTGTCATTATGATGTCATATAATGATTCATGAATGAGCTGGAAGCTAAAATTTGCTGAAGGAATTTCATTATTTTATTTTTGTGATTCACAATTTCATAGCATTAAATTCAAATTTAGTACTGCCAAATTGAGATTTTCAAAAGGAGCTGAATGATTTCATCAAAAATGTATTTTTCAAATATGGTCAAGTTTGAACTAATAGAGACATAGCTATTTTCTTCGCTATCAGGGCATGAAGGCCATTCTTCAACAGACTTGAGAATCTTCTATTTCCTCACTATTCTCCTTCAAAAACCAAATAACTCAGAACTGTTTTTCTTATTTTTTGCAGATATGTACCTGCTGTAAACTTTTAAACCTGATATTCGCTGTAAAATTACAATCAATAAGTTACTATCCATAGTGAGAATAAATATTATTTTACTATCCTAACAGAAACCTCTCTTCATTATATATCTACATTAACCGACCATTGTTATCAAGGAAATTTAAAACGAAGGTACTACTTAGGTGTTAGATATCTAAATGAATTTACATTCATTAGTTTTCATAGAGTAATTAATAATAACAAAATTCCAGGTCATGATTTTTAAGGGTTCTAGGAAGTACTAACAAGAGTTTTGTAAGACCTTATATTAATGAATTGTAAATAATTATACAATGAACAGGTGCAAAGGGCATGCATGGATTTTGGTGGCACTCCAAGATTTCAACTGTTTCACACAATCTTAGATTATTTCAGATATAATTTAAGAATGCATTTTTAATTAGGAAAGATCTACTGTGGATGTTAAAGGTGCTTCCAAGGAATATGTCCATGCCCTGAAAATGCTCACATTCTTGCATGACTACAGTGCATGCAAAGGTGCAAAAAAATGAACCACAAAGAGATTCACAGGCTTAGGCCAAGCAAGTTATTTCCAGTAGACCTCCTCCTGTAGTACAATGCTAACATTGGTTTGGAATCTAAGGTTCAAGTATCATGAAAAGAATGTTTGCTATACAAATAGAGACATCTGAAGACAGGAGATTGTCTATAAGACCCATATTCTTGAAATAGTAATCGTATAATTGTTACACAATTTAAGTGGTCGATAGAGGAAAGTGACCAGAAACCTTTTGGTAGTTTTGAGATACAATTTTGAGTAAATCAAACAATTATACGCAAATGTAAAAATCGTTTCATCCAAATTATCTTAAATTTAAGCTTGCCCAGAGGTTAATTGTAAAGTAGAAAGTAATTGTAATCTGATAATTTAATTTTCCCAAAATGTTATAAATAACAAGGCCATTTGCAAAGTCAAGAACAGGTAGGTAACGGATGGATCATTAAAGAATGAAGGAAGGGTGGGGAGAAACCTGGCAACAACGTTAGCGTGCTATTAACAAAAGGTGCCGGAGAGACCACATTTAACATCCCATCCGATGGGCAGAGTACTGCCCTTGAAGTGCTTGACACTAGGCACCTAAGAAGGGATCAGAATTTAAAAAATCTCTGCCACTGCCAGGATTTGAACCCAGGTCCTCAGGACTTCAGCCACATAAACTACCTAATCCCCCATATATTAGAGGGATGACAAAACATGACAATGATTATGAACTTTTAAGTCCCATGTAAAATAATGTTTGAGATGCTTAATGCCTACGATATATAAACTTTATATAAACTTTGAGCCACTTACTTTAATAAATTTACTTTTCATGTTTTCTTAAATGATACACAAAATGTAATCACACAAAACACTCAACAATAACTTGTTTCTTTTTTTTTTGCTTCTTTCCATTTTTCATGTTACCATTCTTTATTCTAACATATGTATTTGTATTGACGTAGCAATGCAAATTTATTTTTTCCAACGGTGAAATAAAGATGGATGAATGAATGAATGCCATCGTACAATTTTCACCTTCCTAATCATGAGGCCACACTATTCATATCCCAAAATAATAAAAAATCCTATACCAATTGTGACTCTAAGCCTGTGGTGAATGTAGAGACTTTCAACCCATCACTGAATTTGATAGTGTTACCATAAGGAATGACAATTTCTCATTGTCACCGAAGATAGTGATGTTTCATTTTTGTTATTAGTTCCAAAACTTTGCACAATATAAGTTATTACAAGTATAGTAGACCCTCACTAATCCAGACAGTATGAGGTGAGGGGTTGTCCAGAATGAGCAAAGATTATCTCGGGGATTTCTAAAAGTACAATATAACTCAATCCAAGAACACACTTTATATTCGATATATTTGACTCAAATGTCATATATCTTAGACATCTGTAAATTTAAAGGATCAATTAAAATTCTTCATTCTGAGCCAAAAGTAACTGTATGCATTCTCCATGCTAATAATAACATGACAATCATTACTACATCCACACACAAACCAACTCATTAGTTACATAAAGTGTGAGTATGAGGGAAAGAGACATTTTCTGGTAATTTACCTTCAATGCCTCCACTTCTTTGTCACGCACAGCTTGCACCTGCTCCAACTCTTGCCTTGCAGCAGCTACCTCTGACTCAAGGCGTGACCGTTCTCCGGCTGCAACCACTTGGGCCTGGCGAACTTTATTGCAGTCATCTGTCAAGTCTTCATGCTGACCCTTTAAACAATTAATTCCACCAAAACTAAAACGATGCTTAATGCAACGCTACACACCACTGGGTGGCAGAATTCAAATATGCTTAATTTGTACACATGTACAACGGTTTAAAATAAACAAGAAATAGATATGCATCATTTACCAACGGTGGGTTTCCGAGGACTATTTACCTGAAGAATTTTATATTGCTGTTGGAGAGAGGTGAATTTGTTTACTTGCTCTATCCCATCTTTTTCTCTAACTTGTTTTTCATTGTCTATTTGTGATTCTAACTCTTCCCTCGTCTTCCGGTGAAGGGCCTTTTCTTCCTGAAGAGACTTCTCCAAACGAGTCTTGTACTCGAATATAACTGCAATATATGAACACACAAATTATCGCAGAGGAGTGGTATCAACCTGAGCCCCAGGTTTAAGAATAATGCACATAATTCCGTAGCACATTGCACAAAGGTCACGGTCTTGTTTCGGTCGAAACGTAAAAACTATGAATGGCATGCGTTCCGAATAACCGGAATCAGAGGAGTCATATAGACGAAGAAATTTTAGCAGCAAATATAACTGACATTCATCTTTATCTACAACAAAAATACCTTGAAGCTGCGCTGACAATGACTCTTGTTGCTGCTGGCATTTCATTGCAGCGTTTCGACTATCGCTCAATTGAACTTGAGTCTCATGAATTATCCACACAGCAATTACGAAAGCTAAAACTGTGCCCACGTAAAGAAAAATTCGGCTCTTGCTGCCCCGGGCAAATCGTGGGGCGCTCATCTTGCCCTGAAAAACGCAAAGTAGAATGTCACATTCCTGAGAAGAACAAACACTTATCAACGTCACTCACCAGAGCACAAAACTTGCTTAAGTATAATACAGAGTGATGAAAACATTATGCACAGGAAATACGGAATAATCGATGGACAAATATTTGTTTATACTGGATATCACATCATGGAAGTTAAAACAAAGCTCATTTAGAGTAGTTAGGTGTAGTTTTAAAGTGTAAGACACTTGCGTGGTCAAGACAAAGGTTCCATTAATGTAAAACAGCATTGATGTTCACAATTTATACACTTTATCCACACAAATTATAAAAATTAGAAGTCTTTCCGTTTCACATATCGATGTGTTGTCATACAGGAATGGTGGGTAAACAAATGCCTTTCGCATCGCGAAATTTAGTGCTCCGTTTACCCAAGAACCCGTGCCAAGAACATTATAGTTTACCTGAGGTTACCTTTCGGGTGACGTTCGCAAGTAAAGATTATATGTTCGCAAGCTTCATCATGGTGATGAAAGGAAAAGCTCAAGGAGTGTAAGCATTGTGCATAATGCGTTTTCTCAGCTTAATCTCCGCCTTTGTTGCTTTGACGATAACGAGCCGGCAAGTCGTTTCGAAGCCAGGGACAATTGCCTCTGATGTTAGCGATAGTGATAGATAGTGATGTTATTGTCGATATTTAAGTTACTTGTTCTGCTTGTGTTGTATTTTATTTTGTCTAGCGTTTTTTAATATTACTGTGAGAATACATATATGGGAAGGTTTTCGAGTTATATGTCGTACACCCTTGGACCTGTTGTCTTTATTATAAATAAATCCATATATTTTAGATTTAACAGCTATAATTTTATGAATAAATTAGCGTTTATCTTGGTTAATATTATCCAATGATATATATTACCCAATTCCTACCAGTTGCCTCTGTAGAAGAAAAAAATCTTTTGCATGAGTTTACAGGAGTGGAACTGAGGTGTAGAGATCTTGTCGGTTTATATCCCTTGCATTTTATGATTTTGTTATCAGCTTACTTTACGTTCTCTTTTTATCTTTTCGGCGACGTCTTTATGAATGGTATGAGGACGTATAAGGAAACTTACAGCGGCCCGATATCTGAATTGAAAACTTTTTGGATTATAGTCGAACACTGTCTTTCAGAAAAAGATAGTCATCAGTATCCACTACTGTTTCACTAACTGCAGGGTTTATTGATATCGATGATCATGTTGGTCCCTGGAGGTATAAGTACCAGTGAAAAATCACTAGAAACTTCAGAATAGTTGTCGAATAGGAATTCGACTCGGACGAAAAGATTGTGTTCTTACACTTGTCTCTAAGTTAGGCATCAATGCAATGGTTACTTAGGTCATTAGGGCTTTTCTTCCATGATTAGGGCTTCAATGGTGCATATGTAGCAACTTCATCCTTCAGAAATTTAGTTGGGCAACTCCGCTGTTCATCAGAGCTTTGCGGGTACGTATATACACGTAGGCGCGAAATAAAATCCTAATCGGGCGTAGCTACTGTAGGCTGCATTTTGATCGTCAATTCACGCATGCTCATATTTTTGAGTGTGTGTTATTTCCGCTCACTATAGAAATTTATAAAATGCCTCAAATATTCGGATGATGGCTCTAATTGGACGGTTTTTCCCGCCCTACCTTTTAGCATTAACGGCGATTGAAATATTTTGTTTAGTTTATTGTGGCTCACTTAAGTGGATGCTTTCCTCAATGGGAAAAAGTAGTGGCTTTTTCTCTTGGTAGGTGACCGAAGTGGACATTTTTTGGAAATTTTGTTGGTCTGATTCCTTGATATCTCTTAATATTCTCTTCCTATTTGAAGCTAATATCCATTTATTAGGTCTAAAATTTTTACTGCATTTGTCTCTGTTATGTGGTTATTCCATTTACTTTCGGTCTATATATGTCTTTGTTAAAAGGATAACAGCTAAACCCTAAAATCTTGGAATCGTTAATTTATTGACGTAGAATCTCATGGATTTTACATCTGCACCCAGTTAGTGATCTTTAAAGACAATTGTCATTTTCAATTGTCATTAACGTTATTACTGTACAATGAATGTGATATTCTCAATGTTCTATAGAACTGGAAAACAGCTAATTGTCACTCAGGGAGGTAGCTTTGCATGTTCATTTTTTGTTATAGTGTGAACTTGCCCACTATTCGAACTATAATAAAAAGGGGCTTGCCTTATAATATAAGATATATGAAGAAATTTTCCTAAAAGTTGGAAAACAACCACCTTGGGAATAAAATAAAGTTTTAATTGGATCAACTCAGCATGCAGTGGTTAATCTCTCAGTGATAAATCCTATTCCTAAAGCTTTTGGCATTGGTATTTTAAAATGTTGTACTTCTTAATTTTAAAATTAAATGTTAATTTTATTTACTTTTACTACTGATACTTAAGTGTGTGCAAGATATGTATAATTGTGGACAAAACTTCAATTTATGGAAAGTGCATGTCACTTTAAATAAAATGATTAGCCAGTAGAAGGAACCCCTGATTAAAACTTCTTTTCCTGAGGCTCAATATGGAAAACTATTTTTTAAATTTTTATTCTTAGTTTTCATTAATTTTATTTTCTTTGTAGGAAGCAAAATTATCTTAGTACATCCTAGTGATATTTTTGCTGCAGAAATGATGTATCTCTTTTGAAGAAACTAGTTTTCACCATAAACATTTTCTTGAACTCTGGGTGAGTGAATTTAAGCATATAATAATTTAAAATTTCATTAACAAGCCTCACAAACATATTTTATTATTTGAATCTGTCTCCCTTGGTGGATGAAGAAATCTTTGCTTTTCCTCTGTATATTCTCTCAGTCTTAATTATGTAAGTATTTTTTAGTATTCAAATTAATTTTAAAAATTGTCATTGTGATTGGATATGTCCACAAAAGTTGACAGTCTTAGGCATATAATTTAGTGACTTGAAAAAAAATAACACTTATCCTCCTAAAAACTTAATTTACGCGACCAAATTCAACTCTTTCGCTGTGACAATCACTTATTGATGATGCCTAAGTGAGCCGAAATGTGTCACGTAAATGGTGTCCATGAAAGTTGCTCTTTCCTAAGTGAATATTCATTTATTTTCACAAGTAACAGCTTGACATTTAATATCTAAATACATAAAAACCACCCTAGAATTTTAATTATGTACAAGTTGTTTTTTATCTCATGGCAAAATCCCAAAATAATCCTGGCATTTTGCTGAAAAGGAATCCCCCTAAGATGAGGGTTAAAAATAATATGTGATTTGGTTTTATTAGCATAAAATGTGCCAGTACTTTTAAATGTGCATTAAATATAGAATCAAGCTTTAAAATTCTCGTTTGTGTTGATTTTGAGTTGTTAACTTTGTCTGTACAGAATTATTACTATTATAAGCGGAGCTTGAATATAATAAGTTTTTTTCCAAGTTGCTCTGAGACCCCATGATCTTGCTTAATGGTGCTTGAGAAAGGTGAGGTACCAAAATCGGAAATAAAATTTTAAAATATTATTTATTCATATTGTTATGTAAAAGTATAATATGTCATGAATTGAAAAAAACAAGCGTACAATTAAAAGGGGAGATGTTCTTAAATGTCATAAACATGACCTAATCCTCAATGACCTCCTTGATTATCCCACACTGTATGCTTTTGGCTCTTAGGAGTGACTGATTTGAGGGGAGTAACTTCGCACTGACAATAAGTGTTCCATATTCTCATTCTACAACTGATCTAAAATTTTGAAATTATTTAATTTGTAGATGATCTATACCCTGTTGACCAATTGCAGATTATTATGTAGTAGGTTTATTAACCCTAACAAATAGAACAAAACTAATTGCACAAAGGAATTTCTGCCTGCCACAAATGAATATTAAATTTCTCTTGGGAGCACCTGATACAAATTGCATCGCCAGAGGGAAGCAGTGTCCTTGATTTTCTCCATGTTTGACCTGGGTGCCTAGGCTAGTGCCTGGTCCACCATTGACATCATTAGGTGCTAATGGGCTCTTTCAAAATCGCATGTGTAGGTTGGTTGGTTGTTTATTAGGGGAGGCAACCAACAACAGGCCATTTGCACCACTAAGGATTGGTGGGTAGGTCGGTAAGGGAGGGATCACAAGCCAAATGGAGAAAGGGTGGAGAGATATCTGGTGTTGGCATCAGCCTACTTTTAACAAATAGTGCCTATGGTATCATACTTTTATGTCCCATCCAGCAGATGGAGATCTACTCTTGAAGTGCCCATAGCATGACACCCTAGAAGGCATTTGAATTTTCACTAAAAACATCACCGCTGCTGGGACTTTAAAAGCCAGCACTTTAGCCACAGCATCCCTGAAATCCTCTAGAAATAAGTACTTTGTTGGAGACTGTGATCCACTTTCCTCTACGGGCACACAATCTGTTTCCTGCTAACAGGCTACAGGCTCCAACTGGAGTATGCCAGGATCAGCTATGCAAGCATGTGATCTAATGGAGGCAGACACAGTAAAATTGGATTTCCACTCTCTCTGGTGGGCCAGGCCTTGGAAGACCTGCTTAGCTGTGTTGATTCCTTCTTAATAGGATTCGACATAGCAAATGCCATAGAAACAAGGTTTTGTTTCGCTGCTCATCCACCCCTTAGCCTATTAATGACTCTGGGGTCGAGTGCTTCCCATTCCCTTCACCTTTTTGTCCTTTCCTTTTTTCCTTCTACCTCTGCTAACTCGCCGAGGGGGGGGGGGGGTGGCGTTCCTTGCGTGGTGGACCCAGGAACCAAGTGCCAGTAGCTCTGTGTTGGTGATTTTACCAAAAATGAGCTTAGAGTTCTTTCATGCTGGTTATTTATGCCAGTTAACTCTGCCATTTTACATGGAGTCACCAGCCTATGTTGCAGTGGGAAAATTCCTAGCCTGCTAATCCTGTGGCAACAACCTATTTCCTTTGTGTGGACTACCAGCTTGGCCTCCCTGAGCTGATGGGAGCCAGCGAGCAGGCAACCTGCTTTCTTTGTGTGTGTGCCTCCTGTCTCCTAAGACCTGCATAATCTCTCGAACCCTAGCTGGTCAGTTTTAATGTGAGCATCTCCACTCTCTTGGGGTGGGGAGGATGCTGGAGAGAAGACATGATGCAACATGGAAAGGAGTGAACAGGAGAGTTTGCGTCTGTCATCAGGGTCAGGTGCGGAGATGGCAACCTCATATTGTCTATGTTGATGATCCATGCATCATTAATTTGGTATTGAATGACCTGCCTGTATTATACCAAATGTGGCTATGTATCAATTTCTGTGACTCAAAATTAGTAAATTTAGTTTTTAATAATGGTCTTTAGCTATTAGATCAATAAATTAAATGAAGGCATATGTTTTCAGTGATATCAAAGGAGTAGGTCAGGGCTCATGGAATGGATAAGTGATAACCTCATAATTTCCACCGTTTATAAAATGTGTAATTATACAACAACTGATTTTTATGATTTTCTTTGATTTTGAAAACAAAACATTTGTTTCTGGCTCATGAGATAAATTCTGTTATTCTATTGGGAGATGAATACATATACTTTATCCTTGACCCATTCGAGGTTTTTGTTCTAAATAATTGGCCATAATGATAACTTATTGTTTTTCAAATGTGTTAATGTTTTTGGAATGAAGGTGTACATTTTTTAGTCGAGTTTTTCATTTGTGATCATATCTAAAGATATAGAAGTGAACTGGAGTGATGGAAAGGTAATTTTAAACCTAAATTCATGACACTGACCAATGAAGTGAAGTTAGCAGGTGGAGAATGAGAGTGGAAATTTAGGGTAAGAGATTGAGACTGACTTATTAATAATAATTGTTTATTTGCCCAGAGATCATGTTAATCACACTAAGAGATAGGGCTTATCTTACTCATATTGTGAAAACTTTTTTAACACTTGGAGAACAGAGGAAATATTAAGAGATTTTCGGTTAGATTGATCAAATGAAAATCTTAAGGAAGACTATAACCCTTTCCAGTTGTATGTTGAGACTGCCCTGCCATCATCTTATTTCCGTTTCACTCAAATGTCAAGTGAGCCCCTCCAACCATTCCGTTGTATTCCTTGGCATTCAAAGTTAAATTTTGATCGGTAGGGAAAAAAAACAATAAAATATTTCAAGGTGAAAGGGTTAAAGTAGATTTGATGATGATAAAGGTTTCGTGAACCAGTCATTATTCGGATTGTAACTCTTTTTGCATTCTGTGTAGCATTAGTATGAGAGAAATAAGGTTAGGCTTCATCATAAAAAGGTGCAGGCAATGGGATTCTTGTGAAAATGAAATGCTTGGCTGATTATTAGGGGGAGGTAGGCTATTACAGGCAGGAAGCACTAATGTGTCTTGATAGTATTTTGTGTACAAGTGGGTACCTATTTAACTATGCTACTTGAAGAAGAGCAGTGTAGATAAAAGACTTGAAGAGAGTGAATGATGTGGATCCTGAATAAAAATGTGGAATTGGGGTTTTTGATAGGGCTGAGTGGTATTTGAATCCCACCAGGCATTGTATTTGGTGAGAGAGTTCTTTCTTCAAATGATGCGTAATGTAGGCGCTTATCTTTTATTACTTCTAAAATTTCTATGGGTATTGTTTGGGGCCATCCAGTCATCATTCTATGCATTTGAATTTTCTCAATTACCTCAATTTAACCGCAGGATTTCATATATTTTCTTGTGCCTAAGTGTTCATTGAGTTGAAAATCATGAGGAAAATCGAATCCTTCTGTTCATGCACAGATGCTACTTTTTTATAAGATTGTTTAAATATTGCTATTTTCACTATATCTATTAAATTCAATGATTTTTATCATAAATGTGGTACAATTTTAGCAGGGATTAGGATTTCATAGCCACATATTTCAACATTTTAAGGAATTGAATGTTTATTGAGCAGCTGTACCATAAAGATTATTAACTCTTTACTGGTGGCCATTCTTTTGGTACTCATTTGTTATCTTCTTTTCATTACATGGCATTTAATGTATCTCAAAAGATTACAACAAGCTTTGTATGTACCATATTTTCTGGCCATGTATTTTGAGCTTTTTGACATTGACCTGGGAGGGGGCCCTGGCAAGGGGACAAAATAATACATGTTGAGGACACAGGGCATGGATAATTTTGTCAATTTTTCCTTATGAAGTAGTCTATAGAAGTTTATGAAGTCAAAGTAGGTTAATTAAATAAAAATAAGGGCTTTTTTTTAAACTAAGATAAAGGGGGCTACAACTCTGTTAAATGGCTTGGAGCAGGTCTCTGAAGTCTGGGCATGCCTCTTAGATCTTTGAAAGCTTCTTTATAAAGTTAGACTCGTAAGAACTTATAGGTTTCGTATAAGAACTTAGAGACTTCTTATTAGACTTTACAGATTTCTTATGAGAATTCTATTGAGTCATAGGAATTATGCAAGTCCTATAATAACTCCTGTAAGACTCATAAGGAATTTCCAATAGGGGATATGATGCAGGGTGATTTTCCAAGATTTTGGGGAAAAAAGTGCATCTTCTAAGCCATAAGATACAGAATACATATTGCAATTCTTCCTTATATTTAAGTGCCAGATGTATTGAATAACTGTGTATATAGAGGGTTACCATACATCCTCATTTATGAGGACATGTCCGTATTTTCGACTTTAATGTAGCGTCCGCATACATTTTTACGACTTCTGCTAATGTCCGCATTTTTCATTTTTGGGAAGCAAGATCTTTTGAGTTTTGCTTTAGGGCTATAGATGCCGGTGGTTGGGGTTGGGGCGATGGCGGCTGGGGGGGGGGGGGGGGGGTGCGCCATGGAATATAGTTATTTGACAGTATATAATCGAACGAATAATGTTTCATTTGGCAGTACTAAGAGCGTATTGATCAATTCCGTTGAGGGTGTCCGCATTTTGGGGTTTCAAAATATGGTAACCCTATGTATATAAAGTCATCTGGGAGAAGAAAATGGGGTCCTGGAAGAAATATTGGCAAATGGAAGTAAATGTAGCCTGAGAGAAAATCATATATCTATATGAGCAAGCCTTTGAAGTTCCCAGTAATAGTTAGGCAGGTGCTGTTTTGTAACTCCATGGTATGAAAAAAATTCAAACAATTTTTATGCGATTTTTTCATCTCATGGTTATCAAATGGATTGAGATCGAATCTTGGGGGTCATTGGCGAGCATTTTGTGATTTCTTGAAATAATATTTGTTTTTCAGATTGTTGAAATCCATTGATCAGGTTATGCTCTTTATTATATGTGTATATCCATGCCAGTAATTTTAGGCTCCAATTTCATGATTTCTGTGAAGATCTTCTGCGCATCATTTTGAATCTATGATGATTGTTCCTTTGGAAGAAGCACACATTCTCTTCATTTATGCCTTTTCATCCATGCAAAAATTCTCAGGAGAAAGAGAAATAAGAGTAAGAGAGGACTTAAAGCTTCATCCTCAGCACCTACAGAATACCTAAGACGTATGTGCATACTGCTATCCTCCATCAATCAAGTTTGTTTTTATTTCATCAAAGAGAAACATACCCAGAATAAGGTCTGAAGCAATCATGATCTTCACTTACACCCTCTGTTGAAGTAGTAAGGTCAGTTATACATTTGACATAGGCATTAGCTTATCAGTTGAAAATCAGCCATCACATCAGAATGCCTTTTCATGAGATAAAATGATGTCAGAAAGGGAATGGTCATCCCCAGCCAAATGACAAGTATCTATCTGACAATTATTTCCTCATTGGTAGAATGTGAGTACATTTCTTTGCATGTTCTACAAATGTAATATATTATCCATTGTTTTGTAAAAGTTGAAATTTCTGATGTGGTTGGGTGCTGCAGCATGTTCATCTTTCATCATCTTGTCAGTGATTGCAATTGATTTATCTTGTACAATACCATATATGATTTCGCTTTTAAATAATAGTGTGAGAAATCTGTTTGAGAGAAGGTTATTTTTGTTCATGTGAGTCAGTCATTGGAAACTAGAATAAAAATCTTGATTTAAATAGTGAAGAGTGCATGTGAAGTATTTTATTAATAATGTGGCTTTTGGTCACAATTCAGTGTTTTCACTGAAGGTAGGCTGTCCAAGATTGGCCTTACTTCCATTGAAAGATATTTGTTTTTCTATCAGTTTGTATCTGCAAGCGGGTATTTTTCAATATTAAATATGGGTGCAGGGTCTGTCTGGAAAGTAATGAGAATTAATCCGGGGAAAAATGTATTAAAATGTTGGCTACATATGTTTAATAATTTTTTAAGTAAGGCCTTTGAGCGACTATACATCATTGCCAGTGTGTCTGCCAAGCTTTGTGCACCTCCTGGATTCCACTCTGTTTAAGGTCTCAAAATGTTTTCCTTTCAGTCTGTGCTCGAGCTCGAGACACAGCTGACAATATTTTGTTCCCCCTGATCGATCGATCAGGGGGAACAAAATATTGTCAGCTGTGTCTAGGTCAGGACTAGGGTTCCTGAGGCAGGGTTGTCACGTTGTGTTCGGCCAAAAAACTCCCGCCCTTGCAGCAATGTGTGGCTCAGCACATTGTTGCGGTGGAGGACCCAGGTCATGGTGATCTCCCTGCAGATGCTGAGAACCCTTTACTCTTACACTCTCTGTCTCTTGCACAGTACATATTTTTTTGAAGTTCCGACATTTCTGCTATCAATTTGACACTCAAAAAATGGTCAGTGTTTGAAACTTCCTGCACTTCGTCAAAATTTTCCTGATTTTGACTCGTTGATGGTCATCCAGAGCTTGATTTGTCCTCAATGCCTTCCCCAAACAGATAAAACTAGCGGTAAACCTGTACCTTGGACAGGAATTCCTTGCCGAAGACCTTTTGAATCATGACCATAGTCTTGGTACCTGATTTCCAGAGTTTAACACAGATATTAATAGCATATCGTTGCTCAATGGTACACTCCATCTCAAACTGTGATCGAGGTAAAAATGAACACTTTGTTATAACTTGATCTGTATTCTATGCCAGCTCATATGCAATGGTGGCCAAGGAGAATGTGTGGCTGAGACCCTCCTCCACCTGTCCCACCCTACAGAGCTGCCATGCAGATTTTCTGTGCAGCGGGAAAAAATCAGTATCATTACTTTCTGGACAGACAGTGTATATATTGAATGGATCGTTATTCGCTATGCTGGTATCATCATCATATTATGCCTGAATGACTCCTTCCAAGTAAAGAAAATCATAGTTAAAGAGCGTGTAACTTTTACTGTTACATGTGTAGGAACAAAAAAGTTGGTTCTATGGAATACATTTTATTAGATTCATACCAAAATCACTTGTGGTGGCTTACAAAAAAATTGCCATTTCGAAAATTCCACCTGAACCAGATATCAAACCATGGATATCCAGAGGTCATAAGAGAACTAGTTGATATTATTGGAGTGTGTAGTGGTCTGAACATTGAGCTGGCAAGCCAAAGGTCGATGTCTCATTACCCAGTCAGGGTGGATTTTTTCTCTTGGAAATCTTTGAGCATTGCCGTGCCATGTCTCGGCAGGATAAAAATCATGTGGAGGCTTGTTTCATCCTCTAGACCTCTGACACAGTTGTACTGTTGAGGGTTTGCATTTCTCTGGTGATTCCATGCTAAAATAAAGGTTGCATTTTGCAGTCCACTATATTAATCCCTAATTTACCATTACATTTTACATTTCTAACTTTCACATCATCATTACCCACATTTTAATGTGGTTAAGGCTTGCTTCAACCATGGGCACCAGCACCAGGGGGGTGCAAGAGGTGTACTTGTACCCCCCTGGAAATCTCTCTCTGTGGAAATTGGAAAATATAAGGAAATATTTTAGGGGACACAAGCATTTCCACTCAATTATTGATTTTTTATAGAAGATGGGCCCCCTTTTTGTTGGCCACGAGCCATAACTGAATGCACCCCATCCGTAAATTTTTCTACCAGCACCCTTTGCTTAAACTATGTATTATATCAAGAAAACAATTTAACTTATACAACAACCTAGATATCACTTGTTTTCTGGTTTAACTGAAACACAATGTTGATACTAGAGACCTGCAAATCAATTAGGTATTATTACTGAGACTCAGCTGCTCGGTTTAACAATAGCTCTGTTCCGGCACAAATTCACTGCCCTCAATGTCTCAATCATCTCAGTGGCGAGAAAACTGAAGGCCATAGTGATTGTCCAAGCACATGCCGGAGTCACCACAAAGACCAGTCCCTGCATAGACCCCACCATGGCACGTCAGATTGATGAACATCAAATCCATCAAAGCAATCACAATCCGATACCCAATAGGGTTGGGTACTAAATATTTTCATTTTTGCAATCCAAAGTTCATGTCTAAAAGAAATATTTATGATAGTCAGTGATTATATTTAATTGATTAAGTTAGCTATAAAATGCTTTTTGAAGGACATTTTTTGTTGCTGCATCATAAAATGTATTCTGTCATGTTGGCTTTGATTTTGAAGTCCCTTGGCAGTAAGCACCATAGCGTAGGACTTCAAATATTAAACATCTATGTATTGTAGATGTGTTCAGACTATATTATTAGCTATTTATTGGTTACAAGTTTGCCATTTCTAATCTCAACGAAGTTCAATCTTCCGCCATGTTTTAGGAACTCCGTACCATTTATGAATCTAATTTTGATTTGTTATTAGAATTATTCTTTTCCTAATCACAATTGACTTTATTGATGCCATTACCAAAATATTTGTGAAATTGTTTACCTTTTGCTGAAAATGCAAATTCTGCCTGCTCCAGTGCTGATAATATAGACATCCACAAAGATGCAGTACTTTTTTAAATATATCAAATTTTTGGAAACTTCTGCCATTTTTTGTGGCATACAAAAGTTTTTTTATATTTTTTTGGCTCTTTCACCATGGAACATTGGAACAAATTCTTTTCAGCAAGGTTTTCGGGGGCCTTCCCCAAAATCAACCACATCACCACAGTTTGAAAAATAGTTGGGCCTGATCTATCATTTATAAAAGATTGTATTAATAATTTTTGTAGTGCTTTTTGGGTATTCATTTGAATAGGGAGATTCACTAGGGATATTAAAATAATGCATCATGAATACTTTGTGGAAAAATTGCATTTTTGTGATAGGGTTCTTACCCTATCAGCAAGACTAAAGTTTTGCTTGACACTATATACTTCTTTGAATCAAACTTTGCTTAGTCATCACTGTATTTAGTGCATTGGATTAATGAAAGTTCAAGTATTTTTATAAGTTTGAAGTATGCTAGTTTTTTCTGTATTCCCAAAATTTGAAAATTGTATGAAAAATGTACTGTTGTAGATGTGGTCATACAATTAGATTTTGCATTCATATGTGTAGAAGATTGTAAATGTTGTTTGCTCTAATTTAGGAGATTGAGGCAGTTTTATCAAAATTATTTGACAGAAAAATATTCTGCAGATTAGAAAATATTTTGAAAAAAGTAGTCCTGTAATATCATGTGACAGGTGGAAATTTATCCCATTCTCTTTCATTCTGGAGTGGTGGTTGTATTCTCAGGGCTGCAAAACAAAATGAGCATGCTAATGGGTCGAAGAATGATATCCTAGGAATATAAAATTGATACAATTAGGAATGCCATAATTCTGCTTTCCATTTTAGACGACTGGCACTTCATTAGAGTATAATTGCTATAAACTGATTAAATAAGATACTCTATATATACACGTATAGTTAGCATAGCCATAGTAAATTGGTTCATAATTGTTTTCCAGTAAAAATCTTATCTGTGTGATCAAAATATGAGGACTTGGAAAAAATTAGCTGAATTCATGATGGAATTCACCAATAAATGTAAAACAACTACATATATTCTTCTCTGAAATTATTGTTTGAAAACATGGAAGTTTTGGTACATCTTATGAAGTATCCATTCACCTTGAAAATTTGACTAGATAACGAAATTTAGTACTTTCATAATGTAGGTGTATACCAACAATTTAGCTTAAAGGCCAATGTCCAACTGCCCTCATGGCATTCACACTAATGCAAGCATAAAGAAAAAATACATTTTCGTGGCAATAATGAGGCATTTGCACTTAACATCAGGGGTGCAACAGCCCCCCGAATCGTGGGGGGGCAAACTCCTTGAAAAATCTGTATAAGCTAGCTAAGGGGGGGAGAGATTTTGCAAATCGGGCAGTGTCCATTAAAAAGTGAGCCTCAACCTCTGATTTCTGGGGGGGGCTAGCCTCCCCTGAATCGTGCTTTGGGGGGGCTATGCCCCCCTTGCCCCCCCCATTGTTGCGCCCCTGCTTAACACTAATGTAATCAATGCCTATACCTTGCAATGCCTAATTTTTATCTTTGTCATTGGAATCAAAATATCTGGTTAAACGTAAATGTGCAACTTAAGTAATGTATTGAATGATTTATAAACCTCAACTGGGTTTAAATTGATATTTTAGTGTTACACATCTATCGTAGTTGTTCATGATGAGGTAGACTAATGGGTGGAGAATTTGTCAGGGATCAGGGTCTTTGGGGTCTTATTAAATCGAAAACTCTCTAGTGCCATCAGCTACTCCAAAAAGGATATGAACTTTTTTCAGGAACTATGACTTCCAGGTGGTAGCAAGGGGCAAAAGTAAACCCATCTATCTTGTGCCTTTGTGATTTTCACCATCAGCTTCATTAGGCTATATGCGTTATTACCAAACTGAGCTAACAGTTCATATCTGAGATCGTTTGGCATAGTTATTACTAGCCCCACAGTCATCTGAAACTTTATGAAGTACATAATTGTTCTCTTGTGTATGATAAAAGGTTAATTAAAAAAACATACATATACATATAAATGTGATCATTTCATGCTAGCCAAACTATTGCATATAGTTCTAGCAAACTTTGCAAATTGTTGTTTCATGAAACTTGTCTTTTATATTTTCTTGTTTTATTATCTCTTGATGGGAGGAAGTCTGTTGGAAAAACGTTTATATTTGATGACAAACAGGGGTACTGTGATAATTGACTTCAGTAATCACTAGAGTTTGCTTCCCATAGTATGTCTCCCATTGTTTGTCACCAGTTTTTCACAAGCAAGAAGGGTGCAGAGAGCATAGAATTACATGCTCAAAAAACCCAGAACTAAGATGTGAATACATTTTTTGAAGAATGACACTGATCAATTTATGTTATCATAAGTAGATTTAAATAAGAATAAAGTATACTCAATCTAATCAGAGCATAGATTTCAGTATAGGAAGTTGACTCCTAATGTAACTGAGGTCATATGAGGGAGAAAATTTATTGTGATCATCAAGAGCAATAAACCATGGAGGTTCCCTTTGTTCAATTTTGTGCGCAGAAGTCCTGGAGGTTTTTATAATTTAAGATCAAACAACTCAATGTTGTCAATTGAAAAGAACATGTGATAGTTATTATTTAGGTAATCTACTGGTAAAGATAGATTTGAATGGGAGAGAGTTAAACTTCTTAAGTCTTTAACCGGTGCAAGTCTTGCACCTCTTAAGTCTTTAACAGGTGCAAGCCCTCATCTGCTTGTGTGATTAATTTCTTCATCTCAGCATACCTCCTACATTCCATCCTTCATCCCATCCATAGAGCCTATGCTCTCCCTTCCCCTTCCCCATTTGCCCTACATCCTTCCCTCTATCACTCGACCTTCAGCATCCCTTCGCCCCCTCTTCAGCCACTGTATGAAACACTTCCTCGTTCGTCTTCCTTTCCATCCTCTGCAATTTCTCCATTCTCCTCCACACCCACATTTCAAATGCCTGCAGCCTATTCTCGTATTTTCTCAGAGGCCAGGTTTTTAGGCCATAAAACGCCACATCCCACATCAAACTCTTTGCCAAATGTCAAAATAAAGTTATATTATCTACTTCCCTTGAATCCTTCAAAAATTCTCACGGGAATCAGGAAGCCTGGGTAGCGTAGTGGTCCTCGGGTCCGCGCATTAGCCTGGCCAGCTAAAGGTCCGGGTGGATTTTTTTCTTGCGGCAATTCTCGCGTACTTCATCCCATGAATTTCCCAGCCCACTGCCTTGCAGTTTTTACAGGTTATGGAAAAAGCATAGGAATGTTTTTGTATCTAAATATTTTTTCTAGCTGAGGAGTTGGTACGTGCTTGGAAATAAATGGCTGGAAAACGTAGGGATAGCGACAAGATTTGCGGATCAGGAATCAAGTGCAAGACAAGATTGGTCTGTGCGAAGTATATAGGTGACAATCTGTTACTCTGCCGACGAGAAGGGTTAAAAATTTTCCGTCCTCACACCGGAGTGCGTCTTAAATTGCCGTCTTCCCCGAGGTGGCATTGAAGATAACGCGTCACATCTTTTGAAAAATCGGCACGTGAGGAAATACTTTCACGAACACCCAACTCGTTGCGGTTTTATCTCCACCATTTCTGTACGCTTGCGATGAAAGTGTTACCCTAAAGTCACTTATTATGGCGGTGAACTGGCTTTTTTTGGAATTGTATATGTTTCGGAAATGAAAATAATAGACTCGTTTTAGGGATTAGACAAAAAAAATGATTTCGAAGGAATTTATGACTCGGCTCGAGGGAACCAGAGGCATAACATCCTTATCAGTACTTCTTATGCTTATTAATTAATCTCTCGCTGTAAATGAAAAAGGATGCTTTTTAAACTGCCGGAGGAAAAAGCTATCCTGGACCGGAAATCGAACTGCGGGCCTTCGGCTGTCCGAGTCTGAGATATGTGGGGCTGCGCGTCTGCGTCGATATCTTCCGGCAATTTTTCCTTATTCCTTGCCGTTAATCGCGGCAGATTATACATCTTGTATTAGTTTCTTGTGGCGCATTGTGATGGATTCTTGGATTTATCCTCGAGGACAGAGTAGTCTTTCGGACTCTGTTCTGCCTTATGAGTACCATAATTAATATACTCTGGTGGCACACGACATTTGAATACAAAAGATTCTCTAAATAATTGTTCTGTAATCAGGATAGCTTAGGCCCCGTTCAGGGGCGGATTAAGGGGGGGGGGCGGCCGCCCCCCGTAATTCCCGGGAAAATAGAAAAGATGGTATAATCATTAAGGTGGTTCTCCAATGCAAGTTTTTATTTCACCAGCTCAATACACAATGTTAAAATATAATTGGAAAATATCTAAAAGCCACTTGTCTAAACAGACACAGTATCCTCGATGTTCGCAATTGTACTTTTGTAGGCCTTTTGTTGAACAGTGTTGTGAAAGCTTTGGTGCCGTAACGGAATAGTTATAAGATATTATACTATGTATGCAGACCTATATACACCTATTTACTATGTATGCAGAGAATCGTGCCGCGAGTTTGGGCAGTTGAGCCGTAGTGCGTCTGCGAGAGGGGAATAGGTACATTCTCCACGCCCTCCTTCAGCATTGCCTACTATGCGACACCCTCCGCTCTCGTGCTCGTCGTGACATGTCAGTTTCCCAGGTCTAGCGAGTGTATTGTTTCAGTTGTAGTGAGTGACAAGTTCAAGATTGTTCACATGTTTAGGACCCTGCGTCCATTTTCCTTTATTCTGTGATATACCTGACGTGCAGATTAACCTATCAGCCAGAGATGGTAAGTTCAGTTGGTTAATTACAACGACATAACTTATTTGTGCTTTCTCGGGCTCGTCATTAGGGTCGGACGGTCGGCTTCAAGCTCGGGCCCACATTAGCCTCCATTGCTATTTATCTGCTTTTTGATCAAGGAATTGAACACCCACCTACTTACTGGACTTTCATGTTCATTGTGTTATCATAGAAATGCTGTAAGAGGTCCATCCACCGTAGTTTTGTCCCCACTCCTTTTGATAGCAGTAAAATTGAAGACTCTCTAAGTAAAGCAAAATAATTTTCAAGTATTACGCTATAGGGTGAGAAAAAGATATGCTTATAATGTTTTTTACAACTCGTCGCAGAAGGAATAGCTAAGGTTTACTTTTGTTTACAGGCGTCTTCTTCTAGTAGGCCTGGTACACAGCGGAAAACTATTAGTACCTTTGCGGACCTTCGAAGCTTTTTCTCTCGCGTCCAAAAACAAAAGACGCCAGAAGCAGGAGGAGAAAATACACAATTTGTTAACACCATGCCTTCATGCTGCACAACTGACATTGAGACTCAAGCTGAGTCCATGGTCGTTTTACAATCCCCTCCACGTAGCCACGAAACATTGACTGAAGCTTCAATTTCTTCACCTCCTTTGGCTGAAAATTTCAACTGTGACGTAGGTCTCTTCATTGTACCATGAAAGGAAAGACCTGTTGATAGGAAAATAGCAGAACTTTTGGAAAGCCTTTTGACATCCACAAGCGACTACAAGTATCCCTTTTCAACTCATAGGAAGGGAACCGCGGAAGAGCGTCGTTACGTGAGGATAGAACATCTTGAAAAGTGCCCTTGGCTTGTGGTTTCTCCCTCAATGAATGGACGTTTTTGTAGGTTTTGCCCTTTTTTCCCAATCAACGGCAGCTTGCGGTACAAATTTGCAGTTAAAATCCCTCGTTACAGAGCCGTTAAAGTTTTCAAAACTGCTAGGGAAACTAGATGATCTGGAAAACCACCAACACAGAGTCTATCACAAAGGTCCAGTTGGCCCTGAATTTTCTGGAAAAATACAAAAAACCTGACAGTGAAAAAGCAAGCCAACTGGACGGCTACAGAAGGGAGAAAATCAAGGAAAATAGAGAAAATCTGAAGCTGATACTTAAAAATGTGATTTTTCTTGGCCGTCAGAACATACCTTTCTGAGGTCATCGGGACGACGCGACGGTGTATTATCATTGGAAGAGCCCTTGACGAATGACGGTAACCTCCGAGCATTACTGCGTTTTAGTTGCTAGGTATTATAAAAAATTATAAAAATATTAAAGGAAAATAATATTTTCTGAATATTTACTATCTTTTTATTTCATTTTGTGCGGCATTAAAGAAGATTTCTTTCAAGGAGTTTGAAATCCTTGTGTAGGCTGCCGCGGGTTGATGGATGGGAAGATGCAGGTCTTCCGCGTTTTGCACCGCGTTGGTCTATGTTTCCTTGGACGACAGTTTCGTAGGCGTTGAAGTCGGCTTCTTCTGGTCGGTGAAGTGAAGGTGCAGCCATTCGTCGTCTTATATATCTCAAGCGTTAGACCTGACTCCAACGGGTGAGATATATAAGATGACAAATGGCTGCACCTTCACTTCACCGACCTGAAGTAGCCGACTGAAACGCCGCTGAAACTGTCGTCCAAGAAAACATGGACCAACGCGGTGTAAAACCCGGAAGACACTTAACTTCTTCACAAGAATGGCATTCTTTACATCGTTTTTTTACGTTTTTCAACTTTGATTAGATAGATTTACTAAATAATTTATCACATCTCTTATATATAATATAGCCACACCAAAACTACGTTCCAAGCGCTTCATTTCTATTAATTTTCCGAGGGAAGTCAACCCGGACCTCCATTAAGTTGAAATGTATTGCATACCCCCCAGGCGCCGCGGGAGGTAGTTAACCGCCCACCCCAAAACAACGACCTTAATCCGTCCATTGTAGAACAGGCATAAGGCACGGCGATTTACAGAATACGCTGTAGCAGCGCCGTAATAGGATAAACACTTCATTAAGAATGTTCAAAACCAAGGTAAAAAGTAAAAAATCATCACAAAACATGATAATTAAGAAAAAATTTTGTAGTAAAACGGGAAAAACCATGAAATTTTACTTCCCACTTTCCTTTGCTATAGGTAATTTTCAACAACTCCACTTTCTGAAATCATTTCCCTAACTTAATTACTAAACTTCGGTATGAAAATATTCATTTTGAGCAATATATCGGGTACCGGTGTTTAGAAAATAACACCGTATATACCGGTATATCGGCTTGAAAAAATATACCGGTATATATCGATATATTGCAAAAATATATCGGTATATACCGCACATCCCTAGCGTGAACGAAGGAAATTTAGACGTATGAAGGAAGGCTGAGCAGGTGAGTGGAGAACTTAATTACTCATCTCCGGGATACCTCGTGCATTGTTCCGCTCATTCAGTCAACATGATCAAATCAACGGAGCCGATGAAGAGGTTAATATTTTTTGGGGTGCGTCGATTGCTGAAGATCATTTTTTAAGTAGCCTTCTCATTTAAATATTCGTTCAGCACCAGAACGTGGTATTGATCTTGATGTCACGCCATTGACGGGAAAAATAATATGCACGATTGCTTTACTTGAGCTCCAACCTCAAGTCGAGTCGAATAAAACACCTCAATGAATCCTCAACGAAGCATAAAGCCGCCGTATGAAATGATTGAAATGGATAATATTTGATACTCGTGGATAGTTAATATTCTATTCAAAGGTTGAAAAAGTGAAGACCTTGGTCTTGAAATACACTCGATCTCCATGAAATTCATGTAAAAAAATAAAAACAATCTTTAGCGTCCACAAAGCCGTTCAATTTGGGTTATTTTCAGTATCGGGAACAACAGCATCCCCTAAACGCCATCCCATTCCCTACCGCTAAAGTCGAGAACAAGCATTCCCACAGTTACGTATTTCCATGTAGCATCTTAGTACGTTGATTATTCAAAACTCAAGTCTTCTCCACATTAACTTAAGAAGGAATTCCAGAATAAGTGTAAATTTCACCGAAATCTGATGGGTAATTGATAAGTGGTAAAGGAATGAATGGGATGGATAGGGTGTACACTATACAGTATACTATGAAATGACTTGAGATTTTTCACGTTGTTGCTGTTATCCTGGGAGGCGATCAACAACTGGTTTGTGTTATAAGGATTACTTGCGGAATCAATGTGAATTCTTAAGTGTGCAATCAATAAAACCGGCCTCGACATTAGCCAACTCTTTACGAAAGGCAGAAGTTTCACGTCACATCCGACGGACAGAATAATGTACGTGTTATGGTGCTCTCCACATCGTGCCCCAAGTACAAGTGTAGAGATCGGAATACCTGCGGCAAATCTCCGCCTCTATGCCAGTAATCGTCGTTATTGTTTCTCGTAAGTGTCTCGTAAGTACAGATTTGCTTTTTTCTTTATAAATATTTATGTGGCTAAATTTTGTTTTTTCCTCCTGTGCATGGTCCCTTGTGCGTATGACCTTACATAAATGATCTTTCAAAGGTTAGTTAGCGTCGTAAAATACGACAACGCTTCTATGAAGGTCTTGGAGCACGTTTCGATTTTGTGAAATTCTTTAATTTCCATACTGTATCCGAATGTTTCTTATGAAGAGCAGTCGGTTACACACCCTTTAGTTGCATTGCAGGTTACTATGTAGATGTAAATTTTGGTATTTTCCTCCTCGGAGTAAACGTTGCATCTCCTATTTTCTTAGATGGGCTACTACTATGGACTAGTAGTCCCGGCTGCGCTGAAGGTTAGGTTAGGACCAGTATATCACGGGCGGGATATTCGCAGCTATGTGCGTTTACTGCGTGATTGTTGCAGTGAAGAGTTCAGCCTCCAATGATTGTGGCAACAACGAGTGAAATACAAACATTCGGGCTAGACGGCTAATTCCGTACTGTTGATGCTTACGGTTTTCCACGAATTTCTGGAGATGTGCAAATCCAGAACCCATTTTTAATTTAGTTCGTTTTTTAACCCTCCACCGAGTAACCAAAACGCATTGCTATTAATGTGTATACATGTTGAAAAATATATTTGTTTATTTTCATTCATGCATGCATGTTATCTTTTTATACTTAGGACTTACCTTGTCATCACTGTTTGGCTGCATTATTCAAGGAATATGGCCCGGAATGACAGTTTTGCCTGTCGTCTTGGCACTCAAATGAAAGACTGACGAAACACACCACGAAAAACGGGTTATTTGCATGTGCTTTACCTCGGAAGATAAGAAGTCTCGCGTTACGATTTATCTCTCCGCTCCTTAATTAGAGGGTGGTGGGCTCGATAATTTTGCTATTCATCCGCGCATTGCGCGGCTTTAGGTGCATATACCTGAGTTTGGCTCTGGCGCATTTGAATTTACCATGTTTGAATGTATGCGGTGAAATAGCTATGTTGGCTAGTTATAAAAATCAGCGCAAGTAGAACGCCATTCGTAATTGTAGTTTTTTGTTGATCAGAAATACTGTTAATTTTGATTTTATATCCCTATTTTTCAATCATTATGGTTGTTCTGCCGGCGAAAGAGGTAGGTGAAGAAACAGTTTAATTTTGAACATCTCTTCAATAGGCGTAAACGACTTGAGTTTTTTAAGCAACACCATTTAAACTACTACGGCCCTGTTTTATAGAGTGCCCTTCGCCCTTTAAAATGTTTTTAGTATTTTCTTTGGGATCGTTTTTTTAGTATTGACCCAAGCTTATTTTTCGTATGCCCTATAAAGCCCATTGTTAATTTCATGAATACTACATACATACTGTAGACTTCATGGTTAATTTTATCTCTCTGCCATTTTCCTCTCTTTTAACATCCTAGTTCCAGTCCATTCCGCGGAATGCAATTCATCAAGGTTTTCGACCGGGATTTCTCTGGTTGTGTTACTTTTAAGTCGCCAAATATCATCCAATTACAAGAGTTATTATGTATAAAATACGTAGTGTAGGTATGTATCTGCTACACTCAGTATTTTACAGCTGAATCGGATGATACAAGTTGAGCATACCACGAAAATAGCAAACATATCCTTTTTTAATATTCTACATTCCTTTCTACTGGCGCTTGCTTATCCGCCATCGCGTCATGAGTTGCTCCCCACTTTTCATAAAGTGAAAGTAATCTTTGCCCAAGAAGTTGCTAGCTTCTTTACCCAACCTTCTACTGATGCTAGCGTAGATAGAATTGGAGGTGGTGAAGTAAAAGGACGGAAAGGAGAGGGAGGCATATACATAGGGATCTTATTATATATATATATATATATATATATGCAATAAAAACACTTGACAGGGGGTGGGGAAAGAAAAGTAAAAAGATGGAAGACTTACTGGGACGTTTCGGGCATGCAGGCCCTTCTTCAGCTTTAGAAAAACTTTTTCTAAAGCTGAAGAAGGGCCTGCATGCCCGAAACGTCCCAGTAAGTCTTCCATCTTTTTATTTTTCTTTCCCCACCCCCTGTCAAGTGTTTTTATTATATATATATATATATATATATTTAAATATATATTAATAGGGACCCTATTTTTATGTCTCATTGTGAAACGATTCGAAATGAAGCGGCATGTAGTGGTGAGTCGAAGAGCTTGTGTTGGCAGAAATTAGAAAGGTTTTCTGACTGATCCTCCGTACTAAACAACCTTCCCCCACGTCGCGCAGCATTTGGAAAGTTCCGTAGTCCATGTACCAAAATCGTCCCCTGCGTAGCGCCAGGAACGTTTGCGAGAGCTATACTTACACTTATTAAAGGACCATAGACTTTCCCGGTGGATGATATGGATAAATTCTTCTCGGGTGTGGCACCGGGTTAGGGTTTCCATAGCCGACGTTTCGACGAGCAACTCGTTCATCTTCCTGAGTTGTTCGTCGAAACGTCGGCTATGGAAAGCCTAACCCGGTCCCATACCCGAGGAGACTTCATAATTGCACTTGTTGGTTATTTTTCTAATCGTAGTCGCTCGTTATACGGGAATTCTTGAGGCAGCAAGAAGGTTTGGAGATAGTGAGTTGGTGGAATTGGGGGTAGCTCTGTTTCCTTACTCTTCTGGGTGAGGTCATGGCTTGCTCTCGCTAGTCTGACTCGCGGAACGTACGCTAGAGGCATATGAGCTCATCCGTACTCGGATGATTATAATTGACGCCTGCCAATAATGCATGCATAAAATCACGTCTTTCTCATACTCCTTCGTGTGGCACGAATGACATCATTCTTGATGGCTTCAACCAGTACCGGATTAACACACTTGGGGCCTGCAGGCAGTACAACCAACGGGGCCCACGTTAATAAACAAGTCGCAAGAAAAGAAAGAGGAAAAACATTCTCGGGGCCCATACACATAGGCACTTACACAATACACACACAACTTACACAACATACACAATTAATTGAAGTCATTCAATCAATTGACAAAAGCCAATTAATTGACATAAAAATCGGTGTTAATTAATTGTCATTGCTCAATAAGTTGACAACCAATTAATTGACGGGACTCAATTGGATCTTGCTTTTCAAAGGTTTTCTTTTGGCAGTGAGAAATGAAAGAACTATTTTGAAAAACAACAAAATAATGCAATCAGTTAAATTTTATTAATTATTTAAAGGAATAAATCGCTAATTGAAGACAGGTAGATGAGATCCTCAGCTTGTTCATCCGACAGACACTGGCGTGTGTCGATGACAATGTTCCCACCGATACTGAACAACCTCTCGGACACAATTTCCGGGATAGCTAGATATCTTCTTGCTATCTTCTGGAGGGAGAGGTAGGTGGTGGCCGTCACCACCGTCAATAATCGTCAATTAATCGATTGTGAATTGAATAACAATTGACACTTGAAAAAATAGACAATTACCGCAATCGACATCGATGTGCTGAAATAATCGATCAATTGTAAAAATAATTGAATCGACGATTCAATTAACAGAATAATCGCAAAGGCCTACATAGGCAACTGCTTACTTTGCCTTATTGGAAATCCGCCACTGGCTTCAACGAACGTTGCGGAATGAATCCAGCAACAGAACCGCGTTGACTGCTGAATGTTATAATATATGAATCAATAGTGGTGAAGTCTATTCGGGTTCTCCACCGGGTCACTCTGCATTTCTGTCCAAGGTTGTTAATAACCTTGATTTCTGTCTATGTTTCGGTGCACGAGTCGTCCATCGTCATCGGGGCGTACACATGCGCGCATCGAATCGTCGGCGGAAATGCAAAGTGTGACCCGGTGGAGAACCCGAATAGACTCACCAACACTATACGCCGGGAAGGCATCAGATCATTCTTTACGAATCAATAGCTTTGAATTCCTGGAAGTTGGATTTCGTTCAATCGCCATGGTAAATCGTCCCTGTGTGTGAACTTCATTCTAAGATTTTGAAATAAAACAACTTTTTACTATTCCACAATCATCATCATCAAGATTGATTTCGCTGCAGCTCTACCCTCCATTCTCTTCTCTACTAAGCGCTGAATTTCTTCACAATTTCTCATATTAACATTCTTCAAAATTTGCTTAATGTATTTCATTCTTGTCTACTTCGGGAATTATGACCATTCGTTGTTACTACCATTATTGGCGTCATAGGTCTGTCTTGCCTTAGTGTGTGCACTTTTTGTGTGCAAGTTTTCTTTTATTTTTTTTAGTTTTTATTAAGCATCTTTTCTCCCCAGCTCTCAGGGAGGACTTCTTCATTGGCGATTCTCCCCGTCCTCTTAATATTCATCATTCATAGCGCCACATTTCTATTGCTTCCAGTTTTATTTGTTCTTTAATGTAGTGTTTCCGTATTTCCTCCCCACTCCACTTCATCTGCTTAAATTGTATCCATCTAATTACGACTTGATAGTTGGTTATCAAGAGGTAGAAGGTGATCCATTGGAAATCACCGAACAGGTTGAAACCGGTAGAGGTAGAAATTGCTTATAGTGTTGAGTATTGCGAGTTGGTTTTATTTCCAATGCGCTGAAATTCTACGAAGTTAGCTATCAGGCCATTGTGACCTTATTTTCTAATCTTCTTCGTTTAAATATGAAGGCAATGAATGTTGAGAAAAAGGATTTTAGTGTTTGTCCAATTCCGTGATTTTGGTCGCTCGTTTTTCCGTGAAACCAAATGATATTTTTTTTACCCGTTAATTGTGGATGAATAACCTTCTCACTAATGGTAGTAGTTAATTTTTGTCGGGTATGCCGTTTCAATAGTTGTGTGATAGAATTAGTGATAATCACATCCCATACTAAATATTCCATTCGAGATGCGCAAAAATAGAAAAAATGCACTCTGGTGGGATAGGAATCCATGATTCATCGTGTTAGTCGGCGAATTCACTTTGTTCTCATGAAACCGAGTGGGGTATGGGGTGAAACCTAGATATTAGTTGGGAAAACTTCTTCGTTAGTATGCTGCTAGCATTCCTGATTACAAGTCTTAACGCATGCTCTTCCGCATGCCGCCTTAGCATTAGTACTTGTAAGGAAGCCGGGTGGTGTGGTGGCTAGAGTACTGGCTTACCATCTTCTGTGCCAGGGTTCGAATCCCGGCGGTGGCGGAGATTTTGCAGTGGAATCCTGATCTCTACCTGGGTGCCATGTGGAGAGCACCTCAAGTGCAGTACTCCGTCCGTCGGATGGGATATTAAACCGTGGTCCCCTTGGCGTCCTGCAATAAGAGCAGGCCAACGGCGAAGCAAGGTTTCTCTCCACTCTTCCTCCCTTTTCCAATAATCCTTCCCTTACCAACACACCCACCTGTCCTCAATGGCACAAAAGACCCCATTTTTCGGTCGGATCCACACTAACCACCAACCAACGAGTACTTTTACTTCTGGCCCAAGGAGTACGGTTTTTAAGGAAACAAAAGAGAAATTAGATCGAGATTTTGGATTGAAAACCTTTGGTGCGAAAATATTGAGGAGTTCCGACAAAAAGCTGTTGATAGAATCGAATCGTTAGCGCAGGGAAGATTGTCAAAACACCTCTAAGTATTTGGTTGGTTGGATTTTTGGGCAGGTGACTTGAGATCGTTTGCGCCTTTAAGGATCGGTGGCTTGTTAAGGGGAGGATTATTTTGAGATTGGAAGAAGAGCAGAGAGAAACCCGACGTCAGAATTAGCCATTCCTTATCGAAAGGCGTCCAGGGTTAAGACTAAGGAATTGGCTACGCTCCCGTGGGTGCTAGGTCCGAATTCGGGCGAAGCCGATGCGAACCCCTTACCTAAAATTCTGGAGCGGCAGAACTTTGCGGAAAACCTAAAGAGGCACAGGGATAGGATCTAGTCTCCCTATCCGGAGCAGTAGTAGTAAAGTTATAATGGGGAAAGTTGGACAGTTTCGATCATAACATCATTATGGTAATCCATTCGATCATTTAACCATTATATCCTGAGGAAAGGAGTTTTTATCAGTTATAAGAATGAAAGTGCTTATTTTCATACGGTACAGAATATTTGTCTTTCGCCAGAGTAGCTGTACAATGATAATTACCCTCACGCACGTTTAATTTATTGCAGAAGTATCGAGAGCTAGTGCGAAGTGAGTTGAAATTCCTTGTATTTCTGATCAGTAAATGATTGCGTTTTGATTAACTTTTCGATTCATCCCGTTTCTCCGGGGCAGTCGATTTTCATTGAAATACCCAGTTTAAAAGATCCGCTTATCTTAAAGATTCTTTCAGGGTAAACGGATTGCGGATTTTATCCTTTTTTATTACCAATTTATATTACAATCGGGCCATAAATATGATAAATATTTGTCTAATTTAGTGGTATGTTGGGATTAATAATCCTTTTTTGGAAGTGAACGCACAAAGAATGTATACTTATATCATAATTAGACTTTAAAATATACAGTAGTTCAATGTTTTGTGTTCTCAATTGTTTATTGTTAACATTTCCAGTTTTTTACAAAACCTACAAGGATTTTTAAGGTACAATTTTCCGACTCCCGTATTGCACCCGATAAAAAAGTATGTGGACCCTTGTTTTGTGATCATTAACATTCGAGAGATAAGTAAAGGAAATTATATTTATAATTGTAAACATTTATTTTTAGATGTTGGAACAATAGATTTAGTGTCCATTGACCATTCATCCCGGGTCTAATTGTAAGAAGAATTGCGAACATTTCGTCGCACTCATCCTCTTGTTGGCCCTCGTTTTGTTTACTGAAATTGTATCCCGCCTCAAAGGGTGAACGGGGAGGTATTTGTTATTACCCCGGAAATGTGTCGAGTTGCCCATAGAGAAACCCAGAATTTATTTTAGTACTATTTGATACACAATTTCACAACTATTATCACACCACCCTGGTAGAGGTTTGCATCATCTCCTATGGGAAGTTTTATTATTACATTGAGTTTAGTTTGCCTAACGAGTTCGGCTTGAGAAAAGGCAAAAATAACATCTACTTTTTCATGGCGAATTTCACCGTCTTCGGTCTTGTATATCTACACACCCGTGCGCGTGACTGCGTACCATGTCATTTGTGCAGTCGCAATGCTTGGAAAATAAAAAAAAATCTACTTTGAAGTAATTTGAAAAATATCGTGATGCATTTCACCCTTGGACAAGGATTGAAAGAGACTTAAATGGGAAAAAAATTACGAAATTTCGTTATCATAAAGAGTAGGTATATCTTTCTGTAAGTGACGAAAAATTCCAGGTTTACTTCTACTCGTTTCTATTAAAATTTCACGGCAAGTTGTTACCCTAGATTTTAGGTAACCAGCGCAACAGTGAATATTTCCATTGAATAGTACAAATAGGTGAACTAGAGTTCAGTGAGCTACTCTCTACAGTGAACTATAATGCCTATCACTGCAGCCTTAACGTCCCTCTCCGTCCAGAGTCCCAGACTGACTCTATCATCTCGGATTACTTCTGTCCCTCCCTCGCGAGTTAACCTCATGCGGCCAGTGACCTCCTTCAGTAATCGTTATCACTGGTCCTCTCACCGCGGAGATGGTCATCATCTGCTTAGGTATCACGTCGCGTAGAGTACATGACTACTACTCATCACTGGCAGTGATTTAACTTAATGATGAGTGTACCCGTACACAACTATTTAATTGTAATTAGATGAATGAATTATTTTTCTTTTTTTTCGGGATAAGATAGGTCTTGGTTAATAAATGCTGGAAGTTTTTATTGATTTTGTGATGAAATATTATGCCAAACATAAAATGAATAATTACTTGTTAATACTGTGAATTAAATATAACCCTGATGAAGCAAAGCATAATTTAGGGCACGTTAGAAAATGATGTAATAACATTTAGTATTTCTTAGCCAAGACCAATCTTCTCTCGAAAAAAAGAAATATTTAATTGATAAAAAGGGGTCGAGAAAATAATCTCCATAGTTTCATGCTTAATTCGCAAGTTATCCATTTTATTTTGAATGCCAAAGTCGTCAAGGTACTGTTGTGTGAAATAGTGGAGTAAATAACATATAAACTGAAAAAAATTTGGCGAAATGAATTGATTCTTTGATCATAAGCTCTGCTATCTTATATTTTTACACCGTTATGGATTCTGGCATTTTTAAAATTACATATGCAGTTTAGTTCACTGGTTTATACTATCTATATTTGCACATTATTCGAGCATGTTTTAAGCCATGCTGCGGGTAGATTTGCTGTAAGCCATTTCCGGCGCTATTATTGTGCTCCGCATAACCTTCGTAGAAGAAAATTAGACTTATTATATTTATAAAAATGTCACTGTGTTAGAATAGAGAATACGAATTTTTGCTCCAAAAAAGGTCTTCAGTATTGAAGCGAAACCTATTTGTTATAACTGATCTGCAAAGTTAAGAATGATGTTACCCTTAAAGATAGAACTTAGAACTCTTCCATGATTTTATTAAAAACGACCAGAATTGAATGAACTACCTACTACGACATCTTCAGATGCATGCATTGCACGGTGCGACCTCCTCTACTTCCTTGGGTGATGAGTACAATCATAGAGTAAGTATATACTTACTCTATGGTACAATCCAACCCTCCTGCGTCGAATCTTCCGACCTGCCAATGGCAGGTCCTGCCATAGTGCTCGTCGTTTCTCTCACTTTTCTCTTAGGCGTCTGGTTTAACCATCGAGCCACACCCACGCGCTTCAAGGACGTCTCAGCAGCTGCGCACATTTAGGGTTCTTTCTATTCGCTTTTATGCGCAGATGACTTCGCAGCACAACGGCATGTTTACTTTATATTTGTATTAGGCCTAGCGCACTTCAAAACAGATCTCGAGCTTGGTTTATGTAAGCTGGAGTTCGCTTTGGAAGAAAAGAAAGAACTTCGAAATCGCGCCCGCGAATGTCGTTTTTGTGTTGACTTTCAGTAATGACGTCAAAAATGGGTAAAATCGGTGTATAGTTTTTATTTTTGCGTGGTTAAAAGAATACATTTTTTGGATATGTAAACTGGAGCAAGTAGAGTAATTTAATTACTTGGGTAGTACGCTAAAAGACAAAGGGCATAGTAGCAAATACATAAAGAGAAGAATAGTGTTAGAGACGGAAGCGTTTGGTAGAAGGGAGCTGATGACGGGGACCTTGGGTAAGAATATATAGAAGAGGCTGGTAAAGAGCTTGGTGTGGAGGGTAGAAATGTTGTTTCCGAGGAAGGAGGATGAGAATAGGCTGCAGGCGTTCGAGCTGTGGGTGTGATGGAGAAGGTGCGATAGACGTAAAGGAAGACAAATGAGGAAGTGCTTGACATGGTTGGTGAGGAGAGGAAACTTTTGGATGAGATAATGGGGAGGCAGGGTAGGTGGTTGGAGGAGGTAATGAGGGGTGATGGGTTGCACGCTTGGCGAGGCCGTGTTAGAGGGAAGGATGTTGGGCGAGTGGGGAAGGGGAAGAAAGGGAATAGGTTTCATGGATGGGATGAAGATGGGTAGGATATGACAGGTAGGTGGATAGGATGAATATGAGGCCGTGGAAATGAAGAAAGAAATAATAGTGATAGATAGGGCCCTCCACGTGTAAAAATCTGGAGGATTTTCTCTGACTTGTGATAAACCGTACCTTCAACCGGTAGGTTACTTTAATGTAATGTATGAGTGAGAACGAATTGGTTAACTATTCACACTAAAATTTGGCCGTGACTTTAGTGAACCTTCGGAATGCCACCTACTGGTAGGTAACTGAAAGTTTCGCCGGCGCACACTATTCCTTTTATCGTCGTTCGTGTGCGCTGATGTTCCAATCTGCACTAACTTCAACACGTTGAATGAAATGCTCCCTCAGACTGGAGTGGTAGTCCCATTTTGCACTCGTTTTCATTTCTCCGACGGTCCCCCAATATTTCTATATCCCACCTTTTTAAAGTTGTCTCCACCCAGACCTGGAACTCGTTGTTCGCGTTTGCATGAATTGAATATCATCCCGTGTTGATGGTGTGCACGATTCTTTTGTTCTGCCGTTCGGTTCATAAGACCCGTGTGATGATATTTCGCGCCCGCCGTTGGGAGAAAATTTCGAATTCTTATTTGGTGATCCTTTTAGGTGGAGCTGATTGGTCTTCGCGCGTTGCATTCTCAGAATATCGATGTTTCCACCCATGTGTGGGTGATATCGCGACCAAATTTGTGGCAATCATTCCTTCGAGAAGTAGAGAAGTATAAACGCTTCGGATCTCTTCGTATTTTCCTCTCCCACTCTTTATTTTAACATTAAGTTATGTGGGTGTGGAGGAAGATGAAGAAAGTATGCAGTGGATCGAATGGAAGACAATCGAGATACAAGAAGTCTAATAGGAGGTGGATGGAGCAAGTAATGGATGAGAATGGGATTCCTACGAAAGCGATCCTTTAGTGTGTTAGGGGTAAAGGCAGGGCTGGACAGTATTTCAAATACATATTGGAAATACTTTTGGTATTTTGCATTTGAAATACACTTGAAAAGCGTATTTTGTATTTCAAATTCATATTTGAGGCATTTTAAGTATTTCAAAATACTCAAATACTTCCGAATTATACATACAGGAGCCCAAATTCATATTTGTGAATTTTGCACCCACTGCTGCTCAGTTAAGCCAAAGTGAATTGATACTAACTTTAAATTGAGGCATTACGTCATTTAAATCAATTTGCACAAAAAAGAAACTTGTGACACAAATGAACAGCTAGATGAAGAGTAGCACACCCTTCCAGAATTGAAGCAAAATCTCCAGTATGGACGCCTTCGGTGTTCGACCGTTGCATCTATGCCTCGATCATCAGCTATTAAATAAAGTCGCGAATAAAAGTTCTTCGATAACAGCTACGGAGAATCGCCGTTGTCTCTGAATGCTGAGGGAGAACTTGCCGAATATTTTCTCTGCGCATGTGGGAAATTCAGAAAATTCAAAACAAAGGGCACGCGTAATCATTCTTTTCGCCTTAATTTCTGTATTATGATTACCTTAACTGACTACAGTATGGCTGCCCCACCTAGTGCAGTTGGTTCTTGAAATAGTTATGTCTTGAAAAATCGCGACAGTCATAAAACATGTAAAATGGAGAATAACTGCGTCTTGTGTATGGATCCCTAATTCTTAGATTTAATTTTATAGATAGATAGATTCAACGTCATACTTGTCTGAAATACAATTTCTTCAAACTGCTAATAATTTGTTGGTTGCTTGTGCTTTTTGCATATTAAAAAAAATGTTTTTCATTATTCGTTTATATTTAACGCCATTTTTAATTTAAAAAACGTTAATTTATTTATTGCATTGTCCTACTCAGTGGTGCCCACAAAGAGGGCAAACAATGTCATAAAATTAATGTTGAGGGGTTGGGGGTACCCGTGGGGTGGCGCGTTAAAAATAATATGGTGTATAGAGAGGGGGATGCGTCATTGAGCCGAGGTGTGTGTGTGCACCACTAGTCCTACTCATGTTTGTGATAGTGCAAGTGACCAAATACTTTCTATTGGCATTAAAAATCACAAAAAAAAATATTTTTCAACTGTGAGGATACATAACGCCTGATTCACCTTCCCAAATGCACGGATCATAATTTTACACGCTTCAAGTTCAGGCAGATGTCCTGGCGATCATCGTACATGGAGGCTTCCGGAAAATCATGACTGGAGAGAATCGATGTAGGTATTTTGAAAAAAAATGTTAATGACGTTACCCAATGGGGGTAAGGAGGAAAGGTTTTAGTGATATCCTATGAGATCAGAGGAGGAGCTAGGGGCAGTAACGTCTTGGTCTACAGTAAGATTATAGAGGGTGTTCGACGTGGGAGTAGGTTGTGCTTGACTACGAACTTCGGGACAATCTTACATTTTGTGACAGAGAATACGAGTATGAGTATTTCTGATTTGGGTTCCTGGTACTAGTTTTGAGCGTTTAGCCTTTACCAGTTGCAATGCTTTGGTATCAGTATAAATATCATGGGTGACTTTTTATTGTTATGGCATACTTTTTCTTTCGCACTTAATCTTCATTCTCATTTTTCATCAGTTTGGTTTCAAATTCGATTTGAGAAGGGCTTCAACGGCAAGTTCTCAAAGTAGTTCCTTTGGAGATGCTACAGGTTGTTCTACCATAGTAGAAGCATTCTAATCTCATATTAAATCATTCGAATGAAATTTACTTGCTGCTTTTTCAAATGATTTGCGTCAGATGGAGAGGAATCCGCAAACTCAAATCTTATTTAACTCATGAATCCATTTTTATACAAAATATGTATTGTAGTGTTCTTTTTTCTGTTGTTTTTATTGTGAACTCTTAAGGATTTTTATGATTGGAATGTATTTTAGTATTTTGAGTATTATAAAATACTTGTATTTTGTTTAAATTGTTTTTTAGTATTTTGTATTTAAAATACAATTTATGAAGTATTTTTCCCAGTCCTGGGTAAAGGTAACACTGTAGTTCTCCTAGAATAGATATATAAAAGTGATGATCTTGGGATGGAACGCCGGTACTTTTTTTGAGTTGGTAATGGTGCCTGAATAGTGAGTTAATAATTTGATGGGAGTAGCACTTTTTGCGGTAAATGTAGAGGTTGAAACTTTGATTAATTATTTTCACAGTCATGTCAAGGTAATTTACCACACCTTCTTTCTACAACTACGTGGTAAACTTGTGTGTAATTGGTTATAGAGTTTAGATATTCTTGTGGAATTGCAGTGTTTTCTTTACCCTTATCGTGAAGGAATTCCGCCAAGCTAAGCCTGAGACTATTAGCTTCCTTTAGGCTCGCAGAAAACCTGGAAAGATAAGATAAGATGGAGAAGAATAACGACAGGAATTGTGAATGTGTTGAAGAGACGTAGTGTTAGTAAGTAGTACGATCTTATTAAGTTAAATGGTGGAGTGGCAAGTATATTTCAAAAACGTAGTCTTGCCTGACGAATTAAACCATAATAACTCTCTCTATGCCGCATTCCACCTCAAGTTTTGTTACACGTCCTATCGTAATATTTAATGGACTATTAAGATAATGCCATTTAGGAAATCGAAATCAATAATACTGTCGGTTCAAATTGTAGGTTGCTCTTTCTTAGAAAAATGGAAATGAAAACTCATCTTCAACTGAAACGCCAACGTTTCGCCAAATTCTTCGTGCATTTGTTATCACCGTTATAGTATCAGAGGCGAAAGACTTTTCATTTCACAGCCGCATTTCAACAGCACTGCTTTCGATAATTCTCGTTTGCCTCTGATAATTTATATTTTATTTGTGAGTTGTTTCTCCATATTTGCTGGTGTCGAAGGCGGACGTTTGTTTTACCTACCTCTTTAGCTAACTTGTATCTTCATGTTTGAATTAAGGTGGCATCATGGCTTGGGGCACAAGGAGGTATCCTAATCACTGAAGCATTTCCCTCTCATTGCTATGTCTCCATTTGTCACCACTCCACCTTAGACTTGTAGGTGGATAATCTGAAGTCAAATACCTACCAATAGACGATGCATCGATCTGGAATTACTGCCATATATACATTGCAGTGACAAAGACATCACTTTGGGCAGGGTTGCTACAGGCCTGTAAAACCTCGAAAAGTAATGTACACTGATAAATTAGTCTGTAAATTTTGCTTTTCAAAGTCAAAATAAGATTGTTTTCAATAAGTTAGTGGTTTTAGCATTGTCTGTTGGTGTGTGGACTGAGGTTTTTCGTGCCGTGCTTGAATGAGGCGTTGGAGCTCTTTTTTGGTGTAATTGAAGTAAATATACTAAAATAAACTTTTCGGTCCTGTAATTGAAACTCATGCTCAGGAAGATGGAATATTTGTTTCTCCTCTGATTGTGCATTGGTAATTCGTGATTTTATAGTTGCGGCAGAGACCTCATAATAATATACCTCTAAAAAGAATCCCATTTTCTCCCAGAGCGATAGTAAGGGTGCTCTGTTTGTTAGAAAGCTTAATTTCCCCGCAGTACGTGCGAAAATGTGTTATGCCCTTTTCTTGCGCATTCTTTAAAATAAACTCCAAAAACGGAATTTTCAACTGGAAAAAAAATAAAATTTTGTCCTGGAAAACCTGAAAAGGTCCTGAAATTTCATAATCTGTGAAATGCAATGTAGCAATACTGTGAAATGATCCACGGTAAAGGAATAATGTTGAACTTTCAAACGTGTTTTATTCTGAAAAGTATCCGATCAGTGTTTCTACAGGTAGCTCGTTTTCAAGGTTATAGTAGTAGTTATTTGGGGAGACGACCGACTACTGAGGTCATTTACGTGGTAATGGTTGGGTAGGTAGGCATAAAAGGAAAAGATTATTCGACCGTTATTCCTCTCCCCCCATCCCTTTTTCTTATTCCCTCCCCTTTCAAGGCTGGTGTCCCCCTGCCACACACATTTCCGTCGGCTCACAGTGCAGAATATAAATGAAGACATGAATGTAAATTATCTTCATAAAATTAAATCTGGCTTCTCCATCAAAACTTAAATTCGGGTCAATATGGTACTTCCGAGTCCTTCACTGGCATTCAGATCTCTTTTTCACCCTGTATTTTCTGTTATATTTGCCACAAGATCACGATTTTGTACTTATTATAATTATTCTGAACTCTATTCCATTACAAATTCTGAAATATAGTCTAAATCCTATGTAAGTAACGTTATAATCCGAGTATTTTAAGCCTTCTCGCTTTTCCAAAACCTTCTAACTGAGCATCGTAGGATAACAAGCATTGTATTTTGAGTCGTGGATTTTGTATTGAAGGGAAAATGCCGTCAGCAAAGCCTTGACCGCGCTGTTTTTATATACCGTATAGCCGTTTATCCGTCATATTCTCTTTTTAGGGTAGGGGAAATAACCCGGGGTAACCAAACAATCCGGGGTTGGGTGGCAATGCCCCCTGGTAGTGCGAGGTGAGATCCCCTGACGAAACTTTAACAAAAGCAATACATTGGCCATTGTTGGACATGGTCAAGCTATTGTGAGCCTTACACGAAGGAAAAGTTCTTTTTAAAGGTATCGCGGTCATCGCTGTAGGAGGCTAAAAATCCTTCCAAAGGGTGGTGAGGCTTAAAAAGTTTTGAGACCCCTCTCTTAAGAGGCTAGAGTAAGTGCGCCGAGTATTAGACCCCACTTTGTTGATGATACAAAACTTGTAATAAAACAAGTAAACCAATACTATGCTAACATCAGATATTTATTCAGCTTTAAGGACAATGTTTTAAATTTTGAAATAATTGAAATTTGTGATCAAAATTGCAAAAAATATTAAAATATGGGGTTTGTAAAAAGGGAGCGCAATGTGAAAAATTTCAACTCCTGAAAAAACTGTGTGAATATCTATTTTTTTTTGTTTTGAAGGTAAGAAGGGCATGCATGCATCAGTTGCCCCTCGGTATTCGTGGACCAACTGGTAACATTTGTTGCATTGCATACGCTTTTCTCTACTTTATCATCAGCACAAAGACAGGAGCAGAATAAGCATTCCCCATCAGCATCGTTAAACTCCGTTACTGAGCAACAGACTTCTTCTCGTGATCGTATCTCATATTAGGAACTCGAGTACGTGTGGCATAAATTCAATTATAGGCTGATAAAGGTTACTGGAAATATTTAGCTCTATAACCGGAAAGATAGGAAATTTTATGCTGAATACAACTGTAGCAATCAAATTTAGAAATATCTTACCTTAAATACTGAAATAAATTGAAGAAACAACCACAAAAACTTAAAATAATTTGATAATGAATATTCTTGCGTAGATTATCGCACGTTTATGGCAGGGCTCTATAAATTCCTACGATAGTGTTTGATAATACGCTACCTTGATTTTGAGTGCCTCTGTGAGGAAGCAGCCCTTAATAATCGAGGAACCTTAGGGTCTCACATTAGGGGCCTTTACTTGGCTTTATTGATCCATGACTTATTTCATTAATGTTTCCGTGCATTGGGAAATGGACGCATGGTGAGGACTGCCATGGTGAGGACTTTTCAGTGGAGGCCCGTATCCCTACTCGGGTGTTGTGTGGAGAGCATTTCTAGGGCAGTACTCCGTCCGTCGGATGGGACCTTTAAGTGTGGTCCAATTGGAGTCTTTCCTTAAGAGTAAGTTAATACTGATGACACTTTCCCTAATAATCCCTCCCTTACCAACCTTCCCATCTAACCTACCATATAGTTCTCGAAAGGGTGTTGTACCCAGATCATAAATACAATGTTTGTAAATACAATAAATACAATGTATTATCCTAATTGTTCGAAGACCTGAATAGTCGGTCGCATCCCCTAAGAACCAACTAACGAGAAGCGCCAATAGGTTCACAGTTTAGCGTCCCATCCGATGGATGGAGTCCTACGTCGTAAAATAAGTAAATAGCTGCTTTTATAAATGTTTTTCTGCAATCGAAAAGATGGAGAGGTTGACCCTGAAGAAGACTAATATTTCCAGAAAGTCTCTAGTCCAATGTAATACTGCGACGTGAGTTTTTACATTTTGGTAGTTAATATACATCATTGTTGGAGTAAAGATTGTTTTGTTTCTGAAAAAAAGTAAAACAGTGAAAGTTATGAATACCACAGAAGTCATGTCTAACTCCCTTTTATATATTTGAAATAGTATGCTGTTGTAAGAATTTTATTTTTGTGGCAAATTCTATCATATATCAGTAATAATCAATGACTACGGTTAAATTCTATCTCGATTTCTTACTAAGGATTAATCAAACACATGTAGAACAATGTTATGAAATTCGGTACCATTAATTTTATAATTAGTTATTGACGAGCAAGGTTACGAAAAGTCACTGTTTAAGTTAGAATTTTGATTGAAAGGAATGGGTGGGAAATATAAAATAGGGATTGTGGACGCCATGTATGGGGTAGACTGTATGAAGAGCTAAAGCTGGAACTTTTTGTATAAATTGGAATGAGCTGTGAGAAGAAATGCTATAGAACTCCTAACAATGCTCGTTAACTTGCCGGGCAAATGTTCTCCACATACCTACCTACCTGTATTTGACTGAGCACCATTGCTCACGTAAGTTATTCAATATGCGAACATTTCCAAAAATTCCCACGTAAGAAAACAGTGAGAGCGTACACATATCACGTAGCAAAGCAAGCGATGGATGACTTTAAAAGGTTCTAGTGCTTTAAAGATGTATCATGCACGCTGGATAAAAGAAGATCGGTGAAGGTGGCTAAAAATGTTCTGTGGTGGGGGGCGGAGGATGAAGGGGAGGACGAAGACGATAATGGAGGGGCATAAAGGACATAGTATTCTAAGTATTTTCAGCGAGATTTTTCTCTAGTCATAATAGAGACCATTTTCGAATTATATATCTGAATTTAAGCAGCTGTAAGAAGTATTAATAAATAAATAATAATGTTAATGATTAGGGTACGAAAGCCGGACCACCAGCCTCCCCGTGGCGTACCTGGTAACGGCTTTTTCCGGGTAATGGTGGACGTCTGCGTGTGGGGCACGGTCGTAGAGAAGTAAAGGTCTGGAAACTTGCCGTCTAGGCATGTTCACTTAAAGAAGTCGTTTCCCGCGGAGGCCGATAGAGGCGCCACCTATCCAGGAGGGCAAGTCCGCTATATATTGGTATACGTAACAACAGTATTTGCGTATTAATGTACGGTGATAATGAAGTTTATCGCTGCGAGCATGGCTATTGATTTGCAACTCCATGAACATTAAACATTTTAAAACTTACTACTAGCTCTAAGGCGCTCAGTAACAAAAGTATTAGTGAATTTTAAAGTTACATTTCAGCGTCGTCTGCATACTTAGTTTTAAGCCATTGCCATCACAAAATCTATTGCACTGCGAACAGAATTAAATGGCAGTTATTTCTGAGGATTTCTTTTTCAGTTTTTTTTTCTTAGGAGTCTTTATGTGATGATGGAGTGAGTGATGTTATTCCCCTATGCTGTCACAAAAAGGATTGCCGGCGGGTGCTAGCCTTTATCCAGATTTCGCATTACCAGTCGGAGTCTTCATTACGAGGTCTTATGCGAATGTCATTATTTCTTGCAATCACTTTCAGATTTAAATATGACAGAATCGCGTAGCAATTCTCTTATTTTTAAATCGCCTATATCAGCAATGCTTGTCGTACGAATACTGCGTGTGCAACCGACGGTGTAATGAAAGGCTAAGTAGGTGACTCATTGCCGTGTACCAATCATACGAAGTGCAATTGGTAAAAATATTTCCAAAATAGAGAATGGCACTCTTGAAATTAGCCACCGTGACTGATACAAACATATACCTACCTACCTGTACAAAAAAGGTGATCCTTCAGAGAGCAGATTTAGCTATTTACTGACCTTCGAGAAAAAAAGGTACATAGTTCATGTGAAAATAATAGTGAAGTTTATAATGCTCTGATTATTTAATTAATATACAATAAATAAAGTAGCTAGTCCCTTAAAATGTTAAACATTGGAATTCACAAAAACCAACTACAATTTAGAGGCAATAAATCATTCACCACTCACAGCATTCAAAAGCTTGATAGCTACAATGACTAGGTCTTCCCTACCCCATAAATAGGAAAAAAAACTGTCATCATTGACCAGTTATAGGAATTGACTAACCACTATTCATTTTCTATGGTGCATAGACTGATTTTCTGCCAAATCACAACAACATTTCTAGTTATGTATGAGTATTAGGCATGTTCAGCGTAAACCATATCCTTAATGCCTATTTCCAATTTTGTTGTTTTTTAGACATGCCACGAAAGCGAATTGTAACCACCAAAAAGCGAATTGTGTGACCACCTGAAACCCTTCAACTTCTACTAATAAATTAGCAATAATTTATCTCTGTCATAGTGAAAACTGCTTTTTTACTCAACACCTGTCTATATATGCTACCTACGTCTTAACTTTCCATCCACCATGTACATCTCTCACATAGTCGCATACCTTTCCTTCTGAAAGACCGTTGTGAGAAGGCTGTCGAATTTGGTAGCAGTAATGAATAAGTAATTACGAACACTTATGCTTAAACATTAAATCAGACAAGCACACAGGGGAATACCAAGGAACACAGGGTCAGCGAACCTCAGCGAACATAATCAAAAACGCACACAGCTTTTTGGGGGTGGATGCAGACTCAGATCACAATTTAGTTCTTATGAAATGCGATGTTAGATACAAAAGGCTGTGTAAAAGTAAGATGGAGAGGTGGAAAAGGGGGGAACACTAAAAGCTAGTGGAAAGAAACAAAAGTGAAACAAAGGTTAAGGGAACTTTTTAAAACAATTGGAAAGATTGAAAATAGAAGTTGGGAGAGGAGAAAACTGGAAGACAACCGTTTTGTAGGATATTTTATTATCCAAGGGATGACTAGCTTTTGTGGATGCTTTAGAAAAAGTGCAGGAAATTAACTTACTTCCATTTAAACCTACCCTAACCAGTTGATTACAGTCACACAGATACATACAATGTAATTATATGGTACCTCACACGTCCACGGCATTCTTTTATCCTTCATCGGAATTATCTACAATATTTCGACGTAAATTGAAGTTGGACATAAATATAGTGATGCACGAAACTAATCTATGGAAATACATTTATACAACATTTACATTAATCAAAAAAATGGCATTTTCATCTCATCTGACGCACATGATCTGCCTTCAGTAAATGGGAATACCCACTAATTCTAGCCCTTCTGGACTGGTGGCGCCACTACGAGAATCGTGCGGTGGATTGAGGAAACGACTTCTTTAAAAGAACATGGGCTCCAATGGGATTGGATAGGGAGTTTCAGGGGGCTGGTGTGGGGCTAACCACCCCACACGCAGCTCTTCTGGTTCCAAAAAGGAAAACAGAAAAAGTCACCCACAACCGGATGGGGGCCCTAGTGAAGTTGGGAGTGGGAACAGAAATACCACCATAACGGGAGCTCGTATGCAGTGGACGGAAGCCCTAAGGGGCGACCTCCTCCACTGCCATGCTGCCAGCGAGCCCGAACGGAGGGGGTATATGGCAATGATGCACTCTTTGTGGAGTGAGATGCATCCATAACACGACCACCTATCGCAGCAGAATCTGCGCGATTATGCCAACCACCTGCGGAAAAAGGAAACTCTCCACCAACCGCCAGTTCAGAGGAACACACCACCGGCCAGACCAAGGTGTTAGGTGTAGTATTCTATCACCTTGCGACCAGACCACCCTCTCGGACACAGGCAGCCTCTCCACCGATTGAGGCGAGAACGGCACTCATGCCACAGTCTCTGCCAAATGGGGAGGAAGCTAGTCAGGCCGTCTCTGAACTACGATCGCGGTTATTAAGCACAGTATCCTATGATGAAGGACAGACAAGGCAGAGATATATCCACCGAAACATTTCTCTGCGGGGTAACCACCTTTCTCGATTGAATGGCCTCATCGACGAAATCCTAACAGAGACGTCGGACCTATGGACGGTCAATTGCGTGGTCTACGCTGCTGCCAAAATCACGGCTCACTCCCAAAAGAACACCTCTTGGGAGGACAAAGCAGAAAAAAGGCTGGAACAGTTGGAGGCCAAGATCACGCAGGCGAGACGACAGGCGTCGAGAATTCAGTGTGTGATGGAATACATCGCATCTGGGCGAGATTTCACTCCTAAAGTTCGGCGCATAGCGCGCAGCCTCAGATACAGCCATCACACACTGAATAAAAGCGTGCTGCTCACCACTAAGCAGCACGCGGTCGATAGAGTACGCGCACTCACCACGGCCCGGAAAAAACTCCTCAAGAGGAGCAAGGCCGTGAGGGAGAACTCTACCTTTCTCCTTCACCCGTTCTGTCTCTTTCGGCCACCTCCGCCTGTCGTTGAATCTCCGCCAACCGTCCAAGAGGTTGAACGTTTCTGGAAGGAAATCTATGAAACGTCGAAGCCATTCAATGGAGACACTCCGGCCCTAGGCGTCTTTATAGAGTTCTGTGACCGCAACCTACAAGATGTGGATGGACCTCTTTTAGTCACATAAAGCGACGTGAAGAAGTCCTTTTCTGGCAAGAAGAACTTCTCGGCTCCAGGAATGGATACCGTGAATAACTTCTGGTGGAAGAAATTTACTTCCACCCACCAACACCTCGCCAGAATCTTCACGTCTTTTCTGATGGGTAGAGAAACAATTCCACCTTGGCTGACTTAGGGACGCAGGGTTCTAGTACCTAAGAAGGGAGACTTATCCAATTCAAAGAACTACCGCCCTATAACCTGCCTCAACACCGTATACAAGGCGTTCACGTCTATCTTGAGCGACCTTATCCTCCACCACGTACAGCCAGTGTGGTAGGAGGTGTACGAGTAGAGGGGCTCAAAGCGGGGAATCACGGGAGGCAAGGACAACCTGCTCATTGATAGGTGCATATGCCAGGATGCCATACGGCATAAGCGAAACCTATCAATGGCCTGGGTGGACTATAAGAAGGCCTTTGACACCACTTCGCACGAGCTTTTGATTGCTATGCTGAAGTTGATGAAAGTCCACCCAGAGGTTGTGTCCTGCATCCAACGCATGTTACTACTCTGGAAAACGCGCTTCGTTCTGAATTAAGGCAAGCGGTCAGTTTCCACAGAGTTGGTAACATAATACCGTGGCGTTTTTCAAGGCGACAGCTTGAGCCCCTTACTGTTCTGTATTTCCCACTTAACCATGTCTTTTCGGCTGCGACAAGGTAGAGGATACATGTGTGGTGTTCCAGTTGATAGGAAGCATAAGGTCACCCATTGAGGGCAGCGGACGAAACCGATCTCGACTTCGACCCGTCATCCGACGGAAGCGACAATGACACGACCATCTCGTCATTGAAGGCAGACGTCCTCAAGCTCTAAATAAAAAAAGTCGAGCAGAAGGCCTTGCTCAAGGTGCATACCGATAAGCCCATGCATTGATGTTTCTATCGAAACATCGAAAAGCATGGGTTATCGGAGCAGCTGACGTTTGCCTTCCTACGCTTCGCCGGTCTGAAGTCCGAGACCGAGGGTTTTTTCCTCGCGTGCCAGAATGGTGTCATAAACACAGTCGTGTACCGCCGAATTATATTCAAGGCGGAGGTCGCGGACACAAGATGCAGGGCGTGCCGAGCCCAGCCGGAGACTGAGTCACCTTCTCTCCGGCTGTAGTTATTACGTCAGGTCAGCGTATCTAGCTCAGCACAACGCGGCCCTGCGGGTGTTATACTTTCACTTTCGACACCATTATGGCATCTACGAAACACCTGTGCTGTCCTATGCCCCTGGAGATATTGAGTCCGTCCTGGAGAACGATAAATGTACAATCTGGTGGAATTACTCCTCCACCACCAGGCAGTTGGAGGCGACCAAGCCTGATGTCGTTCTCCTCGACCACCTCACACGCTCCATGTTCGTGATCGAGTTTTCGGCTCCGGCTGAAACGAAAATGGATGCGAAGGAGGTGGAAAAACGGACGAAATATCAAAACCTGCTTGTCGAACTTCGACAAATGTACCCCGGACACTCTGTGAAACTAGTGGTCCCCATCATAGGTGTGCTCGGTGGAGTCAAGGGCTCGCTGCTAAATAACATCAAGTGCATTCCGTCCTGCGTGGCACAGGCGGAATCACTAGTTGCTCGCATGCAGAAGGCCGTCATCCTGGGGTCACTCCGTCTACTGCGTACACATGACCCGACAGCAGCGTAGCCACTCATCCGATGGGCGTCGGACGTGACCACGATTACTGCCCAACCCCTCTCGAGTCTCCGGCCATTAAGACGGCAATGAAACCTGATGCTTGCCGGGGACTCGGAGGGAAGTGATACAACTTTAACAAAGAATTAATTAATATAATATAATGTTGTATTGTGTTAATAAATATATATTATGTTCAATAATGTTAATAAAATTAAAAATAATAATGTTTGGTAATATAAATGACAACAAATTGTTTTTAATGGCTGAAATTCGCAATAATTTACAAAATATTAATTTAAATATTTATGGCTTTAGCTTGAATTTTTTGTTTCAATCACTGCGCTGGAGACTCCTTCGCAACGGAAGGTTTTTTTCTATTCTGTAAAAGTTTTTGCTATAAAAAATTAAAGTAATACATTTATTTGCGAAATAATGCGAACTACAAACAGTTAAATTTCTGACGCGATCTATGAGCACATATGCCTGTGAAATCCCGCGTAAAACGGCTTGTTTTTTATGCAAAATATCTCGAAAATTCTGCGGTTAGTGGCTGATATTTTGATATAATTTGGAAGATGAGATCTTTTTAATCATAATGATGTCGAATTCATGGAATTTTATGTGAAGTGATGTGTCGTTCAAACTACCTTAAGGCGGCTGGAACGATATTTGTCTATGCACAGATTTGCGTGAAACTTTGCTGCGTGTTCTTTGCATATTTTAGGTATCTATAGATAAAAGTAAAAAAATACCGTTTTCGTTTTTTGGCAGTTCATTGCTATTTTGTCCTTATGCAATGGTCTTATGTTACATGAAATATATTTCCTAATAATTCGATTACATATTTACAGGTTTTCTTCTTAAACCTAAATAATACATTCCATATAATTATAATGGTTGCTAACAAACTCAAAGGTAAATAGCACTTTCCCGGCGAATAGTGTGAGTAAACTCTTCTCGGGCTCTCCACCGGTTAAAACTATTCATAATTGCCGACGTTTCGAGAGACGACTCGTCAATCATTCTCAAGGCAAGAAAGACATTCTTGCCTTGAGAATGAGTGACGAGTCGTCTCTTGAAACGTCGGCAATTATGAATAGTTTAAACCGGTGGAGAGTCCGAGAAGAGTTTACTCAAATACCAAGGTGTTGATCACCTCCGAGTCAAAAGTTTGAAAAGAAAAATAATTTTCTTAATTTCGAATACCGTACCGAAAACTATCAATGCCTCAAATCACAACATGCTTAAATGAAAGGAAAAAAGTTAAATATAATTCTTATATCATTTGCATTTCTGCATGCATGGTGAGTTCCACCGAATAAACAGATGTAATTAAATGAAATGTCCATGCATTTTAAGGGATCAGAATTCCACTGAAAAACCACCGCTGCCGGGATTAGAATCAAGATACTGAAGGTGGGAAGTTAGTGTTCCAGCCACCAAACCAACACTATCCTCGTTAGTTCTCTGTTATTTGCGGCATCGCATTATTCTTATGGCGTGTAATGAATTTTAGAAATTTGAATTCATGTGGAGTTGACTTTAAAATTGAAGGAAACTATACCTTATATATTCCTATGAGAGTGCTGCTTTGTTCAAAACTATTTTTAATTGGCTGTAAAATTTTTATAATCCCTGGAGCGAGTAAGAACGCATACAGAGCCACAATTCAACTCTGTAGATTAGTGCATACAATGTAATAACGTGTTCCTTTATAATGGCTATCCATTCGTGGCTTTATTTCCTCAAAAGTAATTATTTGAGACGACCGGATTTCTGAGTTTTCCTCAACATCAATGATTGTTAATTAATTAAATAAAAGTGTGTTTTTCTGTTATTGATAGAAGGATACTCTATAAATTTTGTAATTGATAATAGATATCCGATAATCTATAATAAAAATGTGTATTATCTCACGATCTAAATCTATCTAAGTAATGGAATTCCATAAATAAAGTCTAACTCGTAGAGAACTATGTGGTTATTTCGCTGAAAAATTCATTTGATTGTGCTGGTACACACGTGGGATTAGAACCAAGACCCTGGAGTTAGGAAGTTAAAGCTAAAGCCACCAAACCAACGCATTGCCCGTCTAAACTAATTACAGCGTCGCATTATTCTTATACTAATGTGTAATGCATATTTATATGCTCACTGTTTTTGTAACTGATAGGACAATGCTGATCCGTGATAAAATAGAGCCTTCCAGTTGAAGTTATTCGTTCCATCTACTGCAGGATTTTCTCGGCTGTTTTCCTCCCTGCAGTTGGCATTCAGACCTTCACAAAGGGGCTCTAATGAGTAAGACGTTTGGTCAGCACCTATTCCGCGAAAAATGAAACATCAGTGTCTCGTTTCCTTTCGCCGTATGTTCTCGATATTGTTAATGTTTGAATTTCAGCAACCTCTGAAAATCCGGGCGTTGCAACCAGAATTTGCTTCATTTTGTTGTCACATCGGTGTTATGGTGAACCTTGTAAAAATTAGAATGCAGCGGAACATATACGAAGTCGGTGTATTGTTGAACTCGGAATTCAGCGATTTGCTACTGTTAGTGAACGAATGCTTTACGCATGGTTATGACTGTCTTGGTTACATCGAATAAAAGCAGGTGTTCGTTATTAATACCCGACAAAATTTGGGTAAATAGACCAATTTAAAATTTGTAAGTTTCGACTTCTTTCAAATGCTATGCTCTTTTAATTTAATTGATCTTGTTAATTGCGTTATGCATGACCCTAATAAATCTTAAAGCGAATGTTATAAATGCACAAAAGTTATGTGTTCTAACGTCCTTTAAATTAAAAAAAAATACTTTTGCGAGACTTTAATATTTTAGCTAAATTATGGAATACCTATATAAATTATAATTATTGGCGAAAGTTGACATGATATCCAGATTTATTTGTTAGGATTAATCAAAGGAGGTCACTCACATGGAGGAAAGTGCTACCAAATCCTGTGCCATTTTTTATAATTAGCTATGGATTAGTAAAGCTATGAAAATTCAGTTTTTAAGTTAGAATTTTGATGGAGAGGGCAGGGTGGGGAGAAGAATAGGGAATATGGCCACCTTGTAGGAAGTAGAATGAATGAAGACCTGAAGATGGAACTTTTTGGGCAAAAGAATGAGCTGTAGGAGATACAGAGTTAGAGAGTGTTATAGAACTCCTGACATTGTTCATAAACTTGTGGGGTGAAGGCTCTCCACATACCTACCTACCTACCTGTATATGACAGAGCACCATTGCATTGCTCATGTAAGGGATAGAAAAATTTCGCAATGAATACGCTCCCCGATCTTCAGTTATGGAAGGCTGCCAATTGAAAAATTATATCAGGTTTGAGGTTTCATTCCTAGAAAAGGTACCTCAAGGGTCTTTCAAGATTATACAAATACTGGTACTATTTTGCATGTACAATGTACTTTTACCATACAGTAGTTTGCTCTTAAGAAAAAATTAGTTCACCATTGAAGCTAATGGTGTAATGCATCGTGACACAAGACGCTCTAATGACCCAGTGGATAAAAGCCGCTCACCTCGCCATATGCTATCGTATCAAGTCCACGGACTTCCATATGAATTCACCTACTTATAGCATCCGTATGCGCTTAGAAATATCTTTCGTGCATTTATCCATAATTTCCTTGTGTTTTATTCCGGGAGGGTGGTTATGCAGGAAAATCGCATGCTAACATTTTCTCCTCCATCCATCCTAAACTGAATTCCACTAGAAAATCTCCGAAAAATTGCATTTTTACATAATAGAATTTTTCCCACCCTTTATCCTGCACAGAATTCCACTGTAAAATATCCTTCACTGTTGGTATTCGAACGCAAGCCCTCGGAATAGGAAGCCCGATTCCTCCAACTTACCCACCAATCCTATTAATGGCACAGACATTATTTCAGTGGCCGGTCGCTTCCGTAAAATAACCAGCAAATCAACGTTCGTATGACTTCATTTTTTTATCACATCCGGACACTATTAAAATTAATTAATTTATAAAGACAATGAGAAAACTTAGTAATTTTCCATATTTTGTTATTGATACCTGACCGGCTTCAGTGATTTTGCATAATTTTTTTATCTTTGGTAATGATGTAAAAACATCGAAACCGGGCCTAAATCAATAATGAAATCATGGAAAATTAGTAAGTGTTCTACACTTATCCTCGTTATGAGAGAATTCCACAAAGTAAACGTCGCCTACAATTGACTCTAACGGTAAGAAGCTTCTTTCGAGCGGTTTCCATAATTTTATTCCGCGTATTTTCCGGTAGCAAACATGTATTTACTCTCTATTATGGTTGTGATTCATATTATTCATTCCACGAATCCAATACATCGTTGCATGTACTTCTTGCGCGTGATTCGTGTGCTTGAAAAAAAAGTACGGCCAGTGTCTCAGTGCTGTTAGATCCCGATTATTATATTAAAACTGAAGAAAAAAAATAATTCCGGTTTTCGTGGATTAATTTTTCTCGTGGGGTGGCGCCGGAAAAAATCGCATCTTCGCACATAATTCTTCCCTCCATTCACTCCACGCCGTTGGACACGTTCCTTCACTCGATCCCTCCTCCCCCTTCATGTACATACTACTCCTCTCCAATCCTTCTCCTCCCTCTCACCTCCCCTCTTTTAACCTCCGTTATCACCATCCACCGCCATGATAGCGTGTGCTGAGGGAGTTTGGCCTCGTTTAAAGGAAGAGAGGCCGACGACCGTTTGCTCTCGTGGGAGGGAGGGGGGAAGAGGAGGAAAGATGGGAGGAGAGAAGAGACACAGGACGGACAGAATGGAGAAAGAGGAGGGAAGGAAACGGATAAGGAGAGGGAGAGGAGTGGGGAGAGAAAGATATGGGAGAGGGAAAAATGCATTGATTCCTCTGGTTACACGAAATCCAATGGGAACGGAATTCATCTCGCAAAACTGAAGTGAATGTTTAACCGAGTCAAGTTAAGCATAATGGATTATCCAAATCAATAGATCGCCAGAAACATGCATCTGGGATGAAAATTTAAATTTATTTTAGTTTCCTTAAATTATGATGCACGGACTTCGAGTATAAACAAACATACAGCCTTCATTAAAAACATGAATATATTTTTTACAGCTAATTCTATGAGTAATTCGCTGTCTCTTAAGCCCTCCAAATCTGAGAACACTATGCGCCAAACTTCAGCAGATTTTGTAAAAGCTACCTCAGAACGAATAAGTGAGGGTGGTACATTAGTTGGGACAATTTCCCTGAATATGACGCGTAACCGAATGACTTAGACAATTGAACATTCTCTTCAAGGTGATTGTGATGGATGTTAGCCAGGCCCACGTAAATGTTCTCCCTCACTCATGCAGAAGGCCAAACCCAGCCAGCCGGTCGGTCGGAGAGAGAACCTCCGAGTGAGACCGTGGGGTGGCAGCACCAGAGCAGAGCGGCCTCTGCCACCTTCCGGGAAAAATTGCCACCGTTTGGTCTTCTCCGCCGCCGTTTTCTCTTCTATGTTAGCAGCGCCCTCCTCCGTGGTGGATCCATTCCTCCCCTTGTGCTCTTTTTCTCCCCCACTCCATGCACTTTCCTCTCCTCCCTCTCCTCCTCTCCGCTTGGGCCCTACTTCCTCGATTTTCCCTCCCGTCTCTCTCGGTCGCTCGGTGTGGTTGGTTGGCTGCCTTCGGGAAAGGGAGCTTAGAGTGAAGGGGAACGGGGAGGGTGAGGGGGGAAGAGGGAGGAAAGAATCGTGATGGAGGGAGGAATTTGGATTTTTGTGTGTGGAAGGGGAGTGGGTTTATTTTTTGGGGTTCGTTTCGGAGAGTTAGGGAAGGAGAGGAGGTGCACTAAGGGAATGCCCGTTCGTCCCAGTCGGAAAAAAGTATTTGTGCGATTCTTAGCGTTTTAACGCATGGGACTAATTGTGCAGGAACATTTTTATACTTTAAAATGTAGGGGGCATGTGGGAAGGGTGTTCGTGAACATGCACGGTTGTTATAATCCATGTCTGTCCTTTGGATTTTAAGGCCCTGAGTACAAAAAGGGAGTTGGGCACCTAGTGAATAAAATAATGAATAAATAAATAAAAAAATAGTTAGCCAACGGTGTCACAGAATAGGAAAAAAGACGGTATTTATTCGTATCCAAATGGTAATGATTATTTTATTTTATTTATAATTCATTTATTATCATCATCCTTTTAAGCCTCAAGTTAAAACACAGCCTCAAGGGCCTTTTACATCAGGAATTGTAATTTAACAGCAATGGACAAGCGCAGGCAACCATGCCCTCGGAGATGAAAAATCCTCCCCAGGCGGGATTCGAACCCGCGAGCCCTTCGGGTTAGTAGTCAAGGAAGTTACCCCGCCGCCACCACCAATTAACAAATAACATTCTAATATTAACGTAAAAGAAAAACAAACCCGGTGTGAGGCCCCCAATAGCGCATACGCCCCAGGCATACGCCAGGTTATATGGTCTTATTGCAGTTACTGGTTATAGCTATATGATTTGGTTTGTCTTGAAAGTGGGAAGAAATAAACTGCAGCGGGTAGAACAAACTGGTTCCCTGGGTAGCTTCTTGGAGGAAAATCGACACAGTAGCTGGGATATTGGGAAAAAAATTGCGTTAAAGGATGAAGAGGCTTTCACAAGTGGGAGACAACTGATGACTAGGACACTTGTTTGGGAATGCAATGAAAAGATTGGCGAAGAGTGTACCGTTTACGGTGCAGAAACCTCCATTGGTCAACAAGCACGTCAGTTGACGTCACCCAAGGTGGTTGATTGATTATTTGGGGGATACCACGGACAACTGAGATCATGATCATTTACTCTTCGAAGGATTGGTGTATACATAAGTTGGTGAGGTTATCGGGTACCTATATGGGGAACGGAGGAAAGAAGGAAGGAGAGAAACCCGGCGTCGGCTTTAGCTTACCCTTTACGAAATACGTCAAAGGGGTCCATCCGCTGAGGTTACGATTTACGTAATTAAAGTGCTCTCCACAGACTTCTTCTTTTATAATAATAATACCTTTATCATACAAAGATTATGTGTACAAATACGTTACAATGATATAGGATTCGTCAGACAAGAAAATAAATGAATATACACCCAATAAAAAAAACGTCCAATGTCAGGACAAAAGTAAAGTCAAGGCCGACAATGGGTATATGTACATCATGTACAGTGTAACATAATTAACTTATAATTATATGTCTATCTTTTTAACTTTCAAAGGATTCATTGACACTATAACATGACAAATCCAGTAAGTGGGTCTTCAGTCTCAAGCTAGAAGTATTTGTGCTTTCTGCATCCTTAATTTTCTTAGGTAGATGATTGTAAAGGCGTGTGCCCATTGCCCAAGGACCATTCAATGTAAGTGAGCGCGAGTGGTGATCAACATGTATGTCCTGTTTTTTTCTTGTGTCATAAACATGAATATCCTGATTGTTTATAACTTGGTCCATGTTTTGTTTCATAAATACAATCACATTGTAAATGTAAACACGGGATGGTGAGCATATTTAACTTTTTAAAGTAGGTTTTACAGGATGTTCTAGGACTTAAATTAAGCTTGTTCTAATCTCTCTTTTGCAGAACAAAGATTTTTTTTCAAAAGTGATGGGGAAGACCCCCAAAGTGTAATGCAATATGTTGCTCTGCTGTAAAAGTAGCTGTAGTAAAGCATCAGTAGAACATTGGTAGAAACAGAAAATTTCAAAAGGCGAATTCAGTGCAGTGCCGAGAACAGCTTAGGAATTAAATCTGACGCATGAGAATCCCATTTCCCCGTGTCTTGAAGAACTAATCCCAAAGTTTTTGCACAGTGAGTTTCGTTCAGGTGAATGTCATGCAAATTTAAACTCAGTTTACGATTGTTTTGGATCTTATTAAATAGTACCAGCTGAGTTTTACTGGAGTTTAATTTTAGTTGGTTAATACTGCACCAATAAGCTGAATTATTTAGTAATTGCTGCGCATGATCATTTAAAGAATCTATATTACTTCCACAAATAAATAAATTTGTGCCATCTGCATAGGTAACATTTATCTCATTGTTGTCACTCCCTAAGGTTAACAAATCATTTATAAATATAATGAATAAAATAGGTCCAATTAAAAACCCCTGAGGAACACCTTTCGTGATTGGTAATGCATCTTAAATGTATTTTGCCCCATTTGTGCTGATAAATGTTCTCTGAAATCTTTTTATTAGGTAATATTGTATCCAATTACATTCTTATTCCCAACTTCCCACATTTTTCCAAGAGCAAACCATGATTAACCTCATAAAAAGCTTTCGTGAAGTCAAAAAATAAACCTCAAGTAATTTTTTTTTCATCTTTACAATTTAAGATAGAATTTACAACTTGAAAGAGGGCAGCTGTAGTAGATCTCATTTTCCTGTATCCCCATTGTGATTCGGATAGTAAATTGTTTTGTTCTAAATATGGTATTAAACGATTTAGGTGTATTCTCTCAAAGAGTTAAGAAAATTGAGATAGCAAGGAGATGGGTCTATAGTTCCTAAGATTATTTAGTTCCCCTTTATTTTTATATACAGGTATCGTTTTACTTGTTTTTAGTGCATCAGGAAAAATACCCTTGCAAAGACCAGTTTAATAAAAACAAAGTGATCGCCTCTCTACAGTAACAAAAAATGTAGCCAGGGAAGCCAGGGAAGATTTTTTTCCTAGATTCTGTATTGCTGTGAATAATTCCTTTTCATTGCAAGGGTAGAGGAAGAGGCTATTAGTTGGACCATTGCTAGTTAAGACGGTATGATTATATGGGGCTATATTGTTTATTGAATTATCAGTAAGCCCCAAAATTCCCTGTTTATACCATTACTCATAGCTCTAGGTTCCATGGTTGGTGCTCCCTGGTGGTTTTCAAGTACTAACGGTAAATGCCGATATTTTCCTTTACTAAGTTCTCTATTGACAATCCTCCAAGCCATCTTAGTCGTATGAGATGCAGTTGCTAGTAGGGAACTATTATAAGATGTTTTCGCCTTATTTATAAGATACCTGTGAGATTTTTTGAGCTTGGCTAAAGTGGCAGTGGTTTCTGGGTTCCTGTTTTGTTTTTTAACTTAGGATAACATTTTAAACTATTTTAATAGTTGAAATATTTCATCAGAGACCCATTTTTTTCTTGGATTACTTGCACGCTGTTTTTTCTTTCTGATAGTTGGAATCGCCCACTCTACTATATTTAAAAACTTTGTGTAAACATTTTCAAAAGCCACATCAAAAATCTTAGCATTGAAGACATCCTTCCAATCTTGATTTTTTAACAAAAAGGAAAAGTATGACGTGTTGTCCTCACTAAAAGTTCTACTATCGTTATAAATTGGTTTATTGTTTGATGTAATTGAGTTGAGCTTAAAATCCCCGATTAAAGAACAGTGATCAGAGAGTCTCAACTCCATAATCTTGGCACTTACAGTATGCTTATCAATATTAGTGAATATATTGTCAATTAAGGTGGACGAGTGAGATGTGATCCTGGTTGGCTCTGAGATTGATGGGACCATGCCGTAAGAATAAAAAATCTTTTTAAGTTGACACCCTCTACCATTGACCGATGCCATATCACAGTTGAAGTCACCAGTTAGGATTACTTTGCCCTGATTTATACAAACTTCTTCCATAATAAGTTCCAACTTTTCAAGGAAAATATCAAAATCGCCATCTGGTGAACGATAAACAGTAACAATTATCAAAGTGTTTAAAGTTTCAAGTTTCACTAAACAGCTGGCACATTCAAAGATTTTTTCCTCACAGACATTCCAGCTGAGACCCTTGCAAGCTACTACATGATTGTTGCGGGTGTATATTCCCACACCACCACCTCTATATTACACCCTAGAATTTGAGGTTATTAGCTTATAGTTCGCAATATTACATTCTTTTAGTTCTAACTCATTAAGCCAGTGTTCTGTGACACACAGAAAATCCGGCAATACTTTGCACAAAGACACTTGTATTTGATTAGTTTTATTTTTCATGGACTGCATATTTGCATATAAGAGTTTAAGTTTCAACTTATCATGATCTTTACGTCCTATCCATGATCGCTGGCACGGCGAGCAATCTGAAAAGAATACCTATTCACTTGCACATGCTCCGGCCAGAAAGCGTGATCAAGTAGCATGTCTTCGTACGTCACCGGCGCCGATATTCTAAAAGACGCGTAGTTCCCTTTGGCTACAATACTTTGAACATGCACTTCACTTGTTAATTTTCCACTTACGTATTCCTTCACCTCGTCCACGGTCGTTTTTGACGAAAACGCCACACATGTAGATGTACTTCTCTTGGGATCCCGTAGAGAGAATTGCCAGTGTCCGCAGATTTGGCACTTCCAATCACAGGTTGGGCCCTACGTCGCATCTTCTTGTTTTTAACCTTTACGTAGCCATTCTCTTCTCCGATCTCGAGGTCTTCCGTCGAACGTTTTTCTCGCTCATCAGAACTGGTTGCCTCCGGCATATTCACTTTGCTCTCGCCTTGCTGTTGCCGTGGCTGTTGCTGTTTGATGCTGTTCGTAGCCACATGTTTTTGTTTGTAGCCCTTGTTGTCTTCGATTTTCTGACTTGAGGATTTCAAACTATTAGTATTCCTAGCCGCAGGAGCAGTTTTTCACAGGATGAAACCGAATTGGCTGGAGTTTTCTCCTTCAATTTTCTTTCCTTCTCCACCATACAAAGGGTATGGATTGCACTGAAAAAATCTCCGTCATTACCGGGATTAGACACCTAGCCTTCTACTTGAATAACCACTACTTATGACGTGTTTTATAATATTTCATAGTGAAATTAACCACTAGAGGTACTCTTGCAACCTCGTGAACATGGTCCCCTTATAATATTTTGGTTATTTGCCGATTTGCTTTGACTGATAGTTAATATTCCTACTTTTTAAAATAATGGTTAATACTCCTACTCCGTACTACTCTTTTTAAGATTAAATTATTTATCATATTTCCATAAACTATCTCTTCTGCTCAGCACACTTTCAATCTTTTTTCATAGCGTAATTTGAACAGTAACCCTATTTTTTGCGCTAAAAGCATTGTGGCGGAAAACAAAACACATATATGAGTCCCTGAAATAACAATATTCCGTCATAATAAATTTTTTCAACTGTTTTTTTTTGTTTTCCCGAGATGATGTTATATTCAGTAGATACAATGAATCTCTATAGCCTCTTATAAGTGATGGGGAGAAAATGTTACTAATTCCTTTTATTTAACTTTTCTGGTGCCTAGGAAGAAGTGGAAGATACACAGTCAGACGTAAACTCCTGAAATGCTGTTTCCCTGCAACGTTGGAATTCTATGTTCAAGTAGGTATGCATTAATTTTTCTTGGGAGACTGCTCTATCGTCAAATTTTAAATAATTCGACAAACATATTTCCACAAACAGGACTGTTACGATGTCCAAAAAATGATTCTCTATTCCTGCGTTCACTTATGGCATGTGAAATGGCAACTAAATTTCTCCGCAATAACCGTTTTTGAAGTATTGATTTGCAAATAATTATTTCACAGGATTGTTTATTGCTTTGAAAGTTGTCTTTAAGTGCTCATTCATAATGTCGTTGATCATCTTCGTCAAGGGCTGTTCACTAACTCTTCCATGAGATTGTGCCAGTACCTTGGACCAGTTCCAATATCGAAAATATTTACGCATTCTTATGGACGTGATGACGTAAATTTTACGTGTAATTTTTCCATTGACTGCTGCCGTAACTGAAGTACGTTCCGATACGTAATTCAGAGTGGTTTCGTAGGTTCTCCATAAGTTAAGGGCATGACGACGCACCATAAATCAGTTTACAGAGTAAGTATATCGATGGACTCTTACGCGGGTTTCACATGGGTCCAGAGCGGATGCGGAATGCGGAACGCGGGAATGCATCTAGCCAATCACAAGCAATGGAGTCACAGAAAGGTGGAGTGTGATTTACTAGATTAATTTCCATGTTCCACATTCCGCACCCTTTCCGGATCCATGTGAATCCCACTTTATGAAGTTAAGTGCATAGCAACGATCCTCCAATCAGGGTGCAAGAATTACGAATGCTTAGTATTGTAGCCAATACGAGATAGGCTGTTCAGAATATTGAAACGCACTCCTTGGTTACCTGCCGTGAATGTCAATACCGTATGTTAGGAATTCGACATAGGAACCAGTCCCTGAAACTTATGGCGCTTTCCCTAGTACTCCCGCGCTACAAAAACCGATTTAGAATTACTCTTTCCTTCTTCAGCTCATATGGCCATCTCTCCAGCCGTTCTAGCAATCCAATATGCCCTTTCTTTCCTCTTTATTTCTATTTCCCTTCCCTCTTCGTAAGTAACTCTCTAAAAGCCACCCTTCTGTTTATCCCATCGTAGATTTGAAGAAAAGCGGAAGATTAGAGATTTACCGATAAAGTATGCCGTAAAAATAGGATATTAAAAGCTTATAGATCTGAATAAATCTTTCAGTCTCATTTTTTTAAAACCTAGATCGATGTCCACGGAATGTCTTCCGAAACATCTACTTCTTAAGCTCACAAACTCTGTCGTCTTTGAGTCCTAACTTAGGTGATCTCAAGCCCTAAATTCTTCTCTGCGAAGTACTGTTCTCTTCATATCCTGATAGCTCTTCCTTCCAGTATCAGTCTTTATTCGGCCCTAGATATCTGTCTCTTTATTTTCCTCCTCAAGGATGTTTCTAACTATTTTTCTTTCTATTACGTTCCTGGCATCACTTTATCTCAGCTTGGGCCCAATCAACCCTGTTCTTTTAAAACTGATCATATCAGGCTTGGCATCTTGAAAATGATGGATATCCATGTTGAGAAAAACCAACTTTGTAATTTACACAAACTTTATTTCGCTGGCACGATGCGTGTTCTTTTGGTGTTTGTGGGTCTCCATGTGGAGATTCTCATTTATATTTGTTCTATAGTTATTGTTAATAGTATTGTACTGTTAGGGGTAGTTTTTTGTCGGAACGCTTCTTCTCTGCTTACCCATCGTGAAACTTCTCGTTTTTCACCCAATTTTTCTCTTCACCCCAGAATGCTTCCAACCCCTCTTCATTTCGTCCATCGTGTCTATTTCATTCATCCTCACTCTACTTGCCTCTCACTCTACTCCCTATAGCGATTTAAATCTCGATCATGCCCTATTTATGTGTAACAAAGCGAATCTTTTACTATTGTGCTCTTGGCTCACTATGAGTCTAACATAAGTACGTGCTTATTTATTCTATTGGTTTGTTTAGGTTCTTGAGGAAACGCACTGTAGTACCATTGGCAATTTGGACCTACCATCCCTCCCCTCTTCATTTTTCCCTATCATTTCAATGTTTGTCTATCATTTCATAGTCATTAATTCAAAGATTGGTTTATATATACAGCTCTCCTCTCGACTTTCCTATCAGCTAATCATTTTGTTCGCTCATTAGTCTTAATTTTTACGTCCCTAACTTGAGTCGTGTATTCTATTTCTTTTTCTTTTCGGTATTTTTTCCAAGCGGTCGTTGTGTCTCAGAACTGTTACTCAGTTCGTCAATTGAACAAATGTTTAACGTTACTACACTGGAAGTACCTACTACTAGGCACCCAAGTAGAGATCGCGATTCCACTGAATAATCTCCGCTCTTGCCGTTGTTGGAACTCGGGCCCTCGAGATAGGAAGCCAGTATTCAAGCCACCTGACCAACCTAATCATCTTCTTTACCTCAGATTTAACTTGAAATCTATGAAAACGGCCGCATAATTCTACCATTTCAGTTATTATTATTAAGGTAATCTACCGGTTAAGGTATGTTTTAATAAAATCGATTGTTGGAAAGTTTACTTGGGGGAATTTAGACATAATAATACAACAAGTACTTAGTTGATTCCACAAATTTATTTTCACTCGACCGGTCTCAACCTTCACAGGTCATCCTCAGGAGACTCCTGAGGATGACCTGTGAAGGTTGAAACGGGTCGAGTGAAAATAAATTTGTGGAATCAACTAAGTACTTGTTGGTATCACTAGGTTTTAATGGGAGGAATTAAAAAAACCTCGTTTTAACGGTCGCACGCCCCCATATCCGTACATAATGTTTTCCTTCATCTCAGAATGCGTCCTACCTCTCTTCATCCCGTCCATAAATCCTATTGCTTTCTTCCCCTTCCCCTCTTACCCAATATCCTCCCCTCTATCACGGTCTTAAGAAACCCTTCGCCACTCATTATTACCTCTTCCAACTACCTACTCTGCCTCCTCCTAATCTCATCCAAAAGTTTCCTTTCCTCACCAACCATACCAAGTATTTTCTTGTTTGTCTTCCTTTCCACTCACCGCCCCTTCTCCATCCTCATGCACACACACATCTAGAAAGCCTGTAGCCTACTTTCGTCTTCTTTTCTCAGAGTCACATTTCTGCTCCCGACAACTCTGCACTCTAATATCATGCTCTTCACCAGTCTCTTCTTAATATTCTTGATCTACTTAACTCTTCGCCAGCCCCTTTTAAGTACCCTTACCCTAGTTCACCATCATCAGCTCCCTCCTATTGCTGAACACTTCTTTCGCTAACGCAATTCTCCTCCCAATGTCCTTTCTACTCTGCCCATTTTCTTCTAATATATGTACCACCCAAGTAATTAAATTGCTCTTCTTGCTATACTTTCTCCCCCTCCCCTAGTTTTATGACCAACCTCGCTTTCTTTCTGTCCAATGCTCCATCTCCGTCCTCCTCCACACCCTCATTCATATCCTTACATTCTGGACCAAACACGTCGCGTACCATTTGCGATTTCTACCTCCCCATCCATTCTTCCATGTCTTTCTCCCTGCCTCGTTTCCCGTCGCCAAGCCGAGCGGGCCCACCTACAAACGCCTCCTTTCCCTTCCCATCGGTTTGTGGAGGGCGTTTTCTAGCCGCGGAGCACCTCGGGAAGGATTATGCGGGAGAGGAGGAGGTTGGTCTGGAGAAAGCCGCGTAGGAGGAGTACCACCTACCCGCTCGGTTGGGAGTCGTACGCGGCAGACGGGCTGGCGCTGCACGAATCGAGTTCTGGCTGGCCGACTTCTCGGAGATCTAGAAAAACGAGTGGTTCCGAGCGGTGCTTACTGAAATGGTAGACTTCGCAAAGACTATGGGGGATGTTGCAATCATTCATGTCGACGAGGGAGGTACTGTCAATGATAAAAAAAGCGTTCGCTTTGGCTGGGCCTGAGGTAGTATAATTTGATTTACGGCCGAGTATTTAACTAATAATGCTTATCAAGACTTCTATTAATTGGAGAAACATACCGGTTAGGGTGGATTTTTGATGGATATTGGGGAACATTAATAAAATATATTCCTCATAGTTGTGTAGTGTGCTTGGCAATAAATCATCTAATGATCTCAAATATGCAATCCAGATGTCCCTGCGCTGACCGCAGAAATTAACAATTTCCTATAAAAAAGGCCTAAAAATTGGAAAAAAGTCAAGTGATCCAAAGCGGCATCTTAATGGTATGACGTCACCGCACGGTTTGTTTCTCCACTATAATTTTATGTCAACAAAAAGGATCAAATAATACTCTTTTATTATCTTCCACAAAGGAAATGTAAACGATTATTTTCGTCCCATTAGGATAAACCAGTTAAATTTAACATGAAATTACGTCGTATTACTGGCAGCGATACCGTTGTGTGACGCCATGAACTGCATTTTCCATGAAGTGGTTCTTTTTTTACGCCGCCTAGCGCGCGAAAGTTTTCACAAGAAATATTTTTTTACGAGCGGACGTAGGTTTGCACTTTGTCCGAAGATTCTACTCATGATACTACTGGACTGACCGTTAGGTTATCGTTTTTAGAAAAGCAAAGAAGAAACAGCAAAGGAAAAGTCTGTACCCTCATAATTCCTTGCCAAGAGGTTTCCGGAGACCCGCCAAAACGTCCATTCTCGTTAAATCAAAGCTTTTAAATTGCACTTTCATTCCCGTTGGTGTGAGAAACCTAACCCATCCCACGCATAAATCGTCATCATTGTAAGAAGCCACTGAGGAAACAGCAAGGGGTCTAACCCCAAAGGAGCGTTCCATGTATCCTAATTTGAATACTATTTAATTTGCAATTCCGAATTTTTTGTGCTTTTTGTTGTGTGCTTTGATAAACTTTTCTTGCTTGAGGGAAGGTATATTTCAAAGATTTTAAGGGCATTCCTCAAGTGGTGTTCTTAGTGTTGAGCCAACAAGCATTCAAGCCATCGTATCTTTTGATATGTTTGGAGAAAAGCTTTTTCATGCTTCGCTTATCTAAATAACCGGTTAAATGTACGTATCCGTGTAGTATATATGTATATACCAACTATATACTTTCAGAACTCGTCTTGCGGGTTGGGTCGTCAGGAAGGCGATATTTATTTATTTATATTTTATTTATTTCCACATCATCACAGCACGAACGGCCTTTTACATCGGGTGTATTAACATGTAACAATGGACGAACGCAAACACTCATGTCCTGAGTGGTGATCCACTCAGGCGGGACTCGAACCCGCGACCCTCAGTTTAGCTGGCGAGGACTTTACCTCGTCGCCACCGGGGCCGACAAATATTTGTGGAAAGTGCGATTGACAAATAAATGCTCTTTTTTTTCGTGGCTTGTCGTTTCCTTGAAATAAACACCTTACAATCCTTCCATTAGAATGCACTTAAAAATAGAAAAAAGCTCTTCCTCGGAGTGAAGGTTCTATAGTTTAAGTGCTGCAAAAGATCAGCTACGGTAATAATACTCTTAAAAAGTAAGTGTTATCGCATGTTTCATTTCTGTAACACGAACAGCGAACGTGTTGTCAATCATAGTAATTCCTATTGTGTAGTGGACTCAGTCAGGAATTCGAACGTTGCCACGTCGAGACGCGTCGTAAATGCAATAATTATCAGATCAGCGCGATATGGTTCTCCATAATGTGTGCGCCTGCGTTTTCGTATATTTTCAATTGCGCCCATAAGAGCAAAAACGTGATTGTAATTCTTCAAATTTGTCATGTGTCTTCAGTGATTAGTTTTCATTAACGGAGTGCATTCTTAGGACAATAACTATAAGAATTGCCCTTCTAAAGCGTTTTACCTTTGGATAACGGAAACGCGAAAGTAGGAGATGTGATCCCACCCCAGGTTGAGCGATGTATTGAGCTATAGTGGATACTAGCCAAGCTTTCGCTGAATCGTAAAGCCATTGTGGGCATTCTCGGATGAGGCTTATGTGATTTTGAAAACTGTTAATCTAATGTTTATTTGTATTCAATTCGTCATGTCAAATGTTTGTAAGGAATATGTTGTAGCACTTCGAAATCGGCTTGTCGGAGGTGAATTGAGCATGGTTACAGTGGCTATGATACAATAGCTATGTTACTCTTCACTGATTGCTCCTTCTCTCCTCTCTCACCATCATCTTTTCATGTATATATTGAAATCTTCACTTGTCAAAATACGTAATTATGGAGGTATAAATTGGTTAACTGGAAATAGAACGGAGTGGAGAGCTGTAGGCAACCAATTTTCGCATTGATGGTTCCTGATGATGGTGGTGAAACAGTTTTACTTAGTAGAACATAATTGCTTGTTGATAAAGGTGTATGTTTCTGTGCATGTTTGTTAGAACTTAAAATAAAGTAAACTATTAGCGACTTGGTATTTTTGATTTCAATCTAAAATAGTGGTTTGTAGGAAAACAAAAGAAGATTCTGTGTTACCGGACAGAGGGAAATAAAGTATATTTATTTTAAATTAATGAAAAGAACGGTTTAATAGTATGAGAAACCTGAGAGAGAAATAGTTGTTGGACTAAGTGCATGACGATGACTCGTCTTTCGGAATATATATTAAATGTACATTAAAAAATACCTTGAAAGTGGAGTAATGTGAATAAATGGTGACATATAGATACAGAAAAGCATAAGGGAACAATGTGCCTCCAAAATCTTGGACCCTAGCTTACGCATGAATTTATGGTTGATGTCCGGAACACAGGGGGACCGTTGAGCTCACCGCACAAGGGGCAAGTTATTCTTCTCCACTGATGTGTTCAACCCGATCGGTATTTGTATTTGAGGGCAAATAACGCATCGCAAAGATGACGTTTCCGCTTCCGCTGCCTTATTTTGTCATCAGAAATTAATGCCATTACAGAAAACGAAATTTCATCATGCTACTCTCAAGTGCATAATAAGATCTCATGAAGGGAAGAGGTGTGGAAATGCCTATTCTGCCTGAAAGTATTTCGGTACCGGTCCAGAATTTTTTTCCGCAGAATAGGCGTTTTTACTCATTTCTCTTGATTTTTAGTTGTTCCACTTCATACTAAAATGTTGGAAGTAGGTTAGCATCTTCTATCTAATGGTTTAACGTGTTAACTTATGTGCTTTAAGTGAAACTTATCGATAAGGTCAGGATATGTATTTGACTGGGAGTATGTCGTAGAATAGGCAAATATACGCGAATAATATATATCCCTTTAGTAGGTATGTGGTAGAACCAGAAACCTTTATGTTATATGTTGGTACTTATGGAGTGATCGGTCATGAACCTATTTTACCTATTTTACCCAACGACCGTAATCCTCCACTTTTGATATTCGTTGGGAAACAATTAGTTCTTGAAATAAGACGGACTGTTATGAAGTTGTATATGTACAACGTAGGAAAAGAAAGGACGTTCCTGATGGGAGTTCGTATGAAGCAGAAAAACGGGTAGCTGATGTTTAGTAAACAGAAAGAAGGGAATCATTGCGGGCAATATTTACATGATGTGGTAGAAAGGATGTTGAGTTGAGGAATGAAAATGTGTATGGCAATAGGCATAAAGTTTAAGCTATTCAAAAATGGTAGTCTTTGTTATAATGGCCCACCCCAAAACAATCTCTTGTTCCTTGACATTGCCATAATTATATTTTGTCATTCGCGTTGTAGTTGACCTTCCTTAAACGTTTGCCGAAACCATTCAGATTGTGGCTGGAAATGTTTTCCATCGTCAACAACTGTCATCAATTCATGCTACGGTTTTCTTCAGCTCTCCTCTCCATTCAGTTTACAATAAAAACCGCAGTATTTCTTCATATTTCATTATTTTGACTTCCTTCATAGCAATAATCTGATTAATATATTTCATCGTCGGCATTTATTTGTATTTTAATCATTCGTTTCTCCCCCAGTTACTGGTTTCTGGGGGATATCGTGTCTCAGATTTTGTCTTGTTGATTTGTTTCTTCTATTTCGCCGATTTTTCATTAAATATCGTTCTTTCCAAACTCTTTGTATTGGTGATTCTCTCCACCCACTTGATCTCCATTATACCTAACTCCCATAGCTTCCAATATTCTCTGTACTGTTTCTGTTCTGTCCCAAGCTTCTTTGCCTTACATGAGCATTCATATTTTGTTGCTGTAACCTCAACCTAAAATCCAAGTGTTTTGCTCCTTTTCAGGATTGAGTCGCCATATGCTGTAAAACCTGTATTGAGCGAAATCTCATGGGACCATGATATTTTAACGGTAAAGTCAGTTTACCGCTTAATTCAGGGTCAAACACTTCACAAAAGGATTTTCGAAGTCTATTGCGTCACATCAATGAGAAGTGATGCCCACGCTGCTTGTCTGTTGGTCGATTGATAGATTAAATTCATCAGAAGTAGCGAAAATGTAGTGTCATATGTTTTGTTTAAATTATTTAATTCCAACAGAGTTATATTTTTATTTACAAACCGCCCTCATGTTCTGGCTTTTACGTCTATTAATTAATTCTTTTTCGTATAATGCGGTCTTTTGCATTGTCCACTGCCCCATTTAGTACGTTAAATAAATTGTAATTATCTTTATTCGGACAGCCAAATCGTTTATAGTCTCTAAAATTACTCGATATGATTTTTTTACTTTACGTGCTCAGGATAAAATTTTCCATGGAAATTGTAATGGAATTCCACCCAAACAATGTTTACGTGTCCCAAAATTGATTTTGTTTCTGTGCTTGACTGTTTCCGTTTTGACGCGAGGTAACAATGAATGAAAACCCTGTAATCCCTGCCGGGGCCTAAACGTTTTTTCGGTATTCGACAGGCAGGCAGGTATGGCTCTGAAATATATGCATTGACAATTCGCCAGAAAAAGGGAATAGATGCTACAGAAATGAGATTTCTGATAAGCTTATTTGGCTATAGATTAGTAGACCGACAAGTAAATTAAGAAATCATGGAGTATCTAAGTATTTTAAGTTCATGAGAAAATTGAGGGGTACAGAATACGGTGGCACGATCATGTTCCAACGATGGGAGAAAACCGTGTTTCTGAAAAATGTATGAATATGCACTCATAGGAAGAAGAAATATTGGATGACCCAGCACCCCTGGAAAAGATGGAATAATCAATAACGAAATGCTTTGTACGGAAAAGGCTAAACTTCCAATCACCGAAAATGTTTATGATGATAATCAGAGGGGGAAAACGAATGATATCCGAGTTTCTCCGATTTGATCTTATCTGAGTGACAAAACAGTAAGACTTAATGTTTTTATAATTTATTATTATTTATTTGCTGGTTAAGTGCAAGTAGACAAGGTCTGGTGACAAAATGTCGATTTTCCTCTGAGCATCATATCAAGAACCTGACATAACATTAAAATAAAAATAACATAATTGGAAATTAGGATCAGGATCAAACAGAAATATTAAGAAAAATCTTCTTAGATCAGCAGCATCATATATTTTCTTAAATACATTCACGATGGCTGGGAAGGGATCAAATAGCTCTCCAGGTAATTGATTCCATTCCATAATTGCTCTGTTTATAAATTAATATTTCTTTGCATTAGTTTTTTGCATTCTCTGTTTAATTTTGTAGGCATGGTCGTTCTTTCCCATGAACGTAGTTTCCTCTATTTTATCGCGTAGTTCCTCCCCATGCTTACTCTTTCTTCACTATTTTGATCATTCCACATAGCCTATTCCTTTTTCTCCTTTCTTCCAGACTCCCCTCTGTTACAGGTGTGACTTACGGAATTTGTTGATGGTAAATGCTTTGATGTCTCCCCTTCTCTCTTCTTCCACCCGCCGTAATCTGCTCTCATCCCCAACCTCACCACGGCCCCTTCAGCGGCCTCGGGCGCTCTCCACCGGCAACTTCCATCACACTCCTCGTCTTGTCATTAGTATCCATATTACAACCACTCTACTTCTCTCCTTACCCCTCTGCCCCTCAACCCCTCCATTGTAGGGGAGAGCGGGTAAAGGGGATGTCCTTCCAATGTGTGTCTTCTAGTCCTTACCCTAACATCTCTATTGAGATAACCTTCGCAAAAAAATTAAATAAAACACCATTAACGCATCGATGGTAGTATGTGCTGCATCTGGGGTGGAATTCGGTTTAACGCGACATTTGTATACAGTAGTGACTGAACAGGAAGATTTATTAAGGATCAGTTTTGTGCATTAATAGTTTGTATGAATATTTATTCTGCCTGAAAATCTGAAAGTAAAAAGATGCTTCTATTAAAACCGCGGATGTTAAGTGCCATCATGTTAACGTTCATGATTTTTTATGGGTGACGTTGAGCAGTTTTATGACTTAAGAAATCGTTTATGGGGATTATTATAATGTTATGGTCTCCTGATTATTGGTTGGTTTTTGATGGATCATGAATACTATTGAACAGAATCGTGATTTACTTTCAAGTGTTTATATCATTGTAATATTATTAGCCTCCCTATTCCGCGTTTATCTTACGTTAACACTATCTTAGCCATCATAATCCTTTTACCTCGTAATATCTCGAAAAGCAGCTTTTTATGCCTCCTACCAACTGTGAATAACAGTGTCATTTCTTCACCTGGCACGCTAATCACTTATTTGCTTTCCTATATTTTTGCCCATTTTCTCCCTCTCAAACCTTCTACTAATGTATAACTACAAACTCTTCAATCTACCTATATTCTTTTTCCATGAAATCCACAATTTCGATCCATCCCCTCCGCATTATTTGCTATATCTTCTGGTTAATGTAAGTAGAGGTTACGTACAACGGTTTATTTCACTCACTGCACTTGTGTAAGATTTTAATTTATTTTAATGAGTGTATTGCCGTGTAACTTAGAGTGTATACGTATAGCCGGTGTACGTGTCTGACGTCTTCGGGATTATGTTTTGCTGATTTTCCCCACCACTCCTGCCCATGCATGTATGTAATTAGTATTTTACGGGAGAAATAAAGGAAACAAAATGAGTGAGGTATGGGTAATATTTTGTTTAATTTTGTTTGATATTAGAAGAATTGATTTCATTTCTGTAAATGTTGGCTCGCTTATTTGACTCTTTAATTATTATTAATTTTGTACATTATCGGCGAGAAATTCTGGAAATATAGTGATATAATCATGGTGTAAGAAAATAACTTACTCTTCTCATAGTATTGCATTTCGCTTTCCTGAATATATTTTGTTCGGAATATCTTATGATGCATGCAATCTCAACCCTCGAATTGAGAATAGATTTTTTTAAATATCAGTTTTTAGATAACTTAATTCTTGACGAGTTTTCTTTATGCAACGCTTTATTTGTACTCCCGTATAATACGTAATGCCCTATTTACGAAGCGACAGTTAATTATAACTTTCCACGGTCATATTTTAAATACAAATATAGTCGTTAGATATCAAAGCAAAATTCCTATCGTAACTATGCGTTATAGAAAAACTAGTTAATTAAAAAATAATTTTCATTTGAATTATCACAAACATGATTTGATAGTAGTTTTTTCCTTGCGAATGAATAGTGCCTCTTCACCAGTTGTACATAATTGATAAATGGCGATGGGATAACATTAACGGTAAACTTGTTGTATTTAGAGCTCAAAACTTTCCAGTTAATAGCCAAGGGCAAAATTTTGTGAATGTAACTGGAAAAGCCAGCAGACGTTGTCATACGGCTCTTTTAGCAGACGTTTTCGTACGACTCTTTTAGCAGACATCATCATCATGTATATGAGAGGAAAACTAAGAATGCCGTTAGTTTATTATTGTGAGCTAAGGATATTTTACTCGGCATAAATTGTAAATGCATGTTATTAGGAAGCAGTACTGTGGATTGTGTTTGCTTGACTTTGTGAACGCTCAATATTGTTGCATTGAACTTTTGAAAATTTCATAAAATTTTCTTTCTGGATTGTTCTCACATATTAAGGAAGTCCCGCTCTTTTTGAAACATAGTTGATATTAACTGATATAGGAAAGTAAGTATAGTTGAGTGAAATTTGTCGTTAGTATGGACCTTCGTACGCGCTTCATCAATGAATATACTTTATAGCCAAGTGTCATTTCCAAGGTTCAAGAGGGTCGCTTTTTTGATTTTGATACTCCGTCATCCGCAGCAAACGCTAACATGGAGAAGGTTCGGACAGTTATCTTTAAAAATGAGGAAAAAAATGTGTTGTGAAGTTTCACTTTTTTAACATCCTCGCTATCTAATCTTAGAGCTGCTGGTTCGTATATCCCATCATCGGTTTTTCCCTGCCGTGTTAAGATGTGTGTCCACGTGTTTCATTTTGACTCATCGCAAAAAATATTAGATAGGGTATGTAGATGGAGCTAAGAATATGAACATATGAAGTGAGATAGTGCACAGGAGAGTGGAAGATGGTAAGTCCCCGGAAATGGCACACCGTACTGAATGTGAGATAGTGATGCTATTTCGATATAGTTGGGCAACATCTCGAATACGCCGCAAGCATTTGGGACTCCGTACAGAAAGATTTAATTAGCTAAACAAACAAAATACTAAGGAAAGCCGCAAGCTTCGTTGAAAACTGCTACTAGCGAACAGAGTGTAACATTGCCGATGAAAGGATTAGGTTGGCAGCCGATAGATATCTACATACCAGACTAAGATTTCTTGAGAAATCAAGATTAATTGAGTTTCAGTGTGACGCGAGAGGATATTATTCAACCTCGCACTATATCTCTAGAACTGTTGGAAGCGACAAAGTGAAGTAGATACGCTGGCGGCGTGATGGATACAAAAAAAAATCCTTTCTGCCCACCTATAGTGATTATAACAAAAAAGCACTAACATAAGACACATTGTCAACGTACAATTCACCTCTATCCTCTCCCCCCTTCTTTTCCCTCCCCTTCCATGGCTGTCCCAACACACACTGCCACACGCCTCTGCGTCGGCTCGCATGTAGGTGTCAGTAGCTAATACGAAATTATATACTACGCTATTATGCGCTAGATTAAGACACTCCGTCGACAGACCATTCACTTTTGTCCTCTACCTCTTCCTATTCATTTAACCTATTCCCTTCCCTTTTACATTACAAATGTCCTAAATCCCCCTGCTGCACGCCTCTGCGGCGATGCGCAAGATAGTATGTAGATGTACTTAAAGGAAGAACCTTACGATTAGGGTCCACCTTAAGCCAATACGGGTTCGCAAGAAATATCAAAGGGACATTAATGGAAGGGAAATCTTCGCAAAGACGAAGGAGGGACAGATACGTGGGCCTAGTGGAAACGGATGTCGGGAGAGGGTGAAAAAGAGTGGCATTGAATAGGAAGTTATGCAGCTGTTATGCAGTGTGCTAATATTCGGATAAAAAAAACTGATGGTAGAATAGAGCTAACCTTCGATCCTTTGGTGGAGTATTACTTTTTGCTAATTTTAGTGAAAAAAGGTTTTGTTGGAAAATATAAAGTGAGGAGTAAAAGTAGACGAATATGTATACATGTCTGCTGTTTTTTTGTTATCAATGTTTAGCCTTCAGCACGATTAATCACTGAATTTAAAAGCCGACTAGTTTTTTCAAATACTTTTGAAACTAATTGGGCAAGAATATCTAATTATGCATCTATATCAGTAAGTAGAGCGCGGAGATGTGGGAAGTTTGAAGGAATCTCCCACAATGTATGCCTTGGACGAGCAGGAGGAAATAAGACATAACGGTCAGCGAAGCTTTTGAGGTTGATTTTATTTGGACCCCATGGATTTTGTATAAAATGATGCGACGTGAGGAAACGTATTACGTGAAAATAGTTGACCACCGTTGGACGCCATTCAAGTTTTAAGGGATTACGTTTTCATATTTAGTTTTGTGGATTTTTAATATTCTCCTGTCATATGGCACACCTTATCACAAATATTGGAGTCCACCCTTATTATTCAGTTGTGCGTGTCTTCACCTCGAGTTCAATTTATTCTGAAAGTTTTTTCTTTGGTGCTGAGCTCGTAAGAATCAATATTTTCAGGCGCACTTTCGGTTGTCTGTTCTTCATTTAGCGACAGTCCGGAACTTGTAGTAATAGTGGCCTTTGTGTTTACTTCGCTAAATGCGGTCGCTGTCCATGTAGCGTGATACTTGCTTTCCAATCTTAATATTATCGATTTCTTCCACATGGCACACCTTTCAAACCTTAATATGATTACTCTCTCCTGCTGAGTACATCTCCAAACACATTCAATGTATTTCTAAAACGCAAACTGAGTAAGGAAACATCTATCGTATCTCATTTGAGTTGATTTTGCTGCTGTCTCTCCTTTTTATTGATTTTTGTTTCATCCTTCTCGCTATTGTTTAATAATTGCTCTTCTATTTATTTATTTTTTTTGCACCAATTGATGTAATTAACCGCTGTGCCGATTTTGACTCTTTAGGATAAATTATAATAGAGCTTCTCCATTGTGTGTGAAGTCCTTCATTAAAATTAACGCAGAGATTTAGCATGGAGTACGCATACTGTATGCATTTTTTACTGTGTACATTTAGCTATATTTTTTTGGAATGGAGTACGAAACTTGTCTGAAAAGTTGATTGGTAAATCATTTATTTTAATTCAAAAGACGTTAATCAGTGAGAAATGTCGTTTATGATTGTTTTGTGTGAAGGTAAAGAGATAATGAAAGTTTGGTAGACTTATGAGGAAGTGGAAAGGGGTGATGAAGTAATTGACGGACTTGGAAGTAAAAAAGTGATAATAATGGAATCGGAATCTTCTTTTATTTCACTGGGAAATATATTCGGATTCTAGAACGCTTCCATTCCGCTTCCCAGGAGCGAGTTTGGTAGTGATAACATATGATGGCCATTACGCTAAACTCTTCGACCCACGTCGTATTGCCCTTGCAGTAGTTTTCCTTCACGACATTGTCACTAATGTATTTTTGCGCGCACTTGCTGCATCAGGGAAAGGAATTCTGAAATGCATGCTTTGAGTTAGCTGGTGATGGCGCCTTGCCCAATTGGAATCAGTTATTCTCTCTAAAGAATTCTTTTAAGAGGTTTTTTCTTCATATGATTGTGTCCTGTAGAAGTACTGATTCCGTTCCAAATACTTATTTCATCAATAAACTCTCAGAATGATTTAAAAAACTACATGAATGTAATCATATGGTGAACATTGCAGGCATACATTAACCTGCAGTGTTTTAAAACTAGGTCATATTGTTAACATTATCTTTTTCTTTGAATACTGATTTAATCTTAGCTCAAGTAGTACGTGCATATCTTACTCCTGGAAGCACTGTTGTTTTTTCTCCATATCACGAGCGGTTCATCAGCGGAATTTTTCTAATGCAGGCATTATCGTATAAGGCCATCATCCCAAATTTCCATTTTCAAGCCAACGTAAATAAGTGAGGCAACGTACTCGTCATCCTTGATCCCCGTAAGCATTCTATAGTAATTAGAAAGGCTTGGTTGGTTTGTGACTGTAATTATGTCATTAAACCTTCTTCGCTAAATAGCGAGACCTTAGAATCAGTTTGGCTTCTTCACCTCTCTTCATACTTTCAACCTCTTTTCGTTTCGTCAGAAAATGTTTATTCTTTCCCCTCGTCTACTTTATCGTTCAATTCATCGTAGTGCGAATACACTGTATTCGTACTACCATGGTTCAATCCTTCATTCCTCTGGCTCCCGCTCTGTCCCATAACCTCATTACTTCCTTCCACCACCTCCTGTCTTTTTTGATTTACCCGCCGCAACTTTTTTTCCCCACGCATAACTTTTTCCCGTTCCTTTTCCTTTCCACTAATATTACTATCTTCATTCTTCTCCGTATCCATTACGTCAAAAGTCACACTAAAATATCTTCGACCATCCATTTTCCTTTCAGATCAGGTCTCGAAAGCATATAACGACGTGATCCGCGTACAGTTCTAATCTATTATTTCTTAAATTCCTTTTTATTGATCCTTTTTTTTTAAATCAGACCTTTTGCGTTATGTTGACCATGCAAGAAGTCATAGCAGAGTTCTTGTTTCTAATTAATTTGATTGTTTCAGGCTTGACTTCGTGGAAGTAATAAATATCCATTTTGAATAAAAAACTGTACTTTTCCACACTTTATTTAAAAACTGCGACTGATTTCACCTTAATAAGGCATTTTCTTTGCTTTGTTAAGGTGAAACCGGTCGCAGTTTTTCAATAAAGTGTGGAAAAGTACAAATTTTATTATTTAAAATGGTTCTTGTTTCTCATATAACGCTGGATTATTATAATGAAGATTAAATGTCTTTTAAAACGGTCGCGTTTCTGAACGTTGAATTATTGATGAACGTATCAGTCATTTTATTGGCACATTGTACCTACTACTTAGCTTCAATATAAGTCGTGGATTCTCTACTCGTGCGATTAATTTCATGGGCCAACAAAATATCTGAAGCATTTTTATTCTTTATTTTATATATTTATACCTCATTTTTTCTCTGAAATTTGTTGTTGACTGCTCCTATCCAAAGTTAGAGTTTTACTGCCAGGAAATAATCATGAGGTGTTTTACTGTTGCCCTTACAGTATTTTTGATGACATTTTCATGCAAATGTTTCCTATGCTCACATCCAGCTGCATATTGTATTTATAGGTCATGGTGGAAAAAAGCGTAATCTTGTCGATAAAATGTCGCGTTTTTTAAAAGTTGGCTGATATTTCTTACTCTGGTCGCTGTTTTGTTATGGAAATCCCCACTTTGAGTCGACTTCGACATTGAGCATTCTTTCCTTGAGAAGGGATGAAGTTGCTGGTATCACGCGGCCGAAGCCTATCGTTGTATCCCAGCAAGTTCCAGCGCATTGGAGAAGAAAGGAGAAATCAAATGCAAACATCGTTTCATGGGGTCAGGTGTCAAGGCTGCATCTCTCAAATATCGGTCGAGTAAAGCGTCAGCTAATCCGGATATTCGGCATTATCTACGTAAGATATCAATACAGTCAACAAGGAAACATGAATAGTTTTTTTTCTCCCTTGGCAATTTCTTGAATTTTTAATTCTCAAAGTGTGCCAGATGAAATGAGTTCCTCCGCTCACCACTCCGAGTGCTACATCCACTTAATGATAATGGAAAAAACATTGCCTATTCTAAATGGATTGAATAAATCGCTTAGAAATAGTAAATTTCTCATTGTTACGCTTCTGTTTCAATTTTTAAACCCATATATTAAATAAATAAATAAATTTAATTGCTTCCAAGTCATTACAAACAAAGTATGACATATTTTCACATGAAGCAGCTTGGTAGCCCCTAAGGCGCACCTGTTGTGGGGCCACCATCTGTTAAACCATGTAGCATAGATAAATTTTAAACAATGTAAGTAAATATTCACTGTGAAATATACAAATGTTCTGTGCAAAAGCAACTGAAATGACATAATTACATATGAAGCCAATGAATGCATACGTATTTATTTATACATAAGTAAACTCAATTATTATGAACGACAGTAAATGTACAGTACAATGCGCATGAATGCATGATTATAATTTATGTATTTGATATCATAGAGTCATTATTTCAGGATACATAAGGACAATTAACAATTTAAATAGATACAATAATTTCTGTTTAACATAAGACTTATTATATGTAAATTGCAAAATAAAAGTTCAATGTCGGTAATGCTAAATAATCAATTTTTAACTCCCATCAAAAGGTCCCCGGGTTTTTTTCTTTTTTAGCACCATCGGGAAGAAAATTAAATATTTTTGGCTGAATGTAGAGAAAATATCTATGGAACAGCGTTGTGTTTGGTTTAGGCAGTAATAATTCATTTTTTCCTCGTAAGTTAAAAAAAATAATTCTTTGGAAGTAAATTTGAAGCATTACCACTTCTTACGTAAAAGTTTTTTAGAACTTTTTAAAAATACAAGTAACGAATTGGCAGTATTTTTAGCTCAAGAAATAAAAGGGAAGTGTGGCAGAATCTGGTTTTCTGCATAATCGTTCGTACAATTCTCTTTTGTAAGTACAATAATAGATATTTATTTTATTTATATGTTCTTCCCCAGAATTGTATGCCGTTGGTTAATTTTTACTCTGCAAGAGCTGAGTAAATAATCTTTAGAAAGGACAGAGGACATTTTTTGTGCATGATATATAATTTCTAGAGACAATTCCGGAATGTCTTTGTGAGTTTGTCTACATGTAGATTCCATTTATTTGATTATCAATATTTATTATAATATATGAATATGAATATCGACAATTTTTTAGCAGGTCCGGCCTGAAACAGTTATATATTTTTATTATTAATAGTTATTCCTAGATATTTTACTTTGATAACATTTTAACAGTTATCTTTGGGACATCCAAGGGAATGATACACAATATTCCAATTTTCTCTGTACCTATTGCATATGTCGAATATAATGTATTTAGACTTTGGACTTAAAGATACTCTATTCTGATCAAACCACTTCCTTAGTTATATCAGATCTTTTTCCATTTTTTCTCGAACCATATCCCACGATTCACCATGATAATTTAAAGCAATATCGTCTGCGTAAGCTGTAGTATTCCCGTGAAATTTTTGATGAAACAGATTGTTACAGCACCGAACCTAGCTGAACACCATCCTTTATTACTTTAAATTCTCTGTAACAGTCACACACTCTAACATATTGTGAGCGCAAAAATAAATAGCTTTGAAACCACTGCAGTATAATACTCCTGATTCCTGTACGACATAGTTTATCTAACAGAATATTATGGTCCAGAGTATCGAAAGCCTTTTATATATCAAGGAATAGGGTAGCGATTGCTGGTTGCGATTTAATCCATTAAAAACACTGAAAATGATGCATTAATGCGTCTTCAGTTCCCAAGTTACTCCTAAATCCGGACTGTTGTGGGCTAATAAACTGAATTTAATGGTAAAAGTTCAGTAGCCTTTTAAATTAGTTTTCGATATAGTCAAAGACTTGATGTTTTCAGGCATCTTTTTGTGATGATCTATTTTATAAAAATGGAATAGACTTAGAATAATACTAATAATAATGTATTGAACTTACCGATTATTAAATTTATTATATATTATGTACATAACTATTCATTATATAACTCAATATATTTAAGTATATTAGATTTATCTCAATTTTTTATATAGTCTTGGCTTTGGGTGGAATAAGAAATCACTCATAAACGTCGTTGACAGTCATGTAAATCATGATCTCGGTGGGCTGATTTGCACGTCCGTGAAAATACTATTTATAAAGTTAAGTGGTTTGGACCGAAGTATGTCTCATTTTATTTTACATAGGGTTCTACCTGAAAAGATAAATGGATTAGTGATGCTAAGACTAAGTAAGCTACCTAAATGGCAAATTAGACGATCGGGTTCGATTCCCATTCAGTTGTAACGAAGATTTATTATCGTTTTTTTAATCGAATTTACGTATTGAAATTATCGGAGATAGAGCTGATCAAGGAACTAGGTTGATTTCAAATGAGATTCGCCGAATTTTTAACAAAATAGGAGAAAAAGCGAAGTGTAATTGGGTGTAATATGGTAGTCCCTCCTAAAACTGAGTGCATGGGAGATAATGATTTCTAGAATGGTAAAGGGAACTCAAAATTACTTCCTACAGACTTCTGCAAATTTATAGGAACCGTCACCATCGATGGAATCGCCCACTCAAGCGTAAAATGTCTGATGGACTCTGGGACTGTTGGGTATTATTACTCATGTTTGCGCTCATATTATCTTCTTGCAAATCGTAACTGGAGAGGATCGGGGTATGTGTTGGCTTAGTTACTGGCTTTCCATTTGGAGGATCCGTGTTCGTTCCTGGGAAGCGATAGAAAAGTTTCTGTGAATTGTCATCCCCTACCTGAATACTGTGTGGAGTGCTATTCTAATGTGATACTCCGTCCATCGGGTGGGTCGTTTAACTTTGAATCCCACAGCCCCTTTTTTTTGGGAGTAAACTAATTTCTCCTTCTTGAGACTACAACGTTGACGCGGTGGAAAGGTTTGCGCGTTCCAATGTCCCCTTGAGCTAGATTGGTCGGAGCTATTACTATTGGTAGGGTCACCCTTGCTGAATCGGTTGAAGGTTGGAGCCGGGCGAAATGAAGTACACGTGGTGGTGTCAATTAAGAAGTACCGCAGGGAAAATGGCAATGTGAAGACTCTCTCGCCCCCTCCCCCTCAACTGTCAATTACCCTGAACATGGAAGTACACGATAAGAGTTCTGAATCCTGGCAGCTACGGGACTCGGCCCGGTAAGTAGGGTGCCGTGACTGGCAGTGGGGGTGGCAAGTCTGTGGCATCACGAAATTCTTGCGCAACAGCATCAACAGCGAATATGGACCAGACGGGGAGAGGTAGGTCTTATGCTTAGATGAAGAAAGAAATCGTATAAAAAGATAGGGGTCTAAGGTATTTTTTTTCTATATTCCATTTAAAGCTACCTTAGCCGGTATATTAATAAATAAATAAGGCTAATTTAGATGACGGGTATCGCCATCTTTAATTCTTCAAATCCTTTCCTTTCCTCACTGCCCTACTCACCAATCATGATGACTCAAATGACCTCAGATGTCGGTCACCTTCCTCAAATACCATCATCGTCAGTAGTCATCAATCCGAAGATTGTGTTGATGCCTCTCTCAACTTCCCCATCTGTTGATCTAATCTCTTTACTCCTTCACATTTCTTTTTTTACGTCCCTCATAATTTGCTAATGTATAACATCCTTGGTCCTCGATAATTCTTCCCATTTATTTCTCCTTTAAGTGGGTATTGTTAGTAAGAGGCTGTTGTGTCGCAGAATGTGTCCAACAAGTCTGCTTCTTCTGCGCTTCAGAGTTTTCATTAAACTTATTTTATCTCCAACTATTCGTAGGGTTTCTTTATTGGCGACCTTCCCCGCCCATTTGATCTTCATCATTCTTCGATTAATTTTTATTTTCATTGCTTAAAACCTAATTTGTTCTGCTGAATTCATCGCCCAAGCTTCTTTACCATATGTGAGCATGCTCCGAATGTATGTTTTAACGAAATGCTTCCTTATTTACAAGCTTCTTTTGCAGGCGGTCTGTAGACTAATCGTCTACTTGAGTACTTTATTAGCTTGTGCTACTCTGTTCACGATATCTCTCCAGCTTCTTCTATCACTGGCGATCCTACTGCCCAGATTTGAAATAATTTCAGTCGCTCCAGTTTTTGCTGTCCAGGTCTTATGGTGACTTTGTCTTCTGGACGTATTTCACGAACCATTATTTTGATTATCTTCGCACCAATCTTCAGGTTGTGTTACTGTTGTTTTTTCCATACAGTTCAGCATTCACGACAGATATTTCTTCTATGCCGGAATTTATATCAGTTGCAAAGCGCAGCATGCTAATTCTCTTTCCTTACACTTTTATTTCTGTTTTTTATAGTTGTAATTTAGAGCTTTTTCGTCGTAAATGTCGGAAATCATTAATGACAGAACAAATGCTTACCGCCTTACTTTCTAACATTAAGTGATACTCCTATTGTCTTCGTTGTAGTCAGCATTCTATTACAATCTACATTGTGAAAATTCCATTTTTTACTGTGACAGTAAAACGCCCCCCTGAAAGCTCGTGGGTTACAGCAATTAATTTTGGATGCATGTACTGGTTGACCCTACGGGGTATGGCTCGTACAGTTGTGAGTTTACTTTCATGAAACTTATTGGAACTCAGAATCACCCCTTTAACCTTTTACACTCGGGAACATTTATTGTACCAAAATTAGCCTGTAATGCTGCGCCCGGTCATGTGGGATGGAATGGTGGCAACCGATGGCGAGCCACATTTTACCGCTGTGTACATATGAAGTGACCAAGTGAAGTACTGACAGTGACCAAGTCCGGGAAACAATTATGCGCGGGCGACTGCTTCGCATATGAAATGGGTTACACGATCTAAAATTATTATTTTTTGTCCTTAGTTAATCGATCCTCGTCATTCTTATCACGCTTTGTAACGATAAACATATTCGTTGAGCACGTGTCATTGCATAATTACTCAGGATAATACATAAAAACAGACATAACAAAAATAAAATTGATTTTAACCCTCACTGATTATTTGCATCAATATTCACTTTCATTTCAAAATCTTCCTCTTCATGCAATTTTTATTTCTCTATTCACATACATATGAAGGAAGAAATCCAGATCGCTAGAAAATTGAAATTGTTCGAATCCTTGCCAAAGCAAGGTAATCGCAACCGATTCTCTCGCATGCCAGAAGATGGCACGAAATTTGGATGTTCCCACGGAGAAACTTCCCGCTAACCACTTCCCGCGTCAGCTTTAGTGCCAAAAATGTCGCCGTGTGTACAGAGGGTTTAAAAGCTCAAGGAAACACGGTGACGACAGTTGAAGCTATGGTTACAGGCAGATATGCCTTTATTTTTCGTTTTCAGCATGAACTCCGTAGACTGGGGAAAGCTTTTAAGGGCAGGGATTGCTTGATTTATTATGTTTCAGGGGATTTGTTATGTAGGTGTTCACTACTTGTTGCTCTTGTTATATTTTCTGGTTTTTTAATGAAGTAATTTTAGGTACATTCACTGTATTTATTTATTGTTATTATCTAAAATAAATGTAGGATTTAAGTATCGTAATAACGAATTGTTCAATTTGGATTTTAAATTGTTGGGTGACTCTGCACATTGGTATTTACAGGTTTATTTTATTATTATTAAAAAAATATATTTTTCTGGTTCAGGACCTCATTCAGTTGGGACTTGACGTGGTCGAACCTCAGAAAATCCGTGGATGTGAGGTCAAAGCCCCCGACAAATCTCAACTTTTCAATGGCTTGAAATTTTCGTGGCTGTGACTTCAAACTTTCGTCACTGCCGAGACTCGGAAATTCGGAGGCCATAGAGAATAGCCTGGCGGATCGAGATGTTTCTGAGGGTTTTGTACGTTGGATTGGTTAGTTACAGAGTGGAAGTGGAAATCGTGGGGTTAGGTGGGTGGAACACGGTGACGTAAAATTTTCCGGACATCCAACCCATTGTCGTCCCACGTAGGGGAGTGAATGAGTCAACTGCTCCTTGTTCTCAGAAGAGAGTTCCCTCGCGTTGGTGGTTACTCCCACCCCCCTCGCCATTTTACGTGCCACCCCTCCACCCTCCCCCTCTTTGCGGAGGAGGGGGTCGATATAGAGCGCCGGAGTACATCTCTCAGCTCACCCAACTCCCCCACTCTCCGCGGTGTTTCGATGAAGGCAGCTGGCTGGCTTAGGAGATCGCTCGGCGGAAGTCTTTCGGGGAAGGAGGGTGGGCGTGCGATGATACTCTCGCAGGGGAGCATTTTGAGTTTTTCGTCCCACCGACAGGCGTCGGAATGCCGACCGATTTCCGGCGTATGCACCGGCAAGGTCGTTATAAGAGTTCCTTTGATGCTCCGCGGAAAAAAAATCGGCCTACAGGAACAAAAGAAGGGATATCTGCACCCAATTTAGTATTGTCGGAAAAAATATTAATATTTCAAATACCTCTTCCTGTTGTTGACTCCTAATGTTGAAATATCCCCGATTATTGAGTCTCGGTCGGGAATAAAACCCAATCATTGAATCATTGCCGAAGTTTCGTTAGTTTTGAACATCGCTGCTGGTGCATTTAAAAAAATGCCGTCCTAAGTAAAAAAAAATGCAGAAAAACATTTGCGTTAAAAAAAATCAATCTGTTGCAATCGTAAAATTTGAAAATGAGTTTTTATAATCAATATGAGTCGATAAAATACTGAAAAGAAAGAAAAAGGAGCATTTGAAAAATATGGTAGAAACTGTGGAGCAGCTCAGCAATGAAAATGAAAGCAAGAAGTTCTATTAAGCAGTAAAACACATGAGCAAAGGATATCACCCAAAACTAAACTCATGTGAGAACAAAAATGGCGAAGTCATAAGGGAGGAGTATCAGATGATAGAAAGATGGGCAGAATACTTCAACGAACTGCTTAATAAGGAAGTATCCTCATAGATCGAAGAGCACCCACTAGTTCATAGTGCAGAGCAGGATGTACCCATCCCATCTATAGAGGACGTAACTGAAAGTGTGAAAAGGCAAAGAAATAACAGGGAACCAGGAGAAGATGGTATATCAGCAGAATTGATAAAAAATGGAGGTCCAGAACTAATGGGAGCACTACACCTAATGGTTTGTAGTATTTGGAAATCAGGAGGAGCTTCCAGAAGAGTGGAGAACTGGATTAATTTACCCAATATTTAAGAAAGCTGATAAGTTAAATTGCAATAGCTATAGAGACAGTATGTTACTGAATGTAGCATCTAAAATCATTACTAGTATTCTCATGAAACGAATAAGTATCTATGCCGAAGACATTCCAGAAGAATATCAGTGTGGCTTTAGATGTGGAAGAAGCACCATTGATCAGATATTCGCAGTGAGACAAACAATGGAGAAGTGCTACGAATACAATGTAGATTTTCATATACTTTTCATTGAATTTCGTCAAGCTTTTGGCAGTGTAAATAGGAGAGAAATTATCCATGCTCTGAAAGGTTATGGTATCCCACAAAAGCTGGTTAATTTGGTTGAGATAACACTGAAGGAATCCCAATGTAAAGCCTTTGTTTTGGGTAGAACAAGCAGCGCTTTTGAAGTGACCTACGGGGTAAGACAAGGAGATGCTCTCTCAGCTGTGCTATTTAACTTGGTTTTATACAAAGCAATGAAAGGATTGAAATTAAGGGGAACTATTGTTTATACATCCAAACAAGGTTTTGCATATGCAAGGTTTTGCATATAAAAAATGGGCCTCAATGTAAATGAAAATAAGACCAAATACTTGAAAATGTCTTCTTCACAGGACAAACGAGAGCTAAGAAACCTAATTATTGGGAATTACGATTTTGAGGGCGTCAGAAAATTTACTTACCTTGGAGTAATAGTAAATAAGGAAAATAAGATCTCTGAGGAGATAAATCAAAGGGTAATGCAAGGTTACAAGGCCTATTTTGCAAATTTACCCCTCCTCAAATCAACTCTTCTGTCCAGGAAAACTAAATTGAAAATTTATAAAACATTGATAAGACCAGTAATTACATATGGAGCTGAGACATGGATCCTATCCAAACAAAATGAAGAAACATGAAGAAGATTTGAGAGGAAAATAATGAGAATCTATGGTCCAGTAAAAGAAGGAGAAACGTGGAGAATAAGAATGAACTATGAAATAAATGCAATATTGGAAGAGAAGGATATAGTTAGGTTCTCGAAGTCATTGCGATTGTCATGGTTTGCCCATGTTGAAATGATGGAAGAGTATAGAATGCCCAAATTGTTAATAAATAGCAAGATGGAAGGAATTAGGAGGAGAGGAAGACCACGCAAAAAATGGCTGCAGGATGTTGAAGAGGAGCTGAAGACAATGGGATTGGAAGATGGAGAGCAAAAGCAAAAAGGAAAGCCGAATGGGGGCATATAACTGAGAAAGCCAAGGTCCATACCGGGCTGTAGAGCTGTGGAAGAAGAAGATATGTCGAATCCTCGGTGAAGTTATGCAAAATTAACGGAGCATCGGAGACGATTTTATGATTTATTCCGACCAAAATGTTTGAATTCATTTCCACGTACAAGTCCTTGTATTTTCCTCATAAAAGAACCAACAAAATAAATCTAGATACATTTATATTTAATTTTACGTAGATAAATTCAAGATAACATATTCTTCAGTTTATCTATCCAGAGGTAACAAAAAACAAGTGCCCGATTTAGGGCCCCAGAATCGATCTGCCGAGCAAACAAACATCTGAGCCCTTAGACTTTCCTACCTCTGCAGAGCATTAATCCTCAAATCTACAACAGAGTGTGAAATCTTAGTGCAACAACATAGTACAACCCCCAAGGGGACCAATTCGGCGAACTTTCGGTCCCGGGCCTTTTATAAATAGACTAACCTTCTTAGAACTGTCAGCTAATTGCTTGAAAATTTTCAAGGTAATCGGTTCACGGATTCAATACGTTATTAGGTAGCAAACAAAAAAAAGACAAATTTATGTATTAGTAGTATAAGGTAATAGGAATTTTTTGCAAAAACGCTTATCTCTCGTCCACAAATTAAGCCAGAATCGCACATGCCCCCATAATGACTGTTTCATGATCACTTGTTTGCTACTTTTAGCATCGAGTGTGCTCGAGGATCCAGCCCTATTGACTCCATTCCCTTATTGGAACGATAATGTTTCTCCGGTTTCGGAGATTGGAGCGAAAATTTTGGGTCCGCTATATAAAAGACTCATAAAAGCCTCTGCTTTCCTGAACGAAGATAATTTTTGCCGGAGGGAGTGACTGGAGAGCTACTCTTTCTTTTTTTGCTCGAGAATACTTGAGTCCGTTTTGAGTGTTTTTCTTTAGTCGTCTCTGAGCGGTGGGAGCTCGAGGTCGATTATGAGGAGGCTGGAAGGATGGTGGCTGGAGGGATGGAGGCAAAGAGTTGCCTTCGGGAGCATTTATACGTCTTGCATTAGGGTGTTGGAGGAAAGAGAGAGAGAGAGGAGTTTGATGGGGAGATGGGAAGAAAGGAAGGGTTGCGATTAAAGTAGTAGGTAGTATTTTTAATGTTTTATCATGGTCTGGCCTAATAATACGTTTACGTTTTTAACGAGGAATACTTCGTACTTCCCTTACTGATTTTTTTATTTGGAAAGTACTAAGTAATCTCTTTTTTATGAGATGTTTACACGGTGAAAATTCTAGTAAATTTAATAATAAAGTTTTGCACTTTATAGTTTTTTTTAAATGACAGTTTGTCAGTGTAAGTGCGGTACCTTTAAAATTTAAATTATTAAGTATATATACGAGTCGCACATCAAAAAGAGTGACGAATGAATGAGAGAAAAAAATAATTTGAAATCCTTCACATATGCTTAGGATAGTAGAATTATGAAATTTGAATATATCGTTGCATGAAGCTTCATAAAAGAATTATTTGCAATTATCTTCTTTTGAATAAAAAATGGGGTAAAATGAAGACGCATGGTATTCCATTGGTGAAACACGTTGGTTGATCATTTAGGAAGGTGATTGAGAACTAATTCATTTGCGTCATAGAGTATGGGTGGGTGGATTGGCAAGGGAAGTATTATTTGGGGTATGGAGGAAGGGTGGAGGAAAACCCAGCGTCGGCATTAGCCTGCTCAAAACGAAAGGCGCCATATTATAATCTATTTCAGTGGAGCTATTGAGAAATGCTGGGGCATACTTTATACGAAAATGAAACCATTTAGGAACTTTGTTCATTGAATACGTTTGTTTAATTAACGTTTATTTGGCGTGATTTACTTACTGTCTGGAAAAAAGGCGAGATACTTGATCTGAGATCCTCTATCTTTAAAACGAGGAAAATATCTTCAATGCCGAAAAATGCACCTCAAAGGCTGTTTATTTTTACGTTTATTAACTTACATTAAAATATTTTGCCTTAAATGCACGTCTACCTAATTTTATAAAAAAGTCATGGTTTTTGACGCATAACATCTAATCGCCCGTGTTTGAGCGCTGGTTGTTCTGTTACTATTCATCCTAATGACTTGCGATTTAAAATTATTTATTTAATATGTAATTAATGGTTATTATTTCCTATTTTCTTCTAAGTATTCTTAATGATGACATTCTAGAGCAAATAACGTTCGCACTCAAGTTTCAATCGAGCTATTCGCTTCGAAGTTAATAGAGTTCCACTTTTTTCCAATTTAAGAACAACTTGTGCAGTTTTTAAATTAAAAACAAATCGTTTTCTAAAGTGTGTTTGGAATATACCTAGCTTTCTTACTTCCAAATCGCAAGTTATTTGAATGAAAAGTGACAGAATACCAAGCGCTCAAACGGGATGATTTGATTTTACGTGGTCTTTTGACATAAAAAAATAAAATTTAGTAAAACCGTACCTAAGACAACAAGTATTTTTTAACGCTCATCAAAACATAAAAATAAATAAGATTTAGGCGAATTTTACTGCATTGAAATAGATGTCTTCGTTTTAGAGATAGAGCATCTCCAACTCAAGTTTCTCGGATATTTTTCAGACAGAAGTCCCAACCACCATCTAACTCTTGTAGAAGTGGTTCTCAAAGGGTGCGCCTCGGCACACTGGTGTGTTGCGAAATTGCTGGACTGTGCCGCGATAAAAAGTATTGGGAAAGTACGAACTCATAAAAATAGGCTTGTTTATTAATTATTTTAGGGAGTGATCGACCTGTTTTTCGAGTGTTCCAGTGGTTCGTGTACCCTCTGCTAGGGCTCTTGATCTTTCTAGACTGCTCCCTAGCGTTCTAAATTCCTCTATAGCAGGCGTGGTTCTTCTACATTAGAGATGTTCCGCTATATTCCGCACGGCAAAATAGTGTGCCGCGAACCAAAAACGTTTTAGAACCCCTGCTCAATAGGAATGGAAGGAGTGATGGAGAGAAACCAGGCGTCTTCATTAGCCTCCTGCTAAAATGAATGGCAATAAGAAGTCCCCAGTTTTACTTCCGACGGATGGAGAATTGCACATTTGGTACTCTCCACAACGCACGTATATGAAGGTATTGGGATTCCGCTGAAAAGTTTCTACCTATGCCGGGAATCAAACTCGGGACCGGCGGGGTGGGAATCCTGTATTCTGGCCGCCATGTGTGAGATATAAAAAAATATGCGATATCGAGCTGGTATGTGGTGTGTCATCTGATGGGGTTGGTACTCCATCCCAACGAGGGACCAGAGGAAAGTGAGATTTTTTTCCGTCGTAAAAAAGAGTAATGGATGGTAAAAATCTTCTCACAAGTCTTTCTTTAATTTCAATGCCAAAGCGTCTTTATGTCTAGACTTTTCTCTAACTTTGAAGTTTTTAATTTAATCCCCATGCCAGTATGTTTAGGGCAAGGAAACGAAGTCAGACAATAGTTCTTTGTTGGTTAGCTGGTTGCTATGGAATTAGGCGATCTAAAACGTCAGCTACAACAATATGTAGGTTGTAGTAGTTTTGGAAAAGGATTATAGGTAAATGGAGGAAGGTTGGAGAGAAATCTGGCCTTAGCATTAGCCCAAGGAAAGGCTCCAAGTGGATTTAATCCTAGTTATTCATCCGATGCGGCGGGCAGAGGAAGTTAATGGGATCTCCTATTGGCAGCCAAGCTAGGGCAAGGATTCCACTGAAGAATTCTCCTAAATTGCTCAGATTTGTATACGAGTCCTACAACCTATAAAGGAAACTACAAACCTATAAAGGAAATGTTTCTGTTCCAGAATAATTAAAAACCTTGCATTATCTATATTTGACGTCTATAATTAAAAGCAACAAAAAATCAACAATCATAGATGCAATTATCGTAGTTCTTTTATTGTCTAGCGCACATAAACTCTTCTCCCGATCTGTTTTGAAGTTAGCTGCCCAGTGCGCAGGGTCCTAAACAAATGGATAGCAAGTGCGCTGTGGTGCAGCGAAGTGAGCAGCGCACTAGAGCGAATGGAAAAATCCCTTCGTTCTTGATAACAAAGAATCGACGATAAAACTTATTAAGATACCTTCTACTCAATATGTAAAACTCAAAATATTGGTATTTATCCGCTCTTATATTTATCTCCGAACAGAGTTTCAGGCCGTGAAAATGGCCATTTGTTGCTAAAACCAAGGTCGGTAGAGAAATATTGATGTGGATAAGTACTAAGGTACTGGTGTATTTATTACCATGACTTGACTCCATTGAGTTAGGCCTTAATCAATCTCTTACATAAACTGATTTTTTTTCAGTTTACTTCGTGTCCTTAGTGATCTCTCCTCTCGAATTCAATGATGTCACTACATTCCGCACAACTATTTAGTCTTTGCCGATTCCATACTCTGCAGACCACCACATTAATTTTTTGCTATTTATTTTGAGCTATTTTACTCCTCAAAGCAGATTAAATTTGTTCTTCTGTTTTAGCTTTGATACTCAATAACTCGAGCCTCTCCACTTTTCTCTTATGTACGGAATTTCTTGCCGTTTGGATTAAAACGGTTTCCAACTATTTCTAGCGCCCTATTTTCTTTTCGTGGATTCTTGTAAGCTTTGATAATCAGCCAGGCAGCTGGCGATGATCTCATTGGATTTTCCTCATTGGCCCACTTCTTAAACCTTCTTCAACCCACTTCTAGCCTCTTGAATAACTGGAAATACGAGGCGAATCAAATGGAATTCAGCTCAACAGCCTCTTATGCCGAGACTCCATTGTTAGCTGGTTGGAACTAGGCTCCCGCAACGTAGACAATCCGTATTTCCTCATAATCCGAGTTCGCGGGCAATACTTTTGTAGGTATACCAGAAACGCTGCTACTGATTGATATATCTATCGCTTTTATGAATTTTCGCTCTCGGTATAAAGATTTATGAATCCCAACGCTCAACGCTCTAATTATGACATGAAATCTGCCCTGCGCTAATTTGTTTTTGGGAGTTCCCAAGTTGAAAAATCAAACGAATGTCAGCTCAATTGCGGAGCGAATTAAATTTTTGAAATAAGTTAATTTTGGGCCTGGAGTAGAGCAATCCTCAATTTGCAATATTTTCGTGTAGTTGGCCAATTCTATTTGCTGGAACTTGGCTGAGTGTTTTAAACGACGTAATTTAATTTCCTCTTCTGATTCCTTAACTGCATTTTTAATTGAACCAGTTATGGCGGGTAAAGTCATGGTGGAGTAATTGCAGTGCAACTCGGAAAAGCGCCTTTTGTTCCCAATAACAAATCCCACTTGGCTCCTCAGGCGTGGAGGTGAAAAAGGGATGGAGTGAAAAATGATCGTTGAATATTCACTTAGTTTTTTCTCAGCAAAAAGTTATTGTATTTTTTTATTTTCTCAGAATTATAATTTTAGTGTTTTATTGTGTAGGTGGGCCAAAGTGAGTTGGGCAAATTTTTATTTCAAATTTATCAAGCGAAATACAGGAAGTTCCTCTGGTGAAAAGTGAAAGAGAGATGCTACTTTGCGCTGTCCACATCTCAAATACGCCAAGAGCATTTTGAACGCAGTCCAGAAAGATTTTTTTGTGAAAGAAATACAAAGTACATAAGCACACTTCGTTTAAAACTGCTCCGAGTGGACAGTGTGTGTAACGCAGCTGTTGGAAAGACTAGGATATGAGTCTCTGGAGACTCGGAGGCTACACGCTAGACTTAGATTGCTTGAAAATTTCAGATGAGCCGCGTTTCAGGATGACACGGAGGATATTATTTTAATCCCTATCTATATTAACATAGTATATCTCTAGAACTGATAGAAGCGACAAAGTAACAGAGATACACTGTCTAACTGATAGGTACAAAAAATCTTCTTTCCCCGCATCATTAGTTATTATAACAAAACCAAAGCGAGACAGTAATGCACTTGGCTAAAATTCAATTCGCCTTTTTCCTCTCCCTCTCCTATCTCTTTTAACTATTCCCTCTCCTTCTTGCTGGTGTCCTATTAACCCCTGCCACACTGGGCCTAGTAGCTGTTTGCAGGGTGGTTTGTAGGACAAGCTGGAGGGATTTTGTCGGCAAATGTGGTTTCTCAAATTTTGTAAATGGCGGAGACAAAAGCAAGGATTCCGTCCGCTTTTTAATTTATTTTGATTACACTTAAATCACCACTTACAATGAGTGATGTTCGGCCGGCATGTACTACTGTGCTTCTTAAATAAAATACCGTTCAAGGGCCGAACCGTTGGGGTCAAACCTTGACCAAGAGCTGTCGACTGTACGTTATATTTTTTGGCTGGCCGATCTATTTAACATACGCAGCTACAGATATGGCGTTAGTGGCATCACTACCCGCGGATTTCAAACCTACCGTATTCCCATTTTCGGAATTTTATTTCATTTTAAGTAGATTATGAACAACTAACATCACCCAACTTTGAATTGATTAGTAAATCACTTTAGGCACCCATAAAATAACATTTTAGCCCATTAATCAAGTTTCTCTTCTTATCAGGAACCACCTCTCCTGGAATTACTCCCTGGATGCTTATTTGCAAAATTACCACACTGGAAAAAAATCACAGGGAGGAAAATAAAGTTGACTTGGCAAATAAAAATGATTTAACAATAGGTTTCCGTTAAAAAAATCATTTATTGTGATATAATACGATAATTAAAAAATAAATACAATTCACATGACAACTTGATTTTTGCAGTAATGATAGCATAAACTTAACAATTAATATGAAACTAATCCACGTTTATGGTTCCTAACTCCTGCACAGAAGAACCCTGATAAAAGTGAAAAACATTAATTAAACACCCTTAGAAAATAAAAAAAATTCAAGGGAGAGAACGCGATAAAAATGTTACTCTTTATACCTTTTCCTAAATTACGTAGGAGCGTTGAATGGAATAAACTATCAAAACTTTGTGATCTTATGCAGCGTACTCACAGTGACAATCACCTGCTAGCATTCAAGATGAGCATGATAACAAATAGGTGACAAAAGAGGAAAATTAACTTATCGTTGACTAACGTGAATGACAAGGGAAGGTATTAAGAATGAAGGCGTAATTAAAACATATACAACACCTAATACAATCAAGTAAATAGTCCACAGAAACTTACCTTGTGACTGTAATATAAAATACTTACACCCTTTCGACTCACGACCATTAACTGCACAAGTATTATGCATTTTGAAACTTTTTCCAAGTTTCCTGTGTACTTCGGCACCTTGTACATTCACTAAGAGGAAGATTTTTGACTTTTTTCGAAAGCTATTTTGAAGCACATCCACAATTCAAACGAAAAACAATTGACGGTGCGCGCGCGAGGTTGTCAGTTGGTCACGAAAATCTGTGAAGACGAAATAAAAACAGTTTCAGTGAAATTGTTAATTGTTAATAATTTCAGTGAAAGTATTACCAGATAAAACCATAAGTTGTAAAATAATATAATTAGAAGCACAGGATACATTTTACTATATAATATATGTTATAAAGATTACATTATGACTTACCGCACCTTAAGGTGGCACCGGAACGTCTTCGCCCGGGCTTGATGGACGGCCTTGCCTTGACTGTTAATCCTTTGTCTTAGGAGCGTCTTTCGCTACTGGCAGCCTTTTGATTTACTCCCTGATGCCTAATACATTCCCTGCCGGTCTGAAGCACCGATTCCTGCGGAACAGACTTGAAATGCAATTATGATAGCGGAAAACGTTTTGGCTACGTTGCCGCCCAATGTTGAACTTGGTGAGGAGTTAGGTTGGTTCTTAGGTTTCCATGGCGCCGATTTGTTCATGCTTTATCCATTCTTCACTGTGTGTGTTGACTTTGGTTGACAACTCCTTGAGGAGTTGTTGAATTATTAGCTGATTTGAGACCAATACTTTGGCTTCTGCTGTCAGTCGACCAACAAAGCGGTAAGGACCCTAAATTTTGCAAAGATGACCTTGAGAAACGGGAATGGGGAAGTAAATAAATGAAGTCTACGATACAGTAGTCAGGCTCTTGTTAGCACACGGAACTAACATATGGGACCCTCATAATGACGCCCAAATTGCAAGGATTGAAATGGTTCAGAGAAAGGAAGTTCAATTTATTTTTGGGAGATATATTAGAAAAAAACAGCGTGATGAGTAAGAGAAGTTGGCAAATGAATAAAATTGAGATAGATAGAGAATTGAGAGAGAGAATCCACAGACTAGGAGAAATGTTCATGATCTTGGCTAGTAAGCCCACCCGGTATGACGTTGTGAAAAGAATATCCCTCGGCTTATGGTAGGAAAGACCAAACGTAAAACATTAAAGCAAGATGGCAATTAACGGATGCTCGTAAATATTCTTTTTTAAATCGAGCAATTGATGAATGGAATGGTCTGCCTGAAGAAGTGTTGTGTCTCATAATTCCAAATCGTTCACTAAAAATGTCAGCAATTTCACAACGTAGTAAATCATTTATTAAGGTGAAGTAGATCACTCATTTGTATGTTGTGATAATATATATGTATACATTTTAAAAACTGTTGTTTGTGTTGCTGAATTTACTTTATAACGGAAATTGTATCCTAATTTTTAATTCAAGTTTCTATGGATGGAATTGTATGTTTTGGGAATCGTGGTTATAAATTATTTATTTGTACTTTTTAACCACCTGGAAATATGAGCTAAGTTGTAACATAAGTTGATAGCAATAATAATTGATTTCTGCTTGTGACGAAGGGCGAAAGATAAAGCAAGCAGTTCTAACTATAAAGGCCCGAGTTTTTTTAGGCTATTAATGTTTTTCCATTTCCATTATGTGGTGTAATTCGAGGTTTTTATGTTGCGTGCAATGGCCGATTACGCTCGTGATGATTCTGGCTTATGTTTGGTGGAATCGAGTGAGAAAGTTAGCAACCCGCATGACACATTGGGCTGCCTATATTCCCTTGATTGCTTGAAAAGCCTTGCGCCGCTCTGGTAGATGTAAATGTCATAGAATGGATATTCGATACACCTTATTCCTAGCATTTTTGTAAAAGTATTCTTAATTAATGCGGAAATTTTCTAAAAAAATACGGAAGACGCTAGGCTTTCGCGGTGAATGATATAGTCGAACTTGAGGAGGACGTAAAAATCAGGCGCTGAAATGATGAAGTTGTTCTAGGTTATCCCATGCAAAATCTAAATTATCTATGCTTACAATTACAATAAAAAATATACCCTTGATCTTCAGTGAAAACCGGTTAATAATTTAGATTCATTTATGTCTCACTGAATGGTCGCATGAGCGTATGCCCCTGCTGCGTAATTTAAGCTAGCAGTTGTAATATAGCCATTAGTATTTTATTTTGTGATAAAAATAAAAACAGTTTTATTACTGCCTGGAAATTAATTGCTTTAGTCGAGAAGTGGTGCGATTGAAGGAAAAATTCGCACACAAAAACATGGAGGATGTAGAGGTATGAACAGAGTTGAATTTAGCCATTCCGCGTTAAACTAATTCCTGTACTGAGTACTAATTTTTAATTGTTTTTGTAACTTGATCAGCGAAGGTCTCAATGAAGTTTTAAAATTCTTAACTTCATTACCATTTTCATCCCATTTACATGCGTGCCTGTTGGACCATAAAGCATAAACATAAAAATTACGTACAAGCACGCTAACCTTGTGTGTTGTGGTGAAAATAATTGGATATAAAATGTTTGATTCAAAAGTTTACGCTATTAAAATTGCTTCTGAGGAACATTAATTATATTGTCAATTCATTGATCATTAGTTGATAAAGCGGTCACTTCAATTTTAATTATGGATATACGACCTAATTTTCAGATCATAAAACAGATTTCGTTCTCGTTTTTGAGCGTTGATTGAATTTTGACTTTTTCCTAGTATTTGCTCGCCAATTTGACGATGTATATTTTCTACTTTAGAAAATAATAACAATTCCATGCTTGAATGATATGTTTGAGTTAACTCACTGTATTCAAATTGGTGATGTTATAATAGGGAACAAAATTAATTCTTTCGTGCGCACACTTGCTCATGTCCTCGAGTTCGTATTTTAAATCTTCCAAATACTTCCATTGTTTCTCATGAATCCACGCTCTGGTTTTTATGTGAATTCAATTTTTTTTCGTAAAACTTAAGAAATTTTAAATTTGTAAAACAATAAAATATCATCGCTACTGTCTCGCTGTCGCATCGTGCAAAGTGCACGTACAAAATATCAGTTTGCGAGAGTTCGTCGTTTTGGTTAGACGCCTTAAATATAGCAGCAAAAGATTTCTGAGCAAAGAGGATCTGGGTTTAATGGAGTTGAATTTTCTTCAACTAGATATACTATAAAGTTTTTTCCCTCTCTTTGAAAATCCCAAAATAACGAACAGATAACAGTGCCGGTACTTCTCGAAATATTCAATATATGGAAACCAATGACGTAAGGAACTAATGCAGAACTTTGCGCCTATCGTAATTGTGAAAAGAATATTGTAAAAAAATACTCCCATCTCAAAACTTGGGGAGGGATTTTTCCACCCTACGTATCTAATGTAACACTTTCTTTCTCCTTCATTTTTTAATCTTCTTATTTTTGTCTAACAGAAGAATTAATGTACATGCATACCCATTACACCATTCTCTTTAAGAGTAGGCAAAGTGAAAAACTTAGTTGTTACTCTTCGGCCTAAAATGGCTTCTTTTTTATTATTTTCTTCCAAAATTCTCTTTTCATCACATAGATCTTTTGCTTTTTTTTACACTAATGCATTGCTTAATACACGCTCTCTTCGTCGTAAGACTCCTAATATTCCCCCTATTTAGTGTATACCTCCACATTCACCCATGACCTTAGCGACCTACCCCATCCTCTTACACCATTCACTCTACTTTGGCATATCTATTTTGCTATTCGACTCTCACCCAATCTTTCAACTTGGCCAATCCAACGATCCACACTACTTTCTTATACATATATTCATTATTGGAGCATCCAACCCACATTTTTCCTTACCCAATCATCCCTAACTCTATCCGTCCTACATTTTCCGTATGCACTTCTCAGGTATCCCATTCCCGCTGTATTTAGCCGCTTCGGACCACTGTCGTGGTCCGGAGCCTCCTGTGCCCATTTGCGTGCCATGATATAAGCCCTAACTGACGAATATGACCGTCAAAAACACTCATTTTATGTCTAGAAGTTATTTCATTTATGAATGGTCATGTAACTCTTACTTTACACACTGAAGTCAGCAACTTCACCTTTTGGTGATTTGGTGTGTTTCTATTAAATGAACTTGGCCGTGGACGGGGTACTCTAGTATAATTCAGGCACGATGAAGAGAAATGAAATTAAACCGTTTATAATATTACTGGTTTTAACTTTTTTAATTAGAGGTGGTGACGTTTCAAGTGAAGGACTGCTCGGGCCGAAAATTTATCATTAATAGGTTTACAAGGCCGACTCCGGACCTGGCTTATTCCGTTTTTATCGATCGGTACGAATGGAGTACAGATTCCAGGTCGGAAGAACATCACAGGAGGGCTTCTATTTTGTCATATGCGAAGATGCTGAAGATAAGAAAGAAGTTGCAGTTGGCAGACTGAATTGAAATTGGGACAGGTATTCCGGGTTCTCTTTCGCGTGAGTTCATCATGGTTGAAGACATGTTTCGCAAACGTTCCAGTTTGCTTCTTCAGGTCTGAAGTAATTAGATGCAGTTTCGGTTTTCTTATATAGGCCTCACTCCGTCCGGTTCCTTCACGCCTTTTGTTGCGAGTCGTGGAAACTTAAGGATTCACTTACTTAAAGTTCGCTATGATGCAAATTGGCACGCGGCGGACAAATGAGAAACAGGATTCAGTGCACATACTGCGTTGGTCTCCATCCGTCAAACGTGAACGTTAAGCATGGCTGAACTTTAACATTTACGGTTGAAGCTGATGGTTGACGCTTTCGTGCAATCGTAAACTCGTCCATAAGAACCCTGCGACGTTTGACGTTGACGCCAATCGCAATCGTGGGTAATTGAGTGCATATTTTAATAATTTAGGTTGAAAAAATATTCTTGGACCACATTTAGTTTGGGTGCATCTGTTTATGCGTTGAAACACATCATACAGGCAGTAATGGGAATGGTACAAGAATTGTATTTTAAATTTTTTTCGTTACTTAAAGCATGTTATGACTAGAGTTTTTGGTGCAGTATTCGAAATTTAGACGGAATTATATTGAAATATGTTTTCTCGAATAGTGGAACCGGCGTACACACCTTAATGTGTGATAGCAACAATTATAATACGAATAAATGTATTATTTCGCTTTTAGAAGAAAATCTGTTTATATGTAATCGAATTATTACGAATTACATGTCATGTGTCATTAGGCTACGTGTTAAAATAGTATTGAAATCCGAAAAAACTAAATCGGTATGATGCAATTTTTTCACTTTTATCTATAGATATCACTAATGAGAGCTCGTATGCAAAGACTCACGTAAATCTGCGCTCAAACAAAAATCGCTCCGGCCTTCTTAAAGTCCATCGGCCGCGGACCAGGCTGGGTTCATTTGGCCGGGCTGGGACGAGCCGAAGAAAAGAATTGTTTAGGTTTGACAATTTCAAGCCCCTCCTGATTCCGCCGGATACCGATTCCAATGTCCGCTAATTATCTTGCCCTAAGGCACGGATTACTACCTATACCCTAAGGAGACGCATGTGGGAAGGCAGTGTCATACGCAATGGCATCAATTTGCCATGGATAAATATAGTATCAACTCCTCCACTTCTTTTAAACGTGTTTTTTCATTTCTACATTGACTCCGTTCTGGTTCTCCTAAATTTTCTCTCTTCTTATTTCCTCTGCTTTAGTAATCGATAGGAGAGGCCTACCTGACCTCGTGTTTAAATCGGCGTTTAACACGCGTGATCGGAAAAAAATACCCAAATTCTCAATTTTCACGTCCACCGCCGGAAATACAGGGCTAAAATTTCACGTTTTAAATGTGTTTTCTTCACGGTTCCTTTTTTGGGTATATATTATTAATTTTTCTCCGTACGCGATTATTTCTTTCTTGATATAATGGTATCATAATTGTCCGTTTTTAATAGTTCTTCTACGTGCTTTGCGTAATCTCAGAACACGATGGAAGGAAACCTTTTATTATTAACGTGGTAACCGTCCTAACTTAGTCCCATGGATCGTAATCCAGTGTTTTTAAAAATCTTATTCAGACACCATAGTCCAATATTTGCTTCAGAGACCGTTCAGTGCCTCTTCAATGCTTTTATCTTTCAAAAATTGCATGCGCTATTTGAATTTCAATGTACATATTACTCGTAATTTGATAATTAGCTGATGAAAGAGGGGGCGTGACAGTAAATTGTTCATAATAAACGAAAAGATACACCGAGGGCGATAATGGGAAGGAAAAGAAATGTTGTATGTGATATTTTTGGAACTTTTGGAATGTTTGGTAAAGCTGGAATCCTCGTAAGAAGCTTGTCACTCAAAAATGCACTGCTTTCAGCGAAATTATGTTTTTTTCCGAATGGTGGTCATTAGTCGATAGTTACTTTTTGCTTCGACTAAAGAAAGTATTTTACGAAGCTCAGCATTAGCGGTGGTCGGGATCCCGAGCTTCATAATTAACCTACCTTGTTTGCGAGGGTCTGAGTTCGAATCTCGGCAGTGGTTGAGGTATATTTTAGCGGAATCCTGAATTCTACTTGATTGTTTTGTCAAAAGCACCTCCAATGTAGTATTCCGTCCGAGCGATGGGAAGGAAAATTATGCTCTAGAGGCTCCTTTCTATATGAGTAAGCTAATGCCGTAGCCAGGTTTGTCGCCGTCTATATACATTCTCCTAATATACATACATACCTAGCCGTCCCTAATGGCGCGGGTGACCTCTTGACTTGAGTTAACGGCCATCTTCGCTAGTTTCTTCGACTTGAAATTTCTCAATCAAGCTGATGCCACAATAGGACGTATCGTACACAATTACTTTTTTGTTCTCTTACGGTCCCAGAAATTGGGATGTTGGGATAAGAACTGTCCAAAAACCTACCAATCAGCTTGCAGAATACCGAATCAGCTTGCAGAATACAGAATCAGCTTGCAGAAAGTTAAAACCTTTTCGATTTTGGAGCGAATATACGGGCTATGGGGACATCTTCTACGAAGTTGACCGTTTCGCTGTGCCCGACTTGGATCAGGATTGAGCCTTGAGTAGTACCTGTCCACGTTATGCTTCTCGGGCAACCATTCTTTTGAATTATTTTTTCACACGGTGATAAGATATAGAATATAATTAGTTAAATCAGGCCTAACGTGAGGGAAACGTTGTATATCTTGATTGAAAACAGTAGTTGTTGTTTTATCAAAAATAATGTCAGTATGGAAATATATTTTGGTCTTCAGTTACTCAACTATCAACTCATTTTTGACGCTAAGGTAAATTGTAACATGATCGGTAAATCACTTAAAAATACCCCACAAGGTTGATTGCCAATTCGGGACACCGGACACTCCATGTACTAATGCTGGTTAAGTTTGGTACATATCCATGACGTCTTTCCTTGCATTTATGCATAAACTAATGTTCGTCGGTATGAAAGAGTACAATGTCCTTTTTCCCATTTCCCTAGGAAATATCATCATATTTGAGAAGGAGAGGATTAAAATTTACTATTAAAGGTTTATTTTAGGGGGCAGCAAATTGCCCGATATATGACTTACAATTAGATTTCAAAGAAATATCTTTTTTTATATTGTTTTTATTAAGTAAAACATTTTTGCAAAAACCTAGGGAAATAATGTAGGTATATTTTCATTACTTCTTTCTGAATTTACTCCTGCATCGATCTTTTTTTTCTTTCTTGATTAGTTTCACTAGTCTTCTTTGCTGCCGTGAGATTTTTCTCTTCGCTTACTTCATTTTAGGTTCGAAAACTGTCGAAATTCATCCTATTAACAAAATTAGCTTCTGCCTTGCTTCCTCTGATGCAGCAATTGCTTGTAGTGCTAGTCCGTTTAAGACGGGTGAAAAATGGAGTTTAAATGCGAATTACTTTTTTTTTGCCTGAAGAAAAAATATACTGGGAATTAATATGATCTTTAGCCACCTTGGCGCGTTCTTATGTCACTGTCTGTTCGTCGAGGTTCCTCGAAAAAACCCCAAAAGTTCCTTGGAGAAAAAAGTCTAGATTTCTTTGGCGTAGATGTAATGTTGAACAGTGACACTCTCGATAAGGTTTTTCTCATCCATACTGCTGGAATAGAAACTCCAGTCAAATTTCCACTTATTTCAGATTACAACCATTATTTCGCATTTTAAAATTCCATTATCATAATAGTGCTGAATCCATGGTTGAAGGGTTGTACTAACAATAAGTGTGGAATTATATTTTACCAGTGATTTTTTTCCATAAATATAGGCATCAAACGTTTCCTCAAAACCAGAAACTGTTGCCGTCGGTCTTTTTCGTGGTTTTACTTGCAAAAAAATGGCACCGTTTTAGCTCTTATTCGCCTACCTGTTCGCAGAATTATTCCCGTTTCGAAATTCGGGAATACATCATGTCTCTTTACGGCAGAATGAAGTTCACTCCTCGCCAGTGAACAAAACAGATGCCATATGCTGATTGATTTATCGCGGAGGAGATAACGGTAATGGAACGCAACGTTCGTACGTGCGCGTACATTCATGGTTACAGGGGGAATACTCGACTCGGACGCCACCTGTGGATCTCTCTCTGTGGCTTTTAATGCTCGATCTGTACTATCCCCAGATTTAATACCGTCGAGGCAAAAACTTCTTCCATTGTCAGGTATTTTTCTCTCTTTTATTGCTGGGAACTCAACACCTATGGGCATAGCAGAACTTGGTCGCAATCGCCAACGGAGAAATTGAGGTCAGCGGGGGTGAATCAAGCACTGATGAGCGGGCAGACGTACCGGAAGACCACTGCGTAAAACTATGGAAGAACCCTTGGACCCTTTGATGAATTTTTGCTTTGTGTATTCCACACTTTTGTATTTCCGACAAAAAAGTGGAATGTACGAGTACGAATTCATTAAGTGATGTGTATTAGTTCAATAAAGTTACGCCATGACAACCTTCGCTTTTACTTGGACCCAGTATCTCACCTCTTTTGCATTATTTTCCCTCTCTGACGCAATGCTCTTCTCAGGCGACGCCCACTAAGTTTCACCACCAACTATTATACTACTGGGCGAAATTTTGTCGAAACGTCGAGAAGCTTTTTTAAGTGTCCTTTGTTTTTATTTTCGAGTTACTGTGTTTTTAAACTATATTTATATTTACGTGCGTCCTTCGCTGAGTTGGTTTTCCTCGAATAGCACAAAGCATAGTTGTTCTTGCCACCGGAGAATTTCAGGTCACTAATGGCGAATCTAAAGTGGATAAGCGGGCAGAGGCACCGTAGTACTCCCGCGAGGATCTTTAGGGACCATCGGCCCACTTCTATTGTATGCTTTACTCTCCCTGAGGTCATGCTCTTCTGAAGTGAGTCCCACCGAGTTTTGCAACCGCTACATTTAGTGCGACTTCGTACAAGCTTTTCTCGGATGAGCCCGGAGTCATTTCTCTTGTGCTTTACCTGGACAGGATCCGAGAATGAACAAATGTAATGCTCTATTTAAAATCCCAAATTCCATGACTTCATTTTTTATTCCAAAATTTTAATTTAACCAACAATGCATTGTAGACTATGTATCAAACCGACTGGACTGAGTACAAAGACCCCGTTTCCGTTTAATGAGCTGTTATTTTGTTTCATGATATTTAAGGAATGAAATAAATTTGAGTCCTTATAATTTCGAATAGTATCCTTTCGAAGGAATCACTAATATTCTAACCGATTTTCTTTCAAAGTTTTTTCCCTGGAGTAGCAAATCCCTTGCATCAAAATCGTGCTGTTTCCTAGATTATAAAAAGGTATTTTGCCAAATTTTGAACTTTGGAAACGCAAGTTCAGAGCTCAAGCAGGTTTTTTATGCAGATTACCTTTGAAAATGACAATTTTCCCTCTGAAACATGTGTATGAGCAAGCATTCATCTTGAGTATCGCTACGCGAGCCTATCTACATCATGGGTTTGAGCTTGAGATTGGCCCTGATCGACCTTGCGTTACTAATGTCGTTAGTAACAGTTTAAGGAAAAAGTGTAAATCATTTATATCTCCGAAATTTAATGAATCAATAACAGTGCTGTTGGAGCGAAGGCTTCCGCAGTGACTTGAAGAACTGGATCCCATGTTTTCAGGTTCAACTGTGTGCGTCAGCGTTATGATGACAAACGTTTTCTCCATCGTTACAAGAGGAGTCTCCAGTTCGACCTGAAGACACATCCTGTAACGGAGGGGAAAACGTTATATCGTCATAACGCTGGCGGCAGTTGAACCTGAAAACATGGGATCCAATTTAAAAAAAGTGCTATTTCTACATAATTGAATTTTACATCCTTTTTCAATTGCGTATCTACATTTTAAAGGCTGAGCAGCATCACCAGGATCTGGAATTGAAACAGTGATAGTGGATAATAAATATAGCTTTGAATACAGGTTTCCTTTTTAATACGCTTTCTTTCAATATTGCTTTGTAAATAATTATTATTATTAATTAGTCGCAAATCAATTTTAATTGCGATTCTGGAAATTAAAGCGGAATGAAATGAGAAGCCCTCAGGGACGAGTAAAAATTGAACGTAGTGAAACAGAATCAGTGCAATTTCCACAAATATATTTACCCTCTACTATCACAATTTTAAGGCTGAGTACAATCATAAGGGTCTGACATTGAAGCCATGGTCCTGCATAAGTAATGATAGCAATTTGGTGACAGCAGTGTATTTTTTTTCATCATACTTCCTTTCGGTGATGATATTAAATTGACGAAGTACTTTGTCTAAACTTGCGAATAAATGTATTTCTATTAGATTATTAATAATTGTCTTTGAAGTAAAAGTAACTTTGATGTCACTATTTAACAGGAAAAGAAGAGTCGCCACTTCGGCCGCGTACCAGCTTTGAAAATGTTGATGAATTGCTATTTTTTCGATGAAATATTCGTATTGCTCTTTCACATTTGCGGGATATCGTTAGCACCCGTCGGGGGCGTGCGTAGGAGATGAGTGAAATTGAAAGAGTGCAGGTACTGTCTATTGCCACGATTTCAAGGCGAAGCCTCATTATTAGGATCTGACATCGAAGCCGCGGTCGTTGATAAATATACCAGCGGAAATTTCAGTGTTTCCTTTTCGCCAAGGTTCCTTTTACCGACGCTTTCGCACTGATGGATTATAACCTCGAACGTCGAAATAACCTCTAAATCAAAAGTCCTTGCATTAGATTATATATAGCAGTTCTCTAAATTTAAGTTTTAAATAAGAGTAGTATTAATGATATCACTCCGTTGTTAGGCACTGCAAACCGCTGCCTCGGTCCTACGAGTATCCTGGAAGCTTTCAATTTTTTTTTAAATGGGGAATATGCCTTGTTAAAAAAAACTATTTTGTGTTTGAAGAACATATTCTTAGATACATGCTGGGAATGAATTTTATGGGAATTAAATGTTATATTATTTAAATATTTCTTCTTAAAAATTACGCGCGCTTGGAGGCGTGGAAAAACTACGTCTTCGGGAACCCGGGAAATTACGTCACGGAACGGTATTGCTCACAGCAATACAGTATTTCCTCGTGGAATTAGGACGTGGAGTGAGCTACCCAGACGTCGTTTTGGATCTCGTGACCTTTTAAAATTGCTATCCACTTTTGAAAGGAAATGATTGCGGTTGATGCATACTCATATGGATGACGCAATTGAGTTCTAGAGGGAATGTTTTGTCGCGCACACTACTTAAATATGAGGAATAAATGTTATGCATGTTGTCCATTGCTATTTTCCCGATGAAACATTCATATATTTCTCCTTCCTCGTCCTCCTCGCGGGATAACATGAGGAGCCGTCGGATGGAGACGCGCGCAGCAAATGAGTGTAAAATTATCCGCTGCTATATCCGTAGGACATCGACTGTTCGAACGCGATAACCATCTCCCACCCCTAGGGCACATATTTGGCCGCGTCGCTTTGGCAGCGAATATCAGCGCCGAGCTCGTACGAGCTACTCTCTTCGCAGTCGCAAATGATGGTGATGATGCCGATGATGATGTGACCTCCGCCAACATGTGGAGACGCCCAAGGTCAGCCTCGAGCAGCGGAGAGTGGGGGGATCGTCGGTGGCTGTCTGGGAGGGTTTGTATCGAGAGTCGGGAAGGCGTTATAAGGAGGCGTTATAAGGAGGCGTTTTGCGTGCGGGTGTTATTCTGTTGAGTTCACTGGCATCGCGACCCTGTATATCGCGACCTCCCCCCGCGCTGCTAAGGAAAATTGCGGGAGGTGTAACGTCTCCAGCGGACCGTGCCTCGTCTCAATGCAACGCATGTTCTCTTCTTTTGGAGGTATACAACTGGTCAGAACCGAGGGAAACATTTAGGAAGATGTTACTTCTGTGGACGGAGAATAAATTCTATAGCAAATTGCTGATTGAATGTAATTGCTTGAGGCTGTGCTAAGTGACAAATAGTATACGTGGTGAAAAAAATGACTTCACATGATTCCAAACAAGTTTATTAGTTACCCGACCGGTTTCAGTGCACTGACGTCATTTTGGACGGTAGTCCTGTTGACGTAATTACTGCTGATTAGTTCATTATCTGATAGGGAAAAGCAGTATCACCTAACATCGAAGGCGTCACCTTGCGAAATAGTTTTTTATCCAAAATAAAGATAAAAAACTCACAGGGTATATAATCCACACTATTTAATAAAAGAAGACCTAGGTCGGTTTTCCCTTAATAAATAGAGTGGGTTTCATACACTGTGAGTTTTTTTATTCTCTTTTATGGAGGGTAAAGGAAATTTGAAAATAAATGCAAAATATTGAAAAGCGCGCTATTCTTAGGAGGGAAAGCGAGACAATGTGTATGAGGTTGGGATGCAGAATGGGGACTGTCCAAGAACCTACCAATGAGCTGGTAGAATACTTGAATGAACTTAGCCTTGCAATACGCATTGCAGGCTAATTAAATATACTTATGTTTCAGCTCAAATTAAATTCCAAATAACTAAAATATATCGCAGAAGTAATAAGTGTCGATAAAAAGGAGCCTTTACGAAAAAATAACGTGTCGCTAGTCACCGAGGGAGGTTTCAGTTTTGAAAGGAGGCGGCCGCCCCTGAAAACTTCAGTCGGGGAGAATATTTTGCGGCGATTCAGCGCTAGTTAGCGGCAGAGAGCGTCTTGACGTCATGATTTCAAAAGACGTGTTCTCATTGCCTGATTTCCGCCGCCATCTAAAGCTCATGCATTCACTACAGCGCTTATTTGCCTCCAATTCACTATGTTACATAATCACACAATTTTACCACCCAGGTGGCTCGTGGCGATACATATCTGGCTAAAACTCGGCCAATATCAAGTTGATTGCGCTGAAACTTGCACGCATACTTCATCCGAGTGCAATTCTGCTACACGTGTTGTTCGCTAGTATTTATTAAAAAGATGAGCTTCGAAATCTACCTGCGCCTGTAGGCCAATGCCGAAAGGGATTTTTTTTTTCCATTGCAGAATCGTCATAATGCAAGGAAACTTTAGATCCACCGTTATTACGTTGGTATGGCATTAAGAGGGCTGCGGAGCAGTGGTATGGGTGAGAATATCATTTGAAAAATGGAGCGTCTATTATTATGATGTGAGGAATTAAATACCGTGAACTTTATCCAGATTTCGAATAATTGGGTCATTTCAGTGAGGATATGATAATAATTTTTATCACTAACTTCTCCTTCATTTGCAGCTGGCATGATTTTATAAATTAGTCTATGATAGCTGACTCATCTGCTATTGGTATTTATTGTTTGTTTAATCTTACTTGAGTGGATGCCGTAAGTCAGGATAGTTTTAGATTATAAGTGGGTAATCATGACTTTGTGTAGTGTATTTTGACGATGATCTCTATGTCCATTCCGCTGGCGGGGTTGGATCCAGAATATTGTAATTTAATTTTAGCACCCATATTTTTTACTTTTTTCTTAACCATTCTTTGCTTTTTAGCTAATAATTTTGTACTAATTGAAATCACTATGATGCTTCCGTCGCATTGTTTTCAATATTTTTCATTCATTTACCGTCAGCCTTGCCTATACCTTCTACCGCCGCTTTCCTCTATTTGTTCCCTCGAGATCGATATATTTCTCTATGAAGATTTTATTAGTGATACTCTGCTTCCTAATTTCGAATTACTTCCCATAGATGCAAATTATTATTCTTACTTCAATCAATGCCTACTTTATCTTGACTACTAACAATTAGAAAACTGTATACCCAGCTACGCGATATTGGAATGAATGCGCGAGGTGATATGGAGAGTTTAGAATTCATATTATTTGGCCTCAAGAGGAGTATAGTTGGTAGATAAAGTGGAATTAATCAACTAAAAATCTTAACATCCATCTCAGTGTTTGATAGGGAAAGGATATTTAAAAATGAATGCAAAATAATGTGCACATTAAGCATCTAACTTGCGTGAACGTGTGCTGTGCAGGAAGTTTGGGAATTGTGATGCATCCTTTGTAGGCAGTTACACATTGCTTAATTGAATTACTCTTTACGCTCCCATTGAGGTGTATAAGGAGCAAACTTCCCTCTTGATTAAATGAGGCGCGCCATGCCAACAAAAGGTGATATCTTTTTTAGAAGGCGCTATCTCCGTGAGAGTTTTAAGCAAACAGTTCAGTCTTTATTGTTGCAGTTGTTATTTTTTTAATTTGAAAGATGCAGCTTACTTAACCTAGATACGAGAGATGCGAAACCACAGTGAGGGAGAATTGTATGTGCAGAGGAAAATCTAGGTAATCTAGTTGGGTGCTGGAGTATTTATATGGAATAAGAGACGGTTGGAGATAGGGTAAGGATCTACTTGGACTCATGCCTCCAATTGCCTCTTTCTTTATTCCACCTCATTTTGTCCTCCCATCGCAAATACTGTGTGATTTCTTTCCAATGTTCTCCTGCTCAGTTGTCCAAAACACAATTTCTGTGCTTTTTTAACAGAAAATGTTTTATGCATATTTAACTGAGACATATTTCATTCGATGGGTTCAAAGCTGTGGGGTGGGTGCAAAGCTGTAGCGATCACTTAATGTGCTATGATTAAAGGAGTGTTTAGATCTATCAATTGGAGAGTTGATATCCTTTTATTATCTGACACAGAGCGGTAGAATCCATCCATGTAGCGAGGAATATTACCTTGCTGTTGTCAGAAGTACATTTGGGTCCCCTTTACCTTGCTAGATTTTTTGATCTCGCTTGATTTATTTGTTCGTTCTTGGGAGAGGCTCCTATCCTTGTTCACTCAGTGACCCAGTTAAATAGCTTTTTATTATTGCAATTTCGTACAAATATGGTGAATTTTCTTGTAACTTAAATTTATCTTCGCCTGTAGATCCGTGTCTTTCCTCATACTTATATTTTTTACATAAATGCCTTCTCCATTATTCCAGAAACAGCTCCTTAGGTATTTCTATTGTGTATTTTATCAAGCATTACCCAAAGAACAGAATCAACCATGCCCTGTGTATTGCAAAAACCTAACCAGGTGGGACTGGAACCCAAAATCCTGGGCTTGGTGATGATGACTTCACCCCGTTGCCACCGACTCCGTCATACATCATTTCCTATTCATTATCTTTAATTCTATTTTTTCATATAATTATTTATATTTATCTACTGTCGCCGTCACTAGCTCCCCCTCTATATCTATATCTTGTGACATTGACTTCTCCAATGGTTTTTTTTCACTTGCCCTTTACAGTGGGCTATTGTTTTGCTTAACAGACATTCATTGCAGATTTTACAATATTTACCTGGAAATGTGCCCTAATTCCAATAAAACTGACGTGAGTTCAGCGCATATGTTGCTTTTTAAATTCATTGAGGTCCTTTTGTTGTATTTTATTCATAGATTTTTTGCTGTTTATTATTTTTTTCTAATTACAGTGCTCCTAATCTGATTCGTAAAGTCAGTAAAATAATTCTGATCTGTAAATATGCTAGATTTTTTGAATGAAATAAATATGCTTACTATTTCCTAACCGGTGAATACCACAATCGACCGGCATCAATCGGACATTATTCTCTTAGGTGACGGTACTATTTGTAGCAGTAAATTTTGTCTTCATCAACTTTTTTGCAGTCATTTGATTGTGGAATTAGATAAGCAGTATGTTATTCCATGAATGATTATGGAAAAAGTTTTATTTCTTCGGTGGTAGATTTAAAATAAGAAAATTGGTACAAAACACCAAATGAATCATTGAGGAAATAGCTTATCTTCCTTGTTACGTCAGATGAAGACGTATTGCATTTACATGATGGCTATTGCTCTCTGTGTCTGCTTATCAAAAATCTAACCCAAGTAGACATAGGGGGGGAATCATTCATGCCGTCATACATTCAAATGCAAAGGATTTAAATGAGTGTGATTATTTATTAAATATGAAACAATCGTGACTGAGGTAAGATAACCCTGTGGCTCCCTGTGATTGATGAATTAAATAAGTAATTCTGTCCCTTGGTGGTTATGTTTGAAAAGCTCGAAATTATCTCGATCACTTAACTAAGGAGTCACGTGGCACAATCACGAACGATTCGAGATTGGGTGTGTTTAACCATTTGCAAAAATCTCACGCAGTCTTTCCAATCGGGTTTTTTCACCGGGATATCGTTGATTTGAGTCGAATATCTCGACTGTAGTCGCAATAAACAACATATCAGACGCGTAAGTTACCCATCCGAATGCTCCAAGCTCAACAAAATCTCGAACCGTTCGCTATTGTGCCACGTGACTCCTTAGTTACGTGATCGAAATTATCTCGAGTGATTCAAACACTGCCCCCCAGGAGATGAAACGTTTTCATCTCGCGTATTCCCGAAATCAAAGCCATTTCCGGTATTCCTTGTGTCTATCTCCACCTTTTCACCCATGATCTTTAATGCACCAGCTCCAATTGATCTCTCGATTCCCACCCTTCGCGTCATTCCCATCTCAATCCTCGCACACGTACGCGCTCACGCACACCCCCTGCCATAGACCGACCGGCCTTCTGCACCTCAAAATGGCCGCCGACCCAACCACCCTCTCCACGAGACGCGAGCGTGATAGCCCCCGGCGCTTAGGTATCCGGAGCTGATGGCGGGCCGGTGGGTCGCGGATAGGGGTAGGGTATGCCGAGAAGTGGTGCGGGAGGGGGCTAAGGCAAGGGGGAGTAAGAGGGGAGAATGTTAGGGAGTAGAACCAAACGGGAAGGGGGGGGGGGTGGGAAGTACACCGAGAAGGAATGGAATTAGAGGCAGGCTGTCATTCAAGTGTCACTTGTAGGGCTTGCGGTACCCGTATTTCAGGATCGCCTGGAGGTATAAATTTGATGTCAAAATTGACGCGATATATCCTACGATATAGCACGTAAAATAAAATGTAATAGCGATTGGTATAGATGTATAGCACTTGATATCGAAAAGCCGAATGCGTATATTGTATATCGAGTGATAATGGATAGCATGATTTCAGGTGGGGGTGATACCAAATATTGCACTAGTTCGAGTAAGAATAGTAATGTATATCACGTTTTACGTAGTAGAGTATGTTACCGCATGGAATCGAAAAATATATACCACACACAACGGCATCATATCGAATATCGTCAATCTCACGTTATTACGCATCCTATGTTATTCATAGCCCACTCTGTCGGATATTGCTTGATATCTTTAACAGACATAAAGCATAGGTAAGTGTTTCGATCTCATGATATCTTGCATCCCATGATATTCATATAATACTGCATCTGATATCTCATGATATCTCTGACAGATACGAAGCATTGGTGACTCGATAACGCTATTATCGTATGGTATCGAATATCGCCAATTGCATGATATCAAGCCACCGATGTTATTCATATCGTACTCTATCGGATATTACTTGATATGCCTAAAAGATGTAAAGCATTGGTGACTCCATGACCCTATTGTCACATGATAGATAGAGAGATATTTATTACTTCCAGGAAATAAATTTACAAACACAAACATGAATAAATAGAAAGAAAAGGAAGCTTAAGGTAGTCTTTTAAGGTATTTCCTGTATAAAGGCCGTTTTACACGGGGCACGAAATTGCACAACTTCAAAATGAATGTTTTTCTCAATAGGGCGTGCAATCATTTTCGAATTAGAGCAGGGGCTATTTTGCCATCTCGCGTTCATGCATTCGTGCATGCGTTCTTGCAATTCACCGCTTTACACGATGCAATTTAAAATGCACGTTTGTACGTACATCAGATGATGATGCAGTGCATCGAAACCAGGGTCGATTAAAACTTTATCTGTGTAAAATTGAAATATCTTAGTTCTTATTATGTTCATATTCCACAACATCTCGCCTGATTCCTCCCTTTTTGTACGTACATCAGATTGTGCAATTACGTGCTCCGTGTAAAAAAGGCTTAAAGACTACCTTCATGTATATAAATATGCATGGCCAACATGTAGAAAAAACTAACAAGATATGTAGTCCAAAAATATGGTACAAAAATGCTCATGTGACACCAAAAGTTTCCAACAATAATCTTATAAATGGGATATATGAAAAAGTCTGTATTAAAAAGTGACGATGTTTAAAGATGATATCGAATATCGTCAATTAAATGACATCGCGCAATCCATGTTATGCATATCGTTCTGAATCTGATGTATTGCATGACATCTCTAACAGACATAATTGATGAAACGCAACGCAATATGTTTTCATTCGCGCATCGCATTCGATATATATCGCAGTACCACTCATGGTCAACGGAGTACCTAATATTTGGCCTTAAGTGTCACGGCTCTTGGTTCTGATTGTGAGTGAGACAGTCCATCTCTTCCACTCTCCCCGCCTCAGCTCCATCCCTCTGGCCCCCAATGCTGTGCAATCCTCACTTCTCCTCCCAGGACCCTTCCGTTCAGAGCTACAACCCACTCGGTCTTTCTCCCCCCCCCCCTCACCCATCATCCGGCCGCCAGGGGTGTTTTCTCCCCCCTCTTTGTCCCCCCCTCTTGTTCTCCTCCCGTTCGCCTTCTTCTCACATGCCCCGAGAGAGAGAGAGAGAGAGAGAGAGAGAGAGAGAGAGAGAGAGAGAGAGAGAGACCGTTCGCTCGTGCCCGTCCCTCACAAAGTTCCCTTCCCTTCCTTCCATCGTGTTTCCTCTCCCGGGCGGCTCCTCGTCGGGAGAGTTCTTCGGCTTTGCGTGCGCCGTGTGCCCAACGATTGGCGGGACTCCCGCAGCGACTGTGTATAAAGACCGATGTCATTCCCCATCTTTCCGTCTCCATCTTTCGTTCCTCGTCTGATCTCTGCGGTGCACCAACAGAAGTCGTACACAAACTGTTCCTTCGGGGGTTGTGTTGGAACCACTCGAGATAATTTAGATCATGTAACTAAGGAGCCACGTGGCACAATAACGAATACGTCGAGATTTTCGTGTGTTTTAAACATTCGGATGGATAACTTAAGCGTCTGAAATGTTGATTTTAGCGACTCTAATGGAGATATTCGACTCCATCAACGATTCATTTTAGTGTTCTACCAGCTGATTGGTAGGTTCTTGGACAGTCCCCATCCTGCATCCCAATTTTATAGAGATTGTCTCGCTCTCCCTTCTAAGAATGTCCCGCCATTAGATCCCTCTTAAATTCCTCATATCTTCTACCTCCTCTAATTTCGTTCAAGTTCCTATCCTCTTCCTTCCTCTTCCACGCTTCCCTAGTGTTCTCCCCTCTATCACTCTCTTCAGCATATCTTCTCCTCTCAAAACCTCCTCCATCCATCTTTTCTGCCTTCACCGAACCTCTGCCGCAAGCTTCCTCTCCTCTCCAACCATATCCAATACCCCCTCGTTTGTCTTCCTCTCCACCCAGCTCACTCTCTCCATCCTTCTCCAAACCCACATCTCAAATGCCTCAGGTCTACGCACATCCTCCCTCCGCAATGACCCGATCGGAAAGGCTGTGTTAGGTTTTCACGAATGGTTTAAATACACCAAATTCTTGAACCCTTCGTGATGGAACCACGTGACTCCTTAGGTACGTGATCAAGATGAATTCGAATGGTTCAAACACAGCCCTCCCAGGAGCCAGTTAGACTTTCGAGTCGAATTTCCGTGAATGAAACAATGTGAAATGAGTGATTCCATTCCTAATCCCCACATATTACTCATTATATTGCATTTTATACTCTTTGAAAAAAAGTAGACAAGAATAGACGTTAGGCGTTCGAGATGTGGGTGTAGAGGAGGGAGGGTCATGAATGGATGGAAAGGAAGACAAACGAGGAAGTGCTTGGTATGGTGGGTGAGGAGGGGAAACTTCTGGTGGAGATTGACCGTGTCACCGAAAAATTGACCCGAAAAATTATAGTTTTAACGGGAATAATGATAGTACATTTTCCCTTTCGTTGATAAACTTGCTTCTGGACTGGCACGTGAAAATTAATCGTGTGGTTCAGGCTTGACACTGGAAGCAGATCTTACGCTACTGACTCACGGAATGTTTTATGTCCATTCCAGCATTGGCCCTTGAGCGCAAAACTAGCGAAACGAATGCTGTGACACTGATTGGTTCAAACCACGATCTTAGAATCGTGGAACTAAATTCGTGGTTTTAACTGTGGTGGACATCCATAGTTTAAGAGCTGTACCCTTACCCTCACGTGCATTTAGTCACTGCTCTAAAATATGTGCTCAAGTCGGTCGCCTTAAGGAGGTATGAACCTCCTTAGAAATGAAATAAAAAGTATTTTTTCGAATGAAATCAACAGTATCAGGCGAGATTTGGTGGCACTTCATTATCAATAATGAAAGTAATCGATATGGTACTGTTTACTTTTATTTAAATTTAAAACACGTGTTTCGGCCCTTTTGTACTAAGCCATCCTCAGGTACAAAATTGTCATTGTCAGATCATTGTACCTGAGGATGGCTTAGTACAAAAGAGCCGAAACACGTGTTGTAAATTTAAATAAAAGTGAACAGTACTATATCGATTACTTTCATTAGCATTAGCATTAATTTAATAGCATTTTTTTTCCATATTCGCACTACTTTCCAATCCAAAAAGTCTCTTTTATCTTGTAGCGCCAATTAAATTCTACGTTTCCTTATATTATTTTTGCAACTGAAACAAGCCATCGTAGTTTTCAGTTATGTATTAGTAAATCATCGCAATTTTGGAAGTATATAAGTCAGAATGCGTTAGCTGCGGTCGGCTCATCGGGGTTTGGAAAAGTATTCACCAAGAAATACAATTCGTAGAATAATCAGCTTCTTCAGCACTTCAAGCTTACTTTTAAATGCGTCAGGCTCGTTATCGGTTTTATTAGTAATTTTTTAGCATAGTTAAAAAGGGGAGTTTCTCACGTCGTTGTGAGGGAGCCTCCTCAAACTTTTGTAGTTTTCCTCATTCCTCAGTCAACCTCAATTTTTTTCGGGGCAGGCACTGCCGAGAAGAGTCCTAATTATGATTGTAGGTCTAGAAAAACTGGTTCGATTTGACTGATTTTTCTAATGCCTCTATTTCTTAGCATGCCCCTCTCTCATTTGATGCACTCATTCCTTGCCTCATGTTTGCACCTCAGACTCGATACCTCCCCTGGGACGTATGCTCATGATATTCTTGGTCTCTAGCCCTTACCATCAATTATCCCATCATGTATCTATTTTGCAGTTCGGCTCTCATCCACATTCTTTGATAACCCTGTTGATGAGTTCCCCTTTTCTGAGTAGGTGCGAATGCTTTTGCGGCTTATGGATTTTGTAGGCTGCATTCTTAGGTTTCCGCCGCGTCTGTTGCTGAAGAGTGATTTCGACCTGAAGAAGCCAGCTATAACGCTGGCGAATCTGTTGTCACTCTTCAAAGACGCACGCTGCGGAATCCCGAGAACGCAGCCTGCACAATCCTTATCTGACTTCGAGGTTTAAGCTTGTATGCGCTTGGAGTACATACCGTCATGCAATGGCGGCCCAAGGCGTCGGCAACGTGGGCAGAAGCCTCAGGCGGCCGGTCGTAGGAGCGGCCAATCTGTGGCTTATTAATGAAAAAATAGAAATTTTGGAAATCGGAAAATGTTACTAACTTCCAGCATGTATTTCTCTTCAAAATTCTATTCTTTTGTAAATCGTGAAGGTGACCAGACCTCATAACTCATTTAAACAAGTAGCGCAACGGAACCTACGGACTAACAATTTCCTTTATTAGCATTCTTGTCACCAACACATTGCAAGAAACTTTGGTTATAACTGCATTACAATTTAGGGCTGAAATTACACCCATCCTAAAGAAGAAGGCATAATGTAAATAACCCCTATAAAGACTTCCCTGTAAAAATCGAAGCTTGGAGAAAACTTACGGATTAAATATTGAGTTCCTAGAGAGAATGGAAACGACAATGTTAAGAGGATCGTTCTGAAGCCCGAGGTTATCCCTCATATTAACTCGCAGTTTAGGAAACCACTATCGGTAAATAAAATCTTTGTTATAGGCGGCCAAATAAAATTTTGCCTAAGTTGAAAATACCTTGGGGTGGCACTGCCTTCATGTACCTTATTCCGTTTCTTGTTAAAATGCTTGGTTCATCAGAGGTTATCTTGATTCTCACAGTTTTACTTTTTCAATGTAGCGTGGATGTTGATTTACTGTCTTTCAAAGTAGCGTTGAATTGTTTAATGAGCCATGAGTTATCTGCATTCAATCATTTGTAGTTCGCTGATTCAAGGACTCAGCGCGTGAAGAATTCATAAATGTTGGAGTTCTAAAAAAAATCCGACCTCGTCAATGAATTGTTGACCATAAACCTACATCGTATTTTACACGGTAGAACGTTGCCAAAAAGAACAAACTCACATTCCGTATGTTTAAGACGTCTGTCTTGCGCAATGGGAGCCCCTTTACGTGGCGAAAGAGGTTAGGAAGGGATTAAGAAAAGTAATGTTTTCAGCGTTTTATTTATGAAAAAGCTTGCGTTGAAAACTTGAGAAAGGGCGTGGAGGTAAGAATAAGGAGCCATTGTTGGAACACACCTGCGGATTCAGAGGGAAGGACAAAAGAAGATTGCGGAGGGACCGAACTTATTGTCTTCTTCCTCGTCAGTGCGCATTCAATCCAACCAAGCCTCCTCGGATCTGTTTATGTGTATAAATGTGATGACATCATCCCTCAGCAATTTTGGGAGCGGGAGTGTGAAGAATTGTAGTCATAGAGGGATGGAATGATTAGTTGCGAATTGTAGTTGGGAAGATTGGTTTGCGGTTTCGTTTCTGAAAACTCTTGATAAATTCTACCTTAAGAAATGCTGTTCAAAATTCCTCTTCTTCAGAAAAGTAAAAGAATGGCACATATGATGGAGGTGTTTTTTAAGCTTATTTTGCCGGTCAAGATAAATAGAATGCTGAACCAGTTATTAATTTGCTAGAAACTAAGGTATTAGACCTTTTGGGGTGAGCCAGGCTCACAACTTAAGTAGACAAAATAAATCAAAGCGACTTAACATAAATCAAGTATACCTTCTTATTACCCCTTAAATTGCATTCGCAGTAGTAGGTATTAATTGATAATTGATGCGTTTGAATGCCGACTCTAATAACTTATTCACAATTATCATTATTCTTTTGGCTAGTTTTTTTTCGTGTGCGGAAACCCGAAAATGTTCACAAAATAACGGAGCTCATATAGCATATTATGGCAATAAAGGCTCATGTTTGTCACATGCAACATGAGCACGTTATCACGAAATTACAACATTTTTTACAACTATTTGCTTGCCAATTTAAAGTTTATTATGGGGATATTTCACATGCTGCTCTTCAATAGCAGTGCTCTTTTCTTTAAAAAAAAAGTGGTTTACGGGTGGTCTGACACTTGTCAACTATTTTCAGTATTTACTGTTGGCCCCGAATACGGATTCGGTTATGCTATTGTTTTTCCGCGCTCATCTCAAACCTCTTAGTTGTTGGTATCCGCTGCTCTCGTACATCCGATAGTGTTCTTAGAAGTGTTGTTGCTGTGTAATTGTTTCCTTGTCTCTTTCCCTCGAGGGAGGTGGTAGGACGAAACGAAATACAAATGGAAAATTGCCTTTTTTCTCCGTCACATTATACCTATTGTAGCATTCAACGTTGCATGGTGTGAATTTTTTCCTCTCATAATAATTTAAAATTATGGATAGGTAGATTTTTACACACATATCCTACAGAAATATTTACAAAGGTTTCAGTACTTCTTTGGTTATTTTTTCTTCGAATTTTGGGGGTAGTAATATTTGTTAAAAGTAAAAATATGCATACCTGTCTCTCGTTTCCTATATGAAAAAATGCAAATATTTTCACAAGATTTTTAGGTAATGACTGGAGGAAAAGTGAAGTGTGGTTGTGATTTGGCCAGTTCTAACAAAATTCCAAAATTATATTCATGGTAACCGAGTTCCTGAAATATGGTGAAATATTGAACGCTGCTTAGATTGGAAGAGTGAATAAAAACTCGTAAGTAACACAATACACCATTTATAGTTTCGAAAGGCGTCCTACGTTCTTGTTTTCAAAACCACGCGCTCAAAAAATGCTCTTTCTTTGATATTCTCGCACGAAAGCAAGGTCAAGAATCATACACCACAATGTTTACTGAAAAGTGACGTCAAAATCAAATCCAAAATTGCCTCATGTCATTATAAGCGGAGAGTCCAAATATGTCTGTGATGTAATCACGGTTCCTTTTTTCACGCTGTCGTTTTAGTTACCTACGTATTCCATGTCAAGTGGTCTAGGGCTCCCCGCTGGACCATCTCGGATTTTAATGAAATTTTGTGTGGATATTTGCTCATACTTACCTCTAATGAAAATGTGTTAATTTTAAGGTCCGTTAGTGATATACTTTTGGAGATATAACCATTTGTGTGACCCCATGTCACGACCACCTGCCAAATAAATGTGAAATTTTCGCAACTTTGAAACATGATATCTCTATAGCCTTTTTGCCTAAACAAATGATATGTACATATCATTGTACAAATTTTACTGCTCTGTTAAATGAAAATGATTATAGCATTTTCTCAAAGCGTACTGAGTAGATAAAATGCAGCAAAGTCGGCATCAGAAATTAGTTCTCCAAAAACATTTCAAAATTTAGCGTGCTCTGTATCTTTCAAGAATTGTTCAATGGATATCAAATACCTTTTACAATATTTCCATGTTTGTGAGTTTTTGATAGCGTAGTTTCAAACACCTAGCTTTTTTCGTTACTTTACAAATCACGTCTAAAGTTCACGACTTTTGTAAAAAGGTCAAAAATAGGGTGTTTTCAACCCGTTTCTGCAAAAAACTACCTTCTGCAAATGCCGTTAAACTTATCTCATCACATAGAGTATATTTTTAAGCCTTTATAAAAGTGAATTTAATTAGCTAACGCGGACACATAATAGCGTGGCAAGGAGGTCCGTGGGTGAGATACCATCAGCCTTCATCAGCGCCACGTAATCCTGTAACTACACGCGTGGGGTAAGATGATAGCTACCCTACGAGCGCTAGTTTTCGCAATGTCGCCGAAACAATTTAATTTAGAAGTCGTCGCCACTGGAAACGGCTTAAATATCAACAGGCAGTTCTGCCACATTGGAGTTCGTGCCTGTTATTGAACAGGTTTGTATTGACACATCGATGTTATATTGCGTTAGTCCATAGTGACATTGTCACTACCAATCCAAGTACTTGAACTGGCAACCCCATCACCATAGGGGTCGCGCCCAATAGCCATGCAATACCAGCCACGGGTGGGTCTCTTGTTCAGGTTCCCAAGCCTGTAATTTCGTGTTTTCCTTGAGTTTTCAAAGCTCTTTGCGGTGGTACGTCTGAATTTAAAGATATTTATAAAATTTCGCAGGAAATGGCTATCAAAGAAGTTTGATCAACTGTCTACATCTTATTATATTTATTTATCATTTTAGACAGCACAGTCTCAGCAAATTCAAATTTTCTTCCGAATGTCGTCACGGAAGGAGCAGGGAGCATGCTGACGAGGTGTTCATCTACATCTACATATTACCCCGCAAGCCGCCTCAATAGGCGTGTGGCGGGGGGTGTTAGGACACCAGCCGCTTAAAGATAAAAAGGAAACGCTCTAATGAAATTACGCCTAGCATTTATTGAAGTCCCTTATTGTTCGGGGGAAAAACGAATTCCCATACCTATCCGTTCGGCAAAATATCTCTCTTAATTTATCGTTTCTGTCGGACCTGGAAATATAGTGGGGTTCTAATATGATGTTCTCCGTGTCGCTCTGAAAGATATCTATTCTCAATTGTTCAAGCAATCTAAGCCTAGCGCGCAGCCTCCGAGTCTCTAGCGGTTCCCAGCCTAATTCGTTTAACATCTGTGTAACGCTGTCAGTACGCCCGTAGCTGTTTTTGACGAATCGCGCAGCTTTCGTTTGTATTTTATTAAGTTCCCGGACTAAGTCTTTCTGCACCGGATCCCATATGCTCGCTGCATATTCAAGGTGTGGCCGGACGAGTGCGAAATAGCACCTCTCTTTTACTTTTTCATCCGAAAATCTTCCCACAATACGCTTGACGAATCCTAGCTTCTTCAGAGCTCTGCCACAAATATTTCTTATATGTGCTCCCCACGATAGGTCCGAAGTTATCGTAACTCCTAGATACTTCACTTCATCTGTCGCCTTTATGTTAACACCATCCACAGCATATACATGGGAATAGTTGGACGACTTCCGCAAGAAATGTACCGCCGTGCATTTGCTCAGATTAAGTTCGAGTCCCCACTCTTGGCTCCACACATGAACGTTGTTTAAATCCGATGATAGAGTTTCAAAGTCAGAGTGATCACTAATTTCACGATAGATGACAGCGTCGTCGGCGAATAGACGTATTTTACTGCTAATTCGAGAGCATAGATCATTTATGTATATAATGAACAAAAGGGGTCCGATCACGCTTCCTTGCGGGACACCTGATGTCACTTTAACGACATAAGAGCTAATTCCGTCAAGAACTACCTTTTGCTTACGATCACTCAGAAAGTCGCGTATCCAGTTTACTACTGTTTCGTTTAGGCCGCATGACTGTAATTTGTATAAAAGTTTGTTGTGAGGTACCGTGTCGAAAGCTTTCTTAAAATCTAGAAATAATGCGTCAACTTGTCTTTTCGATTCGCCAGATTTGAGAACGTCCGGAACGTCCGTGTTCATCCGGAACCCAGCAGGTGGGCCAATAAAATGATTCAGCAGGACCTCGAGAATGCATAAATGTTATCAATGCATCATTTTGGTCACTCGTTACTACAACAACAATGCCGATCCGCTCACTCCGATCCGCCGCCATTCACTCTCGTAGACGCAGGAAACATAGCAATCGGGGATATTTTACGTAACTCCAAAAGCATTTCACTAACGGACCTAAAAATTAACTAGTTTTCACCAAAGGTATGTACAAATATCCACACAAAATTTCATTAAAATCCGAGATGGTCGAGCGGGGCACTTCTCTAAAACTAGACCACTTGACGTGGAATGACCCCTACCCAAAACGCAAACCGCTCTATAAAGGCAATAATCACAATTATGGTCGTAAGAACACACTCAATCAATTAAAATTAGTGATATGAAGCAAATGATAAAGTTAGGAGAGTGACGATCACGTTTTCACTCTCATGAGAGCAATTGAACAATAACGAGAGCGCGAGCGCATGCATTTGGGAGAGCTGTGATCGCACCCCTGAAGTATTAAACTTAGCGTTTTAAAATTTAACCGCTGGCTGTCATTTGTATTTCTTTTTGACTTGAACTTTCTATTGGCGATATAGGAAAAAGTAGTACACTATTTTATTTGGGTGGGATGTTCAGAAGCTATTTCACCACTAGTTTTTAACGCGAAAGATAATATTTTTTGTTTAAATTCATTCTTTAGATCGGCATGCTTAGTTCCTACTTCCTCTAATGACACCGGAAATATCTTTCCTCTTTTCTTCCCGGCGTACCCAACATTCTCTCCCTTCTATTAAGGCCATCCATCCCTTTCCCTCTGATTCCCTCCTCAATCCACCTACGTCGCCGTTTTCAAATTTCCTCCAATGACTTCATTTCCCCATCTAAAATTTCTCACATCCGATGAATGTAATTAAAGAGGAGAGCAATTGACAAGTAAATTAAATTAAAAATTAATCCAAATTGTCAATAAAAGCAAAGGAAATAGACTCCTATGGATGCATTTCGATCATCCAGGTGACCATCCACTGGGAGAAGATTTTAATCTTGTGAACACGTGTGTGTTGCCCGAGGCTAAAAGTCCAAGTGTGGTTAAAAGTCCGTCCGTTAAAATGTGGACCTCTTAGCGGCTTTCGTTAAGAGTGGGCTAATGGCATCGCTGATATTCCCTAACCGCCTGTCCCTTATGGCGTAGATGACCTCAGCTATCGGTCACCCCTCCCCCAAATAACCAACCTTCATTATCCATGTTTCGCAACCGGTCAGCGCCACGTTCTATGTAAATATTTTGACTAGCTCCAATCTCTGCGTCTTTACGTCTGCGTCCACGCAATTTGCTCTCTATTTTCCAAGCTTCCTTTGCCAGTAACTCCCCCCCCCCCAAAGATCCTTAGGATTTAAGAAATATTCGTCCAAAATGCTACCTGCATGCGTGACTTTTTCAACCTGTCCTGAATCCATCTGCGTCTGCATACTGCTCTGCGAGCCGCCGCATTTACAGCTTGCTCTAATTGAGTTTAAGGTGTATAATTTTTGCACCAATCTGTTAAGTTGTTCTCCAAAATTTTGGCGGAGAAACTTCGAAAAGGCTTAAAACTTGATAATTGTGCTTCTATCCCTGTTGGTATTACATCTCTTCATAGTCTTCGCATTATCCGGGTTCTTTCGTGATTTTCACTTTTCCTTACTGCCTCTTCTTCTCGTGTTTTCTTCAGGGAATTATTTTATCTGGCGATGTGACCAATCATCTAGTTTACTTATCTGTTATTAATACATTGCGTATCCTTTTAATTTTTTCCGCAATGCTTTTTTGTGTTAACTTTCCTTCTAACCATTCGGGTATTGTCAGTTTCGGTCATACCTACATCTCTACAGCTTCTTTTCGGTTTCTACCTGGTTCCATTGTGTCTAGTTTTCATCATTCTAGTGAACTCTAGCGAAATACTTCATTTTAAGCCATGTGATAAGTGTTTATCGGTTTAATGCTCTCTTTGGTTGACCGTTGTTTTTTTCGGTAAGCCACGGTTGTTCAGCAATTTTCTCTTTCATCATGTTGTGTATCTCACATGCAGTGGGAAATTTTTCCGTTATCATTCTGTGGGATATTTTAATTTAATAAAGATTTTCTCTAAAAGCACTCCTACTTGATGTGTCACTGTAAAAATTGCAATAGTACTTAATAACGTAAGCTGCTTCCTTTACAATCGGGCACGGCTTTTTTTAGACTTCAGTGTGGAACTAAGACGTTAAAATTTTAACAAATGATTTGAAAAAGTACTAAGTAAGATCACGATGACACTGGATACTACGACACTTACTACTAAGTCACCACGTAAGTTTATTCAGAATAATGTTGAATAAGGAAAACGGATGCCCGCTACTGTTTATCAGATAGGCTTTGGCAGTCATGGGTCAAGTTCAGTGGTAATGTTCTGTAGAAGGTGACCTTTAAGAGTCAAAGCCTCCGTAAATTGGTATAGCTATATCTGAAAAGTATTGGAGATTACTGAATGATATACGTAATCAAATTACTCAGCCTCAACGATTTTTTTGCTTGTGCATAAATTGCAGAGGTAACAATCAAGTTTTGCTTGAGCATTACTTAAAATTGAGAATAGAATTAATTTCAGGCTGTTAATAGGCATCTTGGGCAGAAGAAGTGAATGTAATGATGAGGAAAATGCTACTCTGAAAACAATTCAAATGCAAATTACTTGGAAGGGATCGTAGAATACTAATTTTTTTATTTCAGAAATAACTCCTTCGGATGAGAAATTAGGCTATTGTTTGAGGATTAATCACGACTTATTGCAGAAGGTACAATTTTCCTACAACATATATTTTTTGTTTTTTTTTCGCCTGTAGCATTTATATACCGTTTGAAGAATTGGGTATTTTCCAAAATTTTAAATTTAAGTTTACTGATCTTTATATGTTACTTAAAATCGAACAAGCTTGCGGAGTCAAAGAAGTTTTAAAATTGATTCAATATTAATTGAGATATTTAAGATTAAAATAGTCGAAATTTCAAATTTTTTTACGCCGCTGCGAAACGAAATCTGATTGGCTTGACGTCATTTTCGCTGAGCGATAGACGGATGTGAGGGAGAAAGTGAAGAACTGTAGAAGAGACCGAATATTTAAAGAGTTTTCATTGAAAACAAAGACTATGGCGTGCAATGGTTTTATTAAAACCACATACGATAATTTACCCAATGTGGATATGTTTATGATAGGCGTTTTAATGAAGAAGGACGAGCGATTTAATGATGCGGAAATTCGTTGAGCTTAAGTCCAAAAAATGTAAGCCTAAAGTTTGCTCTTAAAATCGTCATTACTGTTTTATATCATTTTTTATACATATAATTATGTATTTGGTGTATGAACTTTATTAACTCTTTTTCCAATACACTCATAATCATTATGATACTTCTTTCTTTATCGAAGTCCATATGAGTCCGTGCAACAGTAAACAAACAGTATCTTAGTAACATATCAACATAACGCAGTACTTGCCAAATGCTTGTGCTGCCAATACTCGAAACACCTAAAACGTTAATTTTTTATTTGCTAATTAGTGATTGTTTGTAGAGGAGGTTTCTAGAAGTGGCTTATCTGCTGTAGAAATTCCTAAAAATAGATTCTCATCTCCTAAATTTCTATTCAAAGTTTAATTTAAGTGTTGTTATATTGTAAAGCTTCTCGCGAGAGTTATGGAGATAATTCTATAGAATGCGTCCAAGTAAAGAGAGATGGACCACTGTGCACAGTCATTGCAAGAATATGTCCAGAACACAAAGTGCGGAGTAAAGCATACATTTTTACGGCTGGACATTGAGGAATCCAAGGAAGAAATTTCAATCATTCAATGTCGTGATTGCGTAAATAAATTTCTTGTTCGGTGTTTCAACCGACGTATTTGTACATTGTGACACAAAACACTATCTATATCCCTTACTTAGATGCCATTTACAGGCATATCTAGAAACGCGAACACGTCAGAAACTAATTTCGCCGCATTTGTTTCCACCGTAAGCATAAGGAAACGCCTGGGTCTAAATCAAGAACCATGGTCTAAATGTAAACAGCGAAAATGACGTCACAGGCCATTCGGCTGTTTTCGGAGTGTGCTCGGGAGCTTTCGTAACCTTCTACTTTCTTTAGCTTTTAAAACCGAAATTCATACAATTTGATAAGAAAATGTTTAGCCAATGCAATAAGTTCAAGTAACTGAATCAGAATGTCGATAGTTTGAAATACGTGGAAAATACCCAATTAATAAGGGATAAAGTCAATCCGAATAAAATCGAAAAATAATTTTTTCCACTGAAGCTCAGGACCAAACACACTCTGAGGCGGGAAAAATCCTCTCTCTTCCGTAAAGATTACGTCAGCTCCGCCTCGATTTACAAAGTGTGCTAAGTTAAAGAGGTAAATCTACTTTTCCCAAAAACTCCCGTTTGACGTTGACCCCCCTGCATCGAACTACAAATTGTTCGAGCTCATCGGGAAATTAAAATCCTCTCCCTCGTTGTCAACCTTCTCGGGGAAGATCCTGCAATTGAAGATTCGGCTGGTCCTCTGCGAAAAAGGCACATTTAGAAGAAGATTGGCGTTGCTAATGGATAACAGCTCTCATTTCCACGCATTCGGTCAGCTAAATGGCCATGGGACATTTCGCCCCCCTCAAAAGGACTGTCCAATCTCCCAAGGCGATACCTTATCGACGCGGCAGCGGATTCCCGGGAGAACGATAAAGAGAATGCGCGAGGATGAGGGGGAGCGCTAATGGTTCTCCTCGGATCGGACTGAAGCGCGTGATAACTGTCACGTAGGGCGCGAATGTCGATTTGAGGAAATGGTTCGAGTGTTCTCTCAAAAGGTGGTGGTTTTTTTTCCTCCCAGAGGGATAACCTCCCCAGGTAGGTCGCCGGTCAATTGAAATTATGACTGCCTGAGTTACAATGTAAATTGGGCCATTCTCGCGTGGATGTTTTCGGGAACGAGTGCGTTTATCGTCTCGCGTGCTCTATACGCGTAATCACGCGACATTGGTCCATATCCCTTGCCTAATTTAATTCCAATAAATTAGCGGGACAGGCCATGAAAATAAGTGCCTAGAATTTTAATTTCGTTAAAGTTATTTTGGTCATTGTGGGTAATTCGACTTTTTAACTATGTTCGAAAAGGTTAAGCGGAGTCCTGTTCAATTTTAATAGATTTTTAAGGCTGTATAACGCGAGGCACTTTATTGCACAATGTGATGTATGGATGGATGTGCAGTGAAAATTGCGCCGTGTAAATCATAAACTTGCCAGAATGACTGTGCGAATGCATGAACAAAATACATGAAAATAACCCATGCTCTAATTCCGTGCCTGCGTTCTCGCAATTTCTGTTCACCAAGCTGCGCAAGGGAGTACCTCGTGTCAAACGGTCTTTATACTCTTTCACCATATCGGTAGTTTAAGTTACTCTGATGAGATTAGGGAATAAGACGCTTGAGATTACAAATAGTCAAACTAAGTTTTCCTTCGTACCGGTCGTGAGCGTAACTGCGGCCATAAACCTTTTTAAGTTCAGTGCAGCATAATTAAATTTGCATTGAAACCTTTGCATTTATTTTTTATGATAGCTGGTGTCCTAATTTCTGTCTTTAAGTACCTTCGTAGCGATTTGCAGGATGTAACGTAAATTTATAGAGACCTGGCATAGACCGACCGTAGAAAGTTTTTTTTTTAATCTACTCACATGTGACCCCCTTTAGGACACTCCCGGCGCATTAAAAGGAGGAATGTTTATGGCAAAAATATGGGAAAACACTCCAGATTATCTTAGCGCCTCTGTGAGTTCACTAAATAAAAAAAATTCTATTTTTAACATTTTATACATTAAGTGAATTTGATTAATTAAATAAACTTTCATAAAATTTAGTGTAAAAAGTTTTCGCCTTCTCGATCAGTGGAAATTTCCTGATGTTTCAGAAAGTGCGCTTTACGAAACACAATTTTTCTGCATTCATAAATAATGGTCAAGATTATAAATATGCGAAGAACACATATATACGCGTTTATTGTGATATCCAGAGGATTTCAGAAAATCTTATTTGCTTATATGCTTGGGGACGAAAAGCCATTCCGCCAAATGCTAGGCTATTTGCTCTGTAATTAATCTTTCATTGCATGTCATCGGCTGATGTTGTAGTAATTACTCGGAGTTGCCGTCTTTACTGAAACTATGAGTGAAATATCGCAATTGCGAACACATAGTATGTTGAAGTGTGGGAGTTGAGGTGGTTTGTCCATTATTTGGTGACTTGATTCGAATTCTTACATGTTCTTCACACTCGTTAACGCGGAATCACCAAGTAAATTTTCTTCATTGACGAAGCTTAGGCATCTTCTGAGAAGTGTGAGGTAACAGCTGGTCATGGCAGGAGAATTTGAAGTGGATTTACATTTCGTGTGAATATATCAGCAGTTGTCATTTTCAATGACTACAGTTGAACTTACCCGCAGAAGCAACTAAGATATCGTAAATGTGGGGCGTCAGAAACCTTTCAAGGAAGCGTATATTGCAATTACGGCATGCTGGTTTCACCGATATCCGTTCATCTCTTCCGCCTTTTACTCGTAGTCATGCGTGAAAAATTATCCGGAGCGTCGCCGTAATAACTTCCTTTAACATTAAAAAATGAGCAATTGGCCATCGCGATGGTTGACTTATGATTTTTTTTTAACTTTATTTTACGTCATTTTGAATTGAATTTTGTTATCACTGGTCTTGAGATTACTCAGCAGTTGTCGGGAGTTTTCCATTTACGGCATTTAAGGTCTCCCCGTGTAATGACTTACATGTCATTCTCTTCATATTCTGGCTACGTATAAATAATGTCCTCCATCTGATGCATCCTACTCCTATGTGGAGTTTGTATCTCTATATGATATTAAAAACAAAGTGCCTTTCCACACTATTTTCCTCGCAAATAAAACTTAGAATTACATGAGTTTCAATTGGAGATTGAGAGAAACAAGAGGGGAAGCAGTATTTTTCCTTTCAATATTAATGCCATTTCTGCGGAAAACTTTTTGAAAGAAGGGAAACCTCCCAATATATCGAATAAAAATAAAATATACGCTTCTTACCACCTTATTTTGTGAGCTATTAGCCAATTACTGCGATATTTGAATTTAAAGTGAGGTGATTCCACAGAAATGGCGCTGCATTCGGCACTTATGGCTGGAAAAAAGTCTTCATTAAAAATGAATTAGCGGAATAATCTACTTATGTTATACCTTAATTCTGGTATTAAATAGGACGAATGTAATCACTGAAAGCAGGTAAACAAAAAGGTTGGCTTCACTATTAGTTTTGACTCACATAGTCGCGGTGGGACCTCCCGAAGTTAGTGCAGATCGGAATGCATCAGCGCACTTTAGTACACACGAAAGACTATGAATGAAATGGATGCGCTGGCGTAACTTCTTTGGAATAACATTTTTTAGGTAATGACATTTGAAAACGTTCATCGCTGACTTTTTTGTGAATAAGGAACGAGTTCGTTCAAACTGCCTGATTCAAAAAAGGTATGGTAGGTATTTGCCGAAATAGCAGAATTTTTCCTTACTAAAACTTCTATAATTTAGATAAAATACTTATTACAAAAATTTATTTCATAGCCACATACCCTAACCCATTTTTCCGCGAAAATTACAATACTTCAAGGCTTTTACAAATTTAATTATTTTGATGGATTGTGTAGAAGTGGTATGAAATAATCAGTGCCGCGCCGATCTGGCTATCCGCAAAGGTCTTGGGTTCGTCTTCTCTCTTGGACGTGGATGTTGTGCTTGTTTTGGGAACCTACGTCTACACAACGCCCTACACGCCACTTTTAAGTGTGCTTGTCTGGGGGTAAGTTTTCACCAACACGTTATACCCTATATCCTACAAAATTTAATGAAACTACGACAATTAGCAAACACCTGCAAATATCTGTCACAAAAAGTGAATTTTCACTAACATATGCTATGCAATATGCCACCAATGTTAAAAAACTACGAGTGTTAATGTATTTTGCAACGAAATAAATGCATACAGGTACAAGAGTAATGCGGGAAACATGCGAGACGTGCAGATGTATCAGGTTAATAAACAAGCATTAGAGAGCAAATAAAACAATTACCTACGCTACCTATCGAAAAACCTAATTCTGGTCTTAGTGGAAGCTATTGTGGAATGAAGTATTATGTGGTACCGGGGACTTAGAAATGTAAGGACTGGGCTCTTCACGCCATTTTTGTCGCCATTATTGTCGTCGAGAAGAAGCTCTTCGTCTTGATTGCAGCACCACGATCGCCCCAAACTGTGCCACCCTTCTGTGAAACCACTAATGCCTAGAATCTTACTTGAAAGGGCAGAATCACCCCTCATCACATTGCAGGAATTAAAGGAAATTTCAAAGGTCCTGAAAACCAAGGATTATATCAGCAGTTTAGGGTTTAAGTAGGAATGGCAATTGAACAGAATGATTGGTTGGGTGCAATATAGTCTTAGTTGTTTGGAGCACATAATACCCATTTCTACTTCTGCTGCTCCTATTATGGTGTCTTTATACCAAGTGCTGGCCCAAGGCGTGGTCAAAAGCCACAGGCGACCGGTTGTAGAGGCAGCCAGACTGCGAATTATTAATGGGTATGAAAAGGAGACATAAATTATGGAAATAGGAAAATAATACTAACTCCAAGCATGCATTTATATCCAAAACGACCTTCTTTAGTAGATCGTAAACGTGACGGACACTCATTACTAACTTCAATAAAGAGTTCAATAAGAAAACTACGGACTAATAAATTTCTTCCTTAGCATTATTGTGGACAACTTATTGAAAGGAACTGTGGTTGAAATTATACCACAATTTACGGTTGAAATTACACCCACCCTTAAGAAGTAGGCATTGTGTAAATAATCCCTATGAACAGTATTCCTCATAAAACACGAACCTTGAAGACAAATTATAAATTGAAAATTGAGTTCCTGTTGGAGATAGGAGACGGAAATGTTGCGAGGATCGTTTTGAAAACCCAGATCATCCGTTCGTAAAATTAACGTTCGGTATAAGAAATTGAAATCGGTAAAACAATTTCTTGTTAGAGGTGGCCAAATAAATTTTGCCCACACTTGAAAAGTAGTGTGTGCCGGCACTGTTCATACCTTTCCTTATCTTATAATGTATTCACTGACGTGAAGGTGGAACAAGCTCACTTCGTTAAGGTGGTTTGAGCGAGTTAGTTCCCTAGTCATAATTGAGACCATATTCAAATATTATTTTTTTATTTCAGCGTCTGTTAGAAGTATGAAATAAATGTTGTAGTATTAATGGCGCAAATATATAGTTATTATTGACAAAAATTCTCAGTAATTAAATAAATAAAGCTATATAAGTCTCTAACTTGACTCATTTTTTCCCGGCGTACGGCTGAAAACCCTTCAAAACAGCAGGTTTTTTTGCGATTCTGTAAAAATGTGCTGTAAGTAAAAGATTATTTTTCATAAATAGTTGAGAAAACATGCAATCTACACACCTTTAGTTTTTTGACGAAATCTAGGTGCTAGAAGTTCCTAATTTGTTTAATATTATCCCTCTGGAGCGCACAGCCATAATTTATCCCATGTAAAACCACTTATATTTTTAGGCAAATTGCTCGAAAAGTAGTTCGGCAGGGGGTTAATATTTTGATATCATTGGAAAGATGAGAGTTTTTTCTTAAAAATGAAACCAAATTCTAGGTGAAGTGATTTTTCGCTCAAATTACCATAAATGAGCTTCGTTAGTTCGAGATTCCATATTCCTAAGCCTTCCGAGACATATTCCCACTACACAGTGTGTACACACCCCTTATAAGAACCCTAAAAACCCCCTCTCTACTCCCCCGTCCATGCGCTAAGACGACCGAGCCTGGAAGGGTATGGGAAGGAAGGCATTGGGGATATTGTGTCCTAGCCCTCTTCCCCCACCACCACTTCCTCGATCCCGTTGAAATGTAAGGGGGATGCGGGACGTTTTCCCTTTGCAAGGACCAGGGTGGGTTCACCTTTTCATTTCCCCGCCACTCCTTAAACCGGTGCCAATTTTGGGACTTCCAAATGCGCCCACCAATGAGGTCTACTTCAAGTCTCTTGAGGAGCTAGGTATAAAGGTGTTATGGGTCGTGTTCCAATCCAGGTAAACCACCTTAGTATGTTCCGTTTACTACATTCAGTATTAGCCTGGGCCGTATATTTGTCTGAGTGGAAAGGACATGCTAGCGAGCATCGGCAAACATTTGCAGGATCAAGTATCTTGTGAAATGCGCTTACCAGTTACATTTTGTGATTAACCAGTTACCAGTTACATTTTGATTTTTCGTATACATTTTTGAAAAGAATTTGGCGAATCTTTTGTGTCTTCTAAATATAATTCCTCATTCCTCACTTTGTCCATGTATACTCCAAACATGCATTTGGTAAATTGAACGGAACAGTCGTAATGCCCAAATATTTTGGATTGCAATAGTTTCCTTAATTCCGTAATCCATTAATCAGTACTACAATATTTCTGCCGAAACCGATGACTACTTGATGCTAATACTAAATTGCCTTGCCAGTATAAAATTAAGCTTTTCTCTTGACTTTCTCCTTATATTTATCATCCCTCGGACATAAAAATTGATTAGGCCGGCCGATTAAGTAGGTTTCTCGGCTAGGGTATTTCATCTAGAACTCGAATCGCGCCGTTCTCATTCAATCGCTGATGTTCTGGAAAAGATTATTTTAATCTTACGTTTTCTTATGCTTTCTCATTTTACTTGTCCTCTCCAGGTAATTGAGTATACATTTAAAATATTATCCGTTGATTAAAGTAAATGATATAGAAAATCGTGGAATAGGGAAGAAAAAGTGTGGTACGATGGGCAGGATGAAGAAAGATGTGAAATATTCTGAACTAAAGAGAAAAATAGCTCAATGTAGGAGACATTTTCTGATAGAATTTTGTAAAAAAATCCTATGAAGTCCTACAGCAACAGGTAGAATTATGCGAAAAAAGAAACTTCTATTCTGCGTGAATTATTTAGTTGTAATTTATAGCCTTCTTTCGAAACATAGAGGTATTCGCTTACATGGAGTTTTTGTTCGTTTATTTGTTGTTTTAAACATACGTGTCACCCTAATGAACACATCAAGGGTTTGTGGCGGGCGGTGAATTTCCCCCAAAACATGCTCCACAGTATTTCCTTTAAAAGTTTTAGAAATTCTGAGTGTCAATCATATGCGTACAAATTCATGCATCAGATTCATATATAACCTGCGTAAGGACGAACATATTACTCCCTACCTGAAACAAATAAGGTGGTTAAAAGTAGAAAATTGCAGAAAATCCTTATTCTTACGCAAACTTTTTGAAAGCAAAAATCCAGATTTCCTACTTGAAATGTTAAATAAAAAACCCTAACGCTAATTCATTTCATCCGATCGAATCCAGATCTTTTTTATTACCCCAGCCACCGCTCCACTACTTTTCAAAATTCATTTCAAATAACCGCAATACCATTTTGGAACTCCCTCCCTACATCTTTAAAACAAAGTTCGTCAGTTAAAACCAGGGTTGGGAAACGTACGAAATTTCGTTCCAAGAACCGCTTCTGGATGGGTTTGGTCCAAAGAAACGGTTAATGAAACGTAGCTACTTCTGTAACAAAAGCACTTGGAACTAAAATCGGTTCGTAACAAACGTGGAACCAAACCGTTTTTGAGAATTTTGTTTCAGAAACGAAAATATCGTTTCGGTTTCGGTTCCCAACTAGGAAACACGGTTCGGTACGGAGTTAAATTTACCAAAAGAAGGTTGGGTGCATTTTGCCGCACTGAGCGATCACCTTGGTACACTGATCAAGTGAGCGCTGTGACGTCTTGGGACTGAGTGAAACGACGTCACAGCTGTGATCTTAACTTAAAACCTTCAAAACCAAATTATACCAATTTCTTATTGGACCTTTTGCAGTTTTGTATTTATTCACAACGCCAGGTTGATAGATGGTCACCTCGTCCCTCCGGTTATCTTGAGCCCCCTTCTGAGTTATTAACAGCTTGATCGCTTTCCTTGTGGACAAAAATGTATTAGCATTCAATGACTCAATTGAATGGCGCAATGCAACGTCGATATTTGCGTTGAGTATCTAAATCAGGATTGGAGAATAGGGTGCAATCCAGCGGATGACAACGTCAAAAGGAGCATTTGCAGCAGCAGCCATGTTTATTTGACCTATGAATCCTACATCACCTGGCCTGCGCATTCCGCATCAAGGGTATCCATAAGCATTGGTTTCAGTTGCTAAATAAAAATTCTCTGTTGATTCTTAGTGCACTTGTCGATTTTCATGCACGGATGTCGTTCATTGCGCAGAATTTCCATTCTTCTTTCGGGTAAGAATCATGTAGTGACGTCATTATAATTTCCGCCGTCTTAAAACAGATTGAAGTTTCGAAACAGATAGGTCTATATTTGAACCAGGTTTATAGCTGGTTACCCGTTCGTAGGTTGGGTTAGGATGACATTTGTGCGGTTCTTAGCGTAATATATACACTACCTGTAATACATCTGAGTATTAAACGGTAATAAACAACGCCGTGCTTGTTGTAGTCACTGATGGGTTATTAACATTACTATTTGCTGCACGTAAATATTCTTGCACGTTTACTTCATTTATCTGTATCGCTTATTACGTAAGTGTTATTTCATATACATGCAGTGCCCCTATGAGAGCTAGTTTGAGAATAGACATTGAATAGTATACTTGTTGTAAATATGCATCGCATTTATCGATAACCCCCTGAATCAATCAATCATGGGGCCCTTGGGACTCTGGGCCGATCTTATACAGATTTTCTATCTACGTGCTATCATGGGCCTGCAGGAAAAGTTAAATGCTAGAGGCATGAATATCCTTTGAAAATCAAATCTCTGGTTGTCAAGGAAATATGCTATTGTTGATTTCAGAGAAAAATTGAGATTTTTCAGCAAAAATCATCATTTTCAGACAATTACGAAGCGTAAAAGAAAATCGATTGAAAGAATAAGAAACTTTATTTATTCAGCCATCCGATAAAAAGAATCCCAGCCCTCTATATTTAGTAAAAGTAATTTTAAAAAACAAAAATGAAACAACTGCACCGAACACAATGCTTAGCATGGACCACCAGGGGGGGCCTTTGGGGGCCCTGAGGGCTTTTAATATAGCCTATGTTACACCCAGATACATTTTCTCACTACATGCCAAATTTCAGCACAATCGGTTTAGAAGTTTTTGCGTGATTGAGCAACAGGCAGACAGACAAAGAGACGGACACCATTACATTGTTATATATTAGTATGATTGGATAAATTCATACATGTACTAGCTGAAGGTACCCGTTGAAATTCAACGGGTGTGAAAAACATTGAACCTATTTTATAAGAAAACCCTTAATCCTGAAGAACACTGATCTACACCCACTTCATCACGTTGTGTATGGTGTTTCGAAAAATTATTAGTTGTATATTTTTCCCTCATGGCTAGCTTTATTCCTTTGTATCAGAATCATCAATTTAATTTTAAACCCACGATCGAAATACGAGAACTTGTGTCGCAAGCGGTTCAAAATTCAAAGATATAGGACAATGATATTGTAATTTTCTGTTGAGTTAATATATTTTCTGTAATCAAGGTTATAAGTCTCATGCTTCATGCTGTTTTGCTAAAATCGGAAGCCATTTATGCAATATGTTGTCATATAGGAATGATATCTTGTCACTTAGTCTATAAATGATTACTTTTCCTTCTGGCGTCAATTCCACTTGTGGCAGAATGCACTACACTCATTTTGGATCGTCATCGGAGTTCACAAAGAGATTTTGGGGTTAAAATAAAGATAGTCTCTGGACGTGCTGTAAAAATAATTGATCTTAATTTTATCAGAAAAAAATAGCAGAGCGTGGTTTCGATCCACGGACCTCTGGGTTATGGGCCCAGCACGCTTCCACTGCGCCACTCTGCTCTTTTACGATAGGGTGAACTTATCTTAAGTTTAATGCATTAGGTGGATGCCGCCTTTGCGATGAAACTGATCGTCTACAAGAAACCATTGTGAAAATTACAAAAGTAAATTACTGATTCAATCACTATGCAGTTTCGCCAAGTTACGCCTAAGGATATTTAGTTAGTTGTGCAAGTTGATTATTTAGATGTGTCGGATATTTTGGGGGCAGGGGATTGCCAGGTTTGCTACGCACCTGCGTGGTAACTCCAAGGGGGCGGACTGGAATCCCACCTCGGACATAGGTGATGTGCTTGGCTGAAGATTAAGGTCCCACCATGGTCCCTAGGAGCTCGAGTACTTAATATCCAAAATCCGTTCTCCTCTCTTGTAATCATCAATTCAAGGATTGGTTAGTCGCAGCTCAACAATCAACTCTCCGATCAGCTAACCGTTTAATTCCTACATAGGTTTTGATTTGAGCGTCCCTCATCATTTGCTTAATGCTGTCCATCCTCAGTCTCCTCTGTAGTTCTTCCCATTTATTTTTCATTCCACAGCTGTTTTCAAAAGGTTGTTGTGTCGCCGAATGGGTCTAATAAGTTTGCTTCTTCTCCTTCGCAGAATTGTATTGGAATATATTTTCTCTCCAACTCTTCGTTGTAATCCTCCATCGGTAATTAACTCCCTCCATCAGATGCTAATTATCTTTTGATGAAGACATGTCAATTGTTATCAAATTTCCCCGCTCTGCTGTAGTTATTTTACAAACTTCACTAGCATATGAGAGGTGCTGTGTGCATGTCCTACTAATGTTTTGATTTGATAAAGTGCTTCCTTACTTCTACGCATGTGTTGCTGGCTACAAGAGACTATTTTTCTAGTGGGATGCCATCTTGCCTTGTCCCACTCTACTAACAATATCTTTCTTGCTTCTTTAATCATTCATGATGATGATGCTTCCCTGATTGCAAAATTCGTCATCCCACCTTCCGAAACTCATTGATTGAGCTCGGTAGATGTAAGTCTTCACTCTTGCAGTCATAAAAAATTATAAACTTAGAATTATCATAAATGCAGTACTATAAGTAATTCGGTTTATGATGATGCATCGATGGAACTTAAATTCATTTTAAATAAAAGGACTTTATTCAATTTTAACTCAAGATTTTATTGGAACCGTTCCAGGTTTTGTCTTTGGTGCCATTATCAATGTGTAATATTGCAGTTAGTGTTTTTATAAAATTCTAAATTTCCTTGATAATAACAGCATGTTGGAAGCTGGGTCGGTATCAGGAAAATCGAAAGCGAAATTCGGATTAAATGCTCTCAATGCACACTACAAATATTTACTCGGTGTCGCCAGAATCTGCATCTAACTTTATATTTTGAAGTAATAGCTAGGAGAAATCGCTAATCCGATGCTGGAGAAAGTTCTACAGAAAATATTGTTATTTGTTTATTGATTCTCTCTCACTAAAATTACTTAAGTGAATGAGACTGGGTAGAGAGATCTGCTTGTATGATCAATCTACCAAAGGAAATGCCTCGTCTTGTGGCTGTAGTCCGCTTATTCATCGGATTTGGGATGAGACCTTTTGACCCCTTTTAGCGAGAGGCCTCATCCTTAACAAGGAGCCCCGGGGTGTATAGCGTAAAGGAGTGCTTATAGGGAACTGTTTTGGATAAGGTTAGAGAAAAATAAAGGCGGGGTTTCCGCTCGATTATTGAAGCTGATTCCGCCATTACAGTCGGCAAAGTTTAGGCCCTACCGTGGCTTACGTTTTCAGTAGTGGCGTTTGATTTTCGTCAAATCTGAGAAATTACAATGTCATCCAATGTTTTGGGACTGGTGGGCAAATATGTTAGAAGTATATGGAGGCGACACGAGTGCCCGAGGACACAGGGAAACGGGGGTAGATGGGAAGGAATAAAAACAAAGTGACGTAGAGCGGTGCAAAATGGCGAAATTTGATAACAATGCGGTTAAATCTGGTTGAAGATGCAACCTTTCGAATGCAAAAACCCGGAATGTATGTAATTCACGATGCGTGTACCAAGATGGAGGATTTTGGCCGCGGGGGCGGGCGCTCCTGTCGCCTCGGCACTGTATTTTGCAATGTAAATGTAGATGAATACCTATATGCTCCCTGATTTCTTTATTTCTTGTCGGTCTTGTAGTCTGTAACCTAGTAAGCTTCTCAGAAGTCTCATTTCTGCATCATCTATTCTCTTTTACATTGCCGATATAAGACATACCACATATCAGACATATCTCGAGATGTAATTTTAAGTACACCGCTCTTAGCGGATCACCAAGTTGTATCGTCTAATTCAGTAGATAATCGACAAAGGGGTCTGTGGACCTTGTATCAGGTGGGACAAGAATATGACACAATATTTACTAAGAAAACTTAATCTAAAATTATCGGCCAAGAAAAATGATAGCATTCCGTGGAAAAGAACATCTTATAGCTAAAATAGTTATTGGAAATGAAAATGTCGAACAAGTCCATCTCTTCCACTGTCAAGGCTGCAGTGAATCGTACTCACGAACACGACCTAGAGAAAAATGCGCAGATTTCAGCATATGGAGGTTATAATAAGGTCTGCTAAATATAGTCAGGTGACCATGTAATTTTATGATATGAAGACTATTTCTCTGTTTTTGTATGGCTCTGAAATATTGACATTGACAACTCAGTCATAAAACTCATAAATTCAGCGATTATTGTGAGATCAAAACAATAAGTTCATGTATGGTGGGTAAATCAGTATATGAGAGGTGAGAGATATGGCGAAAAATGTAGTTCCTATTTTGATGAAAATTTACTCCACGCCTCACACCCTTGATGTGGCTTGTATGAATCTACGTATATTTAGAACGTGTGCCGCAAACTATGCAATAGACAGTCAAAATTATTTTATTAGTGCCACATACTACGTACTGCAACTAGGGTGGGAATAACTATCAGGATGTAGGTTTAAATTAATCTATATGTGGTGAAGTAGAGTATGTTCAATTCATGTGTATTGAATAACGCCGTAAATGAAAAGTTGTGGGGAGATTAGACTAAACATGTGGTGCATGTTTTATTGAACCACGTGTTCAGTTTAATTTCCAGTCAGTTTGGTGAAAATTCACTTCTTGCCAGGTGGTTTGCAGGGTACTACGTGCATTCAGCCATTTAGGTGTATGTTCCCTTTCGCGTGAGGTCGGGATATGGCTCACTACCGATACGAGAGCCCCAATCTGTAGAGAGCTGGTCCCCAATCTGTAGAGACGGAGAGAAGGGAGGTGGAGTTAAAGGTTAGAGTATGTGCGTGCAAGGATTTTGTCGGACAAAGAGTCTTGAGCACTGAAAGGGTCGGATCGCAAACAAAAGGCCCTCTCCTGCGTTCAGAGCGAAGGACGACCGAGGGTGCGGTATTGCATCGAGAAGGACAAACCTTAGGACGAGGAAGAAGCGGACTACGGACGGCGAATAGCTGATGAAAGGACGGTGCAGTTATGCTTTCTGAACGTTCCGCAAAGAGGATGAAAATGAGAGGGCCGACTCGTAGTCGGGTCGATTTTATGTCGAATTGAACTGGATCGTGGACTCCACGAGAAAGTCCTTATGCTCCGTTAAAGATCATCATCCTCCCCATGACTGAGTGCTGCTTTTACAATTACACGGTACTCGTTCAGTGCTAATAATATCTAACTCTAAGACATTAACAAGCAGATCGTAATTACCGCTGTATAATGAGGATACTTCGCATCACTTTTAGGCGTTTTTTTTTGTTTCGAAATAAAAGGCCGTGACAAGTGGATAAACTATCATTTTGGAATGAAATACATTTGTAGCAATAGTTAAATACCATAAAAAGTAGTTATTTGCTAATTTTTAGGTTAAAATATCTTCACAAATTTTATTAATTTTAATGGCAATGCAAACTATCCGCTGAAGTGGATAACTTTGTATAATCGGAATTCTAACCTGGGCCAATGGGGATTGAAAGCCACACTAACCTGTTCCTCAGTTTATTCCAATCTTCAAGAAATTGTGGGTACAAACAAATTTACAAATTACCGTTTGGCATCAGATGCTCATTACTCCATGGCATTAAATAATGTGATAAATATCTGAGAGGAAATAACTGCCGTCCCTGTGACTTTAACATCATTTATTGGAAGTGATGATTTTTGAAAGAGGCATTTTACGCTTTGACGGCAATGGCAGGTTCCAGGATTTTGAAGCTACGTCTAAAAATCTTCATCTTCTCTATGAAATTCTAAGCATAAGAGAAAAGGCTATATGGAGAATCATTCACGAACATTCTTCCAACAGCTGAGCTGCAGTCATATTTTATAATGATAACTAAAAAATTCTCCGAGTAGATAGTCAGTAAAAATTGTATAAAGGATTCGTTTTTCTGCTGTTGATTCTGGTACAGTTACTCGAGATGATGTGAACTCTGACATATTAATATCGGTATCTGTTGCTCTTTCACATTCTCATTTCTCTCTTTTGTCTGGTGTCCTAACCCCTCCTCGAGCCAGACACTCCTTTTTAGGCTGATCATAGGTTAAGTAGAAGGGGATATAAATAACTCCGCCAATTATATATCTTCGCTTCTTTACTCTTCGCAGGTCATTCGTATTTCTTCGTCATAATCTCTTAATCCTTATCCATAGGCCTTCGATGGGAAAGCTACGGCAAAATTATGGATAAAATAAATATTGATATACAAAACTCCATATAGTATTTGAAATGTGAACTCATAAATGTACCTATAATATGTTCGTGAAGGGAAAATGACTACAAGGAATACTTTTATCTTGGGGGGTGGTTTTTTAAACCCCTTTTTTTATGCAACCGTGGATTTTGTGAGATAAAACGAATATTTAAATATTTTACTCAAGAAGTCATGGGCGGTATATTGCATGCGTGAGATCTACATGCTGGAGTTTAAGAACGGTGCTAGTTAAGATCTCATTTTGGCATGATTGTATCAAGTAAAATCCCTAAGGATCTGAAAGAATTTTATGGGAAACATAGAAGACCTTTTTTGACTCTGTGGTGAGGATCTGGAGTGGTTAGGTAATGAAGAATTAACGAAAAAATCGTGCCATATGGAAACAAAACCGGGGCACTGAAGACGAAGAATGTTCGTAAATGGCAGGATTTTGGGATGTGGGTGTGGAGGAGGGAGAAGCAAGTTTGATGTGGAAAGGAAGACTAACTTTACTTTAAGGAATTACTACTCTGCACGGAGAGGAAGAAATAGAATATGCCGGAAGATATCTAGAGGAAGGAGAGTAAGTTGATAGAGCAAGTAATTAGTGATGAGGGAATGTTAAAGGCTGAAATTGAAGTCAGAAAACTGGGTAATGGCCCGGCTAGCCTATGGTCCGTGGTTCCATTCCCGGTGCAGACCGATTTGTTCTCGTCGAAATTTCTACGTATTAGAAAACTAGGAAAGCTAGAAACTAGGAGGGAGGAAAGATACGGGCACGTTAGGCGGAATATTTTGATAAAAACCAGGAATTATGCTAAAAATGATGGTGGGCGAGTTAACTTTGTGGAATTTCGACGTGTGATTACAGGAAGAACACTTGGTAATTAATCCGCACACTAATTTGGCACCAACCGGCTTCTATGTTAACACATCATCAACACGTCAGAGCTACAATATGTGTATTGTTACACATCATGACGTGTGTATACAATTATTGCAGCTCAGGTTAAGATGCATTAACATCGAAACCTGTTGGTTCCCATTAAATTTTGTGTGGAATTTTTCAGATATTCTTCCTTCAATCACAGGAAATTTGCTGGGCTGATAAGAGAAATGGCATCAGGAAAGAGATGTTTAATGTAGAGGAAGCAAAGTGGATACGGTCCACCAGGGACCTACCGGTAGAATGCTTCTAATAATCAGCTCGTTTGAAAAATAAATGTTATATTCCTGCACCTCCACCACTCAGCACATCGGACGTGGAGAATTTTCAGCATTCAGCATTTTTATGAGTGTCCATTTCCGTTGCTTTTTTGTTTTTCTGAGGAGGTCTCTCCTAAAATAATCCTTCCCGAACCCCCCTCCCTGCGTTCACTCTCCCATTGCGACCTCTCCCCTCCCTAGCGGTTTCCCCCTCATGGCAGCCATTCCCCCTTCGACCTCCCTCCCTTCCGACCTCCCTCGTCCCACCCGGCCCTTGCAGGGGGCACCCCGGCGCACACCCCGCGCCCTCTATTGATTCAGCGATCATCCCCACCACCTCCTCTCTTCATCGCCTATCAATCCATTCCACCCCTCTTATTTCTCTTTGCCTCCGTCCCCTCCCTCATCGTCCCTATGACTCTCCGAATTGTCGAAAAAGAGGTGAAATCCGACGGCTAAGGGGCCATGCAAATATTGCGTAAGACGCCTTGGGGGGCTAAGCTTTCATTACTTTGTCTTACGTTGGGGGTGAGGGGTCCGAGACAACCTTATGAAAGATTTTTGTCGCTTCTGAGGTATTTTTTTACTTTTTAAAATTATTGTCGGACGAAAAATTGTACTTAGGATTGTCCACGCGGCGCGGTGGTGCGCCTGAATTTATGCTACGCTATAGAAAAACATGTGATCAATTCTTTGCGTTCAAAAAATTGATGGTGCCGCATTTTTTTAAGATTACGTTGTTTTGCAAGTCGCATATTCTGTAAATCGCGAAATCTCGAAAACCGCTATTGATATCCGGCTAAAAATTTATGTTTATTCAGGTTTTAATAAAGAACGCGAGAAAATGTAAAAAAGGGAAAAAAAACTGGAGGAGCTAAGGTCAGCTTTGTACACTTGGACATGGAATTGCCCATGTATTTTTATCCATGCGTGGTTCCAAATATGTTTGGCAGCTTACGTAAGATTGGGAGGGTAGGGGATACATGAAATCTTGCGTTGCCTAACATTGGATATGGGTGGTTAAAAAGAGGCGAAAATAACCTTACGTAACACTTGAATGTTTCCTAAACATAATTTTTATTATCATATCAGTTCATCGATCACAATGTAAATTAGCGTACTTAAAGTTTTTTTTCAGGGTTTGGTCAATTTATTCCAATCACTTATACACGTACTGTCGGCGTTTCGATGTGTTTAGAAATCTTCATCTGGGCTATAAATTTGACGGAAAACCGCATGAAACACCAGAATATTCTTTAAGTTAGTATACATATATGTAAATCATCAATTGTAACAAAACAACAATTGCATTCCATCTTCAATCAATCTGTTCATGATCCTCCTTTTTCTCGAAACGTGAAGTTGCAAAATTTGATATATTCACTAAAATCTTGAGCACAATAACCGATATCCTATAAAACCACTAATCCAGGATAAATTTACAACTTATAGACTTACATTTTTATTTTGTAACATTTTTACTATTAAAAAAGATATATAAACACAAAAGCTTACTAGTTATGTTGTTTGAATCAATATCAAACACGAATTATTAAAAAACGAATCGTGAATGAGACTATAAAATCCAAACACAGTCATCCTTAAAATTAGTATTTTTATTAATACAAAAAATACCGACTTCGCACTGAAACATTGGCAATATTTAAATTTTCAGTAAACTCTCGATTATCTACGCTGATGAATACAAGATACAAGAGGCTCGGATAATCGAAAAACACGGATAACCGAAAAACGCGGAAAATATGGTGGTGATATAAATGAATTACGCATTTCAATTTTTGTGAAGGAAAGGACTTAAAATAACAAAAAAAACAAATTAATGGCAAAATAGAATGCTGTTAGAATATTTTTAAGCATATTGAAGTTATGAAGCATTTATTTTTATCTTTACCATTGGGATATCGAAATTTTGAGGTGTAGGGAGGGGAGAGTTCTACGGACAATCCGCAAATCGGATAATCTGGACGCGGATAATCAAGAGTTTACTGTATTCGGAAAGGAACCTGCCGATTACATTACATTATATATATTTTTAGGCTGATCAATGAGTTAATGGGTACCCGATTAAGGGGCCAGGAGTCGATCTGCGCCCCCAATTTTGTCTGAGGCCTTGGATCTTCTAACTTTCTCGAAGCATAAATGTGCACATTTCCGGTAGTGTGGAAAATTCAAGTTCAGCTATAGTCAGAATCCTGTTTTGGGACCCAGTGTCGCTCAGACCACCAGCTTTATGCTTGAGCTGTTGGATCTTCATACCTCTTTAAAGGTTTGATGATATTTCTAAGAGTGCGCGAAATCATTGTTCAGCTACATTCTACAACCCCTGGAGGGCCTACTTTGAGACCGTTCATGTATAGCCTATGTCCTTCTCAGTGCTACTATCAACTTTGTGCAAAATATTAAGTAAGTCATCAGTTTATCTGAGGTAACAAAAAAACAAACACTTTAAAATTTGCATATTGTAATAAAATATGTAATTAAATAATAATAATATTAATTATTGCCCTGGGCGATGAGTCTGAGAGTCCTAGAATAAAATCCAGTCGCTTTTTGGCTCTAAGGTAATGAGCTGAAAACTTATGCTATGTCCTGAATATCAGAACTTATTGTTAAATCCAGGGAAAGTCACTTAGCAGCACAGGGATAGTTGCCATCCCCATCGCTCAAATCACGCGCCGAATTTCTACCTCAACATTTACAATGAAATTTTCAGTCAAATACCGGATAGTAGTAAGAAAGATGCATTTTTTTGCTGGGCTAACCTCAGGTAACGGAGGCCTAAAATGTTATAAATTCTTAAGTATATCATAATCATCTTTTACTTGGCTATCCCCTTTGCTACATTTTTAGAATTTGTGACAAATGCGATATATTATCGACTTTTGGGAATTAAATGCAAATATGTTGTATATTCTGGTATTGAGGGCGCATTAACTTGGAAACTTGTTTGGCGGTAAATGATTTAAAATTTTCCCGGTGAATCTGATTTATAAATCTTTCTCGGATTTCACACCAGGTTAAAAGCTTTATTTCCGCCAACTTTTCAACGAACGACTTTTTCGCCATAATCAGGGCTAGGGCTTGTTAGGCGGTATTGACATGAAAAGGTACGTCTACTCTCTACTTCATTGAACGTGGGGTACCTTTTGTATTTTTACCAGGGAGACAAATTTTCAAGATACATGTCTATCTTAATTTCAATTTATATTGGACGCAAATGGAGAGCATTTGTTTTGGCGGTGCTGTAAGTCCTTATTGCGTTACAGTACGTGAAGCCACGAAGGAATAGAAATACATAGAAGTTAGAATGCTAGTTCAAGTCGTATGTTAACCGTATTACCGATCGTGCTCGTATCGTGCAACACTTAGGCGGTAAAATTAAAAAAGGCTCAACAGAGATTATTTTATGTTATCAACTGCATGCAATGAAAGTGATACAAGCTAAAAACAACCTAATATAGAGTGAAAAACAGGATCCGTTACGTGTTGCATATTTTATTATTTAGCTATGGTAGATAATATCATTTTTGACATATTTTTTTACTTTTGGGAGTCATTCGTGTCATAATCTTGAGATTGCCACAATCATGTGAAAAATGGGTGCATTTATAATTTTTAAATTCCATAAAATGCTGAACTTAGATTTAGTTATGCTAAATTATTAATTTATAATAGCTGAAAATCACCAACTTTACCCTTTACCAATACCACGTAACGTTCTTTCGCAATTTGATTTCGATGGATGAAGGGGGAAAATGACATCAACCCCCTTCCACTATCGTCCCCATACAATCGAAATTATGCAATTGCTCCGTAGTATCGTCCATCTTTTATGCCATCGCAAGTCTAAATACCATCCGTTCCCCTCATGATGGAAGCGTCGGGCGGGCTGCCTCAAACCCGGGGGCAACCGCGAAATGCGACGCTCTGCTTCGAACTCGAATACTAAAAACTCAATCACCATGAGAAGGTGACTACTCACGATGAGATTCTCTTATTCATCCATCAAGCTTACAGTCCATAACGATTTCGTAGCGGATTCCAACTGCACAAGGTGGTTGACCGGAACAAGACTAGGAAATTTGTAGCGGAGGTAAATTAATGGAAAGAATTCGCATGACTCACTATAAACCATTCTATTATACTCACATCCCAAGTCACAACTTATCAGACGCAAAGTCATCAACTTTTTCCGCTCTGTACGCTCTTCTTTCAAGGAGAGAGCACTGGCAAGCACTCCACCGTAATTTTGATTTAAGATAGAAAATGAACAATGTGGATAATAAATGGAGGCAAGGGCCTTCAAACATTCATACCTAGAAGAAACTACATGGAAGGAAAACATGGCAGAGTTAATACAGACCAGGAAGCCGTTAGTTTTACTGAGAATGGTGGGCTCACACACTCAGGAATCACACACTCAGATAGAGGCTAGCTCATTTTTATCGCACTTAAAAAAGTACTCGGCGTATCTAATAGCTTGATTATGGTTAATATGTGTACAGTAGCATCCCAGGCACCCAAATGAGCATATAATTCATTATTAATTGTGCTACATTGGATAGAATATGATTTATTTACGCATATACTGTATAAAAATATTTAATGACCATGTATATTACCCATTCATTAGAGCACTTAGATTTGCAAACAAAATAATGGAATGGATTAATGTGAAAATAATAGTAAAATAAACATTTTATGGATATTATTACTAAATATATCAAGGGTGGTAACGGGAAGACGAGGTATTTTATACGAACGATTTCAGCATTGATGAAAACTGCACGCTAATTAACTATTTAAAAAAAAACTTAACATGTTAGGCGAAATTTAACGCTGTAGCGAACGACGAAGACGGAATAGCGAAAAAATATCGGTTCTCTGCAATAGTCAATTAATACAATGCTATATGTCTATTGTTATATCAGGTAGGTTAGTACATGTTTTAAAAGGCTCTTCGACGACATGGTCTTATGCACCTATTTTTGCGGCAGGTATGACTTTAGTTACAGCCCAGAATAATTCTTAAACTTTGCTCCGAAATAGAGGCAAATACACCGGATAGGCAAGCTAAAACAAAAAACTCGAATTGTCTCCTTTATTTCTATAAACTATATTTCTAGTTATAAGAATCCTTCAGTTCCAGTCTTCCTGATTTTAGTCCTACTCTCTTCGTAACTCCCTGAACAAGTTTTTATGACGAATACCAAGGATATAATGATTGGAGAAAATTATGAAGTATGCCAAAAATTGTAAGTATGAAGGACTAAAGCCATCAGATGAGAAGAAAGTGGAGCGGAGAGCTGAAGCAAACCAATGCTTGGATGACTAATGATGATGATAAGTTTTGCAGAATCGGTTCCTTCGCTTGATATCAGTCTCATACATAATTAATGGCACTGGTTGATTCATATTCATACATAATTAATGGCATAATTAATGATTGCTCACTCTGCTTAACATTTGCCATCTATACCGGTGAAATTTTCATCCTGTGGAGTTGAGACGTGTTTCGTGACGAATAGACGTGTGACTTGATGTGTGCAAACGCCGTGGATCAAATGAATCCACGCGATTATAGGGCAATTCACACATCCGTGCTTCTGTCTCTAGTGAATAAATTAGCCGCGCTCTGGTAATCGATCGCTTCTCACGTGACTACGTCGCCATGCACGAAAGTGAGTTTGAACAGTACCGCAAGGCTTCGATTTCACCAGATTCCAAAATATGTTTTAATAATTCTCTTGACGTGTTCCTTATTTTACCCTGCAATCATTAGTAGATTCGCCGTTTATATGACAATTAACCCTAAATATATTATTTCTCTCCAGCAGATGATTTCTCCTCCTCTCCAGCAAACGATACACTTTTCTCCCTTCACTGTTTTACTTTTGCCCCTAATTGTAGCTGAAATCAAAACTGGGTTTAAAAAGTGAATGAAAGCTTCAGTATGAACAAAACTGTGTTGTGATCTTAATCATTTTAATGCCTAGGCAAATCACACAAAATTTTACCGAATCCGTTTGAAATAATTTTTTATTTGACCGCAACGATCGCGATTCAATCACGTATGGAGTAAAAAACATGTCAGGATAGTTATGAAATATTTTCTGAGGTATATTACCGATGACGGTCAGAGTACTTCAGGTTTCTTCAGGATTTAACTTATAGCATAAGGTCTTGCAGAACATTGCAAAGACAGCGAAGAGCTACCAAATAAAAAAACAATTAAATAACAGTTAAATTAATCAAAAAGGAGGTAATTACCTTAGACGATTAGTAAAATATAGAAATAATTTACTTCTCAGAGCATTAGACCAGCTGCACGATATAAGAAGAAGAGCGATATTGGGAAGAAGCCAGCACAAGACACTAGGATGAGCACGGATATAATAAATAACAGTAACTAAGGCTCCCATTTTTACGAGTATCTCATACATATCGTATATACAAACAAACGTTAGACCGCCTACCGCAGGAAATTACTTAAGTGTCACTCGAGAACGTACTCACAAAATTACTTGTCACCGTATATTTGGGGTCTCTTTACCCCAAGTTGCCTAGGTGTGTGTGTGCCTTTTGCCAAAAAATATATAAATTATCTAATTTTGGAGAAATATAACAATGTGATCGCAAAAAAACTGTAACAATGAATAATCAATCAAAGGACACTTGCCAACTTCTGATGAACGTTAGATTAATAATATTTTAAAAGTTAATTAAATCAATCAGGATTTTTGAAAATTCATGATAAATATTACGCGATTACTCCAGATTAAACGACACAGAAAGTGTAGAGAGTAACAAAGCACTTTTACAGAGCGTACGAACTATTATTTATGCCAAGAGTAAAACCCACCTCCACCTAATTAATGCATTATAAAGTAATCAGTGTGTGCTGTTCTCATTTTCCTCAATATTGACCTGCCCAAAGATACTCCAGGTATTAATGTTTACGTTTCGCTCAGATTTGCGTCGATACAGTAAAAGAAAATGAGGCCGTGGGAAATGAAGACTCCTTATTGAAGCATGTAAGCGCCCACGCAATCTCATTGGCAACAAAATAACGTTCTCGAGGCCATTAGAGGTCACAATAGGAAATTCTACCCCCTTTCATTCAATTAATTGACGGCGAACAACCCCTTCGGCTGAGATCATCCAATATCATCTTCCGTTCTCGAACTTGATAACTACACCGTGAGATGTTAGTAAAAATGTTATAAATATGCTTTGGGGAGCTTCTAGACCAGCCGTGAATCTCCGAAGGAATAAAATAACACAGATGCAATTATGTATTTTAACGAGTAAAGGGAATCCTTGATTGAAACAAAACACACTTAAGATTATCTCATCATCATAATGAAGATTTCTATGCACCCAAGAATTCCCGCCGAAACTCCATTCACTATGCTATGAATAAAATGAATAACTATGGGCTTCTTAAGCGGTACACTTTGCCACACAAAATCGAAGCATCTTTTAAAGCATAGAATTTTACGGAGCAAATGAAACATATTTTGATCCAATGTCGTCACCAAATGTTTTACGCATGCTTTCATTACTACACGAGAATTCTTTTTCCTGTCCATAGCCGTAAAAGTAACTAGCTTGGATATGCAATGCACCAATGCTAAATCAGGATTTATATACTGGATTTAAAAAAAAACACCGGGGGTTCATGAATTCAGGTATAACTACCAATTTATAGAAGTTCCTTCCTCTTGTAGCTAACTCTTCAGCGCCACTTTTGAATTAATAAGATAATGAGATGAAATTACGCAGTATATAACCATTGCGAATAAGCCAAGTAATTTGGCACTTGGTGGAGACAGCATATCTGGTCCCTCTGACCAGATATGCTGTCACCACCAAGAGATGATAACTCTCTGAAAAATTCTTTAATAGCGAATTTTGTACGCTAAAAGTAAATTGTTGGACTGCAGGCGATTGGACTTCTCAGATAGCCATTAATGAAAGTAATACTAAAAATGTAATGAGAAAATAATTAGCATTCATAACTACGAACAACATTTGGAATAATTACGCTGTCTTGTACGCTGGCGGTTTTCAACATTAAATGCTTTGTGTCGTATTGATCGCCTACAAATGTATGACCAAAACGGGTATACATTATGTACGGGCGCGTTACCCTATTTTTTTAAGTTTTGAGTGAAATGTATGCGCATGAAGGACAAAAATAAGACAAAATTTGAGCTTTGAAGGCATATGAAATGTGAGGGGACGTACGCTTAAGTTCAACTGCTTTGCATTTCCTCTAAGGTACACACTGATAAGCCATACTTCTCGGCCCGTCAACTCACGATTAAAACATAGGTAAAGTTGTATGAAACCATTTCTATAAAAAGCTACCGCGGATGCTGTTTTCATTTAGGTACGTACGTTTCTAAATATAGTTCATACTGTATTGTAAGGCATAATGTAATGTACTGATAATTGTAAGGCATAAAGACTCATTGGAAGTAGTTATCGACTTGGTTGGCCCTGGACTTTGATGAAATGGGAAGAGAATATAATATTTGAAGCTTATGATACATGGGTTTTCTACGTTTCCTACAGGCGGTTATCCATAACCCTACTTAGGTGCAAGGTGCGTCTGCACTTCAAGCGCAGTACTCCGTCGGATGGGACTGTTGACCCCATAGCATACGCTGACGTCAGGTGTCTCTCTACTCTTCCTCCCATTCACTTACAAGCTTTCGTAGTGGCGTAAATTACCGAAGTTGTCGTTCGCCTCTCCAAATAACCAACCAACCAACCAAATACCGCACGGATTTCTATAATTGGAGTACTTATATAATGGCTGTGCTGATGAAGAAAGAAATACTAGAGGTAGATACGGCACGGCACGTGTAAGAGTCCGTTGGATATTCTCTGACTGTCGTCATAACCTACCTCTAACCGGTAGATTACTCTAATGAATGAATGTTAGTGTTAAAGATTCGCCGTGGAGAACTATGGTTAGACCCGTTGACAACATGGACTGTTTACTTTAGTTTATAGTTCGCTTAGTTTGTAGTTTCAGTTTTATAAGCTCTCCTAGTGGCGTAAATGACCTAATTTGTCGTTCGCCTACCTAAATGACCAACCAACCAACCAAATAAGGGACGGGTTTCTATAATTGTAATACAAATATAAAGGCTGTGATGCTCTTGCTAAAGATTCGCCATTACGAACTATGGTTGGACCTGCTGACAATATGGACTGTCTGCTTTAGTTTATAGTTCGCTTAGTTTGTAGTTTCAGTTTTGGCTTTCTGATTTCATTGAATTTTCGACCTCTCTACGGATACGTCTTACTTGCTATTGCTTCAAAAATATGAAATGGAAGTGAATTGGAAGAAAACCAAAATCCTGGTATGTGGGCGAGAGGAATTGAAGGTTAGCATTGCACTACGAGGAGAGAAATTGATATAAGTGGAATCATTTACGTACCTCGGAAGTATTATCGACTGTGATGGAAGAAACACGATGGTCATTTACATTAGAATAACTCAAGATAAAAAAACATTAATTATGAAGAGACCAATATTATGCTCAAAGAGGATGAAGTTAGAAACAAGGAAGAAGTTCGTGAAAACCATCGTATGGAGTGCGGCTTTCTATGGGTCAGAGACTTGGACCATCGGAAAGGCTGACGAGAAAAGAGTAGAACTTCGAGCCCTGGTGTTGGAGACGGATGCTGAAAATAAAATGGACTGATTATATGAAGAACGATGAAGTGTACAGAAGAGCCGAATAAAAAAGGCGTACAGGTATATGGAGCGTAGTAAGACAAAGAAGAACCATGTAGATTTGACACACCCTGAGGCACTATACATTGTCATAATCGAGGGAAAAATAGAAGGAATGATTCTGCGAGGAAGACCAAGGGCCAAAGAGAAAGTACATGGGCCAAATGAAGGGGGATATGGGAAAGAACATATACCAGGATGTAATAGAGTTAGCGATGAATAGGTAAGAATGGGTGGCGGTTGTTAACCAATCTTAGGACTTGAGCAACGACGGCGGATACTTCCACAGAAAGGGAGGTATTTGCCACATGTCGAAGAATTTCGGGAGAATTTAGTCCCGGTTTTTTAACCTCTGGTAAAATATTTTCTTTACATGGAAACCTAACCGAAGTCAGTACGTTTTTCCCTCGACAACGCTTACGTCAACTTAAGGACTGTGTGATGCAATATACAAAATCCAACTCTCGGTTAACTTCAATTTAACGTAAAGGCTATGTCAACCTACAGTTAAAGCTAATACTATATCATCAAACCGAGCCTTAAGAACATATGTCACGTCGCTTATAGCGTAAGCTGAGAAAAACTCTTGATATTCCGTTCCTTTTTCCGTCCCGTATATAGTAAGAGTTGATCTCTCTGTCCTCGCCTTTCTGGGCGCCTTCTTGAATCTTGTCCAGTAGTCTTCTTATCTCTTTTTGGTTCTCTTATCTGAGACGCGGTACGAATTATCTCCTTCCACCAACAAACAACACGTCCGCTCTGCAACCGCACATCTACATTCCACCTCGCAATCTCCAATTCCAATGTTTAATAACCTCCACGTTATCGAACGGAATCTTATTTTTCCACATGATTTCATCCTGTTACTATGTTTTTAAGCAATTTTTGTCTTCCAAATTGGTCTCGCTAGTTCAGAAATATACATTATCCAACCGGAAAATGTATCAAAGTTGGTTCTATTAGGAACAAAAAATGAAAATGGACATTTCCTATTTTTTACATCCAAAGTTGCTACTGGGCCGGTATCTTGCGTTTCTAAAATTTAACAATCTCCAGACTTTCCTCGTCTCCTTTGGTTTTTTACACCAGGAAAATATGTCATATTTTGTGACTTCAGGGTTTCTAAGTTAATTTCAACTATCCCCTCAATAGAAAAAAATATTCTGCTGGAGATCCATGTTAGCATTCTGCGAGTCGATTGCATTGAATTTCTTAAAAAATTCAGTGAACACGTTTGGTATATAATAGTTAAAAGTGACTAAAGCCAGTTTCAAGGCTAATTTTGATTCATTCTTTTCAGATACTCTATGTTTTACACTCTTGTCGATTTATTTGCTACCCCTGTGAGTATTTTGGTATTTTATCAGTATATCAGATGCAGATGTTATGTTTTAATAAAACATTGTTCGGCGATCAAAACCCTCAGCCGAAGAGAATTTGGGCCCAGCCTTTCCCTGTCCATCATCCAGTTTCATTGAGCAACTTTTCCGCCTAATCGTCCCAAATTGGTTTCTAGTACTGCAATATAAAGAAATGATAACGAGACTAATTTTATACTACTGTTTAGGTGGTTATTAAAATTAATACGCATTAAATGCATGCAGGATGCTAGTATGGAGTAAATCAAGAAGCTGACAGTATGTATACGCTTTTTAATCTACGGTTAACTTGGTACCTACCTATCTAATATGACCTTCTAACTTGTGAATTAGCAACTCCGAGAAGTCACAAGCTTTTAAACGTAGTTGTTTCTCTACTGCGGAATATGCATGTGAAGCACAACGGAGGTAATTGATAGCAATTATTTCCTTTTAGGCCTGACTTTGCACTAGGCATTCCTTTTTTCTTTTAATTTCATACATTTGGTTGTATAATCAATGCCCGAGGGAAGTTTAACTCACCTTAATTTGGATGGCTATCGCTTGCTGGAAGAAACATTTATGGTATAATTTTACTATATTCGCTGCTAAGATAGGATGATAGAGCGACCGCGCAAAAGAGAGTAAGTCATCATGAATATTGTTGCTTGGGCAGTATATTTTACGACTTTCGTTTTGATGGAGTGCCTTTTCCTTTAGCCTATTATTAAGCGACCTTGGTGTGCAACTGTGTGACTTGAAACGACATTTTGCAAATTATGAGTTTGCTATAGTCCGTCTTTAAGTGTTGAATTATGACGATATATGCCGAAAAACTTGCCTGAGACGGCTACTATTATCGAGTAAGCTTAAATTCATTCCAGGCATATCCTATTGATGTTCCCTTTCAGAAATTCTATGGAAGGTTATCGCTGTACATAATCCTACATCGATGCCCAGCCACTGATAACCCGATGTATCAAATGTCTGAATGCTTTGAACTGTGAACTGTTCACAACGGCGTTCTCATAGTTTCCTCTTTTTCTTGCGAGGAAAAACTGCTAAATTAAACTCCTGACTTTCGACCAATGAATCGCATCTATGTTAGAAAAAATAAATCCCAAGAATATGTCACTAATATATAATGAAGTTTCAATTTAACCCTGAGAAAAGTATTTTGCGTCAAGGTCGTTTTGAATGATCAGGATATCCTATGTATATTTTCACAATTTTTCTAACGTGCAATGATCATAAACTCGAAATGAAAAACCTGGAGGCATGCTATAGTGGAATTAGCTTTTCTTGTGGCAAAATGAAAATCAAACGGGGAGATTTAGGGTGTTGTGGGTGCATTTTCAACAAGTAGCTAATCGGTATGTTTTTTCGTTTGGCTTAAATTACCCTTTTTCGCTTCGGCCAATTGCTGGGGTTTTACGTTACGTTTTCCTTATTTTCGTCTGGCAGCTCTGCAAAACAAAACTGTTAGGATTTCTAAGCATAATGTTTCATCACAAATAGGTTTAAGTACTACCTACCATTTACTAAAATCTGAAAACGATTTTCCTCGCAGTGCAGTCGTAAATCGGTGAAAAATACCTTTTAATGAAAAATATTTTCTGTGCATTAGTTCTCTCTCTAATAATCATCATACAAAACAATCCGAAGGTAATTTATATTGTTGCTCATTTCAAATTAATTCGGGAGTATTTTTAGTATCTATAACAACAAACCTTACTGAACGTTTAACATTTCTATTTTTAAAATGATTTTTCCTTTGCCTTCCAAATTAGGCGTGGGCTGTGAATGGTAACCTCATCTGTGATTCTTACTTGAAGTGTTCCAAGGCTCCTGTATTGGGTGAGTTTTAACTTTTTCTCATTGTCTTACGGTCTATTTGTTTTGAAAAGTAACTCAATATCCACGAAATAAGTCCATATGCTCTTCATCCTCGAAATGTTGGTGGAGCTGTCTTCTCCAATTTCACCGTATTTTATGTCTGTAATATTTATGAAATTTCATACAAAATAGGTGTTTAAACGTTTTGCTGAGTAATTTTGTGGTAATATTACGTATATTGTCATAAAGCCTTTGACTTGATTTCTTAGGGATCGTGTAGTTTGTTCATGAAAGCTTGATTTACGAGCATCAGATTATTAGTTACTTGCTTCAAGGCTTGAAAAAACGATGATTCATCAATTTTAATGAGTTATGTTAGTTCCTTGATCGTTTCTGAGTACGAGAAGTAGAACTTCACTTTATGTTCCATAATTTATCTGAATCAACTTCATTCACGGTGATGGAGATATTGCATAGTCGGTCTTTGTATAAGGCAGATGGGGTATAGACCCTTAAACTTCATGTCGACCTAATGGCACGAAGAGTGAGATATTCAGTCACCCAACTGTTAAAATGAGGTGGACGTTAATGGGACCAAAAGGAAGGGTTCTATTCTTTTGGTGTCGTCATCGTATTTTTCCTGTGTGTTTTCGAAACGACTTGCATTCTGAAGTGGTTGCCTAGCTTTTTTTAAGGCGAAAATTTAAAAAAATACTATTCAACCACGAGGTGTAGGCTCCAGCCTACCTTAACCCTCGAAAGGCGATGCCATATGGCATTAGCATGCCCATACCTCCTATCCTGGCTATGATTTATACTATTCATTCCACGAATCCAATATCGTTAAAAGTGCTTCCTCCACGTGATTTGCATGCTGGAAAAAGTAGAGCCAGTCTCATTTGCCATATGACATCAGAATGCACTTATTCGCTATCCTGGCTTTGATTTATACTATTGATTCCAAGAATGAAATAACGTTACAAGTGCTTCCTCTCCGTGCTTTGTGTGTTGGAAAAAAATACAGCCAGTCTCATTGTGCTCTTTGATCCCGCTTATTATATTAAAACTGAAAAAATAGCATAATAATGCTCCACGCTAGCGAGGATTTATAAACAGGGTCAATGAAAATAGCGTTCGGCCATATGGCTATTGTCCTGTTGTAATTTGTACTACACACCTAACTACCTTATTCCATGTTTGCGATAATTTTTAACGTATGACTTGCATGATTTGCTGCAGAAACAAATCATTTTAGAAGTTGTCCAGGATATTCAATGAATTATATGTGTCTACTCATTGAAGAGGGATTGAATCGATTAATACCTTTATGGCTACCTCGTTTTCATCGTATGCCCGACAAGGGATGTATTTCAGACTGTTACGTCTCCTTCAAAATTTCGGTCTCCAGACGATAATTTTTTAAACTTTTTTTTAAACATAGCTCACCGATTTTTGACGAATTACCAGTTACTAATATATGCCTTGGGGCGTGAATTTGAATCTCATTCAAATAATGACAAGGTCAACTATGTTTAAATCCACAGAGTTTTTATTGGTACAACTAGTTTCAACGCTACGGCGTCATCATCAGGTACAAGCATTAAGTATAGTGATAGCCAGTGGTATACAGGGTGTTTCGTAATGACTCTGTAATATTTTAGGATATGATTTAGTAGATCAAAATAAGAAAAAAAATCAATTGAACATGTGTCCGGAAATGCACCGTTACCCAGATATCTGTGTGTACGCGTTTTTCACTGAAACCGCACTAAATAAAAAAATATCAAAGGTAAAGACGAGATATTTGGCATAGCTGTTGATGGTAATGTTTAAAACTAACCAGCGATATTTAGTTATTTTCTGATTCACCGTTTCAAAATGGCGGCCTATCAAACTTTTTAATCCTTAATATCTTTGCACACAGAAGTCGTATTAAAAAAGTGTAAGTATGAAAAAGTTGCGCCTTTAATTTACAAATAAAATGATATCAATAAAATTTTCCAAACTACTACAACAGTGATATGGTCGGCAGGTTTTCAAACCAATGTCAAAGTGTTTAATGCAGACATACAACAATAATCACACAATCAATAAAATGGAATACATGGTCGCCTTTGTCTAGAGTTTTTAGACAATGTATGTTTATTTTTCGGGTGTACTCCGCGTACTATAACCAGGTGTGATACCTGACGTTTCGTGACCGTTGCTCGTCACTTTATCAAAGGGAATGAGGTATCTGTCGAGTTTGTGGAGTTTATATAGGGGTTTCATGGAGGGAAAAGGATGGGAAGGGGAGGAGTGGAAGGAGTAGTCATTGCATTTTTATTTAGGTTCAAAGCAGGGTCCCACGTGTGGCTGACTTGAAGGCCACAGTCCCTATTGTAATTTTTCTGGCATTTTCTTATTTCCAAAGCTTCGCGGATCAGCCGGGGCTTGAAGTTTTTCTTCGTGACGCGACGTAACCTGGGTCGTTAGTGAATACATTTATGTGAAAAACAAAATGAATAAGAATTTCACTAAGAATTTTCACTGTTTATATTTCATAGAATCTCTGTTATCAATTTCGAGTTCTAAGTAAAAATGTGATGAAATCTCTTAATCCTAACCCAGGCCAATCGTTTCCGGTACTACCAAGAAAAACAATTCCGAGACTAATCTTGCGCTAGCCCGCTTTGCATCAAAAGAATTTCGTGCTCCATTGGCTTTTCGTTCGCCTTAGAGTGTCGGAAATTAAACGTTCTCTCGCCGTCCCTAACCACACGACTTGGCTCCAGTCGATGATTTCGCTTCGCTGTGAAAACCAAGCCTCTGGCCGTGCGTGATAAGGTTTCCTTGGCGCTTTAAATACTCCCTCTCTTCGTTCTTTCACACTTACTTTTTTTCGTCGCTTTCGAGTTTGCGCCGTTCCACCGCGTCGATCTCGCTTCTCGTTCCCTCTTTGTTCGGTCACTACAGGGGCCTCCCAATAGTTAGTTACCCTTCGAACATTGTTTCCGCCTTCGTGGGCGGCGACTTGCCTCTCAGGATTACCTCGTTGACGGCGCTTATGTGAGGAGGAAGTCGTTGGACTTTTGACGTCACATCACACTTGCCTTTTGCATCATTCCATTTCCATGTAGGCGCGATCAAAAGGCATATTCCTTGCATATCTATTCCCATATCTTTAAGGCAACTGTAGCGGTCATCGTGGGACATTGAGTGCATATTTTATGTTTTTTTCAGGATGTTGAAATAAAATTCTTGGACCACATTTGATATAAGTTCATCTGTTTATGCGTAGAAATGCACCATACAGGCAGTAATGGAAATTTACGAAAATTATATTTTAAAATGAGTGCACATTTTTATAATGTTTTCAGGAGTTGAAAAAAATTTTGGACCACATTTCATTTAGTGAATCTGTTTATGCGTAGGAATGCACCATAAAGGCAGTAATGCAAATGATGCAAAATTTTATATTTTAATTTTTTTCCTTTATGAAAGGAAATTTTTTTTCCTTTCCTTTTCCATGTTATGACGAATTTTCGGAGCGTTATTCGACATTTAGACGAAATTATATTGAAATATGTTCTTTTCGAATATTGGGGTTGGCATGACACCTTGATATTTGTTAGCAACAATTATGATACTGTATATGAAAAGTATTATTACGTGTTTATAAGAAAATCTGTTCATATATAATCGACTCATTAGTAAATATAAGTAATGTGTCACAAGGCTACGTGTTAAAATAGAATTGAATTGCAAAAAAAGGAAATAGGTATGGTTAAATTTTTTTCACTTTTATGTATAGATATCACTAATGAGAACACATCTGAAAAGTTTTACGCAAATCTGTAAATTAGCAATGATCGCTCCACCACTTTTAGGAGGTTCCAACGCGACTGTGAGAGTAAAAAAATTCTAAATTAAACCTTTTTCATACGATTCAGTCGATATTATTTGGAATTTGAATATCAGTGGATGGATAAAAATATTTTCTACGAATGATAATGATAATAATCTTTATTATTGGCTGCTGTCCTTTTTCATATAAAATGAACAATTCTGTGTTGAAATCTGTGATGCTAAAACTTAAATGGGATTTAAACTAATCCATATGACACGCTGGTTTCGGTAATTAGTTTAAACATACAAGATACAAAAACGCACAGTTTAATGGGTGTAAACAAATCTACATCACTGTTTTCATTGTAGGTTATTTTGAACAATGGGATGCAAAAAATACTAAATTAGTTTTTGAGGAATTTGGCGAAATTAGAAAGATGCATTTAATAAAGGGATTTGAAGGAATGAAAACTAATAGAAAAAAAATTATTTCACGTGGAGGACTGTTGACAAGTCGCATAACGAATCGAGTTTCGATGTTCTACATATTTGCTTTTATATTGTGGTACATAGTTGTATTAGTGTTGTTCATATATGTGGAGAATTGTGTATCTTTTAACCCATCATTCCACCTTTTTGTTTGCATTGCTTAAATAATACTGCTTTTACTAACGAGATGCATCTCGCCTTAGCTATTTGAAATAAATTGGGTTACAGATTAGTCAACGATTATATATTTTAAATGATAAGTTTTTGCATTAATAAGAGACGAATGTAACGCTAATTTCATTGAACTAAAGTATTTTGACTTAAATTATTGGAGTAATTTATTGATAATTATTATGAACGAGTTCCTAAATTTTACTACCATTGGACTGTATGGGAGAATTCAATTCTAATGAGCAGTTTTGCGCTTAAATAGCTTTTATAGTATATGGTAAATTTTGTTTTCTCCTGGTTTCGCCCTTTCTGGCATTTATCACAAAGTAATTTCAGTTCAAATTGCGAAATTAATATCGTGGACAAGTAGGATGTTTTTGCACATATTGAAGAGAGGACACGCTCGGCTATACATATTCAGAGTATTAATTAAACGTCATTTTAGTCATTGTACGTTGGATCAACTACCTTAAGCTACGTTTTCATGCATCCGTTTATACGCCATTTTGTCGCAGCGTTGTTCCTCAATCACTATCCTCTCTGTCAGCAGAGGAAGACGGCGGTACCGGATGGAAAACGAAGACGGTTGTAAATCGTGACGTGTCCGGTCTACATAATTATTTCTGTTTACTCTGAAGTTATCGTAGGAAAATGACTGCTTGCGGGAAGTATTGGTGATGGTAATTATTGCGCTGGGGGTGTTTGTTTTAAGAATACGAAGACAACGACGGACGAAGTGGTGGTTCTCTGTTGTGTCGTCCCTGATGTCGTATAAATGCTGGTGATTATCCAGAATTCATTCCATAATATTCACCTCCGTTGGACACCACATTTTGAAGCTACGCTCCCGCCAAAATAATGAGACCCACGATTCATCGGAAATGAATCACGGGATCAATAAATGGTAGAGAGAAATCGTTCTCCCGCTGCTCCGGCGACACATGCTGCGTCGAAAGTTGAAAGATGGATAAGTCCGATGGCAAGGCAGCCTACGTTGAAGATCTCACTCCTGATTGGCTACACATAGCGTACGGCAACGCATGAATGAATGCCTGAAAATGTAGTTTTGTGCACATCTATTGCGTATTTCAAGTTTATATATGCGCTGGACGGACTGGAGTGGGAAAGCCTTTTCCTGGTTCGGGCATGGCCATGGCATTAGTATACAAGTCATGGAAGTCGTACGTAGGTGGCCAGAAAAATACTTAAGGATGCATAATTGTTTATGAAAATTCTTGTTTTCATTAAAATTTATAAAGGAAACGCATAGTTTGAGTCCTCCCGATCAGTGTCAAAAATAAATATCAAGCATATTTTTCCTGTATTGTCATTTCTAGCGGTGAATTAGATGGTACAGTTATCAAGGATTTACACCCTGGAGGAAATTTTCTGGATAATGCAGATGATAATTTTTTTTCGGAAATTTAAAGCGTAGCTAGAGAATACAACTAAAAAATTCTACCATCCGCCAGAATCGGTTTTTTGTGTCTTCTCCATGGTAATCATTGTAGGCGCATAATCCGATCCCATTGGATCCGTGCACGGTGGTCTTTTTAAGCCGCCATTAATGAGAACTATCCTGTGTTTACCGAAGTAATGTTTTGAAAGATTATCCAGCTAGAAAAAGTGTTCTAAAACCCGACCACAAATATTAACCGATTAACGTTTCTAATTGGTTTCCCTTAAATATTTTAGTGCGATTATTACACGCGTTTCCCTTAAAGATGTTGGCATTCACGTGGTTTAAAAAATAAGGGGTGTAATGCGCAAAGACTGAGACTCTGAGGCTACACGGTAGTTGTAGATTACTTGAAAAATTCAGTTCAGGTGAGATTCAGTACGATACAGAGGATATTATTTTTACTCCGCGCTATATCTTTAAAACTGATAGAAGCGACAAAATAAGAGAGATGCGCAGCCGGACTGATAGGTTCTAAAATTCTTTCTTTCCAACCACCGTTACTGATCATGACAAAAACAGCGTGACACAACCATAAGACACATTGTTAACATACAACTCACCTCTTTTATCCCCCCCCCCAGTTATCCTTTTCCCTCCCCTTACATGGCTGGTGTCCCAGCAGTACCTGCCACAAGGCTTTGCGGCGCGCCGCGGCGGCTCGCAGGGTAGCGTGTAAGTGTAGACAGTGGACAAATGCTACGGGTGGCTGGTCGTTCTGCGACTAATCCATGACTGTGAAAAGTGGACAGAAAGTGTGGAAATCGGAAAATGTTACTAGCTTCAAGCATGTATTTCTATCCAAAATGACCGTCTTTAACGTATCTTATAAGCGATTGACACTCATAAATAACTCCAAAAAAGAGCGCAATGAAACCTTATGGAGTAGCATTTTCCTTCATTAGCATTCTTTTCACCAATCCTATTCAAAGGAACTGTGGTTGCAATTTCATCACAATCTGCTGTTGAAATTACACCGACCCTCTAGAAGTTTTCATGATATGGTTTAATCGTCATAAATAGCTGCCATCCGGTTAAATTATTCCAAGAAATAATATTTAATCATTATAGTGGAAACAAATAGCCATATTGGTAGCTGTCTACAGGTTCTCGGCATAATTCCGGGAGTTACCTTTGGCACGCAATATTTCTATTCTTAATAACCGTACTTGTACCTTTCCTGTGGTTCTGAATTTCGTTTCAGATCTTAACAGACTTGAAATAAATTATTTAAAAAACAAGATGATATTTTATTGTTGCTCATGTTCTCAGTTACTTCTAGCGGCGAAAAAATCCAGATAATTGGCTCATGGTCCTAGTAGGATACGTCCTTTTATTATGACCAATTGAAATTCATTAAAATTAAAATTGCCAGCGAAAATATGCGAGCAAATATAGTCTTGGTCAATAAATTAATCATTAATTTACAATTTAATGGAAAAATAATATTTTTTTCATAACATCCCTTGAAACTTATGCATAAACTGGTGACGGTTTTCAAGTAACATTGCTTGCGTTTTGTGTAACTTAATACCGAAATGCTTTGAATATTTTTCTCTCAGTTCCACTTACACTTTGGTAAGATAAGTAGGCAATTTATGGTGCCCTAATTATAGTAATATAATGTAAATACAACTTCCTCTATAATATAATTCAAGTGTTTCCTTATATTGCACTGTGTTCACGTACGTAAATATAGTATTATTGAGTACTTTAATATAGTATTAAGCGGGTGTTATTGCTATCAAAAATCGAGTATGCATGACTCCGGCTTATTTAATAAAAAATGCTCTTCAAATTTCCACATGCGTCATGCATGAACATTTTAATTTCGAATCAGCTTCTGGATCAAGGCTTACACCTAGCTATTGAAGACTTGATTTTACCGTCTCTCTGCGCGCCAATAGAAACTGATTCATATTGAGCTTTCCATTAGCTCTAATGTGCTATTTTCTTCGCAACACGACGATGCACTTGCTTTCCATTCGTTTCAGACCTTTCCCACTTGGCAGAACACTTCTAAACTGAAAAAAACAGTGTTCATTATTATGGTGGCTGGAGCGGCAATCGTAATTATTAAGAGCACATTTTAATAATTTATTATGTAATTCGAAAACAAGTCCATCATCCAAATGGACCACATTTCACTTAAGTGCATCTGTATAAACGTTGGAACCCACCGTACAGGCAGCAATGGAAATTATACAAGAATTATATTTTTAATATTTTCCCTAAATTTCAGCATGTTATGACGAGAGTTTTCGGCGTGATATTCGAAATTTAGACGGAATTATGGTGAAATACGTTTTTTCCGAATATCGAACTCGGACTCGGCATAGCACCTCGATATTTGCAATAAAAATTCATAATATAAAGAAACATTTTATAGCTGACTACCGGCAGGTTAGTGAACGTTTCACCAGCTAGCGCACAAATTTCCACTCATTGTCGTTCATGTGCGCTGAAGTGCGCTGATGTGTTCCGCTAGCTTCAATACCTTGAATTGAAACCTCCCAATATTACCTTAGTATCGTGAGTTTTTTAGATTACTCAGTTGAAGTAGACAGTTGTAGTCAGTCCCTTGAATTGAAAAGTCTTGAAGGCATTTCTTTTCTTTTCGAGTGATCATTTCCATTTCATTCACCTCATCCTTTCCCTTTATCACTAATGCCTTATTTAAGCGTAGCCTCCGGTACAAGCCGATCACCATCCACCCGTCAACAATCTGAAAACAGATTCAAAATCATCGGACCAAACGAGGGTAATCGGAAGACCCTCATCTTGAACCCCAGTGGGTATCAGCGATGCGACGGGTTATTATTCCGAAGCGAGGTTGATTTGAATGATTGCGCTCCACTGTCACTGAATGAATAGGTGGAATACAAATACTTCTCAACATCTGGTGGAGCCACTTTCGTTAAATGCTAACTGATCCTTTCCGAAGAATCGGGATGGCAGCCATGTGTGTGCCCTTCTTCATCTGAGATCAGCGGTTCCCTAACTAGGTGTACCCAGAGGGATACGTACTTACTGGTCAAGGAATGCGCGAAAAAAAGTCGGAGGAAGGTTTAAATAATTAGAAAAATGTAAATTACGAGCCTTTTATTGGTATGGGGGTACTAGTAAGGGAAGCAGCGTTGAGTGGTATGCAAGTCGAACTACATAGAAAACCACCGATTTTCTATTTTGACATCTTCTTTTTTATGTCAGCCGACGGTAATAATCACCATTGGCTTATTTAAGTCTACAACGTATATCTTGTTTTAAACTGATCGGAGTGGAATAAACAGTTATCAGATTCCCTCATATTGTCAGGCTTTAAGCTTTGAGGCACATCTTCGGTGGAAAATGGACGTTTTTGATTTGGGTTTCAACTGGCAAAGAGCACATTACGTAATATATCTTAGCCAATTTACTATTATTAGCCTTGATTTAATTCTTGTTTTACCATTATCTTTTCTTATATATCATTTTTACCATGGTGTCTAGCCACGAAGTTTACTCACTTCGTAATTGCTCAATTCACTAATTTCGATTACATGCAGTCCGTTTTGGGTACTGGTGGGGAATCAATAGATCATGGAAGAATTTTGCTTCGGGCTCAGCCCGAATTTGGAGGTGTAATCCTTTTATTCGCCTTTGTGCTGTTGCCCCTCTCTGCAAGTGACATACAGTATTTGCGAAGTGCCTTAGCCGTCAAGGCTCGTTAACTTAAAAGACTACTGCTTTTACTTGTTGTAGAGGAGCAGGCCGTTAAAGCAGCATCCCTTAAGTACCTTTTATTACATAAACATCGTAGGAATTGTTGAATAAATATATGTTCTGATGAGTGTAATCCTAGTTCTGATTCGTTTCGTATTATATCAAAGGATAGTTATTCGATGGTTTGGTATGGAGACAGTATAAATGAAAGTCGAATTACTAAATCGATTTATTCTAGCCGAGTGAATTGTGTGATCGGGTGATAAACTTAGGCAGTCAGGGGTGAATGGTATGAGAGAGACTTTCGTGATAAGGAATGCCATAATAATGTACACATTCAGAATCTCAGGAATAAGGGTTCACATTTTCAGTAATGCATGACTTTGACTGAGGCGAAAGAAGTGTACAACCTCAGTGCAGGGTGCAGGAAATTTCGGAAGGATTGTACATGCCTCAAATGTAGGCTTTTCCAAAAGAAACATCTGTCAAATCGGTAAGTGATATAGAATGAAGGCAGGTTAAAAAAACATGGCCTAAATGCCACGGCGCTAAGTTTTATTTACCGATTTCTTGAATTATATCGGGGATATTCGATAATTTAATATCAATTGTTAATCTAAAAGTTGCATTTTTTGTCATAAATAGTATTGGCATCATGGTGTAAGCGTAAGAAATTTCCTTTCAGCAGCTATTCAAATTTCTTGACATTCCGTTCAATAAGGCTATTTAAAATTTTGTCCCTACATTGCATTGAGCGTAGCACTTCACAAAAAGAATTTGCTCGCGCCCTAAATGACCTCTCCCTGAATGAATTTAAAAAAATTAGTTTAAAAAATAGGGCACTAAAGGGGATCGTTGTCTTTTGATTTTTTAAGGAAGAATGTGTTGATTTCATTAATTGGTTATTTTAAAATACTCTTTTAAAATAAATAATCATGTAGAAAGGTTTCTCGGACGTACCACCGGGTAAGAGGCTCCATATATGCCGGCATTTCGAAGAACGCCTTGTTCTTCATCTTCAGGACTTCGGAAATAAGGATGTAATTTTCGCTCATAAAAACCATGTTTTGTATTCTTTCGGAAATCAGCTCAGCAAAAATTAATTATAAAATATCTGATGTTGTACTGCAGTCGCAATTGCATCCTAAGTGCCCAAGGGCAACATTTTTCTCATGGTTTTCAAAGTTTTCTTTCTGGATCCATCCTTACCCCCAATTCTCAATTTCCTCCCCCCCTTTCCCTTGAACGAAATGATGGATAATTCACTGGTGGTATACTCTTCAAAAATTGCTCGAAAACTAGCTTATTAAATCACCCGAGGAAATTGATCACCGAGGATGGCTTTTTTTTCTGATATTGACCCTCTTCTCTATTTATATATCTTGGGTTTGATTAGCGTGAAATGCGGTCTTATCAAGCATTTAAAACGGATGGTCGAGCGCCACGCGAAACAGCGAGGCCTGCTTCTGCGACCCAGTTCTGCACTTGGGTCACAAGAAACCTACGAGTCATTAACGTTTGAGATCCCTGCTCACGGCACGCATATATGCGTGCATGAAAGAAGGTAGTGTTCTCTAAAGAATTTCCCACCGTGCTTAAATTCAGGTTATGTTCCAGCCGTTAACTCTCACATTCTCTACGTTGCAACCTATTAAATTCTATCGGACGAAGCCCTTGGCGGTATTTTCCGCATGAAAAATTGGTTCAAATATTAAATTTTGTGAGAAAAAATAGTCAAAGTCAGTGTTTCATTGAGAGTAGAAGAATTTGATGTCTCAAAAGTGTGTTGAAATTGAAGTTTTCCTCAGAAAACGTCGGATGAATAAAGATTAATTAAGTGAATTTATTGAATTTTTTCCTAGCTGGCTTTCACGAATTTTTTTAAACAATTCCTGTTTTGCATTATTGAATTATTGCCGCTAATCTGTTTTTTTTTCGGGAACAACAATACATATCTGTAACGTCGTCTAACATTAACCTTCCTCCGAAAGATTTAGGTTAATAAATTAAGATCTTTCGCCAGAAATATTGGACGAATGAAGATTAAGCTGCTTAAAAACCAATTAGATGAGCCATTATTACGGGCGAGATCCCTTCTTTTATCCTCCCTTTTCCACTCAAGTCTACGTAGGTGCAGTGAAAATATGGACAAATTTGTTGAGCAGAAGTTGCGATAAATAAAAATAAAAAACTAAGTAAACAATGCAATGGAGATGGAAGAGGAATAGTAGGAAAGACGCCCGAATGTTTTATGTTAATTATGGTGGAGGAGGAATGGAAGAAAAATGAAAAGTTATGAGAAGACAGAAGCGGTCAACCACTGCTTTATACCATTCAATCCTCGAGCTCCTAGTGATTCCATATGACATCACCAAGCACTCATGCCCTATCCTGGTTGTGATTTATGGTATTTATTTGTAACTTAAAGAATCATATTTCCCCTTATTTTACCAGGCTTACATGGCTGAAGGACAAAGCCAGAAGGAAATACTTGCTTGGTTCGTTAATTTATGGTCTTTTTAAAAATCAGCATCCTTGTTATTTAAAGCAATTTTTCCTCCCATTGAAGAAAAGTCCAATGTTACCACCCGAATGGCTCCTGATTATTTAATTGTTCCAGTATATAGGACTACTACGTATTATCAAAAACCCTTCTGTGTTGCTGGGGCCATGTTGTGGAATAGTATTCCCATCGATATTAAGGAATCCAATTCAATATGTGTTTTTAAAAAATTTGTCGGCATATTTTTAACCAGGAAGGGTTATAATTTAAAATTTATGTGTTAATGCATAAAATTTGCTGTTTTACTTCATCTGATTAATATGTGACCGCCTTTCAAATGGATGTAACATGTTTTGCTTTGATCTCAAACTTTAATGTATGTTTTGAATATTCTTAGTAGACGAAGTAGTCCAAGGGCAACAAAACATTTCTATTCTATTCTATTAATTCCACGATACCGATATCTGAGGTTTTCCCGGTGAAGAGATTTAAGAAAGAGATCATCGGTTTCCCATCGAGTAGCAATCCTGCTTAACACACCGACTTTTCGATGACTAAGTCTGCCATCGTCTCCTGGGTGAATGGGCCCTGTAGACGATGGTAGGCTTCCTTCGAAACGTCGGTGCTGAGCGACACTCCTACGCAGTTGGAAACCCATCATCTTTTCCTCCAAGTACGATATCGTTAGAAGTGCTTCCATCCCGTGCTTTGGATACTTGAATAAAATACGGCCAGTCTCTCTCTGCTCTTCGATCCAGCTTATAAAATTGAAACTGAAAAAATTACTATATTAATTCCGGCTTTCGAGGGGCTACCTCCTTCTCCTTCCTCTGTGGATAGGCTTCAAAGGACTACTCTCCGCGCAATAATCTTGTAGACTCGATTTTAAACCTTAATAACTCCGAGACGGCTCATATGATGTTCACTTTATTTACATCAATATTATGACAATTTTATTTTACATTTAATAGGTACATGTATGGAATTATTTTTAAAAACGAATTCTGGACGTTTTTTTTGGAGTTAGAGTAAAAAATGTCCAATTTTTTTTCTCCTCGGCGCCATAATTAAATTTGACTTCTGTTAACTACAAAACAATGTGTTCATCAAGGACGAGAGTTTGGTAAAATATCACTCAAAGCTTTGTGATTATACCTGGCGTGTTTAAAATTTTAAACCTTAATACTTATCGGTATGGTGTTCAATTTCTAAATCTACTTTATCTCTTCAAACTTTAATTGCGTATCAAGTAGGTACACATTATTAATTATTGTTCCGCTGCAGTTAACACCTTATTTGATATTAAATTTGACATTTTCTGACTAAAAGAGAGAGCCGATCTCTCTGGATAGTGGATATTCTCTCGATGATCGTTTTTTCAATGGCCCCAAGTATTCGCATTCGTGATCATGGCACCACAGTCCACGAGGTGAAAGACACTTTTAAACCATCTTCGGCGAAATTAAAAGTAACAAAGTGGTGTGGTTCCTACGCCCAAAGTAAGACGTTTCCAAGCTGATAGGGTTTTCATCACCACGTTTGCATTGTGGAAGATGACAAAAATCATGTTTTTACCATTCGGCTATTCAAGATATAACAATGGGATAAACGTTTGTTTCTAAAGTTTATACGAATCTTGTCGGAAAGAAAAAAATTGCAAACTTAGGCCATTTTCAACGGAGCAGCCCTTGGTGGTGGGAAGTAATACAAAAATCTACTCAAAATGCGTCGTGCAATGATCTTTCACGTTTGAATTTAGCCATTTATCGAGAATGTAGGTTTCATAGAATTTTTAAATCGTGATAACCTATGAGGATGTTATACACCTTCCTGAGCGGACTGCTGTGCTGTCAGTGCCATTCAACGGAGCAGTACTCGGTAATGGGAAGTGATAATAACTAGCGTCTGATCCGTGCGATGATCTTTCACCTTTGAATTCATTCATTTCTCGAGAGTTAAGATATTATAGATGTTTTGTCGTCGTGATAACCAAGGAGGATGCCATACGGTTTCCTTAGAATTAAATGAAATGGTACTTTTTTCACAGTTTATTAATAAACTGTGAAAAAGTACCATTTCATTTAATTCTTTAGAATGGATTTTCACAAAGTGAAGCCTGAAACCATCGAGTTTATACGGTTTCCTTGGCGGGCTACCGTGCAAGTAGCTCCGTTTTCGTTCTAGGGCTCCGCAGTCCGCCCGAGTTTCCTCCCCTACGCCAGCTCTCTAGCGGAATTATTTTGCATTTTGGCGTTTTTCCGTTCACATTTTCGAGAAACATCAGCTCTCCTTGAGATTTAGCTGATTTATTTAGATTTTAGCTCCCTCGGAGTAGAGTCGTTGATTTGAGAAATTTTCTGTGAAAAAAAAATAAATGAAGGGCATTCGGGTTTGAATCCCGATCCGGTGGGACGGTTTTTTTCACTGCTTCGATGATTTATTTTGCGCGTTTTCTCTTCATGGCCGAGGGAGATAATATTCCCCAGCAGGAATCCATTCCTCTAAACCGGGACTCCCTATTGCCGAGGACAAATATGTGCTATGCGTGCACCTGTGAGGATCTCCAGTGATCAGAATTTGAGACCATTGCCCTCTCTCTGCTTTCACCCTCTCCAGGGTTCCGTACCCTTAACCCTCTTTTTCCAACCCCTCCTTCCTACCTCTTCCACCGCGTAGAGCCCTTCCCCGCTCTTTATCTTCCTCTCCCTCCATTCCTCCCTACCTCCCCCCCTCTCTCTCTCACCAATGGCGAGGATCGATTTCTGCCTCCCTTTCCTTCCTCTGCGTCCCAACCCCTCCCTCTTCCTCCCTTCACCCTCCTCTTCCCTCTCTCGGCCGTGCTCTCTTAAAACTCCCTACCACCCCCCGTCATTTCCCAAACAACCTCCGACCCGCACATATACCTACTCTCTCTCTCTCTCTCTCTCAACCTCGGTTACCTCTTCGCCTTAACCCCCAACGCCTGCAACTTTGCTCTCTCCAAAACCACTTAATGTGTAATATTCATAGACAGGTCGGAAGAGATGATTAATATGATGATGATATATTAATGATATAAATATTTATTCATCCATTGGGAAATTACAGCTGTCTACAAACATTTAAAAAATGGATGAATCGGGTGTCCGCTTTAGGCATTGCCTGTGTATGGGATACCTCAAAAATCAGTTTGAGATTGCATTAAATGAGAAACTAAACTGAGACTTATTAAATTGCAAAAAATATAAAAGCTTGTGAAATAGAAAACAATATTTGAACGAATCATATTGTGCTCAATCCTAATATTTACCTCTAAATTTTAGCAAAAATAAACAGTCTGGATCTTAATGACTGTTTAACCAGCTTCTTGTACTGATTAGAAATTTCGCTAAGCTCTTATAATCTGATTAAATCAGGCAACTTAAGAATAACTTGGGGCCTAAATACATAGAAGAATGTTTGAACAGTGTCATATTGGGTTATAGCTAGATAAATATTTTTATATTGAAGTCGATGCATATGTTACCTCAAAGTGGCTTCGTAGCGTGTAAAAAAATGCATCATCAGCAGTCATCAATCTGAGGAACCTAGCATTTTACATGTTTTTGACAAAGGTGATTAACGAGATTTTTTGGAACAATTAGAAATATATCCCCTAAGATCCCCCTGACAAAAACCCTCCTCTGTGATGAAACTAATATTAGACCTTCACTTCCTTGCTGTCACCACCCAATTCCCATTCCCCTTGAAAACTCCACTGCCTTATCTCTAACCCTTATCAATTCCCCTCACTCGCCTTCTTCCCTCACCCTCCCAGTGTGTATAATAACAAAGTTGCTACAGATCTGGAAATCCTGGAAAACCTGGGAAAGTCATGGAAATTGAAAATGGGCCTGAAATTCCTGGAAAAGTCAATGTGAAATGATAAATTAGCCTGAAAAACTTTATTCCCTCATAGTACATGCGTTAATCTGTTTTGCTGCTATTTTTGCCCCTTTTTTCGAACGAAAGACACGAGAGAATGGATATTTTCACCTGGAAAAATGAAAACTTAGCCCTGGAAAACCTGGGAAAGTCCTGGAATTTTGCAATCTCTGGTCTGTAGTGAACCTGATTGTACATTAAATGATTTTTGAGAACTTTAGATTCTTTTCTTTTCTTCTTGCGCTTTATGTGTTGAAACCGCGGTCGAGTAAAGAAGTAATCGTGTGGAGAGACAATATGTTCTTTTGTCATAATGCTGAAATTCCACTAAGTACAGCCTGAAACCGATGAATATATCAGTCCTAGAGTTGTTTTGCTGCGGATTTCACTTCACTCTTTTCAATATGCTAACCGCTTTATTCCTATGTGTGTCTTCATTTGGACGCTTTAACCTTCATCATTTTCCTGATGCATTTCATTCTTGCTTTTCTCTATAAATATTGGGGGCTTTTCATTCAAGGTGCCTAAGTTATTGGACGTTGGAACACATCAGCGCACTTTAGTGCACACGAGCAACATTGAATGGAACGATGTGCGCTGGCGAAATGTTTTGTAACCTAGCGGTAGGTTGCATTCTGTGGTTTAAACAGCAGTCACGGCCAAATATTTTGTGTAAATTTGTTGAATCCGTTCAAAATAAGTATTTAAAAACGTTATCTTTTTGTCGCTGAGTTGTTAAAAACCTCACACTATGCATGTTTGACGCCTTTACTGAAAATCAACAAAATCAACAGCAATCACGGATGCCATTATCGACGTTCTTTTGTTGTTTAGCGCACATCAACTTGATCCCGATCTGTTTTGAAGTGCGCTGTCTAGCGCGCCGGGTCTGTAACGAATGGAAGGCATGTGCGCTGTTGTGTTACGAAAAGATTACCGCACTAGAGTGAATGGAAGGCACCCATTCCCATTCATTTCTCCATCAACATTTATCGTCCCTCATCATTTGCCCAATCTATTCTAATTATGGTCACCCTCGGTATTTTTTCCCAATTATTCCTCTTTCAATTATTGTTTACAAGAGGCTCTTGTGTCACAAAATGCGACCAAAAGTTTTTCACCATCACCATCGTGAGTGTTTCAATCTTAGGATTGATTGACTGCAGCTTTCTATTCTTCTCTGCTCACAGGTAGTTTTTCCTATTCATGGTAGCCCTTTTATTGTGCTACATTTTATACATGCCCGATACACTAATCCATTGGTTTAGAGCAGTAGATTATATGCCATTGAAGCTTAAATGAGAATTGAACTAGGACAAAGAAAATAGCAAGTAATATAAATGTAGAATAATCGAAGAATGGTGGAGATAAAATGGACGCAGGGAATCATGAGCAGCGTAGAATAACTACGAAGAGCAGAAGAGGAATGGAGTAAAATGAATACACTGCAATGTACAGCTCTCGCGAAAGCTTATGGCGTTCGGATGCGCTGCGTTTGTGTTGTCCGCGTCATACAAATTCCATTTTTTTAAATGCACTCATGCATGACACAAATGCCATGTCTTCGCTTTCCCCTACTCCCCTTTTCCTACCCCTTCCACCAAAATTTACCCCTCCACGACGTCTTCTTCTACACATCCGAACGCCATAAGCTTTCGCGAGAGCTGTACGAGAGTCAAGCTTATTTCTGACATTTTGCAGACAGAAACATTCCACTGAAAAATATACACCATTTCGTGGTGTATATTTTTCAGTGGAATCTCCATCCCTACTTAGGTTCCACGTGGAAAGCACTTGAAACTCTTTCCGTCGAATGAGACGTGAAACTGTGAAGCCCTTGGTGCCTTTAACTTTCCATTCAAGATTAGCCCTGACGAAGGAAGTACGTTTTAAGTACATTGTTCATCACGCGCTATGCTGCATTGTAAACTCGTTGGAAGTTTCTTTCAGTCACCTCGAATGTCGCGTTGTAACCTTGTAAAATTTGGACAGAGTCAGTTGTGAATCGCGTGGCTAATGCGTTGTTATCCGATTGTGAATCCGTTTTGAGCGTGGGAGGGAGCATATTGCCATTGTGTAGTTATCGCGTTGGTATCACATTGTGAGTACGTTGTGGCCCTGTTTTTTACGCGAAGAATCGTGTAGTAAACACGTTATAGCTGCATTACCATCCTCGACACGTTGTGGGCACGTTGAAACCCTATTTCTGTGCTCGAAGAATCGCGTTGTAAATGCGTTATTGCCGCGTTGCCATCCTCATGTCCGTTGTGGGCACGTTGTTACCCTATTTCTGTGCCCTCTAAAAAAATTAAAATTTACATCCAGAATAATATGATTGTTACTATTACGATGGCATGCTTTAGTATCATCCTACCTTGTACCTACCTAACAATGTTGCATCTGTCTCGCATGTTCAGCTGCCCTACGATTCTACGCTCATATCCTCGCACCCATATTGAAAAATTCTAGTCAAGAAACTCTCACATATGTGGCCACTTCCGTGGCTTAATGCGACTTCGAGAACTAATTTTTAAACTGCAATTCCGTCATAGTCTAAGGAAATCCCATTACATCACGATAACAGTTATCAGGCATTAATTAATTTAAACCTATATTTCCACATAGTATGAATATAAAAGCAATATTACTTAGAATAAACAAGATTTTTTCCTTTTTTTACGTTGAGAACGTTTTCACCTTCAACACGCATAGCCCCATTGACTTCGCGTCGTATCAGCGTTGTTGAGAGTGGACGCATGCCCATTGCAATGACGATCTCACAACATCTCTACAACGCGCTTTGCCGTGTTACGAATGCTTAGCCGGCTGCGCGAGAACGTGCGTTGCAACAACGTTTTCACTACTGACCTACAACACGCATAGCAGCATTGGCATAGCGTTGTAACAGCTTTGTTGAGAGTGGACGCATGCCCGTTGCAATGACGATCTCACATCATCTCTACAACGATGGGTGGGATGGGATGGGATGGGATGGGAACGTGGGTTGCCACAGGGTTTTCACTACAGACTTATAACATGCATAGCCGCATAGGAATTGTGCTTTAACAGCGTTGTTGAGTGCGGACGCAGGCCTGTTGCAAGATTGTACTTATAACATCTTAACTACGCGCATTGTCACGTTTTGAATGAGGTACAATGACGTTGGAAGTAAGTTATAAAGAAAGTGCGTAGTGACAACGTTGTTGACTGGTTGGAGGTCTGGTACAGCACGTTTACAACTTACAATGGAATTACAACGCGATATCTTGTGCGGCTGCTTCTTCAGGGAGGCTAATGCCGGCGCCAGTTTTTCTCTTCCCCATTCTTCCATTTCCCAAATAATATCTCTTTAACCTCCCAATCGGATCGGCGACGATTTCAGTTCACGTGCGTGAATATTTGTTGCCTGATGTCTGCCTGCGAAAATATCCCTTGCCAATCAATATGTACTAATATTGTAGTTTCATTGAACGTTATACTTCATCCTAGGTTGATTTAAAAAATGAGAGAACATTCATTATAAAGAAATGTATATCAATCTTCGATTGAAGTTCGTGAACGGTGTGGTACCACGGGAAAATAATCATACAAACGGGAAAATGTAATCATCTTCATCATCAGTAGTTTTCAATCCAAATGTTGACAAATTTTAAGGATACTGGGAATAGCCTCGGTTCTAACTTTACGGAGTCAACCGTAAGTGCACATAAGTGCAAAACGCACTACTATATTGCATAAATGCGAAATTCACAATGATTTTTCCTCTGTGGAATTCAAAGCTGCAGCTCTCCACTCCATCCTCCTCTCTGCTAAACGCTTCATATCTTAAATAATTATTCATTTTGACGTTCTTATTGATTTCGCTGATGAATTCCATTCTTGGTCTTCCTCTGTACTTCTTACCATTAATTTCTCCTTAATGATATGCTTTTCATTAGGCCATTTTTTCACAAAATATGTCCAATAAGCTTTTCTTAACTTCTTCGTGAGTTTTCATTATACTTCCTATCTCTCCAACTATTCGTAGGTCCTCTTCGTTAATGATTATCTCCGTCCAATTGATCTTCACCATTCTTCGGTGGCATCATATCTCCCCTGCTTCCAATCTCTTTTTCTTTGCAGCACTTGTTCAGTGCCATATAAGAACTTGCACAAAATATATGTTTTAGTAAAGTGGTTACTGTTTTAAATCCTTACTTCCTGGCTTATGCTTCTAGCTGTCAGCGGACTCCTGTTAGAATGCCTTCTTTGTTTGGGTTATTTTTTCTTATTGTCTTTCTTGCTTCTTCCATCGCTGGTGATCCTGCTTCCCAGATAACAAAATTCTTCCACTTGCGTAAGTTTTTGTACTCCAAGTTTAACAGGTATTCTGTCGTCTTTACTTTTTCCGCAAATCTTAACCGTGGTTTTCCTAACATCAGCCTTCAAGTTGAATTGTGTCATAGCTTTCTCCATACAGCTCAGCATCCTCGTCAACTCCAGATGTTTGACCTAGACCTGGATAAGAATTCACATTACTGGAGCGATATTATATGCACATTGCAAATTTTACTTTTCTGTTGAGAACTCATGGTTTTTTCAATTGCTTGAAGGCCGTTTGAAGTTCAACTTAAGCTTTTCATCATCATTAGTCATTCAATCCTAAGATTGGTTGATTGCAGCCATACATTATACCCTTTCCCTCGCTAACACTTAAATGTCCTTTTAGCTCTTCTTTTTCATATCCCGTTTTAGCTGGCTTATGTATTTGCCCATCGGTCTTCTTCGTGGGAATTTCCATTCTATCTTCCCTTCTATCATGGTCCTGACAAATTCGTTGCGTGTCAAAGTGTGGGCTATTCATCTGGATCTCGTCTTACGTATAGTGCTCCGTATGGTTTTCTCCTCTTCTATTCTTCTGCACACTTCCTCGTTTATTACCTATCCCTCCTTTGATTCCCAGCATCAGTCTCCAGCACCAGGTTCCAAGCATATACTCTCTTCAGTTCCTGCTTTCCAATGGTATTTGTTTCTGAGCCACATAGCACTACAATCCACTCGAATTTTTTTTCAAGTACTGCTTCCTTATTATAAGTCCTATTTTCTTTGAACTCCGCAGCTGATTTTTCATCATAATCGCTTTCTTGACATGATCTCTATTGAATTCGTTCCATCTCATGTCATTCAGTTTCCAAGGTAGGTGAAGGAATCCACTCGTTCAAACACCTCTCCTTGTAGCGTTATGTCTGCATTCAGCTTCTCTCTTCCACGTAGTAGGATTTTAGTTTTCTTCTTGTCAATCTTTTTTTTTAATGTTTTATTTTTGTAGTACTCGATCAATAGTGTTCAAGGGTTCTTGCAGATCTTCCGATTTCTCGGTCATTACTGCGATGTCATCAGCGAAACAAAATATTTGGTTTTCTTCTCCATTTGCCTTTATGTCTTTGATTCCCATTTTTTGTGTTCTTTGAATGTTTCTTCCTAGGAAGTGTTGAAAAGTGGAAATGAGAAGGTGCATCTTTTTCTTTCTCCTTTGTTAATTTTGGCTTCTATTTTTCTTCTGTCCTTCATTCTGATCGTTGTGATATGATTCCTATTATAATTAATGACTGTACTAATTTACTCGGAAAACAAAATCATCCGGTAAGCTAATTCATGCGGGATGAGGAGTTACAAATAGTAATAATAAATTGTTGAATAGAATTGCCTAGGAAATTAGATGGAAATTTCCGCCATTTGGGGAAATTCGAGGGGAGGGTGGAAAAAATAGTACTTTTCCTCATCTTATACAGTTTTTTTCTTCGTACCTCGTGGGGTAGATGCTTTGCGATGTTAGAAGGACACTAAATCCCCAAAGAGTCACGCAAGAGACATGGACTCACGTTGAAGACGTGCTGAGAATGGCTCTTGACGAACCTTGAAATGAATCAACATCACAGCTTCTTTTCTGGCACGCGCTTCGTCCTCGCATGATCACGGAAGAAGTGAATGGTTGATATCAACGGTAACCGTGGCATAGTGGCGGTTTTGAGCTTGCGCTACGAGAATAGAAATTGGAGCAACTCCCAGTCTTTCTTTCGCCATAGAAGTGGCATGATATGTGATGAAAGAAGTCTGATGAGCATAGAGGGTTAAGGGAGAATCTGGGTTTTAGTAGCACGCGTTCTTGATGAGATGAGAAGAAATCTCATAGAACATGGATATACAAACAAGGACGTACTGCGGGAAAACCTAATCGTCATGTTTTGCGCTTAGTGGATCGTAGGCATGTAAATCTGCGTTTTACTCTACAAACCCTCACGAAGACTTGTGACTGTTGGGTTAAGACACCTTGATATGAATATTATTTTGGACCAGTGGACCGGAAAAGAACTAGAAGGTTCAAAATTTTATTACGAAGAAACCTCGGGATAAACATGCTGAAGATCAAAATCATAGGAAAAATTAAAAACCATATGCATATGAAGCATAGAGGAGAGAAGAATAGATTTAGGAGAGTTTGAGGAAGGAGGACGAGCGATGCTAAGCGGGAGCATCTTAAAGGTGCATGTATGGAAAATATACAGATAGCAAATAAGCCATAAAACGAGAACACAGATTACCACTGGCAACAACTCAGAAGAACTTTTTTCTACATTACAGTGATTACTGAACTAAAAGCGACAGTGTGGATACCACCATGAGCCTGCCCAAATAAAGTCTCGCCTTTTCGACCAAGGCACATCAAAATTGACCCAAAGATGGATGCTACAGTTCATTTTAAACGTTGTTTAGGAAATCCTGAAGAATTGCTACGGATATCCTCGAGATAGTTAGCTTCTCATTTTAGCAAGGCCGCTAAAGTCTGCGAATGAAATTATAAAACGTTCAACAATGGAATGAATAATGAAGTACAATGCAGAGATGAATAATGACTATTATTATGGTTGTATATGGTCGAAGTTATAAATATAATGCATGGAATACTGGGCTGTTATTACACATTATACACACTTTAAGGAGCGATCAACTGGAATCAAAACTACAGAAATGAGAACCTTTAAATCTTGAAAAACATGCTCCATTGCTCAGGGAACCAGCCCATGGATAAAGGAATTGATGCTATACTCGTATATATCGTGAGAAAGATAAATAAGGAAATTAAATATGTTAAAATTGAGGTTTCCGCGGTGTTTCCGTACATGATACCTCAACGCTTTCGGTGTTTTTCCCATTGTCTTTCCTTAAATTACATTTTCGAATCTGTCCCAGTAAACACTTCGTTTTGAAGTGCTTTCCGACTTCCGAGACATTTGTGTTTGCCATATTTGAATCCTATATATGCGGCCCTATGTTTACGTGTCTTCTTGTGAATCACTGCAATCTGAAGATGTTCCCTTGCATGGAAAGGGTAGGAAAATTTCACCAAAAGAAAAGAAAATCGGGAGATCGCCGAGATCCCTGCAACATCAATTGAAGGCGTGTGACCGGCGTTGGATTGGGGATCTTTGGCTCACGAATAGACGGAAACTGGGTAGATGTGTTTTTCGTTTCGATATACCTATCAAGATCGTGGGTTCCTTGGTGGTTCATTCAATTATCTGCGCTCTGTCCGGATGCTGAAGATAAAAATCAATGATAAAATGAAGAACGAAGAAGTGTATTGAATATATGAATAAGAAAGGCATATAAGGAGCGTAGTAAGACAAAGAAGAACCAGGTGGTTTGCGCACATGATGATACACAATGCATTTTTCAAGAAATATTCGAGGGAAAAACGGAAAAGTGAAAGGGAAGATTCCACGAGAAAGACTTTGGGATAGTAAAATGGGCCAAATAAAGAGGGATATGGGGAAGAAGAAATAATAGGATTTAATATAGTTAGCAATGAATAGGGAATAATGGTGGGCTGCAGCTAATCAATCTTAGGATTTAATCAATGTTGGTTTTTTCGCTCTGTAGATTGTGCGTAAGGTATCTTTTTATTTTTATGCATGTAATATGCAAGATATTTTTTCCACTGATGCACAACTTGTTTTTTGATAACTTTATCACTTTTGCTTCCAAGTGACAATGAAATCAGTTCGTAAGAATCGGAATCACTATCGAATATAATATCAACTCCTATGCGTTAAACTAGCGGGTTGCAGATGTCGTGACGGAGAACTACTCCAGCCTCAAGCCTTTACCTCCTACCTCGATTTAGATAAATTGAGGGCAAAATTATTTCTAAGCATGAGCATCTTTTCCTTTTTGTGTGGCGGAGTAATTTTGTGTCCAGCATACTTCTTTATTCAATCACCATTAAATTTCTTCCCATAAATTTTCCCTCCTATATTATTATTTTTGTAATGTAATGTAATTTTGTGGAAATCCCGCCGCCGTTTGTCATATTTATAGTTTTCGTTCTACTCTGATGGCCTCTTGTCATATGTCTTCTTTTTCCCATTCTCCCACCAAGACAAGTCGTGCATTTTGACTCGCGCCACCTGTAAATGATTGCCTAATTTTGTGTCACCCTCTGCGGTAATTCTCTTTCTCTTTCCTCCGCCTGCCGTCTTGTTATGTTGGGCCAATCCTTACATTCCCATGAATATCTACCGTTTACAAATCTTTTTAGTGTTCATTTTCCATCTATTTGTAAGTTTTGAATTATTTTGAATCCCTTATTAAATGAATTAATTTTTTCAAATGATAAATTTTGCCGATCCTTGCCGATAGGGAATGGTACATGGTCATCTCACTAGAAAGAAAATCTATGTCAATAGCATTTTTTTAAAATGACACTCCTCTTGCCCTCGCACCAACTTAATAACCGCTATACCTTTTTTATACATGATCAGTGGCGCAACAACGGTGATGGGGGCAAGGTTTACTCATCTTGCCTCCCCCCTAAAATGTTGCGCTGGGCGCCGAAGGTGCTCTAAAAAGGTATCCAAAATGTATCAAAAGAGGGTGCATTAGGTACCCGCATTTATGATGACACCCCAAGAAGACGAGACTATTTTAGAAGATTTTTTTCTGGTTCGAAAGTTCGAAAAATGTGATGGAAGGGGCTCACCATATGGTCACGGGGGCGCCAAAATGCTTGCCCCCCCCCCCTTAAATCCTCAACGTTGTTACGCCGCTGACCATGATCGCTAATGGTGAGACCTAGATTTAATCACCATTGTCGCGCATGAAATTCGATGCACATCAGTCTCGTACTAGCGATGAACCATTGCCAATAGACCGAAAACCGATATTTAATATCAAATTATCGACATTTTTACTGTCGATGGTTTTTCAACGGTGTTTTCATAGTTCCTTTGGAATATCCCTGGCTTCCATTTTGTGGTTTCCAGCGTTTCCAACTGGCGTTTAGGCCATATTATTTCTTTACATTAGCTAAGCATATTTTTATTAGGTTAGTTTTCCGGGGAAGGTAGGTCTAAATGAAAGTGAGTAAAAATCGCTTACAATTTTACAGGTGAAGGCCCTATCTCCTTACACAACTTATTTCTTCATCCTACCTCTCTTCATTCTCTTTATGTTTTTCATGAATCTGCGCAATCAAACCACCTTACAGAATATCCAAGCTAGAAACTGGTGTGACCAACAGCCGACGATGTAGCTCTATTTGTTTATAAAAAAACGCTTGTCTGAAAAAGTCTGATTTTTAAATGGTTAATTTCTATGACTTTTTAATGACTTTTCGAATTGGTTTTAATACTACATGTAACATACGTCTTTGCGAGTAGAATACCGTTGGGTTTGACTCAATAATTCCGCTACAAAATAGCAATTATTAACTTTAAAAAACTGTCTCCGTATAAACAATAAGCCATATCTCAGCAAACTATTCAAAAATCACCTTAAAAATATCGTTGTATTAATAATCACAATCGCTTTCCTTCAAAGCAATAAAAATAGTGACAAATTCATTTTTGCACCAAATATTTAATTTAAAAAAACGCCCATTTTCACCGGTTTTTTTGCTTTTTTGCAATAATTAATTCATCGATTTCAACGTACGACGACTCAAATTAAAGGTTTTTTGATTACCCACAACTTTTGTTTGAAATATGTTTTCGTAAGTTCATTAGTTATTGAAATAATAACAAAAAAGTCATTTCGGCGCCCTATAAACAATCACTTCTTACCAACCCCTCATAATCTCGAGTCGAACGCACATTGGGGGGTCATTTCATGCCCACCTCCACACTCCTGAGTACATTTCATCCTCTATAGAATTAGAGTATGAAAAAATCCCTATTGATTGGACTAAAACTTTTTCCAACTACCTTAAACATCTCTCTTTTCTGTTCTCTTCCCCGGCGAATCCCCCTCTCTCCATCCTCTCGCCGCGACCTCCCCTGCCGTGTCCCTTACCTCTCATCCCTGCCCTCTTCGCCCCTCCTCGACAACTACCCCACGTGCCATATTTCTTCCTTACTCCTTTCCCAACCTACTCTCCCCCTTCGTCCGTCCGCCCCCCCCAAGGAGGTAGGAATAAACTGAAGGAGCTATCTAAGATTTTTTTTGTGGTCCAAGTCCACCCTTATTGGTTTTTCTACTTTTGTCTCATTGAAGCGGGCCTCCTTTCTTCGAACATAATGAAAAAAGCGTCAAATAGTGTGTTGTAACTACAGTTTTATCAACGTCAATGCAATGGTAATTTCAATGAATTTATCAATATATGCGCTTCTTATACTTAACCACTCTGATAGCCCCGTCATACCTTGTTAAAGTCAGCAATTTTTGTAATCGTTTTGCGACAGGAAATGACATCCGGTGAGGTTTGAACGAATTAACCAAGCAACAATAGCTTGGACAAAAATATAGTGGTCGAATATTTTCTCAGACTTGGAGCTGAAAGTGTTCATGAGGAGGCTAATTTTATCGCGCAACTGTCATTGGTTGTCGGTTGCCTCCCAACTCTTTTATTGTGACTTCTATTGAAGAGTAAGGAATTGCTAAATCAACTGACGAAACTGAAGTCCCTGCAGCAGTGTCGTGGTGGTACACATAATAAAACGTAGAAGAAAGTGGAAGTAAGAATGCTAATTGAAGAAGAGGATGGATATATCGTTTCCCTTAACACTTAGCGACAGCCTAAATTATTCCGGGCATGCATTCTAGGCCATTTCTTAACAAGAAATATTTTGGCGTTAGGGCAGGGGTTCAGACACCCACAGTACATATCTGTCGAGAATGTTAATATTACCAATGCTTCCTCCTCTCTCTTGCTGCCATCATCAACTCGTATTCCAACCAACATCCGTTCTCATGCATTACAAATGCTAGTTACCAGAGCCAACGCTGGTGACTCTATCGAAGTTAACATTTTTGCTAGGGAAAGTGACAATTTGCGGTCAGACGGCGAACTTTGTTACTAGTGTCCGAGTTACTAGCGTAGGAAGCTGGTAATGTCAGCGGGAATTAGTGGTTAGTCGTCACGCTAACTCTTTCGTTACGAGTAAGATAATGCCGACGCTGGGTTTCCCTCCACATTTCCTGCACTCCTCATGAAATCCTACCCTTACCAACCTATCCGCGTGGAGCAAATGACCTCGGTTCTCGTTCGCCTCCCCAAATAACTAACGTGCCAGCGCGGTCTTTCCCAGCCCAACCGCGGTTTACCCGCCCTCGACGGATACCGTTGCACCGCTCCCACCTCAGCTGCCCGCCTCCACTCGCACCCGCGGCCCTCCTTCCCCCTCCTCCGCTCCGTTCCTCTGCCCCCCCCTCCTCTCCTCCCACGCCATCTCCTCTCCTCCCCGCCTGCGACTCGCTCGTTGCAGCCTCCTTCTCACCTCATGGCCGCTTCGCCTCGGTGAATACGATTCTCTTCCCCTCTTCCCTATCCACCCCTCTCAAGAGGCGTCGTCAACATGGGACGTTTTCCCTTACGTCTCTCCCTCGTCGTGCAGAGCGCGCTGCCTTGTGATCCGTTGCCCGTTTCATCGCTGTAGAATCTTGTGCGTTTTCACTGGTATGATCAATGAGGTTTGAATGCACTAAAATGACGCTATCAGTAATCATCAATCATCAGCAATCATCCACTCTCATCCGCCGGACGCTTCATTCCTACACAAGGTTCTGAATAGTGGGTATGGGGTTCATACCGGTTTGGCTCCGGCGTATCAGGTAACGGATATCGGGCGATATATCGAGCGATACATTCTCACGGGCGGCGACGGGTGTGGAGAAGAGAAGGCATTGGCGGTGTGACGACTGATGAGAATTGGGAAGAAAGCCCCACCTATTGTTTCAGTCCGAGGGCTTTCTTGCTATTGTGCTCAATGGTCCACTCAGTAGCAAGATATTAAGAAACATTCCCCACCTAGAGTAACTCGGGCTTATCCGACTGATACGTTGTGGCCCAATATATCGGCGCGACTACCAATATATCGGCCAAAACGTTCCCTAGCGATAAATTAAATCGCAACGCATTGTCGGGTGGGGTTCTCAAGCGGCACCGGTATACCGGCCGGTATATCGGCCGTGGCAGCCGATATTTAGAAGCTTGCAATCTTACATAATTCTTTACTTTGACCTCTTTCATGATTCGCCGGATGTATTCCATTCTTAGTGTCTGCATATTTTTTCCCATTCGTTTCTCCTTCAATTATTATTTTCGAAAGGCTATTGCGTCGCAAAATGTGTCCAAGGAGTTTGTCTCTCCTTATCCGCAGAGTTTTCATTGTACTTCTTTACTCTCCAACGCTTCGAATGACTTATTCGTTGGTGATTCTCTCCGTCCATTTGATCTTTACCATTCTTCGATGGCACCACATCTCCATTGCTTATAATCCCTTTTGCTCTGCAGCTGTTGTTGTCTAGGTTTCAGTGGCATATACGAGCATGCTCCAAATGTATGTTTTATTAAAGTGCTACCTTACTTCGTGGCTTAACTGACTCGCTGTCAGCATACTCCTCTTCTGGTAGAATTCCTTCTTTGTTTGGGCTATTTTGCTCACAGTTTCTTTCTCACTTCTTCATGCTGAATGGTGATCATGCTTCCTAGATAACAAAATTCTTCCCCTTGCGAGAGTTTTTGAACTCCACGTTTCACAGGGATTCTGTCTTCTTGATTTCTTCCACATACCTTAGCATATGTTTTATTAACATTAATCTTTAAGCTGTATTTTTTCATAGCTTTGTCCATACAGTTCAGCATTCTCGTCAGGTCTTCCTCTTTCTCTGCAAGAATTGGCATGCCATCAGCAAAGCGTAGCATGCTGATAGTATATCAATCTACCCACTCCCGGGGATTGTTCCAGACCTGGGGAAAAGTACATGGTAAGACCTGACATTTTCCATTCTTGGTCTTACTCTGTATATTTTCCATGCATTTCTCATTCCATTATTGTTTTCGAATGGTTACTGTGTCGCAAAATGTGTCCAATAAGTTTGCCTATTCTTTTTCGCAGGGTTGTCATTATGAATTCAAAGAACTGCGGAACTGGCCGCGCAGTAACTTTAACGGAGTCACCCGCTGATGGTCACACAATGTGTTGTCATTATGCTTATTTTCACTCCGGATATTCGTAGGACTTCGTTCATTTGATCTTCATCAGTCTTCGATAATACTACAACTCTAATGCTTCCAATTCTATCAATAATTTATGTTTTATTAAAGCTGTCGACCAATATTTCGACTCATATATTAGGGGTGTAGTGTGATAAAAGACCTGTGGTTTTGTCACGGTGATCTTTTTGTCTCAACTTGTCACTGTGATAGGACGCGTGAAATCAGAACTCCGGGATAAACATACATTTCGTGTTCCTCGACTCCGTGTCTGTGGATTTTTGTGGCTCCCGTTGATCCGGAGCTCTGCGCTTCTAACGTGGAGATTAGAGTACAATGGACGCGCTATCTAGTTGATTTTCCTGTGTTCAAACTCTGTCTTCTTGGTTTGCCAACTTTTATCACGTGTAATTGAGTGAAATAATTTTCTTCCAACAACATTATAAACTGGTAATTTCAGAACTTCAGTTTTGTCAACATCCAGCAAGAAACCCGAAAATAAATGACATCGTGTACACCCTGATAAACTCTTTTAAAAAATCGTGAGCATCAGCGGTTTTCGTCACGTTTGGCTAGAGAGTAGGGATATGCGGTATATAAAATATATACCGATATATCGGGACCCGATATTTTTAAAATATACCGATTTGCCGATAGGTAGGTATATCGATAAAAATATACCGGTATATCGGTACTATTTATATAATATATAATCATGCTACTATTTTTGCTGGTATTTGCTATCTGCTTGAACCTACTTACATACTCGCAAAATCCATGTTGAAAGAACACAATGTTCTTTCAACATGGATATAGCGAACTTCCACAAAATCAAGCCTGAAACGATTTTATACGTACTTACATACTCTCTTTCGCTAATCTTATTTAGTTCTCAGAATACTAGAAAGCAAAATAGATTCATGTAAGCTATTAACGATATTGAGGAAATGAACAATAAATAGGTAATTTACGTTTTGCATTAAAACGCATATTTATTAGAAAATATTTCCGTGGAAACATTTTTCAAACTTATGGTTCAATTCATTGTGGTTTCCAGTCCAAGAATATGCGAAATCAATGCACAACTGGTATATGCTCAACATGCTTTTTTCAGATAAGTACAATTAAAAAAAAATGTATTTTATGCAGAAAGTACATATTCTGATAATTAAGAAATGCTATTTTCATCATTCTCAGTTATGGTCGAGTTTTCCATGTGCGATGGCTTCTATAAAAACACAAAAATAGTCTTAGGAGTAAGCCTAAAACAACTTCATCATCGTATTAGAACAGATAATGAATATATTAGATGTTATCAAGGTCAAGAGATACAGTGCAAATTTCTCAACAAAGTATTCAGAATTAAAATATGCCATGCCTGGCTGCAATATTTACAGGAGTGTGGTTTTGGCTTAGCACATTCCTAGCTTGGCTGATGGTGTAGTGACAAGGCAAATGAGATTGATCTCAAATGGAAATCATGGAAACTAATATTTTTTCCAATTGTTCCGAAAAACACCAGCTGGTTAATATGATCACCAGTCAATCTGCTCCGATCATCAGATGCAACATTGTTGACCAATGAGACGGAGCGCTCAAATGGTACTGAGGATCCCAGAACAACCTGTATTTAAGGGCCACTCCGGCTAAAGCAGGGAAAACCGTTCTATATTTCTGCCAAAACTTCAGAGGGTTCATTGCTCTGAGTGATAATGCCTGGCTGAGATATAATTGCAGCTCATTCGGTATTGAATGTGACGTGCTATATTCGCTCTCTTGTCCTATTTCCCGAGGTATTATGATTATAATGATTCGCCGAATTAGATGTAGAGGTTTCGTCATCACTTATAACTGGGTTTTCATGAAGACCCTGTGGGGCCCGGTAGGGTTGCCATATATCATAGGGTTTTCTGTAAATGAGGACAATTGGGTAATAAAATCAGGACTTTTGAGGACTCAGTTTCCAGAAATACCACTTTTATACCAAATCTCAATACACTACCGACCTACAGTTTTTTGATGAATGGATTACAGGTAAATGTAAATTTTGATTATTTAGCAGATCCAAAACCTATGGTCACATCGCAATGTATACCCTAAGGCCCTACTGCCCAGACAGAGCAACAACCATGCAAGAGGCTAGTTTCGGAACCAAAATATTTTGGAAGTTTGGATGGTGCATTACCATCTATCTATCGCAGCCTATCTTATTACCTATCTATCTACAGCAGCTTGCGCAACTTAATAATTTAACCTTGGACCTCAAGATAGGGAGGTTTCAAATTTTAAGGTCTGAATTGCCGGGAAATTATGAATTCTTTCTCCCAGATAATAAAGAATGGTTTGTGAAAAATGAGGACATGTCTGAGAAAATGAAGATCGTTGGCATGCCTTTCTCCGACCCTCAGTTGATGATTCACCTATTCGAGCGCTCAACCATTATGAGTGTTCGCAGTGGTAGATGGTACCCTGGAAATGGAAAGTTTCCAGGTATTATATCGATTATTACCGATTTTCTCGCTGGTCTCGAATTGAACTTGGTTTGGACCAAGAAATTTCTGGCAAATTTATAATCTTTCAAAATAGTTTGCGGACAGTCAATTTTGAATGAAAATTGAGGACATATCCGCAAAAATGAGGACATATGGACACCCTATGTGGGGGTGATGAGACTTGATCAAGGCGATAAAGGTCAACGTTTACTTCTATACTTATGTCAGCTATGGCGTTAGATACAACTGAATGAATGGAAAAATGAATATAATATACTATCATTCTGTGAATACATTTGTCAAGAATGAATGTTAAGGAAATACGATTCCGGTAAGTGATATATGATTAATAATCAAGGGCAAATCTGAGATAAAGAGCCGTACACCGGACCGCTCGTGAAATGTTTCAATAATGCTCCTCCACAAAAGCAAGAATAATAATATCGCGCCGCGTCGCGATACAGAATCGCGATATAATAGTTTTAATTGTGTTCATTGCTCGCGTTTATGCGTGGACAATTATCACCCCTAGAGTTTTTTTGTAGCAATTTGTTCGCGGCAAATCAACATTTTTTGATTGAAGCGAAAGGCAATTTTTTTTGAGAGAAAAGTGATTGTTTTATCTGAGCAAGAGCAAAGACTAGAAAAATCAACGATATCAAATCAAACTACATAATACAGTAAAATTGAATAGGAAGAATATTTTATCCTCACATGTAATCACATTACTTACATTTAAAGTTATTGTTGCATTACGACAATACAAAAAACCGTATCACTTTCGATAAGACAAGTGGTGCCGATGGTGGGAGCTTGAAAGGATAGCCATAGCAACCTCCATGGCTGCAGTCTCTTCACATATTCCATGAGATAGGCTATGACGTGTATTCTATAAATTAATTTTGGATGAAATCCAAGTTGGCGTAAATATCAGTTATGTCGTGTATTGCGTGCGGAATTCCGCGGATATAGTCTTAATGGATGGTATAAAACGGAGGTCATCATCCTAGCTATTATTAGTACACGCAGGGAAAAACAATGCGTAACCTTTTTTCCATGACTGTGATAATGTTTATAAATTATTTGATTTGGGAGCATACATTTAGTTCCAGCTAATTCGGATTGAATTCTATAAAGAAAATTGCAATTCGGTTCAAATCAAGGCCATCTAATGCACATCCCTACTAGAGAGCACAACAGCCGATGTGATTTCCTGAGTAATCAAGTAACAGTAACTTGAATATTATTTTTTTAGCCCGTAAAATGGCTGATATAACACCTTAAACTAATAAGTCGGATATCCATGATGAGAAAACCACCTCCCCCGCTAAATGCACGTGAGTATGCCACAGTGTGGTGAAACGCGCGTCGTGCCAGCGTAATAAAGTTTTGTGGAAATAACAAAGGTGGTTTTTTCATCATGGATATCTATAATTTCCACGTGGTCAGGCCTGAGATCATCAGCTTTATTAATAAGTCGGAGTTATAAACCTTGAAACGCTCTGTGATTTCAATACTACGGCTGAAATAGGCGCATTCTTTCTATCCCAACCACACCTATTCCTGACACGTTCCTGTTTCATGCATGGGACCAGTAGCGCCCTCTCCATTTTATTCTAGCCCCCTTGGGTATCTTAGAACGCTTAGAACTAACGGATGAATGATTAACATAAAATGGACGGAATGAATTACCAATGAAGAACTCCCGCGAAGATTTGTAGAGAAATGATGTCTGATGATAAGTCTGTGAACAAGAAGTGACAAACTTGTTTGATACATTTTGCGACACCGCCTATTGCAAACGATAATTGATGTGAAAATGAAAGGGATGAATTCCCGAGAGAGACCAAGGATGGAATATAATGGGCAAATAATGAAGGACGTCATAGTGAAGAACTTTATGCATAAAGCAGGTATGTGAGAGGAGAGTTGGTAGGAGAGCTGTAGCAAACCAATGGTGATGGAATTGTTCCAGGATAATGAGTAAATTGTTAGCAGTTTTCCACTACAATAATTTCGAATTCACTACTAGTTTCCACGGTTGCACGCCGTGTTCATTCCTCGAATATGATGTACCTACAACTGTTGAAACTGGCTCTGAGACTAAAATTAACCTAGTGAAAACCTGTTATTTTCCAAGGGAAAACTATTATAATTATTTACATTAAACCTTTAAAAAGTATTATATTATATTAATTCATAACTCGTGCGTTTTTTCAAGATAGAACCTCTTTCTTCTTCAGAAACGTGGTGTAATCAGGAGTCTCTCTTCTAGTCATGCAATTTGGGTACTCTAGACCACAATTGGCCTTTGTTCAGCATAGCTGAAGCATTGACCGTGATAAGCGCTTCAAACGACGTAAAGAATTTTAATGAAAAGAGACAAAAAATACTAGGAAAATCGCTGTTTTTAGTACTGCTGTTGAAACGAAGTTCAAATGCAGGAGCTGATAGACGACAAAAAAGAGACGTTTGTTTTTAGGTGAAAAAGAGCGCCTGCTCCTATGCAGGAAGGGAAAATATCGTGTGACGTCGACCATGCTGAGTGGGTCACTGCACGGACCAAGTTGCTGGGTTGGTTGGTTGGTGCAGTGGAAATAGATATAGAATAGATTCCCATCCCGAGTGCCCGGCCCCGAATCTCGGCACTCTCGAATACTTTTCAATGGAATCCCGATTCCTACTTGAGTGCGAGGTGGAAAGCACGTTAATCGCAGTCATCCATCCGTCGAATGGGATATTTTACTGTGACCCCTTGGCACCTTCATTAAGAGCAGGCTTATGCCGTCGCCAGGTCTGGGCAAATGACTACCGCGATCGGTCGCCTCCTCACATAACTAATGACGAGAGCCCCCAAGCAGAATGTGTTTTATCTTTCTGCAACGGTTGATGCTACGACGAAAAACTTCCTGCGAGTGCGGGCGTTTTAGTAATAAATTAACCATAGAGGTTTTATAGGTGAATAAGTAAGCAATTCACATATTATCGATTCTTGTTTCTATGAACTATTGAACGCTGCGTTCCAATATTTTTGTCAGTGTATACGATATCTTTCTGCAGCCCTCATTTTCGTCCTGCGACAATGTCGCGCCGTTGCTTGATGTTCTGCTTTGAGGGATGAGAGTAAAGGAAACTGTCATTTCACAAGAATATTTATTCACTCAAGACCATGGTTTCGATGCTGCTCATCACCATCTTCAAATGCCCTGTGCACGCAGTATGCGAATTATTAGCACCTCATGATGATGCGCAGCATCGAAACCATGGGGGTTCTTGCTAGGTGTTTTTTTATTAATCTTCGCATTGGTAAAATTTCCTTTACTTTTATTTTATTTAAGCCATAGTTTCTCCGGTGTATTATCCACTTGGGAGTTATATTTTAATTAATTGGTTTATAAATACAAAGGCTAATTTGTTGTTTGAACTAACATCTATCGCTAATGAAATGCTGAGAAATATGAACAAAAATAAAAAGTTAAATCAAATAACTGTTACTGGAGACATTTTAAGGTTGCAAAACTTTTCTACGGTCAATTCAAGGCTAACTCACATTAACAAACTAATCTCTTATGAAAAAAATAACGCTGATAAAGCCTTGTGAAATAATAATGCAAGAAATTATACACCGAAATGTTTGCAGAACACTGTTTAGAGAAGTGAATAAACTTAATCCCTAATTCATCTTAGGGTAAAGAACATTTGGCTCAACTGAAACAGTACGGATACTTAAATCAGCGAAATATAACGATGAATTTGGATTTATCAGGATGCTGCATATTTATATTCTTCTTCAGTTGCTTTGTAGCTTTCAAATTTATCTCTTTGACATTTTTGTATCATTGATAGCAGCACTATGCACAACGACGTCTGAACTTGCACACACGGATATTAGAAAATTATATATATTCTATACTCCATGCTTGTACATCCTCGGGGAGGCACCTTGACACCTCCGCCTTACCGCCAATCTTTAATTCCTTGAATACTTACTAATTCATACGCGACTTAAAACAGTTATTTCACACACTTAGAATGCCTAAGCCAAAGGTATTAAAAAGTTTTCGTTGCTAATTATTTACATGAACTAATATTAGTCATCTAGAATATCCTGGTTTCGTTTACCGTCATGTTTTTTAACCCTAAGAAGGTAAATAAATTTGACAGAACGTAGGCTGCCGCGTTTACATTATTATCTTTCTACCCTAGTAACTCGAAAGCTTGTAAAAAGTTCCCCATGTGAACGCTAGTTAGCGCCAACCGCCAACTGTCATTTTTAGATTCTGTCGCTCATGTGTGGCATTCCACTGTGGAAAAATCATTTGCCTAGATGGGGAATTGAATTTGGATCCCTCGATATTGCGCCCAGTGCTTTAGCCAGTTAAGCTACCGAGGCGTCCTGCTTCCCTGTGAAATGTTGAGGGCTGTAAAGGGAAAAGTTGTTCAAGACTGCCGGGCATGTTATGTGACAGATGCAGTCCAAAGCGTGCACTTAGCACCACCGCCTGCGGTTATAGCCAAACATGGAACACTACATGGAGCTGTTCGCTCTTTTGACGAATTTTGAGGATTGATTTTTCCTCTGTGGAATTTTGTACTTGTGTGAAATTGCGGGTGTCTCCGTAAAGTTATATCTTGGCTTGTCCAGGTATCCTCAAAATTCTGTTCCTCCTTTAATTTACCACAACGCCGGGCTTCGCAAAGGGAATAGCGCAGGAGAACAAACTTCCGTTGTGACGCTGGCTCTAAGCTATGTTTTCATGCAGCCGTTTTCGCGTTGCCGGACACTGCGTAGCCAATCCGAAGCGAGTTCTTCAATGCAGGCTGCATTGCCGTCGAAGTTGCCCATCTTTCAACTGCTGACACAGCCGTGTCGCCGGAGCTACGGCAGGGAGTGAAGACAGACGCTTTCTGCCTGTCATTTGGTAGTCACGTGATTGCTTCCCGAGGAATTGCGGGTCATCTTCAAATTGTTGACAAGAAATAAGCTACTCCAATAAGTCAATACTCCTCATGAATATCAACTTTTCTTTATAAACTCCTCAATGAAGAGGAATATTTAGGAAGACTGAACACGTCGCGGTTTTCCACCGTCTTCTGTTTTCATCCGGTTACTGCCGCCGCCATGAAAACGGGGTGCGTGAGTGGCGCACTACGCTGCAGCAAAACGACACTAGAACGGATGCATGATAACGTAGCTTTACCCTTCATTCCCCCTCCTTCCTTCCTTCCTCCATTTCCCGCCTCCTCTCCGTTCGCGACCTTTCCCCCTTCAGCCCTTAAAACCCGTGTCTCTCCCCACCTTGGTTTTCCTCCCTCCCTCCACCGTCCACCATTACCTTCCGTCTTTTTATTCGTTAGTTTTTTCCTCTACTTCCACGGATGATTTCATCTCTGTCCTCGTTTTCCATCTCCCTGCTTCACGATGTTTTCCCCTCTCTCCATATATACGTATGCGTATGCACTCCACTAGCTCACCCTTTCTTCGCTTGATTTTTCATCCAACTCAGTGGTTTTTCTCCTCGCATTTGCGTTGGTTCAGCTTGGTTACTTTTTTACTGCATGTCTCTCTTGATTAATAAAAAAATAATTTTTTCTTAAGGTTTCTGTCTCGATGGATGGCCCATTCTTCTTTCTGGTTCCGTCGCGTTGGTTGACAAATTGTTGACTTTGCAGACAACAATTTCGCCAAATGTCCTGGAGGCGTCTTCAGGTCGATGTGCACTTCAAGTCACATTGATCTGAAGACGCCTCGAGGAAAAGGTCGAAAGTCAAAAAAGTCAACAGTCGTGACGGAACCCGCAAGAGGAATGGATCATCCAAAAACATTTAAATTTACCATTTTTTTCTGGGTTGTTTTACTTTTTCCCCGGTTTACTTCTGTTCCTAGAATATTGGCGTACTAATTTAATTAATTCCTCATGTAGAAAGTTTTTGGAAATCGAAATGATTGTTGAAAATACATTAGAAGGAGAATCGCGTTAACAAAGGGGGCGTTTAATATGGGTAAGAATCAATGATTGGGAGCTCATGAAAGAATGTTAAGATAAGACTTGGCATAGTCTAATTTGAAGTGTTGCCTTATATGTCACGGCAAATTGGGCTCTGGGTATAAGAGGATGAGAATAGGCTGCTAGCGTTTGGGATGTGGGCGTGGAGGAGAATGAAGAAAATGCGATGGATGAAAAGGAAGGCAAATGAGTAAGTGCTAAATACGGTGGTGGAGAATAGGAAACTACTGAAGGATATTAAAGGAGTTAGATGGTTTCAACGTAATGAGAGGCTAAGGCATGGTCTACACTACAGGCTTACTTTAAGTTGACTTCACTGAACGTTTACATTTGATGTGGTATGCTCTCTACACATGCTATTTAAGTGAGCCTTAAATCGACTGCAGCGTCACGATTGCTCAGATATAAGAACTAAAAACATTGAAACTAAACGACTGAGGATTAGCATGGCGAGCTTGAGAGAAGCGGACAGAAGTGTTAGAGGCGTAGGAAGAAAAATAGCTTAAAAAGAGGTATTTTAAGCCCCATGGGACTGATTTGTAACTGCGTACAACTAAAGGAATGTATAAATGCAAGTTTTTATCATCATCCGAAGTAGTATTTACTATCATCGAAATCTCTGTTGGAGGAATAGGATTATTTGAGTAGGTTAACGTTTTCATGGCGCATCAACCAGCACCTAATTAATAAAAGTCCAGGCTTTTAGGTGAATTTATTCCAAAATGTAAAAACAGAAACATTATGCTGTTGATATTCCATCCTTCAGAAGACGTGCTCCGTTAGGGATTTGTCGGGAGTTATTCTAAGGCTGGGAGATTTTTTGAAGGTACTACTCGTCTGTGAGGACTATATCGATCCAATATAAATGCATACTCTAGATTTTGAAATAGGAACTAAGCAGGCCACCTATGCAATAAATTACCTTCACGGAAAGTGTAAATTACATTTCTAATAATTATTGTAGAAAAATATGGCTGGAAATACAATGTTAGACTATCTATAGTAGTTGTTCACAGTGGAAGGTGGTTATTGCTGGGTTAATATGTACTAATGTACATACATAATGGAAAATTATGTAAGTAGCCTAATTAGGCTATGAAGAATAATCAATGGATACATCTACATCTACATATTACCCCGCAAGCCGCCTCAATAGGCGTGTGGCGGGGGGTGTTAGGACACCAGCCGCTTAAAGATAAAAAGGAAACGCTCTAATGAAATTACGCCTAGCATTTATTGAAGTCCCTTATTGTTCGGGGGAAAAACGAATTCCCATACCTATCCGTTCGGCAAAATATCTCTCTTAATTTATCGTTTCTATCGGACCTGGAAATATAGTGGGGTTCTAATATGATGTTCTCCGTGTCGCTCTGAAAGATATCTATTCTCAATTGTTCAAGCAATCTAAGCCTAGCGCGCAGCCTCCGAGTCTCTAGCGGTTCCCAGCCTAATTCGTTTAACATCTGTGTAACGCTGTCAGTACGCCCGTAGCTGTTTTTGACGAATCGCGCAGCTTTCCTTTGTATTTTATTAAGTTCCCGGACTAAGTCTTTCTGCACCGGATCCCATATGCTCGCTGCATATTCAAGGTGTGGCCGGACGAGTGCGAAATAGCACCTCTCTTTTACTTTTTCATCCGAAAATCTTCCCACAATACGCTTGACGAATCCTAGCTTCTTCAGAGCTCTGCCACAAATATTTCTTATATGTGCACCACACGATAGGTCCGAAGTTATCGTAACTCCTAGATACTTCACTTCATCTGTCGCCTTTATGTTAACACCATCCACAGCATATACATGGGAATAGTTGGACGACTTCCGCAAGAAATGTACCGCCGTGCATTTGCTCAGATTAAGTTCGAGTCCCCACTCTTGGCTCCACACATGAACGTTGTTTAAATCCGATGATAGAGTTTCAAAGTCAGAGTGATCACTAATTTCACGATAGATGACAGCGTCGTCGGCGAATAGACGTATTTTACTGCTAATTCGAGAGCATAGATCATTTATGTATATAATGAACAAAAGGGGTCCGATCACGCTTCCTTGCGGATATTGGATAACAATGGGAGCAGTATTCCACAACAACGGTTTAGAGGAGGCATACTTGTAAAATAACTATTAAAAATCGCGAGATACAAGATTTTTTGAAAACTTGTTTTCTTAGAGTAACAGATATCTAGATATTCTTGTTAATACCGCCAGTAAAGATGTAAATTATATCTGGTTCTCAAAGAAAATATTATTAATATTGAAGAGTTTCTTTATTCACGAAAAGTTTCATAAAACAGCAACATAAAACCTATTTTCGAACATAACCGATGATGAGTACCGCGAACGGTTAATTTTTAAGCCCAGAGAGTCGCAAATTACATAATAGTCTTGTTATTAATGCAACACTGTCGTTGAAAAATCTTTATTTATATTTTATCATGAGTAAAAATTAAGTATAAATGTAGACGACATTGCGCTTAAGGACATATTTCATGGTAACAATTTACTACGCTCACCTTAAGTAGGGGGTCTTGGTCACCCTTAAGTGGAAGGTCCCTTAATGCTGGCTGCTGGCACCTACATTGCCACCTTAAAGTAAATTCTCACTTAAAGTGAACTTTAAGGCACTAGTGTTGACCCGGAATAAGGGATCCCGAGAGAGAGGAAAGATGAAGCAGGAGTAAACTCTCTTTCCCGTGGAATAGACAGCGGTTTTACGACCATAATCACATAAAAAGTGATCTCAAAAGATTCAGCCCGTATCACACGATGCTTGTACATGTACAGGTTCATGTTCGAGGATACAAATCAGAATTTTGAATGAGCTATCAGTTGCGCGCTTGCGAAAGAAGCGTTCAGCGACATGAGGGAGTTGATGACGCAGATTTTAGGCAAGGATGTAAATAAAAGATCGACGAAGAGTTAAATATGGAATTCGGAATTAAGGAAAATAGTTTTTTTTAAAATGAGATTTCCTGGGACAAAAAAATCAAGGCTGGTCCTAAAAGGACATAAAGAAAAACAAACGAGGAAGTGTGAGTGTGATATTGTGAGTAAGGAGAGGAGAGAGTTCTGGAGGAGATTAGGAGGCATATTAGGTGGTTGGAAGGGGTATGAAGGACGAAGGCTTGATGAAGGTCGCGATAAAGGGGAGGATTTTGGATCAGGGGGGAAGGGAAAGAAGAGAATTAGACTTGTGGATAGTTAGAAGAGAGGTGGGACGTATGGTGATCTGAAGAATGGAATCGTATTAGGGTATAGGGGCCTGCGCCTGTAGACGTCTTTAAAGATTTTATTTTTTTTCCATCTAAATCTACCTAGATCACCTCTACATATAATAATTTATCATTTTTCTAATTTGAAATTCTTTTACAGTTAAAATTCACGTTACCGCCTTAAATATTGCCTACTTGTATTATCCGTACGATTATGATGGTTCGGGTTGGTTCATGGCTCGTGTCAAGTTCAAAGTGTGGAGCATGCACCAATTATTACTGTATTTTCGCCCAGTTACTTCACAATGGGCAAGTACTTCATAGCTTGAGCTCAGTCCCCAGAAGTTATAAATTCTCAGTGCGCCAACATCTAGGAGATTAAATTAGACTTGCGGTATATTAGTTTTCCACTGATGAAGGTGCTCTTTGAAAAGAAATTTTGGAATGATTGGTAGGGTTATTTGGCAAAAAATCTGAAGAATAGAGATGCTTTTGACCATATAATAGGATTTTTAGTGTTAGGTACTTCGCTTTTTTGCTGAAACTATTGTGTCGTGACGGCATTGATACGTTCCTCCGTTTTGTTTTGAGGTTGATTGGCGATATTCTTTTAAAAGTTCTGTTCAACTTTATGCTTTCATGCCGGCCCTGCAATGCAGCAAAATGAACGAAGTTGATATATCTTTAATGTCATGGTATCCACGCTTAATTGCATTCTCTGATGCGTTATGAGTTCATAACATTTATAATCAATCAACAACATTGCCTTGACCATGAAGTATTAAAAGAAGAATTGTGGCTACCAATTATTGCTCGAATTTTATTCTTCGCCGATTTTTAACTTGTTGTAATTTATTTATAACTATAAAAGAGGTTCCAATGGAGTTACATTTCGAGAAATGTGACAATTTAAAGAGCCTGTGTCACTGCTGCGTATGGATTTTGGTAATACGCTACATATCTACTTGTACATACGATGGAAAATGACGGACCATGACAGTGAGCCGTAGTTATAATGAATCGCATATATGGAAAAATGTTAATGTGCTTATCCATGCCCATAGCGAGGCGTGGAAGAAGTCGCAAGGCTTCGGATATTCTGAGCAATGTAATGATCATACTGTCGATTTTCCTTATGACTGCCTATTGAAATTCAAGTTCCGCTTCCCCGATTGAGTTCTTTAGTTAAGTGATAATTTTTATTCTATCTAATGGGGGACATTCGAAAGCTATGTAAATTATTGGCATCGAAGGCCATCATTAATTGCGAAGTGAATGGTGAAATGAATATTCAAGCGCACATTTTCTCCTTTCCCTTTCTGTCATCCATTTTTTTCATCGACTCTGGGTGAACATTTTCTATTTTGTAAAATGTAACTTCAATTATCTCCATTACCAGGAATTAGCAACGAAGGACACAAGATAGATGTTTAGCCACGAAGATGATTGGCTATCTAATTGTGGGTTTTGGTATATTTTCAGTGTTTTGTCATTCAAAATGCAACACACGAGATATTAAAAAAAGTAACAAATATACGCCATTACATAAAGCGTGAAGATCTAAGGCGAAATTTAATAGACATTTTTGCGAAGGTACGATAGTTTTTCTGCATTTTAGTTTCTAAAATTGTTTTTAAAAAACACCGAGAAACTCAAGAGCTATTGCGACAGCCGCAATGACAGTACTGACGCTAAAGTGAGAAAGCAAGCGCATGCTCGTAAAACGCCCCTCTAACTAACCTCTCCCTGCAAACACGTCAGCTTTGGCACTGCCACTGCGGCTCTGCAGCCGCTTGCTGATTGGTTCTTCTTCTTCAAATTTCAAAGCCCTATTGCAGAAAATTATCGCACCCTATCAAAATTTTCCGGGAATCAGGAAGATTCATGCTGTTTCCATATATATTTCCAATAGCATAGTGTGTTACTTGTTTTTTTTAACACTCTGTATAGTGGGAAAATACCTCTTATTTACGCTCATCCCTTCTCCTTGGTGTCAAGATGTCTGCACCGTAAACCGGAGCAATCTAAATCTGACTCTTAACTATCGTTTTCTTAGCACTCTTGCTTTAAATCCCAACCATTAATTCTCTCTTATCTACTTGTCTACTCGGTGCACAATAATAGTTCAAATATCCTGTCAATTTTTATAATTTGAACAGTATTTTTTATTTATCTTTTCATGAGCTTTTTCGGCACGTGAAATCTCATAGTAATGAATACAGGTATTATATCAGTGGCAAACTTCAATTGGTCCACTTACTTATATATTTTCATTGTTTCACTCACTGCGTGAATTGAAAGAAACATTTATAAATTTTATATGCCCAAATAAAATATGCCAATCGATAAGTAATAACTTCATTTAATCTTTAAGTGAATAATTATTGAATTATAGTATCTCAATTAGACCGTCATGTTACGACTGGACATCGGCATCTCTGGTTTAATATTTTCTCGCAATAAAAACAGAAGTTAACGCATTCTCCCGTGTATAACGCTCACGTCAACTGACCGATAGTCTGATGCACTATTTGAAAGTAAGCTTGGTAAACGTAAAGGCCTGGTCATTTTGCGGCCAACGTTCAGATCATTCGTCAATATTAACGAAACATAATTTAACCGGCATTTACAGAATAGATGGGTAGGATGAAATAAAAGGATCATTTGGGGGAATGGAGGAAGGGTAGAGACAAATCCGACGTTCGTATACTAAATGCGTCAAGGGGTCCGCTGTCTGATGTCCTCTCAGACGGTCGAGGTACTGCACTTGAAATGCTCTGTACTCTCTCTCAGGTGTGGGAATTGAGTATTAACTATAGCCACTACGCACCCCTCATACCTATCGTTTAAAAATAAACTCAATGTACATTCCATTTTAAGATTTGGTTACGTCGTAACCGGCTAAAACACTATTGAGATTTCGAGATTCTGGTTTGAGACCCGGTAAAGTGGAATAAATGTTGCTTACATATTGCAGTAGATAAACTCAATACTTTCCGGCGTTACTCGGTGCAACCACTGTATCATGAGCAGCATCATGTTTACCTGGAGATGCCGTAACTGTTGAAACCGGTCGTACCATTAAATATATTTTGTGGAACTTACGAAGTTAATGTTACTATTCAGAATTGCAACAGAGCCAATTCCTAACAAGTGCAGTAGAGTCTCGATTATTTGAGTCCCGATTTTCCGAGGATCCATATTATGCGAGGTCCGGATACTCGTGTAACCGTACCTCGGATGAGCCCGAGGTTATGAATTACGGATATTAGAGGGGATATCCGTGGCCTCGGTGAATGTTTTGGCAGCACCGGGCCAGATCAGCTCATACAAACGAACGCCGGAATCCTGCAATAAATTCCATTTTAATTACGTAGGGATTAATCGACACAATTTTATGCTTACGGAGTCACAAACCGTAAGTGTGGCAAGATATGGAAGCATCATATTTTTTTCTTAACTCATCCTCGTTCATAACCCCTCCGTATTGTCTGAGTTTTTGATTTTCACTGGTGACACTGACATTACCCTGGAATATGGAGACTGCACTGTGGTAAATTTCTTTACATTGGTATTTCATCTTGCTCACTTGGGCAAAATGTTGTTGGTGGCGTTTGACTGTGAATATGTTTTGCATATCATAGGAATGCGCGCGCTCATTTCTCCTATTTTAATTATTTGCTTGGTTTTTGTAAAATAACATCCATCCGTGAATCAGTGGCTTTGAATTGCCTTAACTGGAATGAAGGAAATGTAACTGCCTGCCCGCTGTCTCACATGTGAAGAGTCTTGCAGTTGAGAAAGCTGAACCAGGAAGCAAGTGAACTAGGCAGTGAGTTGGCAGAACCTGTTACTTGTTTTCATTCCTCGACCTTCCTTCCCAGACTTGTTATTTGCCTCGTGTCTTAGCCTTCCTATTTTAATTTTTTCATCGCCTCCTGCGTTTAAGAATACCTTAAGAATCACCTTTTATGCCTATGGAAGGGCGTCGGTTTTTCATTGGCTTCTAGATGAACGGGATTCACACCCAAAAGTAATTCCTGCCATACGTATGACATTCTGTAATGACTCTGTCTTGCAATCATAATCTCCTATGGACTAACTTGGACAGTTGCCACCCGGAAAGTAAGCTCTCATCATGACTGAATTTTGGAAACACACCAGCATTATCACCATTTACTGATTTTTGTGTAACTAACTCTACAAATTGATAATAATCTTGTATAATTTGAATGGAAATAAGAATTTTTCAAACCATATTCATTGTAAAAATTGCACAAAATACATGGCGTGTACTCACGCGCTTGGGAACAAGATACTACTAGTACGGGTGGGAATTCTTATAGCTTGAATATTACTGCTTAAATAAAAGTAAAAGTTTTCACTTGTACGTAAAGTGATTCATTGCTAACCTTTTCGGACGTCCTCTTTCAAACTTAAATTATGTAAATGTAAAAAAATCAATATTTCTATCGACATTTCAATAATATAGCATTTTCTGTCATGGATGTTTTATTTTAGGGAATGTTATTTATTCTGTTTTCTCATCGCACCGCATGAAAACAGCCGCAGAGACCTTGTTAATTGATTATTTTGTAATTAAACCATATCATGTAAAAGGGCTTAGGTGAATAGTATCACAATTAGGTGGTTCTCGAAACCCTCACCCTAGGTAAGCAGGTCCCGCACTTCACCCCGATTTTACTGGGAAAAAAAAGTTAGCAGAGCGTGGTTTCGATCCACGGACCTCTGGGTTATGGGCCCAGCACGCTTCCACTGCGCCACTCTGCTGTGTTAGTGTGTTCTGAGATAGATTAAAAATACTGGGCCCCAAATTTGGTTTTTGTTCTTGGAAAAAGACTTCACTTGATTTGCCTAATCATTATGTTTGCATCCTTATTAAATATGGTCATCACTTAAATAACTCGCTTAAAATCGACTGTGCACTTTTTAGGTTGGACACATTTACCATCAAGTCATTCAGGTTCTAGAAAATGAAGTTTGTCTTGAAGTCTTTACTCTCATTCAATTTTTCGAAGATAAAGACATAAGATTACGAGCCCATTACGCGCTATTTTCTGTTTTATATGCTTTAATGAAGCTTCTTGGCTTGCTTTATTTATGTAGTACATGTGTAACGGAATGAATATTCGTAATCAATTTTGTGGATTCATTCTATTTTCTTCTTACGTGTACAATAATCTCACGCTGAACCTGCAGTCAATCTTTGAAATATCCATTCTAAATATGAAAGTAAGTTCAAATTTTCAATCGCAATGGCTTTATTTTAATTTTTTTCCGGTCAGATTTTGAAAGATTCTTCGAAAGAAACAATTGGATTATTACGGAATTTTTATTGAATTGCCTTAAATCCTATGTCTTCTGATAATTTTCGTTTCATTCTAGCCATTTAATATGTGCATCTTATGCTTCACAACCCATTTCACATGATATTTTTTCTTCAGTAAAAAGTTAGCCCTATAATTTGGAGTTCACGTTACGTTTTGAAATCACGAATTGTAGTGGGGTTAACTTGATTTGTTTCCTAAACGAATTAATTATTTATATTATTAGTATTGGTTCAATTTCTGTGTGGTGGGTCACTCGACAGAGAAACATTATGAATTTACCACTACATTCGACCTTGTGGTAGGGATCGATACAGTTCAATCAAGAGGCGAGGATCGATTTTGAAATAAATCCGTCACCGGTTTGTGGTTCGCGATCATTAACCACTCGTGGGGGCAGAGTTGGGCCCGAGGTGCTGCCCCTCCTCCCCTCGGAAACCTTTCACCGGATCACATCCACGCAAACTTCATCCATTACCCTTCGCCCCCCCCCCCCCCCGTCGGTCCGTCCTCTCTTGCAACCATCGCCCCGTCGTAATCCGGATCAGCGGTCGGCAATCTATGACCCCGGGTTCAACGAGAGGCCAGCGGGATCCACCATTTTGGCGACCCATGAATTTACATTCGACAAAAAAAGCCTTCCCGTCGACCCGTGCAAAGTTTTTGAAAAAGCGCCATGTTTAATCCACTGCGAAATTGCCTGTGTCCGAAAAGTTTTAATCAGTCAAATTAATTGGTGACGATAAAACAAGCCGGGGTCAACACTGAATCCTGTGCGATCTACTCCTTCGTCATTATCTCCTCCGAATCCATTGCGTCCCTGGTTTTTTTTTATGGGTATCGTAAAACTTCAGTCTGCGTTTACAGCTCTTAACCGATCATGATGATGTTCGTAGAAGTGTAGTGCTTAATCCTGTGAAAGATGGCCTTTCTTTCTCGCAGAAATATAATTCGGTTGAAGTAATACTTGCTGAAATTTTGATCACTCTCATCAAAACTTACTTGGTCGGTTTCCTGAAGGTTTTATAACGCGATTTAGCAGTTCTTGAATTAACCCCAAACATTGGGCTACTTCAATGTAATTACTAGAGCTCTCAAATTATTTTTTTAATTCTGAGGCTGTTTACTTCATGCACATACCCTAAGTAGGTGACGCAGACTTTATTGAATATGAAACGAAATAATGTTCGAGACCATATACTGAGTGGTTGTCCAGTAGGCAAATGTAAATAGGTAGATGTCTATTTCTTTGAATTTTGTGAGAAGCAGAATCAATGTGATTTTGTGTCATATATTTAGTAAAAAAATGCCTTAACGATTGAAAATCCCCATTATTAGAAATCTTTGACCGTCAGTTCGTTCTTCATCGGGAAAAAATGTTGTTTATAATGAGTCAGAATAATGAGTTACCTACCTTTTCCTTTGTTTGAAAAAAGTGGTGCCTTTATGATTGGAGCGTAGGTAATATGAACATGTTATTTTCAGTATACGATAGTAATTTTTTAAATGTTATAAATAAAGGTTAGTTCTCTTTTAAGAAGAACTAGAATAACATAATTTTCAAAATTTAATTGTTCGAACGGAAATTTGAAATGTTTTCCCCAATCGTCTTGTACCTACTCTCATTTAATTATCACCAGTTCTTATCACGTAGACCCTTCAATTGGTGTAAAAACCCTTCGTTCTGGGTGGATCTGAATGTGAAGAATTCCGTATTTCAAATGTTCATCGCATTTTTGAAAATGAATTTACGCATGTAACAGAATGGGCTACCGTTTCATTTTGTCGAGGCCCATATCAAAACTAATTATATATTCATGCTATAGGCGTATTTATAATTAAATATTAAGCACCTAGCTTTTTGAACTCTGTGAGGTACAAGTAATTGCGTTTGATAAATTTGGAAAAACAAATTCTTTCCAGATTCTCCTGAGGACTCCAGTAATGTGAAAAGTGTGTCAAACGTTGGGACAGAATGTGCTGAAAGCGTCATCGTTATTAAACAAATTTGTTTTAACAGTCTAATATTTATTGCCTAAAAAAGCTTTTTAAGTTTAGAGTTAGTATGTGTAGGGATGGTTGGGTGGTGTGAAGCAGTACTCTTAGGGCAACGATCTAAAAGGGCCCTCCGACCATCGCGAAATTATAGTTTGGTGAGAGTGTAGATAGGCCTCGTATCTCATCAGCAGAATGGCAGAAAAACACATTATATATGTACAGATATAAATTCTCAGGAAAATTTCATGTCAGAAGGCATTTTTAACGTGCTAACAACCTCTTCCTGTTGTGTCTACTCTTCATTTTCATTTAAAGAAGGAGCAAATACAAGTAAATGTCTACCAAAAATGCATATACATTCTCTTTATCTGAGCGTCTGTTGACATTTTGTTACTGTAAATCGAGTTTTCTTATTCTTAGTGAAAAGCACCATCGTCATTAAAGTCATTACTTTTGAAGGCTCGTCATTTTCACTAAAATCTTCAGTATTAAACGCCCATAAAGTTTTCACATTCCATTCTAACACATAATGTTTCTGGTTCTGCGAGGTGCAATACGAGTTATGCATGGTAGAAGATGGTGGAAATTTCCGTGTTTTGACGATTCGAAATACTTTCACAAATGTTTTTAACAAATTAAACTATAAAATTAAATAAAATTTTTGAAGCAGTTGTTTATGTATTATTCATGGATATTTAGGTGCTATACCAAATACGCTGGGATTTTATTTTATATCATGATTAATAATATATTTAGGAATGAGTTTGTTCTCTTTCAGTGGATAATAATAATTGCATGAGCATTAACTTAGCATTGCTAAAATTAATGTATTAATGTTTACGACGTGAATTACGACGCTGTGAAGTGAATGATCATTTCATGCATTTCGAAAACCGTCAACTTTTTGCCCAAAGAACTTCTAGTCTGTAACTTCTAGCCGCTAACTTTTGGTTCCTCGTTGTAAATTTTTTTTCTGGTATTTTAAACTTCTTCTTGAAGATTAATGTTTTTTAACGTGCAAATACATAGGCACAGTCAAAAAAGAGTATTTTTGGCTTTAGCCCCGTAAAGCTGACTCTGTTTTAATTATTTCCTCTATACTGCCTTATCCTTTCATGCTTCTTTTGATTAAGTTACTTTTGTTACGTTACTTTATTTTATCTTAAAATTCTTTGACAAACGACCTGTTTCCGTTGGTATCTTGACTTTGCAAAAATAGTCGTCTAGTTGTAATGCTGTTAGCCTAGTTTCATGACTTGCTCTTCGCATAATGCAGGAACTAATAGTTAACGGGTTAATTGTAAGCCTCCTGAGACCGGTTTATCTTTGAGACCTGGATAACTCTCCAAATACCCGACCGTAAGGTGTACCCGCCGGGTGATTCGTGTTGGCCTTTGTCGAGTACAAACGGTTGGATGTGTTTACCTGGCTATTAACACCCAAACACGAGTGGATTAACGCCATACTCAGCCGTAGTCTGCGAACAGATTTTATGCTTGATAATAGCCATCTACATTGGATGGATATACTGGATTTGATGTGGTGCACATATATAGAACCCTAGTATAATCGGATTTTGGTATGTAATATGCCTTTATTGGACATCATTGACGATTATAACTTGACTGACGAGTGTTGACTGAATCAATCCTTGCTGCTTAAATGTTTGCTTACTGGTGAGTTAAACTCATTTCACTCGGTTTGTTCAATGGCTTTCCATGGCATGGACTAAAACAAATTTATCCTCTCAAGAGTTTAGTGAGTACCTCGTATTCCTATTGGTATACTTGTCTGTTCGAATTACATATCATTGAGAGATGCGTGTGCAATAAATTTCCTTTTACTCTCAAATCCGCGACTATAATACGTAATCATCAGCAGTGCAGAGCCCCTTGTAAGAAGTCCATTTTACATTGCTATTGTCGATTCTACTGTTTATATTTGATAGGAAAAATGCCGAAAACATAAATGGACTTCTGGAATGGACACTGAACTAACGGAAATATGTCACGGGTTTTGTCTTTAAAAACTGTGGCGGCCAACAGATTTGGGCTCGTTTTTCTGCTAGCTGCCCTAAGTCCATTTACGTTTTTATTCCCAGCCCTGACCAAAATTATAGCAAAACATTGTGCCATTGTGCGCAAACCTTCCTTACGCAACCAGGAGATCTGAGAAATTTCAGATTAATTCCAAATAGCCGTCAAAGACCCCATATATGAACACCAGTGAACATAATGATATGTTTATTAGATTATCCAAATGATGATGAAGAACAGTCAAAGGTAGGCAAAAGTGCATGGATGTCGGGATCCATTCTAAAAAATTGAGTATTTAAATAAGGAGACTCACTATACCCATTATTGTTTAATTTGGTATTGTTGAAGGAAGCTATTACAGAATTAACGAACAGTGGAGGACAAATCTATAATAGATTTGTGCTGATTTTTCTTATTTTCGGGATTTCCACCTCGTGGTTCTATTTCTTGGACTATATTTTTCCGGCTATCCTGTAGGCTTCTACAGGTTCAATGGATCGGCGTAATATCTTCCAAGAAATGGAACCACGCGGAAGAAATATCGTAAATCTTAAGGAGAATCATCCTGAGCACCGAAGAAACCGGCATAACAACATAGATTTGTGCTATTTATGGCACTTGCAGATGATGTCGTGGTAACAAGTAGGAGCAAAGAGGCAGTGAAAACATCCATCCTCAGGTCTTGCATTAATTTTGTCCAGGATTGTACATTTTACTACGACGAGGTAGATGATGCTGCGTTGCTGCCCCTATGACGTGGTAATTCACAGCTTGCTTGCAGTCGAATTGGCTGCCTGCCGAAGGATGTGCTCTGGCCGCCCACTTCACCCAAGTGAGCTGCAGCGCTGCATTGATCTTGAGGGGAGGGTTGTCGGTATTCGCTCGTTCCAGGACTTTTCGAACGGAGTCTCCTGGAAGTTAGGCATCCCCACGTTTATTTTCTCTCGCCGCGGCTCACCCACCCTCAGCCTCTCGCGCTGCCCACTGAGGGGAATTCCACCTTGCTGCTCCTTCCCCAGATGAAATTGATGACGCCATTGGCATGGATTAAAAAGTCTCGCGGCCTCCCAAGAATGATATGTGATATGAGACCATTCCCTGCTACTTAAGAACCACCAAATAATAAGCTTGATTAAATTGAATGAGCGGTCCATTGTAGTTCGAGCCAAGGATGGCTGCATTCAGGTTGGTAACACAGTTTCTCTTACTTTCCTTGTATGGAATGTGTCCTAAGATTTTTTTGCGGCGGCTCGTAGGATAAAGACGTGGATGTAAGTTAAATTGTTTGATATAACCTCGGGGATTAGAGCACCTAAACTGGATTCCGCCTCTTCTGCGGAGGATGTATGATAAAAGTCTCGTGACTTTAGCGCCGTCTCATGGATTTTAAGAAGGGGAAATATTTTTATTTGGATTCACTTGAGGATACCGTCGACGAAACCCAGTAAATGGCTATCGTCCTCGTGGAGGGTGAGGTAAGGGGTCGAAGAGAGGTCCTCTTCGACCAAATTTGCATAAAAGGCCGATATGCTGCCTAAACTTCTGTTAGTTCTTCTAAACGACTGTTATTTTGGTATTATGAGGTTTTTCTGTATAAATCTACATTTTCTTACTCCACAAGTTGCTGCAAGGGTGCGTGATATGAGGTTTTAGGACACCAGCTGGAAGGGAGTGTTTTGGGCAAAGGGACTATATGAACGGATATAAATTTAATTTTTTTAAATTGTAATTACCGGCTCTTCCCTTGGACCTTGACGCAGTGGAAGGGCTTGCGTGTTCCAATTATGAGTCGGACTGGCAGGAGCAATTACTATTGCTCTCGGTAGGGCCACCCAAGCCAGATAGTTCGAAGGGTAGGAGCCAGACGAAAGGTGGTTCCTATGATGGTTCACGTTCAAAACACCGTTGAGAAGTGGGGTAGAGAATCCCTCCTAGCTATATATTTCCCTGAATATTGAAGTCATTCGCTGAGAATTGGTTCCTGGCAACTACGAGATGCCACTCAGCTGCGAGGTGCCGTGCCCGGCAGCTGGGGAGACAAGGCGTCCGCGGTCGTCGTCACACGAAATCCTTGCGCAAAAACATCATGAGAGGATACAGGGACTACGAGAGAGTCGAAGAAGAAAAATAAAGCGTGGAGGAAAGGAGCGGTAAAATAGGAACTTGGAACGTGAGGACATGGATGAGGGCTGGGAAGCTAGAAAATATTTAACAGGAAATTGAGATAGGGAAAATTGATGCCTTGGGGCTGTGCGAGGTGAGGTGGAGGGATAGTGGGGACGATTGTAGTGATACTTACAGGGTACTTTACAGCGGTTAAGAGGAGAGTCAACGTGGGATAGCTATGGTACTCATTGCAAAATAGGGACGAGGGTAGTAAACATTAAACAGGTGAGCGACAGGATACTAGTAGTACAAATTAAAGCACAACCGACGTATTTCGTATTGGTTCAGGTGTACATACATACAAGTAGCCGTAGGGAGGGAGAGGTGGATGGGTTATACGAACAACTAGAAGAGGTAATGAGAGAAGTCCATGGCCAGAAAAACGTGATGGTAATGGTTAACTGGAATGAGGTGGTGGGGAAAGGGAGGGATGAATTTGAAGTGGGAGAGTATGGGCTAGGCTCGAGAAATCACCGCGGTGAGAAGGCAATTGAATTTTGTAGTAGAAATAAATAAGAACTTACAAACACTTGGTTTAAACATCACCGTAAACGAAGTTACTCATGGAAAATGCCGGGGAACACAGAAATATATCAAATTGATTACATCATGGTAAGGCAGAGATTTAGAGACTGTCAAAAACTCGCGAAGCTATGCGGGCGGATGCGGACTCAGATCATAATTTAGTTATGATGATGTTTTATGCTAGATTCAAAAGGGTTTGTAAAAGTAGAAGGATGAAGAGGTGGAACGTGGAAGCATAGTTAAGGACGAAAAGGAGGGAGTACCTGGAGCGAGTGGGAAGGAGCATATGTGAAGCATAGGAAATTGAAACAATCGAGGAAAGATGGGAGAGTATAAAAACACGCATAGTATGAGCGACAGAGATGTTGCACGCACCAACGACGACGCCTGCTGACGCGGACACGCGGTGCACTATGAAAGAGTGGTCCTTGCCCTTGGTGTCGGGAAAAGAATAATCATTAAGAGTTTTTGAGAGGAAACATGACAAATTTTATTTTAATCAAACTATTAAATTGAATGACTGAAAGAATTAACATGTGCGTCTAGAACAGCCAAATGAGAATATTATCACGTCTCGGGAAGGAGAGAAGCTCGGGAGATGGCACGGATGGCTTGCATTGCAGGTTCGAGTGCACTGGCTGGCCTGCGCTTCTACTCGCGTTACGGCTACATGACTTACCGTGGATAGCTGACCGCCTGTCTGACCAGAGGAACGAATGACCGTTTGTGTCTCTCCATGCCATTGCATAGTGAGAAATTTTGAGGAAACCGGTACTAGCCACGGTAGTAACCTTTACGGAGTCACCCGCAAGTGCACATAAGTGCAATATTCCACCTTGTGTTCTATGTATGGCTTTATCCTCGCGGACTGTGGCGCTTAGCGCACGACTTGGACTGCTAATGAGATCATATGTCTAGCATTCCTGACCACCATGCTCCTATAAAGCCACCAAATAATCCACAGGGGAGGAGGACGCCTCGGTAGCTTAACTGGTTAAAGCACTCGGCGCGAAATCGAGGGATCCGGGTTCGAATCCCGGTCAAGGCGAGTGATTTTTCTCCTGTGGAATATTGCACTTATGTCCACTTAGTGAGAAGCCGAAACGAGAATATTTTTGGTAAGGTGACAATGGATGGGTGGGGGAACAGGAAGGTACGTCAACGGATGTGAAAGTAAAAGGTTCCGAGACATAGTTTCCCTTGGCTATTCTGAGCGTTGATAAATAACAGTACAGAAGTATAAGAATAGAAAGCAAGTAAATGCATACCCAAGAATGGAGGAAAACAACAGAGTCCATCTAAAAGAGATGGAAACTAAACCTCCAATATCCGGGCCACTGAATAGAAAACAATTGTATCAATGGAAACGAGAGGGATAACTGAACTTGGCAGGAGGTACAAGGAATTAAATAATAAATTTCGACGAGTAACCTACCATGCGAAGGAAAACTAGTGGGAAGGACAATGCGTGGAAATGGAAAAGCTACAGGAAGAAGGGAAGTGGGTGCACTATACGCTAAAGTGAAAATGTAAGTGCGGGTGGCAAGACAGGGAAACAATACCAAAGGTTAAGGACAAAACAAGTAGGGTATTAATCGAATAAGATGATATTCAATAAGGTGAGAGAATGCGTAGAAGAGCTATATGACAGCGGTAATATACCTGTGAACCTGGATATAGGGAATGGGAGAATAATATATAAGGATGACTTCGAACCGGAGATACTCGAAAGCAAAAGAGAGACGGAATTGCGGTGCGGGATATGAAGGCAAGAGAAACCGAGGGAGAAGATAACATACCTTCGGATTTACTGAAGAATTTAGGTAATAAGGGATGAGGATCTTTTTTCGAACTTATTTGAAGGATCTATGTGGAAAGAGTATGGCCAGAAGATTTTGTGAAAACGGTTTTAATACCTATCCTGAAGAAGAAGAAAGCGTATGAATGCGAGGATTATAGAACAATTAGTTTAATTCCCCACTTGGCAAAGATTTTACTTAGAGTAATTAATAAAAGGTAGGAAAGTAGAGCTAATAACTACTTGGGTGATGACCAGTTTGAGTTCGGGAAAAAGAAGGAAACTCGGGATGCGTGCTGTGACGAGAAATGCGAGCTGTGATTATTATCGAATGAATTATATCAAGTGTTGGTGTAGCATACGATACTTAAACAAAACCGTGCGATAATCTGTCATTTTCACAAGCGATAATTATCTCGTAGTTTAGAGAAGCGACCCCCTGAAGATATGTTAACTGAAAATTTCTTGGACCCGACAGCCCTGATGACGATGCCTTCGAAACCTTCCTTCGATTATGAAAGATCTAAGGCTTTCTGCCGTCGGCAGAAATTGAGCAGAGTTTGACCGATTGGCCTTCGAAACTTAGGCAGCAGCCGCTTTCCTGACCCGTTTGAAAACTATAGAACTTTCTTCAGCATTTTTAAGATCTTTTTCAGGAATTTTACTCGTGCCGCATAATTTGTTACTATGTTTCTCCGTTAAAATATAATAAATTATCAATCTGGGTGTGACGTGCGTGATCCTCAAATCACATCTTAAAGGTCGGTGAGCCGAGAAATTTCAGCCCGCCCAATGGACGGCATGGGGAATAACATGTTTTGACACCCATTCATTCTATCAAACACTTAAGTCGCGCCTTGTTTCTTCATGCTATCATGAGTTTCTCAAGTTTTTATTACGCTTTCCTCTTTTCCACCTTAGGAGTATATGATTCAAGCAATATCCCATCGTCAATTTTACGTTCTTTTCCAGGCTTTACTTTCTTTTTACTACAAAAGTCTGGCGATTTGTTTTATTATTAATATTGTTTTTTCGTTCTCTCCAAGTTCAAAATTTCCAGTAATTGAAATGGATATTAAAATGTACGTAAATCGTGAGTTGAAAATGTTAACTGCTTTGTTATTTTGTGGAGTAAATTGCCTAAATTGAAATCCAGATATGTTAATATCGTTGGTGCTTGTATATATGACCTTTAACTTCTTTCATTTTCCGTTTTTTGATAGCTAACAAAATTACTTATTTGATATTAGTATTCGAACAGTGAGAACCACAAAGATTTTTAAGGTACATATAAAAGCGCATCAGGCTGAACTTTGTGGAAACACTTGACCTCCAGATCAAATGAAAAACAATAGTAATTTTCCACACTCAATATATTTTTAACTTGCTAAGTACAAGTTAACCGACCATCGTTTCAGCACCTAGATAATAAAAAATAAGTCAAAGACCTTGATAATGGCATTAGTTGCTGAAACCATGGTCGGTTAACTTGTACTTAACTTGTTAAAAAAATATATCGAGTGTGGAAAATTACTGTTATTTTTCATTTAATATGGATTCTTGAGGTATTTTTGTGTAAAGTTCCTTGTGCATTAGAGCAAAAATGTTTACTTTTTCTTTTGCATTGTGAAATTAAAATATTTCAATAGCGATATATTTTTCGGACTTAAAGGCAAACACCTTTTTATTCGATAGGGCTTTGTAGAAACTCTGGTAAAGTCACGGCATATAATTCTCCGTTGCCATAAGCAAATCAATTCTGTCAACACAATGAAAACCAAGATCGCCAATTGTACCTCCTTTTCCTGATCTACTTCTGCTCTTTCTCTTTTGACCCAAACATGAGGATTCTGATACCTTTAGGAGTCCCTAATGAAGTGAACGAGGAATTCACGAAGTGGTACTTTTGTTCTGCTGTCGTACTCGCTCATCAACCTCAACGATGTCATTTCTCCTCCTTTGTTCCCACGGAATTGTTTCCTTCCCACAAATTTCATTTTCTTGTAATCTGTTGAAGAAGAATTTCGCTTTGGCGTCGGGGAGACGGCAGACGCAGTATTCATTAGTGTCTTTGAGTGTAGTCGGAGAGCAGAATCAATTCCATTTTCCTCCAACCATTCCCATATTGTCGTTTTACAATTAATCCTGACGGAAGGGAGAAGAGATGCGCTCTTTATTTGATACAAATATGATGTGCTGCTTCTCTGATGCGGGCCTTTTTTACTATCCAAGGAATGACACGCGTTTGTGTGTATATTATTGAGTATCACGTGCTTCTTATGTGAAAGGCCTTAGAGGCTGTTTTCGGGATGGATGAATATAAATAAAATAAATTAAAATTAATTGTCCTAGGCTCGTGGTTGTTTACATTTCATTCTTTTGTTAATGACTTAAATGTTTTGAGTGCATATTGCATGGGCGTGACAAAGTTTTTCTGACCATTCTTTGAAGATTTTCTTATTTTAAATTTGGTGGCGACAGTGCTGTCCATAGGGTAGTACGTCAGGTGCTGCTGCACTGGGCCCCGCGCCCATGGGGGCCCCGCCCGGGCTTGCCTCTTTCAGACGGCGCTGGGAAACCCGCCTATTACCCGAAATTACCTACTAATTTGGACACATGTACATTTCTCGAAGTCAATTGTCAGTTTGTCGGTTAATTTCCTTCTTTCCATGAAATATGCTTAAAAGATGCTACTTATATCAAGGAATGCAAAGTTAACGGGTTTGGAATAAAACAACTACGGTTTGGAACCGTGTGGAAAATTACTAAGTTATTTCATTCCAAGCCGTGGAAAAATTAATGTGAAGATTAAGGTGAAGATTAATTTTAAAGTTAACGGGGCCCCCGACTTCCGTTTGCACAGGACCCATCAATCCCCAGGGACGACCCTGAGTGGCGAAGAAATAAAAGCATAGTTCTTCATATTGTTGAAGAGTATGGAGTAGTTTTATCGTTGATGTATGACGTTCCTGAGTGCCGAAATTTTTATATGCTTGCAAAAATATTACACCCCTAACGAAACTAGCACTGTGTCGATCAGTGGTCGGCAACCTATGACACGCGGGTCACATAGTGACCCACTGGGAAAATTTTAGTGGCCCAGGGTTCATTTTATTTACATGTTTTTTTTGCTTAATGCTAACTTTTTATCATTTCTTTCAAGTTGTAAATATAGATTTTATGATAGTAAATTTGTATCTCTATATTAAGGTATATTGGATTATCCCATCTGTATAATGTTTTAATTTTCTGTATTCTATGATAATGCGTAATCTAAAATAGAAGTGATGTGACCCACCAGAAAAACTTTTGTGAAAAAAATGGAAAAATGACCCACTTGACAAAAACGTTGCCGACCACTGGTGTAGATAATTGGTTCACTGGGTACTAAAGTGTCCATACGCTATTAATTTTTAATTCTTTGGCAATCCATTTCTGAACAATTTCGGCACTTGCGCAAGTGTTTACGTATTCGTGATGAATGAAAGAATAACTATTCTTAAACAGTTTTATTTAAGTGGCTCTAAGTGTGTCACCGCACGGTGACATTATTACACATGATTCATTTTACAATTATTTCATTCCTTATCATGCTGCAGTGTATAAAAACACGCATGTCCCCAAAATAAAATTTTGGATGAGTACTTTGCGTATGTTCGTTATGGCTGTCGTCAGCTTCCACTAGCCTATAGCCGTCATATTAAAATGATTCTCCTCTTTCTCCTACCTTTAAATAGCCTCTGCCTCTATCGGGACTTAGGTTGTTGCTCTTTTCTGTCGAGAAAGAAAATGCGAGGGGGTAATTTGCTGAGAATCGATAGGAATTTACTGTTGAGGAATTTAGATAATGAGCATTCGTCTTCCTTCCAGGAAAGGTTCGTCCGAAATGTTCAATTATTTGTAAAATAGGGTTTCCTTTTCCCATTTGGGAGGAATTTATAAGTTGCCAGCTAATGGAAATTTAATCTTTCAAGGGAAAATAACTGGCAAGTAGTCTGTCTTGTATTTATCGTGAGGGTATGGATGGATTTTAATGGCAAATGTATGTGAATGCTTCAATCGAGATACCGATTTTACATCTGCCTCAGCTAAATATATTAATATTCCCTATTTAATGTATGCTGTTCTACCGTTCGAAGTTAACTGAGTTATTATGAAAATGAACAAAGTTACCGAAAGCTTATTTTGAGCCTTGTATTATGATAGCGTAGCGGTTTTATTTACGTAAAATTTTACATTCAACAAAACTCTTTTTCGTAACATTTCTCTAGATGTACGTAAACATTCTTTTTTTAAATGTTTTATTTTTTTGGTGTAATATAAAAGAAAATGTTATCTCTTTAATGGTTTTATCTATCTCTTTTTCTTGTGTACTTAACTGCGTAACTTGTAAGCACTGCATGGCCTTTTGCACATTTGGTAAATCTTCATTTCCCAAGTGTGCTTACGTATCCCATTCGTATAGCTCCGTCTATTCGCTGTTTGGCTAAAAACGACGAGGATGGAAAATTTCGAAGCCGAAGTTAGGCTACCAACACGTGAATGATGGGCGGGTTGCATAATCATCCGACGTAACAGTCTTTGCTAATGAGAGACGAGAGATTGCTGGTGGTCCAATAATGGGGGTTTGTTTCCATCAATCTTTGGCTGTTTGATACTGGGGAAATGAAATGCAATAACACTAGCGAGAGGATCAATTCGGAACCATGCATCGTAACTGACCCCGTTCATTTCTCATCGAGATATATTTTAAGAGTACCTACTGTCCTCTCCATCCTACTAAGGGTGCTCGGCGTTCGGTGCTCCCCTCAATACACCATCATGGAAAGAGGAAAATTCATAAATATTCTCGCAATTTTCCTAGGTTAGCTCAGGGATGCGCGTACGAAACCCTCTAAAGCAGTTGTCTGAGCTCCAAGTCTAAGAGAACGCTTATCAAGCAGTTAAAAGACATGAAAATAAAATACTTTGGGCTCATCATGAGGGGAAAAAGATATTAGATCCTGCAACTTATTGTACAAGGAAAGTTCCAGGGTGGAAGGAGTCCGGGAAGAAGAAGAATATATTGGGTACAAAATATTAAAGACTGGACTGGTACAACATCCATTCAAGGACTGCTCAAAAAAGCCCGAGGACACCATATTTAAAGCCAGTGTGATCGTCTACGCTCTAGGAAGAGTATGGCACATGAAGGAGAAGAAGTTTTATGAGCTCTCATTTGAAAAATTCATCATGCAGTTTAAACAGGCAAATTTTACCGCAGCGCTGTGCCTTCAATATTTTGGGCCTAGCCTTATGATGTGTTGTTAATGTTAACCGCAGGATGACGTAGCCTTTTCGATAATTTGATGTTAACTAAGAGTGCAGAGTTGGTAATTAACATATGACTGTCGCGAGCCTAAATTAATTTGCGGAGTTAAATTTAAAATATATTGGCACTTAATTTAATTAGGGTTTATTCTTCTTTGTACTCTCGAAGCATTCTTCGAGTCCCTTCTCTCTGTGAAATGGGTTCTGCTTTATTAAATACAATATAGAAACGGGTTTTACTCCTGTTAAAATGGAATTCTTGAGCCTCAGACTTGAGTCCACTTTCTAATCCATAACATTTTTGCGAGAGGGTGTCGGTACAGTGGTGCGTGGAAATTCAGCATCTTTGAATTCGATGGAATCAGGCTCAACTTAATGAAATCTAATCGTTGCAAAAGAGAAAAAGTTTGTAAAATTTCACAGAAAATTTCTATAAAGACCCGTTTTATCCAACACTGGACACCTGATGATGTTCACTGTTGGATGAAACCGGTCTTTAATACAACTCTGTGAAATTTGATAGGGTTTTTATCTTCAGCATCTTTGTTAGGATGACCACAATTGCCGTCATATAACTTGCAATGGATTTTACTTGTGTGGGTTATTTTTCTGGGGTTCAAGATTGAAACTAAAATTTTAAACGTTGTCTTTTTTCTGTTGCATAATTTTTACAATGTTAGTATTTTCGTGGTTATCGCATGTTTTAAAATGCCGTTGGAATGTTTTTTATGCATAGCAATAGGGATGACTTAGCAGATAGTATTAATACCCCAGGGCCTTTTTAAATGTGGAAATGTATCAGTAAATTAAATATCGGCTCTATAAGGAAGTTAATATTGCTGGACCATCGTGCTTATATCCCGGAAACATTTGTGGACATATTGAGGTATGGTATGATCCTTCAACGTATTGGAAACCTTGAATCGTGCGTGGGCCAATGCTGAAGCTGGGTTTTCCTTCTTCATTTCTCTTTCCCGTAAATCCTTCTCAGGATTTTATTTCCCGTCTAAACTCAACGGGGCAAATAACCCATACCTCGTAGCGCCAGAGACACTATCTCTTTCGCATCATAGCTCCAAGTGGAGCTACGGGAAGGAGGAAGTCGCCCGCTTTTGGATCCGAACTTCAATTCTGTTCCGCTCTCCAGATCTACGTGGAGCAGCCTCGTTCGTCCTCACGACTCTGTATCTCTCTCACTTCTTCCTGTGACACATTCCAGTTTCAGTGTCGCATTGCGATATGAACTTTTGATCGAAAAATACGCAATTTATGTTATTGCATCAAATATATCACATTGCAACAACTTAAACTGCTTACCATTGCATAACATTTTGAAGCACCGTAATAGCTGGAACTAAAACTTTACAATTAGGTTTTTAATAGATAGCTTAGCTAATTATTTGATGTGGCTTCTGTAAGATTGGCAGCATTTTGTGTAGTGTATGTTGGTAAAATTTCACCCCCTTTGACAATTATTTGTAGGATTTTGCTGATGCATCAATAGTCGTAGTTTCGTTCTTTTTAGCATGATTTAGTATAGTGCGTGTTGGTGAAAACTCACCCTCTGCCACCCACCCGTGAGGTGGCTTTCTGGGTATTATGTATATTTAACATCACGTTGCATCACGATATAGCGCTCCTATTGCTAGCTGAAATTAGGCTGAATAAATTACCATGTTTAATTTTTACTTCCGTCTTTCATTTATTTGTGGAAAACTGGAAGTAATGTGTAAGTAGAACGAAGCCCTGAAAGTAGCGAAATTAATCCAGACATCGCTTCACTCACGACTTTCGTAGAAGTCAACTTCCATGTGGAAAAGCCGCCTTTAAATATTCAGTCATTGGTTGTTCAATCCTAAGATTGGTTGACTGCAGCCCTCCATTCTTCCCTATCTAATGCTACTTACTTCCCTTACTCCCTGGTAGTTCTTCTTATGTACATCCCTCTTAATTTAATCTATGTATTTATCCCTTGGCCTTCTTCTTGGGACTTTTCCCTCTATTTTTTCTTCTGTGAAATTATTCTCAAACCCATTGTGCTTCAGGGTGTGCCCAATCCATCTGGTTCTTCTATTCTGTGTGGTATTTAATATGGTCATTTCCTCTTCTAACCTTCTTTATTCTTCTTCATTTCTTATTGTATCCGTCTATTTGATCTTCGGCATCCTCCTCTAACACCAGGTTACGGATGCTTCTCATATTTTCAGGTTTGCTTTTCCAATGGTCCATGTTTCGGATCCATGGAGTTCCTCGCTCCACACGAATGCTTTCGCATACTGTTTCCTCGTTCGTAGTCCTATCTTTAAATTGCATTTAAAAATAACGATAAGAAAATAGCAACTCATCACACCGATGGAGATGTAATACGATCCGAAATATGTTGCACGAACTGGAAGATCTGTATCGAATGGCGAGGCCTCAGGTATATCGCATTCTATGCATCGCACTGCCCTGATTCTCTCATCTAATTCCGTAAATCCGTCTCTAAAACTCATACCCTCGCCCTTCCACCACCGACCTCGTCCATCCGTCGTCCTGGCCCGTTCCCCTTCGCCTGCCTCCGGTGGGTTGACGGGATCGCTTCGGCGGAGGAGCCAGTCGCTGCGTTACCCGTCTCCCACGTTCCCCTTCCACCCTCTCCCTTCCACCCTCCTCCCTCCCAACCTCCCTTCGTCCTCATCCCAAGGTCGGCCTCACCTGCTCTCCCCTCTCCCGCCCTCTCTCCTCCGGCCATATTCCTCGCCTCGCTATACAAGGGACCTCTTCTCTCTCCTCCCCTATCCCTATCTCCGAGCCGAGTTCTCGGCCTCCCCCCCCTCCCGTCATCCCTGTTGCCTTAGCCTACCGCGGGATGGAGGGAAGAGGGATTTGAGCTGAAGGATGAGGAGTAGAGCTCGGCTCGCTCTTCGGCGTGCAAGGCCTAGGGTAGGAGTTGGTAGAGAATCGGAGGGCACTAGCTAGGCTTAGATTACTTGAAAATTTAGATCAGGCAGGTTTCAGTGTGACACGAAGGGTATTATTTTGACCCCTCGCTATATCTCTAGAACTGATAGAAGCGACACAATGAGAGAGATAACACTTCCGAGCAGATAGTTACCAAAATTCCTTCTTTCCACGCATCATTAGTGATCATAACAAAAACAGAGTGATACCAGCATAAAACACACTGATAATATGTAATTCACCTGTACCACCTCCCCTTTCCTTTTCCTTTTTCCCACCCATTTCAGAGCTGGTGTTCTGGTTAGGCCAAATATGGAATACACCGTGAGCATTTGCGAACCTGCACATATATATTTAATTCGCGAAGTAAATGGAATAAATAGGAAATCGGCAAAAAAAACTCTTACGAGAGAATAAAGAGTGTTACGCATTTGACGGAAGGACTAGTTAGGGAGCCGCTAGAGACTCGGGAGGCCACACGCTAGGGTTAAATTACCTACTTGAAAATTTCTGATCAGGCTAGTTTCATGGTGACAGGTATGGTAAAATGAAACCACCCACTAACTCTCCATTTCTTCTGGAAACGAGAACATGAGAGAGATTCCCTGGTGAGCTGATTGTTACTAAAATTCCTTATTTCCACACACCATCAGTGACTACAGCGAAAAGAGAGCGTGATACTAAGACTCTCAGTATACATACAATTCACCTTTGTCCTCTGCCTCTTCCTTTTCCCTATTCCCTTCCCTTATGCTGGTGGGCTAACCTCCCCTGTCACACGCCTCTGCGATGGTTCTCAGGGTAATATGTAAATATAGATGCACCATTCTAGTCCATTTACCCGCCTCATCACTTTTTTTCTGTCTGCCTTACACCCTTCCCAGCCTCCCGACCTTTCTTTTAACAGAAGCTTCTACACCTAGGTGTATCCTCTGGTTCAGCCCGCATGGCATTTTTCTGAACATTTTCGTTTCCTGATCTCAATCAGAACATTTTTTCCTGGTAGCTAACTGTAACATCGACTTCGCCTGCAAACTCACAGTCATTCCATGTTGATACGGTCATAAAATGTTTTGGTGTTATGCTTACATTAATTAGTTATTGAAAAGGTTCTGTCAGAACCTCAGTAAATTGGAAATGTTTCGTCACTGTTGGTTTGTGCGGAGAAAAAGCAGAGCGGTGCTCCCAATCAAGTTGCAAAGGTCTTCACTAAAGGTATTGCATTAAGGATATTTATTGACTGACTTGTATATAAACCACCTGTGACTCTTCGTGAAACTTATTATGGTTTTTTCGATGCATAAAATAACTACTAACACTGTTGGGGTATGTATATACCGATTAAAATTAATAAGTATTTTAAAACTGATGATATCCGGCCTGACCTCGTGGAAATTATCGATATCCATATTGAGAAAACCACCTTTGTTATTTCCTTTTGTAGAAATAACAGAGGTGGTTTTCTCAACATAGTAAGTATTTTGTTGTATTGGGAGTATATCCAAACGCTTCTTTGCATGTGGAAACATCTTTTTTCTCCCGTAATGAAGCCTCGGTGTGTTCCTCGACTAATATACCACTATACAGTATACATGTAGTTCTATCTTCTGCCTTATCCGTTTTTGTTCTCAGTTTTACTCCCTTCCTAACATTGCAACCCCTCATCTTGTAGCTAGGGTATTCTCCAGATAAGTCCTTGGGGGCCATTCAAGTATTACGTAAGACGTTATAATAATAAAAATAATGGCGACTTTGATCAGGGCGAAATTAGGGCTATGCAGCCCTCTCTTCCATTTAACCCTCACACATTAACACCCATGCCCTGCCTGAGTGGAAGAAAACCAACCTCGAACTCGACTCAAACCCGCCACCTTTGGATTAGGAGGCGAAGGAAAGGGGGTAGGCTCTTCTTATATTGTCTTACGTAGGGCGATGTATAGGCCCAAGATCATCTTATGTATGATTTTATGCGTTCGAGAGATCAATTTGTATTTGTATCACTTTTTTATAATCATCGGACGAAAAATCGTAGTTTTTAGTGCTGAATACATCGCGTAGTCTCCTTTATGGAAATGTTTCTATGAGATTAAGCATGTATCCGGTGGAAGTACTGAAAAATAAAACATGCAGCGGTGGCTGCTTGGTCAGGATTCACCGATAGCATGTATGCTGGCGTGCCGACGGGGGTTTGTACTTTAATCACTCCTGCGAAATACCAAAAAACAAATCCAATCATAAATTTTACTTAGTGAGCACTATCAATATACAACTGATTACCTGGTGTATATACAAATATAGATTACGTGGTGTATTCTCAGCATCTCCTGATTATGCACAACATCAATCATGAGCGCCCATACAATATTTTCCAGGGGGGGGGGGGGGGCAAGACAGGTTTAAGAAGGGGGAGTCCGAGGAGCCCTCTCCTGGAAAATTTAGTAAATTTGAGGTCTAAGGATTACATTTTTGGAACATCTTAGATGCATGAGAATTTTCTAAATTTGTTACTAAAATATTAATTTAATCCTGCAAAAACAATAAATGAGTTAAATTTTCCCTTCCCTTTTTTATTTTTTCCGGGCGGCTAGAGGGGGGCCGCGGCCCCCTCCCCCTACCCCCGTGTATGGGCGCCCATGATATCAATTAATTATGCAAAACATCGTTCATCGAAAATTAAATCTACGCGCTTCCTCCCAAAGATCTAGATCAACTTACATAAGAAGTAAGTAGGGGGATCTAGAACAACTTACGTAGGGGGAAGGGGCTTAGTGGAACCTTACGTTGTCTTACATATGGGGAAGGGGGTATCAAAGAGCAGCCAAAATCATCTTACGTAATACTTGAAAGGCCCCTTGTCATTTCCCTAGTTTGATTTCCCTAGATTGAAACAATTCTCAGGTTCCGGAGGGGCCCTGAGAATTGTTTTCCCCTTTCTTCTCTTGCGACTTGTTTATTAACATGGGCCCCGTTGGCTGTACTGCCTACAGGCCCCCAAGTGTGTTAATCCGTCACTGGGTGGGAGTGTCTCTTTTTGAAGGTTTGACCCCGAATTTATTTTATGTCAACCCGGAAATGCTGTCCGGAAAGTAGGAGTGGGCCTTGTGGTGGAAGAGACAGGCTTTCTAGCACATTCAAACCTGTTCTAGTGCTCATGCCCATCAGATAATGTAATCATGCTATTTTTGGCCCTCTTTATTGTAATCTCTCCCTTAGGTATTTAACGAAGGTCGTATCGCAGTTTTAATTATGTAATGGCCATAAACGTTACATGTTGAAATTTAGAGTAGGCTTTCAGGAAATCCACCCCTGGCAAAAACTAGCCCTGGAAATTCCTTTCCAATTATGTGAAGTAATCCACTCGACTCCTCTAAAACGCATTTTTTTGGGTTTTATGTAGATTTGGGAATATAATTTCGAAGACAAAATGTGAGCAATGCCGTAAAAATCCTCTTGAAAACCGGTCGAATTTTATTGAAAATGTTTAATTTGTTTCTGAAATAAAATGGCGTTATTGAGATTGGTGGGGTCGTTGTCTGATCACTGTTATATGTATTCCTTTCACCTTACTATGACGTTTCACATCTTTAAGGTCGGTTCACATTGAACACAGCTTAAGACCACTACTTAACTCGTTCCGTCCTGAATTACTTACTTTCAGCGACAACATTTTTACCCACTATGTATGACAATAGAGGGGAGTTAATTCATGCATACAAATTTACTCACAATATTTAACACTCTTGATCCAGTGTACAGTATAGTGTACATTACATATTCAGTGCAATAGTATGAATTAACACTGGAAATATCTTGGTAAATATTACGTGAAAATGCTAAAAAAATCTCAGAATTTAACCAATGAGTCAATTATTTACTATGACTGTGTTATGTGTATAATGGTATCCCCTACACTCCAAGCCGTGCGCTGAAAACGCCTTCAGAACCAATATTTTTTTTCGATTTTGTAAAAAGTATTTTGGTGTGGTAATACGTTTATTTTTTCAAAATATTAGAGAAAGCAGACTAACTAATCGTTATATTTCTGACACTATATCTGCGTCAGAACTTATTTTGTAAATGAAGACTCTCTGCAGCGCGTAGCCGTACCATATCCCATGAAAAACGACTCGTATTTTTTGTGAAACACCACGAAAAGTTGTATTGTAAGTGGCTGATGCTTTGGTATAATTGAAAAGATGAGATTTTTTTCATCAATGAGGCCAAATTCATTACATTTTTTATGTTTTATGTAAATTGAAAAGAAGGTTTTGTCTTAGCTTTAGGGATGCGTGGGCAGTGTACCTTACTGCCCCAACGGCTTCAGGTACCAGTTGAACGGTTTCTCACGTGATGAAAGGAAGTTCAAGAGTATTTTCCTCGTGAGTGTCAAGCAGTGGGATCTAAGACGTGTGATTTATTTCTGAGTGTAGGAGAAATTCTAAATTTTGTTGTAAATATGCCAGAAAATTGTGAAGTGTTCATAGATTTTGATAGTGAGAGTTCGAGTGAGGTGGAAGGTGAGGAGGAGGGTGATTTTATGGCGAGAGATCATTCCCAAGATTCACATGGCGAAGACGGAAGTGATTATGGTGATTCAAGTAGGGCTAATTATTTTCATTCCCCGTTGGAAATTAGGTGGAAAAGTGTAGTGTTCATTGATTCTGATAGTCGGAGCTCGAAAGTGGTGAGGCGTAATTTAAAGGGAATTTATTTATCATTTCCAAGGCCGACATAGAGAAGACGAAAGTGACTGTGGTGAATTAGGTAGGGCTAATGATCTTCCTTCCTCGTATGTTTCAGATGAATTTTGATGAAATTAATGTTCCGGAAAAATTTCTTTTACTGGTGAATGTGGTCCATCAGTAGTAAATGGGTGCTTCCCATTCAAGCGACTCGTGGCGACTTGTGACTGCTGGGCGTTGGTGGCATTTTTTAGAGGGAAATCTTTGCCAAAATCATTAAATAAATCTCTGAATGTACATTTTTGAAGCTTTAATGAAACACTGAAAAAATGGTAGAGTATTTGTATGTAAATATAGATATCCATCACCAAAAGCGTAAGCATTGGTTGTTTTAAACATATTATTTTCTTATTTTTATGTCTGAAATCTGAACCAACTTCTTGGAATAGGTACGCTTCCAACTGTCCCGTTTACCTTTAGGGGAAGTGTAAATATGTATATCCTAAGACTTACCTAAGGGGATCGTGTTTCTCTCATGCTTAAGTCGGATAGGGTTATATTGAAATTTTGGCGTAGTGCCAAGTACTGAACTAAAATTTCACTTTCGCGAAAAATATTGTCATAAAGCAAAACGAAATGAAATTTTTTACGCACAAAATCACAAGAATGTGTAAACAATATGAGTATCAATGGCACATAAATGCCTAACAACAACCTCAAATCAGGCAGCAACCTTTTTAGCTAATAACTGTGAGGAATTTTAGCATTGCCTGTGCAATCTTCGTAAAAACAAGTTGACTTGGAGGATGATAAGATGAAAAATTACCTTGAACATTTCGAAGGAATTTGCTATAAATTCACGGCTTTCTATCGAGAATTCCCTTTCTTTTATTCACAAGAGCATAGTAAAAATATTTAGAGTGCGACAATGGTAATATACTAATACAGTCACTAGCATTTTATGCATGGCATATTGCGCAGTCCGTGTTTTTTTTTGCTTCAACTCGCATTTCTCGTGTGTCTCCATATGTTGACTCTCGTCTGGCGACCCTAGCGACTCAAACTGATTGGAAAGCACCATCCGCTGCTTGAGTCGACTTTTGTCATGGAAAGCATGGAAAGCAACCATTACAGATGTTCTTGAGTCTTTCTAAAATATTTTTGATCATGAAGTATTGAAGAAATTGCCTTGGAGAACAATAGATATGCAGAAAATCATTTAGAAAATTACGCCCTTTTCTCTCAATCGCGATTGAACAAATGGAAACCAGCTGAAATTGGGGAAATTTATGTGTATTGGGGGTTGATAATGCTAATTGGAATGGTAGGTACAAAAACCCACCATCCGTTCATACTTTTCACAAAACCAACTCTTGGATACTGAAATTTTCTCTAAAATGATGTCTCGGGACGGATTTGAAAGAGTCTGTTTTTGAATTTTGTTGATAATTTGACAATCGTAAATTATAATGGCAACAAAGAGCTTTTCAAAATTTAACCAGTAACCGACTGCTTAAAAACTAAATTTGAAACCATGTATTTGGCAAAGGAAGACATTATTGTTCAGGGATTTCATATTTTATGGAAAGGGGGTCTGTCATTCGGGAAATATGTATCATAAGTCATCAAAATTTGATAACAAATATTCGAACTTTGTGGATCTGAAACTGGCTACTTCAGGGAATATAACTGCTTACTTAGGTGCTGATCACATTTTCAGTTAAAGAAACTTCAGGCAGACTCGAAACGTCAGCAATAGTGATGAAGGTGGTAGAACCTTTGTTTGGGAAAGGCTATTGTTTATGGATGGATAGTTATTATATCTGATTTGGAAATTTTTTATTAAATTTTTACAAACATGGCTGCAGCATTGCGATAATCCATAATAATGTTCCAAACGAAGTGAAAACACACAAGTTGAGGAATAGAAATCACATATACAAAGTTTGTGAAAAAATTATGACTATGAAGTGAAAAGATAAAAAAAACCGGTTTCATTTAGTTCAAGTTTCCATGACAACAACTTTCGTCAGAAGGATGAAAAATATGTACCTGTTTGAATTTTCGAATACAATACAGCAATGAGAGGATTTGATATGAAAGACCAAAAGCCATGCCTATTGAGTGCAGAAAGTTTAAGAAATGGTACGTGAAATTATCTATGCCATTATTGAATGTTTCTATTCACAATTCATTGGTAATATTCAATTGTTGTCAAAATAAGATAGCTCATCTGAGTTTTCGTCTTCTGTTAATTTAACTACTCTTCGAAAAGTACGGGACTCCCTCAAACACGCTACCCACCAGGCGACCACCTACTAGTCCGCTATCACGTCGTTTCGTCGAGAGGAAAATTATTGAAATGATACCACCCATCGGGAAGAAATCCAGCCCTCAAAGAAGATGCCAAGTGTGATCAGATAAAGGAAAAATAAGGGACATAACTGTGTATTGGTGCCCTGATTGGTGCCCTGGTAGGCCCATGTTCAGAGGACTGTTTTAAAATGTACCACTAAAAAAGTTAGTTAAAACATGGAGTAAGACGTAAGTAAATATTTATAACTTGTGAAGAACTAACATTTTATTATAACATACTAACTTTTTACGAGAATACGATTACAATTAGAGAAAATATGAAACATTGTTTGTGAAATAGCACGAAATGCGAGTTAATACACATTTTAATAACGCGAAAAGGGCCTTAGCATGCAAAATCTAGTACAGTAATAAATTTATGACGCGATATTTGCGTCTGAACTTCCTATTAAAAAAAAATATAATCTCTACGTAGCCATGCCATATCCCTTGGAAAACGGCGTGCATATTTTTTAAATCTCGAGACAAAGAGTTACGGTAAGTGGTTGATATTTTGGTATCAATGAAAAAAATAGATCTTTTTATTAATAATGAGGCCAAATTCATTGAATTTTATCTGAAAAGATATCTTGCTCAAACTTTGTTAATTGTCGGTGAGTTGGAAAAACGAGGCCTAAGTGAATCGACTTCACCAGGATTCGGACTCGGATGTTAGCCATCTACATCACTAAGCCTTCGAAATCCGAAGCGAATTCTAGCAATGGTTTATTCGAACAAGATGTTCTTGTCTCCAGTCCATATTATAGCACAGGATACGTGGTCGTGCTTAATAAACCGCAGTCACGGAGGATAAACCCAGTATTGTCGCTTTAGAACGACTAACTTCTGACAAACTTCCAGATCTCGGCGAAACGAACAAATGATATGGTACGCAGTCGCGCACGCGAGTTCAAAGATCTGCAGTTAAGGATGCGAAATTTGCCATGAAAAAAGACTTGACCGGAATTTGAAACCGGATCTCCTAATAGCCGGCCAGGTGTGGTAGCCAGCTACACCACCAAGAACTTCCATCTTAGCTGTTGCCATCTTAGCTGTTGGAAAAAAACAGCACATTTTAGTTTCTGAGCTACCCCTTGAACTGGTAGTATTTCATGTCTGGCATAAATTTTTCATGATATGAGGCAGTATTTTCGACTTGCGGGTAAAGCATCCATCTAAAGCTTCAGTAGCTGTTTGATTTGAAAAGAATGTGACTCAACTGCGGCTAATTTGCCACCTCTCGCGATCTTTCACGTGAGAGATACGTTTTATTTTTTAGTTTTGTGAGGTTTAATATTATTTTGCACGCATATTTTTTCAATCAATATAGAATCAAACTGTGTATCATCTTCTTAGTGCTTGCATTTGAGGTGTAAACAAAGCCGCAGCGCGCCCACTGTAGAGTGTGAATTTGGCGCGTCCACCGGAGGGTTAATAAGATATTGGGATTGATCTTGCAGACATGAAGTATAATGTAGCGCCGAAAGAGGGGGGCGGTGGATAGATATTCACGTGCTCCCAGTCGCCAATTCTCTTTTCCCACTTCCTCTGCGTTTCCCCCGCTCACCCTTTAGGACCTTCCCCTTCTTCTCGATTCGCACTTCTGGCTTATTTTAGGACAACGATGACGACGGAAGCACGGAGGGGGAAGGAAGTGGCTCCCAAGCGTATCCTCCACTTTTCACAGCCCACAGGTTGCTCCCTCATACCTCCCTCAGGATAACCCAATGATGAAGCATTGTTCCTCTAATTTAATCGCCGCGTGAGCGGGAATTTTAAAAGATAAACCATTCTTCCGAATTTACTTGTTGATCCGACGAGAATTTTATTCCCTGCTCAGTATTTAACAGTAGTGGATACATATGAAAGATGCTTCGTTGGTTTGGCCCTGTTCACATAATTGATGAGAGTCGAATGACGAAACAGATTTGTGATAGAACAGTGAAAGGCGTGTGAGGAAGGGGTAGACAAAGAAAGTCATGGGTGAATGTGGATGATTTGACTCTTAAGAGGAGGGATTTTAGAAATCGGAAGACTAGGAGAGCGTGTAAGAGGCGGAGCATAAATACAATAGATACGAAAGAGGTATGCAAGGATAGGACACTATGGAGGTACTTAATGAAAGAGAGCCAGTTCCCTAGGCCTAACAGCAATGACTAAGTTCTTTGACTTTATCTCTCCAAAAAGAGCATGGCGTGATGGATATGTATCTATGTGTTATTTAAGGCCAAATCTGATGCTTCGGTGACCGGGATTGTGTGTTGGCTATAGTAATGGTTTACCATCCTTAGCGCTCGGGGTCGAATTCTGGCGGGGACGGAGATTTTTCTGTGGAATCACAATCTCAATGTGGAGAGCACCCTAAGTACTATACTCCGTCCGGCAGATGGGACGTAAAATTGTTGACCCTTTTCGGTATTTCATTAAGAGTAGTGTGATGCCGAAGCTGGGTTTGTCTCTTCCCCTGTTCTCTTACCTAAAAATGCTACTGTTTAAGGAGGTTCCGCCTTTTTACTCAATCAGCCGCCGCGGCGGCTGATTGAGTAAAAAAATTACTTAATTCCAAAAATTTGTTTAAATGGTTGAAAAATATTGCTTTCGCTAATGACATGCGTTAGCTATTGAAAATCAGAGTTAAGGTGCAAAATATGTAGATTATTCCACGAATATATTTCTAATGAACACTTTTTTCTGGCCTTAGGAAGCGTCTGCAGCGCCATTTCTGTGAAATTACCGTATATTGACTTCAATTTCCTAATTTAAAAAATGAGGAGTGTACCTGTATTTTATTTTTATTCGATATCCTGGGATTTTTTTTCCTACTTATGAACTGTTTTCCGCGAAAATGGTATTAATACGTATTATATGGAAAAATAATATTTTCCCCATGTTTCTCCCATTGTTGCATTTTACACCACGTAATCTCAAGTTCAATTTACGAGAAGAATAGAGTGGAAAGGTAATATTTCGTTGTTCATACCAGATAGAGGACATGAACTACATGTATACGAACTTTTTCTATTAGTACCCAGAATGTGAATTAAATAACATTTCATTTAACAGTGGAACCGCCTTAACAACCTATCAACGTGTCGTCAATGGCGCAAATGACCTCAGTGGTATGTCGCTTCCCTGAAATAATTTTATCTGATGGTCTGGTTTACTGCTATGTAAAATAACCATGGCGACAGGAAGAATGAAAAGGCAATGTGAAGGCAGTATCGCGTAACTTTTTGTGACGACGTCTGGTGCTCAAAGATAACTGAGAGACTAGTAGGTATTCGACGCAGAGGAAGCATTTCCCTTAATTAGGTACACCTTTTTAGTCATACATGATTTTTGTGATCTCCGCTGTCAAGGAAATGTAATTGAACCCATTGCACACCAAACTTATCAGCCTACTCGTCCTTAGCTCGTAAATGGATTCGTTGTGCTAAAAATTTCAAAAAATAAAGTTTTGGTGCTTATAGCACCTTAATTTATTAGTTCGCTGTTAATTAATTAATTGAGCCGTTGATTTTGAAAGTGGGGCAAGTCCATTTTGTAAAAAGAAAGAGTAACAGCTGACTTTCATTAGAATTCAAAATAAAATTTCCCTTTTAAATCAATTCACTATCATATCATTTACACTGTAATGTAAAGATATATGATTAAGAATTGATTAAAAACAGAAATTTTAAGTCAATTTCTAATGAAATATAGCTGTAACTTTTTTTTTACAAAATGGAATTTCCCTCACTTTCAAAATCAACAGCTCAATTAGTTACTTTTAACTAGTTCGCTGATCTCATAATCTTGACGTTTTTGAGACAAGTATGCGAAGGAGTGTTGATTTAAAAACTGACTAAGTGGATTAAAAAATTTTTGCATTGCACTTTGTTTCTTTTCTTCACTGAAATCGGTTGGGTGTGCCATTATGATAAGGTAAACGTTTTCCGGCGCTTCTTGGTGGAATGTCTACATTTTGCTACTGACGAAAACTTTGTAAATCCCCAAGGACTTTTGTTTGCTCAAGTTGTACCTGATGATGCCCTAACTGGTGACACCGGTTGGGTCCAATATAAAGTTCATGTGGAATTATGAAGTTTACTTTAATTGCGATATGATGACGACATATTTCTTTGTTTTTGTAATTTTTAAAATTCTTATATTGTATATAGTTATAATATTTTAGTTTAAGAGATACTGACATATGTCACAGGGCACGCTTTCTCATTATCAAAGGTTCTTTTTATTTATTCCATTGCAATTGTGATGTTTGTAATTTATAACCATAAAAGCCTCCGTAAAACCTTCAGGCTGGGAATGGTAGGTTACCAGTTACTGAATAGGAGAGGAAGCAGCGGATGCTTCATCAGTGTCATTATTGTTCATTTTTCTCGCTGTTTATTTCATTTGGTGAGTATTGTGGTGGAGAAATTTGATAAACAGCATTCATTGACTTCAATAATACGTTTGGTTATACCCTCGACTCCTTCCTAATCTTGCCGTTTGTTTCACTTACATCTAATCTAATTTTTCTAGTTCCTCCACTCTTTGATGTAAGATTTTAGTGTATTACTTATCTAGCCTAGTATTAAAAAAACTAAATAATGCAATTTTTTAATATTTCCACATTTTTACTGTGCTGCATCTTAGGGTTTTCTGAGTGATGAGAAACCCACCCATGTCACGACCCCTGTGTTCGTAGACTAGGACTCTACCTATCGCCACATAGGCCGGCGTTAGGGATTTATTAAAGAAAAAATAGATTACGAGCTGTCTTCTGAGCTAGATTTACGTAATTACTTACTTCAACATGTCGCAGCATATGATGGAAACGAATTGAACTCCCTCTCTTTTGGCGAAAAAAAAGGAATTTCGAGGGATTTCTATGGAAGTTTAAGATTAAGGTCTTCGCAGGTGTTCGTATTCATTTTGATCCTCGTTCCCCTCGGGCCATTTTGACCATCCGGCACCGACCTCGTCGACTTACACCCGCTTCATTCTTTTCCATTTTATGTCTCTTACGGGCTAGGGCACAAGTCCGAGTGGTGAAAGCCCATTTCTCTTTCCCACCTCTCCATTTCCTCATTTCCACACGAAAAGAGGGGTCTGTCGCCAGTGGTAAGGAATCGTGCACAGCATGAAAGAAATCCACTGGAAGACCTCTTTGAGATAGACCGATACCAACATAGAATTATGTATCGCAATAATTTGTGGCATAAATCGTATATCATTTCTAGTGCAATTAAATCCCATTTCTATGCCTTTTGGAAGACATCTGCGTCCAGGGCTATCTGTTCTATGCTTCAAGATGTAAACATTTTATGATGTAAATTCGAGAACTTCCTGGCTGGAAATGATCCATGTCAAATCGGCTGTTTAGCTGATTTGACATGGAACTTCCTCCTGCTTGCCTTGCATTGTTAATTATCTACGGACGGAAAATTAAAAAAAAATGTGTTCCTCGCTTTGTCGATTGACCGAGGGAGATAAAGGTGTGTATGTTAGGTAATCTTTGGAGAGGAAGGTTAAGGAAAGGAATATTGGACGGAAGCAAAAGAAACGCAGAATTTTGTAAGAGATTAATTTTGGAAAATCGATGGTTTTATGAACGAAAAGCTAGTGAAAACTCCCCGTGAAAGAGGAAACTGTAGGAAGGAACTACCGTTTATTTGATAGGATACCTATGATGATGCCGAAGGATCAATCTAAATCTGCTATTCAAATGACCTCTAGGTGTTTGTTTCATTCGCTCTCAAACTTCGTTGCCTCACATCTCATGTTGTCTTTTAATTTCTAACAAAACATGTCTTTTAATGGTCAAATGGTGAGTTTCTTAGGCCAAGAAAGTTATTTTAAAAATTTGCAACGGCTAGAACATACCCTTGAAAGCTTTTTCAATTGAATGAGTAGAAGTGAAAACTTTCTTGGAAAGGATATATAACAAAAAAATAATCAATGTGATCGAAAGATTTTGTGAGAATCGATGCGAAGGTGCTGTGTTTTCTTAAGATGGTGTCAGAGAATACCGTAATGTCTACTCCTAAAGTTGGTGTAAAACGTGAACATTGTCTTAACTTCTGTCGATATTGACTTTTTTGTACTCCACCATTAACGGAGGCATTCGTATACTTAGCTCGTAATTTGATATTGAAGAATGAACCGAGATGCTGGCGTCCCATTTTCTGCACGAATCAACTGAGAGGGTCAGTATGATTCTCTGACATATGACAATTTTTCAATTTTTTAAGTCAGACTGGGAAAATAGGGACCGTTTACTTTTTTCCATTTTCGTACTTTCACAAATGGTTCTAATATGAAGGAATGTCGACGCGAAAAATGAAGAGATCCCGGGGGCCTGGTGGCTGTGTTGCTTGAGCATTGGGCAATTGATCAAGGTCCCCAGATTCAAATCCGGAGGATTGCCTCTAGAGATGTCCAATTGAATCCAGAGAGTGTGATTAATCGGAGCGCGAGATCTTTTCCGAAAACTAAGAGGTGGCACTGGGAAAGCGACTGGCGTCCCTACCCTAATGTGTGCATTTCACTCGCCGTTGATGCGAGTGGGTGCTTGCCGAGCTACAATTAATTCTACTCTCTATTCGAAGAAGTAAATTTTGGAGGTGAATATTAATATCTCTACTTGAAATTTGCTGAGAGTATATGGCGTCATTGAGGCTTATCTAATAACAGATTTGCTTCACTTTTCAGTTGAACATTTCTGTGAACCTGTACCCAAAACTTGGGGTGATATATAAAACCTGTGGTGATACATACGAGTAAATACCTCTAAGTCTTCATGGTTCTCTGCTGAATGTTTTTTTGGGGAAACTGGAATGTCAGTACGTATTATTTCCACTTTCCGGACGATCACTCACAGATCTACTTCTACATAGTGCCCTGCAAGCTATCTCAAAGGTGTTCGGCAGGGGGGAACTGTCATTAGCATGCGAACGTTCTATGCTACACATGATATAGAAATTATGAATGTTGATGCATAATCGCATAACTGCAATTATTTGACTGGGGTGAATTTCAGGCCTGCATGCTCTACACTCCCACTACACCATGTTCTACATATTTTATAGTAACTTAATACATATTGCTACTGCACAAAGTCGCAGATATACAGGAGGCATGCAAGACGTTCTGTTCCTACTACTTAGCATATAAATATCTAATGAAGCGTCATATAGCAAATGAAATTATCATCTACACCAACTGTGGAATGGCTTAATTTCCTCAATGACAATGGCTAATGCTCTTCACAAAAAATCATGCTTCTCATTCAATTAATTAGTTGACGATCCTCCCAATAACCTTCATCTTTTCCTGCAACATTTTGAGTAATAAAATAGACTTGGTTATTTTCACACTTTTTATTTTTTACCCAAAAATGGTTTCGGTACTATGCATGTACCATTATCAAGGTGTGATACCTTGATAATGGTGCGTGCATAGTACCGAAACCATTTTTGGGTAAAAAATAAAAAGTGTGAAAATAACCAAGTCTATTTTATTACTCAAAATGTTGAACGCTAAACATTTCCTCCAAATAATGCCTGATACATTGCTTCTTGTTCATCAATCCCTCTTTACTCCCCCGAAGAATTTCCCTGAGCGTCGCGTCGTCCCAAAGCCAGAGAGCGAGGTCAGGCGAAGGGTTTTAGCTGCCCCGTAACCTTCAGGCCATAGTACCCCTTTTCGCCTCTCAGGTGGCAGCACCCGCTCTTTTCCACCCCTTCACGTCTCCACCATTTCCTCTCCAGTTTCGTCCCCTCCCCTGACATCTCCCCCTTCTCCTTCTTCCCCCCCCCCTCGCCTTTATTTTCTGGCTCACACGCCACGGATGAGATTTGAGTAAGAGGGCGCACCCTCCTATGACCAGTTTCCGCCCTCATATCTGCAACCGCGCTGCCCCTAGCTCTTAACCCCTCTTCGCATCTCACGGCAGGAAAACACCAACGGAAAGTAAATAAGTTTTAAGGGGGCGCAAACTTTAGAAAATCTGAAGATGAGTACAATATGTGTGCCAAATTGTTACAGTGAATGGAATAAATCAAATTATTTCGTGCTGTTCACCGTTTTCACAGCTTACCAGTTACTCTACTACCAAGGTACTGGCCAAGGTGGTGGCGGGGTAATGTCCACGCTTGCTAACGTAGAGGTTACGGGTTCGAATCTCGCCGGAGTGGAATGCACTGCTTAGGGAATGGATGATAATGTGATATGGATTGAGAAGAATGTATATGTGATAATTGCCTATGAAGACCTGATTTTGCTTGTAATAATGGCGCCATACATTTATTTTTTTCAGTTTACCTTTTAAAACCTTCCACATTAAGGCCTGGTTTTATTATATCCGGTTAAATATTTTATCCCAAAATTAAAGGGAGTCTCCAATAGCCGTAAACAATTGGCACCACTTGTCAGAAATCACCAACCTTGCTATGCTGGTTTGCCGGGATGGGACTTCCACAGCAGAGACCAACCCACGCCTCTCCAAAATTTTGGTATTTGCCCAGCCGTAAGAGCTCACCTCATCATTGTAAAATATTTTATCGTTATAAAAACCGAAGTTAGTTCGTCCTCCCCTCCATAACACTCAAGTCAACTAACCGACACACTGATACAATGAACAAAACCCCATCTCTCGATTAACATTACATTTACGTAAAAGCTACTCCATCTCGTGATTAACGTTAACCAAACTTTATAAAACCGGGAATTTTTTTACTGTATTTAGTGGACAGCACCAAGTTATTTGGCTTATTTCATTCCTCAAAAATGTTGTTCCACCACATCTCGCCTGTCACTGTTGTTGCAGCTTAGGTTTCCAGCCTGCCTATGATAAAAAGGGCCTGGCAAATTCTTCAATCTCTCTTGCTGAGTCTCTGATTATATGTGTGCATAGAATTTCTTTTCGTGTTTGGGAATTTTATGAGCTAATGCAGGCCCCTTGCTGTTAGAATTGACTTTGAACCCATGAGCATGAATGAGTTCAACCCGGCGCGGCGCTTCGTACAACTGGAATGCTTTTCTTAGAAGCCCATACTTTCAAAAGCAAATGTGAGCGCTTATTTAATGCCACAACCAAGTTTTTTTAATGCTGTAGCACCACTACTTATTTCTCGAGGGATCCTTCTACGTACGATTATGAATGCTTGTTGCCGTTTAAATATTTTTACGAGGAAGATGGACATTTATCCAATCAATCCAGGATCACAATATCCAGGAGAAAGACAATCCAATTCGGAGTCTCTCCTTTTTGACCGCAGATGTAACTTTTAGTGCTGTCCATTTAGTAACCGAAGAATTGTTGCCTTATGCTGGTGAATATGGAATTACCAATTTGTTAGTCATTGTATTGTCTCATGCTTCTCAATTCAGGAGTTTATGAGACAATGTGGCGTGTTGGATGTTTGGCTATCGGGCGAGCCTTTTTCTATGTTTACTAACTCTTATCAGATTTAGTAAATTCGTTTTTTGCTACTAGCATTAGTTCATCATCTTCGCAATCGTTTACCATTGATTTCCAGCTATTAGAAAGTAAAATGCTCTTCGGTTTTGGTGTTTGCAATTTTATGTCCTATCAAATTTTTAATTGGATGGCATAGATCTGATCAGAAGTGAGGGAGTGGAGGTAACTTCTAAGAAGCTGTTAACTTCTAAGTTGGCGTTATTAGACTCCGGTGTATCCTGGAAAGTCTTACCGGTATTTTGCTGTTAAAGAGCTAATGTCTAATATCACGTTCAAAAAAGGTTTTTTAACGTACTCATCACTCTATAATTTGCTCGTGGCAGTATTGTAATTCATATTGAAACATCTTTTGATATTTGATCTCCGAATCTCTTGGCTATTTCATGCATTGAGTAGGAATAGTGAGAGTAGGCCTAAAAATATGAGTTGTGAATATATGCTACCGCTTAAAGGACTCTTTTCACCGCCTAAACTATCCGAGGATCAAGTCTCCTTCTGCCTTGAAAACGTGTATTACGTTAGATGTAATTATAACAACCGGTATGAGAAGTAAAAGTAGTTCATATTCGTTTGTCATTAATTCTGTGGTTTTGAGATAAATCCTGTTAGCCTGGTTTGATAGCCACGAATTGGCTCCGTGTCTTTAAATACATTCAGAGGCCATTCTTTTATCTGAAGTAGGTTTATTGAGTAATGTCGCATTTTTGGACTCCTTGAAATTTAATTAAAATTGTTTTGAGTGTATTTCTACTTACAAAAAACATAATACTTATCCGTGTATTGAAAATTTCCCGTGGAAAATGGCTCTCTCGCAGCCTTTCTATTGTTCGTTGTAATAGATTATAGGATATATCCTTTTGGACAGCGGTTTCCTTGATGCTCGACCATGCCTTACGAGTGCCGTCCATGGTGGGCTGTATTGGCTTACGAAAACCACTTGCTATAGATCTTTAGAAATAAAACACCTTTAGAATTAGGAATCATGGGCTGCGTGGTGGTCTGCAAATCAGTCTAGAGGAAAGCCGAAGGTTATACGTAGTTCGATTCCCGGTCGGGGAAACTCATTTTTCCCCTGGGAGTTTACAACGCACTCTTTGCTGTTCATCGCAGTAGATGATAAAACCTCGCATCATTGTCATCAGAAGTCATCCTTCCGAAGATTGGTTCGCTTTAGCTCTCCAATCCTCTCTCCTCTCAGTTAACCACGTTTTATTCGTGCATTATTATTCATTCAACCGTCCCTCATTATTTATGTCATGTATTCCATCCTTTGTATTCCTTGTTAGTCATTCTTATTAATTTCTCCTTCCAGTACTGTTTTGAATATGCTGTCGTATCTCAATATGTTTCCAGTAAGTTGGTTTCTTTCTCTTCGGAGAGTTCGAAGATTCGGCATCTTTTCTCCCCAAGTTTTCCCATGAACTCTACATTGGTGATTGTCTCCATCCACATTAATCATTCTTCGATAACACCGCATTTATACCAACCTTCTTTGCTCTGCCATAGTTATTGTCATTTGGAGCATGCTCTAACATGACTTCACTGCCAAGTGAGATAATGCTCCAATAATTTTCTTGAATCTGTGGCAGATAGTTACGGTGCTGCTATGTGCAACACCTGGGGATGGAGCAATCATCAAATATATCACACCCCAACGGAATACATATATGAAATGGGTTACGGCCGGTTCCGAGATTTATGAGCGGACGTAGTCAAATAAAAATGCTTAGCCGTAGATTTGTAGCCAGCATCAGAAAGGGAGGCACCACCATGAGGAGAGTGAATGACTGGAATTCATTTCTGGCGACTTGCGATACCAAACGTTTGGGCTCTTCAAATTAATATGCTTTTCCGAGATGTCTCAAGGTTAACACCCTGTGACGTGTGTTGGTATTCTTTCCAGGAAGAAAACCTCACGGAAGCGTCTCGCGGAAACTTTGGTGAATATGCTGTTCTAAGAGAGTTAGGTTTATATTGAACTTTTACAGACTTGACTCAATGAGCATACTCCATTTTATAATTTCAGCCAATCATTTGGTTCTTCACACTTTCAATTTATAATCCGAAAATATTTTTTTTAACCTCACCATCAACCCGATGGTTGGTTTGCTGTGGCTCCCCGTTTCTCTGTCCTATCAGATAACCTCTATAATCCTGCTTAACTTTTAGTTTTATCATCCATCGTAATTTGACAGATGTATTCCAACCTCTTCTTCTTCTCGTATTCCTCGGTCATTCTTTGCATTCATTTTTCCTTTCATTATTTCTTCTTGCGGTTATTATGCCTGAAAATGTATCCAACTTGTTTTTTCCCTCCGCTTCATAGGCATATCAATAGGCATATTTTCTCCAACTCTGCGTAGGACTTCTTCATCAATGGTTCTCGTCGTCCATCATATGTTTATCTGTCTTCTATATAATCATTTTTTCATTGCTTCTAATCTTCTTAATTCTGCTGGTTTCATCGCCCAAACTTCACTGCCATTTGAGAGTATGTTAAGTGCTTATGTTTTGATAAAGTGCATCCTAACTTTCAAGCTTATTTTGATAGGTTTGTGTGGACTCCTGATGTAAATCATTTCTTTGCTTGGGTTGCTCCAATTTTTATACCTTTATTACTCCTTCCATTGCACAGAAAGCAAAATTCTTCCGCTCGCTCCTGTTTGTGATATTCAAGTCCAATGGTGACTTCGTCGATATTACATCTTCCATAATTCATTATTTAAGTTCCATTTACGTAAATCTTCGAGTTCATTTAGTCAACATACATAACTAGTTCAAGATTTAGATAGCCGGCTAGTTGCTCCTGCGTTTACCTCGCGGCTAATGGGGGTGAATTAGGAGAAGGGGAATAATGAGAGGAAGAGGGATCCCACAACATCAACGGAAGGTAGTGTGAGTATTAAAGCTAAAATTATGATTTTTTTACTAGAGCTTCATGAATATTTATAGCTAAAAATTAATTTAATTAGTGAGTCTAATCGAATACCCTTCATGCATGAAAGTGCTGAACAATAAGGAATACGGAAAAGTAGCTAATGGATAGCTTTTGCAAACTCTAGGTACTTATGCAACCGATTTTCAAAAAAATTAGTTTTTTATCATTGTCATTTTTTAATTTACTCTCCTAACAAGGGTTTTCTTGTGAAAGAATAATTAAAAAATTCTCCCATGAGGAATGAAATTGATGGAATCGGCTTCAACTATGTAAAAATTCGCCCTTAATGCCAATTTAACGTCAATGTATATTTTTCACAGAATATTTATTTGGTACTACCGGCTTCAATGCAACATCTGTTGGAACTGGTTGTGCCTCATAAAATTCTGTTAAATTTATACATTGCTGTGAAATTTGCGTTGATACTTTCATGATAATTCCTGCTGGAGAATGAAACAGAAAAAGTACTCCAGAGGCGCGATCGCGATTCTTCATAAAGCTTCTGCTCCCGTTATCGTTATTTTCAATTGCGCCGAAGACAAGGAAAACGTGATCATCAAATTTCTAATTTTTCCAGGAGCTTTAAATCACTAGTTTTAAGTGATGGAGTGCGTTCTTTGCGCACTAACTGTAATCATAGCCCTTGTAGAGCGGTTTGCGTTTTTGAAGACGAAAGCGAAGACGTGATAGGAGGATCCGTGGTTTCACCCCATGCCTGTATTGTCACTGAAAAAATTGACGGGAGTTTTCTGTTAACGAGTAACAGGTCTCAACTGAAATGTGAGCCATTCCTGGCTCGAATATATCGTAGCGTATATTACAGCGCGTATCCTTGCTTATGTTACAAGTAAAAATCGTGGTAGTTGAAAGTGCTATTCATGGAATCATACTTTTAAAATTCAGGGGCTTACTTAGAAAAGTGTATGTACCCAGTACGCAATATTCATTCTCAATTAAAGCACTCCATTTAAAAGTATTTTAGGAGGGAATCAAAGTTAATCGTAGAAAGGGTTTAAAATACTAAACCAAAAAGTTTAATTGCTTGATATTCGCCGGTTAAAGAAAACATTAACAAAAATATTCAATGAACTATGGCCAATTCATCATTAGAAAACTTTGGAAGGATCAAGTCACAGAACTAATTGTAAGAGAAAGTTTTATTAACATGCCTACAAAATGGATTTATCATATAAAAATGGGTAATGATGTGGATTCGTTAAAAATATGATACTTACCGGAATTTATCCTATTAAGTTCTGATTATTCCCGGGTTGCCGAGGATACTTGACGTTGATAAACCCATATCAGCATATTTTTCACCTCATCGCCCGCGAGAGCTTGATTTATTCGGGAAATCCTAATAGTTGTCTCATTATTCCGAAGAATGGCAGTTTAGTGTAGCTGTTAGATAATTCTTATTCATTTTAGAAAACAAACGTAAATGAAGTCGTATAATTTTCTTGAGATTTTGTTGGAATTTAATTCTTTGAGGTCGCTTAGAGGGAATTCAGTGAGCTTGAGAAATAAGAACGGAGGGCGAATTCACACCCAACGAAGGGCATCCGCTACTACTATGATAATATTTTTTATCTTCACCAAAATGAGAAGTATACTGACATTTTGTGAATCAAATAAAATGTAAACCTGTGGGGAAGAGAGGTACTGATCCGATCAGATAATCTGGATTGAATATTAAACTTAGAGAGAATTTTTTAAATCTTAGGAGGGATACTTGAAGGAGCATAAACGTTTGGGGGTTATGGAAGGTATTTAAATCGAGAGAGTAATAATACTGCAACGGCGCCTTCGCGCTGGAACTCGTAGTCGAGAAGAGAGTTGGATTTCAGAGACAATTCCGTTATGCGCATGATAGCTCTATAAGACGGCAACGGCTTCGCTTCGTCAATCGTTTCAACGAGCGCGGTGATTAGGACGCCGAGGGAGGAAGACGACCAGAGATCTGAGACCTTTCCCACTCAGGGTTAAAGCCCGTATTACACGATACTCGATCCAGCTCTAGTTCGAGAATGCTTGCTAGCATGATTGCTTTCCATTATCGTGTGAAACTGAACCAGCATACTGGCTAACAAGCATGGTCGCTATCATACTCGCTGAGCTACTTGATTGAACTATTTATGCGATACTTATTTTGGTACTCGCTCTCAGTAGGATCTAGTAGCTGTCGACCAATCACATGAGCTTTTGCAGATGCTGCGCGATCTTTTCCTTTTGTGTTTACTGCCTCCTATACATCCTTGGGGTTGTTAGTAGTATCCTGGCGTTGAAATTAACAATGGGTAAAAATGTCCCGTTCAGTGTTTCTGGTCGTCTGTTGCAGTAGATTGCTTAATTTAAAATTACAGTAGACATTTTCCACGATATGAAAGATAATACGTTTTCTTATTTCAAAGGAAGCATCAGGGAAACAAATAAATTAGCTTACACAACAATTGCAAGGCCTATTTTTGAATACACCACCACGGTATGCGACCCTCATGAGATTGGTCAAATAAAGAAACAAGAAAAAGCACAAAGACCCAAATAGAGTTGGCTGAAATTATTGGCGAAGGCCAGTTTGGGGATGTTCATAAGGGAATGTATCGTGGCCCTGGACAACCTATCCCTGTTGCCGTGAAAACTTGTAAAGCGGATGCTGATGTTGCCACTGCAGAGAAATTTCTAGAAGAAGCCTATATAATGCAGCAATTTGATCACCCACACATCATAAAGCTGATTGGTGTATGCTCAGATAGCCCTATTTGGATTGTGATGGAATTGGCCAAGCTAGGAGAAATGCGGGCATACCTCCAGAGTAATGCCCATCGATTACACCTAGCAACTCTACTTCTCTATACCTTCCAGCTCTCTACTGCCCTCTCATATCTGGAGTCCAAGAAATTTGTTCATAGGGATATAGCAGCACGCAATGTTCTTGTATCAAGTCACAATTGTGTGAAGCTTGCGGACTTTGGTTTGTCTCGGTGGGTTGAAGATCAAAGCTATTACAAAGCATCTAAGGGAAAACTTCCAATTAAGTGGATGGCTCCTGAGTCTATTAACTTCCGAAGGTTTACCACTGCCTCAGATGTATGGATGTTTGGTGAATTCAGGCTGATAGGGCGTCCTAACTTGTATGTAATTAAATGTAGAGTTTCTTGTATTTGTAATTTTATATTTAGCCGAATTTGTAATTTTATATTTCGCCGTTGTGCACCGTTGCTACGCAATTGTTTTGTTTTGAAAAGAATCAATACTCTCTGAAAGAGGAGACAAGAAACATCTCTCGCAGACTGTGTCATTCAAATTGAGTTTTTAATTCAAGTTGCAAGTTTTAATCACAACGAAGTTTTATCCTACTTTATAATTGGTTTAAATAAAATACCAGCCGCCAGGTGCGTGTTGGGTCGGTCCAGTAGAAAGGATAGTGTTTCGGAAATGCTATTTCCTTACTTGGATAGGACTCGCCTGAAACGAGAAGGATACTAAACCGGCGCGATCTATTGGATTGTCTCAGGAGACGTAGGATGGAAGGAGTTAAAAAACGGACTTGTGAATCCAAATTATATTGTCAGATTTGATCACCCTTGAAAAATAAAATTAAGAACAGAAAAAAAACCAACGCTGTCAAGTACTCATTTCTTAATAGGGGTATAAAAGACTCGAATCGGCTGCCTGGTGAACTTTATGAGTCCTTTCCTTAATATAAAAGAATGTTATAGGAGTAGATGTTTAAAACACCTTAGACAAAATTAATACTTAAAGTGTAATTATATGTGTCAACTCATTTATTTTGTATACCTAATGTTATTTTATTTTAATTGCCACCCGGAAAATGCCTATTTGCAAATGCCACTTTCTCATAAGCAAAAGTCCAATGACCGTGCGAAACCTTCTAGGACAGCTCAAATCATACTAGATTACATTATCGATCTCAAGTACTGACTAGCTTACTAGGTCTTGTGCTGGATCAAATATCGTGTGACACAGACTTAGGGCGTTTAAGATTTTAACTCCAGAAGAAAAAATTACTTGAGTCAGAGAAGATAGGTCATGGGAAATAAAAGCTCTACGCCAAATGGATGAAATTATTTGCACCTGTGTTCGTGGCTGCACCTCATTTGTGCATTTCACACTGATTAGTTAATTGTTAAATGATTCATCGATATCACCTTAAAGCCAAAGTTTTGCAACTCTTAAGGGCTACAAGAATTCTCGGCATCAACAAAAATGGCAACTCACATTTGATACAATATTTCATCAAAATTGCATGCACGAAACACCTTAGAGTATTTATTTGGAAAAAGCTTGGTTATATTTTTGGTTAATTCCTCCGATAACCAAGCATGGTAAGTTTCCTTAATTATTTTCAAAGTACAAGTATTACTCACTGTAAATGTACTAAAAAAACCTTCGGTTGTTAAGGCATTTAGGCGTAGAAATAAGTCGATTTAAAATCTAAAATAAGTATATTTAGTTAATTTATAAGATGGTCGGTCATAAAATCAAAGTCGTTGCGTCATTTATATTGCAATTCTTACTTTATGCCTGTTAAAGTTGCATTGATTTCAAAACAAAATTCGAATTTGGTCTATATTGTGACTTGAGTAAAATCTCGCTTTAATTACATTAGGGAGGTTCCTCCGTGACTCTTCGAGTCAGAACTGATTCTAAATTCCACGTTTTTTCCATCCTTTATAAAAAAAACTGCTTTCACTGGTAAAATGCCTTGGCTATTAAAAATAAAACAAAAATACAAAATATGCAGAATAGTTGACGAATATGTTTGCAATGAACACATTTTTGCCAGCCTTAGGACCCGACTGCAACGCCAATTCCATTGAAATAGCGCAATTTGACTTCAATTATTGCCGTAATTTTCCAAAACTAAAAAAATTAGTTTTTATAATTACCATTCGCTTTCTTCCTACATAAATATTTTTACTTAATTGTATTGCCATTCGACTACCTTGGAGAATTCACTTCTTTTAAGCATTTGTTTGCGGAATTGGCCATAATATAGAATTACAATAATTGTTTACCTTATGTTTCATCCATTCTTGGGTTTACCGCCGTGTGATTGCAAGTTTAATTTGTAAAACGAAAACATGTGAAATCGAGGATTTTTAGTTGTACATAAATAACAAACATAGGGTATGTTTTTCTTTAAGTTTCCAGAATATGAATCAAATGACATTTTATAATTTACAAATCTCTGCGAAATACAAAAATGATGTGTTACGCAGTGACGGGAATGGATGCCGTGACGTAAAACAGTATTGATGGAATTCTCCATGAAAAAATAATTCGACTCGACAAGGATTCGAACGCGGACCTCCCATGAAACTGATTTTATCCGGCCTGACTCGGTGGTAGGGATGGATATCCATATGCTCAACGGTTTCCGGCTCAACTTAGTGGACGTTAATTTTAAAGAATGAAAAAGAACATTTCGTTTTATTACACCAATTTTTATTCAGAACGGACTAGTTTCGACACATCGGTGTCATCATAAGGTACATACCTTTATATGTAAACGGCTGGTGTCCTAACACCCCCCGCGACACGCCCATTGAGGCGGCTTGCGGGGTAGTATGTAGATGTAGATGATACCTATCAAGTAATGGTCGTGCCTGTAGAGAATATTTTTTTTGCTCCCCGACGATTCTGGTAGTCCATATGCCACTGAAAGCCATTATAAGCCATATGAAAGCCATATCCTCTCGATAAGCCATTGGCTTGTCTTCAGTTTTTTCAGGGGCCGAACCACCAGAACTTGACAAACACCCATGCCCTGGGCAAGTGAGAAACCGACCCAGGCGGGACTCGAACCCGCGACCCTCGGATTAGCAGGCGAGGACTTTACCCCGCAGCCACCGGGGCCGGCAATTGGTGGAATTGCCGGCCCGGCAATTGATTGGTGGAATAAAATTAAGTGCTCTTTTTCGTTCGTTATAGATATCCATATTCAAAGAGAAAACGTTGTCTGTTTCCACCAACTTTTATTATTCTGGCACGACGCGCGTTGTACCACACTGTAGGCGCATGACCATACCTGTGGCAGGCGGAGAGAGGGTGGGTCACAAGCCCGGTCTCCTATCCCAGCTGCTGCCCCAAGGGACGAGGTGGGGTGCTCTTATTCCCCAAACGAGGGATTCTTCCCTTTCCGGCCGGTCCCTAGCATTCCGTGTTTCGGCACCTCCACGAAGGACCCGCCGAGCGGAGAAGGGGAAAGGAGAGAGAGAGAGGTGTTGGGTTCTCGTGGTCGTCCTCTCGCTCTTAAATAGGCTTCTGCTCCCCCATTACTAGTTCTGCTTTCCTCAAAAAGGCCGGGATCTTGTGTGGAATGCGGACCGATTCCGCCCAAATTCAGCGAATACTTTCATAATTGCCTCTGATATGTGCAAAAAGGGGACGAAATTTAGATGAATCGATTTTTTTTATGGGGTGGTTTTCTCGTTTTTATTTTTTTTACTGGATTAATAACTCCCAGACCCCGAGGTAAATGAAATCAGTAAATCAGTGACGATTTCGTGAACGTGGTCGATATTTTCGTCGAAAAAACAGTAGAACATCAAGTATCCAAAAGGCTAGGAGTGGAGACAATTACGGTTAAGTGAAACTAGGGTTATCCAAAATACTGTAGTGAAAGCTTCCGTGGAGTGGTCTTGAGATATGATGGCTTTCGAGAAAGCTTCCACGTTATGTCATTTTTACGACAAAAATAACATAACGTGGAAGCTATTCCGTAAGCCAACATGTCTTATCCAAAATATCATTACCTTGTCATAATCATTAGCATTAGATTCATTTCATGAGGCTATAACCATTTGCGGGTGTACCAAATTGTGTACGATTCTATTTTTGAACTTAGAGCTCTCCAAATGGTCCTATGATTGGCGATTTCCTGGTGAATGGACAGTTTTTGAGCCTGTTACACTGTTAGCTGCAAATACTAGTTCATTGAAGTAACTCATGTGTGGCACGAAACTCGAGCTTTATATGAGTATGTTTTACACGATGCATTTTGATGTGCCCGATTAATCCTTGCTTATGGTCCGGTGGCATCTGATTATTAAACGAATGAAAATGTTTTCGGATTTCATTATGATATGGTAGCAATCAAATGGATTTAGAGACGGTAATACTCCCTGATACCAGTTAGAAATACCCTGTAATATTTGTTACTTTCCATTCCTAGCTATTATAGACATAAATATTTTTTTTATTATAAAAACGCGTGGTATGACTTAGATAGATTCCATTAAGGACGTCACTACTACTAAGTGTAGCCCCATTAAATAAATAAAGAAGCCCTAAATATGATGCATACTGAACGTGGAACCAAATCAATCGGGAATTTTTTAAATTTTCTTTTTATATTTTACAAAACCTTGTTGTGAAGCACATGGCTGCTCTCGCAATACTCATTTTTGTTCATGATTAGATAAATATCTATATATGGTGATCCAACTGCCCAATTATCCCATTGTATCTAAACAAATATACAAACTTATCCATTTAGAAGTATCGCGAAACATTAAAACGTTAGCCATTACGATAATTGTTTTAGAGTCAATATAATCCTGAAGAAAAATGACAGGGGAGTGGAATGGGGATATATGAGTTCGTTACCAAGTTAAAGATAAAACGTTGGAGAGGAGAGATGATGCTTAAAGTTTGAGTACCAAATGAAGCATGAACCTTACGGAACCCGTCACTTAGAATTCTTGCATTTCACAAGCTCTATCGGCAACTTTCCACTGAAGGCCAAACTCTTGAATGGACAAGTTAATATAGTATTAAAGATCAATTATGGCTGTTAGTGACATTTGTAGACATTTTTCCTCCCAGTTGACGAAAAATTGACAGGAAAAACTTTTCTGAACTGAAAAACTGTCAACTATTTGTGCGACATGCCGATTTATTTATTGCCTGTGCCTCCTTTCTCTTCTTTTTAATTCTGACATGTTAATATTTGACATGATTTCGGCGCAAAAAAGTAACTTTTACCACATATATTTTCTATCTTTACTTATACATGATTGAATTTGCATTAATCTATATATTTTGGTTTATTTTATTTGTTTATTTTCTTCCATTCCATAAGAAGCATGTGTAAAATCCGTAGGTGTAATCATACCTTCACACTATATCCCGTTCGGTTTGGCTCAATCATAAATCCAAATTATTGATTCATTTGGGAAGAAATTTACCATATTTAAGTGATTTCTTCTTTATTGTCTTATACTCTCAGAGGTATTTGGCATCTGTTACGTTCATGCTTTGCTTCATAATTGATCACATATTTTCGGCATTTATAATATTTCTACTATTGAGTACTTAGTAGTGTTTATAGTATTTTGGTTGAAATTGCTTCGACGGCTAATGCCATATGACTCTTACTGTCTGTCGCTTGAAAACAGGAGCAACAACCCTCGGGACGTGTTGGAGGAATCACCCCTCCGAATTCGATCCGATCCCGACTTGACTTGGTGACTGAGCGGAAGTCTAGTGTTTCCATCATGGTTGGCCGTTTTCCTTTCTTCTCATCAAATATGCTAAAAATGACATTAGTTTTGATGTTAATATTTCAAACTCGCGTCCATTGCGTTGTGCAATTTGACAAAAAAATGACTTCGTTTGCTTTTTCAATTAGCTCTTTGCAGCGCTGACTCCAATAGGCACAAGTAGCGTCTTCATTGGGCGAGATTAGGACTTAATGGGCCTTTCTTACATTTTACTCATTTTTATGTAAAATAAACATCCATGCCCTGAGTGTAGAAAATTGCGCCTAGGCGGGGCTCGAACCCGCATCCTCAGAATTGACGGGTGGGGACGCTAACCCGCCGCCACCGAGGATGACGATTGTATCAAGAAAAGCTTTGTCGTAGCTTGACGCGTCAGAAATGCCTCCAAGCTGATTCGAACCCGGGTTCTCGGTCAATGTCCCAACGCTTCACTTGCTAGGCTGCTGCCACGCCGGCCGTATTCCTATCGATGCTCATCCCGAATAGATACGGCTAAAGAGCCAGTAAATGCTCCGTAGCCGTGTCTACAGGCTCCTTAGATAGCCGTATCAAGGCTCCTTACAGGCTCCTTAGATACGGCTTTGACGAGTAGGGGAGAAGTGAGTGAAGGAAATAAAAGGGACGGAGGTAAGTTAGAAATGGGTCGGGTATCGCGGAGGATTGAACGAAGTGTGAGGAAGGATAGGAAGAAGAAGGGACATAGAGAGTTGACAGAAGGAGAGACGAAGCGGGGACGTAGAGAATTGAGAACGAAAGGGGGAGGGGATGAAATGAGAACAAACGGAAGGGGTCCTGGAATGGTGCTCTGCGGGACTCCCACGCGGCAATCGACGGCATCCTCCTCTGCCTTCCTCCCCCGCGGGTGCCCACTCCGTGTCTCCTCCTCCTTCCCTGGCTTCCCTCCCCTCTCACCCCCCTCTCCCGCATCCATCGACCATCCATCTCCGCCCACGCCCCTCTGCCTTCCTTCTCCTCCTACCCCCCACGCACCTCTCTCCACCCCCTTCACATCTCGCACCCTTCCCCAAAGCGAGTTTCGAGCCGTTCGCGAAGGAATAGGAGCAACAATTCGGCCGCCCATGGTATGAGCGCGCGGGGTTTGGAAGAAGACATCTATGTTTAAGGTGGTTGGAGCGATTTTTGTTTACATGCAGATTTGTGTGAAACTTTGTGTAAATGTCGGTGATATTTATAGATAAAAGTGAGAAAAATGCGTGATACCAATTTGATTTCCTGGCAATTCAGTCGTGTTTTATCACGTATCCTTATTGCACTTGACAAACATTTTGTAATAATTCGATTATATGTGTACACATTTTCTTCTAAACTCGAAATAGTACATTTCTTACTCTTATTATTGTTTCCAACAAAAATCAAGGTTTCACACCTTGTTCAACATTCGAAAAAATCATTTCAATATAATTTAGTATAAATTTCGAATACCGCGGCGAAAACTCATTGTCATAACATGCTTTAACAAAGGAAAAATATATAAATATAATTCTTCTATCATTTTCATGTCTGCCTGCATGGTGGGTTCCAATGCATATACAGATGCTTTTAAGTGGAGTGTGGCCCAAGAATTTCTTTTCGCCTCGCATAAAAAGTTGAAAAATGTGTACTCAATGGCCCATGATTACCGCTCTAGACACCTCATGTGCATCTTTTTCGCTAAATCTGGTAGAATTCGTTGAAATTCACTGAGGGAAAATATAAACAAGGAAATAATTTCGTACATATGGTGGTGAGTAAACTTTTGTCGTAAATAAGTCATTGCTCATTCACCGCAAAATGACTTGATTGTCATTTAGTTCATAGCATAGCTATTTACAGGAAAACGTGTCCTCCATCTGATATGATCAACAAAATCATACCTTTCCTCCCTATTATCTAATATGCTATTTTTATCGCGAACAGAACTTGAAATTACTAAATAGTTTCAATTGCGAGAATTGGTGAAGCATAGGAAAATAGTATTTTGTCTATCTAATGTAAAAGCCATTTTCGTGAAAAACTGTTAAAAAGAAGTGAAAACTCGAGGAAAATTGAATAAAAGTAAAATATGGGCACGTTAACGTTTTATTTTATGAGTTATTAGCAAATTTCTGCAATAATTGAAGTAAATAGTGGGAATTCACTGTAAATGGTGCTGCAGTCTGTTCCTATGGCTGGAAAAGTGTTCATTCAAATATATTCGTGCAATAGGCTGCATAATATGTTGATAAGTTTTGTTTTTTTTGTATAGCTAAGGCATGCCATCACTGAAAGCAAAATTTTTGCAATCTAAATAACTAAAGTTGGAATTTAGTATTTGTTTTGACTCACACTCTCGCGGTGGAGCCTTCTTAAAATGAAATACCACAGAGACACGAAAGAGCGAATCCGAGAAAAAAATATAGTGAGTTCACAGCTGTAAATTGTCGGCGGGCATCGAGTACCAATTGGTTTCAGGATGAATAAAACACTTTGTAATATTCCACTGATTTATTCCACGACGCGTCTCTCCACTCTGTGGCATAATCATGTGCAAGGTTATTCGTATTAGTTCGTGCATATATAGCCCTACGCCGAAGCGTTAGAGAATAGGGGAGTAGAGCGGGCAGGGGACCCTAATGATTCGGCCTAGGGCTATATATGTACGAACTAAACCGAAGAAACTTGCGCATGATAATGCCACTGAGTGATGAATCTCGTCGTGCCATATAAATAAATCTGTGGAAGACTAAAAAGTATTATATTCATCATGAATATCGCAACTTCACCAAGTCCAGCCTGACTCATTTATATTTAATTGGAATAAGATTAAAATTTACTTTTTCCGGCGAGATGGTGTGATGATCACCATCATTTGATAGTCTAGTATCTAATTTACAGTACCGGACTGCCATTGATATGTTATAACTTCAATTTAGTGAATTTTCTTGTTATATTTTTCAGTTCTATGAATTGTTCCACAGATGTATTTGAACTTAAAACGTTGATTTTCGACCACCTTATCTGTTATAGGGGATATTTCACATCCAAAATAATAAAACTGGAGCCTTGCTAAAGTATTTAGTCTTAAATGGGAATTTTTTCTTAGTGGGTATTTAATCCCATAAAATCCACAGCCTTGTTTTATGTGTTGATATTATATTCCAAATAGTCCATATCCTTCTGCTATACTCTTCAGGAAAAATACTGGCCTTAGCAAATCATTTTCTATCCGTTTTTTTCATTAACATATCGGCAGCTTATGAGAAAATGTTGAGCGTAAAATTAAAGATTTAAGAAATTTAAGAGCTTAAGCTCTACGCCACGTTTAAAACAATATTTCTATCTCTTAATAATGCCGTCCAAACATATTTAAGCATAGTAAAAATTAAAAATGTTATTATTTCCTATTTAGAAGAAAAAACAGAATACGTAGCCAAATGGTGCAACCATTTAAGGCCGTTTTACACGGGGCACGTCATTGCGCAATCTGACGTATGTTCGAAGGCGCAGTCAAAATTGCGTCGTGTAAAGCGGTGAATTGCGAGAACGCATGCGAGAATGCATGGATGCGAGATGGCAAAATAGCCCCTGTTCTAATTTCGTTCACGCATTCGCGCAATTGCCCGCCATATTAGAAATTAATGCAGCTCTAACCTGCGCAATGACGTGCCCCGTGTAAAACGGCCTTTAGAAAGAATGGAGCTGAACCGTCTCCCCAGAATTTCCTTGTGGTCATTGCAATGTCGGTCGACCAAAGATAAGATGATTTCAGGAATAGGCTTTGCAGTAGTGATGGGTCGGTCGTGATTGATCGAATCCCGAGATCAAGTTCTCTTAAAAGATTGATCGATAAACTGGATCTCTCCAATGACCGAGGAGTTCATTTTTACCGATCACGATAGAAATGACTGTATGACATCAAATATCCATCACGAGATGTGAGACCGGCCAAGCAATAATGAGATAAAATAAAGAGATGAATCTGAGGTGGCAAAATTCATTGAAAGAAGTGTAATAAAAAACTATACACTATCTATAATACCTACATTGCTTAAGTACACAAATCAATCATTATCCTTTCACTGAAGATGTATACTGCCAAACTTAAAATTCAAGAGCATCCATGTAGTCAATAACTAAATTTCAATTCGCATTGGTTCCAAATTTGATATAATAGTTGAAACAACGAACTAATTGCAATCATCAGTCTTTTCCGACTCTTTCAAAGATTATGCAACTCTTGAAACTCATCTCCTGTCACAACACATTCATAAGGAGCGCCTAATACAAATTACCTTTAAATGTAAAAATATCACTACAAGAACACACGCAATACATCACAGCACATATAGTACATATAACATTTGTAATCACTGAATTTCCATAATTGAATTGTCACTTACACACGCGATAAACCTTCGTTTCAATATTCTTGACAAGTATTACGTCTCTTGCACAAGTGAAACTTAGTGATACCGACTGTAATTGAAAATTGAATTTAAGTGCTACAGTTGGATAATTTGCTTTAAATTCTTACAGCCAAATGAAAACTTTTATCGGCACAAACTACATTCCAAAATACACTTTCGCAGTGCTCTATGCTACTAATTATCATTGGTTTTAAAATGAGTTGTGAATAATTTGTGGTCTATAAAATAATTCAACAGTTTTGTAATCGTAAGGGATATTTCTAATATTCTTCTTAACTATGCTTAAAATCACAAACCAAGAACACTGTGTAAGAACAAAACAAACCTTCAAACGTATTGCACAATTGTGCCTTCAATTATTTTCAAAGAGTTACCAACAACTCCACGGAAACCGGCACTAAACGAGGTAGCTGTACATATCGGTCAATATTACAGTATATACTCGCTTTGTTCACTAGGTGGCTCCGCCCCCTAGAACCTCCGCGACGGCTCGCTTTGCTCGCCATCGCCGTTTGGGGGCTTCGCCCCAGACGTCTGTGTATGATAAAAAAATTGACTTTGGCACCATGTTGACAGCGAACTATAAGTGATAGAGAGTAAGTATAAGAATAAAATTGTAGGCCTCGATGAGATCTAAAAGAAAACACCCAACAGATTTGAAACCCGACTGCTAGTTTAGCAGCTACAGTGGAAAAACCGAAAAATCCTATTTTGGCGCCATATTTCCAGCGAACTATAAGTGTTAGAGAAAAATGATTGGCAAAATGTTAGGACTTGATGAGATCTAAAAATGCCGCCCAACAGATTCAAGACCAGACTTTTAGTTTAGCAGCTACGAGACGTGAGGGAAAGAAACATTCGGATATATCACTTTGGCACCATGTTGCCATAGAACTACGAAGTAATCCGTGTTTTGCTAATTATCTGTAAAGATCATGTCAATGCGCATACCCCTGCCGACCTTCAAGGTCATACCTACACTGGTGAGGGCGTGAGGGAAAGAAATATTCGAGACTTTCATAAACTAACTTTGGAACCATGTTCCCAGAGAACTACGAGGGATGAAAGAAAACGGATAGCAGAGAATCGTAGGTTTGCATGAGATCTAAAAAATCGCCCAACATATTCGAGATCCGACTTCTAGTTTAGAAGCTACAGTCGAAAAACCAAGAGTTTCACGAAAAGCCGAATTTGACACCATGTTACCAGTCAACTATTGGTAAAGTCCAGGTTTTTACTAATTACTTGCAAAGGGCATGTCAAGGCGCATGCCCATGTCAAGTTTCAGAAACATTTGACAGTTTTACCAAAACTCGATTTTGGCACCATGCTACCAGAGTACTATAAGAGTTAGAAAAGAACAAAAAGCATGAAGTTGTAGGTCACGATGAGATCTAAATTCCTGGGGAAAATAGATTTCAAATCAGAATCCTAGTTAAGGAGCTGTAGTAAAAATACCGCAAAAAATGGAAACTCTTCAGTAAATGTTGTGCCTGGTGAGAAAACTACGAAGCGTAGAACACCATTGTATTTTGCATGTTTAAGAAAATTCAATTCCCTGTTGTGAAAATTTCGTCAGATTTCAGAACCGACCCACCGTTCAAAAGTTATGAAGCTAGAACTGAAAGTCTACTTTTCGAAAGGTCCAAAAATCCACCATTTTTATTTTCTTTGGATTACTTCCTTGAAAAATTCCATGATTTCGGAAATTTTCCTCCGATGAATTCTTTCAAGGAAGATCCGTGAAAAATTTCAGGCTCCCAGCTCGTCTGGAAGTGGTCGGGAATTTGTATACGTGAGTGAGTGAGTCACACATGCGGCTGTATAGTATTAGGAATCACGAATGGCCAGCGAGAGCAGCGTTCGTTACGATTTTGTCTCAATCACGACTTTCCTGAGAGATCATTGATCGTAGGCAACTTGAACAGATCACTAGCTGGAACATCAATCAATCATGACTTTACACTCACGATCGATTCACAAGTGGGAGTGATAGGCGTGACCGAGATCTCTCAAAAGACCGACTTTGCCCATCACTACTTTGCAGCCCAGCCCATGAAGTGAAGAAGAATTGAGTAATTCAGTTGCAGATATATCAACAGTGCCTACGGTATCATTTATCGATTAATCAACGCTTCCTGCATTCCAATTTCGAAGTTATCTTTTAACTTTGCACCACCGTATTATTATCTGTTTTCCAGCTAGTAGTCATACTTTATCCCTTTCTTCATCTCGTCAATGATTTATTTTCTTCTTTATCATTCGCGTTTTACCAGAATTCTCCCGACCATCATCTGTGCAACATACCGTTCCCTCTCACAGTTTGATGCCTAGAAGAAATGAAATATATTGCTGTTATATCCACTGCCATAATTTTTCACTTGAGAGTGACGCATGGACGCAAAAACGCGCAGTGAAATAAATGGTGTGCGTATAGTACATGATTCGTTTCTTAGTATGCATGGTATCAAATTTATAAGTGGCGTATTAGGTAACTATAAGAAGGAATTATTTTAAGACCAAATAGTTGAAGGAGTGGGAATAAACCCTCAATCATTTAGTGGACGTCTTCTTTGGAAGTTAACTTTCCTTGAAAAGGGTGAAGAGAACTGAAAGCGCCTCCTCCGTCTGTAATGTAGTCAACCAACTTAGGAGATACGAGTACATTAAATTACACTACAATTAGTAAAATACATTATTTAAATGAAAAATTAAATAAAAAATAGATCAAAATTCAAAAACTAATTTCCATTGCCATCCGAATTATTTTCTTTTCTTTCTGCAGAAATATTTTGATTAATTTAAAAATAAACGAAGCGGATTTTTTCATATGTTACGATTAATTTTAGCGGATAAACGAAACTGTAATAGTGAGATAATCCTGGATAAAGAGTCCATTTGCGTCCGTTTAGCCCGTATTGGAGACGGAGAAAAAGATTGATATCGGGGATGGATTTCGGCGCGGTACGAATTGAATTACCATACCCAGTCGTGCCCCTCTCCGCGTTCACCATAAAACCCTATTAGAAATTTACGAGTTGTTTTGAAACACAAGAGGTTGATAACTTTTTTCACGCATTTGATTCGCTGCTCTTTGAATCGAAAAATGCTCCCGATGTACTTTGTAACGAAGTTATGGGACGTAAATGGTAGCATATGGACGTGAATAGAAAAAGTAGGGGCAAACCTGAGTGCGTTGAGTTCGTGAATTAAATGAGAGGGCACTCAGATATATTTAAGGTGATAGACTTTACGAATGGTTAAAACTATAGGTCGACTCATTCTGACTAAGCCTTTATCGAAGGGTTTAAGTAGCGGACAGGAAAATTGCCTACTTTTCATTGACTAGTAATATTCCCCATAATGTTATTGTTACGTAGTTCATCGTAGTACTTCGATGTGAGTATAGGGAAATAAATTATCACAGTTAATTGTAACCATTAATGAGTATCAAATGTAAACTTAACAGGCCTCTACAATCTACAAAAATCTGTTATATACGAAAAAAAAGTGGAGAAAAACATTTCACGAGGAAAATGCTTAATTCTAGTTATTATTAAAGTAAGATAAATTAAATCCATTGGCTAAGGCTGTATGGTTCATAGTCCGCTCTAAAAATTGAAAAACAAAATCCTTGTCTGTTACCAGCATGTATTTTTTCGACTTCATCGTCTTCAGCCAAATATACCAAGAAATTTAGTACCTATTCTTTTGAGCGGGAGTATACTTACTGTTTTTCAGTATTTCTAAAAACGTGAGTTTCTCTCAACATTTTTATCGTACCTTTTACGTTCCTCACAGAATGTTTTGCATATAACTCCACCATGTTGATGGTGAACATAAAAAATGTCACAACGCAGGATATACATTGATGGGGGAACTCGGGAAAGTTTATTCAAAGTGAATGTCGTAATTAGAGGTAATTAAATGTATCAGGCTCATATTGGATGGAAAATGTTGAGTGAGAGGGGAAGGAAGGGGAAATACATAGACTTTTTAAATGCCGCTAAATTGCTTCTGGCGCAACTTTTTGGAACCCCTTTATTATGAAATAATAATAAATATGTTAGCTTATCCACGTAAATTTTATTCTGCGTGACATACGGTTCGTTGATGTTCAAAATCTTCTGGTGTGCATAGCACATAAAGGCCAAATATACATTATATTTATTACATATATATGCACGCGTATGGGCATGCCGTGGGGGAAGGAGGTTAATCGCCCTTTTTCCCCTTTCTCCCTCTCTATCTAACCTCCTCTCCCATCTACACGCCCATATATACAAATATCTGACCTTTAAATGCTATGTTAAATTATTGATGTTGAATCACAACGAAACCTAGATCGTGAAAAATTATATTTTTGAGGATAAACTAGGATATGTAATGTTATTCGTTTTTTATGTAATTAAGATGGTGGGTATAAATTAAATATTTGAATACTCCCTGTCGATGGATACTCCCAGCCGGATGACCGAAATGCATGCATAGAAGTCTAAATTCCTCTGCTTTTATTGACCATTTGCATTTATCTTGAATTTAAATTTTCTTGTCTGCTCTCTTCTTGAAGATGGTTGGTAGTTGGTCACTATTAACGCATGAAAAAGAAACAGGCGTAAGAAGAAATTGGAGGATTGTGAGAGAGGAAGTGATTTTGATTCTCTTGACAATGGTCAATATTTTTTCAGTTAGAGCGTGTCGAAAGATCTCGTTATCGGTTGAATACCAATGTCGCGCTTTGTCGGGCAATGCCAGTCGGGCGAAACTACTCCACCGTTGCTTCGTTTTGCGCGCGTATTAATGATGTGCCTTGCTCTAGGTTTATCTATAGCGTTCATCAGTGTCAAAATTATAATTCCTGAAATAACATACAACGTTTTTCTCATAATTCCAGGAGTATCCAAACAGATTTCTTCGTTCCGCAGTGCCTCAGACGATGTGACGTCGATGAGTCCCGACTTAGCATCAGCGTAAGTACACACAAAACCCCTTTCCTTCTTAATCGTTTTTATAATAAGTATTTTTGACTGGATAATAATTCCTAATGAGCCCTTGAAATTAATATTCACGTTGTTCGGTTAAAAATCGGTTTTATCTCTTCAAATGTATGCCCATCCTCAGTGACTTTGAGATAAGGCGATTCAAATGATCCTCACTTTACTAAACTGAGATTCTTTAGAGCGTGTTGGAAACCAATTTCCATATACCAAATGGTGCTTCTCGTCCTGGAGCAGGTAAATATGTGCTACCGACAGAATTCGTTTTGTCCTTTGCTTGAGCATCTAAGATAAGCTTATGAAATAATTCTTCAAGTATTTTGACTATTATCCGTGTATGTATTGATCTAAAGATTTTCCTTTCCTCATCCGTGTTATCAGCTTCATGCCTCCCCGGGCGACCTTTCAGTCTATCGCACCTCCGAAATTATCCCGTATCTGTGTTGACGTAAGAGGTAAAATAGCTAAGATCGAGCCAATCCTTGCTGTCCTCATTATTTAAAGAACAAAACTTTTCAAACTTACTTCCATATACGCGTAAGATTATATCTTTGTGCCACATATATTTGATGTCGCTTCTCCGAGCGTTGATTTTTTAATAAAATTGTTGGGATCGGCTTCAACTATGTGAAAATTCATCTTGAATGATAATATACACAATGCATAATTTTCACTGTATGATAAGACCGTTTTCAATGCATATTCGTCATATTCAGGTACAAATGTAACTGTCATACACGTCCAGGGAAATATATACTTCAGGAGGGTTGAGTTCATAGTTCATACTACTTGAGTTCATAGTTCATACTTTCTGCATCGTCATTTGGAAGATGATAATATTATGAGATCCGTGATATCAATTCAGCTTTTGTAAATTAGTGGTTCCCAACATTGAATTATAAATAATGTCAATACCAAATATGTTTAAATCCACAGAGTTTTTTTATTGGTACAACTAGTTTCAACGCTACGGCGTCATCATCGGGTACCGCCGTAGCGTTGAAACTAGTTGTATGTACCATTAAAAACTCTATGGATTTAAACATAGTTGGTATTATTATTATGTGAAATGGACTTTCACAAAGTTACGCCTGAAAGGATTGAATTCAATTAATTATAATATGCAACAATATATAATTTTCACAGAAATCTTTTATTTGGTACCACCGGTTTCAACGCATATTCGTCATCCTCAAGTACCTTAAAGTACCAACCACATGTACCTGAAGCAACTGTCATAAGGTAGAGGCAACCATTATGTACCGAAAGATGACTCATAGGCGTTGCAATCGGTTGTACCGAATAAAAAATTTATTTATATAATAATTATGCATTGTTGTATATTATCTTTCAAGTTGAATCTTCTCATAGTTGAAACCGATTTCTTTCAAGTTTACGTTCCCAACCCTTTTCGAATTTTTTTCCCCTTGGCACCCCATATTGCACCCCAGTTGCTTGGACCCTTTGTTATGGAAATGTGGTTGCCATACTTCCGCCGTCATTTAGCTTTGTTCAGCGTACCCCTAACCGCCATGCGCGTAAGCAAGGTGGGGAATCTCTGTTCCTAGAAATAGCCTCTATGTATCCTCTCTAGCCTTAAGACTGTTGCAGCAAAAACCCTATAGCTTTTCGCTTTCGCATGCTACTTAATTTTTAGAGAACTATCGTACTTAGTGGAGCTGGCAAAGCTTGCAATTTTTCTAGGTTTAGATAGATGTTACGTCTGAAGTGAGAAGGGAAGTATCACGTAAAATTAACGATCTCTTCGTCTTTGGAATTGAAAAAAAATCCTTTTCTCTTACGAATCCATAATTTTTCTGTCTTATTTGTGATTGATTACGTTGAGATTACAAGTTTTTATCAAGTGATACTGCTCTTCAAGGAAGTCATGAAACATGGAAAAATCCCGTACCTACACAGGAAGGTTAGGGGTCCTATCCCACCTTATAAGGGGTCTTATCTTTCAGGAAATTGACTCTGACTTTCTCTATGTGCCAAGGGTTTCGTCAACGAACAACAGTCTTAAGATATCCCGTTTCAATGGTGTTGACATGACACAATTCTATGTAAAGTTAGTAAATTCTCCTTCAATATATTTATGGCTGTCTGTTTTTACGTCCCGTCGGTATAAATATATTTTGTAATAAATTAATGCTTCTTGTTAGTGTCCTTCTACCTAGTGGTGTCCTCCAACTTCAAGACAGCGATTCTCTAGGATTTCATTTGGTAAGAAAAAGAGGTTATGTTGTAGCTTTGATGATAAAAACAGTCTGTTATCCTTCGGTATATTTCTTTATATTATGGATTAGCCTTAAAATCTACTTTATTTCGAAACTCTTTCGCCTCACTCAGCCAAATCAGCATTTCCCCAGGAAATTTGTTTGTCCATTAACTGTTGTAGTGGTTTAAACGATAGCGATCGGTCGATATCATTGAACGACAATCATTTTCGTCTTTTTAACCATGCAGAAAAATTCGAAATCAATAATTCTGCAAGAAGGCATCAATTATTGTACGCATTTTTGTTTCAATTGCTTAATTAGTTTTTAGGTATTTGGTGTAGGAATGGTAAAATTAAGTATGAAGATATCGGATGTTAGAGTCGATTTTTGAGAACATGTGGGTTGGCTAAAATGAATGAGAGATTCGTGAAGGTGTCGCTAAGCAACAATCTTTCTCAATCAAATTTTTATCGAGCTGTAAAAGGGTTTAATGAGTTTAATGCTCACTTCAGTGTTTGCACGGCTCATATTCTTGGAGATTTAGAAGGCTGTGCATGGGTTGTGGGGATGGGGCAAAAGATTTGAAAGGTTGAAAGGAAGGACTTGGGGAAGCTAGAAGTGAGAATTGGGTGTCACAATTCAGGAGGTTGTCGGCGAGGATGTGGCTGATGTTTTAGGTATGAGCGAGGAGAGAGTTTATAAGTGTGAGCTCTCGTCGGAGTCTTAAGAGCATCCATCGTTTCCTCTTGTAATGGGCGGTCTCCGTGGCATGGAAGGATCGTCAAATTATCTCTTTCGCTCATAAGACCTCGCCAAACAAACCGTTGCCGCCTATTTTGAATGGCGGCCGCAGGTTTTCGCTCTTTTATGATTGATTTACGGCCCCTGCTGCCAAAGGCGTCTCCTTAGTATTCATTTCCTCAAACATGATTCATGCCGCTTTAGTGGACCGGAGGACAAAGATGCGAAGATAAAGTGTCGAGTGAAGAACACTCGACTCGATGGCTTAAAATACCCAACGAGTGGATTAGTCACGCTTTATCGGCAGTTATGTTAATTGTTTTCAAACTCATAAGGATCTCTTCCATTCTGTCGTATGTTCTTTTTTTCGCTGTTTTCCCTCCTTAGCTCCATAAAACGCCAAATCGACGCATTTAAGCCGAGTATTATGCACATTTGTGCGCGTGGTTGTTGACTGTTAAGATTTTTGATGTAGTTTCATGGCAAATATTTTCGTGTTGATGTGAATATCTCTGGTTATGGTTAGATGCCAAACTAGATGCACCGGAAAACTTCCCTTTTGTGGTTTCTCCCCTGTAAATTAAGTGTCTCCTGTTCATGCCCCATTAATTTTCGATCGATCCCGTGTGCCTGGTTCAATAGCCTCAGCGGATAGTTTTTAAGTGAAGAAGCTTGGACGAATGGATGTTCAACTTATGCAAGATGCTTTGAAAGCGTTGGCTAAAGGGGACAGTTTCAGTCTTGACTTTGTGTAATCTTTCCATATTGAGAAGAGAAGAAAAAAGTTTGTTATTACACATAGAGTATTTTATTTCACGGCCCAGGTTTGGCGTTGGTGCTGTTGGTATTGCCGTTGGCTCAAAATATGAAGTTCAAAATATGGGATGTGATTTCACTTTTATTTTCTCTAACCATCGCCTTACTCGTTTTTCTAATCTCTGGCTACATCCCCTCGACCGCTTATGAAAATGTTAGCATGTATAACTGATCAGCCGATGCTGACTCTACTTGGTGAAATAGTGACATATTGGGATAAATATATCACTTTGTAATATTCCACGAATTTTTATTGTAAACCCAACCGATTTCTACGCTACAGCGTCATAATCAAGGGTCTCCTTGATAATGATAATTTACCCTTGATAATGACGCTGTAATGTTGAAAAAGATCCTTGATAATGTCGCTGTAGCGCTGAAACCGGTATTTTTTTCAATAAAAATTCGTGAAATATTACAAAGCCGTTTATTTCTCCCAGCATGAATGTTGAAAATGTGATTTAAATATTTCAAAGTCACCATATAATTTATTAACTCATGAAACTCTCCTTTGATATGGGATACGAAGCTCTCCTTCGAAATAATATTCGACGTCGCAAAAAAGTTAAGAAAATAGAGCGATTTTAAAATGCCGTCTTGGAGCATGCAATCAGTGGAAAGATATCACTTCTTGTTATTTTTAAAAGAACATATTTTTGCAGCAGGAACCAAATATCATGATAACTATGATTCTCAGGTGAAGTGCGGTAGTGTGAAATAAAATAAGAACTTTAAATTTCCATTATATGAAGGAGTTCCTTTGCGTTTTATTAAATGCGAAGAATCAGTGCCGGCAGCATATCGCCGTAAGCCCTTATAATTTTTATAGGTGTTCTCTTATTTTTTTTACAAATTTCGCTAAGGCTGCATAGAGTAGCTACTCTTCGTATATTGCATTTATCTGGAAGCTTACTGCGAAATGAAAGACTGTTTATGACAGAAATGCATTTTCAGGTTACATATGGTGAATATGTATTGACGTTTAAATTGAATAATAAATGGTGCATTGATGGGAAACCCAGAGGTGGGATGGGAAACCCAATTAACCATTGAACATCTTTCTTTTAGATTTAACTTGACTGTTACAATATGAATTGATGCTTAACTTTTGTGATGGTTCTCGTTCACTTGTATGATGTGTTTAACTTTAGGAAATCTTCTTTTTACATTAAAATGCACTAAAATAATTGCCAGAATTGCATTTATTGAACATATCGGAGTAAGTAAAAATTTTTATTGAGGCATTTTTCCTTGGGTTAAACTTTTATTCGATTTAGTTGTTCCCTTGCGAATTAACCTCGGAAACAGCTAGCAGCTACATTCGCATTGCCGTAGGTTCGGTATCGTTTTAGGTTAGAGAAATTGAGAGGGTTATTATGCTCAAAGGTGTTGGTGGCACGGTCACAATAAACTTGATGAGACAAATAAGCCCTGAAAATGTTTACAAATACGCGGCAACCACAATCCCGCATCCTTCTTTCCGTGATCCATTTTCAAATATTGATCCTTGTGCGTTTTTACGGAAGCCCTAGCATTTATCATGATTCAAAGTGTTTGGCGTTTTGCTCTACCATTTTCAGAGTCGAAAAAGGCTTTCTTCTCTCCATCCGCAGTTCCCTATTTATTTCGCGATTTTTCCCGTTTGCTTTTTCCTGCTGCAGCGTCGATAAAGGCAGTATTTTCCGATTTGTCTGCGGGGTAGAAAGGCTTAAATAAATGATTTCTATTGTGAAAAGTACATCCTAAAATAGAGGTTAAGTGGGGTGGATGGATGGAAATATTTAATAGGCAGGAAGAAGAAGCCACAGAGCTTCGCCAATTGAGTTGGTAGTAGCTGTAGCTTTGAGAAATCTACCTCTAGATAAAATTTCCTAGAGCTTGAAAAAATATCCTCCGTTTTCGGCATTTGATAAACACATGGAATCCTGAAATGTTTTCGTAAAAATGTCCTCATGCGCACGTATGTTTTATCATTGACGTTAATTTTCCTGGGCTATCATGGCAATGTTGGTTTATATATTTACGCCGTATTTACGCGTGTAGCATGCGCACGTTTTTTTCACGATAATCAACGTAAAAAGTCTGGTGCGCGTCATACTTGAGGATATGTGTGGAATACTCATCTCTGCTACAATACTACGTAATGTACATACAATATACGGTGTAATGCGCTGAAAGAAACGGAGGTTCTTTGCTATTGTTATTCACGATGATAACATACGCCAATCCATCATGCTTCCTATGCTGCGACAACGGGTAGAAAAACTTTGCCCTCGATGTTCTTCTCAAATAATACGGTGTGCTTCCTTAACGAGAGCGCGTGTTAAGCCGTGTTTACACGATGCATTTACCCGCGCAAGTACGTGGCTGGACAGATGCGTGAACAAATTCACCAAATTAGAACAGGGGCTATTTTATGTCCACGCATTCACGCATTTGCGCAATTTTGAGTGTTTACACGGTGAAATTTTGATGGTGATTGTGTTCACGTATCTACCCGCGCGGGTATATGCATCGTGTAAACACGGCTTTACAGGAGTGAATGCGGTTACCATGATGATCAATAGCCATCAATCTGAATATTGATTTTCTCCTGCTCTCCATTCTCTTCTTCTTTCAACTAACCGCTTTATTCAATCGTATGTCTTCATTTTAATATAACATCTCTTGTAGTTTGTCTAAAGCAAAGTCGCAATTGGTCTACCTCGGTAATTCTTCACATTTGCTCTTCCTTCCATACCTATCTTTTTTCGAGATGTTAGTATACCTCAGAACGTGTTCAGTAAGTTTGTTTCTTCTCCTTCGCAGATTTTTGATTTGGCATCATTTACCACCATCTCTTCGTAGGGCTTCTTCATTTGTGGCACTTATTTGTGTTAAAATAGATTTTTCCAGGAAATAACTACACTTCACGGTCCTTATCATCTCTTAGGAGCTTAAAATTTATTTGCTTGAAAATGTTACTAATAGCTTAATAATTCTCTTGCTGTTTTATCCTAGCTTTAATAATGCGCCTAAGTGGTGGGGAATATTTGACTATCATTCATAATAATTTTTGTGGCACTAAATTACAATTCGAGATTAACCTTACTATGTATGTATGTATGGACTAACCACTGTACAAAACATTCCATACGATTTCGAAAGCCATGGAAGGGAAATAATAGTTGTAGCATGGGTTTGAGCCTGTTGTGGCATATCTATACAAGTGAAATGGAAACCTCTTGGAAACTTTTAGTCGAGAGTATAGCTATCGTTGAAGCTGGTGTCAGGTAGAACTTTAGCTAGAACTAAAGAATGGTCAGTCCCACATTCTGCTCCTCTAACACTTTAAACATCAGTTCCACTACTTTTGTGTCGTTGATCAACTAGGACATAGTCAGTTTGATTTTTTGTGACACCGTATGGGGATGTCCATGAATACATGTGTATATCCTTCCTTTTGAACATAGTGCTTGATATTTTTAAATCATTTGCCAGCGTAAAGGTTGCCAGTCGGGTTCCATTTTCATTTGACTGTTGATGTAAACTTTCCCTTTTTTCCACAGCTGGTTTCCAAATTTCCTATCTACTTTTGTATTTGCGTCCCCTAGAAAAATGTTCATATCTTAGCCTGACAACTTTTCCAACTGTTCCTCAAGAAGTTCATTGAATTGATCCTTTTCTTAATTGTCTGCTTCTTCAGTTTGTGCGTAAAAACTGACTAGGTAGGATATTTAAAAGCATTACACATTAAGCACAATGTGTTCATTTCTTTGGAATCATTCTTTCACTCCCAATACTCTCCTTCACAGCGACATAAACGTGTTTCTAAATCCTGATCGTTTGATGTGGTGAAAAAGTTTCGATTTTTCAACAAAGGAACTAAACGCGAATAAAACCTGATAAATATATTTTTAGGTGGCATATGCTCTGCTGAGAGTCAACTTATGACGTTATTTATATCTATATTAATATTTGTGTATTGTTTCCCTGCTAAAATATCTACTCTCACTTTCACGCTTCCTTTGTTTCAATATCATGCATTATCAACATATTATATATTCATATGTCATCTTTCACGACTGAATGGAAGCGAAATGCTACACATAATTTAAAATGGAAATTATAATCTTGAAAACAAGCCGATGATGTGGAATTATATTGAATAATGCTATTTAGTCAACCGAAAAATGAACGTTTTTTTGGGTATCACCAAACTTTTCACCCGTAAATTTATGTATATTTCAGCATTTTTCAGGACTATTTGAAGGGCAAAGATGAAGTAGATGTAATAACACGCTCGTAAAAATCGATGGTTTTTACGATAATTTCCACATTAACAGGTAGAGTTGTTTGACACAAAAAATATGCGGTCATAATCGGTCGTTGCACTCACGAAATTTAAATATTGAGAAATTGCCTGAGCCCCTTCCAAAGGCAGAGAATGCGCAACGGGAGATATTGAACTGCTTCGAACGAATTTTATCCCTCGAACATGTTTCTGTTCCTTTAAAAGGAAAGTAAAATCGTCTATTTCAGAACAAGAACAAGAAAATCAAAATTAATATATATGACCGCCCCAAGGCACTCCTTAGGAGGGGCCGAAGTACTTAACAATAAAGAAAAATAACATATTGTTTTAATATCTCCTCCCTCAGCCATGAGAAACATGTGAACAGAAGTAAGTGATTATAACAATTTACATACGAACAGTAATAATGACAATGGTAAGTGATCAGAAAGTTTTTAAATTATTTTCTGTACAAATAAATGTTCTACATTATCAAAGTTTAATGGCCATTTTTTCACAACTTATAGAAATTCTTAATTTTTAACATGGTAATGGATAGCAATGTACAACCATAGAGTAAGCGTATCCATAAACACACCCGTTGAGTAAGTAGGCATATGCTTACTCTTAGGTACTACATAGGTACCATGTCCAGAAAATATCTTTGAATAAATATTTACTTTGTAACTGGCACTATTGAGTGACATTCTCTGTACTAAGAAAGAGACAGACGTAGTAATTTTCCACACGTAAGTGTGGAAAATTACTATGTCTGTCTCTTTCTTAGTACAATGAATTTCCACAAAGTACACTCGTAAATCGATATGACATTATCTGTGTAATCGTAAGAAACCATCTCTGTTGGGAATTTTTGGTTAGTTTACTGTCTCTTAATTATAAATAATAATAATAATCCCTTTATTCTGAGCTACAAATTAACTCGTAAAAATAACACAGCACACACAACCATGCCCTGGAAGGTGAAACATCCTCCCCAAGCGGGACTCGAACTCGCGACCTTCGGGTTGGCAGGCGAGGACGTTACCCCGCCAACACAGAGGCCAACTTAAGGTACTACTAAGGCTCTGTAAGGTACTTGAGTACTAAAATGCTTAAGTACCTTACAGAAATAAGCATGTCTAACTGGTAGTAACTTTAGTTCTCAGAATATGAGATGTGTGTGTTTATGACTATTTTACTTGATAAAGTGTAATTGTTTTCCCTCGGTTTCATTCTTGTAAACCACATTTTCCTATTTAAATGTATCGTACAATCACGAATGGAATTCTCATTGCGTAAAGCACAAGTTCAGGCGAGTGTTTTGCTTTATTTTTGTATGGTGCGGACTGCATAATGGTCCGCGTGGCTTTCTGCCTCAAGGATAACGGCTTCGAGTGGTTTCATTTATTCTTCGGGCGCTGTTGAGGTAGTCCCTTTCATTAATAATTCAACTCGCGGAGCATTCTTACGCTCGCTGGCCTAAATTTGAAAGTACTAGGTGCATATGGTGTAAAAACTTGTAGATATTGTAATTTTTTCCTAAACTGCCGAATAATCACCTTGATCTGATTTTTACCTTCATCATCAGCAGTCATTAATCCGAGGTTTTTGCTGCAGCTGTCCACTCCACTCTCCTCTCCGCCAACCGCTTCATTGCTACGTAATTCTGTTCTGTGATGTCCTTCATAATTTGCAGAATTGTGCTATATACTCACCGCATGATTTTACCTTATTCTCGTGTTAATTTTGGCAGACGATTGATATTCCATTCCGGGTACATGGAGACATTTAGTAGCCTAGTTGTAGAGAGTTCGCTGCCTAGTGTTTAAGACGTCATATTGGTATTTTTTTTCTATTGAGGTGGCCAATATGAATTTTTATAATGGAACCAACTTTTTTAGTATCGATTGGTATCGTCAATACGTTAATTTTCTTAAGATTATCTTCGACTTAGTGTTAAAAATGGAAAAAAGCGTAATATTATGATGTATGGACGTTATGATGAAATATTTTTCTGCGTATTGTTTTTATTTTACTACAATTTATAGTTTTTATGATAAAATATGAAAACGTTTGATGTAAACTTCCTCTTATTCTAAAATTCAGCGTATTCCCAATTCTTACACTTAGTGCAAAATTGTTACGTTTATGAACGAAGGGCTGAAACATTGGTAATGCAACTGTAATGAACGTTTGTACTTGTGGATATTAATTGGTTGTAGGGACATTTATTTAAATATATAATCATCTCCGTGAAAAAACGTTTGTTTGCAGGGCTTAGGTCATTTATTTATTTGCACATATTACATTTCTACTACGTCAGGGAGCCAGTTGTAAGAGAATTTTTAGCTGTACGAGAATAGCTCTACCACACGTAACGTTAATTAGGCTCTTGATGCCTTGAAAGGATTTTTAACCTTTAAGGGAGTTATAACTATATTTAGACTTGATTGTACTCCCTTATGTCCCTTAGTCATCCAGGAGGAGTCCATTGAAATATTTGTGTGGGCCATTAATTTTATGGCATTCTTAACAAATGATCAAACCGTCGCAGTTTGTTTCTTCTCAATTCTGTCCATTATTGCATCTGTCGTTCCCGTGCGATTGCAAATGAACCCTTTGGTAACTTTGTTTGCGTACCCTGGAACTTACTCTGGCACTCCATCAAAGGATTTTTGCTGATCAAGGGTATTTAAAGGATTTCATTTTTAAATTGTGCCTAAATATCTACCCAAGATCTCTTAAATTCTTTGGGAAAGTCTTAAAGAGTTCTTCCGTTAGTGCGTTACCTCCACGAATTATAATTGTGACAATCTCGTCGAAATTTATCATTTACGGCACAATTAATTTTGTATTAATGTTGTCAGATAAGGGGTGGCACTGACGATATAGAGCTTATTTTCACTTCTACCGGTGATCTTCGGGATGTGAGCCAAGTTCGATTTTGGCCGAGTGGGAAGAAACGACTTCTTTGCTTCGCCTTCTTCCCCCTCGCATATCCGCAACCCGCGTGGACTGGCGAGGAAATTCGCTCTTTTTGTTTATTTTTCATGGACGTATTTTTTTTGTTGGGAGTTTAATTCCACGCAGTGGGCCAGTCGCCTCGGGCGGTGCACCTGTGAAGCCAAGTCCTCCGAAGAATCGAGGTTGGAGGGGCGGTCCGCCGTTGCCATGGGGATTGATCACCTGACGTGGGGTGCGTGTAAAATAATCTTCCGATAGAGAGGCAGGTTTCTGTGTTAGACCAGGAGCCTCACGGAGATTTGAGGATTGAATTTTCATCTACCTATTCATATTCGTACCATGCACGTATACCATGCGATCCACCGCGAGGGTCTGTGGCAGGTGGTGTTAGGCCGCCAGCCATTAAAACGGGTGGGAATAGGGAGATGGAATAGAATGAATTGAAAGTAATAGAATAACGGAAACAAATTATATCTTGATGGAGTTAGAGTGGGATTTTTCTGTTGCCATAACAGAGACCATATTAGGATTTTATTTTTAAATTGAAGAAACTGCAAGAAGCAAGAAGTAAATGCTGTAACATTTATGACAACAACACTTGGTTTTATAAGACAACTTTCCTGGTAGATAACTAAACATACATATTTAACGTTTTACCCTGATTCATTTTTTTAGTGCGTACGCTAAAACGCCTTCACAATCGAATATTTTTTTGCGAGTCTGAAACATTACTGTGGTGAGAAATTGATTTATTTTTGACAATAGTTGAGAAATCATACGAACTACACAATGGAAAATTTCCGACGCGATCTTTGCATAAAACATTCCTCATTTTTAAAATAAAGACTCTCTGGAGTGCAAGCCCATACCATTTTAAATGAACAACGGCTTGTTCTTTTTGGCAAATATCTTGAGAACTAGTACGGGAAATGGCTGATATTTTGTTATTGTTGGATATATGACAATTTTTCTTTGTAATGAGGACAAATTTATCAAATTTCATGAGGAATGATATCTCGCTCAAACTACCGTAACAGTGAGTCTTAGGCCCGGTTGTATGATATCTGGTTAAATATTTTCTCGGTATGAAAACGGACGTTAACATGTTCGTCCATCGATGACACTCACGTCAACTTATATTGTAATAATAATTCTTCCCGTACCTACCTACCTATCCTTAATAGTGCAAGTGGCCTCAGTAATCGTACGCCTCCCTAAATAACCACACGCAAACCAAATTTCAGTTGCCATACTATCGGTTCATCACACTTCCTCCATGCGTTTCCACCGTATCCACACCCACATCGCAGACGCCTTTCAGCTGTTCTCATTCACCCTATTCTGGGTCCTGGTAGTGCCCCCATATGTTGATACTGTTCCCAAATTCCTCACTAACCTTATATTATCATCTATACCTAAGGTTTCTGTCACTAATACTCTTCTATTAATGGACGCCTCTTTTGCTAATTCCTCTTTCCTCCTAATGTTTTTGTTGTATGCCCACTTTTGCGCAGTAACCCCCCCCCTAGTAACTAACTTGTTGCACTTCTTCCATGGCTTCCTACCCATATGTTTAACTTTTACTTTTACTTTTACTATCTGGAAAAATCTTATCACATTAGGGAATAATGATGTTCACTTTTTTCATAATATATTCATTCCAGATTTATCTCCCTGATACTGAAGGGTTTTGTAACGCTTACGCTTAAATTTTTGTGTAATCATTGCGGTGAATTATTCGTCGCGTCTTGCGTTTTTATCAGAAAAAAACGCCCTGCTCTGATTTTATCCACATGTTTTTTTTATCATTTAAATAAATATTTATTCAATGTCCACATTTATTTACTAAACAAAGTGTATACGTTTTTCGCCACTATTTGTTTCTTTTTCCTTAAGTAGATATACTCCTACCTAAATCCACCTCCAAAATATGGCGTGCATCGTCACAACCAGGGCCATTCTTATTCTTAGAGCTGCATATCATTTTACTCCACATTCGGGCGTGAGTGATTCTGTTTTTTTATGCTGCCAATGAAAATTGATGTTACCAAAGGATTTAAATTAGTTTAGAGAAATTATTTTAGATTTCATTGGCATATGGGTGACGAGTTCCCCAGAAAACTCAGAGGTTCTTAGTTTGAACCCAGAACTAATGGTAGTTGAGTTCTTTCTGCGTATTTCAATTGATTCTCTTGGATGTGTGGTCCTGTAATTGATATTCTCCCTCGCTTGATGACTTATATAGTTTCAGTCTTCCTCTTGTATTAAGATCTACTATTCTGACTGTTCAGTAGACACCAGCGCTTTCAAAAGTGAATAAAAATTTTTCAAGATGCCCGAAGGTCACGGGATTGAATTTTACTCAGTGCTTTTGAATCTCATCATAGAATACTCTATACTGAGTTTAAAATGCTTATTAACTCGCTGAAATTCAAATAAGAACAATGTCCAACAGATTTCTCCGAGTATAGGAAATAAGGAAATTCCTTGCAGAAAATATTCCTTGAGAAAATAACAGCTTATTATTCGTGTTGAGATTTTTTAACTTATATTCATATTTTTTTTGTTAGTTTCGGTATCCATCGCGTTTGTTTGCTTATTTTACACAAATAAATAAAATATTTTAAATCAAATATAAAAAATCATCGTCCAAAAAATATTTAAATAAATAGAAAAAAATACGCAAGAAAATGATAAATAGGCAACAAAAACCCAGTTTCTTTTTTGTACAATAAGCAACCAAACGCAATGGATGCCGAAAATAATCAAAAGAAAATTATAAAAATTGCGGAAACCTGAAGAATAATTATATACGTATTATTAGTTTCACGGTCACATTCTACTAAAAGAATGAAGTACTTTCGTTTCTTTTGAAAAACGTGTTTGCTGCTGCCACCTAGAAATACTATTTGATACAACTGATGATAATTTCTTCATTGCAGAAAACGTATTTTTTTGCACTGCCATAATTTATCTATTAAGGTGTATAGGGTTAGCTTATATTAGTTTCCATACGTAAGTAGATATTTAGTGGATGGCTCCTTTTCTTTAGTTTTAGCATTATTAGTATCGCCTGAACTTAAATTTGGAAAAACTCATGGTCCAGACGTTAAATCGTATTGCAGTTCATGAAGGGCTGATGATGAAGTGGAGCCGTGGTAATTTTTAAGAAAATGGCAATAACGACGAAACCTGTACCCAAACAAATTTTCCCGCCAAATTTCCCCAGCATTAATTTGTTTATTCAGGTTACAAGAAGTTTTGTTATTCAGGTTACAGGGTACACTTCATCATTCACTTGTATGAATTGGTGATAGCGCGAACGGTGAATATATGGTGGAATATATGGTGAATATATAATAATAATAATCTTTATTGCTCTAGGAGTTTCCCTCCTTTTGAGCAGAAAAACGAATACAGTACAATAATAATGTTTTCAATACAATAATAAGATTACAAAAATGAACTGTAAATACATCTTTAAAAAAAAAATATAACAAAAAAAAACTGTAGGCAAGCACACGAGTTCAGGGTGGCATTGAGAAATACAACAATTTTGCAATATACAGCATATAACCATGCCATTTGCAATCTATAGAACACAACAGCCACACATGACACACCTATGCAATGGTTACAATATTTAAAATACTTACACAACAACTACTCAAGCAATACATACTCATACAATATATACAACTGTAACTTTCATTAACTCACCACAATATATCACAATACCCATACAACAATTACTCAAGCAATATATAGCTATAAAACATACAACTGCAGCTACAAATTATTACTACTGCCCATCAGGCTCCAAGTTTCTTTCCGAACACCTTCAGTGATCAACCACAGTATACTACAACACTTACACAGTAATTACTTTGGTAATATATAGTCTCACATTATACAAATGCCGCTAAAAACTATTACCACTGCATAAAAGGCTCCAAAGCCTCCCTCTGAACACCCTCATCGACCCACTGCCCTTAACATGGTTTGGCAATCCATTCCAGACTTTGGAAGCTGCCACAGTGAACGACCTCTGAAATGTGGTTGTCCTAAACTGAGGGGTATACAAGAAATTTGGGTCTAGTCTAGTAACCACATTTGGAGACTTGGAGCTTGGAGGAAAGAGTTTTAGCAAATAATCAGGACTCCCATGTTTAACGAGATTGAACATGAAGCAGGCCATATTAAATTTTCTCCTTGATTTGACGTCTCCATGAATATATGGTATATATGGTGAATATATGGCGGAAATAGTTGAATCGCGCATTTTTGCAAGCAAAATTTATAAACTCCGTCTAATATTTATTTGAATAAATGCAACTGGTTACAACTTTCGCGGACTATTTCAATGATTTAAATTAATTTTCCGGGATATTTTTCACATCAAGAGTTGTTTTAAATCCGACGTTGCCCCTTCAATGCCGAAGGATTCTTCGTGGGAGATTATTCTCTGACGTAGATAATTTGTACGAGTAATCAGCATGGCAACGTGAAGGCCAAAACTATGGCTTAGATACGTGGATGATACTAATGCGATTTGGATGTATGAGCGCAATAAGCTCGAAGGAGTTTCATTGCACCTCAACGGATTCATGGAAAACAACAAATTCACGATGGAAATGGAAGCGGATGACAACCTCAAATTCCTTGGCTTATCATTGACAGAGACGATGACATCTTAGGACACCCCATTGAGGAAACCAACCAACACAAATAATTATATACACCCAAAACCGCATCATTATCTGAGAAACATTTGAAGCGTTCTCCTGTCAATAATCCACCGATCTTTTGAGTGATATTGAACATTGGGTGGAAGAACTGGAAAAAATGTGGACTATACTACTAAACAACATATGCAAAAGATGTGACATTAAGAGGAATATTCAAAAAGGTATATAGAAGCTACTCCAAGGTACACAAGGGAAAATGGCCACCAAAATGAAGCAGAAAAAGAAAGCAATATTACCATTCATCTAAGACACCAACGACGGAATCGCGCAAGTCCTCAAAAACACGCCATAAAAAACAAAAGTTAACACTAAGAGACGTGAAAAAGGAACTCCAAAAGAAAGGCTTGGAAAGCGAAGGTGTGTACCAATTTTCTTGTAATGCGTGTCACTGATGCTACATCGAATAAACAGGGAGGACTGTCAAAACCAGGATTGGAGAGTATAACACTGGAACACCAAGAACCCGGGCTTTGCAGCTGGAGCCGGAGCTGGGACTAACCCGAGCTCCAAATTTTTGCTGAAACTAGAGGTGAAGGTGGAACTGCGACGTAGAGATCATAGCAATCCTTTCGTAAAAATACTTTAAAAAAACGGTTTATCAGAGAGGTCATCAAAATACATAAGCACCCCGATAACTTTAAGTGGGACCAATAAGAGAAGCTGAGCGAGACATTGAATCCCTTGATTTCAAGAAGAACACAAACCACCCCAACCACTCTCATCCCCCACCCCTCCTATTCCTCCGAAAGGATATAGAGGAACCCATCATCAAACCCTTGTAGAAGCCTCCGGCATTGGAGGAGAAACGTCGGATTTTAATCAATGCTTGACGCGGATATTATCCCGAAGGAAATTAATTTGTGATACTTTAAAAATTAAGCTTGCACTTTTCCTTTGGCGATTAAAGGTATGTTTTTATTTACCCAAAATCTGTTAGAAATCATCATAGGACGAAGAAAAATCTGATGATGAATACGTGTTCATTTTTTATTCGCATGTTTAGTTATAAACCCTATGCTATTCTTCTCTTCTCTGGAAAATTTAAGGACGTGTAACGAATAAAAGACGGTAACCATGAAAATCGGTAATGTGATAAAGATAATTTTTACAGTGTATCCTCGCGGAATGAATCGATTTTCAGTAAAGATAAAAATATCGCTCATGACGTGAAAACTCAGTTTCAAGTGCGGAAATTCACATCAACTAATAAAAACCCATGCTGTTCCGTTTTAGCCTCAAATTACGACGAACCGAATGAATTTCGTTGGAAATAACTTAAAGTTAAATACATTTTATCCTCGTAAATGATGAATTCCATCCCTACCAGTTGTTTCTTTAAGACATCGCTGTTCTTTAAATTATTGATTTTTGTGATATCGAAACACCTGCTATGCGCATCTCTGACTACTCTCAAGACAATACCGTTCCCTAATTGTCATTGTCGTACGCCAATGTGAAATTGTGCATCCCTTGATTTAGCCGTGTATATGTGAGAAAGCATTATGAGGGAATGGTCCATAATGAAATCGGTATAGGTAATATTATTTCCCTATTAGAATTTTTGCTAGGATAAATAAATAGAATTTATAACTGAGTCTAAAACATTGTGCTTGAAGTCTTCAGAAATTCTTATTTTTAATGATTTACATTGTATTTAGTCAGCGAATTCAGATTAATATTTGGCTTAAATTATCGCTTAGTCAACGAATTATCGTAATATGGTGCTTGACTTACTTCAAAGGTAACGTACACAAACATCAACCTTCAGATAGCTTTTATAGGTTGGAATAAAAGTAAATATCCTTGAATGTTTTTTCTTTTTGTGATTCATTCCCATTGGAAATAGATTATTTTTAAGCTCGTTGAGGGAGGAGAGCGAAGGTAGGGATTTTTAATCAATTATAGTTGCCATTAGTGACGGTGGTTCTCAAGAGAGAAGATAGTGGTAAAAAAAGGCTAATGGAATGTCTGAAACATCGCCTTTTGTGAGTGAGAAACATGTGCACTTAAGATGGATGTGTGTGAAGGCTAAGGACCCTCAAGACTTGGGTTTGAAGGAGGATGTATTCATTGATGTGGTTAGCTCTGACAGGAAATGGACCCCATTTAGATTTATTGGGATCGTAATTGGAGTGGTGGATAAAAATAGCGGAAATCGAAAGATGATTAGGGGAGATGAGTAGTTGAGGGGTATCGTATATCATTGGAACGCTGGAATGTGGAAGTGGTAGGCCTAGAAGGGTGAGGAGCTCAAGGTATCTAAATGCATTAAAGGTAACCTTAGGTATTGAGTATCTTATCGATGAATTGATAAAGAAAAATTTGATTTCATCATTGAGCCTTAAGTTTCTCTCTCGGGAGCATAAGTTGAAGCACCAGTTCCTCCAATGATTTCCGTTTCATGCTAGAAATATGGCTGAAAATTATTTTATTTTCCTGCTCCGTTTTTACATTATCCTCGTCGTTATCAATTCTGTTCATTTTCGTAATTGGAAATTCCTTGTGACTTTTTCCGTAAAAACTCATTATTTTTTAGTATTCAAATTAAAGATTTCGGTAAGGCTAAGAGCACATATGCATTTTGCTTACCGATATTGAGGCGAGAACAGCTGCTGATAAAGATAATCGTGGTTTTCCGTTATGACGGAATTTAGTTTTTATGGAAAAGTTGGGGAGTAAATATTTCCATTCCATTTTTTCTGAGTTCCTTAGGGTAGGCATTAGCCAATTTATTACGTCAACCTCCCTTCAACGGCTTCATCACCACTTATTCCATTCCAGATCCATGCACACCCTTAGTTATATCTTTCATTACAAAAGACTTCAATTATAATTGGTAAGGATTTTTCCAAACGAGTCCAGTAGCAGTAACTTCCCACGGTAGAGCGTTGAGACTGTGATATAGTAAATCACACTTCAAATGAACTCAAATTTGAAGACTAGGCTGAAGTGTGGCGTTAGGTATATAGCTCCTAAACTTGGTCTCAGAGGACAGAGGATGAACGTAGATTGGAACCTTTCGGGATGTGGCCTTTGAGAAGGATAGAGATTGCAATTGATATTAAATACGGTGGAGAGGGAAGGTTTGCGGGGAAGATTCAGAGGAGGCAGATGAAGTTATTATGTGCCGTATTTAGAGGTATCTGACCGTTTAAGAGGGTGATAAGAGAGGAGAAAGCTAGAATTTGAACGGTAAGAGAGATATGTAGAGTTTAAGCTGGGATAATAAAAGTCATATTTCGTAATTCATGGCAGTATTTTCTGAAAATGGACCGATAATTTGTTGATGGGGACCAAGGCAGAAACTGTCTGAGAAACTATCAATTCAGTGCCAACTAGTTATATGATGATGCCAGTCAGGCTCACTGCTCGTATTGCCGAGGGAGCGTTGTCACTCCAGTGCAAGTGAGGATGTCTCGTGAGAAAATGGATGCAACGCATGCGCTAGCACAGGCTAATTGGGCCTATGATCAATTGTTTCACAAACTGGGTAGGTAATATTTGGTTCAAAATCTACTTATGGCCAAAATATTAAGACGCCCTCAAGATGGTAAACATTTCAGATGCATTAAATTAAATGTAGCGTTTTTACGATTGAAGCATTTCGTGTGCTGTTTTTTTCCCTTTCATTATCATTTCCCCACATTTTACTCAAAAGACTTAGTTTTAATACAATCATTTTAGCATTTTATTTAACGCTTATTCTAACCATTTTTGTCTATCCATCTGTATTTCAAATGAAGTATGCTACCATTAGTTTGGTTTTACTCGTCTTACGTATATTTAGATAATAATTCTTCTTTAGGTTAAATACTTGCCTCCTTTGCAATATGAGCTTAAGAAAATGTGTAAGTCCCTCGCAGAGAGGCATACGTTGAAGTAATGGAGACCGTGCAAACATTAGCTTGGGATTCAATTAGCGGAACATTTTAACAGCTCTCATTTTATGTTGGGTTAATTTTCAGGCTCTATTGGCTGCATTTTTCATCTTGATAATTATTTTTTCAAATATATATATTGTGTTGCATTGAAGCCAGAGTCATAATTTTTAACTGCGACGAATTTATCAGTTTTGCGGTGACCGGAATTTTCAAGTTTCAACGTGCAATGCATTTTAAAAGTGTAACTAAGAATATGTCGTTATATCTCTATCCAAAGGTTTTGCAGCCGAATCTCTTTCTTCTTCGTCTTTCCATATCCTGGCAGGTTCCTTACGTGTAGCTGTACTCTGCTTATGTGAAATTCTTCGTGTGTGCTGAAGTTTACATCCACAAGTAATATACTCCGCTACCGAGGAGCGATGGCAATTTGAAACTTTTATTTTCTGAATGTGTTCTTATTCGGAATCCATTTCTTGAAAGTTCCTCGGAATTTCCCATCCCGTTAGTTTAAACGCCTTTAGTTTCCTCTTCTCCCGCCTTACCATGCCAGGTAAATAATCGTATTTGCTGGTAAACAGATCTAAAGACCTCTACCGCAGCAAAGTCTGTCTCATTTTCCATTTGTCATGAAAATTTTTAACTCCTGTACACAAGGCTGCGAAAGTGGAACTGGAATAATTATTATTTACGTATTGCTGTCGATGAAGTTTATCAGGACCTTATTTTATTCGTAGGGCTATATCGAGAGAATGGATGAGAATCGAATATCGAAGCAGATTAATGATAGAGGGATGACAGGAAGGGATAGACCGCGAAATTCATGGGTAAAAATGGTGAAATTCAATGATGAAAGAAAGAAAGAAAACTACCTACTTCCGAAAGTAATCTCGTACATCAGCATAGTATGCCTCTGAGTGTTCATCCTGTTCGTCTATGATTTCCATTCCTTTCCCTTCCTCTCTCTCATATCCTTTCTTCACGGCCTTTAACATCCCATTGCCTCTTGCCTCCAATTAATTCCTTTCTCTTGGTTTCTGAGTCATACGGTACACGCTACATATCTTGTCATTAGTGATATTAATAATATATCCTCAATATCTCAAAAATTTTATTAATACATAATATTTTGAGTTAAAAAACACCAAAAAACGAAAAAGAGACTAAAAATTGAAGAATACAAATGTAGGCAGGCTGTCTGAACTAGTCTTAATGGCATTTTTTTATTTTTTCCAAATTTAGAGCGCTAAACCGTCCTTTTCTTGGAGAAATCCTTTGGAATGAGGCGAGATAGGCTTTCCCTTGGCCATGCAGCACAAAAGTCAGCCACGATTTTCTCTCGTGTTAAACTTCTTCACCCTCCCGTGTGAAAACATCGAGCAGGTATTAAAAAATGTTCATTTATATAGGCAAAAATATGCACCTATGCAGAGGCCCTTAAAAGTTAAAACTTCAGCGGGAGGTTCAATTGAATTCTCACCGTGCCCCAGCAAATTGTTTGCAGTAACGAATCCTGCTGATTGCGTCGAAGGTGCTGCTGCCTTTGAGAATTTTAAAAACGCCAATAGCGATTGTTCTCTAGTGATTTGTGGCTCTCCATTTGGGAATAGAAAACCAAACTTTAGCCTGGAGGGAGAGAGGGAGGGAGTGAGAGAGATGCGAGGAGAGAAATACGGTTTCCCATCCAAGAGAGAGAGGGAGGGAGGGAGAGAGAGAGAAATAGCCGCCGGACTTTCTCAAAAGGTGAGGTGGGGCCCTCGCTAGTAGAGCAATAAATACCTCGCAGGTGCGGAAGAGGGAACGGAGGGAGAGGGTGAGAGGAAGAGCAGGGAGGGACTAGGTTAGAAGCATTGAGTTGACTGGAGAGAGCGTCCCCTATGCCTCCTTTCGTCGGAATGTGAAGCCAGGGGGGGGGGGCAGCATCCTTGCGCATCTGGCCATGTTGATATTCAGTGTTATGCATCTCGACCTCGGACATGCAATAATAATAGTTTACCGAGGGTAGGTCTAAAAATCGAAATAGCTTTTCCTTGCCGACGTTTCGGAATTCGATTACTTCAATCTTCAGGGCTACAAAAACGATATGGAGGATCAACAACAAAAGCATCAACCACCATTACCTCTACAACTAAAATATATAGGTAATTCCACCGCCATTATTATCTTGGAATTACGTTTTAAAAACTACACCTTAATTGGCATGTTCTCGTCTCGCCTGATGTGAAATTCATTTCGTAAACCATGAATACCTCGTATATAGTCTTCTTTACAGCTAAGCGGGGTTCACATGGATCCGGAACGGTTGCGGAACGTGGAAATGCACTAGGAAGGGGGTTGCGGAAAGGTGGAGTGTGATTGGCTAGATGCATTTCCGCATTCCGTACCTGCTCCGTATCCATATGAACCCGGCTTTACACTAAAGTTGGTGTTGCAGAGACCGCTGCATATACATAGAAAATTTACGCTACATTTTCACATTCACTTAAAAACAAATGAGCATCTCGCTGTACATTTGACAGTTTCCTTTATGTCTGTCAATTGATATTTTATTGATATTTTCGGGCAATTAAAATGTATCATAAATGTGCACATGAAACATACTGGAATGTACACCAACATTGAAAAGTACCATATTGATATTCCCCGATAAAGCATGGACTCGTATGGTATTATCACAACGATTTTTATTCTGACCCAATAATATTTAGACGATGTCTCTCCGGCACAATCCAACTCGTATCCACGATCGAAATAAAAAGCACGGGAAATCTGAAAAAATGCATGGTTGGCATATTCAGTAGTTTAATACACGTTTGCGGAAAATAAAAACGGTACGATGCGTCAACTGCTCATAGACAATGGATTATTATGTGAAATATGCGAATGCTTGACGAACTCACATTAGACAGTAAAATGCATAAATTAATGGTCATATACGTTAAATACTCAGAGAAATAGGATTGATATTAGTGAATTACCCAGTTATTCGCACAATAGATGTTATTTACGAACTTCATAATCTTTATATTACCCAAACAGCACAAACTATACAAAATCGGTATGAATTCTGAGTATTACACGTGATTTATCTCGTCGAAAAACTGATCCTATACGTGTCAAACTGGTGGAAACGGGGTGTATATTTGGTCTATTTACCGATGTTTCTCTTGTAAACACGTATATTGAATAATCATATGTGCAAATAGTTTTAAATCTACCTAAAAAAACAAATGACTGAACATATGAACGTATCGGTAATATATTGCGTGAGAAAGTGGAAATTATTCTATGTAGTCAATACAAATATGCATGGGTAACACACGCCGAGTTCGATATTTGAAATATACCAGTTGTAGCCTTACACGACATTTAGACCAAAAACATGAGTTGACTTTGCAACCCTTTGCTGTTTGGGCACGCGCGTTAACTCAGGGGTAAGAAGAAGGGGGAATCGAGGGGCCTCAGTCAATTAGGTTGAAATACACCTGAGGAAGCGCTGCTGGTCCCATGCACGTAATAGGAAAGCCACAGGACAGCAGGGATGCATAGCATATGAAAAAGGTCACGCCTACTTGAGCGAAACATTGAAATCTTTCTGGGTTTTAGAAGTAATTTAACCCACTCAATTCCGGGTGAAAAATTAGCCCGGAACTTAAATTATTATCAAGGTAATCTACCGATTGCACTAGCTTTAAATGGGAGAGAATAAAAATCCTCTAGGTTTAAGGGCGTAGTCCCCTATCCCCTTGCATAATTTCTTTCTTCATCTCAGCATACCTACGTCCTACCTCTCGTCTTCCCACCCGTATAGCTTATTCTCTTTCTTCTCCTTCCCCTCATGCCGTACATCCTCTTACACCTCTTACTCGGCCTTCGGCATCCTTTCACCTCTCATTACCTGTTCAAGCCTCCTGCTCTGCTTCCTACTAATCTTCTCCAGAAGTTTCCTATCCTCACCCACCTTGTCAAGCACTTCCTCGTTTGTCCTCCTATCCGTCCACCACACTTTCTCCATTCTCCTCCACGCCTGCATCACCAATGCCTGCGCTCTATTTTCGTCCTATTATCTCAGAGCCCACGTGTATACCTGTTAAATGTTAATATTTATTATTCTATTATTGTCCTGTAATTCAGGAGGCCGTACCGGATTTTGTGGTCTGTCGCTAAAGGATGATGAAAACCTCTGACTTTTACGATGTCTTTGAAAAGGTTTTCAGCGTTGTAATGTTCTAGGAGGACCTTTCGGATGTATTGCTTGATTGATGAAACTGTTGTTTAAGTATACTATTTTGAGGTTTTAATTTCGTTCGAAGGAATGAAGTCCTCTCCAAGGTTTCTCAGGAAGATTTAATTCGCGAAATTAACTAAATCCAAAGGAAATCCGCACGCTTGATTCAAAAATTCAACGAGCGTACAGAAAGTATCACACAGTTGATGGAAGGATTAGATTGTGAGCCTTTAGATACTCGGAAGACCACATGCTAGGCTTAGATTACTTGAAAAACTCCCAATCAGGCGAGTTTCAGTACGACACCGAGGATATTATTTTATCCCCGTGCTATATCTCTGGAAACTGATAGAAGCGATAAAATAAGTGAGTTACTTTGCCAAACGAACAGGTACAAACATTCCTTCTTTCCACGTACCATTAGTGATTATAAAAAAAACAGCGTGACACTACCATGAGGCACATAGTTAACTCACAATTCACTTATGTCCTCTCCCCCTCCTTTGTCCTATTTCCCCCCTTTCCTTTGCTGATGTCCTAACACCCCCTGCCACACGACTCTGCGGTAGCTCACAGGATATTATGTATATGTAAGGCAACGAAAGTTGATAAAGCAATATGGAGGACTTAGAAAATAGGGAAATCCCGTAGATGGTGTCTCAGTGTATTTCAACTTCCCTGGCCTCACTAGATGGCAGTCTGGTGGTATAAGACACGGACGGATAGCATGGTCGTGAGTTTATCCTTTTTTAAAGGGGACTCGAAATCCGAAGCATTTAGGATGATGTCGACCGTGCGATGGATTCTCATCTCTCGTAGGATCCAGCGAGATGGCACGCCTAGATAAATTTCGAGATCAAATGGGACGCCGCCTCAAGAGGGCGGGTCGTGTCCCGGCGGAACGATGAAAGTGGACGGCTTGCCCTGCCAACCGATTTGGAAGATTTCGGACCGAGTGCGGAAGGTCACATCACCTTTCCCCGTCTCCAGGTATCGGCGGTTTTTAAGGTCCGGCTGTTGTTCAGCGGAACACTTATATCTCCTACTCCCCTCTGACACTTCTCAACCCTTGATGCCCTATCTTCTTCATCGTATTGATTTCTGCCAGTTTGTAGGTTCTTTGCACCGGCGTTACTGCAGATTTTCAGTTTTCTGTCCGTATAGTGCTTGACGATGTCAGGTCATTGGAAGAGTCTTTCTTTCACCTGTTCCCCCTCTATTATACCTGGTCGGTTGGCTGGTTAAATGGGGAGGCGTACGATAGCTAAGGTCATTTGCGTCATGAAGGATAGGCAGGTTGGTAGGTAAAGGATTTCATGGGGAGTGGAGGAAGAATGGAGGAAAACTCGGCATCGGCATTAGTCTACTCGTAACGAAAAGCGCTGAGGGGACCACATATTAACGTCCCTCCGATGGGCAGAGTAATCAACTTGGAATGCTTTCCGCGCAACATCCATGTAGGGTTAACGTGAGCGAAGTTACTTTGTGGAGTCATGACATAGTTAAAGAATGAATCACTTGGTAATCTTCCACACTGTCTTAATACAACTGACAGGTTTTGATGTTAAATCATTAGTAGTATTTGAACTTTGATGATGATGTTTTAACATCGAAACCGGTCAGTTGTATCTAAAATAGTGTGCAGGATTACGTAATACCACAACCATACCACAACCAAATATTTTGTCTGTTTTGTGTACAACAGAAATGGAGTTAAATATAATGGCGTTTTTGTCAAAAGTTGTGGTTCCTATAAACTATTGTACAAAGAAACTTACAAATAGCTGTAAATATTATGAACCATGCCAGGGTGTTTGTTATCGTATTGTATTTTAGAGTTATTAAGTAACGTGTGTGCCAGTTGGTTTGATTTGTTTTTGGACATGTTCTTCATGGTATGTCGGTTATTCTTCTTTATGATAGCCCTGAAGAAGATTTAAAATTAAATCGTAACCCTGTGTGAATTACTTACCAATATCCTCAATAACAAACCTTTGTAATGGATTATCATAAATATTCGCAAAATCTAATGCTGTAATAAATTGTTATAAATATTCGCGACGAATCTTACGAATGTTTTTCATGATTTCTCACTTTATGTCCCCCTTGCGAAATCCGAAGCAGGGTTCCTTTTCATACACCCCGTTGTCCATCTGTGACTCAAAGATACCCCACTTGCCGACTGCTACACAGCTTTTATTTGTTTTTGTTACTGATTTAATCGATATATTTGTATTTATTACTTCTTTCGCTTCCTTCATCCATAGACTTCACACCCCTCGGTATCTACATGACGGTGCAAATTGCATAACATTTTTTTTCTTTTCTAACGTTCTCCAATCTCGTAAATACCGTGCAGAGTGCTGAACCTACTGCGTAAGTTTTGGGCACATATGATCCAAATTACGCTAATTTGTATTTTGTTTGTTGTATCATTATTTATTCCCTTTTTCAAGTATAAACAGCATAAAAGTAAAGTCGGCCGTGCTTGAATTACTTGTTGAATAAATAGTTCTGGGTTTTTTATTGTTCTGTTGACAGATATTATCTCCCAACCTTTTGGCTGTCTCTCCTGATAAACGGCCTCGTGGTGAATCGTGATGAAGTGCGCATGAGCATATTGATTTTTTAGTAATGCTTCTCGTAGATATCTCCCTTAGGGGTGAATAAAGAAAGTACTGGGAAATCTAGGAGTCGTTGATCCTGTCAGGCCGAGGGTAAGTGCCAGTTATAATGATGAAATGAGAAAATAGTACTTATTCAAACGGGAAACTCGAGTTGTTTTCATTTAATTTAAAATGTTGTGTTTTTAATGCACGAATGTTTATTTTTTTGAAAAATCAGATATCTTTCGCTAGTGCATGCATAATCTATGAGATTGCTCTGTAGTTCGTCTGAAGTCCATCATGTAAAACTCCAGTATGTTTCAGGAAATCCGTTTTTTAAGCATCTTTTTGGAATATAGAAATACTCGCTCTCCATAAACCCATAAAAGCCTTGTGCTGGACTTGGTGAATATTATTCCTCTGCATATCTTCTTGTCCCGTTCACGTTTTCACTTTCTCTTCTACAACTTTTCCCCATTACCTAACATTCTCTTTTCATTAACAGCTTGGTTTCTACTTCTACCCTTCAATATTTTTATACACCTCTAATTGTTCTCTTTATCCATCAATATTTCCTTTATTTTTTAACTATGTCATGAACTTATTTCTTTGTGTTCGTTTTTTTCGAACTAATTTTCTCCATATTTTTCCAAGTCCAAATCTCAAGTGCCACCAATTCAAGCCACTCAATCAAGAGATGATGTGGTATAGTGCAACATTGCACCTCACGTTTGGTCTTCAATGTTTTTCACTCTCACAATTAATATTTTCCAAAAAATTTATTTTGCTAATGTAATATTCTCCCTACATCTGGCCTGCTATGCCCATCTCACAATCAGTCCGAATCATGACTGTTTGAATCCTTTGATTCGTCCTGAATACCGCTCATACATTGTTTAGATACATACATTTGGCAGCTTATTCCCACCCGCTTTCAAGATCTACATTACCCTTTCAAGGTCTACCTTATCTTCATATTTAATGCTCTTCGTTTTCTTCTGATATACCTACGCTATTGTATCTTGAATGTTTCTGTAATCCTCTCAAAAATAACGGCTGCTCCTCCAGAAAGGAATCTTTACATTCATTTTAGTTATTTTCACTTATTTAAAAAAATACTTATTTCCCGAAAATCTATGTGGGTTTAAGCAGGCAGGATCACGACTTCTTGGGCCAAAACAAATAAGAAATTTCTCCCCTTGATTTCATCCACTGCTGTCGCTGATGGATTTTCCTAACCTCAACCCTGTGAATGTTTAAAGTAACTCGCAAAAATTGCTGATTTTTATTCAAATTAAGTCTTATAGTTAAATAACTTTCCCCGGTGAGCTGCTGCACCTTTTTCCCCTAACTCCTCTTTGCCTCCGAAATCTGTATCTTAATTTGCTTATAACTCAAAAACGTGTGGAAAGAAGAATGCTGTTTTCGTAGTAAGGCAAACTAGAGCGTGCTTTTTTTCCTTCATAGCTTCAAACATGCATATCCTCCTCCCTCTCCCATGTTTAATCCTACATTTTTCCCTTTATTGCCCTCTTCAGCATGACGTTACTCCTCGGTATGCCCTTCAGTCAATGTTGCTGCCTCCTGCTTTCTCCAAGCAGCCTCCATTCCTCTAACATTCGTCTTTGTTTTCTTTTATAAATAGCTTACTCTTTCCATCTTTCTCTACTAACTAAGATTTGACTTTTTTATGTATCTTCTCCATTTCCCTTCACCAGACCCCATATCTTCGTAAATACTTCGTTTGGTAGTGCAATAATATGCCCTATCTCCATATAACTAAACCCACTCTCACCTATTAATCCCACCTCGAAAGAAATAACTTTTAATATGCTGCTCTGCTTCCTTTTCCTTCAATATCCTCATCTATGGGTTAACTTTGAGCAGTAAATATATCAGGTGCTTTCTTGGTTTATTCTCATGATGAACTCATCAAGTGATATCCACCCTCGCACTCCACATTGGAGAATGTTACCTGGTGATCCCGAGAAGTGTTCATTCATCTTGACTCAGAGTGTTCGCCTGCGCTCTCTAGTAATGCTTATGTTCACTTCGGTAGTCGTTGGATTCGTTCTCCATTCTCCCTATATTTATCCTTCATGCTGCCTTTTCTCCGTTACACCATTGCTTTCTATCTAGATATCAAAGGCATAGAGGCTTCTTAATTCCTGGTAGTTTGTATTTTCACTAATATCTGGTCCTACTACTCATGGTTTCAATTTTATTCCAATTAGTTTTCTCTCTGCTATAACGCTTTTCTGTATCCAATTTAGGAAGCGTGCGGTTTGCTTACGAGATTCATTAATGCTTTTCAGTGAATAAGGCACTGATGAAAATGAAATTTAAGCATTATCCAACAAAATATTTGCCACCCTATCGGTGAATGTTTTATTATATAAATAGGATTTATTAGCTAAAATATAAAAAGATCGTTTTACTATTCCTTGCTTATGCGTGAAAACTTATTTTGGAAGACTCTCCTTAAGTTTGCTTTTAATTTACTTTTAAATAATAGCCAGAAGCCACTTTTCTTCTGTAAAATAGTGGAAATCGAAAAAAATATTTCAATTTATTCTCTACCCGTATCTCCTGAGCTCTTTCCTCCTCATTCTTTTCTTAAGTTGTCGCTCTTAGACAAATAAAGAAAATTATTTTGGATAAATGATATTTTGTAAAAACAGCAAGAATGTTTCTATGCAGATATGCATGATTTTTTAGTTTGTTGGAATTCCTTTTTTAAGGGTGAATAAGTGAACAAATTTTTATATTCAAACGGGTTTACATAAGTTATGATTCTCATGGCTTGCGTGTAGGCGTTAAAATTAAGTTGAGCTTTATCTTTATTTGGCCATGAGTTATTTTTTTAAGTTTGCCATAGTTCAACGAGCTTTTTGTCAAAAGTCATTCATGAAATTGTAGAGGTGTTGTTAACAAGCGAGTGCTGAAATGCAAAATTCAGTGATATTATTGTCTGAACGCAAATTTCTGACACCCAACTTCTGGACAGACTTCGATGAAATTACTAATTCCTTTTAGTGAAATAGGGGTTACTTATAACTTTGAGAAGTTACTCTCCGTGGAATGGGAGGTTGATAGTTGACTCCAGAAAGAGGGTGCTCGGGAAAATTTGGTATGATGTTGAATTAGTCAAGCGTGGAAGTAAGGTAGCATATGGAAGCTTGCAAGGTAGCAGCCACAGAGGAAAGGTGAAGTAAAAGGTGAAGGTGGAAATGTGGAGTAATCGAAGAAGGATTAAGATCAAATTGAAGGAGAAATCACTCATGAAGAAGATCGATTAAGAGCTGGGGATAAAAAATACGTATATTCATAGCATTGAGAAGTAGAAGACACGTATTAAATGGAATAAATTCTGAGGCATAGCAGCCTCTTGCTAACTATAAGGGAAGATGCAAGGAATAGGAATAGTTATCGAGGAAGATGGAATACGTGAAGTAAGTTATGAATGATGTCAGTTTAATATTTAATTAGAAATTATAGAGGATCGAAGCTGTTTACCGAAAAAAACGCAACAGCTAAGCTTCGGATCAATGCCATTTGATGATGATGTTGCATTTATGTTATATGCATTACCATTAGGAAGAAATAGGTATATTTTGAGTCAGGGTTAACATCCTCCTCAAGTAGGCATAGCTATTCCACTCCCAGGTGTCATTTTACAGGTTCCCATCGTCACTTGACTTCCGGAAACCGTGTTTTCTTTCCGGGTTATTCTGAGAGCTCAGGAGAATCTCGGCAATCCCGCGAGCAGTTATGATATTTGTGCTGGGGACCAACCTGCTACCACAACGGCCATTTTCTGCTCATCTCTTTCTCTTCCTCCATTTATTTCCGTTTATCTCTTTCTCCCTATCTATATCTGGCGGCCCTCCGACCCAAAGGGCTGCGGTTCAAGTTCTTTGTCTCCAGCGACGAAATGACATTTATTCCCTCCACCGGAACAATGGAGAGGCCGTCTTGCGCAAGCCACTTCGTCACAGTCACACGTCATCGGCGAGAGGGCTTCGTTCAAGGAGGCCACTCGCTAGCACGTAGTGGCATGCCTTGAAGCGGTGAGCCATCCAGGATTTCACCAGCGACCATAGGAATAACGGTGGGGTTCCTCGAGTCCCATGCGGAAATTGAAGTTCTCCGTGAAATAGAAGACTTTTTTCTGTCGAAGAAGGTGCATTTATTCAAGCCAAGCAATCAGGTTATGTCATAGAATCCTAGAATATTGCACCTAGTAATCATGATGAATGAAACACCTTGGATCTTCCACAGATTCATTTACATATATGGCACGACGCATTCTACCACTCCGCAGCATAATTATGTGCAAGGTTCTTTGGTTTAGGTCGTAGATTTATAGCCCTAGACCAAAGTGTTAGGAGGGAGGAGGCGATCGGTCTAGGACTATATATATACTATTTTTAGGGCTATTTTTTAATTGAAAAAAGAAACTGCGAGAATCTTCATGCCAAAATTAACAGAATACATTTTGTAAAATTGCTAATAACAGTAATGGTAGTGTTTTTAACGGTTAGTGCATTCCTCATGTTGACTCACCCCCTGCCACACCCTTTTGAGGTGGCTTGTAGGGTGCCAAGTAGATGCAGGAGATGGAGAAACTTCCGTCATTATTCCGTCATTGTCGAGGCTTGAAAATTCTGAGGCCTTCGTGAATAGGGCACGAGGGCTGACCAGGCAGCGGCGTGATGAACTCGTAGATGATGACCATCCCCACGGCGCGCTTCCAGGCGCTATCTTCTCAAGCCCCGGGGAAAAGTTGAATCGTTCGGGATGCATGCATTCGAATAGAGGGAATGGTGGCCGAAATTCCAGCGTCCGCGTCCACAGCTCCGTTACCAAACTCTCGCATGTACACCTCGATTTTGTTCGCGTCATTGCCTACCCGGGTGACGCAAGCAGACACGCTTTCCGATTTCAAGGGGAAGACCAAGGGGGGCGGAGTGTGGCCGCGTTTACAGTTCCCCCAGCCTTGCGCCGTCATGAGCTTTCGAGCCGTTGCTGTCGAACCTTGGCCTGCCGCAAGAATCATCAGTGTTCCACCCGTCACCTGACTCACCCCGCAGTGACATCCGGAGCTGCGCATTGCAGACTCTATCCACCTGATATCCTAAAAATCGATCATCCCCAAAAATGAGGATAGCGGCTTTGACGTTTGATTCTCTCATCTTTATGCGATGTATGGCCAGTTGATCCAGGTTAGATTTCTGACCGACGCGCGTTTTTTTTATCCAGCCTCTTTGGTTCAGGGGTAATAGAGCAGTGATGAGTTGGACTAATTATATGACTCCGTGGCGCAAAGGTAGCGTGCCGGACTTCAGATCAGAGGGTTGCGTGTTCAAAGAACGTTGGGGTCATAGATTTTTTTAAGCCGGCCTCGATGGTGACGGAGTAACAACCTCGTCTGTCTATCCTGAGGTCGCGGGTTCGAATCACGTCAGGGTGGAATGTTCACCGCTCAGTGTATGGGTGTTTATGTGATGGCAAATTGAGTTTAACGGAAGAGGTCTGTTAAGATGTACCCTTCATTAAGACGGATAATGAAAATTCTCTCATTCTTCCCCTACGCCGCGCCGTATCCCGCGTGCCACCAAAAAGGACGTAATTAACTCTCTACTACCCAATATTTTTAGCAAGTAGGTATATTCATTTATTCATTACACTGATATTTATTTAGAAAAATAATTTCAATGAAAACTTTATCAATCTTTTTTGGAAAGGTTTTTCTTATAATCGCGTGTGTATGAATATTAATATGCTTGGTGGGAATGGAAGAGACGAAATTAACAGGTAGCATTTGAAAGTACTTATGAGATAAAATGATAAAGGGTGCATAGTTTGTGAATGTGGAAACGGATCTGCGAGATATGTGAATTACTTTGGAGCAAATGAAGACAAGTGATGTATCCTGGAGCAAATTCGCAGGTTTTTGGACCTTAAGGAAGAAAAATCGAGGACAGGACAGAAATGAACAGGGGGTAGGAAAAGGGAACACAGATCTGATATGCATATATAAATAAAGATATCTTGAGATATGGAACGTTGCTCTTATGCTTGCAATTTAGATGAGGAATGCCAGTTGTTAATAATGTGTGGAAATGAGACCAAAAGTGACCTTATACTAGAAGGACTCAGAATCCTTGTACTTCGATAATATCAAAGTTGCGGTGTCAGAGCCTCGAAAAATTCAAATTTTGAGGTATTACCATCGGTATTTCTCGATACTGTAACGTCGTCGTCATTGCCCTGGTTCAAAAATGTCTAGTATTGTAGAATGAACTCACCACATTGTAGTTTAATTTAACTGTAAACGTTAATATAAAAATATGTAACTAAGGGTATTATTTTGAGACGCATTGCTAAGAAATGGCTGTGGTGGAAGACATACTTTCCCTTTACGTGGATGGGGAATGTACCAAGTTTAAAAACCTCCATTTTATTTTTGAATTTGTAATTTTAGTGTGACAAACCTAGCACAACTTTGGTTGATCTCTTTTCACGTCAGAACTTGGCTTAAGAAAAGTATCAAATTTTCATCTGATTCAATTTTTATGAACAAGTATCTATCGATGGAGTAATGTGGGAATTTGATCTAGTTTCCTCCCGAACTATACATTTCGGATTAGTTTCCAATGGGGAATAATTTGTAATTGAGCAAAAGAATTCCAAAAAAAACATTGTGAAGAATGCATATTAATACTTAAGTAACCAGTGGAAAAATTTCGTTTCATATGCCTACTTCTTACTTATATGTTTAGTTAATTGATTGCGTCGTCCACTTATATTAGTATTAGGTAGCCTAAAGTGTCCTTTTCTTTTGGTGACAAGCTTATTTCCTCTGTTGCCGTGCTGTATGGAGGCCAGGGCAAGTTTTTCTAAATTTTGAGGTAATTTTTTTTGTGGTTCACTCATAACTCCTGAAATATGTCTTCCAACGTCATCCAGAAGTTTACGATTTTAAAATAATCCATATTTATATTCCCTCAACTCTAAAAGAAAACTGCTTATTGGCCATTGCAGATGGTCTCTGGTTCTCAGCACGGTTGCGATAACGTGCCCCGTATGTGGGGCATATTGTCTGAGGTAGTAAGAAGAGGTCATTTATGAATTGAATTCCTTAAAAAATTCAGATCACGTGGGTTTCAGGGTGACACGGAGAATATTATTTTAATTTCACATCATATCTCATTAACTCATAGAAGCGAAAAAATAAGTCACATACAATCTCAAGGGTATAGGTACAAAAATACGTTCTTCCTAACGCACCATAACTAGCTATAACAAAAACAGGGCGAGGCGCTAAGACTTAGCTACCGCTAAGACTGTTAGCTTACTATAGATTTCGTCCTCTTCCGATTCCTGGTCCCTCCATTTTAATGGCTGCCTGCACACGCCCTTGCGGAGGCTCGCTGTGTAATGTGTCGACGATATGAAAGTAATCAACCGGTTAAAGGAAGGTTTAATTGAAAGCCAGAGAAAGTCTTCCAAATATTTGCTCGTGCAGGGCCCTATCTACCTCTAGCATTTCTTCCTTCACCTCCGCGCACGTCCTACCCTTCTTCATTCCGTCCATAAAACCTATTCCCTTTCTTCCCCTTCCCCGCTTTCTCAACACCCTTCCCTCTATCACGGCATTGAGCAAACCACCGCCAGCCCCCTTCCAGCCACCTACCCTGCCTCTTCCTAATCTCGCCTTTAAGTTTCCCTTCCTCACACACCATAACAAGCACTTCCTCGTTTGTCTTCCTTTCCGTCCACCGCATTCTTTCCATTCTCCTCCACACTCACATCTCGAACGCCTGCAGCCTATCCTCATCCTCCTTTCACAGAGTCCACTTTTCTGCCGCATACAACTCCATACCATGCTCTTCACCAGCCTTTTCTTTATATCCTTACCCAAGGTCCCGTCATCAGATCCCTTCTGTTACTTAAAGCTTCCTACGCTAAAGCTATTCTCCTCCTAATGTCTTTGCTGTAGGTGTAAATGGAAGTTTGAAAGAGATTTAGCGGTTGAAAAAAGTGTGTGCCATGTTAATTTTTCATTTAGTTACAATTAAATATCATTCTAACATTGTTTGCGCGTACCTATATATGCACATTATTTTTTTAATGCCAAGTTATAGGACAAAACGAAAAATTTTGTTATTGCATAGCACTGTCGCATTCATCCCTTGCGTATTTTTCATTTTAATTTGAACCAAATTTCACATTTCGGGCTAATCAATAACGGAGAGGTAGACATAAAGAAACGATATGATTTTATTATCCTAATAAAAATCTTCTAAATGCTATAAATATAGGCGTTAATCCATTGAAGTTTACATGACTCTCTTCATGGTTTTAGATTGAAATATGATAAGTATGTTCTCAATAAATCACTTCACTGCTAGTTTGTATGGTGTAGCCTGGAGGATAATGTATACTCTCTCGATGATTCCTCGAGATGCTTTCATTGCCGATGACATTTATTTCAATCGGTGGTTTTTCCTTGGCCTTTATATGGGTGGCGCCGCGCGGCAAAAGCAGATGGAGATGAAATCAAGTCGTTCTGTCCTTGGGATATCTTTTTTAAGATCAAGGTGTTAACGTTGCGCAAAGAGTCACTCCTAGCAGCTTTCCTCGCTAATTTCCTCTGACTCTCGGTGATGAACGGGGCCAATAAAAAACTTGCCTCCCTTTGTCGATGGATGTGTTTGCTTTATGTAGGCGCCTAAATTTCGGATAACTCTCTTCCCTATGACATGCAAATTTTTAGAAAACCCTCAAATAAGGGGTGACGGTTCGAATCCTAGTGTTTTCATAGATAATGGCCACGCTTTGGTGTCCCCTACGATGCTTTTGACGAGTTGTAAACGGCACCAACCTCTGAAAATAGAGGCTGAGGTGGGTAGAACATTGCTATTTTAGCAGAACAGCCGCAATTCGTGAGAGAACTACTTTTGCTGTTTCAAATGGTGATAGCGCATTTCATATTTAACGTTCAAGTTAACTTACGTGCGTTAAATTACCCTGGACCCACTGTAGTGTAGGTGGTATGGCGGCCATAGTAGGCTGCATTAACACACACTATAGGTGGTACTTGGTAGAGCTTTGAGCCCCTGAACGGAGGATCCTAAGGTGGTATCGATGAATGTGTGTGTGGTTGATGTGCAATAGAAATCTATCCCTAAGTGGTAATATTCAAATCCCCTTGAGCTTGCGAAATTTTATCAAAAATTGACCCTCTACAAAAAGATCGAGGAGACTACGATTTATATACGGCTACAGCTACTGTTTACATGGAGCAATATTGAATACAATTTAAGCCTCTCGATAATATATTTCTCATTATTATTCTTATCCTCCATGAATGTGAAGATATATAGACAATAGGTTCTGACCTTTCAGACATGTTACACTATGATAGGTCGTCCTTCATCTACAATACCGACCAGAACTAACAATTTAATTTTGGTTGATTTGCATATCCGATCCTCTTCCACCATCTCGTTTTACGACGCATGGTATTTTTATTTGATTTAATCGTGTCGAAATGGAATTTGCGCTTAAATTACTATTTTTTGTCGTAACCTCATCAGTATTGTTTGAGCTGATATCCCACGGTCCAAAAATTGAACACAATATCGTACAATTTTTGTCTGAATAATTTTGACCAAATTTTTGCATTCAAATAAGTAGTTTTACTTTCTCATGGTGCACGTTTTGGTCCACCAGCGTTGGAAAAAAATTATATAAGAAAAATCGGTAAAAAAAATGAAAGTGGGAACTGTGGGTATTGACGTAGCTGTGGTGATAGCAATTTTTAAATCCATCGATCAAGCTGTGTAGCACTGTACCTACTTCAAAGACACTGTAAACTTCTGAAATTCAGTTTATTTTCTTACATCATGAGATATCACAAAATTAAGTGTTTTACTATCAAATTCTATGTATTACTACTATTTTTAGGATTTAAAAAGGAAGCGAAATTAATTCACGGTGGACCTGGACATGGTCTGCAAGTGGGAATGAACAGTGTGGGTAGGATAGTGCTCAATGTGCATGAGAACGATTTAATGTTGTGGATTAATGTGTTTATTCGTACTGAAGTAAAATCTACAACGTATAATTCAACCAAACTTTTTCTCTGCGCGACGGGTTTTTTCTTATCGGTGTCATCATCAAGTACAAATTTTAAAATAGCTCCATTGAGTTATAATTTTTAATTAAATTCGATGAATTTGTCCTCAACAGAAATAAATAATAAAACGATATTATCTTCCCAATGATACAAAAATATGAGCTACTCACCGCATTAATTTTCTAGATATTTGCTAAATAAATGTGTAAGCCGTTTTCAATGGGATGTGGTACGGCTTTGCGCTCGGATTATTAAAATAACGAAGTTCTAACGCGCAGATTCCCTTTCGGGGTAGGCATTATCGAAAGAACTTATTTCTCGGCGTTAAGCATTAAAACAATTGCTTCGATTTAAACAATTTCTCCATACTGACCTTTTCCTTGTGTACCTCCTTCACTTCTTCCACATTCACGCACTGCTTCATACTCGTCCTTCTTTTCTTAAGATGCCCACTATTCCTCCTCTTAAGAGTGTCTTCTACATATTAACCCTTGACTTTCTCGGTCTATTCCTTCCTCTCACCTCTTTCACTCTGCTCATAAGTCTTCCCTATTATCTGAGTTTTTGATTATTCGAGGTGGCCTTAGTCCTCATTATCTTGGATAATCAAGACTGCACTGTAATAATAATAACAATGTCGTCCTTATTTTAGAGCGAATTTAGGTCTTCATAGACCTTTCTTACAATTAACTCGTTTATTACACTCATTAACACCCATTCCCTAAGTGGAGAAAGACCCACTCAGGCGGAACTCGAACCCGCGAGACTTTCGGGTTTGCAAGCGAGGCTGATACCCCCTCGTATAGTGATAGCGGAACATGGTGGCAGTTACACAGAACATCCTTTTCAATGCTTGAGTCCATTTTCTATGAACTGGCTCCACTCGTTCGACGTAAGATATTCGCGTTTGACGATCAGGGTTCCCAAGGTCGCATACTTTTGTTGTCAGCTTCTGAATGCTTACTCTGTAATTCACATAATATGAAGTGCTCTCTCTCTCTCTCTGGCTCTAATCTAACTGTTCAGATGGTTTCCTCCGATGGGTTGCGAACAATTTCTGAGTATTTTGATCCTGGACTGTTCGGATCGTAAAATTTGTCGTGAAACGTACTGCTGGCACTTTCCAGCCCTCTAAAGTTTTAGAACAAAATTTAAGTGCATCAGTTTATGTGATGGAACTCACTATACAGGCAATAATGGCAATGGTACAAAAATTATATTTTTTCCATGATTAAAGTATGTTGCGACTAGTTTTCGGCGCGGTATTCGAATATTTGACGAAATTATATTGAAATATGTTTTTTTCGAATATTGGATTTTGGGTGACACCTCGATATTTATTAGGAACAATTATAATGATAAAAATGTATTATTTCGTGTTTAGAAGAAAATTTATGCATATGTAATCGAATTATTACGAAATATATTTACTGGCAACAACCGCCTTCCTGACCCAGTGAGAAACTCGAGAAAATCTCTTCATCTTTGTTCGCCGGGAAAACATCAAATATTTCATAATTATTTATCTGCTTAGCTATAGAACGCAGGATATTTTAGAACTAGAATTGCGGTGGGGGTCATTTTAGCCATTATTCGTTTTCTATTTTTTTCAAAGCTGACTTCGGTAGTCATGTTATTTTTGGCATCCTCCGGTACATTCCCTTATGTCTGAGGAAAATTGAATCCCTTGCGTTCCCAGGATCTTGACAATCCATGCGATTTTTTAAAATTTCCGTTTCTTCCTGTGAACGAAAAAATATCAAGAAGGTTGCATATGCCTTTTAATTGAAAATTGTGAATGTATACAATTTTCCATTGCGACAAAATTATGAAAAAAACTTATTTAGTATGTCTTAGGTGGTCTTTCGATGTCAACTTTATGTGGTGCTCTTTCGATGTTTATGCGTTTGTTGAACCTCCATAGGTTAATCGTGGTTTATATATCAGTGCGACATTATCGCACAGCCACCCATTGGTGGAAAAGTATTCGATTTCTGTGTTTAGGTGCCCGACTCCTAAGGTTCTGTGGCAATATCCAACCTAATACCCATATTCAAAGACGAAAGAAAACATCATGCCCGAGGATGGATTCTGATCTGTCACCTATAGGTTACCATAACGACGCTTTGGCATATTAGATAATGCAGCAAATTTAACTACGGCAGCTTTACAATAAATCCCGATCAGTTGGTTTCATATTTTAACCCTTTGAGTAGTACAAACGTCCATTTACATCCTCGTGCTTCCCGGCTATCGATCATACGATCATACGTGTACGTGTTTGATTCGTAGACTGCGCACTCAATCAGATATTTAAACACCCACTGGCGTATTGTGCCATTTACAGGGTTATTGAGGGTAGCAACGACGAAGAAATCCTGCAAAACGATTGAAATGCTTTTGAGCACTGGGGAAAAACAAGTGGAATGATCATAAATATAAAAAACAAATCTCATAAGGTTTGATAGGACACAAAAACTGGTAGAAAGCAAATATTCGCTTGGGGGTCATTCACTTGAGAAAGAAAAAAATTGTAAATACTTAGGAGTTACTTTGACATCTGATTTAAACTGGGGACCGTAGGTGGATAGAGTCGCAACGAAGGCGTCCAAGATTTTTAATTTTGTTATGCGGATATTGAGGGAAAGCACGCGCGACACAAAAGAGTTCGCATATAAGACACTTAAGCGTCTCATTCTAGAGTATGGGGCCGCGGTCTGGGACCCACATCTTTCAGGGCAGATAAAAACCATAGAAAAGGTCCAAAGGAGGGCGGCAAGGTTTGTAATGGGAAATTATAGATAATAGAGAAGCCAGTGTTAGTGCAATGATCACTAAATTAGGCTGGGAATCGCTGAGAGAGAGAAGGAATTTCTCGAGGCTGAAGGCCATGCATAAAGCATATGTTGGGGAAACTGCCTGGGTGTATATCACAGGGAGGCTAAGATATCCGGCTTACTTCTTTAGGATGGACCATGGGTACAAAATCGAGTCCCCCAAACAGAGAACTAACGGGGGGAAATTCTCTTTCTTGAACAGAGGGGTGGAAGCATGGAATGGATTAGGAGCAAATGTTTTAAATCCATTCCCGAATATTGTCAGGTGCTTCAAACAAAGACTCTAATCCATGTGTGTTTGTATTGTTTTTTTTTAATGAATATGTATTATCTAATACCTCTATATGTATTTTTAAGTTACCACCTGACCATAGGGTCAACTTGTAACTGTATTATCTATAATAATAATATTTACGCTGCTGGACGTGGCTGCGATTACTGCCCAACCCCTCTCGAGTCTCCGGCCATTATGACGGCAATGAAACCTGATGTTTCCCGGGGACTCGGAGGGAAGTGTTACAACTGTAACATAATATGATAAAAGTATTTTCCCTCCATTGGATTGTAATTGTGCCCTTTCTCAGCGTTTTCCCGGGCTATTGAGTGCAGGGTGGACTTGAGTAGAGCACTAAAAGGCCAAAATGTTCTTTGAGACACCAATCTGACATTTGCACACATGTTAAGAAGGCTTTAAATGTTGCTGATACTATTGGAAAAAGTGTCATATTTACAATCGCCAATAGATGATGGGAGCAGTTCAAGGGTGAAACTTAGCAGTATTGATGTACAGACACGCCTCGCTTTCAAAAGCACTGTATCATGTGCCTTCCCTGGATGCGGGTTAGCTGTATTTGCTGCATAAAGATTTTCTGAATTATGGACTGTCATTCATCCCATTCATTTCTCCCATTCATTTCTCCCATTCATTTAATTAAATTTTATTACCATTGAAATTCATTTTATTTTATTATCATTAAAATAAAAGAAAATTTTATTTATTTATATTTTTTGTTGTACTTTTTGCTGTCAAACTTTGACGAACTACGTAAATTAACTGCATAAATGCTGTCAAATTTGTGTTGTACTTTTTGCTGAGCCAAATATTTCATTTTTTGTAATAGAATTTGCTCCAAGGGTGATGACCAGAGTATGATAAATATATATATTCTATTTATTTTGAATAAAAAGGTAACAGCTTTGTTTTATCCATATTTAGGTTTTAATTAAAACGACCATGGTTTCGACGGTTTTCGTCATCATCAGGTAAAACAATTTGTGGGATACTTATATATGCATAGTTGAGAGTGCAGGGAGGGGTATGGAAAAAGAGGGGGCTGTACAGATGGGGTGGGGAGGAAGGTGGGGAGGGAGAGGATGGGAAGGTGGGTGTTTAGAGTTGGAAGGTGGGTGAGAGGGGGATGGAAAAAGGGGGGGCTGTACAGATGGGGTGGGGGAGGAAGGTGGGGAGGGAGAGGGTGGAAGGTGGGTGTTTAGAGTAGACATTATCCCAAAATTGGAAAGGAGTGGAGTGTACAGACTCAAGTGCGAATGTTCAGCTGCCTACGTCGGGCAGACTGGTAGGAAATTCCAAGATAGACTTAATGAACATAAAGCATGTTTTAAACACGGGCATTGTAATTCAAACTTCGCCAAGCACCTATTGGACAACGGACATAAGAGTGATTTTTCCCTGGAAATTTTACACGTTGAAGGTAAAGGCTAGACTCTCGAGCAAGTTAAAAATTTGTAATTTATACGCGCTGATTGTGATATTGTTAACGACTTGTTGTATGCTTCCCGCTCCCCCCTCCTCAACCTCTCCCTCTTCCATTAAACCCCTAACTTCGTTCCTTCTCTGTTCTTCCCTATCTTCCAACCCTTCAACCGATTCACCCTCCTCCACCCGCAGCCACCACAGTTAGTCAACACCGAAGGCTCTACTAACCTACCTCCCTCCCCACCCCCCAGCACCTCCTTCTCCCACATTCCAGACCCATGACTCAAAAACCCCCAACTCTAAACACCCACCTTCCCATCCTCTCCCTCCCCACCTTCATCCCCCACCCCATCTGTACAGCCCCCCCATTTTTCCATCCCCCTCCCTGCACTCTCAACTATGCATATATAAGTGTCCCACAAATTGTATCTTTTGCCTGATGATGACGTTAACCGTCGAAACCATGGTCGTTTCAATTAAAACCTAAATGTGGAAAAAACAAAGTTGTTACCTTTTTATTCAAAATGAATAGCAAATTCCACAAAGTTTCGCCGGGAACCGCCAACTTTATATATATTCTATTCTATTCATTAATATACCGGCCAAGGTATTTTGAGCGAGATATCACATCACGTAAAATTCAAAGAATTTAGTCTCATTATGATGAGAAATGACTATCTTTCCAATTGTACCAAAATATCAGCCAATTACCGTATTAATTTTAGAGACATATGCGTAAAAATACTAGCAGTTTTCCGTGAGATATGGTAGAGCTGTAATCTCCGCAAAGGCTTTATTTTAAAAGTGAGTAAAATTTGACGCATCGTTCGCGTCAGAATCTTAACGGTGCATAGTTCGTATGTTTTCTCTATTAAATAAAAAATGAAATTCATTAGTCAACGTAATACTTTTACGAAATCGTAAAAACATCCTTCGATTGTGAAGCCATTTCAGCGCACGACCTGAAACAAATTAATCAAATTAAAGCCTTGATTATAATAATTTAGTTAGTTAGGTACTGGAAATTTCGGTCACACAAAGCAAAGTTTTTTCGTCTTTGATATAGCAATATTTATGCTGCAGGCTTCTTAGCACTGCTTAAATTCAAAAGTATTACAATACAAAAATGAAATTTGAAGTGTCTTTTATGAATGATGGAAAATTTTGCTCATACTACATTAGGGTAGGTTTAAATAGATGATGGAAGACAAACTTATGTGCGGCAATATTTAGAAATACCTTATTTTTTCATTTACTCATTCATTTTCGCTAAAAACTCCACTGAACAATTTGAGTTATAATTATCGGAGGTGGTCTCAGCCACATTGTCTCGAAAAATCGATACTGCAAAGTATTATTACGAGGGCCGTTTTTTTTTCAACCTCCGATAGGCTATGAATGAAAGACAAGTTCATGTAAAACAATCATTATATTACCAAAAGTTTGGTACATTTACGGTTACTTTTCAACATAATCACCGAATAGATTGAGACATTTATCATATCTGTGAACAAGTTTTCAAATGCCCTCTTCAAAAAATGTTGCCGCCAGTGAATTAAAATGAGCATTGACGTTGTTTTGAAGATCTTCATTGGTTTGGAAGCGCTTCCCTCCTAGCCATGTCTTCAGCTCAGGAAAAAGATGAAAGTCACTGGGTGCAAGGTCAGGACCAAGAGTCAGGACTATACGGCGGATGATCGAAAATGTCCCATTGAAATTGGTCGAGGAGGCGCTGAGTTGCACCAGCAGTGTGTGGACGAGCATTGTTATGGATCAAAACGATTCACACTTGGCGGGAGAATCAATGATGGCGTCCAAGTTTAAGTGGTTGTAGCGGAACGCAAACTGACGCTTTGATGTCGACAATGGCGGAGTGTGTAGTACAAGTGTTGCGCAGTTGCCTACAGCGCATTCCCGCTTTCTGCCGCTCGCGTGGCATCCATACTGGGTGATCGGAGGTTGAAAAAAAAACGGCCCTCGTATTATGAGAGTAATGTAACATTTAAATTAGGTTTGAATAAAAGTGAGTGAAAATCCAATAGATTTTTGCCAATTTCTCACAGGCAGCGTAAAATTTTTATTATTAGGGTGATCTTCCTGATAATGTAGGTTAAAAACGAAGTGAGTAAAATTCATCTATATTTTTACATGCGCGGACCGTATTTTCCAACAAAATTTCTTCTTCATCTCAGCATACATCTACATCTACGAAGTACCGTGCAAGCCACCACTAGGGTGTATGGCACGGGGTGATTCCACACCAGGCATGCAGCACTTGTCCCAGCACAAATCAGAACCTCGCACGCTCCCCCGGCCGCTAGGCGCAGGCCAAAAAGCAGTCAGGAGAACAGTGCGCAGCCCTGGGAAACTGGGAGAGTGATACGTAAATGAGCATGCAACCATGCAGAACAATGCTATAGACATATCTAGTGGTTAATTTTACTTATAATGTTAATCTATGAATGCTACGAGATGCTACTTCATCTACATCTACAAAATACCCTGCAAGCCACCTCAGGGGTGTGTGGCAGGGGGTGAGTAATCACCAACATCCATTACACTATACACTAAAGTTAGTGTAACTACGACTAATTATGCATTAGCATAAATTGCTAATGCTTGTCACGAGGCGAAGCCTCACAAGCATGCAACACTACACTACAGATGTCATCAAAATGGAGAGTGACCGTCAATATACATGCATTCTACAACTACACAGATGGACAGGGACTCAAGACCCATGTAGAAAACATGCTAGGCGTGCTGTTAGTATGTACTATGTAACAGATAAGGATTCAAGTATTAGGAGTACTACTACTACTAAGAGCTACACTACCTAACGACAAACCTAGATAAAAGTCTCATGGCAGCTATTATGGTCCCTTATCGTTCGTGGGAAAAAAGACATCTTAAATCTATCCGTTCTGCAGTCTAGTTCCCTAATTTTACTCTCATGATCTGATCTACCGTAGTATGTCGGATTTCGTAAAATATTATCAACGTCGTCAGAGAATAGACCGGTTTGGAACTTACATAATAGATTGAGTCTAAATTTTAATCGACGGTCTGAAAGCTTTTCCCATCCCAGTTGCTGAAAAAGTCAGTAACACTAACGAGATTATCATAACGGCCTTTAACATATCTTGCCGATCTTCGCTGCACGCGTTCTAAATCCGTTTCCAAGCCTATCTAATAAGGATCCCAAATACTGGCGGCATATTCTAAGTGGGGTCTAACGAGGGAGAAGAAGCTGATTTCCCTAACTTTATCGTCGCACTTGCCAAGTACTCTTTTAACAAATCCCAATTTACGATTAGCTTGACCGGTAATTTCTCGAATATGTTTACTCCACGATAGATCATTAGTCAGTTTAACTCCGAGGTACTTAACCGATTCTACGGTGTCTAGTTTTATGTTGTTTATGCAATAGCTGTTACAAGGAGCGTTTTTCCGTTTCCAAAAATTCACAACAACGCATTTTTTTCAGGTTTAATTCTAGCTGCCACGCATCGCACCACTCTTGTATTGCCTTGAGGTCCTTCGTTAGCGCCTCCTTGTCAAAGCTACGAATTTATCTATACACCACTGCGTCGTCAGCAAATAATCTAAGCTTACTGTCAACTTTGTCACCGATGTCGTTTATGTACAAAAGGAACAGAAGCGGGACTATGACACTTCCCTGTGGGACACCCGATGTGACTTTTACTTCATTAGAGATAGCGCCATCTAATACAACCCTTTGCACGCGATTACTTAAGAATTCTCTAATCCAGGAAATTACGTCGTCGTCTAAACCGTAGGATTTTAATTTCATGAGTAGCTTACTGTGGGAAACTTTATCAAATGCCTTTTTAAAGTCAAGAAAAATTGCATCAACTGGAAAGTTATGTTCACCCGAGACTAAAATATCGTGAGCAAAAAGTGCTAATTGAGTTTCGCAAGATCTTCCATTTCTGAATCCGTGTTGTGTTTTTGTTAACAAGTTTTCTATATCGAGGGGTCTCATAACTTAACTAACAATTATATGTTCAAGGACTTTGCAAGAGATAGATGTGAGAGATATCGGTATGTAGTTCGATGGCTGTTCCTTATCACCGCTTTTGAATATGGGAGTGACATTTGCAATTTTCCAGTCCATGGGTACTTTGTGTTCGTTGATGGATTTACTAAATATATTCTGCAAGTAGGGTGTTATTTCACAAGCTAATTCTCTATACACGCGGGCAGGAATTTCTTTAGGACCTGGGGATTTATTTGGACTTAAAGGTTTTAGCAAGTTTTCTATTCCTTGAGTGCAAATATCGATAGGGGGCATCTTTTGCTGGAAGTGATCATTTAACTTTACGGATGTAATTTTCGATGACTTGGTGAACACACTTTGAAATTAAGAATTTAATAAGTTGGCTTTGTCCGAGCTGATTGTTAATAATTCGCCATTTTCGTTTCGTAGTGGAATAACTGTTGATCTATTGCCTTGAACTTCCCTTACGTATGACCAAAATGCCTTTGGGTTGTCCTGTAATTGTTCTCCTAATGTTTTTCTTTTAAAATCCATGAATGAACTTCCTGCAGAGAACGAAATAAAATAATGCCGGACAATTCGACAGGTGTGAAGTGTTAGTAATGATGTGTTATTAAGCACAAGTGAAAATTCTACTCTACCTATTGAGGGTGGGAGTTTCATATGATTGATCTATCGCAACTATTATGATCCCTTATTGTATGTGGGAAAAATGAGATTGTAAATCTATCGGTTCGGAAGTCAGTTTTCTTTATTTTATTCCTGTCATCGCTTCTACCGTAGTATGTACGTTGGCTCTAGCAGTATATGTTGAACGCCCGGCAAAAAACTGTCTGCTCCGAACTTGCGCTTACATACATTTTACCTTCTTTTATCCCGTCCAAAAACCTATTTTCTGTCTTCCCCTTCCCCGCTAACCCAGCATTCTCCCCTATATCGTGCCCTTCAGTATCCCTTCGCCCCTCATTACCTGCTCTAACCACCTACTCTACCTCCTAATCTCCTCTAGAAGTTTCCTCTTCTCACCCACCATACCAAGCACCTACTCGTCCGTCTTCCTCCTCCATCCACCGTATTCTCCAGTCTTCTCCACACCCACTTCTCGAACGCCTGCTGTATATTCTCGTCTTCTTTTCTCTGAGTCCACTTGTCTACCCAGTACAACGCTATACTCAATATCAAGCTCTTCACCAGCCTATTCCGTATATCTTTATGCAAGGTCCCCATAATCAGCTCCCTTTTATTACTGAAAGCTTCTTTGGCAAGCACAATTCTCATCCTAATGTCTTTGTTTCTATGGCCATTTTCTTCCAACGTGCTACCCAAGTAATTAAATTTCTCTACTTGCTCCAGTCTGTGCCCTCTTTCTTTTATGACCAGCTTCGCTTTCTTTGTCCTGGAGAATGTCATTACTTTCGTTTTCTTATGATTTATCTTCATTCCGAGTTTCCCGCACTGAAATTCTAATGCATCTAATTAAATGAGGAAATGTCTACGGATGAATGAAGGAGGTTTGGGAGCCATACGTATTTCTATGACTATGTTACATAAGCCCCCCCAACCAACCAAATTGTGGATTACAATTGAATGAGGCAAAGTCCTTGATGAAACGTAATAATGGTTTGGCTCCGGTGATCTTTAGATCGGAAGTTTTCTTTCGAATTTCATCCCGAGATCGCTATAGTCCTCCGTAGGTGTCGACAGTTTCGTTGGATGCATAGCAAAAAAGGTGGAGAACGTGTAGGATCGAGGGGAGAAGGGAAAAAAAGATTTTCTCCCCCTCGAACCGCCGCGCCGGAGAGCTCGAACACAGTCGGGCATGGAGAATGGAGGGGAGGGTGGGGTCTAGAAGTGGGGGGGAACTTCCTGGGAGGAGGGGCGGTAGTGAGAGGAGGAGAAGTAGGGGTGAGGGACCCTCCTTCCTCCCCCTACCTTCGCTCCGTCTCTTCCCCTACAGCCCCTCCCCCGCCGGACCGTGCCGAGTTTTGCCGAGAGACCAGTGAGCTTTCGTGCCGTGTCGAGCGAGGCCAGCACACTCAAGTCGGGGTTGAGAGATAGTGATATAGAGAGAGATTAGAAGTAGTTGTAGTAGTAGGAGGAGGAGGAAAGCGAGGTATCTGGAGATGAGGATCGGCAGCATGTATTAGGAGACAGCAGCCCACCTTCCCCCCCCAATCTTCCAGCCGTCCCTCCTTTCATACATTTTCGCCCTTCCCCCTTGGAACAGTATTATCACCGCATTTAGCTCAGTGACCTTGTGGGAAGGTAGAGAGAGCCTTCTCTGTACTACCCCCCTCCTCACCCCCGCCTCCTAGTTTGCTTCGAAAGGCGTTGTTGTGTGGGCACTGGGGGCGCTGTGCGGTGTAGATGGAAAACTCTCAGCTCTCCCCTGTATCACCTCATCCTCGCCGACGTCCTCTCCCACTCCCCCTAAACCCACACCATAGTCACCACCAAGTCTCCACCCTCGCCACGACCCGCGCTGTAGGGTAAAGGAGGTGTCAGCCTAACCAGGTTGGGTGTGTGGGGGTGAGAAAAAGACGCGTTGGTCCAGCTTAGTTGGGGAATATTGGTGGAATAGTGGCAGTTTTTTTTGCGGGGATAGGAGCCCAACTCATTCCCCCGTCGACGACTTTGGGACATCCGTACCGGTGTTACTCGCCCAGTACCGTTGAGAAAGGTAGACGGGAGTTAGCTCAACCAGGTTGGGTGAGTGTATGCAAAAAAAGCCCCAGTTGATTCCACATAGAAGGTGGAGAATCTTAGAGATTTTTTTTCGTTAGGATAGGGAATGAACCTTCATTGTAGGTCATAGACTCTGGAACATCCCTTGTGGTGTTTCACGTCCTGATCTACAGGGACAGGTTTGAATCTTCTCAAGGTAGTGTGTGTGATGGTGAAATAAAAACATTCGTCCATTTAACTTCGACTGTGAGAAATCTGGGAAGAACTTCACTGATTTTTTTTTCGCGAGGATAGGGGCTGAACCTTCGTCTAGGTCCTCGACTGCGGAGCATCCCTTGTGGTGTTTTGTGTCCAGAACTACCTACTGAGAAAGGCTTGAACTCCCTCGAGTTTGTGTGTGTGGTGTTGAACAAAAAGCTTCGTTGATTCAGCTTCGAAGGTGGGAAGTCGGGGAGGAACTTCACTGGTTTTTTGGCGAGGTTTGGGCCGAACCCTCATCCCTCGGTCCTCGACTGACAAACATCCCTTCTGTAGTTGGGTTTTCCACTTTGTGGTGCATCCCTTTTTTATTTAAAATTATAATCCGGACGTGTGTAGTGTTTACATGTGCGTTGGGGGTGAAATTCTACAGAGGAGTTAGCGAGGTGTTATATTTTGTGCGAGGTTGGGGTGAAGGGGAATTTTTTCCGGAGGTGGAGGACTCGTTCCTTTCCCATAGCTGTACCCGCCCTCCACTCACCTGTGCGGAGCCTTTCCTCACCCCGTCACCCCTTAACTCCGGTTGACTCGCCCCGCCAACCAACCCCTCTCCGGAGGAGGACGGTCGAAGGCGTGTGTGTGGTTGTGTTCAGTGTTCTCGACGTTTTGCCTTGCTTTCTGGTGCACTGCGGAAGGGGTTGAGGGAGAAGGAGAGGAGGTCGCGTTGGAGGAGAAGGTAAGGCTATCCTGACTCCGCCTCTTTCCTCCACAGGAGATTGAGGTCCCAACTGACTTCCCCAAAAACCCCTACTCCACCTTCAAACCACTCCTGGGGCCTTCTTAAAAAAATAAGAGAGTGCCGAACTGATAGGTGCATGCTAAAATTATTTCTTTCCACGCACCAATAGTGACTATATTAATGACATTCCGTTTTTATGTTATACACTTTGTCCTCTCCCCCTCTCTTTTTCTCAACCCTATTCCCTCCCCTTTTTGTATATCTGGTGTCCTAACACTCCTTGCCGCACGCCCCTATGGCGGCTCGCTGGGTACTATGTAGATGTAGATTCATGAAGGAAACGACCTCTTAAGTTCCGTGGACGTTACGTCACAGCTTCGACAAATTTCGCATTATTTAAATTTATGGGGTTTTGACTTCAAAATTCAGGGATCTTATTGGTCCTAGACAATGTCGTGGTTGTTTTGTCAGTCTCGATAAAATCTTGTATTTAGAATGGAGCTATTTTGAATTTTTTGAGGTACGTGACGTCAAAACTCCGTCATTGTTGAGGCTCAAAAATTCCGAGGCCTTCCTGAATTGATCGCCCGGTCCTTGTATTGTTCGGTGATAGTCTCCGGATACTTCGGAAGCAATCCATCGCCGACATGTTGTAAGAGTTGGGGAAAAGACTGACCGTGAGCCATGAACTGAGAGGAAGTAGGGAGAAAGTCACTGCGTGACATTAAGGAAAGCCCTTGGCATGGAGAGGAGCAACTGGATTGTTGATCTTGGGGGATGAACATAAATACTTATACGAATACTCAGCTTCATAGATTAAATTTAAATTTGTTTGGCACCTGACAAATTCTACCGTGCATTGCTAAAATTCTAAATGAAAAAAGTTGCTTTCACAAAACCTTTTCCAAATAAATATCGATCCGACTGTCTCGCTTCGCGTGAAAGAGTAGGGCTTGTACCGTCTGGTGTAATAAATGGGATATTTTTTATTTGAGGTGAATGATTATCTCAAAGGTATTAAAAAAATCAAATATTTACTGCTGTTATCGGTGACTAACTATGACTTATAATTTGAAATGTTTAAGGTTATTACGAGATGTTTAATGAAAATAATGAAGTTAGGGTTGGTTTTTGATTTACTGTTTTCAAAATAATCAATGAACGAATTAAGTGGAATGAATAATCAAAAGATATTGGACAAATGATTATTTAGATAAGTAGACGCCTATATTCAATGGAGCAACTTGACATGAGCACAGTATGTACTCTGGAGATATGATCCACTACTACTGGATATATTCGGAAACTTGCTTTTATAGTGAGGAGGACTTATTCGTAGAGAAAGAGCTTGATTATAATTTTAATGTAGAATGAGAGATAAGAAGATTGCTTTTGAGTTTGAGTATATTTATAGTACAGTGATGCTCAATCTTATTTTCTCAATTATTGCATAGTTCAGATTATTATTACCCTTTCTTTATTTAAATTATTTAATATTAATTTAATTCCGCTGGTGAAAATTATGCGCATGTTTAAGAATCGATTTTTAAATGAGGAATTTTATTAACATTATTGAACGCCGCAGAATAAATTTACACCAACTACACTGTTAAAAATTTCACGTAATCTACAGAACATCACGTTTTGTAAAGTGGTAGTGGTCCTAAATTCCTCTAATTTCCTACTAGGGATCAGAAACGGGGGGGATTCCCCACTGGTGAACCCCTGTTGTGGTGTATATAATTTTTTTGTGTAGTAATTCTTGATGGTCCTGCGAAATAAATGTTGGAAACCCTTTTCCCCGTGAATCATTTTTCTAGAGATATCATTGCCGTCGGCGAGAATGTTCCCGCCGCCTCCCTTAGCCAGAGATCACCTTTCTCGAAGGGGGAGTCTCTGGGTTTTTCCGGCCGATCTCATTTCGCGGAACAAGATTTCTTTCTTCTCCTCACCTTCCTCTCAGAGAGCTCCTCCAGGAAATCCAATAAAAAAAGAAGCTATTATAATATCCATCGTCAAGTTATTTCGCGTTCATTCACGCCCGAACCTGTCACCTCCCACATTTTGGAAACCCATCTTTCTCGTAAACGTTTGGATGGAGACGGAGGGACTTTTTAATTCCGCGAATTGATTCCCTGCCTCAAAGAGGCACGAGGCAGCCGACCCCCTTCTCCCGCACCGGAATCGATGAGGAAGGAGATGAAGCCGGAAGAGCGGAGCTTAGGAAAGGAGCTTGCGGGCGTGGAATGCACCTTTGGTGGATGGAATTCTGGCTTATCATGACTAAGACACGGTAAAATTTGGTATTCTTTGGCTCAACTCGGAGAGCATTCATGATCACTGAATCCAAATGATAAATTTTTAATTTTCGCGATAGATTATTTATTTCTTTGTTGACCTGATGATGTTGCCTTCGCGATGGAACCGATCGACAACAAATACTCTATTGTGAAAATTGACAAGTTATTAGACTAATTCAGTAGATACTAATTCAAAGATACGGGTTCACATCCCAGCTGTGAAAAAGATTTTTTGTAGTATCTTGATACCTACCTGTGTGCCATGTGGTGATCAGCTCAAGTAAATAACTCCTTTCCTCTTAGTATTCCTCTATATGGTAGCGTGAAAGACAACTCAAGAATGTACGGCAGGGGGTGAATTCTCACCTACGTACACTACCCTATTCCAATGCTGCAAATGTTATAGAAGCTACGAGTATTAGTGCGGCATGAGAATGCATTCAATAATGTGACAGGGGGTGAAATTCCACAAACGTACACTACACCATTAGAATGCGTGACATGTTGTAGAAACTATGAGTATTAATGCATTTTGCAACTACGAAAATGCATAGGGATAAAAGAGTTGTGCAGGAAACTTGCGAGATATACTATTAGTACTTCTTAGCATATAACTGCTGTACTTTTCCCTAATTTTACGCTGATGTGATCTAATCTAAAAATAATGTTGTGGCCCCTTTGCTCCTTTCGATAAGAGCTGCAAACATTTTCGCCGGGTTTCTCTCCACCCTCTCTCCGTTCTACCAAATTAATCTTCCCCCAACCACCTATCTGTCCTCAATTGCGCATATCAGCTCTAATTACCGGTCGCATCACCAAAGAACAAAACTACCTACACACCGGAAGTGGTTTCGGGTTTAATTTGGTTGCCAAAAAAAGGGGTATGTTCATCGCAGAACGTGGTGCCTCGCGCCAGCGTAACACTTGAGAACGCTGAGGGCGTAGGTGGTGTGAGTGAGAGAACAGTAGAACCCAAGGTCTCTCACGGGGACCTCTGGTGGGGCTATCGGTTCCTTTTGTCCCTCCACCACTGCTATGCTACTTGAAATACTGGTGTGGGAACCACTGGAGACTCATGGAGTAACACTCAAGGCTAAGGTCAGTGGAAAAATTCAGATCACAAGAGTATCATACCCTCCACTCGCAGTAGCATACATCTAGGTCTGTGAAGTGCCGTCCAAGGAGGAGTCCAGGGTGTGTGGCATGGTATAGGGACGACAAAGAAAGTATGAGGTGGGCGCCGTGGATGTATTTTTCCTTGAACTTCATCTGTAAGACAGCCTATCTTCATCAGTAGTCATTAATCTGAAGTTTATCCGAATCCGAATCTTTTTGCGAAGCATCTAATTGAGACCGGACATTAAGAGTGAGTGAAAACCCCTTATCTTTATAGCATGTAAATGACGAAGGTAATAACCTGGATTTTTTAGAACAAGTATAAATCTCCTCTGAACTTCAATCCAGTGGTTTTACCCTCATAATAGATTAAACCTAATTGGGACCTTCAACGTTCATGTCATTGGTTGTCCTAACTACTCCCCACTCCCCTTGAAAATACGACTGCCTTATCTCTTCCCACAATCACTTCCTCTGCCTCCCCCTCCCTGTCCTCCTCTCTCTCCTCAGCAACCAAATGGATACATAAGAAGCTTGAGATTTTTGAGTTACTGGATTCTTGAAAATGATGCTTATGCGTTGAAAACGCGGTGGATCTATTAAATCGTATGGAAATACAAAGTTTTTTTCTTTCATTTTATTAATCCGAAGATTGTCTTGGTTTATCTCTCCCTCCACTTTTTTGTCAGGAACAGTTTTACTTGGTCTTCCTTGATAAGTCTTTCCATTATTGTGTCCTTCCCGTACTGTTTTCAAGAGGACAGACAAAAGCATCTTACGAAACCCGTCATTCTACAGTAGGTTAGGTGATACACATATAATAAGAAAATAAACTCCAGAACGGACAGGTTTAAAATATATTATTTTTCCGAGAGCGATAAGAGGACACTGTTAGACTACTAGAAAGACTAATCAACTAGTGAGACTGTATAATTAAGTTTTTCGATGGGTAGTGTAGCTAATTAGTGGATTTTCTCTCTGGTGATTATGGGTTAATTTTTTTGGTAGTACATAATAGCATTACGTCACGCATGCTTCCTGTATTACTCTTGCATCTCTTTGAATATATCTTGCTGCAAAATACATTAGTACTCATTGTTTCCACAACATTTATAATGACTTCCTTGTTAATATAGTATATAATGACTTCCTTGTTAATGAAAATTCACTCCTTGCCTCATATTTACAGTTTTTTTGCTAATGCATCAATACCTGTTGCTTCAACGACGTTTGTAGGATGTAGTGTAGTTCGTGTTAGTGAAAACTCACTTCCTGCCACACACCCTTGAGGGGGTTTCAAGGATAGTATGTAGATGCAAATGCTTACCTCTCTCCAAAGTCGCGCTATGAACGCCGGCGAGCGCTTCTTAAGTTCTGCCGTACCTTATGCGCAGGTACAGGTGGATGCGTGAGCGAGGGGTTGTTTTGGTACGCGGGGGAGCTGAAGAAATGCGAGCCGGGGGTGTTGAAGGAGGGGTGGGGGAGCAGGGAGAGGATAGGGTAGGGAGGATATTGGGCAGTTGTTATTTTCGCCCGTCTGGTCTCTGGGTGGGGTGTTGGTCGGGAGGAGGCGGACGTGTTCCACAGCCGTCCACCATTTTGAGCTCTCCTCTCCACACCTCCCATCTTTGCACAGAGGTACGTATACGCTCTCCACCCCTCACTTCTCCCCCGTCCCCACCCACCACCCTCAGCTGCTTGCCTGCCTTTCTCCTGTTTTCCTCCGTCTCTCTCACGCAGGCGTTTCATCCCGTCCTGCAAGTCTTCTCCTTCATCCTCCTCTTCTCTCCTCTATGTTATATTTCCCCGAATTACATCTGTTAGTCTGGCAGTTGGGACAGAAATGAGGGAGAGATTCCATGTCCAACAGGGAGGTCATTGTATGGTCTTTCCGAATCGCAAAGTAGCATATTCGGTTGCGAGAACGTATTGAAATTCGATAATTAGGGCGGAAACTACCGAAACATTTTCGGTGGAAAGTTTCATAATAGCACGGTTCGCACAAACCGTTCGACTGTACCGTATATCTGCAATTGTTCTCTGGAAACGATCAGTACGAAATTAACAAAAAAAGTAGTATATTCAGTCTCTAAAACGTATTGGATTTCAAAAATCCGGTCGGAAACGTAGTAAAATGTTTCGATATAAAGTTATATATGATAGTTTTAAAGTTACGTATGATAGTATGGTTCGCTCATTCCGTTCGACTTTGATGTTTATCTCGCATTAGTCCCAAAATAACAGTCTGCAAGAAAATTACGAAATAATTCCCCAGGGGTTCATTATTTGGGTATTTTCGGGTCCTTGTGGGTTATTTCATTACGTTCCGGAACTGAATAAAAAAAGCGGTTGCTAGCGGTTAGGATTTCAAAAATTCGGACGGAAACAGTAGATAATTTATTAGTAGAAAGTTATTCATGTGCGTTTGTTTAATAGGAACCTAAAATCTTAAATCTGTTGTAGGAAAATCGTTCAGAAAATATGTAATATTAAGTTTTTCAAGTCAACATTAAAAATGGGTATCCAATTATGAACGTTTAGTAGGCTTCTTTTTTTCTTTTGTCAAAATAATACTTTAGAGGAAGCACAATGTTGATAATCAGAAACATAAACCCTGAACCTTGGTCTGATTTGTTTAATTGCTCCTCAATCTTAAGGTGTGAGGCTCATCACCGGAAACAACAAGGACTTAAAGGGACCTTGTATATCCATAAACTGTCAAATTCCTTAATATGAAAATGGTTCCCTTCTTTCCCCTTAGCTCAATATTAAATGAATTCCATATTTCATGCCCAGTTTCTCCCTGCCCGCTTAACCGTAATTGTTTTCCCTTTGTGACAGCTAAGTCCGCCAGATAAAACTGCTAGAAAAAGGCCATGTTGGCAGCACTGTTTCTTTGCCGTCATCTTGTCCGCACTGATTCCTGGACTGTATTCGGATTTTGCTGGACGCAGTGTCGTTCGGCTCAACCGTCTTTGCCGACCTTCCAATTTCTGTCTTCCTTATGTGGGTGTCGCACGGTAACATTCCCTCGCCTTTTGAAATGGAGAGTGAGAGAGTTGGTTTTCTTTCCAGTTTTTTGAGCTTTTTGAATCTACCTGGATGCTCTCTTTCGCTTGGGAAGCTACTTCGCTCGGAAAAAATGACAGTAAACAGTATTTGCGTCCATATTTTACATTCCTTTTGCAAGACTTGGCCTTCATATTTATTCTTAGATACTGGTATTGATGTTGGCATAATTCATTATGGCCAGATGACAAAACATTGCCCCGTCTTGCAAATACATTTACAGGCACCAATATATATATATACAGTGAAATACATTTATTGCGTAATATTCGTTCTTTGATATTGGTATTAATATTTACGTAATTCACTGACTAATTCAGATAAGGTAATATCGTCCCATCTCCCACCAACTTAGTGCTACCATTAGTATGTATTGAAGTGCATTGGTTGTACCAAAGATCATGCAGATAAAGCTTTTATTCAATGAGCAATATAATTATTGGAATTGGAGTAATATAATAATATAGATTCAATAATAGAAGTAATAAAACGTAAAATCATAAAAGATGTGGTGTACAGAGTACATTATCCCAAGTCAGATTTATTTAAAAATTGGTCTGTAATATTAAAAATATATCAGTGGTAGCTTTGCGATGAAATCTGTTTGATAAATTCATTTCGCGGAAATTGTGCCATTTGTGATCATAATATTATTCCCTCGGAATATATTTTCATCTGTTAAAATATTACGGAAAGGCATTCTTTAAAAATAATTCAAAACGCTGTGTAGATATCTAGCCAAAGAAGTGGTCGATACTATTTGCAAAAAAGTAATGCTATATTGACCAACAATAAGCCAGAGGCTGTGGGATTGTTTCAATTGGACAAAGTTAGATAAATACTTCGGTGCCTCATCTTACTCGGTTAGTGAAACTACGAAGCGTATCTCGATGGCCTCAGTTTTAGTGGTGGTTTTTATGCTTATTTTCCTTGAACCTCTTTAACAGCTCAAAGAAGGTATTTGACCCGATTGTAGGTTATTCCCCCTTCCTTAAGAGGCTGGCTTTGGTTTATGTCACATTGCATTCGCTCCCCTATACTGTTTCAGAGCATTTAACTTTCCCTTAATCTTAAATCATTCGAAATATGTACTCTTCTTCAGGATCTCTTCCAATGTTCGCTTTAAATAAGTGCTTCAAGTTCGTCATTTCCGTCGAGGAATGAGAGACGCTTTATACCGAAGGACCACCTCTGGACGAAACATAGGAAGAGACCGTCAAAATGCACTCGATAGATGGATGTCAAAATGCCTTCTTCTTGTTGGAATTTGATTGAATGGCTGACATTGGCAATCAGGACTCTCGGATAGTCTTCCGTCCGACTAAACTTCCCTTTCCACTGGAGGACATGGGTCGGCATGTTCATCAAACACTTGGGCTGGGCCTGCTGTTCCCTTTACTTCTTTCCCTTGACCGTTTCTTACCCGACTCAAACTCCCTCTCTCCGTTTTCTTTCTTTCACCTCCGCTATCTTTCTAGTGAGTATTACCTTGCTTTCCGTTACTTTCTGATGGTTCTGAATGCGGTTGCAAGGCAGAAATAGTGATTACGCGTGCGTGCTAGTGATTGCATGGACTTGACATCTTCACTCCAGTCAAAAATACCGTATATTTTGAGGTACGTGTTTCGAATGCATTTTAGGTTTATTTATCACTTATTGTTTTGCTTTTGGATGTTAGAGGTAAATGGGTTAGGGATTTTTGTTGTAACTCGCAGTGTTTGAATGAACTATAAAATGAGATAGCTCCGATATACACCGGGATCTTTACTCCACTTATAGGGCTTCCAGTGATCCGATACGCCGGTATTCTTGGGGAAGCAGTAGTTAACACGGATTAAATATATTTCGCGCGCGTTAAGAATTCTTGGTAATAATTTTGCTCCTCAAAATTGTCACTTGTTGGCGATAAACTTGGTTCATATATAAGGAAATCGTGAAAAACTTTAGACTAAACTAGCGTCCTATATGCATGGAATTCTAGTATGTTTAACTTGCATGTGTATCTGGGAAACGTTGTGAAATGTCTACTTTCAAATCCGTTCCGTCGCGAGTTCTTCCTGAATCATGTTAGTCGTCATCACCACAGGCACACTATAATAATGTATACGTAAAATATTTTCGTCATCAGCTATTCTTATGCTCTAAGTCCATTCATGCGGTCCAAACTCTGCATTTCTTTTCATTGGTTCACCTTTCATGTATCGTTATCCAAATAAATCGCCTCCTTTGCATTTATACCACCAATGTTATTTCTTCTCCGTCATCTGACTCTTTTTTGCCTCCTTACCCATACAGCACATTTGCTATTCTTCGCTATATCTATGGCGCATAAGCTTCCTTTCGACGCTCATTCTCATCTCTCAACGACCAAGCTTCGCAGCTTGCGACGCCAAAGCTCCACATTAAAGTTTTCTCTTATCAGTGCAAATGATAGCGAACGAAATTAAAATTTTTGCCGCGTTATTGATCGATGGGGCTACGATCGGGCACCGTTACGGGCTTTTGCAAAACCCCTCGAGTCGCTTGCATTCGTATGTATGCCTCGAGAGTGGGGAAAAAAATCAACGGTTGCAACCGGGGTTCGAACCAGGGACTCGGGATAGGCAACCCGGGCGAATGTAGCGGAGGGAGGGGAGGGATGGTGTTGGAAGGGTGCCGAAGGGGAAAGGCTGGCGAAGGAACCGTGCGGGAATTATCAATGGGTGGAATGGGGAGAGATGGGAGTAATAATGTAGATTGGTTGGTTATCATTTGGGAAGGCTACGGACGGCTGAGGTCATTTTCGCCATTTACATCCTCATGCTACCCTGCAAGTCGCCGCAGAGACGTGTGGCAGGGGGTGTTAGGACGCCGGTCATGAAAGGTGAGGGAATAGGGAAAAGTAGGGGGGAGAAGTCAGAAGTTAAATGTATGTTAACGATTTATCTTATGCGTATGTCTCGCTTTTTTTGTTATAATCACTAATGGTACGAGGAAAGAAGGAAATTTTTGTACATATCAGTTCTGCAGTGTATATCTCTTATTTAGTCGCTTCTATCAGTTCTAGAAATATAGCGCGATACATGCGATTCAATGCGGTACCCCGCATCTCTTGCGATGCATAATTGATATCGCGATGCGATATTAAAATGTGAAGCCATGGAATTGCCATTGAATTAACACATTTTGTCCTAATTATTTTCATGTTATTTGCTTATAACAAAAAAAAACGTGATAGGCATGTGCCTGAGTTTTATTACACTTCAATTCCCTCGGAGATTTCCTTCTTGTTAACAGTTTCCGAAAAAATGGCATACACATTAGGATGAAAAATACTAATTCCCCCATGATTCTTCGTTTCTCTCGCACTTAGCATCATGTAATTTACATTCTTCAAGGGGGACCTCAAATTTCACGTCTCATCGGACGGACGAAATTCTACCCTCGTGTTGTTCCCTGCAATGCATTCACTTCACACTGCACTTCAAGCGCAGTCAATTAGAAGGGGAGTGTGGGAGGGACGGATTCGTGGGTTGAAGTTCACAACGCACTCTTCCCCTCCCCTTTCGGTCTCACAGGTCTTGGCTTTTCTTGCCCCACTTACCACTCCCTTAACTCCCCTCTGACGTCTCATACCCTCCCTCCATTTATCCCCCCTCTCCTCACCGCCCCCCCCCCTACCCAAGTATGCTTCACTCCCCTCTCCCTCCTACCCCCCCCATTTCTCTCTTGGATACGGCTTCCCGTCTCGCTTCATTCTGGACTCGACTCTCTCTCTCCGCCTTATACAAGCGATTTTCCAAACCCCCTCCCACAACTCAACGCTCTCCCCCTCTCGGCCCTCCGCAACTCAGCCCTCCCTCCTCTCCCCTACTTCCCCCTCCTCTCTACCCTCTCCCTGCTACCTCCCTCTCGCATGGCCCTCAACGCCGCCAACCGACTCCCGAGCTGCTAGATCCTTCCGTGCCTCCATCATCATATGTCGTTCCTCCGGTTCACCCGCTGCTTGTCCGAGCGCACGTGTGTCCCGACTTCTGCCGTCTGCTCTGCCAAGACCACCGATATACTCAGTATACGCGTGGGAGGTGTGCAGTTTCGAGTTGTCAGCCGTCATCGGGGACGGATTTCATCGTGGTGTACTGTGAAAAACTGAACTCCTAATCTCGCTCGATGTGAAGTCGTCGTTTCGCCTTTTTTTTTAGTCGCCCTCTTCGGTGGGTGTCTACTTGTTCTGGTGAATCCTAAGTGGAGTTTGTTTACATAGCGCGGGGATCTCGCCTTGCGCTATCGTCTCGCATAATGTTTGTTTTTTCTTCCGCCCGGCTTGGTCTGTTCGCACGCGGTGATTGTGTGGGGAGTGTCGCCGTGATCGCACTCGTGTTCTGCCGTGCCCGTCGTGGGGTTTCTGGTGCTCAACTCCGTAGTATCGCCCTGTGTTGTGTTGCGGTGGAAATTGTCTGAAGGCAAGGCTTCTTTACCGATTGTGCATTCATCTAAACGTTCACTATCTCGTCTTGAGGATGGCTGTGGCTTTTTCATCTTCTCCCTCTTCATTCTTGTGCATCTACATCTGCCTACTGCCATGCGAACGACCACAAGGGCGTGAGGCAAGGGGTTCATGTCCATTAGCCATGAAAAAGTGAGAGGATGGGGCAAGGGAATCAATAGAATGAAGGGACGAGAGTGTGCTGTGTTCTTGTGTATTTTTTGTCTCGAAAGGAATTCATGACCTGTCTGTCCATCAATGTATCTCTTTCACTTTGTCGCTTTAATCTGTTCTGCAGAATCATATGGGGCCTAAATGTTATCCTGAGTGTTGACTCGAAACTCATTTATTCATGTGATCTTAATTATTGTTGTAATTTTTGCCTTGTGTGTGCCCTCAGAGTCACTAGCTGCTCTCATTCCAGCCAGCTGCTGTGTTTCACTTTCGGTTTTATCTTTGCTGGCTTTAGCTGAGCGCACAGCTTTGCTCTGCTTGTATTTCTCGTACTTTTTAGTTCGGCAGTGTCTTACTCATTCACCTATGTTGACCAGTTCCAGGCCCATAGGTTGTCGAAAAGCTCACGAAGACCAAAAGTCGTTTGCGCTGGTCATCTGCAGTATCATATACGCCTTTTCGCCAATCTTTCGCTGAAGTGTCGTCACCTTGCATAATTGAAAATTCTTTTCCAAAATTTCCACTTATATGTGTTTAAAAGGGCGCTATGCCTCCAACCTGGGATCCTAGGTACTCCAGAGGGTGAAATAATTTCGTTCCATGATGTGGTTCCAAAACCACAACCCTGGGCGATATAACCACTAAGCTCCAAATTTGTTGCTGCAATCAGAAAAAAACACCTATAATACGATAAAATCGAAAACAATCTTCTTTACTCTGAAATTAAAATTGTTTAGAAAGTGTTGAGTACATGACCGAGAGTGTCAAGTTATAAAAAAATTTGTTTCAACCGTCGACAGTAATTTGTATCTTGCGCGTGTATATGATGACGTAGGATTCGAGAACAATTTGTCATATAGAACTGGTGTTCTCACGTGAGTAATCCCCGCTAAAAAATAGCTTTCTGGAATGGGGCAAGAGAAGTCCGTCCCTGTTCGTTACTCCGCAGCTTGGACTGGCCTTGTGTTTTTTATTCTCTTCAATAGAAGGAGAGTTTCATGTAAGATCCATATTATTCATCCAGTATTTACGTTTCCTACCATGGGAGGAATGTTTCGCCTAAACCTCTTAGTTCTGGCCGATACGGTTTAAGTTTTTATAAAAGTGTAATTATGTTTTACATCTTCGTGGATTACTTTTTTCAAGCATTTGGTATCTTAATCGAGCACTGATTGTTTATTCTAATTTTCGTTGGTGTACCTTTAGTATCATTCTCTCATTGTGAGACGATAAATAGTCTGAATAGACGACATCTCTTCTTATAAAACTGTCGTCGATTGTGACGAGAAGCATCTGCAGAGTATATTAAGCTTAATGAGTGCCGTTTACACTATTGGATGCCCAACTTGAATATAATTAATTACCCGTTGTTCATTCTTCTGACAAACGTTTTAGATGTAGAAACATATCTCGTTTGAATGAATGAATTTTTCTTTCCTGTATATACACTCACGGAGTGTCTAATATTCTCCAGGTTTGATACCCAAGGGCATGTCGGTAGTTAAAAAATCTAAGATGTAATCACATAGCTCTAAGCCTGCCAAACTCGCCTCTCTTTGTTTTACTGTTTTGTAAATGCCATGTGCTTCAGTGAAGGTCTTAATTCCGCATGAATTCTTAATGAGGTACTTTTAAAGAGGTTGAATCCAATATCTCACTTCAAGCCTAATTATGCTCGTTTTATTTTTTTCAATTACGCCAACGGAAACGATTACGAGCCTAGTAGTATTTGGCGTGAATTGTTGAATTTCAATTATCACTTGCTAGTTGGGTTTTTGAGTCAGTATCCTACGCCAAGGGAACGTTATCTATAACTGCTAATTTTTAGCATATTTAGGTCGTGACAAGGAGTCCGTTTTCTTTCCTTGAAAACCAGCTGTGGTTAGAAGTATATTTTGGCAAACGAAGTGGAAATGTATTGTGGGCAATTGACTGGACCGCCGCCGCCCCCTAGGCTCGTCGTTAAACTCTGTGCCTGGTTATTTTATGTAACCTGAGTGTAACCCAAATGAATTCTATTCGGCTGGGGACACTTATTGAATGGATCGTGCTATTATTAGCACATTCATTCAGCCAATTCCTCAGTTCGCTGTTACGGCGGCTGCTGTCTCTTTCTCGTACAACATTAATGTGCCGCTGTCTTATGAGTGAAAAGGTCTTTAGTGGGAGTGGTATCTGTCAGATGAGGAAGAATATATGTGCATAAATTTTGAATGAAAAATGATTGCGTGTCGGAACGGTTCAGGGACTAAAGAACTATTTGAAGGGCAGATGGCGAAGTGGCTACTTCTGGTGGTTGTGCTCCCAATTTTCTGTCGCTTGTTAGTTATTTTTTGCTCTGTCAATTCCGTCCTGTTGTTAGTACTTTATTCCCAGAGTGAATCTACAGGTTAGGCAGTTGACATTCATTTTCACTCCCCGAGCCTCTATGGAGTAGTGTCTCGTGTTGAGTTAGCCATGTGAACGAAAACTAAAAGGCGTACCAAAAGGCGGATTTGTTAAATACGCCTTTTGTCTTTCGTTCAGGGAACGAATTGAACAAAATAAAATCGAATTGGCTTAAGTTAATTGCCAAATGGTCAATGGAGGGACCTTTATTTGTCATGCCCTATCACCAGTAACTCATAGACATTTTTTTATTCAGACACGAAATGCTATGTTAATAGCCTTTTTCCGTCTCGTCATTGTCAAGGATGTATAATGATCTGCGACTAATTTGTTATTATTTTATGTAACAATGAAAAAAAGCTTTTCTATTCCACAGTTAAAAAAAATAAAACTGTGAAATTGCAAATCGTTTTTCCATTGTTACACAATGAAATAATTTCACTAACAATAAGTAGAGCCTGAAGCTGTGTTTTACGTTTGTAGCTTGCGCGAATTTCAATTATAGAAAATTCTCCATCCTAATAATGACCCTGCTCCATTTCATGTTATAATAGTAGAGGATTTTGCAGTTTATCTCGCCTGCCCGAAGCACCTTCAGAGTGTAATTACTTGATTATTTTACTCTAAAGTTATAATGATGGGTTGGAGGAACGTTGGCCTCAGTCAAAGGAATCCGGGTGCTTAAAATAAGATCGATGCGAACGCGACACAATTTTAAAGTAGTGAAAAGTTCTTGGAGTCGGCTGAAGATTTCTATCTCACGACAGGGAATTAAAAACAAAATAAACAAAAATGCTGGTTTTCTAAGAAGTATCACGAGCATTCTTCGAAGCACTTTCAACGCTCTCCGTATTTGTCCCTCGTTGTCAGCTTGCCTGGTCTATCGTGGGGATAGCACAAGGCATCCCGCTTGGATATACAGGACTTCTCGAGAAGCAGCTCCGAGCCTTGGTATTGTTCGAACTTTTGAGGCGTTCATTATTTTCGTGTCCGCGCGTGTTGCAATTAAGGCGACTTCACTCTCTCGAACATTCGCCATCGGACGTACGTCTTTGCCGCGACTTTTTTTTCATCTCTTCATCTCCGCAGCTCTCTGGTACTATTACTGCGTCTGATTTTTCTCTCCCTTTAAGTGTAGAAGAAGAGTCGCACTTTCATCACGTTTTTTTGGTTCTGAGATTTTTTTTTGTCCGTGTGATTATTTTGGTGGAGAAAACGAGATGTCATTTTCTTTCATAAAGACACCTTCCTTCCTATATTTGGATCCTCCTTGTTCATTATTTTGATAATGATTCTCTATTGACTCAAGAGACATGCTTGTGTTTATTTATTTAGTCTCTCTTACTTGTTTGTGACCTCTTTGCGTTCACGAGCGTAGGTATGTTTTCATATCATAGTACATTTTAATGGACAGATTGAAAGAGTCAGAAGAAACTCGGAGAAAATGAAAAATAACATGGTTAACTCCACGACATAAATTTTATTTAAACGACCCATGTTTCGACACTTAATGTCTTCAGATGACATAAAGTGCCGAAAGCCGGTGCGATTCATTTAAAATTTATAGCATATTAGTAACTTAGTTATTTTTCATGTTATCTGTGATGGATAACTTACACGGAATAAAGTCTGAAACCGTTACCTCTGTCAGAAGTATCCTTGCTGTTTGTTATTGCATTCTTTGGATTCAAATTGATTGTAACAAACTGATTCGTATCATGATTGGATTCGACTTCTTTTACGGAGAGCCCCCGTTACGGAACTTTTGTGCCCAATATTACAACTTATTCAATATGTTTGCAGAAGATGTTATTTTTTAGAGGGAATTAGTTTCCCGCGAAAAACTCTTCATTACATATGACATCTTTGTACCCGGTAACCGTCCTGGTTTTGTTTGAGTAAAAGTTACCTTCATTGTTCGTCTTCATTGATTCGTTAAATTGCCGTCCCTACGCTGGCTGGTTAACTAAATCATCATCACTTGAAGTTGAACTGTCTTTTGCTACATCTTATCTTATCATCTAATTATGCGGCAAATTTCATTATCTGGACGTTTCGCGCGGGATTGTCATGACTACAGTTTGGATTGGACAACAATTGGAAATCGTTTTAGTATGCTAGTGTTGTGATGCAGTAATATTCGAAATTTCAAATCTTGTGTCATTGGTTTTATATGGATTTCAAACCCCGCGAATCTCTTAACGTGGTGCTTTCATAAAGAGATTTGAATGACTTCTTTTCCATCGGAATGTGGTGAAAACATTTACGCCTTCTCCAACATTAGGAGAAAATTTTCTCGTAAGGGTTCTGCTGGCTAGATAGTGTCTCCGTGCTTGGATTTAAAATTGTATTTTCCATGGTTGAAAGATCTAGTCTTGTGCTTCTCAGCTGTATTTTTCCATGTTGTCAGTGCATGGGTTTCTGACTTTCAATATGAATAGTTTCTTCTTAAGAATATGCCCACGCATTCAATGATTGTTTTTTTTATTATATATTTGGCTGTACTTCTCAATATAGTTCAGTGAATATAGCTTATTGGCTCATAATCTTTTTATATGGCAATTGATGTTTGTTTGCCAATTTTTTGCTGCATTGATTGGAGAATTGGAATGAATTGGCCCGTCTTGTAGCATTCATTAGCCTTTAGGAGTGGCTGAGCTCGTTCAGCATAGAGCAGGTAGTGGGATATGGCTGTGATTTCTGTATTAAGGTTGAACCAATAATGCTTGGTAATCAAGATTGTATCCGTGAATGAACTCATTATAATTTCGGTGTACTTGCGGCTATTGGGTTTCTATAATTTGCTCATTCAATGAAATGATGTTTCAAATACCAAGGAGTCACCGTAACTTCAGACCCTACATGAGAAAAGCACATCCGAAACATTTAGGGTGGTGCATGAAAGAGAATAGATTTTTTCAAGCGAACAGTATCTTTGGATGAAAGAGTGTCTGAGAGTTGTAACTTCGAACTAGTTAAGTCACATCTCGTGTTCCTCGCGAGCGTTTGGGGACCTGCATTGGAAGATTTTATGCTCGGAACGAAAAAAATACAAAGGAAAGACGCACGCTTCGTTAGAAACTGCCACGACCGAGCAGAGGGTGTGACACATTTGATTGAAGGACTGGGTTGAGAGCTGCTTAGGACCCGGAGGTCTGGCGCAAGGCTAAGATTACTTTTTCAAAAAATCAGATCGCGCGAGTTTCAGGGTGAAACGCAGATTATTTTTTTAAACCCCACTCTAAATTTCTATAGAGTTGATAGAAGCGACAACACTTTAGAGACACACTGTGTGATAGATGGGCATAAAAATCCCTCTTCTTACGCACCATGATTGACAGCTAAAAAAACAGACGCAGTAATCCATCGAAGTGCATCTTAATTTTCATCTAAATTAAAGATTAATCCAAATTTTCAATAAATGCAAAGGAATTTATACTCCTATGCATGCATTTCGGTCATTCAAGTGTACCATCGGTAGGGAAAGATAAAATATTGGACAACACGCACGTGTTTACGCGATTTTAATTCTCCAGCAATTTGGATTAATCTTTAATTTAAATTCACTTGTCAATTGCTCTCTTCTTGAATCAATTTTCATCCTTTCCATTTTCCAATTTTTTCCTATTCCATCCTTTCTATGGTTGGTGTCCTAAAATCCCCTGCCACACTCCCTTGTTGGGGCTCGCAGAGTAGTTAGTAGATGTCGCTTGGAAAACATGAAAAACTGTATATATTTTTTTCGGTTTGACAGTTAAGTCTATCGCATACATAGCACACTCGATGTAGTGGCTATAAAGTGTCGCGTCACCTCCTTCTTTCATTCCCCGCCCCGGCCGGCTTTTCCTCATGATCCTTACAACTCTTCGTCACCGTTTAAGGTGGCTGGAGCTATTTCGTCTATGTACAGATTTGCGTGACACTTTGCATACGTGTTCTGATTAGTGATATCTATAGATAAAAGTGAAACAAACTGTATTTTACCGATTTGGTTTTTTGTCAATGCAATGCCATTTTAACGCTTAGCGTTATGACATGGGATATATTTAGTAAATAGTCGATTTCATTAGTACATTTTTGTTCCAAACGCGAAATAACACATTTCATATTATTAAAATGATTGCTAACAAATATCTGTGTCACACCGAGTCAAAAAAAAAAAAACATTTAAATCTAATTAATCTTCAAGCTTATGCGATTTTGTATAATTTTCTTTTAAATATTTTATTATTTAAATATAGTTTTCTCCCAAATTTAAATGACGCGTCGATAATTATCATAACATGCTTTAATAAACGTTAAAATATAAAATGTAATTCTTGTATAATTTGCATAAATTCATGTGCGGTGTGTTTTGCCGCATTAACAGATGTACTTAAATGAAATTTGGTCCTAGTATTTTTTCGGCTTAGGCGCTTAAAAAAATAATTAAAATGTGCACTCAATGAACCATTATTACCGCTCCGGCCACCTTAACTCCAAGAGCGGAAGTGAGAACAGAGGGCCTTCCTTATCTCTCCCCTGCGCATGGAATCTGCTCTGTGCATCCCTATTATCCACCCATCTCATATCCACACCTACAGTCCGTGCGCAAGGTCGAGATATCCGAGTTTGAGACATTACATTTCGATAACAATTAACTCATTGCAATTAAATGTACTGAATATTATAGATAACGTATTTTTACCTTCCGTTGTTGATGTGAAAAAATTTCAAATCACATTTTAATATTTTATACGTCTTCGATTGAAGAAAGTCACCGTTATTTCACCGTCAAAACGGTTGCTTCAATTTGGCTCTTTCTTAGTTCTACCCTTTTTGCCTGTGAAATTTTTTGTGGCCTGCTAGTTTTTAAAATGCTACTGCATCATTGTTTTTGGAGTGAACTTGGAATTTCGTTAAGCCTTATAAGTGCTTGTGTCTTCTTTTTCGGTCTCCTTTTCCGTTGTTTAATCCGGCGTTTTTCGTGTGCACTTTCTCCCCTCCTTGTTATATACCTATCTGAGGGCTAATTATTGCTACATCCTTCAATCAGCACTACTGCTATTTTCTCCTTTAGGTCAGTTATTGCTCTACAAGCATTTTTCCCTGTCCTACTCCGTAATCGTTTTCCCCCGCCCTTACTTCGTAATTCAGGATCGAGTTTCTCCTTCCTGGTAAAATCCAGGTTATTTCCACCGAGGAGTCGCGTGCTAAATCTACTTCCTTCGTGGAACTAGTTATCGGAATGTAATTGTGAGCTACGGCTAAATTCGCTGGACATACTTCTATCTCTTCAAATGCCATGCAATCACTCTCGCCACATTAATTCATTACTTCCTCCACTATTTCCTGTTCAGCATTCAACATGACGTTGATTAACCTGCCCTCCGTTAAATGCAATCAAGTCACTCTCACCTCAATTCTATTCGCTTTATTTCCTTCTCACTTCATACAGGCTTTAATGATCAATTCTTCCCTCTTCCATTTCTCTTGTGGTGTTTCGCAATTAACACGGCCCCTGTGTTGACCTTTCGTTGAATGTCCCTGTTCCAACGGTTGTGTTCCGGTCTTTTTACCTGTAGGATTATTTTGTTACTTTCACCCCGACCGTTTCTTTGTAAAAAAAATCGAGATTTACGTCACAGTCGAGCGGAGCTCTCGAAACGTAGGTACTATTGAAGAGCTTTTACCAATAATTTTTCCATTCTGTCAGTCCGAATTTTCGAAATTCTGTTTACATTGGCAACCGAATATACTTTTTGATTCGATTCCAAAAATTAAAAAGTAAGCCGATATTGATATTGACTCGGCTACATAAGGAGTTTTTTGTGGAAATAACAGTGGAAAATCTGCTTTTTGGGAAAAAAGCATTTCCTTGCAAAGCATGGCAGTGTGGTGACTACGATTCAGTATCCTGTTCTTCATATCTGTCATATTACTATGGGGTGATTATTTCAGTAGTGGCCATCACCCTAATCTTCCATTTTTTCGACGCGAGTTTTTGACGTCACGTCATCACTTCTATGACTCCTCAATTGTTGGCCGTCATTTTTTGGCGGCGTCACCGATGTACGGCCCTGTATGGACTGTTTTCTGCGTGGATCCTGAAACTTTGGTCCATCCCACGGATTAATATACCATCCGAACTCTATGGCCGAACTAGAAGAGATTTAATAGGTGCTCTAAGAAATGCGAGGGCCTTTACATAGAGCCCGAAGTATGTATTTACATGGGAGCGAAATTTATGGATATGGGGAGTAAATGATGAAAACACAAAATTTATTAATAAATATGAAAGATATTATGACTGAAGCTTACATGTATCGACAGGAGCTGCAGGATTTTCTGTTCTTACATGAATAAATACTTTAATTAGTCTTAATGTTTTATTTCCCTTCAGATTGAAAACAATAAATAGTCAGTTTTTCGTATTTAGCATATGTATGTGGTGGTGTCGTTTTTTACTATAAGTAAAAAAACTATTTTCACGATTAAAGTTGATTTATTAAAACAAAATTGTGTTAAATATTCTAGTGTACTCCTTTCCCAACAATGCCTGGACGTCGCGATTCTTTGCCACGTCCGACGCCAAGTATTGAGTTCATTCCAAAGAAGTACCATTGTTATGGACAAAGTGTTGATATTGTTGGAGGATACAGTGTTTCTGAAACACTGTTTGTGGCTTGAATCCATGCCTTTAATTATTTACATGTCAAAGCAATTTGGGTTTGTTAGAGTGGAGGCGTTTCTCTGATATGATTTAGTTAACGATAGGAAAAATGAAACTTAGAATTTCGAGTGCTGAAACAGCAAAAGAATTCGCATTGAATTAACTTCAGCTGAAAGCACCGCGATTCAGATAGTGGGGCCGAAATAGAAAAAGGAAGGGCATATTATCTAATATCGGCAATTATATATATAGTACTTTGAATTAAGTTTCGTTTTCGAGGACTATCACGACAGATGATGTGCAGAAGATATACATCTCCTCCCACCTCTGTCCATAGTTAAAGGTAAATTTTCGTCTGGATGGAACAGGTGAATAGGAGGTATTAGTCACGTATCGTTTTGCTTACATATACATTCGACGCGCGGCGCATGCGCAGACGGCCTTAGCGTGCCATTTTCAAAGCGGGCGTGCGCGTTGCAAGCCATTTTGTTTGGAATTTTGTTTTGGATGTTTGACTAAATAACTCACCAATTTTACTTTTATTTGGAAAACAAAGGAAAAACTGTTGTAAAATATACATTTCAACTTGTAGTAAGTTGTCAAACATTGCTTTTTTTAAGCAGGAAAAGTCGCAAAAATTTCACCTTTTCGTTTTTGTTACTCCATTGTGCTGTGGTTGTGTGCCAGAAATAAAATTTTATGAAATCTACGTCAGTCCTGCGTTGTTTCTGTTCGGAATAGTTCACTTTGACCCGTTCTAAGAATAAGTTAAGGAGTTATTAGGCCCTAAACATGGATCAATATTTAAAAAACATATGCAAATTTAGAGTTATCTAAAAGTTCATAATAAATATCTATATAGCCAAAAGTTAAAATAAATCGTATATTATCGTCTTTTCATTACGAAAATGTCATAATATTTTTAATCTGATGGTTAGATCGACTGTATTGGAGTGAAAATCCGGAGCTGCGGCGCGCCAGTTTGCGCTATCTTGTGGTGATATTTGAAGCGTCATAAATTTGACATTTATTATTATTAAGAACTAATATTTAGTAGATTGTCTTTCGTTAATGTATTCTTCGTTTGTGCCAAAATTCGTGAGAGTCGAAGATGGCCGAGCCACGAGTGTATAGCCATTTGGTAGAGTTGAATCCACTCGCCCATGAATCGCCCATGTGGTTTCGATATAAGAAAACGAACGACATTTTGCAAACTTTTTATTTTGTCTTTTTTATTTTATATTCTTTTAGATTGATAGAATCGGTCGATAATTTTTGGAATTTCAAAACATAGTAAAGCTTTATGTAAAGAAAAAAAATTGAACAATTCCACACCCGTTTTAATTAGTCGATGAAATTAGACAACTACAGCATGATTTTGAAGATAACTTGATGGAGTGACATGTTGTTGAAGTATTAAATTAATTATCAAAATGTTCATTTAAATTAAAAAAAGAAAAACAATTGAGTTGCCATGGAGGTCAAGTTTGTTGGAATTCTCACTTTAAACAGACACCAACAAGATTTGTTAGTGATATAAATTAAATTTTAAAAATATTAATTTGTGTCTGTGAGTTGAGTTAATTAGTTAAATAATAAAACTCAACACATGTGTTTTTCTTTTCATTACGCGATGTGTATTTTAGATCTATCTTAAGAATCATTTATGCCAGTGGTGGGCATTTGAAAAGGAAGATTTTTAGTTACTAATGACTGGATTATATCTCTCATCCTCCGAGAGATTTTTTTTTAAATTTGAGATCCTTCGGGCATTCAACTTAAACAGTGAGGGCTATTGCCTTGTACTTGATTTTTCCTCCATTTCCGATATAATTTTCGATTTTTGTTTCTAAAACATTTCGCACCATTTATACTATTACTCGATTCTCTACATTTACCCTGCATCTCCTTCAACATAATTCCTAAGCTGTGGACATGCTATGAAGAATGAAGGCTGGTTCATATGAAGCACATGAATGAAAACTAATGACGTAGCTAAAGACGGTCGAGCATGAGCATGTGAGTCCGATGGTGAGCGCTCACCACCGCCAAGAGAACACAATGCTGAAGATAGCTTTCGTTCATCGTGATTTCTTAATTTGGCCAATCAAATGCTACTTACACGGCTAGAATACGCCGCAAGCTACGTGAAAGAGGGATGAATAAGTAAATATGCATGTACTGAAGATGGAGTGATTTTTCGTTGTGATGATTCGCTGTTGACCAAATTTTTGCAAAAACGCGAATCGAATTATTTTTTAAATTGGAACCATTCTTGGATTTTGGGCATTATAGCAGAAGAAAAAAAAACGATTTTCGTCATCTTTGGTAAATAGAGATATATTCTAATTGGCTGGTGTGAAGATAAGGGTGATTACAACCTTATATTACTTTACGTTATGCTATTACATTTGATGGAGTACGACGCGGAGGATATTCTTTTGACCCCGGTTATATCTCTACAGCTAGAAATGATAGAAGCGGCAAAATAAGAGATAAACACTGCAGAACTGATATTTTATTTATTCATTTAAGTTCACCACAAAAACAGCCACTGGGTCTTTTACATTGGGCATATTAAAATAAATGAATCAATACAAGTAAATTATGCATTACAAAAAATTGAGGTAATAAAAACAACTAAGTGAATAACATTCATATGGCTATTAATGAGATGAATCTAGTTGTAAGTGGTAGCGCTTTAATGAGGAGGTAAAGATTCTGTTTGGAGAGAAGAGGTCAAGAGAAGGATATTTGCTGGAGAGGGAGTTAAAAAGGGATTGGATTCGGTGGAAAAGGGATCTTTTGGATACGGATAAGCGGAACTGGGGTGGGTGAAGAAGACTCGTGTTTCGAGTGGAACGAGATGGGACACGAGAATGATGTAAGGAGTTCAGGGGATCGGAAGGAACCATTTAAGATTTGGTGAAGAAGCTTCAAGTCCGAGATTCTTCTTTGGAGAGTGGGATGCAAAAGACCAAGAGATGACAGTATTTTATCACGCGAGCAAGGAGTGAGCGAGGGAACGCGGTGACGGACAGTGGCTAAAAAAATTCAGGGGTCGATGGAGGAGCTTAAGAGAGGTAGGGCAGGCAGTAGACCATGCACAACATTTCCTTCTTTTCTCGTACCATTAGTGATGATAACAAAATCAGTGAGACAAACATATGACACATCGTTACATACATTTCGCCTCTGTCATCTCCCCTCTACTTTTTCCTATTCCCTCCCGTTTCGTGACTGGTGTCCTAACACCCCCTGCCACACTCCTCTGCGACCACTCGCAGGGTAAGGTGTAGATGTATAAGTTATCTTCAATGTGATCGGGCCTTAGTGTGTCCCGGTCCTCGGTACTCCCTTCTCTATGCCTGCGTGGCTTTCTGCTTCCTCCTTGAGTCGAGGCAACTCAAGTTTTATTCCCTCTCTTCGTCCCTCACTTCCCCTCGTCTTTGCCATGCCCGCACGCATTCTGCACGAAGAGCTATTTAAAAAGCTCCCATTTCCCCCTCTCTGCGTTCCTCCGACATTTCTTGAGGACATACCTCTTTCAAAGTGGTTTCTCCGCGTCGTCCAGAGTTCAGGTTCGTTGCCCATCTTCCTTGCGCGTGCATTAATGCTTCAACTTGAGGGTCTTCCATCACGAGAAATCGTCCAAGGAGGTATGCGGTCAGAGATATAGCACGAGCGTGAAACAATACATATACCCACCCGCTTGTTTTACGGGTTCCTTCAAATATGGCTTAGCCGATTAGGGACTGAATTAATTTTATTAAAAAATCTTAAGCGTTTAATTTTCTATTTAAAAACGAATAAGTATGCATACCACTTGTTGATTTGAAAGAGATTTATTTTTACTATTTTTAATAGAGTAAATATTTTTATCTTTATGCTGCACCCATGTTGTAACTTAACGAATATCAGTATCCTCGTCTTGTGTCGTAGTTTTGGATTTTGTCGGTCACGTATTCTGTGTTTTAATAATATGTTCGTTTATAGCAACAACAGGTGTGTGAAAGTTTACATATACTCGATTTAAAAAAAATGGATTAATTCCAGAAAACTTAATTTTGGTAACTCGTGAATTAAAAGTGGTGTATTTATTAAAAATTTAGAACTTTTGACACCATTTTTTTAGTTTCTTGCTTTCATTAATGCTTGTTTGAAATGATATTTGTTAAGAATAAGAGAAACTTCAACTGCTATTGCTGAAAAACATTTTCAGAATTTGGCTTACAACCGTTTTGGTAACACTAGTCCATAATGGGTTATGGTCCGGGCTACCAGGGTGCTTATGGTATGTTGTTAAGGTAAGATTTATTAGGAGTTAATGTCAGTCCGTCAATTTGCTGATAAGGGGGCATCATCATAGTTTTAGATGTGGAGGGGCGTCGTGAAATTTGGATTGCCAATTGAATGCTACGTGAATGTTTTCTGCCTTTTGAAGTTTTGATGTGTCTTTGAGGAAATACAACAGTTTTTATGATAACATTATCGTTTTCATGTCTTGACGTGTGAATGAAAAAACCATGCCTTTATCGTTCTCGAAGCTGTGGCATTCGATAAGTGCCAGCAATGGATGACTCAGCATGTTAGCAAACTCTTGGGAAATTTTTGCGGCGAGAAGCTGACCCGGCAAGCTTCAAGTAAGAAGCACATTTTTTCATCGTCGATAATTCATTTGCGTCTTCTTCCCCGGGATCCTATTATCAATAGCCAATTATGGCAATGAAATTAAATAACAATGAAAATATTTTTTATTAATAGAATAAAGTTTCTGTCAGAAAACAACCGTCAGTTCATTGCGATATCTTCCGGAGACACTGATTTTTTAGGAATGTATAATTTCTTGCTGAAGTTGATTATCTCCACCCGAAAATTACGGCGATGGAATCACATGTAAATTTCCTCTAGAAAAAAATACTTGGACCTGAAATCAAACCAAGGACCCTTGGCTTGCTGACTTCAATGCGTAGGGTATTAAAGCAGAGAAATAGGATTCATGCTTCTGAGTAGTGGCTTCTTGAAAGTCCTCTTTTCGCTTACGTTGCCATCCCTCATGAACCGCAAGGGCCTAAAATCTAGTTCCCTTGTATTCTATCTAATTACCTTGAGAATTGTAAAATCTGGAAACGTTATGGTCCGTGCAATGCCCCGGGAAGCTTAGGGTTCCGGTCCAGGTGGATTTTATTCTCATGGATAGGATATTTCTTATCCTGTCTAATCGTGCCTTAGAGTTGCTACTTTGCGTTTACAAATGCCTATCTTCCGCAAAAATCTTCTCTTACCTGTGCCCGAAAATTTGACGAAATTAAAACGTTAGTACTCATGATTAATGATAATATTTAATACTTTTCTACAAAAATGTTTTATCGTACGACGCGTTTCACCGATTTACGGCATCTTCAGGTACAGAAAGTTTGTTACGAGGGGTACGCAACTTCAAAAACAAGTGTACACCGCATTTCCATTTCAACCATTTCCATCCATTTCTTTCCATTTCTTCTATTTCCATGTTTTTACGTGTACAGTTTCCCTCACTTCACCGCCAATTTGGTTCATTTCAACGTATTTTATATTCCTCATAGTTACCTGCCAACATGGCGCCAAATTCGACTTTTGGTAAAATTCTCAAATTTTTCTTTCCCTCACGCCTCCACTAGTGAAGATATGACCTTGAAAGCTGGCACGCCTATGCCCCTTGACATGAACTTCACGGAAAGTCAGAGAAAATACGAACTTTTGACCGTAAAACTGCCGAAAACATTTCATTTTTCGTCCGTTGGTGGCGCAGGCCTCTGGTTTTCCGTCTGTTGCTTCTGAACTCTAAGATGTTTTTCTACGGTTATGAATTCCTGTTGTTGTTATTGACACTGCGTAAATTTGAGAACTTTTTGCTTCTTCCTTATCCTCTCGATAAACTATCAACATTCCCTCAAAGTCAGATTTTATGAAAATGAAAACGCATTTAACCCCTGGTTTAAGGATTTCCATATTTGGCATCTTTAGCATTATGTACGAATGTTATAAGGTATATTATATGGTACATCTATTACATGAACAAAAAATATAAGACAAGAACGCCAAATATCAAAATATTTACTTAGAAAAGTAAAAAACGGGAGAAAAGCTAAGTTAACGTAAAGTGCTTGATGAAAATGAGATCTCAGACACATTTATAAAATCAAAGTTTGCGGAGGAATCCTACGATCAAGCCGCAAACAGGCTAATAGGGTAAAACGTACAGTTATTGGCCACCCTACGGTTATTGGCCATTTGGTGTTTTGAAGAGTAAGTAAGTAGTAAGGCCATTTGGTGTTTTGAATAGTAAGACTAGAGTTAGACCAAATTAACAATAATCACGCAATATATCAAGGACAGAGTTTTCTGCCCCTACAAGTTTCTTGAAATGACCATCAATTGTCACATTATTAAGTATGACAGGATTTTTTCCGAGCACTGGTTTTTACAGAGATGTTTCTTCTCATTTTGTTAAGGAAAGAAGAAACATTAAGGAATCATTACGGCTTTCTCTTTTGCAAAACAATTTTTATAACATTTTGAGAGATAAGTTTAGTTTAATGCGTAGTTATTTGTGATTAATGCAACTTGCCAATTCAAGAAGCCCATACTGACGAAGGCCAATAACTGATCCTACCTAACTTCATTTTCAGTCATTGGGCACCCCGGCCAATAACTATATTATATTTTACATTCATTACACTTACATTTTACATTTTATATATTTTACAATCACGCAGAATTTACCTTTATTTTTCTTCTTAGATATAATTTTTAAATAGTTTGGTTTCATTTGAATTTCTGAATACAGTAAACAGTTATTGTCCGCCCGGCTAATAACTGTAACTCACCTGGCCAATAACTGTAATACCTAACTTTTAATGCCTAGAACGCTGAAGCTTGCCAATGTTTACCCCCAGGGTATGGATGCCGCATTGCAAGAAATATAATTTTATGGGGTTTTCCTTAGATCAGTGGCAAACAAATATGGATTTCCAAGAACAAGTCTACAGTTTAAACGAAATAAGTCTGGGTTGCTAAGATACTAGCGGCCCATCACCATTTCTCTCCGATCATACTAATATATGAAAATGTAATGGTGTCTGTCTCTCTGTCTGTCTGTTGCTCAATCATGCAAAAACTACTGAACCGATTGAGCTGAAATATGGTATGTAGAGATCAAATGTATATGGGATGAACATAGGCTATATTAAAAAGCCCTCAGGGCCCCCGAAGGCCCCCGGTGGTCCCTGGTGGTCCATACTAAGCATTTGGTTAGGTGCAGTGGTTTCATTTTTTGCTTATGTAAATTAATTTCACTCAAGATAGAGGGCTGGAATTTTTTTTATCGGATGGTTGAATAAATGAAGTTTTTAATTCTTTCAGCCGATTTTCTTTTACTCTTAGTAATTGTCTGAAAATCATGTTTTTTGCTGAAAAATCGCACATTTTTCTCTGAAATCAATAATAGCATATTTCCTTGACAGCCAGAGATTTGATTTTCAAAGGATATTCATGCCTTTGGCATTTAAGTTTTCCTGCAGGCCCATGATAGCACGTAGAAAGAAAATTTGTATTAGAAGGGCCCAGAGTCCCAAGGGCCCCATAATAAATTGCTTCGGGAGATAATCGATAAATTCAATGCTTATTTACAACAAGTATACTCTTCCACGTCTATTGTTAAAGCAGCTCTCATAGGGGCACTGCATATATATGAGATAACACTTACGTAGTAAACGATACACATAAAGGAATTAAACATGCAAGAATATTTATGTGCAGAAAATATAAATGGTAATAATGCCTCTGTAGCTACAACAAACACGGCGTTGTTTATTATCGTTTAATACTCAGATGTATTACACGTAGTGGAACCGTCTGCGTCTGTCTCTCATTACGATAACGAATTGTTTTTTAAACCAATTCCCACATCATTAGAACGTCAACGAACATCATACGAACATCGACGAACACACCATACAAGATAGGTTACGAACTCCTCAAATGACTACGCGCACACAGTATTCTTCAGGCTTTGTGGTTTTATTATAAAATACGTTCAATTTTTTCCACACCCGTTGAATTTCATTAAGATTGCGAACACTTTTTTAGGCCAGTTCCCTCATCATAAACGTTACGAGTTATTTATATAGTGTAAAAGTACAGTTAACTTACATTCACTCAATCATTGAGTTGCCTCTTCAAGACTCACTCGTCGCTGTTTCCCCTCCTTGGACTTAAAAATATATCCATCAACATACCTAATAGAAAAAAGAGTAACCTTTCGAATAAATCTTCTAAAGCAAGAGGAATGTGTTCTTTGCAAGAAAATGAGCCCTTGAAAGAAAAACGACAAAGGTTAGACTTGGATGCTCAAAGACATGTCCACCAGCGATCTCATGAGCATCTCTCCGTGGTGTTTCTAGGGTGACGCTAAGAACTGCACAAATTTCGTCCTTACCCAACCTACGGACGGGTAACCAGCTATAAATCTGGTTCACCCATCTGTTCCGAAACTTCAACCTGTTTTAAGATGGCAGAAATTATAATGACGTCACTACATGTCTCTTACCCGAAAGAAGAACGTAAATTCTGCGCAATGAACGACATCCGTGCATGAAAATCGGCAATTGCACTAAGATTCACCATAGATTTTTTATTTAGCCAACAAAACCAATTATTATGGCTACCCTTTATGCCTAAGGCGCAGTCCGGGTGATGGAGGATTCATTGGTCAAGTAAACATGGCTGATACTGAAAATGCTCCTTTTAGCGTTGTCAACCGCTGGATTGTACCCTACTTTCCGATCCTGATTAAGATACTCAACGCATATATCGATGAACTTAATTGAGTCATTGAATGTAAATATATTTATGTACACAAGGGAAGCCATCAAGCTGTTATTCACTCAGAAGACGGCTCAAGAGAACCGGAGGAACGAGGTGACCATCTATCAACCTGGGTGCTATTTAAGTAGTGATGAGTCTGCGTGGCTCATTTTTGGGTTTCCCATGCATGTAAGAAGACCAACAGTCACTCATCTCTCCGTGCACTTGGAAAATGGTCAGCGTGTCTACTACAACGAACACAACATACGAGATAGGTTACGAACTCCGCAAATGACCACGCTGACAGTATTCTTCAGGCCTTGTGGTTTTCTTATTAAATACGTTCAATGTTTTTCACACCCGTTGAATTTCAACGGGTACCTCCCGCTAGTATATAAATGAAAAATAAATATAAAATATAAATTCACCTTAAATTTATAATTTCAGCTTAACAAACTACTCATGAATTTTAAAAGAAAAGACTAAATCAGCTCGTATACATTTGATTTTAATATTCTAATTTACGCGTAGGGCATGAAAATACCTTTGTCTTAGGTCTTTCCTGTTGATATTATATAAGAATAGATTCATTGCGAAAAATTCAGATCTGGCTTTGGGAGGGAATAATATCCTTTTTTGCCTAAATCCCTTTTTTATAAATATGGTACCCAAATCAACTCATCCCCATGATTGGGTTTCGATTTATTAAAGTAACAGGTATAACAAGGAATCTAACTCCGAATTTTGGTAAATGGAAAAATGAGTCCCATTTAGGGAGTAGGTACATTTCAGTGCTTAACAGTGACGTCAGCTTCGTAATTACGCTTCTATTTTTTTTGGGGGCGGGGTAGGGCAAGGTTTTTGGCGCACCCCTCCCTTTCCAAGAAATGTTTTTGAAATTTAAAACATTCCTTCTAAAATTCTAAATATTTTTATTTTCAACTCAGGTTGTCCGTTCCTAATTGCTCCTTCCTTTTTCGCCCCCTTTTTGAAACATTTTGTTGCCCTTCGAAATATTTTAGGAGGGGCATGTGTTTGAAATGTAATTTCAGGGGGATGTACTCTTGTCTCTCCTAGGATGTTACGCGGGTGAGTGACGTTATTAAACTACTGTTGTCCCCGTTAAGAACAACGATAGGCTCAGCGGTAGTCCGCAGTACATATTGTTAGGTATTCTGGTTGGCCCCGTTAAGGACAACGATAGGCTTAGCGGTAGTCCGCTGTACATATTGTTAGCTATTCTGAAAAAATGATATAGTATTTAGCGTAAAAGTTTTTGTCAATTTGTTCCTTTGCTTGGAGAAAAAAAACCAAGCACAATGAGACGGTTTGCGGCCTCGTGTTATCGATTGAGTCCCCTTAGGAACCGTTTTGAAAGGGCTGAATGACAAGCAGCTTCTTCGAGGCATTAATCGCCAATGTAAATCTTCTGTCATATGATAACCGGGAATGTATTCATGTGCGCGCGCGTGCTATAGTGGTTAGGGAGCGACCTTGCATTTAAAAGCGAGATCACTTCCTGCCGCCGGCGTAGAATTAATGAGATTAATGAGAGTGTACTGGGCAACTGGGGCGGAGGATATTAACCGTCTCGTGGAGATGGCTTGTATGGCGACTGCTTAATTAATTCCTCACGCCGCGGTGCAGTCCGTGTAAGCCCATCGTCGTAAGCCCTTCCTTTTTCTTTACGTATACTTGACATCAGGTTGGAGATGTGTGGTCCGCGAGGATTCGTCAGTAACAATAGGATAAAGAAGGCTCCTAAGTATCCAACGTTTTCTTTACATCAACTAAAATATTTGCCCGTATTCTGGTATTGATGCTTCTACAACTGGCGTACCTGATAGATTAATTTGCTCATATTCTACTCATACACCTACATACTACCCTGATATCCGCCGCAGAGGCGTGTAGTGGGGGTGTTAGCACAGCAGCCATGGAGGGGGCGGGAAAATGAGAGGGGAATAGACAGAGGTGAATTGTATTTCAACGATGTACCTATGTCATTGCCATGCTGTATTTGCTAAAATCACTAATGGTGCTTGGATTGAAGACATTTTTGTACCTATCAATTCGGTATTGTATCTTATTTTGTCGCTCCAAAAAGTTCTAGAGATATATCGCGGGCTCATTATATCATCCGTATGAAACTGAAACTCACCTGATCTCAATATTTCAATTACTCTAATCCCAGCGTGTAGCCTCCGAGTCTCTAACGGCTCCCAACCAAGTCCTTCCTTCACCTGTGTGACACTTTCTGTAATTACGCTCGTAGCAGTTTTTCACGAAGCCTGCGGCTCTCCTTTGTATTTTATTTACATCGCGAATAAAACCTTTCTGCTTGAATTTTAAATAACCTAGCTGCTAATGTATGATTTCAGGCTTTCCCCCCGAATGATGCTAATGAGTTGTTCTCGGGTTTTCCACCAGGTTAGGCCCTCCATGATTGCCGACGTTTCAGTTGGAGACTTTCCTGCCATTTTCAAGGCTCTCGATGTGAAAGGTCCAGAGCTTTGAAAATGGCAGGAAAGTCTCCTGCCGAAACGTCGGCAATCATTGAAAGCCTAACCTGGTGGGAAACCCGGGAACAACACATCAACCTAGCTGCTCATCCATCTTTTCCCTATAGAATTTGCCAGGTGCCCACGCAGATTTTCTTATTTAACGAACATATTGCCTTTTGAAGGGTACCGAAATGGATGACAGTATCAATTTTAATTTACTTGATTGGCATAGTGGCAAAAAGAATACCGTAGTTTTACTAATTAAAACTTTTTTTAAAGGTTTTGGTTTATGGAGGATGACCTTAGCCGGTGACGCATTCTTATTGATTTTATAACTTTCTGAGGTGCTTACAATAGAAATGAGTTGAGAGTGAAATTACAATGTTTTTTATTCTTCTATTTTATTTTCATATGCGCTTCGTTGTTTACTTAAATTTGAATTTCAGGCTCCAAGATCGTTTTTCTGCTCTTCTCTCTTGAACAATAGAATGTTTTATTTACTTGGAAAACACAGAATAGGTTTCGAATAGAAACGTATGCCAGAAGATTTTACACCTCACGTTAAATAATCAATATAACAGAATTACAGCGAGATTTAAGTTGGGGTATTTTTCACCCCAACCTCTCCATTCGCGGTTTATAACTGCTATAATGTTGCATAGGATATGCATTTTTAATGTCACATTGGGAGGATTCATTTAATCCAATGCACCAGTTTTATTTTTTATTTTGGCTGTTGAAATTTAACAGACACCACCTTCTTGTATCATATATTCGGTGCTTTCTAGATGTATCTAATGGATTGGCATAGATAAAAGAAATCACTTTATATTTTTCCACTTACGTAGTTTATTACCGATCGATTGCAACGTCTAGGCGTCATTTTCAATATAACATGACGTCAATTTTAATGTTACCTTGAAAATGACGCCTCGATTCAATGTCACTTTTACCTTGAAAATTAAGTTTAGACGTATGAATCGATTGGTTATAAACAACTTAAGTGAAAGAGTACAAAGTGATTTCTTTTAACCTTGCTATATGTAGGAAAATTCCGCTAATATCGCCTGCCTTCATCTGTATCGATTGGTTGAAAATCTCGAGTTTTTCACCGGTTAGGTTCTCCATCTCCTGCAACGTGTCAATGTGCGACTGGCCCATATCATAGTTTTAACTTATCTTTTTTGTCTTTACGTTTTTCTTCATAATCACTCTTATCAATTTCCATCTTTTCGCGAATGCTACCTCGGCTAATGCAATTATGCACCATATATTTAAGGTACTAAACGTATTCTCATAAGGTGATATGAGCAAGAACTGGCGAATGATATTTTTACTATGAATTTCGCACAGTCGCGGAAAAGGAAGGACGACAATAGAAATTTGGACAACGTAATTAGAGATAGGGAGTGTGGAGAGGATAAAATAGACTAAATGGCAGGCAGGTAGACGATTTTGGGAAAGTTGTGAAATGGCGTTGTGTAGGAGAAAATTATAATGTACCACCTATTCAAAATCCTAGCAATTAAATTGTGTAAAACCAGTCAATGAATGACAAATGGAAAGATGCTAGTAGGATGTGATGTACATGGATTTTGATAGAGGAAAGGTGTATTCATGGCACCGTCATCGTCAGCAGCTGCAGATGGCCCACCGAAAATCGATTTCCATGCGGCTCTCGGCTCGGTTCTTCTCTTGGGTAGAGAGTTCATTAATCTTGCGCTGCATTTCCTCATTATGTGCATAATGTGTCCCATGCTTACAAAATATGATAACTCTCATGAAAAAATGTGAATTTTAGCTAAATTTATTCGAGATGATTGTTTTCTTGACCATAATAATTCTGGCTATTATGTTGTGGCTCATTATTCAGTTGCTAAAATTAATCGGTCACCACTCAATCATTACATATCCCTGATTGGTCTGATTAATCAGAGAGCTTTGCTATTTTCCCTATCATCTTTTGTTGGAGTGGTCTTTCAGAGATCTTAGCGTTCAAATCAGTCGTTGTAGTCGGTCGGAACTTTCATAGTGCTGGGCTTATCCTGTTTTGGGACAGCACTAAAGAACATTTATCTACGGTGTTTTAAGTGTGTCAATGTAAAAATGCATCGCATGGAGCGCATTAAATAGTGGTCAAATGTAACATTTAATAAACCATATTGCCAAAAATAAACTCTGTACTTTCCCACACACGTTTTGTTCTACCGATCGATTTCGAAGGTGAAAACGTTATTTTCATGTTACGCATTCCCAAAAAATCACGCTTAAATGAGTATTGTCTTGTAATATTTAATGCTCATGTTCACAACAAATTTATCTCTCTTAAAAAAATCAAAGTTTTCTGAAGCACTTATACCCTATTGCCACACGCATGAGTGGCAGCTTTCAGGTTTTGATATGGATATAATCTACAAAGACATCGGTAGAGCTACTCTTCGTACTCCCGCTGGAATAAAGCATTATGTTGTGAAATATGAGAAAAATTGACGGTTTCACGCAAGATGCTGTTGAAATCCCTCGTAAATAGTTGAGGAGTCTATAGTAATTTTCCTCTTGGCTTATTTAAATACTACATTATTATAGGTTTTAAATACTACCGGCTAAACCAATTGTGTCCTATCCATTAAGCAGTGCAGACACAATGCCTGGAGTCTACGAAATTAAAAATGAAGAAGATAGAAGTTATGGGAATTAAATTATGGTATGCAGAGATTTCAACACTATTTACGTGCAACGTTTAAATAACTTCCTCAGCTGGCAGCTGTTTCAAAATTTCACTTTTTTTAAATGTACAAATGTTTATGATAATTTTATATGAGAATAGTTATATATTAAATGGTTTTAATGCAATTTATTGTTGAGGATGATCTTTTTCCTTCAAAATTTGATCCTAAAATTGACATGTATGTACATTCGATGAGCATTTTTCATATTAAGAAAGCTAGATGCCCACTGAACTTAGCTCTAAATAAAAATTGATGTTATTACTTCCATGTTCGTATCTATTTCTATCATGCATATACAATTCATAGAGGTTATGTAGTCTCTATTGAAACACGTTCAATTATTTAGAATAATGTGCGCTGGATGTTCCAATGCTGGACGTAAAGAAAGGGAGTACACTTTGTTGGTTTGGCCATGCTGAGAAATTGGATGAGAGTTGAATAACGAAATAGATATAAAAGTGGAGTGAATGGTATGAAAGGAAGGGGTAGATAAAGAAAGTCATGTGTGAATGTTGGCGGAAGAGACTCTTTAGGTACGTAGGTTGAGTGAGATTTTTCCCTGGTCATAATAGAGACCATATTAAAATTTTATTTTTTATTTTAATAACTGTAAGAAGCGTGAAGTAAATATTTTATCATTAATAACGCAGAAAATTTATTTAAAATACTGAAATCATCAGAAATTAACTAATTATACATGTAAAACGTTTTAACGTAACTAATTTTTTCGCGCTGTACGCTGAAAACGCCTTCACAACAAAATATATTTTTGCGATTCTGTAAAAGTTACTGCGGCGAGAAGTTGATTTATTTAAAATAATAGTTTAGGAAGCATACAAAGTACACACAGTTAAATTTCGGACGCGATATTTTCGTTAAATATTCCTAATTTTTTTAAAGTCTTGATGGAGTTGTCTAGCTATTTACCTGTACCATTCCCCATGGAAAATACGACCTGGTGTTTTTTTGGCAAATATCTCAAAATTTATAATGGCTAATGCTGATATATTGTTATCAATGTAGAAATGAGATATTTTTCTTTTTAATGAGGACAAATTCATCGAATTTTATGTGAAGTCATATTTCGCTCAAACTACCTTAGGAGTCGTAAAAATAGGAGAGCATGTATGGAGCAATGCTTGAATGTGATATATAAGCGAAAGAGAAATGCAAGAATAGGGTAATATGGAGGAAAATTTTAAAGAGAGTCAGTTTCCTAAGCCCAACTGTAATAACTAAATTCTTTGATTGGTTTGTATGTACGCGTATACGTTATTGAGAAGATACTTAAAACTTTAAACGCCAGAAGAGAACTTTGGTTCCCGCCAAATATTAGCTCCCATTTACTGAATGGGAACTTGAGGGACCTCTTAGTTATGTTTGTATGAGTTAATATTGAAATGAATAGTAATTAAAATAAATTTTAAATTAAAATGAAATGAAAAATTACATTGAATTTGTTAATTATAATTTCCAGCCATCAGAACTGTCTGTGACAATTTAAATTCCTGCTTTTAATGGATGAAACGTTACCTTAAAGTTATATTTAAAAGTTTAAATAGTGCCTTCGACCTACGGATAGTCTAATGCGGCCCTAAGCTAAATTCCCGCCTCCCACTGTGGCAGTTTTTCTTTCGATTGAAACAAAAATGGCCGTCATCCTTTCCCTTGGGCGAACGTGATGAAATGGCTCGAGGGAATTCCTCCGAAGCACATTCTCAATCTCTCTCTCTCCCTCTCCGGTCAATTATAAATCGATTCACTCCGTGTCCCTCTCGTTCTCGACTGGCTCCGCTGGTATTAATAGCTCGTGAACGTGCTACAAGAGTCTCTGGATTTTGTCCGTGGCCCACGACGTTGTGATTAAAAAACGAATCGAGTGGTTAGTTTTGTTTGTGTCGACGGGTGGCACAAGGGCTGAATCTAAATGTGGGAGGGCTCCTTCCGTGGGAGGAAATAATTTTTATTTTATTTTTCCGCACGATCTCGGAGGTGAGGCGTAGCCAAGTCTCGTATCGCTGGATGCTCTCCTGTTGTTCCTGATTTTTCCTCTCATCATCAGCGGTCGTCAAACCGAAGATGAGTCAGTTGCGGCTCTCCACTCAGCACTCCTCTCAACTAACAGCTTTATTCCTTTGTAACGCCTGATTTTAAGCTCCTACGTTATTTGCTTCTTGATTTACATCCTTGGTATTCCTCGATTATAAAAAAACTCCTCGTGTCCACGGAGATCAACTCGAAGGCTCCCGGACTAGCTTAATTAGAAAATTCACCGGTTTTATGCCCAAAGGAGTATCTCCTTTTGCTTGGGAATCACCATAACTACAGTTGAGCCGGCGAGAGTTGTCCGATGACAGGCAGAAGGGTTTGTAGTAGTGTGTGGGAAAAATGTACAAATCTTGCTCCGTTAAATTAAAGAAGCTAGCATTTATTTGCGCGAAGGGATGAAATTCGCCATGAAAACCTCATTTGAAAATCGATTTAAATTGATTTATTTCAGTACCTTAACAAACCACAAAATAAAATACATTCTCTCACACACATGACCCGGGTTTCGGCGATGAGCACCATCATCAGGTGAGTGACCTGATGATGTTGCTCAGTGCCGTAACCCGGGTCGTGTGTGTGAGTGTATTTTATTTTGTGGTTTGTTAAAGTTCTGAAATAAATCGATTTACAGAATGGAATTCCACAAAGGTACTAGTGAACTAATTTTATTTACTCATTTGAAAACTCCTGGATTCGACCCCGAATATCCCAATTGCCGGTCAGATGCGTACGCCAGTTATACCACCAAGCCATTTACTATTAATAAAGCTAGCATTTATCTGTCAAATGGCAGGAAGGTCCTATGATGCAATATTGAAAGGGAGATGCTATTTCGTTCTGGTTAGGCCAAATCTCAGATCCGCCGCGAGCATTTGGGACCTTACACAGAAAGGTTTAATTTGCGAAATAAACATAATACAAAGGAAAGCCGTCCGATCCGTTAAGAGCTGCCAAGAACAAATTGAGTGGGTAATACAGCTGATAGAAGGACCAGGCTGGAAGCCGCTAGAGATTCGGAGGCTACATGAGAAAAAACTTGAAACTTGAAAAATTCGGATCAAACGAGTTTTAGCATGACACGACATTATTTTTACCTCTTTCTCTATGCTTCTCTACCACATAATAGCTTGATCGATAGGTATGTTTTAATTTAATCCTTCGTTACTTCCAAAAGTGTGTTTCTAGCAATTATTAGACTTCGAAATGCACTCTTGCCATTGGTTACTCCTCTTTCCAAACGTTAATCTTCAAGTTGGATTTCTTAACAGTTTTTTCAATGCAGTTATGCATTCTCGTAAGATCTTACTTTTTTTGTTGCCAATATTGCTCTGCCATCAGCGAAGCAAAGCATGCTAATATTTTGTCTCCATTTTGCCTGAAGTGTAATATTTCTCCGACCTAGGGTGTTGGACAAGACGCACGCCTTTCTCTGGCACCTGTGCCAAGGTTATTTTGCGTACGTATAACGAGCGAAGTAAATAGGTAGGTGTTGCTTGAGAGTCATTCAGTGCCACGTGATTTCTCTAGCACGAATAGTTTTCTCCGTCGCTAATGTGGAGTCTCTCACTCTGTGGTCCACTTGAAGGTTGGATCGTTACCAACCGTATGTCATTAGTAATCATAAATTCGGTGATTTCTTTGCTGCGGCTGTCTACACCGTTCTCTTCGTATTATTGATTCTAAACTTCTTACTTTAATCCCTTATGTGATCTTATTAAGGTGTTTTCTTGAACTCTCTCATCAAATCCTCCAATCCACTCTTCCTTAAATGATTGCTTTCAGGAAACCATGATGCCTCAGAGTATTTCTATTGAGTTTTTCCATTGAACTTCACCATTTCATTACGATTATATATATTGCCGTTGTTATTATTATTAAAAACATTCTCAAGTCTTCTCTGAGGCCCCAAGTGTTTCCCTTCCAAGTTTCATCCCTTCCAAGTGGAATTTATAGTTCTTTTACAACACCAAACTTTCATTGTCCCTCAATTCATCTCTCCTCTGGTGTCCTTAGCGTTTAAGCTTCACTGCAAATTAAAAGTATCCTCCATACATTTTTTCATGAGTGTTTCATACATAGAGATACTGAAATTGCAGTGGAAATATGCAAATAAATTCTATTGAGAAAGTGAGTGTGCTAAAATACTGGAGAAGGATTTCTAAACTGGATAAGTGATAAAAGTGTATAAACTTTTCTCCTCTAATTCCCATTAACACTTATTGCGTTCTAAAATTGCGCTCCGATTATCTATAACCGCTTCTGTGGAATAGCTGATTACGGTAGTGAGAAGAGTGAGGAAATTTGAAGCACTTCTAAAATTAGCATCAGCGATATGAAGTATAAAGAATGTAAAGAAGTAATCGAAAAAAGTAGAATGCGTTTATGATAGGATGTGCTCACGCGAAATCTTTCGAACATGTCCCCTACTGCCCACTTGGCCACACAATGCACTCTTCCAGGTCATTAACAGTCCGTTTTCACTGCAAATTTTAGCATCATAAACAGTAATGAAAATACTAAGAAGATTATGACGCTTTTAATTTTGAACGTATTGCTCGTTTCCATTTCGCGAGAATTATTACTCTCCCTTCTTTAAAAAGAATGATTACTTTTCCGTAATGAATTCTCTGATCCAACTTGGCCTTAAATTTAACTTCACAGTATCCTATCTCTTGAACAATTATATGCATATCAAGTGAAACTAAATCGTTATTTAAAGTTACCCTTGATTTCCTGACCTAGAAATTCCCATTTCAGATCATTACTCGAGGATAATATGTCGTCTAGTAATGAATTCAATGCGGCTTAATGCTGGACTTGGCCTTTACTTAAACTTGTCCGACAAGACTTGCATCGTAGCAGCTGATCCTTCCCACAAAAGTATTGATATAAAGTGAGATTAAATCGCTAAAAAAGACTACACTTCATTTCCTGTATGAGAGTGACGGCCGTATTCTGAGCCTCACCGTTTTCATACTGTGAAACAGAAGTATATAATAGATAACAGCATTACTAGAACAATTTGTATGTGAAGTTCATTGTATTAAATATAAATTACAGAAATTTGGTCGACAAGCAACTGTGATTCATGAAAACCTTTCTTGTCAAAATTTAGGCGTGATTGGCTGCGTCAAAAAATTACGTCTCGGGTAGTCGGCGGATGACATCACGGAATTATACCGCTGTCAGAAATGTGACGCCTTTCTATGTGTAATTCAGCTGTTTTATCCTAATTTTACGGAAATAATCGTACTTATTTCCATCAAGGATAAATAATTACAATAAACCATTATAATTTGATAATTGCTGTTGAAATACATTTATAGCTCAGAAACAATAACGTGCAGTACGTCAAATAATCGAGATTCCTTTTTTGATTAAGTGACGTCTCTAAATTTTTATTCATTTTCTAAAGGCAATTTAGAATGCCAGCGATTGGTGCATATGCATATACGTTGTATATTTTAGACTATTAGAAAACTTACTGTCGAGTAAACTACTCGTATATGAGGGATAAATATAGGAGAGAAATTTATTGAAGGTAAATTTGTCCAAGACTCAAGTAGTTTTACCACTTTCACCCCTTGCGTTTTTGACAGGGAAAATGGGAAGAATGGTGAAAAGAATGATGGTATACCTGATGAGTAAGCTGAGGACATTGCCTAAAATGACTATTTTTTCTTTTACTCAGGAAACCAATTTTATGAAGTTATAAGTTCATTTAGGATCATTTATGGCGAAATTAAAGCGATTTGTTACTGCCTAAAAATGCCTATTTTACCTGTTTATGCCTCTTTCTGCTGGTTTCGCCTATTTAAGGGCCTAAAATAGCAATATTCTTTTCAACGTCGCCAAACTTCTCTTTAGTGCAGAGCTTGTCTGTTATTTCAGTTTTTTTTTTAAATCAATCAAGGTTGAAATAATGTCATTAAACATGCATAAATAAAAATCATCCAAAGTGTTATTAAATAAAGAGTAGAAAAACAACCATGGTAATTTTACGTGATGCGCACATGCGATGGTTTCAACTGCCAAAAACTTGTTTTTGAAAGTACCACTCAGGATTGCTGAGTGTAAAGGCAGATCAACTTCAGGCAGTATGCCTGAAGTTCATCTGCCTTCACAGCCAGTATTGATATTATGGGGAACATGGCTAAATACTGCATTATACTCTGCAGATAAAATTATTGAAATACGTGTGGTATGTGACAGGAATAATGTGCGCCTCCGATAAGTACATCAGTTCGAACGTCTTTTTCACCCACTATTGGGTACACTATTGGGTCATTCCATGCCAAGTGGTCTGGTGGTTCCCGCTCGACCATCACTTATTTCAATGAAATTTTGTATGGACATTCACAAATATCCCCAATAAATATTTGTAAAGTTTTACGTTCGCCGACTTGTGGATACATAGTAATTTGTTTGGCCCCGTGCCGCAGCCTTCTTCAGTATGATTATGAGATTTCGGTAACTTTGAGGCATAGTATCTCAGGAGATATTTTGATAAGAGAAAAATAAATTGGCTATCTTATACAAACTTTTGAGCTCTATTAGATAACATAATAAAAATAACTGTAAAAGCGACCTCCTTGTAGAAAATTCAGGGCGAAACTGGCCCGAAAAATTGCGGATCGAATAAAATTAAAATATTTGGCTTTTTATATTTCTGAAAGTAAAGGTAAAATCCACGTGAAACTTTGAGCATGATAACATTTCAATACATGGTTTATGAATATAATATTTCATCTTCCTAGTGATTTCCATTATTTTAAAAATCGAGTCAAAATGTGACACTTTTTGTAAAAACGCCAAAAATAGGGTATTTTCTCCCCGCTTTTACAAGAAAAGACCCTCTGAAATTTCTTTTGAATCATTTTCATTATAAAGAGAATAATTTCAACCCTCTAAAAAGTATATTTGGTTTTTCATCGCGGGCATATAAAGCCCTAAAAATAGGGACAACGTTGAGGATGGCATTTGTAAAAACGACCAAAATAGGTTATTTTCTGCCCGCTCTTACAAAAGAAAGACCTTCTGGATACTTTTTGAATCATTTTCATCTGAAAGACTCGTATAAAGGAATGATTGTCTAAGGAATCAAAATTTGCAGAATTTATTCTGAAGTGTACACCTCCCCACTTTATCGTACTGAAGTGAAACTTGGGTAATACAGTTATGGTTATATGCAGTGGGTATGGATTATCTGAGAAATAAGTATTTTTAAAAGGATATGGTCAGACAACGAAGCAGATGTTTGGTAGAGGGGTGAATGCTGTAATAAGAAGGGGTAGACCAGAGAAAGTCATGGATGTATGTGGTAGAAGACCCTCTTAAGAGAAGGTATTGGGAGTCTTAAGAACAGGAGGACGTTCATTAAGTATGAGGGTTACTGAAGCGAAAGATGTATTTAAGAATAGAACAGCATGGAGCAGCTTTACAGGCTGCAGCTGTCACCGTGAATTGAACTTTTTAATTGTGCCTATCCAGAATGGGAACGGTGTGATAGGCATGGGTGTGAACGAATATATGGGAATATATTTTATGCATGTTACACAGTATTTTGAAATTTTCAGTTACAGTTTCACACCGTTGGAAGTTGCCATTGGTGAACTAAGAAATGCCTCCATCTTTCGGCTCTTTCGAGTGGCTAATGCACGAGAACTCACACTTGTTTTGTTATTTTTAGGCGTCGTATCTCCGTAATGTGGGACACATAACGGTCCGAACTTCCCCTCACCTGCCTCGGTCTTGTATCATCGCTCCAGACCGCACGATTTCGGCAGTGTTCCTCTTTTCCTGCCAGCTAGACCTGCGGTTTCCCCGCTCGAAACGGCCTTCAGGTAATATTTTATTCATTGCCTGTCGCGGACTCGCTTATCGGACACAACATCTTTTCAATCTCACTTGTCTTAAATCTCCGTGCTCTGGACTGGAATATGTGGGCAGCTTTTCAAGCTTCGGCAATCCGCTTCATGCCTGAATGACTCCGATTGAGTTGCGAGATCATGGTCTCTTGCTTCCGCGAGAGGGCTGTTGGCCTAGTGGTCTTCTATCCCACTACGACGGGCGCTGTTTTTTTGTTGTGGTCCGAGTTAATTGCGAGAAATGGCCTCTAGTTCCTCTTAGCGAAAGTTAAGTTTCTGAGCACAAATGTCTATTCTATGACGTGTACACTTATCAAATGCCTCGGAAGCTTTCCAAGAGCACGCAAATGTCGATAAATTCATCCATTCACCGGTCGGGCGAATTAATGCATTTATCAACATTTGCAAATTAGACAATACATTTCCTCTAGGAAATGTGAATTGGCGCAGAACCCATCATTTTAAATGTTATATGAGTTAAATTTGAAAAAAAATATTCTAAAAAATACAATGGGACAATAGAGGTATTTATTTACATAAGAACTCAACTCTCGATTTGAAACTGCAAAATTCAATAGTTCAGTTTTTTTATTTATTTCTGCCTCAGACTGTGATATGCATTAATTTATTTTTCTCGTGATGATGTATAATCATCTTTGAATGTGGTCTTAAATATTTATTATGGCTAGAGGTAGCTTACCGGTTAAGGTATGTTTGGATACGCACATAATTATTACTTACTATTTCCTCGTCCGTCCCTCTCTCACTCAAAACTCCAGTACGCTTCGACCCTCATTACCCTACGCCGCCCCTTCCTGGCTCCATTCTTGCAAGAAGCGCTGAAATAAATTGAATCGGCGAAGACCGTCCTCATCCGCAAAATAGTCGGAGCCCGTTGGTTTATCCACAACAAGGATCTCCGAAAGGACCGTAATCTCCCTCCGATTCTGCACGTAGTCCATGCGCAATAAAACAATTTCATAAGTAGTTTCCTCCAAATAGGCTATGTTCTATTAAGTAGCCTCGAGGACTACAATGAATCCATCCCACATCCCTATAAATCCCCAAAAAATCAGCCTTTCTCCCAACCCACATCCCCCCAACCCTTATCACCCCAACCCCTACTGCTGCTCCGCAATGGCCTCGTGACGCTGTTATCTGAAATTATCTTTTCCTGTTTCAACCCGAATAAAGCTTACGAGCTGGGTGCTGCAATCCTAATAATCAGGGCTTTTGAGCTGGAGCCGGAACTTGAGCTGCCCGGAACTCGAAGTCTTTGCTGGATCCAGAGCTATAAACTATATAATTTTCCCGTTTCGGTTCCGACCACCGATTTCTAAATAACTTAGTCACCGATGCGGGTATCTGTGCCACGCTGTCATTAAAACATTTCATTCCTGTCAAAATTTGATGTGCTGAGAACTACTAAATTACTCATGAGTACTTTTGATAGTTTCATAATTTTGCCCTCGCCTTTGTATGACTAACCAAAACGCTAGTGTGAATCCGCCAATTTATTCCTACTAAGAATTGTATTTCGTAAATTATTGAAAATATTTCAAAAGAAATAAATGCAAAGCACGGGAATTTTTTATAAAAATCCTGGAAAATCTTGATATTAAAATATTAAAATTATCATCACTAATTGAAACGAAAAGTATGACCGGAGTTGGAGCTAAGAAATAAAACGTAGCTGGAGCGGGACCCGTAGCCACTTTCCAAGACCTCCGCTCCAAAGCCCTGCTAATAACCTCAAGTGATAACCTCGGCATGGCATGGCGCCAGCGCGTTTCAGGTGCACAGAAGGATTCCCCACTTTTACAGACCGGATGCTCCGGGACGGAGGGTCCCGAACATCGTCTCCTCTAGGACCACTTCGGAGAAACTGCCCTGTCCCGCGTAAGAAGAAAAAAAACGCGCGTTCGACCACGGTTCACATCCCATCCACTTAATCCGCGCACGCATATGACTGAGCGAAAGAAGAGAGATGGAGGGGTGGTGGGGGTAGTCGAGACTTGGCGTCGTCATCGACAGGAATAAGGGGAAGTGGGGAATCGACGTCCAGGTGGCGTCGGAGAGGAGTGCTTCCTATCCCTTCCCCTCCTCTCCCTTTTCTTTCCCCTCTCCTCCTTTTTACCCTCCCCTACCTACCAGCTTTCCTGCCCTCCCGCCCTTTGAAGCGGGCCATCCAAGCAGCTGCCAGCTAGACGAGAAACCAGCGCGCGTGTATGCAGCTTCGCAGAGAATAGTGTGGGAAGGGTGGAAGGGAGGAGAGGAGAGGTTGTGTGAAGTGGGAGCGAGACTGGAGTGAATGGACAACAAACTTGACGAACGATCGTATAGTACGCGACTGACTTTTTTGTTTTCGCGACACATCAAGCTTTCTCTCTCTGCGAAGAGGTGACATTTTTTGTGTTCTACCGATGAAGTGTTCGGTGGAAATGGCTAGAGAAACATGGGAGGAGCTGATATTGGGAATAAAAGTAGTTTGGGGGACTGATATATGGTTGGAATTAGGGAGAGGGTTTGGAACTTGAACATCAAAGTGGGCGAAATCCGCCGTGAAAGATAACCATTTTACTTGATCGGGATTCGAACCCTGATCTCCCAGACCCGGCCAGTCAGGTGTGTTTCGCAGTTACATATCATGTTGTACGCGATAAATTTTCAAAATGTTCCATCCTTAGGGTGTTATGAAATTGTCGTTGATGAAAGGACATCAGAAATTTGTATTTGAACTAGAGTCATGAAGCAATAAAGTGGTCAGCTGAAAGGTGAACGGGTTGTAGGGTTGCTTTAAAACAATTTTTGGATTCATGCTGACTGATTTTGGAGACTGCAAGAAGTACAACTCCCGGTATCGTACTGACTCCTGAGGACCCTTGTTCGAATCACAGTATTAGGGAGATTGTTCATGCTAGAATCCCGATCCCTTCTTGAGTGCTTCGATGCCATGTGGAGAGCACGCCAACGTCCTGATTTATTGTTATATAAGCTATCGTGAAGGACAGGTCATCGAAGGAAGTCTGGAGTTAGTTTGAATGCGGATCATCTGTTGGAAACCAGTCCTGGAAAAAGTATCTATTCGTAAATTCTCATAAATTAAATTCTTCGTAGATTTCTTCATTCCATCTGAAGGGTTTATCATTTTCCTTCCTCTTCTCCATTTACCTAAGTGTTTCTCCGATTCCGTCATTTAAAACTATATAATTTCCAGTTTACTCTGCGGATAAATTAGTGTGAAAAGGAAGGATTTTGAAGAATTTGACCTTCCGGGTCTACTAAAGCGATTTTCCATTTTTTGAGCGATATTCCGCTGGCGCTACAGTTGGCTTCTTCAGGTTGAAGGTAGGTAGAATTTTATTGATGCAATCAGATAGAAGGCTCGTTATTCCATAAGCGACGTGAATATGAAAAAATAAAAGTAATTCTTTTAGTCTATGGTTGTATCTGTTTAACCCAATCAAATATTTGGACGCCAATCGGCGTCTAAAGCCGCGATGTTTTCAATTATTTGCCATATTCGGACGAATATTAAAAACATGTAGCATTCGAGATCCGAGAAGAAAATTGGGGTAAGGAGTGAAGGAAGCCACAATTAAATGAAAATGGCATTTATAACAGTTTTTATGGCGTTTAGGATGCGGGAAACGTCAATTTCTGTAAAAAAAACACAAAAGAAGAACATTCGAGATACAGCATATTCTTTATTTCTCGGAGGAGTTCCTACGACAGCAAGTTCAACCCTGTTCAACAAGGCACTCTCCACTGTTTTCCGTACTGCACTTCGAGCATGTTTACTATAATGACGCTCTCTGTGGGAAAGTAGTTTCGAGAGCAACCCACAGGCATGTGACATCATATACGGTAATGCTGCCGGTAATGCCCTAAAATCATAAGCTTAACAAGCATATTTATTGTTAAACTAAATTTTGTCTCTGGCGTTATTGTTATGTATTTGAAATTTTAAGTGAATACGTCAGTTAATAGAAAAGTATTACTGACGGGAAAGGCACTCCGTTTGCAATAAATTATACCTGTTTTCAGCGATGAAAGCACATGGCCACACGTGACCTTATCGGAAAATAATAAACGTAACCTTTAAAACAAATACCCAAATAAAAAAGTCTTCCTTAGAATATAATGGGCATAGTAGCAAAGAGGAGAATAGCGCTAGCGAAAGAAGCAATAGGATGGAGTTGAAGGCTTAGGTAAGAATGTAAAAAAGGGACTGGTGAAGAGTTTGCTGTGGAGTGTAGCGTTGTATGGAGCAGAGATGTGGACTCTGAGAAAAGGAAACTAGGATAGGATGCAGGCGTTCGAGATGTGGGTATGGAGGAGGATGAGGAAGGGATGGAGCGGAAGACAAACGAGAAAGTGTTTGCTATGGTTGATGAGGAAAGGAAACTTCTGGATGAGATTAGGGGGAGGCGTAGAAGTAGGCTGGAGGAGGTAATGAGGGGCGATGGGTTGCTCAAGGCTGTAATAGAGGGGAGGATGATGAGCATGCGGTGAAGGGGAAGAAAGAGAATAGGTTTTTGAACGGGATCTACAAAGTTAGGACAAACGAAGATATTAAGAAAGAAATAGTATTGGATTTTCACTCACTTCCATTGAAACCTAATTTAACCGGTAGATTACCTTGATAAATAAATAATTGCATATTGTATCATTTATCCTAAAGTGTACGAAAAAGCTATGGACTAAGAAAGAAAAAAGTGTAAGAAAAACGCGGTCTCCGGCCTCCAGCACGTAAAAACCTCATTGGGTTAGCATGTCTGACGTCAAATCTACCAGCTTGCTCCGGCTCCACTAACAATGATATCGCACGCGTTCTCCTTTCTATACATCCTCGAAGGTACATACTGCAATAAGTTTGAGCGCACTAATAATGGCCTTTGCCTTTCTTTTGTTTCATTCACTCGTCTCGCGCACAGTAGTATGCGTCACCACGGGGAGAACCTCACCGGTCCCCGTATGTCGTCAGGATTTGCTCGGATGGATTCTCGTTGTATGCGAGCGGCAGTGATTTGGGGGTGGGGGAGTAGAGGTTAGGGAGGGGGGGATTTTCGCGGGAGGTGTGGGAGGCGTTTCGCGGAGGTGTGGGCGGAATGAGAGAGGGAGGGGGGGGGGAGGAAGGGCGGAGGATAAAAAGGGTCGACCAGTCGTCCTTGGATCTGTTTTTCACCGAGCCTTCTCCCACCCGCCAAAAGCATTTTCGGAAGAGCTCGAGGGGGTGGCGGTGGACCAGCGAAGGCGTGGGAATGGTTTGTGAGGGAGGGAGAGGGTGGAAGAAGCGTTCTGGGCTCGGCGGAACGTGACATTCTCTACACACTTGTCTCCATCAAAATACCATAGACCTGGAATTTGACGTGTTCCACGTTAGTACTGAGCAGGTTGGGAGCCTTAAAGAGACGGACAAAACCTTATGATTGCATACTTTGATCGTGATGAAAGTCTGGCTCCACTGTGATCCACGATCGTTGTTCCACAATGTTGTAAACATGGCCAAGTTGAAGTGATGTTGGGAGATTTTACCGTGTTTTGATTTGATCTGTAATGACTCACTTTGAGCTGGTGAATGACCTCGATACAAGGTGAATTTTGTTTTAAAGGCAAATAAATTTTATTTCCAGCGATGTATACTATTTCTTAAAAATAATGCTCTTTGTTAATGTGGAACGCGCCAAAGTCCATGTCTATACTATTTTGACGGCGACGGTAGTACTGTGATCCTCCTGCGGTTGCTCCAAATCCAGCCATAAGACGTTTCATGGCCGAAATGGCTGAGTCTTTGCAGCTCCCTGAAAAACACGCACTCCACAATTTCCTTCGTGCCGCGAATGGGTCCTCCAGATTTGGGGCTTATTTTACCCACTTTACCCAGGTGCTTCATGCTGTTCATGAAATTATTAAGAACAGTGAAAGGTTGCACATTACAAGATAGGGTGAGAAATGAAATTATTTGAAAAAATGTAGGAATTCCTGATGTAGAAGAAAATATGATAATATGAAGCCAAATGGTTAATTTAGGATGATTGCAGCAGAACTGTCTCCCCAGAATCGAATTAGTGTATAAGGTTAGTGGTAACCGTATTTTTGGCCAACCAAGGCTTCGATGGCTTCAGGAGCAGACTTCGCAGCCTAATTTGTGAGTTGAAGTTGATGATGATGTTTGATATTTAACTGAGAGTTAGAATTTTGTTAAGTAGGCACGTCAGGCTGTCGGCTAGTTGAGCTTTATCCTTATAAAAGTATATGCAGGTTTCAATGCGAAGAAAATGTACATAATTACCAGACATTGTACAAATTGGCCTTTATGTTATAAATGTTATACAAACTACGAGTATGAATGCATTTTGCGAAAACATGTAAAGGTAGGCAGAGCGGTGAAATTTCACTAACATGCTCCACACAATATGAAATTTGCTGTTAATAAGTAGCAAATCAACTAACCCGGCTACTTGTTGAGCAACCTATTTATACATTTCTGAATTCAGCTATAATTGTCTCTCATTGGTTAGGGAACTAAATGATGAATCCAAACGTGTCCGCATTCTCTAATTTTGTGATCGCAACGTAATACAACCTACAACAACAATAGTTGCAGTATCTTGACCTTGGTGTGTTATTCACTTTCAGAATGCGCCTTTAAGTTAAGACTAATCTTTTAGTAATTTCGAAGCCAGTCTGATTTCTGGCGACAGTGGCGACCACAGAAATATTTGATAACCCTGAAATAATACGGTCGATCAGAGCATAAACATAAATTTAGGGAATAGGACTACGGAACGGACAGGTTTTAAATTTAATTTTTCCGTGAACAGTTAAGAGACCATAAAAACTGCCGTACAGACTTAGTAATAAGGTTTTTCGGTAGGTAGTGTAGCCAATTACTTAATGCGAAATGCCGAACATGTTTATTCATTTTCTGACTTGTACTAATAGCAAGTCTTTTATGCATATGGTATAGTTTTTCTGTCCCTGTGAATATTTTTAAACGCATAATGTATTATCACTCATAGTTCCTAAAACTTTGCTTAAACCATAGAGTAAACATATTATATGTTTACTCTATGCTTAAACGTTTTGGGGGGTCCCTTTCCCATGCATTTTACCCCACACGGTTACAACATCCACGTGGTGCTATCAGTGCGAGGAATTATTAGGGAATTCAAGCACGGACCCTATTGATTTAACACTCAGTAGATTATAGTTTTTCAACCCTCATGTACTTCTAAAATGCTCACGTCTCTATTGACGTTCATTCTTTCTTTTCATTTAGTATGATCGTGCAAAGCTTTCCACAGCGTGACTTTCCCAACATTCTGATCACAGCGTTTTAGGTTAGGTTCGCTATAAAATCAACTATGGATCGCAGCACTTATTAAAACTTGGCTCTGCTTGTTACAAACACCTGTCATTTTCCTTAAAAAATACATGAAACAGTGTATTTTTAGTGCATTCTCATGAAAATAATTTCCTTGAAACGGTTCCATGAGTACTATATTAATTTTACCTTATCATTCATCCATGAAAACGTTTTTCAGGTTAATAAGTCCCACAGTTGCTGTGTTATCGTTTTTTCTTGGCAATACCCGCAGCAATTCCACTAGTGACTCCGTCATTAGAAATTATACTCCTATCACAGTCTCCTTTCTAAATTTTTCACCTTAGATTTATATACATTCATTTGTACTTTTTTGTCAAATATAGCTGGAAAGTGACGTTCCTATCCTTCCCTAAATTTTATTTAATGGATTATTTTCTCTTCGTACTTATATCTTCTTCGATTATGACTTTTTAATATTAATTTAAACAATTTTCCCATTACAATCTTCTGCCAAAGTAATCATAAGGAAAACATTCTGCTCTATGCAAGGGAAAACCAAGCAAGTATGATTACTTGCCCACAGAAAAATATTTAAGTTTACATAAACCTTGTCATGTACCTAATGGTGAGATCTGCAAGGCCCCTTGAATGGCATAGTCAAATAGTCATTACTATCATCAAGTTATAACCAGAGACGGGACGTTTATGATTTTATTTATCCATTTCATGACCTTTATTCTATGACTTTCATGACTTTTATTTTCCTGTTTCATGACGTCTATTTTTTTTAATTCGGTCATTTCGTGACGCTTTAGCTAAAAGTATGACACTTATTTTACTGTAAAACTAATATTATGATCCGAATAGTTACCATAGGGTAAGTGGTTCAAAAGAAAGTACACCCCTCAAACCCCTAAGCACCAGGATTTTTGTATATATACGGATGTAAAAATGATCAATGTACCTGAAGATGTCACTAGGTTATGAAACCCGGGTCGTTAGAAATATACATTTAGTGGACCATTGCAAAGTGTAATTTTTATTTTCCGATATGGTGAGGGGTATTTGTATCAAAGCGCCCAGTCCTCGAGTTCCTCCAATTCACCTGCTTTCTGCTCACCTTCAACCACCTACTTCACATATTTTGCTATGCTACATATGCGCATTTATACTAACCTTTCATTTTCTTCATTAACCCTTTTTCTATCAAAAACAATTCACTTTAACTTGTCTGTGGTGTACATTTCTTTCTCGACGCCATATTCTAAAAACTGACTTTTTCTTCCACTTTTTCCCCGAGATGGCACAGCGGTCGAGCAGTTACTCCTCTTCGCTTTAAACACCTCACCCATGACTTTTCCCGCCTTCAACTTAAACTATCCCCGCTTTACAACGCGTTTTACACAACCTCTTCCCCTACAATTTCAGCTACAACTTTGACCATACCACACCCCCCTCGATTCACCAACCCACTCGGCGGATTTTGTTCTTTAAAAAGATAAGCTAAAAATTTCACCACATTACAACTACACCACCCTCCAATCACCAACCCACTCGGATTATTCTTTTCTTTTAAAATACGCTACAACTTTCACCACACTACAACTACACCACGCTCCAATCACCAACCCACTCGGGGGATATTTTTTCTTTAAAAATACGCTACAACTTTCACCACACTACAACTAGAACTACACCACCCTCCAATCACCAACCCACTCGGGGGATATTTGTCTTTAAAAAAATACGCTACAATCTTCGCCACACTACAGCTACACCACCCTCCAATCACCAACCCAGTCGGGGTTTTTTTATTTAAAAAATACGCTACTGCATTTACGACACTGTAACTACACCACCCTCCAATCACCAACTCACTCGGGGAATTTTTTAAATATATGTCGATTTCCATTAACCTCCTTATGCCCATTTCCTCACTTTTTCCCGTTTTTCACCTCTGAAAAATGTAAATTTCCGTCTTCACGTTTTCTCAAAACTGCATTTTGCCTATCCTCAACACCCAGAAATACCTTTTTCGCGTTTGAATATAGCCATTTCCAGACCGCGCACTGTCCCGCCCTACCACTCCTGTTTCACTCCGTACGCGTGCATAAGATGTGCACTTATATTAGTCCGTATCTCTATACCGGCATTTCTAAAAACATCGCAATATGGCGAAATGTCACGAAAATATCTCCATTTTCGTCATTTTCAATCTTTCATGACTCCAAGACGAAGTATCCAAGGCCTTTCTTTCTTACTTTTCCTTAATGCTCATTCCTTTCACTATCCTATGCCATTTCTCACTTTTCCGTCAGTTCCGTGTTCTATGTTTCTGTCAGAAAATTTTCTTCCTCACTCGACCCTTCGATACATGTACCTGGAGAGGTTCCACATACTTAAGCCTGAAGTGATTACTACCATTTTATGACGTTTAATCCGCAAAGTCGCATTTCATGACTTTAGTTTCCGTCTCAATTATGTGTTGACAATCGTGGTCTATTTGGGGAAATACTGTTTACGTAATGTTTGGAAAAAGGTATATATGTATATTTGGTGAAGTTATTCAGCTACTGCGGAGGAGCACCCGACGAAAGTTTCGTTGGATTAACATAGTCGCTCAAATAGATGAAAACACCAACTCTTTATCTATAGATCACAGTCTCTCAGACGCTATTCATGATTCATCTACATCTGCCTCCATGAAATACTGTGCAAGTAACCTCCAGGGTGTGTGGCACGGGGAGATTCCACACCAAGCATGCAACACTCGTCCCATTTCAAGAATTCCACATTCGAAAAACGGGTTAAGCTACTAATACCGGTTGGTATCACTAATACTACTATTAATTCATGAATACTACGAGATACTAAAGCATAAAGGTAAAAAAATCATGCGAGTAATTTCAAGCTGGATGAAATGTTAGTAAGTCGTTCAACACAATTTTGAAGTCTATTCAACCTAATTTCAATCAGTCTCGTCTTCAAACCCCGATAGTCATGCTGGCATTCAAAAATTATTGTAAAATTACAGGCACAAAATTTAAATTATATTAGTATCCCATGCAGGTAATAAAAATTGAAAAATAATGAAACAGCTAAAATAACAAAGCCACCTATCGTTATCACTAACATTATTGGAGGCTTCGATCATAGTCATTGCGGTCCCTAACTGTGCCCGGGAAAAAATGACATTTTAAGGCAGTCGGTCCTGCAATATGTCTATTTAATTTTATGCATGTGACCGATCGTACTGTAGCTGCACGGAGCTTTTAATATGTTCTTTACTTCTTCGGAAAAGTAACTCTCTTCAAATTTTCCCCAAAAGTTAAGCCTATTCTTAATTACACTCTGTGGTAGCGATTCCCATCCCAATTTTCTTAATTCTCTTCGGCACACTGCTAGAATTTTCATAACATCTCTTTATAAACCTAACTGTTGTCACTCTTAGGTGATTTAAGCAAACCAGAGTTATTTACTTTCGTTCGATGGTCCAGTTACATAAACATTCCGGTAGCATGTTTGAACCATAATTTAGTCCGTTATCAGCTCATGAGGCAAAATATAAGTGTTAGTCAAATCTTATTATTTTCAATAAGTCTGTGATTGAAATAAATATCCATTTTCAAGTCAAAATTCAAATTAGTAGAAAAATTCAATGTATGGCGGGCTTGCAGTGTTCAGGTTCATTGGACGTCCTATCAGTAATGTTTTTTTCATGATCATTATTTGCTTATGACCGAAGAAACTCAGTTTGTAGGTCATTTAATTTTCTGTTTATATTTACTCAAAGTTATGGATTTTTTCATGCATTACTGTCTTTATTGGTTTATGGTATGTTTCCTCATTAAAGTTTATATTGTTAATACTATTTGGATATTTATTTGTTTTAGAAACTAATGCAGCCGTTTTGCCATTACACCATTTACTTGATATTGCTCTTAATTTGGTTGCTTGTTAGCATAAATCTTACTCTGCTTTAAAGATAAAGATGAATCTATTACCTTCATTAAAATAAGTGGGAAATGTGTATAGGGATTATAAGTGGAGAAAGAAAGTGAAGTGTTTCCAAGTTGAAGGCAGTCGTACCTCGTTTTCTTGAATGAAACATGACTGGTTAACTATTACAGAGAAGTGGTCGTTGGAAGATGCTTGAATCAGACGAAAATTAGAGATTTTGTGAAAAAAGAACCCGTGAGACTGTTAGCATTCGTGGAAAAGGATATAAATTAAAGGAATATTTGAGTAAAAATCACAAATATTTTTACCGGATTATTTAATGACTTATTGGTTCGAATGATTCATCTTTGAAAAGGTACCTGTTAGATGTTAGCTGTGACCGTTTAAATTTTGTCTAGCACATGGTCGTTGAAATGTCAAACTCGGCGTAGTACCTACTTGGAAAAGATTCATGCTAATTTACGGTTTAAACCGTTAAGTCGCCCTGGTATTTAAAAAAAAATAACTGCTGTGAGGTTCTCAGAGCGTTCAAAATTCATTGAATAAGCCTACGTGGGAGCCTCTAAAAAGTTACTAAATATATGTCTATCGTTGTAGTGTATAGATTCTTGGAATTGGATTTTTCCCTCTCCTGCAGAATAAACCTCCAATGTGTTATAAGGCATCTAGCTCTCTCTTTCACCTCTCTGGTGTTAATGATGGTGGTTTCAGGCATGACACGAACACAAAGGAGATTTTGTATTCATGTACATGACTATGCTAGAATAAATGTACTCATATTGACCATTGGCTCATTTTCAGTCATCCTGATATTAATCGAGTCTTGATTATGATGACTTTTTGTTTAAAAGTATTTGCTTACGGCCAGTTTTTCATGCCTCTAGGAAAATGTTGCCTCACCATGGCTCGTCCCTTATAAGTAATTGATCATAGGAAATATAGCTGATGATTAAAATTCGATGCTTGTCAAACAGTTGAAACAGTTTTTGGATCACATAACTATTTTTAGTATATTCCACTAATCCCGTTATCTCTGCGTTACGGTTGCCAATTTTAATTACTCACACATCCAAGCATCAGACTGAGGAAGGAAATGCCTAGAGCAAAACTGCCTTTACAGTTTTTTATTTTCTCCTTTTCCACGGCTGGTTTAGTAACATTTATAGCCGGCCCTAACGCCTCGCTTCCATTACTAATGTTATAACGTATTGTAATTTTGTAACATGTTGTATGTAACATATTTTGTACATATTGTAACAAATTATAATATTATCTCTTATAACCTACCTGTATTCTAACAAGCTACGTGTCACTCTTGTAGTCGTTTTGTAGTATAGCAAATACCAGCATTTCATTCATTCCAACGTAAACGAAAATCGACGAAGAGTGATATTTAAAAGCTTACGACGTCTCGCCTTTCTGAAGTGTAAGCAGTTTAAATCATTATCATCTTAGCGGATATGTTAAATCAATCTTCGTTCAACTCTTAATCTCAATCTACACACAGCTGTAAAGTATCAACCTTAGTAATTATTAGTAAACTTGTGTAAATGCACAGTTACAGGCACACACATTCTTCAAAATATATATACACACTCCTTGAGATGGCGACTTGAAAACTGATTTCCAGTCTGAATCTCCAAACGCAAGGCATAAGTGACATGTTTGCGCTCTCTCGGCTGTTCCGGAATTTCCGCCGGAAGGGAAAACATTTGGGTGTCCGTACGACGAAGTCCCCGAGGCATGTGAGAATTTCAGAGCGCGTTGAGTGCCTGTGTTCCTGTTGCTACATAAGTTTCTCGTAAACGCGTTTGGCCTACCTTCCAGGCGCTCTCGCGCTTTCTCGACCCTCGAAACCACTTCCCGTATTGCCGATGAGTCCCGACGACTGTATAGCCGGTTGCTGGACTTCAAAGGCGCTAAAAAGCATCCCCAGCAGGGCCGTTGGATCGCTGGTGGCGACCTTCAAAGGAATCGACTTCTCGTAAACTGGACGAATTTCTCCGTCTGCTCTGTGGCAAAATAGTAGTGACGAACTGATAGGTGCAAAAATTCCTTCTTTCCTCGCACCTTTAGTGTTTACAGCAAAAACAGAGGGAGATCTTTAGGCGTTTAGCATACAATCACTATCATCTAGATTCGAGCCCGGAGTAAATACCGTAAAAATCCGCCACAAAGACGTTCGACAGTGGATGTAATGAGGCAGTGATGTTGGACTTATTTTTAGAGTTATCATTCAATGTGAGGTTCTATTAAATGAAAGGCAGAAAGGAGTTGTGTTTTCGTATCGGAAATTATTGGGCTTTTAAACTTTGTTGTCTTGCAATTTTGAACTGCTGAAAGAGCAGAGCATTAAATGTATTGAAACATTTGTTTCTCTCATGTGGGTTGTTACATATCATATGCCTGCATAAAATGGAATCCTAAAATTTATTTTGACATTCATATCTTAAAAGAGTATTTTTTTCTATCCTTCCCTGAGATTCTATAACGCCCCTAGCTGTCTTAAACGACTTAAAGTACTGGGTGACAAAGATAATAATTTTTTACATTGTAGCAAAAGATACTTGCCAGTTCTAAAGTCTGATTTATTGACCATGCTTTACACGTATTTGAGTTGAAAGAAATACAAATAATTTGATGATACCTCTGTTATTCTAACTAATTTTTCGTCAAAATTCCCTTTGTCCAAATTTTGTTTGAAATGGATATGGTCCTTCGTTGAAATATCGGTAATACTTATACTTGATTCATTTTGCCTTGGTCGACATTAATGCCACTAAAACTTAGAACAATTTACCGAACTATCTTCACGGTGAAATTGGTAGTCTGCTGCTTAGTATTGGAGGTAACAAGGCATGAAACATCTCCTGTTCATTAGTACTTTCAACAAGCGCCACCTCTTATCAACTATTGCGGACGAAGACCGAAAAATCCGATGAAAGGATGTCAGAAATTTAAATATTCCAAATGAAGCGCATTTTCCACGCATAAACCTTGGAGCAAAGTGATACTTTTAATTTTATGATGCATGCTTTTATGTTGACGTGGGAATCAACTAAATAAAATATTATAATGTCCTGTTTCGTGATTTGTAAAAACGAAGCTGCTTTGGATACACACATTTGTTGTGAGTGGCATTTCATTTACGTATGCACTTGGTTTATAATGTCAAATAATTTGTAATTTGCGCGGTAAATTTTGTAACTTTCTATTTTAATGGAATATCATGTAGCTCATGCTTTGATAAATGCTGATAAACTGGAAGTATGAATTGCAGTTAGCATTGACTGCGAATCAGCATATCCAAATTAAGGGAATGATATTTTTGAACCCTGTCTGCGTTTGAGTATAACTCTTGTAGAAACTCACCTACATAAAGTCTTCATACTCGCATGAGTTATATATTGGGCAGAGCCGTAGAATATGTTGGCATAGAGGAGTTTTTCTCCGTGAATTACGAATATTATCTTATCATCTAGCTCAATGGCCAATAGCAATTCAGTGCATTAAGTAACTTGATGCACGAGATTTTGTCTTCGCAAAATTTACATTGGGACCTTAAGAGTGGAGCAGCGGAAGGAATTTCGTTACCTTAAGTCGTAAGATTTTAGGGACATAATATAACTGAAATGCAGGATTAAGGAGGTTGGTAATTTAATTTCCGACTCAGTCAATTCTTCTTCCGTCTTGCAGAACCGAGATCATCGAGTCTCCGACTCGAACATTTCGCACACTATCGGGAATGAGGAGCTCTCTCTTGACTGATTAGCATTTGAGGGAAGATAACTGAATAAATATGGGATACGCCGAGCAAACAAAATATTGAAACAGAAATGAGACGGAGAATTAAAAAAACAATAAGATATGGTGGACCGGCTCCTTAGCTCCCACCACCTGGTGCAAAATTGGCACAGAAATCGCTCAAGGAAATTATTGGGACTCTATATTGGGCTAAAGCTTTGTCCACCGCAAACCAATGAAAGGTCGTGTGGTAGGGGATGTTTGGACACCAGCAATTCTCATTTGTTACAGAATGATTAAGTATTAGAGTGTAAATAACTCGTTCACTGCCAGAAAATCCGAGGTGGGGATCTGGTCTGCGTGGTGGCTAGAATTTTGGGTTCTCATCCCAATGGCTCGGGTTTGAATACCGGCAATGAAAGTTTTTCGTTCGATTCCAAAACCCCAATATTAGGAAATACTTATCTTAGTGGAACGAAAATATATTGGTTTTAGAACAAATAATAGACTAAAACATTAAAAACTACTCGAAGGCGGCCTTGACAGACTTCGCACACCCTACCTGGAATTCGAGTGTATGCTGGATTGGATGCGACCATTTATATACCATTGAAGACAAGAGGGTTGGTTGGCTAGGGATGGATTACTTTGGAATGGAGGAATCGTGGAGAGGACCACAGTTTAACGTCCATTCGGTGGTGGTACTTCGCTTGAAGTGCTCTCCACATAGCACCCTAGTAGGGATCGGGATCCCTCTGAAAAATCACTGCATTGCCAGGATTCGAACCCGGGGATTTTGGGATGGGCACCCAGAACGATAACCACCATACCAGTCTGAACTCTCATTTCGTTACTCGATCACTCTGATGGGCACCAAATATCTGTTTGTTGTTAATGGGAATATTTGGATGGTTTATTACAACGTGTTGACCAGCGGCTCACAGCTTCTTTTGATTTGCATTTACCTTAGTCATGTCTTTTCAAAAATTGTGCCAATTTAATTTTAAAAATATCTATAATTATATTCTTCTTGAAGCCTCTGTGGGAATTCCAGAATAAGCGTAAGAGTAATTTAAAAGCAGTGGGTATATGAGAAGTGGTTATATTATATATGGGTATCTGATTGTGAGAAGTATTTGCAGTAAAAGCAGAAGGGTAGGGTAAGAAATGAGTGGGCAATGAAAGAATGTGAAATTGGATTTTCAGTTATGAACATGTATGAAGTATGAAAGGAGCGTGCTTCGTTGGTTTGGACATGCCGAGAGAGTGGATGAAAATCAAATAACGATATATAATAGGCCGAGAAAGTCATGGGTGAATGTGTTGGAAGATACTCTTAAAAGAAGGATTATTTTGAGTCTTAAGAACAGGCAATGCATGCAATGCAATGCAGAGGCAATGCATGAGTGTAAATGGAGCAGAAAAGGAATGCAGGGATGAAGAAGTGTGGAGGACATTAATATCTAAAGCAGAGTTAGCCTTACAGGCTTTTCAGCGAGAAAACACATTTTTGACTTTGCCTACCCTGAAAGGGAGCGGCGTGATGGGGTAGGGTATGTATATATGTTGTATTATTACTCCTACTAACTTACTTAAACGATTATTCAAGCTCGTACCCTGCAGGATACTCGTACTATAGGTTTGGAATCTCTGGTCTAGGGGGAAGGGTGTACAAGTTTGGAGATAGTCGAGTGGGTGGGAGAGGCGTGCGGGATGTGGCTGGTGGTTGAGAGGTGAGCGGTGTTGGGAAAGGGTTCGTTCGGTCGTTGGGGAGAGGAGTGGTTAGCTTGAATTGATTTATCGACGGATTCACGTTGGCCTAGTGTGTGCGAATGAGTGGGAGGCGAAGACCCCGATCGTAAGAACAAACAAGGCTCAAGGGAGAGAGAGTGGTAGAGAAAGAAAATGAACACAGACGGGAGGGCGACTCCCCTAAGCGGCTTCATTTAATTGAAATTTGAGGTGGAGGTGGACGCCGACGCTGCGTTTTTTCGGCTAGCCGACAACGCCTATCTCCAAAACCGCGTGGAATCGGCGCGAGAGGCCCATGCACTGAGGAGAGAGAGAGAGAGTGGGAGAGAAATGGAAAGAGAACAGACAGGAGGACGCCTCCCGTAAGCGGCTTCATTTAATTGAAATTCAAGGTAGATGTGAACGCCGACGATGGGCATATTCGACACGCTGACGACGCCGATCTCCACACCGGCGCGGAACAGGCGCGAGAGGTCCTTGCTTCTATATCCTGATGGGTTGCTCATCCACCGTTAAGTGATGTGCTTCGTTGCGTTAATATCGTCAGCAGTTTGTCGTTTAACATAGGCCGTGACCACAGGCAAAAGTGCATTATTTGCCCCTATCTTTCGCATTTCGTTTACCTTAGATATCAAGACAGTGACTGTGTGCGTGTGTGCGAATTCTGTACGGGTATAAAATTGATATTACTCCCGACTGTGTGAAAGAAACCCAAACTGGTTGCCTTTCATTCAAAACTGTCGAAAACGTGTTTGAAATATTTTCTGGTGCTGGCTTTTGCAGTGTTACTTTGATGGTTGTCTGAGTATTTCCGCTGCATAGATTCAGGATCACCTCGACGACGCGACGCTTCGAATACATAGCAGCATTCATCTTATGGTTAATTCTTAATTGCTTTGGTGGTCTCTGCACTGCCGTTTTTTGGTTGTGTGAGTGTTGTTACGCTGCCTTGTTACGCAATATGAATTAAAACTGGCAACTACTCGAAAGAGACTTTTTTCCGTAAGAAGACAGGGGTACGGCATTTTTTAGTGGCCAAATAACGACATTTCGGAGACCACTTTGAGCCTGCCTATATAAAGGCGCGCCTTTTCGACCAATTTACTTCAGAATTGAGCTGAAGATAAATGCTGAGATTCATTTTAAACGTCGTCGATAAAATTCTTAATCAACCCAGCGGAAATACCTGTACGCGGAATCATGGGCCCTCGCCTATTGCGGTTTCGAGTGTCGCACTACTTATTTAGTCGTTTTTTCTCTCTCATTAATCCGGCATACTTCCAACCTCTCTTCAGAACATTATAAGGGCATGTACTCTTCCACTTTCTTCCACTATTTTTTAGCATTCTGCCTTCCAATACAGCCTTCCCAATACTATGCTCGTTTGTTACAAATCTATCCACCTGCTTTCTCTCTTCTTTTATTTTCTCGAACTTTTTCTTCGTATAATTTCTTCCGGTAGTACTTCGTTTATGTTCATAGTAGTCCGTAGAACTCCTTAACCCTTTGTCTTCTCATCCTACCTCCTCAGGGCACATGTTTAACCACCATGTAATACTTCACATCAAGCTCGTTAGAATTAGTGAATTAGTGTAAATATAAGTGTATCTGGTTAATATTAGTCGAATTTTAACTCAATATCCTGTCTCGAGAGTAACGGCTAGTCTTATAAGTACTAAACAAAAACAGCCGTTTTTCATTGCTAAGACATCTGACGTTTTTTTAAAATGGGAGTATTGAAGTTTTGAGATGCAATTAATATAGGAATATGTATTTTCGACAATTTTTCTCTGCGAGTAGCGTAATTAGTGATTCTAGCTAAATGTTAGGGTTTTTATAATTTTATTAAGCTTAGATGTTTATTTCTATGGGTCATTTTTGAGGAGTTTGATGATGATTCAGCTTAATCCAGTATTCTTAGAATTCCTTTACTGCCACAGGCAATCGAAGTGTACTTCTTATTAATAAATTAGTAGTTGGTGTATCGATATTTTCGATCTGTAGCATCTATTTTCTTTGCCGCCATATTTTTTAACTCAGATATTTGGTACTGTTTCAGCCATGCTTTAAATGTTTGTTTGTCCTAGAATGCATCACCAGAATTTTAACGTTCCAATATTGTTTGAATTTTTTTCATTGACCGGAAATCTCAATCTTTATTGATTTAGTGGAAAGGAATGAAACTACGTTAAAAGGCCCTTCTGCGAGAAGTACTAACGGAAGATTTAGATTATTCTAGAAAAATAAAGTCATGATAATACAGGACAGGAATTTATACAAATGACTGCTCCCGTTTGAAAATTCGTCATGCGAGGACGCATAAGGGACTAAGAGTATGTGTAGTAAAACAAGGTCAAATTAATAGGCACTTAGAGTTAAAAAATACCCTCTCACGTTGGAAATTTCGTCAAATTACTACAAACAAAAGACTCTGGGAGTGGTGAAAACAAGGGTCAAAGGAAGAAGCATTAGTTTTCCTATATAATACCCGTTTTCAATAAGTGACAGCATTGCTTCTCCATTGACTGTTTCTTCTTCTAGAAGAGTATGGTTTCAGGTGTGAATTTCGCCAACAGCACGGTCTTCTCCCCAGGGTTCTCCCAGGCCATCTTCTTTGGCTACAAACTCTTTCCGGTCCTTCCTTTCCCTCGTATTTCCTCCTTCCTTTTTATTCTTCCCGTAAACTATTCTATCCACTCCAGTTTCTCCCTTTACTCTCAGTTCCCCTGTGTGTCCGGTTCGGTGGGAAAATGCCCCAAGATCTTCTACCAGAGGTGTGGCTCGCAAGGTGTCAATGTTTAAGTGGAAATAAATTCGCCGAAAATTGTTTTAGGGCGAGAACGGCTTGCTGCAAATGGAGACTTATCGTAAGGCGAGTCTGAGAGGTTCGACCTCACTTATTTTTCCCCCTCTCCCCTTACCCCCGCTGTTCCTTGAGTTGGGTGGAGATACGGTTGGCGTGGTGGCCAGAGGACCCCGAGGGCCGGGATCGAATCATGGAAATAACGTAGATTTTAATTCAGAGGAAGCCCGGTTACTACTTGGGTGCTGTGCGTAGAGCAATTTAAGGTCGGTACTCCATTTTCCGAATGGAATGTAAGCCATGAAATATCTTTTTAAGAAATTTCCCACCTTTAGGAAGTAATGAAAGAGGTGGAAAACCTTACCTGCAAAATTCGATGTTTCAAAAAGACTCTGCTAATCAGAGGTGTCGTTGCATCTGCCTCTTTGTCCTCCTCGCGGAGTCTTTCCTCCTATTTTCCTCTCCATTTTATTCTACTATTACGAATGTATTGCGTCGTGTCCATTTCGTTTTACACTTCTATGTGATTTTCCATATGGTCCTCTCTTCTTATACTCCTCTGTGTACTATCTCATCATGTTTTGATTCTGAATTTTTATTCCTTACGATCCTGGTGATACGGCCTATGGGATTCCGATAAGCATGGCTGTGTTCACGTCTCCCATGGTTTGAACATCCATGATTTTTCCTCTGAATCTTTGCTCTGGGTAGTGAGAAAGCTACTGAGGAGCACCTCGAACCCGCGACACCTTAGGACTAGCTAGGACACTACCCCGGGACCGACATGAAAACACATAACAGCATACAGAGATATCGGAGATGAGGTACGAAAGGAAGTCAATAAGTGAAATATGGCAGCAGGGCGCCTTAATGATACAATTTGGAGAAATAAATACACGAGACCAGAAAAAATACACCAATTATTGCATGCACATCAGAGACGAGGCCGGATACATCAAAGACTAGAAGACTATTAGAGACTACAGAGACGAAAATACTTCGACGGATTGCAGGAAAAGCACTGCTAGGCAGAGAAGGAAGCGAAAAAATAAGGAAATCATGTAAAACAGAAAATGAAAATGACTGGGTAATTACACGAAAACAAAAATGGAACGGGCATATAAACAGAGTGACAAGAGACACATAAGTGCGTTTCGCAGGAGATAACCTGCCCACAGGTCGAAAAAACGTCGGTCCGCCAAGGGAAAAGTGGCGCGACAACCTTAATTAGTTAAGGCCGTAATTAAAGAAGACACAAGCCACAGGAGCGTACTATAAAATAAGAAGGGTTGAGTTATTCCAGAAAGATTATATGGACATGGAGAAAGGGCGGAGAAAAACCCGGCGTAGGTATTAGCCTGCTTCTAACATTAGTCTCCTATGGGTCTACTAAAGTGCCGAATTAGGAAAGTATAGCCAACTCCGTCGTCTGATAGCGCGTCCGCTATCAGACGACGATCAGAAGAATTGTATGTTCATTGGCAAAATAAAAGGCATATTACTTCCATGAAGATAAAACTAGGTTAAAAACATGATAATGCGTCATGAGAAGATAGCAGGAAATACTTATTCTAATAAATAGTCGACAAGGGAAATACTGAATGCACACTGGCAATTTGAAATGAGCCAAAAACTCCGACATTACTTGTAATAGACAGGTCTTCTGCTTGACGACAATATTTTTCGGGGCACGTAAGGCCGCGTTTGAGAGCTTTATTAATAAAACGTCGTAATTTTTGAAGTAGACAAAGAGGGGTCACAAGGCTAAAATTTGCTAGCGGCTTGCACACTGGAGTTGATAGTACTTTCTTCACCCGCACTCCGGTGCAGTTACTCCTGCCTAAAATTGTCAAGTTTTTGCCCACATTATAATAGGTACTTGAATAGTTTTTCCACTACTAGCTCGCGATGTATTTGCCCTGTTAATTATTCTGAGTAATGCTGGCTAAAAAAAAACTTTTGCTGCCTCCACGTAAGTAGACGAAAGGCGGCTATTCCAGCTTGAAGAAATGTATCATAAGGAACCAATGTTAAGTCTTTTAACCATGTGAATAACCTCGTTTTTATTGGATCCGAAGTAGAGCCTAATAAACAGGAGAGGAAAAGGGAAAAACTTAGAGCAAATCTACGAAAACATTGTAATGTTTTCAATTGCTCTTTTTATTTCTACAAAAAATATCAAAAAGAGTTTTAGCGAACCCTGAACTCGATTCCATTTTAGCCAATGGCATTAAAAACATAAAGCCTTCATAGAAATGTTGACATTATGAAGAAACATATCTTGACAGGTATTCTCGCTTGATGACATTATTCATCCTCATTAAGTATTATTAACTCCATTGAAATCAGCATTTATGGCCGCCTTCCCTTGAAGTATAAATAATAAGATAACCAAAAATTAGTGGTTTGAGGGAGAGCGTAATATGTTCATTGAAATCCGCATGAAAACACAGCAGTTACTGAGCTGTAGCACATAAATAATTTCAAACAACACGCAACAACATCACCAGCAATTTGAGTGAACATCAAAATCCATCCCAAATATTCAAACCTAGACCAAATATGCATCCTCCATGAGGTAAATTCTGTACATAGTCACTTAGATGTAACACCTCCTCCTGGTTAACACGAACCAATATCATCAGCTACAGTAAACACTCGATGTGCCACCAGTAGAGACCATGGTGACTCCTGAAGAAAGAAACAGCTACACGTTAATATAAACTAGATGGACAGGTTTCAAGCACGATGTACAATGTGGACAACCCTAAGGCAATAACTTAAAATATTATACTTACTAACATTCTAATCGTCCTGGGTAGACTGAAGATGCATACTCAATGAGGTTTATTCCATGGATGTCACTAAGATATATCATCTCCTACTGATTTACATGTACCAACATCACCAGCTTCAGTGAAAACTTGATGTGCCGCCAGTATAGACCATGGTGACTCCATGCTGCTAACTCGTAGTCGAGCTTTCTGCATTGTTTTCATCCACTAATCATCATAGTGCCAATTATTCATCAACAGTACATACTCATCGTACTAGCAAATACTAAGGCGAGGAAGATACTCTTGGCACAAATTCTTGTATCTTTACCGGGAGTCCAGTTTCACCGGCTGATTTTGTTTAGCCATATTTTCCTACTTTCTTCGTTTCTTAAGCCAATTGGCAAGAACAAAGGTGTATCTCCTTTTTCGCAGCACTGAGACATGGTAGCGGCTAAAAACGACTTAATCTCAAGGAAACACACTCCAACGTTAACTAATGCACCTCGCAATGCGGTCCCGATCCAGAAATTGCGGACTCGTCACGTGACTCGGTTTCGGCCAATCACTTCCTTCATTCGGGGGCAAAGCTTGCGCAAAAGAAAGATCATACTTTCCTAACACTGAAATTTAAAGGTTGTAGCGCTATCGGGAGAAGGAGCAGATTTTCTCGCCGATAACACTCTTGAAAACACAAACTCTTTCCAAGCTCGGGTGAGAAAAATGAGGAAAACGAACGAAACACAAGTATTATCAATCATAAACTTAACTTATCAATATATTTTACAAATCACAAAATAGAACCAAACCAATTACAATAATTTACCCATAGGTCGAGTGCCAGGCGACCGTAATGAAAGTTACCAGTCGAAAAATAGTTTAAGTTTAACAGGTACGAGAGGTTGAACATCTCTCTTAAGTACAAAAGTGACTTAGTCAGGAGGCTCACACAACGGTGTTACCCGGTCGGCATCTCGGGAGCAATAGAGGGCGAGCTTAGACACGAGTCCGCTGAGGAGGGGGTCTGTCGACAAGGACGAAGGTGGAATGGGTAAGGTCAGGAGGTTGGCGATTGGTAGCCTTGGAGGGGAGGAAATAATGGGATGGGTGATAGATAGGGTGGCAGTTTTTAATTGGAGCGACAGGAACTGTTTTCTGGCGTCGGCCGCAGAATACAGGATCACAGCCTTTTTGCCTTGGTCAGGATGACCGCATTTTTGGTATCCTTCCTCACTTTACTGGCTATAAAAGCGGGGCAGGACCTGGTGAGGGAAAGGTGCGGCGAAAGGTGCGGCGAAAGGTGCGGCGAAAGGTGTGGCAGAAGTCGCTGGCAGTAGTCGCTGCATTTTGTAGTCGTAGGCATTTTGGCCGTCGTTGGCGCACATGTCGTTAGCGCGCATGTCGTTCGGGCAAGTCCTTCGGCTAAGTCCGGAGGATAAACAGTCCGCAGAGGAGAAACTGTCCAAAGAGGAGAATTGCCCAAAAAACAGGGGGGAAAATGCCACATCCACTGGGGGAAATCAGGCACAGAATTGACTCCCGGATGAGGAATGATGATTGAATCAATGACACCTTTTTTCTTGCTAGAGGGACACTTTCACTGAATTCACAATGCCAGTTTATGGCTTAAGAGGCAATTTACTGAACAATATTGCCAAGATACTGAGCACACACACCCATAGACAAGAACCTCCTCTCCTTTCTGGACCACAAAGGTGGAACAGCTGATCATTCAGTGTAGAAGGATAATCACTAATAAACATCTTGAAGTTAATAACCCAGTTTAGTAACATTTCAGATTCATACAATCTTTCAGTATGACACTGGTTCACACAGCCATAGCCAACCATAGAGGGAGAGACACTCCTCGAAAGTTTCCAAGTGCAGGAAACATGAGAGCAGTATACCACAGCTGTGATTCCAGGCGACAGGTGAAGATTGCAGATAAACACATTAAACAATAGATTTTAAGTATTCAACAGCCTTCAAACAAATGATGAAAATATATTCTGACTGTCACAAACATGGACCACTAGAATGATATGATAGCATCTTTGATATCAATTATCATAAATAATTTGGATGCCCAGCTGGCAACATCCGACATATGAGAAATAAATCTAAGTAACAAAAAACCAACACCCAGTAGACGAAACATCTGACTCGTCAGGTGTAATAAATTAACTAGAAAGAGAATATTGCATAAAACAAAGCAAATATTCTTGAAGGCAGGATTATACAATTGTTCAATGAAAGTAGACTTGTAGAAAGACTTGTAGACTCATTGAAAGTAAAGGTATGCAATTGTGTGACATCAGTTAAATATACTTTAGAAAATTATAATAATCATACATATATACCAATATTATTTTATATTCAAAGCTCACCCTAGTAATAATAATATTATAGATAATTAAAGTATAACAATATCATTGTGTATTTCAAGTTCACCCTAGTATTAACAATATTAATGATAATTCAAGTATAACAATAATTCTGTATTCCAAGTTCACCCTAGTATTAATAATATTAATGATTAATTCAAAATTTGTGAGTGGATCCCCCATATTCATGAACCTTAAAAACTAATTACATGGTTTTATGCAACCACTTGGGTTGCACTGTTAAGCATGAACACAGTCATTGAAGAAGTTGGGTTGATAGAACGACTCAGAATGAGAGGACAATCAATTTCATGGACCTTAAAACTAATTAAATGTTTTCGCACAACCAATTGGGTTGCACTGTTAAGCATTGATAACTCAATGAAGGAATTTGGGTTGATAGAAATGACTCAGGATAAGATTGGAGTCATTTTAATGACAAATTAGATTGATATCTCTCCAATGTCACTACCCATATGTAAGAAATTGTTTTCCATGAAAAAACAGCAAAAAATGGAAAATTAATTTGGGTAAGATGAGAGATTCAATCAGTTCTCGGGCCAGGTTAAGTCAAACGTGTTAGAAAAAGCTAATAAATAGAAAAATAATTTAGTGGCCACCGTTATGGATTATTCAATTCAAAATTTGTTGGGGGTTGGAACCCCAGACCAGCTAAGCATGATACAAGAGCTGGGTGCTGTTTGCGACAATCATTATAATTGCCGGGCGATGGGATCGCACCCCCTACGCCAGATACATGACCTAACAACCCAATATTCAACATACATAACCTGACTACAGAAATTAGATAGCCAGGTAGAGACAGAAAATGATAATGTTTGCAATTACACAGTTAATCACCATAAAGAAAGCACTAATCACCCTGGGAGGACAATGGATATAATCACTGTCGATGTCACACACATGAATCTTAACAGCCATTGACCCTCCGCAACTTATCTGGAAGCGAGTCACCTCGGGAATGTTCCTGGCTGTTCTCCCCACATCCCATTCCAATCAGACCATTCGTCCTCCAACTGATTTCACAAATTGCACACTTTGAGAGGAAGACAACATTAAGTATGGTGATCACTGTGTTCACATTATTAAGTATTTGTATAATAATATATTAATAGAATAGTACATATTGATCAACTAAAAGGCAGAAAATAACAGTGTGTTTAAATAGAATCATAGTATTTCATTGAGTTAATTTGAAAAATGCAATAGTCACACCATATTGAGCTAATGAGAATTCACAGAGTCACGATGATAAATTTTTAACTGAGAGACATGGCATATTTTTTCTTTATCATGTGATAGCTCAAGAACAACTGTTACAGGAGAGACAAATTTTTTAATAATGAAAGGACCTTCCCAAAGAGGCATTAGCTTGGCTGTTCTCTTGTCTGCCTTTGAGCTAATAGGATGATTTTTACAAAGAACTAAATCTCCAGGGGCAAAATTTACTGGAGAGTGGAGTTTGTTAAAAGCCTCCCCATGTTTTGCCCTTGCCTTTTTGAGATTGGCGACCACTTGTTGCAAGTAGGCTTTCCTCTGATCATCCTTAATTTTATCCTCGAACAGCTCAATAGGAATTGACCACTGATTTGTAAGAGGATGTGGCAGTTGTCTACCAAACATTATTTTGGCAGGAGATTGGCCAGTGCTACCATGTACAGCAGTATTGAAAGCAAAGTTTAGATCATAGAGGAAAAGGTCCCATGTAGAGTGAACATTGTTACATAAAATTGTCAAGGCAGATTTTAAATTTCGATGAAGTCTTTCGACTTGGTTAGCACAAGGGTAATATGGAGATGTGAAAACTTGTTTTATACCAAGTTGTAAACACATCTCCCTAAGCAGGTGTGACTTAAAAACTGAAGCATTATCAGAGACCAGATATTTTGGAAAACCAAACTTGGAGAAAACTCTTTGAGTGAGGACAGACACAACAGCACCAGCTGTAGCCTTTCGTACAAGCTCCATTATACAAAATTTAGAGAACCCATCAATCAGTGTTAAAATATACTGATTACTACCCTTTGTGGATGGAAATGGGCCGACAAAATCGATATAAATTCTTTCCCAGACATCAGAAGGGATGTTAGAAGATAACATACCAGGCGAAGAACAATTTCTAGGTTTACATGTCTGACATAAGTGGCAATTTCTGACCATGTCAAAAATTTCCCTTTTCATATCCTTCCACCAATATTCCCTGCTAATTTTCTCATAAGTTTTGGACATTCCCAGGTGAGCGCCAAAACTAGAGCAATGAAAATATTGGAATATCATTGGTCGAAGCACGACAGGTAAAACAACCTTCCCTCTAAGAGTTTTTGAATTGCCAAAACATAGCAGCTGGTTCTTAACAAAATAATTTGCACAAGACAAGGGATCTTTCTGCAATTTCTGGAGAACATCCCTCAAAGTAAGATCTGACCTTTGATGGTCTCTAATATTAACAAATGATAAAGGAACATTATTCAATACACAAGCCATTGGTGGAAATAGATCATCACCAACTTTAGATGAATCAATATCACTAGCAACATTATCACTAGACACAGGAACGACACGAGAAAGGCAATCAGCTACATTATTGGCAGTTCCCCGTACATGATGGATGGTGAACTTATAAGAAGAGAGTTTAAGAACCATTCTACCCAACTTTCCCAGCTGTTTGGGATGTGAAAATAACCAAGACAATGCACCATTATCAGTATACAAATGAAAAGGTTTTACTTGAAGGTACACATTGAATTTCTCGACACCCCAGCATATAGCCATACATTCCAACTCGTAAGTCGAAAACTTTCTTTCATGGTCCAATAATGCTTTACTAGCGAATGCCACAGGTATGAAATCACCGTTTACTTTATGGTTTAACACTGCAGCTAATGCGAGGCTACTAGCATCAACAAATAAGTGAAATTCATCCTCGAAACGAGGGAAAGACAGCACCGGGGGCTTAATCAAAGCTTGCTTTAACTGAATAAAAGCTTCATTCTCTGCCGTTGACCAGTGAAAGGGAACGTTCTTACGTTTAAGGCGATTTAAAGGAATAGAAATTTCAGAATACCTTGGAATGAACTTGGAATAGAAACCACATAACCCCAGAAATCTCGCTACTTCCTTCAAACTCTTTGGAGCAGGGAAATTTTCGATTGGCTTAACTCTATCAGGATCAACTTGAAGTTTTCCATGGGATATCAAGTGGCCCAGGAAGGTGAGAGACGTAGTGCCAAGTTTAACCTTCTCCTCACATACAGTAAGTCCAGCCAAACGAAGTCTCTTAAGGACAGCATCGACGTGATTAATATGATCCCTGGAATTTTTTGAATAGATACACAAATCATCGATATAAGGATACACACAAGAATACTTTAGATCTCCCAATACCTCGTTAATTAAGCGAGTGAATACTTGGGGAGAATTGGCAAACCCGAATGGCAAACGAGTATATTGATATATCCCGAACGGTGTGACAAAAGCAGTATATTTCTTCGAATTTTCAGACAAAGGAATTTGGTGAAAAGCAGAATTAAGATCAAGTATGGTAAAGTATTTTGCGTCAGCTAAATATTGAAATGCATGTTCGACCGACGGAGTGGGATAACCGTCTATTTGAACCTGCTTATTAAGCTTACGATAATCCACAACTAACCTCTCCGTACCATCCTTCTTGGGAATTAAAAAGGCTGGAGAAGACCAATTTGAGTTAGAATTCTCAATAATTCCCTTGTCGAGCAGCGACTGCACATGTTTTTTCATGATCTGTGCCTTAACGGGAGATAAAGAGAACGGATGACTCCGAATCGGGTTACAGTCAGCTAATTCTATTTCGTAAGTCATAAGCGATGTGGTCCCCAAATCGTGGGTCATGACATCGGGATATTGCGACAACAAATATTTTAACTCACTTATCAAATTATCCGAAGATTTCGATTCATTTTCAATGAGAAAAGGATTGCTGCAAGACTCTGTCGACCGACTGCTGCTTGGCACTTCGGGATACGCACTCGATGCGCAATTGTCAACTGAATAAGCGATAAAATTTAACTTAGTAGCGGGAGACGTTTCAAAAGAGACAGCTTTCGGATGAACAATCATATTGGATTTCCGAATAAAATCAAGGCCTAGAAGAATTGGAAATGGAATATTGGCTACATAAAATGTATGCTGCCAGGAAAATTTGTCGATTTGCACCTTAAGTTGGATCGACATCCTTAATTGAAACGGTTGACCAGAAACTGTCAATAGCTCGATAGAGTCGGAAGACTTTTGAGATTTGCCACCGCGAATTTTAAGAGTCTTGAAGAACTTTTCGTCGCAAATAGAAACGGAACAACCAGTATCAATGAGGGCATTGCAAGAAACAGACTGAAGTTTTATCGGAAGAAGGGGCAAATTACTGTTACAATTTTGACGTACGCTCATGAAACTCACGGCTGGTTGGCGTGTTTCACGGGCTTTCTTCCGACATTCCCTTGCATGATGCCCAATTTTACGACAATACGAACAAATTATTTGCCTTGCGGCAACTGGGGAGACATTAGGAGAAATACTATGAAATGTATTGGCGTACTCGGCACAATCCATCAAATGCTTTGACGCCTGGGTTATGACAGAGTCTAGCTCCTCAAAGGTCGTGGGCTGGCGAGCAAACATTATGGCGGATTTAGTGAGAGGATTTAACCCTTGAATAATTAACCGAACGGTTTGGCACTCGGTGAACTCTAACGCCAACACTTGAATCGCGTTACGAACAGAACATACGAAATCATTAGGAGTTTCACGGGGGAACTGAAATCTCTTTACTTTAGTGGTAACAAGACGGTCAAACTCTCGATCACTTACAATTCTTCCCCAAATTCGTTTGGTAATTTCGGCCCACGAAAGATTCTGATTTAACATAGAGAGCCAAAACTGATGAGAACTAGCTGGCAGCTTGGTAATGACTAAATACAACAACGTAGACAAAGGAACTAGCGAAAGCGAGACAATTTCTTTCAGTTTCAACATAAAATTATACCAATTTTCTGTATTGGAAACCTCGAATGGTGGAAAATCAGCGATCAGCTGCTTCACTATGACCAGACCTTCAGACAGCGGCAGAACAGGTTGCATTGGGACTGGCGGTGCGACATGGGTTGGATTCTGCTCGTTCACCTGGCCTCGGGGAACCACGTTGGGTGTGGATTCCGCCGGAACACCAGAAGTTTCAAGTGTAAGCCCAGATCCCCCATTAGATCTAGCACGCCTGTCCTCGGCCGTGGTCAAGTAAGCCCTTGCGTACTGATCGACTGAATCACCAGGCATACTGACGAAACTCCACTCAAATTGCCGGAAGATAAGACGAAAATACTTCGTCACACAAGAATTTACACACTAAACTCCGACAGGAATTTACAATGACCTATTCTAGGGCCTCGAACTGGAAACCAGGAACACGAAATAAATTACGAAAAGAAAACCCTTGCCGATTTAGATTGCCGTTAGCGGCAGAGACAAAACTTCCGTGAAGGAAGAAAATGAAATACCAGAAATAATGACGATCACAGATCCTCATACAACACTCACCAACTGCGTTGGAAAGACAGGAAAAGAACAACCACGCTCTGCTACCAGTTTGTAGCGCTATCGGGAGAAGGAGCAGATTTTCTCGCCGATAACACTCTTGAAAACACAAACTCTTTCCAAGCTCGGGTGAGAAAAATGAGGAAAACGAACGAAACACAAGTATTATCAATCATAAACTTAACTTATCAATATATTTTACAAATCACAAAATAGAACCAAACCAATTACAATAATTTACCCATAGGTCGAGTGCCAGGCGACCGTAATGAAAGTTACCAGTCGAAAAATAGTTTAAGTTTAACAGGTACGAGAGGTTGAACATCTCTCTTAAGTACAAAAGTGACTTAGTCAGGAGGCTCACACAACGGTGTTACCCGGTCGGCATCTCGGGAGCAATAGAGGGCGAGCTTAGACACGAGTCCGCTGAGGAGGGGGTCTGTCGACAAGGACGAAGGTGGAATGGGTAAGGTCAGGAGGTTGGCGATTGGTAGCCTTGGAGGGGAGGAAATAATGGGATGGGTGATAGATAGGGTGGCAGTTTTTAATTGGAGCGACAGGAACTGTTTTCTGGCGTCGGCCGCAGAATACAGGATCACAGCCTTTTTGCCTTGGTCAGGATGACCGCATTTTTGGTATCCTTCCTCACTTTACTGGCTATAAAAGCGGGGCAGGACCTGGTGAGGGAAAGGTGCGGCGAAAGGTGCGGCGAAAGGTGCGGCGAAAGGTGTGGCAGAAGTCGTGGCAGAAGTCGCTGGCAGTAGTCGCTGCATTTTGTAGTCGTAGGCATTTTGGCCGTCGTTGGCGCACATGTCGTTCCTTCGGCTAAGTCCGGAGGATAAACAGTCCGCAGAGGAGAAACTGTCCAAGAGGAGAATTGCCCAAAAAACAGGGGGGAAAATGCCACAAGGTCCAGAGTTTAACCGGCGGATGAATATTTTACTAGAAGTAAGATGACGCACCATGTCCACCGGGTTAAAGAATCCATGGTTGCCGACGTTGCGATGGCCGAATCGGTTATCGAATCTTCGGCAACCATGGATACTTTAACCCGGTGGACACCCTGAATAGATCTTCTTGTTCTAGAAGTGCGCTCCGCAAAGCACCGAAGTGGGGAGAGGGGTTCACCTAAAAAATATCCGTCAATGAAGGAATTTGAACCCAGGTTACTTATCTTTTCGAACATGTTAAATAAAAGACTTGGTTCTATTCAACACATTTTAGATAGTTTGAGCGAATTATCATTTCAAATAAATTTTCATGAATTGGGACTCATCATCAAGAACAATACCTCACAATTCCAAATTTACCAAAATATCAGCCACGGACCGAACTACTTAACGATATATTTTCCAAAAAATACAAGCCTTTTCCAAGGGATACAGCACGGCTAAGCGCTCCAGAGAGAATTAGTTTATTAAATGAGAAAGTTCTAACTCATAGATAGCATCAGAATTTTAATGGTGTGTGGTTCGTAAGATTTCTCAACTATTTTAGAAAAAAATTACTGCTTACCGCAGTAATTTTTACACAACCGGAAAAGGCGTTTTCACCGTACGGCGTTAAAAAAAAGTCAATTAAAAGACATATGCATGCATAATTTGCTAACTACTGAGAATTTCAGTCATACAAAGCAAATTTTGGCACCATTAATATTACAATATTTATTTCTTGCTTCTTACAGCTGCTGAAAGAAAAAATTACATTCGAATATGGTCTGTAGATTAAATTCGAATATGGTGTGACTTATGACTGAAGAAAACTCGCTCAAACTACCGTAATTTCTAAAAACCGACCATGTTTTCGGCACCATGCACCATTATCAAGAATTCTTGGTAATGGTATGGAGGAGAATCCTTATATGGTTGGAAGAACCTTGACAATGGTAAAAAGTGCTGAAACTAATATCGGTTTTCAGAAATTAAAAGGGTGGAATAGAACCAAGTATTTTTTTACATGTTTGAATCGAATCCAGGCTCTCGAGAACACATGTGTACTAAATATGTTTTCAGTGAAGTTTTTAGTTTGGTTCCCTCTTCCATGATTGTACAATATCGCTGTGAAAATGAGTACGGTTATCGCTCCGGAGAACTCGCTAGTCCCGCGCGCCCGAGTTAACTTGTGGAAGGAGAGCGTCTGTGTATCACCTCCCCCATCTAGTTCCCAACCTACAGTAGCTCCTCTCTACATCTCTGCAGCCGGGTCCTCCGTATAACCCCTATCCCCCTTCCCCTCTTGCAGCCCCCCCCCCCTGGCGTGTGGCGAGCAAGCCGCTCTTCGGCGGCTCGGCAGGCAGGCAACAGAGCTGGAGAGGGGGCAGAGAGAAGACTGAGAAGGGGAGGCAGGGGTGGAGAAGGGTGGGGGTTGGGCGATGTATTCGGGGTACGCGGGAGCAGATCGATGCCTTGGGGGTAAGAGGAACGTCTGGGGGGAGAGGTAGGGGTGGCGTAGTCGTGTGTGGGGTAGGTGGGAGGGTGGGTCTCTCTCCGCGGCGGCGGTCGCGTGGGGGGATGGAAGGGGGAACGGCGGGCGGGCGGCGAACTGTTCGGAGGGGACGGGGGTGTTAGCGTCCCGACGGTGGTGGAGGGAAGGAACCGGACGGAATAGGGTGAAAAGTTGGGCGAATCGGAGGGCGGGAAGAGTTCTGGGTTCCCGAGGAGAAGGAAACGCTGACCAACTTGAGGTCACCCTACATCCTCTCCCTTCTATTTCTCCTTTTTTTAAATAATTTCAACCTGCACGGGCGTATGCATGCTTCTTACAAGGGTAGGGAACAAGGTAGATTTTTTGTTATTAAAAGACAAAGTCAGCACTTTCCATGAACTTGTCAATTACTTTGGCACTTTACACCAACGATTCTAAGCATTAGTCTTATTTTCAATGGTACGACTGAAGTAGAATACTACAACTTTCCTAGAAAGCAGGAAGAAAAGATGAGTAAGAGAAGTTGAGTTCACTAGGAGAAAGAAACGCTGACCGCCTTGAGGTCATCGTTCACCCTTTCCCTTCTAGTACTCCACTTTTACAAAGCATTTCAGCCAGAATGGGCGGGTACAGGATATAAGGATAGGGTGCGATCTTCTTTTCGGAAAAAGACAAATTAAGCATTTTTTTTTACTTAAGTGCTATAGCCTGACCATTATTTCCAAGTACCTATTACCCTAATTTACAAGGGTACAACTTACAACTACTACAAATAGAATACTAAAATTGGTTGTACAAGAAAGATGACAATATGGGTAATAGAAAGTCACGGGCTTCCCCTCTGTCCCTACTCTTCTCCTAATAATTTTGTTGTAAAATAATTTCTGCGTGCAGGGGTGGTTTCATGATTAATCTAACTTATACGGGCAGTTATTTCCAGCCCGACCTTATTTTCACAATAATTTTCAAGGGTTTTACTGCCGTAGAATACTAAAATTGGAGGTGTAAGCAGGGATGAATATCAGGGAGAATAGGCTGGGTTTCCAAGGAGAAGGAACGTCAACAAAGGAAAGGTCAACGATTCCTTCCTTTTTTCTCTTTCAAATTTATCTGTGAAATGTTTTCAGCCTGCATAGTTGGTTTCTGGATTTTTACTAAAGCTCGATTGCAAACGCAAGAGACTGATTCAGGCCTAACTTAATAGATAAATGTCATAAAAAGTATTCGCTATGGAAGAAGGATGAGCGTTGTCGGAAGGGTTTTGAGATGTGGGTGTAGAGAAAGACCGAAAGTTTCAGCGGGTGGGGAACGAAATATTGAGGAAGTGTAAGACATGGTAGGTGAGAAAGGAAGCTCATGGAAAATAATTAAAGCGAAACGAAAAAAGTGACTGGAGGGCGTATTTAGGGTTAGCCTTATTCTCTAGGAAGTGAATGAGGGGAGAGGGCAGAAGTGGGAGAGAACATAGAAGGGAATCATGGTTCCTATATAAAATAACAAATTTCCTTGACTGGTTTTTTATAAGCTCATTTAAAAACATTATTCCATCATCATATCCATTTTCCTTTTTATGTTTGAAAAAGTCCTGGAACTTTTTGATCAGACCTCGTAAGAACGGGGACAAAAGGTACGAAGGGCTAAAAAAAGGTTTTAACATTAAAAATGGATTGTTGCACGTTGAAAACATTAGAGAAAACTTCCCGGGGTCGGAGAAATCGTATTTAGGACTGTTCATGGACCTACTATTTATTTGTAGAATTCCCATGATGATGATTAAAGTTGGACAGATATCACCGTATACGTATTATATATTTTTTTTTAATCTCACGTCGTTTGTATTCGATACTCCATATTGTCCAATCCAACAATAAGATAAGAAACGAGTAAGTGTACGATATAGAAGAAGAGGGTACAGTCATATGGTCCAGATAGATAAGCCACACTTCGAAACACAACTAATTTTTGACGAATATAAGACACGGAAAAATACATGGGAACGCTCCTCGAGGAAGACCGAGGGATAACTACATAGGCCAGTTAGAACCGTGGACAAGGTAGGATGGAGTGTTAGGGTCAACCAATATTAAGATTGAATGACTAATGATGACTGTCTAGTCCTGATACCTGCCCCTCAGGTACTCACTGTCACCTTAAGATAGTTTGAGCGAAATTATTCCCAAATCATGAGAGAGACCATATTAAAATTTTATTTTTAAATTTAAGCAACTGTAAGAATCATGAAAATAATACAGTGACATCAATGACACAAAAACTTGGTTTTTAAGTAATAAAATTCTCTACAATTAACCAAATGTATGTACACATAATAGGTTATAACTTGGCTCATTTTTTCACACTGTATACTGAACACGCTTTCACAGCCGAAGTTTTCTTTTGCGATACCGTAAAAATTACTGCGGTGAGTAATGGATCTATCTTTTTAAATATCTGTGGAAGTATACAAACTACAAACTGTTACATTCCTGATGAGGTCTATGCGTTAGAAATTCCTCATTATTTAAATAGTCTTTGGAGTGCATACGCTAACTGCTTCCGAACAAATGGCTGTTATTTTTTGGCTAATACGTAGAAAAGTATAACGGTAAGTGGCAGATATTTTGTCACCATTATAAAGATGAGATATTTTTCTTCGTAATGACGCCAAATTTATCGAATTTTATGTGAAGGATATCTCGCTCAAACTACCTCAAATTTGACACATATTGGAGTGGAGTTGGACGGGAGACGGGGGTTATTTTATAGAAGAGGAGGAAATGCTGACCAACTTGAGGTCACGGAGTTCTCCCTCCTGTTTCTCTCGCCTTATTTCACCCCCTTCTTCAACCCCGTGCCCCCATCTGCCTCTCCCTCTCTCACGAAGAGGCGAGGCTCGTGAGTGAGGAAGGCCTCCTTCTCCTACTTCTTCGTAAGTTACATAAAAGATTCAAGGAAGCGAAGGGAAGAAGGGTGATGGTGGTGGTTGTGGTGGTCGGCTTGAAAAAAAAAACAAAGTATGGGAAGAAAAAGAGTTCGGAGGCGTGCTTGGTGGCAGGGGAAGGTAGTGCACGCGTGGCGAACAAATTGGAAGGAAGTTACCGTTTCGGTATCGGGTCGGAAACCGTGGAAGTAACTCTTTCTCCTTTTGGAAGTATCGTGGAAGTAACGAGCGGTTGAACGGGTGAAAGGGGGCGGCGCAAAATGCTAAAGGAACGTCGCTGTGTCGTGATGCTGGGAGAGAGTATGACTAACTTCTTTGTCCTTAAGATAGAGTGAGATATCACCAAACATAGTATTCATTGGATTTATATTGTTATTATTATGAGGAAGGAAATTCTACTATTAGCCTATATGTCCATGTTAACATGCATAGAGATTGTCAACATAATTCAACTTATAAACACCAAATGTGAAATTCCCACGTCACAAAGTTGGAGTGAGTAAAATAATTATAAACAAAATATTTTACGAAATCAATCCTCCATGATGTTTTGCACCTTTTCTTAAAAAAACATATTGACATTTCTTGGAAAGGGCTCAAATAGTTGTGCAGGTAGACTGTTCTAATCCATAATTATGCTATTAAGGAATGAATAATTTTTTACGTTTGTCCTTTGTGATCAGCATTTCACCTGGGTTTGATGATCATTCCTTCCTTTAGGATTCGGGTTTCCCTCTTCCTTACTTAGTTCTTCCTATACTTTTGCTCCCCTAAGCATGTGGAACAATCCCCATAGCCTGCTTCTTTTTCTTCTATTTGGCATTGACTCCCATCCAAATATTTTTAGCATTTCTATCTCGCTTTCCGTCCTCCAATGTTTCCCCAATACATACCTGGCCGCCTTTCTATGTGCGTTTTCCAATGATCACATCTCATTATAAACAAAAATACATGCGCTGTGTTTGGAGGATTACTCCTTTGAAGCGGTAAATAAATTTTGGTATCTAGGTAACATCATAGATAAAGAAGGGTTCACGAACACGGCAATCATTGATAGAATACAAGCAGTAAATAGGGCATACTTTGCAAATGGTAAACTATTGAATAGCTAGCTCTTTAGTCGAACTACAAAAATGAAAATATATAAGACGCTTATTGGGCCAGTGATCACCTATGGAGGTGAGACTTGGGCAGTTACAAAAAAGAAGCAAGAAGAGCTGAGCAAATTTGAGAGTAAAGTCATACGACGTACTTATGGCCCAGTCAAAGAAAATGGTGCTTGGACAATAAGGTATAACCAGGAAATGGATGAAATCCTAAAAGATGAGGGTAGTATCGTAAGATCATATAAAACCTCACCAAATAAGATGGTTAAGCCCCTTGGGAAGAACGGATGAGCAACGAACGGCAAATAAAATCCAGAAGGCACAGGTCTACTGAAAGAGAAAGAGGGGACGACGTAGAAGAATAATTTTGAGGAGGAAATTGGTGCTGGAGGTGAGAGGTCGCACCGGGCTGTAGTACTAGCCATAAAGGATGGAATGAGCAAAAAGATTTGGTCTTTCTAATGGTACCAAAATAGCTGCCACGTATTAACCTACTTTTGAAGATATTTACCAAAAGCACAGAAGCCATTTTCCGTTGTATTCGGTACGGCTGTGCGCTCCACATAGGCTTTATTTAAAAAAAAATAGGAAGTTCTGATGCACAGGTCACGTCAAGTATGTAACGGTGTATAGTTCGTATGTTTTCTCTTCTATGTTTAAAAGTAAACTTATTACACTTCGTAATGCGTTTCATAAAATTGAAAAAGAAAGCCTAAGATGGCTAAGCCATTTTCAGCGTACGTCGTGAAACAAGTAATTCAATATAGAGTTTCAAACATGAATTCTTTGTATTAGTTATTAAGACGTTCATTAGGAAGATTTAAAAAAATAGGAAGTTCTGATGCACAGGTCACGTCAAGTATGTAACGGTGTATAGTTCGTATGTTTTCTCTTCTATGTTTAAAAGTAAACTTATTACACTTCGTAATGCGTTTCATAAAATTGAAAAAGAAAGCCTAAGATGGCTAAGCCATTTTCAGAGTACGTCGTGAAACAAGTAATTCAATATAGATTTTCAAACATGAATTCTTTGTATTAGTTATTAAGACGTTCATTCGTGAAAACAGAAAGATTCAAACAAACTCAGGAATTCCCATTACGACCACGTTCCAACGCATCGCGTCATCATCAGGTCTGATGATAACGCGTAAAATTTGTGTTTCATTCAATTACATTCGCTTCCAAGAATTGTCGCTGGAAACTACCTCCTATACTAAAAAAGTAAAGTTTTTGCAACATAATATTGCTATATTTATTTCATCCTTCTTACATCCTTTATCATTTTAAAATAGAATACGAATATGGTTTCAGTTATGACTACAGTACAGATTAGGGAAAAACGTAACCTTAGAGAGTTCCTTAAAAACAAGGAGCGCTGGTGACCGATGTAGGGAAAATCTCATTACCCTTCACCCAGCATTCTCTCACTCTCTCTAAAAGGATGTGAAATGTTAATTAGTCTTCACTTGCGGACGTGTGAGTCGGATCCCTTTGATGTATTTTTTTTCGACGTGGCTCTCGTGAATTTTCTTGTGCGAGGTCATGCCATTTTCTGCTGTTTTTATGGAAAATAGTGCGTGAAGTGTCATATTCTTTAATTTAAGGGAGTGATGAGAAAATTATTGAGGAAAGTAGTTCAGAAAACCTGCATTGATCATAGAAACGGCTTCGCTAAAAAAATCCTAAACTTTTTAAATGATCTAAATTAAATATAAAAATCACGTGTTGTGGCTGCATATACAAGTTTTTATTCCTAACATTTCCAAATTATTATTTGTATTCAAGTTAATGTTGGTTTTTTAGTTGATGAAGCAAGCATCTACTGCGATAGTTAGCATTTTCCGCCATGAAGCATTAACTGCGATGCGTCAGAAAAATTTCCACCTTGAGTCTCATTTTTTCAAACCCAGTGACCCAGTTTCCCAAAAAACGCCTGTCTTCAGTTTTCTCCGAAAATCTTCCAAGCTGATGATGAGCTTGTTGGAGGAGCTGTGGTGGAAAAAAGAGTAAGAGGAGGGCCTCCGACTAAAATCCATTCATCTTTTCGTCTTCAAAATTTCGTCTGAAACCAGCGTCAGCCATTTTGTAACATAGTAGCAAACAGATATCAAAACATAATATCTGAAACTAAAGCATAGCAATGGAAAAGCACCAAGTTAATTGATCAATTTCTTTTAATCCATAAAATTCCTCCCACAATCACACCATCAACTTCTCTTGGAATATTTCCGGAGAGAACTGAATACAGGCGTTTTTTTCATAATTCGGTCATTTTTGAGCGTCTAACGGGTGGGAACCATAACATATTACATGCTATTTCTGGTGTACCAATCAATTTAGCGTATCTAAGAGCTAGTAATCCAAGCCTTGTGGTAAGGTAGCACTTTATTAAAACATTTGGACCATGTTCTTATATGGCGGTGAAGCATGTACAATAACAGCTGCAGAGCATGGATATTGGAAGCAATGTGGGGATGTGGTATTAGGAAATAATGATGAAGATCAAATGGGAGGAGAGAATGAAATCCTACGAAGAGCTGGAGATAAAAAAGTATGATGAAAACTCTGAGAGGAAGATGGAACAAACATATTGAACACATTTGTCGACACAGTTGCTTATTGAAAGTAATAATAGAAGGAGGAATGACTGGGGTGTATTACAGAGAAATACCAAGAATGGATTACAACGAGCAAATTAGGAAGAACGTCTGCGTGAATAATTATTTAGGAATTAAGCTGTTGGCAGAAAGGAGAGTGGAGTGGAGAGCTGAAGCAAACCAATCTTCGGACTGATGACTAATGATGATGGTGAAACGAAGTTTCTAGTAATATTTTAGTCTAGTTTAAAGCAAGTTTAGACTTTTGGCCAGCTTTCTCCAGTTAACGACTACTGCGCGTCGACTCGATTCATTCTAGTCTCGTGTTCTCACCACATCGAAGCGCTCTCCACTTAGCACGTGATCAAGAATCTTAAGATTTCGGAATTCGAACCCGGGGCCATTATTCACCCTAAATTCTTGCCACCTTACCAGCCCGATCCCAGCGTAAGACAAAAGGGGAAAGACAAAATTATTGTGGGAGGAAGTGCGTGGCAGAACGATGAGGACGAAAGGTGGAGCTTAGAATGATCCTACGGAAATGGAAGGCGTCTTGAAGGTGCGGCGGCGGTCATCTCCGCAAAGTTTCTATGGAACGCCCCGCTGACGAAGGACTTCAAAGAATGCGAGGGTCGAGAGGGAAGGAAAAGAATGGGTGGGTGAGGGGGAGGGAAGGGGTAGATGCGGAGAGGAAGCAGAGTTGTGAGCCTCGTAAGAAGTGAGAAGAAATAATCATGATGAATGAAAGACATGGTATTCGTCCACAATTTTATTTGAGCGATGGTGATACCACACTGTGGTGAAACGCTTCGTGCTGCTGAAATAAAATTGTGTGAGGGGACTAAGTACTGCGAGGGCGGGTTGGAAAGTAAATTCCGTTTGTCTATAAAAAATACACCAATGCACAGAGAGGTTTTTTATTAACCATATGCAACTGAGATGCGGTTTTGTCTGGTTAACTTTTATTGAAAGATGACGTAGTCTTTTCCTTGACTTGAATTTGGGAGTAACGGGTCTTGTATAATACGTCCATAGATAAAATAAGAGCCAATATAGACGAATGCAAATTTCAATCGCTTCATTCCATGTTCCCCTATGATATGGCATCGTACGGTTCCATCTATTATTTTCTTTAATCTGTGAATGCAGCAAACTGTTAGTTAGGTGGTGTGAGCCTTATCGATGAGAGAATGTATAAACTTTGGTTTTCATACCGATAAAATATTTAACCAGAGATTATAAACCCGGAACTTTAAGTTATACCTCGCAGCTATTACTAAACATAATTTACTATAATATTAAGGCACTTATAGTTCCGGTGAACGAGTTTTTAAAAAATATCATCGTCGTAGAACTCCGCCGCCTGTGTGCTAACACATGCGTGGACGCTGTCCTTCAACTCCACGTCGTCTGCAAACCGCTGTGACCGTCGCAATTTTTCATGTTAGGAAAAAGATATGGTCACTTGAATCAAATCAGAGGATAGAATTCACTGTCACAAAAACACGGTACAAAATTCCACTAATTATTTTATTGCTATCGACCGGTTTCGACGTCGACGTTGTGACAATGAATTCTATCTTCAATTTCCACAAAGTATCGCCACAATCGATTAATTTGATAACAGAGGATGATCAAAAAACTCCTTACTGAAACTAGCCTGTAGGCTTTGTGTGCTTGCGGCAGTATTTGGTCGGGTATTGTCATGGCTCAAATCCAAGGAGGTGGATTTCTACGACGAGGTTATGAAAACATTCGTACACCGGTGTGAAAAGTTCCTTAATCTAGCTGGAAATTATGCGGAAAAATAGCAGAAAATTGTAAATTTAAGGCTCATTTAATTAAAAAAAACACGGTTTGCAATGGTGTATTTCTTACAACCAAACAAAACTTACTTTACGAACCGCCCTTGTATTTTATTCATAATGAACATTGGTAACTTCCACTACATCTAGCGTTATGTTTATTGATAAGTGACTAAATATCAGCATGCGTTTAATTCGTGGGAACAAGAAGAGTGAGATCACATTTTTGTCATAAAATGGAAAATACCGTTAGCATTGAGAATCTAAACGAGCAGGTGATAAAATATAATCGAATCGCTATTGATTGGTATATAAAAGGAGTGGAAATTTATCGTCATGGTTGATTTAACGGTGATTATGACTATCCAACTGCTGAGGCTAAAGCAAGAAGCGTTTGGAAGAAAGTGTGTTCATTGAAATATTATGCATGAAAAATCTCTTAGAGAAAGTTTATAATATTTATATCTCGACTCGATATGGGTTAAAAATTTTATTTTAAGATGGGGAAGTATATGTTGAAATGATACTGTAAATGCCGCGGAGAATGTGCAGTTTTGACGCTACTAAGGGTTCTCTAGTGCATATGCACAAACCGAAATGGTACAGCTGGAAATAGGTTTTAGTGATTCCATTTGAATTGCATGAATGCGAATGCAGATTTAATGGATGAAAATAACTTAAGTGGGACTGAATCACAAGGGGTTTGGTGAATCGAAAGCACGCTGTTATAAATGATCATTGGAATGAGATATTTGTGTATATTGAACTAATAGTGCCCCATGAATACATAAAATGATATCAATTATTTTCTAACGACCGCCATACCATTCCGCCTTCCGCCATACCACCTTCGTAGTTTTTATCAGCGTATTAAGCTCTGAAAAGTAAAATATGCTGATGAGACGCTATCGGCGTTATCTATCAATTTGCATATAATATCTGAAGTAAAGATCTGTCATTAAGGAATAAACATTCCCTCATTTTTTCCTACATTATTGCTACTAATACTATTCATACCTAACGATTAAGTGAGTGAATTGGCTCGCAAGGAGTTGGTTAAAGACGGTTAGTTATCTCGTGAATGCGAAAGGGTAACTGAAGCTCTTATGAACGCACTTAAGGTATTGTGAGCGAGATTTTTCCCTCGTCTTAATAGGGACCATGTACGAATTTTATTTTCAATTTTCAACTGTATGAAGCATGAAGCAATCTAACATTAATTCCTTCACAACCGAGGACGTTTTTGCGATTCTATAAACATTACTGCGGTAGTAATTAATTATTTTTTTTAAATAGCTGAGAAAGCATACGAACTACGCACCGTTACATTTCTGACGTGATTTGAGCGTCAGTACTTCCTCAATTTTAAAATAAAATATCTCTGCAGTGCATAGCCGTAAAATTACCCTTGGAAAATGGCTTGAACCTTTTGGCAAATATCTCGAAAAGTGTGATGGTAAGTGGTTGATATTTTGTTATTATTGAAAAGATGAGATATTTTTCTAGATAATGGAGCCAAAATCATCGAATGTTTTGTGAAATGATATCTCGCCGAATCTACCGTAAAGCTTATCAAGGTAGGCAACACGAACGATGGTATTTGATATTTCTCAACCTCGAAGGCTCCTGGTGTGGGTTGGGATTCGGGAGTATGATAGTAAAGAAACTGTGTATTACTTACTTTCCTGAGCAATGAACACATTGTCAATTATGGACGTTAATTGCATAACACGTAATATTTACATACCTAGTCGTGGTCGTGCGGAATCACTAATGGGTGAGCGCATTGGTCAGCTACGACTGCTGAGGCAAAGAAGGGGAAGGAGAAAGCTGAGGCTTTATGTCACGCGTTGAAATTACTTATCATATACTAGGATACGAGTTTAGGAGAAGACATTACTCAGTGTGTGGTCTTTAGGCTTGAGAAAAATAGAACCGGTGGATCGTAAGTGAATGAAAAGTGAGTTTGAGATAGAGAAACTCAAATTCGTGATTAAAAAGAATAAAAAAATTAGTTAACTACCCCATGCAAGTCACCACTTTCTCAATGATTGAAACAGTACGTCATACACTAACGCTGGTTTATTTTTTATGCGATTCGAGTTTTAAGTTAATGTTTATACAGACTGTGAAAGAAAATCGGGATACCCGAGTTTGAGATGTTTCGTGATGCTGAAATAAAACTATAAGTACCGCGAGGGCGGGCGGGCGGGAAGTAAATTCCGTTCGTGTATAAAAAAATACACCAATGAGTATAAATAAGATTCTCTATCTTATAAACGAGGAAACGGAATTAAATGCATTAAAATGCACCTAAAAGCTTGCTTATTTCTACATTTATTTATGTGCATTTAAAAATGTTTGTTTCCGTAGTTGTACTTTTACTTGATCTTAATTCCAAAAATTTAGGGTTTTTGGGTAGTCTTTATTCTGAACGTAAGAGACTGCTGGGAAATTTGTGTCCCGGAAATGAGGCCACTCATATATCGACACGCATGGCGGAAGGACTAATGCAGCTCGGCGGCGAAATTAATACGAAAAATACGATGTTCATATTCAAGAATTTTCTAATTAGAAGTTTCAGGTCTGGACATCAGCAAATTTGGTGAATGAAATTTGCATTGAATTGCTGCCCGAAAGAAGGGGAAAATTGCGAATATAGTTTTTGTGGCACAACATGACGAAGCAGAAAAAAAAGATTCTCATCCATGGAATTGATGGGGAAGGATTTTAACGCGTATTATATTGGCGCAATGGGAAGTCGTTTGGACCAGCTATGCGTGAAGGATGTTGAATCCTGGCAGTGTTGAGCATTTAATCTCCTTTTCTTTCATTGCTCTTGCAACCGTGATGGCACATATGTTATTGATTATTTTAAATGGAAGAGCATTCAGCTTCGTACAGTTGCCAATAATTTGTCTTTTCTGTGGGATATAGCCCACAAAGAAGAGGAGGTTAAGATTGAACATGATTCATCAAACCCAGTTAATTATTAATTTTCTATACAAGTGACCTGAGTAGTAAAAATTTCTTTGTTCGAATAGTTTCACTTGTCGAGGTTTATCATATCAATGAGATGCAGCTACTTTCATCCCATGTGGATATTTTATAAATGCTTGATTGTTCTTCTTATGTGTGGATTAATCCCGAATCTGATACTTATTTTTTTAATGTTATAATGTCCTTATTCTTTTTGCACGTAGTGTATTCCGCGCACCCTTAAGTGGGTTATGGTATAAGTATCATGTCGATGTATGACAACAGAAGCCCATGAGGTGGGTTCTGACAAATCAAACTAGTAAAAAGTTATTGAATACCTAACGTGGCTAATAGATCCTTGGACAATTAAACCTTCCATTTCTTGTGTAGGGCGTGTCTTATCGGACATTCTTAATGTCAGCCATGCCTATCTTTTAGCATTGGCCAGGAAATATGTATTATTGTAATGCTAATTATGACCGCACCAATTATGATGAACCCATCCAGCAGCAATTCTTCAGCATCACGCGTTTTATCAATACAAGGTTGGGAGTAGTTGGAGACTCGGAGGTTCAACGCTAGGCTTAGATTTCTTGAACAATTCATATCAGGCTATTTTCAGTATGACATGGAGGGTATTATTTTGATCCCTCACTATATTTCTACAATTATAACTCATAGAAGCGACACAATAAGAGAAATACATTGCCGAGCTGATAAATACAAAAATCTCTCCTCTTTTCCACGCACCATCAGTGGCTATCACATAAACAGAACGTGACACTAACGTAGGACTCTTACAGTTCAACTCTGTCCCCCCTCCATCTACATATTCCCTCCCCTTTCATGGCTGATGTCCTGACACCACCTGCCACACACCTCTGCGGCGGCTCGCTGAGTAGTATGTGGATGTAGATTTTACCCTCCAGCCTTGGTCTGATGGACAAATTCAATGTGTTCGGGCTTACTTCTTGATAGAGGAGAGATAAGAAGGAAGGCTACAGTCTCACAATAATCACATAGGCATTTTGTATCGGTGCGAGATAACCAAACCATGCGGCCCTGTAGAACGGGCATAGAAGACGGTTTCTTTGCTGCCTCGTCGCTGTACTCGTGAAATAATAGTAACGCGTGGGTGCTTGAAATTCTTTGGAATGTGGTATGCGTCTGGAATTCGGCATGTAAGCGTTGTTCGTCGGATACCGTTAGAGGAAAAGTTTTCGTTCTAATGCTCCTATCTAGACCTTTCCGTCTAGTTTCCTACAGAGAGGATGCGCCAGAAAGAAGCCGTAAGTGGGAGAGATTAACGGTTCTCGGTGTTATCGAGTTCAAAGTCGTTGAAATCCGATATGGGAGTAGCTCTGACGTTTCTAAAGCCGAGGAAGTGACAATGATTTTTTCCATTGATAGATAAATTAACCTACTTCCTTGTTGTAAATCCATTACCTAATTCTAAGTGCTATTTGTAATTGGCTGTTTTTACGCATGCCTTGAGTGGTTCTCCTTATTTTAAGGTGGTTCCAATAAGACTGTGTGAAAAAAAAACCTTAATTCCAACTTTTCCTTTATATTAAAAATATGCTGCTTGTGCTGATGACGATCTGTAAATAATCCAATATTGGAAAAGATTAGAAAGCAACATTAAGTTGCAAAGTATGCAGATTATTTTATGGGAAAATTTAAAATGAACACATTTTCGTACCAATGGTACTGACTTCAGTGCCAGTTCTTTTACATTTATGCATTATGATTTCAGTTCCTTAGTAAATTTATAATAACTCCAAAACTGAGATGAATTTTTCAACGATTTAATTCCCTAGGAGAATATGAATCTTTCAAACAGTTTTTGCCGAAAGCTCATTAATATTTGCTTAAAAAATTACTGTCTCCCCAGGATTCACTCATTCTCGTAATTCACTCATTCACTCACTCACTCATTCACTCATTCATCGTCGGCTACGGAAACTTTCTGTACCTGAAGATGCCGGAAATCGGTGAAACGCGTCGTACAAATAACATTTTGTAGAAAAGTACTAAGTGTTTAAATTAATCATGAATACCAACATAATGAACTTCTACGAAGTAACACCTGCCACCGTCAAGTTTATTAGTGTGTGCCGAGTTTAATCGCCTTATTATACGAGGCACTTGATTGCGCAGTTTGATGTACAGAAATTGCGAGGACGCGTGCACGGAATTAGAGCGGGTACTATCTTGGTCCTGTCTTTTATTCATTCATTCGCGCAGTCATTCTAGCAAGTCCTCGCATTGTACGGCACAATTTTCACTGCGCAACCATATTTACATTAGACTGTGCAGTAAAGTGCCTCAAATAAAACGGCCGACCAGAAATGCAGCTGGGTCAGTTTCCCTCGTAATGTTTCCCCTCCTCCTAATTTACTCCGAGAGCGTTAGAAGTGCCTATTACATGCCTTTTCCATTATCGTTTTTCTTAAACACATGGGGTTTAAATTTTATTGGGGTTACCGCATCTGAAAAAATTCTTAGTGTCCTAAAACAGCGATTGGGTTAGTCCCATTGTTGTTTATTATGTTTCATCAATGAGAATTCTTATATTTTCGCGTTTGAATTGTCTCTAATTAATCATTATTCTCGTCGAGGTATATAATAAGCTTTTTGTTGCAGTGTACGTAGATATTAGTATCGAAGAATTTAGTGGGACTCGCCAGAAAATATTTTTAAGTCAGGGAGGGTGAAGGAAGCGTGTATCAGCCAACAGAGTGAACGTAGGTATCCCACGGAGACCATTCAGTGCTCTACGACGCGGCGTCCCGGCCAAAACAACCTTGTATGTATTCCTCTCCCTGACGGCACGTACTATTCCGTGATGTGCCACAAAGATCCTAGCCAGTGGAACATTTTTTAATGATAATTTTCATCCCAGAACATTTCGCACGGCCCTGCACTGCCGTCCTCGCTTCTAATATTTTTTTCACGCGTAGCGAGCGTCGCGTTCAACCTCCGGTCTCGACTTCCACCCCTTGATTCGCTTTGCCCCCCCTCCACCAGAGCGACTCCTATCCTTCGAACCCCTCCTCCCAACCTCCCCCAAACGCATCCATCCTTCATCGCACGCTTCACATAGACTGCACAATTTGCACATCCCACCCAGTTCCACATGCGTACCTCTCAAAGGCTGCTTTACAATCATTATTGCCCACTTGGTGGTTTTTAGGCCTAACTTTATGGAATCTATTCATGTTAGAATGAAAATCTGTAACGTTGTGATTCCACATTATTTTATTTATATAGGACCCGGGATTCGATATTCAGCGTCCTCTTTGGGTTAATCATTCGACGCACAACGTCTCCTGAACCATGGCACTACTAAGACAAGGTAGGTCGTTGCGCATGACCTGATTGGCTGTGTGCGCATCCGTGACGTCAACTGGCTCCCACAAGCAGACGAGAGCTCAACAAACTTACGGAGCTGGTCGAGTATTGCCGGTATTTTGGTTTGAATTTGGTCAACAAGGACGGTATAGAAATAAATTATAAGGTACTAGCTGAAGGTACCCGTTGAACTTCAACGGATGTGAAAAAACATTGAACTTATTTTCTAAGAAAACCACAAAACCTGAAGAATACTGTCAGCGTGATCATTTGAGGTGTTCGTATCCTATCTTGTTTGTTGTGATTCGTTCGTTTTCCCTTTCGTGCACGGAGAGTTGAGTGATTGTTTGTCCTCTTTAATGAACGGGAAACCCAATAATGGGCCACGAAGACTGATTACTACTTAATAAATAACACCTAGGTTGAAAGATGGTGACCTCGTCCCTCAAGTTCTCTTGAGCCGTCTTCTGGTTGAATAACAGCTTGAGCACTTCCCTTGTGTACATAAATATATTTGCATTCAATGACTTAATTGAGTTCCGCCATTCACCGTTGATATGTGAGTTGAGTATCTTAATCAGGATAGGAGAGGAGAGTATAATCCAGCGGTTGACAACGTCAAAAGGAGCATTTTCAATAACAGCGATGTTTATTTGTCCTATGAATCCTTCAATACCCGGACTATGCCTTTGGCATAAAGGGTGGCTATATTCATTGTTTCCTAAATCATAATCATTGGTTACAAAATTAAAAATCTATGGTGATAAGTCTTAGTGCACTTGCCAATTTTCATGCACCGATGACGTCCATTGCGCAGAATATCCGTTATTCTATTGGGTAAGAAGCATGTAGTGACGCAATTATAATTTTCGCCATCTTAAAACAGATTGAAGTTTCGAAACAGATGGCTCAATATTTGAACCAGATTTTTAGCTGGTTATCCGTCAGTAGGTTTGGTTAGGATGAAATTTGTGCGGTTCTTAGCGTAATCCGAGAAACACCACGGGGATATTATCATGAGATTGCTGGTAGAAATGTCTTTGAGCATCCAAGGCTAACCTCTGTCGTTTTTCATGCAAGGACTCATTTTCTCGCAAAGAAGACATTCCTCATGCTTTAGAAGATTTTTTCAAAAGGTTACCCTTTATTCTATTAGGCATGTTTATGGATATATTTTTAAGTCCAAGGAGGGGAAACACAGAGGCAAGTGAGAGAATCGAATAGGCAACTCGATGATTGAGTCAATGTAAGTAAACTGCGTTTTAACACGATTAAGTATGTATAAATAACTCGTAAAGTTTATGTGGGAATTGGTCTAAAAAACAGTTCGCAATCGTAATGAGAGGCAGACGGTTCCACTACGTGTGATTCATCTGAGTATTAAACTATAATAAACGACGCCGTATTTGTTGTAGCAACAGAGGCATTATTAACATTATTATTCGCTGCACGTAAATATTCTTCCACGTTTAATTCCTTTATGTGTATCGTTTTATACATAAGTGTTCTCTCGTATGCAGTTCCCTTATGAGTGCTACTTTGAGAATAGACATTGAAGAGTATACCTGTAAATATGCATTGAATTTATCGATTACCCCCCGAAGCAATCTATCATGGGGCCCTTGGGACTCTGGGCTCTTCTTATACACATTTTCTTTCTACGTGCTATCATGGGCCGGCAGGAAAACTTAAATGCCATAGGCGTGAATATCCTTTGGAATTCAAATCTCTGGTTGTCAAGGAAATATGCTATTGTTGATTTCAGAGAAAAAGGTCTGATTTTTCAGCTATAAACATAATTATCAGAGAATTACGAAGCGTAAAAGAAAATCGATTGAAAGAATTAGAAACTTCATTTATTCAACCATCCGATAAAATAAATTCTAGCCCTCTATCTTGAGTGAAAGTAATTTTTAAAAGCAAAAAATAAAACCACTGCACCAAACCCAATGCTTAGCATGGGCCACAAGGGACCCCCAGAAGGGGCCTTTGGGGGCCCTGACAGATTTTTAATGTAGCCTATGTTTCATCCCGGTACATTTTCTAACTACATACAAAATTTCAGCTCAATCGGTTCAGTAGTGTTTGCGTGATTGAGCAACAGACAGACAGACAGACACCATTCAATTTTTATATATTAGTATGATTTGGTAGTTGGAATAAGTATTAACCTTTACTTAAACTTCGCATTGCTGAATTATTTGTGGTAATGTCCCCGAAGAAACATGTATTTACTACGCCAAGCGTTATCTCTCAGGTGCGTACTTGCATTCGAAAAAACATTATTTCTTCGTTCGTGTGACATTAATTACAATTACGTACTGATACATTCTTTGTCTTGTTCATCATATCGAATATTTTACCAACCATCTAGGAGCATACGGTGAAAAATAACTTGTTGATTATGAATAACCTTACTTGTAACGCCACAAACATCAGTCCTGATAGCGTTTGCAGCGAAAAATAACTTGTTGATTATAAATTAACTTACTTGTATTGCGTCAAAAATCATACCTGATAGCGTATACAGTTAAAAATAACTTGTTGATTACAAATTAACTTACTTGTATAGAATCAAAAATCATTCATGATTCATTCATCATTCCTCCTTCACGCCCACATCTCGAACGCCTGCAGTCTATTCTCATCATTTTTCCCTACTCAAGGTCCTCCTTTATCATTTACCTTCTATTAGTATGTACCTTCTTTGCTAACATAAGTCTCCTTTTATTATCCTCAGTATTTTCCAGTCCAGTTTCCTCCAGCGTTCCACCCAAGTAATTAAATTATTCTATCCGCTGCACTGTGTGCCTTCTTAAATATGTGGTCGGCATTATTTTCTTTATCTTAGAATTTTCTCAGTTTTATAATTTTTAGTTGAACATTATAGCAATGTTCGGTTGAACATTGAACACAAAACCAGGGGCGGATACGCTTTTCCGTCGCTAAATGTCACATCCCCTGATCGGTAGTCTGCCGTGTTTCTCAAACCCCGAGTCATCTATAAGAACTATATGAATTTATCGAACCTCCAAGTCGAAAATGTGTTGAGGTTAACCAGACATATATTAATGGGCCTAAATGGAATGGCTGTCTAGATACCAGTTTTTCCTATGTAATCTGTTACCGATATTTTTCTTACAGGTATTCCAGTACTTCCGATCCGATCCTGATGATGCGCAGTTATAGACTTCTAACCAGTGGTAAGTATTTCAACATACTTACGTACTATTACCCGGTCCGCTAAATAATATACTAAAACATTTATGTACTCTCATGTTATGGTTCATCCATCTTAGCATCTTGTCAGAGGAAGCATCTCATTTTCAAATACAAATTTCAATTTTATCTTGTAAGCATCTATGCATCCACAAAATCATTCAATGTCGTCGTTTTAATAGTCATTGCATTCACGGCCCAGATAGGCTATGAATGCGGCCTCACAATTTATTTCAAACCGACATCACTAAATCATTTACTGTGTTAATATAATGTGTGGAGTAATTGTGGGCAAAGACAATTCTGCCAAAATGGCCAAGAAAACCGTAAAGGTTGGACATCCTTGCATTAGAGGATAGTTGAAGCAAATAAACAACTCTCCCACGAGTGTCATAGTTGAAGGACCGTGTTAGTACACGACCAATGGTTCCTATAGAGATTCTCTGAAAATTGCCTTTGGAATCCGGAATCCTGGGTGGTGGAAGGGTTTTCAAGTAGCCCTGGAAATCTGTTCTATGAAATATCTGGTCTATCTGTGAAAACTATTCTGCACTTCTTAAAAATTCTAAATGCCTCTACAGAATAGTCTCGATTATATTTGAGTCCAGATGCATCGATATTTCTGTATTATTCGAGGAACATATCCTTACGTTTTGGCTGCTCCTGGCCAGTTCTGCTCATGCAAAAGAACGCCGTAATTAATGGATTCGATTTTCATTTTCATAGGAATTCAACCGCACAATTTTATCCTCACGAAGTCACATTCCTAAATGCGGCAAAGCATGGAAATAATCTATTTTGTCGGAATTTATTATTATCGGAACATAGTTAGCTCATGATGCCTCTGTAATATCTGAGTTTTTCATTATTCATGCTGGCCTCAATCCAAATTACCTCGAATGATCGGGACTGCTATGTATTATTATTAGGTTCCTCTACCGGTTAAGGTACGTTGAAATAGATGTAAGTAAAAAATACTCTAGATTTTTACAGCCGCAACCCATTATTTCCTGAAACTATTGCTTTCCTTAACTCAGCATACCTCTCATCATCCCGCACAGAAAGCCTATTATTTTTCTTACACTCCCTGCTTACCCAACATCCTCCCCTTTATCATGATCTTCAGCATCCCTTCGCCTCTCATAAACTGTTCCATCCACTTACTCTGCCTCTTAATCTCCTCCAGAAGTTTCACCCATCTCCTCAACCCCCATTCCAAGCACTTCTTCGTTTGTCTTCCTTTCCGTACACCGCTCTTTCTCCAGTCTCCTCCACGTCTATATCTCCACCGCCTGCAGCCTATTTTCGTCCTCTTTTCTCAAGAGTTCTTGTTTCTGCACCGTACAGCTCTACGCTTCACATTTAGCCCTTCGCCAACCTTATCCCTACATTATTACCCTAGATCCCACTCATCAGTTCCCTTTACATAACGCCTCCTTCGCCAGTAAAATTCCTCTTCTGATGTCCCTGCTATTATGACCATTTCCCTCCAACGTTGTCCAGCGATAAGGATTTATTAATTACAGTTAACACTTTTTTATTTTTCGCAGACTGACAAAAGTCTATCCTTCTTTTTCAAACCGATTTCCACCCACAAACCACCTACAATGATTTCTATCCACTTTTCTATCCACGCTCACCCCTACCGACCGCTTTCCCATAACAGAACGGCGCTCTGGAAACGAAGAGTGGAAGGGTCACACGACCTCCGGTACACATCTTTTCCCCTGCAGGACTTTGAACCCTACAGAAAAAAACTCCAACCCATCATCTGAAATTTTTAGTCAGGAGCTTCTACCCCAAGTCAGTGGTTGTGCCGCGAAAGATACGATGCGCGGTCTTACATCACGGCAACAGAGCATTGTATCATGAGAAAAACATCTCAACAAATATTTTAGCAGACAGAATCAGACTCCTGGTTGTACCAATATGTTAAAAAGGGAGTGTAGCTCAGTGGTAGAGAATTCGCTTTGCAAGAGTAAGGTCCTGTGTTCAATCCCCAGCACCTCCATTTGCTTGTTAATTACGTCAAGCGACCTGAAGTGGCATAGTTTTATTGGATCATGAACATAAATGTAGTTATAAGCCAAGTTTGCGGTTGCATACGGTACTCGGCCCACTGGGCCGAGACCCGTAGTTGCCAGGATTCATTTTCATTTGAGAACTGTTCATAATTTCAAGGCTTTGTTTTATATGAGATAGTATTCCGTGGCCTTACTCAATAGTGGTTTTTTACGTGACACCATCACTTAAAGACTGGGGTCAGACTTGTTTTGCAGCTGCCTCACTGAGGTACAGACACTGCGCGGACTACCATTCGTCTGTCTCCTAACCTTCGACCAATCTGGCATGGGTGACCCTACCAGGAGCCTTGCTCCCGCCAGTGCAGCTCTAGGGGTCATCGGAGCACGCAAGCCCTTCCACCACGACAAGGTTGTAGTCCAAGGGAAGAGATAAATAGAGCTAAAACACGAAATATAACTGTTCAAATTTAACTCAAATCCGAGTGATGAATAATTCCAAAATTTAGGTTATACAGCTGTTTTGCTTGTTATTGTGAAAAACCCACCAATAGAACAACAAGGAATAGATGCTGTTTATTTTCGTTGTTATGGGATCAGCTGCCGATCTCTCTAAAAAGACTGAAAGACTAGCTAGATACAGCTGCTGTAGACAGCTGTGGCCAGCAGTTAACCGTGTCAGAGGCAACAAAATTTACACTAACCTGCTATTAGAAATTTGTCAAATTAGTATTTTGTTTATTATCCATTAGATCGCATCCGAAGTCACTTTCCTGAATAGTCCTTATTCCATACGTACTAAAGCACGTATAACCTCAAAATTGCCAAAAATGTCAGTTAGAACCTTGTCAAACCAATGCAGGGAATTATCAATCTCCAACACAACTCACGAATAAACAACTGTCTGGCGTTGTTATATTGTACCCTTCCACTTTTATAGCCACCCTTGCTTTTTTGTCTCTAAAATCTCATTATTTTTTGCACATGTGATGTTATCAATCCTTATTCCTCTTCTTAGAAAAAAAACATCGCTGCTCTGTACATCTGCTTCTTTTTAATTGAATATATCGGATCGGCCAATGCTATGAATACATTGGCAGCTTAGAAATTGATAAATATACATCATGCCAGTCGTACTAAACGTTTGCATGTGCAAAGTCGAGATAAGACTGTTGCACCCTATTCCTTTCCCGTTGGCGCACGCGTGCTTCGGGAGGCGCGTGGCCGTGCCGAGATAATTGAGACACGCCCGCCCGCCGTGCGCCGCCGGGTAAGAGCCGTCGATCCACGTCCGATAAGAGTCGGCCGTAGGAAAGAGGGAATGAATCTTCATCACTGCTCGCTGACGCGTTCGGAGACGGCGTGGGTGGGACGTTGGGAATGTTGGGACGCGCATCGGATGAATTAACGCTTTTCCGGTGCCTGTGGCACACGTTTGGTAGGGATTTGGAGTTTCACTTGGGTGATACTCAGGTTTACCTCAAAGAAAATGGATTTCTAATGAGATACATTCATACATGCCGATTACGTTGTTGCCTTTCGGGGTAGGAAAAGTCTAAATACAGGTGTTGAATTCTCGGTGATAAGCTTGTAAAGCTGAGTCTGCTTCAATAATGTCATCAATACTATCCTATTCTTGAATACTTCTTCAGTTACCCATATGCATTGCATATTACACGCCCTCCTGTTTTTATGACAAATAATATTCTTCCTATAAAGGATTTAAGGTTTTCCCGGCGAATTATATACTTGAAGGTTTCTCGCCCAAATATTGGGAAAGAATAACAAAAGAAGCCATATTGATACAGGTGAACAAAATAACATCGATAGAGACAACGGCTTCAACTTAAGTAGGACTTGAAGCCCGGTAATTGACGAACAAAGAATTTGTAACGGCTCCCACAACAATGGGGCATCTGCGGCTATATATAACCGTCAGCATCCTCGCCCGACTCATTATCGATGACGATGGCTGAGTCAACCATTGAAACGTTGATCAATTTCAATTATCTTACCCGGTGTGAAACCCGAGAAACCTTCACGTATAATAATCTTCCTCTTAAGTGTCTTCCTCCACATTCACCCATGATTAACGCGGTCTACTCCGTACTTTATCACCATTTGCTCCTTTCCCATATATCTGTTTCGTAATTATATTCCCGTCCATTCTTCCGACATGGCCTAACCAATCAAGCCCACTCCTTTCATGTATGTACCTTACTGGAGCATCCAACCCAAATTCTTTCATGGCCCACTAATTCCTGTCTCTATTCATCCTAATTTTGCAGCAAACACTTCTCAGGTACCTCATTCCCCTGAGTTTAGCCTAATCTTATGTCTTATGAAACTTAACATGGTCATTAATATCCCTCGAATTATAATCTGACGGTCAAGTAGTGTCAATGTTGTAACGTCAGTATAACGAGGCAAAGATTAATGACTTTTCCGAAACTATTTTAAAGTCAAAATAAAGGGTGTGGAATATTAATAAGTTTCCTAAATTTCTTTAAGTTCACCCCTCAGTCAAATAGAGTCGAATTTCGATAAGTAGAAGTCCCTCTAGAAGTAAAAAAAGCTTCAAGTTGCGCAAATATCGATCTAGGGAAAATATCTTGCTGAGGATCATTGTTCTAGAACTCAGAAAGCATTTGCTTTTGCTTTCAACGAGACATATATTATGAAATTCACGATGATGTATTACTAATATAAATATAAATGTATTATAGAGTTCACGATAATGTATTAACAATAACAATATTGCTTATAAAATGCACTATTGTTCACTTGCTATCTTGCTTTAAGTAAAATGGGCCAAAATGTTTCACTCAGGAAAACCTTTGGAAATGGCGGCGACAGAAAGTGGAATCAATGGAAAATAACGAAGAATAAGTTTGTGAATCCACATAAAATGTTTTATTTTCGACCTAATGTTCACATCAGTGCAGGATCATCAGGACCTGCAGTACTGAGGTACTACAACAAAACCAAGGTCGTAAATAAAACATTTTATGCGGATTCACTAAGTTATCCTGTGTTATTTAACATGAAGCAGTTCCAAAAAGTAACGCCTGAAACGTTCATTTTTTTATGAACTCAATGTAGTATGAAAAATAAACTTTTATTCGCTAAGTATAAAGATGCTTTGTGACGGGATGCGTTTGAATTGGACTCACCAATTTATATTGTTTTGGATAATCATTAATATTTGTATGCTTCTTCTTGACTTGAACATATCGAAGTTCAACTTATGGAAGTTCGACTGTTTAAATTGGATTTCATTTGATGGATTGTGGGGAAGTTCATTGGAGAAGAAGAAAATGTTTTAACCATTCTGATTTCCACCACGCGGTTGCATTATTTGGACCGTGAGCCCTTCGTCTCCTTCTAATCTATTTTTATTGAAGTACATTACACTTCAAGCTGTAAATTATTACAAGATGAAAGAGGAAATCTAAACGCTGCATTTAAATTGTTACCCCAGATCTTTCAACCGTCATTGGAACCACAACTAACAGTTTTCGTTCCTGGGCGCACCTTCCAATCTATTTCGCGCATGTGTAAAACTTCGGTAGAATTTATACTCTACCGTTGAGCTTACTCAAGTCCTTTGCATAAACGCAGATGTTAATTGGCAAAGATATACAATGCCACATATCATAAATATGTGGAGTAGTACGTTGTGGAACATGTGGAATAAATATATTGTGGAATGGAATTTCGAACTGCAAAAAAATAAATGTGGATAGGTTTAACAGCGTCAGGCTTAACCATAGCGGACAGTGTTGGACACAATATACCGCAGTGATGAAATGTATGGTGTTTGGTATACGATCTTCAGAAAGAATCGAGAGATCAGTTCTTCTCTAATCACCAAAGCGTTACAATTATGGAATAAATCTTTTCTTGCTTTAGCGTTACTTACCGGTGGAAATAGCTAGTAAATGAAAACAATATATATTTGCTGGTGTGGATAAAGTCTTTGAGTCGTAATTGGTACATCCACTCATCCTTCACTTGAAATCGCAAGGATATAGAAATTTTTCCATCCACGCAGGCCAATCGGCACGATTCTGAATCCTGTGATCCTCTGATTCTATTTTGCTCTTTCTCGTTGAGGTTGTAATGGTAAGGGTTCCAAAAAAATTTGGAACAGTATCAGGTACGCCTCTTAGAAATTTTAAACGAATAAATGAACTGAATAAAATATTAAACCCGGTTTTATTGTTTAAAAGTCATTAGAAAAAAGATTTTTTTACGTGAACATAGAGTGAATAGGATGAGTGTGTCATCAGCATTGAGGTGAGTGTACGACACCAAGGCTTAAAGAAAGCTACAGGATTAATGACGTTGTCTCAGGGCAGATGTGGTGTAACGTGTATATAACGAAGGAAGACCTCTTAGCAATATTCCTCAGATAAATTTTTAATGCCATCAGAGACTTGACAGTCATGTAAAAGATCTAAAATAGTCGCATTAAAAATTTATATGTGGAAAATTGCAGAGTTCTTCTTTCCTAAATCTACTGGAGTTAACTTTTGGTACCATTGAAATTGATAGGTCGCCTAATTCCACTCAGTAGACCATGTGACAGACTAAGCGATATATACTCCACAATGCTATAGAGTAATTCCCCTTGTCTTTCGTATTTTTCAATTATTCCATGTCCGAAGGCCACCGTCCTCGAGAACATCTGAAACATTTCCTGGCTCGCAATAGTTCCTGATTGTTATTAAATTTTAGGGAACTTCCTGATTGTTATTCAATTTTTCAAGTCTCATGGCAGTGGCAGTATATTTTTTTACCGTGCATCCACAGCTTTTGAACTTGTTATTTACTGAAAAGCAATCAATAAGACTCGTTAAATGCGGCTTAATTAAACATTCATTGAAATTCATTTCCAAGTCAAAGGTTCAAACAAATTTCCAAAAAATGTATTGAAACGCGTTTCCTGCCGATTAAACTATATCCAATTCTGTCTCCTAATTCCACTACTACAAAATATATTTAAAAATATGTCGATACTTCCTCCATGACTCATTTCTGGATGTACAAAAACGATAATGCTTATCTTTGCTTTGTTCGACTATAAAATGAAATCTATGTGGAATTAGATTAATTAGAGCCGACGGCTTGGGATGTAAACTTGCGTATCCGGTTTTTAAAATGCAGCTTCAAGTCTTGTTGCTTTGATGCAAAATTTAATGTGGCACATCGGTTTAGACGTAAATCCTATTGTAAATAAAATTTTCTATTGATGTTAAGTATAAAGGAATTAATCTTATCATATCATTTTTCTGTTATCATTTGTCTCCATATTATTTTGGCATTTTTTCATATAATTGGCAATCCTTTTTTAATTTGATTGCTATCCTCACTCACCTGATGTTAAGAGACTTCATTTCACATTTGTAGGTATTATATTCAAATGAAAATCAAGAAATATGTATTGTTGTTCCCATTGATCTTCAAAACCCTACTTTGATGTACATGTGTTTCATAGCATAGAAAATACGTATTCAGTAGTGAAGGAAATATATGTACGAGCCCTCATACTTTTGCGTCATCTATTTGAAGAAAGCATTTGACAAAGTGGATTCGAACAGGATGCTGACTACAGTAAGGAGCGTAGAAGTGTCACAGAGGAATAATACGCAGGCTACATGAAGAACAGTTGGCTTTGATAAGATTCAGATGCATTACGGAGGAAGCAGGAGTGAAGTACGGAATGTGGTAAGGATGTGCCCTTCACCAATGATTTTCATAATTTAAATTAAAAGAGCGACGGAAGAAATGAAGGAAAAATAAAAAAATAAGAATGCATCTGCATGGAGAGACAGCATCCTATGATGTGCTGATGACATAGCATTTCTGGTAGAGAAAAGAGAAGATAGGAAGAGGATGAGAATTTATAGAACATTTTTTGAAGAAGTATACCTTGAATATTAATGTAAATAAAACTAAAATAATGGTTCGTTGGAGAAATTAAGGAGACAGAGTCAATATGAGATTTGAACCGAAAATGTTGGGCACTATTGGAAGATTTTTGCTGCCTAGGAAGTAGGGCCACCTGAGTGATAGAAGGAACAAGTGATCAGTATGTCCTTGGATGGAACGCATTGTGTTGGAAGAAGAGTCAATTGGCAACCAGCAACACAACTGTGAAGTAAGGAAACACTTTATTAAAGAATTTATTTGGAGCATGCTCTTATGTGGTAGTGAAGCCTGGACAATGACAGCTGCACAGAAATTTAGACGAAGCATAAGCAAAGAAGCAATTGGAATGTGGTGTTATCGGGGAATAGGGAAGACCAAATGGAAGGAGAGAATCGCCAATGAAGACGTTCTACTACGAGGGAAAAGAGAAGAATTTTAATGAAAACAGGAGAAAATAGGAAGAACTATCGAGGAATACTGTGGATGGAATATATTAGGCAAATGATGAGGGACGTTAAAAGATTTACGCAAGAATAAAACATCTATGAGGAGAATGGAGAGGAGATCTGCAGCAAACCAGTCTTCGAATTGATAAGTTCTGACTATTACATAGTTGTGTGATCATTTTCACCCCTTTTTTATCTCCAGTTCTTTTCGAATTAAATTGAGGAAGTATAAAAAATAATGATTTCCCACTTTCAAGTTGTCTCTTCAGCTGAGTTTTTTTTATAATTCGTGAAATACCAGACTCGTTGACATTGTGCTGTGCCGCTAATATGTATGTAGTAAATTATAGCTGAGCGAACTCTCGGCATTTACGTCGAACCTCCTCTATCCCACATGCGTCTTCGGCTGCACTTGGGTCGTTCCGCCGAAAAATACCTTTAGGTATTCCCTATTCTAGCTACATGTAGAAAAATGTCCTATTTCTTATATAAACAATGAAATCCTGCCTTTTCACGCTATTTTTTCTCAAATCGAAGTTGAAATCGCGTGGTGTTTGAACGGGAGTTGGCGAAACAAGGGGAAAATAACATTTTGCTTTCTCGTGTCATTTCCTCGAAAATCTGATCGTATAAATCACATTTTCCCCGCAAATTGAAGGTAATGACATTAAGGCATCAATCCAAGATTTTTTAGTTACTAACAAAATTATGTAATTTTTTAAGTTATAAGTAGTTAATTCAATAGAAATTACGATGCAGTCGGCTCTTATTACTGGAAAAAGTGTTCATTCAAAGTGTACTCGTAAAATGCATATGCAATGCAAATATGCATATTGCATATTTTGTCTTAATTTTGTTTTGAAATAGCTATGGCATGCCACGAGTGAAAGCATTATTTTTTAAACTGCAAAACCGAATAAGGTGGAGTTCAGTATTTGTTTTGACTCACACAGTGGACCTAATAATTTAGATCTAAGAATCGATATTTACTTTTTCCTTTCGCTCTTTCGCCAAATTTATTTATATAAAATACCAAATTTTTTTCAACTCTTGAGCGCCATTTAAATTCACTCGTTCGTATTATTAGTAGCATGGCCTGGGTTTTATACGATCCTGTTCTTTTAATTTGTATACGTGGCAACTTTTCATCCATGCAAATTTTCAAGTATTAATTGTCGCGGAAATAAATTGAACAAGGCCTTTACAATTGTGAGCCATCGGTTATTAATTGTTTGCCAAACGATTGCATCGATTTGCCGTCATTGGCAAGGCACGGCCTTCATGATGATGTGAAACCGTCGAAGTAGGCCGGAGAAGTAATTACGTAGGCGAGAGTAAGGGCAACTACGTAATTCAGTTTGATGTATCTCCATAGCATAAGGTACAGTTTTAAGCTTAGCACGTCATTGTAATATCTATTTTCATATATTTCAGGTATCATCATTTTGTGTTCTTTTACTCAATTTGAGCGGAAATAATGCTTTAATTTTGGTAATTATTACCTCATTTTAATGCTAATAATAACTGCTAAAAGTACTTCTGGTCTCCGCCTGGTGAAAATAAACCGCCGAATACAATTCTTCCCCTGTTTTCTGAATGTATGTGCTAACTTTTACCCTCCATTGCTCTAGACTTATTGCATTGATTATTTAATGCTTCTTGATTTCTTAAAAACTCCATGATGAAGTACGAGAAGAAAAATACTCATTTCATGCCATAATAATGTATAATATTATAATGGCATAAAATTTATGTATAATATTAACTGAGATATTATCAGAATTACAAGTACCTACCCTCATTCAGGGTGTAACACAAAGCTGGAAGATTTATTCATATTGTAAGAAAAGCCAGGAGGTCGTGGTGGCCTAGTGGGTAGAGCACTGGGCTACCTCTGGGGTGGGTGACCTCATAGGTAGAGCGCTGGGTGAAGCCTCTCTGGACACCCTCCAAAAATCCTCGCGGTGCGATTAACTAACTGTCAGGACTTCGTGGAAAATTGCAGGTAGCCCAGGGAAAGTAACTAGCTTCCCTACCCTGAATGTATGCATTTCACACGCCAATGGCGTAGTATAGGTGAAGCAAAACTTGGTGGCACTCGCTTGTACAGAGAATAACGTCAGGGAGAGGAGAGAAGACGAGAGAAGAAGAATGAATATGTTTAGGTTCTCTATAGAGGTCCCCACCTGAGCCCTGCGGTACCTCTGTCCGCTCTTCAACGCTTAATTCACCCTCTGAAACCTCAAACTCTCCGCTATGGAGTGCCATCAAGTTTCGCTATACTTATACTGGGTGGGATCTACTCTCACCTATCAAAACCAGCCTTCGAGTTGAAAAACTTGAGTGAGTGAGTAAGAAAAGCCGCGGTGGAGATTTTCCTTGGCAAAGGGAGGATCGAGTTTTCAAAAAGTGTCAATCTATAACACATGCATGTGATTTTAAATCTCGAATGATCTAAAAGTGGAAGTTAATTATATTTGCTCATTTTAGCGTGCGTCTCAAAACCAAGTCGAATCGCTATTTACCGTTTTTCCAGTATTCTGATTGCTGCTTTTTTCCCTTGCTTTTTTTTAAATAAAATTATTGATTTTATTTCATATGAGGTTTATTTTGAAGGTTGCCGATCTAGTAATTCCAAAGTCACTCTAATATGGTATGATATCATCCTCATCGCAGAGATGCGCACTTTTTGAAATATAGTCCTTTATTTTTATATCCACTATCCTATATGAACCTGAAATTTGATATGAATTTAAATTTACGAAGGTAGATGGGCAAGGTAAATCACTATCATTTTTAAGTTGGCTTATTTTTATGATGACATTGTTGACAGTGTCTTTGGTGAATAATCAATGCCATCCGAAGTGAATTTCCTTTGAGAAGCCTACCAGTTCGATTCATGATCACTATTGATTTTTTAGCCCTGGAATTCAATTGTTTTTACTTATGCATTTTGAAAATCAGCCAGAGAATTCTAATTACAGAGCGCTATTAATGAGTCCAATCCATGGAATGTTGTCCATTGATGCACATTTTTTGCTTATTCAGTCTTTACATCCTGTTGATTGTCGTATCGTGTTAACAGAATAAATTGCATATGGACAAAGTCTGCTCGTATAAATCCAATATATTTAGGGTCCATCGAGCATATTTTTTTACTAAAGCGGAAAAAATATTAATTTGAAACCAATTTACATTTTTGAGATTGACCTGCCTTTCTCTTATTTTTAAAAATATGTCTGTGCATGATGATTCTAAAAGAAAATGTACCTATAATTTCTACCAACGCACTTTGGCCGATTTGCGCACATTTTGGTAAGTACATAAATGTACTTAATACGTTCAAATACCATACCTTATGTCCACCATGAGGTTGTTGATTTGATCTTGATTGTTGTTGAGATTATCGAAGCTCGTAGTCGGATTTTTAATGACAGTTAGACTGTTTTTAACTGCTATGTTGTTACTTTTTTCTCGCAGTATTTTTCTACCATTAAACCCTTAGGTTAATTCGAAGAAGTAATTCTTTTGAAATCTATGTTATATGCGATTTTGTTAGAACTATAAATCTTTGGCCATCGTTGTGAAGACATAGGTTGCAAATATTTGCCTCTTCCTCCCTCCTGCACTGGAAAAGAAATTAGAAACGTGTGTTGGTTCAATGAGGCATACATTAATTAAAATAATCGATTACTTCTTTGATAACGAAGCCTTTGTTTTGTGCAATAGCCTTTTCGATTTTAACTCTTATGTATTTTTTGAACCACTGCTATATTATTAACTTTCACTTTTAGTGATAAATTTAAGTTTTCTCATAAATTAAGATATCGTCGCGGTCTTTCATCAAAACTATCTATTTATCTTGTGTAAACTATCACATCATTGATGATCAGTCCCCTGAGTGGATTGATGAATGATAGTGGAGTTCTAAGTAGTGCTAAGATGATTATAGTGTTAATTTCACTTACTCAGAAAAGCAGATCATTTTATTTCCATGGGCATCTGATTTCCTACGAAACGGTTCACCGTTTGTGCAGAGGAAATCGTTGTAAAATATTTACGGTGGGCGTTATTAAGACGGTGTCACCCGGATTGGATTCCAGGCCATCAGGTATGAGGTATAGCCCAGCATCCCCTGGGTGACTACACCATTCGAAATTCCTGTAATACATCTGATTTCGTCATATTGGCGACCGAAATGTTTGTCTTGCCCAGGCAATATGGCTAATTGTGCATTAGCTGTAAATTCTATGTCCTGTCTATTGTGTTTTATGAGCTCCTCCACTACAATCATTCCATCTACGAAATATTTTATTTTTAGCTCGCTTAAACGAGTTTCCCATTAATTATTCTGGTTTATATAAGGTCTACGGCAGAAAGCGTACAAATCTGAGCAAGATAATAGTCCATGACCGTACACATAACCGTGCCATTAGAGGAAAGAATGAGAATGGATAGCTAGCGTTTGGGATGTTTGTGTAGAGAAGGATAAAGATAGCTGAATAGTTGGAAAGGATGACAAACAAAGAAGAACTTGGCTTGAAATGAGTAGAAATAAAGTAACTGAAGGAGATAAGTTAGAGGCGGAGGAAATGGGTGGATGAAATATGTAGGCATAGAGGTGAAGAGATGTTGAAGACCGTAATTGAAGTAAGAATGCTTATTTATTGTGGACGAATGAAGAGATTGGAAGTATGCTAAGTTGAAGTGAAACATTGCATTTTAGGTGAAGAAGAATAGAAAAAATTCATCAAATCCCACTCTAACCGTGGGCGTTTGAGAGGGAGAAAAAGAATGAGAAATTAGGGCAGTATGAAGGGAGGTGGAAGAGTTTAACATGCATACAATCCATTCCCTTTCGGAGTTGGCGCAGTCAAATGAGCTTAAATGTCGGTAAAAGGCCTTGAAAAATGTGTTTTTATAATGTACCATCTGTGTCTGTATTCAACTTCATTTTAAAAAGGGCCTCCAAACCCGCAATAAAGCTGTTATTATTATAATGTCTCATACTGCCCTATCCTTGTAAGCATATTCAGCTTTATACACGCTCTCTTGCTTTTGAGACTCCACTAAGAGCTTAAAAGGCAATTTTTTTTGGACTATAATAGTTATACGTTGGAAAAGTTGGAAGAAACTCATCTACATCTACGAATACATCTGCGAAATACCCTGCAAGCCACCTCAAGGGTGTGTGGCAGGGGGTGAGTAGTCACCAATATGCAATACACTATACTCTATAGTTAGTGTAACTACGACTAATTATGATTAGCATAAATCGCTAATTCTTGTCACGAGGCGAAACCTCACAAGCATGCACAATACTACTCCTCAAGATCGGGAAAATTAGAAGCAGTACAGTTCAGGGACCTACTTCTTATTTGGCAGAATACACACGATGACGGAATTCTATCTTATGAAGCTGTCTCCGCCCCGGGTACATTTGGATCGTGCGCTGTCAACGTTGGAAAGGCGGTGTCGGTGGGGAACGAATTTTTGGGAATAACCCTCACTCTTCAGTTCTTCTTTCGTCCCCAACCACGGTCCACCTCAGTTCGGAACAAAGATGTTCTGCCCGCTTTTCCTTGTCTCCTCCAACTGCTCCAACTCCTTACATTTCTCTACCCGTGAGAGAACGTCTCCCCGTCAAGAACCAAACACACCTGCCCGTCCTTTGGTCCCAACCCTCCCCCCTTTCCTTCTTCCTCCTTCCCTCACGTCTCATCCCCTTCCTTCAGCCCCTCTGCTCCTTATCCGTATTACGCCTTAGTCACACCGCTCGACCTTTCACTTTCTCATCCTCTTGCGCGGTAACTCGCATCACCATCAGACCAGTTAGCATCGGCGATCCCATCTGGTGTATCAGTCACTTGCTATAGACTGCTATGGGAAATCTCATTGGCATATGGAGCATTTTAGTCATTTAATGACTGACTGGATTTCATTTCCATAGGAGTCTGAGGGAAACAACTCCAGCAGGGCTTAATTGGCATACTATTGGATTCTAAAGGTGACTGGAGCGGTCATCGTGGGTAATTGAGTGCACATTTTAATAATTTATTAAATAAGTCGAGCGATGAAATTAATATTTCGTGTCTAGAAGAAAATCTGTTCACATTTTATCCAATTATATGACATTTGCTATGAGGTTAAGTGTTAAAATAGCATTGAATTGCCAAAAAACCAAATCGGTATCATGCAATATTGTTCACTTTTATCTATAGGTATCACTAATGAGGACAATTATGCAAATTTTCACTCAAATCTGTACATAAACAGAAGTTGCTCCAGTCACCTTAAGCAAGGAATCGGAGTAGTGCTCAGTATAAGTTATCCTCCCGTGAGCCGAAAGTCTCCGGGAATCTCAATGTTTTATCTGAATCCGATTTCAATACCAAACTTAAACGCTGTGACAAAAGTTTTTCAAGCCATTTTTATCTATACCTAATCATTTGGTTTTTAGGGGAATGTAACTCGAGAGAAACAATTTTCCAATGAAGAATCAACTATACGTGGTCATGCGTCCCTATAAGTTATAATATATCGGCTCAATCGTTATTTTTAACGTGATTAATGGATGGTAAATGATATATAGTACCTCATCATTAAAGTATAACGTCTTCTGTGCTGTAGCTACGCATTTTTGCTGAGGTAAGACGACGAATGTTCGTGATGAGTAGCCTTGAGTCTGTTTCTGAGTCTTTCACCTTGAGTGTACTTGCTTACCTGTGATGATGACATGATTTTCTAAGGTTGTATTTTGACTGATCAGTATTATTTGTCAGCAGTCTTCCAGCCATCGAAGAGTGATGAAGATCAAATTGACGAAGGGAATCACCGATGAAGCATCCTACGAAGAGTTGGAGAGAAAAGAGGTATAATGAAAACTCAGTTACTAAGGAAAAGCATACTTATTGGACACATTCTACGACACAAAAGCCTGCGGAAAACAGTAATGGAAGGAGAAATGAATGGGGAGAATCACAGAGGAAGACGGAGAATGGAATGCCTTGGGAATAATTTGAAGGGTGTTAAAGTGAGGGATCATGTAGGAATGAAGCGATTGACGGAGAGTGGGGTGGAGAGCTGCTGCGAACCAATCTTCGGATTGATGGCTACTGGAGATGAGTCTCCCAGCGATGGTAGTGTTTTGAGGGATTTACACCTGGAATTCTTAATACTGAAGGACGAAAGGATTAACTATTAAGTGATATTTTTTTGTTAAAGTCAAAGAAAAGGTTCAAAAGTGTGAATTTTAGGGTATGTGTGAGAATATGGGGTTGTATGTACCGAGAAACTCATCTGTCTGTGCCGTACATGGAAGCCCTTTTTCCTACTAGTTTTAATCTGATTTCTCAAGTATTTTGGCTCGTCTAACAAGTTCGCTTCCACGCTATTTTAATTTGAGCATTTTTCTCCGCAAATAAGTTCCCGGGGTGATCGAGGGTGAATAATTTAAAACTATAAGCCCTGCTGTCACTCTCACTTAGACATTAGCATCGAATCAGCCACAAATGAATGAAAGTGATATCGCATGGAAACATTGTCCTTTGGAATAGCTGCGGCTTTTAAGAATTAATCACAGCTCTTTTTATCGTCTCGCTAAGTATTCATTCCCCATTATTTAAAACCTGCCGGCATTGAAAAGCTTAGTAATATATTTCCTTGAAGGCATTAGCCGTATACTCATCTATCCTTGGGTATCATCCTATCCTATTTTATCATCATTTTTCAGTCTCATGCTATGCTCTTTCCTCAGCGCGGCACTTTTGTTTTTCCCTGATCTCTTTGCTTCTATTTTTAAGTTACAACTTAAGGAATGGAGTGGTGGAGCTTTTGAGTGAAATTATTTTAATTATCCTGTGGGCAAAATCCTTGAAATTCGGAGTTGTTGCAATTTTAACTGTTATTTCTCAATGAACGAAGCTTTATGTGCTAATTACTAAGAGAATTACGTTCCTTCGATTTCGCAAAAAATGAACTAATAATGGCAAAGGTTACTTGTAATATTTTTATGACTGAAAAAATATTTTTTCGGTGTTACAGCTTTGTGGTGTTCCCACTGTTGCATATTTTGATTACAATCAAAGCAGTGGTAATGCGCTATAATTTCGTTCTCCCCATTCGATCTTAGGAGCGGTTTCAACGCTCCTTACCTCCTAGCTGGTTTGCGCTTTCAAGAGCCGATAACCCCCATGGCTTGCGACCTACTTTGTCCACCACGCTTGCATTCTCCTTTGAATATATTTCTCCCTTCTATCCAATTCACGCACGCACGGTCAACTGTATATGTATATGTGGGAAGTTCTGCCAGACTATGACTGAAAACTCCTAAACTTCGTAAGAATGTAATCGAATGTGATAAAAACACTCAATAGATGGAAACAACGCATCGCGGCTGTGGCACTCAATAACAATATTTTTCCAACCATTAAAATTTCGATTCGTTATCTTTGCAATTTTAATAGAGTAAGACTCAAATTTGTGAAATCCCGTCGATATGAAATATGTAAAAAATATGTAAAATTTAAAAGGCTTTTAAATAAACGACCGGTTTCATCCAACGGTGGGCATCATCTGATGATGTCCTTTTTTTGATGAAAGAGGTCTTTTATTTAAAAGTACGTGAATTTTTCTAAGTTTTTATGTTTTTTATGACCAGCATATTCACTTCACTGTCCTGAAGAAGCCGCCTGCTACGCCGGCGAAACTGTGGTCTCAGTATAATAGACAATCCGGGAGGAATTCTCGGAAGACCTGTATCTCTACAGTTGTAAGAATGCGTTTCATATTTAGACCGCAGTTTTCTATTTTGTCATATGATATTCTCATAATTATTCAAAAGAGAATCGTACACTTAATTTTTTAGTCCTCTTTATCAAGGAATTCGTTTCAAATCATGGCTCGATCCTCCTACATTTTCTTGTGCTGTTGGCTGCATGTATATCGCTTTCGTCCTTCACTCTGTAGCCACCGACATCCTGTCCCTCTCTCTTCTCCTGAACACCGCCTGCCTGGGTCGTTTTCAAAGCACCCACGACCTACTCCATGCTCAAAGGAGTGCAAAGAGGGTTATGCGTCGACGAGGGCTTTGATGACCCCGACCCCGTGCGAAGAACAGCTTTTGGAGAGGGCGTGCGCAATGAGATTCGGGCACTTGGTCGTAACAACGTTACCGCTCATCCCTCGCGAATGAAAATAAACGGCAGTAATTCAGCCGTCTCTGGCTACGGTATCAATTTCACTTTTAGACGCTCGTGTGCTTTAGTATTCGAATATTCATTCGGCAGTGATTAGATTGATTATCTCTTGACATCCCGCGGGAATCTCTTTTAAAAAGGGCAAATCCTTTCTTTATCACCTCGTCCAGTGAAAATGCGTTTAGTAGGTGAGTCTATGTAACGGTAATTCGGTGTTGTGCAGTGAAACTGTTCGACTAGCCTTCGCCCTGGTAATACGTCTCTTGAGAAGAAGCCTGACTTGATTAAGAAGCGATTGGATAAAATGCCATGGATTAAGCAACGGCTGAAAAAATTTTAAATAATCTTTAATAATCCTAAATTTAGGGATTTTTTCACTCCGGCGTTTATATCATGGTTGAACAGAAAATGTTGCAGATTCCCATTTTACGCATTGAGTTTTTTTATTCAGGTGTTTTCAGAGCTCCCTTTCAAAATCTATGATTTTTGAAAGAGGTTGCCCATTTGCTTTCTCTGCGTGCTGAAATGCGTTTCTCTGTATCAGGATTTATTACACTAGTTTTTGCTATTCCCCCCTTGTAAGGTTTAAGACCAAATTTTACCTAATCACTCCCAAGAAAGTTTTAGCAAGAAAATACAGGAAACTTTCAAATTAAGCTAAGAAAAGACACCTTAATAAAATTTTATAAAATAATGACAATTCTTTTGTTATTCGGCAGCGAGAACTGAATGATTTTAAAATCAAATGAACAAATATTGCAAACATCTTGAACGAATTTTTTAAGAAAAGTTGCTGTCTATACACGAACGGACAGAAAAAGAAAAGCGAATATTAGGTAAGAACCTGGCGAACAAGGCATCAACGATGCAATGCGAGAATATAAGAATAGTTGGAGAGAACATTAAGAAGGAATGTATGAAGGAAGAATACTGAAATAATATGGAAATATAGAATGAGAAGCTGATGATTTCTGGGACGTACACGCAAGAGATGGAATGATCAAGGTTGAAGAAGGCTTGCAACATGCTTAATGCTAATCCTTGCAGAAAGAATTCAATGGGATCCTTGCGCCTGATGCTTCTTAGCTAGATACTCAATGTTCGGCTTTATGTCATTAGATTTAATTTTGATATCACCTCTTGATAGCGCCTTGGCTCCCAGTTTTTAACCCTGATTGTAATTCCATGATTTTTCCTTCCCCCCAATAATGCAATTTTCGTTCCCAAGGAGGAAATTTAGCTCCCGTTGAGAACGTCTGAACTAGATAACGTGGTCGAATTTGACGTATGATCTTAACCTCATTCCATTTCTCTTTTAAGTTGGAAATAACTCACCCGATAGTAATGTCATTCTTGAGTTGCCCATTGCTTCTAGATAAATATGGCAAACTAACATGCAAGTTATTGTTACAAAGGGTGCAAACTTGAAATTTGATAAAAGTAATAAATTATCTGGTAAAATGTTATTTGCGATTTGATCTCATATTTTGAAGAGCGTGTAATTCTGTGTTTATAGTATACACTGTATACCTTATTCAATTAGTAGGCTTTAACTCAAGTCTAGTATTTCCTTAAGGAACTAGGCATTTTCTCCAATGTATCATCTCTGTATACATTTTACTTTAACTCATAGTTATATTTTTGTTATTTTCTATCGTAGTCTTAAATTTTCACCTGGTATAAAAATAAATCCAAGCTTATTACGCATCTGGAGATAACTGTTGGAAATCCTTTGGTCCTGATCACATGTGACAGCCTCTTAACTACAACCCGTCGTCTCAACATTGGCATTTGCTTTTCCTTCTTTTGGATTCTTATGAATGGTGCTATATTATCCTGAATTCCCTGTTTTCCCATTACCTTTCCGGTTCTATGATTTGTGAATGTGGCCTCTGGTTTTTATGTGCATGACTTGCTAATGGCTATTATTAAGTTTTACGGGAGTTTCCGCATCATGAACAATTTTATCAATACTTACCTAAGTCCTTCAATAGTAGATTGGAGTGGTGGCTGATATGCTTTAATTTACAGCACCTACAACCTCTATAAACGGATACCTCTGACATAAGGACGACTCGACTCTGATTTACGGAGAGTATTCAATTCCTGGGCTGAATGGGTGTTTGCTTGACCGTACCCTCTCACATACCGTCACTCCATACCAAGGACACGGACACCTTTTGGAAATATTTTGGTGGATGTCTTTAAATCTACGTAGCTCTTTAAACATTTGTACATCCTCTAACAACAGAATTGAAGTTTCGTGGCATTTTTTAAATTGCTTTATCTATTTTCAATAATAAACCCACAAAAAAACCTTTTCGGCAGTCGTAAATTTCTTTCATATTTTGATACATCAACTTCATCCGTGAGACAATATGTTTGTATCAATTTGCTTGTTAAATCTCTAACTTAAGGATACCTCTCACATGAGGAAATATTCTCATGGACTACTGCTGTCCGTAAGAGAGCATTTATTCGGCAATTGCTTTCCGGACGAGTCTAGTTGTCCGTATCCTCCTGCGATCCCGATCAGCTGCTCTTGGCCTGTCAACAGGTTTCTCGGGGCCAAATCCACAGAATTTTAAGGAAACATCCATGCCCTGGGTGAAGAAAAACACACCCAGACGGAAATATCGAACCCACGACCCCAGGAATAGCAAGCGAGGACTTTTTACCCCGCCACCACCAGGGTCGGCTTCAATTGCCATTTAATTCTGTTAATTTCGCTTTCCTGCTTTATCAGTGTGACCTAAGTGTTCCCTCTCTCTCTCTCGCGCCCTCATCCTATGCACGAATTGGCCACCATCAGTCCTTCTCCTTCCCGGCCAAGGGGAGGAGTCGGAGGAAGTACATAAATTGTGCATTCTCAGATTTATCCGTCGTCTTGGCAACGCCGCTACCCCCCTCCCATCCCTCCCCTCTCCAAGCAGCTTAGTGGCCCGAGTTCCCTTTCCTCTCTCACACACGCACCATACCCTTCCCGCCCCCTTGCACCCTTCCCCCCCCGACCATCCTCTCCTTCGCCCTCTTTCCACCCGCTTTTTTTTCTTCCTCCTCGCTCCAGCACGCTCCTCTTCTTCCACCAGGGGCGTACGGGGAGCTGACCGATATGGCAGTCAAGTCTATTCGAAGTGGACACCGTTTATATTGGTGCAGTGTTTAGAGATTTGGTTACCCACCTACATCTACACACTACCCTGCAAGCCGGCGCAAATACGTGTGGCAGGGGGTGTCAAGACACCATCCATGGCAGGTTGAACAGGGAATAGAAGGGGGAAGAGGACAGGTGAATTGTAATCTAACGACGCGTCTTATTTTAGCGTCTAGCTATTTTTGTTATATGTAATCACTATTGGTGAGTAGAAGGAAGGAATTTTTGACCCCATCAATTCGGTAGTGTACCTCTTATTTTGCCGCTTCCATCTGTTTCGAGGGAATCGGGTTGGTGGGGTGGCTAGAGAACTGGCTATCCATCTGGATGGGCCGGGTTCAAATGCGGGAGAGGCAGATATTTTTCAGAAACACGCCTGATATAAATTTTTCGAGTGATCTAAGCGTAGCGTGTGATCTCCCAAGTATCTGACGGCTCCCAGCCTAGTCCTTCCATCGGCTGTGCTGCACTCTCTGTTCGCTCGCAGCTTTTTGTGGCAAAGAGCGCGGGCCCGATTCTATTCCCCGATCCCGATGGCCAGGGTAGGAATCCTAGAAGTTGCGGAGCACTTGCAGTGGAATCCCGAACCCTACTTGTGTGAGAGCGCTTCAAGTACAGTACTTGGTTCGTTGGACGGGAGGTAAACCTCCAGTCCTTTCGTTATGAGCAGAATGATTCCGACGCCAGGTTTCTCTCTACTCATTCTTGAAATCCTCAAATAATCCGTCGATTAGGTACCAACATAACCACCTGTCGAATTGGTGGTTTCAGGCGTAACTTGATGGTGTTTGCTTTCCAATCACGTATCTACGCCAAACTGTTTAATCTGTTTAGCACAGAGCAGGTTCCAATGACATTTGTGACGTCATCTGCGCTAAGCAGATTGCAACACAACTTCACTGTAGTTCGTCTGTGTAACCATCTGCGCCAGCAGACGAAAATTGTGATGGCGGGCAAGTTTGCTGTAATAGAAACAGGAACACATCAATTTCGAAGCTTATTGTGATGATTACTTGAAAAAAAATAAATATTGATTCGGAGTTTAATCTTTCAAGAGGTGAGTTTGACCATTTCTTTCATGAAGTTTAATATCGTACAGCCATTTTGTAAACATTTCAGCACTGATCCTTTCAATCATCGACTGGAATGTGCGCTCAAGTGTTCCCATCTGCTACCATGTGCACTAATCTGCGCAAGGTGATTGGAAAGCACCCAGGGTCGATTAATGTTAGAATCAAAAACTTTAACTTTGTGATTCCTGATTATTTTTATTAAGAAACTGTTTTCAGAAAGCTTCATTTAAACTGGGTATCGACGTTCAACGTCATCTTCAGGTGACACCTGAAGAGGTGGGAAACACACTACTCTTTATGACGCCTGAAGGTGTCGAACCCTGGTCGTTTCTCAATAAAAATAATGTGGAATCACAACGTTAAATTTTTTCATTCTAACTACCTTTCGTCAATGGCGCAAATTACCTCAGACATCGGTCCCCTCCTCCAAATTACCAACCAGCCAACCGTTCATTTGAGGCCCTGCGGATTCATGGATAACTACACTGTATCCTGAAAGGCACTTATAGGATGAGTGGTGGTGTTAATTATAATCTTAAGCATTCGCTACCCTCATTATCATTGGTCGTTCAATCCTAAGATTGGATGACTGTGACCCTAATAAGTGGCATCATCAATATACTTATGCGGTATTGGTATTTAAAAAAAACAACTCAAGCAATCGATGCCGCAATTTCGTTGAATTTATTTTATATCATCAGGGTTTATGTTGTTCACCTCCGTATTTTTGAAAAAGTTTCTTTCTCGCTCTCCACGTTCCTCTTTATAAGAACCTATTTATCAGCCCTTATGAAGTAAAATAAATTTAACGAAACTTCATCAACGATTGCCTGAATTGTTTTAAAGAAACAAACTCCATAACTATAATGGGTCAGTCAATCCTATGATTGGTTGAAAGAAGCCCTTCATCCTTCCCTCTCTAATACTCCCTGGTAGTTTTTCTTATCTAGTTTCATATTTTTTTGGTCTAAGTATTTATGCCTTGGCCTTCTTCTTGGGACTTTTTCCACTACTTTTCCTTCAATTGCATTTGTTCTGCCAATGTTTTCGGACGAGTAGTGTTAATCGATCATGTGAATATATCTGTGCCTAGTGATATAAGAATTTATGTTGTAGATTTAAATATAATAAAACGAATCATCATCATTAGCAATAATCACTCCGAAGATTGGTTTGCTGCAACCCTCCACTCATCCTTTTCTCAGCTAACCGTTCCATTCCTTCGGAATGCTTCATTTAAACATCCTCCATAAATTTCGTCTTATATTCCGTCCTTGGTTTTCATCAATAGTTCTTCCCCTTCATTTCTCCTTCCAGTTCTTTCTTCAAAAGGCTGTTTTTCCTCTGAATATGTCCTCTTCTACTTTGAAGATTTTTCTTCACATTTCCTTCCTCTCCTACTATTCGTAGGACTTCTTCATGAGTGGTTTCTATCTTCCTCATTGCTGAATAGGTACATCATTGCTTCTAATCTTCTCTGTTCTTGAGCCATTATTGTTCAGGCTTCACTTCCATAGAAGAGCATGCTCCAAATATCAGCTTTACTGAAGTGTTTCCTTCATTCCAAACTTGCGTTCTAGGCTCCTATCCTGAATAAACCGAACAAGGAAAATAAAAATATAGGAAAATAAATTTGAGTTAGGTAATGCTCTTACTGTCACTGTCATCTGCCAAGTTGTTTGAAAGTGACATATATGAGTAATATGTTACTCACCAAATACACTTTCGCGAAATTGTTTTTCTTAGTCCCCTCTGCCGTGATAGATATCAGTGTGCAAAATTGAAAATGTATCGCAATAATTCCTCTTGAATCCGTAACATTATGTGAGCTGTCTTGTGTAGGGTTGGTAAAGAATGCCACGGCGAAATCTTCCGTAATCTTTATCATTGCATCAATCACATGTAATAGGAGCAGCTTAAACTCTTTACCTATGATTTATAAAAATGACTGTGTCCTAGATATAATGATTAGTTTCATGCGATCGAAGAAGTTTGAAAACATTTGCTTTAAGAATAGAAAATTAAGAAAGGCTAACAATGTTAAATCAAGAAGAGAAGTGTGACTTTAAAGTAGGTTAAGTTGTCAAGATCTGGTGGACATGTGTAGACATTTTTGTGTCTAACGTCAGGTTTTTATTATTCTAGCTCTGGCCGCTAAATGAAGCCAACTAGCCGTCACATCTTTCTTCCTCCTCGACAGCTTGACCGAAAAGATACATGAGAATCACCGAAAGGCTTTCTTCACCAAATTTTCTTGCTCTTACGAAGTGAATTTTTGCGAGTTCGGATTTCTCCCCTACTTAAAGGCTTGGCATGTTTATCTTTGGAAATATATTGTAAGTAGCAGTGGCCATCACTCTTCAGTTACATAAACTTGACCGTCGTTTATTGCTGTCTTGGCGTAAAGATTATTTGGGTCAACTTGCCCTTAAACATTTGAACAACATTGGATTGTTGCCTCATTAGGTTCCGTATATTGAAGAAGAATTCTCTAACGAATATTCGACTGTTTAATATAAATATATTCTTGGATATATGTATGTACTTATTAATTTCTTGTTTTATAATCTTACTTTCCTTTCCGCGTCTTCATTCTAAGCATCATCCCTACACACTTTCCTTTCTTTCTCTATTTTTCACTTCGAGTATCCTCTTAGAAGAATGGGAAGAATTCTTGGGAATCGGGTTGGTGTGGTGGCTCTAGTATTGCCCTCCATGGCATTACTCGGATTAGTATCTTGTAATTTTCAAAGATTTTTTAATTGACTTCTGATATGTACATTTTTGATTTGTAGTGCTGTTCTCCGTTTTTCTGATGCAGCGTAAAGTGTAAACGGTTCGTGCATACAAATTCTGCAATTATGAACCATTTTTTCTCTTTTTTTGGAGTCCCTTTTTTCATATATTTCTGCTATAATGGTCACTGGTGTAACCTTTGGAGGAATTGATTTATTCAAACAGAAGTTGAAACATCACCCGGGATACAATTTCCTCCCCAAAAACGCGACCCAATATTATGATTTTTAGAAAAGGAAACCCGGCCAATGCCTCTGAAATAAGTGAAGTCAACTGTAATATCCAAACGCTTCAGTCGATGCCACAGCGTTATCCAAGTGATTATCAAAAGTACGAATTACTGGAAGTTAGACGAAAAACTTATGAACTAAATTAGGCACTATGGGTCCGAAATTTAGTAGCTTACCTAATAATTGTCGAGGCAGCTGCAATTTGTTGTAGGATTGCAAGACGACGGAAAAAAAATGTGGCCAAATCCTGGTGGTTATCTGATAAAGAAACTTTTAAGTTGGGGGGCCAATGTCCTAGGTGATATTGGCCACTAAGAATAAATAAAACTAAATATTCTAAGCACATTACTTATTGTCTTTGAGTAATCGTACTTTTAAAAAGCAGTGATCATAGTCTATTTTAGGGTTGATTGCCAGTCGAGGGAAGGAAAAACTCGTAAAAACTCTGGTCAATTTTTAAACATAAATGAAAATAAAGAGTATGTAAACTAGATCAGGTGCCACAAGTTGGGTATTGGCCTTGGACGAATTCAAAGCCTTAAGGGACAAGCTTTAACTGTTGTGGAGCCACCAGCGTAGGAGAACATGGATATGACAAATTCAGGATGGAAAAAATCAATCCATAGCTTTTCCCACGGTTTTTCTAAAATGATGATATGGTGCTGCTTTGCGTGCACTCTCTTGCGAGACTCTCTGAGAATATATGAACGGCTCTTGGAGTAGGAAGAAAACAAGCAAAAAATCCCAGACGTTAAATATTAACCTGCCGTTTAATATTGGCGTACTGAGCTTGTCGAATTCATTCATCAATGAAGGACTGAGCACTGCGTAAATATCTTGATATATTGTGTGAGACTTTCTAACTTCAAAGGAGGGCGGATAGGTGGAAGACAAGAAAGAAAAATGGAAGGGTTAAAGTCGTTCAGGATCCAATAAAAACTCCAATATAAACTCATACTGAAAAAGTCACAGCGTTTTCCTGTGTACTTTGAAAATAATTTTAGAATTTTATTATATTTGCAAACTGTCACGAGATGCTTTGAAAGTATTTTAATGGCTTTTTTGGCTAAAAAGAACAGAATTCTTATGGACATAAAATGTTAAACTGCCATTTCGGTATGGTGAAACGGGACTGTTGAATTAATTCGTCAATTGCGTGTCGGGGTACTACTTCAACGTGCTAATATATTGTACTTTAACCTGATACTTTCAATCTTCAAAGAAAAGGGGAAGGTGGAAGCAGTTCCGGCCCAAGGTTTGGGCAACGTGGGTAAAACCCACGTTCAGCCACGGGTGGCAGGTCTGCGGCTTATTTAATTTAATTTTTTTTATGTATTTTATTTATTTCAACTGCCCCGAAAACAGCTCGCAATGGCCTCTTACATCGGGTGATTTAACATTAACTACTGAAAAATACGAACACCCATGTCCTGGGTGGTGAAAAATTCACCCAGGCGGGACTCGAACCCGCGACTCGGATTGGCAGGCGAGGACGTTACCCCGCCGTTATTAATGAATGTGAAAAAGTGACATAAAGTATGGAAATCGGAAACTGTTATTAACTTACAGTATGTATTTCCATCCAAAATGGCCGTCTTTAGTGCATCGTAATAGTGGCTGGCACACATAACTACATGCAATAAAAAGCACAGTAAAACATACGGACTTACAATTTCCTTCATTAGCGTTGTTGTCACCAGCCCATAGAAAGTTACTGTCAATAAAATTGAACTACAATTTATGGTTTAAATTACATGTACCCTCGAGAAATATTTTATTAATAATTCCTCTTTGAACTTATCCTCGTAAAGCTCGAAGCTTGAAGACAACTTATAAAGTAAACGTTGAGTTCCAGTAGGGAAGGGAAACTACTGCGTTAAGAGGATCGTTTTAAAACCCCAGATTATATCTAAAATTAACTAGGGGTTTTAAATAGTCACAATTGACAAGCATATTCAACGTTAGGAGAGGTGAAATAAAATGTTTCCCTCAATTTAAAATAACTTGGGCCGACACTGGGTAGAATAATCTTCCAAGACGTATAGGATCCCATAAAAATTCTCTGTGAAAAGTTCAGTCCACAAGTAATTCCACTGTGCTTTGCAAATTATCAAAGTTTTTTGGTAGAACACCCTTTGGAGCATCATTAATCAGCAGTCGTCAATCCAAAGATAGGTTTACCGCAGCTCTCTATTCGATTCTCCTATCAACTAACCGTGTTGTTTGAACATACAGTCTTCTTTTCGACTTCCCCCATAAATTTTCTAACGTATTACTTCTTTAGTCTCCTTCGGCAATCTTTCCGTTAATTTCTACTTCACTAATGGTTTTGAAGCGTCTATTATGATGCTAAATGCGTCCAGTACTCTTTCGATATGCTTTTAAAACACTTCTAGCAGCTTTTTGCTTTGGAAAAACGGAACGAAACGAAAAAAAACGGAAATTTTAGCTATAATTTTATCAATTCATAAGTGAGACACCATTATAATTTTATTTTTAAACAGTTGAAAGGAACATGTGGTCAAGATAGTAATGTTGATGACGAAAAAACTTTGTTTTAAATGACTGAACCCTTCAGCAATAAACCAAATATACATATTTGCGGCATTAACTTATGTTTTACGCCGTACTCTGAAAAGGCCTTTGCAGCCGAAAGTTTTTCGTGAATTTGTTAAAAATATTGCGGTGAGTAATAAATATATCACTAAAATGAATTGAGAAAGCATACTAATTACGCACCGTTACATTTATGACGCGATATGTGCGTCAGAGCTACCTCACTTTTTAAATGATGTGTCCCAGGAGCTCATAGCCATACCATCTCTCATGGGAAACAGCTTCTTTTTTGTCAAATATATTTATCAAAAAATGGTGCGATTAGTGGCCGATATTTTGGTATTATTAGAAAGGTAAGATCTTTTTCTTATTATGAATGCTAGAAGAAGGTTCCCGTTAAAATTCAACGGGAAGAAGGGAAAATTAAAACTGTTTCATAAGATAAAAAGAATCCCCATGATGTGACGTGCTAATTGCAAATACCATTACCATTCATTAACCACCCATGGAGAGGATGAGGTCAAATACACCCCTGCTAAAATCTCACTGCAGCTCTGATATTGATCGTATAAACTACGTCATGAAGACCGCAGGTATAAGTTAAAAAGCCCATGCTGCAGTGGCCATGGATATTAGAAAATTGATATTGTTAAAAAAGTGAAAAATGGATTATTTTAGAGGTAAAAGCACCAATTTTAGACAAAAGTGAAGCTTATAGAAACATCAAATGCAACAATTAAAATTTCCATTATTTTTAGCCATCCGACAGAGAAAGTAATTTAATAAAGCAAAAAAAGAAACCCCTGCACTAAGTTCAATGCTTTTCTTATAGGGCTAAAAGTGAACTAATTCGGGGTAATAACAACCCCTTCAAATTGTTGTTCGGGGTTATTACTATTTTACCGGCTGGTTTTAGGTCACGCCCAGTATTCCTGCCAAATTTCAATTGCCTAGGTTACCTGAAAGTTCTTGAAACGGGGGTGACTTACAGCTCGACCGCAGCGTTACAGACATACATACCTAGGTAATTATATAGATAGATATTGGGGTAATTTACCACTAAAGCTAGGTCCAAATGGGGGTGAATAAAAATCCTAAGGATTTTTACTTTTACAAACTATGATCCTACACAGTTTCTTTCTTCATCTCAGCAAACAGGGCAAAAAACCTTGCCTCTCTTCATCCCATCCATAAAACCTATTCGCTTCCTTCCTTTCATTCAACTTTATTCCTTTTATTTTCGAAAACTTTCAATCTTCAGAGATAGGGGGATTGACGTAAGGATCGCTGTTGGACGTTTAGGATCCCATAAACACCTCGGCCATTGGTCACGCTCTCTCGTACACCTTCGCCCTCCTCACTGTCCGCCTTTCTCGCCACACGCCAACCCCCTCCTTCGTTGCACTCAAAGTGGTACTTCAATGTGTAAGCACATACTTCTATGGCAGTAGGGGTTGATAGCTTTAGTAATCGAACGCGGTTAGCACCTTAATGGAAAATAGACAGGCATCGCATCGCTTATGGTAAAATCCTGGTCACATATGTCGAGAGGGGATTAAAAATGCAGACAACGAATAAATTTGCCGGAAGAGGACTTACCTATTGTTGCATATAGTGTAATGTATTTATTTTAACCTAGAAATGTTTTCAATGCTACATATTACCTACTTTAAGGCCAGACTAATGGATGTTCTAATATTGTATGGTGAGAAATATGACAATTCTCATACTCGATAGATACCCTTAATAATTGCACATATGTAGAGTTCATGTGATTTTAACAAATTTATAAAATGCACGAATGCCTTTGGAACTCCAGCAGTGTGATGTATGTACAAACGCATTGATTGCCGAAATGAGTCGATTTTCGGAATAGCAATTTTCATTGTTTATAAATACGTCAATCATTTCTGTGGGGAAAAGCCGGTGGTATTGTGTTAGCAGAACGATGCCCTGTAATTAAAGTTACTCATCGAGACATCACCTCACTCGCTACTTCCATGCGAGTTGACTTCGAAGTGAAAAAGCCGCCGAACGCGTTAACCCCTCACCCCCTGCTCACCCTACCCAACCACGCTACCCGTCCCCTTTACTACGTGCGCAACAAGTGACTACAACGGTCTCCCATCAAGAGATACTTCAAACTATTTGATCTCGCACGGTCGCCTTCTCTAAACGTAAGCGGGCTTCGTTAGAACTGCTTCATGACGCTAGCATTCTTCACTTTTCATCGTTTTGTCACTCCGGGCGCCCGTGTAATCTACCTCGGTTGGGAAGACCCCAGACGTCTGCCTTGGAACGTGAATGTACGCCTCCGTATGCCGAGGCGTTTAAATTTAAACTCCCATTTTGGAACGTGTCTTTTACCTGATTACCCCAATCTCTTACGCGTATCGTTTCCTCATTCCATTAATCCCCTTATATTCTGACTCAATTTATTACTCTAAATCCGTTCATTCCATAAGTTTTGGCAAAGTTTAATGGCCGGATGCCCTTCCTCCCGCCAAGCATTTTATTCCTTCTGCCATGTCTTAAAAACTTGGCCGCCCCTGCTATGGGGAACAGACGTCATTTGTAGCCACCCGCTCTGAGTCAGACGCCAAATGCTTAGATGGCCTGCCCCATGAGTGACTCTATGGTGTAGCCCACCTAAGTCCCACCTCAGTCGTTGTTTCCCCCACATGGTTTCCACTGGTGTTGGTACCCGATCTCCACCAAGTTAATCGGGTTAACAGGAGCACGTGAAGTTAGAGAGGCTATAACACGGAGGTTGGGATGCAGAGGTTAAGGCCCCTCTCTTGTTGAGTGGCTATGTTTGCCTACATTCATAACTGGCCCCTTCACTGCCTGAGGTGAAACAGGCAGTGAAGGAAATTAAGGAGTATAAAAAGTAATATGACTTCTCACAGACAGCAGAGAAGAGAGAAGATTGCAAGTGGAAGAAGAAAGAGACAAAGAGGACTATTGCAATCGCTAAAGAGAGAGCAGCGGATGAGTTGTTTGAAGAGCTGGAGACATCCGGAGGACAGAAGAGGCTATTCAGTTTAGCAAAATCATGAGACAAGGCTTCGAAAAACGTCACATATATACGACAGGTAAAGGATACAGGAGTATAATTCCTTAGGAGTGAGGTAGATATCATGCGGAGGTGGGATAGCTACTTTATAATGCTCCTGAATGAGGAACATCCATGGAAGGATATAGGGAATGGAACACCAAGCAAAGTTTAACTCCAGGAATCAGTAAATATGAAGTTTCCGATGCGTTGAGGGGGATGAAGAACGGCAAGGCAGTAGGACCAGATGGCCTCCCTGTAGAGGCATGGAGAGCTTTAGGAGAAGATGGAATAGACCTGCTATGGGACCTAATGAGGAAGGTACATGATGAGGAAAGGATGCCTGAGGCTTGGAGAGAGAGAGAGTGATGTCGCCTTTTTATAAAGGGAAGGGGGGTATTTAGGGTTGTACTAAATATAGAGGATAAAATCAATACCGCACACAATGAAGATCTGGGAACGGATCATGGAAAGGAGTATCAGAGAGGAAACGACGACCTCAAGTAACCACTTCGGGTGTATGCAAGCAAAGGAACGACAGACGCTCTGTTTGCCTTAGGGCAGCTGATTGAAAAGTATGGTGAGAAGCAAAGAGACCTTCATCTCGTGTACATAGATCTGGAGAAACAATATGATACAATTCCGAGAGAGGAAATAGGGAGATGTATGAGGGTGAAGGGAGTACCAGAGAAGTATGTTAGATTAGTGCATAATATGTATGATGGAGCAAACTCTAAAGTAAGAACGAGAGTTCACAGAGTATGACAGAAAGGTTCCTAGTGGCAGTCGGGTTACACCGGGGGGGTTATTTTGTAATCTCACTTTAGTGAGAATACGTCATAAAATGTCACTTTTTCGTAGTTCAACTCCGCCACCCAGGCGGCGTGACCATCTTCGGATCTCAAGTGGTGAACTGCCGGTCATGTGCTGGTCTTTTAGACGATTCATCCGCTCTGATCCGTATCTTTCGACTCTTGATCCGTTTCTTTATCTCCGCCTGCCATTAGTTCTATCTCACCTGTCATAAAGAACGTGACATGGAGCCACCATCGCTTCCACTTGAAGCTTGAGTTGGAAAATAAACAAGGGCGCGAAAGATACAAACGATTTCAAATCGTATTGTTGTAATTTGCTAAACGTGACGAACTTCAGCATTTTCAACTTCAATATATTGGGCACTTGAAGGTATGCTTTGTTTGAAATGCTTATGTTATTATTAGCTTGAATTATCTGTGTATATATTTCGTATCAATATTTCCCAAACAATGTTGCTGATACCTTTGTTTTCGTGTGCCTATCCGCCAGTGTATGGAGAATGGAATTCAGTTATTTATACCATAATTTCAACATATATTGCCTGAAAATCTACGTTCTTGGTAGATATTTCCCGTGCTTGTGAATCGAACACTAATTAGATGCACTTAATTTATTTTAAATATTGAGTGATCGCTTACATGTCGCTTGTAGTTTGGTCTGTATTTAGATTTTCGTGGTATGTACAGTGTAAGATATCTTCCGTAAGATGTTGAGAAATCTGGGTATTCACTAGTCTCCGCATCTTTTATTTGACATAAGGTAATTGAAGCTTCGACAATTCACGAACCGTTCGTGAGCCGATCATAAAGAGAGGGAAACGGATCTCCCGCCTTTCCACTAAGAGTCACTAAAAAGGTGAGATTACAAAATAACCCCCCAGGAGTCCCTACCTGTTCAACTTGGTGATGAACGTACTGCGCTAAAAGGTTCAGAATTTGGCTTTGTGTTCCGGCATTTATGCAGACGATGTTGTGGGAGGTGGAAGGTGGAAGAAACATTGGAAAAGTGGAATGAGGCGGTGGAGGATGGAGGCCTCAAGATTAGTGCACAGAGGACGGAATATCTGTTAAAAAATGGATAAACTGGAAAAAAGTTTCAGGTGTGACGGAAGAATAAAAAAAAGCTTAAAAGGAAAGATTTTTAAGATATGCCATGATATATGGCAGTGAGACTTGACCGGTGAAGAAAGTGTTCTAGAATAAACTAGATGTGGCAGAAATGAGGATGCTAAGATGGGCTATGAGAGATACAGGGAAGATCAGGATTAGAAATGATATAATCCTGTCCTTCCCTGGTAATAATAATTATAAAGACGGTTAGAGTGGTGGAAGCAACGAATAAGGTTCTGGAAAATCGGTAACGCTGGTTTGGGCATCTGATGAGAAGGGAGGAGAGCCATGGTGCAAAAAGGGGGCTCGACCTGGAGGGGGAGGGTAGGCGGCCCATAGGAAGACCAAGGAGAAGGTGGATTGACTGCAGAACTGAAGACTGGGTGCAGAGGATACGAGGGACAGAAAGGTGTGGAAAAAGAAAATAAGGAGCAGCGACCCCTAAACACAGGGAATTTCTCAAGAGAAAGAAGAATATTCTGATACAATTAGTAGATTTACTGCCGAAATCCCCCGGCGACGGATGTTCTAACTCAATAAAATATCTGCAGTGAACCCAAGAGAAAATTGTTTTATTTTTTTACGTCTATTTCTTCCTTAAATTGTTCTGTCTCACCTTTTTTAATATCCATCTATTAAGGCTTTTGTTGTTAGAGATACATTTTTTTGTGCCACTTTTAGATATTCTACCTGTTGGAATAGCTAGAGTCTGGCGTAAATTAGCCTTGTTTCAACCAAATTTTGCTTTAATTACAGTCTGCCCTCTTAGTTGGTATTGTAGTTTTTCATTAGAAATAGCTTGGCTTCTGATATTATACGCGTACCCGCTCCCATTTGGTGGTTTTGAGTTGATTGCTGGGTTCTCTTGCAATATCCATGAAGAAAAAAGGGGAATCAACATATTTTCATTCACCGCCCAGCGGAAAATAGATACTAAACATCTACAGCATATTCTCAATGTCTTATATGACTTGAAAACTTAGAAAATGCCTGGAAACTATCTTAGTCGAGCACTAGAATTTAAATGTGTATCGCATTTTGTTTACTGTATTATTATGCTTCGTAATAAGCAATATTATCTTATGCTCATTCTGCTAATGCATAGTTTAGAAGTGAACTGTTCTTTGGAATTATTCCACAGCAAAAGAAGATGAAAATTATGCATTTTAAAATAATTATACGATTGCTTAATTATAACGTGGCCCTACTGTATTACTTCATAGAGTATACTGATTATTGTTAATTATTACCGGAATCCCCAGCTCAGAAACGACGAGTCAACGGCTGTAGCTATTTAAGTTCCGAGGTTATGCATTTAATAAATTATTTTCTAAAAAAAAGTCCAATAAAAACATAAAGTATCTAATTTATAGATTATGTCTTGCCCTGATTTTTGGTAAATATAGGAAAAGCAGACATTCAAATATCTAATAAATATCTAGAATATCTAATATAAAGTCTTTCTTGCTTTCATTTGTATTGATAATTAATACTGTTGTTTTGCTATGCAATATATTTTTAATTTTGTGTTAATTCTCTATAAAGTTTTTATTACACATTCAATGTAATTGTTTATTACTAGCTCGCTATTATTAGTAGCTCTTTTGGATATTTATTAAATAAATCGAATATATCTGTAAGTTTTAACTACATGTTTCCTAGAAATAAGTTTACGACGTTTTACAGATGTCTGTTGGAAATATGTAAATATTTTTTGCTGCTCTGGAACGTTGATTTGGTGCTACTGTTTTTTTATAAAAGTCGGACTTTATTCATGTACGCATCCCCGTATACCACACACGAATCCGGGGGAGCACTACTTCATTCACGACAAAGAGTGCGATTCCTGCGTCACGAGGGGAGGAGCGGAGAACAGGTGGTGTTGGCGGCGTAGGGGAACGTATATAGCGAGATCAGGGGGTGGGTGGGGAGGGGGAAGATAGGGGCGGTAATTGCCGGAAGTGGCCTGAAGAGTTCGGGTGGGGGGGGGGAAAGGGGTTATAGAGCGGCGGTATATGGGATGGGAGGAGGGGAGGGGGGAATGCAGACGCCGCGGAAATGGAAGGGAAGGCCTTTGGGAGCGAGCGGCGATGTCGACGGCTCGAGAGTCGGTGCGACGCGTCAACGACGGGAGTCAATTCGGGAAATGGAATCACGGCACGGGTTCGGGGAATGAGAGGCGACAGCACTTCCATTCTCGCATTTTCCCGTCTAATCGATTCTAGTCGAATGCCCTCGCGGGTGATCCCAGTAGGTTGGAGATCATTCGGGGTGAGGGAGAAGTTATCATTATTGTTAGGGTAATCTACCGGTTGAGGCAAGTTTAAATGGGAGTAAATATCCTCCAGACCAGGGTTTACCAAACTTTTCCGGAGATGGAGCTCTTCGTGAACCCTGAAATTTAATACGGAACGCTTTGTTTATTTCGAAGATATAATACCATTCCGTTTAAGATGTTGCATGTACAATATATCAGGTTTTCGCGGAACACAGGTGTTCCGCGAAACATAGTTTGGGAAAGCCTACTCTCACGCACTTAACACCATGTAGACACTTTTACAGTCGCAAGTCCCTATCTCCTTATACGATTTCTTTCTTTACATCAGCATTCGTTCGACCCCCCTTAATGCCATCCATGAATGGGTGAGTATATTCCTTAAGATCTTCCTTCCCCTTCCTGCTTACCCAACGCTGCCCTCTCTATCACGGCCTTCAGTATCCCTTTGCCTCTCATTACCTGTACCAACCACATAATACCTTGTATTCTCCAAATTTCCTCTGGTTATTTACTCTCCTTATTCACCGCGCTGTTTATGACATTCTCGGAGATGCGAGACCGGGTACACCCAAGACTTGAAGACTATTAGAGACTACAGAAATGTTTATACTTCGACGTATTGCATGCGGAGCACTCTTAGACAGAGAAATAAGTGAAAACGTAAAGAAATCATCTAAAACAGAAAATATAAATTAGATGTATGTAAACGATAACAAGAATGGAACGAACATATAAATAGACTGACAAGTGACAGATTAGTGAGTATCGAAGGAGATTAACTGTCCACAGGTAGAAGAAAGAAGTGCACACGTAAAAAAAATGTGGTGCAATGACTTAAACTAGAGAAGGCTGTAGTTGAAGAAGGAACTATTCACAGGGGCCTTCTGTATAGGAAAAAGAAAGCCCACTATGCCAAGCACCTTTTTCTCCCAGACAGCGTAAAATGTTAAGTAAAAAATAAGTGCATGTCCGCGGGTGAAAAAGGAAGGTTTGGTAGCCCTTCGCATATGTATGACTATGTTGTATAAGCCCCCCAACCAACCAGATGGTGGAAAATAATTTGATATCTTTCTTCATCGCAGTATTCGTCCTACCTACCCTCAACCCGTCCATAAACCCTATTATTCTCTTTGTTCCCCTATACTACCCGACTTACCCAACATCCTCCCCGCTATCATCACCTTCAGCATCCCTTCACTCTTCTTCGCCCGTTCCAATCACCTACTCTGCCGCCTCCTAATCACCTCCAGAAGTCTCCTCTCCTCGCCTAACATACCAAACACTTCCTTGTTTGTCTTCCTTTCCGTTCACGGTACTTTCTCTATTCTTTTCCACACATCTCAGGCACCTGCAGCCTTATTTTTGCTTTTTTTACTCTGGCTTTCTTTGTCCGAGAACGTCTCATTGCTTTTATTTTCTTATGGTTAATCTTCGTTCCTTATTTTCCGCTCTGATTTTATAATGTTTCTACAAAAGCCTGAAATCCCTTGGATGGTCGACTATCCAACCCCTAGTCGTCCACGAATCTAACGGACTTTATCAGCTGTACAGGACAGAAATGAGGTTTTACGAAGAAATAGTCTCAGGCTAGACTTTTTGGAATCTAATAAACTCAATTTCTTCAGGCTTATTCTCATGGGAGTTCTATATATCCATATTATTGAAATACGCAGGAAATGTACGTTGTGCACTTCGGCTCGTGTCACGCCTCGGGTTTAAAAATATTTTAATTAGGATTGACTCTTTCTGTAATAGACAGTACGTAATTAGATCGCTTGTATAGCTTTCATAACATCACTCTGTGGTACGTTTGCAATGCGGATGAGCGTAAATGAGGTTATTGCAGATTAAACAATACTTTTATGAGGAAAAACCCAGGTGAAAGATGCTGAAAAAAACGTTTTCTACTCATTGTCAGACTTGTGTAATCTTGTATGCCTATTTTCCTGTATACTTTGGGATCAAACCAATACTCTCGTCGGCATTCTGTTGTAATAAATAAAATAATAGCTGTCTTTTATTTCGGGTTACGAAGCATAGACCTAGAAACCTGAAGCCAGGCGGGCTGGGCCCTGGATGACCGGCTGCGACTCTCTATTGTTTCCTCTTTCATAGGATTCAACGTAGAAAACGCCATAGAAAAAATGTCTTGTCTCGCCGCTCGTTAGCCCCCTAGCCTACTCATGACTTTGGGGTAGAGTGCTTCCCTTTCCCTTTTTACCTTCCTCCTCTAGTTTCTCCTCTAGTTACTCTCCTAGTTTCCCTCCTATCCACGCGCCCTCCTTTTAACCAAGGTAATAAGCGCAAGCTTGCAGACCTGGGAGGAGGTGGTCCCTTCGCGAAGTTCCCACTTATCAATTGTCGAGAAAAGCATACTCGGCAATTGTTTATTTTATTATACTATTTTTTATCTTTGTTTAATTTTTTAATTTGCGTCGGACTGTGTTGGGAGTTGGAAGGTTACAGATTACTTGAATTATGTGCTGTGAAAATGATTTGTGCCAATTACCGAGAGAATTTCGGTTTCCCAGGAAGGGAGTAGCATTATTTATGTCTATATTAGTGGATTTTTGTGGGTAATTTCTTCGTGGAGGAAATTTATTGTTTAAATTGCCTTTCAATGAAGTTTAAGGCCGAATTTTGTTGATAGTTACGTGCGAGAAAGATGTTGAGATTTGCCGACTTGCGATAACGTTGTCCATTGTGGTTTTACTTCTAAGGCGACGCATGCATTCGGTGCCTTAGATGGTCAGCTCAATTTCTTATGATGAGAAAGTACCTGATGCTTGAAATAGATCTGATTTTTCGAATAATGTAACTGAGATATTTAGTTTATATTAGCAGGAAACACTGCAAATTACCAATTCATGGGTATTGGGAGAGAGTAATGGCAGATACTTTTCTAGAACCAACTAGTAAACATCACTGTTAAAACATTTCTGAAGAAGCATCAAAGGTTTGACGTCAGACTGTGTAAGAAATAGAAATTTGTTGGGAGGTATCTGAACTGATATTCGTTCGTAAGTTTCCGCGTATTTCTTCATTTTTCGGGTCTTCTTTCGCGTTCGTTAACTGGTTGACAATAGCAGTTTCGTTGACACTGCTGCCAGTATTCTCAGGTGGAAGTTGATACTCCTGCTAGAGTAACTGTTTTCGGCTACCATCCAACGAACTCAGGAGAAGACGAGGCAAGTTTCTTGCGCAAGTTACGTGCATCAAGCGACTTTCCAGGTAAATTTCACGTGTAAACGACTCTGCAAGTCCGCTTGCAGAACTTATAAGAGTTGCAGAAAATTTCTTGCAAGAGCGTATTTTTGCCAGTGTAAAGGTCAACCAATTTGGCTCTGAAGTAGCTAGCGAAAAGATTTTGCAAGAGTAAAACTCTCAGCAGGCTCCTGCTGAAGAAACTTACGGAAGTAACTATCAGTGTAAAACCACCCTTAGATTGGCTACTTGTTCATGCTAGATTAAGACATCTTGTAAAATTCAGATGATTGAAATTGCTACCTCCTTGAAAATCATGGAATTCTGAGATATAAGGATATTATTCAGGTGTATACCGCGTGCTGTTGGATGTCAGCCTGACTTTTCTTGACCATAGTGGGTCACTTTTTCGAGGGTAAACGTTGATCTGACACCAAACAACACACGGAATACACCCGAATATCCATACATCTCATCATCACCCACTAAAGCTTCAATCAGGGTATTCTCCTTGATGTGAGCAAAATATTAAGGAAAGCAGCTCTCTTCGTCAAATGCTGCCACGAGCGAACAGAGATTGCATCGCAGCTGATGGAAGGACTAGGTAGGGAGCCACTAGAGATTCGGGGGCTGTACGCTAGACTTTGATTGCTGGAAAAAATCAGACCAGGCGAGTTTCAGAGCGACGCGACAAATAAAGTGATAGACACCGCTCTCCATATTTACAATTGATATATAAAAAAAGAGAAACCCTTTCAAACAGATAGCTACAAATCCATGGCTAAAAGAACAACCATTATATGTCCATAATTGTGCCCAAATGAGGTGTTGGTATTAAAGTAGGCAGACCTAATGAAAATTAGCTATAAAGCGTTATTGTTGTCTAATAAAATGTTATCTTATGTATTATTTTATGGGGCTGTTGAGTATTGAGGGTCTTAGGCTAGTCTTCCTTCATTTTCTAAATCTTCTTTTTGCATTTTCCAAAAGTTTACAAAAATTATACTTTTAGCCTTCGAAATATTTATTTTACCCATGCACCGTTAGGGACGGAGGCAGAAAAGCGAGACACGGATCTTACAAATTTCATATCACTTTGAATATCTTCCAATTTATTTTCCCAATAACCCCTCCTCTTCATATCTGTTGTCCTGACTTCCCCTGCTACACCTCCTTGTGGCGTATCGCCGGGATTTAGTACCAAGATTTAGTTGTAGATGTTATTACGGTTGCTTTTTTCTCAAATATCATTTGCTTTTCCCCTTCTTTGGAATCATTGCGATTTATGGTATATGGGTCGTTGTCAACTAGGGCGATTAATCTATTTGTATAGTGTAAAATTACACGGTAGTGGCATCTTTTGCGCTTAGGATCTCCCAGTGAGGTTATAAAGTCAAACTGGACGTTGATTATTTAAAATAAAATTTCGCATAGTCGAATTACCATTGACAATGTCACTCTCGACTTGGAGAATTTTCTACCTCAGTATTTCCAAGCGATTACGATTCTAGGTTATAATTTCTCCATCTTTCGGTGAAAAAACAATGTCTGGAAATGCTTATCGCTTTAAATACACAATCTTGGAGTTCTTAGAATTTTATATATTCAAGATATCGTTTTTGAATCTTCAACGAATTTTATCTCACTTAGACGTGCCGGGGACGACAGAGCAATATCTGGAAAGACTGTGTTATCACCACGTAGTATTTTTTCTTTCAAAACATTTCATCCTCACTTTATTTTCTTTTAACTATATATAATCTTAGTTAGGTAAACCTGTCTTGTATGTTTTACGTGCTTCCGTGGAGAACAATTGTCGATTTTTTGTATTATACAAGTCCGTATATTTGCATAGGTTACTAGTGAAAAGTCATCGTACGCAATGAAATGAATTTGAAAACACTTTGGGCATTTTGGTAAAGTAAGTGAAATAGGGATAATATAACTATGCTCTTTTTCAAAAATCATATATTAATGGCTTATTTTAATGAGCGGAATAATGTCATCAACCGGCGCATGGAAGGTACTGAATATTCTTTTGTTTCATTAGAAATTGATTTCTATTGCGGACTGTTACTTCTTTCGTGTTAACGAAATTATTAATGTAATCCAAATATGCATAAAACTACCAGTAATTAAGTTTTATAATAATGCCGACCGTGGTTGACCAAGATTAACACGTGTCAGTCGATTTGGATTCAGCAACGGATAAATCTCGAACTTCGGCATTAAATTATCACGGAAGAGTATTGAATACAACCCCGCTAAGGTTACCCATAATCAAAGGCACGTAGTTACCAATCCATACAAACCATCGCAACTAAATATCCCAAGAATATGCTTTAGTAACGAATATGTGAGCAGCTGAATGTTTTTATACTTTTTTTTGCTCCCTTTTTTATCACATTGCTCCCTAAAGCTTCCTCTAGTTTGATGAAATATTTTGTCCGTATTTCTGGCATTCATGAAAAATTAAAATCACTTCGTACATTTCGCGCATTTATTTACCGCGCGTTTATCTACCGACCATGGTTTCGATATAATAATGTTATTTTCAATGTCTTGATGCATTGATAATTTTAGAAATTTTTCAGGGATACGGTTGACAGAGAAAATTGTGAGAAAAGTTCGTTACCATTTAGATGTTATAAAAATATCTCGTACGATCACCAATCTACGCCGAAGATTCACATCTATAATCTATTCCTGGTGACAGCATACTCGGAATCCGTTGTTTTCAGCTGGATTTTTTTCCCGGATTTCAATGAACCACCAATGAATATCGGTCGATCTTCACTCTGCGGATCCTTAAAACAGGATTATCACTCTATGGTGAAATCATAAGTGTGACGAGCTAGGACGTTGGAAATGAAGCGGTCGCTTTTCACCCTTGATGTTATGCAGCACCGTGTATTCGGATCGTGTGTGGTTCCATAACCACCAAGGGTTCATCTGCAAGCCAATCGCTGTAGCAAATGCTGTATCCATGTATTATGATTGTTGATATTCTACTGGTCATTGTTGCTTTATTTAGAATATTTTTGTGCTACTTTCTATGCATTCATGAAACGTCTCTTTCTTCTCTCTATTTCTCCCTCAATTTTCCTTAGCCTCTACCTCTCTTCATCCCATGTAGAATACCTATATTTACTCTCCCTTTTCTCTCCTTACAATTCACTACTTCTGCATTTCGGACAATTTAATGTTCACTTTACAAGTAACTCATGAAGATTACGTAATAAAAATGGCATCATTTGCAAACGCGGGGTACTTAATCATCGACTTGACGGTTAGTTGACGCGCGTTATACGCTAACATGACTGGGCTACCCCACCTTTTAAATGTATAATCGGACGACAAGGCAGTGAGGATTAATATGATGAATCGTGCTGGCTTTCTTGCATTTTAATGGATTTGTGAGTTGCGATTGCGTTGCAAAATAATTAGCACACGTCTAAGATGACGTTTATCTTCCTTCACTCTTGTATGAACTTGAGACTAAGTTATCAAATATATGCTTTTATGAAGGTTTCCAATATTCATTTTTCATATCTTTCCTTCTTGTGTCGAAAATTTATAAACTTGCAAAATTCTTTGTCCTTTCTACCTTTTTATGTTAATCTTTATGGATAAATCGAATCTCGCAGGTTGTACAGGAGACTGTGTTTTACGTTAATCGACTCCAATCTTCTTTTTCCTATGCTTACACGCAAAAAAATGATTAAGGGGTTGATACACAGTAAATGAAAAAATCATTGAAATTGTATCATCGCTGACTTTTTGTTTTTTTTAATTTCCCCAAATACAAACTCTATTCTCCATCCATGACTTTAAACATTAAAACTCCATGTGCCTGATGTGTAAAACTCTATTTTTTAAATCATCCGCCCTTATTTAATGCTGAGGAGCGATGATTTTAACTTTCTGAGCACTAGGCAGCGTGTATAAGTGTAGCTAAACTTGGAGTCACTCGCTTGCAAAGAGAAAGACCAAATGGAGAGGAAAGCGTACAAGATACTTGAAATAGAATAAAGGTCCTTTCAGAGGTCCTTCATGAGTCTTTTGGTACTTTTTCCCGCTCATCAACATTTGATTCACCCTCAGCGGCCTTTATTTCTCCGCTGGTGAGTGCCACCAAGTTTTGCTATACCTATAACAGCTGACCTTGAATTCATATTTTAATTCCGTTAGCAAGCTATTGTTTATAATCACTAAAATCACGCGTTAATTGAAACGAGACACGTGATGACACCAAGTCTTTTCCTCCGAAACATAAATACATACGTTTTTTCCGTCTAATTATCCCGTCATCTCAACTTTTTGCTTGCCAATTAATTTTGTGTACACTGGGGTAGAGGAGAAGACGTTTTCTCTCATTTTGTGGCTGCAAACGGGCACGCACTTATCTCAGTTGTTCTGGGCGAGTCCAGATAACCCGACGAAAGTTTGTGGGTCGTTTACGAGTATACGTGTCGGAGCTTCGCGAGCGCTTTGCGTGAGAGAAGCCGAAGAACGCCCGAAGGTCGTCCGCGGCTGTGGGCAATGGCCCCGCCCGCCTCGACGCGCGGAATCGCTGACGTTGGTTGGGATAGGATCCCCCGGGTGGATTTTTCAGTTCACCACCTGCATGCGTCCACACTTTCTCCTTCTTCCCGCTGCCCGTTTGGCGGAGCTCCTCGGCGGAGCAAGCAGCTGCTGCAGGTGTATTTCTAAGCTTCTCCGCGCCTTGGCTCTAAGTCCGCCCACTTGGAAATATGAACGCTGGTCATAAGATCCGTGGCGATCCCTATTTAATTCTAATGCGCTCCTTAAGTAAGTTTCGCCGTAAAGAGTGAATGTAGAGGAAGAAATAAGCAACATTGTTAATTCCTCTAAAATTGCTCTATTGCACGAATTTCGGCAATTTTTGTCAGGACTAAATTTAGCAAATATTTGATTAATTCTATTCTTTCAGCCTCAACTTTGTGAAAAGTCATGATTTCTAAATAAATAGACTATGAATGAACTAGGAACTGATCATGTTGTGTGTGCGACAAAATGCTCGTAGGAAAAAATACTCTTGTAAAATGCAGGAGTTTATTTATTTAGCAGCAAATATTTGTTGAAATCTGGGCTGCAAAACAAATAATCTTTAGCAAAATTCACAAGGTTCTAAAGTTTTTGCTGTTCTCCCCTATTCATGGAAAAATTCTGCAATTCAATAGGTACCCAACATTGTGTACTCTGTTAATTGTCTTTCTTTATCATGTTTTAGATGCAATTAGAAAAAAACATGTCCGGTGTGTAGCAACGTGATCAAAATTTTAACTTTCCGTGCATATTTTTTTAATTTCACCCTAAACAACTTCGGTTTTTCATTGGATAGAATGGGCGCAATAGAAGAAATATAGTATTTTTTCTGCTATAGACGAAGAACTTTTATACAAAAAAACTCTTAAATGAAGTAAGCAAGCATAGTACGAGTGAATTGAGTGGTAAGAAAATGGAGGAATGAATCCGTCTTTTGGTTTTTTTGTTTGTTGCAAGTTACTGCGATTGCTGAAGTGAAAATTCGTTTATTCAATACAATTGCTGCTGCAGTAGGTTCCTAGGGATAGATAAAGTATTCAATGAAAATGTATCCGTCAACTAATCTGTTCATTTAGGCCCGTTTGTATAATGACTGATTAACGCTGACCAAAATATGACGAAGGCTTTTCCTTAACTTGATGTTAACTCACGTTCTCTGTTTTTTTATTGCATCGTACTTTAGGCTATTTGACGAAAGCGTTATCAGTTGTCAAATAACGCATTTACTTCGGTGTTCATTCCTGGAAGATATTTTGCCTAAGATTGTAAAACCGGACATTAGTTTCTTGCTTCTTCCCAAAAGCTGAGGCATGCCATCCGTGAAAAAAGGTGTTTCTTTTTACGGACACTAGTGCAAATGTTGGAGTTCTCATTTATTTTGACAGAGGATTATGAGAAAAAATTCCTAGAAACCCCATAACCCTACTCCCTATTCCGTTGTCTTAACCCTGTGTATTTCCCTCAAATACATAGTAACCGAAAAATACTGAGAGGTCTATTTCGCGCGCTGTTCGTTTCCAATTGAATTACTCATCTTTCAATGGTTAATTTTTGGCAAGGAGAACAGAATGAATGCTTGAATGGTGAAATAGTGGAGCTAGAGGAAGATTTTGTGTACCTTGGCCGAATGTTTGTGAAAAATGGGAGGATAGATGAAGAGTTAAAAGGCGCCGAAATACCGGAAGGACTGGCGTAGGTAGTATATGGATTATATCAAAGGAATGAATGTTTGTCTTAAGAAGCAAAAATTACTGTGTAAAAATGTGTAGTCTTTCCCACTTTATTGTATGGCATCGAAACTTAAGTATTCCTGGATAAGCATAAGGTTAGGCTAAGTCCAGTTGGTATGGGGCATCTGAGAAGAATTTGCGATTAAGTCATAAGGGATAGGGCTAGGGTGAGTAGGTGATGGGATATTGTGGAATGGATGATCCGGTGATGGTATGACGTATGGTAGGAGCATGCTCAGTTGGTTTGGCCATGAAGAGAGAATGCTTGATAGTCTAATAATGAAACAGATTCATTATAGAGGAGTGAATAGCGTGATTGAGAGTCTAATAACAGCAGTAAATTTATTACAGGGGAGTGAGCGTCGTAATAGGAAGGGGTATACCGAGAAAGTCATGGGTGAATGTGGTGGGAGATACTCTGAAGAGGAGGGATATTAAGAGTCTTAAGAACAGTAGGGTGATCATGAAACAATGTTTGAGGGTAACCGAAGGAAAATTGGTATGCGAGAGTAGGGAGCTATTGAGGAAATTACTAAAGCAGAGTTAGCTTTGCAGGCCTATCGTCGAGAATTAATATCTTTGGACTGCACCCTCCCCGAATGGAAACGGCGTAATGGGTATATAGCATGTATGTATGTTAAAGCCACCATCAGTGATGCTCCAGCTCTCATTTTTCTTGTTATTCACCCATTTTTGCCCAAAAATAACGCCGCTGCTATGCCTTAGTTATCCTATTCACTAATTATGGCGTATTGCGACTCGTTCTCGTGCCGTGAAGTGACGAGAGTATTTAAAAAGACGTTTTGCGACCTTTTAGGAGATGAGGAGGAATTTCTGAATTGACTCAAGGCTATAATAAAACAAACCTCCCGCTTATGTTTTACGAACTTGGAAGAAAATGGCCTTGAGAGCAGGCATCTCATGAGACTACTTTGAATGTTACAAATGTCATACCGAGGAATCAGGATACATTTTCAGATGTATCGTTCCATAATTATATCGTAGGCGCTTGATCATTGTTTTAGCTATGATTCAGTGTTAGATATGTGATAGTGGTAGATATGGTTCAGTGTTAAAGCGTTAAAGTCCATTTTTTCATATTATTAATAACTATTGTAAAGGATGGCTAGAGTCATATATTTTTAATTCAAGATAGAACTAAGTCCAAAGTTCAAGTATTTTCTGCTATATGCCAGCAGTTCTCGAGAGAATTGAGTATAGCCGATTTACGGGAGGAAAATATGGAACTTAAAAAGCGTTTTCCTCTAAACTCACTTTGATGGACTTGGCACATTTTAACGCTGAGCGCTACAAATATTAAAATTATCTTTCCCGGCGTGTGTCGTTGTGTTTTTGTTTCTACAAATTACTTAGTCTCTGAATGAGGCTAAATTTTTCTGATGTCTGTCAAAAAATATGAAAAGGGGTAAATATGCATTGGGGTGGTTAAAGTTGGACGAAAAGGATGGGAAAATGACTAGATCATTATTTTAAAAATGGATGTAACAATGGAATAACACTTTGCACATCCACATATATTTATCTTAAAAAAGAACGACGGGTTTCTTAATTACATTTTCCAGTGAAGATGTAACTCTGTTACGAAACCAGTGCTTTTTTAAGTAAATCTCTGTGGAGTTTCGAAATGCTTTTCATTGTTACATAATGAAAAACTCCACAGAAGTAAGATAAAAAATAAGAAATAGTTGTGCCATATCGATGTTCCCTCCTTGGATCCGTTGTTGTGGCCATTATTTGGAATAACTACGTACGTAGCCTCCATTGGTCAGGAGTAGATAGTTTCAAGATCGAGGCTCCACGTTTGGCTGTCTTCACCTCTGGATTGGAATTGCGACTTTTGCAGGTCCGCATTTCCATGAGTACGGGGTGAATTTATGCTTAGTCATGACTATGGTCTCGTGATTGCAGTGTGGCGTCGCCGTTTATAAGCAGCTAGCCGCGCTTAGCAAGAGTTCTCTCTCTTTGATATAATTTCTCGCGCCTGAAGGTTTTGAGTAAGGGTGATCAATAGGTGATTTTAGTCCCAGAATGGAAATCTTTCAAATAGAAGGTCTTCTTCAAAGGACTATTCAATGTTCACGATCCAATCCGCCAATGTATGCTGGAAATCACAACATATCGCTGATGTCGTAAGAAAAAAGGTCAGCCTTGTAATTGCATCAAAAAAGACTCAGTCTAAATTATAATGAACGCCCTAGCAGTGATTCCCTTTCATGTTATTGAATTATTGCAACGCTGAGCCTCATAGCGGAAATGAATGTGATGTAGCTAATCAAGTCTCCTAAATAAGCACCCTTTCTATTTTTGACCACATTAGATAACTAATATGATAACGGAGTCTTAAAAAAAGCTCAAAAAATCGTTCGCGACGTCTCGATAAATGTATTTATCTTCATCAGGGATGATATTTTTCACTTCGTATTATAGTGTCATTCCCGCTCTTCATGTTCCGAGAAGAATGGAGCACATGAAACACATAGAAGAAAAGGAGAACCAAATGGAATGGTCAAACTCGGAGGCACAGTGGGTTTGTGAGGAATGTAGTTGAAGGAAAAATGAGGTAAAAATCCCATGAGGATAAATGCATAAATGGATTAATGGATCTATAAGAATGCCGCTTTTGTTCGGGAAATTGTTTTCCGCAATTGGTCAGAGACAAAATAAAAACGTTTTTCTCGATTTATTTCTAAATTGATGTATTGTACACCCGTCTATGGTTCTCGTAGGTAATAATTCATGCTAGTCTGGGCAGATGAAGGTTAGAAGTCCGCTAGGGATTCTAGTTCTACTGGGATGCCGCGGTGCGAGCGATATTCCGCCGTCTTCCTTAGCTGTGTGCGCCCGAGCGATCCACGTAGGCCTGCTCCGCGCGATGTCAGTTCGCCCCCCCCCCCTCTCGAGTTCTTTGAATCGATCGCCCCAATTGCACGAAGCCTTCTCCTTCCTTCCTTCCAGCGTACCCTCCTTCAACGAGGGATAGTCCTCCCAGTCCCCTCTCCCGACACAGCCCCGTTCCAGGAAAAAACCCTTTTTGATCGTCAGGCGCGTGGTGTCCCCCCCCCCCCCACTTTCCCCATCGGGCTGTGCCGAGTTCAAATTTGAATATCGCATTGCGATGTAAATTTTGCATCGCAAGAGATCCGATGAATCGTATTAAATCGTATGTATGGTGCTATATATCTATAACTGATGGAAGCGACCAAATAAAGCCCTGTACACACAGGAGACATTTCTGGCGCCAGAGCTGGCTCAGGAAGTTTTTAGCGGTTTCTTTCGGCGTGTGAACAATCGAATCGCATGCCATCTGCTGGTATGTGATAAGATCGCTTGCGATTGCCATGCTCTGGTAGTCATTAGAACATGTTCAATTTTTCTAGCAATATGTCACCAAAATTATATCAAAATTTCCGACTTCATATGTTTGTGAATAGAGCAATAAAATTGTATGAAGAGGATAATTTCGAAATTGAAGGGTGATTATTGATCGATCTAGTAAGTGAATGTTAAAAGTCAATTTTTTTAATTTTTCATTCGTGTTATTATTTATGCTTCTGAGTAGGTAATTATGCACTCATCGGAACGTGATCCGCAAGAATGTTTCCCATTACAAAGCATGATAATAATAACAATGGTGATGATGAATTAATTTTAGTCCAATAAATAATGAATATTTTTTCTATAACCGTAATATAATCTGAACGACATCCACTTTATATACAAAGCAATGACCCAACTCAACTGTTTCCCCGACTTTGTTACTGTCCGTGACATCGTGTGTACTACACTGCGGTGAAATGCTGCTCGCCGTCGTTTGCCGCCATTCCATCCGAAATGACTGATCGCTGGATTGCTAGCCAATTCTGGCACAATGAATATTCCTGTGTGTACAGAAGGTACAGAGCTTCAGAAAGATACACGGCTGATCTAATAGGTAAAAAAATCCTTCTTACCTCACACCAATGGTGAATATAACAAAAATAGCTGGACACTAGCACCATACACAGCGTCAAAGTAATATACACCTATGTCCTCTCCCCCCTCCTCCCTATTCCCTCCCCTTTCATGGCGAGTGTCTTAATACCCACTGCCGCTTGCCTCCGCGGCGACTCACTGGATAGTGTGCAGAAGTATCGCATATGTGATAGTTGGGAACCAATCCTCGAAACACCGTGAAAATCATCGCATGCGAAAATAATCTTTTTATCTCATGGTTTCGTCGATTAAGGATTTTCGAGTCATCACGTTTTGTTCGCATGCGGTAATTATTTATTGGATTCCATGAAGTGTTATTGTAGCATGCGATACTTCTACGAAATTATGCCACAGTTTGCTATTTTCGCGCGCGATAATTGTCGCGTCTCTAGAATCGATCCCTGGGGGATTAATTCCAAGTCCTTGCTGGCCCATAGGATTCTGAAACTTCGTGCGAAAACTGAGAAATACAAGTGTTGGAAAGTCACATTAATGGAACGGTTACACGTTCGACCGTAACTTAGATACCTATGTATGTCCTAGAAACAATCGGTACGAAGGTTACATAATAATAAACTACCAGATAGTTTTAAGGATTCATTTTCCCACTAATTTCAGCGATTGCCTTCAAAATCAAAGCGAGAAAGCACATCACACTTCTCACCCTTTCCCTCTTCCTATTCCTATCATTATCAGCAGTCATTACATCCCAAGGCTGGTTTGCTGCAGCTTTCCACTTCACTCTCCTCTCTGCCAACCGCTTCATTCCTACAAAAGTCTTCATTTTGACGTCCTTTATGATTTGCCTGTGTTCCATTCTTGGCCTTCCTCTGTAATTCTTCTCTTTCATTTCTCCTTCCATTATTGTTTATAATCGTCTATTGTGTCCGTTGTACTTCTCCCGTCGTAAGACAATGGACTTCAAAAGCAGAATAGCCCAAGCTAAGAAGGTATTCATGATGAAAAGGCAACAGCTATGTTCAAAGAAGACTAGACTACTAACGAGGAAACGGAACCAGAAAACATTCGTATGGAATGTTGCATTCTATGGATTGGACCCAAGGACCAATAGTAAATCAGATTGGAAAAGATCAGTAGCTTTCGAAACCTGCTACTGCAGGTGGATGCTGAAGATGAAGAGGACAGATTAAATAAGAAATTTAGAAGTATGCAGAAAAGTAAAAGAGGAAAGGACCATATGGAACACCAGAAAAGAAGAACCAGATGGAAAGGACACACTCTGAGGCAAAATGAGTTTGTGAGGGATGTAATTGAGGGGAAAAATTCATGTAGAAGTCCCAAGAGGAAGGCCAAGGGATAAATACACAGACCAAATAAAGAGGAAAGTACATAAGAACTACCAGGGTGTAAAGAATCTATCATGAGATCGGGAAGGATGGAGGGCTGCAGTTAACCAATCTTATAATAAAACTTCCAATGATGATGTTATTTATCGCTAAAAGTGTCGTGTAAATTTTTCTTTTTCTTCTCAGTTTTCATTACGCATCTTTTCGCTCCTTCGATTCGCATGATTTCTATTTTAGCGATTCTCTCCGTCCATTTGATCTTTACATGATTCGTCGATTGAACCATATTTCCGTCTCTTTTTCTCTGATTATGCTATCACCCAGGTATCACTGCCAAGTAAGAGTATGCTGCAAATATGTATGAAGTACTTCATTATCCCTAGGGTTGCATTCCTTGTACCCTTCCTTAAAAGGCTGATGTCCTAACGCCATCTGCCACTCGTTTTTTGCAGATGCTCGCAGGATAGTTGGTAGATGTAGATCACATTTCATTGCACGCGATGTATCAATATCTCAATGCAATATCCCCGGCATGTCGCATACCCCTGTCGAGCTGTCCCATCCTCTTCTTCTCCGTCATGATATCACTTTGCTCTTTAAGGGGAGGATTTGTGACAGTGAGTTACCCCAGTGCACCCAGTAGCTGTAATGGTGTCTTACTGTTCCCGCTCGCACTAACTCACCAGTAAACGAATTAGGCCGTGTCTGAATTCATTTATGTATAAGCAATAATCCGTGCTCCATCTTCGATTACTCGTTGACGTAAAAAAAAAAGGGTTTGGATTTGAAGTGGAGCGATTAAATTTAAATTGCATGAAAAAGAATAACCAGGTCCACATTTTGATGCAGTCTTTTTTCATGAAAAACTAATGTTGCCCTAAATCAATCATGATTTGTAATTGGTGTTCTAATAAATGAGTTGAAAGTCTTTGGACCACCATGCCTATATTCCCCATAAACACTTCGTCTTCTTTTTTCCATTAAAACCGTCAAGAATACCTGTTTTTCCCTGGGTAGGAATGGCGTTGGCTAGGAAAGCGCGTTTATGAATTTATTCGGGAAAGGTTTGATAATTTCGACCGACGCGACGTGATCATCATACTCTTCAGTTTTGTATTGTGGGATTAATTCAGGAAATATCTGAGTCCCGAACGTCATTAGCATGTCGATCGTGAGTGGATTTTAGTAGGTATTATAAATGGTATGAGTACTGAACGGATAAATTCGAAGAGTGAATGTTGTACGGAGTAATTAATTGGTTGTAAAAGTTGCTATTTGTATCTATATGTGCAGCCCTTGTGGCCGAATGGATAAAGCGTCGCCTCTCCTAAATCGGGCCCCGCAGAATTTGAACGTACATTGATGTATTTTTAAAAAATGAAAGCTCTGTTTCCTTTTTACCGAAAGAACTTACTTTCACGAAGGTTGGCGGAAGTCTCTTTTTTTCCATACGTCTATGAGGTGGTTTTCAGGCTATTCTGGATTTGTAAATGGATCTGGAATTAATATTTTCTTCTCAAAATTCGCTAGGTTAACGTTTCTTTCTTTAAGGCTTTTGTCGAGCTCTCAGGTTTCAGTAACCTGTCGAACTGCCTGTGAGCTGCTCGACTTCAGAATTTCTGAGCGCATGGCGGTGTGTTTCGTTGCAAAGTTTTCCAGTCATCCTGCTGGCGCCTTCAGCTTAAGTCTTCCTGATTATGCCCCTACCCCCTGCAACACGCCCTTGCGGTGGCTCTGTGTGACACGTGATGGGTTTTCCGAATGCCATCCGTTATTCCCAAAACTTTTGTGACTTGCAATTCGTAAAAACTGTACCTTCTCCCAACAAATGCTTTCCTCGCTCGAAGAGCGTCATTTCTGTGGGAATTGACTCTGCCAAAATTAGCGAAGGCCTTGGCGCGACTTGGCAGAATGCCGTATTAAGCTAATAAACCGTCTATGTGTATTATTAAAACCCCCACGGTGTGCGAAATTCAAATCCTCTTCCTTTGGTATTGCTACAGCTACCACCATACTTGTATGGCGGGGCCATAAAGCTATCCTCTGAATTTAGATGTTGGTTTTTCCATCCACTTCCCAAACGCCTTTTTCTTCAATTTTTATTTTTAATTTATGAAAGTGTTTACTTTGGCTCATATTTAAAATTTAGGATAATAAATACATATGGTAGTGTAATCACATCGCTTTTGAATGGGTATTCATCAAAACAACAATAATAAATCTGGCATGTTGCTGTTTTCTCCCGGCTTAGTACGTTTGATGCTAAATTACCCAAATGCTTCATCATCATGACCATTTTATTTATTTGCATACTCTTTGTGAGTAAAGAAGCTCCTTAGTTTGTTTGTGCAGTCTCATAAACGTGATTTTATTAGTAAAATTAAGTGATTTTATAATTAATAGCGAATAATCATTGCTTCGTGTGTGAGTATAATTCTTATAAAACTCCTGGGTAAGAGCAGAGGGAAATATTGATTTAGTTCGATTGATCGGTTCAGTATGATTGCTTTTTTTCTCCTGGTTTTCCGGAGATTAAAAAATCGAACTTTTTAACTAGTTTATAAATGGAAGCTAGGTTGAATTCCTCCTAATTTCAGATTTTTTAAAATTTCACTCAAATAAATTACTAGCTAAATATCCAATTAGCACTAATACAAGTATTGTTTGCTGCACGAATACTCGAGGTAAAAAATGATTGATGAAGAAGACGTTAGTAATTCAAGGAATGAATAATAATGCGCTTCAGGCACAAATAAAGGAATCGATCCGTAGAAATCTACACAGATCAGTACTTGACGAACGTAGCAGTCGAACGGTTATTAATTTAATCGAGCATTAATGTCAAAAAAATACCGATGATAAGGTAATATTAAAAACGTTTAATGAGACATTAAACGCTTTATATGGATGTATTCTGACGATGCGCTGAAAAAGGCACGCCGCCATCATATTGGCTTTGATTTTGACGTCACTAGGCAGTAAACACCGTACTTAATCATTGAAATATCATATTTTCTAGATATTGCACATGCACTTGGACTGCGTATAAACGTTAAATCCTTCGCCTTGTTTTAGGAACTTCGTCAAACGTCTACAGTGACCTTAACGGACTCCTCCCAAAAACAATTTTCAATTCCCGGCCACAGGACATAGAGACTTACGGATCTAAGCCATCTAAATAGCGGACACTCTGAATAAAGGCATAAATCCGTAGTAATGCATACTATATAATACGTGACGAACGCACCAGTCTCATGCTTCATCATGCCATAGAATTCTCAACACAATTCGTTTTTTGCCAATATTCGCTCTTGGGAATCGATTTAACTTTGCTGGTCCACATATTGTTCAGTGCTGAAGGCAATAGACCTTGTAGTTGTTCCATGGGAACTTGAAACCACTGCATTTATCATGGTTCTTTTAGTCTGGATTATACGCCTCTCTGTGTCATGGTAATTGTAAACTGCACGTATAAAATGCCGATTCTTCCTGTAATGTGCACTGTGCGTGTGCACGCTATGACATCTCGCATTGTTGGTAGAAGTCTTCTGATTGCCGCATTATTGCTTTCGACGGTGCACCATCTTAAGGTGAGTTTACACTGGCAAATTGGCCAATTGGTGAAAATTTCTTTGTGAGAGTATATAGAGTATACATGTAAAATTGATGCAAAATTACACATGGTGAAATACATATATTCAAAAAGACGTCACAGGCGTGACAAGCAAAGATACAGGCATACAAAGAGAAAGAAACTCACGCGTAAATTTTTGAAATTTTGGCAGAAAAACCTTCCGAACAGAGATAACAATCATTTTTACTCGTATCTCTTGTTCGAAAGAAGGCGGTTGTGCTGCCGAAAATTCAGAAATTTACGTTTCTTTCTTTATTGTGCGCCTATGTTTTTTCAAGACGTTGGCAGGTAAGGTCTGACGGCTCCTTCCCTGTCAGCATCTTGTATTTATTGCCGAATATAGACTATAAAGGAGAAAATAAACAAGAATTGAACTATCTTCTTTAATTGAACCATCAATAAGAAATTCCACCAAGTGACGCTTGAAACCTTAGCATTCATAAAGCGATAGCAACCAATCGATAGTAACCTTTCTCAACCAATACAAAAGTGTAATTAGAAAAACTTACAAAGCCATAAACGGACTTATTTATAAGATCAAAACAACGAAATTAAAAGGAATATTTATTTGCCCAAACTTGGCGGAATGAAAAATAATTTGCTCATTACGAATTTTATTTCATAAAACAAGAAATGAAAAATATCAAACCTATGCTAACAATTTTTTTCAATACAGTTAAATACGACTTGTTTTCATTGCTGCATTGTAAGTGACCACGTTTGTCATTTGCCACCTCTACGCTTTAGTAGCTTCCTACCATGGTAATCCATTACAAGGGTAAGAATTAGTGATGCGGACTCCCGGTTGGCGCCGTCCATGTAACTTTTTCTTCCTGGGTAAACCTACCATGTTTATCAATCTACAAGCATTATTTTCTGTCATCCAAATGCACGTTAGTTACAAGTATCATTGATCAATCATCAATATCGTGAATTGACCGGGAGGAGATTAAAATAAATATGGTGAACCCTAAATGTATTAAATAACAGTTGTATCATGGTGATTGAAGACATGTGTGAATACGGGTAGAACTTAGTCAATGTTATATGCAATTTCCTAATAACTGCGATGGCACAAATGACACAGTATATGCGCAGTCACGTGCACGGGTGCAGAGATATATGTACACCAAATGAATGAAATTTGCCATGAAAAATTCCCGGTCGAGTCAAATGATTTTTAATATCGAATTTAAACATTTTGGCATATACTTTATGCAACTGTAGGAAGCTAGTGAATCGAGCGTGGCATAATTCTACTTTCAATCCGGATATCGGTTCAGACAGTGATATAGCCAGGATTTCATTTCGGAGGATTTCCATGCCGAGTATGAGCGGGGGGAGGCTGGGGGGGTTAGTGGAAAATTGGGAGCAAATTTGTTTCTTTAGAGTGCAATTGCAACTGCGGTGTAACAGCCGATATTTAACTATTTTAGGTGTGCAGACTTATGAAAGAACATGAAACCCAGAGGTTTTTCTGATGATTTTTAAAAATTACCGACATATTTATTTTTAAAGTTGTATGAAGAATAAATTTAGTCACCATTCTTAATTAAAAACAAATATAACTCTCCTTTTTAACACATTCAAAATATCGAGGGGGGTCCGGAGCCCCCCTGGCTACGTCATTGGGTTTAGACACGACCACCGAGATGTATCTCGGTGGTCGTGGTTTAGAGCTATTGGGGAGGACTTCGTCCGGTTGGAGGAGAACTGTGGGCATCCTTTGGCCCAAAACCCAACATCCAACCCCCAACTTTCAACATTCCGAGTGCAACAGGCTATCGCGAGGCATCGATGACCGAATCGTAATTCCCGCTTCCCCGAGAGCGCAGGACGAATAAATTTCACTGACCGCCGACGACTGCAATCTCACCTCCACCCGCATATCGGCTCCGTCGACTCGTGCGATCGAGTTGACGGATGTGTGCATTCGAGTGAGAATCTCATTGCACGCTCTTCAGTCTCCCGAGTTCGATCGATAGAAATCGGTGGCACAGGATTCACAGGACTCTGGCCTCTAGAGATCTAATACTGAACGGATTTTATAAGCCATCTTCAAACGTCCATCGTTGGTACTATATCAACGGAGTAAAAACGTTGCAAATTTTTTTTTGGGGGGGGAGCAAGGGTTTATGGTGCCCTCCTCCCACCTTCAGTCAATTTTTTTTCTAGCTTTTAAACTATCTATTTAAAATCCTAAAATTTGTTATTTTACAACTAGGAATTAAGGTTTTCCATTTCATTTTTTTGTTTTCACTTGAACCGAATCACTATATTTGGGGTGTCGTATTGAACGTATTCTGCACCTCCTTCTTGATATATTTTGGCGCCCTCCGCAACATCTCCGTCACATTGGTTCATTCAAAAATCCTTAAAAAGTTCTCCAATCTACTTTGGGGAATGTTGAAATTCATATATTTGAACAGATTTGTAGCATTCTCGATTCAACATCTGCAAATCGACATCAGTCAGATAAAGGATGATATCCGCAAATCGAATTCAATTCTATTGCATATTTGAAAAGTTTGGATTATATACAATTATTTCTTCAGAATGTTTTACGGAATTAATTTATTTCCTCCGGCTGAACTGCGGATCCGCAATGGGAATATTATCCGTCATCCGAATATTTAATCCAATTACCGGACTTTAATTGTCATCCGACTTGACAGTCTGCCGTTGGCTTTTGTTTGCCCTTCATATAAGTTTTCTACGATCAGCGTCGCACGATTTGAGTAAAAACGCCTGGGAAGTTATAAAAATTTTATGCGAATTGACTTTTTCAGAATGTTGGCATTCTTAGACTAAAATTTAGTTATGGTTATGGGTCTATTGTGTTTTGCGGAAGTGATAACGAAACTGTGGAAGTACAACGCTTTACAATGTTTCAGGCATATACAAAATTAAAGAATAAAATTACACTTTTTCATAAATTATACATAAAAGTAGTAAGTTACGATTGTTTTAGGCTATATTTATTTTTCGTACACGTATGGCTTCTCGATATTAGTACAGCATATCAAACGCACAATTGGATATTAGATGATTTTTCCCAGGAAAAATTGTATAAAATCACGCCTTCCATTAAATAACCTTAATTTTTTTCTATTAAAGCTACGAGTCGGCACGAGTATCAAATTGAAATTAATCGGCTACTTAAAAGTTACGTTTCGTTACTGTTTATTTCAATCTGTGGCCTGGTGGATAAGGCATCGGTCTCCCAAATTGGGGACAGGGGGTACGATTCCATCCAAGGGTAGATTTTTTCTCACCCTATTTACTGGCTCTGTAACCTTTTTACCGGGCTCTGAAGAGCGTGCTTTCAGAAAAAATTAATTTTGCGAGTTGCTTGTTCCGTCCTGTTCTTCTTTGATATTCAATGTTTTTTAAAAATGTGATGGACGCTAACCACATGATAGTTTCGTTTTGTATTCGTGCTTAAGGATAGTCGTATGTTTTATCTAAAATGTTAAGTCCAGAAAGAGGTTAAATTCGTTATTGATTCAGGCACTTAGGAAATATCAAGGGCTACATGTGTTTATATAGTGTCAAATCCAACTCCATCTCTGAAAATAGTAATTAATTTGTGTACTTTTGGTATAGTTGTGTTTTTAAGCGAAATTTTCAAGCGCCGTTTCCTCAAAAGTATGTTTTTGGACATCACACATTTTACGCTGCAAACATGTTGTTCACAATGACCATATCCATAATGCCTTTGAAGTTATTTTGTATTTTTAAGGAAGTCTGACTAAGGTACTTACGTCACATCTGTGAAGTGCTTCGTGAAAAATTGATAGCCCTTGTAATGTTCGTTTGACGGCTTTCCATTCGAGAGAATTGCTAGGATTCGGTTCCCTCAGGTGACGACCGTTGCACGACGAAGTGCAGCGAATGCGAGGCGCCGTTAATCAAGGAAAAAGCTCGGTGTCTCTGATTGATTGGTGTGCCTTTGTTAGGATCCCTTTTTGACGATTGTGCTGTTTTATCTCTCTCTGAATTCTCTGCTCTTCTTTGATCCTTCCGTCGTTCCTTTTCAATTGTTTTTCCTCTCGTACGTTTTCTCTTGGTGCTTTCGAAATGACGTTTCGAAAGAACGTGCGACAAAGGGCTCTTTTTGTTTTCCTTCTGTGGTGTTCTATCTTTCCTGGCATGGCTTACCTCTCTTGATTCAAGTTATTCAGACAGTCCTCGTTTTTCCGATTTTCGACGCTCAATTCTGTAATAATTTTTGAGAATTCAGTCATCGTTTTAACTCTCCCCAGTCTTCAAACATTTCACCAGTCCAGGTTCCAGTGTCGCTTTGATTTTTTTTTTAATAATGCCGTAAATTATGGAGAGATTATTCTTCAGGTTTCCTCAAATCTATGACTTTGCTTTATTTTACTCTCCAGGAGTCGTATTTTACCTGAATACGCCACCGAGATAATAAGTGAAACGTTGTACATAAAGGAACCAAAAGCGATGGAACCCGATGGTAAAATGATACAAATTTATGGAGAGATTACTTAGTTTAATTAAAATTTGAAAAATACATTAAATTTATCTGTGAGCAACACCATACATCTATGTGATATCCAGTTCCTGAGAGTATTTTAAATCTCGGACTAAATGACAGTAGCAATTACCCGTTTGACGGAAAGTTTTCCATGAAATTTCTTTTACTAGTCTTAATTGTGCTATCTGAATGGTATCTCACCGCAAAACCTGATATCAGAGAGGAATTGCATTGGTGTTTGAAATTAGTTGGGGTTGCCCTGGTTATTTGTTTTATTTTTTACTGTAAGTACTATGCTTAAATGTAGGAGGGAATTTTGTTGAATGACAGTAGCAGTTATCTCAGATATCTCAGGGTTTGATTTTAATTACCAGGTTAGGGAAGTCTATCCTTAAACATGCATATTTATGAGCACACTTTTGGTTCTGTCCCTCTTTGACAACAGATTTCGGTTTGTTGGTTGGTTATTAGGTGAGGCGACCGACCATGATGAGAGTAAAGGAAACACTGCTATTCCAGAAAACATATATTTTATCTCTTCCTCCTTATATCTAGTCTTTGGGGTGTAACTCATTGGTAGATTGTCTACTTCTCATGCTGAAAGTCCTTCAAGAAAGAAAGGTTCAAATAACATCACCTAGAATTATTTATGGAAGATATTAAATATATATTATTTTATTTCATATTTCGTTGGATTTCAGTGTTTCCTTTATCCTCATTATGAAGAAACTTCGCCCAGTTAAGCCTGAGTCTGTCACCATAGATAATTTCAGTCATTTGAGGATAGGCGGGCGGGTTCGTAGGGGAAGGATTACGTGGAAATGGAGGAAGAGAAATGAAGATACGCGGCGTTGGAATTTGCCTGTTCCGAGTGAAAAGCTCCCCAATGAGACCAAAGTTAGACTTCCCATCCAACGGATGGTGTCCAGGGGGCTTATTCTCTATCTCGAAGCTACCGATGCCGTAGCTTCGAATAAGCTACCAGAATTGGCTTCCAACCGTATTCTCTAACTCGCGGGAGCTTTCTCAAGAACGTAATAGGAAGTGGAGAGAGGTTTGGCGAAAGGCGGGTATGAGAATCTTTTTAAACCAAATCCGCAGAAACTTCATTTCTGGTGACGTCATTTATAGAACCAAGGGAAAGCTCGTCTCAATGTTTTTCCGTGGATAAAACTGGTGAAACCTGTTTTAAGACCGATTTAGGCGGTGAAGATGTATGTGCATCGTTTTTAGCGAAAAATTCCACCCATTAAAAATTATGCGAGCAAAATTCTAAAATTTTTTATTTTTGCTAACATAATCTCGTGAACAATGTCGTGAATAGGAACGCACAACGTCCATCTTGGCTGTTTTAATCACTTGAAATAAGATTGTTCGTAAATATATTCGGGAATTAGGGTTCATGTCGATGATATGGTTCAATATCATTCGTGCTATTTGCTTTCGTCGATTACTCGTTGCTTCAAATCATTTAAATAATAAACGAAGATGAAACTTTCAAAAGAAATGCGAAGGTGATACTCGCTACCACGGCCCAATAAGTATCCCATTATGGGCTGGAATCACGTAACTCACCGAAGGTAAATATGACTTTCCGTCACTCCAGTTAATATCTTTTTTGTGAAAAATTCCGATAATGGCGAAAATGACGAAGTAACCCAGTGAAAGTGCAAGGAATGCGCATTTAATAAATGTAAGAAACATACCCGTGAGTTGAATAATTATAAATAGATAAGCGTAATAAAATGACCAATATTTAAGTAGGGTATTCGGAGGCCGCGCTTCGTAAGGCTACCGTGGGAGCTTATTGGAGCTACGGAAGTAGATTACAGAATATGGGTGGGAGCCTAATATGCTACCGGTAGCTTCTGCTTGCTCTTTCACCGGTAGCTTCCATGATAGAGAATACCGATGGGAGCAAGTAGCTTATTGAAGCATCTTTTCGCCAGAAAGCTCCGATGCTTCGAGTTAGAGAATAAGCCCCCTGCACTGCTCAAGTGCTATCCACGAAGCACTCTAGCAGAAATAGGAATTTCCATTGAAATAACTCCACTACTGCCGGGATACTATACCGGACCCCCGGGATGGGAGGCCAAGGAGTCAATTCTCGTAACAATGTGATAATTATCGCATGCGAAAATAACATTATCTCGCGGTATCATAAAATAATTGCACTCTACACTACCACTGGATATTTTTCATGCAATAATTATCACATGCGGACAGAGTGTGATAACTCACAATATTGAACCGACGAAACTATGCGATAACATTGTTATCTTCGCATTGAATAATGACCATGGCGTTCGAGAATTGATCCTCAGAGGGGTCAATTCTCGAAACAAAGTGATAATTATCACATGGAAAAATAGGTACCATATTATCGTACGGTTTTCTTGAAGTATCGCATGCTACACCACCAATTGATATTTTTCATGCAATGCGGGCAGAATTTGATAACAATACTGAACCGACGAAACCATGGGATAACAATGCTATCTTCGCATTGGATAATGATCATGGCGTTCGAGAAATAATCCCAGGATGTAACAAGTCTTCAATTCTGAATTGATGAAATCACGTGATACCATCGTCATTTAGACGATAATGGTCATGGCGAGAATTGATCCCTAAAGGGTCATTCCCGAAACAAAGTGATAATTATCGCATGCAAAAATAGCAGATTTTCGCGCGGTTTCCTTGAAGTATCGCATGCTACACCACCACTTGATATTTTTCATGCGATAAATATCACATGCAGACAGGAAGTGACAACTCATCAACACTGAATCGACAAAATTACGCGATAAAGTCGTTATTTTCGCTTTCGATGATTATCACTGCGTTCGAGAATAGACTCCCAGTACGTTACCCACCGCACCAACTCGATCCCCACCGCGGACTTCGTCGCCGCAATTAACGTGCTCGTAAACAAGGGTTCGGTCAACGCAAAACGTCCAAGCCCCGCGTTATCGGACGGAGAACTTGAGAACTCACTTTTTGTATCTTCCGCGATAAGTGTTGATTATTTTCTTTCTTCCCACCGAGTGACTGCCCTCCCCCTCTTTTCTTATCGAAACCGTCATATCCCTCCGCCGCCCTCTGCGGTCTCGCGCAAAACTCGGTCCACGACACTCTTTTGTTTGCGCTCGTGCTGCGTTGCTTGCGTCATCGTTGTGTTTGCCGACTTCGCCGCGAGGGTTCGTAACGTAGGGTGCGATTGCTTGGAATGGGAGGGGATTCGGGGGGAGGGGGGGTTGAAGATAGAGGGGAAGGTGGGGCGGTTGGGGAAAGGAGATGAGAAGACTGGATACACACACGCGTCCCGGAGACGTCTTTCCGCCCCGCAGTTCCTTGAGCGTGCATGGGAATTTCCTTCATTCCTTCCTGCTCCTTATCTCCTCTTTTCTTCCTCCATCGCTCCTTTCCCCTCTATCTCCCCTTCAACGCTCCCTTATATATCTCATTCCAGAAGACAAATACTGCTTTCTTCTTGATCAGGTGTGTAGGTGAGCGTGTAGTTCTTGCGTGCGGAGGTATAGTATATAATATTTTAAGTACGAATACAATCACAGAAGCCATATCTAACCTGAACCGTTGCCACTGGCGGAGGAAACTGTTCTGCTTGAATACATCTGTTTATACGGTGGAACTCACAATACATCCATTTATGGGAATGATACAAGATTTATATTTTGCACTTTTACCATAATTAAAGCATGTTATGACTTGAGATACTGATAATTTTCGTCGCGCAATTCGAAAGTTACACAAAAAGTGCATTTTAATAAGCTTTTTCGAATCTTTGGCTCGGTTTGACGCCTTGATATTTATTGGCAAGCATTGTAACAATGTGCAATGTATTATTTCATTTTTATAATAAATCTGTCCATAGGTAACCGAACTGTTACGAAACATATCTCATGCCCCATAAGGCTGCGTGTTTAAATAACATCAAATCGCCAAAATATCGGCAAAATGCAATTTATTCGCTTTTATCTAAAAATATCACTAATTATTTATAACACGTATGCAATGTTTCAAGCAAATCTGTCATCATCAGTAACCATCAATCCGAAAATTAGTTTTCAACATCTCTCCATTCCACTCTCCCCTCATCCATCCGCTTCATTCCTACATAATTATCTACTTTCACGTTCTTCATGATTTGCTTAATGTATAGGTACCATTCTTGGTCTTCCTCTATTCCAATATTGTTTTCACTAACCTTCAATGTCGCAAAATGTGTGCAATGCGTTTGTCCCCCCTTCTTTGCAGGGTGTTAATTATGCTTCTTTTCTCTCCAGATCTTCGTAGGACTGCTTTGTTAGTGATTCTCTCCGTCCATTTAATCTTCATCATTTTTCGGTAACACCACATCTCCATTGTTTCCAATCTCCTTTGCTCCACTGCTGTTATTTTCCAGGTTGTAAGAGCATGCTCAAAATATAAGTTTTAATAAAGTGATTCATAACTTCCAGGCCTGTGTTACCAGTTGTCAGCAGATTCCTCTTCTGGTAGAATTCCATCTTCGTTTGGGCTATTCTGCACACAATATCTTTCTTTATTCTTCCATCGCTGGTGATCCTACTTCCCAGATAACAAAATTCTTCCACTTGCGCGAGTTTTTGCTGTCCAAGTTCAACGGTGAATCTGTCTTCTTTATTTTTTCCACAAACCATAACCTTGGTTTTCTTAAGGAGGTTCCGCCGCGACTGTGTGAGTCAAAAAAATACTAAATTCCACATTTTTTATATTTTGTCAAAAAAATCCTGCTTTCACTGATTCAATGCGTTACTTATAGAAACCCAAAAGTAAGGTACAAAATATGCAGATTATTCCACGAATGTATTTTAAATGAGCACATTTTTCCAGCCATACGAGCCGACTGCAGCGCCATTTACTACGAATTACCGCATTTTGACTTCAATTACGGCATTAATTCTTCAATAACTAGAAAGATAAGGTGGTAAGATGCCTGTATTTTATTTTTATTCAATTTCTCTGGATTATTTCCTTCTTAGAGATAGTTTTCCACGAAAATGTCATTTGTATTTTATGGAAAAATACTATTTTTCCCCGTTTTTCTCTTATTACCCCATTGAACACCATGTAATTTCAAGTTCAATTATAGAATAAAATAGCGTGGAAAGGTGTTATTTTGTTGTTCATATCAGATAGAGGACAACGTTTTCTACAAGTAGACAGAATATGAATAAAATGACATTTAAGTCATTTTACGGTGGAACCACCTTAACATTGATCTTCGGGTTGTATTTCTTCTGAGTTTTGTCCTTAAAGTTCAGCATTCTCGTCAGATCTTCTTTCTTCTCAGCAAGAATTTCTATGTCATCAGCAAAGCGTAGAATGCTGATTTTTTCTCCATGAACTTGTATTCCTGTTTTTTTATTTTTCCTGTATTTCATTTATTGCTTTTTCAATGTATATGTGTATTAAAGATTCTTGGCGATGACGCGTATGCTTGTCCTACTCCTTTCCACACTTCTGCTTTCTCTGCATTTCAGCCACATTTAATCACTGCTATTCCTCATACAACCTGCGTTATGGTCTTTTATGTTATTAAATGACACTCCTATGCTCTTTAGTGTAGTCAGCATTCTGTTTCAGACCACATTTTCAAATGCGTTCTCTAGGTCGATGAAACAAATATGTGTTGGGTGGTCGTTTTGAATCGTCTTCTCTTTGATAACTCTCAGGGTTAAACAGATTTCCTCGTTACCCTACTTTTCCTGAAACCGAATTGACCTTCATTCCGAAACTTCCGTTTTCTGTTCCATCCTTCTGTACATAAGTCTGGTCAGAATTTTCTATGCATGTGCTGTAAGGCTAATTGTTCTGAAGTCTTAGAATCTCTCGGCTCTTTTCTTCTTAGGTATAGGTATTATTACATTCTTTTTTAAATTCCGTTGGCATTTCCACTTTTGGCACTGCATTTGGCACTTGAATAAATGTTACATATCAGTTTGTAGGTATAGCTTATTCATTCTCTTCTCCTCACTCTTGCATACTTATAGAACTCCGAGGGAATGTCATCAACTCCTGGCGCCTTTCTCTCACTCTCTCAAATCCTTTACTACAGCATCAAATTCTGATCTTAATATAGAGTATCCTTTCTCATCTTCATCTTAAGTGTAGAAAATCTGAACGTGGGGAAAAATCGCTCAAGCCACCTTAAGGTAGTTTGAACGACCTTGACCCTCTTCAGACCTACTTTCTTCGGGAGCTTGTGTTCTAGAATGCGTCATGCGTCAGAATTTCTGCAAGATGTAACTAAGGGCATTGAAATAGGTTCCGATTTTTTCCGGACAATTACTACAAACGCAAAAACTAAGGAAAGGCGAATCAATGACAACACGCAATGTCTCTAAGTCTTGAAAAATGAGGTAATCTCCCATGTCGTGTGTTGCTCATGGGGTCTAAAGAGGATAAATCAACCTAAGGACGTCTACTGCTTTCTTCGTAGAGTGTGTTGGTGAGCGCGCTGTTCATGCGTGCGGAGGTACATGCCTTAACTACATGAAGGAAAAAAATAAAGCACGGTCACTTTAAAACTCTGTGGTATTCCATCACTAAATTTAGATTTCACCTTCGATCGACAAATAAATCAACAAAAATAAAATTAAAATTCCGTGAAACTAATTGATGGAAGTGAAAATTGCCATAAAACTGATCATACGAGATGTGATCAAAAAATAACGGGAATTTTCGTTTTCCTTAAAGAATATTTATTTATTAATCAATATCAAATTTTTTCCCTTCAAATTAATCCCCCTTAGATATAATACACTTTTGCCAGCGGTTTTTCCAATCTTGGAAGCATTTCTGGAACTCACTTTTCGGTATAGAGTTCACCTCCTTCAGCGATTCTGTTTTTATCTCATCAATGGTGGCAAAACGTCGTCCTTTCATGGTTCTCTTCAGCCTCGGGAATAGAAAGAAGTCACAGGGGGGCATGTCCGGCGAATACGGTGGCTGAGGAAAAATAGCGCTTTGTGTTTTTATCAAAAAATCACGAATGAGCAGTGAGGTGTGAGCGGGAGCATTATCGTGGTACAATTTCCACGAATTGTTTTGCCACAATTCTGAGCGTTTTCGTCGGATTGCTTCACGCAAACGGCGCATAACGTCCTGGTAGTATTCCTTATTGACCGTGCAACCATGTGGCAGGAACTCGGAATTATTGAAAATCGGAATTATGAAGCCCGCGAAATTTAAATATTCCCGTTATTTCTTGTTCACACCTCGTATACTTATTCTCCCAGCAGTTTGACCTTTTTTCTTTGAATTAATCTTTCCTGAATCATGGAACTCACGGTTGTGAAATGAATGTAAAGTTTTCACTTGGGATTTCTGCCGAGTATTCTTTCACAAAGTTGGACCTGGTGAAAGTGTTCTGTTTGACCGTTTTTATATATATGTTTTTCTATTAAGAGACACTAATCCGAACACATGGTTATATCATAACCAGTCATGCAACTGTTTCAATTTTTAAACACTAGCCAAACCAATTATTTCATTATGCCGGTTTCTTAATAAATGCCCCCGTTATTCTATAATGTAGTGAATACTAACCTTGCCGTGGTCGTGTAATCAGTTATGTCTCAACGGTGAATTTAGCTGATTATCCTTGCATGTCCTGTAATGAAAAAAAAATTCCCCAGCATTATTCTTATTAACGACCCGTCGCGTCGTTAAAGAGATTGAGCTACTCCCTCTCCTGCCTACACACGTGAAGGAAATCAGTATTGCGTTTAGTTTTACGACTAAATATTGTATGTTGTCATACGTGTGGACCTAATTGATGCAACAGATTTTCAAGGTCATGTGACCGAGAGTATTTGCTCACTTCTCAATTTACGGCCATGCATGCTCTTGGAAAGCGAAGCGTCAAAGTGTGACTTAGTGCAAACCAACGAAATAATTAGGAAATCCTAATTCAAATCCCGGTCAATTCAAACGATTGGTTTTCTCCGTTAAAACTCACCCCCGAAAAATTCTGCTTCCGTGGCTCTGCTGAGCTAATAGATAATAGCTGTTGTACCATTCTAGTGTGTCTGAGGTTATATAATTTCTTGGATGATGGGAACTTCAAGGGGTAATATGCGGAACAATAAAGTGTATAGTTAGTTTGATGTGGTTGCGAAATGAAAAGGATTGATAAGAACATATTACCCTCTGGGTAAAGTGCTGGCGAGTAGCTTTATCAAATGCAAAAGTACGTCGATACTTCATAATGTGTTTTTTTCGTAGCAATGATGTAGGGCTGCAAAATAATTCACAACTTGGTAATATTTTGAGTATAATATATGTCGATATTCATGCTTAGTCAGAATATAAAGGAATTTTTCAGTCGTAGGTTGCATTCGACCTTATTGTTGTTCCTGGGTCTTTAACTTTTGTCAAAGAGAATGTTCATTGGAGAGAGGCTGTACCTCCACCTTTCTCCCCTTCACCCCAGTGTGTCTTAACGAGAGGGTGCCTCTGCAGAGTGTGAGCTGGGTATCTCTCTTTTCCCCACGCTGTGAGAAATTCCTACTCTGAATTTTTCATCCCCAACCTCAATATGCATTAATTATGCGAGATTTACGTTTTTTCCTGTTTTTTGCAGTGACCCTTTTGGATCTGACCTTTGACATTCACTCTGTGTGCCCAAGTACCTTGTACGAGACTGGAATCGCTTCTTGGCTTTCCGGAGCGCGCGATAGTAATAGGTGAGTAAACAACAAAATTTCAGACGATGGATTTTTCTAATTTTTAACAATAAGCTGTTGGTGCCATGGTTAGCCGTCCAACCCGAAGGTCGCGGGCTCTTCTAATCCCACCAATGGCTAGAGTACAACTATGCATAGTTGCTCTTCCACGTACGTAAATGACGGATTCGTGCTTACGTCTGGTGCGGGGTGAACGTTAAATTTTACTAAGCTGAATTTTTTTATGTCACTTTATTTTTTTGGGAAATCCGTTTGAGTGCATATGAATGTGCCAGGTATGTACGTGTCAAAGTCAAATGCGCCGCGGATAGTTCCGATTGAATGCGATTCAAGTTCCGGAATTTCCCGTCGAGAATAATTATCTTGTAGAAACGAGGCCTGAGAGTAAAAATATTAATTTAAGAGCATCGAAAACGAGCTTTTATATTATTTTCAGACATTTATGCACGAATGACCGTAGTGTGTAATGTTAAGCGGGCAGCGACAAATTTCTTTCTTTCTGAAAAACTGATGCGTTTGCATAAGTTAATGTCTCCTAAAGATGATGAGCTTCAGTTATTATTGATCTTCAAAGATTCGAAAAACATTGAATAAGAATACTCGTTATAAATGTAGTTACGATTTATGCTTGGAGACTTATCTGGCTTTGCTCTCTGAAAAACACTTCATTCGTTTAGCCTTCGATGTAAATATGAGGAAAATGATGACTTGGGTATGGTATTGTTGTGTTTACGACAAAAAACATATGTTCGCTTTATCCTAAGCTAGAAAAATGATAAATTTGCTGATGTCTTCTATGTTTGATTCCTTCCCATTAGAATTCTACTGAATGGAAGCCTTAATGTGAGCATTCTGTCTATAAATGCTTATCCTTTCGACCACGTGATGCATTAGGACTTATAAAAATTTCAACTTAATGCATCACATGAATGGGAGTTTAGCGTTGACGATTACAGCAGCCGAAGAGAAAGTATTGGAAGCATAGGGAATGTAGAACTAAAGATCAATGATGGCGATCAAATTAAGGGAGGGAATCGCCAATGATTGAGTACCTACTACTTAGTACGTGGAAAGATGCTTAATGAAAAGTCTGAGGAGTAGAAGAGAACTATGGTTGTGTTTACACATTCTGAGTTTTATCAGCCTCCTAAAACAGCGAATGAAAGTACAACGAATGTGAGTTATTAACGAGGGTGACCAAGGATAGAATCTTCATCGTAGGTATTCTTCCAAATAAAAGCCCATCGACAGTCCTAGCTACTATTTCTCCGACCAATTTTCTCCTGCGTATCCTCTGCAATATACTCATGGACCAAACGCTGCAGGACGTAAAAAAAGGGATTGTAAAATAATAAAGCGGTTAGCTGATAAGGATTGGATTGGAGGGCTACAGCAAACTAATCTGTGGATTGACGACTCCTGATGATGATGATGCATTTTATATCCGTCGAAAATCAATTTTTTTCTTTGAAACCTCGAGGGAGAACGGAGGTACCTATGCAAATTGTGAATATGTAGGTGATCTATTTTGAAATCAAAAAGCTTTCACTGATTTTTCCACCGTTATAGTCCGCTACTACTCGCTGTGGAACTTTGCTGGATTTCAACTATAGTTTTTCGAATTGGAAATGTAAATGAAATATTGAGTTAATGAATTGAAACCCACACTGTGATCGTTAATGTTCTCCTTTTTTATTATGTGTCGTGATAACTTCTCTGGTAGTGGGTCATCAATTTATCAGCGGTCATCTGTTACTGCTGCATCCCACCGGCATTAGGTTTTTTACGAGGATGACGCTCTCTTCTCTTACCTCTCTTAACCCTACATAACCATATACATGTCTTTGGCAAATTATCCTAGCAGTCCAATCAACCATTTAATTTGCTAATACTCCTGCGGGATCGCCGGTTTTTATCTCGAAGTCCATATTCCTAAGCAAGCAATCACATGTGGCTGGCAGCAAAATAATATAATATGCCCACTTTATCAGGAACTTTCGTGGTAAAGGTTTGGTATGCGGAAAAAGTGAGCAAAGTGATTCCCATTGTTGATGGAATGTGAGAATAAGAAGGGTATTACGTTAAAAAAACACTTATTTAAAAAAATGAATGTCAAAATAAGGGATTGAATTAGCGTAGAAATAGTCAATCAGAACCCATTCTTTGTAAATATTGTTAGAGTATCAATAGTGACACTCGCTTTCAAACTTTGATAACTTGAAATGCCCCAGGTGAGAAAAGATAGTCTGAGAAAACGTGCCTTCACTACACAAAATATACGGAACACCAACACCCGTTGGGATGACGTAGTCAAAGATGTAGACAAAGGTCTAATTGTAAGAGCTTTTTTTACCTATTGAACTTTTTACCTGAGGATGTTCGAATTATAAAATTTTAACTGCAAACCAGGTCTTTTATCGAAGTAAATCACTCTTTTGCAGTCCTTGGCCAATCTTTCAGCGAAAGTAAAAATCTCAAAGAAAGTATCGCATGACCATCAAAAGGTTGCTTTCTATGCTGTACTAAATCGCGGGAGTCCATATTTGCACATTTATCTAGCACCCAAGCCGAAGTATTTATGTATTTGCCCCCGGTTCGTAATGACTTGCACTAAGGTAACCACTGCATGTAATGTAATGTGTTTCGTTTGTGAGTTTAGTGACGTCACTATATGTGCAGAGTAACATGCGCGGGAGTCGGCGATAAACTGATTATAAACTTCCCCCTTTATTAGGGTTATAATATTCTGTTTTCCCAAAACCGGGACCATATCTAGTTTTAAAGGGACTAAACCCAGAACATATCTAGTTTTCAAGGGACTAAACCCGGGATAAAATCGGGACTTTCTTTAAAACATTTAGCTTACTGTATTCAATTATTTTATTCTTTAATTTCAATTACAATATCAAATACTATCGCCGCAAAAAAGGTAGAACGCTGAACTTTAAGCATTTGTATGATATTCAACCGGAGCTCCATAGAGTCGTGTAATATGTCGTTTTACTCCTTGTTTATTTGGCTATAAAATACATTCATTGAAAAGTGTTTAAATGTAAACGTTTAGCTTCTACGGTCGAAAGAGTGAAGAAAAACACGAGAAAAACTAGAAGAACGGCGAAACGGTCGCCTTCTTCATCTCGTCACGGCCAAAATATTTGATTGGTGCATTTAATTGTTTTTTTACGAAGAGGGCGACATCTCCGAATTACAAATTTTTTTTAAAATTAAATTTTACCCATCCTTTGATTTTTATAGTGGCCGATAGCTATATTTCAATTTCCGAGATGTAGAGAGGTATATCAATATCGAAGTTACGTACTTATGCTTTTTTGTACATAGCTCTCGACGGACGTCATACCAGAGATTTGAGGCACGCGCGGCCAGGAGTTTCATCATTACCAACTGCGCAAAATGGTAGTCTGCATTGCCGCGGGGTGATTTTCTTCTTTGTTGTTTATTTTAAGTAAGAGGAAGAATATCAACATTACCTCACATGAAAAGTTTTTCAATATTTTTATCATTAAGCATACATAACTTCGATATTGATATACTTTTCTGAATCTCGGAAATTGAAATATAGCAACCGGCTATTTAAAAAATCAAAGAATGAGTAAAATTTAATTTTAAAAAATATTTGTAATGCGGAGATGTCCTTCTCTTCGTAAAAAAATAATTAAGTGCACCAATCAAATATTTTGGCCGTGACGTGATGAAGAAGACGACCGTTTCACCGTTCTTCTAGTTTTTCGCGTGTTTTTCTTCACTCTTTCGACCGTAGAAGCTAAACGTTTACATTTAAACACTTTTAAATGCATGCATTTTGTAGACAAATAAACAAGGAGTAAGACGATATATTGCACGACTCTATGGAGCTCCGGCGGAATTTCATACAAATACTTACAGTTCAGCGTTCTACCTTTTTTGCGCCGATAGTAGTTACCTGCAGCAAAGGCTGAAGTACCGAGTACCAAACTCTGAACAAGTTCGAATCGTGTTACTATTTGGGTGGCTGAATCCCTCTTGGGCCCCACCAAGTAACTACTCTCGGCCCCCTGGGAAAAAATGAAAGATAGCGCTGCTCATTTCGGGTTCTATTACATGGGTCCTTCAAGCAAGTGATAAACACTCAATAGTCACTCAAGAGTCTTGTAGGATGCGTGATACAGTTTCTTACAATTCTTTCGTTTTACGCATTCCTCGCCGTAGATATTTCTTTGCGCATTTCTCCGTGAAGTGGGCCTCGGCCTTGGCGAAGATATGTCTGTCTATATTTACACAATACCCTGCAATTCTCCTCAAGGGTGTGTGGCAGGGGGTGAGTTATCTCCAACATGCACTACACTATACCCAAAATAAGATAGTGAAACAATGACTTGTAGTGCATTGGAAAAAAACCTGATAAAACTTGTCAGGTGGTGAGATTTCATCAATATGCTCTACACTCTAAGTATACTTCCAATATTATAGAAACTATTTGTATTAATGTGTTGTTGCAAGTACATAAATGCACAGAGATACAATAATTCTACAGGAAATATGCAATACGTGCTGTTAGTACTACGTAGCAGATTAAGAAACAAGCATTAGGTAGCAAATCAACTAATTAGCTTCACTATCTATCGACATACATTGTTAAACGTCTTAATGGCAGCTATTATAGACTATCATCGTTCGCGAAAAAATGACATTTTAAACCTTTCCGCTCTGAAGTCTATTTCCCTAATGGTGATTTATCACGAATTTTGCTTTTTACCTTATCGTGCAGTGGACCATGGCTAATGATCATTTGCAAATCGTCTCTTAAAGATTTAAAAACTTGCCAGAGATATAGGATTCTAAATTTGAATGGACGGGCAACCTACCCATAACGACCGTGGCGTCATTTCATCCTTCGCTTCTTCCCCCTTCTTCCCGATACATTCTAAAAGATGGCTAAAAAGGCTTTTGTGGAGATGTCCACTTCTACCGGAAACGCAATAGTATAAAGATTCAGAATATACTTTGAAAAAATATCCGTCTTCACTGGGAATTAAACTATAGGCCTGTTGATCGATCGATGGAATGACGTCAGAGATCGTTTTGCGGAAACAGAAAAAAATGCAACTTTATACGGTTAGTTATTTGGTTATTAGGTCTTAATGTGTCGAAGCAACTCCGCAAATCTATGTGAAAACCTTTGCAAATTTGATTTCAACGGTAATATTCAAGAAGCATTCGAATGATAATCCCCCTTTGTCAGCCGGGGAAAATTAGCCAACAGGTTGGGACACCGGGACAAACCCTTCAAACCGGGACAGTCCCGACCAAACCGGGACGTACTCACTGTAAATTCTACCCAATTAGGCACTCGTTTTGAGGTTTATCGCACGTGAGGGTTACGACGTCCGCGCACACATAAGAGGAGGGAGGGTGGGGGAATCCAAAACGAGTTTCGAGGAGTTTGGGAATGAAGGCCGGAAGTGACCCGTCGTCGTCATGGGAACGGCGAGTGGGTTGTTTTGGGTCAGTTAAGTTAATCCGAGGGAGTAGGCATATACGCGGAGCTATGCGAGTCAGCTGGGCGTATCACATACTCTTGGCTATCCGGATGAGCAGCTTCTCCAAAACTGACATTTTTAGGGAACGCTCTGCCCGAGTCTTCTTTCTTCGCATTCGAAAATGGACGCTAATCTCTTTGGTTAGAGAATTAAGGTCTCTTGGGCATCGAGCGCAGATTAGCTCAAGCCCCAAAAAGGCGTTTAAGAAAGAAAATAAAAATACACGCATACCCATCATGTCATTCCCTTTTCTGGGTAGGCCAACTTAGTTATTGCTGTTAGGCTTAGGAAACTGACTCCCTTTGAATAATTTATTCGATAATAACCTATCTTTGTGTATGTCTTTTGCTTCTCTTACACTCAAAGAATGATTAATTCACGCTCTCGTATTCTTAAGACTGATAAGATTCTTCCTCATAAGAGTCTCTTCCACCACATTCTCCTATGACTATTGCGGTCTACCTCTTCTTCCCTCACTATTCACTCTACTAGCATACATATTTTTCGTTATTCGACTCCCATACATTCTCTCAAAGAGGCCAAACCAACGAAGCACACGCCTTTCATGTACAATATATCCACTACTGGAGCAACCAACCCACGTTCTTTCATGACCCACTCATTCCGAACTTATTCATTATTCTACTTTTTCCGCTAACTTTTCTCAGGGGGGTTATTTTGTAATCCCACCTTTTTAATGACTCTTTGCGGGAAGGCGGGAGATCCGTTTCGCTCTTTTAATGATCGGCTCACGACCGGCTAAGGTCTGATGGTGGCGCCATTTCACGTTCCTAACGACAGATGAGATAGAACTAATGAAAGGCGGAGACAAATGAAACGGATCAATAGTCAAAAGATACGGATCAAGAGTGGAAAGAGCGGATGAATCAAATAAATAGACCGGCAGTTCACCATTTGAGAGCCGAAGATGGTCACGCTGCCTGGGTGGCGGATTTGAACTGCGAAAAATGACGTAATTTTCCACATTTTATGACGTATTCTCACTTAAGTGAAATTACAAATAACCCCCCAGGTATCCCATTCCCACTGCATTTAGTCTACTCTTGTGCGTTATGCTTATCCTGATATACCTAGGTTTCGCTGCCATATAATCGAAAAGGAGCGGCGAAAGGGCAAAACTTTTGTGCTCTGCAACTTTCGCTATCCTAGACAAACCCTCATTCATCGATATACACCTCAAATGGAAAATAAAAATTATTTTGAAATATGGAGATATGATATTGCCCAGCTATGTGAGAGACATTCTGGTATCATCAGCTATAGGGACGCCCAAGAGAAAGAGTTACCATGATTGCCCAAGCAAAATTACTAAGTAAAACTATGTGTCAACATCGTGTAATTACAGAAATCATAAAAATCATTCCATTTCTTGGAGAGTATTACGTAGGTGAAACTTTTAAATGTAAGACCTACATTGCACATCTAGATTTTATTTAGCCTTTCAGCTTAGTCTATTGTCAAGGACCTAATTTTAAACGTTTTTACCTTTTAAAGAGCGTCCTTGATAATTTGAAAAACTGTGAAAACAAAATTTGGGTGAGAAACAAATCAAATGACCCACCGCGACCATATGTGAATGTGCTTAAGTACGGCCAGTAAAGGCTTTTAGGCGAAATGACAGCTACTCTGTTCAGAGGAAATCTTAATCTAAATACTACCCAGCGAGCCGCCACAGGAACGCGTGGCAGCGGTTGTCGTGAAAAAGGAGGGAATGGGAAAAAGGCGTTGGAAGTGGGAAAGTACGAAAGTCAATTGTATGTAAACGGAGTGTCTTAGTGTCTTGCTCTGTTTTTGATACTTCCATTAATTATGCGCTGGATGAAGGAGTTTTTGTGCCTACCTCTCCTGCAATTCATCCCTCTTGCATTCCCGCTTGTCTCAATTCTAGAGATACAGTGCGGGGTTAAAATTATAACCTTTTTGTCACCTCGCGAGATCTGAAGTATGATTATCAGTGAGGGTGGAATACGTATGAAGATTTTTGTGATGTGTTACGCTTTACGGATGGGAGACATGGACCATAGAAAAAAAACAATTCAGAAGATAATAGAAGTCTTTGTTACCTGGAGCTGGAAGTGGAAGCTGAAGGTTAAATGGACGGATTAAATGATAACGTAGAAGTATATAGAGCGATGGAGAGGAGAACATATGTGGCAGGCTTTGAGGTAGAGAAAATCCGGATGCTATGAAGTCGTCAGGAGTATGATAGAAAGAAAAGTCCCGTGAGGAAGACAGGTATCAATATATCAGCCACATAAAATGGGACTTGAAACTGAAGAACTATCATTGTATAAAGTAATTGCCGTAGGGAAGGGGAGAGTGGAGGGCTGTCGTCTATCAGTCTTAGGACTGAATGGCTTGTGGTGGATGGGATGGAAATGTGCATCCCGATTCTGGGTAATCTAGCGCAGTGGTTCTCAACTTTTTTCGCTCAATTCCTTCTTTTCACCATAGTTCAGAATTTTATTCTTCGTTCCCAATTAGTCTTAACTCAAAAGATGCATAATCAAGACTACGCATGTTTTAGAATCGATTTTAAAAAGTGGCATTCAGTAGATATTACTTAATTATTTTTCTTCTTCTTTCAAGAGTCTATAAATAGGTCTTATTATTATTAGTTATAGGTCTATTAATTTGTAAATAATTTATTTCTCTTTACTGACGATTCGCATTTTTATGCGTGCTTCCTCAGGAGAAGAAGCATGCTTAATTCAGAAGGAACTCTCTCTCTCTGAGCCCTGAAGAAGCATGTATAAAAATGCGACACGTCGGTAAATAGAAATAAATAATTTATAAATAATTTATAAATTAATACACCTTTATCTTCTGAAAGAAAAAAAGTACATGAAGTCATGAAGAGGAATCGTAGAGATATTATTGAATAGGTACCACAGAATAAATTAAAGCAAACTACAATTTAAAGTTTCATCCCCATCGTGTACCATTTGAGTTGCAGTATTAACTTAAGATTCTCGGCAAAGGTCGGAAATCCATTGCTTCCTTAACAAAAATCGGATCATAATTTGAGTCAGACAAGGGAAAAGGTTGACATTAGATGACATTGGCGTCCGTACTTTCCTACTTTCTCGCTGAAGAGGTCTTGCTTTTGCCTTGCCTATATTTATGATGGACGTTTAGGACTCTTATAATCCTTTACTTGTCAGCTTTCACGAAGACCGAATCACGCTTTACTGAGGACATGAATATATAATTCCGCTAGTAGTTGGCTGGCTTGCGCGGGACTCACGTAGTATACAGACTGACCCCACTGCAGTTCATCCTGGATGGAGTAAGTTTTTACTGTGGTAGCGAAACGTGGTAGAAGTTGCGCGCAAGATCCTTTTTCAGTGGAAGGGTACATTACTATCAAACTAGCTCTGCGCGGGGGAGTAAAGCACTCTCCGCACACGACTGCCAGGGTTCTCAAGGCCGCGAACCCTCTTTGTTAACTTCAAAATGCTGAATCCTCTCTTCACATAATCAAAAATTCTCTCAATTTCTCCTAATCTAATTGCTTAGAAGCTCCTGTCCGATAGATGGCGATTTCTGTCTGCGTATTTTGATACAGCTTTGTTTGGGTCACAATTATTGTCGTTTTTCGCACTTCTGACTTTTTACCGCCCTCTCAGATTAAGATCAGTTATGTTGGCAGCGTTGCCTACCATGTAGTGTCCTTTCCCCTTCGTTCCTTCGCCAACACCTTCCACAGTTCCACCCCTTGTTGTAACGCTTCGCGCGGTTGAATGCCATTAAGTTTCACTACCACTCTTAAGGGCAACAGGATACTGTAAGTGTTGAGAATTATGAGTTAACGGGTCAGATGATATCAAACCTAAGTGGAACTAAAAATGTAGGAGAATTTATTAATTGGAAAAAAGGAATACTACGAGTGGGAATGGGTGAAATTATTTTGGTGAACTCAGCGTTCGAAAAGGTCTTGTTTAGCTAAAATGCCCCAACGATATTACCTCCAGTTGAATACTCCGGGACTTTTCAGGCTTTTCATTATTCAGGGGCTTTATTCAGTAAGAACTCGACACTGTCGTACCTCGGTGGATGTGGCATCACAGCCCCCGAGAAATTTCAACTTTTGAATGGCCCAATTTGAAATTTTTAAGGCTTTGACATCAAAATTTCGATACTGCCGAAGCCCGAAGATATCGAAGCCATACCGTATAGGGCACCAGGAAAGTATCGAAAGTGACGACATTTTGACTTCACTATCTTGAAAAATTAAAACTGCTATTTAAAAGTCGAGATATGCAAACGCTGTGACGTCACTTCCACGCCGTTGCCTAAGAGTCCTTCCTGAATGAAGACCCCGAATAAAAGTAAGTTCCAATCCCATTTCCAATGACTGAGTTTGGATGACTCTCCACAAGCATATCAACCAAGGTTCATAGAGCCTTCTTCCTCCGGTTATCGAACTCTTTGCCTTCTACTTCGGAAGCCTATCACCTTTGGCTGCGCTAGGACATTACAGTCGTATCTTTCAGATCCACTCTTTCCTCTACATCTGCATAATACCCTGCAAGTCACCTCAAGGGTATGTGGCAGGGGGCGAGTTTTCAACAACATGCACTACACCATATCCTACTTAAGTTAATTAAACTAACACTTTTTATGCATGAGCATTAATCTGCAAAAACTAATGATAATTACAAGTAATGTCAGGAGATGAAATTGTCCAACCAACCATTTTCACCAATATGCACAATACTGTAGGTACAGCTCGTTTGAAAGCTCGTGGCCCGTGCGCACAAACCCTTTTTTGACCTGGACGAGTCTATTTTCGTGAACGACGCTCGCTGGGGGTTTTGGGAGAAAGTGACCATTCGCCCTCGGGACACCATTCAGATCGCTTGCTTTCGCTGCCAACCTCACTGCTTCTGCCGTTTCCTTCTTCTTAGTCATTTCAATTTTTCGTTTCAGTTTTATATTTTTATGATTAGGATAGCATTAGTTCTTGAATAGTATAGAGTTGTGTTTGTTCTTTTAAATTTATTCATTTTCATTTTAGGCTAACGCTTCATATTTTTCACAGTATTTTTTCCTATTTTTTAACTTGTGCTTACATTATTTCAGTAGTTTCTTCAATTAGTAATTTCAATTTTCTCATAAATTTTTCGTAGGTTAGCTTTTCATATTTTGTCAATAGTTCAAGTTAGGAATAAGTTAGGGGTAGTATTAACTTTATGTTCTTGCTCTCGTTAAGTAGTATTTTAGTGGTTATATTTTTTGAGTTACCGTATCATTTCACCTTAAATTAGTTTTTTATATCTTTTGTTGCATAAATATTAGTAAGGGTTAACTTAGGAATTAGTATATTTTACATAGATAGTTTTTAGCTAGGTATAACTGAGTATGGATTTCGCGTCCAAGGTGGGGGGTGGGAGGGTACTGCAGTCAGGAGAACAGTGCGCAGTCCAACCGGAAACTGGGAGAGTGATACGTAAATGAACATACAAACATGCAGAGCAATGCTATAGACACATCTAGTGGTTAATATTACTGATACTGTTAATTTATGAATACTACGAGATGCTACTTCATGCAAAGAATAAAATAAAATAATGCCGGACAAATCGACCGGTGTGAAGAGTTAGCAATGATGTGGTGTTATTGAAATTCTACTCTACCTATTGAGGGTGGGAGTTGCATATGATTGATCTATCGCAACTATTATGATCCCTTATTGAACGTGGGAAAAATTACATTTTGAATCTATCGGTTCGGCAGTCAATTTCCTTTATTTTATCCCTGTGAGCGCTTCTACTGTAGTACGTTGGCTCTAGCAGTATATGTTGAACCTCCGGCAAAAACCTGTCTGCTCTGAACTTGCGCAAAAGATTTAACCTGTATTTCTCTCTTCGATCAGTTGGAGATTATCACTCCAATTCCTTCAACAATTCAGTAACACTGCTAAGTTTATCGTAACAACTTTTCACAAATCTTGCTGCTCTCCGGTGTATTCGATCTATTTCAGAGATTATTCCTACTTCGTAACGGTCCAATATGCTAGCGGCATACTCCAAGTGAGATCTCACGAGTGAAAAATAACATCGCTCTTTAACCTTCTCGTCGCATTTTCCTAATATTCTTTTGATTAATCCCAATTTGCAACTAGCCTGTCCGCAGATTTCCCAGACGTGTTTCCCCCAAGACAGGTCCTGAGTAAGGTTCACCACTAAGTATGTGAGCACAGACGTCACGCCTAAGTATGTAACTGACTCTACATTTGATAAGTCTGTTTGATTAATTGTGTACGTATCGTTGACCGAGTTATTCTTTTTCCAAAAATTCATAACAACGCACTTTCTAAAATTCAATTCTAACTGCCAAGTATTGCACCATTCATTTATAGCATCATGGTCTTTTTGTAACGCAATCTTGTCAGACTCATTGCCTAGATCCCTGTACAACACTGCGTCATCTGCGAAGAGGCGAATTTTGCTCGTAACAACAGTAGTGATGTCATTAATATACAAAAGGAACAATAAGGGACCGATGGCACTTCCCTGAGGTACACCTGATGTAACTTTCACTACATCTGAACCAAAAATAAACATATGGGGGATAATGAAAAATTGGGTGGCACTAAATGACACTACTTTTAATTTGGAAGACGTGATGCGTTTGGTGGAGAAAAAGTGTGAGGATATTGGACGAGAAGAGTGGGGAAAGGTCAGTGAGAAGGTGAAGGCGGTAGAAACTTGTTATATAACAAATGAAATGGTGTTAGATGAGGGGGAAAATGAACTCATAATCAACCTATTAAGTGATTCGGAGGAAAGTAGTGGATGTGATAGTGATTATGTATCGTGAAATATTAAATGTTACCAAAGTTGTAGAAACTATCCGTATACCTTTTAATAGAGTAAAATATAATAGAGTTTATTACATTTTTACCACCAAAACGTCATTTGCGCCGCGAAATCGATAATAACAAGACAATTTACGTAAATAATTAACATGGCGTCGTTGTTACGTTACAGCCTGTATTTCGCAACTATATAGATTCAGAGAGATGTGAGAGTTATGCAGGAAGTATGCGAGACGTGCTTTTAGTACTAGGAAGCGGATTAAGAAATAAGCATGAGGTAGCATATCAACTAATTAGCTAACTCTAATTATCGACAGAACTTATTGTTAAGGACGTTCGGCGGTTTCACTCAACTTAAAGGAATTCGAAGAAACTTGATGGAAGCATTAACTATGTTTTCCTAAAGCTACCTGATTTTTTTCAAAATTATTTACCGGAGATTTCTTAGGATATTTGATGCAAAAGTGGGTATGAAATTACATGGGTTCGTATGGGAACGCGAGGTGCGACTAGCTTTATTCATCGAAAAGAACTTTTTCTAGTTAAGAATAAGAAAAACAAAAATAATTGAAATCATCGATAGAATAATGTATGAAAATCATTTGATATACTTTATTTTTCTTATTTTTATTTTTCTTATTCTTATCTAGAAAAAGGTTCTTTTTGATGAATTAAGCTACTCGTACCTTGTGTTTCCATAAGAACCTATGTAATTTTTTTGTCCACTTCTCGATCAAATATCTTAAGTAATCTGCGGTAAATAATTCTGAAAAAATCAGGTAGATTTAAAACAACATAAGTAATGCTTCCAGCAAGTTTCGTCGAATTCTCTTAAGTTGGGTGAAACCACCGAACCTCCTTAAGTCTCCGTGGCAGCTATAATAATCTACATCATCTACATACTACCCCGCAAGCCGCCTCAATAGCCGTGTGGCGGGGGGTGTTAGGACACCAGCCGTTTACATATAAAAAGGAAACGCTCTAATGAAATTACGCGTAGCATTTATTAAAGTCCCTTATTATTCGGGGGAAAAACGAATTCCCATACCTATCCGTTCGGCAAAATATCTCTCTTAATTTATCGTTTCTGTCGGACCTGGAAATATTGTGGGGTTCTAATATGATGTTCTCCACGTCGCTCTTAAAGATATCTATTCTCAATTGCTCAAGTAATCTAAGCCTAGCGCGCAGCCTCCGAGTCTCTAGCGGCTCCCAACCTAATTCGTTTAACATCTGTGTAACACTGTCCGTACGCCCGTAGCAGTTGCTGACGAATCGCGCAGCTTTCCTTTGTATTTTATTTAGTTCCCGGATTAAGTCTTTCTGCACTGGATCCCATATGCTCGCTGCATATTCAAGGTGTGGCCGGACGAGTGCGAAATAGCACCTCTCTTTTACTTTTTCATCCGAAAATCTTCCCACAATACGCTTGACGAATCCTAGCTTCTTCAGAGCTCTGCCACTAATATTTCTTATATGTGTTCCCCACGATAGGTCCGAAGTTATCGTAACTCCTAGATACTTCACTTCATCTGTCGCCTTTATGTTAACACCATCCAAAGCATATACATGGGGATATACTGGATCGCTCAGAAAGTCGCGTATCCAGTTTACTACTGTTTCGTTTAGCCCGCATGACTGTAATTTGTATAAAAGTTTGTTGTGAGGTACCGTGTCAAAAGCTTTCTTAAAATCTAGAAATAATGCATCCAGTTGTCTTTTCGATTCACCAGATTTGAGAACGTCATGAAGAAAGAGCGCGAGCTGTGTTTCACATGATCTACCTTTACGGAAGCCGTGCTGAGAGCCATGGAGGAAGTTACTACTGTCCAGGAACGTCACGATATTGCTAACGACGATATGTTCGAGTATCTTGCCTATAATCGACGTTAATGGAATTGGTCGATAGTTCCCTGGGTCGTGTCTGTTTCCCTTTTTGAATATTGGTGTAAAATTTGCAATTTTCCAGTCTATTGGTATCTTTCCTTCAGACAATGACTTCTTGAATATTATGTCTAAGAACGGTGCGATCTGTGGCGCTAACTCCTTGAGGACACGCGCGGGTGTTCCCTCCGGACCCGGAGATTTACTATTTTTTATCGACTGCAGCTGTTTTGTAATCCCATCGCGTTGAATAGTGATTTCTTTCATCGGTTCCTCAGTGAATGAAATGTCAAAATTACATGCAGTATCGTCTGTAGTGTATACACTTTCGAAGTGGGAATTTAAAGTGTTAGCTTGGTCAATATTTTCGGTGACAAGTTTCTCTAATCGTTCGCGGAAAAAAATATTATATTTTAAACTTTTTGGTGGATGAGAATATTCCGTGGTCCTAGTCCGCTTTCCAATTCAGGTATACACCCTTAGTATATACGATGCACCAAATTTAGTTCGAGCCTGGTCCATACATGCGGAGTGGAACGGACAAGTAAGTTTTTCTCATTCTATAGCCCGTATACCTGCCCTTTCGCGGTCGTGAAGTTGGTCCAAAGGTTGAAATAGTGACGTCACTCCCTGAATTTGGGTAATATTAAGTATGGGTAGTACGCTTTAGCACTGGTTTGGAGCACGGCCTCAATTTATCTCCTTTTTAATGAGGAGACCTGCCGGATCCCACCCTGGGAGGATACATAAATAGAAATATCTAAATCTAAAAGTGAACCCTCCCATCTCCTTCCTGTCCCTGTAATATCCCTTGCGCCGTGTGCTCACTTCCTCTCACTTACTTCCTCATTTCCACCTGTCTTTCTCTCCTCTCTTTTCCCTTGCCTTTTGTTTCCATCTTCATTTCCTTGGTCCGTGATTCCTCCCCCGTGTCGTTCTTTGCTTGCTTCATTAAAGTTCCCCTGCTCGCGCCCCCTTTTTTGTTCCGTTCCACAAGCTAATAATTTGCGTCTTCACATGGTATCCCCAGCTTTACCTCTTTAATGGCTCTTTTTATTGCTGATAAAAATCAGGAAAAAAGCTGTAATTACTCTTGATCCGAATCTGTTGACGGTAGTCGTGAAAAATAATCCGTAATAAAGATGCAGAGTTCTCATGTTCCGACCGGACGATGGTCTTGAACTGCACCGAAGCGTCGCGACGTGTCCATGGAAGACCACGTCATCGAAACGTCGCGCCGCGTCGGTGCGGTTCAGCAATAGGTATCATCCGGTTGGAAATCCGAGAACCCTACATTAGATGGATTGATCTTCACTTTTTTTCGAATTTCCAATCGCCTGAGGGCGGGGAAGTTGCCTTTTGGGGTGTTAGTGTGTCATGCTGGGGTGTCATGCCAAATTTCAGCCAAATAAAAAGATGCCCTTGTGAAAGCTTCCGCGGAGTATTTCATTAGAAAGATGTGTTCTTTCGGGTATTCTACCGCGAACGTTCCTATTTTTGGGACAACAGTTTCGCCGGCGTTGCAGTCGGCTAAACTGTCGTCCCAAAAACTGTTCGCGGAAGATTACCCGAAATACCATATCTTTCTAATGCCCTACCCTACCTACATGCGATTAAATGTTGAAGATTTGCCTAAAATCAGAAGGAATCTGAAAATATATTCTTCGATAATACTAATAATTGGTTGCGTTAAAATTGTATCATCTTGAGATCATTTTAGAGTCTACATCTTAAGCATTTGCCTGGAAAACTTGAGATCTCTATATTAGCCTCCATCTCTTTCTTGGTGTTACATTCGTATTTTGTTTTCGTTTGGATGTTTGTAATTTCAGGTCCTCTCCCTCTCCTATTCCCTCCCAGATGTAATCCTCAATTTCCATTTTCCTTATGAACTATTTTTATGAGAAAGACCCGCAGTATACGAAATGTTACTCATCGCAGCCTTATCTCAAGGAAATGACTCTTGAGTGTGCTAAGATAACCGTTCGCTTCGGATGGATGCCGTTGATTAGAAGAACCTGAGAAACGTATGTCGTTATTGTAGGATGGCTATTATGAGCGGTAAATGACTCATGAAAGATAAGTAATTTGATTTTCCGGTAATGGAAGAGTAGGTAATATGGTTACAATATTTGTAAAACTAAAGGGAATAATATGGAATGCAAAGGATGCTCCGTTGGTTTGACCTTCTTGAGAGAATAGATGAGTGTTGAATAATGGATCAGACATAGGATAGAAGAGTGAATGAATGGTGCGAGAAAAAGTGGTCGACTGGGAAAGCCAAATTTGAATATGGTGCAATTGATGAATAGTAGGAGTGTAAGGGAAATGATAAGTCGAGTGTATGTGGAGAATCTGGTATGTGTGGTGCCTGGAGTACTGGCTTCTCATCCTGAGGACCAGGGTTCAAATGTATGTGGTGGCAGAGATTTTTTTTCAATCCAATCCTGATACTTTTTGTAGAGCAATGTCATGTGTGATACTCCGTCCTTCGTATGGGGAGTTAAACTGAGTTTCCGTTGAAAGCCGGCTAATTCCGAGCCCAGGTTTATCTCAACCTTTCCTACGTTCCCTAAGTAATCCTCACTAGCCCTAATTTCCTAAAATGACGCAAATAATTTCAGTTGTCTCAATCATCAAATCGTAATTTTATAAAATTGGCTAAAATGTTAAAAAATTAAATTGCATAATCCAAACCAAAATTAAATAAGGTAGGAAAACTTGTTATCATACATAATAGAATATATTGAGTGTATTAATATCAGTCAGGATGCCTTTTTGTACGCGCCAAAATTCAGGATACCCTTTTTCAGGACGTATGGCAACCCTAAATCGTTAGCATTTGAAGCGGTCAACGAATGTGGCAGAGGTGCTTGAAGGATGCATGAGTAGAAAAGTTAGGAATGACTAAGTGAATTAGAGTTAATAAGGTATGCTATGAGAACGTAGTAACTTGTGCGTATTCGAACCTCCGATCATGAATGTATGACTAACTTTTGTCACTTCCCGCATAAAAAAGGTATTATTCTTCAGCAAAGCAGGTGTACTCTTCACTTAAGGAGACAGAAGAGATGGTAATTTTCCGGCTCGTTGAAGCTCGGCCTAGATTTGTAGGACGGCGATTCGCGGGTTTCTTAATGCGCTGTCTTTGTAATTCCATAATTATTCATATTATAGTAACATGCTTATACTTTACTATAAATTCAAAAATATGCTCTGCAGTGTTAATTACTGAATATTTCAAATTTATCACAAAATATTTGTTCTATCTCATTTTCTGCACTAATAATTTTTTAGGTAAAAAAAATTTAAACAAACGCAAACATTTTATCAAATCAAGATTTGCTTAAGAGGACAGGTGGTCTAACAAGGAATACTAATTCAATGGGTTAATATCTCCTCGGGGACGAGAGCAGAAGGTAGAAAAGGGTGCGGAATCATCCTTTCTCCGGCGTGAATGAAAACGGAAATACTTCAACAGCAGTAAGGCGGAGTTCCCCTAACAATTCTCTTTTAAACACCACGGCTCCCAAGTCACCCGCGAAGTTTATGAAACATTTTCTCGGTATTTCGACGGGTGTATGTGGGGCTGAATGTTTTCGTGCTCGTGCTGTTTATGTTTTACCTCCATGTTTTTTTTTTGTTTTTGCGTTTGCATCAGTTGCGGGAAGCGGAGAGAGACATGCATTATTCCGCCGTCTCGAAGGCGCTCTCGAGCCAATTGATAAAACGAGGCCGAGGCGGACGTGTTCACACCTGCCCCTTCTCTCTCTCTCTCACGTACTCATAGTCTTGGCGTCTTTCAATCCTTCGCAGCAGCTTGTCGATTCATGAAGGTGATCCGACGACTTGGGCCATTTTGCGCTGCGGAACTGCAATCTGTACTACTTCGGCCATTTAAAACGCGATTAGCCCTTAAAAATCCGTGTGTAATGAACAGTTGCAGAAATATATAAATGTAAATAAAATAATATAATAATAAATCAGTAAAATGAAATTTCAGAGTGTAAATAGTGAATACCTGGTCCATTTTGCACTGCACGACTCCAATCTGTATGACTTGGGCCATTTTTAACGCATTTAGCCCTCAAAAATAGGTGTGTAGTTAACAATTACAGATATAGAAATGAGTAAAATCTTCAGAGAGTAAATCTTTAATACTAGGGCCGTTTTGCACTATACGACTACATTTTGTTCGACTTTGATCATTTTTAATGCATTTAGACCTTACAAATAGGTGTGTTGTTTACAATAACAGAAATATAAATCAATAAAATTAAACTTCTGAGTGCAGTAGAGAAAACGGTTTCAGGTTTTATTTTTTTAAGATTATCCATCACGGAGGAAACCGAACTAACTTGTTGACACTGATAATGATTTTTTATTAAAATGACCCTGATTTAGACGCTTATGTCATTTTCATGACCTGAATATAAGATGAAGTGTCGAAACCCGGGTCGTTTTAATAAAAAGCATGAGAGGAGTTCACCAAATTATTTTCATTTCCACCGTTCACAGTGTAAATCTAAAAAAACATTCTGCATTATGATGTTAGTTCTTTCATTCATTCATTAGTCGTTCAATTCTAAATTTTTTTACTTCAGCCATCCATTCTAATCTGTCCCATGCTAATTCTGCCATGTACTTTTAGTTCTTCGGTTTTATATCCTGTTTTCCCTGGCCTATGTATTTGTCCCTCTGTCTTCCCCGTAGGGCTTTACCTTCTATTATGTTCCTTAAGAATTCATTGCTTCTCAAAGTATGGCCTACCCAGCTGTACTTCATCTTCCTGATGGTGTTCCACATGGCGCTCTCCGCTTCTATTCATCTGAATCCGTCTCCAACACAAAGTTTTGAAAGCTTCTACTCTTATATGTTCCAGCATTACAATAATCTATGTCTCTGAGCCATATTGCACAATACTCCATCCGAATGTTTACAGGTACTGCTTCAGTTATAGCCAGTGACGTAACATCGGAGTGGGGTGGTACATAGTCCTGCCCCCCCCCCCATAAAGTGTGACGCAGGGCGCCAAAATGTATCAAGAATGGGGTGCAGACGGCGCTCTCATTCAATACGACGCCCCTAAGAGACGGCACTTCGGCTCTAGTGTAACTGAAAACTGAATCGGAAAGCCTAAATTCCGAGTTTGTAAACAGCAGGTTTTAGAATTTTAGAAGGGTGGTTTTAAAGCTTGAAAGCATTAGTATGAAGGGAGTGAGGTGCCATACGGCCGTAAGGGAGCCAAAATGCGCAACGTTGTCCCCTCCCCTCCCAAAAAAAACCTAAATCCGCAACGTTGTTACACCTCTGATAATTGCCCTCTGGCTACTTCACTGTGGCATTCTCTCCTCTTGAAATCAATATGGTATCATTAAACATAATAAAACAACTTTATTCATTATTATAAGCACCCGAATAGGGAGGATTATGATGGGTCATCTCCTTTTTCCTCTCCCACCTTTAGACGACTCTTCTTCGCAAGATCTTTCTCTTAATTTCAGCACACTCCCTACCTATCTTTAGCCTGCCCAACATGTGAATCCCTTTCCTTCCCTCTTATCTTCCCACTTTATATTCCAGTTGATTTATTCTAAGATATTTATGGTAACTTTTTTGTTCTTTTGATATAATTTTAATAGTTAAATTGTAGCCATTTCTTGCATGTATTTGACAAAGGGTTGGATGAAAAAAGAAACCTCCTGCTTTCCTCATTTTAATAACGGTGTTCCACATACCATTTCCTCTGATTTCACGTTTAAACAATATTTTCTGCATCCTCCTGAATTCCTCCTGCAACTCTCTTTCTATATATATCATGTCAACTCCATCCTTGTTTGTCTTTATATCTGTCAATGGAACCTTCCATATTTCTACGCACACAGATCATACACTTCAATTCTATTTTCATACTTTCTCTCCAGTGTCCTATTTTCGCTACTATACGTATCAATATACGTTGAATAAAAAACTGAGCAAAGAAGTTATAGGAGAAAACGAATAGTAAAAATACGTAGGAGGGAGAAGAGATGAAAACCTCTCCTTCTCAATATGGAAAGTTTCCACGAAGTCAAGATTGAGTCTCCTTCACCTAGGCGGGACTCGAACCAGTGACTCGTAGATTAGGGAGTGGGAACTTTACTCGCCTCCACCGAGGCCGACAAATTCTAAATATTAGATTCAAAATTTCTTGTGATAAACTTATTGAAATACAGATCTTAAATTAATCAATGATGAATGAGAGTTTACAGGATCCGAGGCCGGCAATTCTAAATGAGAAAAATATCAAATTCAAACATTCTTCTAACTTTTTTTCTTCCTTAAATCATCATGTGTAGTCATAAATCCGAAGATTGGTGTATAATTTGCGTGATGTACTCCATTCTTCATCTTCCTCTCTTACTCTTCCCATTCATTCCTCCTACCAGTATTGTTTTCAATAGACAATTTTGATCCAAAATGTCCAATAAATTTGTCTCCTCTTCTTCTCAGAGTATTCATCATGTATCTCTCCTCTCCAACTTTTCCTGAGACTTCTTTGGTGATTCTCTCCGTCCAATAGATCTTCATCATACTTCGGCAGCACCACATCGCTACTTAGGAAGAAAACCGGCACAACTAGAAAACTAGAAAACTACAGTTTGGAGAAAATCCTATTTGAAGATTTAACCAAAGTTCAACTGAATATATTTCATCTCCGTAAACTGCACTCTAAGTGGCCGGATATGTGAATTACATTTGTAAAACTCTTCCACACAAAAATATACCACTTTTTCGTATTGATTGATAAGCGAACAATTGCAATTTTTTTTAGTTATTCCGGTTTTCTTCCTAAGTAGCGACATGTCCATTGCTTCCATTCCTTATAGCTCTGCAGCCATTATTGTCACTTTCTGAAATATGGATGTTGTATTAATTATTGCTGAGTTAAAATTTACGGGCGATGCCATCGAACATGTTATGCATATTATGTTGAATGCCCTATTTGCAGCGAAGGTCAACCGAATCGCGACATCGCGTGGAACTATATTATGAGAAAACCAGAAGCGCACTCCAAGAAAGTGTCCGCAAAATAAATAAAATTCAGAGGACTCCTCAGATTCGCTCAACCCTGGGAGACGTTTAGCTTAATGATAGTGAGAGAAGGCCCCCCTGGGTCCATGTGGTGCGTCCCCCCTTTCACAACTTTAACTTTAACTTGAACAACTTTTAAAATTGATATTTTTAATTATCAAGCATTAAAAACCGTCGGTATTGTAGTCTTTCAGTAATTTGTACAGAGAAAATCATTGAAAGTCTGTTGTTACGCTGCAGTCGCAATTACATTCCTAACTGCCTAAACTCAAAAATATTTGCTCCCGATTAAAAAAAAATCGCCTCCCTGCTTATACTCAGCATGGACCCCCCAACACGAAATACTTGCTACTTCACTGCTTAACGAGAGCCTCTCTTCGGACTACGGAATTACCTATTTATCCAAGGCGTCATTGCTCTGAGTCTTCAACCCTCTCCCCTGCTGACAACGTCGTCTGTATGCCGATCTCTCTTTTTCTCCATCATTCTTCTCGTCCCTTCAAACCCCTGTGCTCAATCTCTTCCGCACCCCTAAGTTGACACACAGACACGAGTCCTTCATATCACGCACTCACTCCCTCCTCTTGTCTCTTCCTCTCTCTCTCACCGTCCTCCCTCGGCCGCTTCCGCACTGGAGCCATGTGATCTCATTTCTAAAAATAATCGCCTTCGGCTCCTGCTTTTTTTCTCTCTCCTCCCTCCCTTCCTCTTCCCTGTAGCGAAACGTATCGAGTCTGAAAAACCTTGCTTCGGTTTCTCCCCACCCGTCGCAACAACAAATCCATCCTCCCCCCCCCTCCCTTAACCCCCCGCAATGTCAGCAACCCCGCGGGTGGACACACACAAAGAGCCAGAGTGAAATATTTCTGGCCCTTGGCATTGGTCGCGTTTTGTCCTTGAGGACGGCTCCCCTTCTTATCAGCTGGGACTGAGTCGGTGGTTGTCGGGGAAATTATGGCGGCGATAGGAGAGGGGAAGGAGGTGTGCGCGTGTTAAGGATTCCCCCCCTTTAACACGTAGACTTTTGAGGGGAAGTGGGTCGGAGGCGTATTTTGGAATTGAAAATTTGTAATGCCGGGGATAAGATGAGGGGAATTTAGCGGTTGCCCCGGTAATTAAGGTAATTTGAGCGAGATGGATTGATATTTATTACTCGTGTACACGTAGAAAATATACAAACATGAATTAAAATACTTGAGCTTTAGGTATCTTCGAAGGAATTCCTGCGGAGAGGTATCATAATGGAATGAGTGCTAATGTTAGTATTAACTATTCTACCGGTTAGGGTAGGTTTAAACGGACGTCAGTAAAAATCCTCTTGCAAATGTAGGCCCATATTTACCTAGAATGTTTAATTTTGACTCTCATTGTCAGCGAACTTCCTCCCCTTCGTCATCCCGTCCATTAAAACCTATTACCTTTCTTTGCCATTCTCCGCTTGTCCAACATCCTTCCCTCTATCACGGCCTTACACAACCCTTCATCACTCACTACCTCTTCCAACCACCTACTTTGCCTCCTCCTAATCTCATCCAGAATCTTCCTTTCCTCACCAACCATACCAAGCACTTCCACGTTCGTCTTCCTTTCCGTCCACCGCACCTTCTCTATCTTCCTCCACACCCTCATCTTGATAGCCTAATTTAATTAATATGCCAATTTCAAGGCATCGGCAATGAATAAATTTAAAAATATTGAAGACGAAAAACAAACTTTTTTCGCCCAAAAAAATCCACCCTGTCAAAAGAAAGAAAGATTTCAAAAGATTGAAAGAAATAATTTCACATAAAATTCAAGGAATTTGGCCTAATCATAAAGAAAACAATCATATTTCTAATGATAGGTACAAAATATATCAGCTATTCACCAAATCAATTTTCGAGGTTTGTGCCAAAAAGTAAAAAAATATTTTGTATGGGATATGGCATGGCTGTACGGAATAATTATAAATACTTAGTTAATTACACTGAATATTTATTAACACGACCCGGGTTTCAACACCTGGTGTCACCTTCAGGTTATTATAATTATTCCGTAATGGATCAGTTCCACAAGGTCAAGCCTACAACCGTTTCCTTTGTATGGCTGTACGTTTCTGAGATGCGTTATTGAAATAATGGGGAAATTCTCACGCACATATCGCGTCATAATTGTGAATTTGGATAGTTAGTATGTTTCCTCATTTGATTTTAACTATAAATTCATTACTTACGCTGTTACTTTTCCTAAAAATGGCAAAATATCAATCGGTTGCTTCTGTATTTTCAGCGTACTGTGTTAGCAAAAACTCAAATTAAGTCAAACTAAAGCGTCAGCCGTAGCTTATTAATGAGAAACAAAGAAAAAATCAGTCGTGTAAACCAATTTTTTGTGTCATTGATGTTACTGTAGCTCCTTCCTGCTTATTACCTGCCTACTTACTTGACCTCCTTGTCCATTGAAACCTTAGCAGGTTTTTGGCCTCACCAACAATGCCTCTCCATTCTATTCTCTTCTCCGCCGCTCTGAGTGTAGTCCCAAGTCTATCGATGAACTTTTCAACCTGGTCCTTCCACCTCATTCTAGGTCTGTCGGGTGGTCTTTTGCCTTCAGGTTTCCTCAGGTAGACACTCTTGATTATAGCAGTTTCTTCTCTCCTCCATACATGCCCGGCCCATCTTAATCTACGGCTCTTAGCCATTGCCACTATATCTGGGTATGTATAGATGTCCCTTAACTCTCTGTTCTGCTAAATTCTCCATCTATCTTGGTCTTGAATTGAATCAAATATTTTGCTCAGTATTTTATTTTCAAAAACAATTAACGTTTTCTCTGAGTCTTTGGTTAATGTCCACGTTTCCGATCCGTAGCGGTGACAAGCCAGCACCTTGTCGGACTCCTTTGGATATATTAAAGCTTTTGGTGTATTCGTACTTAGCTTTTACTTTGCATCTGGATTTATGTATACACATTTTTGTTAAACTAATTAGTTTATCTGGAATACCAAATCTCTCCATTTTCTCATACAGTTTATTTCACTTTACGCTGTCGTAAACTTTATGAAAATCAACAAATAGTATGTGCACCTCCTTATCGTATTCCCAGTATTTTTCTAGAGATTGCTTCAAAGCAAAAATTTGATCCGACATTGAACGCTCTTGAATTAACCCCGCTTGGTGATCTTCTATTTCTTCATCTATAAAGACTCTCAGTCTATTTTAAATGATTTTGGATAATATTTTATAAGCTGAGCTTAAGAGAGATATGCCTCTGTAATTGCTATTTTTTTAAAACATTTGGAACTCATGTCATTTGCTGAAATGTTTCATAGAATAGTACTAAGCAATTTATTCGCATTCTAAGAACTGCGGAACTGGCCGCGCAGTAACTTTAAGGGAATCACCCGCTGATGGTCCGACAGTGGTGTGAAATCCACAGAGAAAAAATCATTCACCAGGACTGGGATACGAACTTAGACTCCTCGACATGGCGCCTAATGCTCTAACCATTTAGGCTATCCAGGCGCCCTCTTTCACTGCGAATTCTAATCCCAGTCGTGGCGAATGATCTTTCTCAATGTGAATTTCACACAAATTATGCGCAGTTGTGGAATCTGGCGCCAGCTGTCGATATAATTTTCATTCACTTATTTCCGCGAAATATTGCCAATTTTAGGTTCATATAAACATTGGACCAAGGTAGAAGCAGTAGCTGGATAACCGCTTCCGCCTTTACTATATTTTAACAATCTCTTCTTGCATGCCTGTTGTGATATTTCTGGGTGTTGACTTCATATTAAGTCCGATGACGGCACAAAGCTGCAATCTCGTCCCAGTTCAACCCTGTATTTTTTCGTAACATCTTTTAAATTTTAATGGAAATAGCCGAAAGAGACTCAGAAAATATCCACCAACTGACTCAAAACCGCATTGCGGTGAGGACCATTTTTAAATTATGTCCTCTGCGATTGTTTCTCTGGTGAAAAAGTTTCATTATTCCATCATCCGTTCCATCATCAATCCATTTTGATTAAATTATGTTTGCTCAAATGATTTTATGGTTTTTTGATCCAATTTTTTATTTCTTTTAAATCTTGCTCGTCATACGATACTCAAAGAAGTTTGGTCAAATTTTTATTAAACATTTTGACCGTCGTTAATCGGATCAAGTTCCCATATCCCCTTCACTTCGAACCGTTATATGCGAATTTGGCACGAATAAATGTTAGGATGCAGAAACCTGGCATCATTTCACGTTTTCCCGGCGGATCCGGTAGCCAGGTTGGTCATGATCTGGCATAAATATATTTATAGGTCGTCGATTCGATTGTTTTATCCGTTTATTTGGAGATGCGACCGGTAGCTGAGGTTATTTGCGCCATATAGGCCCGGTTATGCAATGCCCGATTATAGATTCTCTCATTATAATATTTTACTTGGATGTGATCTCCCATCGATAACTTTTACGCCAATCAACCAATGGTGTATTTTACAACCATTTAATCTTCGCCTAATCTACACGTCCATGGGTGGAATATTTAAAAGGTCGACATTTCTCCTTTATTTCGAGTATTTTAGAATGTCATTCCTGTCTTTGCGCTCGTAAAAACATTTAGCCCCTCGTAAAGTATTACCCCTATGTGATATTCGGCATTGCTTTCCGTTTTTTCCTCTTGTCGAGTAATCTAATTTCATATAAGTATATAGGATAGTTTGATAACGCTTTTATTGCCGATTTCCTAACGTAGAAAAAACCTTTTTTTCGTTTCCTTTGGGATGTTCCGTGGTGAAAGTACTACTATCACCGAGTTTGCGTGAGAGTCGTGACTCGAGCTTGGGTGCCAAAATCGAATAAATTTTTGTGTTTCCTCGAATCCCCCTTCGTCGTTATTCATGTTATACGCTCAACCACTCAATCCATTCTGACCCTTGGATTCTTTATTGGATCCTTTCAGTTCTGTAGTTTGGCTTTTTATATCGTGCCATATTGACCCGGCCTCTTGAACGCTCCCCTTTTCCCGTCTTGAATGTTTTTGGAGGAGTAGTGAAGGTGGAAAAAACTTGAATATAAATTAAACGAATTAGATTGCGAAAACTGACATTCTCTAGAAGCTATTGCTCATAGATTTTGACTATAAATGTCGCAAATCGTTTTGCGATTCACGGTGTGTTTTTCATGTTAATGTTAATTTCATGCAAGATATTTGTATTGCCATCCTAAGATGTTCACTTCAGTTCTTAATTTTTCCGTCGAGTTCCTACTCTCTTACGCCCTGATAGTTGTTCATGCAAGCTCTCTCTTGCTTGGCTCCGTATAAACTTATCCTTAATATTCTTTTCTTGATTTTTCACCAATGGGGAACACGCATAATTAAAAAAATATTAGTATGTGAACTTTATATTCTTAAGTAAAAAATACAAAATTTTGGATGAAAAACGACGTTGTATAAATAATATATACCTTGCTAAAAATTACGCGCACTTTGTGGCATCGAAACGCTACGTCATCGAGAATCCGGCGGATGGCGTCACGGAACGGTATATCTTACAGTACTACGACTCATTTTCTTGTATGGTTGAGCTTGTTTGTCCTTATTTGACAGAAAAATTCGTTCGTATTTCCTTAATGAGAGACAATGAACGACAATGATTAGATCCTGCTCGTGGAAATATGCAAAGAAGCGATTCTGTGCGATGACGTCAAGCTATTGAGATACCATTTTAAATCACATGGCTTTTCCAAATGTTTATCATCTTGTTTAAGGCAATTTATTATTTATGCTAGTTGTTTACGTATACATATGAATATTATATATATTTAAGATCATTAGGAAATTTTCTGGCACGCAGATTACTCAAATGTGAGGAATAAATTTTCGCATGTTCCCCGTTGTAGTTTCTCTCATCCTAAAGTTGCTAAACTTTGTCATATCCAATTGTTTTCTTTCAATCTGATAGTTGTTCTTGAACTACAACCATTTTTCTTGGTCCCTAGTTTTTTTCCTTAATTTTTTTGTGATTTAAATGTACATTCTTTTGTAGTAAGCTATGATTATTAGCCAGCGGAAGGAAAATCTTTTGGGGATAAATAGCTCGGAATCAAAGTTCTTGGCCCTGCAGGTTAGAGGTTGTGGAGAAGTCTGGTATCTTGCTCATGTAAAATGGAGGACTAGTCATAATCTTTACAGCAAAACTCGGAGCAGGATTGGTCTTTTTTTATATTGTCGGACCAATATCCCCCCTTAAATATCCATTCATTCATTCACTGGTCGTTCAATCCTAAGATTGGTCGACTGCAGCCCTCCATCCTTCCCTATCTAATGCTACTTCCCTTACTTTCTAGTAGTTCGTCATATGTACTTTCCTCTTTATTTGGTCTATGTATTTATTCCTTGACCTTCCTCTTTGGGCTTTTCCCTCTATTTTTCCTTCAATTATAATGAAGATAGGAATTTCCTATCTTCATGATGTTTAAATTCCACCAAGTGACGCCTGAAACCGTTACCTTTTTCAGTTATAATATTCACTAACTCATTGTGCCTCAGGGTGTCCATGTGGGTCCATCTGGTTCTTCTTTTCTGTATTGTGTTCCATATGGTCCTTTACTCTTCTTCTCTTCTGTAAACTTCTTAATTTTATATTTTATCCGTTCATTTGATCTTCTGCATCCTCCTCCAACACCATAGGTTTCGAATGCTTCTAATCTTTTCTGGTCTTCTTATCCAATGGTCCATGTTTCCGATCATAAAGTGCCACCCTCCACACCAATACGTTCACATACTGTTTCCTCCTTCGTAGTCCTATCTTCTATGAACACAATTGCCTTTTCATTATGAACGCTTTCTTAGCCTGTGCTATTCTACGCATTATATCCGCTGTACTTCTTCCGTCCCGCGTGATGGTACTTCCGAGGTCGGTGATGATACATCCTTTGGAGGAATACACCCATAAAAAGTTCGTTTTTATATCTATTATTATTGTGATCCTTCTCAATGGTTATGTGCCAGACTTCCCAATCGAGCCCTGTTATCCTTGTCGTTACCCTCCCATTTGCCGACTGACTCTGCTTCCATATGCTCCCCCATGCAATACTTCAGATCTCTCCCTCAACAGTTTTCGTCCTGAATGAAACTACCCTCTCCTCCGCGCTCCTCTTTCTCCATATCTGATCTTCCACTCCCTCCACTTCCTAACAGGAGTCTCCATACTTGCTCCTGTACATTTTGAAGTCACCTTGTAAATGACTACATTGTACTTGATATCTGGGTCGGAGCTACTCGAGGACTATGCAAAGTTATCTTGAATTATTACAAAGGATTCCGTCCGGTAGATGAGAGTGGAGAAATTATTGGAAAGTTCTACAAAGTGATACCTGATATTCCATAGCGATTAAATCCTCGCTTGGAGAATTCAAGTGTAGTATCGTCATTGGTGAGCATATATGAGAGGCTGAATAGACCGATACGTCATATGCCAGCTGGCTACATGTTGTTGGATTCATAATTTTTGAAAAGTGTAGTGTCATTCATAGAAGTTCCTTTTTGTTTTCGAACCGTATAAATTTAAATGCAACTGTCTAACTAACTAACCAAATGACTAACCTATACAAAAAGTCTCGTGAAAATTATGTGGTGCGATAAAACTATTTCTTTCATTTCATTATTTATTTATTTATTTATTTCAATAACCACCGAAAACAGCACTCATTGGCCTTTACATCGGGGTATTAACAATATTAACAATGGACGATCACACACAAGAACGATACAATCATCTTTTCTCGCGGGTTATTTTCAACGAATATTTTACAGGATTTCATTCCTGTCCTGAAGGTCACTACGACTAAAAAAAAAGAAAACTTTTCTTCTTAGAAGGAATTGAGTTTCACCCGAACCTCTCCAATCTCCATGCTCCTGTTTTTATGTTTTTCAGCTCGTGAGGGGAGTATATCTCCTATGTGTGATTTCTTCGGGCGACGGAGAGGTGGCACCACTCGCGGAACGCTCACCCCTTCTCACCCCCTACCACCCACTTCCCGGCGTTCCTTGCGGCCTCTCCTCAACATGCGTGAGCTGGGGAGGTTTTTATTGTAATGGAGTATGCTGTTGAGCACGCAGAGAGGAGAAGAAACAGGGAATTGGGCGAATGCAAGGTTGTCGGAAAATGGCTAGTGTAAGGGCAAAATATGGTACTATGTGTTGGTGTAGTGCACCACCCATTAATTGGGTGCAAAACTATGGACCCTTTGACACGTTCCGTTAGGAGCGAGCTCCATCCTCTTTCATTCCCCAAATAATCCCACTCATACCAACCTATACGTGTAACATGGAGTCAAACGTTCAGAAGACCCTTATAGGAAGGGTTTATTGCGTACCATAGCGATCTTCGCTCGGGAGAGTAAGACAAGTATCCGCGATTGTCTACAAGGGTTCCCAGGGTCGTAAACCATCGTTGCCAACTTCAAAACGTTTTATCTATTTTTCATACAAACTATAGGATCTGTGTACGACGGCCACTAGAATAGTACCGAAAGTGGCCACCACACACAGAATGTGAGGAGAACATGAGTGTAGGAGAGCATGAGTGTAGGAGATTGATGATAGTGTTGTGAAATAGTGGTTTTGCGGACGCTGAGGGTGAATTTTCAATGCACAAAAGCTTTGTTTATTTGGTTGGTCATTGCCAAGTAGATATCAGTAGTGTTTGATCTTTGTTGGCGAACCCGAATGGTAATCGGAATTGCTGTGTGGCCGGGTGCAGCAATACACCAGGCAATACGGGCGGGAAAATAGAATGTTTTTCTTGCCCCAATCGACCATACATGAAAGGAGTAAAGGAAATAGCTGACAACAGGCATATTTTGAAACGAGCTTCCCTGATGAGTTTCGAGCGTATTTTGATTCATCTTTGTGTGGATCGTAAACGTTGTCGTGTTACGCCCCACTGACAATTTCCCACCCTCTCGAGTTAAGTTCAATTGTGTCGGGAGAATTACAAGCATATGCTTTCCTCTACCCTCCTCTTCTTCCCTGACTCCGTACACGTACATCGTCTTCCTCCTCCTTTAGGTCACTCTCTGCGGAGACGACCGCCACCAAGTTTCGCTACCAGCGTACCCACCTTTTCCAATGGCACAAATGACATCAGTTAACGGTCGCCTCCCCAAAATAACCAACCAAACCTTTTAGAGTACGACCTTGGGCAAATTTACTCCACGTTCACACTCACGGCCCAAGCTTCTTTCTCTCTTTACTGAGAATATTCATTAAATGGAAATGATGCAGAGTGACCCCGTCGACGACACAACAAAATCTGTTCCCACTGTTACTGAATGTGAGTAAAAGTATTAAGACATTATGAGGACTGGTAATATAATTCTCAGTCAATTAGCCATTAAATTGAGACAGAGAGTCGGAATGCCATCAATGCTGTGACTCTTAATTGTTCTCGTTGACAATGAGAAGGAAATCACAAATCACACTTCCTTGTAGGAAGGAATTTTAAGGTTTAAATTATATATTTACGCTGGCGAGAAATCCTGTGTTTCCGATTTGATAAAAACATTTACGAACCGCCTCAAAGTTGCAGTATTGTCTTGAGTCGATATCCCACAGTCAAGTATTTTGGTAAAATATGGCTAAACGGCTTTTTGCAATCGTGTGACAGGCAGAATTCTAAGAAAATAAAATTGGTTCAGAATTCCTTCAAAGTTTTTGAGCAAGCTGGATAGAGACGCTTCTAACTTTTTGACCGAAATACCGATCAAAGAAGATATAATTTTATGAATAATACTCTTAGAAAATTCTCCACTCTTCACGCCGTACTCTGAAAGTGCTTTCGCCGCCGAAGATTTTTAAAATGATTTTTAGAAATTATTTAGGTGAATAATAGATTTGTTTATTAATTAGTTGAGAAAAACATACTCAACTACGCAGCGTTACATTTATGATGTGATTTGTGAGTCTGAATTATATTTTTTTTAATAATGACCCTCTGAAGCGCAAAACTGTACCAAATACGATTGTACCAGGCCTAATTCTTTGAATTTGATGTTTAGTGATTTCTAGCTTTTTGGTAGTTTGAGCAAGATTTTTCCTGAACTTTATATTTGGATTTTAGTGGCTATAAGAAGTCTGACGAATGTATAGTAATATGATTGACGGAAAACATCGTTACATATATATATATATATATATATACATGCATAAATAAAACAGTGATACACTAAACAAACACAGAAAAACGCAAAAAGGACACTCACAAAAGAAAACTTGTACGTTTCGGCGTCAGGACGCCATCGTCAGCGATATATATAAAACAGATACGAAATATATATATAAATATTTCGTTCAAACAGGTGGTGAAAGAAAGAGGATAGGAAACACAAAATGTGATAACACAATGGTGATGTGAAGATGGAATTATGGCCGATTCCAAGTGAAAAAAATTCGATTAGACCGGCAATTGAACCACGGACCTTCCGATGTTGCGCCGGATGCCCTGACCACTAAGCTATCTAGTCTTGTATGAAACACTGGAATATATATATAGTTAAAATCCGTACTAATTAACGAAATATGCATACAAAAGGCTTCAACTTGACTCATTTGTCTTATGCCGTGCGCTGAAGACGCCTCCTCAATAGAATTTGTTAAAAGTCCTATTGTGAGTAATTAATCAATTTTATAAAGTAGTTGATAAGAGTTTCAAACTGCTCACCGATTCACGTCATATGCGTCAGAACGTTGTCATTTTTTTTTTATAAAATCTCTCTATAGCGCGCAGTCGTACCAAATCCAGTTGAAAACGTCTTGTATTTCATGGCAAATATCTCAAAAAGCATTTCTATTAGCGGCTGATATTTTCCTATCATTGTAAAAATGAGATCTTTTTCATTTTATTCCAGATTCAATGAATTTTATGTGAAGTGTTTTCTCGCCAAAACTACCATAGTCAAAGACGCAAAAGCTGGAACTATTTGAAAACAAAAGGAATTGAACCGCGGGGAGGGAACTGAATGGAAATGAGTGCGGGAGACGGCTTCCGATCAAACAAATGCCTCGCGACCTTTGACCAACTCTATCCCCTCCCTTACCCTCCCCTCGATTCCTCCCTCCCCTTACTCACTCCTCCCCCATTCACCTTCCCCTAACTCTCCCTCTTCTCCCCTACCGACTGCACTCCTCTCCCCTCCGGACTGAGAAATGAGACGAGGAAGTGAACTAAGTTTCTCCCGGCAGGCAAAGCGACACTTTTTATTCTCCTCCTCCTCCTCGCGGCCAGTTTAGCTCTTTGCCCCGTGCTTCCCCCCCCCTCCCTCCCCTCTCCCCTTACTTGGTTTCCGGACTCATTGTCCGACGAGTTTCATTCGCGGCAATGGATTTCCCTCGTCATACACTCCGAACGGGGACTGGGAACGCTTCTTATGAATCTATTCGCTTGCCTTCGAGAGGGATCCTCGCGATCACGCTACGCCCCTCGGGGTTAATACGGCAAGAATTTGTCCCCTGTACCATCCGAGTACTTCCGGAAGAACATCTACTGCTCGAGTAGAACGAGACTAGCTGCGACAGTGGCTTTTGCAGGATCGCCCGCTCAGGAGATACGTGGACGCGTATGAAATTCACATGTGAATCAGGAGGAGACTGCTTGTAACACAAGGAATCACGTCATTTACCCTTTTTTTCCTGTAGCATTTTCTTTTTACACGTTCGGAAAGCTCACGGTAATTTTTTCAAACCCTCAACTATTTGCTTAAATATATTTTGTGGGTCGAGTGTTTCACATAGTAACTGTTACGATTTTTTTTAGATTCTCAAAATGAAATGCAGTTTAAATAGAATATTAACACGAGATAATGCTGTGTTAATATTTTCTATAAAACGTTTGAGCAAAAAACCTTATTATTAGCCTATGTAACGTCACCATGAGTGTTTTAAGGAGAACTAAGGAAGCTCATAATCGGTGAAAACTGTGAGAAGAGACAAATGTTTGGGCAAATTTTGCAACACAATTTTCTTTTGAAAACAAAATGGAAGGAGAAATAAATCGGGAGAATTATGGAGGAAGACCAAGAATAGAGTACATAAAGCAAATCGTGAAGGGTGTGTAGGTTAATAATTATGTAGGAATGAAGCTTTTGGTGGAAAGGAGAGTGGAGTACTGGAGTGGAGTGGAGAGGAGAGAGCTGAAGCAAACCAATCTTAGGATTGGTGAATGCTGTTGATGATCAGGAGGAGGATCTGGGTTCGAATCTCAGCCGTCGTGGGTTGTGTTTGAAACTATAATCTCGACCACACGGCGAAGAATTGAATCTCGAGTGGTACGTGATTTTGAACCACTCGTAGCCATGTGACGCAGATGGAATGCCATAGAAAATCTGAACAAAACTTATAATTGTAAAATAAAATGAATTGTAGCAGTTTTGTTTTTTGAACGGCCAAAACTTGGGAGAATATTCATATCAATGTATAACGCGATGTAAACCGCGATAATATTCTGTTTACAATATTCTCGATAATATCTATACAAAATATTTCAACCTCATTAAGTTACTTTATTTAAAGTAGGTACGTTTAGAACGTCTTCAAGTTCTGTTTGTTTATCATGATCATCTAATTCTCATTAAAATAAGCAATATGAACTTTTTCATTGCTTCAATAGGAAAGTATTTACTAAACAATTTTATTGTGTTAATAATATTTTACGATTCTTGTTTCGTTTTGATATCAGGAGCGAAATGTTTGGCGTAAGTTATCAACCAGCTTATTTCTTTTCTTTAAACGTTGTAATCTAATTAATTTTATTTTTTTATTCTTCTATATTGTTAATACTGGATACGTTTGTCATATGAGGAGCTGTTACATTCATTCTATAATCATGATTAGAGACAAATGAATTGGTGATACATAAGGTGATGTATTATGCCCTTTTGTGTAACATGACCTCAGATTGAATTTAAATATTCATTTACAAAATACCCTGCAAGCCATCTCAATGGTGTGTGGCAGGGGGTGAGTAGTCACCAAATGTTTATATGTATTTGTTTGTTTACACCAAAATATTAATATTATGAGTACAATGAGTACAAGTAATGAGTACAAAAAAAGTATTATGAGTATCAAAAAAATTTAAGGGAAATGGAATGAGATACGTTTCCTAAAGATGCATTTACATGACCTAAACTGACATTTTTTTTAATTGAGAGAAGAACGAGGATTTAGTCACTAGTAAATATATCTTTGCTACGTGAGTTGCTATGGACATGTACAGATCTAGTTTTTCTCGCTCGCGAAAAGGTGGTCGAGTTTCAAACAATCTCTCTAAGCAAAGGTGCGTCTAAATGCGGTCTAAGTTATCACAATTCGGTAAATAATTGTTCCCGTGGCCCAAACACGAATCGTTTGGTAATTTCAGCTGTTTTTAAGAATGTAAAGCAGTTTTCCATATCGAATTTTTCATTTTCATAATCAATAGCCATCAATCCGAAGACTGGTTTGCTGTTGCTCTCCACTTCGCTCTCATACCAGCCAACCGCTTCATTCCTGCATCATTCTTCACATGACATCCTTCATCATTTTCCTGATGCATTCCATTCTTGGTATTACTCTGTAGCTCTTCCCATTCATTTCTTCTTCCATTATTGCTTCGAATGTGCGATTGTGTCGCTTAATGTGTCAAATAATAAAAATGTCTCTCTTCTTATTTGCGGAATTTTCTTGGTGCATATTTTCTTTCCAATTATTCGCACTGCTTTGGTGATACTCTCCGTCCATTTGATCTTCATCATTCTTTGATGACACCACACGATTTTTTTATCACTATTTATATGTTGGCCAATTTTCAAGCACAAACCGTCGTGGGAAAGATATTTTTATTTTCAATACCTCAAATTTCCACATTATTGAGTATAAATGAAATTCGGGTATACTAGAACAAGCATAAGTGTAGGATACTTGCAGTGAATATAAAATATCTGATTAGTGTTTGGCGGCAAAAGAAGGAGTGGCAAAGTTATGAAAATTATTGGGTTTTAAAAGAATGTGGAATCGAACATAACGAAAATAAAACTTTTACAATCCACAATCTTTGATCAAAATATTTACGCACAATCCAATTGGCACTCAATCACCTGATGATGATTCAAAAGCATTGAAATCCGGAGTGTGCGTACATGTTTTGACCAAAAATTGTTGATTGTAAAAGTTCTATTATCGTTATATAAAATGGAATTCTACTGAGTCAAACCGGATCTTATTTCTTTTATATGTGAAATGAACATTATTGAAGGAGCGTGCTTCTCCGGTACTCTCTCTCTCTCTCTCCAGTAATGGACGTATATCAAAGGAACGTACTTCGTTGGCCAACACGTTGAGAGAATGGATGAGAATCGAATAACTAAACGGGTTTATAATAGAGGAGGGAATGGTTGAAGAGGAAGGGGTGGACCAAGAAAGTCATGGGCGAATGTGGTGGATGGGAGTCTAAAGAGGAGGAATATTATGATTTATTAAGTACAAGAGAGAGAGAGTACGAAGCAATGCATGAATGTGGCTGAGGCGAAGGAGGTATTCAAGGGTAGGGCAGAGTAAAAGAAATTTTAAGAGAGTTTTCTAGGTCTTAACCGGAGAATCAGGCATTTTTTACTTGGCTTACCTCGAAAGGGATAGGTGTGTATGTGTGACCAAAGTCATTAGAACGGTTGCACAAATCTCATCTATAGGAGTAAAACACAATTATTCTTTGCACAATGTCCCAATGAATGACCCCGCCACGCGCATGAGTGAATGATAAAAAGCTACTGTGGGGAAAAGTATGCATGAATGCATTTTTTCTTGAGCGGGATTCGAACCCGGATCTCCCTATTGCCGTTCAGGTATTTTAACGTGAAACACTACGGAGATGGAGAAGTTTTTCCATGAAGTCTATGTGAACTAGATGTTCCTGTATTGAATTGAATTGTAGGTGTAATAAAGTCGCGGAAGAATGCGATGAAATTTATTGAACCATAAGCGGAGCGAGTTCGAATCCCAGTCGTGTAATTTTCTCATGATTAATCTCCATTCATTGTTGTTCTATTCATTAACGATTGAAATTCGATTCGATTGAAGATCGAACGTCGTGTAATTTGGAGGAAAATTAAGTTGTACCGATGGAATTGAAATTTCAGCGTGGCATGTGACGCAGGTTAAGTGGAATGATTCGTAGTGTTGGCGTCAAGGCAAGGAGAAGGGAAATTGCTAGATAAAAATTTATCTGAGTCTGCCTTCATTCCTTCGAAGGCTGCCTTCTGGCTCATCTTCGAATCAGCAGTGTATTAGTATCACAATGTGAAAAATTCTTCTTATCCCTTATATTACCCTGCTCATATTATTTGTTTTGCTCCCAAGACCTTCCTGAGGATGTCTTAAATAGATTTGAATGCGTTTTAGGGCGTTAAGAAATTCAAATAAATACATTATGGCAGATATTCCTATTAATAATGAAATAAAATATGTCCTGGTCCTGGAAAACATACATTTATGTATGTTGAAAAGTGCCTTGACTTCATCAACAAGGAAATAGTACATACCCTTAACCAAAGACCCGTCTCGGACATTTCAAAGTGACTTTAAAAGTTCCGTCCACAAGTCAGATATTTTTAGTAATGGGGAAAAATGGTCTCTGATTCAAATGAACCCCTCTGCTCCAAGATTGTACGGCTCCCGAAAATACACAAACCATTCAAATTAGAATTGTGGTCTCCGCTGTTTCCTCCCCTTCACATCTTCCATCACACAAATGAAATAATTTGTTCCGGGAATACACTGGTTCCAAATCCAAATATGGCATAAATATTCAATCGAGCATTCTAACCGCGTTCCACATAACACCAAATTGGTTTCGTTCAATATAAATAACCTATTTACTTGTGACCCCATACTTGAGGCCTTACAATATGCTCATGACTTCAGTTATTCTTCTATTACCAACAACGTTTTCACTGATTTAGGTAATCAAACATATTTTGTACCTGATGATTCCGTAAATCGGCGAAACGCGTCGTGCATTCAAAAGTTTGTGGACAATTACTAAGTATTTTATTTATTTATGAATACGAACATTCAGACCTTCTACGAGGCCTACAGCAATAAAGGTTAATGGTTGCGTTTGCTTAAACTCGAATAACATTAGTTTAAACTGGCTTGCCGTTTCAATATATAGCTCGACTTCTTGTGAAAAGAAATTTTAGTTTTTTTAAAAAACTAAAACATTTTTTAGTCATTTAGAATATTGGTTAGCTGGCTTCTTGTTCCTGCCGAAATGTGAATCTTTTAAGGATAAATTTGGGCAATGGATTTCAACCCCTTGTACTGGTAATCGGAATGGGTTTATGGCAAGTTTGTTTCCTTATATGGAAAGTATGTAACGTGCTTAAGTACTTTGAGCAGTCTTCATGATTCTGTTTGTCAGCATTGAGTGTAACAAGAGAATCATGCTTCATTGATACCACGCTTCCTAGTTGGTTTCTATAATTTATGCTGAGCAGGTATCTCTTGCATCTTCTCTGCCATAATAATGAGAATATATATAAGCCATAGTGTTTTATTGATTCTTCATTAGAAACAGAAAGCCTCAATAACAGCGCAAAGAGGAAATTCATTCCTAGTAGTTTTCTGAGGCCTGTTTCAAAACATAAATCGCTTAGAATGAATGGAAGTACCTCATAAACGGCCTTGTACTGAGTGAATGAGCAATTATCGTATTCATACAGAGTAACTCGTTGCCCTATGACTTGTGAACTAAAACCCAACCATGCATATTGTGTTTCTACAATGTGGCATGAGGTTTCCTGGTTCGTGATTTTAATGTTAACACATGGGCGATTCCACGCAAACTCCACCGAATGGCTACGCACTCGTGGCTCTTCTATCTTCGGTTCTCACAATTGTTGGTACAAAGGAATAATGTAATGAGAAAAGATGATTCGCTAAATACTAGCCTTTAATTATGATAAATTTCAAACTTATGACGCTTCGAATAACATACGTTTGCACAAAATGGCGCACCGCAGCTCCAAACTGCAACTCCTATATCTAAATGTCGATCTAATTGTAAAATGTTAAATATAATGACATTTTCGTAATAAAAAGACAGATCTTTAAGTTTCTTTTAGCTATTGGCTACATAGACATCTTTCCTGAACTCTTAGATGACTTTAATTTTTCCTTTGTTTTATTTTTGTTCCATGTTTAGGGATATAACTCCTTAATTAATTCTTAGAAAGGGTGAGGCATATTTTTTGGAACAGTCACAACGCAGGACTGTAGGTAGACTACATAATCTTTTATCTGTGGCACACAACCACGGCACAGTGGAGCAACAAAAACGAAAAGGTGAAAGTTAGCGACTTTTTGTGCTTAAAAAAAGCGATGCTTGAATACTCCTCTTAGGTTAAAGTATTATTTTTACTACAGTTGAGACCTTTATCTTTCAAGAGCAAAAATAAAATCAGTTGGTTATTTTGTGAAACACAAAAAAGGGGCAAACATAATGAATGGTCTGCAACGCGCGTTCCCGCTATGAAAAGGGCTCGTTGGGAGATTATACTGGCATTCTGCGCATGAGCTGCCAAATTATTGCATGTATGTGCTGTGTACTGTGCATGCAATACTTGGCAACTGTTGTTAGTATTCTATTTGGTAGAATAAGTTTTGATGGATATTTGCTACTCTGATTTTTCATTTCTAATCGCCCCTTCCTCGCAATATTTCTCTCTTCATCTCTGCGTTCTTCCTGCCTCCCTTCATTCTGTCTATCATGCCACAAAATTCATTCAATATAATATCAATTTAATTACAGTAGTGTATCGATTATCTGAGTCCCAATTTAACGAGGTTCCGTATTATCCAAGGTACATATTTAGTTAGATCACAGCATTATTAAACCAGTTATGTACGCACTATAGTTAAGTGTTTGGTCACTATATCAGAAACTCTATAGCAAATTTTACTGGATTCAGCATTTAGTTAGAAGATGCCATCCCCGGTGATATTATACTATTGAGATGCCGCGAAATAATTGGAGAAATTAATTGAGAACTGCATGTGGACAACTGACATGGATTTTATGGAGGAAAGGAGAAATATTTTTTCTAAGAAGTCATTTCTTCAAAGTGATTTTTTAAATGTACGTCGAGCTACGGTAAGGCATGAAAATATTGTGTTCATTATATAATTTACGTATGTCTGACGACCCTAACGTTTGATCAGAGTATTCGATTATCCGAGGTGTCCACTTTAACTCGTATTTAGTCGAGACTCGACTGTGCTTTAAAAATTTATTTTAATTGTTATTTACTTAATTATCAATTAATAATAATTGTAATTTTATTTCTTACTGAAATGGGTGTACGATGGGGATGGTGCCTCGTAATTTTTAACTCCGTTTATGACGTGACACAATTTCAGCATGAAGAGATTTTGCGCCTGTGTACAAATTTGAGTTGTGGAGATGTATGACTCCATACTCCAGGTATTTTACCGGGCCACTCGGTGTTATACAAAACTAAGGAGAGCATTATGCATTTACTTTCACTCAAATAAGTGGGCGGCCGTTATACATATTTTGAGGTGGCTCCCTGCGAGATAGGCAACTGTAAAGACATTGCCTACTTCTGAGGGGTTAAATCATGTTGGAAGCCATAATCCACTGGTTTTGAAACTCAGTTTTAAATGTCATCTCAGTGCTAATGTCTATCGCAATGCACTATCATAGGCACCACAATTATTGGCATTATTTGTAAAGGATATTTGCTGATATCTTTGCATTCACTGAATGTGATGCCCCTGTGATAAACCATGTTATCTCTTTATTTTTGTTTACTAATTATCCGGCTGGCATCCAAATCGTATTCACTCATGGTACATGACGAATATAATGCCAAATAGACGGTAAGAAATACTTTAGAGGGATGTATTTCAACCTTTAAATTGTTAATACAAAAAATTACGTTCTCCGTCAATTTGATCATACTAAGAACCAAAGTTCATTGTAGAGATGATATTAATTTTAAATTAATTAAATACTTGGTCTTCCATCCCTTATATTAATAGAGAATAAAATTATTATTGTCACCCACGGTTTATGATATTCAATTGGTGTTTCTTTTAAATTTAATGCTTTCACATAAACGACACTCAATCCAATTTTAATCTTAAATATAGTCAACCTTTATGCCTATTCCCCATCCTACGTGGAATCTTTTATAACTTTTTTACATATTAGACTTCTCCTGTTCTCATACAGTCATTCTTATATGGATAAGAGGTAGAATTTACGTGATGATACGTGCTGACAGGAATACTTAGGCTCGTCTTGATTCAGATTTCTTGTTAGCCAATCGAGGAATGGAAATTATGTACTATAGCTCTACACTACCGCGTTAATTCCTTGAATTCTGTTATGACTGCATTGATGTTATTTCTATCCCTGCAGGAGCGTGATTTATCCTAATACCTTATTTCCTCGGTGCCTTAGGAGACTGGGCGAAAGAAATTCTGCACTGTCGTGAGTATATTTCGTGTTTCATAACTAAGAGCAAAGGATTAATGGAAACAGCATTCTTCCCAAACGCTTCATTTTGTACACTATTGAGGTAGGTTCTTAGACGTTTTTTTTAATATAACGGTGAAAACCATAGCTTTTATTTCTTAGTGAATTGATTAAGTTGAATTGAGGGCTGTAGCAAACATAACATTTTCAATCGTAGTAAATTGGCTGTCACTTAAGTTCCGTAAATATTAATCAATTTCCATTTATGAATTTACCAATTTTAATCCAATGTAACGGATTTAATCATATACTAAATTATTAGGTTTAGCTCCACCCTCTGAACACCCTCTACACACAATCTGAACATAATATATCCTGGAAATATTCGGAAAAACTAAAAAAAAAACATTATGAAGTAAAAACTTGACTCTACTTTTTTATGGGCCTTTCTCAGAAATAAATATGTTGCTTTTGGAGAGATATTAGCGTAGAAAGAGTTTTGATTTCAGATTGGAACGAATAAGTAATGACCAACGAGGTAAGCAAGAGGTATCAATTTAACTTGTGTGTCAAGTCTGTCGCAAGAACTCAAATGGAATATGCTAACCAAGTAGGGTAGTAAAATGTTGGCTAATCCTCTTATAATCTTGAAGACAATGATGAATGTCTTCCAATGATGTAAAAACATTTCGCGAAATCCAAAGTCCCTTGTTAAGTTGGGCGACTAATAATTGATTGAATAGACTATGGAACAGATTGTTGTACAAGGTTTTTACAATCGGTGGTGATAAGAGATATCATCAGGAATAGGTTAAGTTTGGAATCCGCCAAATGCTAACTTTACAGGTGAGCAAAAATCTGAACAGGTTGGACAGCAGCCGAAAATCAAGTTTTCCCTTCGTATTTACCCTACTTCTAATATTATTGATTTTATATTAATTTTACAGATTTTAAATGTTTTATTCTCGTTCAGATATGTTGAAGTATACCTAAGTACAATTCTGAATCATTTAGTGTGCATTTGTGATTTTTACATATTCGAAACTTCACCTTTTGGTGCCAATCTGCAATATAATATAGCATTTGCGATCGACGTTGCCGTGGGAGCAGATTATTTAAACTGGTATCCTAGTTTCCAGAATTTTTGTATGGAGCAATGTTTTTAAACAATCAGTACTGACAACTATAAACGTCTACTTCTTCACACTAACTGTTCAACTCATCGCACGACCTACCTCTAGTCATCCCGTCTAATATTCCTAGCCTTTTTGTCCTCTTTCCTGTTTTCATAGCTGCCAAACTAATGAACTCAAGAAGTTGATCATACCTTTTTCTATGGTTTAGCATAAATTCAGGCGTACTACCTACTACTTCTACAGGGTAATCTTACAAAGTAAGATTTTTCGCCTGACGATATTTTAAAAAGTTGATAGAAATACGATCTCGGAAGTAACTTAAATCTTATGTAAGATTGTCTCGGACACCCTCACCTCCCCCTTCGTAAGACAAAGTAAGAAAAGCTCAATCCCCCTCCCTCCCCAAAACGTCTTACGTAATACTTGAATGGACCCTAAGCTGCTCGGTGTTAGCTGTCCAACGACAACTACAAAAAGTGTACAATGTAAACTCGGGAGTATCTAAAAGTTACGCGTGAGACGATTTCAGACCCCCACCTCAAAATACAATACAATGTATGGAGAGCTTAACCATCCCCTCGCAGTAATTCTTGCGCAAATGAATGTCCCCTGACCTGTGTTGTATTTTACTTCATCGTTTGATTTAGTTATTTCGTTAAGTTCTCACTTACATGACTAATTTGTATGGTACAGCACATATGAATGCCATACGGCTACTGAACCTACGTACTTGAGCGGTCGTGCAGCGTAGTAAATTTTAGTGCCCCTTTTTTTTAATAAATTCACAATACAGTATCGGCTACGTCACGGCTTACTGTACTACTTCTCCTATTCAGTGACCGGATATCGGTCCCCGCGTGCAAGATATCACGTTTGATCACCCTCTATTATGTTGCGATCGTCGGCAACGCCCTTGCTGCCCCACAGCCCCCTCCGTCTGCTGTGAATTACCCGCCCGGGTTCTCCATCGCTTCGTGCGGCCCCCCACCTCCACCGTCTTCCCTCCCCCAGCGCAAAACGGCTTCGGCCTCGTTGGACGGACGCGAAATGTGTGTGAAGTGAGGGAGTTTGAGGTCCCTTTCACCGCCTCGGGTGAGCCATTTTCGCGCTCGCTCGCTCGGGTCGGGCGGAGTTTTTGGCTTCCGTGAGACATTTTGTTTGTCCGCTCGTCTCGCTGGAGTCGTTAAAATGCGTTCATCATCTTCCCGCCAGCAGGCAGTCTGTGATTGAGACGGCTTGAATTTACGCCTAAAAGAATGGATTTTCACCGGAGATAATCGTTGGTTTGTTACTTATGGAGGTGATCGAAAAACAGGTATTTCGAACTATTCAGGGTTTGTGGGTAGGTTGGTGAGAGAATGGTGAGTTAGGGCAGGGAGGTGTAGATAAATCCGCCGTCGGCATTAGCTTACTCGCCTAGGAAACCACAGTTTAAGTCCCGATCCAGTTGACGGAGTATTGCACTTGGAGTGGAGTAAGGATCGGGATATATTTTATAAATCTCCGCCACGACTGGGGGTTGGAACCCGGTCCCTCGAAATGGGAAGCTGGTAGTCTTTCCACAACACCGACTCAATCGTCTCGAAACATTTGGAGGAAGTGGAGATCGTCGACTGTAAATTTTATTGTCGGTGAATACTTATGGAAACTATGTCCGTTGACACGAAAATAGTTTAAAATAGCAGAGCGACTTACAAAATGTGACACGAATATGTTAGGAGTCTTTGAAGTCCCTTGTTATTTACGATTGGGCTGTTGATTATAAGTATAATTTATGTATACTAGTTAGCATAGGTGATTATAAGTATAATTTATGCATCTAGTCAGCATAATAAAATCGCGAATATTTAAACGGCCATTATTAAATTGATTTTTCCAACTCGTGTGAAGATCATAAGAATGATACTTGAGTTATTTTCTCAGTTGGTTGTTAGAATTCCACTATTGTATTGCCAATGTGACACCATCGCTTAAATAGATGCCGTTGGAGCTGGGATCAGACGATGCTATTTCAGCTGCTGGAGAACAGACTCGATGAGGACTGAGGTGAAGAGATTCATGAGAGTGAAGAGAGCGTCAAGCTAAAAAAAAAGTAGGAAGGTATAATAGAACGGAAAAATTTAGGCACGTAGGTAGTTTCTTGAGCGAAACTGTATGTATTGTATATTAGGAGGATTTTATTTGCGAAAGAGGCTTCCCGTAATTGGACCGAACCAATGACGGGGACCGATGGCAAATATGTCTAAAATGGAAAGAGTTTGGTATGGCGAGTGACGTTTCGTGGATTTTAAGTCGAGACATTTAAAAAAAAATATTAGAATGGGTTGAGGAGGTTTGCGACGTGCGTTTGGAGAGGTATGCAGAAAGTAAAATTGACAGCAAAGAAAGCGAATGAAGATGTGCTGGATGTTGTTAGGGAGGAAAAGGGCTTGCTGAGGTAAATAAAAATATGGCAAAGCAAGCGGATGGGGCAGTTTATTGGGGCAAAGAGATGTTAAAGGCTGTGTTTGACGGGAGAATGCTTGGCTAGCGGGGGACATTAAGGAAGGGGATAGCATTTTTTTATGAAATGGAGACAGGTTGATAACAGAGGGAGCTGAAGAAGGAAATAGCCGAGGAAATGGGATTAAGCTCGTGAAACGTGGCTGAGGGAATGGATTCATCTTAATATTCATTCAAACCTACTGAAATGGCAGAATAATCTGGAAAAAAATTAGGTTACTCTCCTGTAAATTTAGTATCCTTGAAAATTGTGTCCCTGAAATCAATGCCAGGCCCTATTTCTCTTATTAATGTTCCTACTCACGCCGTACCTTTCTAATGACTTCTCTAGCGGTGATAATTCAGTAGATAGCCATACATTAATTTACACGTTCAGGGACGTGTTTATTTTTATAGGACCTCTCAGTATTATGTGCCTTGCTTGGACATCAGTATTTTCAGAAAAATTCGAATTTGGGATAAGATAATGTAGTTATGGATCACTTTAGTCGTCGATGTCTGTTTCATGCCAAAAAAAGTGTAGTTTGATTTGCGAGTTTGTAGGCCCAAGCCTAAAAGTGTTAATAAATATGTAATAATTATTATCCATAGTTTTATTGTTATATTAGATTTTGAATGGACATTGAAAACTGAAAAAAGATGTGGCTACTTACCAGAGATGTACCTAATGGGTGGCGGGGCTGGCCCCCGCCAGGGGCGCCATCGTGGAAGCGGCGGTGTACTAAATTTACAGCGCGATTTTTCCCCCAAAGATAGGGTAAGGTTGAAGTGAACAATCTCATCTTCATATCCAATTAGAAAAATGTAGAGATTATGAAGTAATTACAAAGAGAGGAAAATAGAAACTGAGATAAAGTGGGGAAGGGAGGGGGGCACCAGCTGCTTTTCTTTTGCTGCTGCTTGAGCTTTTCTTACTTTGTCTTACGAAGGGGGAGGTGAGGGTGTCCGAGACAATCTTACATAAGATTTAAGTTACTTCCGAGATCGTATTTCTATCAACTTTTTAGATACATAGAAAAATGCATTAAAAGTATTTTTATATTCATGTATAAAAGTCTCCTCGTTTCATACTCCAATAAGTGCTAATGCGTAGCCGCACGCTTTATTCCTGGGGGTCAAACACGTCATAATTTACTTTGGATAACATAGTGACTCTATTTAGTTGTTCTTTTTCTAAAAATAGATTTTTTACACTACTCTTTTAATCCATAGTTTTTGAAACCGTATTTTTTTTCTTGCCTTTGATATGTGGTGGTATCCGACACTGAAACTTTCATGGTGGCGAAGATGAAAGAGGAACTTTTTTCAGAATGTAGAGAAATCCGTATAGTGTTCAATTTGTGGGTACTCTAAGGTGCTCTTTATAATCTTGAGTCATGCTTTAAAATAAAATTATTTAGAAAAAGAGTAAATTGATTTCTGTTTTTAACATCGTGAGTATTGATTAGTTAAGTGTTACCTACCGGAAGTCCAGCATCGCAAGGTACATTAAAGGTTAGTAACTTTACATGCGCGATAATGAAAATCATTTGCTAAGGGTGCATTTATTTCACTTTGTTGAAGTTTCAAAACGCTTTCAGCAGTTGCCACCGGGCAATATGTTTTCGCCTTTTAGCTTTGTTACCGTAACTATCAGTATATCTTGGGATGGATATGTTTCTGCGCTCACATAAAGTACAAATCAGTACGGGCTGGGCAAAAAAAATACAGGCTGCGTTTACGTAAAGTACAATTCATGAATCTTTTTCGCTGTGGTTCGCAATCCAGTGGACTTAACGTTATATTAGAGTGCAGGGTGACGGATGTAACTGCTAATTTATTGGATACCTTCTTCATATGGTGAAGTGAATATTTTTCGGTATTAGTCTCAGGAATAAGTCAATTATCGGCATCGATATTTCACTGGGTGTGTAAAATTAACTGAAAGGAGTAGAAAAATGGTTTGATATTTAATAAATGCGAGAAATAAAAAACATAGTACATTGTAGCACAGATTGTAGTAATGAAAGAAAATTACATGTCGCTTAAAAAAAGGTCTAGAAGTCATTACTTTCATCCTCTCCAATGTGTCTTATTTAGTTTCCGCCTTTTTCAAAATGAGCTCATGTATTTACTTTTTTTGTTCTGGAGAATTCCAATTCTTGTCATGCGGAGTCCAGATGAAGTCGGGTATAGTGTATGGTAAAGTCTCTCATTCTTCTGATGCCCTAGAAAATTTTCGTATAAGCAGATACCGGAACTTTCGCATATCCTTCATGCCTTGCTTCAATGGCTTCATCCGGCAATTGACCAATGTGAGGAGCAGCCGCCATACCCGCTATATGAATTAACACCTTGCGAACGGAGAGTAGCGTGAAGTACTACGGGTACGATGTATCACGCAGGGCACGACTGTCTGTCTGCCTTTCCCTTCGAAAACGGTAGCATGGACGTTTTAGCCGATTTATTTTCTAAAACCATATGCACTTCTTTTTTGTGTGTTTATCTATTCTAAAATGGATATGACTTTATATTTGAATGTGCTTAAAACTTCAGGGCTGTTAAACCCAATGAATAGATGTGTAGACTCCAATAGATGGCACCAGTTCAGAGTGACGCCAAAATGACTGCCTACGACAATTGTGAGTGGTATTTCAGTTGAAATTTATTATTACTTTAACACCCCTCTACTTTTGTGCGATAACAAAACTTTTCTTGTGCCTTGATGCTTGTGGTGTGGTCACATGGTTCTCAAGTATTTTCCCTTGTTTCTTTACGAATGATCACAATATGTGATAAATTTAAATTAAGTCCTTGGCATGACTTTTTCATAGAAATATTAAATGTTGAAAGTCTTTTCCACGCTGTTGTTTTTCAATTTGGTGAACATTTGAAACTGCAATTTACGCGTGGAATTATGATAAAAAAATTATACCTGGCCTTATGTCTATGATGATCCACTCGTGTGACACCGTGGGTTTACTGTCCAAGAGTGGGCTTGGCACTATCACCCGAGTGGGCTTTTTCGTTGCTTACGCATAATTAACCGCTCGTGTGAAAATATCAACGGTAATGAGAGAAGAAAAGAGGATGTCATTCCTAACGATATGTCGGAACATTGTGGACATTTGCTTGAAAATTGCAAATTCCATTCAAGATATTTCATTTATGTTGCATATCAATGTTTAAAAATGTTTGAATTGTAATTCCTACACCATGCGTATAAGCTACATAAATGACCGAATCAAAATTACTCAAGGTAATTCCATTTGTATCCGTTTTTAAAGGGTAGCCTGATGTTTTTCAGAATGTGGCAGCGACTTGGCTGTACTCGCTACCTTTCATTTGGTTAGTGACGTCTGTTATGAGAAAATAATAAGGTGGCAATCTTTTTAAAAGTATCTCAGGTCCCGTAGAAACAATTTGCTTTGCTATTCATTGCGTATTTTTATTTTTTGCTTTTTGAACGCTGTATATTTGCTTATGACACCACATGATAAATTGAGAGCTTAGTCAACCATTTCTCGAGATGTGTATCTTCTCACACCAAAGGCTCAATCCCTTATTCCCTTTCTATCCGCGGCCACCGGATCTGCAGCAGTGCCCCCTCTCTAAAAGAATACCTATATCGACACTCTTCGTCACTCCCACAGAGAACGCGAGTACCCCGAAAAATTGCTTTTAAATTAGTACCTGTCTCCTACTGCAAAATATACCCCTCGGTCCAAGACCCACCAACCTAACCAACTTAACCTTGTCACCACATTCTTCCCTGGTGCACACAGAATCAAAAACATATTGAAAGACCTGAATCCAATCATTAAAAACAATACCTCTACTTCCCTCCTCCTACCCTCTTGTCCCAAAGTTTCCTATAAGCGTCCCTCAAATCTGCGAGATATTCTAAAATCCACTAGACCCTCCCTCCAACCCACCACATACATACATATATATATATCGAATTGATGACCGAGATTTAATTTTGATTTGCGAGTAACCTTGGACATTTTTCCCATGCCTCTGAGAAATTGCGAAATTTTATTACGCTCTAAGTGCTTTGACACCGAGTTGAATTTTTCAAGTGTGGTTCTCCTGGCTTTGATAACTACTAATCCCCATTGCGCACTTGAGTGCCGTCAAAACACAGGATCAAATTACTCAGAATCAGTTTATACCGTTATAGTGAGGCCTTTAAAAAAAAAGGATAATATCTATTGTATAGCAGGAAGCTCTTTTAGCTTCCGTTTCAATATAAGTGTCTCCTGTAGAATTAATTCTTTCTAAAACCTCGATTTATTTGGCCGAAGTTGAATTGTTATATTGATATATGTCCAGCTATACTCGCCTACAGTAAAATTTTAAAACGCTATACGATCTCAGTTTTTATATAGTGCCTTGTTTTTATTCGTATGAATCATCCCTGGCAAATAGATGTATAATAAAACCTACCTCATGGCGATATCATTTACAAATTGTATGAATGTTCTTACCTATCCAAATGAAGACGTATGTTGGTTCGAAGAGCTTTTTGGGGAATAGGAAAATCAGGATCCATTAAAAAAAATGTTGGACTACATTTAACGGCCCTTCTGATTGAAAAACTATTGTTGTTTATTGCTAAAGTTAAATAGGTACTTCAACTTAGAAGCCTCCTTCGGGAGAAAAAATGTACTCGTGGATTGACTGGGAATTTTAGAATCTCTCGGAATCGCTTTTCGTGTGTGTATTTGATCTTTTGTCTACGAGGTTAAGTATTTCTGACAAGAATCAAAATTTCATAACTTTAACTACCTAATGAATTTTCAAATTAGTCGTGATGAAGTTGGCAGTCTATGTCTCTGTATATTTCATGGAAGTTTTGATAAATATTTTGGAAATGCCTTAGAAATAACCTCTTAAAGTCAACACTGTCTGAATTCCAAAAAATATATGGTACTTTTTCACAGGTTTTTATTTCAAGTAGACCGGTTTCGTCCCATAGGCGACAACACCAGGGCTATGCGACGAAACCGGTCGACTTGAAATAAAAATCTGTGAAAAAGTACCATATCTTTTTTTGAATTCAGAATGGATTTCCACAAAGTGAATCCCGAAACCATCGAGTTTATTAACACTGTCTATTAACATTATCTATCTAACATATGAGGTCTACTATGACGAGAATTTTAAATAGTTGTTGAAGTGATATTGTTGAAGTTTATCTATTACGTATCGCTAAAATGTCAAATTTCTTGAATGATGAGAGGCATATGAGTCCTACTTGTACGAAGTTTGAATAAAATGTTTTTTGTCTCGCCTAGTTATTGCTTTAATCCCAGGATATTCAGTTATGTTTTATTAACGTTGAACCGTGAGACTAAACATCCATTTTGCTGTGATACTGGTGAGTTAAGAACGGCGGGCACGGCGTGAAGGAGGAACCTTTGGAACGCTCGTGTAATCTAAATGTCTCATTGAAGAGTTTTGAGATGGCAGTCGATGGAATGGGGTAAATTTTAAACACAAATAATGACCCAAAGTCTGAGATATCAAGTAAGCTCTAGTAGATGGGGGTGTAGGTTTCGTAAGCTGTGGAAGATCTACTTTCCTCTGCGGCGGGTTCAGGTTTTGAAGCTTGGAAGATTCACCGACTAACATGAAAGGTCAAGGCCGAGTCGTGAGTCATTATAAGGCTGGTGTATCAACTCGAGGCTCGCTCCCTAAAAGACATGGTGGTGGAACTAACAATGGCGTTATGCACTAAATTCATGACTTTTAAACCGTTTACCTCGACTTCCTCTCTGTTCGGTATTAATCAAAGCTGTCGTTAAGGTGAAGTTATTGAGCTTAATTCTTTTTTCGCCTTGCAGCTATGGAGTGACAAAATATAGATACTTCAGGGTCTCGTTTATCTGAGTCCCAATTTATCGAGTTTTCGTATTATCCGAGGTACATATCCTTCTGTTGTGGCTGAGCAAAGCCAGTTTAGCTCGTGCAAACGAGCGTCAGAATCCGACAATCAGTTCGATCACCAAAAAAATACGATTCGCAGAAATATTTTATCTCAACCACATCAAAAAATGGAGCGCGGCTAATCGTAGAAATATCTCAATTTTGTCGGCATATATTCTCACACATAAACCTTTCATATTATCCGAGGGAGTCTCATTGTCAGTGCATATAACTTAATAGGGTAATGGAGACATCATTGTATTTGTTTATTGCATGTGTAGTTCCTCGAGGAGTGAACTTTTAACGAATCATATGCATCTGCACTTACGTTGTATCCTGAGAGAAGTCAAAAGGGCATGTGTTATGGGGTGATTAGACACCAGTCGTTTTAATACTTTTGTGAATGAAAATCTGATAATTTTTTGTATAATCATATCACATTAACGGTTTGAGTGCATACCTGTGGTTCTATTACGGTCGCGAATTATACGGAGAGAGGGGGGTAAAATGTGAATTTCAACTTAATTCTATATAATGTTCATTTTCATTATTAATTAAATTGAAGTGGTTAAGTTAAAGAATTAATTTACTGTTAAATTAATGAGAGTTTAGCTGAAAATTCTGCCTTTCCGACGGAGTTGTATCGGTGGATTAAAATTAGCCTCTAGCTTATTGATTCATGCTTGAGGACACCTTATTTAAAGTCCCACGTCATGAATAAGCAACCTTCACTCGAAGTTAGGTATCCACTCTGATAGTTAAAGGGCCTACCGCTTAGGCTTTGGCTGAATCGTCAAGAATGGAATCACAATATAAAACGTTTAATCATAGCATAAATATTACGACTACATAACATAGAAACCGTCCTATTGAAAATTGCTCATTGTGTTTCTTTTATTTTTATTTCAATTCGTTATATTTTCATTGTTTCTTCATCGACCTCTGCGTTACGTCTTTACTTTGTATTGATTTTTTTCAAGTCTGCTGGAAGCACGTACTGCACTGCTTGATTGGGGGTGTCTAGACTCTAGTTTTTATTTACATCCACGATTGTTGCTATATTAAGTTTAAAATGTTGGTCGTAGCCACTAGCATAGTGTGCAATCTCAAGGTATTCCTGATAATCCTTCATACGTAGATGGGAATTGAGATCAATTTTGGCTCTTCCACAAAGCGTTTGGAAGAAACATATTCAGGTTGCAGGATTCCGTTGATTTCCCAGTAAAACGTGCAATTTTCCCCTTCGTAAAGATGATTATAGCCTCCAGAAACTCGCATTGCAACAATTTTTAGTCTAAATATACAGTAGTATCAATCGGATATTGGGACCTGGGACCCTATGGTCTGTCCAAGGATGCTTAAACTTCCTCAAACACCACGTTGTTCTCACCGCAGTATCACGTTAAGTCATCATCATCATTAGTCTTTCAGCCCTAAGATTGGTTAACTGCAGCCCTCCATAATTCTCTATCTAATGCTAGTCACCTTACTCCCTGGTACTCTTCTTATGTAATATCCTCTTTATTTGGTCTATGTATTTATCCTTTGTCCTTCCTCTGGAGACTTTCCCCTCTACTTTTCCCTCAATTATATTCTTCACAAACTGATTGTGCCTCACAGTGATCCCAATTCATCTGGTTCTTCTTTTCTATATAGTATTCCATATGGTTATTTCCTCATCTATTCTTCTGTAAACTTCTTAATTTCATATTTTATCCGTACATTTGATCTGTAGAATCCGCCTCTAGCACTAGGTTCCGGATGCTTATAATCTTTTCTGGTCTTCTTTTCCAATAGCCCATGCTTTCAATCCTTGGAGTTCCATGGTCCACACGATCATTAATTCATTTTTATGATAATTAATTACTTATGTTTGTGAAATAAAAGGACGTGTTTAGCCTGCTAAGTGAGTATTCATATTTTTAGGCCGTTAGTAATTCCTTAATCAAGGTTTGTGAAGAGTATTACATGCTACGTGAGTTTCTGGGGGCTAAACGTGGACCTTGGGCAAGGGCATAGAAAATGAGACTGAATTACAGGTTTTAGATTTTTGAGTCTAAAGAATAAAAGAGGATATTTGATGAAGGAAAAGAAAGACAATGGAGGAGATATTTTGCATGTTATGGGTGGGAATCCAGTTGCTGGAGTAGATTAGAATTAAATAGTGCTGGGAGGTTATCATGCAACAATTCGAAACTCAATCGAAACATAAATTCGGTTGATAAAAATTGGGCTCTCAAAACTTAGGGTGGAAACAATTTAAAATGAATTCAAAATGTATCGGTAAAAATTTACAAAATAGCACGGTTCGGACATTGCGCTCAACTGTGGTATAGATTTCGATTTATGACGTAGGAGCGGCAGGCATGGAGACCACATTATAACCCTGCAGGTGGGTGAAGAAAGTAATGTGAGGCGAGGGGTTGCCCAAACTGTGATCCAAGGAGGTACTATTTTTGATATCGTTGGCGGTGGAGTAACGTCCTTGACCGCTAGAGGTCGCGGGTTTTAGTCCCGTCTGGGTGGGGTGTTCTTCCCCTGAGGGCATAGTTCATAGTTGATTCCCCTTCCCTTTTAACCCAGCATCCTGCCCTCCTTCACGGACTTCAATATTCCTTCGGCTCTAATTACTTGCTCCAACCACCCACTCTGCCTCCTTCTAATCTCCTTCTGATGTTTCCTCTCCTCACCCTCTATGCTAAGCACCTCACTGTTCGTCTTCCTTACCGTCCACCGCACTTTCTCCATTCTCCTCCTATATCTCAAAAGCCTGGAGTCCACTCTCGTCCACTTTTCTCAGAGTCCAGGTTTCTGCGCCTTACAACGCTACACATCCTATTGAAATCTTCGCCGACCTTTATAAATTCTTACATAGGGAGTGATATAAATAACAAATAAATAAATAAGAGGAAGAAGGAGAAAAAGGGTAAGCATGCTGAGCGTAATAAGAAAAGGTAGGTTGTGTACTAAATGAAGAAGGCAAAGCACAGTAGAAACTGCCCATCAGCAACCTATTCTGTCAGGTAGAATAGGATACTGATTAGTGAAATGAATGAGGTAGAGTCTCCACCGCTGTGCCTTATGATATTTATAAAGAGAAAAATACTATAAACTGCTACAAACTAGTGTAAAGGTTTTTTTTTTCAGAGGTTAAAATTTTAGCGGATAATTTCAGAATGGATGTTAGGCTGCACTTGGGTCAAGGCTAGCAATACTAAAATAGTCTAAATAATACTAGCAAGGTTCGATTATTTTTTCTAAATTAGTTTCACTCTTCGTATCGTATCTCAAGATATCGTACACATTGATTGGAAAGTTTTTTTTACAATCTCCTTAATAATTTTCTCATTTCATAGTTATGAAAAAATTTCTCTTCAGAAAACTATTTTGCCTTCCGTCAAGTCTCTCATGAAGCTTTTCATGTCCTCTGCCTTCCTTTTGGTCGTCTAGAATTCCAATTGTTTATTCCCTTCTCTTCTGCGCTCAATCCTAAATTCTCCCCTTCATCACCTTTCTAAAGATGCCTATTGCTCTCCATCCACTTAAGGTAGTTTGTGGAGTATATCAAGGAATGAATGTTTGTCTAAGAAAGCAAAAATAACAGGTTAAAAAGTGTACTGCTTCCCTTTTTATTGAATGGTAGCAAAACTTGGATATGCCAGGATAACTACAAGAGTGGGCTAAATGCAGTGGGCATAGGGTATCCGAGAGGTGTTTGCGTTAAAAGGAGAAGAGATATGGTTAGGAATGAGTGGGCGATGAAAATATGTGGAATGGGTGTATATAAAAGGAGGGTGCTTCGTTGGTTTGGCCATGTTGAGAAAATGGATGAGATTCGAAAAATGAAGCAAATTTATGATTGAATATTAAATGTTGTGTTAGGAAAGGGTAGACAAGAGAAAGTCATGGGTGAATGTGGGGGAAGAATATTCTAAAGAGAAGGAACATTAGGAGTCTAAAGAGCAAAAGGGCGTGCATGAAACGATACATGAATGTAGCAGAAGCAAAGGAGGTTTGCAAGGATAGGTCAGTATGGAGGAAACTATTAAAGTAGAGTTAGCTTTATAGGCATATAAGCGATAATTAAACTTTTTTTTACTTTGCCTACCCCTAAAGAGAACGACGTGGTGGCATATATATATATGTATGTATCCACTTTTGCTGCCTCTTCTGAGCCTCCATTACCAATGTTATTTCGTTCGCCACCACATCTAGCTTTCCTTCTTGTGCGCCCCTCACTCTTTCCATTCTCCTCCACATGCACATCTCAAAAGCCTTTGGTCTGTATCCGTCCTCTTTTCAGCAACGACTAACACTCTGAACCATTTAATGCTGTGCTCCATATTAAGGTTATCTAAGTTTTTCCCTATGTCTCTGCTCAGTTTTGCTTGCATTCCTTGCCGTCGAAAATCATTGTGCGTTGAAATCATACCGTGCCGTACGGAATATTTTGTGCATTTTTAGTTTAAAAATTCCTCGCCTAATTTATCACCCGAGATATTTTCTGCTCGGTGCTTTCTTTGATTTCTTTCGGATTCTTCTGTGTTAATCCTTGTTGTATTAGTCTGACGCTAAGTAACTAGATTAAATGAAGAAGGATCTGGTGGTTTCTTTGCGTACTATCTGGATGAAGTTTTCTCGGGTTTCCTACCGGGTCAGAGAATCCTTTCCGTTGTTTCGAGGTCCGACACGTTCCTCGTCATCATCATGCCTGGTTACGAAGATCGTGTCGGACCTTAAAACGATGGAAACTAAGAAATCGCTCACCAGGTTGGAAACCCGGGAAGACTTCATCCAACTAGAATTAATGTCTTCCTTGTCTGAATTTTCTATTATTTGTAGTGGAAATGAACGTGCTCTACCATGCCGTAGAAAGTATTTCGTACCTAAATCATCATCCTTATCGCCCAAGGGTAAGGCTTACTTCAGCGTGTACCTGTTCCAGATTAACGAAATTGACCAATACTATTTTTGGTCTGTTCAGTAGCGTTCCTGTTACTTTGCTGCCTGTTCTGTTTCATTACTTTCAGTATTCTTCTTGAGCCATTCCTTTCACATGTAACCAGTTATTTTGACATTGTTCTCTTTCTATTCATATGTAGAGAGGACCGGGTTCGAATCCCGGTGTTGACTTTAATTTCTCAGTGGTTATTCCGGTCCCTACTTGAGTGGTGAGTGGAGAGTACTTCAAAAGCAGAACACCATCCGTCGTATGGGATTTTGGACTGTGCACCCCTTGGCATCTTTCGCTAAGAGTGGGCTAATGCTGACGTCGAATTTCTCTCCTACCTTCCCCTACCCTTCTACGCACCTATCTAAATGTTAAAAGTATTACATTAAAATTTTATCTACAACCGGGGGGGAGGGAGGGTTTGCTTTTTTGCTACCGTCAACCAGGATTGGGAAATATCCTGTTGCGCAAATTACAATGGTCGTAGGTCACCTTCCCCAAGAGCCAATCAACCAATTTTGTATTTGAAATATTTTTCTTTATATTCTCACGTTTTCGTCACTCTTCCTCTCATTTTGCTGGTACCTGTGGCCGCTCTCAGTAATCTCCTTTTTGTCGCTCCCATTCCTTCATTTCTTTCAATACACAAAATTCTGACTAGTTCAGGAGGATTATCCCACCGATATTTTTGCTTGAATCAAAACGTACTGTACCCTTCTACCGCTCTTGACTTGGCGTCCTAGCCAACTGATCAGCCTTGAGTCCATCAGAGCGGAGAAAACGTGGGAAATGGATGCAGTGAATTTTCGCCAAGGAAGAAGGTCCCTTGTGGGCGGGTTTGGTTGAGAAGGGAAGATAGGGAAGGGCGGTGTTGCTCATAGGGGAAGCCTTGAAGTAAATGTAGGTACTGTGCACATATTCTAAATGTAAAGTTTACCACCCATATTGACCGACTGCTGCGCTTGAGGATAACACCGGCCCTGATTGTATTATATTCAGGATGTAATCAGGATCAATATTATTAGATCACGGATATTACCGTTGCTGCATTACTAACTTCATCCGCGATTGGAACATCCCTTGCAGCACTCTGTTCGTGATTATGAATCTTGTGACACTTCTTTCAAGGTAAGAGTAGTGATTAGATAAGTACCGGGAGAAATTTGGGGAGTATTTTATCGGAATACTGTATGGCTCCTTGCTCAAATACGTGGTAATTCATTAGATACCGTAGATACTTCATTAAAAAACATGCTGTATCTCAGCCATTTCAATGAGTGGCCGAGGAATGGTTTCCCTCACTCCTCAAAAGGCGAAATTGAATATTTAGATCGAGGCTTAACTTTCAAACTTAAGCCCAAAAATTATATTCTTTCTTTTTATATTATTGGCAAATACGCTGCTCAGTTTCTAAAAAATATTATTAGGATTCAGTGTTGTTGGTATTTTTTATTTCTCAGATCGCTCCCGGTCACAAGCGGAAGTTGTAATGGGAGACGACTTGAATGAGAATTAGCAAGGAATACCTTTCGGGTTGATTGTTACTCGTTGCCTTCGCATGAATTACTTCTGCGGTTGTCTGCACTCCTTCACGTCAAGGACTCGGATATTGATTACATAACTCATCCATGAAGTGGCTACTCTTTGCTGTGGACGCTGTGAATCATATTTTTATGAAAATAGCAGGTCATGAAAGTCGCTTTCCCCTCTAATTATTTACTATTTTATTTCAAAATTTTAGAAAGCCCCATGCCTAAAAAATCCACGGATTATCTTCAAACAATCCTATGTTTGAGTATATGGCGTATTTCAAATCGTTGCTTGCTGATGATTTCTCTCTTTATGACATTTGAGAAATAATAGGCCTTCTCGAAGAAAAAATAGCTGTATTTTAGAGTACTAGTGGTAGTAAACGAAGATTAACATTGACTGATTAAAGTAATTTTCAATTTATCCGTTGGTAACATTTGTCGTTGAGTTGATCTGTAACAAGAAGCAATAAAAATAGAGCAGGGAGAATGGCTCCAGGAAAGAAGGCATTCTATCCGAAGATGTGTCTGCTAACAGCTAGAAATGCTAGCTCAGAGGTTAGGAGGGAGGCACCTAATTAAAACATATGCGTGGGCCATTCTCTTGAATGACGTGTAGCTTGTACGATTGAATCAGGATAAAAGAAAAATATTAGAAGAAATGGGAATGTGGTGATGTAGAAGAATGATGAAGATCAAATGGACAGAGAAAAATCACTGATGTCCTACCGATAGTGGGGGATAAAAGAATTATGGAAAAAACCCTGCGAGGTAGAAAAGACGAACTTATTGCACAGGTTTTGAGACATGGGCTCCTCCTGTAGAATCATCCTCCCAATGTAGAAGTCCTATTAAGCCCTGGGGTGAAAATATGTTTAATGATTTCTCTGCGAAGTAGAGGAAGTAAACTTATGGTACACATACTGAGACACAGCAGCCTTTGAAAACAATTTAAGGGGAGAAGTGAATGAAAATAATAACTGAGGAAGACCAGAATGGTTAACTGGAAAGAAAACGAAGGGGAAAGCTACAGTAAACAAATGCTCAGATTTTGAGACTGCTAATGATGAATCTGAAACAAGTAGGAATGCTCTAAATTGTATCTTAAGTTGGTTGAGACCAACCTGCGGGGTGACTCCATAAATATTAGGTTTGTGAAATTATTGACAAAAATCGCTGTGTACAAAAGTGTACTCCTCAATTTATTGCATGGCAGTGAAACTTGGTTATGTCAAGATAAAAATTAGTTTAGGCAAAATGCAGAGGGTTCGAGTTCTTTGAGAAATTTTTGCGGTAGAAGTAGGAGGATTAAAGTTAGGAATGAATAGGTTATAAAAGGATGTGGGTGGGATGCTCTATTAATGGGCATATGTGAAAGGAATTTGCTTCGTTCGTGTGGTCTTGTTAAGAGAATGGTAGAGAGTCGAATAACAACATTGATATGTGAGAGTGGAGTGAATTGTGCGAGGAAGGGGTTGATGAGGGAAAGTCACGGGCGAATGTAGTGGAAGAATATATTATTAGAAGTCTGAAGAACAAGAAAGCATGTATGGAGCAATGCATGAATAAGTATGAAGCAAAGGAGGTTAGCAAGGATAGGGCATTGTGGAGGAAAATATTAAAATCGGAACGAACTTTTTTGGTCCAACACCTAGAATTAAGCTCTTTTGACGATGCCAGGAAAGGAACAGCGTGATGGGTATGTACGTGAAATAATTGAAAGGAAGAAGATATTGTCAAGCTTGGACGAACAATCATCCAGATAGAATGGTGTTCCGCGTTTTGTATCACTTCACTGAGAACGAGGCCTGGATTATCGCATTTTATCTACGCTCTCCTCTTGTGTGTGTTTCCCAACCTGTGATCCTTGGACTGCCGGTGGTCCGTGAGATGCTATCGGACCGCGGAAACGCGCCTCGATTGCTTCCAAAATATCGTGTGTGTAATGTGGAGTGATCGTGGATATGAAGATATTTCCACGCCGAAGGTGTTCGTCTCTCTCATTTTTTGGGAAAATTGCTGTGTACTCTTTGTTGTGGCCCGGTTAGTTTCATTCTGCTCCTCGGGAGCTCAGTCCGTGGATTAGTTTGCGGCCGGGGAAGATGGCTGTTGCGGTGGCTAGAGTAGGCATTAGCTTCCCATCGACCGAACGCTGAGGTTATTTTCGCCATTAGGGATAGGTGTGTAGGGATGGGATAGATTGATTGGGAGCTTGGGAGTTGGGGAGAGAGCCGGCTTCGGTATTAATTTTTAGCTCTTACCGACAGTTGCCAAGATATTCACAGCTTAGAGTCCCATCTGATGAACGGAGTAATTTATTTAAGTGCTCTCAATAATACCCCCAACTAGGAATCAGCATGTCATTGATTAATTTTCAACACCTCCGGTACTGAAATATCTACTCCGTTTAATTTGACACTTTCTTGTCGCTATATACTGGTACTCATACATATCACTCTATAACTTTTCTTCTGTTTTAATTTCAGGAATGAAGCCACCTATTTTTAGTATATTTTTTTCGATTCCTGTGCAAGAAACGGTTATGGACTCGTATATCCGACGAATTATTTTCCTTCTGATTTTTCAATGCATGGTCTCGTTATAGTTATTTTATTCATGGCAGTTAACATAGCATTAACTTTATGAGACCGATAATTTTTCATCGTATGTTGCGGTGTCATTGTTTTTCAACCATTTTATTTGAATTATTTTTATGGGATGCATTTTTCATGCGGTCTTGCGTTTTCTCTGTAAAGCCTTTTTCTCTGAATTTTATGTTGCATTTGTTTTCTCACCATATTCAAATCCTAAAAAAATAACTAGTGTGGATATACTTTTGGATCAGCGTTAAAATTCATTTATTACTCTCCACCCAACTGATCTCTTACTATGCCGGTATTTAAATTTTTGCTAACGATGAGTTGACATAATTAGGATCTTATTTCATTAACTTGGTTTAAATGTATTGGTGGATATTTTAGTGGATGTAATATTTAAAAGCATGCATAGTATGTAACAGGATTAAGGGGACCAATTAATGAAATGCAAGTGAACCTTATAGCCTTAAATTTTAATTTTTTAAGTTAGATCAAGTTAGAGAATTCATATCTTCTTATTTTTCAATTTCTTACCAAGAGGCTAATTCCAATTATAATTACTTGTGAAGCGAGGCACTTTTGTATTTTATGCAGTTGTATTTTTACTACAAATGGCATGATTAATTTTTGTGATAACTTTCTCTTCGTAAAACGACCCCCGCCCGTAACTGAGTTGTAGCGTCGATGGACTAAATTACATTAATTTGTAAGGAATTGTATTTGGATGCGTTTGCATAAATATTTTTTCACAATTTCAGAAACTGTTAGATTTCGTAATTTCTCTATCTGTTCTATTATCGATCCGACGGTGAATATCCTTTTCTTTTATTTTTATTTAGAAATCTCCTTGTGAAAAATTTAACTTCTCCGCCAGAGCAATCATCAGGACGAAATTGAAAACTTTATTAAAAATGACTTGCTTAGTTCCCTAATGAGAAGAGAACTTTTTCCTGCGTGTCATGACTATGAGCAAAAGAATTAATAATACTGCTGAATTATGCTGACTTAGGTACATGAAAGTATCCTACTGATAAGAAGTGTGGAGAAAAAGCTCTTTTACCTACCTCGCTGAATATCACATCGTGCTTGGCAACTATCAAAAATTCTAGGGATGAAATTGGTCGGAAGTCAAAGTCTCAAAGGATAGATTCAATTTGATTTAGAAGATTTAGAATTGAATATTTTTTCTGTATACCATTATTCAAATGATCAGGTTACCTGGGAATCACCGTAACCTCAGGCCTTTGGAGCGGGAAACACATGCGTAATTTTTTCGGCGCAGCATTCAAGAAACTAAGATTTATCAAGCGTATAGTAAGAATAATGGAATAGGATGATAAAGTAAAAGAGGGATACTATTTCACTGTGGTTAGTTTAAATCTCGTATATGCCGTGAGCATTTGGGACTCCGCAGAAAGATTTAATTTTAAGTATAACAAAAAATACTTTCCATGGAAAGCCTCACTTTTTGTCGAAAACTGCTGCGAGTGAATAGTGTGTGCAATTCAGCTGATGGAAGGACTAAGTTGGAAGCCGCTATAGACTCGTAGACTTCACGCTAGGCTTAGATTACTTGAAAATTTCAGATCAGGTGAGTTTCAGTATGACCCGGACGATATTATTTTGACCCTACATCTCTAGAACTGATAAAAGCGAAAAAATAAGAGAGATACACTGCCGAACTGATATGTACAAATATTTCTTCTTTCCACGAACCATTCATTTAAACTGAACGAGACACATAGACACTCCATTAACTTTCTTCCTCTCCCTCTTCCTATTCACTTTCCCTGTTCCTTCTCCTTTCCACGGCTGGTGCTCTAACACAAACTGAGATGCGGCGCGGTTGGCTTGCTCTCTTTTGACATGTTTATTTTCGAAATACTTAGCTTTAAAGCACCTTTAATCATGTACTCACAATGCCTGCATCATCTCCTAAGTCCGGCCATCCCATTCTCACCCTAGGTTCGGCTTCCACATGAGTGAGCAATATTTTTCACACAATAATGCATACCCACCCATTGAACCTTGGAGTACAAGCGTGAGTCCCTTGCCTTGTAGCGTACTTTGGCGAATCACCCTGTGTCCTAATAGACGTGCTTCTCAATTTACAGCCCGTGGAAGCTTGAGTGAAAGCACAGCTCTCGCTCATGTAAGAAATTGCTCGTCATCGTCTTTCTCAGACAAGTTCTCAGGGAATTAGACTACGGAAGAGTCAATATTGAACGAATTGCTTTGACTCAGGCGTGTTGTTGTAGGATGCGGACATAATTACTGTCCAAATTATTACAGTTTTCCACTGTTTTTAGTTTAATTAAATGCTCGTGGTAGGTGATTTTGATGCACTGCGGTCTCTCATTAAATTAACTGAAGATTTTAATTTTTAAAAACGACTGCTTATGTCGGATCCACTTAAATTATGTCATTATTTCATCGCATCATTCGCCCATCTTGTACAACTGTATGTAAAGTATCCTTGGTGCAGGATGGGCCCCTTGCGATGACGTTGTACATCTATATACTTACTACCCGAAGAGCCACCGCTGGGGGTTATGACAAGGGGTGGTTGGACACTTTCCATGAGAAAGGAAGGGAATAGGGAAAAGGAATTGCAAGAGGGATAGTGAAATGAATTTTAACGGAGCTTCCTTGAGGTCCATTCCCTTATCTTCCTACTCAATTATCTGTATAGCTCAGTTGACTCTATTTGTGCCATGTGGAAAGCACTTTCATGTGCAGTACTCCGTGCTTCAGGTTGGACTTCCACCTGTGGACTCCTTGGCGCCTCTCCTTAAGGGTAGGTTAATGTCGACGCTAGGTTTCTCTCCACTCTTCATCACCCGCCTAATCCCTCCCATACCACAACCAACTCACGTGATCTGAAATGGTTCAAATGACCTCAATTCTCGGTCTCCTCCCTAAATAACCAGCCAACCAATGCGATGGTGCGATCCCAGTTAGCGGGCGTATACCACTCCTATTCTGCACTCTCGTTCAGATCAGGCGAGTTTCAGTACGATTAGGAGGATATTATTTTGACTCCGCGCTATATCTCTAGAACTGATAGAAGCGAACAAATAAGAGAATACACTTCCCAAGTGATATGTCGAAAAATTCCTTCCGTCCACGCACCATTAGTGATTATGACAAAACAGCGTGACACTAACATAAGACACAATGAATCACAGAAATGGCAATTTTCCACTAGATATAATTCAATGAAACCATGGTTTCGATGCGCTGCATCATCATCAGGTATTTACACAAAAACAGATCGGGTATGTATACAAAATTTTGCAGAGGAGGAGGAGGTGGGATAGGAAGGAGAAGTGGGGGAGAGTAGGTGTGAGGTTGGAGGTTACCCTCCCCCCCTTCTCCTCCCTATCCCACCTCCTACTCCTCTGCAAAATTTTGTATACATACCCGATCTGTTTTTGTGTATGTACCTGATGATGATGCAGTGTATCGAAACCATGGTCGTATTAAATCTTTTCTAGTGGAAAATGGCCATTTCTGCGATTCATTATGCTGAACTTCCACCATATCACGCCTGATATTTCTCTTTTTGAACGTAAGACATCGTTAACATACGATTCCCCTCTGTCCTCTCCATCCTCCTTTTCCCTATTCCCTCCCCTTTCATGGGTAGTATCCTAACACTAATAATAATCTGCAGCGGCTCACAGGGTACTAGGTAGATATAGTGACAAGTGGAGTCTGGACTAATAAGTTCAGCGTGTGTACTTCACATGTGAAGCTCACTACGGATCTGTTTCGCTCGACTTCAGGAGCGATTTTTCCTCGACGACACACTTCTCTCCAATCCCTCCGGCCATATCATCACAGCAGGGGCGGATTGAGGTCGTTGTTTTAGGGGGGCTGATTGCTACTTTCCGGGGGCCTGGGGGTATGGAAAGACAAATGACTACCATTTTTCCTATTTTATCAGGAATTACGTGGGGCGACCCCCGCCCCCCCACCTGCACCCTCCCCCCTTTCCCCCCCCCCCACCTGCACCCATCCCCCAAACTGCACCCCCCTTAATCCGCCACTGCATCACAGATCATTGATCAGCATCTGCCCGATGTCTGCAGCTTCAGTGATCCCTGATGACTGATGTTATAGACATCGGCATAACTAGCTACTTTTTTTCTTAGCGACTCTTAGCTCTCTTCCATCATCATCAGCAGCAATCATGTACCAATCCGAAGATATTTCGTTTCATCTCTCCATTCCATCCTCCTTTCCGCTAACCGCTTCATTCCTTCTCAAGTCTCCATTTTAATATCCCTTATAATTTGCGTGATATATTCCTTCCGGGCTCTTCCCCGGTATTTCTTCCCATTTGTATCTTCCCGTCCATTTGATAACCATCCTTCGATAAAACCATACCTTTCATAGCCTCTAACCTCGTTTGTTCTGCTGCCGTGATTGTCCACCCACATTCATCTGAAATAGAAAAATCTGATGGGTTGAAGGTTTTTCTTTTTTCTAATTTTGTAAAAATAATGAATTTAGATATATAGTGTATATAAAGTACATACAAACAACCATACCCATATCACCGTTACTGTTTGGGGTGGGCATAGTCAAAAGAGCTTACTTCTCGGAGTAAAACCTGGAAAACAGTTGTAACGATTTCCTCCATAAAACCCTATAACCACATTCATGCATCGCTTCACATGTGCTCTCCTGTTCTTAAGACACCTATTTATGTAAGGTACAGCGAAAACGTCATTCGCCTGGACTGGTATCCCAGTCAAGACTAATGATTTTTTCAAAGTAAATTTCACAAATGCATGAATGAATGAGATGCTCAAATGCTTTAAAATCTCCTATGTTGGAAGAAACAGCCTGCCTCAATGGGTACATCGCTTCCGTATCACTTACAGAAATTAGGCATTGTTGGTCTCAGTTCCACTTTGAAGTAGTGATCCTCCGAGTGCCGTTACCCCTGTCTGTAAGTGGCAGACAGGATGTGCAAAATTACCTTAGCCATCGAAGCACGTTAAACTAAACTACTACTATTATCTCCCATGCTGATAAACACAATCGCCGTTGCCACAATTTTTAGTGTGGTAAAATCTTTAATTTTATTTGTGGAATGTTCTTCTTCTTTGGGTTTCATGAAGGCACTTGAGATCTCAGCGGCATTTCGCGCAATTAAGTTCGTTGGTGAGTGGGCAGGAGTAGGGTTGTTTGAGAGGCCCAGATGGGAGATCCAGAGTGAGCTAATGCTAAGTCTACGTACGACGTGCTTGGGGGTCATTCTGTGAGAGCATTTTGGTAGAAGGATGTTGTCCCTACATTTTTAGCGAATAATATAATGTTTGAGTGTTGTTACCGAAGAAAATTTGTGAGGAAAGTAGAGCAATCAGGGGATCGGGTTGGTTGGGGGCGTAGAATAATATTGTCCCTTGCCAAGGATTGGCTTCGAGTCCCGGCAGTGGCGGGTATAATTCAACCATATCCTGAACTGCCCTTGGGTGTCATATGGAGGAGGTAGGCTCTCTAGGATACTTCCCGGTTTGGCCAGGACAGTCCCGATTTGAAATGTCTGCCCCGGTGTCCCGCCCAGTTGGCAAAATTGTCTCGGCTGATGATGAAATGCCCCGGAATTTCTCCGTTTCGGTCCGCTGTCCACTGCACGAAGAAATACGCAGTGACAAATTAATGGCGAGAAATTAAAAAACTGAAGGCCAAAGGATAAAATTACTTTATACCATTAGATTAACTTTAATAAACAACTTCTCAGTTCTTTTCCGGTTTTAGTCCCTCTGTAAACAAAAGCCACTTTAAATACTGTTTTATATTTTATTTACTATTTTCAGTAAAAATATGAGCAAATTTTAGAGTACAATCACAAGTTTGTTGTGAATGAAAATACATGTAAAAAAACAATTAATCTCCTTCATTTTCAGCAGTTGCACATTCTGCACACATAATGTTCCTTGACACACACAATGAATGTTCCTTGCATATATAGGTTACACATATCTTGCAATGAGTTTGTGTTTAGCTATTTTTGGCTGAAGGGCATAATCCACATCTACCTATTACCTCACGATGAGGTCTCATCGGATCTGGCTCAGGCTAACCTGCATACCTCCTAACTTGACTCCTGAGGTTAATAGGCAGTGTAGATATGGAACATTTCTCTACCAGGGAGTCATTTAATTTACAAAACCCTAACTACTTCAAGTAAGTAATTCTTTCCGTCTTTTCGTTGGTATTGTAAGCATATATCACTTGAGAATTTCTTCCAGCGATGTCTATCAAAGTGAAAAAAATTCGAAGAGCGCCTGGAAATCCTCGAAACCGTATAGGTCGCTTTCAACTCATCTGTGCTGTGTCCTCTCCTCCCTTTGTACTATTATAGAACCTTATAATCTCGGGCTTCTTCTCCATTGTATCATCCACTGCAGCATCATGGTGAAAAGTGGAAAGGAGAATTACGATCTTATCTTTTTTAGGCGCATATGACACCAAGGTTTTTTCTTTATCAAAACCAAAAACACTAGAATACATATTTCTGTTTTTCTTTTGCGCAAAGGAAATTGGCAGTTCCCTTTTATTTTGCCCCTTAGAACATACTACGGTGGGGTTATGATTTTTGAGTAAACAATCCGCCAGATGAATGGATAAAAACCAGTTATCCACAGTTTTGTTGCGCCCAGTCCCCGAGTTTGGCGAAACTAAGCGGCGCACAACCTCAAAAGGTGTATTAGAATACTTGAAAGGGCCATCTGATTGTTTACCCGGATATATTTCCATGATAGGAATATAGAAGTTATTGACATCGACGAGTGAATACATTTTCAAACCGTACTTGGCCGGTTTGTTTCTCATATAAACCAGTGGCGAAGCCAGGTTTTGGGTTTAAAGGGGACAGAAAATGTTTATAGAGGGGCAAAACATTTTTAGGGGGCGCTGGCTCATAAATTAACCAGTTTACTTAACTTTACAAATTTTGGTGATGCAATAGGCGGATAGGTTTGTAAAAAATATGACAATTGACAACGTATTACACACATTTATTTATACGTATTTGGGACATAAGAGTGGAAAAATACACAGACTTAGGGGCGCTATAACACGGGGTGGGGGGCCTTCGTCCCCCCTGTCCCCCACCCTGGCTACGCTACTGTTATAAACTCTAAATGCAGAACGCCCTCTGAAGCTCTCCAGCATCTCGTCAACCGTTGCATGTTGACTTGTTGTGAAATTATTTTTACAAGCAGAGACAAAATCTGTGAACATTTCCCGAACTGGGGCCAGCTTGTGGAGCCTTTTTCGTGTCGCTCGATCTCTTATGTCATCGAATCTGAGACATCGCAAGAGAAAACGCAACCTATGGTTGGAAATATTGGCAGGAAATACGTCAGCACCAGTTTCATCTGAGCTGTACAAATCGTCGATATTTCGATGAAAATTTTTCATGTTCCACGCTATGTACAGTATGCCAAAAAGTGCACGTATTTCTTTGACTCTAACGTCCCACTCCCTAACAAATTTACATTTAATACTTTGAATGTATAAGTTTGTGTATTTTGTGATACGTTCAACCATCTCATCAGAAAAAAACAATGACCAACACACTAAAGATGTTTTTGCGCTTTTGGCTGAGGCACGAACTCCAGGCAAATAAGTTACAATGTTGTGAGCTCGAGTTCTTGTACTTGAAGGGGGCTTATTGGACCATTTGGTATTTTTTCCCTACCTAGGTAAAAATGCGCAGTATCCTCTCTTCCATCTACGAGTGGGAGGTCTTCACTACTCTGTTCGGTGTCAGAATTGTGATTGAAGTCATGCACTTCATCGGATTCACTGTTATCGTCCCCGTCAAATTGTGGCACTTATTCATCGGGGATAGACCGAAACATTTAAAAAATTCTCGCCTGATTTTCCACGTACGGATCCATCTTGGTACTTTAGGATACAATTTCGCTGGAGAGATAAATGTTTTAGTCAAATAAACCCAGTACAGTAATATTTTAGCTATTCATAAACTTGGCTTTCACGAAAATGTTTGTTGTAGAAATAGCTTACATTTTTAGATCCAAGTTAAAACCTTAAACTTCACCGGATTTTCCTCACTTGTGCCCGTCTATAGGTTCCTCAGGAAAACTCCAGTTCAAATTAGGAATATTTTGCTAGTAAAAATGTAATATTTGCTCAAATTACGCCCGTGACCCTATGTTTAATACATAAAAGGTTTATCAATGGGTTAAGAGTATTATAGTGATAATGCGTTTTACAGTTTAAAATATATTCCTTGAGCTATTCCCGCCAATGCCGTTGCTCGCGCTATGGTCAAAATGACCGATGGAGTATCGTTAGTGGTCGCGCTATGGTCTAAAAGACTGAATTAAATGTATGAGCGCTTTACTAGCCACATCCAAGGAGCTAATGGACCGTGGATGTTGTGATACAAAGTAAATAGTATGTGCAAGGAATACGTGGAAATGTAACAGGATCCGTGAAGTCCTCGTAGAATGGATCACATTCTTACAAACAGTACGGGGAAAAGACCATAGCGCGACCAACGCCGGGATATACACCCTAATTTATACCGAATGTGAAAGATCAATAGGTGTGCTTCTGAGAATTCCAAATTTTTGCCACTCTTTTTTGACAATCTTTCGAGAATGTCAAGAAGCAAATATTTATCTAAGAAAGGAAAAATTGCAGTACTGCAATATACTTGTAGTGTATACTTATACAAAAGTGTAATACCTACTTAATATCATGGTAGTGAAACTTGTGTATGCCAGGATATACGTGTTGAGTATGGGGTATCTGAGAATTGTCTGTGGTAATAGTAAGAGAAATTTGGTGGGTCACGAAAGAATGTGGAGTGGATACAATGGTAGTCACTGCATGTGAAATGAGTGAGATTGGGTCGGCCATGTCGAGAGAATAGACGAGAGTCGAATAACGAATCATTTATGATAGAGGAGCGATTGGCATGACACGGAAAGGCAAACCAGGAAAGTCATCGGTGAATGTGGTGGAAGATTCTCTGCAGATGAGGAATATTAATAGTCCTAAGAATAAAACTCCCGGAGGTGACAGAGATGTCTCTCCAAGGTTTCGGCAACCAGCCTCTTCGGCGTAGAGCATCCTTGCTCAGCCTCCTGGGGTCGTTTATGACCCACCTATCACATAACCATATGAAATCATTGAGAAATAACAACTATTATTACCTCTATTGGATTTATTGTATTTGGTGTATTAGTTATCTATATATATTAATTTTGTAGCGTGTCAGTCAGTCTTTCTGTATCCATTTTGTTTATTTCTCTCTCAAGTTTTGAGCTAGGGAAATGAGGTTTGGTACATTAAATGTGGATTCTCTGTCTGTATGATTTGGTAGTAGTTTTAGATTTTTAGCAGCTGGCGGTGCAAAGAAAATTGCAAAAAACCGTGGTTTTTGAGAGTTTAAATTTAGTTAGATTCCGGGGACTAAAGTTTTTCGGGACTCCCGGGTTCACTTAAATAAGTTAGCATATGAAATGCATGTATTACATGCAGAATTAAATGGTTAGCTATTAAGCTCATAATCCGTAAAAACTGAATTACTCAATTGTTTTGCTGTTTTGAGTTAACAATGGCTCTCTGAGTGATTGAAGGCGGAATTTTTGCCCTCATTGTTTTAGCTATGACTAACCAATCTTCAGAGTGACTGTATCTCAAAAATGGTACTCTCCTCAGTCAACTACGGTGAGGATTGCACATAAAAATGAATATTGTGACTTTTTTACTCCAAAATGTTTACTTATGTTTCAAAAACTATTTTTTTCATTTTTGGGAAACATATTCACTCATTTAGCCACATTTACCTCTGCTTCCACTTGAGTAGTGCAAAAAAAGGAAAAACATCAAGTTCACCTCAAGAACACACCAGACAGAGACTGCCTGCAAAGCAGGCAGCAGGTCTGCTAGTTATTATTTAATGCCGCATAATTAAAACATATATTTGGAGCATGCTGTTACATGGCAGTGAAGCGTGGACAATCACAGTAGCAACTATGTAAGCTTTCCCTTGGTGATCGTTAGCAGGAGCAGTCTCCACAATTAGGTGACGGTAGGATATTCGAGATTAGGTAATTTTAATAGTAGATTTTTATTACAGGTGTTATTAGGAACATAAGGACGTGGAGAGAACGCGAGAAAAAAAAATGGCGTAGCAGATGGCTGCGACGGATTTGATTATTTCATTGCCATCCTTAATTAATTTTAATTCACGAAATGAAAAATATGCTAAGGAAACCCTCACTTTTCGTTGAAAACTACAACGAGTGATCAAAGTGGAACACAGCTGATGGAAGCACTAGAGACTCGGAGACTACACTTTGGACTAAAATTACTTGAAAAATTATGATAACGTGAGTTTTGGGGTGACACGCAAGGAACTATTTAGATACCCACACATCGTGTCTACAACTGAAAGAGGTAACAAAAGAAGTGCGATTCATTTCCGAACTGATAGGTACAAAAATCCCTTTTCCCGATGCACCGCTGGGGATGGCAACGGAAGTAGAGCACGACTCTCCGTTGACATAAATTTAAGTTTCTCCCTCTTCCAATTATCAAGCACGTCCCTATGTCATGGGTCTATCGTGGGTCTATCTAGCACGTCCTAACACCACCTGCCACTCACTCATGTGGTAACATGCTGCTATGCAGATGTACCTGAAGTTCTTTCCACAAAACTCCATCGTGCATGCTAGCATATAAATTGATTGGAAGTCTCCAGGATATTTTTGTGCAAATCAACCACCTCATTAGTCTCATCCTCTTGGTGTGTTAAATACGAAGTAGGGTCTATCTAAAATCTCGAAAATTATGGAAAAATTTTTGGATCTCTTTTTATTTTCTCACACCAAAGAGTTTCATGCGTATTAATGTTGCCATCGATGGTTTAAAAATAAGATCTCATTGTTGTTTTCGCGGTGATTTAGGTGGGGATACCTCCGCGATGTTTATTCTCAAGCGATACTAAGAGCTCCGCTGCCCCTGGGCTTTATTGCGTCGTGCATTTTTCCACTACAATAAATTACACTTGCTTAGGTGGTAATGATTATGTTGGAATGAGCTGCCGTTCAGTGTTTGCTAATATTATTTTTCTTTTTATCAGCGTGTGGCTAGATACCGAGGTATTGGGCGCATTTGATGTTCTTTTGTGAGTGAATATTAATTATATTTTCTGGGTAATATATCAATGATATGGAACATTGGCTTTCGAGTTTGCACGTTTTTTAATCCCGTATACATATTCCTTTATGTACGGGAAATATGTGTTTACCTTTATTTTATTTCCTCAACGTCGTCTTATATCTTTGGCAACATTACATGCTCAAATTCATTCTATCATAACTATCTTATTGTTAATTTGTCCATTTTTTATGCCATTATATTCTGTCCTTTTGCTTTTATTACACTCTCCATGATTTCATTCTACGTAAGAAGTTACCTCTATTTCGTGGTGGCTCAATGGCAGAAGTGGATTGATTATAATTGTTGTCACTACATTGACATTTCCCATTGTTGAGCTTGTGACTACATTTCTCATTGTTAAGAAAGGTGGTTTTTCCTCTGTTCAGTCAGTTTTCCTAATGAGTCGTTAAAAACCATCGTTTCCTGGTCTTCTCCTCGGGATTATAAAACAAATGTGGATGGAAACCTCAGATAGTTGATAGATTCGACACTCTGACCTTATTTTATGAATTTAAAGGCTAAGATGGTAAGAAAGGAAGGCGTAACTAAATTTTTGAGACAAATTTAATGGCTTTATAGAAAAACATGTGATTTTGGGAATTGATAGGCTTATAATAATGGAGGTACTCATAGAGTCACTAAAGATCGATCATTTAGAAGATAAATATTTTTCAGGGAGGTTTTTTCTTCCTGATGTTGAGGGAGTATCGTTTTTATAGCCTGTATATCTTCGAACTTAAGTAAAATATCGTCTGGCGTTAAATATTTTTAGAGAAAGTTTTCTCTTATGATACTTTGTGACGCTTTCGTAATCGTAACAAGAAAGTTGACCAGAGTAAAGCGTAATTTTAAATATATTATAGTAATTTTAATAGTAACAATTGGAAAATCAAATGGACTAGGTGGAAGAATTAGGAAGACGAAGTCACCGTGAGACTTGTAGAGCAAAAACTGGGACACGTGGATGAATTTGGCTACCTGGGAAGTTGCCAATTGGTGATGGAAAAAATAGTGCGAAGAATAGCTCTATATCCATAACAGTCTCTTGAAAACAATAATGGAAGTAGCTGTTAATGGGATGAGTTACTGAGTAAGACCAAATATGGCATAAATCAGGCAGATTGTGAGGGATATCAAAACGATGGCTAGTGAAGGCTGTTAGCTAATAGAAAAGTGGAGTGGAAAAATGCAGCAAACCAATCTCTGGATTGGTGACCGCAGTTGATGATCAACGAATTTTCATCATTGGTCTCCTATTTTACTATCATCATTAGCATCAATCGTAAGATTGGTTGAGCTCAAGCTCTCCATTCCACTCTCCTCTCAGCTAAATTCTTCATTCCTACATAATTCTTCTCTTCGACTTCATAATTTTCCTGGTGTTTTCCATTCTTGGTCTTCCTCTGTAATTCTTCCCATTCAATTCTTCTTCCTATGTTGCTTTCAATAGGTTCTTTTTCCAAAAAATGTATTCAATACGTTTGTCTCTTCCTCTCAGAGTTTTCAATATACTTCTTTTCTCCCCGATCCTTCGTAGGACTTCGTCATTGGTGATTCTCTCCGTCCATTAAGATCTGCATCATCCTTCGATAGCAGCAAATTTCCATTGCTTCTAACTCCTTATGCTATTTATCCGTTATTGCCTTTGGTTCTCTGCCATATAATAGCATGCTCTAAATATATGTTTTGGTGAAATGCATCCATCAGGGGCGGCGTGGCCAGGGCGGGAATGCGGGGATTCCCGCCCGGGCCCCGGGGTGTGGCTCAGGCTCCGGGCCCCGGCTCCTGGGCCAAGCACTAGGTTTATATATTATTTGCCAACCTTTTGCCCTTAACGACCTGAAACGCATTTTTAACGCACAAATGTTTTCAGAAGGGGAGTTACAAAAACCGGGCCCCTCTGGACGTGCAGCGGCCCGGGCCCCTGAGCACCCACGCCGCCCCTGGTATCCATACTTCCAGGCCTGTATAACTTGTTGTTACTAGACTCCTCTTCTGGTGAATGCCTTCTTTTCTTGTTATTTTTGTTGTTTTGGGGTATTTTTGGAAGGAAATCTCGTTCATATTCGTCGGTGGGTACAAGTTGGGTACTACGTTGATCTTAGGAAAGGAAACCCCTTCCATGGTGTATTTTACCACACAAGTTTTCAAGACTGATGTGGCATTATTCGAATGCGAAGGATGAGATAACTTCGGATCAGGAAAAATATTTATTTCTTCCTCGACCTAACGCCGAAATGTTTTCTGTTTAACTTTGAACTCCATCAGCACGAAATGTCTAACATACCTCGACAGTTCTTTTGTTCTCTTTCCCCGGCGATTATTCAAATTACCTCTTCTTCGAAGCTTTCTTTTTTTCATCTGTTTTGGAACATATTCAAACTAGCATAGCATAATTCTATCCAGGATTTTCGTCGGTTCGGTGGGCCATTCATTTTTTTCGTCTTCGACTCGTATGTTACGAAACTATAATCCGCATTACGGAACGTCTGTGATGGTGAATTCGGGATACGATGAAACCCCACCCATGGTATGGTTTCAATGTGGAATTGATAAAATATCCGATTACCGAAGTTGAATTAACCGGATTTTCCGTGGATAACTTTGTCGTTATGACCCCGTAAATTGAGTATTTACCATAAGACGAAGGCCTGACGTTTTAGGTCGGGTCTGTAATCTTTTAACCCATCGCATGGGCAGCCGGTGAACTTACTCCGTTTTCGACTACCTCCAGCGATACTTGATATAAGTGCGCTTGGAAATCCTCAGTCCCGAGAGTTCTATATCTATATCCGTTCTTCCCCATAATCTCTTATCTCTTCCTCGGGTGCTTAATCATATCGAGTTTGGCTCAATGTAGAATCTCCCAAAGGTAGGTAGCATGCCCACCACGACTGAAAATCGTCCTTTCCCGGACCCCTTAACCTCCCTATCTCCACCCTTAGCTCGTTTATGAAATCAGGGTCAGGGGAAGGAAATAAATTGATTGGCTGATTATTTTAGTGGGAAGTGAAGTTCTCTTTGCCTAACTTTTAATCCCAGTGTGTACTGGTTACACCATCATAATGAGAGTAACAGTCCGAAGAGTTGACATTGTGTCGCTCATCCTATGATGGCTGCTTCACTCAGGAATTCATTCTAAGCTACTCAGGGGCGGCTTAAGGATCTGTCGACCAGTGGCGCCAAATCAAGATCCAACCGTAAAGTGAACCTTTGTTTTTGTATGTCTAAAATGAAATCTTTCATTATTGAAGTTTTATGATTGATCAGAAATTAATAGGTAGATGTGTATGCATTTATTTTTTGACAAGCACTTTGGTTGAGAGTAGGAAGACGATGAGTGTAGAGCAACCCTTTCCGGGTGAAACAATATCCTTGAGCCACCCCTGAAGATAAAATCCATTTTTATTGATTATTACTATTTTATGATTGTCATTTTAAGTGGGAATATATCTGTTTCGGCCCTGCTTATGTGTTACATATTCTGCATACACTTGCCTACTGCATTAAAGACAAATATTTTTTCTCTTTTCTCCCATGTAGTGAGGTGGAGAGGGAGCTACTTTCTTAGAACGATGCTTTAACTTCATTTTGTATATAACTTCATCAGTGTTTGAATGCAACGATTTAATCTTACAACATCAGCGTGGGAGAAAGGGAGTAGTTTGAAAAATGTGTGTGGAGCATGCTCTGATGTGACTCTTTAAGTTAATTTGAGGTCATCTTGGGCAGATACAGCAGAAGAAAAAAAATAACTTCGGAAGCAATATAAATGTGGTTCTATGGAAGAATGATGAAGATGAAGTAGATGGAGAAGTTCATAATGCATAAAAACACTTGTTAATCTTCCACATATTTATCTCTATGGCACAGCGCGTTTCACCACTCTGTGGCATAATCATGTGCAGATGATTATGCCACAGAGTGGTGAAACGCGCCGTGCCACAGAAATACATTTGTGGAAGATTACCAAGTGTTTTTATGCATTATGAATATCGACAACTTCCACCATATCCAGACTGAAACAGTTCTATTTATGGATGGAGAAGGTTACCGATCAATAGTGCATGTGAAGAACTAAGGAGGAAAGATGTTTAATTAATTCTTTGCGAGGTATAAAAGACAAACTCATTGGGAATATCCAAAAGCATGTCAACCTCTTGAAAACTAAAGCAGAAGAAACAGCAATTGGGAAGAATTACTGAGGGAGACCAAGGGTTTTATTCTTCTTCTAATCCGGTCCGGACGTTGGCTATCATCTTAGCGATGCAGTTCGGAATAGCTCCTCCGATTGTGAAAAAAATACTTTGTCTCCGCACTCAAGTCTATTTGGTCGACCACAGTTTCGATGATATAGCGTCATTTTTTATTGTGCTGAAATTCCAAAAAGTACAGCCTGAAACATTTATGAGTACCTCCGATGTTAATCCATACCACTTTCCCAGATTGGTAAGCCAGGAAATTCTTCTTCTACCAGGGCCTCGACTTTCTTCAGCCTTTCCTTAGAGAGCTAACTGAAGAAGTCGATATTTATCCTTGTGTCTCATGATATGTCCGAGATATTGAAGGTTTTGCAGTTTAATCGTTCGCATCAGTTCGGGTTGACAACTCATTCTGTGGAGGACTTCTTCATTCGTCCAATCACCTTCCTTAGAGATCCTTAAAATACATCTGTAGAGCCAAATCTCAAAGGCTTGAATCTTCATCTTCGTGGCCTATCTGAGGGACTCGGCCTATCGTCGTAGAGAAGTCGAAAAGAATGAATTGGAGGATTTGCCTTTTTTATGCCAGGCTTCGATCTATCCCTGTAAAAAAAAGTTTTAAAAGGTTTAAGAGAGCTCATTCGATCCGACACGCGGTCTCCTGAGAATGATCCCAGTCCTCGTTGATGCTCCAGCCGATGTAAGTAAAGGATGGAATACGTTAAGCAAAATATGGCCATTATCATTTTGGTTTGCTGCACCTCTCGATTTCACTCTTCTCTCGGCTGTTTTAAGTTTTCATTTTACCATACCTCATAATATGCGTAATATATTTCATTTATGGTCTTCCTCGAGAATTCATCGCATTCATCTCACCTTCTAGTACTGTTTTCAAGAAGCTGTTATGTCGCAGAATGTGTTCAATGAGTGCACTCGACCTCAGAAAGTTTTGATTGTGCATCTTTTCTCTTCAACTCTTCGTTAGACTTCTTCATTGGTGATTGTCTTCATGCGATTAAACTTCATCATACGTAACGACTCTTCTCCATCGCTTCCAACTACCTTTGTTGTAATGCGACTATATTCCTACCATCACCACAATGTAAGAATATGCTTCAAATATGTGTTTTAATCCATTTTGGTGTCATCTATTGACAGTGGAAACAATTAGAAATGCCGATGGCCTCTTGTAAATAAGATGTACATCAACATCTACAAAATACCCTGCAAGCCACCTCAGGGGTGTGTGGCAGGGGGTGGGTATTTACCAACATGCGTTACACTATACCCTAAAGTGAGTGTAACTACGACTAATTATGCGTCAGCATAAATCGCTAATGCTTGTCACGAGGCGAAGCCTCACAAGCCCTGTAGCCCTTCAGAAAATTAAAAAATTAGGTTTTAATCTTCCAAGATATCATCCTACAGATAAATTTGACCATCTTATTCAGGGGCGTTCCTAGGGTATTCGGTGACCCTACGAGGAGGGTCAGAAAATATTTGTAATTTGCATTAACCATTTCTCAATTTTGGGACTACTTTTTAAAACTTTGCAGTGCATAATTAGGGAGCCTGTTTAATGCATTTGCATTTGAAATTCGGAGATGGAAAAATATACTCGGTGTGTATTGTTAAAATGTGTAATTTGCACAGTGTAAACTCTAAGTGTGGTGTGGATAGCTATTGAATTTATTTAAATTGAGGTTTTTGGCGCCCCCCTTCAAGTGACGCCCAGGGTATCCGCCCTAGGTTCGCCCCTGATCTTATATTAACGTAGTTGCTAGCAACAATCTCGTTTTTCATCACTGTAAAAGCAAAAAATATCATTATTTAGTTTTAAATATTTAATAAAGAATGTAACAGGCATGAACCCGTATATTGACTCATGTCATTAAGAGGATTAATGACTTGGTTAGTGGACTCTTTTTCTGAAAGGATACCTTCTTTACTTGCAATTCTTTGTTAACTATTTCTTTCTTACTTCTACCATCCCTGGCTATCCTTCTTAGTATTAAGGAGGTTCCTTCGCGACTGGGTGAGTAAAAAAAAATTCGAAATCTCATCTTTTGTTTTTTTTTGGTTTAAAAGCCCTGCTTTTGCTGATGGCATCCGTTACCTGTTGAGAACTAAGATCATAGTACAAAATTTGCAGATTTTTTCTGGAATATATTTTTAATTAACACTTTGTCATGGCCATAGACGCCGGCTGCAGCGCCATTGCTATGGAATTAACGCAACATTTTATCATAGCAATTAGCCAATAACTAAAAAAATAGTGGTCAGATGTATTCTATTCTTATAAAAAGTTTTCCGTGTAAATTGGAAAATGCTATTTTCCCCCGTGTTTCTTCCATTCTCCCATTTAACGCCATGTAATTTCAAGTTCAAATTGCGAGAAGAATGGCGTGGAAAGGTGGCATTTTGTCTTTAATATCAGATAGAGTACAAGTCTTTCTACAAGTAACCAGAATATGAATGAAACCACCTTAAGATGGAGGGAGCAAGTTATGAAGGGTGTCAAAATGAGGAATAACGGAGTAAAGAGTTTGCCTGAAAAGAGAATGGAGTGTAGAGCTGCCGCCGACCAGTCTTCGAATCGATGATTGCTGTTGATGACGATGAAATGCTATGTGGTCCTAATAGAAGTATGTAGGCGATAGTGGATGTGCTTTTCCGATGTACTAGGCTAGGAAGGGGAGGTGAGGAAATTGATCTAGGATCCAAGGAGGTGTTGGAGCAGGTGGATGGAAAGAAATATTTGGTGCACAGGTATTAAAATATTCTAGTAGGCTATTGATTGAAGAATGCTAGGTAAGTGGGGAAGGTAATGGAAAATACTTCACTCGTGGGACGTTGGTAGGAAGTAGGCATGATGAAATATAAGAGTGGAAATGGGTGAGGATGGAGACGTTGATGAAGTGGAATGGAGGATGGAAACTTTCTATCAAATTCTGTTTTAACGGATCATAATCAGCGGTCTTCAATCCGAAGAATGGTTTGTTGCAACTCTCCTATCGACTAACCGTTCCATTCCTGTATAAGGCTTCACTTTGACGCCCTTCATAATTTGCCTGGCGTATTCCTAATTCTCTCTTTGGTTTTCATAACGGACGTAATCGTTTCCATTAATTTATCTCTTCATTATTGTTTTCAATAGTCTATTGTGTCGCAAAATGTATCTAATAAGTGTGTCTTTTCCAATTCGCAGAGTTTTCATTTTACATATTTTCTCTTCAACATTTCCTAGTACTTCATTTTTTTTGGTGATTCAAACCGTCTATTTCATCTTCGTCATTTTTCGATAACACCACGTTCCCAATGCTTTCAACTGCCTATGTTTTGCTGCGGTTATCATCAAAGCTTCACTGCCATGCAAGAGCATGCTTCAAAAATATTCATTTTAACGAAACCCTTCCTTACTTCCAAGCTACTGTACCAGTAGATGTCTTAGTCGAATGGTGGAGTGCATAAGGCCAACCCTGGGTGTGCTAAGTCATCATCAGCAGTCATCAATCCGAAGTTAGGTTACCTCTCTGCCAACAGCTTCATTCCTACATAATTTTTCACTTTGGCGTCCTTCATAATTTGTCTGATGTATTCTATTCTGGGTCTTCCTTTGTGATTCTTCCCATTCATTGTTCCTTCCATAGTAGTTTGCAATAAGCTATTGTGTCAAAAAATATCTGACATGACGAAAAAATAACTTAGTATATACCACACTAAAACGTTTACTTCCGACCTGAGTTTCGACTGCTCAGCAGTCATTATCAAGGCCTTGATAATGACTGCTGATCAGTCGAAACTCAGGTCGGAAATAAATGTTTTATTATGGAATATACTAAGTTATTTTTTCGTCATGTCTGTAACGATGTTACTCAAAGTTACGCCTTCAACTATTATTATCACAAATATATCTCCTATATATTTATCTCTTCTTCCTCTCAGAGTTTTCATTATACTTATTCCTTCTCCAACTCTACGTAGGACTTCTTCGTGGATGATCCTCTTCGTCCATTTAATTTACATCATTCATCGATAATATCACATCTCCATTGCTTCCAATCTCTCTTTCCCTGCAACTATTATTGTCCTGGCTTCCCTGCCATAAAAGAGCATGCACCAAATGTATGTTTTAATGACGCACTTCCTCACTTACAAGCTACTGTTGCTGGCTGATAGTAATCTATTCTTCTGGTAGAATGCCTTCTCTTCTTGGTCTATTCGCGTTAACGGGTACAGTAATTATAATACGTATTAGTAGATATGCGTAGTATGTAGTAGTATGATATAATACGTATGAGTCGAGTGGTAGACTGAATAAGGCCAAACCTGAGTGTGCAGAGTGAGCGGGAGAACTTTTTGGGAAATTGCCGTATGCCTTTGGGTTGATGCCCAACTGCTCGTGGCCACCTCCGTCAATTTTTCTACAGATTTTCAGAGAAATCCTTCTGCAAATATTTATGGGACTCACTAAAGCTTGAATCAATAATATGAACTGAATTATGATTTCTGCTGATGGTACGCGTTTGCTTAGGATGGAACCGAGTTTAGGATGCCTCCTTCGGACCTCAAGTACTCGATACTGCATGATACCAAAACGTGTCGTCACCCGGTGTTCTTGGAAATTGATAACATTTTTCGTTTTGCTTTCAAAGACATCCCAGAAGCCCAGAGGTTTTGAAAACAATGTATGGTAACACAGAGAGCTTTATCTTCTAGTATGAATTCGTGCGGTAAATCAGTGAGAAATCAGTTGTCCGAAGAATACGAAGAAAGAGAAGAATGGATTTCACGTCGCTCAATGCAGTACTTGGGTGTCTGTGTATGATTTAACAAAATAGTGACATATATCGAGAATAATGCTTTATAAATGGGAGAATGTTGGAGGAAAAAGAATTATCAGAGGCGTTTTTGGATGCTTTTCAAAATTCTAGCTAATGAAAGCCTTTCCTTATTAGACGTCGAGGTGTTCTAACATCAGATAAAATATTACTTGTGAATGTATGCATGCATTTTGTTTGAATTTAATTGTTTTTATGTATCGACTATCCCTTCACCCAGGCATCCATGCTCGTGGGTGAATTTAACGGTAGAATTTTTTTATGCGATATTGTATCACTTATTCACGGATTAAGAGAACTACATGAAAATTTTCCTTCGTATTTTGGATTGGAACGACATCTAACTCCGTGTCTGATTAGTTATGGTGAAGTTAACTTGAAATTTGTTTTACCGTCAAGTTAAACTAAGTGCTACGTAAATGATGCATAATTCACTGAATAATATCTCTACGACTCCTATTTGAACCGAAAGTAAATAAAAATCCTATGCCCATCGCTGTTCAACTCGACTCTTACTGCCTCTATAACATAAAATTAAGCGCTAATGGTTTTCCGCAAATAATTCATAAGCTCATTCGTTGTCTCTCGAGGGTGCATATCCCTTGAGAATCCATTCAGAACGGACGATTAACGTATGAAATGTGCATTACTACTCCCGATAACCCTTAGAAATATTCCCAAAAGATAATTTGATGTTTGTGCCAACCTATCGTTTTAAGCGATTACTTGTCCGTATTTTTGCCAGCACGTATATTTTATTTATGCTTAAATGTGAGTGCCATCCTATTACCTAGAGTTGACTTGTTTTTAGTCTATTTCGTGGGTACTAATTGGAGGAGGTGGAAATTCTATTTGTGATCATTCTGCACTCAAATAAAGTACTATAAAATATCATTCTGGTACCGATTCCTCGCCATCTATCTGTTTTTCATGTTCCGGTTTAATGTTCTCGGTGGAGCGGAAAGTAAGCTCTGTGTATGAGTAGAGAAAATCTTGCTGGAACAAAACGAAGGTGGATTGTTTTCGTTTAAGATGAGGATGGGAAATTCGGTAGATTGAGTTATTTTTCCCAGGTCTTAAATACCCTAAGATTTGCAAAATACTTCGGGGATTCAAGTGTAACTCAGGTGTGAGTGGTGTCAAAAATGACTTTTTGACCGTTATCGACGTAACCTTACTTTGAGGAATCCGTTGCTCTGAGAAATGGCGTCAACTTGCTTATGTAAATTCGTGCCTCAATATCATTTGGGGAAATTAATGAACAACATAAAAAATTATAGAGCCAAGCTAGGACATCAAAGCATTACTCCTCGCTTGACGGACTCGTTACTTTTCCTTACAGCCGTTAACTCGATGTCTAAATCGGGTTTAGTCTTGCTTCTTGTGTATTAACTAGGGTTTCCGAAACTGTGGGACGATCACGTCCACGCATTTGTTGTGAGGTCTACAATGAGCGAGTTGTTACATTGTTACGTTTTAAGGGGAAGCGAGGCGGGCTATAGAGCCGCTTCAATTAATGTCTTATGAGTTCGTGGTTTCAATAGCTTTGCATTTGATCTGCAATCATCTTCGTAATCATGAGGCGTTCACTGAGTTTTTATCAAGGTTTTTTGCTGCTGTTGTTTCATCACAGGGTATTCTTGAAACTATGTCGTGACCTTACATTATGCCTTTTAAAATCCACCACATATAGCCCTTATTACCGAAGGAAAACAGTTTTAAGCGAGGGTTCGCGCACATCTACACCACTCCGGAGAGCGCACACACGGAAATCAAGTCTTATTGAGCACGGCGCCATTTGGATTTTAAAAATTTCCTCCTTAGACATCAGCCCGTTTAGCCTAGCTATTCCTCCTTATCACTCGGGGCATAAATCTGAGGATTAAAACAATTGCAGGGAAGTCAGGATGTCATACACGTATTCCTCTTATTCTTCAGAAATGCGAAAAGAATTGGAAAAGGAGGACGCTGTGGAGAAGGAATGGAAACCACACAAAGAGGAGAGGACGTGGCGTGGGGGTTTGAGAGAGAGGCAGGCAGCAGCACGGAGAACGGCCTGGGGAAGGGGGGGGCCGTGGAAAAGTCTCCCCACCCTGCCACCAGAGGAGCTTCCACTGCCCCCTCCCCTCCGACGCCTTCCCCCCTCCACGGTTGCCTCCCACTTCCCTCCCACCATCATCCAACTCTCTCGACGTGAGGTTCCCCACCTCCGCAAGCTTCCCCTCCAACTGTTCTCCATTTCCCTTCCCCTCCGCTCCGAGCCTCGCGATAGTGGCGTGAGGGGTCTCTGCTGTACGAGAGAGACTCGTGTGGATGTTGTTTCCTATTGCAAGAGATTCGTTGCGTGTTGTTGGAAGGTGTGTGAGATATTTCGTGGCGGAATTGCTACAGTTTTAGTGATTTTATATCATAGAAGAAGTCTAAGTGCTTAGGAAAGTGGAGGTGAGTCGGGTTATCCGATTCCCGATGAAGAAGGAATTTTTCGGGAAACCGTTGTCGTGTTGAACCCGGAGACGCGAGGCCGGCCGTGTGGACTTGGGAGTGGGTGGGTGGCTGTGAGTGCCTTGCCTCTATCTTCTTTCTCTCCCCTCTCTCCCTTTCCCAACTGGCTGTGAGGGTGGGTTCTTTCTCTCCCTCTATGCCCACGCTTTGTGTTGGTGAACCCTCATCTCCTCGCATGTACACCCTTTAGCTGTAATTTTGGTGAAACATCATGCTCCAACATATTGGTTAGTTTGTGAAATTTTTAATAGCAGACTCTCATTTTTGTCGTCTCTTCCATCTCTTCGTGCACTATTAAACTTTCTTAATCGTGTTACCTGATGTCATTGCTTCGGAAGAAATGTTAATTCATCATCCACTGATGTTTGGAAACTTTTAGGAAGCTTCATCCCGTTGCTATTCATTTCCGTCTTCAAAATTCTCTATACTTCATGTTCGTGTTGCGCAATTTTCTATGGGCAGATATCTTCAGGGAAGTTTAAGTGATAATTTTCATGATTTCTGAAAGTAATATTTTCGCACAATTTCTCCTGAGAAATTATGAAATGATTATATAGACCCGTTACTTTTATACGTACAGAGTCTTGTAGTTATTTAATTCTTTCTTGTGTATTTCCATATTTTAGTAAATTTCTTGTCGAAATTAAATAAGTTATCACTACTCGAAGAAGGAAATTCATTTCCGAATGTGGAACAGTGAAGTTCTGTTTTATTTCATGATAAACAAATGCTTATGATGAACCTTAATCTAACTTTTATGGTATTGGTGTAAGTTTTAAAATATACAACTTAGCTACAGTCGATATTTTGTGCCCTAATTGTTTGATCCTCTGTTGCTAGTTTTAATTCCCTTACCGTGTGCAGTAGCACCCTTCTAGTTTGTCGCCCTACATATGAATAACTTACGTGACGCATCCGTCATTGAATATTACACTGTCATTCGCCCTTGATTTTTTAAATTTCATTTCCGTAATTTCATTTAAAAAGCATTGAATCGGAGCTCTTGGGAGTCATGAAAGTATGGTTATGTTGTTTTGCTTGCATTAGACTCAGTATTATGATAATACTGAGAACTTGAAAATCAATAGTTCTAAGTCATTGATTTCGTGAATGTCAATCTGTTTCCTTGGAATGCAATTTAATTTCTCCTCTTATATTTCTCATCAAGTCTTGGGATGTTGTCTTGATACTTTCATAAATAATTTCCCCCTCCTTTTCGGTTGGATTTACCTATATTTTAAGTTCATCTTACCTGGCTTCAGCTTTTTCAAGAAGTCCATGATAAATTTGAACTAATGAATGGTGATTTTTTTTAATTTTGCATGTCTTGTGTGTTTTCATTACTGGCTTTCATTATGACATGACGTGTAGTATGTATGTGAAATGTCAGTTGACAAACTTGATCATTCTCCATTGCTTTCAATTGGTGATCGAGGATTAGTTACCTTCTTAATTTAATCTAGGAACCTTAAGGTTATCATTGATAATAAAAGACACATGTTGATTATAATGGCTGGTCAATAATTATCCAATTTTCATATTTATTTAGGCTATTTTTCCAAGTATTCTCCCTAATGTATCACATAGTTGATTGCTTGGTTTGACATGCTTGTTTTTTTCCTGCAGGTGCTGGCACTAAGACAATCATTTACACAATGAAATGAATGATGGAGATGGATGCCGGAGCAGCAGCTGCCACTTCAAACGAAGAAGAAGATGGACAGTGTGCTGGAAAATCAGGTTTGTGAAAACATTTTTCTTCATTTTGGTACACGAATAATATTTTCCTTATGGTATAAAATCAATCTTTTTTCAATAGGTATTCCTTTTTTTTCTTGAAAATTTCCAGTAATATGCTTAGTTTTATTATAAGCATCCATAGCTTCCCCTTTATAGCTAATGGTATTCTTTTTTCCAAAATGTTTTATGCTTTCCTTTGGGTCTTCCCCCTGAAATTCTTGCAAGTTGTCGCCATAGGTTGGAACAAGGCATTTGGGGCCCATCTAGCTTGATTATTTTCTTTTATTTTGATAGATCTTCTTATTTCAAGAGTCGATATATGAAAGACATGTTGCTCTCTTGATAACAGGGCTTGAATGAGTCGATAAATGAACTAAAAATTATCACGTTATTACAATAAAATAATACCTTTACCATTGTATGCTGTAAATAGCCAGGGGCTATTTCCGACATACAATGCGGCTAGTTCTCTGTCCTTGGAGACAGATTTAGAGTAGGGATACAGCTGATCCATTTTTCTCCATCCAAGAAATTCTACCTGTGGGTATTTTCTATTGTGGCTTCCTGTATTTTTCCTGCCTAACTCCCCCACAATCATCAGTATATCCAAAATTATTTTTTTCTAAACCAGAACACACTCCTTATATCATCTCCAAATGGGATTCTTCTTATGATTTACCTTCCCACATTCTCTATTCAATGCTCATTCTTCTCATCTTATGTTGCCCCATATTCTTCTTTACAATGTTTCCTTCAGGAACCCTATAGTTGATCTTAAATCCATTTTTTTGCATCTATTTTGAACCTTCCCTCTAAAAACAGTTTCTCTCCCACCTTATTCATCTTCTCTCATTTTCCTCTCTATTCAACTTCCCTCCTCTATTCATCAATATCCCCCACTCCCACATCTCTGGAGGAAAAATATTTGATATGACTCCTAATTATCAAGACCCAGGAAAAAACTAATCACTTTATATTCAATTTTAAAGTCTCTATAATGTGAAGCGATGAAGTTACAATTGAGGAAATAATAGAAATTACAGTAATTCTCATGTGAGCTGTATTTACATCAGGGTCACATGTTGCTAAAATCAATTTTCTGTATTTGCCCATTAATAACTGCTGGGTGTGAAATGTAGCATATCTCAGTTGAATACTTTTTAGATCATTATTTGCGGGGCTAGTGGTCAATTACTCATACTAGATGCCAGATAATTGGACTGACAACATTCTAAAAGTAGCAAATACATTCTTTGCATGCCGAGACTAAAAATCTCCATTGAAATTTTGACTTAATGTATTTCCTGAAATCAATAGTCCGCTCTACTCTGTGTGTGGAGAAAGTTAAAAGGCAAAGTATTAACATTTAATGGTAGCTTTTGGCTGTGATATTTTTCTTTAAAAGAAAGTTGAGATACAGAAATAACCAAGTTGCTATTTTGCCTCAAGTCAAGTGACTTTATAAGCATTGTCATGCGACTTGTGGTACAATTTATCATCCAAGTTGCATTAACTCTGCCTATATCTCATTGTGCTTTGCTTAAGTGTAATGACTCATTTTATTCAAATTAATGAGCTAGATATAATTTTTTTTAAGTATGGTAAATTTGTTGGATAGCTTCTCCAAACATTTACGGCTGCAAGAAGGAGGTGCTGCTAAAGAAGAGTTAAATTACAATTCTCTATTTCAGTTTTCTCTGAAAAGGCCTATCAGCCAGCTGATTTAAAACCGTATAATTTTGAGATTAAAATTCTTTGATTTAGGAATTGTTTGGATGCTATATTTTACAATACTTCCAAGTAATGCAAGTAAAAGATTCATAACCCCTTAACATAATATTTTTAGCTAAGCAAGGTTAAGGGAAGAGTTTTTACTCTGTAGAGAATAATTCATTTCTTTTAAATGGCTATTTTTTCTAGATTTTTGTTTACTTTCATTCTGACATGATGTACCTAAAAAATGCCTCACAGCCAATAAGATGATGGCCAAGTCTACTTCAGTCATTGAACTATTTCAAAGATGTGAATGTTTTGAGGAAACCGGGACTAGCCACTGTAGTAACCTTTACGGAGTCACCCGCAAGTGCACATAAGTGCGATATTCCACAGGAGAATGATTTTTCTCCTGTGGAATATCGCACTTATGTGCACTTGCGGGTGACTCCGTAAAGGTTACTACCGTGGCTAGCCCCAGTTTCCTCAAAATTGGTATAGACAGAACACCTCCTTGTGTTCCATGTATGGCTTTATCCTCGCGGACTGTGGCGCTTAGTGCACGACTTGGACTGCTAATGACATCATATGCCTAGCAGTCCTGACCACCTTGCTCCTATAAAGCCACCAAATAATCCACAGGGGAGAAGGACGCCTCGTTAACTTAACTGGTTAAAGTACTCGGCGCGAAATCGAGGGATCCGGGTTCGAATCCTGGTCAAGGCGAATGATTTTTCTCCTGTGGAATATTGCACTGATGTGAATGTTGATTAATGCATTACTAGTTTTACATTTGTTAGAAAATAAAATGTGTACTGGGTGGGATTGTGGATTGGAACAATATCGTGCTTGGAACCGGTGCCAAGGGACAGAAGCTCTGAATTTTGCAAAATATTTCCATTTCCAGTGAGCTATCTGGTGCTACATCATATGTTCATTGTTTTACTGATATCAGTTTTGGATCAATAAGGTCATCCCTATTCTGACAGGTACTTTTAACTGCATGATCTTGGCTAGCAGGCTTTCATGCTGCAATTTTATGAGAAATTTTGCTATTTTAATTGTATCAATGGCATAGCAGAGTAACATGATGAATGGCATTATTCCTCCATAATAAGCAAGATTCAGTTTTGAAAACTCCTACTACTCATTGGTAAATTATCTTAATCCTACCCTCCTTGCCCCATAGCATTCTGGGAAATTATAGATTTTCCTCCTCTCCATTACTCATTGCATTTAAGTAGGTATAACCAGCTTATTTTGTTAGTTTGGTCTTTTGTATGTTTAAAGATATCTTAAGTAGACATTTATAGCAATTCAGTCCCAGAGTTTAATTGTTGTTTGTTGAGGTGTAAGAGTTATCTGCCTGCATGTCCGAAACAATATCTGCCGAAAAATGACATAGAAATGAGGAAAAATTATAGAAAATAAGAAATATCCACCATTACTAGTGGTTTATCTGGATGTGTTTGAAGTTTGTTTGGTGCAGAAATTGAAAGGGTAGATACTCAAATAGCTGATTACAGGCTGGAAATCAGCTGTTTTGCTAACTAAACTCTCTTGGCCCTGACCATGGGACCAATGAGATCAATGGCTCACTGCTTTCATTCTATTCTTCCGTGCTTTTCTCTACTCTCCTACTTAAAATAACCCCTGCTGTAAATGGCGTTGTAATCCTGAATGTGACGCACCCATGTGTACACCCTATTTTTGGGATTTCATCTTCTCTTTATTATGAAGAGAGAGCATCATCCTGATGCTGATCGTGCAATATCATACTGCATCTGTTTGTGTATTTTTTGCTATGTATTCATGGTAATTCTTGATGCATTGGTGGAATCAGTGGAAATATTTTATTGCTATATTTCTCTAAGGAACTTCTCTATGTCATGAGGCATATTTTTTGCTACCGTTTGAAGAAATTGTCAAAAGCCATTTTTATTAACCTATATCTGCCTAAAGGGAACTTTTGTTCCCTCCAATAAATTGGTCCCACCCAAGTAATGGGAACTTACAAGACAATATATGGTTATATATGTTTGAATTAAATGCTTAGAAACATTCTGGCGAGCAGTCAGTGAGAATTGAAATGCCAGATATTAAATTATATATGCATATATAATAAAATAATATTGGCAATTTTCCACAGTATAAACTTTGATGCGACTGGTTTCGATGCACTTCATCATCATCAGGTCTGATGATGATGCAGTGCATTGAAACTGGTCGCGTTAAAGTTTATATTGTGGAAAATTGCCAATATTATTATATTATGTTATTCTACGAGATCAAGCCTGAAACAACTCTTTTTATCTGGCTTTTAAAGTTTAATCTAATAACTTGGTAACTGACTGTTAGGTCAAATTTCGTGGCCTCAGAACTTTTATTATTGAGCATGAAAAAGTATAATGCAGGTAATCTCCCTGCCTTATTAAGCACCCATTATTCAAAAGACAAATTTTTTTTTCTAACAAACAGTTTTGCTAGTTGTTGGCTGAATTTAAAAAGAGGAAATATGTAATGGTTTTCTTAAAAGTGATCCTAGGTAGCTGTATTCAAATTGAATGTTTTCTGTAGTCTGAACACGGCAACGTACGCAGAAATATTCATGTCCCCTTATCTCAAACTTGAGACTTATATCTATATATTTGTCTTAACAGGGTTTCAAAGATAAGGGTTTGCGCATTTTGGTGTTTCATTGGTGTCTTTTCCATGGTATTCATGAAGCTTTTTATTACTGTGTACGCAGGTGTAGATTTTGTAGGACTCTTCTAGTGTTACCCAAGCCCTTTACCCCTCCATCCTTATTTACTTTCCTCCATCTTCCATCACATCACATTTTATGCTGGCAAGCGCCATCAAATGATACTCACCGGAAATTCATGTGTCAAGAAAGGAAAAAAATATGCAGAAGTGAGTTGAATAGAACTTTTGCTAACTCAAGGCCAAATAAAATAGTGTGCATCTCTTTTGATCCAAACCAATAGAAATTTGTTGATTGATAATAAAAGTATCATCTAATAACATCTCAATTTTTTCATTTCATTTTGGAGTTAAAATCATTAGCCTGATAATATTCCCTTCCTTATGGGTAATATAATGTGCATCCTTCCTTCCCTAGTCTTCCTCTGCCTACTTAAATGTTCTCCCTAGTTCAACAGTTATGATGATGATCTCTCTATTTCTAATTATCCCCTTCTATTTCTTTGCCTTCTGTAAATTTATTCTCTTATGGCTTCTTCTTTTACAAAGTTTAAGTGGATGTAATAGGCTGTTAATTATAGTTGAATACCACTCAATCAAGATGCCATTTTTATTTTATTTGAAAAAGTTAAAATCTTTTCATTGGCTTTCTGAGAAAATAATGGGGGAGTAATTTAATTTGGCTGATTAAAAACTTGCTGGTGGCTGGCATAATTCTGTGACTCTTTAATCTAGCTGAACTCCATGCGTTTTAAAGTTTTAAAAAATCCAGAAAATCCGTAGTTATATTTTTTCCCCAGAAAGGTGTTCTCATGTTTAACATATTAGGATGTTGTAATATCTTCTAAATAATGGATGTTTGGGCTTTGATGCTGTTTCTTTTTTTGGGTCATACCTGATCTCAGAATTATTTCAGCCATTTTAGGGTATTAAAAATTTTAATCCTCCATAATTTATTCTCAAATTGCTGTTATTTGTTTCTAGTAATGATTTGGTTTCTCCTGAAAGGTCCTAAAAATATCACTTTTTCAGAAAAATTCATTATTTATATATATATCTATGCCCTTGAACAAACAAGTGTTCAAGATTACGGTACTTTAAATGCAGGAGGTTAAAAAATGCATCTTTCCTTGCTGATTTGTTCAAGTTTTAAGCATATATATTGCAAATTGTCTTTATATATAGTAATGAGGTTATCTACAGTTTTCCCCGCATATTTATAATTTCCTTTCATAAAATTTGTTAAAGATTTGCTGATTTGTTCAAGTTTTAAGCATATATGGCAATATGTCTTTATATATAGTAATGAGTTTATCTACAGTTTTCCCCGCATATTTATAATTTCCTTTCATAAAATTTGTTAGTTGTTCTTAATTCAAAGGAAAAATGTTTAGGTACTTTGGAAGGAGGTATTTTAAGGTAGGAGAATGTTGAAAGATGTGTTATAATGGAAAATATCAATGGAACAGTAAGAGAAAGCATGTGTGTAGGTTAGAGAGGAAGTGATATTAATTGAAGCTATCGTAGGAAACAATCCTAGGTTACTTCTAAGGAAGCCTTGGAGATATTCAATTATTATTAAAATATTATTTATCTGCTAGGTATGTTTTCACTAATGTAATATTGTGATCTTCCTTACTATCTCTCTGCCTCTCCTCATCTTTCCATCTTAAAATACTTCATTGTAATAGACTTTCTTCTCCAATGGATAACCAGTAAAGCTGAGGTATAAACTGTTAAGAACAATAACTGCCAAAGGTAATGCATATTAAAACAATCTGTAGAAGGAAAGAAAAAAGTTTTTGAGGAGTTGTTCTTGGGTTTTCCACCGGATTAGGCTTTCCATGATTGCCGACATTTCGGCAGGAGACTTTCCTGCCAAAATGCCGGCAATCATGGAAAGCCTAACCCGGTAGGAAACCCAAGAACAACTCATCAGCGTCATTCACCAGAAAAGCCTAAAATCATACAAATAAGTTTTTATCCGTTGTTCAATAATGTAAGCATTATCAGGCAGATTGTCTTGCTGAAAGGAGTGAGTAATTATTTTAGTGAATCATTTATTGAAAATCATGTTAGTAAAATTATATTGATTCAGATTATAGGGAAATAGAAATACGGATCATACTTAATTAATCGCTATCACAGTCTGTAATATCAAGGCATTTGATGGTCTTTTGTGGTGTCTATTCACTGCTAGTGGCATGTTAGCAACAGCCTAAAACTTTTATTTTCAGCATATAATGACATTGTGAACATGTTGTCGTGTACTTCATTTGTCTTCCTCCTTATTTGAGTACGATTGGAAATTTTTCTGATTGGTGTAGTTGTACTACCTGAGAAATTACTGATGTGGTTTTATTCATGCTGTTTGTGTTTAGCTTATAAAAAGGAGTTTTTATGTGTTTGGAGATCAATTTTAATTGAAAATTCTGGATGTTCTTTGGTCATAGTGTGTAATTTTATTCCAATGTGATGCAGCAATTCCTTTAAGGTAAAAAGAGACTCTTTACTGTCCTTTGCTTTCCTAGGAGACGAATCAACACGATTGTATTTTTAGATGATATAAAAATCATACAAGGGTTGTGTGTGTACTTTTTTAAATCATTCATGCATCTAGGAAAACCCTGAGATTTATTTTCTTATAATAATCTCAAACCACTCACTTTTCGAAGGCTGAGATGTGTTTCAACTTTCTATGAGTTGTAAAAATGTCAATATCAATTTCCAGCTTATGGCATGCCATAGAGAATGGGGTGTTGTGAACATTATTGGGGCTATGCAGAGTGTTACAGGGATGTATTTAAAGATATGAGAAAAACATAAATATATATGCACAACCAAACCCACAATGTGTTGCAACCTCTCTGAAAGGTGTGATTTTCCTTCTGGAAAACCTCAAATACTCTTGTGTTAGAAAATAGAAATCTAGTGACCTCCCTTCTGTTCTCCTGCAGTCAAATTCCACATTTTAGTCTCTTCTGTTTGACAAAAATCACAGCTCTGGAAAATTCGTTTTTCAAACACTTTTTATTCTAAAAATTTTTAAAACCAAAAGAGAATTTGAAGGTATAATTTAGAGGTAATGCGGAGGAAAATATAGCAATATTTGTTTGTGTTCATTTTATATTTTCCTGTGAAGTGAAAAGAAAAGTTTTGCAAGGAAGAAATTATTTTTGCTCAATTTTGTTAGTTCTTCAAAAATAGCAATCATGGATAGACTGTGATATCGTTGAAACTCATTATTATGCCTCACACCAATGGGTGGTCCACTTTCAGGTTGGTTCTGTAGAAAGTATAAATTATTTTGGTAGATCTTGGGAAATATCTCTTGTTAAATGTGGAGTAGCCCTTACCCTTAAGGGCTCTGCAATTAGTAATTCCAATGAGTGAGGATAATTTTATTTCCAATTTCTTAAATATTATATCTTCCAAGTCATTCTATTACATGTATTACAAAGTGACAATACTTTTGCTTCTGAATAATCAGCCATTATATGTCATAGTGATTATACTCCATTCACAAAGAACATTCTGGATTCTCAAGGTATTTCTTCTTAACAAAGTTAAAGGTGAAATGGATCAAAAGCCAGGAGGAGGGAGCAGCCGTGACCTGCCGACTCCAGCAAAACCGGAAACTGGGGGCAATGCCAAGGTGAGATACATGTATTTTATGAGCGTTCTGTTTTTGTTTTATTGAATGCTGAACACATTTTTTTCTGAATTAATTTTTGCCTCATCCAGAAAGAGGTTTTTTTGTGCAATGGCATCTAATTCATCGGGAGTTTTTTTGGTAATATTTTATGGATTGAAAGTTTGCTGATGGTTATAGACTATTGATTCAGTTATTAGTCTTGGTGTCTTTTTTTCAGGATACCATTTTTAACAGAACTCTGGTGAAATTTAGCCATGTAATTATTTTAAAAGCATTTTAACAAAAAAAATTTCATTTGTAAATGTCCTTAGAGACAGTAATTTTTATCCTTTTCCTAGAATTGATGGTAATACTTTTCCTGTATTTTTATTCAAAACTTTCATAAATGATTAGAAAGTTGGAATGGAGGACCTGCTGCTTTAGAATTATTGTTACTACTGAACTTCGGCTTACTTTAATTTTTCAATGGTGAAATATCAATATCAGAGTCCTTATCTACTCAGAAGAAACTCACTTTGGGTATCCTGAAATAATCTTATTTTATCTCTTATATTTTCTTCCCCGGGAAGAATTCGTACATTATGAGCATTTTTTTGGATTAATGAACCTTTATTCAGGAAAATAACTATTTGGTCTATCTATTATATTATGCATCAATAATTATAAAGGTAACTTGTAGTCATTATACCGATGTATTAATTATCATGTGAAATTTTATCAGGTTCTCCATCCTAATTGAAGTTTTATTTTTTAAGTTTCTGAATTCTGGGCACTTCATAAATAACTAATTAACCTGTAGACAATCTTATTACTCTCTTTCCTCCAGAATTTAAACATATTAGCTTATTTTTTTGTCAGAAGGGGAAGTTATGAAATTGGACTGCCTGTGTAGATGCATGTCAAATAATTGGTGGCCTACCGATATGTTTCAATTAATTCAAAACTAGTAATTTTTCATGCTTAACACCTGCTATATTATATGGATTTCGTATCTATTGTTACATTATGATTGCATTGATAGTACAGAATGATTACAAAAGAATACGTCAGTTTCAAAAATCTGAATTTAGCAAATGGTATGAGCTGCAGAGCTGTAAGACCTCTTAAAATGACCGGTACATTCTCTAGTTTTTTTTAAACATCCCAAATTTCAATATGTCCTCCTTGAGTAACCTGAACAATGCCAAGTCAATATTCAAATTCCTCCCACACTCTGTGAAGCATGTCAGCAGTTACTGTCTTCACAGCCATAGTTATGTGTGCTTTCAATTCCTCGCTGTTAGTAGGCAACGGCGGCACTAAGACTTGACCCTTGACATATCCCCTCAAAAAAAATCACATGGTGTAAGGTCAGGTGACCTTGGAGGCGAAGATAAAGGGCAAGGTCTTGCCTTGTAGATCAACCAATCCATCTTTATGGGTAGATCTCATTAAGATGTTTGGGTTACTCAAGGAGGGCATATTTAAAATTTGTGATGTTTTTTTCCTACAAAACTAGAATGTACCGGTCATTTTAAGAGGTTTTGCAGCTCTGTAGCTCGTACCATTTGCAAAATATAGATCTTTGAAACTGACACATTCTTTTGTAATCACCATGTATTTATGGTACAATAACCTCTTGGAATAACTTTAGCCTCTGGGAGTTTGTTAGTTTCAATTAATAATTTCCAATAAGTCATTTGTACGTGATTTTCTTCTTTTGAATCAGCTGCCGGTATTCCAGGAGTTATTTTATCTGAATAGAATTTAATATGCCCTTGCAATAATTTGGACTGAATTCAATTAATAATTAAGGGTTGTGAAAGAAATAATATCAATCTCTAGTCATATTAAATAGTGTCACTAGAGTTTAGCATTTAAGTTGGGGTTTCATTTCATTCTTTTGTGATAATTTAACATAATGATGATAAATTAGCACTTTCTTAATTTTCATAGCAAAGTAGCATATTTGTTAATGTGAAGAAATAATATAGCTATGAGTATTTTTCTATCATTATCTGACCAATTATGTGCTCATACTATTAGAGTCTTGCTTTTGCTTGAGAGATCTTTAATTTTATGAATATTACTAGCTCAAATTTTGTACAATCTGTTAATGATGACTTAAGTTTTACTTCAAATGCTCATACCCTAATTTTTTTGCAGTTGACAGTGGCTGCAAAGCCCGCTGTGGGAGCAGTAAAAGGTACTGCCAAATCCAATGACAGCCTAGATGAGACTCAAAGTATGAAAGCTTACCCTTGTCATTCGAAGAACCCTGTGCCGACAGCAGATTCTTCTGATGTGAAACGTTTGCCTGGTTCTACCGATAGAACTAGTCAGCCAGAGACTGTTGCTCGAGCTCCCATACCAGCAAAATCTCTCACATTGCCTGACAAAGTTTCCTCAAAACCTGTTTTGCCACCAGCAAAGACGACTGTATCATCCTCATCAGTGCCTGCCGAATTGCCTGGACCCAGCAGTGGAGTTCCAAAACCTGCCAAGATTTTAAGTCCTGCTGGAGCTAACGATGCTGCCAAAACTACTCAATCAAGTGTGTCTGCTGCTATGTCTGGGAATGTACCTGGACCACCTGGGAAGACAGTTGCACATAGCTCCTCAGAGACTCAGTCAAGCTCTGCAAGCCCCCCTGGTTCATCTACTGAGCCTGGAGTTACATCTGCTGTCACAGGGAAGTCTCCTGGTGATAAAATGTCCATTAAGGTTGTTCCAGGTGGTGTGTGTCCTAAACCGTCTGTGTCTGGGGCTAACACTACTGGATCCCTGGAGAAACATTTGGGGAAAACTGATGCTATTTCGAAGACATCTATAAGTCAGTCAGTTGCTAAACCTCCTGCCAACCAACCCTTGAGCACATCATCAGTATCCTCTTCCAAACCAACCCTTTCAAGGTCCCCGGCAATATCTTCACCCGTGGTATCATCCTCTACCTCAACGAAGCCTGCAGTTACATCCAGCATTGTTACCAAGTCACCCTCTCTGTCAACTCTTTCAACAGTGTCCCATTCAGCGAGAAACGTACCCTCTTCCACTTCTTGTTCAGCTTCTTCTTCCTCATCTATATCCTCCCCAAAACCATTCCAATCCCATGGCCCACCCTTCAAACCTGTTCCTAAAATTCCACCTGTGATGCCGGCAGTTAAGCCCAAGATTAATCCACCAAAGTTTTCCTCTCTTGTTTCCAGTTCCTCCTTGCAAAAACCTTCAACCTCCCAAACACCATCTTCAGCCTCGTCTGCGACCAATGTTCCTAAATCACCCTCCTCATCTACCCCTAAACCAATTGTACAGGCTACTAGTAGACCAGCTATCTCCCCCAACATCCGCCCCCTGATGTCAATTAAAGTTAGCTGTCCCTCCTCATTCACCTCATCCCGGACCTCACTCCCTTATTCTTCCCATTCCCATTTTTCAAGTGGCAGCAGGGCCTTGCATTCTGCCTCATCCCCTGTGGTGACAAGCTCCCTTAGTGGTGTTACCACGTCATCGCCACGGACTGTTTCATCTACTTCGCCTCATCGATCTCCAATTGGTTCTCCGAGGGTACCATTTCTGCCTGCCCATTCTTCTGGAATCCAGAGATCAACAACCTCTTCTTCCCAATCTGTATCTTCATCTGGGAGCCAGTCTGTACCCTCTCGATCTCCTGCGGCTCCTGCAAGACATTCCTCTCCTGCTGAGCCATCCAGGCCATCATCAACCAGCCAGGCTAATGATTCTCAACCTGCTGCTTCTCAAAGGAGGGAGGAAGATAGATCCTCAGCTCGACTGGCAACAGATTTCAGTGTACCAGATGTCCGGCGTGACTGTCCAGCTGGTCCTGATCCCGCTACTCCCTCTGCATCACTGGTTCCAGATGTACTGCGCACCGGTTCTGAGGAGGAAAACAGGCATTTGGAGAGAATGCTTCGTCCCACCCCTTTTGGCGGTGGAATTCCTCCGCCACACATGCCAGACTTATGCCGCAGAGGTGGGGAGACTTCTGTGGCCCCAAGGCAGCCTATCTTGCCCTCCTCTGCTGAGGCTGATTTAGACCTCCTGCGACCTGCCTCTGCTGGTGGAAATCCCCAATCAAGGATTGATGATGTTGTACCAACTGATCCTGTCCTGCCACAGCCAGTTGAACCTGTGGCTTCAGGCTTGGCTGGAAGTACGGAGTCCAGGAGTAGTAACAACAAGGGTTCTACAGAGGGAGGTGATCAGAAGGTTGGGGGGGAGAGTGGGTCTTTGAATTCGAGTGAGGGAAATGCACCTGACTCAGCACTTAAGGAGGAAGGTGCTTCTCGGGATATCAGGTTGGGTGATGCAAGTTGCTCTGGAGAAAGTGTCAGTAAAGATGGATCTCCGAAAGATAATGAAGATAAGGGGGGCACTGTGGTTCAGGCCTCACATAGTGAAGGAGGCTCAATGCAAAAGAAGGAAGAGATGCCTACCAAAAGTGTGAAACCTAAAGGAGATGGTGATGAACTGGGGCCAGTGGCATGCAGTGATAAGACCATTCCTGATCCAAAAGAGAGTGGTTCTGACAAGGGTGCTGCGAGTATTAAGTCTGATTCTGGCGCAGTTTCCGTGTCAAAGAGTGCCAGTTGTGACTCAAAGGGTCCTCAAGAAAGGACATGTGACCAATCCAGTTCTAAATCCCCCAGTTCATTGCCTTTGGGGAAGGCTGCAGAACAGTCATCATCTGGTAGTGGTGGACTCGCAGACAATAAGCAACCTTCAGTCGCAGCTCCGTCGAAACCCAAGGAACATCCTTCAAGTTCTTCAAAAGGTCAGTTGCATTTATTTTGTTGCATCTGTCTAGGTATTACATACTAGTAATTTATATATTTTTTATTTTCTCATTGTAGAATGCATCCTTGGTTGTCATTTGATGATCATGACTTTTTAAAAACTTTTTTGGAAGCTTTATGCACCATGTACAATTGTGAAACATTAATGGCAAACCTGTCATTTGTTTATGAAGCAAAGATATCAGATTTGACTCTTGTTTTAATGAATTTGCTTCTATGATCTTGATACTCGACATGTTTATGCACTACTCAGTTATGTCATTGATTTTCATTCCAAAGGTAGGGCTCAAATGGGAGAATAAAAGTGTTGAAAATACTTTTTGAGGGCATACTAAATAACTAATGGACTTCTCTGTAAGGGAAGTACTTTCATTTTCACTAGCAAAATTTAGTCTGCATGGTGTTTGACATTAGGTTGTATTAATGGAGACAAAGAAAGATAAGATTTCCGTTTTATGTAGGGGTTGTTTTGCCGTATTATCTTAATACAATGTGTAAAGTAAACTGGAAAAATGAAATGATAATGAGAGGGTAGATATGTAACTTAATTATTACTCAATTGCTCATGACTCTGTCTCTGTCGTAAGTTTTCTTTCCGCCAAAAGAATTCATACTACAATGAGGTCCAGTAATGTTAATTATGCTAATGAAACTGAATAATTGATAAAATTATCAATTTTATGCTTCATGGTTAGGATTGGGCCCTGGTCTTTAAGGAAATAGTGATGGTGTAAGATGAGTTAAAAGCTGGTTTGTGATAAGGATTTACTCAAAAGGTTATTTGTTACTCTTTTATGGTGGGATAATTTAAAAAATTATGGATCAATTTAAATATACAAGCATACTGGTTTATTTCTGGGAGACGCTAATTTAAATGTCTTAGGATGCCTTTAGTAATTATTTCCAATTTTCATAGAAAATGTACTTTTTCCAGCGGTTTGATGGTAGGTTTCGCAATTTTTTCATTTAAGTTGTGATGAAATCATTAATTTTGTGCTTCTATTTTCTGTTTAAGTTTGTTACAACATAGCCTATTATATAGCGTAATTTTCTTCTTTATCCAAACTGAGAACATTATGCCACATTACATTATTGTAGAAAATACCTACCATTTTCAGGATTATCCAAATCAACCTCCTTTTTCTCATTAGCTATATCACTACTTATTTACCCTCGGTGGTTTCTTTATGAGTCACATGCGATGTTGCCCTCCGGATACTTCGATGAACGATCCCATTAATCGGTTAATCCTGCTTTCGGTCTTTGCTGAAGCGATTGTCCATGAAAAAAATCATCATCAATGTTGGTGAGCAGGCTAAGCCCTTCCAGAAGTGAGACCTCGCAGGAAGTTGCTCCTCAGGATATAACGTGAGACTGAGGTCTGCTCAGATCGACTGAATTTTCGGACCCGGCCCAGCCCCTATAATCTCTATTCGCCATCTTCAGCGCTTCGTCATTTACAAATCCATGCTTACGATACCCAATATGCAAGCCAGCCATTCATGGCTCCCACCGCAAGGTTCCCGTAACGGATTCTACCCTTATTATAATATTTTACTTTTATCCACATTTATATTTTTTCTAGTCGCTTGTTTGTTATTATACATGCCGTTGTGTACGAGGGAATCGAGAAAGTAAGGTAATTTTCTGTTATGAAGGCTCAGGCATGAATCCTGTCGGCTTTGAAGATTTTTTTCAGAGGGATCACGATCTCAAGTTATGAGATTGTGGGGAGCACTTATTGTTGGATTGCAGTTTTTCTTTCGTCGCGTAAGACGTCGAGCAATGGAAAACTCGGCGCCTTTTTTTAGGGTAGGCTAATTCAAATTTCGAGCTTCTCTCTCTAGTCAATAGCTATGACTACCTAGGTACCCATGTAGATCAAGTTGGTGTGATGGTTAGAGTACGGATTTTTTCCTGAGGGCTTGGATCCGTATCCCGACATTTTTGGAGATTAAGGGGTTACTGGGATTACTGATAACGGGGATTACTGAACTCTTCTTCCCGAATCTCGATCTCCGTTACCTAAAAATTGAGAGGTGACATGAAAATGTAGTTCCGTAGGTGCTTTCGTTTGAGAACTGGCTGTTACCGGTGCCGGGTTTCTCTGCACCCTCTTGCCCCTCCCCGTGTACCCCTACCGACCTACCCACCTGTCTTCCGTGGCGCAAATAAAATAAGTTGGCGGTCACCTACCCTTATAACCAGCCTACCCTCCCGTTATGGTGTAAATGACCTCTGTGGCGGGTTGTCTTCTTTAATTACTGTACTCTTCTACTGCTGAAGTTCTAAAACGCTGGAAGTAACGAGAAAAGAACTATGTAAAATTCCACACTCTGAAGTGAAATTTTACGTAGTTCTTTTTTCATTTCTTCAGTGATGGAGAAATCCACATAGTAAATCTGAGACCGTTCATTTCGTTACAAAATGCTGTTTCACGACGGAGTAATCTACTTGGGGAATCGGTTCAGGTGGGGAGTATCTTGCCAGGGGTTCGAATCCTGATCCTGTCTGGGTCCGCAGTGATATTTCATCGCGATTCTCCCCAGTGTTTCCCAGATTCCGCCTCGCCGTCATTCATAGAGTCGTGTGAAAACGCTGAGCAGCCCCGTCCGCGGTCAATGACATCATCGCCACCTGACGTATTTCGTAAAAGGAAACGGAGGCACCGAAGTGTGCTCGCCCACGTAGACTGGAGCACCTCTCCTCTGTGCGGCCAGTTATAAGGTGGATGCGTACTCATGTGCCAGTCGATATCGCTCATCTTACATCCTCGCTTAACGTTTAGTTCGATGCATCCTTCTCTCCCACGCATTTCTTTTTGTGTTTCCGCGAAGGAACGACCGGACGGCGTGGACGATAATCCGCGTCGCGTGCGTGTTTTGTTTTTCGAGCCATTGCTCCACGAATTTCCAACTTCCGGCCTCGAAATGTGCGTTCTCTCCCACCGCTCCCTCTCCCCCCATTCACTCCTCCCTTAACGCTGTTTCCCCCACACCCTCTACCTTCGGCTGCACTCCGTGGCCCGTCTCTCACCAGTGGGAGGGAACCATGGGATTGCAGTTGGAGAGGTGGAAGGAGCACGTAAGAGGATGGCGTTTAAATCCCACGTTTTGATTTTTCCACTTGCGGGGTCCTAGGGGTTGGAGTTAGGAACCGATTGTAATCGGGAATGATTACGAGGTCCTTCACAAGAAGAAATTCAATATATAAATAATATCTGCCTTGAGAGCTCCTAATTCGCATAACCCCGCTTGGAAATTCGTCTTGAATTTACACATCTACATTTTTCCATGCAAGCCACCTCTAGGGGGTGTGGCAGGCGGTGAGCTGTCACCAACATCATTACACTAAACTCTATTAAAGTTAATTTATCTACGAATATTGATTTATTGGCATTAATCGCTAATGATTGTCCGGTGAGTAAACCGCACAAGTATGCACTACACTATAGGTGTGCTACCAATGTAAAAGGGACCGTTCGTATTAATGTATACTTTGAAACTGCATAAATGGACAGAGATACAAGAGTTATGCTGCGAACATGCACGGCGTTCCGTTAGTACTAGGTGATAGATAATCATACTAGTATTAGGGAGTAAATCAACTAACTAGCTATAGTAACTATCGACAATCCTGTTAAAGGTCTCATTAGCAGCTCTCTTGTCTTATCGTTCGCGGGAAAAATGACATTTTAAATCTGTCCGTTTTGCAGTCTAGTTCCCTAATTTTATTCTCACTATCTGATCTCTCGTGATACATAGGATTTCGTAAAATGTTATCAACGGTGCCATAAAATAAATTGTTTGGAATTTATATTATAGATTATTTCTCAATTTTAATCTACGGTCTGAACGCGATTCCCTTCCTAGTTGTTGCAAAAGGTCAGTAACGTTTACGAGATTGTCATAACTGCCTTTTACGTATCTTTAATATGACTTACAATTTAATATGGTTTGGTGGTGAAACTGGCTAACACACCTTTTATAACTCGACGTTCGAGCGTTAAAGAGTCGTTCCCGCTGAGTTGTGGGTAATGTTTCGATAACAATTACCGATCGCGATTTTGTTACTCCACGTTCAAACTTTTTTGCCTTGCGCTCGACTCATCGGCATCACAGGACAAGTACCTGCCGAAGCGGCCATTATCGATCTAATAACGGTTTGTTTTGGTTTTTAATTTGAATTGTATTTTAAGAAGTATCGCTGTATGGTATATTTTATAAACTACAAATAATTTTAATAAGTAGTACTCTTGGACTTCAAATGTGAATAGTGGTCTAGAATGCTGTGTAGCATTATATTGGAAGATAGTTTCACACGCTACTAAATCATTGTGTTATGAAAGATGTAATGTTTAAAGTATTTTAAAAGGTTGGCAAGTGTCGGATAAGACTGATCACTCCAATCATTTCGTCATTTAAAACATCGCCTTAATTCAGTTATGGAACGTGTCTGCATTGGTATAAATTTAATGACAATGGCAAGGGCTGCTCTAAAATTGTGAGTGTGGTTGTATACGTCCAAGTGAAAGGATGATAATTTTGCTGCCTACTTATTGCAGTGCATGATGTTTCATTATACTTCATTCAGTAAATTTTCCCTCCGCTAGAGTTATCTTTTCACTTATTCGCCTTGTTTTCATTAGCAAGGATGGTTCCTTTATTGAGTGTCACTCTGTATGCTTGTAGAAATAATGGATATGTTTTGAGGGTGCTTTATATATCTCACGGTAGGTAATCATACATGCTATAATAAATACAACGAAAGCCACAAGCGGTATACGGACTTATATAAGCGAGTTGCATAGGTATTTATATTTGATGTGATGGTGCTAAGGTTGTGTTATATTAATGCAGGTAGATTAGTATGTGAATGCTGGGGATTAGCTGGAGGAAAGTAATTAAGTATCAATAAACATCTTAACCAACATATGTTTGAAGTTAGTTGCCAAGGTGTCATAGATAACTTAATTGAATACGTCTGACGATAGCATTTAGTAAATGATCTTTTTAGTGAACCGTAGAACATGGGAGAAGTCTAGTTAGAGAGGGGTATCACGCGTGATGTGGAATTTCTCTAATCATTATTTAGATGATTGCTTTTACTCTTTAAATCCACGACAAGTTTCATTTATAAGGGAAAATGCTGTTTTTGGAGTGGATTACTGGATGATACGAACGAAAAGATTCTTAATTTCCTTCAAATACCCAATTTTCTTTTAATGCTGTTGTTGAGAACCAATTACTTTTCTTTAATCTATTGACAGACCTCGGAAATTTTGTTCGCCGGTTGGAAATACTTTTTCCAAATTGTTTTATTTTCCAGTCAAGAGGTTATAGGTACAGTAACAATCGAAAAGTATTTTTACTTGCTCTAAGCTATAGCTAAGACAGTTGGAGTGTTAATGCCTCATGGAGTAAATAATGAATATTACTGCCATTTAAGCAGACATTTCAGTTATTTATCCGTAAATTTATTAGAATTACTAGTAATAAGGAATTGATGTATTAAATAAGAATGCATTGAGGGCAGAGTATTATACTCGTGATGAAGTAAACTTCAATTTCGGAGGCATTGAAATGTTTTTTAAATTCTTAATATTCAAAATGATTAAAAGAAGTGCAATCGTTTAAAATTAAGCTCATTACGCATGCGTTCAAGAGAAACAAGTGCGAAATATGCTATCCATCTGACAAAACCGTACCGTTCAGTGTTGCTATACGATGACCCTTTTAAAATCCAACGTTGGTCTTCACTCGTAGAAAATTGGCTCCATCGCAGGTGAACGGATCCCTAGCCGTCGAGCGTTAGCCGAGTTATAAAATCGGCCCCCTGGCCGGCATATGAGAGATCCGGGTTGGAATCGCATTCTAGTTAAATGATTTTTCATTCTGATTTACATGAATTAGTTATTTCTGCGGGATTTGGGAGATTATATGTGACAATTCAACATGCGGACTATTTGTAATGGTTTTTGACGTTTTTGAGCGAAGAAATATATCAATAAAAGCATATCAGTAAAATATATTTTTTAATAAATATTTTTCAAATTAATAGACCTATATCTCCTTAAAAAAGTAATAAGTGCATAATAGAAATAGAATTTATGAAAAGGAATCATCTCGATAAAAGCATATCGTGTATGCGCTTCAAAAATGACCTTAGAGATGAGCAAAACTGTAGATTGAAACTTATTTTTAATTCATTCTAAATTCCTGGGGCCTCGTTAGAAATATCTGCGAATAGTGAACATGTAGGGATATCTTGGCCCAAGGGCGCAAATTACTTAATTGTTGTCCTTCCCGTATCAGAGGACTAGTCCAATATTGTATTCTCAACTTGAATGAGACTGAATATGCAAGGGGTGCCTTTCTTAATGAATGTTAAGACTAATTAAGTTTTAATTTTGCTGTTTCTATTATTACTGTAGTCAATATTTAACTTGGTAGTCCGACGTTTGAAAAATGTTCATTCGCTTATGGATCAATATAATTATTTTATTTCAAAATCTGCTCCGAGTGTGTCAACTGGAAATGTTCACTTTTAGCTTTTATAAACGTAAAAAAGGTTTAGTTTGTTTCTATTGCTAAGATTGTGACACGCACAGAAATATATACCGTTTTAACGACTTCACTACGTACGTGGTAAACATACCACTTCGATTTAGGAGAGGGAGGACTTGCGAATCCACTAATGACGTCGAAATTGGAACTTCTGAGTGTCATTGTTTGAGATGGGTGTATTAAATTTAGATGATTTTACTGCGGCGTTGAGTGTTTAATTCCTTTCTTTGGGATGTAAATTGCTTAAGACAGAGATAATTCCAAAAATACAAATTTTCCATTTTTCTGCAAAGACCGCCTTACTGGGTCATATAATACTTACCGACACTTTTCAACCTCCCATGCCTTCGATTGGAATCATTTCTGCGCGCTTCAAAAATTGAAACACCGTGGTCTAGAGTGTGAGGAACGCCTTTAGAGGATTAAAAACCCCTTGCACACGCGTGAGATGTGGAGGACTCAAGGGAGCATAGGGGTTCATTCATCCCCCCCCCTGTTGTTTCCTCCCCATCAGGATCTTGAGGGAATAAAAACAAAATAAAATTAATAAACACACCCTCTTCCCCCAAACAAAGCCTCCACCCCCATGTTCCCCTCTCTCTCTCTTCGTACATCCTGTTGCTCCGTGATGTCGTTCCCAACCCCCCTCCCTCCTCTGGCAGCTGAGTCACTCCCGCAGTGTGTGTGTCTCCTTCCTCTCTTTTTCCATTTGCCGTCCTCCCTGCTTCGAAATACTTTCTGCCACCATCTCTTCCCTTCCCCACCAAACCAGTAGAACTCTCCCTCGTACCTACCTCTCCGCCATCTCTCCTCGCATCGGTTCTGCTGCCTCCACTGTGCTTCCTATCCCGCCCTGCCCAGCCATCCATCCATCCACCTTTTTACAAGGAGGCGGCCTTTACTTCTCCTTCTTTCTCCAAGTTCCGACCTTAACTTCCTTCCTTCGGCGTCCCTCCTCGAGGAAACCGGAGTGAATGGTCGTGCACCGCCACCCCCTCCCTCCCTCTCCTATTTCCCACCTTCACAACAAAGTCCTCCTTTTCGAAAGGAACCCCTCACGGAGCTTTTTTACTTTGTAGGGCAATAATCGCGATCTCGGATTACCTCCTTTTTCTGTCTCTTTCTTTCTCCCTTCCTTTGGCTGGGCGGAGGAGGGAATTTTTCCACCGTTCCCCCCGCCCCCTCTCCATTTAACTTTCCTCTCCCCCTCCTCCACCCTCCCTCCCCTTCTCCCCTCAGATGGTTTCTCCTTCCTCCCCTCCCCCTCTTCCCTATATCCCGAGCTCTCTGCCACGGCAGTCGTTTTCACGGGAGCCGATTCAAGATGGCGGAGCGTCCGGAGCAGCTCGCGACTTGGGGAGAGCGGCTCACGCGGTTGGTTCATTGCTTGGCGGTTTTCTTTTTTCTCCTCCCTCTCTCCGTCGCTTTGACGTGTTCGCTGGCTGTTTATCTCAGTCTCGCGCGTTCGGTCTCGCATTCCCTTACAGGTTATCCTATTTTTTCTGCTTTTAATTTTACGAATCACGCTTGGACTCAGTTTTATAGTATCTGGTTAAATATTTTCTTAGTAAATATATCGATAACGCTCACGTCAACTCAAGGACATTATGATGTAATATACGTAACCCTGTCAGCTAGCGTCAAGTTAACGAAGATGCTGCATCATATTATTGTTAACTTTAACCGAACATGATAAAACCTGGCCTTAGTGACGCTAACCCGAGGAAATTCGTTTCTTCCAATCTCTGCTGGCGATGTATTCGTGTCTCCATTCTTAGAAGCACACTCATTTGACATTCCCCAAGCATTTTTATCAATGTTGATTTTGATTTCCTTCGTTTGTTTTCATTTCCAAACGTTGATTCATGTCCCTTTATTCGCTGCTTGGTCATAAAGTATTTGTTTATCCGTAGGATGACGAGGATGTCTTGTGGATACACGTATGTGCACTGCACTGTCGTTCACAAGGAACATACTTGTACCGTAGTTGGATAGTCAATCCTTATTAACATTTTATATTAATAACTATGAGTCTTAGGAATATTTAATTGATGATTTCCTGTTTGGCCTGTTATGTCAAAGCTTTCGGACAGTTTTAAAGAACTTTCATGGCCGAATTACAGCTTCGTTGGCGCTTTCCTTCGCCCTGTTAAAAAATATAAGTTCGCCATCGCTGCAAAGAAAGATTTGTTCGTGCCTATTTACTGTAGGTTTACGTATATACCGTGTTGCCAAGAATTTATCTTAATTTGTGTTTTAAGTTTTTTGGCGATGTGCTGACGTGCCTTTATGGGTTATATTTGAAAACTCGCCTTTTTTTAAGTATTGGCGTTATTTGATGTAAATATACTGGAACCAAATGCTTTGGAAACGTTTCTGAGCTTAGCCGTGACAAGATGCCCTCATTCATTTGCTTTTTCCTGCGAAGGGATAATTTTATCGCGCAGAAGTTGCGGTGTAACCAGATTTTCCTTATTTCATTGGGACAGGTGCGAGGGTACCCAAAAGAAATGAATCTCGCGGTTGCCCTCAGTCGTGTTGATACTGGAGTGCAAACTTGAACTCATCTTCACTGGCCGTTGACTACGTCTCGTCCTGGGCTTTGGAACTTCTCAGTGGCCGCTGGGGACTGCTCTCCGTTTTATGCTGTTTAAAAAATTTGCAGGCGCCCTTTGCCCCCCGTGTGGGCACTCCGCTGTGACCTTGTTGGTCCGTGGAGACGGCTAACCGGCTAACGTGAAGGTTTATCGTATTTTTGAGGAATGTGTTCGTATTTATATGCAGGACGCCTTGAATCCCTTATCTTTCCCTCCGCCGTCGCCCGAAGATGAAGGCCTCGTAGATACCGTCTCCCTTTATCTTCCTCGGCACCACTCGAGTCGCTCACGTCGTCTCCCGTCTTTGAACGCCAATTGTTATCGGTTAAATGCCGTATTGTGGAGCGTAACACCTCGTTCGCGCTGCCTATTCCTTTCTCCAGCTGTGTGTTCTGAAGATTGCCCTTGGAGCTTCGTACTCCTCTAGTCCTTTCCAATCCAAAGTCGAACTCCACTCGACGGTGTATTTCCTTGTCCAACGTTGTCACTCCACATGTTTAGTTTTGTGTTGGTACTTTTTAACTTTAGGTGCTATTATTACGCATAAAGTATATTAAAAATAATGAAATTATACATTTAATGCACTGAAAACGATGTTATTACTAAAAATGAAAGACTTTGTTTTTTTTCCTCTCATTTATGACCAAACAAAACTGTAAACCTCTCAGAAAAAATGTGAAGTACATAGTTTGGACCAGGCGGGTGAGGAGAGGAAACTTGTGGATGAGATTAGGAAAAGTTAGGTGTAGGGTAGGTGGCGCTCATCGCCGCTGAGATGAAGAAATAAATGCTAGAGGCAGATCAAGCACTGCACGTGTAAAGGCCGTTTTACACGGGGCACGAAATTGCACAACTTCAAACTGCATTTTTTCTCAATTCGGCGTACAATCATTTTCGAATTAGAGCAGGGGCGTTCTATTTATTATAATTATAATTGCCATCTCGCGTTCATGCATTCGCGCTTGCGTTCTAGCAATTTACGGCTTTACACGGTGCAATTTTAAATGCACGTTCGTACGTAAATCAGATTGTACAATCACTTGCCCCGTGTAAAATGGGCTTAAGAGTGTGTTGGATTTTCTCTGACTTTCATCATAACCTACCTTTAACCGGTAGATTACTCAGATGGTGATGGCATGAACTATAAAAATATTATGTGGACTGGAAAGGTGTAAGGGTGAAGTGTAGGATATGTTTTTGGTTATGTCTTTCAGTCAATAAACCTTGAAATAAAATTTTGTCCTGGAGAATCCTGAAAAATGACGGATTTATGTTTTAATTTCGGAAACTAGGCTTTTACGGGAATTTCGTGTTCAAACGTTTTGAAGTATCGTAATCTATTTTTTTGGGCGGAATGGATTTGGAACCATCTTATCTGGAGAATGGGCCAATAGAGTTTTTGAACGTATTCATTGAAAGAGAAAATAATCGATCAGTCGTGATAAATAAGTAGTTTTATTGTTATTTTTGAGACACCGTAGTGTATATGTTATTAAGAAAGTTATCCTACTATGATTGGCTCCAGTCTTCTATTTTTCGCCATTTCTGTTATTTTGGCATTCACTGTTTATTGTAACTATATTTTTGCTGTGCCCCTCCATTGAACGAAATATTAGCAGCACCGGACTTCGTGGCACTCGCCTTCATTGAGCAAGGCGACAGGAGGGATATCGTACGGAAGTGGTGAAGCTAAGACACCGGGAGACCTTCGGTTTCTATGTACGCTCTACCTTTTCCTCAAGTCTTTGTTCTTGAATGACATAATGTTAATGTAAAATATAGTCTCAATTATCCAAGTCCTGATTTACTCGTGTTCTTTGGTATCCGAAGTGTAGGTACACATTTTGTGGCTGTACCAAGCCAGTTTAGATCCTGCTAAGGCCGGAATTCGGCAAATGATTCGATTTTATTATATGCAGGGATTTAAAGCGCTATTTTATCCTAGCAATGTTATAAGCTGGAATACGGAAATACATGGATATGTTTCATTTTTGTTGTTATTTGTGTTTGACATTAGCCTTCCGTATAATCCGAATTTTTAATGCCCGAGGTGGCCTGATTCTACGTTATGCAATAATAATATTCTTCCTAACAAAGAATAACCTTACATAATTTTTTTATAACTGAGAACTTGGTTATCCCAGAAAGCCTTTGTCCAGGCTGTGTTTAGGGTACCTTAACTTTATTACATACATTGCAAAGATACAAGTATGTATGCATGAAAAACATGAAATAGATATTTTCATGAAAAAAATGATGGGTAAACAAAACAAACTATGTATCTGTTAACAGGGACAGACTAGTTTGACTATGGTAGAAACAAAAAAACAGATAATCTAATGATACAAATGTCAATATTATGCCAGTCCTAAGAGTCATTGTTTAACTAATCTAAGAAAATCATTATAAAATCCTACTTTTTTTACAATTACCTCGGGTAATTGTGACTGCGCTGTACTTGGATAATTTAAAAATATCGGTATTTATCTCATTCTAGACTTTTTCAGTCGGCTCTTCTTTATCCGTTTCTTTTTTTCTATCTTTCTCTGCCTTCGCGTCTGTTTTCCATTCTGTTCCCATCTCATTTTCCGCTTCACTTGCGGCGTGGGGTTTCTGCGGTATTTTATTCCGTGATTACATCCGGGCACGTAACGTAGGGATGCGAAATTTTTCATTGCCTCTGCCCCGTAGAGTAAAGCAGTATTCGTCGCCTGGACTCGGGTCATATGTCGTCGTTCGTCTTCTATTCCTCCGTTTGCGTGCCATTAGCTGGCCAAATGAAGGGCGTTAATCAAATAATTACGCGCGATAGTGCTGGTGTACGTGCAAATACCAATGAAAGACGGATCGATTTTACTTGATAAACATCTTGGCCTGTACTCCTTTGAAGGAAAATATACGCGAGACTCGCTCTCGTGGAAGAATTCAGTCCCTGTCAACGTTTGAGACTCGAGCCCTTGGGAGTTCCATCTTCTTCTTTTCGCCCGCATATGACGTCTTATGTAAATATGTGCGGTTTTTCTTATCCCGGTTTTTCACGGTGTTTTTTTCTGTCTGATAGAGGGAACCTTTTCAGAAGAAGCATTTTTTCATTTGTGTAAAACATTTAATGTCATCATTAATGTGCTATTTAACGTTATCATGGATTTTATGAATAATTCTGGCCACCTCATAAGTCCGTCCAAGATAATAGCGCAGTTGACATTTATAAATGCAGCCATAATCAGTTAACACGCCCAATGCCGTTTGGGGAAGGCGATCACGTGATCGAAGAGCCCACGATAGAGGGCTGTCTTTCTTTAAATCATGCGATCGTGAAAAAATTGTTTACTTTTCATTTCTTTCTAAGCCAAATCAGTATATTTCAACTAGGCTATTATCTTGGACGGACTATAGTAAATTTCGATTCTGCTCTTTCGTTTCGGACTTAAGTTATTGTTTTTGACGGAAAACCTCACATCTACCCTCACTGTTTCATTGTAAGCTATCTTTGCTTGTAAAATATGAAAAACGGTTGAGAAATCTGATGCGTAGATTGGTAAAATTATTTTGCGATTCGAAAACAATACTCGCAGTTAGTGCTGGGTATTGGGGAACGTGGAATTTTTTATGATTCGTTGCAATAATTGGATACTCCTTTGCTGTGGGCATATCACATGTATATTAGACCGGTGTAGAACCACCTGCTTTGATGCCAAGGTTACATTCTGCATGCAAATTTCTGAAGTTTATCTTTCCTTTTTCCTTTATTTGTCTGCTTTTAGATTTTGCGGCATGGTATTAAAATTGTCACCGACCCTCTCACTCCCGCCAAATGTGTCTAGAAGGCGTAGCTAATTTTACTACGGCTCTATCGTCATTTTTGCTACCCTCTCCCCGAAAATTCGTTTAAGGCCAAGGAAATCGAATTCAATAAAGGGTAACGGTCCTATGCTTGGTTCTGTAGCATAGCAGTAATTTGGGTACTTGGTGTAGGGCCGTCTAAGCCTACCAGTATTTTTTAGTTGCATTGGGAGGTGCCTTCAACTATCTACTCCATTCCGCGTGAAACGTTTGCTGGAATTTAGGTTTGATAATTTAAAAATATTAACGTATATGCATTTCATTATTGCTTGGTAATTTACGACATTCCTTTGGATGTTGTATTATAGTGCTAAACGATAAGGAAAACTTGGGCCGTTCACGGCGTTTTTAACGGGTTTTTGGGCGTGACAACGGCTTTGAACGACAGTTATTTTTGAATTTCTCGCTGGAATATGATGCAACGGTTGTTACGATGCAGGTGCTATTTAAAGCTCATACATATGTTCGGGAAAAGGAAGAATAAAGATAAATGTAATTACCTTAAATTCGTTTCAAATAAGAAACGTACATGTTAATGAAGCATTTGGTAACCCCCAAGGTATTCCTGTTGTGGAGCTAACGTCAGTTTAACAGTGTAATAGTTGTAGTAATAATTAAAGAAAGAAAATTACTTTGAAAAATATAAACACTAACAAAATATGTGCTGACAAAAAGCAACAAAGATACAGAAAGTTTAACTAGTCCTGCCCCGTCTGTAGAAAAGGCATAGTCATTATCAATCCCATAAAATTAGTAACTGAATTTAATAATTTCGGCAAGTAAAGTGAAGTGTCAAGGAAGCCCGCTTCTACGTGAAAATGTGGACAAACCATGATGATGAATTTCAGAGGGTGTGGAAATGACCTATATGTCGACTCCTGTGTTTTTCAACTACTTGTTTAGAGCACGTGAATTTTTACGCCACCACAATCTTCGCCGCGAATGGGACTCCCTCTCATAATGTTTGTTTGCGGTTCCCCGTGTTTTTTTGCTATATTTTGTTTACGTTCCTCGAATCCACGTCACCCCATTCGTTCCTTCTCGTGTTTTCATTTCGTTTGGAAGAAAAAAAAATGGACCAGTTCAGGGATCAAAACCGGAATGGTTACCTCTCCCTACACTTCGTTGAGTCCTCTTCTCCCCTCTTTCCATCGACGCACTCGCGTCCCAGGGCACGCCGAACCCCGTTTTTTGGGCCGTCCAGAAAAAGGACGCCCGCAATTTTGGAGCACGCAAATTAGGCCCAATTTCGCTGTCTCTTTTCCACTCCTCCAAATATCTTAAATTTCTTCTGACCCTCTCTCATTCTCTCCATTTAAGAATGATTTATGTGATGGTCCTGTACTGTTTCTGAAAGAAAAAATGAGGAAATTCCTCATACCTTATTGATTCAATCGCATCTTCGGGTTCCACTCATCTCAAGTTGCACTAAAAGCATGTTAGGCAATCCAAATCAAAGGCAAGGTGTTCATTTTGACGATTAGTTGCATTAGTCATATCGACATTACGTTTACTATAAAACGACAGCTCAGGTCATTCGCACCTATGAGGATGGGGTATTAACAAAAGCTGGATGGAGTGCTGCACGTGAATTGATAATAATATAGCATTCAAGTAGGAATATAGATTCCTCTGAAAACTCCTGCCAACCTCTTGTATTGGAAACACAAGTCCTTAGGACCATACTTGTTGGATTTCAGTCCGCTTGAATGTGTTAGTTTTGGCCACGATTTGTAAGTTCTTTTGTCCCTAGATTCTGCAAATTTAACTGTAGCCTTTGGAAAATCAGTAGTACTTGTTAGTATGTGGATAGCTTTTGGAGAATATAAAATTTAGGAGGCTTATTAAGGAAAGATGCCTTTGAATTTGAACCGTTTGGCATCGAAAAGTTTCAAGATGTAACTACAGAAAATTAGAGACATCCCACTTCTTAAATGCCGAAATCGATGTTTGAGGTTGTGACTTCAAAAATGTATTTCTTGTCTTGGGCGGAAGGTATCGAATCCTTAAAAGGTGAGCTTAATTACAAATGACCAGAATTTGCCGTCATTGCTTGGTACGCACACCGCTCGTCATTTCGTGGTTCTGCCGTTACGAGGTCTTCGAACTACGACTGAGTAGTTGGTCCCAAAAGTGAAGAATAATTATGAACTTCGTTTTGTAAATTTTCCATTTAATATTTACTTCGCGGTTGTCATGCTTCCGGCAAACGGGCCGCGGTTGCCCGGCCCTTAAGGTATAGATTCTCTCTGTTAATTCTTAGTGAGTGGAAATCGGTGGACTATCCTTTTGTGTGCGTCTTAAAATGAGTGGTCAATTTCACCTGTCGAAGGGCTAGTAGAGATTTGTGAATTATGGATTTCTCCCTCGGAATTGATTTGAGTTTCTGAAGTTTATTTTGTAATCCGAATCTGATTCATGGTTTGTGATTTTAAATACGAATAGAAACACAGGAATTATATTTAATCGTTGCCACTGGCGGAGGAAAAAGTTCTGCGTCTGCTTTCGCATAATTTTCTTACGGTATGTACCATTTATTAGCAGGCTACTCGTTTCGCTACTCTTGAGTTCTGCGCGAAAGTTGCGCTTGAGTTCGCTTCTCCGGCTGGATTTCGGAATACCGTCCCATTTATTTACGTGTTTTCTTGCCTAGAACTCCGTGATTGGCAATCGTTGATTGTTTTGGATCTGAACCGAGCATTATCATATAGGTATGGAATTAAAATATTTTGCAAGTCTATTAGGGTCAACATTTTTAGAGGTGGGTGCTTTTCAGATTGGTTGGTAGGTACTGAAACGTTCGCAAGCAACTTAACCCGATCCAATGTATGATCATGTGTCGGGGTTTATGCCAAGTAATCACAACCTGAGATTGTACTTACGACAGCAGGTTCTTGTAGGCTCTCCAAAAAATTTCCTTGGAATTAAGAGTAGCGTAGTTGTCTGCGTATTTTGCTGAAATGGAAAAGGGCCGTGGTTCGCTGTCCGGTCCAGGTATATTTTCCCCATTGCTGTTTTCAGCACAAATCTAACGCAATGGTAAATAGATACCTCCTCTCATTCAGGTTTTCCAGTTGCGTCCAATCTGTCGGAATGTCTCCACCCTATTCTGCGTGCGTCATTCCTGGAGGATCCCCGTGGAGGAGATGGGTAATTCGCTCGTGCCGTGGATTTGCCAATGGGTTTATCCCCGTTTGAAATGTAGTTCGGAAGGAGATCCCAAGTGTTGTGGGCCTGTGTAGCGTGTGCCCGTGGCCCACGCCCGAACGTGTGTCGAGAGGAGAGGGAACGGTCGCGAGGGTTAACGGTAGCACCCGGGATACCGGTTCTCTTCTTACCACCCCTTCTCCCACCTTCCCTCTCCCTCTTTCCCCCCATTCCCCTCGCCACTAGTCATCAACCGTACCCCCTTCCACCGTGTACAACCCCCCTCTCCCCCTCATCCCTTCCCCACCCTCCTTCCCGCCAATACTGCCCCGTCCACTCCCCATCTCTATATATCTATTCTCATCGCCGATTCTCATGCCGTCGCGTTTGTCACCCTTTTGCCGTTCGGAATCCTCGCGCGCCGATACGATCGACAATTTTTATCTTCGCTTCCACGCCTCACCTTAATGACGAACGAATGTGTGTAAACTTTGTGACGAGGGTGGAACTAAGAAGAGTGTTATTTTACGGAAATGAAGTGTAAAGAAGCAATTAGAGTAAAACGAGTAAAAGTGATGAGTGAAAGTGAGCGCGTTTTCATTTGGAAGAGAGTCGGGATGGTCAGTATCGCGGCCAGCTCGGAAAATTTTCAGGGCAAAAAGCATAAGTAGATCACTGGAGTAAAAACACAATTTATATTTCCACCAATACCTGATGATGACGCCGATGCGTCGAAATTAATTGACCATGATAAATATTAGTGGAAATATACATTGTGTTTTTTACTTCAGTGATAATGGATTTCCACATAGTTATGCCTGAAAACATCGCTTGCATCAGTAGATATTGAATGGAAAGGTATTGAACAGTTTTATCGTTTGTATACGAATATACGAAGTTAATGTTTAAGCCAATGAATCGTTGTTTTGTAGATATTTAGGTAGTTACTAATTCTGACTGTAGGTGTGCATTTCACGAAAAAAAATTGTGCCTATCACTTTTATTGACAGATTTAGTGTAAATCAATACATCAGTTATTATTTTGTTGCCATTAATGTCTGGATTATGTATCTCTTGAAGGTTTTGTAATGTCCAGTCTAAACTTACTATTAGACGTACACCATTGATGGTTATATAATTCATTGTTCACAGATTTCTATCTCCTACTCCATCTTTGGTTAGTTACATTCAATAAAAGTGGCCTTACGACATTAATTTTCATCTCAATTTTTTTATTTGTCTATAGAGATGTTTTGTTTAGCTTTTTTCTCCCCATTATTCAATTAATTCATGGGCTCTCATTTATTTGGGAAATTCTTTCATCTAATATGTCTTTCTAAGGTTTTTTTATTTTACTAATGTTTCTCATTGTATCCAAAGAGTACTCATACCCTCTTTGAGTGTGTTGTCTACATATACGTTATTAGGGCTGAGTATTGTCAACTTCCACCCGGTCTAGTCGGCAGTAGTTATCCATAATAAGATGTTTGTCACTTTTTGTGGTTACTTGCTCTTATGTATGTCGTACTTGTCCAAGAAAGTGACTGTTTATACTGAATGCAAACCATGACCATATCCATTATACGATATAAAATATTATATTACGATATTACCTGTGCGTTTGCGTAGAATTCACTACGAATCTCTGTGGCGAGACCTCTTAGGTTGGGCGGAGAAGGATTAATCTCAGCCATAATTGCCGTTCAAATTGCTTATTTCTGAAGGACTCTAATGCCCCGTCAAAATCTGTCGAATTAGACTTTGTAATTTTCAATGATAAAACTTCAAAACTATGAGGGAAAGTCGTAGGTCCCTCTGCCATCCATAATATATTTTTTGCCGGTTTCGGTTTTGATAATGCGTTAACAGTTTTTATTGTAATTCTCTTGAGTTTTCCAGAAAAGTATTCGACAATAGCCATGCACATCTTTCTTATCATGCTACGTTCCTTATAGGTAACTGTTTGTAACCATTTTAGTATGTCATTTGTGCATGTTAACTATTTCCTACACTACGATTTTTGTCCTCCTATTATACTCATAACTCATTGCTTTTGTCCTCCCTTGAACAACTTATCTTTTCTCTCTTTTCATCCTCACAACGCTCTTCGTGATATTATTCGTCTTACCCATGCCCCGTCCATTTTACTTCTTCACCTGCACTTCCCTTGATCCATTCACTCGCTTCCGTCTTCCATATTGCTGGTAGGAACTCTGTGGCTTTGGGATCGTTGAGCCTATTAAGGATATGCGGTGCGGAATTGGAGGGAGGAGATGAGAGAAGGACTGCTGTAGCGTCATCTGTCGCTTGATCTCCATGAAAGGGTCAAGTGATTTTGCGTCCCAGCTAACTAACAGCTTACCTTGTTTTCGAAACTTAGTTTTTTTTTTCAAATACCTTCCGGTGATCTTCTTGCTATATACATCATCTTGCCGCTGTTAAATTTAACTATCAGCCACACTTTCTTACTTTTGTTTTGAATCCTGACTATGTTAATTTTATTTTCAATGCTTTTTTTCGCTCACACAATATGTCAGCAAAGTAGAACGCCGTAAAAGCTCCAAACTTTTATATTTGTCATTAACTTGCATTACACTTTCCAATCTTTTTTTCCATTTTATCCAATCTCTTATTAAGGGTTGGTCATTTTTTAAATATCTATCGTCAGTCGTGCGATTTGAAAATAGTTAATCGTCGAAGGGCTCATTGGTCCTATGCCTCAACCTGTAGCCAAATAATGTTTCCCATCGTATGTGTGTGCGCCTTCAGAATTGTAACACTTTTTTATTGCTCAATATTCCATTGAGTGTGGGAAACGGAATAGCCATGTTTATTTTTTTCTTTATTGCAAATGCCTTCCAAGTATCATCTTCTTTTTTGGAAAAATGATGTGAAACTCCAAGATAGTTTGAGGCCTGAAACTCACCAGTTTTCCTGGAAAATAGTCTCTGTCGTACATTTTCAGCATTATCAGTCTCACGGGATTAAGCTGATTTCCAATGTATTCATTCCTGGCATTATCTTTTGGGGGTTTACCTTGATGGGAAGGAAACGCCTCCATCCTGTTATTCCCCGAAAAGAAATTTAAGCATATTTTTAGAACTTCTCAAACTGGTGAGGGTATTGTTTCGTTGATTAAACTGGCGTGAATGCCGTTCTCTTCTGCCTAGTTACTTCGCGACAATTGTGTTCTAGAAATCAATCAGTAATTCATTTTCAGTCGTAAATTATCTCCTTAACTTTCACTATGCAAATTCCAGGTATTTTAATCGTGAGTTAAGATTTCCTGTCGAGTGGTAACAAAATACGCTCATGTGTGTAGTATTCTATTTATAAATCCCTCTCACAGCTCTTTCCTGTGCTTTTCTGCCTGGAAAACTCCTGACACAGTGAGGCGTAGCGCTTTGATTCTGCAGTTGCTCGTCATACCGATAGATAAGTAGCAGGTTGACGGTTTGACCCGTATTGATTGGCCTAATCCTTTCGTTCTTCTGTTGTATTACTTTGAATGTCAATAATTTATACTTTTCGTGGCCCTTCTCTCAAAACGTATATGTACCCTTGTTTGTCAAGGCGGAAACTCTCAAAAATATGAACTTCCCGTGTGCAAAATATCACGCGAAGTGACGGAGTGTGAAGGCAAAAATTACCAGGGACGGTTACAGGACGCTTATTTCAGCAGTGAAAATGATGAAGAGTTTCAGTACACCCATAATGATAACCAGTGTCGTAGATTTAAATGGTGTGTCAATAATTTGTATTCTCCATGATGTTACCTTTAGATTTCTCTCTCACTTGAATTCACCAGCCTCATATTTCCAAATCACTTGGGCCGAAGCCCGTCTCTAATTACGGCGCACTAAGTATGCCCTTATTTGTTATTTGTAATAAGTTTGAGACTAATTAACCAGATAGCGCATGTCCGATTTTTATGAAACGGATATTGAAATGAAGCTTGTTTCAGTCCAGGTTAAATAGTTTCAGCTATACAGTTTTTCAACTAAGTTATGTATTAAATGTTTTTTTCCGGGCGCTAAATAAAAGAGCCCATTTTTTGACCCCCGAAATGCAATACCCAGCTTTCTGAGACTGACACCACGCCAATGCCGTGGTAGTACTGTGTTGTTGTCCGACTTTTTTGGGTGTAATGATGACCGTCTTTCAATGTGGATTGACGGTATGTCGGGGGCTCGTGCTAGGAAGGCCGAGCGACTTTCAAGCAGATGGCGGGCGGCGTTGGGGCCTAGGTTTTTTCCGGACCATTTCTCGTCTCAGTGTCCTCTTAAACCAGTCGAGCGTTGGAAGATGCGATGTTCGATGCGGGAGATCGTGGAGGAGACGGCGGACGCACGGCGCCGGCGGAGAACCGTTCGGATTCTAATTAACGTTCGCTACCCCTCCTCTTCATAGCAAATATATCCTCCCCTCTCTCTGTCTTGTACCATCGTCCTCTCTGCGCATCAGTACCCCGCGATGTCTCCATTACTGTGCACGACACACTATAAACGAGATACACTCGATCAGAGCAGATAGGGGGACAAATTCACTCAAAAATTTACCTGACTAATCATTCTTCTCTATCCCCCATTTTCTTTTATGGTGGTCCCATCGCGGCTGTGTTAGTCAAAATAAATAAAAATACCGCCCTTTTGTTTGTTTTGCTAAAAATACCGCTTTCACTGGATACATGCATAAGCTATTATAGGACAGAATTTAGGTTCAAAATATGTAGGTTATTTCACGAATAAAATTTCTGATGAGCACTTATTTTCCAGCCATAGGAGTAATTTCTATTGAATGACCGCATTTTGACTTCAATTATAGCAGTGATTAACTGATTGCTGGAAACATAAGGTGGGCTGATACCTTTGTGTTATTATTATTCAATTCCTTAAGAGTGTCCACTTCTTATGTACAGTTTCCCCCGAAAATGGAATTTATATTAGATGGAAAAATACTATTCTTTCCCATGTTTCACCCACTCTCGCATTTAAAACTATGCAATTTCAATTTTTAATTGGAGAATCAAATAGTGAAGTTAAGTATGGTTTTTGTTGTGCATATCAAAGAGAGGACACATTTTTCTATATGTATCCATGATATTAATTACGTGACATTTGAGTCATTTTAAGGTGAAACCACCCTAATGGCCTGTGTCATGACTACCATCCCATGCCACCGGTCTTCGCGGTGGCTTACGGGATGCAACATCGATTCGAAAACCTACTCCCTTCCTTATTCACCTCCTTTATATATAAACCAAGAAGCACGTATCCGCAAGGTTTCGCATTCCCCAAGTTGGGAACCGCTTTTATGAAGGAATAAGCGGTTAACCCCGCTATACCTTATGCCCCTGAAAAGTCGGGGATAACGTATGTAAATGTTATGAGGAAACGCTGTAGTAATCGGTTACTTGCTTTGAACTCTTTCGCTGCCTTTGCCATGACGGAAAAACTAACTTCTCGAAGGTCACTTCAATCTCTTCTTTTCATCTTCAACCGTGCATGGCTACCCAGCGCTTTGATTTCTCATGTCGATTCTCGTCCATAATATACACGATGTGAAGCAGATGCTCTTCCTTTAAAGACGAGTCCATTCCTCCTCACGATAAAGAAAAAAAACCGTGAATCCAGCCTTGCAATCGACGTCCCTGGTGGAATATTAGGCAAACTGGCGCGACAATTGCGTTAGTGTTCTAACGCAATGAAAGCATTTATGATACCGTATCGAGACGCAAAGCGATGTTATCGCGCCTGTTTTGAAGATCCCGTGGTTGGACGCGAGCTACGTCTCGCTCCTGAGTTTCGTTCGCGAGAATCACTTTTACGATACGGATCGTCGACCGCGACGCCTTTTTATTTAGTGCCGCAATCTTCCGAATATGGTGTGCGCAGTCATATTTTTTTCTTTTCTTTCCAGTGAAAGGGCGCAATTTTCCCGCCAATGGCTCGTAATTGCGCCGCGTGAAATTAGGAAATCTTTTTCCCCCACTCTTTTCCTTGTAGTCGCGATCGAGTATTAATGACAGCCTCACTTATTGCTGAAGTCGTAAGTGATTCTGTGGATTTTTTTCAGAACTCTTGGAACGAGGGAATAGCCTCTTCGTGTGTGAGCTTAAGAGTAGAACCTACATATATATTATAATATTAGGGTCTACTAGAAAGATATTAGAATATAATTTACCATTTTTTATTCGTATCCTTATCATCTATCTAAGCCATTATTTTAATTTTAGATCGGTGATAGTTTTAGTCGCCACCGCATGCCATTCTTTTGACTATAAATCTCTGCATTTCACTTGTTGCTATTATATAATTAAATATCACGGTGAAGTCTTGTCGTAGAGCATATCTCTCTTCTTGAAGCCGTACCTCTTCTTTTCCTTTCAAGTAGGCAGTTACTTTCACTCCTGCTTTCGAAAACCTATGTTATTTAGTTTCATGTTTACAAGCCAATGAGTGATTTCTTTTTATTGAAAACCATTTAAAACTACGCCTTTTCAATCAGTAGTTCTAAACTTTTTTGCTCACTTCCCCTATTTCACTATAGTTCAGAATATCATTCCCCTTTCCATGATAGTCATGACTAAAAAATGAATTTCAAATTTATTTAATGCATCAGGATAAATTAAAACAAACTATTTTTTTAGATTTTATATATTTTACAGAACATAACATTTTGCTGGGGCCAATTCCCAATTGGTTGAGAATCCCTGCTATTAAAGGATGGGAAGCATTTTTGTTACAAGCGTAATTAATGTATTAGGCGTATCATTTATGCGATAGAAAACTGTTGCAACCACCTCTTGAGGGGGCACACCAAGTGATTGCACGTCTCTCCCGGTCACCCCTTATTCGCCCCTTATTTTTTGTCTAGTGAGGTTTATTTTCTCAAATATACAGGGAAAAACTCTTGTCGTCGAGCAACGTTCTTTTATGAAAATATTTCTCGTTTGAAATGTACTCATTGCGGCATCGAAATTCTTAGTCATGGAGAATCCTGAGTACGACGCCACTGAACGTTTATTGCTGCGAGAATAGCTTCTCGTTTCCATGTAAAGTTGTGAGGGTTGATTCTAATATTCCAGAAATAAATTTTTCTTTTCTAGGATACCATGAACTGGTATGATTTGATACTTTCTGTCAAAAAAAACGTCTACCAAAAAGCGATAACATGAGGTGACGTCAAATTATAAATATGCCGTTTTGGATCATGTTACTTTCCAAAGGTTTTGCGCACTTTTTTTTACCAACTATTGCTGCCTGCGTTGATGCCGATGAAATATTTGCTTTCATGTACAATAATCGTATATGGGAAGTAAATTATATGCATGTACCCCTATGCGTTCGTGGTTTGCGATAAATAGATTGACTCCCACTTCGCTGGTGGGGGAGGTACTTCTTAGTCGGAGAGGAAGGATAAGAATGGCTATGGAGGTTGGGGGAGAAGAGCGTTGAGTCAGGAACGGGGGGGGCGGTCAGTTTGCACAAGGCATTAGCGTGACCTAATGGCGGAGAACCTTCGGTGATTGAGCCTGCGTAGAATGCCTCCCACGTTGAGCGAGGGATATGTTTCATCTCAATGTTGCTCGCGATCATTGTTTCATCTCCCGTCGAGTGATCGAGGGAAGAATATCACTTGGGCATTTTTGATTCTCTTTGTGGATAAACGCTGAGAAAGTTATGCCTTCCATCTAACGCAGAAATCAAGGAGATATTGATCAAGGAGGAGGATTGAGGTTTGTGTTCCACAAATGCTATCGGTGTAAATACATTATCTTTAAGCATGAGCGTGGGATTCATTCTTGGGCGTTGGATAGGATGCGGTAGAATGACATGTCCTGAACTAAAGGACCAAAAAATATGCAATAATCCAAGTTATCCTGCGAACTGATACTCAACTTTGGAGTTTAAAGGCCGATGTGTATTTACCTACTCCCTAAGTATTATCGTAGCGCATTGAGCATCTCGTTGGGAGGGCCCTCCGAACCTTCTCGACTTTTTCGCAACGCCCAAGGATTGAACTTTAAACTTAGCTGCTGGAGCCAGGCTGGATAAATGTTACGACGCAAGTTATCTTCTCATTGTAGTCATCTCTACCATTTTTGCGTGTTAAATTTTTTTTTAAGCTTTCGCTTATAAGAATTAGATTTTGGGGAACTCGATTCACCCTGGATGACTTGACCTTGATGACGCGTTGTATTTCTTATCTTAGACTTCCATCCTCACTGTGTTCATTGGCTCCAGGTGTGGTGATAATATACTGTCTAATTTATGCGATAAAGACGTTCTCCTTCAGTCCCAAGATATTTGAGAGCGCTGAAAGCCATTTTGAGTTTCTTACTTCGAAAAAATTTACGCGAGAGATTTACCTGTGAATATATTTTTCATTCAAGGCTTTAATGCTAGAGCTTTCGCATGGGGGCTGGAGATTTTTTTCTTTTAAGTGTTTCCAATAACGGAAAATTAATCAATTCATTGTTATTTTTCTCGTTAAACTGTGGTGAGTAAATTCTTTGAAATATTACCTCTACAAAGATAACTTGGTTCTCAAGATGTTTGCCGAATAATCTTTTACGACAGTCCTTGTAATGTTAAGGTGGAAACTTTTGCTGTGATGGTTTTGCGGCAGATGTTTCAGGGCAGGACGATTCTGATTAGAAGTTGGGAGAGTCTTGTAATTGGCTCATTTATGGCTTCTTCTTTCTCTCACTTTTGAATTGAAAACAGGGTGGTATTGACCCAAATGTATGGCTTCACAATTTTGAAGCCGAGGAAACGAAGTACGTACCCGATTTTGAAGCCTCGCCCAGTTGTGACCATGTGTGATGGACGGAATTCTCTATTTATTTTCCTGAGGATTCTGAGTGGCTTCTGAAATGATGCAAGCTTACTGGATTATTCCTCTAGGATAATATTTGTAAGGTTCAAGTGAATGAATTTGAAAAAAAAGTCATAATTTTAAGTGGTGTGTATTTTACTTGGTTCATCAAAACGTTACGGACTATTTCAATCGATAGGTATTGGAGTAGGAATTATTGTCGAGAATTCACATGTAATACATACGTAAAGTTTCATGGTCAAAAATTCCCTAGAAATGTTACGTGGATTCCTGAACTATTTTATGGAATCTGGCAGAATTTTTATTTACGTTTCATTGGCAAAATTATCTGCGTCTCCAGATTAAAATTCCTACTCTTCCTATTGTTTGCATCCCTTTAGACCATTTTAAATTTCACTTCATCTCCTCGATTGATAGTCAGTTTTCGTCACAAGTACAGTTAATTTTTGAAATTCTTCTCTGCCAACGTGCCCCTATCTGATGCACACTTAAAAACGTTGAACTTGAAAATGTTGGAGATGCTTTGTACGTCCTTGTGTTGGTGGAACAAAATTACTATGAGTTTTATAGTGTCTGACTGAAAATGGTTAAGCATCCTGATGCAAGTAAAAGGAACTCTGTAGATTTCATAATTTATTATTGCCTAAGAAGCGAGTAGTTTGGTTGAATAGTCGTCGTTGATATTACCGGACGAATGTTCCACGGCACCGGTCATTTCTTAAATAATAATAAAACCTGCGAACTCTATCATTATTTCTTCTATGCTGAAGAAATAAATACATTTAACCTGTGAAAGCTAAAACTTATACTCGGAATAATTTTTAGTGCCCAGTTTTTATCTCCTGAGTAGACTTGTCGGGTTTGTGTTACTCACCTGCGGTATATCTAAACGTTGAACTGTGAGATATCGAAAGTGCTGGCTGAGAACATCCTGGATTAGGTAAATAATGGAATCAATATTGTCAACCAACCTGTGGAAGCTCAAGCTTAATGCTCCGATTCACTTTTAGTGCCTCGTTTTATCTCCAGGTTATACTTATCCGTATTGGTGTTCGTGTGTCGACAGGTGCGTTAACTTTTCCTTCGCGGTTTCAATTTTGTCATTCGGGGAGAATTTCTAGCAAGCACTCTTTTGTCGTGTAGTGGATAGGGGGGTTAGGCACCGCCACCGGCCCTGTCGTCGGGTGCCTCTCCCATATAACGAAATGCTCTCATCCCTTGCCTACCTCCCCCCCCCCCCCACATACAGTCCCCACTCACTGCCGAGTCTCTTTACCCCGTCCCATCCTTCCACGAGCCCCTATTCATCCCTGCCCCGGCGTTCAGCACCCTCCTCCTACCCACCCTTGCATCGCGCAGTGTACCCTTACCCAACCCCCCACCCTTGTGTGCCCTGAGCCTCCCGCACTACTTCGTCCCTTTTTCCCCCCGATCGATTTGGGTAGACCCCCTCCTCTTCTTTGCCCCCTCTTCTCCTTCCCCCACCCATCTCTCCCTTCTCTTTCCTCTTTGGAGTTTCCACGGCCAAATTCGAGTGAAAGACGGTGGTATAGGTGGGCGTACTGAGGGAGAGAGAGACCTTTCTCTGGTGCCTTGGAGCCGCGTGTGCCTCACTTTGGTGGATTTGGAACGTTCGGGTAATGAAGATGCCAATCCCCACGGTCCTAGACGCTTTAGGAAATTGAGCATGTCGTAAAAATAAATTCAGCCTTATCAGTCGAGACTTAGTAGTCATATTTTTAACTGACTTAATTATACGGTGACCTAACTGAATATGTGCCTCGAATAAGTGAATCCGTAGTAACATCTACAAATCGGGACTCGCATGATCGAGGTTCTACTGTAGTTGAAAGTTTTTTTATTATCTACGCTTTTCAACATTTTAGCGTCGTTATTTGCTGTTATTATTATATGAGCATATATCGGCTAGGGTAGGTATTTGATGGATCATCCCTACTCTCTTATGGTCCTTGGTGTTATTTATTTTCATGATCTCTGTCTTTAGTTTAGCATAATGCCTTCATCTCTTCATAACATCCAAAATGCATATCTTTCACCTCCCTGTGACTGATTGATTTCTTCCTCGTTCTAATGTTTAAACCATTGAGAGAGAAAAATAGGGTACGGCAAGGGTAGCAGGAGACATTTGTGTAGCGACTTTTCAGGGTTTAGTAATTGAGGATTATTACTCGTGCTCTCAGCTGTCTTAGAAAGTTACAAACCGACTATTTTATTTTAATTCGCCTTTGTTCTTCGGATATCCAGTGCTTTCGCTTATCGGGACCACACATTTGTTGTGATAAGCAGGTTACTCCGGGAACATTAAAATATACTACTGCTCTCGTCTCTTTCCTTCAGAGTGTTCTCGGCCAAGTGAGAGTTAAAGACAGTGTTAGGTGAGTGTTTGTAGGGAGAGGAGTATAGTTTTTCTTTGGTGCCTTGGAGCCGTAAGTGCCTCACGTTGGTTACTTAAGAGCGATTGGGTGATGAAGGTGCCAATGCCCGCGGATCCCAGACGCTCCAGGAAATCGAACGTTATCTTTTTTGGGAATTAATGGAACGGTATCAATAGAGATATAGTGGAAATAGTCCACCTTTAATGTTATCTAACGAATTTTTATCTATAAACTGCATTTTTAGGACCTTTGTAACATCATTAGGTATAATTGTTACGTAGTGATTTACCGGCTGGGCTAGGTTTTTGATAGATCATCGCATCTATTCAACTATCGCATTAATTCACAATTTGAACTCGCTAAATGGTTTTGTAATATTTTCATTGTAGTTTTGTGTTCCCTTCATTGTTACCTTCATCTATTACTCGATCCCTTGTCTTGCGTTTTCTGTCTTTCTTAGTACACACGTTCATGTATTTAAAAAATGTATGCTATGATAAACTGCGGAGAAACTGATGCCAAACTTTTCTTGATATTGTTGATAAAATCCACTTAAAACAAAATCCCTCCGGGAACATGGAAATATTATGAATTTTATAACTGTGTATTCGTTCCTTAGTGCAAGGTGGTGCTGGGTCCATTTTGTATGCCGTTGTAGGCTGTGAAGGGCGAGTATTTCTATAAAGTATAAAAGTGTTTGGTAGTATTTTTTGTCTTTTATTGCCATTTTAGTCTTAATTATTACGAATGATAATTACCGTAATGAAATTTCGTTTTGGTCGTATACTAAGCGTTAACGTTTGGCAATATTACTAGTATTATCGTCTTCATCAGGTGGGACGTAAAAGTTCCACGCGCAGGCCCCTCAGCTTGGCATTGCGTCGAAATTTGGGGTTATTGGTAATAAATCCCATAATGTACCCTTGAGCGTTTCGTGGTTGCCCCCTCGTGGGAATCTTGGAAATAATCCTCCGAGGTTTTATGTTTTTCAAGTGGTAAATCTCCGTGGAAAGTTCAAAAGCCTACATTCTGTGGCAACGGGCTCCATTTTGAGCCCTTCCAAAGCCTCCCATTGCACTCCCTCTGCCCTCCCCACGCCACGTGCCTCGCTTCCAAGTGTCCCTTCATCGCCCAGGTCGTGACTTTATCGCCCCATTTCGCCACCAACTTGACTTTCCATCCTTCATTGATTGTTTTATCTGTCTTCTTTTCGCCTTACCCTCCGGCATTGGCACTTAAGGTATCTATATGGAGCCATCGGTGGCGGCAGCGTAACTTACTCCACTGCTATTCCAGGGGTCGCGGGTTCGAATCACGTCTGAGTAGGTCTTTCTCCGCCCTGGGTGTGGTATGTCTGTATATATTCGTTGTATGCCCCGATGTAACGGCTGATGAGGCCTTTTTCGGTTGTTCTGCATTAGTAAAAAATAAAGAAGAGGGATGAAAAGGGTTATTATGAATAATAATATACAACAGTGAATAATTTTCAAAGTATTTTTTTATTCAGTACTACGAGGAGTGGAAGCTTGTGGCGGAGGTTAGGAGAAGGCAGAAGAGATGGATGGAGGAGGGTTTGAAAGGAGAGGGCATGTTGAAACTGCCCATCAACAACGTACAGATAGAAGATGATACTGACAAATACGATAAAATGAATAAAGCAGAGGTTGTGACGCTCTGTCGATTGAAAGGAAGTTGACTCGGGAGGATTTTCGTTTTCAGTGTTTATTGGATATGAATCAATGAATGATATTCGTAGCTTGATAGGAAGGAACATTCTGCTCCTAGGGATCGGGTTGATGTGTTGGCTAGACTGTTGGTTTCCCATCTCATGGGCCAGGGTTCCAGTTCCGTCAGTGGCGGAGATTTTTCAATGGAATTCCGAACCTACCTTTGACGTCACGTGGAGAGCATTTAAGCGAAATACTCTATCCTGCGATGTAAAACTTCGGACCCTGTGGTTTTCTACTCACTTTCTCCGTTCCCCAAGATTATCCTATCATCAACAACCCTGCGACCTGTCTTCAATGAAAACAGTTAATTACGATTTCATTGCGATAAGGTTAATACCGAAGCCTGGATTCTTGCCGCTCTTCTTCTACACCACTAGTAATTCTACCTATACTGTACAATTAAAACGATAACTCTTTGTCAACTCTTGAAAATGACGACCCGTTGGAAATAGTTTTGAGTGTTTATGAATTTATCCTTGGAAGTTACGAATTTTTTTGTTTGTGCAGTTAACTTGGGAAGTAAGACTAAAATGAGTAAAACTCTGTAATAAACTACCAATCAATCTATTGTGGCACCCGCGACCTCTCATATGTCGGTCGCCTCCTTTCATTGCCTTTACTAATACGACATTCTGATCCCTGATGATGGCGTTTTCTTTCATCGCGTAGGATATGTTCATTATAAGTATAAATAGGAATCTCTGTAGTAAAACAAACTCGCGTAATTACGCGATTGTGAATATAACAGTAGATTTGCATTAAACGATGAAGTATAGTGCCATAAAACGTGCAAGAAATTTTAAGTCTTCGGCCGGAAAAACCATGAATATTTTCTTCCCGGTTTTTAGTGGAAACCCTGATCTAAAAAGTCCCTATGAATGGGCTCTCAGGAAGGTAGAAATTAAGATCGCCAACTCCTGAGGCGTTGATTCCAGCAGGAGAGCGTTTCTAGAGTAAAAAATTCCAGGAGATAAAGTTAATTGCATGTTTACAACTACTATTGAAGGGGTGATCTTAATTAATGAGCAGCATAAATTCCACAATTTGATCACAGCTGAACTAGGTCTACCAAATACCAGCTCTACCAAGAACTTGTTTAATTTTGGTCACGTATCATTTGCCATCATGTACGGGGCATTTTACACATGCGTGCGTCGTTGGTTTGACTTTGTTGATAGAATTTGACTTTGTTGATAGAATGAATGCGAGTCGAACTATGAAAGAGATTTATGATAGTGGAGTGAATGGTGTAAGAGGATGGGAGGATAGACCAAGGAAGTCATGGGTGTAGTGGATGAGAGATGAGGAAAATTGGAAACCTTAAAAACCAGGGAGCGTATATGAAGCAATGTGTGAATGTGATAGAAGCGAAAGGATTATGTAAAAATAGTGTATAATGGAGGATGTTATTGAAAGAGAGCCAGTATTATAGGCTTAACAGTAATGACTAAGCTCTGAATGTGCCTACCATGAAATGAAAGGCGTAATAGGTAAGTATGTACGAAGCCTTAAATCACGAAATATTTAGATTTATATATTCTGTGATATAAGCAGCAGATAATTTTTGATAAAAATTGAAATCGGAGCAAATGGTTATTATGGGAGAGGTATTGTTTTATTTAACTAATGAAGCATGAGGGAAACACATAAATCCGGGCGGCTGGAGATTTTAAAATTATTGTCCATTTCTCTGAGTCTTCCGGGGAATCCGGTAGAGTTGGCAACCCCTAGCAGGACTGTTGGAGAAGCGAGAGAGTAGGAATAGCAGCCGTGTCGTTTTCTCGCTCTCTCTCTCTCTCCTTCCCACCCCATCATCTCGCTGTGCCTCTTCGGCACGACTTCCATATCTACCCCCACCCCACTTCATTCGCTCCCCCCCACCACCATTTCAACCCTCCCCACCCCCGTGTGTATATGCATTGCCGCGCCCGTCGTGGTGGTTCGACCCCCTCGCCGCTAGATGTCTCTTGGCTATCGCGGCTGGGGGCGCTTCGCTCTCCCACCGCCTGGGTGGCGTTCGGGTTAGTCTTCTCCCCGCCGCGTTCCAGTTCGCTTCTGTGTCGGTGGTGGTAGAATCAGGGGAGGGCGGCCAGCGACTTTGGCGGAAGAGGGAGAGGGAGTCTCCGGGAGAGGAGGAGGAGTCGGTGAGAAGTTGGTGGTGGGGTTTATTTTTCGTGTGGCGTGATGGTGGTAGGGGAAGGAAAGAAGGAGTAGTGTGGGAGGACAAAAGCCATCGCGAGAGAATACGAGAGGAGGATATTGAGTTTGAGAAGAGTTTTCGGGAGTGAGGGGAAGGGATATGGTTATGTGTTTTAAGAGGGGAAGAATTTCCGCCTAGCCATTCCTCACAACATTGCTCTACTGTACCGTGCTCCCCCTTCCACGCCCAATTCGATTCCAGCATGTGTCCCCTCCAACGAATTCTACTCCTCACCATGGGGACTTGGGTGAAACTGCTTGATGGGTGAGGGATGCAAACCACCCCATGCAGAAAGTGCGAAATAGTTTTCATGAATTTCTGGTGTCTCGTGTGAGTTAAGTTCGTGTTCCCCTGCGTTCAGCGTCGTGTTTGTGGTACTTAGAGCCACTCAGCAGGAGGATTTAAAGTGTTTTTATTTATTTATATCCAATTTGTTAGTGTCAAGTGGTCTCATTTGTGTTCCAGCGACGTGTTTCGGTGTGTGTTTGTTGTTGTTTGTCGGTGCTTCTGTGTCGGTGGGGGGGTTATGTCGGCAGCGCGTCGTGATCGGCTCGCGCTGCTTCCGTCGATTTCTTGGTCGTCTCCGACGCTTTGGGAGTAGGAGGAAGAGGACCAGCCTGGAAGGAGTGGATATATGATTATGTCGGGGGAGGTTGCTGATGGAGGAGGTCGGTGCGGATGACCTCCGAGGGGCCGACGGCGTCTCCTCCAATAGGTAACGGTCCTCTCCCACTTGCAATGCCCCAGCTCTGAGTCTTCTTTATCTCCTGTCCCACATTCTGCTCGCGCGCGTGCATTTCGGTGCGCTCGCGAGGAAGTTGGGGGAGAGGGTGTGAAGTGTGGTGGCCGGAGGGCTGGCTCTCCGTGCACAAGGGTTTGGGATCGAATCCCGATTATTTTTAATGAATACCGATCCTTACTCGGGTGCCATTCGGGGACTTGTCGAGTGCAGTACTAAGTTAAATGGGGTTTCAATGAACCGCGAGGCTCTCTTAGCCCTTACTCCTTTATCTGTGAGAATCCTAGCTGTGTTAACCTACTCACGTATCACTATTGGCGCTAATAACCATTGTTTTCAGTCTCATATCCAAATGTGGTTGCGGCTACGAAAAAGACTGTCCGCGACTCTTTCCGCCTTCGTATCTCCAAGGAAATTCCTCCTTTGCCAGCCTACTTTTTTCTTTCGTGAATGGTAAAAATGACCGAAGTTGTCGGTTGCCTTTCCTAATAACTACCACAGCTTACAGTGGGGAAGTTATAAAGGAACTGCAGGAGAGTTCCAACTCAACGTGGTAGATAATCCTAGGAAGTGTCTTCTGGAGTGCGCTATCATTAAGTGGGTGACTGCCATCCTTAGCCGAAACATCGTTTATCATTCGCAAGTCCCTCCCAACTTCTCAGTCAGTAAGTGAGGCTTGTTTTCGTTGCAAGTCCATCACAGTTCAAATACATGTCTGACGAAGTTGTCATAATCAGGATAATTTGTTAATAACTTGGATGTTAATAATTAGAATTTCCAGTGTCGAAAACCTTTTTCTTAATTATTGTTTATTGATGAAAAATTGTTTACTTGCACGTTCCAACCCTTATTTTAGGTCAAATGGACCCCTGTGATTATGTACTTACGCAATAATGGAAGATGAGTCACGCATTGTTTTTTTTTTCATTTCGTGAAAACAATATTCCTTTTGTGCAGGTTTGCGCGAAATGGGATGAGTCATTTCTCCCCGCGAGCGATAGATAAGATTTCTGCTCATGCTTACCTATCCGAATGTTTCCTCGTGACTGATAAATGGTCTATGAATACCGGGTGATGACAGAAGTGATTAGTTGTCATGTTTCCTGTTATTGACTCCAGCGGAAATGGACGGTGGCAGGTCCTCGAAACAATTACCGCGTTCCGTCGTCGCACCGGGTCCGCATGGGGTGTGCGTTGCGATCGGAGATCGGTCGTTCAAATCGTTTTGTCGTTTCGGGGGGGGTGCTGCCGGGTGGCGTGTGAGAAGGGAGGGGATCGCCTCGCTGCACTGTGAATGCGCGGTTCTCGTCCATCCGGTGGTCGGAGCAGGATTATGCGTAGTGGGGAGAGACTGGTGGGGACTGAGGTAGTTACGAGCGGGAGAGACTCGAGGGCTGCATTCGGGTTTTGATTACGTAAGGGTTTGCGTAGTTAGAATAATCTAGAGAAGAGTTTCGGATTAGTGCATCGTAAATACCACAATAATTCGAATCTTGTTGTAACTAGCATCGATTGTACTGCATTATACCCTAACCTGGCTTAATGGATGACATTAAGGTTGACGAGAAGTATGGCAAGCTTGAGACATAAACAGTTACGATATTCTCAATCCAAATGGTAATTTTACCTCCTTCCGAACCTATGCCAATCGATCGGTCACCACCAGTCACGATTCTAGAATCGTCATAGAATTCATCATTTCCAGAATTTAATCCCAGGCATATAATCATTAATTAATATATTACGATGGGTGCTTCATTTCTTAACCTCTGACGATGTCATCTGGATCTTTCTCAGACCTGATTGGGGAGACCCTTATCATCCTTCGATCCGATAGAGATATTTGAAAGAAGCATTGTATTTGCCAAATTTTGTTCCTTCGATGTGGAATAGGCTTATTTTTATGCACTGGGCAGTTGCCATGGCGTAAAAGAGCCGTTGCGTTGGGTTGAGGTACATAATTGAATTTTGACTGGCGAAGCATGTGATAGGTGACGCTATTCAAAGTTTCAGCTTAAGTTTTCAGCTTAATTCCTTCGTTGCAAGTGTAGTGATAAGCGTTGCATTTCGGTTTATTTCAATGATTTCTGCCCCGGAGGAATTCGGAGATGTTTCCCTGGGAATAGTTGTTTGTGCAAATCGAAGGTCTATCAAGAAGTGGTTCCATATTTGAATGACCGCTGAAAGCGATTAGGTATTTGTTTGAATTGCAAGGGTTGATGGGTTGTTTCGGGCGCTTCTTATTTTCGCCCCCTCATCCGTAGTGCGGCCGATCTTGTGCAGGTGTCATGTTTATTATCCGTCAGTCCGCGGTTCACTCCCCAACACTTCCTTCGCCAGCTTGAAGAGAGCTGGACTAACAAACCTAACAGCCTTTGGAGTGGCCATTTCCTGTTTCTTCCCTTCCCCTCTCATTTTTCTTTTTTATTTTAAATCGCCCCCTAATGCTTTCAGTTCTGGCGTCTTGCCGTTGTTTGCTTAGTGAAGGGATTTCTCTGATGGAGAGCAAAGATTTGTGTTGGAAGTACATAATGGTTTTCATTGACGTTTCTGTTACCATTTAGGAATGTTTTTTGTCCACCTTACATTTCATGGATAAAGTACTCTTCATATCTTGATCGTTTGGTTGACTTCGATAGGCTGACATTGAAATCAGTGGATAACTTGTATTCTCTGGGATAAAAAAGGGCTGGAAATGTTATTCTATGTTCTTTCACTTTATTTATTACATTTAGCGATTCGCTACTTTTTTCAATTTCATAGACCGATTCAGGCAATATTGTTGCTTCATTTTCCTTTAGCTCTCAACCAATTTTCTCGTATGCATCATTCCGTGAGCGGGGAGTTTGAATGAGGCATTCATTGTTTTCGCATTTGATGATAGAAACAATTCCATTGCGTCCAGTGTGAAACATAATTCACGAAGTAGTGAATTTAGGAGAAACTTCAACTTTTGCCGTCTTAAAATTGGCATCGGCGGAAAATTTTCCGTGAGACTTTCCTTGATACCGTGTCTCGGTTAAATTACTATTTGTTTCAAGGCAGATTTCGATGGCTTCCTTGGCTAAACGATCCCAATAGCCATGCGTACGGCAAATTAATTTTGCTTTGTCCCACTGTTTGGTGTGTGTGGAGTAACCGTCCTTCACAAGATACACCAATTGTAAGATGATGTGTGGTGCGATATATCCGTATTGACTGGCGAGACAACACTTGAGTGGTTGGGTTCTCGTAAAAGTGGAGGTAGCATTGGGCGGCTGACCGATGGGCTAGGGTACATCTCCCGTAGTTTCGGCGGAAGGATTCACGTCCCCTCGATCCCGTAAGCCCTTTCTCCAACGCTCCCCATCTCTAAATGCGAGTGCACGCACCCCGTGCCACCCTTCCTGAGTCCTAGGCGAGGGATCCACGCGGCCGCTGCCGCCGCCATTTTCCTACCTCCCTACCTTACGCGCGCGCCCCAGCCACCTCTCGCTGGAACGCAGCTTTATCGCTCGGCCACCTCCTCCTCCCTCTCGCCACCCGTACCTCTCTACTCCCCCCCCTCCCTCTCTCCTCCCTTACCACTCTACTCCCCACCCTCCCTTTCGCCTCTCAACTAGCTACCTCTTGCGCGACCCCTCTCTCCATATACCCACCCGAGACTCGTTCCGTTGCGAAATGCATCCGCGTTTGTATGTGTACGGTGGCCTTCGGATGTTTCTCTCCTCTGGGTGGTGGTGTTGTGGAAAGAAGGGAAAGGGTTGGGCATTGCATAGGCAGGAGGCCAGTGCATGGACCGAGAGCGGTTGGTGTGTTGGGCGATGCCCTGGGAACCATCCCCCCGGGGGTTGATGGTTCTCCATGCAGGGGCCCATTTACACGGGCGTATTCGCACATTGAGGGTGGTAATGTCATTAATGGGGCGTGTTTTTTCAGGGTTTTAGGTTGCTATTGCACTTAGGGCTAAATGACGCAGTTATTAGGTGTAAACCACTCTTTGGAGGAATTGGTAATGATCGTCGACGTTTTAAGGAGATCATAATTGACGACAAGTAGAACAATCCATTCGGCCGGTATGCTGACAAAAATGGGTAAGTATAGTAATAATGATATCGAGAGGGTAATTTAGAAGGCCTTATGTTTTGTGTCCGATCAGGAAAATAAGGTGTAAGATGGATAGGAAAAGATGGAAATCTTTATTTTTGGGCATGGCTCTGGATAGAATGTATTTACTAAAAGAAAAGCCCATCATGGGTGTTCTACCCAAGAAATAGTAGGTTCATTGACATAACCACCTGTAATTTCCTTATAGGCAGTCTTTATTATGGTTTCTTCATAAGAAACTCCTTTTTGCTGTATCAAATCCCCTCTTAAACTCTTCTTATCCTTGTTCCCTATTCAGGAAGGTCCCGGTATTCCACGCCGAGGCGATGGAGGAGGAAGTCTATTTTTTACTCCTTGAATTAAGTTTCCTTCCGCGGAAGTTTCTCTGGAGAAATTTTTAGTCGCGCCAGGTCCATCCCGACTCGATTACGATTAAGCTGAAATTTAATGTTAAGGATATGCCCTTTTGGCCCTTTCTGAACGGTACTCATTAGGCCTTGTGGTGAAATTTCTTACGAAATTGGCTTATTGTAAAAATATTTTGCGTCTTTTCATATGGAAGCTTTCATAGCGTTGCTCAGGTGAGAATGCAACACGGTTAAACTTAAACTTCGGACATGAATATGGATGATGAAACGTATACGGAACGTCCTTAAGGAAACCTTGTCTCAACGCTAGTGGCTTGGGAGGATGGCCGTATAGTGGTTTGAAATCTGCTATGTTGAAATGTGTCGTGAAATCTCCCCTTCCAGATATCCTTTGGTGACAGGGGCTCGACCGAAAACACCTATTTGCGTTCCACAGGTTGCCTACCCTTCCGTCAAGAGAGAGAATTCCAAACCCCTCGCTGGCCGTGCCCAGTCCGTATCCTGCGGAGTTAGGCAAACCCGCCCGCCTCGCCAGCCAGTCTGCCCGTCAACGCTGCGTGCCACAGGCGTTGGTTCCGTCGCACTGCCTCTGCCATTTCTGTCCGGGTGGTGGTGGGTTTTCGTGGTCGACTCCTCTTATCTTTGTGACGAGCGTTCAGAAACAGTCAGCCGCTCGGTGGCCATTGCCCTGGGATAAGGAATCTCTCAAACTGGCGATAAGGAGTCGAGTCTATCTCCTCTTATGTCCTTGTCCCACGTATTGGGGCGGTTGCGATCATTTTTCTGGTGATTTTAGGGCTTTTTTCGAATTTGATCGCGTGAAATTTTGAGATTTCTATCCAAATAATTCCCTATATTTATGCCATTTTGCTTTCATAGTTGGAGCAGTATGACCTGTAATCGACGAGAAGTAAAGCTATTCTGTGCGTGCGACGTTGTTGTAAGCATATTTTTTATGTTACCTAAAGTACAAATATTAAGTTTTCATTTATATCAGCATCTCGAAGGAGATGATGATAGAAATGAAAACGAAATGAAGAAATGTTCATGTATCTTGAGAATCTTCTATTTCGTATCGTGGAAACTGGTTACTTTTTGTATATATCTATTCATACCCGTAAATGACTTTTTTCGCGATAAATCGTATCTGCTCGATTATTTTGGGTATATTTTTATTTGTTACTGTTATTGCAATAGAAAATTAATATGACAGATTGCATTGGGAAATGTTCGTTGTCATACAACCCTTGTATGTTTCTTTCTCCCAGTTTTTCATCCCTCCGTCTGCATGTTTTATGTGCTCTGTGGCTGCTACTCTTTGGTATAGTTAGCGGATAGCCCAAAATTTATAGAGGTCTCTGACCTAGGCCCTTTTAGTTCATTGTTTTGCTGTGCACATGCCGGTCTTGTTTTTAAAGTAACTTTTGAGGGCTACCTCATCGGAGGTCCTAAATTAATGTCTTTTGAGAATCTTTATTTCTTTTATAATGAAAAATCATTCAAATCAATGAAAAATCTAGCATGGTGAAGTCTATGCCAATACCCCCATCTTTATTTGGGATTTATTTATTAAACTATCCGTTGCGATAGGAGGATACAAGTACAACTACTCTTGAATATCCTCCTTCGTTCTGCTTAAATAATTTGAAGATATGATTATATTAGATTCGTGCTCTAAAGCTTCCAGAATGGAAGGAATAATTTTTCAAGCATTCTATCCTTGGTACTTATTGATGCTAAAAAACTGCTGTGGAAGAGAAACTGATATTTATCGCTAGGTAGCAGCAATGAAGGTTCTCGATATGTCTCTCGAATACCTCACTCTTCTTCTCTGGGCCATATTTTGAGTAATGCTATGTTTTGGAACGTAATTTTAGGGTCTGTTTGCTAGAAGTAGTGTTATCAATCAGATTGATGAGTAATAAATATATTCTGAAACTTGTTTCGTGCGACTATTCTATTTATCGTTTAAGACGTATATTTTCCTTTATTTTAAATCATTAGAAGTTTTGTACCGTTTAAGATAAGCTTAAATGAAATAAGTCATAGGTATAATCTTGTATTGGCGAAGGCCCTTGTCTATTTACATAATTTCATTCATCACCTCGGCCTATCCCATCCATCGTTGTGTTCCCTGGATTTTCCTGCATTATTTAACCAACAAACTCACCGACTGTACTTTCGTTTTCCACTCGTCTTTAATGTCATTTTCGCTTTTCTCAGTGCTTTGTTGTGCGTTATCTAAGACTTTTCGCGAATAATTGAGGAAATACGTTGTATTCCGTCGTTTCAGTGTTTTTAGTAGGAACGCCCACTCGCCAAAAGATCGAGGGGAAAGAAATGAAATTTCTCTTCTTCTGCTTCGCTTTGACACTCGGAATGCGCGCTGGCCTCCATTCGCCGTGCCCCGCGCTCTCCGTTCCTCCACTCACTGCTGCCATTTCCCAACACTCTTGCTCTCCCTCTCTCTACCTCCCTCGGCGGAGTTCCGTTATGCGAGCGCCTCTGAAATGCTCTGTTTACGAAATTTTATGGCTAGGTGCTTCGGATCCGGGAGTGGGGAAGAGGGCGGACGAAATGTCCAGGGAAAAGAGCCCACCACGGAGTCTTAGCCTCACGGCCCGCAAGGGGGCGATCCTCGGCTTAGAATGTGATATATCACGGCCCTGAGACAAAATGGACGGCCCGTGATTGAGGTTCGTGTGGAATCTATCCATATTTATGCATGGTGGCAAACATTTTGGTTCATTACGAGTCATAAATAAGAGTAGCAATACTTGAATGTAGATACTCTACGGTAAGCTACTAAAGTCTACTAGTAGGAGCGAAGGCATGATACTGAGGTTCCATTACTAAGATGGTACGGTATGGCGTAAGACCTAAATCCATTAACAAACACAACAGCCATCTCTGAATCGAGATATGAACGCTTTTAATTACCAGGGCGGCATGTTGCAGATGTGGCTACCTTGGCCGTGCAGTAAACGAGAGGAAAATGGCTTTTTCTAGAGTCCTTATATAGAGAGCCGAGGAAGATAAAATTAACCAAAATTCTTCATGTTAATAAATGTACATATCTATGCGTAAGTCATCATAACGCCGAAGGGGACGTGCTAAGTAAATGAATTGGGTAATAAGGGGATGCTGAAGGCCGTGATCGAAGGGAGGACGTTGAGTAAGCTGAGAGAGGGTGGAAGTAGTTTACGCTTTTACAAGATGAAGACAAGCAGGAAATATGAAGAGCTAAAGAACGAAATTGTGTGAAGAAGTAGGTGTCTGCGATTGTGAAGTCCTAGAAATGCTCTTATGTCCACCCAAGATTGCCTGTTTTGGTAATTATTTAATTAATTTTTTTAGTACATGTGAATAATGCCTATAATTCATGCTATTAGAGAACTATTTGAGAAGATTATTCGAAATGCAGTATTTTTTATTTACCTTGCCACTTAAGTATTTAAATTATTCTCCGTGTACAGCATTTAATAGAAATGAAACCATTTTGATATATTCAAAACTTGCATTCTTCATACTCATTCGACTGGTTACGTTCTAGTCGTTCATCATCGAATGAATTAGAGATGATTCTCTTAATAATGGTGTAGTGAGTTAAAACAGGCTAAGGGAGAAGGCCAACTCGGGTGAAGTATTGCTCAATAGTTTATTTCTTGGGTGTCGAAACTCCCCTGAGTTGATTCGCCGGCTTTACTGTTACCGAGATTTTGGAGGTTTGACTGGGAGAATTCTTTAATTGGTATAAAATTTGATTGCTGTTTTGAGAATGGTGCAAAGTGCTGAAACTAGTCGAGAATGAAATTTAATGTGTTGGAAACTGCAATCCCTTTCTTGGTAAATATGGAGCAGCTCAGTCAAACCAGCCTCGAGACTGAATAAGTTGTTAGCATTCTTGAATTTGTGAGTGTGATCCATGTGCCTAAGCTCAGCGGCAACGAGTGATCTGATGTTCCAAGCACCGAAAGAGTTTGGTTTGGGATAGACGGCAATGAGGTGTAATTCGAGTGCGTTAATATCGAGGTATCGAAAACGAACTCGGCGGCTTACGAATGCGTCAGTCAGGTCGCTCTTGCTCATCCACTTTCTTCCCTTCGTGTCCGACGTAAGCGTTCTTGTGAAGGCCGCCGATCTTCGGAAACGGTGAATGATTCGCGTGAAGAAGATGGCCGTTCGCTCGTTTGGCGGGGAGGAGGATTCGATAAAAAAAATGGCGCCTACTTCTCTTTCACTCCCGCCCGCGATAAGTGTGTCTGCCCCCTATTCCTCACCCCCCTCTCCCTTCCCTCCCCCCTCACGGTTTTCCTCCCCCATCCGTCGAAGATGACCTCATTCTCTCCACCTCGGAAGGGAAAGGTACGGCATCAGTCTTCTCTCCCACTAACACGTACTCGTCGCGGTGAATTGCTTTGAATGAGCGGGAGCCGTGAGGCCCGATCTTTGGTTCGGGGCCCAAGTCGTTCTTTCTGGAGAATTAGTAAGTCAGGGTTTATTTCGGGGTTGGAGTGGAGGATTTAACGGTTGGTTGTTTACTTGGGGACGATATCGACAGTTGAGGTCATTTTCACCATTTAGGATTGGTAGTTAGATTAGCAAGGAAAGGTTTATTTGGGGGATGGTAGTTAGATTAGCAAGGAAAGGATTATTTGGGGGAAAGGAGGAAGTGTTGGAGAGAATTCCGGTGTCAGCATTAGCCTTGAATATGCTGCGAGCATTTGCAACCCTGGCTTGAAATATTAAATTCACGAAACAAATTAATACAAAAGAAATCCGCACGATTCTGTAAACAAATGCTTCGAGCGAATATGAAGTGTTACACATCTGATGGAAGGACTATTTGAGACTCGGAGGCTACACTCCAGGCTTAGATTACTTAAAAAATTAAGATCAGGTGAGTTTCAGTACGACACGGAGGATTTTATTTCGACTCCGCGCTACATCTCTAGAACTGATAAAGGTGACAAAATAAGAATAATGCTCTATCGAATTGAAAGGTATAACAATCCTTTTTTCCACGCACCATTAGTGACTATTACAAAACATAAAACACTTCGTTAACATACAGTTCACCTCTGACCTCTCCCCCCTGCTTTTTTCTATATTCTACCCTTTCATGGCTGGTGTCCTTACTCTCCGTGACACGCCTCCGCGGCGGCTCGCAGGGTAGTAAATAGTTAATGTAGCATAGTCTTAATGAAAGACGCCGAGAGGACCACGGTTTATCGTCCCATGCGGAGGAAGTACTGCATTTGAAGTTTCCTCCACAAGACAACTCTCGGGATTCTATTGAAATAAATCTCCGGTACTGCCGGGATTCGAACCCCAGCCCTTTAGGCTGGGAGCTAGTTTTTTTTGCCACTGCAACTATCAGATCCCCATCGATGTATCTTCTGCAGCGTTTGGTGACACTCACCTGCTTTGAGCGTGACGTTAGGGAGAGGGAAGCAAACGAAGCTGTTGAGACAAAAGGTGGTGGGGCTCTTCAGAGGTCCCCGCGTGAGCCGTTCAGCTTCTCTGTCCGCTTAGCGTCGCTTGCTGCCGGCTCCATCGCCTCAAGATCTCACCTAGTGGGTGTCACCAAGTTCTGTGATGAATATAATTATTGTTCATTGTCCAGTTCACGCCAGATACGGGATATTCTCTCTATTTAAGGCGATAACTCTCAGCCATACTTGTGTGTTTAAAATCTATAAAAGTCATTATATGATCCTCACCCGCGATCTCGGGTAACAAGCGAGGACTTGACCCCCGACGAACTAACCGCCAATATTACATTGCTTCAGAATGAATTATAATATGGAAGTGTGCATTAATTTAACACAACTATGATTTCGAATGGTGTGCCGTAAATTACTGTGTTGCCTTCGTGGTTTCAGGTTGGAGGAATTCAGGTGGCTAGTTTCGTCGGCTATTTGGTGGGATTTTACCACAATCAAATGCTAGACCATCTGGAGCGGGATCAAAAAATATTTTTTTCAATTAAATACCCAAGTTATTTTGACTGTAAATGAGAAATTGTAAGAAATGTGTTACTGTGTTCCGTGGTCTAAGTAACGCAATTCAAAACTAGTGTAATGCATTAAATACACGATCGATCTAGGGTCTAGATGGAAGAAGGGTCTTATAAAATCTCACTCTCACCTTTTTAAATACGTTTATCCATCCATCTATCTATCGGAGATATTGTGTAGCAGGGTTATAATCGCATTATGAAAAGCTTGGGGCAAACCAACGCGACTGCTAGCCTCATTTGTGGCTAAAACGAATTTTAAAGTCATACTTTTTTCAAATTTAGTGTCTGGTGACGCGGGACAGGTGGAATATGAAGCGTTTTATTTAAGATGCATTACAGTGGAGTTATTCATCAGTCGTGATATATTTTTCTGAATTTAAGTTTGTTATATGTGGTTAGTTTTGTATTTGGTGCTTAACGTTTTCTCTCCCAGTTTTAGTCGGAAATTTTCTCTGATGTCGAACTATTTGTTACTGGATAAAATGTCAAAATTTCGTCATCAGAGTTCCCTTCCCGTTTTGCCAGGAGTTATCCAATGTGTCATGATTTTGTGAGGCTTCAAAGCGCTTTCCTATTTAATGTTTAATTTCGTTATTTTCAGCATGTTTCTTTTTATCCCCGTGGCGTTTAATTTTATGCACAAGTGGTAGAGTATTGACATGAAGTATTTGATGCGCACGATCAAATAAATTGAAAGCTGAAGTTCGCGGTAAATTTTGCTAATAAATCTTGGGTATTGGGTGGTATTGATTGTTTAGGATATGGCTGATCCCCAATTCAGGGCTTCAGTCCTCGATTTTGACGGGTACTAAATAATGTTTCTTTTATTTTCTTATTTTGATGACATCAGTACCATTTGAAAGTAAATGAAGCTGCTTTGCTCATAATCTTCCTCTTTTCAGACGATTTTGTAATATATCGTTTTTAGTCGTTTTCCTTTGTGATCGGTGAAAGTGCTGACGTTACAAATGCGCCCCCATCAGCGTGAAGGCATTTAATCTTGGAACTTGGACTTTGAAACAAACAGCGGTGGAATTGAGCAGGGCTGCCATTGCCTTTGTGTTGATTTTGCTGGCGGGCAGGAATTTGTCGTGGTGGCATTCCGAATGGTATGGGGCTTCGGACGGTGGTTCTCTTGGGCTCAATTTTACATCGTCATTGTATCGCAATCCGTCGAGGGGGCGAATACGACTCAAGAAATGGATTTAGAATCATATTTATGTTTACAATGTCGGAGTATTAGTGCAGTGACCTTACAGCCTACAGCTGGTATTTAATAAAAGCGAAAAAATTAAAATCTTTTGTCAGGCTTCTTATTAAATCTTCATCATTTACAATGAAACGAAAGGGTTTCTGGCATGTGATGTGGATTTAATAATTTTTCTAGCTTCTGGCTCTCGGATTTATTACTATTCTGATATAACTTCATGAAATAGGTAATGTCCTCGCCCCGGAAGTTGGCAGGTGTTTATTTTGCATATCACTTATAGCCTAAAGCCCAAAATCTTTGGCATCGGAAAGCATTCTGTATTTTAAAGTTAAGGCTATGAAACCCCAAAAGAATTTATTTAATCGTGCAATGGAAAACGTGAAGGCTATACAGCCCTATAGATCATATCAAGGCTGTTGTCACACCATGTGGTAATACCATAGTAATAGCAACACCTTGGGCCATATTAGGAATACTTTTTGCGTATGTGGCGCCGGTTTTACTTAAGAGTGTTGCTCAAATCGTAATTACTCCTTCAAATTACATTTTCCCCGAATTGCGGACACTTCTCAGCAGATAACAACGGCCACACAAGAGTGGCCAAAGTGGTTTAGATAGTAAAGTTTTGTATGTAAAATAGCTCTTTTACTATCTGTAACTCTTGCTTAAGTTCGCCCATGATCAGAACCACCAACTCCCATAATTCCCCCTTTCTATTTTGGTTGCAAGAGAAATGTAGTGGTATTCAGAAAATACTAGCGATGAGTTGAATACGGAATGTAGCATTTCACAGTGCAGAAACCTGGGTTGAATGGTAGCGTTTGAGATTTGGGAGGATTCGTGGAGGAGAATAGAAGTGCGACGGACGGAAAGGAAGACGAACGAAATGCTAAGCATGAAAGGTGAGGAAAGGACTTTGGTGGACGAAGTTGGGATGGTAAAGTAAATGGACGGAGCTGGCAATTAGGGGTAAGAGGATGCTGAAGGCCGTGACGGAGGGAAGATTTTGGGCGAGTGATGAACGGGAAAAAATAAGAATAATTAATAGACAGTGTGGTTTAGATGAATAGAACTAGAACTGTACATTGTTGAATAAGGGAAAACTGTGTGAAGAGGTAGGGTTGGCGTTTATTTGAGGTATCCCTGTCTGCATTTAATCCTATTTTAATCGGCAGGCAACCTTGAATAAATTATTCTAAATTGACAGTGCAAACATGATTAGCCTATTCGGGGATTTTTATCATTATGGATTTTGCACATAACGTGTATCCCCTGAGAGGGGATGAATCCCGTTAAAGTTTCAATGCTTTGTCTCTCAAGAAATTACGAAGTAATTCTTTCAGGTTAATTAACCCCCATAACGCACCCAAGACTATGTTCATACCCTATCCTGGAAGGCCTCGGAATTTACAATCCTCGACAGTGACGACAATTTTGCGTCACAGCATCGAAAAACCTCGATTGCTTCATTAAAAAAGTTAAGTTTGGTCGAGGATGTGATGTCACAACCTCGACATTGTTGTAGTTCGATATTTGTGAGCCTTTCCTGGGTAAGGCCCTGATCAACACCCCATTACTATTTCCCCATGTATATTTCGGTTCCCTAGCGGGAGCAATCGCGTCCCCTGGCTGCATAGTCGCGGGCAGGCAGTCAGTGAGGCGAGCATGGAGGCTTCCCCCCTCCCATCTGGCGGCGCGCGTGTACTTCGTATGGCTCGCAATGGCGGAGGAAGAGAGAATACGGGGGAGGGGAGGACGGGGGGGGCGGGGAAGAAGCACGGTGGGAGGGGTGGCTCCGATCCCCTTTCTCTTCCCTCCCTCCCGGCCCCGCCTGCCAGCAGATCTCCTACCCCTCCCCTGCACAGCTCCTGCTCTCTCGTTCGGGGCGGATTTTTCAAGCCTCTCGCGCTAGATTCTCTTTCTCTCTTCGTACCTGGATTTTTAAAGTGCTCAGGAAATTGAATCTTGCCGTCCGCGAGGCAATTTTCAAGTGTAATTGTTCTTGGAGAATTTTGGCCGTGACATCTATACCGGATGGGAGGGGAGAATGCAGGGCTGTGAAGTGGTGTTGAGTGTTTTTTGATTTAAGTTGTGGTTTGGTGCTGTCGCAAAGGGTAGCTCAACTACATCCACGTCGTACCTCGTAAGTTAAGAATTCATTTTACGTTGGCATGCGAGATGGCATTTAGTGATGCCATTTGCTTCGGTGATTATCATCCTCGAAGCTGTTCATGATTGGTGGAAACTGTATAATTGTATGGGATGAGTTGATTTATTGATGGCAAAACAGCATCATTTGTTGATCGCATGCATACATTTTTGGACGTTGAATTTATAAAGTCCATATACCCACCGCAACTGGAAACTGACTAACTCCAATGTACATGTGCATAATATAATTTCTGTTGCTCGCATTATTTTTATTTAGACTCAGCTGCGTGTGACATTAAATGGTTACTCCCGATTGCATCGGTAAGCTTCGTGATCATTCAATTCTAGTTGCAGTCATGGGTTTCGAGTGTGACAATACGGGCGTGTGCACCACTCAACGGGGGTGACCCAGCTTGGCTTGAATATTTTTCTCCTTCAGAATCAGTGGGGGTGGGCATGTGGGGAACTCTGTAAAATGATTGGTCGATTTCAATAATCCATGGAAATATGACGACTTAAGCGATCGTCTGACTATACGTATCAAATCAGTCTTAATTTGAGTCATTTGGAAATAAATTGTCGGCCCCGGTGGCGACGGGGTATCGTCCTCGCCTGCCAATCCGACGGTTGCGGGTTCGAGTCCCGCCTGGGTGGATTTGTCTCCACCCAGGACATGGGTGTTTGTGTTCGTCTGTTGTCAATGTTACATCACCCGATGTAAGAGGCCATAGCGAGCTATTTTCGGGTTAGTTTAAATAGTAAAATAAACCTCCGTATATTTTTCTAATTACGTAACGTTTGATGTTTTTTCATTCTAATTTTTATTTATAAATGGGCTCAATTTTTTTCATATCAATTTCAACTTGTTTTAGTGAAGGCAAGTTATCTAATATTTTTAGACGTTCACATGCTATTAAGCTCACCTTAAAGTACCTGAACGTGTTTAAATGATGGTAGGTCGGAGACGTGGCTGAAATTTGTCATTTGATTTTCCTGAGTTGGCAAACTCCACTTTCTTGCTATATCATTTATAAAGGCATCGGAATATCATCGACACATAGCATTTTGGGAATGGATGAATTAAATTATAGTGTAACATTTCTGTCATGTTTTTATTTTTATCTGGACGACTAATTGTGTGTGGATGCACGCTTGTCGTAAGGTCGCTTACTATTAGTGTAACGTCGTTAGGAATAAGAAGTGATGCCCTTCTTCTTTTTATATTTTCAGGTTAAGCTTTTTCGTGAATGATTGTTACGGTCATAACGATTGTAAATACGCACATCCATCGATTACCCGCACGACAGCTAACCGAATATCTGATGTGCTTTTAGTGTCTATCATCTAACGCTTAGTGTACATCACATTAACTTAAGACTCCACGTCTCCTAAAGGTTTAAGCTAGCTATGTATTATAAACTGAGCCTTAATATAATGAATTCGTTTATCTGCGTCATTCGGTACTTTGCGGTTCTATGTGCGATCGGTGTCGTCGGCATGCTTCCTTATCTCCCTTCCCATGTGCGCGTCGGTCGTATTTCTCGTTGCGACTAGCTTAGTTGCACGCTGTGGTATTCACCGAAAGAAGTTCACTCATCGCGCTGCATTCGTGGTAATCTGATAGAGTCGTGCTAATGAAAGGTGGGAGCCAGCTGATGCTCGCACCTCATTTAATGAGTGACTTACACGTTTGAGGTTAAGCGGTTGCGGGGAACCCCAGGAGGCGTCCGAATGCGTGGGAGACTACAGCGTACGGCTCTCAGACCCGCGTTCCTTGAGCCCCCGGGGAGGCATGCTACCCGCTCGGCGCGGTTCATCACGTGACCTCCCCAGCTCAACGCGGTCACGACCGCAAGGAGAACCCTTTCCCGTCGCCTTCTATCGAGTGAATTTGTGACGCTTTATTTAAATTGGGCAGCCATAAGTTAACCTCGGGCACGGATTCAGACGTTCATCTGCTAGCTTGTGCCTCGCCACCGGGGTAGGCGGGAAAGAGAAAGTTAGGTAAAGGTTGTTTACAAGCAGAGCGAGTCAGTGATTTTTCACGACAGGAAGTAAATACGTCGACAACCACCCTCGTCGCTCATTCGATGACAGCTTGTGACTCAAAAATATTTGAGTTGCTGAGTATCGAACTTATATTGAAATTATAAGTTCTATAGTTTCAACCACAGAAAAAGGACTTCACCCCGCCGCCATCTGAGCGGACGCGGGCCACCGGCCGTATATTGCGATTTTAACGTAGATATTCAATGCGAATAGTTTTTAACTGATTTAATCAGCAGATATAGGGTGAAGTTGTGGATGTGTCGCTTGAATTTCCCATGTGTGGTGTTCAGTTGTAGGTTTCAGCGGCGTTTATGCGAAAATTCTTGCATTTTCCGAGAATTCACCGAGTTGGCTGTGTCGACCTTTCAACAGTTTCTCCCCTCTTCCACTGGGCGTCTTCTGGCCGAAACTATTGAGTTGAAACGACATACTAAGTGAATTCCGGAAAAGTGTAAGAACATTCCCGCATCGGGTTATAGGTCTATGCAGCTAGCGACGAAAAATTATGGTTATCTGTAAATTTTCATTTAAAAAATTTAGTACTAAGCGTTCTGAAGGTTCTAGCTATCTTTTGTATTTCACCATACGCCCTCAGTCGCTTTCAAGGACCGTGATGCTTTCTGTAAACACTTTCTAGACAAATATAATTAGCAAAAATCATGGTCTTTTACTAAGGGTTACTCGCAACGTTGCGATCGATAGGCATACAGGGTGGTTAATTTTTGGCAAATTCAGGCTTTACTCTCCATCATTCCTTAGTCACTTAAATTGAGGAGCACCGCTGCGGCTGAAAAAAGGTAGATTATTTGTTTACGACTGTTACTATCGTGGATAATGACCAGTATGCATACCGACATCGACGCATTCAGAAGACGAAGCGGATAAGTTTTAAGTCTCTGTGTAGGTTTTGCATGAAATTGAGATTCTTTAGAACGCTTGATTTAGAGTTCTTGGATATTCATCTACCTGGGCGATCCTTAAAGGCATCTTTTCAATTTGATGTATTTCTTAATCCCGGACGTCAACGCGCTTGGATGTCGGCAGATATGAAATAATTCCGCCGCTCCCACTGCCTCAATAATCCTCGCCTTGGGGTGATAGACATACAGGTGATTACTCAGACCCGGCATGCTTTTCGCGCGTCCTCGGCGCACTGCCCGTGATTCTCGCTCCGATCCTCCAATGTTATTCTCCCTCCGAAGGACCTCGCCTCCGCCGACATTCGGTGTCATGGGTCACGGCCAGGAGGGATGGAGTTGTGTTGCTGCGCCTGTGTCGTTATGTGATGTGTCGTCCCTTTGCGGCTTGCCTTCCCCTCATCACTCACCAGGGGAGGAGGGAGAGAATTTTCAGCAGGGCAGACGGCCCTTAGGGCGCATGAAGTTGCGTCAGGTTAGGGCCCTGAGAGCGCTACCCGCCCCCCCACTCCCTTAGTTTCCCCACCTCAAATCTCCCCCTTCATAATATCACTCGTTCCTTTTTGCTAACAGCTGCGGTCCATTGGCCAGGGCGCAGCAACCTTCTCTCTTGTGTCTCCCCGTCTCTAGGGAGCCTGTCCCCTCACCCACGCCCGCGTTCTCTCCCTTCCTCCCTCGCAGTTTCGGGAAGTAGGGGTGGTCCACGAGTGTGTTGAGGGGGGGGGGGGTGGCGAAAGCGGTTGGTGGAGGGGTAAGGGTGTGTTATCGACGTCTTCCGACGTCGCTTCTCTTCAAACTCGCGACCGGAGAATGCGTGAGTGGGGGAGAGAGTGATTTAAGTTTCTCCCGTCCCTCCTCCGTTCTGTATTCATTATGTCCATGCTTTTCCACGCGTGGAATAATGATGACGTGGTCTGGAATGCCTTGTCGGTTGGTGGACCTCCTAGAGGATGAGTCAAGTACGCGACGAGAGCGCTAAGAAATACACCACTATGCACACGTTATTTTTTGCCATGCGCAGAAGTCGCGAAACGTGTGGCCGTGTTTGGAATGCCGTTCTTACGTAACGCCTGTTCCACTTAACTAATATCTCTTTACAAAGGCGGTCGTTTTTGTAAAGAGGAATATTTGGCAGTATTTTTGTGAGTGGCGTGTCGACAATGAAATGCTCGTATTAGAACTGTCAACTGTCCTTAAGGAATACCACTGATGTTGAACATCATTTAAATTTTCAGGAAATCCCCTTAAAATACTTTCGGAACATCTGAAAAAAAATTCTAATACATACATGTATCCAGGTTAAAAGCATTTTTTGCAAGAGCTAGGAATCATATCCGCATTCACCATCTGCCGTCTTTGCACCTCGTGTTTTTTTGTGAGTTCTTTCCTTATTATTTAGGGAGTTTGAAAGTGGGGTAATTTTGATTTGGGATAACTTATACTTTTAAAAGAACATCTTAAGAGTACAAGTGATTCTTAGCTGTATTTGGTAAAAGAGCCCCTTTTTGGACGGATGTCTTTTCTATTATTTAATTCGATATTTTCCTCCTGAGGCTCTCTTATTAATCGTTTTTATAGTCTTTTTCGTGATATGATCCTAACTAGAACCTAATTCTGCGTTATTTTCGTAGTAGTACCCTTCATATACCTATGTCCGAAAATGTTTTTTTCCCTATTAGGAATAAAGTTTTTCCACGGCACATGTAGGTTTAGATCATTGGGTGTCTTTCGATACCGAGCTGTGGATGGATAACCCTTCAAAACTTATGTCGGCTATCTCTGAAGTTAAAGTAAAAAAAACATATCTTATGCTTGAACCCTAAAGTGTGTCACGCTGAAATTATATAGTGAAGAGTCGGATTAACCATTCTATCATATGCGTATGAAATGCTGAAGCAAATGATGACCCGCTGATGAAGACTCAGGAAACGTGTATCGGGGTGACAAATGGCTTCCTTGCGTGACCGTGGTTTTGAGCGCAAGTTAAACCCCGTAATACTACGCGAGTTGGGGACACTAGTTCAGGCGAGGATGAATGGTTTCCATCCTTGAAAGCGCTGTATTGTGCCTATTACGGCCTTTTGTGATCAGAAATTGGTGGCCATACGTGCGTCCCTCAGAATACGTGTTCGTGCGTAGATGAAGCAAGCTGTGTATTTCTTGCAACGCCTTTAGGTAGTACCTTTGCATCGTGACATTTAGGAATCAATTTCTAGGAGGTCATCGAGGGCAGATTGTTAATTTGAATCGGAAAGAAGTAGAACATTACAGGATCTGCCCAACATGACTGAAGGTTTAACAAGTGTTGGTTTAATGAACTGTTGCAATGGGAAAATCGCATCTGATCAATATTTGGTGAGATTTCCTTCACAGTTAATTTGCATATGTATTGCGGTATTTAAGCCCGCAAAAGTAAATTAATTTGGCCTCCAAGCGCTATTAATAAATACGTTGCAAAGTACTCAAATGAAAATATTTTTCGAGTACAATGGCTAGCTTAATTTGATGCAGTTGTAAAGATATGACTATTTGATACTCCCTATACTCTAAGGAAACACGTAGAGATGAAGTAATGGGTCGTGGTTAGTGGTAGGATCAGCGGTGTTAGTTGTTGTTGATCCAGTGGAAGCCTCGTGGAATTTTTCTTTCCGATGGAAACGTAATCGTTTCTCTACCGTGCACGTTATACATTTTAACTGCATTTTTAATTTGTTGTCGTGTTCACGTCTGCGTGTCTATCCATGTTGATCTCAGGGAAGTTGCCTTTACCGTCACAAATGCCGGGAATCCACCCGAACTTTAGCTGCTAAATTGTCTCCGTGCAATGGCCTTAGGTTTCGAATCTAAATTGGAAGACAGTGGAAAAAGTCAACCTGCGAGGCACCTGCGAAACAATTTGAATTAATTTTCAGGCTCTTGGAGCTAATTACTTTCTGCATTAATTATCATGCGTCGTTTTCCTACCCGGTTCCAAGCTGGAGCACATTATTGCTACATGAGCATTCTCGAAAGATTTTTATTTTCCTTCTCTCAATCTTCAGTTTTGGTCAAAGTGAAGGATAGTTGGTCCCCGTTTTTCGGAACCCTGATGATACCAATAAACTCTGATGAAACATTGGCAACGTAATCCTGGGCCTTCAATTTTGACCAAAACCCCAGATCGAAAGAAAAATTATAGTTCGTCCAAGATAATAGCGCAGTGGACAGAAATGCAGCCAATCAGTAAACACGTCCAATTCCGTTGAGGGAGGGAGTCACGTGATTGAAGAATCCATAATGGTGGGCTTCGTGTAACTCATACCATCTTGAACAATAGTTTACTTATCATTTCTTTCCAAGCAAAATCAGTATATTTCAACGGCTCTATTTATTATCTTGGACGAACTCTTATCATGTGTTCGAGAAAAAACAAATGACGATTTCTATTTTAATCGATACGTATGAATGTTGGTGGCTTAGGTGCTTGAAGCAAATACAAGTTCAAAATTCTTTCTCATCATCGACCAGGTCATGAAATCATACCCGGCTCGATCGCGGAGTTTACGTGTGGACTTGATTCACTTGTCACTTCTGACCTTGGCAAAGTTTCATGCCGATCTGGGTCGTCGTCGTGGAGAAAAATACAAGGCGCTCTTGAGACCGCATTTCTCGATCAGTCGCTCCTATCGAAAGATCCCCAGCCTCCCCGTTATCCAGCTCAGTTTAGCCATGAGATGTATCACGTCGCATTATTATTATTTACGATAACTTATCGGTAGTGCGGACATAAACGCCTCCCCGATGCGTGCCTTAAAAATCTCCGTCCCATGTTGTCAACTGAATTCGGCGGGGTAGGTAGAGGGAGGAAATGATCTTCTCCTCTTGTTTTAAAATAATCCCCGTGTGCATCGCTCAAGCAGGAGTGGCTTCCCACTGCCGAGCCATCAGTCTGGAACAGGTTCATTGAACCTCCCTCGGCGTTGGCGTTGGAGAGAGGAGGGGGGGGGGGGAGTGTGGGGGAGAAAGATGGGGGGAGGGAGGAAGTGGGAGGTCGGAGCGGGAGGGGAGGGAGTGGGAGGAGGGCTGTTCTGAATCGTAGAACCGTGGCCCCAACCCGAGGCGCGGGTCGTCTGAGTGAGATACAACCACCCTTGCGCTAGGAAGAATGGTTTGATGTGATGGCATGTATTTATTAGAATGGTGTTTGGTAAGCGTGGAAGAAGACGGAAAAGGATAGGAATGGTGGATGCGTCGTATGGCAGAAAATATTTTAAGTGCCGAATAGAGACTAAACGCCGGGAAAATTAATAGTTTTGTTAAGGAAAGCTTATAGATGACCCCGAAGTTGGAAAATCTACGGCGAGGACCTTTGAGAAATATATACAATAGCATTGCTCCTGCTTTGTGGAAACGTAATAGATTCATCTTGAAGAGGAGAAATACTGTTTAAAATTTCCACACTTTAATAACCACTGCCTAGGTTTCGGCACGTTATGCTATCATCACCCTATTTGAAAAATCTTATCAATCAATCGGTAGAAAATTAAAATAATGAATGAATTATCTAAGTGCTTGCATATTGGTTTAAACATCTAGAAAGAACATGAGAGAATACATATTCTCTAATGAAAAAAAAACATGTAGGACTTGCTCTTATGTGTATCAATTTTCCATTTACTCGTACTCTGCAATCATTTAAAACTCCTACCGTGTATCTCTTCCCATGTCTCTCTTCCCATATATAAAGATAAATGTGTACAATCATTTGTTCTTCCGTCTTCTTTCAGTAATCTTTCATGGATCAAAGTTTTTTATTGTCTTTTTCTTCTCTAACAATAAGATGCGTTCAATGCAAGTGGATCTTTTCTCTGAGCTCAATACAGCTTTTTAATCACACCCTCTCCAGTAGAATCCCTTGCACTTGTAGCTTAAGTATTCTAGAATTGAACCTATGAATTGAGGAGAAGCGCAAGTTTATCACTCCATCACTGAAACCCACGATTTTTTTCTGCGGAAATTGGGTGGCTGGTGAGCAATCATAATGAGATCACTTTTAGAAAATTTAGCAGCTCTGGTGTAAGCCCAGAGGTTTCATGTCTGAGTTTTCAAACCCATTGGTATTGAATTGGTTGAATACTTCGTTTGTGAAAATTTTCAAATCGCCCTTACATGTCCCTGGTTCACGTTAAAGCAAGTATTGCTCCTTTGTGTTGTCGTAAATGGCTTAAATGAAGCTCCGAGGACGATTTTCCTACTGTAGGAATAGTTTGGATGTTCTTCCTTATCGTGTTGTTAGTGAATTCCACCTTAGTTTCCATTCAAAATATAAATTTATTCCTGTATTTCAAAGTGAAGCGTGATCTTAAGCTTTTAGCCCATATTTTATAATATTTTCAGCATCATGCCGCCCAAAATATTTTGATATTGCTTCGGAACATGTAATGCGTAGCGAAAAGTAATGGATACACGTAGGAGTTTTTTTTAACTCTTGGAAACAGTCTATATTCCACGACTTGCTGGGTAAGAGACTGGACTTAAAATAGAGCGAGGAAGTTAATTTTATTTCGCGAAGAATTTCCCAAATAATGGAGTGCAGGAATTCGTACACGTCCTATTTGGGTAGCAAGAAAACAAAAAATGATGTTTTTGGTATCATTGGGAAAATTGAAGCGATTCCTACTTTCATTATTACCTCAGGACGCATTGCGATGGATGAGGTGTTACCTGAAGGGTCTAAAAATTTTCGGAGGTAAATGCTCCGGTGGAAAGAAGAGGATGGGAGCAGTAGCATCGCCGGCGGCAGTTTGCCTGCTCGCGACTCGCTGTCTTGATTTTGATCGTCGAACTCGTTTTGTTCCGCACCATCTCCCACACCCATCATTCCCTGCCCTTCACCTGCTCTATTCCTCTTCCCTCTTACTGCTCTTCAGACTACATCCTCTTCTCAATTCATTCTGTTGTCCTTAGTACAGCGTGTCTAAAGGTTATCTGAACAACTTCAATCGAGCATAAAAGTTGTGTAGTGCCCGATACGGATGGACTAAAGATTTTTTTCAAACAAGCAATTCATTAAGTTTTAATTTTATACTTGTAGGTTTTGTGGATGGTGATAGGCATCGTTGTGATGTCAGGTGATCAGTAATTTGGTCAATATCTATGTAAACAACAGTCAAATTGTTGTGATATTTTTAGACACCCTTTATTTACGATTTTCACAATGGTTGCGAGTAAGTTTCGCGCGAACAACCACTCGACATCTACTTATCTGTTTAAATTTTAATAGTGTTCGTTAATGTAAAAAATTATTTATAATTGAGTTCCGTTTTTGCTGTTTTTTTCCGAGCCATGGAGAATGATTCATTCCGGACAATGATCACTTTCACAGCGAGATTATCCCATGTTGCCATGATTATCATATGTCCTTGCGCAAGTTTGCTTGTCTCTTATTTATCCAGTTTCTAGTGGACGCTATGTATAATATTTCTTGAGTTTTATCTAGTTGCTCGTGTGGGGTGCTATATATTTAGGATATTTCCACCTGTAACATTACTGACTACTGACGATAAATGAGCATAAAATAATAGACTTACACTTGTGAGAAAGTGTTAGTTCTTTGGTAGAGAGATTGAGATGAGTGAAAATGTTTTAAAAATGGTGGTTATGAGAAGCGATGTATTCATATTTAAATTTCCAGAAAAAGATAAGGAAAAGACACCTTTACTTTTTGGCCTTGATTATTCCTGACGGTCTAGGGGTGTTCTCGTGTATTTCTCTCTACCCTCTTCTGTTCCTTTCACCTTTTCCCTATTTGCCTTTCCCTCGTTATTTTGCCTCTCGCTTGCCCCGTCCGCGCATCCGTCGTGACTCGCTCGCCACCTTTTGTGTCAAGGCCGCCTCAAACTAGAAGCCCCCACCCTCTTTTCATCTCGCCGTGGAGTTGGCAGCAAGCGAGTGGATTATCGGCCACGGGGAGGCAAGTCAATCGCGTGGAACTGCGTGTTCCCGCTTCTCTGTGTAATGAAAGCCGGGTTGCGGGAATTTTTCTGTTTCGGGATATCTGTGCGAAGCGTCCGGTCATTTGGATGGCGAAGTTGGATGAGGTGCGAGAGGTTTATCCTTTTTTTAGGAGCTATCTTACAATGTCTTTCATCGTTTTCATATTCGTTGCTGGGTTATTCTTATTTGTGAAGGATGCAGTTGAGCTACGAATTGTCGACAAAATTTTTGAACCCTTTGAAGGCTCGCCGTTTTGCTCTGAACCTGTTCTTCTGAACCTTGCTAGCCACTCTAATGGCTTCCAGTTGGTGGTAAATCGTCGTCAAGCTTGCATTACGTTGTATACCTGGAAAGGATTAGGAACTATATGTTGTAATAAAATTTGATTAATAGGTTGACAGCGACTACGATATTTGAGTTTAATGATGTGAAGTAGGCATGCCAGGTAGTCTTACTCAATAACCTTTTATGGGAGTACGCTTCTCACCCCAAGATTCGTACACCGAATTAGAGCGTCCCCCAGCTGAAAGAAATTACGAAATAACAGGAACAGGGTCGTTGAAAAAATAATAGCATTACCTGCGAATTTTTTAAAACATAGTTTTGATGCGCTCCTCTCTGGGCCTCAAAAATCGTAGGCTTGTACCCTACCTGGCACTACGTTTTCCTAACTTATTGAAACGTAATCCTCTCTACATTTCTCCTAAAAGTTTCCTCTCTCAAAGTTTTGCGTGTTTGTTCAAGTATCAAAATCGTCGTTTTTTCATAGGGTATCCCTCATCAAGTTTGGGGGAGTCACAGATCTCACATTTTTTTTGGAAGTTAAACGTTCCAGGAAATGTAACTTCGGCCAGGATGTTTTACTTTGAGGCTTTCTGGGTAAAAGCTTTTTTAAGGCCCGCGTTTGAATCCGCTTCCCCCAGAATCTTTGGTGTAAAGACGGGAATTCAGGACGGCCCCTCCCGTTCTCATTCATTTCTTTCCTCGTTCGCTACTTGGAAAGCGGAAGATTTCGTCACCGTGGGACACTTCCTTCCTGCGCCGGAGCCCCTCGGAAGCGAACGGTACCGCAGGCAAACCCTTCTCTCACGATTTCAACCGCCGGAGTGAGATCTTCGAGGAGTTTTTTTGCCGAGGTTTGACTTATGTAGATCGGTAGAAAACATTGAGTTGACTGGAGGGCGCGTTAGCTTCCCAAGGTGGTCTGTTTTTCCTGCTTGCGCATTTAGCCATATTGATATAACTAGCTATCCAAGTTTTGCATTGAAATACGTGTTGACAAAATCTCCAGTTTCGCCCTTGGCTCTTACTTCTTAAGTGTATTAAAGTTACACAGATACTAATGATTCATTCTGCTGTATGAGATATTATTATTTCTCTCCGAAAGTACGTCTTTTGGCCGTAATAAGAGAAACCTACCTGCCATTCACAGATGGTTTGCTGCACGGCTTACGGCTCCTGTAATCGGCGCGATAGGAAGATACCACGTATTACATTCAGTGATTTAACGTGCTTATGACTTCTTAGCCAGCATTGACTATGCATCTAAACTTCGTGTTAATGAGCGAACGATACCCCTACTATTCTGAACGATATTTCTGACGAGATTGATGCATTAGAAATTCCTTTTTGGAAAGATGATATATTTTTCTATATAAAGAGGCCAAACTCATCGAATTTTATGTGAAGCGATATCTCGCTCAAAATACCTTAAGCCGGAGACGACTCTTTTTTATGATTTGAAGAATATTGTCTTAATAAATAAATTATTGTCATTATACGATGGTACGCTGAGGCATCGTCTGAGTGGAGAGCAATGAGTTATATGATGGTTGTCTAAATTATTATTTTTGTCGGAATCATTTAGTTGCCCCTCCTGAGTTTTATTTTATCTCTCTGGGGAATATCTTCCACGGGGTAGGAAAATTAGTCAAATCATCAAAAAACGTAAGGTCAGAATGAGTTTGTTATTGCAAATGGTATTAGAGGGAAGCAATTCTTGGCTATGAATTTATTCTGCATCTTATTTTGTACCATGGAGTCCTGGTAGCCCTTTCTAAAGTATGTTATTTTGAGATTTAAATATTTGTCAGGTTATTTGTATCTGGAGTAGGTTGTAATAAGTGGTGTAATGATTCTTTAGGATTCTATCAATGTCAATGCATCATTCTTAGATGTTTTCATTCTCGATTGGGAACCTCTTGCTACAAACCACCCTCTTCCTATAGGTTAGAAAATTCGTCGTATCTGCTGAAACGTCGTCATACGATAAGTTTCCAAATTCTATTAGGACGCAAACGTTTAATTCACTCATTCTTTTGTTTAGACCTTGCTAATCTATCTAGCAGTATTTTATCCTGTTGTTGAATCTTCATTGGTTGTTATACTCTGGTCGGTCCAGCCGACAACATATGAGTGCGGTGTAATAAGTGATGTGAGGGCTAGATTTTGAGTGTACCATGATTTCGCACGTATGTGATGGTGTTGTAAATTTTAATTTAAATCGGAATTCCTTGTCTTTCCTTTAGACCTTATTTCCATCAGGGTAGCCTTTTCCTATATGTAACAACATTCTTCGACCCAACAAAACGTCAGAATACAATTAACTCGCTAACTTTATTAGACCGTTTCGTTCTTTCCAAGGACGCAGTTGATAGTTTTGGGCTTCACGATATGGGAATCTTTTATCGTAGGAATGGAAGGTGGATTTATAGCACTGCGATTTTCGCCTTGTATTTTATTTATCACGACCAATGTTCTGTTGAAAGTCAACATCGGCATCCACCTGATGATTGTTGCAAAGAAACCATGGCCGTGATCAATAAAATACAGTTGAAATTGCAGTGTTTCCTTGGACGCTATTTTTCATCTAACCTCGCAACCCTTTTGTAGGAGTTAACTATCTTCAGACTAAGATCGTTTTTCAATGGTATGTTCTGATATATGCCGGGGGTGTAATGAGTGATGTAATAGTTCTCTAAATTTTTACTAAGTCAGAATTCATCTTTATTACCTTTTCTTCTGATTTTTTCCCTCTCCTTCTCAGGGGAAAACTACTCCCCAAGTTAGCGCCCCCGTGATGTCGTGGGTCTCGAGCCACGCCTCCGCCCCCTGTATCCCCGCTGTTGTCGCTCCCGATTCACCACCCCCACCGTCTTCATCCACTCGGAAAAATCCACCCCCGCTTCCCCTTCTCCAAAATATCTCTCCCCGTCCCAATGTTCCGCCCTCCCCACGTCTCCTCATAGCGGGCATGCCCTCTCCCACACCCAGGACGTACTCTCCCGAGTTCGGGGCCCCGTCTATATCCGGATATCCGGAGGGTATGTCCCTCCCCCCTCTCACTTGTACCCCACGCGAGATGCCCGCCTCCCGCCCTGACTCTTTTCTATCCCCTTCCTCTCTCTCTACCACCCCGACGCATGCGCGTGTAACCCTGAGTTTGTGTCGAAAGGGTGGGTGTTTTTAGGAGAGGGAGGAGGGTTCTCGCCTCCCCAGGACTCGTGCCGAGCTCTCTACGCCTCACCTTCCCGAGCACGAATGAACGCAGGCCGTGTTCTTGTTCTAGTATACCTTCCTATCAGGTATACCGCATCAGTATGTATACCATGTACTGCATTTAGTATTGGTTTGGACCACTGTACCGGACAACTATATATGGTTGTCTAATATGACCCCCGCGAGGCAATATCTTTAAGGAGTCGGACCCAGAGAATTGAGTCATCAGTTTGAATATGTATTTGGACTAAATGACGGTAGATGAAGACTGGAGGTTTGGCTAAAATGCCTACTGATTAATGGCTTTCTTGGTAGACTAGTCTTATCAGGTCCGTTGCTTCCGATGATGAGTTAGCATTTTATGACTTAATCCGGAAATATTGGTTGCATAAGCCAAGCCTTTATAGCTGGCTACCGTAATTGCCTTGTTTTATTCGTTATGCAATCCAATTTTGTAGCATAGATGTGGCGGAGACTATTATAAATAGAAAAACTATAGGTGTTGTGCGTTGAAAAACTACTTGATCATAGCACCCGATGATGAGGAAGTTATTTTGAAGCCTGGCCGTGCTAAGTATTCAACGTGATAATTGGAAATTTGTTGTATCAGGTTCGTTTCTGCGCATATTTATTATTCCTGTTTTCGTGATTTGGTTAGTTCAATCGCTCATACATGAAAAACCAGTGGGTTCAAAAATATCTCTCTGCAAGATGAGTCTCGGAATACCCTTGTCATGCTGGCCAAATGGTTAATGCCGAAGTAGGGGATTGATCCCCCCTCCCCAGTTTTTGTTTCTTCCTGCCCAGGCCATCCCCGGATCTAGTCCTCCCAACCCAAACTCTCCCCATCATTACGCCATACGGGAAAGATGGAGTGCGGAGCATCACCTCTCTCTCTCTCCGCTCTCATGTCTTCTCCAAGCACTCCCTCCTCAGTCCTCCTATTGTATCAGACCCCCGCGTCCCCAGGCGCCCCACCGAATCTCGGCTATCTCGAGGGCGACCTTCCGAGGCACGAAGTGGGTGGGAGGAGGTTGATTTTCGGCGTCGATAGGCTGGTTGGTTCGTTAGTTACTTGGGGAGGCTATCAAAAACTGGGATCATTTGAGCCATGAAGGGCAAGTTGGTTGGTAAGGGAGGGATTATTAATGCAATGGAGGAAGGAAGGAGAGTAACCCGGCATCGGCTTTAACGAAAGGCGCCTAGGGTTCCACAGTGTATCGTCCCATCGGACGGAGAGAGTACTACATCTCTAAGTGCTCTCCACAAGGTATCCCAGTAGGGATCGGGATTCCACTGAAAAATATCCGCCAATGCTGGGATTCCAACCTCGGAATTGGGAAGTCTGGGGGTCATTTCTTGAGACGTGGTCATAATTATCCCTTGCGAAAATTCAATTCAGAGTGATCGCCCGGTTTCGTTGAAGTATCGCATCATCACATGTTATTTTTCACCCTGTAAATATCCCATGGGGGCTGCATTTGACTACCCAACAATCCTGAATCGACGAAATACTGCAATAACTTTGTTATTTTCGCCGACTATTATCTCGGGCGTTAGAGAATTGACCCCCAGAGCGACGATAGGCCATGGGGATCTGGACTACGGCAGTGAACCTCAAGGATGTAATAGTCTCTCCCGGTGTTTCTCTCCGCGTTTCTCTGTCAGAAGAAGAGGTTGATTGATTTCTGAGGTTCTCATTGATATCCCTGGGGTGTTTTAGTGTTTTGCTGCCTTCGTCACCCATAATGTTAAGTGTGTAAAATGTTAATTTACGTGAAGGAGTGATTTAATCGTGGCATACACGTTTTGATAATATTGCCTCTGTCTAGAACTTGGGGATAAACTTGGGAGTGGTTCGAAAAAAAAATGTCTCGTCTTAATTTTAATAATACATTTTCATTATAATAAGCTCTCTCTCTCCTCTCACTACCGGAAATGTGTGCAAGTTAAAATTCATGTGATATCATATTGATCTTTGGGAACTATGAACTATCTTTTATGAATTACAGGGTTTTTGGTCTCCTGTTTCTCTACTCCTTGAATGGAATTGATACATATATCAGCACTCACGCTTCGCACATATCGTCATCCCCGTCTCCCCTCTACGAGTTATGATTGTGGTCTCTTAGATAAAATTTGCAGTAGAAGTAATTTAGCATATTAAAGCTAACGTACCTAATTAATCATCACCTATGGGAATGGAGAATAAACCACTAGGAAGTATTTATCATGCGTTGGGGAGTGTGCTGGGTTGTAGTTAGCAGATCATAAGGTTGAAAGGTGTAGGATTTATAATGATTGTATTGAGTGATAGAAAGTGTCAAAAGTTAGTGTATCTTGTAATAAGTCGTTCAGCCAGCGAAGGATCAAGCTGTAGCCATCGATTAGTTATATTCGGTATATTTGCTCCAGCTTCGTCGCAAACAGAGATCTTCCCATCGCGGTTCACCTCTTGCGGGAATTTTATCATATCTTCCTCTTTCCCGAGTCAGATTGCCTTCGAGATTAAGAGGCTGCATTTCGAAATATATTTTTGTGTGCTCAAGCCTTCGCTGTCGCCGTGGAATGGAGAGCGCAGTGACAAAAAATGTAATCTCTCTGACGGAATCTGGACGTCAGGGTTGACCATTTGGGCTTTATTTGCCATCAGTGACCCCATTGTATTTTTTGTGAATTTGGTAGATTTTGGTATCCCAATGTAAATTCAACTTCTTCAAGATTTTATTTGCTTAAAGAAGGTGATTTTATTTCTCATTTCCGTGGGAGAAAATTGTGATTTTCATTCTGAGTTATTTTTCGGAACATCCTTGAGTGTTTAATGAAGTTACATTCTTGCCGTTAAGCAATTCGTTGTTTAATTTTCCCTTGTTTGTTTTTGCGCAAATTTTACGTTATTCATTCGGGGAGCGCTTGTCAGTGATTCGTTTTCATTCTTATTATCATGGTCCCCAATGGAGGCCATTAAGTTGCCTTAAGTTTGGTCTGACTATACCTCCGCTCCTCTTCCACTTTCTCCTCCTCGCATTCATCGCACTCAAGCATTCCTTTTTTGCTTAGCTTTTCCCTTACTATGTTCAAGTTCCTCTTCTTGTAGTACGTGCACACCACTGCTGTCGTTGCCCCTCTTCTCGAAAAATATCCTCGCCCATTTACACTCTCGTCGTCGAATGCTATCATCGTGTGCTCTCACAAGTTTGTCACCACTTGGACCTTTCTCTTCTCTCGCTGCTTTACTGTTTCACCATTTTCTTTGCTCTGCTCATGTAACTTCCTCTGTTCTTTTTCCATCCCCTGAGTCTTGTTAGGTCGTCAACCCATTCACTCGGCATTTTTTCCCGATGCATGCATCATGTCCTCGGTGTAATTTTTCCGCTTGTCTGCAAAACAGTTTATGACCAATAACGATAGTACTTCATTTACTTCATAAGTATGTACTCGATTTTTTTATCAAAATATTTTAAGCGTTTCCTCAGGCGAGGCTGATAATAATTTCATTTTAATAGTTCAATAAGGTTTTTTTATATTTTTCGTTATTTCAAAGTGCCTACTCCTTACGAGAATCGTGTAATGCTGTGCTCAAATCATAATCTCTCCGTTATAGTCAGCTCATTTCAATATTATTGCTGATATATTCAGAATACGGAGAAAACCTAGAATTAGCACGGTACATTAGAATCTCTCCTAAGGCATGATTCAGTTTAAAAAAGAGATTGATTCGGAGGTATCCGCATCATTATTTAAATCATCTATTTATAAATCCTATTTTGAGCCGATTACATTCGTATTTGGGTTTTTATTTTATAGATGGGCATTTCTTTAGTCGTGGGATTTTCAGTGGTTTTAGTGGCGTTCGTACGAAGTCTGCTAGTGTCTTGCATGTGAGGCAGCTATGCTCTCTCCGTTACCTTTGTTCTTCTTCTCCCTCCCGCTCAGTGCCCTCCATTGACTTCTGTTTACCTCGCGCGTGAAAACGTCTGTTCTCATTCTCATCGCCCCCCCCCCCCCACTCCGTATGCTCCGTCAGTATTCATCGAAATAAATGTGCCGTGGGAAAATTCGTTCCTAAAAATGATGCAGACTCGCGGAAGATATCGTACATGATCGTCCGAATACTCATTGGATTAGCCTGATGAATCCGCGGGAATACACCTACTCCATCCTCTTCACTTATTATTATTTTTATGTAGGTTGAATGCCTTGCTTTGAATCTCACTTATTGCTATTCCGTGGGTTATGCTAGGGATGGCCTTTGGAATTTGATGATATATTTTTATTTTGGGTAGGGATCATTCGTTTGAAAATAAATTGATGCGGACAGTTGATAGATTTATCGGCAGTCTGACTTTAAATCCATGGCAATTTTATGCATTAATGAGTTTTGAAATCCAAAGAAATAGTTTATCACTTTTTACCACAACTCATTATGTATTAGGATGTTAGAATTAATTTTAGATTGTCTTCACGGTGAAGGTTTTTGCGAGAAAATTTTCTCGCGTGCTATATACTTAAGTCGCCGAATATAATATGTAATAGTCAATCTTTAGAGTGCAATATACTTCTCCATTTTTGTTAATAGGAAACTTTGATGAGTTTCTAATCATTTTATCTCAATGGTTGTTCCATTTTTATTCGTCAAAATTTATCTTGCTATTCTCCTTCCTAGATTTACTGTCAGCGTTAGTGTATATGCATTCTCCGTCGTGGCTACAAAGTTTCAGAACAAGGCGACATAATGTTAGTACTGTGCGGGGTTAAAATGATCCCGCGTTGCTTTTCGTTCTTGGTGCTCCCCTCGGACGTATGCACTCCGCAATACACGTAGGTTGAGCAATGGTTTTCATTCATTAATAGGGGCCAAGAACTGCTAAGTTGAGGGCTAACACCTTGTGTTCACCACCGCTGGATCTGTAGTAGTTCGCGTTCTGTAGCCGTTAATATGTTTGTTCTCTGTGACTCTGCTAACTCTGCGGCAACTAGGTATTTGGTCGAATAGATAGAAAGTTTTTGTTTCCCTTCGTCAAGGGATAATACTCGTACGGTGTCACCTTTGCTGAAAGATTAATCTTACAAACGTTGGCCAAATTTTATAACTTTTCAAAAGGAATAGAATACTTACCCATTCTCGTCTCCGGAAAAGTGTTTCTCAGTAAATCAAGGACTAGGTGATCACCATGTGCATAATTTATTCTGCATCTCTAGAAAAGACTTCGTCACGAAAGAGACATAATGCAGGTCGAACCTTAGCTTATGTCTTAGGTGTTCAATCTCCATTGCTAACGATTTCAGTTATTTTAAACATTACATCCGGTGTTGTCTTTACTTCTGATGTATCCATATCATGTCTTGCAGAGTTTTTCGGCGAGTGCGAACTGTGTAAAACTAAAAGAGTAAACCTCTAGACCTCTCTGTAAATATCTTGAGGTTTAGGCATAAAAGTTTTTTTTCAGTATCTCTTCCATCTACAAATACAAGATGGTTGAAATATTATACATTTCATCTTAAAAAGCTTGGAGCATTTCGAGATAGGTTAATTTTGCCTAAAATTTTCATCCCCACTATTGCTCAACGATTCTCGTACCTACTGCCCGTTCCAGAAACTACTTTTTTTTTAACTGTGTGTTTATTTTGCTTTTGCTTTATTGTAACTTTAATGATGGCCCACTTTCTAATTATTTTGTTTTGAATAATCATTCTGGGAAAAGAAACTTGGGCGCAGCTTAAATTCCAAGAAAACGCGAAATTAATTCGATGAGTGAGTAGAGGTTGATAGGATTTTGGACTCCCGAGAAATTGATCACCATGGATACGTAACGAAATAAGTGGATTGCATCCTACTCTCTTCGTGGTAATTTATTTTTCTCACTTTTTCAATGTGCCGAAGTATTTTTAGCCGAATGGCGACATCCACCGTACCATTAGGCATTGATAATTGAACTACGGAGTACAAAGGAAATAGATTCCAATCGTATCGGAGAACCACTCTATTCATTTAACCGTCTGAAGTTTGGCTAGCCCAGCTCTCGGAGTGATCGAACCTTGGCCCTTCGGGGATATTTACGTGCTCTTAGCCCTCACATATTGCCTTCATCGGCACGTAATTGTGAAAGCTACCTTTTTGTGCCAATATGAGAGCCCAGACCAGACCGCCTTCTATTCCGAGAACTCGCCTGCTTTATTGTACTTCCTCCCTTTCCCGCCCAGTGATTGACATTTTTTTTCCAGTCGATAGATTTTTTCATTAGATAAAACGTTTTTTCATTGTCTAAAGGACAGTTCTTGCACATCCTTTACCCTTAGCGTATCTGCTGCACTGTCGTCAGCATGAATATGCTCAAGGCCTTGCCTGCGTCATTATAAAAAACCTCTTATTTCTTACTTGAATAATCTAATATCTTCTCAGCCAACTTAGCGCCATCGACCAATTTATTGAAAGGCGCGCTTTTTCTATTTACTTTTTCTGTGTTTGTGGGGTACTTGTTTACAGTTGTGTGGCACTTGTTTACAGTTGTGTGGCCTAAACATAGTAGAGGGTTAACATGGAACAGTTTTACCGCATTATGCCGGAAACAATGTCACATATCAACTTAATGCTAGAATGGCATATGAGGCGAAATTCTGACTTATAATTTCCATCAATTTTCTATCCTCGCTCTTGAAAATGACGCTTTGCCGTGAATAACACTGCAAAGAAGTTAAAATAACCATTTCATTATTTACGGTAGTAGCGCAGCTGAAGAATTTCAGTACGTTGTTGGTGCAAGTTACAAAATCAAACTTTATAAATCCATTGTTTCAATACGTTACGGATAGTTTTGCGATGCTGTAGCATCTGTAGTGAGACATGATTACGACGATTTTTTGCTGCCTTATGATGTACAGTGTGCGGAAAATAGTTTTCATAAATTTGAATTGTGGATGGTTGGGTTTGATCACTTTTACTTCCAGCGTTTTACTGCCCTACCGCAGTAGTGTATATCGCATCCAGCCACACCAGCGTTTTTTATGACGGTGGTCTACAAACTGGTTCCTGTCGACAGTAATTTTCTGCTGGCGCGCGAAAAATTTTAGTTTTCTTGTAACTGCTGTAATTAAGCACCGGTATGATTAAGGCAAACTAACTGAAATTGTAATTTTAAGGCATTATATTTAATACATAAACTAGATTGCTAGCCGTCTGCCGATCCGCTGTTTTAAAAGGATAGAAGAACATTAAACTACACTACGTCAATAGTCTTCATCTAGTCAAGCACTAAATTGAAGTCTTAATAAAGCTTTATGGACCAGATGAATGGAGGTAGGAAGTGCTGAGATGAAGAAAGAAACCGTGGAAAAAGGAGGTAGGGGGTTGCGTTTCTAAAAGTCTGGAGGGTTTTTACTCTCTTCCATTGAAACCTTCCTTAACCGGTGGATCACCCCTCATAGTATATATAGATAGTATATTTTTTAATGAAAATGTTTTTTCGCAATATTTGATTAAGGAAACCATATAAAGTCGTATTTTTCTTAAGGCACCCATTACTATTACTTCCCCGGTTCTCTCTAACCTTAACCCACTCCCCTCTCGGCCCCTCCTCGACCTCTGAACTCCCCCGCCTCCAGTCTCTGGCCCCACCAGCCCATCGATTTCCTCTCTTCCTTGGGCCAACTCTACTCCCTTTCCCCGCCTCTCCCAACCCCACCATCCCCAATCCTAACCCCATACACCCCCTCCCCCTTTCTCTTCACTCCCTGCTTCTCAGAGGGTGGGGGGCAGGCAGGCAGGCCCCGCCAGCCCCGAATGAGGAGTGTGTAGCGTTTGGAGGGGTAGGCCTTTCCTCCCGCGGAGAAGTGGTTGGTTTGGAGGCCGATTTGGCACCCCCTGTGTTTCTCTCACCCCCATTTAACTTATCAGCTTATTTACCAGGTATTGAGGTCCAGGGGGTGGGGGGGGGGGGGAGTTTATTGGTTTCTTTCGCGTGATGTGGAGCAGCTCCTTGATTATTATTTTTTGTTCCCTTAATCTTTCCTTTGGGATTCTGGCCGCCGGGCCATAAGGGCATCCTGGTGGTTTTTGCTTTATTTTTTTAAAAGCGCTCTCGACCAAAATGTGGAGGGATTTTTTTCTTTAATGTGGTGTCGTAAGTCTTCCAGAATTCCTGCCCTGTGGCTCATTAGTGGTCTCTGTATAAATTCTTCTTGTGTTCTTAAAAACTTTGTTAAAAGTCTTTTTATTCGACTGTTCTTTTCGATAACCGTGGATTCTGTTTGTCTTTCAAATAACTATCTAAGTCGCTCATCACAGATTGTCAATGAGTATGTCACCTACTCTCATTTGATATGAATTACTCCCTCTAATTTTTAAGATGCCTTTTTTATTTCAAAAATTGTCATATTTTAATATAATACCTGTGCTGGTATTCTCCTTTGTGTGGTTATATTTGGTTTCCGAATTGCTTATGAGTTGATAATTAAGGTGCTATTCTATCTTCAAAACTATGGTATAGTAATTGGATAGTCATTTTAGAATAATCCTGCTCATCTCTTATTAAATTAATCATTTCATTATTATTGATCTAAGATTTTCCCAGTGAATCTGATGTATAAATTTTTCATGGGTACTCCACCAGGTAATAGGAATCATATCTGCCCCGTACCTGGATACCCATATTTTGTAAACATTTCATTATTGTTTTCGCCTTTTTAAGCTACCATTTACGTTCGAAAAAGAAAATTTAGAAGCCTAGGTAATAATGGCGTTATGGTGTTGTCAGTTCAAGTAAAGTGAGCGATTTCTTCATGGAATTCCTGACTGCCCGGAGAAATGCATTCAACTGTCGTTAGGTTAGACATGCTAGTTCTGGTTTTGCATCCAGTTTTTATAGATTTATGTGAAAGATACTTGATGGCCTGACTCAAATAAATTAAATAATTGAGAAAAATTCCTAAAAACCAATTCCGATTAACATGACGTCATTTGTGATTCGTGATTTTCGTCCTAGAAAGTTCAAATAATACCTCTTGATTTGGAAATAGTTATCCACTGACCATCACCCGAACAGTTATCACCAGAAGTTCCTTATCTCCCCTTGTATAGCAATTTGCAGGCTAGAGTCGGTCTCCTAAATAGTAGCTACTCACTCCTGTTCCGGTTGCGGAAATTCCCGGGTAGTCTCCACCCCTGCAGTCGTGCTCTGAATGGCTTCATTGTCGCATTCCCTCATTCCCAACTATTATAACCACTCCGTTCCCGTTCGTCTCCCCTACCCTCTAACGTCTTTATCATACCCCTCTCTTCACCTTCCAGCATCGTGAAGGGCCGCGAGTCATGAGGTGGATTACCCAAAGCATAATACCCCATCGTAGTAAGTTCGGTGTGGATCTTTTTCGGGGATGACATAGCTGCTAGTTTATTGTGCTCCCCGTAGTCCCCATGTTCCCATGCGCTGCTACCTTTCAGTTTCCCCGTGCATTGTACCCATCGGCGAGGCAATTATTATCGTACCTAGAACCTTAGGGTGCTCGGGATATCAATGAGCCGTGCCTTTATGCCTTCCTTAGGCCTCTTCTCATTATCCCTTTTCTGTTTTCATAGATACGCTTTGAAAGGTTATTTCCCTTTCCGAGCTCAAAGCAGATTTGTTCAGTATCCCAAAATTTGGGTTGGCTTTCATGTGGAGATGCTTGAATGTAGCGGGTATTACGAGTTTTGCTTTGCTAGAATGAAGTCCTGAATATGAATTGATTTCAGAGTTTATTTATATATTTCCAGGCAGTTTTCTCGCAATGAGTAGCAACCAAAGGTTCTGCCACTATCCTTCATATTTATGTCTTTGAAAAGTTGGTCGAAGTTTGCAATGAAATGGATTTACTGATTGAAGTGAATTATGTCGAGAATCTTTGGCCCTCTTATAAGAGCTACATGCTTTTGATTTGGGATGAATAATAAAAGACGTATAATGGCGATGAGTGCTTGATGCTTAGCGATTTGTCGGTTTTGTTGCCCCTTGAAAGGAAAAATGTATTCATCATATCTCATTTCCCCAGCAAGCAACTGTCTAAGTGTGTTGGTGGACGGGCAAATGAAGGTCGTTTAAGCGAGGTAAAACTTAAAAAAAAATCCACTATCTTTGGTCTCGTTATAATGAGGTGGTCTCATATTTCTAATGGCACTAAAATAGCAGCCGCTTAGTGCGCTACTTTCAGAAATATTTGCCAAAAAAACACTTTTCCATGAGGTAAACTATGTCTGTGCTCTTGAAAAAGACTAAATTTAAATAAATTAGGATCTTCTGATGCATAGGTCACGACAGAAAGGTAACGGTTTTTTAGTTGATAAGTTGTCTCAATTGTTTAAAAAATACATTTTTAACTCGCCGTAATATTTTTTATAAAATCACAAAAAACATTCGGTCGTGAAGGCGTATTCAGCGCACAACGTGAAAGAAACAGGCTTAGTCTGAAGTATGTGTAATTAGATACTTAATCATGAAAAACATTTTTTTGCGTCATAAATAATATATACTTGCTTCTAACCACTACCTTAATTTAAAATAATAATGAAATTCGAATATCACCTCTATTATAACTTGAGAAAAATGTCACTCTTAACTACCCTAGCCTTGCTCTATTTCTCTCTTTTTTGCGGCCTATCCATGAGCATGGTTCCCATCGCTGTCTGCTCCCACTCATTCTCATATCGTTTATGTATAATCCAACTCTCCTAATACATTCAGTAGCCATCCATTTCAGAGTAGCTCATCGAAGACAGTAACAACCTTGATTTATGTGTTTATTTTGTGTTGCGACAACCGGCCAAAGCTGTGTTGCCTTTGGATTATTTTCTTTCGGGCCGTCTCCCAAGCCCGAGTGGGTGATAGGGGTAAAAATATACGGACGCCGCGAAGAATGTGATCGGTTTCCCGCGAGTCCCTGAGAGTTTCGCTGTATTTTGCTCCCTCTCTCTTCCTTGGATGGATTCCAAGCGTGCCAGTGACGACTTCTTCGGGGGCACAGTATGCTGGAGACGACGCTCGGAGAGAATTCCAAAATACCCTCTCTACCCGAATATCCCCCACTTCTCTTTTATATTCGATACCCGTAACAGTACTCATTTAGAATCACATGCCATGCGCTCAGAGAAGTTTACGTAGAATGTTAGTAATATTTAAGGTGTCGAATTTTATAGTTAATAAAAACTTCCCTGTAATTGCATTTTTCAGTGAATGCAAGGCGAATTGTTTTGATTCCTCGGGTTTTATCCACTATTAATTGAATCGATAGGCCACATTACTAAGGTCTTACTTGATCAGAAATTGGTCAGGCTTCACAGGCATTTGGGTAGCCTGATGGAACAAAGCCTACTTGTTTCAATTGTCTTCGCGGTGATTTAGAATATTATTGAATCATCTACCTTTCTTTCAGCTGAACCTTATGGAGTACTCGTTGCTATTTACCCGTTCTTTGTTGCATTGATCCCTACGACCTGAGCAAGCATATATACTCAGTTCTCTTTATGCGTTGCATTTTTCGGAGATGCAAGGTCATCTTGAGGGTAGGATATGGTCTATATACACTACTCGCGTGATCCTTCTCGCTCTTAGACCTGAGAATGGGGGAACCAGAGAATAGGTTCTAACGCATAAATTATCGTGTTGTATCTTGGATTGAAACTTTCATCAAAAGATAATTATTCAGTGGCATACACAGGACTATTTTGGTCACATGTTTAAATTAACCTTGAATTTCAGCGAAATCAATGTCGCTTTTTAAAGGTTATTAGGGAACCGTTTCACAGATCCCTTCGTTAACAGTGCTCAATCTAACAATCGCTCTGGAAGCCTCAAGTTGCAGAGGTCTTACTCTCTATGGGGATTTTTAATAAACTTTAATGTCGTTTTAGCTTACGAATGTCAAATTTCTATTGATAATACTCAATAGTAGTGAAATAATAGAAAAAACCCCTGCCACTCGCCTGTGCAGCGCGGCGGCTCTCAGGGTAGCTAGCAGATGTAGACTGTGTGCGCTTGTATTAGCGTAGCCTTTATTATCTGCGAGGATCCAATATTAGACTAGTTAAATTGAAAATTTCAGTATCGTGGCCTTGTTGGTTTCTATAGTTGATTGGTTTATTGCTAATGTAAATCTTTGACACCGTATTGTACTGGAGTAAATTATTGTCCCCTAGTTTCGGATTTAGATCGATTGCTGCCGCGTTGTCGCCCCCCCCCCCCCCACACATCCCATGTTTCTGCAATGGTATGTTTGCCTAGTTCCCTCACCCCGGTGCGCCTACCTCACGGCCACAGCCACCTGACCTCTGCCGACCGTGCTCACATTCGCCTTTGCCAGCACCGGAGATCTACCGCTCCCTCCCGCGGCAGCATCGCCGTTTAGCAGGCATCCACTCTCCCCACCCTCGTCCCTTCCCTCCGTCCCATCCCACCGAAAGCGTTTATCAAGGCAAACGAGTGAACGGCCTTTTCTTTCCATCTCTCTTTCACCTCTCTCTTCCTTTCTCTTTACTTCCCCCCTTCTTCCATTCCGAGTTTCGCATTCTCCGTGTTTGTCCTGTTTTCCCATCTCCCGAACGCCCATTTACAAGCATCCCTCGTATGAATTTTCTCCCCCCGTTGTTTGTCCGTGATTTTCCGCGTTTATACTGTATCTTTTATCATCTTATCTGCATCAGTCCGCTTTCCACATCGTAGCGTGTTGTCCCTTGATGGATTGTGATAAATATCGGGTTGCACTCGAACATCCATAGTGGTCTAGAGTAAATTTCAGGAGATAAAACCGTCAAGTTTTCATAATTTTGAATTAATATGGCATTACTAATAAGGTTTTATATGGGTACGTCTTTTAATGTGATATGCTTATGCATTTAACATTATTGAAATAAACTAAAATAAAGAAATAACTTGGTTTTTACGCGTAGCAGCGTAACAAAAGTCTTCGAAACACCTTAATTAAATATTATTTCCTTAACTACTCCTATTTTCTTTAATCGCTTGTACCGTATGAGTAGCTAATTTAGTGAAATAGAATGTGATAATATTCAAGGCTCGAATGGAGGTGAAAAACGCTGTCCGATTGGCCTATACGGCACTCAACATTCTGCACTGCCGAAAAAACTACTTTTTACTTTTGTGAAGAATTACTTTCTAAGATTTATAGTGAAATTATTTTGAGTAAATATTCTTGTGTATCATATTAGTTGATAAACCTCTTTAGCCCTTCCACTAAATTGGCGTAACTCTCTATTCAGGCCTGAAATCAGCTAGCCTTTTCTTGTTTACTGTCACTTCCGCTTAGCATCTAATGTACGATTCATGTATCTCTCAGCGGAAGTCTCTTTTATACGCTTTTCAATAGCTTCTACTTAAGTAAGACTGTGTGGGCAAGTTACATAGTATTTCTATGCGCCCACTAAAATTATGCCATCTCCAACTATTCTTAGAATTTCATCCTTAACACTTTCACCTATCCATTTCGTGTTCTTCATCCTCGTTTATCATAGTATGATCTAAAAATACCAACCTCTTTTCCCCCTGCTCCACTTCCGTCGTAAGCTCCAGTGTAAAGCATATTCACCTTGTTTTTGTTTCCGGCTCACCAGTGGGAAAAATATTTGCCCTCCTTAGTAATTATATCTTCTTCTGGCATTCCAATCATGGGTATAGTTCCGCCCTGCTAGCACGGCACCAGAAGAATATAAAACACAAAATACCTGAGATGTGAATTTTGTTTTCAGATCCCTGCAGCCATCCTTGCTCTAATTGAAACATCCTTTTGGAATATTTGTCCGGGAATCTGGTGTTTTGAATTTCTTGCCCGATATGGACTTGTATATAATAATTTCGATGGAAATTTTCTGTCTCCATCCGATTCCTTTGAAAAGGAATGATAGGCCACCCATGTGTTTTTTTTGGTAGAAGTGAAATGCAACTTTATGGAATATTAACCCTGGAAGTGCAAATTAAAATTTCACGAACTCAATTATTATAAAAAAATTCGTGTCATGTTAATAATAGCCTTCTCGCGTGATATTAAATTTAATTCATTAAATATAGGTTCCTAAATTTTACACACGGTTGATCCTGCTGCAAATAGCGGTGGAAAGAAAGTTCATGGAACCCTTAATTATGAGAACCAGTTCATGTACTTCGTTTTTTAATAACTTTTTTATTTTGATATGGTTACGGCTCCCTACTGAAATTTCATCCGCCTATTTATAGCTTCATATTTTAAAAATCGTGAATGTCGATTCATTGAGTAGATTGATTGCATTTTAGAGTATCTAATCTGCGTTTTAATGCTCGCGCTGGGCTATATGCTATTCTCTCCTCGCTAATCTCGTTGGCCCACGTATGCGTACGCCTCCAACCCCCATTTTCTCCCAGCATTTGAGTGCTTTCTGTTGTTGCTAGAAAGAACTAGATTTTTTAAAGCAATTCCTGGAAGAACTGTAGTGATATCCAAATATAATTTAGGAATCAATGAAATTGCAGAGGTAGCGCAGGCCACGATGTTTTGTCACAGGCATTAACACAGTATTTTTAACATAACATTTACTGCCAGTGGTTACATCGCAACCTACGCAACCGAGGAAATTAAATAAGTTTTCAAAAAATGCTTTTGATTTCTAAAAAAATACTTTTGCGAACGAATTATTAATGCACTTATTTAATTTTCTGTTCTTATTTTCGGCTAATGCAATTTTTTTAGTGAAAAACGGAGTGGAAGTTATTTTCTTTTAGATAAATTTTGGAAATGGTTTTTGGAAATGATAAAACTTAAAGAGTGAGATATTATCCTAGTCTTGATTTTTTCTTTTAAAAATGTAATTCAGTCAGTACAATTCTGACAAATGATGCTGGCGTGTCGAGTGCAAATGTAATTAAGACTTTCTCAACAGGAGTTGCTTCATATTGTGTCCTTTCCTTGTATGGTCATCCGTACCGGGGACACAATATATATTGGCTGAAAATTAATGATCGCAGCATAACCGAAAACGATTGCTATTAAAACACCAAGAAGACTTCATGGTGTCTTAATGTAGAAGTTGATAAATACCGGTCCACCTGATCAATTCGTCTTTAATAATCGACGGCGGTATATGTAGGACCAACCTTTGCCACTGCTCAAGCAAGTTGACCCTCTATCGAGTTAACAAATAAAATCTTTGTTCTCAATTAAAACAATTGCTGAATGGAAGTAACTACTTGGTGAAGTGAAGTCCCTCACCAAAGAGTTCAAGAGACTTAAATATCCAGTGTGATGAAGTGATTACTTCATTATTTTCGTGTTTGCTATCTATAAAAGTCAAAGCTAAAAGTAATACGCTGTGGATATTTGTTTTATTATTTTGGTAGTGCTTTACTAGTGCTTTTCTATTGTTTGTAAAACTTTTTTTTTATTTTAGAGACATCTACGACTTTAGGCAAGACGTGGGTAGGTGAGATTATCTATTATATTTAAAAAGTCAACTATTTTAATTCGGCATATTTCGACCTATTTACATCGTTATATACGGACTGTAGTTTACCGCTTCAGTGCTAAGCCATTGCCGGATAATGACGTAGTCATGTCGAAATATTGCATTTTGAATTAATTCTAGAGCAATATTAATACATGCTCTTTTTTATATAATTGCTTAATTTTGCTTCGCATGTGAGTAGGACTACAATATATACTGGCACTGTTCTGCCTGGCCATTGTTTTACTGACTCCCATTTTTCATCAAAAATGAGTAAGATGAATTGATCTCGTAGTCCATTTTGTTTCTCCCTTCGCGTCAGTCGTATATTTCCAAGTTTTCCCAACTCTTCTACCTATCTACCCGTCCCTTCCGTGAATCTTTTTATGCCTCTTCAATCCCTCCCACCCATCCCGGCGGCACCTCTCTACAAAGTTCATTCATCTCTCTCCTTCACTCCCCACCTCTCTTGTACCTCCCGCCTCTGCCCCACCCACTCCCTCCCCTCGCATCCCCACCCCCTCGTCATTCCTCCCTCCCTCCCCCAGTGTTCCTCTGCCTGTTGTTTATCCCTCAGCTGCGCTTTCCTCTGCTGTCCCGAGGAGAGATTAGCGCCCCTGCGACGACTGAGGTCGTGGGGGTAAACAATATTTTCTACGCGTGAGGAGACATAATAGCCAAGATAGAGAAGAAGATCAGGCAGCAGGTCGACTTCGATTCCGAAGAGCGTGGCATTTTTCGCACTTCGTCCGCTGGATCGACCCGAAGCGTACTGTAAATCTGATGATGTCGTTCGGTCTTCCGGCTCGTGCTTAGGATTGAAGTTGTTATTGTTTATTCTTCGCGATATTTGTGGTTTACGGTGTTTTTTTGTGGAAATGTTTTTAGAAAATCACATACTCAATGGCCATTTTCAGTGCGGAATTAAAACTATTTGGTTTATTTGCGTTTCTTTTTCATTTTATGGTCTTTTTTGCCTGGCTGGAAAATCCTTCTGAAAATGGAATTGAATTTTTTTTTAATTTCGTCATCTTTGCATTGTCGCTTTTGGCACTACACTACACTTTTGGCACTACTACTCCGTATTCCATTCATTGTTTCTCCGAGGCGCGACTGATTTGTCTCTTTTTGTGCTTGGGAGTTAAAATATAAAATAGATGATAAGGAATATAATATAGTTTAGCGAATTTCACAGTCGGTAGCAGCTCCTAGTAAAAAGTGCTGGATGAATAAAGATAGCTTCATGTCTGAAGTTTAGATTTCCACGTTGGGGCTGAAATTGAGAACAGACGAGAAGTAGGAATAGATCTAACTAACAAAAAACTTACTAGTCGAGCTCAGCGAATTTTAGAGTCGGCAGCAGCCCATCATCATGGAAACTGGACGAATAAAGATTTTCTTAGTATCGGTAGTTGATATTTTTACGTGTTCTTCATACGGTATACAGCTCCTGAAGTATCCTCAAAGAAACCTAATAAGAAGGCGAATGAACCACTGAAACAGGTACATGGCATTAATTTCCTATAAAGTGGCATTTTGCTGGGGGAAACATACCAATTTCTCTTACGTTGGAAATGCCAACTCAAGGAAAGTAGTAGGGTTTTTAATGAATATTCAGTATAGTATATTGTCTGGTGAACTATTAAACCTCTTTTGACCTGCGTTTTGGTCAGGCTTGACGTACAAAATCGTTGATATCGTATTCGATACCCAGCATTATTGCCCTATTTAATTCTCGGCTAAATTGTCCAGAGGTAACGTAACCGAGCAAAGGTGGCTCCCTCTTTCACATTTACCCATTCCGTGGTGTCCGAGTCTTATTGTAATGGTGTCTCATAAAGCAAGTCATTGACTCTATTTCTAGTATTTTATGGCTTTATCGCATCGCCATCGACACGTCTTAGGCTAGATATATCATTGACCGTTAAGTCTTACTGCATTGGTGACTTGAGCCCCACTTGTGCAGTAGCGGAATGAGGATGATGAAGTAGGATATTTTTGAATTTCAGACCTGGAACTTCCATGGTTGTGTTTGCTAGTGGCGGTTTCTTCATTTCATGAATCGAATCTTTAGGAAACCGTCGTATTATTCACTTCCCCGTCTTAATTTCTCTGGAAATATTTGCTTTTCAAGTAACATTCACTGCGCCACTTCTGGATTCATTCTGCTTTTTGGTACATGAGGGGATGGAGTATTCGTCAAATGTCCCGTGTGCCATTTTAACGTTCTCGGTACGCTACGCACGCGTTGGACGTTGCAGTAGTCATCTCTTGATAAGATACCAGCTTCTTCTGTCATCGCTAATCCTAGTCGTGCACGTGTAGCGCATAAATATTTTCATCTCACGAGGAGCAAGCCTATAATGTGCTGTAATGCGTGAAGCATGTTCGTTTGGGTTTCATGCTTAGCTGTTGACGGTATCATTTCGATGCATGAAGCCATGCTGCGCAAATAAGAGTTGGAAAGTGTTTTCCTCTTCTCCTTAACACATTTGAAGAAGTTTGCTCATTTATTGTTATGATATTTTTTTAATTTCCTTGCCTTCTGTAGCTACGGTAGATTTATACACAACTAAAATACCTGTTATATCTACTTAGAAGTCTTTTCGCCTACGACTGCTCGTTTGGCTGAAAGTGAACTATTCTTTTAAATGTGCTATGGTGATTACCCACTGAGTAAAGCACTGAGTACCTTGATAGACAGAAAGGTTGTATTGCAGATGCACTACAGAGAAGAGGCTGCAATATGAATTTCCCTCACAATACAAACTGGTATGTTTTATCCAGTTGATAAGAGAATGGAACCCAATTTTAATCATTTCAGTCCAATATTGTGTTGAGATTTGTTACTTTTAAAGTATGCTAGTGTGTGCAAAATTTTATGTACCCAGTTGTGTCTTCCAAGGGCCGTAAAATATATATTTCATTTGAACTCATCCACACTCAGCGCACGTCGTTCGCTGCAGGCATTTGGTTGGGCCCTTCCCTGTAGTGACCTTCGCGCATGCATATATTTCGCCCATCATAAATACATCACACCTTTTATGTCATGGAAACAAACGTAGATAGTCATACTAAGGTCCATTGCGTGCTAAGTCGTGGAGGAGTGTACTGAGGGATACGCGGCCCTTCGGAAATGAGGTTTAAAACTCGCAAAGAAGTCACGGAAGAATATAATCCGCTTTCAAGCAACTATTAAAATCAGAATCATCATCAACGGTCAGCAATCCGAAGATTGGTTTACCGCCGCTCTCCACTCCCCTCTCCTCTCTCCCAACCGCTTCATCCCTACATATGGCCTTCATAATTCATACATATCCTTCCTAATTCTAATGGTTATTTTTGGAGGATTTAAGGATGTTATTCCAAGCCGTTATGCCAGCAACTATATCTTACGTTATTATTTTTTCTCGTGACTATTCCTACGCATTTAATCGCCGTAATTCGGCAAGGATGAAAAACCATCCTGGACGCCCACGTCCGCGGTTGATTCGTCTCTCCGAAGGTTCGAAAAAAAATATACCAGCAGATCCACCTGTCTTAATGGTAATCGGCGCCTCAACGCTTCAGGGGAGACATTCTGCTTTCCCCCTGGAGATTGCCCCGTTTCCTGCGCTGAGCGATTTGCAAAATTCGCCACCTTGCCTCCCACCCTCCCTTACTCCCCTTTCTCACTTTCATTCATCCCCACTCATTCCGCCCCCTACGCACCCTCTGCCACACTCCCCGTTCTCTCCCGGTAGAGGAGGAGGCAAGAGCGTCTGCGTAGCCAGCAGGGCGTGCCCTTCCCCCTCCCCACTCGCGCCGAGCAGGAAGCGGGGATTGGTTCGGGGGAGGGAGGACTCGACCCCCCTACCTCCTCCGCCGTCCCGTACGGCATCCGCCTGCGTGCCACCCACGCGTGGCTGACCTGGTCCTCTCCCGACTGGCACTTAACGTACCTGCGTGGATGACTTGGCCGACATTGAAAAGTTATTATGTGGTGGTCGAAGGGATTCTGCGGTGGGATGGATGCGTGGTATATATATTTCGGCCTGTTGATTCCAAAAGGAAGGCTGGTCGTGTCCCCCCAATTAGGCTCTCAGAAATGTTGATCGTTTCTTCGTAATGTATGGGAGGGTTTATCGTTGTTCTCTTCTGACTGATGATAGGTACTGCAAATGTCTTGGAAAGTTATTTTATTATTTCATGTAGATCTTGTTGCAAGTTATTTGTGTACTATCTCGTGGGTTCCTACTTATTAAAAACACTTTAAGTTGTGCATCTCTTTCAATCCATTTTTAAAACTTACTGCTGAAAATAAACCAGTGGCGCTCATTTTTCGTGTCAAGTTGTTGGATGTGCCGCGGGCATTATCATTTGAAGACAATCTCTTTACATGATAATACAAGATGATGAAAATTTCAGTAATGATAGGCAAAACAGTTTAAATATAATATGCTCTTATTCTTCAGTGATTTAGGGTTTCAGCTTATACGAATAGGCGTTTCAGCTTATACGTATTTCTTCATAAAATGGTGGTGTTTTATTTGGATGCTTTGGGGCCTCATGAAGCCTTAATTACAGCCTGCTTCAGTAGGCCGAGTGAATGAAAGCTTCTTTTATCCTTTTAATTATCTAGTGATTCACTGCTTCCTAATGCAATTATCTCTTTTTCACTGGTCACATTTTTAGCCTTTTTTAGTTGGATTACCTTGCTTATTTTTCCTCATTTTTGTTTCCACATATTCTAGTATGGTGGTCAAGGTTTCGTTTGTAAAATAAAGCCAGTCGAAAACTAAAAACTCCTTTTTGGATATCATTTTAGGTAATTCAATGTTCGTGTTATATCAGTAAACCTTATAAACCGACACCGACATTGTTCTGCCCGCCATTATGGAGGCTATAATCCTCAGGTGACTGTCGTTTATAGTACGTTTTCCCCTTCTAAGTTTCGACATAAGTTTTGAATTATTAATTCGTGAGCTTTTAACTTCACACAGCATAGAGATGGCAATATTATCTGGTATTAACGTCGGGTTAGAGAGAAAGGAGATGACTAATATATGGATTTTGGCCATGTCTCGCATTGGTTTCGCTTTTCAAACTTTTAACTTTCCGTTCCCTCAGGGCGTCCCTCCCCCAATTGCCCCGGGCGTGTCTAATCCGTGGTCCATTGGCGAGGCCTACTCGTTTTGGGCAATGCGGGCGGAACATGGCGTCGGAGCGTGTCCGCCGGGCACCCCGCTCCCAAACCACGGCCACCCCGTCGCATCCAAATTGAGATTACTCACGCGGTCCTCCGGCGCGTCCCTTCCTGGGGTATAGGGGTGATGTTGGCGGCCCAATCGCATTCCCTCGTCCATTCGGTCCAGCATTTGATTAGGATTTTCTCTCTCTCCGTTGTACAGGACAAAAGAGGCGTCTCTGGGGAGCCGTAATTTAAATCATCCGAGTCGGCTGTAGCCCTTAATCCATTTATCTGCTTTTCACAGAACTGAATTTGGGTCAACATTCATCCGGAATGGATCAGGAGTGCGTTTTTTATTACATTATCAACGTATCCATGTAACTTGTTAGCCATCTTAAGGGTGTGTGACGCGGGTGCATGTTCAAGAAACATGCAATGCGCCGCATGACTGATACGATTAAGTGGTGAACCTGGATTTATGGGTAATGAGCATTCATATAAAAAAACGTTTACTGAATGTTGATTATTAAGGCAGGCATCTAAGGTTTGCTGGTAGAGATGGTTTTTGGGTGAAAAAGCTATATACAGAGATGCTTATGCTACCAGTGGTACAATTCATCTATCAAATCCTAATTACGTTCCAATCAATTATTTTATGTGGAAAAAAATACTTCTTTAGCTTGACCTTTCGACGGTTACTTTCCATAATCGTGCGGTTATGATTTTATTTTCCGCAGTGGGTTTACTTGTATTTATGACGCGGTAGAAAATAACGTGGGTGCATTTGTTTTTCCTGATGGAAGCTCATCACTTTAAAAATCAAAATGCGTGGTAGTAACGATAAAATATAGTTTCACGTTTTTCTCTTGTATTGATGCTTTTATAGGTGGTATAAAACTCGGGGAAGTTGTGTTACTCATCAACGGAAACTCCAGCATGAGCAATGACGTCTTCGTTTGATCGGAATGTCACAAAACTCGCTGCTTATTATTCCCAAGCAACTTTCTAAGAACATGACATGATCTCCTGCTTGGAGCAGCTGGAATTTCTGTTCCTGGTATAATAATTAATTCTCTAAATCATTTATGAGTGCATACTTCCAGTTTACTCATACCCTACTACAGTTAGCTTGGCGAATTTCGTTTTCGTTTATCCATTGATAGCTGTGGATGGTTATATCGACCTACAGAACTAGTTATACCCATAATTATCCCAGAGGTGTCGTCTGTAAACTAATGGTGCACGTCGGGTTGAAAGCGAAAGTCTTCGGCAATATTGTCTCACTGGTTTGCCTCAGTATTTTTGTGACAGAATGATAAAGTGAGGAGTTACGTAATGAGATTACCAAGGTAATACTTACACAAGGTGTGGAATGTTACGAGGGAGTAAAACGGAAACGCCTGGAATATTACGAAGTATTATCTACTTTACTAATGTCTCACTTGGGTCGAGTAAAATCTTCGACTGTCACCTTTTTGGAGTTTATGCTTAGATAAACGTCATAAGCGAGAAATTTCTTGGTCATTAGTGATGTTACCGTCGAGTGAATTGCGAGTGGGGATCTACGGAGGGTGCCTCAGATAAGGCTGTTACTCAGTTCCGCTCGCTCGAGATTTCACTTCACTCTTCGAATCTAAATGTTTTGGCGAGTATTTGATGGGGGATAGCATTCTTAATTGTTTAATTTTGCGAGGGTAAATTCATTTCCCCTAAGGATGGGAGTTCATGACTTCGCAGCTGTTTCGTTCCTTCAGAAACCATTTTGTTGACCTCTCGTGTTGTTAGGGGGTCGAATACGCGGTGTTCACCGGGTAGCTGTCGTGTTTCTCCTCGCTCTTATTCGGCCAGACAGTCCGCGTCCTCCTCCCCCACAACCATTCTTTCGCTTCAACACCGGATAAACGTCGACACCCGGTTCTTTACCCTCCCTCCCATAACCATCTCCAGGGCCCCTACTCCTCCCCCGATCAAACCCTTCCCCTTCCTTCCTCTGCTGAATCTTCCAGGCAGCAGCCCTTCGCCATGCTCCATCGGAAAGGGTTGGCTGTCTCTCACTACCTTTGTTTATTCGTGTATTCACGTTCTCAGATCTCTCTCGAGTCGGCTCTCCGTTTTTTGTCTGCCTGCGAGCGTTTAACAAAAGGAGCGCAGTAAACTTTTCAAACTTATGAACGCTTATCTCACCGAGCTTATCAAGCAGAGGAAAGTTTAAGCATGGTATGTCGAGAGATTTTGTTTGCGATAAGCCTGGGTGATCTATCAGGAATGAGTTGGTGATTTGCCGGCCGTTGATCAGATCTGTATTTTAGAAGTACTCGTAGCACAGTCTCTTTAAATTTTTAGTTTGCTGTAAATTTGCGTGATTCCGATTTGCTTCTAGCTTGAGTATAGTGAAATCAGGGAAGCTGAAATTTCCCTTGGTCACTAATTAATTCTTGATCGCATATTTAATTGAAATCGAAGCTGCGTATGAGTTACAGCACTTTCAAATAGCTGAATTTAATAAATATCATTCTTAGCTGTACGATCTTTATTTTATATGACGTATTCGATCCCGCATAATACGTGTTTTCCTTTCGGATTTCAAGTAAGGTAATTTATTAATACTATTCAATTTTATTTGTTCTGGACATATATCGTGCGTTTAAATCTTTCTCCAGTGTTTTCTCCTGTCTTAGATAATCCGCTGTTCCACAGGCGCTTGGAGCTAGTGGCTTTCTGTCTTCATTATCTTGAAAGTTTTCCAAAAAAATCTTCATTTATGCTCTATGTGATAGTTATGTTGACGTGAACTATTTTTTTTCTGAGTAGTCTCTTCGAATTTCTCATGGTAATCATGAAATTTGAGTTAAATAAGCTGCTAATAGACAATTCTATTAAATTTGTGATGCTGTTAAGGGTGCTTCCTATTTTTTCCTACCCCCATTATCATTGAAGTCTCGATATTAGGTTTCCGTAAACCGTCGATGTAAACTTTGCAAAGCAATGGAATAGAGAAAAACTAAAAGTTTTCACTCAAGCACCACTTCTTTTTTTTCATTTGACGACTATCCATTTACATATATCGGGTTAGTTTGAGAGCTGAGAATACGTGGAACCCCGGGTGTGAAAGCTTTGCGCTACAATGATGGAATGAAACTTATAATTCGGACTTACATTTTGAATCTTCTCTACAGCCGTGGATTATTATTTCGAATGCTACTAACAATAAGTATCGCTGAGCTCGTGCGCCGTAGCGTCAGCTGTGGAGAATTAGCGTATCTGAAACCAGTTGCAGCCTGCTTTCATGCTAACATTTACCTGCGAACTTTTAATATGTTTTTACTCATTAAAGATGGGAATATCGTGCGTGTAAGCTCCTGCTGCTGGAATGGAGCATTAATCACTTGTGTAATTACGGATAAAATTCGCAAATCATTAAGAGATCGCCATAGAATAATTTTAATATAGCATAAAACGAAGTTCCTCCAGATGGTGCGTCATTAATGGTTTAGAATTTCAAGTTCTCTGAAATGATTCCGAGCCCTGTCCTATCAGCGTACCTCAGTTGTGATGTTTTTTCGAGTATTGTGAAAATAGTTCTGGGACCGAAGGAAAAAAAATCCATTTTCTATTGCGTGCAGTTTATAATAGGACAAATTAATGTGGGCATTATTTACTTATCGCAATGTGTTAACTGCAAAGCCTTAGTTTTTCGTTTGGAAAGTAATCCGTTGTAAGTATTGGTTGCTACACGGCGTTGAATGTTAGTAATTCACTGTGAAAAAATCATTCTTCCGAATAGGGATAGCCATTGTTTGACCTCAATGGATTTACACATATTTCCGGAGCTGGAGACTCCCTTTGAAGTTACAGTGCCTTGAATTCACCACACGGGCCTTCTTTTTTCCTAATTATCATTTCGGATGCGAAGACGTTTATGGTTCTACAGCCTCAGGTGTTGTGCTTCTAGTACTTGGTTTTGGAGAAATAAGGAAGATTTTTCTTTCATCTGTGTATGTCCTTCGATTTCCTCCAGAAAGTTTTGCCTGTAAATTGTGCCTACATTTCGAAGGCGGTGGCTACGTGTCGTGGTGATGAGGGTGCGGGATAACCCCCCACCCCATTCTCCCGTCGCATCAATATCCAGTTTCTTTCCGAGCGACCGAGTACCGCTTCCGTTCCGCGTCGTTTTAAGTGTGTCCTCGTGGTGATAATTTCAATCGGCGGAAAAATCTGTCCGATTTCATCATCCGGCCGAGTTTTCTCGTTCACTTTGAAGTTCTTTTGTTGGAGGGGAAGTCTTTTTGTGTTTCATGGCACCTCCCTCCTAGCTCGAATGGGTCTTACGGAGACCACGAACTGGCGGAAAAAGAAGGCTCTACATGCATATACTACCTCAGAAGCCGCTGTAAAAGTGAGTGGGAGGGGATGTTAGGACGCAAGCCATCAAATATGGAAGAGACGAGGAAAAAAAGGCTGGGATGGGAAGGACCAAAAATGATGTTTTGTTGAATTAATGTGTAACTCGGTTTGAGTTGTAGTCTTGAATAGTGCACGTGAAGGAGGAGTACTTTCATGTACCATTTTGCTGCATTTATCTCTTATTTTGTTGCATTTTTGTCCTACGCATGTGGTGAGGGAGTGAAATAACCTTTGAGTGAGTTCCTTCGTGTCAACCCAAAGTAAAAAAAAGTTTTGCCCGGTGTATTCCATAAACGTCTAGTAAAATCAGTTTTTACAGTATGATTTTATCGATTGCAAGCATAGTTCTAAAAATGAATCAATTTAACTGTTGATTTTACAGCATCACTTTTAATGGGCCATAATACCTTAGGCCACAATCAATCGTACTATACTGATACTTTTGAATGATCATGAATAAAAAAAACAGTATCAGTGGTGCAGAAGTCCTACGAAGAGTTGGGGAGAAAACTATTGAATGACAACTCTGCGAAGTAGAGGATACACTTGTTTGAATAATTTCTGAGACATAAGGTGAAAGGTCTCTTGAAAACAGTAATAGGGAAGAATTGCCTATGAGGACTAAGAATGGAATACGTTGCGTAAATCACGAGGGATGTTAAAATAATGAGCTTCGGTGAAATATAGCGGGTAGCCAAAAGAATTGAGTAGAGGTGTGCAGCAGAACAATCTACGGATTGATGACAGCTTATAATGAGTGCATCTCTTTGTCGCTTTCTCGTTCAAGGGTTGTAGTGTTAGGCAATATATTAATGAACTTGTCAGCCTGAAGTCCTTGTTAATACGTGATAATTAATGAAAACTAGAAGTATTCCTTCAAATCTTTTGTACATACAAGCAGTTTTTAGGGGTAGGCTTAATCCTCCGCATTGCAGTTTTATAAAATAAGCACTTTTAATGCTGATTTTTCAAAAACATTTTACTGAGAATGTTCCTTGGACGGCATTTATACCGTATAGTCAGCGGAGTATCTCTTATTTTGTCTTTTTTCTGTTCTACGGTTGTATTCCGGGGTAATACACTATAATATCCTGTGTCAGTCTGAAGTCCAAGCGAATTTCTAAATATTATGGGCCAGGTAGATATTTTCGTTGAACGTTTTGTATAACCAGATTTTGAAGGAATGGATTAACCAGTCTGGCAGGTAACAATTGAATTGGGAGATTTACATACGATTTTGTAAAAATATAAATTTGCAAATGTCACTTCGGGCAGCAATTATATATTTGTGTGCGGCTGTGTATGTTACATATTTTGTTGTTTTTTTCTGCTCTAGGGCTGGGGGGTAAAATAGTATCCTCCGTTCTCTAAGTCTCTGTTATTCCAAGGCTCACCTAGAGCCCCTCAGTAGGGAAGATGGATTGGGTTTTTGACGTGGTTTCTAAGGGGGTAGGTAACGTAAAAGAGCCCCCTCCTTTTCCTTTTAACCATTTTCATCCCCTGCAGACGTCCTAAAAGAGAGAGTTTTCCCTCCGCTCTCTTCCAGTCCGCCTCCTCCCCCCTCTCTCTCACCTCTCCGACTACTCTTTCCTTCGCGACTCGTCCCCTTCCTCCCCCCTTCCCGGACGCCCCTCCCTATTCCCGTCTCTCGGCCGCGCGCTCGGGAGATGTGGCAACCCCGCCTCACCCCTCTCGCTCGCCTTCCTCGTCAGCGTTCCCCACACCCGGCGTTGCCGGTTCTCCCACCCTTCCTTTCCTTCTCTCTCCCTTCCCAGCCATCCCGTTGTTGGGTTGGTCCACGCACCTCTTGGTGCCGGGGAGTTGTGTGAGAGTCCCTCCCTCCCACTGCTTGCCCTGTGTGCCTCAATCCTCCTTCCCCCCTCCCACGTTCATTCTGTGCTCTCTCTCTCTCCCAGACCTCCCTCTCAACAGCCTTCGCTGTCGTCCCCAACTCCCGTGTTTTTCCCTATCCACTACCCTTATACCTCTCTCGCGTTATACCCACCCGACCGTCTGAACTCGGAGTTCTCTCCTTCCCTCCCGGGCACCTCTCTCTTCTCTCCCGTCGTCGGTTCTTCGTGGAGCCTATTTGGCGTTGCCCTTTTATACGTGTTTTCCCCTCGCCTGTGTCCCTCAACTCTCAGCGGGATAGGTGGCGCTTATTAAGATTCCTGCGAGGTGTCTCCTAGTCGTGTTCCGCCCCTCACACCTTTCTTCCCCCGTCGCCGATAATTGTTCGCATCCCCGAGCCACTAATTAAGGGTTGGGAAGTAGGTCTTTCGCGTTACATTAACCCCTATATCGTGTCAGCAGTTGCTTGTTTAATTCCTACTGTCTGTAGTAAGCAAAAAGTAAATTTGAGACTTCACCGATTTTCATATAAGCTAATGATGCTGTCTTTTAAACGAATCCTGTCGTTATTTAATTAATAAAAAGTGTTAGACCTCCAAAGTATCCAAACCTCCTTTTACCTCCATTATGGAGTTTCATAAAGTTGAGTCAGAGGCCATTGAAGTAGTTATCTATCTGGATTGGCCCCGTAAAGCATGTGTTATCCAAGTTCTTTATCCAGTTGGGATTTTTCCTCGTATAAATTCGTTATACCTAAAATTTCTTAAGCTGTGGAAGGTGTAAACTATTTAAAATTCTTTGAAAGATAACTAAGTGTTTTATTCGATGTATATTATATCGACTACTTCCGCCAGGTCCACCTGTATTTCTATGTAATACCATAGTATCGGGGTCATTTGGTTATTCAGATGCAAACGTTCAGTTGTTGTATGTACTACTGAATTTTTGTTGCAGTGCTTATTATTGTTGACTTGTGTGTGGCGGTGAGTAATTTGGAAATACTTCCTAACGAAACTGGTTAGAGGTGAAACTAAGGCCTATGAAATTAAGCCCACTTAATACTCCGTCCCGCGAAACGTAAGAGGCAACCTGTTCGGTATTTTTGGAAGTATCTTGAACCTGGAAGCTTTAGTGGGTTTATCTACGGCCGAGAAACGTAACCACTCAGTTCATGTCTCAGGAAGCCGACGTTTATTGAAGTTGGTGGGAAAACAAAATATTCTTTGAAAGGAAGACCCTCTAGTTGTTCTGGAAGAGTTGTAAATACTCGTCTCATCTGTGTTTTATATTACATATGTGTTTACATTCAGACAGCGGTGATGTATTGCAGGGGCTTTAAGCTCTAATGGAAACGACTAGGGGAGGGTTATAATGGATTGAATTAGGAGTGCTATTCTTGTTATGTTTCTGCTACCTCATTTGGCTAAAAGGAATATTTGGTACCAATTTTGGTAACTATTCCAACAATTTTGCTCCCATAATCAGATTGCCCATCTCAACTGGGTTGTAAGTCAGGCGGAACTCTTTTATTTCAATGCAATATAGCTTCCTCTCCCTAGTCAGACCCGACCTATGTCTATAAGCGTGCTAGTGATGCTTTTAATTAACCAAACATGGAAATCGTCCTCTATTCGGACTTCCCATTCCATTTGTGTAGTTCTATTTCTTTAAAGGTCGATTGAGTGTAAATTTAAAACGTATTTTCTTTAATATAAGAATATTTACGTGTCATGTAGAACAGTAGAATTCGTATTATCCTATGGAATTAGCGAATTTGGGATCTTTCTGTTAACTCTTGAAAAATGAAATTGTACCGTCGGCGTTTTTGGCCCACTTTCAGAGAAGGGACACAAACTCATCGCGTCCCGCAATGAATGAAAAAATTGCAGGTGTTACTTTTAACTTGATCAGGTGGATAACTTTTCGTAGTGCTTTTTGTTTTTCTTTCCGATGGTGGCGGACTGATAGGTTTAATCATTCTTTGACAATTTGGAGTATCATTTGAATTAGCTTCTGTAGCATAATAGACTTCACCTTGAATCCCGTGAATTATAAAATTGCTCATCAAGTTGGGATTTGACATCAGAAAGCATTACGTTTGAAAATTCACCGTTTCTTAATTCAGCATTTACTTGAAAATGTCAATGGACGATTCGTCGAATGGTTCATTCCGGCTGCGAATAATTTGGTGGCCGCAGGTGCGACGGAAGGTGCCGACACCAATTCTCGTCACGAATATTGGTTGGGGGCCGCGTACTTTGAAACTCTTTGGTTATACTCGAATCTATTTGTCGTTCATTTCTCTTGGATCATTTGTTCTCATTCCCAGCGGATACAGGTGTTGATTGATTTCCCTATGATGTGAAATGCCGAGAAAATGTCAGATGATGCTTCATTTACATTGCCCCTCTTTGTCTGTGGCTTTGTTCTTGTCATCCAATAGCATTAATAAACCTTTTCTTCATCTCCTTTCCGCCAAAACTGTTTCAATACACATTTCAAATTGATCTAATCAGTCGAATCATTTGCTTTGCTACTTGCGTGATTTTATTTCCAATATGTTGAGTTGATTTTATTGTTATAGTTTGGTTTGGTAGTGGAATTATCTCAGTTCAGGTGGATCATTTTCAAAATAAGAGGGAGGTATTCGTAAATGTTTTAGGTTACCTCCGTGCGTGGCAAAAAGGCATTTATTTGCTGAAACCCGCTACTATTCTTTCATGATCCCTATAGGGTCCCAGTATTCCTAGTTTAATGTTACATAAGGTGGTTATTGGGTCAAACTTGCGTAGTTGCGATGTTGACGCGTTACCAACCGCTATTATCAGCCCCGCAAATATTAATCCCACAGTTCTCAATGCAAATGTGACTAAGATTTTAGTGTACGTCACCATGGCTTTCCGAACTGTTGATTTTTTATTAGTGCATTATAAGCTGATTTGTGGAATGACTGCAAAAATCAAGTTGCAAATGTTAACCACGCTGGACTGACCGTTTTATTGACGACATAGTGCAGTCCAAACCTTGTATTTGTTGATTATGAGTGTGTGGCATAAGGTTAAAGACTTTTGAGATGCATTGAGGATGCATATAATAGCGTAGTTATTCATTAAACGCATCGTGGAAGACTTAGGTTTGGCATTTTCCTGGGCGTGTTGGGATACCTCAATAATTTGAATCCCCAGGTGTCGCCATGATTAAGAGCCGCTGCCCCGTGAATGTATTTTCTGGCCTTCCGCCAAAACCTCCCTTAATGCTACCGAATACGTTCTGATCACCTTTCTTCTGTCATTCTAGGTCTCTTGTTTCTACATTTTAAACCTTATTCATCATTTATTTCTTTAGAGCTGCTGGTGTAGTTCTAACACTTGACAATACGAGGCCATGATTGTTCTTTATTGTAGAAGTAGGATGAACAATAGTAGAATTTGTCCATTAGTTGAAATAACTTGATATAAATTGCTGGTATGGGCAAATGATTCCAAATTACGGATAGTGCGATGTACGTCATAGGACGATGATAAATTTTTTCCTGAACTTTTCCTCCTGAATTCATTTTCTAATATTTTTTAAATTTCGGGGAATGTATTTGATAATTTTGTCTCGTTTTTCTTATAAATGATTCTGAATATTGAAAATATAATCATTCAGAGTCGTTTAGAAAAAATTTAGTGGCTTTGAAACTGAAATGCTTTCACCTATTTTATTGCGTTATGAGTAGCATATTTTAGATATATGTCTTAAAGGCCGTCGCTATTTTTTTTCCTTCTTTCCACATGTTCGTGCGTTTAACGGTCTGAGAACCGACGCTATGACGTATCTAGGCGATAAGGAAGTCTTTGAATTGGAAAGGTACAAAGTCCTTTTTCCCGCAGCGCGTTATTCTACTTTTAATGAGTTTCACGATCGGCCTATTGGAGTATCAGCGTAGTTCATATGCAGTGAAGCACCAGGTCAACTCGTGGCTGTTTTTCTTTGTCCCTGTTGTCAGTTGTTAACCGCTGAAATGACACGCCATGACCTGAAAGTACTATCCCGATGGTACTCCAGTTTACGTATTTTTATGGCCAATGTTAGGACTTAAACTTGAAAGTCCTTTTGTGTACCGTGTCTGCGTCGTCTTTTGTTGCCTCCAGGCTGGTGCCAATAAACAATCCAAGGAACTCGTGGTAAAATCTGTTCGCAAAGAATATTTTGTCTCTATATTTCGCGTGCAAGTAAATGTAGATCCATTCTAAATAACGAACACGACTCACTGTTTTGTGGGTTATATTTTAAACCAGCATAATTTTATATCAGCGTTTCTCTTCGTGTTGCCGAGTGCTTTAATCAATTGAATTAAACTGGCACCTCTCCTTTTCCATTGTGAATTCCGTCGAGGTTTTCCAAGAAACGAGATTCTTCAACGAGGTGTCATGCTCACAAAGCCACGTAGTACGCGCATTTTTTATCCGCTGTACACCTGATCACTATCACTTTTAAGTCACTCGAGACTATGAAACGTAGTCTGGGTTCAAATCTCTGTCCAGGAAGATTCTTTTTTCATTGTGAAATCTGGCATTCGTTTTCTCAGTTAGTCCTGCTGTATTTTGAAACAGCTAAAAGGAGAAAAACATTTTCCACTGTATCCAGCAAGTTATTCACTTGTTACCATTTTTTTACCAAGTTTTATCGTTTGAACTTTAAATTCCGTGTACATGAAATCGGCTGTTGAATCGGCGGCCGATGATTAACTATCACAGTCCATATTTACAGAAAACAGACGTTTCTAAAATTTTCGTTGCCGATAATACAAGTGTTGGTAAAAAAAATCAGCCCCTGTTGCACACTCTTCATGTGGATAGTGGAGTGCGCTGTGGATAAACATGATTCTTTTGGGGTGTGCCCTTTTCAGTTACCTCTATCACCAATGTTTCCTATCCTTTGTTTAAATGGATTTAAAGGATTTAAATGGGCTAGGCTGAACATGATTCTACCTTCATTTCACCGTCCATCGCGTCTACTCCAAAATCGGTTTGGTGGAAATACTTCGTAATGCCCGTCATGTGGCTCTTGTAGTTGTGTGATCACCACAAGTGCGCCGGGCATTGAAAGTCTTTCATCGGGCCCACCTCCTCAATTGGGGAGCCTCTGCCGGTGCATTGGAATCGTCCTCATCCTTAGAGGAGTTCATCCTGCCCGGGTTCCTCCGTCCCTTCCCCTCGGCTCCATCGGTTCGCTTGCACATCTGCTCTTTTCCCGCCCCCGTCCCCCCTTCCTCACTCCCCCTCTGCTCCGATCCCTCCCTTATTCCACCTCCCGAGCCACCCCTGGCTCCATGAGTCCCTCACTTCCACGTCCCCTTCTACTCTTTTATATGTGTGCAAAGGAGAGAGGGGTATAGTAGTGGAGGGTCTTGCACCGACCGGTTATCTATCGAACCCTTCTCGCTCCGAACCATGCAACCCTTCTCCCTTGCGACCGATGCGTTCGCCTGGGCTTGGCCATGATAGTGACTCCTTTCTTCTTCTTCCCCCGACTTTCGTTCCTTGGGCGAGGTTTTTCGAGTTTATGCCAGGAGGGAGCCGAGAGTGAAGGTAGATGCCCAGCCTTGCCCTCCTGCCCATGCTGCGTATCTATCGTTGAGGGCCCTTGATTTCCGCGACGGTATTCCGGTCTTGGGTCTATCTTCAAAAAGTCTTCCTTCCTCGATGCTTTTTCGCTTCTTTTCCCCGCTCATGTCCCGTCTCGTCACTCAGTCGAAAAAGGGTTTTTGAATGATTGATGCATCGCTTATTTTCCTGGTCACGTACTCATGCTGTCTCTCTCGGATGAGCTAGGGTTCGCCAGAGGGCCTTCACTATTCGGTCGTGGTGCGGGACTTGTGTTTTGATGGCATAACTGTTCATCGAATCATAGAATTTTGAATTCTGTCGCTCGCCGTTGTCTGGTGTGAAAGCGATACGATCCCTCTCTTGGCTTGGCTAGGTACTGGAGAAAAATTGCGGCCGCAAGGATGCTTAAGATTTTCATTCCGATGACTGTGAATGCCTATCCCTTCATGGTTTGTCTATCAATAGATCAATCGATCCAGTGATTAAAAAAATGCTGTCGTGTTATGAACATGCGGTGTTGCTGACATACAAGTTAAATGATAAAGTGCACTTAATAGCTAAATTTCATTTTATCAATCCTCGTGACTATCATTTATGCAAATTAATCCTACATCTACAAAATACCCTGCAAGCCACCTCAGGGGTGTGTGGCAGGGGAAAATCCTATGGAGGGTATATTTGATGTGTATTTTGGCCTATCTTTTATCCTTGCGTTTTCCACGGTGTCTTTGTCTGGAATGTTCATATTATCAGAAGCCGTGGAAAAAATGAAAAATTATCCACCGCTTGCTAATCGTAAGGAAATCCCGAATGAGGATTTTTGTATTAACTGCAGGTGATGGCACTTAACTTATGTAAATACTGCTGTAGTTAAAGAAATATGGAAACGTTTTCCATTGCTGCGAAATAATTCCGGTGCAGTGAAGTTGTGGGTGTTTTAGATTCCTTGTCTGTCCGTAATGGGTCTCTAAATTTTCCACTTAATGCGTTTCTGCTGTGAGATTACTTGCTAATGCATTTTTTTTCCAAACTTCACACCGTGGAAAGAAACGGCGATTTGAACATAATAATTAACCTGCAGGTTAGAGTGCGGCTCCTACGATTTGTATGACATTGCATTATTGCAGCTAGACGTTTTTAAATTTTCCTTATCTTCAATTACAGAGCTTCGTGTTGAGTCGGTTGTTCGATTCGATTGGTCGGACTTTGATTTTTAATCCATGAGCGAGAGTTGAAAGTTGGGTTACATTCGAGGTCTTAGTATTTGCTTGCCAATTAGTGAGACCATTGATGCCAGCGCCTTTTTGCTCGAGGGGACATCCTTGTCAGAAGCATTTGGGCGGCTACCGGCAGCTGGTAGTGATTCGGGCTTATGTTGACCTTGTACTTATCTGACAGGCCGTGAAAATATCTGAAAGGCTATCCTCGGATGCGTTTACCTAATCATCACTTATAAAAGTGTGTGCACTGATAAGGAATATTTCTGGGTAAGATGTCACAATGTCTGGATTTCGCCGAGCCAAAATAAAAAAATTGGCGAAAAGCCCCTTGTACTCACCGCTTGATATACTTTTGTTGGCGTCCTGGAGAACGTGTGCAAATATTTTCTTGTTACAATCTAATTTGTTATATTCTCTCCGAATCCTTGCAATGGACGGAAATTCAATCCGAAATCATTGAAACAAAAAGTAGTCCTCGTGAAGAATTTTTTTTCAGCTGTTCGACTTCATCGGGTGTACGTAGATTGGATCTTCGTGAAAATAACTTAGTACACTATTTGCAGTAAGTATACTGTAGCAAAATTCCGCGTGAAAGGTGGTTGTGGCTTAATTTTCTGAAATCGTATTTAATTAAATCCGTAAGCTCTATCTGAGTATCAATTAAGTTTCTTTCTACTTTCAGTTATTTTTCTGGAAAAATGAAGATTTACAATTATTTTTTGGTAGGTATATGTGGTGATCGACCGTGACGAATTGTATTAGAATGTACTAATGAATCTGAAGGTTGGGGGTGAGGTAGGAAATGTCCTGGAACTTCGGGTATTATTTATTGGTAGAACACCTCGAATGAATGATCGACGTTATTTGGAGCATTGGCAGAGTTTCAGAAAACAAGTTTTCTCATTTGCTGGTGATTCTCGTGTGGAGTAAGTGGAAATCATATTTCTAGAAACTCATCGCGATAAGTCGTTCTTAACTTCTCCGAATTTTACATTTTCACTCGATTATGTTTTACTAAGCGTTTATGATGCATTGTTGAGGACTCGCATCGAAATTTCCCGGTCGCCCTTAACCTTCTCCCTCTCACCCTTTTGTCCCTTCGGCTTTTTTCCCCTTATCTTATGGTTCAGGCCGCCCTACCCCTCTTTTACTCCCCACTTCCAGCTCGAGCGACTCCCCTCCTTTGACGCCATCTCCACTTCCGCCGCCCCCCTCCCCTCATCAAATCGCCCCTCCCTTCAGACCCCCCTCTCTTCCCCTCAGCCTTTTCCGGTCTCCGGCCTCCTCTCGCTAACTTAACACACACACACTTCCACTACCGTCACTTCCATTGGCAGGCAGTCCTCCCCCGTCGACATGAGCCGATTTCCTCACCTATATGACGGCCGTGACTACCCATCCCCGTTTGATCTTTCTTATTTTTTGTTTCATAGTCAATGATTTCGAGGTCCGATTTTACGTGCAGGGACATGTCAATCCACTAGCCTCTCCCAAAGCTTTAAATACAGTGAGTGAATACGACTATTACCCCCTTTATGATCCATCTTATTATTGTTCTGTTATCGTCGATTCGAGGCCCTGATCTTCCTTTTTTTATTACTACACGAAATTTTCAGCTTCCAAAATTTTTTCCTCTCTAACGGCTTTCGGATTCTGCTGCCTCTTTGTTTGTTGATCCTGATCTTTTACTACAATTACTTGCTGCATCATCTTGAATAATTTCTGAAGATGCTGCCTGCAAAGTTGGCGAAAGATTGATGTCAACACAAATACGCAGCAGAACCGGAAAGCCATCATCGATGCGAAAGCCTAAAATCCAAATACCATATTTTATTATGAATCCACAACCTGTTTTGGCTGTTAAGCCATCTTCAGTTATATTGTGGAAACTTTCAGTAATTACTTTGTATGTACCTGAAGGTGGCTTAACGACCGAAACCGGAAGTCTTTTCATAATAAATTGTAGAAGGTACAAAGTTCGTTTTATAGCCATGACGAACTTACACCAAGCCAAGGCTTCAAAATTTAATTTTATTCCAAATGTTTGTTCCATTTTTAGTGATTCGAGGTCCGATTTAAAAGTTCAGGCATGTCTTATTTCCTTTTCACTTAAAAGGTTTTTTTTTCTCTTGGAACTCTCCGCGTCTTAATTTTGACATCCGACGTTTCCCTCTCCTTTAGCGGAAGCCTACTCAATGTTTATGTGTACTGCCTTTTTTGGCGTATCGTGTAGTTTTATATTTTCAAGTTGGTGAACATACCCCCTCCCCTATTACTTTCTTGAAAGTTTATCAAAACCCAATTCCGAAAAAAGGGGATATACATCAATAAAGACCGGGAAAGTTTTAATTATTCCCTCTCACTTCTGGTGAAGTCGGTGTTGATGACAATTGAAATGGGTATCGATGTGTTGGTTGGCGTGCTTTGTTCCCATGTTGAGGTTCCGTGTTCGAAACTTGGGAGGGGAAGACTGTTTGTCGCCCTCCGGACCTATGCTCGTGTTCGCGCAGGTTAGGGCGTTTCAAATCCCCTTGAATGTTATGTCGAACTCATGCTATCTTTTTCGCCCCTGGTGCAGTCTTATCGATCCGGCTTCTCACATCTTTAATCATTCATTATTCTCTACAAAATAAATAATACATGGGGTACGCACTCCCCCAATTGTAAATAATATAATGGGTTAGTTAAGATTCATACGACCGACTGTAAGCCGACTATGAGCCTTGGACTTATCATTTATTCGGTTGCTAATCCAGACCCGCTTACTTCTCGCAATCCTACGGTAATGAGATCTTTTTCCCCAATGCGGTAAGCGTATCCTCATTTTTTCATTAAGTGAATCATTACTTGGGACTTAATTGAAAAAAGGTTTTCCTACAGTTAGTCCTTTTCAGTATAACCCTTTCCCATGAATTGAAGGTTTGGAAAAAACTATGAACAAGTGAATTATAGTCGCTCATATTATGTGATTTACTTTGAGACGTTGCATATCCACGATTTATTGACTGCTTGGCAGGGACCAACCGACGTACCCATGTGTACAAATTGGGACGTCTCTAGGATGAAAAGACCGCTGGGAGACGTTTACTATTACGATTGAGTGATCGTATCTTTTTAGTTGTTCCGTATCAACTGTGTTTTAATGCAGAAAATCCTAACATTTTTTTATATACTTCAACGAAATACTTTTACGAAAATGCTTTAATTCATCTACATCTACAAAATGCCCTGCAAGCCACCTTAGGGGTGTGTGGCAGAGGGTGAGTAGTCACCAACATGCATTACACTATACCCTAAAGTTAGTATTAACTATGACTAATTATGCATTAGCATAAATCGCTAATGCTTGTCACGAGGCGAAGCCTCAAAAGCATGCACTGCACTACATGTATACTGACAATGGAGGGGGACCGTTAGTATATATGTATTTTGCAGCTACACAAATGGACAGAGACTCAATACTTATGTAGAAAACATGCAGGGCGTGCTTTTAGTACTAGATAACCGATAAGGATTCAAGTATTAGGGAGTACTACTATTACTACTACGTAAGAGCTGCACTACCTATCGACAAACCTAGATAAAAGTCTCATTGGCAGCTGTTATGGTCCCTTATCGTTCGCTGGAAAAATGGCATTTTAAATCTGTCCGTTCTGCAGTCTAGTTCCCTAATTTTATTCTCATTAAATTATCTACAGTATTATGTCGGATTTCGTAAAGTATTATCAACGTCGTCAGAATGTAGATCGGTTTGGAACTTACATTTTAGATTTAGTTTAAATTTTAATCGACAGTCTGAAGTCGTTTCCCATCCCAGTTGCTGCAAAAGGTCAGCAACACTAACGAGATTATCATAACGGCCTTTAACGTATTTGCCGTTTTTCGCTGCACGCGTTCTAACTCAGTTTCCAAGCCTATCTCATAAGGATCCCAAATACTGACAGCATATTCCAAGTGGAATTCATAATAGTGTCCGTTCTTTACGCCTGTCTAAAATATGGAATTTTTTGGGGCCGAGTTTAATCCAGGATGATTTTACTATTTATAATTCTGTACGGAAATCCTCCTTATGCTTTTTTGTTTATCGAATATTCGGGAAGAATGTCATCCTGAGCTATATTTGTTAGCAGTTAACGCAACTTAAATTGATTGTACATATTCAATATTTTGCCAGAAAAATATCCTCCATTCAGTTTATACAATCTTTCCTAAATGAAGCCACTCTCTTTGTAATTAGTCATAATTCGTGGTAATTTTCTCTGTTTTGGTTTAGTGTTCATGATTGCCCTTATGTTAATTCTTTTTAGGGTATTCTTCTTCTGCTTTAACTCGAGGGTGACCGTAAATAGCGATGGAACGTCGTGCATTTAGCTCGTAGCCTAGTATGGCTGCCGATTGAGTATTATTTTCGATGGTGAGATCGCTGATGTGGAATTTTCTCCTTCTATCTTTCCAAGTGATAAGGAAACTATGTAACGATGTGAAGTCGTCGATTGGTGCAGGAAATCGAAAATCTCTCTAGCACTTCTCTCCTTTCTCTCGATATCTTATATATGTACATTGTGGCGTGTTTAGCTACTCCACAGAAAACCAAAGTTATGGTGTCTTGTGCTTTGTAAAAGTGTAGCATTAAAAAGTATCTATTTGTTGTGTAATCCTCTATTCTATGATTTATCTCCTTGCATTAATGTATTGCTAAAGGAAATTTTGGAGTTAATCCAATATTTTGGAGAACAAATATGTTTTTAAGGACTTAGTGGTTAAAATCAACCTAATTACCTTATTCGATCAGTAATCGGTAATGTCTCTGTCGGAATATTTGGTCATTCATATAAAATAAAAGAGATTTAATACTGATACGATAATCTCTCTTTTCCTTCTCATAGTTCGCAATCAGCACAGAGCCAAAGCTCTGAACTCAGTATATTTTCAACCAGTGGTCCCAATGGAATTTATTTCTTTTAGGCAGCTCTCTTTGCCCGCAATGTTGCCATTAAAAACTGGTGATTCCCAGGGAAAATAGGGACAGGGACAGCATAGTATAGGAAATGCGAATTTTTCTCATAAATTTTCTCAATTCCTACACAGTGAAGTGATAGAGTTTGAGGATTGGTTTGCCGTAACTCTGGCCTAAATGCTTGGGTGATGTGCTCTGTGACTCAGTAAATATCCCTGAAGATTTATTTAAAGCCTGAAAATGACCACATGTTATCAGTTTTGGAGATATAATTCTGGGCTGAAACGATATCCTCAGTGTCTCCCTGAAACTCCCGTCAACTTAAATTTTCAAGTAATCTATTCCAGATTGTAGTGTCCGCGTGTCTAGAGACTCCCAACCCAGTCTCTCCATGCCTGGTCACACACTGTTCGCTTGTGGCTGTTTTTAACGAAGCTTACGGCTTTACCAAGTAAATCTTTTGTATTTTGCGTATTAAATATTTCTGTGCAGGGTCCCAAATTCTCGCAGAGTACAGCGCTAGCGCTAGTATCCATCACCTACGCGTCGGATTCACGTAATTTCTGCAGCATCATGTGTATTTTAAGTTTTATTCATCTCTCCTTTATACTTTTCCTGAAGGTCGTTACGTAATAAAATTCGTCGCTCAAGGAATAAAAACTTGAAGTGAAGAGTATGAGGCGGGAAATGTATTCTTTCGACGCGGTTACTTTTACATAACTGTAATTATCTTGCCCACCTCAATCACGAGCACGCATGTGGGTGAGGTACGGTCGTTGTCGATTAGAGCAACATCATGCCTGCGGGAATAGGTTCTGTGAGGTGTATTGCCGTCCATAGAACTCGGCCGTCCGCTCGCCTTGCTGCTTGAATTCCATGTGGATTTCCACTGCGGATGTTCTTTTGTGTGCGTTCCCTGGGACAGCAGGCAGGCTTGTGTTGAGAGAGAGAGGTCTCCCGCTGTGGAAGGTTTCGGGTGCTGCCTAACACGCAGGGGCTCTTTCACTCGCAATGGCCGCCGGAGCTGCGGGGTATAAGCTGGAGAGTCCACCCCCATCCTTGCGGGAGTAAGCGCTCCATTCAGGGCAACTACTTCGTCCCCTGCCCCCCTCAATTCATCCGCCTCTGCCCCGTCCGTTGTTTCCCTTCCCCCATTTAAGTCTTATTTCGACTCAATTAGCTTTAAGGAGAGGATTTCGCCACTCGTCTGCCATTTGCATGGAATCTTCAACCCCTCCCACCACTCCCCATGACTATATATCAGTCCGATGCTATTCGGATTACGATCACGCCAAGTTAAATCTGGAACAATTGCTCCTTTCCGTGCTTAATACTTCCCTCTGTTCATTCAGTCCCTCACTTTTAGTCATTCACCTTCTCGCTGCCATCTTGTTTTCTATTTTAGTCTCGTGACTTCCGGCTTTCGCTCACCGCGAGTTGTATGATCAAAAGTAGTCATAACTCTTATGGTTTTTGTCTTATTTGTTAAATTTTATTTTTCTGTTATGTATCTTCAACTAGGCAAAGTAGTGGTGGAATTACTTCAAAAGCTTTTTAGCCCCCATTGAGAGGCATAGGGTATGAGGAATTTAAAATAGATGCTTCATAGCAAGCAAGTAATGAATAGGAAGTCAAAAGAGGACCCAGAAAAGGGTATGCTAGATCAGTGACTCGCGAAAAATCTACCTATCAGACGGTTGAATACCTAATAGGAATTATTTTGGCATAGTTTAGTTCCCAGTTTTCTTATATGCTGGGAGTAGTTTCCTACCTTGTGTGTGGCGTCCTGTTTGTATGTTAGTTTATCATTGTGTGCAGTTGATATCGCTGCAAACTAGTTATGGAGGTACTCATATTAGCATTTTAACCCCCATATTTGGCTTAGTTTTCATTACATCTACTTTACTGAAGCTGTGCATTAATATTAGGCTTGCTGAGTCCCAAGAAACACCAAAAATGTATATCCACCGTGGAGGAATGACGGTGTGTAGATGGGGTGCAGCAACCCTTGTATTCGCCGATCACCTTCGTGGTTTTTCTTCCGCGCTTGGGAATCGCTTGTGCCATCGGTTCATTTTTGCCTTGGTGTTTTCCTGTAGCGTCGGGCGAGGGAGGGGGAAAGGGAGGTGTGGGGTGGAGCAGAGTGAGGTTTCCCCGTCACCAGCCTGTGGGGGGCTCACCAGCGCCGCGCGGCGGTCTACCTCCGAAGCTGAGCAAGGCCATCCTCCTTCGGCCTCATTCGCAGCGTGTGGCGAAACTGTGGGTTGGGGGAGAGCGGAGATCGCGAGAGCGCTCGTTCGCTGCTTGTCTCTCTCTCTCTCTCTCTATCCCTCTTCCCCTCCTCTCCCTCACCGTCACCTCCCTCCTCCTCCGACGATCTCTTTATCTCGCCTCTGGGCTGGATTAGCCGTGGTCGGGAAACCAAGAAGTGGGTAATATGCGGATTCTGGGGTGCACGTAATCATTACTCAAAAATGATTTGATATGGCGCTCTAAGGAAGCTATTGACGACCCGAGTTTACGAGGGTATACCTGGGTTTTATTCCCAGTAGTGTTGGAAATATGTGGATTTTCGGATGGTATTAGTTATGACTCACTTGATCCAATATAGCCCATTTTAGAAAGTACTAGGGACTCGAGTTTATTAAGCGATCCCTGAAATACTGGATTTCCATTCTGAGGGTCCGAGTTTCATTCCCGGCATTGGCGGAAATGTGTATTCTGGTTAGTCATGGCTCACTGTTGATTCAATAGTCTTTGTACAAGGTGCTAGGGACCCGAGTTAACAAAGGGATCGCTGGAATACTGGATTCCTATCCGGAGGGCCCGGGTTTGATTCCCGGAGTGGCAGAAATATGTGGATTCTGGGCTGGACGCAGTCATTGCTCAAATTGTATTCAAAACTTAAATTGTATTCAACACTTACAATTAGGAGTCTAAGTTAGTTAGTTGTTAGTCTAAGGAAGGTAATTGGTGATCGAGTTTATCAAGAGGTCGCTGGAATACTGGCTTTTCTTTCCTTGGTGCCGGGTTTGAATCTCGTCAGTGACGGTAAGTATCTTGATTCTAGGGTGGGCGTTGTCCTTGCTCTCTTTCTTTCCGGAATAGTAATTTTGGAAAGTGTTGTGCATCCCAGTTTATCTGGAAGCTGGTTGGTGTGGCGGTTAGAATCCTGTCTTCACATTTCGAGGGCCCGAGTTCGGATCCCATTAGTGGCGCAGCTTATTCTTTGGAATTCTGATCCCTACTTTGGTACCTTTTGGAGATAACTTCAAGATGTAGTACTCTATCCGTCAGATGGGCCGTTAAAATAGAGAGCCCTTTCGCTACTTCAGTCGAGATTATGCTAATGCCAGTGCCAGGTTTATCTCCACCCCTCCTACAACCATTCCCCGAACAATCCTTCCATTACCATCTAACCCAACTGCCCTAAATGTCGCAAAAGACCTCAGTTGCCGGTCATTTCTATCATAAACACACTATCTAGTTAACTTCTGACAATAACGAGAGAATTATGCTCCCTCATCGCATCTGCAAATTGGACCACTCGGGTAACCACGGAGTTAAACACTAGGTTTGATCGGTTATAGTGCTCCCTTTTTCCCTTACTCAATCCGTTTGAACCGTGCAAGCCTACAGTAAAACACATATAGATTGAAATGCAGCACAATTAAATGTGCATAGGACTCTTCGCTTAAAAGTTTTCCAAAAGCAATTGGTGTTCTAGCATCTCCTGACACCCGCCGGTGTGTTGACTCGCGATTCATAGTCCCTCGGCAGCCACCTCAAGTTATATCTTCACCATACAAGTACTGTGGTACATTTTTACTGAGAAAGCAATAAGGATTGAAATTTAAAATTCTTACAATCAGTAAGTGTTTCACCTCAAAGTGGATTTCCCATGGATTGTTGAGTTCTGAATAACCATAAATGTTCTACCATCTTTGAATTTTGAAAAGTAAATTAGGCATGCAAGACGTGCTCTCCGTAGTGGTTTGCGTTTTATGCATCTGTATCTACAAAATACCATGCAAGCCACCTCAAGGGTGTGTAGAAGAGGGTGAGTAGACACAAGCATGCATTACACTATACCCTAAAGTTAGTGTAACTATGACTTTTGATGCATTAGCATAAATCACTAATGCTTGTCACCAGGCAAAGCCTCACCACCGTGACTACACTATAGATATGCTACCAATGTTAGAGGGACCTTTAGTATTTATGTATTTTGAAACAGTAAGTACTGGGTAGCAGATAAGAATACAAGTATTAGGGAATACTATTACTATTAAGAGCTACACTACCTATCGACAAACCTAGTTAAAAGTCTTATTGGCAGATATTATGGTCTCTTATCGTTCGCGGGAAAAATGACATTTTAAATCTGTTCGTTCTGCAGTCTAGTTCCCTAATTTTATTCTCATTAAATTATCTACAGTATTATGTAAAATTTCGTAAAATATTATTAACGTCGTCAAAGAGTAAATCGATTTGGAACTTACATAATAGATTAAGTCTAAATTTTAATCAACGGTCTGAAAGTAATTCCCATACCAGTTGCTGCAAAAGCTCAGTAACACTAATGAGATTATCATAACGGCCTTTAACATTTCTTGCCGATCTTCTCTACACGCGTTCTATCCCTGTTTTTAAGGTTACCTTATAAAGATCTCAAATACTGGTAGTGTATTCCAAGTGGGGTCTAAAATTTTCATCTACATCTACGAAGTACCGTGCAAGTCCCGTACCGTGCAAGTACTAGGGTGTGTGGCACGGGGTGATTCCACACCAGGCATACATCACTCGTCCCAGCACAAATCAGAACCTCGTACGCTCCCCCGGCCGCTAGGCGCAGGCCAAAAACCAGTCAGGAGAACATTGCGCAGTCCGACCAGAAACTGGGCTAGTGATACGTAAATGAATATGCAAACATGCAGAACAATGCTATACACGCATCTAGTAGTTAGTATTACTCTACTGTTAATTCATGAGTGCTACGAGATGCTACTTCATGCAGAGAACAAAATAAAATAATGCCAGCCAAATCGACCGGTGTGAAGTGTTAGTAATGATGTGTTATTAAGCACAAGTGAAAATTCTACTCTACTTGTTGAGGGTGGGAGTTTCATATAATTGATTTATCGCAACTATTATGATCCCTTATTGTACGTGGGAAAAATGACATTTTAAATCTATCAGTTCTGCAGTCTATTTCCTTTATCTTATTCCTGTGATCGCTTCTACCGTAGTACGTTGGCTCTAGCAGTATATGTTGAACGTCCGACAAAATGTGTCTGCTCCGAATTTGCGCAAAAGATTTAATCTGTATTTCTCCCTTCGATCAGTTAGAGATTCCCACCCTAATTCCTTCAACAATTCGGTAACACTGCTAAGTTTATCGTAACATTTTTTCACAAATATTGCTGCTCTCCGCTGTATTTGATCTATTTCAGATATTAGTCCCAATTTGCGACTAACATGTCCGCAGATTTCCCGGACGTGTTTCCCCCGAGACAGGTCCTAGGTAAGGGTCACACCTTAAGTATTTAACTGACTTATTTGATAAGCCTGTTTGATTAATTGTGTACGTTTCGTTGACGGAGTTATTCTTTTTCCAAAAATTCATAACAACGCACTTTTTAAAATTCAATTCTATCTGCCAAGTATTGCACCATTCATTTATAGTATCTAGGTCTTTTTGTAACGAAATCTTGTCCGAATTTTTGCCTAGATCCCTGTACAAAACTGCGTCACCTGCGAAGATACGAATTTTGCTCGTAACAAAGGTATTGATGTCATTAATATACAAAAGGAACAATAAGGGACCGATGACACTTCCCTGGGGTACACCTGATGTAACTTTCACTATATCTGAACTAACACTATCTCGAGCTACCCTCTGTTCGCGGTCGGTTAAGAATTCTCTTATCCAACATATTACGTCGTGGTGTATTCCGTAAGCTTCCAACTTACGAGTAACTTCGAATGAGGGACCTTATCGAAAGCTTTTTTGAAATCTATAAATATTGCGTCTACTTGAACAAGCTTTTCTCCCGAGGAAAGAATGTCGTGAAGGAAGAGGGCCAACTGGGTTTCGCAAGACCTGCCTTTCCGGAATCCGTGCTGATTTTGTGTTAGCAAGTTTTGCCTATCCAAGTACCCCATAATCGAACTGACAATTATATTTTCCAATATCTTGCACGATATAGACGTAAGGGAAATCGGTCTATAGTTACTGGGCTCTTCCTTATCACCGCTTTTAAATATTGGTGTAACGTTCGCGATTTTCCAATCGTAAGGAACACGGTGTTGTGTTAGAGATTTTTAAAATATTATTTTCAGGTACGGTGCTAATTCTTAATAAACTCGGGCGGGAATTTTATCGGGATCGGGTGATTTTTTGGAATTAATGGATTTCAGATGACTTTCTGTTCCACGACTAGTGATATAAATAGACTGCATTGGGTGCTTATATAGCCTAGGCATTGTAGAGGTGTCATTTGGAGATCATGATGTATATACGCTTTGAAAAAAGGTGTTGAGGATATTTACTTTATCTAATTTGTCGTTTGCTCTTTCTCCTAGATTGTTCTTTAGTGACGTTACTGTTGATTTGCAGCATTGAACCTCCCTCACGTACGAACAAAATGCCTTTGGGTTATCCTCTAAATATTCGCCCAATATTTTATTTTTGAATTCCGTCAATGCTTTTTGTAAGGTCGCCTTAGCTGTTGTTTTCGCTTTCTTGTATTTTTCGCATACATTCTTATTCTCCTCTTCGGGGAGACCCTGACATGCGTTCTTCATTTTTGCGTGCCAGATTCGTTGTCGCTTGAGAGATTTCCGGACGTCTGCATTATACCACCTAGGTTCAGTATTGACCTTTTTAAGTTTACTTGGTATTGCGCTAGTTATGGCTAGTCGTGTGATGCTACGAAAAGTATTCCATGTATAGTCAGTACAACGGTTTTCACTAATATCATTAAATTTTATACGAGGTCAATAGTTCTTGTTTTAAACCTTCGAAATCCGCCTAGTAAAATAAATGTACCCTCATCTTTATGGGTGCCTTTTTGTCAGTACTAATATGGAGTCTAGCTTTTACTGCTATGTGATCACTAATTCCGTTCACTGTTACTACATTAAGGACGCTTTCAGGTATGTTGGTCGCCAAAAGATCAAGGACGTTGTTTCCTCTGGTCGGTGTTGTGACTAATTGATGTAAGGAATTAGAAGTGAATGTGTGGAGTGTCGCACAACTCTTTATCTTTGCCGCCATTTTTGAAACTATATGTCTTCCAGTCAATGGAGGGAACGTTGAAATCACCACCGATAATTATGTTATTTTCGTTATTTTGACGTGTGAGACGTTTCACCTGACTATCCAATTCTAGAACTGAATTTAAGTCTGCATCGGGTGGTTTATAATATGAGCAAATAAAAATTATTTTTTTGAGCATTTAATGGAACACCACACACTTTCTATTTCATTATCTGGAAATATTTCGGCTCTACTTACGAACTCATCTTTCACTGCGATAAATACTCCTCCTCCTGTTCTCGCTGTTCGGTCTTTTATGTATATTGCATATAATTTTGGGAAGATCTCGGTATCCGCAATTTCATTCGATAACCAACTTTCTATTCATATTATTACATCAGCGTCCGTGCTCCCAATAAGATGGTGAAAATCAGCGACTTTGTTTTTTATACTACGGCAATTAAGAACCACAATGGAAATGGAATCCCTGGGATACGACTTTCAAGTCCTGTATATCGAGTATTTTATATCGTTAATGGCACTTGTTTTTGATGTACCTGAGCCGCGGTTTCTATTTCTTTCGGATATTAAGTCATTCTGAATTTGAAAAAAGCTCTCATTCCTACCAATATTTACGGTGACCCCTTTACTTAATAACCCACCACATGATCTACTCCCTGCCCTACTCTCTACCCTAAAATAGGCCTTGTGTACTCTTATATACTACCAGCTACACACTTAGCTGCCTCGGCCGTGTAATGGACACCAGACAGGTTCAGAGGGTTCCGACCCGATCGGATTGCCGGCCGAAGGTCAACGAAGGAGGTTCCGATGTCCGTACAGAAACGGCGCAGCCTCAGGTTTATGCCTTCCACTCGGCTCCAAACCAGGGGTCCACAATCGATCCTCGGGATCAGACTACTAATAGCGAGCGTCATGTCGACCCCCACTTCACCACTTACCCGCTTCACCTTGAAATCCAATTCCCGGAAGGAACGCAGGATCTCCTCGGATCTACGCTTTACTTGCATACTAATATTTTGCTTCCGCACTGTTTAATGCTCATATCACACCTTGTGTGACTACAATTTCCACAATATTAATTATGAGTAAATAGTCGTAGTTACACTAACTCTAGGGTATAGTGTAATGCATGTTGGTGATTACTCACCCCCTGCCACACACCCCTGTGGTGGCTTGCAGGGCATTTTGTAGATGTAGATGTCCCGAACCGCCGCACCAATAGCCTGCGTCACCTGCGGAACACGGTCACTCGGAATGCACCATGACGTTACACGATGACTCTCACCCTCATGGCCTGCCCTTTCCCGCAAAGGGGCCATCACACGGCGGACGTTGCTACTTCCCGTCACTAAAATCCCTCCCTTCCCACTCTGAGGGCTCTTCCTAGGTGCCGGTCTCGGGGTGGCAGTAGGCACCTCGGGAGTTTCCATCCGACAACAACTGGTATCTGTTCGAAACTGGAATGGGATTTGCCACAGCATCTCCCGATCCATGTTTCAGAGTGACCTTACCACCGCACCGCCGAGACACGACCTTCCAAACGTCCGGTTTACGTAATGGCACTGCCCCTTCATCGGAAAATGGACCTCCAGGCAAACTCCTGATCGTCCATCCGCTGTTTGCAATCGGGCGAACCCGTGCAGCCCGTAGGGCACGGCGAACTTTCGAGGAGCTACCCAAATTCCCATCCACCTTAGGGACGCGCACCACTCTTTCAAACTTTGACTGGAGTTCCCGCAGGATTCTCTCCAACTTAGCGATGCGGGCTCTGAGAGCCGCACACTCACCGTCGTTTTTGATCATCGCAACGGAAGACCTATTCAAAGCCATCCTAACACTATCGAAATCAATTCCCCAAGAAAAAAGCTAAGCTACAGCCACGTACCTAAACACTGTTGAAATAAACGCTCTTGAACTAAACTGTTTTGTAGGTGTAGATCTAAACTCGGTTGAAATACACTAGTCCTGTGCTTGGCAGAATAGACTGACGGAGAGAGAGAGCTGTGTTTAACGGTAACGAAAGTGTGATAAATTTAACAAATTCTAAAGTTAACAATCCTAACTATCACTTACTGCTGTGTACTAGTTGATAAGATTAAAATTTAAACAAGACAAGGAGTTAACAACACTACTACAAAATAGGTAGAACACTGATTCGACTAACTCACACTAGGCAAATAGATAGACACAACAACAAGATAAATGAAGACACTCTCTAACTCACGAGAAATGTAAGTAAATCAAGTGAGGCTACTTATCACTAATAAACTAGGAACTACGGTGATGAACAGGCACAATGCAGGTAGAAAAGGGTCTCTGCCTCGCTGAGTAAAACAAAAAACTGGTTCCAGGGAGAGGTCTGCTAGGTACGTCCGTTCACTCCGAGAGACAGGAGAAGAATGAATGAATTTGAATTGAGAAGAATGAATGAATGAAATTCAATCAGTCTAGTATTATCACAGTTACTCTAGTCACTCAATTTGTGAAGAAGTAAATAGATTTCAAGCGTGTCCTTCATCAGTTTCTATAGTCTTACATTTATGTTCCTCCTCTTCGCTCATGCGAGGAAATTTATAATGCAGATCACCGTCTTGCAGTTTTATTTCCGCTCACGCAAGTGTGGGAGTGAGTTTATGCATTCGCCACCGAGTATGGCCCATGGAATTTAAATATGCCCATCCCCTTCTCAGCCGCTAATTTTTTTCATAGCCAACTTCAGTTGCGTCTTGGCTGGGAATTGTGGTGAAAAGCTGGGCTTACGATTAACATACCCTATGGCCGGGGAGGTAAGGTTTGATGTGTTAGCGAAATTGGCTCATAACCATATTATGGGCCCAAAGAGATAAACTTCAATTCGCATTATTCGAATCTTTTAAGTTTTATATGTATGCCCAAATCCTATGCATGACGTAGTAAATCCCAAAAAAATCGCAATCTCGTTTCCCTTGGCTGAAATAAGCTACGATAACAAATGTATTCATTTAATTTATTCCATAAGTACTTATCCCTCCGACCGAATGAAGTGAGATATCTCCACTTTTACTGTCACTCTCCATATTCAATCAGCATGACCTTGATCATTCTCCAGATGAAGGCAGGACTACACCTCGTGAAGCCGAAGGTCGCTGTACATCTACATTATACTTGAGGTGGCTTGCAGGGTATTTTGTAGATGTATACACTACAAGCCACCTTAAAGGTTTGTGGCCGGGGGTGAGTTATAACCAAAGTGTGATATTCACCGTTTTCCTATTTAATATAATCAACCTATTTACGATAACCGTGCTTGCCTAGTTTTGAGCCTCATGACCCGCAAAACTCAGAAATTAATGTGAAGGACGGCTGTTTATTGCCGTGCGCTCTCTGATGCATTGTAAAAAACTAGCGCCTTTAAATGTTTGTTCCAGCGTTGAATTTCACTATAGATGTTTTATTTACGGACTTAATGGTTTAGGGTTGCTTTGAAAAATTTATTTTGGTGGAAAATGTGCTATATTTCCGTCGTGTCGGGAATATAGAGGTCCTCATAATTGATAAGGCATTATTCCCGTAATAATTACAGTCGTTATATTCTCTCTCCCCTTCGGAGCATCATTCATTGATCCTCTGCCGTACCTAGGTGAAATATTGCCAACCAGTATGTTAAATTATGTATATGCTTTTTACCAAAAGTGACACTTCTATGACAAATGGATGAGTACACCAACGGCAACCCTATATATGATCTACAATTTAATTTTAATGACTCTTCTTGAAGCTAGTGAGTATGTTAACTGTATTGGTTTAATGTTATATTAACTAAAATGTAATCAGCCCACCCGCTCAAGAATGACTTACAACCTTGCATTCAACCCGAGCGTGTAATGAATATAGTAAAATCGTAATTATTAGTGGTACATAATAATAATGTAAAAAAATAATGGTATCATAAGTGTTTTCAATTTAGTAAGGATATCAAATTAATAACAAAGCTTTATTGGCAATGTCAGTTTTAAGACTACTACGTAAGGTTTTACGGATAATTTTCCGTAGGCTACATATCTCGATTTAGTCTTACCTTTATCGGCTAACTGTTTATGTTAACAAGCAAAAGCCAAGGCTCGGAGAATAACCATGTTCTCCGGGTTAGAATTTTATTTTTAGTAAGACGGGTGGTATTCGAAGAAAGCATAAAACAGCAATAATAAACACATACATCTACATCTACAAAATACCCTGCAAGCCGCCTCAGGGGTGTGTGGCAGGGGGTGAGTAGTCACCAACTACACAGCACAACACTATACCCTAAGGTATCTACATCTACGATGTACCGTGCAAGCCACCACTAGGGTGTGTGGCACGGGGTGATTCCACACCAGGCATGCAGCACTCGTCCCAGAACAAATCAGAACCTCGCACGCTCCCCCTGGCGCTAGGCGCAGGCCAAAAGCAGTCAGGAGAACAGTGCGCAGGTATGGTGTTATGCATGTATATACGTATAACGTATGTACATGTATAATGTAAACCAAGGTATTCATTAAATGCTATCGGTGTGGGGTATTAGATTTTTTAGTTGCGGCTGGTTGTCATAGAAAATATAAACCAACGACAGTGTAAACTGATGAGCAGGTCTACCTGTTGGAAAGGATGCAGATATGAAGGTTGGTTTTGAGAACGAGGACCAGCAGCCCGTGTACCTTCCGGCTTCGTCAGCAGTCCGATGAATCATTGGGGAAGATGCCACATGTGCTGTAGGAAGCGAATGGGGTTTGCGTGAGTCAGCCTCACTCTCCAGCGAATGCCTGAAGGTTGCAATGACGTGTTCGAGCTATCTCAGCAAACTCAACCTTATCGCTAGTAAGGGTGTGTCAAGCAAAACTGTTCATTGTTTCTTAACGATTGTTTACACTACTTTCTTTTGCGATGACAAAGGGGTTCAGGAAGGGTTGTTCAGCAGAATAAAAACACTTGTCTCTTGACGTCATTTCTCTCGTCCTTGGAATAGCTGCCTCTGTATTCCAAAGCACTTGTGGTACAACCATTCACAGACATTGTATTTACGTGTTTTCGATGAAATTCATTGGTTTAGTTCTAATTCTTAATGTTTTCGCCTCGCGGCTGTACTTATCTGCATTAACGCGGTATCTTGCAAGCTACCTCAAAGGTGTGTGGCAGATCGTGGTTCCATACGTTAACCGTCAAGTATATTTTGTCATGTCGTTATTTGCTATTTTACTAAATATACTTCTGTGCTAAATTACGTAGCGTAAGTGTAAGGGACTTCACGTGCAAAACGGCTTCTAACCGTCATTGTACTCGTGCGGGATAAACACTGTGCTCGCACATCACGGTGACCATTTTTTAGAGTTCAGTCATGTGACATGCAGAAATTATTACAAAAATCAGACACAAAAAAATTAACTAGTATCTCATGCACACAGAAAACTGAAAAAATAAAAATGAGGATAAAACACAGATAACAATCGTTACCATTCGAAGTTTTGGAAATATTTATCGTATTACTCAAAGTAAGACAAATTAAATTGAAGTAGTTTATAGTTTCAAGAGAGGAGGAATAGTGGAGATGGTACAGATTTCGACTAAAGTTATTTTAAACGGAAGAAAAGTAGGGTCTAGCTCAACAAAACGAATGCCCAACATTATCTCCCGGATGCGGAACATAGAAAATAAGCGAAAGGGTAAAAAAGGATAAAACAACAGGAAAGACGTCCTTCAGAAAATCATTAGCAAGTTTCAAAAGTAAAATATTATGAGAATATTTTTAGTACAACCCTGAGGCATTTTGTTCTTACGTTATGGGGGTTTAACTTTAAGTCTCGACGGTGACATCAAAAAAGGTAGAGGGGAAAGAGCAACTAGGTGTTTAGAAACGGTAAATCTTCTGAACTCCTTTTTTCAAAGCGTCTGAATAAAATGCTCCCAAGGTACAACCGCTACCCTAAATACGTTATAGTGACCACCAATACCGGATAAAACATAGAGAGCCACCTGAATGCCATTAGCTCCTAGGAATCGCAAATTTGCGATCAAATTTCCGTTCGAGTTTATAAAGAACTGACATCAGAAATAGCAACTTACTTGAAGATAATATCTGAAAAACCTTAAGCAGTACACCGTGTTCCTAACAACCGCAGAACACGCCGTTACGCCTTAATAAAAAGCGGCAGTAAGAAAGAACTTAGTAACTGCATACCTGTTTCCCTCACTTCCACCTCGCATAAGACCTTGGAGAGCGTAAATGAGAGTAAGAATTGTTTTGAAAATATCTATCACAGCAATTATGGTCCCATATTCTTCGTGGAAAAAAATAACGTTTTAAATCTCTTATTGTCAGTTCTGCTGTCTATTTCCTTGAGCTGGTACTTGTGATCGTTTTCACCGTTGTTGTTATAGTTTGTAAAATATTCTGAACGTCTTCAGAGAAATAGTCCACTTCGAACGAATTTAAATATTTAACACACATTTATTCCTTCAATCATTGAGAAATTTCCTCTCTAATGTATCCAAAGGTTTCGCCTTTCTGCCGAGTTGATCTTATCTACATCTACAAAATACCCTGCGAGCCACCACAGGGGTGTGTGGCAGGGGGTGAGTATTCACCAACATGCATTACACTATACCCTAAATTTAGTGTAACTACGACTAATTATGCATTAGCATAAATTGCTAATGCTTGTCACGAGGCGAAGCCTCGCAAGCATGCACTACTACACTACAGATATTATCACAATGGAGAGGGAATTAGCAGCAATCGTAGCAGATTTTCACGAATTTAGCTGCTCTTTGCTGTACTTAGTTTATTTCTGAAATCGAAGGTAATTCATAATACTGCTAAAAGCTGGCGGTACATTCTAAATAAAGTGATTACGCAACAAGCATGTTACGCAAATAGATAACGAGCATAATCTAAAGCATTAAGGTGGGACTCATTGGGCAGTTTTTGTTCTGAGAGGCTACTTCTGAAGAGAGATGCAGGTTTTCCTTTTTAAGGATACTGAACAGCACCCAACTCATGCTCAATATTATTATGATTCAAGTAATGACACTTCACCCGGTTGATTTCGTCATCAATAGAGCTATCGCGAGAGGATAGAATCATCGCTCTATGAAGGGCGGCTTTGGGTAACTGATCTCTAGTGTAGAAGAGTTAAGTCCCCACATCTTATTCCAAAAAGATTAGCTTTAAATTACGCACTGTCAACCGAGAATCTCAAAAGTATTAATGATGTGCATTACTGTCCTACTTCCATTCATTTTCCCACGTAAATCTTTTCATTTCTTTTTCACCCTGTGGGAGCACACTACTTGATCCTTCTGGCACACTATCGGTCTCTTTAAGTCCGTGTCTTTTTGGCAGCCCCTACCCCCCTCTTTTTTTCCAAAAACCTTATCTCTGTGGAAAACTGAAGTCATCCAAAACAGTATAGAACTATCGCGCCGACTGAACTTAAAGCACGTATCTTATTATATTTCGTTGCAACAGAAGCAACAAGGATCTTTGTTCAGTCCTAAGTGTTTTTCATCGGAAAACCACTGAATTTAGAACTTAGCAGAGCATATAAAAGTTTTGGAGCCGAAGGGTTGTTCTTGAGGAGACGAAACCCTGTATTTTTGTTTATTTTATTGTATTATTACATTTATACGAATTGATGTTTATATTGCCTTGATTCGCGTAAGTAGTGCTTCGTTTCGTTGTTTTTCTAAAATGAATGTAAATAAGATGTAACTAGAAGCCTCGATGATGAAATCTTGGTTTGTTCACGTCATGTGGCGTATTTCCTTATTGCAAGTGTTTAGAATTTTTCTTAGCACTTGCGAAAAGCAGGCTTGGTATTATGACAATGATTCCTGATCATATGTATTTGAATTTCCTTTCTTCGCCTTTGTTCAAAGGTTTCCGAATCAGTTGCAAAAGCGACGTTTCTTCCTTATGAGCATTTGAATTTCACTCGTTAGAGATCAGAGTCCTATCGTAACAGATAGGGGTGAATTCATAAAATGTACCTGTTAAAAAGATGGTCACGACGCGATTGAGCTGGATAACAATCGGGTATTTGGTTTTCCAGCCTTAGGAGGAGACATTCCCTCAATGTTACCATAATTCTCTTCCTGCGCCGTGTGCGGTTTCTTACACCCAACGGAATGATAATGAATGGAAGGAGGTCATTCGCGGATATATTTTCGACCCAAAAGCCGTCAAATGGACTCTCAACTTCCATGAACGCTATTTCTCGAATGTGGGTACCGAGTGTTGACTTCAGTGGCGTTAAAATGGAGTGCTAAATTAAATTGATATCATTTTGCGCGCCTTTCGTGTGTTGATTGGGGATGATTAATCGTAAAATATATTCCGGTAGTAGAGAGTAAGACTTGACTGTTCTAGTATTGAATAATAAGAATACAATTCTTATACTTGTTACGCTTTTTAGATGCATATATATGTATGTAATGCAATCATTACAAATTTATATAATCGTAGAACTTTGACAGAGCGATGCTCAAACGTATTGATTGCCGAAATTGGGTGCTATTTTTAAATTTCTGTTTTGATTATTTCTGCTTCAGTCATTTATTTATTTGGGAATAACAGGAAGTTATGTGTAGGAATAACGATACCCTGCAAGTGGCGATACAAATCGAGACATCGCTTTACTCGTTATTTCTATTGAAGCGAACTTCCATGTGTAAAACCGCCTTTAAACGACGTGGCGGAAGGACCTCAAAACTGTTCCGCGACCCTCCTCGAGCAGTGCAGTCCTGCCGTACCGCCCAACCTCCTTCCCCCGGGAGTCGGGCCGTCGTTAACCGTTATGCTGCTCTCCTCCCCTCTTCCGCTCAAACTGGCGGGTTTTATGTGCCTCCACTCGACCGGGGCGGGCAGCCTTTGGACGGGCCGGCGACGTGGCCTCCATCTCCCGGCCGATTCCGGGGCACGCAGTCCCGTGAACGCCTTGGGCGCACTGTCCACGCAACCCGCAGCTCATATTGTTGTGCGGGCTGCCTACATTCACGGCGTCTCCCGTCGCATTTCTCGTTATCCCCTAATTTTTGGATCCTTGTCATCGGTCAATTTGTTCTCTCGGTAATGAGTCTTGATGAGGACGGTTGTCGGAAGGTACCACTGCGTTTTCGTTCGAATCAGAATGCAAATAGCTGGGATTGAGCCTGTGAAAGCCGGGGTAATTAGCAAGCGTTGATTAGCACGTTTTCCGCCCTGTATTTAGCTACAAAGACGCTTCCTTGGGCATGAGCGTCTATATGTGCTAACTGTTGGCTTCGTTTGAACATCTTTTACGTATTGGAATACATTTCCTGAGCGTAGGTACTTCTCCTACTCAGGTCATTTCACTTAAGGGATATGGGAGTTACGGACGAGCCCTCTTTTGCACTTCAAGCTTAATACCCTATGTATATTTTCAGCAAATACCTCAGTGTGAGCAAGTAAGCCTAATGTAATAAATCTCAAAAAATCCTATAAATACATGATTAACGCAATACTTTCCGGCTTTACTTGTGGAACCACTGCATAATGAACAGATACATATCTTTGTAAGCTCCACAAATATTTTTATTGATACCATATCAATAAAAATATTTGTAGAGCTTACATAATTATTTTACCTGTTCATTATACGAGGAAATTCATGCGTGTCTAGTTTTCAGATAGTGTCTCAAGGATAGTTCAACCTAGCAAGAACGCCGTACAGTTTAGTCAGTCAGTACCCCACTACTACTTTAACCTGAAAAATTCACTTGAGTTTTATCATTTCAATTAATAATTATATTCTATTTACCATACAGTTATCGAATGTTTGTTTTTGAACGTAGACTGCGTACCAAGGGATATTATAAAACTGCGGCGAAAGGGAATGAGGTTGAACGATGTGAAATCTCTGCCGATTTAGTGGTTGGAATCATATTGCATAAATAATTTCTTATACTTATGTCTCGTTTATACAAGTGCCTCTAATAACGTTGTCATGTTTACCCGCTGACCATTAAACTTTTGAACATGCTTGTTTCTGTGTCTAATAAAAGGATCCAGAACTAAAAAACCTTTCGTGATATTTGTGGTTATTCCCAAAGTAAAAGTTGACATTAAGTTCTCCAATATCGACGTGTAGACAACATAGGTAATCGGGTGAGTGTTCAAGTGATAATAATGAAGAATGTCGAGTAATTTGAGGTTTTTATTTGGAGGGATTTCTTATGGCTTCATCATATTAGGTAAGTGTTACATGTAGAAAATGAATGGTAGAACCGATCCCCGTCTATTATTTCCTCTACCGCGGTGAGTCCTATCAACATTTCTACATCAACGTTTTTTTCTTAAGACTTGTTGCTTTAGGAACTTAAGCTTTGATAATAATTAAATGAATAACAAGAAATGTCGTAACAAATAATCAATTTTCATTGCATGATGTAGTTTGTTTTGTTATTTGTGCGGAGAAATGCATTTCCGAATCTAGTTATGTCATCTCAAGGCTTGCAACATCCGCCACTGGCTGGCTGGCTACCAGTTTCTTTCGTGAATCATGATATTTAGAGAGGCTTCCATTCAAAGTGTTGAAGTTAGCGCAGACCGTATCATATTAGCGCTCACGAACGACGATTAAGAGAATGGTGTGTGCAGGTCGAAACGTTAACTAACCTGCCAGTAGGAAGCTTCAAGTATGTTTTAATTATTCATGGACGAATGTTTTGTGTATAGTTAACGAAGCCTTTTAACCCGCGCGCTTTAAAACGTAAGCTTTTTACCATATTAAATATTTTACCTATCCACATTTGATGCCTTTCACAAAATCTACGCAAAAACAATCGCAGATGCTATTTTCAAACTATTTTCTTCTCATGCGCTCTCCAGTGCGCATCAACGCCATTCGCGGGGTGCAATCACGGTTTTCCATAGCACTTGCACTATCGTTAATTCTCAATTGCGCTCGTGAGAGCGTAAACGTAATCGTCATTCTTCTAATTTAGTCGGGTGCTTTAAATCACTTGTATTAATCGATGGACTGCGTTATTAGGACGGCAACTGTGAACATGGCCGTTCTAGTGCGGTTTGCGTTTTGGATAACGATAACGACAAAGTGGAAGAAGGAACTGTAACCTGCTGTGGATTGCGCTGCCTATTGCTTAGGGTCTGAAACGAATGGGAAGTTAGTGCGCTTTTATTTTGTGAAGTGAACAACGCACTAGAGGGGATTTGAAACCACGTTAATGCAGTTTTACTAAGTAACTAAATTTGACTTTCCCTATCCCGAGAGGGAATGGCTCGTTTGTATGTACTATGTACTTTTCTCTTTCTGTTTTTGAGCTATTCGGAACCGAAACGCTTGGGTTTCGCATCGGGTTAGATTATTAACGACCAACATTTAAACGGCTGGGTCAGTCATCGTCATCAGCGGTGAAAGCCTACAATCTTTTATATGTATTTGTTGTACTACTTTATCGCATTCAGCAAAATCATTGCGGTATGGGTACCTTGTATTTGTGGAGCGGATTTTGGCGCACCGTCCTGGCCCGTTGAACGCGCCCTTAGCGGTAAAGAATACGATTGATAGGCTGGCTGGCTGTCGATGCGTCCTCACTCGTCACACCAGGCACCGTCGCGTCGGCTCCTCCCCAGCCACCCCCTCCCCTTTCCCTCCCCCGGCGGGCGGTCCCCTCCGAAGTCCGGCGGGGTTAGCCTTCGCACGATCCCACCCAGCGTCCTCGCACTTCCCTTCACCGCATCCCTCCCTCTTTATCCCTTCCCCGCCACCCCTTGTCGTCCTTTTCCCTCCTACGCCCCTGCCAGTGTTCCCCGCCCACCAACTCCCCGCGATGGGCGTGGTCTTGCGTGTCTCTCTCTCTCTCTCTCTCTCTCTCGACTCATCTTAACCTGTTGCGCGCATGCGTCTATCTCATGTCTCCAGCTCTCCTCTCGATATCGCTCTCCGTGTCTCTTCTCGAGCGCCGTGGCTCGCCGGCTTTCTCCCTATCTCCGGGGCGGGGAGTGGGAAGTGGTATTATTTTTCGTTCCTCCGCGCCTGCGAAAACTTATCTATTATCGCCGCGATGAATTAATTCCTACCTACCCTCGGCCCGCGCTAAATGAGAAGCTGCATGCAAAAGAAATGTGCGAAGTTTGCTGTGAACAGATCATTCCAGGCCATGTTTGTGGTTTGTTTAAATTGCGAATTTAAAACTTTCGTGCGCATCTCCCTAGCGGGCGACGCCGCTCAAGTTAAATCGTGGCTGGTCCCTGAGTTCAGTGTTAATAAGCGGGAAATTATACTCCCTTCAATGTTTTCATCACCTTTTTAGCGCCCTCTGTGAAGCCGGGGCCGATTTGCTGCTTAACCGAGCCCATGCGAATAATTTTTTAAATTGTGCCTTCATCTTTGATGTATTTCCTCAGCAGGCGATTCCCCTAAATCTACTGATACAGCTAATCCAGAGGATATATTTTAGTCGATCTTTCGTTTTCATTGTGATCTTCCTAAAGCCGGGGATGATTTGCTGTCAAGAGATACGCTCGAGGCAGGCGCTCTCGTAGGCTATCTTGGGTGGTTTTTCTGAAGCAACTTACCCTATTTTGTTCATAAAATCACTCGAATTTTTTGCTAATTTTTCTGTCCGTTTGGTAGTCATTGCTTGAGAAATTCCGCCAACCGTGACATTTTTGTGATCCATAGTGCGTTTAAAAAATCTAGTTACAGCTGGGAAACCATATCTAGGATATTCCTCTGTTGTTGTCGTGTGATGAGTTATGAAGTGTTAGTTAATTGGTTAAATGAGAGTTAAAAGTTGTTTGGAATATTGCAATTCTGTGTTTTTTCGACTGTAGATAAATTCCACAAAGTGAAGGCCGAAGTTGTTTTCTGTGAAAAGAGAGTGCTCTTGGAGATTTTTACCCTCCACATTTTTGTTAGATAACGAAATCCTTTGAGGCTAGGTAGTATCTCTGGAAACACACAACCCCAAAGCAGTTTTCAGATTCGGGCCTTGGTTTGTGGGTAGGATCGCATTACTTACGTTTCTTGTGGGTAGAAGTATTTTAATTTCAGGTAAGACATTTGTTTCTTAGATAATGTCGTCAGCTATTGCGATAATGCATTGAGGAATGTGTCCACGCATCGAGGTCATGGACAGAAAGTGAGCTCAGTCGCTTGGAGCTAACCTTTCTAAGGACGTCGGAATGCACTATTCTTTTCAAGATTTTCTCCATAGGGTATTTTAATATTCTCAACTTGATGTTTATTCGTTGCTGTTAGTAATTTCATTTGTTAATCAACGTTCATATGGAAATCTTCGCTATCAACTCATATTCGGTGGGCAGAATTGGGCGCCTTGGTAGTATTTACTAATTGTGTGAGGTAATTCAGGAAATTATATCAGTAAACTTTTCTGTGATCTCTAGGGTATTTCAATCTGGCAGGATTTTAAAGGAAATTAGATTCATTTGTGGATACATTTTGTGTCAGGTTCAGTTTTTAATTGCAAGTTGTTCTCTTCTCTTCCGATGTCCTGTGTGTGCGAGTTAATTGTTCTGCATGAGTTATGAGGTACATAAGTTTGGTTGATTTTGTCTTATGAATTTGTTCAATTCTGTTACACTGCAATATAGAAAATGAAAGCTTCGTCTTTTTTAGTTTGCTAATTAGTTATGATTAATTCGTTGTTCTCTTAGGATAAGGTGTTCTCTCAGCTTTACTCATATTGTAGATAATGGTGAAAATTGACTGGATCGTATTGATCCCTACGTAAATTGATTCCTTTGCTCCAGGTTGAATGAATTATATCCTAATCCCCGCTTGGGATTGAGATTATCGTCGTGAGCCCGTGAAAGTCGTGTGGGAAGGGAGCCTGGACACCTGTCCTTATTTCTTTGTTAGTGAATGCAGATGCTTAACGTCCTTGTAATTATTTTCCACATGACCTTTTATAGTGCTTACTATGTTTTTTTTGTGGATTCCAACAGTGCGAGAAGACAAAAGCATTTAAATCATCCTCCTTTGTTTATATTTTACTCTATGAAATAATGGATAGCGGTACTAATTTTTCCCATTCCTAATTCGTAACTTCATCACGACCAACGTCATGGTGACTGAAACTATGGATGGAATATTGTAATATTCAACTTTCATTTTACGAACACAGGCGAGGATCTGCTCAGTCAAAGGCTGATATTATGCCACGCCCTTCCCACGCTCCTATAGTGGCTCGCAAGGTCGAACGTGACAGTAAATGTTTTATTTGTGCGTGAGGAGAAACACTTTAACGATTTCCATTCGGTGCTTTGATTGCGAGGACATCAATTTCTTGATTTGGAATGCATTGTAAGTCTCGGTGAGTTATCCGTGTGGCCTACCATTCCCCATACCGCGTTTAGACGCACATTACGGAGTTAGGCGCGAGAATTGGCGGCGCGAATGCTTCAGTCCCACCCCTCCGAGAGAGGACTCCCTCCATGCCGACGCTAGGGCGATCCAGCCATCGTTTTCCCTTTACCCTCTCCCCTCCACCCCCCTCCCTGTCCGCCTCCCGCCACTCAGGCTCGCTTCTAGATATAGTTTTCCCGACGGGACTCCCCGAGTGGGGTGCAGGCTATTTTGGAGACATTCCCCCTCGACTCCCTCCCCTGCTCGCCCGCCCTTTCCTCCTTCCCCCCTTATCGTCATCCTCCCTCTCCCCTGAACTTGGGGACAATGTGCGTGAGACGCACTTTCAACCCCTTCGCCGTCACATACCCGAATTTTCCCGCCTACGATAAAGGGTGCCGGAGAGTCTTCTGTTCGATTCCCGGAGGGTCCGTAAATTTTGTCGCGTCAGATTGGGGAGAGTCGGATCTCCAGTGCTGGGCGCGGTTGGTAAAGATGCCCTAGACTTCGGTTCTTGGGGCTTGAGTTTTCCTTGGTGAGTCGTTAATTCTAGTGGACCAGCTCATCTCCCTGGGTTCTTGTAGCATAGTTGTCGGACGATTTTTCTCTCAAGCAATAACACTGGAGTCTGCTGTGACTTTCCTAAGTAAATAGTGGACTTGGAGGATCATACAAGGGGAAATGTTTCGTTCTCTCTCGTAAAAATATAGTGTGGTTTGCCTTTTGAAATGCCATCCCTTTCAGCAAATGCATGGTCACCTTTCCCTCTGTTCCTTAAGCATTGGATGAAGGTAACCTTTCGCGAGTGTAGCTCATAAGTGAAGTAGCTGAATATCAATTGGAAATCCAGAATAGTTTTTATCTTTTGAAGGTTATTGCAATCATCCATTTTTATGAAAAATCTTAATAAATAGTACAAAGTTGTCGTTAAAAGGATATCCATCACTTCCACTAAGTTAATCTTGGAACCATCAAATCTATGACAATAGAAGCAAAGGAAAAATACTCCTATGCATGTATTTCGGTCATCCAGGTGACCCACTGGGAGAAGATTTTAATCTCGGGCAGCACGTGTTCACGAGATTAAAATCTTCTGGATTTATGATCAACGTTTTGAAGTAAGGCAAAATTTTGACATGGGCAAGATACCCCAGTTCTATCCCAGCTGGTCTGTAGTTAGGGTGCAACTCGGGTGGAGCTTGATTCAATTCATTCCCAGTTACACCCCAGTTACAGAGGTTAGACCAGACCAGTTACACCCCAGTTCCATCCCAGTTACAGGGCAAAAAATTTCTACCTGGGCATATATGAGGCGTCCTCTCCGATCACCTCTACCTATGGCTGCTACAGCCATAGTGGATTCGTGCAGCAGCAATAGGGTGTTTAGCAATAGGCTATGGCTACCGTAGCCACATATATTTTTGGCTGAAATATTTCAATAGTCTATGATTGGGAGAGCAATACATCCGGTTGCGGCAACTATTCCTTTTTTTCCGTGTGGGGTGAAGGTGCGGCTTGACTTGCCTATACATTTGATAACCAAAGGATACATTGTCCTATTGGGACAAAAATAGTTGGAATTAAGGTCGCAAAAAAATTACCTGCAAAAATCATCCAAAACCTATTTAAAGTACGTTTTACGGTACGTAAAGTACGTCCCGTTTTACGGTACTTTTATAAACACGTCGGTGAATTTGAAAGGATTACGTGTAACGAAGTCGCTAGTGTACCTCTCGGCCTCATCTACTTGCACACATTCGGAAGTCCTGCACTATTTTGTTTCGATCTCCAGACGGTTTCGATCTTATCAATGTCTATTTGGCTCACACATGGGAGCAGATTTAGTCCTAGGTCTGTCCTCATTTACGCGTGGCAGTTAGCGAACTATTGCAATTGACTCTCTAATCTCTCATCGCCGGGGGGAATCGGTTTGGTGTGGTAGCTTGAGTACTGGCCTCCTATACCTAGAGGCTCCTATACCTCCTATACCTCCTATACTGGCCCTAGAGGTTTCCAATCTAGAGAGTGTTGCAGAGTTTGCAGTGGAATCCCGATTCCTAGATGGGTGCTCTGTTGAGAGCTCTTGTTGTGTAGTACTCCATCAGGTGGAAATTCGCTGATCACTTCAAAAATGACAAATAACCTGTGTTCACTACCCTGTTATGTTAGGATTAATAATTACAGATTTCATCCGTGCACGTTTTAGATTTCTTGTATACCGTTAAATTTCTTGCGCGTGTACAGAGATGCCTACCTATCTCTCTTTGGGACAGTTGTGTCGGAATATCGTTAACAGTGCGTTACAACAGCACTCTCATCGATAAGTAATGACTAAAGAGTCCATAAATTCAGTCCAACAGGCTTTTAGATGTAAATTTAATGTTTTCGAATCCTGCTCTTGGGCCTCTACTGCCGCCTCGTGTGTAAATATTTGTTTCATTTATTAAACTCTTTGAAATGAAAAATCTAAGTTGTGCTGCTGTTGCTTGAGTGTCAACAAAGCAGTTGTCTCTGTGGGAAGGCCACAGTTTGTGGAGTCGCGAAGTTTTATTTCCTTGATGATCATTATAAACTCTCAGAAATAAATCCCTTAAATATACGTTAACTATTATTTCCCATAGTAAGTTGCCAGCTCGATGTTGGGATAGGTTCGTATGAGTTAACACTTGCCCACGTCACCTGCCAAACAAACGACAAATTCTCGAATGAAGAGCGATATCCGTGGCAATTGTTGGAGAGGCCTTAACATAATAAATTTCACTTGAACTTACCTCAGTCCAGGCAGATATGCCCACGATAAATCAAATTCTATGGTCAAGACTTTTTCATTTACGTGAGTTTTTCCTCCGAAAAGAAAAGTTTTTTGGTCGGCCGAAACATCTGGTCATTAATTAGACCGTCTCATCAAAGTTAGGCGTTATTAAGGAAATCGACTTAGATGTCGGGGACAGATAATATTCACCACCGGATTGTTTATCACTCGAGCGTCCCTTGTGGGAGCCAATCACCCTAAGCCACACTTGCAGTTCCGACGTTTTACGAGCGTCGGTTCCGGATTTTTGGACGTGTTTACGCCAAGCTGATACACGGCGTGCGGCAGGAATCTTGAATGAGAAGGAACTGCCCGTTTTTTATGCACGCGGGCTCGAATCATCGTAGTATTCTCCCCCACGTAGGAAGCTCCCCAGTCCTTAATTCTTCGCTCACCTCCTTTCGCCCGTGACGTCACCACGCCATTGGCCTCCTTATCGTGCGCTAGGCTTGGCAGCGGCGGTCGGGGAGGTTGAATTATAATGCCCGGTTCACACTGCCAACGCACAAACCATGGCGGGCGCTAAACGCCTTGTGAATGCACATACTTACAGTCGTGACTTGTTGTTCTGAACACTGCTAACTTAAATATGCAAGCGCTGGCGTCGTGAGGGAAGGAAACCGGAAAAAGTGAAACACGATAATCAATTAAGGCGTTCAAAATGGAGAAGGGTGATACGATATTTTGATGAATAAGCGAATAGGAGCGTCATTTTCTTAAAATAATTTCCGAAATTGCAAAGCGTTTTAGGGATGCGGGATTTTTCTGTCGTTTGAAAATAGCTGCTTGCTTTTTACTTGTTCGTTGCAATTCCTATAGAGGGCAGCGCATAGGAAACGCATAGGTAGTTGCACGGAAGGTCCTTTTTAGTAAAAGAGTTCTTACCCTACGTACTAGCTCCACATGCGGAAGCAAAATTGTCTTCTCGTTTGATCCAGGGTTCCCAAGGTCGCAAGCCTTCATAGCCAACTAAAAATGCTCGATCTGTTATTGACATTAACTTTCTATATATCTGCGTCTCGCTATTTACACTTTCTCGTCCTCTCAAGTTAAATGCAGTTATGTTGTCAGCGTTACCTATCAGCTGCTGTCCTCTCCCGTCCGCACCTCATCCGACCTCTTCGACACACAAGCCTTCCCCTCATTGACGCCACGCTTCGTGAAAGCGACTGCCACCAAGTTTCGCGTCCACTGGCTCTACTACTCGCGTGTAGCGTCAGATAGTGTGAACGGGGCATGAGCGCGTAGGGGTGAGACGGAAGGAAGTGACACCTACCTACCTTCCGACCAACTACAACCCATAAGCGGGCTGGCGAGGGGCAGTGGAAAGTGGTGGAGTGAGGAGCTCGTTCTCTCCGCCTGCGGGGAGGCTAGCGTACCCGTTGAGTGGTGGTGGTGTGGGAAGGGCGTGCTGAAGGATGGGACCCGTGGAAGGGGAATGCTTAGAGCGGCCTCCTCCTACCTACTCCGCCTTCCTCTATACCTGACGCCCCGTTAACGCCATTAGCGGGGAGTGTGGGGCGGTCTTGCGCCTCCGGGCTCTGCCGCTCACGAAAGCACTCAAACGTTCATGCATGGTCGGAAATAAAGAACTGCATTGGTACCTTCGCCTCGCTGGTCCTTCAGTTGACTGAAATCTTAATCGCGTGTCAATTAAAAAAAGAATGCCTGATCGAGGAAGCCAGCTGGTTGAAGTTAGGGTCGGTAGAGATAGATTGATGTATTTATTTGTTCTTGGACATTATGTCCCTTGGAACATTTACAGATTACAATTGATAATAATTCACAGTTTCATTTATGAAATTAATTTTACAATTGAGTTGTTGTTTAAACATCGACTGAACAATTTGCACAAGGTGTCAATAGTTAAACAATAATTTATACAAAATAACCAATTTAACAACAATAATATTTTAACAAAAACTTAGTAACAAAAAAACCATCAGCTGTAAATTGCATGAGCATTACATTTTACATTGCATTAATTATTTTATTTACATTGCATAAGGTAGGAATGTAACCGCTTCTGAAACATAAACGTTTACAGTAGACCTTATTCTATCAGGTAAGGAATTCCACAGCCTACAAGATGTTGCTTGAAAAGATCTACCAAACCATTGGTGCGGAATTTTGGGATTAATAATACCTCAGAATTTCGTGTTGATCGTTTATGCGTGTTAGCATTAAAACAGTTTTGTCAAATAAATAACTAGGGCACTCTGCTTTAATCAGTTCGCACATGAACACCTGTATTGACTATTCTCGTCGCTTATCTATCTTCAACCACCTGAGTGTATCATAATACGGTGTAATTTGTTTATATAAAGGAATATTTAATGTTAACCTTATTCCACAGTTAAGTAACCGTTGGTTTAGCTCCATAGTAATATCGGTATAAGCGAGAGAACAATGGTCAATATTAGGCATTATCTGGGTATTAAACAATTTAATTCTCAGGGAAGTTGGAATTAGATCCTTGAATTACTTAATCGCATATATTATTTTATGTACTTTATTAGAAATGGTTTTAATACCTCGATTAGTAGATAATTAGTAGATAGACGATAATTAATAGATATACCTCGATATGTGCTGAGGGTGAAGATTTTCTTGATCCTTACCTATACATATTTGTAACGTAGAATCCCTGAATTACCGTGCCACGAACTTAGAGGGTAGTACCAAAGATTTTAGTTCGAAATATTCGATTTTTATGATCGAGTACTGCGTTTTTTATCTTTTATTTGAGCACGGCTGTTAAGAATGTTTCTGCTTCATTGGTTCGTTTGAAATGAGCATTAATGGATCGTGATTTTTTTCTTACATCGAAGTGGATGGAAAGTGGTACGATTGATTTAATCTATGATGGTTGCGTCGTATTCTAAGGAGGTAATAGTTTTCCTCCGCTTTAGTTTTTCACTGTTAATGAAATCTTCCTAAGCTACTTGTGGGAAAATTGTGTTGTTGTTGGACTGTACTTTTGGATTCCGTGAATGCGGATCCGTGACCGGTTTTCCTTCATTGTTAAGTTAGTATTGTTTCTTGGCGGTCATAGGAGTTCCCTTCAGCTTGGATGCTTCAAGAATAAAACATTGGTACTTTCCTGTTTGCTACAATTTTGGGTGATTTCCTGCATCTTTGACGTTTCGGCCTATACGTTCTTGTATGTATGTACAAGAAAAATTATATTTCTACAATAGTTGCCTCGTTATAAAGAATCATTACATTCCTTTTGAGTCCAGTCTTAAGGTTTTGGGTCTTCATTACTTTCTGTCTTTGTATCGATTTCCTTCATTTTTTACTTTAGTGGCAATGCACGGCAATTTCTTTCGCGCTACTGGTTGTGTTGCCCATGTCCAAGCTAACTTTGTTCTCTTTGTGTTACGAATATAGGTAAAAAGGTTGAACTGTATCCTGAGTCTGTAGATCGAGTGGCAAGTGAACTTTCATATGGTTCCCCTTCGCATCTACCGCCTCGATTCCGATCCCCATTCCAGCGTGTCCTCCCCCGCCTCCCTCCGTCGCCCCGCCGGTTTCCCCCTCCCTCACCAATCCACGACCACCCCTCCCTCAACCCCCCCCCACCCACCGAGTCCACCTCTGCTGTGCGACCTGTTGATTCGGGCGACTCCTAGAATTCCTTTTGAGCCTTACGGTGCAGTCGACAGTCCCATTGTCATAACACTCGGCGGTAGTCGAGAATTTACTCTTCCTACCCGCTGTGTGAAATTTGCACCCCGTTCTCTCGACCTCTCATAGAATTTTTCTCGCTGCCTTCGTGTCTAAGTATTGCTTGTATCGGGGCTGGAAACTTAAGATGTTCACTGTCATTGAAGTTCTAATCTTCGTATAGGTGGTTTTGCCTGAGGCTTTCTCGCCTAAGTTTTCGGCGAGTGTCATTATTGTTTGCTTATATAATTGATATAGCTTCGTTTTTATTTTTTGGTGAAGATAAATCCGTAAGAAGACTTTCTTCCCTTGTTTTTAACAATGCCAGGTGGATATTTTTTTCTAGGTGTAGGTGGTTAAATTTTCAATCGTAGTTTTCTTGCGAATAATAATGAAAATGCTCATTGGTCTTAGTTTTACCGGGCAGACAAAGGAAAAATAGTTGTCTTTGGTGAAAACATAAGGCATACTGGTATCATCTCTAATTGTGTGATTCTTCGAAAAATAATGTAGCGTTATTCGACGGAGAAATATGTTTTGATTGATGGTTCATTGGTTCTGCGTGCGATGAAGACTCTACCCTACTCTAAAGAGGAATGTGGAGTAGTTATTATGTGGATTAAATTTGTTATTTCACTTCATAGTCAAGTTCTAAAGTATTAAATCCTCTTCATTTTAATATCTTAGTTGTTGGAAAGCTTGGAGGCGTCTTTATTTTTACTCAAGTATTTTATCGCTAAAACTTTGGTGTTGTAGCATTTCAGTTGAAATAAAATATGAGGAAGGTGTGTTGTATGTGCTAGTGTCTACTATTTATGTTTATACGGCGTTACTTCTCTAACTTTGAGCCCAGTGGCCTTGGCGTTCGTCATCGAAATATGCGCAAATGGATGATATCAATGTGCCAATTCAGTGTGTGTTGAAGCTGCCCTCCTTCGTCGCACATTTTCTTTGCATTTTGCTGTACTTGAAATTGTGCCCCAGTGTTAGGAATTGTGTTTTACGAGGGAAAATTGTGAAGTGCATAGCGCCTTAGCAGTTCCTCAGCTCCGCCTGTCAGCGCGTACTTCTGGTTGCCTACCGGCCGTGGATACAAGTTATGCAACCCTCAACGCACCGTTGTATTCTACATTGCCTTCGCCTTAGGACCTTCTGTTTTTCGCCTCGTTTTCGGCTGTCAATTCAAAATGATCACATTATGTGCTAATAAACAGTAATTTTTTAAATATTTATCAGGACCTCCGCAGAATCCCTAGTCCAATTTCATGGCTCAAGTAAATATTTTTGTGCAGAATTTCATCAGTCCTGTTTTGTGAAACCATTAAGATTCCACTAAGCGATTTAATTTCAAGGCTACGCCTTTTTATTTGAGTAATGCTTAAATTAATATAGTTGTATTTTGTTGGTGCCTCGAGGGAATAACGTATTAATTCCTTATTTTCTCGTCACTATCCATTTGTGTTAGCTCACATGCGGAATTTAAGAGACAATGGCGAGAAATGAAATTTTCATTTGAAATCATGATTGTTTAAAGTTCAAGGAACCTTATTGAAGCGAATAATGTCTATCTTAAGTGTCTTAGTTTGTAACATTCTGTTTATCTTGCCAAAGTATAATTATTAACCCATTGGACTAAATTCTAGTTAATCCTTATCATGTCTTCCTTCCAATGGTTGGAATTGAAATTTCTTTTCGTTAGAATTAAGGCTTGTAATTTTTAATCTAATCATGTGATTCCTTATTTCAATGCTTAAGTACTTATTTATGTAATTAAAATAATTGCCCAGTTTGTTGGTTTTATAATATAAGGGATTAATATTAATTTTTCCTTTATGTACTTGACCTTGAAGAAGAAGCTCTTTTTGGAATGTTTCAAGTTGTGTAATTTTTCAGTCATTCTTGAGGCCTGTGTAGTCATGGTGGATTTTTTTTCAAATCACTTTGTGGATCCTCATTAAATATGCTGTTTTTTATGCAAATGTTGATTATATTATGGGTTCAGCAATGATTATTACAAATGTCAGTTTTCAAAATTATTACTTTTGGCTGATTTTAGATGGGTGGATTAAAATATGTAAGATAATTATATTGTTGGTTTTTATCCCATTGCAGGAGAGAGAATGACTGTAGAGAAGGCGGAGACAGGCAAGGATTCCCTCGTTGGGAAGGAGAACAACTCATCCCTGATGATCCCTCCACCGACTGCCAACCTGCCCAAGTTCCTAGTCATGGGAGATGAAGTGAGAGGGAGAGAAGGGGATCAACCTCAGAAGGAAGGGAAAGAAGAGACGGTGGAGAAGGAAGAAAAGAAGAAAGTGATGCAAGTATCGACCAGTACCAATGATAGTGGCTCAAGCTCTGTGAAGAGTCATGCAGAATGTGATAAGCCTGAGGCCTGTGGGGAGGATAAACCTGTGGAAAAACTTTTAGATAATGTTAGTCCCCCAAAAGTTGATAGTGCTACCCCATCCTCAAAGGTTAGTCCCGCAAGTGACGGTGGGATTGTGCCTGCAAAAGACTGTGATGCTCTTGGCTCAGGCAAAGGTGGCAAGAGTGCTGCCAATCTGCTGCCTGAAGTTTGCCAAGAAACTGTGAGCCTTCCACTGCCAGTTGCAAAAGACTCATTTAAATCAAGCAGTAGTAGTGAAAAGAGTTCGTTGGACATATCTGTTCCTGTTGAGGGTAAATCTGTTGAAAAAAAATCAGTTACTTTAGGTAGTACAGATGCAAATGGCAGTGGACATGAAAAAGGTAGTGTGCAATCAAAAATGGTATCCCATAGAGATTCCTCAGGTGATTTGAAGGGTAAAGCTGATCTCAATTCTCATAAAGTAACAGAAGTTAATTCCAATGGCAAAAGTAAGGAATTGTTCAGCAAGGATAATAATTCTGTTGCAGATGAAAAGAAGAAGACAATAGACTCTGTTAGCTATGATAAATCAATTGATCATCCTGAGGATAAGAAATCAGTGGTCAGTTGCCAGGGTTCAAGTAGATTAAAGATTAATGAAGGAGGTGATGCAGCAGCTATGTCGGCAACTGGTGGTAAAGATTTAAAGAAAAGTGTGTGTTTTGAGGAGAAGTCAGCAATTGGAACCAGTATGCCTACTAGTAGGGGTCGAGATGAGGATAAGGTAAAAGTAATTGGAACACCTGCTGTTTTAACTGAAGGGGATGCCAGTCCAGACAAAATATGCATTCATGCAAGTGATAAAAAAGACTTATCTGTCTCGGAAGAGAATAAAATCAATGATAAGCACAAGGAAGAAAAAGTACAAGCAGACTTACTGAGTAGTAAAGTTGTTAAATTGGAAGAAAAAATAGTTGTTAAAGAAGCAAAAATGCCTGAAAAAGTGTCTTTAAGTAAAATTAGTGGGGAACCTGATTTAATGAATGAGAGTAAACGATCTCAGCAGGCTAATCTTGAATCAGTGCCAATAGTCTCTGTATCAATCGCTGGTGCAGAAAATCAAAGCATATCTGTGAAAACTGATTGCAAGAAGGTGTCTTTAAGCCAAATTAAAGGCTGTGAGCCTCAATGTGAAATTCTTTCTAAAAGTGATACAAATGTCCTTAGTACTTTGGGTAATGCTACAACTAATACTAGTTCTCCATCCCAGGTACAAATTAGTGATGAGAAGTCAAAAACAGTAGATGAAGCTCCAAAACTTTTAAACTTAGACAATAATGAAACATCTTTTCCTGATGGCAGAGTTGTTAAGGGGAAATCTTTAATGGTAGGTGATTCTTCTTGTAGTGGAATCAATGTGAATGCAGTGGGTGACAAAGAAAGTAGTGATCTCAAAACTTTAACAAAATCAGACAAGGTAGCTGTGAAGGTAGAGAGTGATTCAGTTGTCTCACTGAGTAGTTCAATCATGGTTAAAACTCAGACACAAAAATCAGAAAACTCTGTTAGTAAAATGGTAAATAAGGAAAAAATTGTGGATTCAAGTGAAACAAATGTGGAGAAAAACTTAGGAGAGAGAACAGACAATATTAAACTGATAGATGATGTTCATTCCAGTAAGAATAGTATAACTTGTGACAGTGTATCCGTGGGGGAGAAGGAGTTGATTGGTGTGGCTGGTGAAAGTAGTGGACAGGTGTCTGAAGGTGATCCTGTCTTGAATCCAGTTAAAGGTGAGAAAGTAAGACTGCCAACTGCTTCAGTGGAATTACAGGAATGTAAGCCATCTTCCAAGGTCATGGGTGCTTCTGAAGGTGCAAGCCAAAATGATGAGAAAAACTGTGTTGCAGATAGGTCTTCATCAAAAACAACTGATGGAAAAAAGGAACAAGGAGTGCTATCTTCTGGTGATAAGGCCCCTCTTACTCAAACATCTCAGGTATTGAACATAGTTTTAGAGCCCACTTTGAGTAAAGACCCTAAAATTGTCACAGATCCATGTGATAAAGAAATATTACAATCCTCAACTAAAATTAAGACTGTCAAAGAAGCAACTGTAGCGAAACCCAGTACATCTGAAATTGAAGTTTCAAGTGACCCACAAAAATCAAATGATGATAATGATGTGTTAAAGGTCGATAGCAAACCAGCCTTAGCCACACAAGATAAAGCTCATCCCCAGTCAATTGCCATTCAGTCAAAAAAAGAAGTGTGCATATCAAAAGATTCTGCTGTAGCCACACTGTCAGAAGAGGGGAAAATGGAGAAGAAGCAGAATCAGCCCAGTGGAACTGTAATTGAATCCCTCCAGGGTACTACCAAGGAGACTGTGAGCAGTAAATTAGCTTTAGAAAGGCCATCCCTTGGGAGCAATAGTGGTGTTGTTAGCATGAATTCTGTACCTGATTTGAAGGAGAAACTTGATTTGGTACCATTGGCCAAAAGCGAAGTTGCCGTTTCCATTGTGGTTAAAGAGGGTAAGCCTGATGTAATGCCTAAAGTTGTGGAATCTGATTCTCCTCAGAAAACATCAAAATTATCATCTTCATTCTCTTCTGCATCAATTGAAACATTAGAAGTGAAAAAACTTACCAAAACTGAAGTGAAAATTGGCAAAAACATTCCAATCACATCTATCACTGAAGTCAACCAGGGGCCTAAAGTGCACGAACCTCCTGGCAGTGGCAACAAGGAAACTTCAAAGTCAAATGAAAGTAAAGTAATGGAACAAACCCATTGTAAAGATATTACTCATTCCAAAAGTGTTTCAACTCTTCAATCTCAAAAGGTTGAAGTTAGTTCAGAAAAGGAAATGAGTACCAATGATAAATCTCCAATTTCTACTTTGGAGGTACTTGAAGCAGACAAGAAGAATGTGGGAGACATTGAAAAGTCAAATATTGATCACAAAAATGTGAACTGCTTTGAGAGACCTAATGATATTGAGCAGGCTAATCCTTCAAGTAAAGAAGAAGTGGATTCAAAGCAGAATAACAAATGTCTTAATGAAAGAAAATTACTAGAAGTTGTAAAATCTTCTGTTGGCAATCAAGGAAAAGGAGATGCTGGGGTTTCACCTTTAACTACTTCTCCTCTGGCATCTGAATCATCTAATGAAGTTACTGAAGGTAAACAGTCAGTAACTTCAGGTTCTTTAGTATCGCAGTCAGTAGAAAACAAATCTTCAATATTACCATTAATAGATGTTGATAAAAGTGATAGTAAAGCCAAAACAACCCAAATGTCATCTAATTTAAACAAGGATTGTAAGTCAAATATTGAAGAGGAAGATAAGGTTAATCCATTACCTAACAAAGCTGAAAGCAACTATTCCTCTGAAGCCAAAAATACAAAACATCACAAAGATGACTCTTCTGATGAAGTACCAATGCCAAGTGCAACTTCTGATACAAATTCTGTAGCAGGCACTGCAACTGAAGAAAAACTTGAGGTCCAAAAGTCTGATGATAATGTTCCAGTGCAAAAAATCTTGCCTGATGAAAATGTTAGTACAGACTCCTCAATAATCTCCTCTGTTACATCTCAGGGTAGTTATTTACCTAAAATTGAGTCAGATTGCCCTAAAGATAATCCTGTTCCTGATCTTTTGAATGCCACTAGCAAAGAAAGTTCTGTTGATAATAGTACAGATGATCAGTTACAAATGGGCCGTAAGAAAAATACACCCGAGGCTGTGAACATTAATGATAAACCTTCAACCAAGGAAATGGAAGGGAAAGTTGGAAATGTTCTTGATCAACTTTTTGAGAAAACTTTGATGAAAGAGAGTGGAATTAAATATACAGAAGAAGCAGAAGTCTGTGTAAAAGACAAAGGAGGTGAGGTGGGTCAACTTAAATCCCCTGGTGAACCCTTAATTGAACAGAAGCTTGTGAGTGGTGAATCAAGTAATGGCAGTACATTACCTCTTAACCAAGACTCAAAAATAAGGGCACCTATTGTTTCCCAAGATGTAGTGAGCTCACCTATCGTGGAAGAGGTTAAGTCTGAGAATGCTGTTGTGTTGAATGACCCTGAGGTATCTGACAGCAGCAAATTAAAAAAGCGTGGTGACCTGAGGCATTCTAGAGAAAAATCAATATTGGGTATTACAGAAAAGCTGGCTGTAGCCAACCAAATGAGGCAGCAGAAGCAGGGTACTACAGACTCAACCCCGAAGGAATCATCATCGCCCAAGAAGATGCCTGGGCTAATTGAGATGGGAGTAGCTAAAGCATCCCGCAGGAAAAACCTTATTGTTAAGGATGACCAAAGAATATTTAAGAAAACAAAAGTTGCCCCTCTCCAAGAAAGTAGTGATGCTGTGACTACTGGAGATCCAACTCAGCCACCTGCTAGACAAGGTGTTGAAATTACACTTGGGAAGACAGAAATAACTCTTGGTATGGGACCATCCTGTGAAACAGTCAGAAAAATACCCAACCCACTGCCTGAAGTTGTTATTGCCACTGAATTACTGGAGATGGAAAAGCCTATGCCCCCAAAGAAGGAGGAGGGAGTAAGTTCAGATGCATGCACAGTGATAGACCTCAGCTCGAAAACTGTAGACTCTTCAAAAGATAGTCAAGTTACTGTTAAAGTAAATGATGGGGTGAAGAATCTAGTTGATAGACCTTTAAGTACAGAAAAGCATATAATGGAACCAGCATCAGTGAAATATCAGGATACCGAAGTTCTTTCTGATGCTGACAAGGAGTTAAAGGAAGATCAGAGAGATGTTGGCAGCTTCAAATTTCCCAGAGTGAAGAGAAATTCAGGGAAAGAAAAAACTTCACCTCCGGTTTCATCTCCGTTAGTGGCAGGCCCAACTACTCGAACACGTGCAGGTTTTAAGACTCCTACATCTTCACCAGTGAAAGTCATTCCTAAATTAGAAGAATCAAAGGAAAAGAACTATCCCAAAACCATTAGAGGATTAACAAAGAGAGAAGAAAAAGTTGTTGATGTTGAAGTAAAGAGGAAGAGTGTGGAAGTGAGTACAGAACCATTCAGCAAGCCTTTAGATTTTGAGAGTAAGAGGATGGATCATGCTGAAGAAGCTCTCTCTATCAGGGCCATTAATTCCCCAAGTTCTGGAAGTTCCTCCAAACTTTTGGAGGTAATTAGGGTAGCTGAGGAGAAAGGGAAGGATATAGTCAAAGTTAATGATGTTGAGGTGATGAGGGAGCCAGTTGGGTCCAGCAGTGCTCCATTATTACCAATGAGAAAGCCACCAAGCAGTTCATCCATGTTTTCAAGCATCAGTATGTCTACAGATGGTCAAAGGAAAGATTCAATGCCAGTTGATCCCAAGAGTATGTCAGAAAGTTTGCAAACAGATGGATCCTCTGGTATGAGTAAATTCCCTCCAGGAAACACAGAAAGCTGGGAATTTGTGGCAAAAGTGGGAGAAGTAGAGCTTTTGAGAGAATCCCCTAGAGTGGCCCCCAAGCCTACACCACCAGCTCTAACTATTACGATGGAACCTGCGGTGAAGAAGCCTGCAAGAGAAAAAGTAGATTCTGGTCCCAGGAAACCTGCACGGCCATCTTCCATGCCCCCTCCATCAAAGACCCCTGACTACACTGTACCATCCCTCAATGCTTTGGAGCAGGCATTTTTGGCACAACAAAATCTCAGGAATCATTCTGTAGAGGTGCTCGTGGGCATTGGAAACCGAGCAGGGGAGGGAAGTTCACTGGATCCTAGAGCCCAGGTCCCTCCATTGGTAATGCAGATGGGAAACAGCAGTGTGCCACAATGGACAGTGCCTAGTGAGGGCCATTCAAGAATCAGTGGTAAGCCAAGTGGAATGGAAACTTACTTGGCAGGAAGGAAAACACCCGTGGGGGAGCAAGCAAAAGAATCTGAGAGTGATAAGCGGAAAAAAGGGACAAGCAAGGCAAGAAATGCTCCTCCAAGGTGGGGCAGCCAGGAAGCAGACATGCTCTCTGTCAAAGTGGATGGGCATTCTTTGGGAACTTGGTCACCAGGTGACTGGAGGTCCCTTCCCTCAGGCCATATGTGGCCTCCAGGATATTCAGGCTATGGCCCTCAGCTTAGACCGAAGGGTCCAATGGAACCCCGTTGCAGCAGGTCTGTCTCTCCCCCTTCTCATTCTGGCCGGGACCGAAGGGGTATCGAGCACATGCCAGAAGATCTCAGCAGCCCACCACTGCCAAGGGGACGCAGGGAGTCCCCTCAATCTTTTAGACACCCTTTTGTCCACCCTGCTACCAGTTATGCTGGTTCTTCCAGTTTTACCAATGTAAGTGTGATGTCTTATCCCATGCCAAAGACCAACAACAGCAGTGCCTTGAATTTGGCTAAGTCTACTAGTAGTGCTACCCAACCGAGTGACACTGCCATGAACCTAACGGTGAGCAGGCAGCCACCATCCGCACCCACCCCACCTCCAATGATTCCATCACCAAGTGTTCAACAGTCACCTCGTCAGAATTTCCCTGTAAATTTGGTTAAGTCAAGGTCATCATCACCAAAGACACAAGTGCAGCAGGCTCAACAAACATTGCCTGATGGAAGGGGTGCTGTACTTCCTGGTGGTATAGTGGTGCCAAATCTGCCCTTGATTTTTGGAAGAGAGTATGCAGTTGGTTCCCCTAGTACTCCTCCCAGTGGTAGAATATCACACTGTAGTGCTGAGGAAAGCCGAGAGACAGGGGAGTCAGCTGTGGGACAGGTTGTAAGATGTAGTAGTGAGCCACCAAGGGACCATATGACAGAAAGACGGCCAAGGGAAAGTCCTATACTTTCAGGGTTTGTGCAAGCCACAGTGCCTCCAAGGACATCTGCTGCTTGCCAAACAAATCAATCTGTCCAGAGTTTTCCAGTCCCAAGACCATCTTCAGCAATGAGCTCTCTAGAGCATGTGCCAACCTCTGGTGTGTCGCGAAGCACCATTACTGAACATAACTTGCTCCCAGGAGGAGTTGTTATACCAAACTTTTATGGACCTAATGGATTCAGGCCTGGAGAAGAGCAGTGGACTGCCTCAGGTAGTGAAGGGGCAAGGCTTGATCTACCTCCAAGGAGTGTTTCTGTCATGGCACAGTCCCATACAGAAGGATCACCATCCAAGCAGGTGACTCCGAGAATACCTACTCCTGTGCCTTCTGTATCAACCACGCCCATTCCACCTTCATCCACTCCCCCTCCTGCTACTCCACTAAAGACTGGACCTGGAAGGAGAGGAGGGCGGGCAGAAACTCCTCCACCTGATAAATACAACTTTCGCATTGAAGAGGCTCATGTTGTTATGCCTGGTGGTGGTCATGGTGGGGCTGGAGGAAAGCTGTTTGCTTGTGATATATGCTCAGGTGTTTACAGAAGAGCATTCAGTCTCAAACGCCATTACCTTCGTGCTCACATCAACTATTGTCATCTGTCAGAAAGGGACCTCTCTAACTGTGGAATTGTGGTCGGTGACAGGATGACAGTCCATGGTGGAGGGAGCGGAAGACGTCCTTACGTTCACACCACATTACCAAGGAATGAAAGTAAATCTCCAGATAGGGAGCCTGAGAAAGGAAGTGGTGGTAGGAGGACACTTTTGAGGGACCTGTTTCGCTGCCACACATGTGGAGTATGTTTTGACGAAAAGAAGAGGTTGAAGGCTCATCTGATGGAACATCAATGTGGGTCCAACAGGCCTAGCCTTCTTCGTCAGCATGCTGCTGCCCATCATGTGCTTCCTCCTGCTGTAGCCCCAAGACCCACTCCCACTCCAAGACCACATCCATCTTCTCCAACACCTACTGTTTATCTCTGTGCATACTGTGACAAAAGGTTCTCATCAGCTGCTGTCAGGAGACGGCATCGTAAGTTGCATGAGTCATCACCGGGCCCACACCCTTGCTACCTTTGTGAGACTGCGGAGGACACCTCTGAAATGCCCCTGGGAGAAACACCATCATTTGCTCACCTTGAGGATTTACGATCCCACATGGCTTCTATCCACAAGGAAGTTTACCACTCCTGTGCCCTGTGTGGTGAGAGGCTTCCCACCATCTTGGCCCTGGAAGAACATGCTGAAGAACACAGATCTCGCCGTCAGGCCACTGAACAGTCAGATGAAGAGGAGGAGGAGGAGGATGCTGAGCTAGTCAGGGCTGCTGCAGCTGCAGTGGCACCATCAACTGAAAGACCAAGACAGTCTGAAGGAGCACAGACAACAGCTTCTTCACATGGAGAAGAGGAAGAATTCAGGTACACGTGTGGGGTGTGCCAGAAAATGTTCACTAACTATGTCAACATGTGTAGGCATCGGAGGCTTGCACATGGAGCTACCCAAACCAAAGTCGTTGGTCGAAAGGCAGGAGCAGCATCTGCAGGAAAGGGTCAAGCTGGTGGTAGAGACAGTGAGAGTAGCAGTCGTAGTCAAAGCCCTGTTGTGGTCTCGCAGTCATCTGAAAGGGGGCACAGAGATCTTTTAGATGGAGAACCATCCTCCTCTTCATCATCATCAGTCCCTTCACCCTGTCCATATCCATCTTCAACTGCAGCTTCTGCAAATGACCCTGAAACAATATTTTACACCAGGCTTGCTGGCAATATTAGGGAGAATCTTCTTAATTACTTAGATGGCAAGCTCCACAGGCTGAATAGTTCTGGCAAACACTCAAAAGAGGACAGCAGAGGAACTGGCTATGAAAATGAACTTGATGAAGAAGTGAAAATTGAACCCTTTTGGGAGAAGTATAACTTCCCAAAAGATTTTCAGCAGATGTCTTATTGGGATATATCAACCCAGCTTGTTGTTAGAAACAACCAGAGAAAAGTTAATAGTGCTCCTGCTGTAGAGCCTGATCCTGAGCAGAGGCCAGCATTTCCTGAGACATTAGCCCTGGTAGAAACAAGCAAAACTGGAGAGCAGGCTAGTAAAGTTGAAGGAGGACTAAAGGAAGAGTTGGAGGAAGAAGTTGTGGAAGGTGAATGGTCTGGTCTCAGTGGGGAGTGGGTCAGGCCACGTAGTTATATTTGCTGTGCTTGCGCGTCGAGATTCTGTGATCTGTGGGCATTGGAAGACCACAAACTTGCAAGGCACCCCAATGTGTGGTGCACCCATCTGGAAGTTGAAGATTGTGCCATCGTGCTTCCTGGATCACCAAAACTGTCTCCAGGTTCAGCCAACGTTGCTGTGTCTTTCCTTGGTGATTTGCTCTGCAGGAGGCCCTTGGGTCCAAGAGGGGCTCTCTTGGCTGCACCATCCGTGCCACCTACTCTCAACAATGGTATGGAATCTCCATCCGCACGGTGCACCAAGTGCTCTCGAGTGTGCCCGTCATTGCCAGACTTGCACAGCCACATGCTGGAGTGTGGTGGAGACATAGCATGGGCTGCATGGGCTGGAGGAAGCTCCCCTGCTGCTTCATCGAGGCGAAACTCCCGCAAGTGGAGGCCCTTTGGGAGTCGTCGAAGGAGGCAGAGGGGCCGCAGGGGCATGAAGAGGAACATACCAAGTAGTCCAGTGAAAATGCACAGGGCACGACACCGTGGAACCGACAGTAAGTTAATTTCTCTTGAATACCATCCTCTTCAGAATGCATCTGTAGTTGATCAGATTTTATAAGAATAATATTTTATTAGCACTGCTATGAGGTTATTTTCTTTGTAGAATGCAATTAATTGTATATTCACTGCAGGTATTGCTCTTGAGGTTCCAGATTTTAATTCATGAGTGGGATCGTCTATATACTACGTCTATACAATCGTGGTTTCATGTTCTTAGGCAACACTTGAGGAATTTTAGTTGCCTGAATAAAATTTGTGAGGATTATGGGTATTTATTTTTGCCATAATTGAGTATAGTAGTTTCATTTTTAGTACTACTTAGCCACTTTTTAGAGTTAAATTTATTCCAAATTTTCATGGAGGTTTACAAATTTTATGTAGCAACTAGTCACACCCTAAACAGTTACCGTGACATGTTGCTTAGTATTCATGTAGCAACTCACTTATAAGCTTTTGTCTGAATAATTTCTTGGAAGGTTTGTTTCTGCATTGAATTTTGGACAAGTATGAAAAACACTCCTGTGATTGGCTAATTGGAAAGTCTAAAAATATAGGTAACTTGTTTTTTTAGCTAAGGGTTTATCTTTCATCTTCTTTTCTACCTTAAGGCCGTTTTACACGATGAAAGATTTTGTACAAACAAAGGTATGTGAGATTGTAAGTTTGTCTCAACGAAATTAGAACAGGTTCTATTTTCCGTTCAGGCATTGAGACATATGCGCAAGCGTTCATACAATTTGCCGCTTTACATGATACATTTTGCCTCATGCAAGAGTTCACAGAAGAGTTTGTACAAACAAATGTACCGTGTAAAACAACCTTTATAGAGTTTTCATGCTTGTATACATTTGATTATCAACTTCCTCCATTGAAAACTTTCAAAGTAAAAAGTTGAAGAGCAAAATAATTTGGATTTTTTATTTCATTTTCATTTCACATTTGGCTTAAGGATGAGCAATCATTCCTTGTCACTCTATGGTGTAAATTGACTCTAAAGTGGTGTTCAAGTGATCCATTCATGATTATTTTTTGCTCCTTTTAATGCAATCTAGGTGATAGCATTCAGCGCATGATTGCCAACCTTCCGGCTAAGAGAGCAACACGCAGAGTGATACAGTTTAATGAAGACGAAATCAAAACAAGAAGCCAGGCTACCATCCACAGTGTAAGTTCCTTGTCATTTATAGTGCAGTTGTTGTTGTTTGTTCTGTCAAGGGATAAAACTCAAAATTAAATTTCAATCATATTAAGATCTTATTCATAAAAGAGGAATGAAATGAGGATGTCAACTGAATGAATTTGAATCACATTACAGAGTTAATTCAAATGCTTTACCCATACTCTCTGGCTTCTGGAATAACAAGCTAAAAGGGATTAATTGCATGAAAATGAATTTTCTGCAATATCATTGTAGCCCTTTTTCTTTATGTACATTAGATTTTTGTTAGTATTAAATAAAATTATATCAATATTTTTAAGTTTTCATGTGCGTTGTTTTAAATAATTTATTTAACCTTTAAAAGATTGCATTTAAATTCTCAATTGTGGTCACGCTGGCCATAGATTTTCCGAGAATTTAAATTCCACTATCCCCAAAGTTCCCTTTCTTCCAGTGGTACCCATTTTCTGGTGGGAATCAGAGTTCTCTTCCATATGATGAAGGTTAATTGTTGTTGAAAAACGTAACTCATAATTACAGTACACTAACAACCTGTCCAAATTGCCAATGAACCTGGTCATGTCATTACCTATCATAAAATCACCTATCAAAATTACATAAGAGTATTTTTTATCTGGTTAATATGTAAGTATAAAAATTTCTTTTTTATAGTAATACCAATTTAAAATTTGTAATAATTGTCATTCCCAACCCCTTACACAACATTTTACTTACTTTGCTTCATACTTTTCTACCCATAAATGAATAAAGATGACAAGCAACAGAAATCATTAGCTGTTCTTTTATTGGGGTTGTTTAGTATAGTATAAGCTTCTCATATATATGGTATGCATTATTCTTACTTCAAATTCTTTGGCTTACTGGCTCAAGAGTTCTATTTGGTATGGCTTGGATGATTTGGGACAGTCCTTACTTTTACTGTGGTTAATGAGAGAGGAACTACATTAGATGGGGTATCTCAATGATTCTGATGCTACCATGAGTTGGTAGACTATTTTTTTTGTTTGGTCTCCCTATCTAGCTTAGTACTCCTCACTGCCCCTCTGCTCACAAAATCATTGAGTCGTTTTCAGAGGAAGCTTCCTCATTCTATTTTGTGATATTTAAACTTGGTAACCTAACTTTGTTTTCTGCAACCTAACATCATTTTCCTATCCTGATACTGTACCAAATTAAATAATGTGCAAATGTGAAGGAGCCTTGGTTTTTTATTAAATTTCTAAGGAATATCAATTCAATGAGGTCCTAACCCATAAATTTTCATCTTTACTAAATTAACCCTCCAGTATTCGTTATAAGGGCTAGAAAGTTTTTATAGGTTTTTTCAATTTTTTAATACAAATGCCAAGAAGTAATTTCCAACTATCATGTTTACAAGCCTTATTCTTTCATCAAATTATGTTGTAACTTTCAAAAATAAGTTTTAAAAACAATGTAAACCTAGTTTAAGTTAAGGACAAAGCATCAATGTTCTATTTTAGCACATTGTGAGTACCTGAAAAGATGGTGACTCATTTTCTTTAAATATTTTCGGATTCCAGGGAGAATTTTTTCTTCCACTTAATTTTTAATGATAAATAATATGTAAAAAAAATTTATCTTGTATTTATGATAGGCAGAACAAGAAAAAAAGCAAGGTAGTCCCCATTTGCTGAGTAAGAAGGTGTTAGAGTTAAATGTAAGATTTTGAGAAAATGCCATTATCAACATGGTCTTGCTATGAAAATTAAATTTGAAAAGAAGCCCAGCCCTGCAAGAAATCCTCTTATTGTTGGAGCATAGGGACTATCATAATGAAGGTAATATTGATTGAAATGGATTGTAGCCAAGAGTAAGAACCTTTATGGCAAAGAATGAAATAAATATGATGTTGGAAGTTCAGGACTCAATTAGTAGTACTCATTTTTACTCTATTTTGAAATTGAATTTCATATCATAGTTTAGGCTGCCCAAAATTATAATGGAGAATTGAGGAGTAAGTAAAAGGCTAGTTTGGGTGAAAAATTTTTCATCAATTTCATTTCCCAAAGAAAAGCATATATATGCACCTAGATGGAGATGGGAAGTTTAGTAGTTGAGTGGGAAATGAACTTCGATTCAAAAAGAGTCATCATGCCCAGACAAGTGACTAGGTTTTTGGATACTATTGCATAAGGTCATGTAATCTACTTGCTATTCCACATGACTATTGTCGTCACTATCTGTTTTGGGCATTAAATAGTGGTAATCAAACATGTTCTTTATTTAGTGAATATGCTCATTGTCTTTTCTATCAGCAGAATGCCAATGTAGTTTAAAGTGGTATCCATAAATGGGTGAAATGACTTTGTTCTTTCAAAATTTCCTATACTTGATCCTAATACATTCTCCTTTCTTTTTGTAATAGAAACTTCTTCATGCAAAATATCTTTCCTTTTTCACAGAACCACCTCTTAAGGAAAAGATTCAAGGTAGTATTTTGGGGATGTCTTTTATGTACTGCTATCTTCTTGATGTGTTGTAGTCTTACTTTTAATGTATATTTTTTGTGCATGTCAGTGCATGTACTTAAGTAATATTATCTTCTCTTTACATGATCTCATCTCCTTTTATCTTATCTCTTGTTGCCTTGTATTACAATTTTAATTTTTAGATAGGGAGGCATAAAGTTTTTAAGTGGATCATTTTAATTTATTCAAGCCTGTGGCCTTTTTTTTTTAATTTCCATCTCACCAAAGTTTATTTAAAAAATTAGGTAGCTAATAATTATTTTTGTCAATTTGTGATAAAATTCGTGGTCATATCTTAGCTACATAAAAAGTGATACTTTTGGCAATCTCTTTAAATTAAAAAAGTACTTAATTTGAGAATATTCGTACTGCTATACATAGTTATGAATTAGATTGTTATTGGGGGGGCCTTCGTCAGGAGCCCGGGCACTTAGACCTTTCATGGTCCATTGTGCCTACCCCATGCCTGTCTGCCACTTGCAGACAGGGGACAAGAGCACCACGGTAGAGGTATGGAGGGTTGGCCTCCCCCTGCCTCACCCCAGTACCAGGTATGGAGGGTGTCCTCCCTCTAACTCTCCCGGTCTGGGTATATCTCCCACCGGCCTCCCGGTGGTCTGGAGGCATAGTTATGGAAACCTCAATGAATCATGAAGCATCAATGGCAGAAATCGTTATGGACAACTTTTATTGAATGAAGAATGCTGACCACTGCTCACAGTTGCCTTTCCCTTTCTTCTCAATTTTTCTTATTTTCTGGGGATGGACAACTTGTCCCTTATAAATATAACTGTTGTCCCTTAGCTTTAAATGTATTACATTTTTCTTTATCTAGTTAGTTTAAAGAGATCAGATAAAACCTTCTATAAATGCTGGCCTTATGCATTGTAGGAAGTTCATTGAGAATGAGGAATTGTATGCATATCATACATTATCCAATTCCAGTGAGTGACACTGATATCTGTTTCTTTACATTTGACTTCACTGAGTGATTAACTTGTTGTATTGACATTCTTAGCCAGGAATTGAACCTACCGCTGGTTAATAGTGGTTCTCTCCAAAGCATCTCTTAGTTTGTTAACAGGATACATATTGTGGTGATTGGAACTAATTCCTGTAACCAAAATCAAGTTTTATGGATGGATATTTAGTTGGCTAATTATTCTCTTAAACAGATAGTACTGAGCCCTGCTTGTATAAATTACTCAACAAAAGTTACTCATAAACCCTGCTGTAATCCTTCCAGCCAAAAAACAGATATGGTCCTTTCTATATTTAGATATAAATTGTTATGCATTCATACATTTTTCATTCTAATATGTTATTCTGTACTTAATGCAGAGGGATCACTTGGCACATTCATTGTAGGAGGAAATCCATTGTTGCATCTGCATACACTAGATGACTATGGGGTGTCCAGTCCTTTTGGTTGTTCTTACGTATACTAGTTGATGGTTAGGCAGTTACTCAGTCTAGCAGATGTTTAATCATCATGCAAGAAAATTTTACTTTTTGAAATATCTTATAACAGATATTATTCTTCATTTCCCTATGACTATCATTTTCATGATATAGAAATTAGAACATTATAAAGAAAGATAAATGCTGAAATATTCTTGTGAGAAGTTTCCATGGTTTCTTCATCTGCGAAAGTGATCGACTGCTCATATGGGGCAAATTAGTAACTCTATTATTTAATCCTACCAAAGATATTAACGAATTTATTCAATTAATGGATATTATTAATTAATGTAAGCATTAGTTTCTATGACTACTGTTGAAGCAAAAATTATGTAGATTTGAGTTAGGATAATGATTAAGAATTAACTGGTGAACCTTCTTAAATGCAAGTTATATCAAAATTTAGCTTATTTTATTCTGCATTTAATCATACTAACTAATTCTTTTTACAATACAGCTGCAATTTTTATCACAATGGGAACATAGTTGCAAAAGTGCTGGTTTTTATTTGGCATTTTTTTAACAAACCGCTCTCTTTTTAACATTTCATGAAGGAGGATTTTGAAGTTAAATCACTATGAAATTTAATATATTGCAGAGAAAAAATTTCTAATTGTAATTCTCACATTTAGCTCTTTCTAATCTTCCATAAAAAAGTTATCAATAATAATTAATAACTTTTTCTTCGTAATAGATGGTCTCAATAAAATTGACCTTGGTCTTGTTTTAAAGCTCTTTGCCGCAGTATTTCAAAACAATTGCCATCATTAACCCACGTTATGACCTGGATTTTTAAAGAATTAATTAACAATGGAGTATTTTAGCAGGCTTAGTTCTGTGGTGCAGGCGTATTCCCTAACTCATGCCCTAACTGCTAAGTGACAACGCCCTGACGCACAACGACCTGTACCACCTGGCCTGTGAAGACGGCCACCTCACCATAGTGCTATGCCTGCTAAAATACTCCATTGTTTATTAATTATTTACAAATCCAGTTTGTAATGCTGGTTAACAATGGCGATTGTTTTGAAATACTGATGCAAAGAGCTTTAAAACAAGACCCAAGGTCGTGTTTTTGAGACCCTCTATTACGAAGAAATTATTTCATAATATTGATAACTTTTTTATGAAAGATTAGAAAGAGCTGGAATTTTATAATTGCAATTAGGAAAGTTTTGTCTGCAATGTATAAAAATTGCATGGTGATTGAACTTTAAGTTTCTTCTTTATGAAATGTCAATAAGAGTGATCCCTTAAAAAATACCAAAAAAAACCGGCCCTTTTTTGTTCTCATTGTGGTAAACATCGTAGCCGTACAGTAAAAGTAATTGGTTTGCATGATTAAATGAATAATAAAATAAGGTTAAGTTTGATATAACTTACATTTATATAGGTTTACTAGTTAATCCGTATTCATTATCCGAACTAGAGCCTAATTTTTGCACCTACAATAGAGCTAATGCTGTTTTAGGAATGTAGTTGGTTGTTTTATTTTTCCCAGCCGTTGATTATTCTTACTGGGTTATTAAAGCTATGTTGCGTCTCCATTTGTGTCCTGGTTTTTAATACACCTCTTGGAGTTAATTCAGTTTGTAGCAGTTTTTCAAACTCAGCTTTACTTTGCCCATGAGCGTAAAACTAGTCTTTGCACACTTGACTAAATATTCAGAATTATAGAAGCATCTTGATGTTTTAGAGTACTACTAAGTATTTTTCTGTATTGATTATTTCTTTACTGTATTGATTATTACTTCTGCATTTGTTTTTCTGTTGTAAAACAATATTTTGCTGGTTTTCCTACTAGTTTCATCAAGTTATCTGAACTGTGGTATTAGACTCACTCTTCTTTATATATGAGAGTGGACCCCATTGTTGCCTCCCAGAAGACGTCCCAAAAATGGTTGAATTTTGTTTAAACAACTCTTTGTCGGCCTCGGTGGCGGCGGGGGGTAACGTCCTCGCCTGCTAACCCAAAGGTCGCGGGTTCGAATCCCGCCTGGGGAGGATTTTTCACTTCCCAGGACATGGTTGTTTGTGCTTGTCCGTTGTTGATTGTTAAAATACCCTGATGTAAAGGCCAATTTGTGCTGTTTTCGGTGGTAATATAAAATAAAAATAAAATAAAAAATTTATTTCCTGAGGAATAACTACTACTACAAACAAAAATTTGGAGCGGCAATGGGCTCACCTCTTTCTCCCATAGATAGATTGTTGTTGGGGGGGCCTTCATCAGGAGCCCGGGCACTTAGACCTTTCTTGGTCCATTGTGCCAACCACATGCCTGTCTGCCACTTGCAGACAGGGGACAAGAGCACCTCGGTAGAGGTATGGAGGATTAGCCTCCCCCTACCTCACCCCAGTACCCAGGTATAGATGATGTCCTCCCTCCAACTGGCTCGGTCTGGGTCTCCCTCTGGCCTCCCAGTATAGGTCTGGAGGGAGTATCATCTCTCCATCCATGCCTGGTCGAGGTATGGAGGAGGGTCACCCATCCAATCTTTCTCCCATAATAGCTAACCTATTCATGGAGGTATTAGAACAAAAAGTGCTGCAATTTATGGCAAAAAACAAAAACTATTCGTAAGATATGTGGATGACACACTATCTGGCCTCACGGAAAAGAAGAGCTGGAAAAGTTTCTGCAACATCTAAATGAACAAAGCAACTCCATTAAATTTAAAATGGAAATAGAAAAGGACAACCACCTTCCATTCTTAGACGTTCTTGTCCAGAAGAAGGAAGATGGGACATTAGGACATTCTGTATACCAGAAAGGTACCCACTCTGACCATTATCTACATGCCTATTCGCACCACCATCACCCTCAACAAAAGCCTCAGTCATGAGAACGCTGTATCATCGAGCTTTTGTGATCCCTGATGCCGATTCCATCGCCGGAAAAAAAACAGCATTTATTAAGGGCATTTCAGAACAGTGGTTTCTGCCGTGATTACATCATAGAAACAGCACGGAAAGAAGGAAAAAAATTCTCGTGGTCCGAAAATCCCACTGACCCCACAGAAAATTAAGAGAAACCAAAGGCATATGACACTCTCCCTTATGTGTCTGTTACTATGGAGAAAATTTCCGAAGTTCTATCGAAGTTCAAGATTGTTTCTAGATTCATGTGCATAACAAAGACAAGGGACATCCTTCTGAAGGCCAAATACCCGCTTCCACAGAACCTCTATGGAGGAGTGTATGAAGTTTTGTGCAGCTGTGGGCATTCGTATGTAGGCCAGACATGTAGAGCATTAAAAATATGCCTCCAGGAGCATCAAAGGGCTATTAGAAATAATAACTACCGCATTTCTGCGATAGCCGAACACCATCTCAGCTTCATCTTAATATCTTTCTTGATAAGAGAAGAGCTTTAATCACACTCAAAATTTCAACTTTGAGGAAACAAAATTAATTTCGAGAGAAATGCGCTATTTCCCAAGAATAATCAGGGAGGCTATAGAAATAGCGGAGAGACCAGAGAACATCAACCGTGAAGATGGTTACACATTAGGGAGTAATCTCTAATGGATTTTTCAAATTTAAAAAATTCCGGCAACAATGGGGTCCACTCTTATATATAAAGAAGAGCGAGTCGAATACCACAGTTCACGTAACCTGATAAAGCTGGCTGGAGGCCCAGTGAAATATTGTTTGGCTAAAGAAAAACAAAGGTGGAATGAATCCCGAATAGAGAAATAATCAATATTGCATCCGCGAAAGCCTACGAGTTAATTTAATTTTTCTGTATGTTTGGTGTCCTACATGTATCAATATTAAGGTATGAGTGACTGTCAGTTTCTCTTGTAAGATGGCTGATATGTAATTTTTTCTGGCAACATTTTTTCCAAAGTCAAAGAATTAAATGCAATTATTTTGCATTCTAAAAGAGTTTATTTTCTTCAATTGAAGTTGTAAGAGAACATTATGAGTGGCTCAGGGACTTGCTTACCTGGACCCACATTTTCAATTTTTTAAATTTCATAGCTCTCAGTGCTATTGAATAAATGACATAGCGATTCATGGTGTAGTTATGATTCATCATTCAATTTCTTGTATATGAATGTATCTTCAAACTTAAATGCTGAACAGTGTTCCCTATTTGGGCCATTGTTATAATTTGGGAGTATTTAATCAAATACTTCATCAAGGAGTATGAGCATTTCTTATGACGAGATAGGCTCCAAGCTCAGGTTATAGTTCATTGTTGAAAAGTTACATTGTTTAGTGAAACCCATCTGTTAACGCTCATTATCTATTAATTAGGCAATAATTAATGTAGGTACTGATTTCTAGTTATCAGACCCTAAGCATTATTCCCTTTGGGCAAGTCTCTTATCAAAAGAATTCAAAAAAGATATGGTACTTTTTTCACAGATTTTTATTTAAAGTCGACCGGTTTCGTCGCATAGGCGACATCATCAGGTTGACCTGATGATGTCGCCTATGCGACGAAACCGGTCGACTTTAAATAAAAATCTGTGAAAAAAGTACCATATCTTTTTTGAATTCTTTAGAATGGATTTTCACAAAGTGAAGCCTGAAACCATCGAGTTTAAGTCTCTTATCATTGGTTTGGATATATGTACTCTGATCCCTAAGCTTATGCAAACTACCAAAGTGTCCCCCTTTTAATGTATGTATTTATTTGGTTGAGTTTTCCACGCATATGCACACCAGTTAATTTTTTTTTGCATTATTTTGTGTATTTTATTTTAATTTTTTTATATCCATCTTGGCTGTCTATAAATTTAAAGTCATCTCAATAAACATTTCAATTTTGCATGTGCATAATAATTAGTTTGTTTTTAAGGTGGAATGTTAAACATTTGCCATTTCTTGATTGATTGTAAAAAAAGTCATTTCTTTTGTGGGGTCCAAAGTTGAAGATTGTGGTCATTTTAGTTATTTTGATGCAATGAAAATTAAATTTTAAAGAAAATGTCATGTATTTCTAATTCTTCTTGTATTTACTGAATTAATTTTTATTTACAGCTTTAATTGCCTCATTTTGTCCACTCTCAATGCTACTACATGTTTCACTTCTGCCCAATGGTCAGGTGTTTGTGGGGTTGCATAATAGAAGCTTAAATTTACAATCATGGTTAAAAATGAAGCACAATGCATAAAGTTAAATATTCAAAACAAACTAATTTTATTTTATCTTTTGAAAAATAGCATAAATGGGAAATCAGATGTCCCATCTCAGTTGTAAATATTTTTGTCACTATTTAATGTAAACTTGTGTGAAAAGTTTTCCCACATGGCATTCAAGTCTCTTTGTGGATCTTCTAATTTATGCATGATTCATACTTAAAACAAGTTTCAATTTTTTAGCTTATAGACAGTGGATTATGGTGCTTTCTAATGTTTAAATCTGGAGACATGGGAAGTATCATAATGAAAGCTACTGTTTATGAAGATGCTTCACAATACCTCTTGCTTGCTCACATTAAATGTGGACATTTTTTTACTTGTAGGTATCCTTTTCTGGAACCTTTGTGAGAGTGAGTGGATACAAGGCACCTCTTGGGGTTAAAGGTGCTCCACCAACTGCTGCCAAGAGAGGTAGGCCCCCGAAGAATCCACTTCCACCCACTCCTTTGAATATCGAAGGAATGGCTATTCCATCGACATCCATGGCCATGTCCCCAATGGGAATGTCACAATCCAGTTCTGTAGCCAGTGGATCAAGCCCTCAAGGTGCAATCAAGAAGGGCAGAGGTCGTCCGCCTGGATCCAAAAGCAGAACTGCGACGACAAATCCTGATTTCACGCTGAAGAGGAGGTTTGGTGACGTAGTCACAGAAGGATATAGTCCAGATGGAGACAAATATGGTGCAAGCAAGAGAGCAAGAGCAGGTGCTTCGCCAGTGAACCAGCACCCAGTCAGCTCAACTGCTCCCAGTGTTCCTGGGGAACCGTATGTCTGCAAGGGCTGTGGAGCTGTATTTGACAATGCATCCTCTTGTGAGCGTCATGGCAAGAAGTGTGTGTTTCGTCGGCAGATCCCTGAGGTGCCCTCCGGCGATAGTCTCAGAGCAACATCATCCAGCAGTGTGCGGCCGGTGCATGCTTGCCCTCATTGTGGTAAGAATTTCACATATGCCACGCCCATGGAGAAACATGTTAGGGTCTGCGGAAGCAACAGCATTCCCAGAGGTCCACCGGTTCATGTTAGAAGGGCTACTGCACCAAGTGCATTGGGGAGGCCTGAGTCTGGGAAGTCTGAGGAAGAGGAAGGTGAGGTGAAGAGGGATGAAGAAACCCAAGAAGAAATGGCATTTGCTGCTGAGGAGGCTGAATCCCAACCTCAGGAGCCACCCCAGGAACCACCCCAGGATCCACCCCAAGAACCACCCCAGGAACCAGACATGCCTCAATTGCAAAAGGAGGAACCTGTCGCCAGCCCTCCGACTAAAGATGATGATATTCCTGTGCTCACTCCGGTGGAGCCAGAAGAAGAAGAAGCAGCTGCTGTTACAGCAGAGGAGGATGTTACCAAGGAAATCAAGGAGGACATTATTCCCGATGAACAGGAGCCTGAATTATCTGTTCCAAGTGTGGCTGAAGTTGTTAGCTGTGAAAGTGAGACCAAAGAAGAGGATGAGTTAGTTGTGGAGGTGAAGGAGGAAGTTGTGGAATTGCCCATTGAGGCTCCAGCCAAGGAGAGTGTTTCAGTCCCTGAAGAGACTGAGCAGATTCTTCCTGAAGCTCCAATTGAGGAGACTCCTAAGAAGACACCAGTTGATGAAGTGCCTGTGGAGCCAGAGGAAAGGCCTGAGACCCCTGAATCTGAGGAAACAGCCTTCCAGGTAACTGGTAAGAGAACACGTCTTAGCTCATCTGGTGGGCAAGTCACCAAGAAGAACAAGGTGGAAGTAGAACCAGAAGAACCTGCAACTGAATTGGAAACACCAAAGAGAAAGGGAGGAAAGAAGGTTTTGGCTCTCAGCACACGAGGGAAATCTCCAAAAGGCTTGCGAACCACCCGTGGGACCAAGGGAGAGGATGAGATGACCAGTGAAGGAGAAGAAAAGAAGGAGAGGGATGAAATGAAAAAGGATGATACTAAAGTGGAGGAACAGGATAAGGAGGAAGAAGGAAAAGTAAAAGCTGAGGTAGAGGAAAACCCTCTGTCAGTAGAAAAGGAATCTGATTCGATAGTTGCAAAAGAAGCACCAAAAGCATCAGATGAGCCAGAAAGTGTGCCTGTTAACAAGGAGGAAGACACCGATAAGGAAGATCCCTCCTTGAGTGAAGGCAGGGGGAAGAGGGGAAGGAGAGGGAAGAATTCAACCAAGCCACCCTCTGCAACCAATGAAGTTGCACCAAAGGCCACACCAGAAAAGGCTGTGGTGCCTAAGGCTATGCAAGAAAAGGCTGTGACACCTACGGCCACTCAAGAAAAGGCTGTGACACCGACGGCCACTCAAGAAAAGGCTGTGACACCTACGGCCACTCAAGAAAAGGCTGTGACACCTACGGCCACTCAAGAAAAGGCTGTGACACCTAAGACCACTCAAGAAAAGGCTGTGACACCTAAGGCCACTCAAGAAAAGGCTGTGACATCTAAGGCCTCTCAAGAAAAGATTGATTCAACACCAGTCACTCCAAGACAGGGCAAGAGAAAAGGTGCATCTCAGGAGAGACCAAGTAGTCCAAAGGTTGAAGAAACCCCTCCTGTTTCTACACCAGAGATAGAGCCTAAAATCACTCGAGGATCAGCAGTTTCTCAGAGCAAGGTCACACCCCCTAAAGAGAAAGAAGTACCCAAAGAAGAGAAGGGTAAATCGTCAGCTTCTAAGAAGGAAGAGGAAGTATCAGTGTCCACCAAAGAAGAGAAAATAACAGCAGAAGAAAAAGCCGAAGAAAAGCCTTCTGTTATCATGAAAGAGGCCGAGGAGGATAAGAAGGAAGAAAAGGTGAAAGATAAAGATAACAGTGAAGCCAAATCGGAGGAGAAAGAAGGTGCAAAGGAAGAAGATAGTGAGGAGGAAGATGATGAGGATGATGGTGATGGTAAAGATAAGGATAGCAAACTAAGGGGCACGAAAGGTTCCAAGGGTAAAGTTACCAAAAAGAGTCACAAAAAGAAGAAGAAGCAGGAAGTTAAGAAAGCGGTGGAAAACTATTGGTGCGATGTTTGTGAAATGGGTTATTCATCTGCTTTCAACCTTGTCAAGCATGGAATGAGTCAGAAGCACAAATTGAACCTGAAGTTAGCAAAAGAGAAGAAAGAAGCATCTGCCAAAGAATCAGCAGATATTGGAAAATCCAAAGATAAGAAAGGGGGTGATGAGGAAGAAGGGCCCGGGGAAGGAAAGGTGAGTGAGACTGTGAAGAAAAGTGGAAGCATTGAGGGAAAGGAAAGTGAAAAGAAGCCAGTCAAAGGGGGAGATGCAGAAAAAGCAAATGCTCCTAAATCCAGTGATGGGGGTAAGGGAGACGGTGAGAAAAAGGTTGATGAAGAAGGGAAGACCACAAAGAAAAAAAGTGACAAAAGTGATGGGGGAATCAAGGGAAAAGGAAGCGGTGAGGAAGTAGCTGTGAACAAAGACAGAGATGAGGAAAGCGACGATGCAACGTCTGTGAAGGCAGAGTTGAGTGTGAAATCTAGTCCTCAAGACAAGAAGGGGAAAGGTGTGGCTTCAGATAGTGAAAATGCTGCAAAGAGGTCTTCCACAAAGGAGAAACCACAGGAAAAAAAGTCACCAGAAAAGAAAACTGTGGAAAAAAAGCCAGACAAGAAGTCTCCAGAAAAGAAGCCTCCAGAAAAAAAGACGCCGGAAAAAAACTTGCAAGTGAAAAACCTGCAGGAAAAAAACTTGCAGGAAAAAAACTTGCCCGAAAAAAAGTCTTCAGAAAAGAAGACACCAGACAAAAAGTCACCAGAAAAGAAGTCACCAGAAAAAAAGTCTCCAGACAAGAAATCTACAGAAAAAAAGTCACCAGAAAAGAAGCCTCAAGATGCCGAGACTAAGGGAAGCAGTGTAGAAGGGGATGACTCAAAAAAGGATGAAAAATCAGTTGTATCCAGTTGTGAAGCTAAAGAAGTAGACCCTCCTTCCAAAGAGGAGCTGGAAGGCCCCTCAAAGGAGGTTACAACATCACAGGCTGCTGTGGAGGAGCCCACTAGTACTATTGCAGCTGCAGATGAGGTCAGCCACGAAGGAATCCCAGAGTCATCAAAAAAGTCTCCAGTAAAAGATATGGCAGATGGCTCTCTCATAGGTCAGACAGCAAGTGAACGAGGAATTTCTGGACAGGGTGACAACCAGCCAGCACCGGCACAGGAGGCAGAAGGTAGCGTGACCAAAGTGTCCCCGGAAGCCATCGTCGCGGCGGCGCCCGAATCCGCGACGGTCATCGAGGGCACAAAAAACGTTAGCGAGCCTATGCAGTGTGGAGTGTGGCCTGAAGCCCCAGCAGCGACACCATCCCAAGAGTTTATCCAACCTCCAGCCCCTCCACCTGCCAACTACAACATGATGTACGATTGGAATACCGGAATGGTCCCACAACAGACACCAATGCAGCAAGCACCACCTCCTCCCCCACCACCTCCTGCAATGCCTCTACAACAGCACACCATTGCCACTCACATGCATCCCGTGCAGCAGGATAGCTGGGGAGTGTACGGGGGGTGGGAGGCTCCCATCACAGACCCTAACCCTCCACCTTCGCCAGGTCTGTGGCGTTACCAGCCCCCAAACCCTATCCCCTGGACGGAGCCTCATCATTCCCTGTCCCCAATACCACGCGTTCCCTCATACGAAGACCCTATCCCAGTCACTCATCCCTCAACTCCCAACCCTTCTCCACCAAATCCAAGTCTGGGTTCCATCCTGGATTCTGTGAACAGAATCCTGGGAGAAGATGTACCGGGCTTCGATTCATCCCGGATGCAAGCTGGGGCCACAGCTCCTGAGGAGGAGTATGGTGGTGTTGGGCTTTTCGGTGAGGGCCTGGCAGAATTGCAACGTGCCATGGGTGCCACGGATGAGGAGATGGCAATGCTCCAGCAGCTGGGGACTGGACCTCTCGACTTTGTGTACGATAACAATGCAATGCCTACCAGTGTTCCCTATAATGCAGCTGAATCAAATGACCAAACTGGGCCCCTGCCTAACCCAGAACTAGTGGATCTGGACAACCAGGCAGCAGCTGTAACCATGAGTGGAGATGGACCGATGGAAGAAACTGAGACTACTACGTTACCTTCAGTCGCAGCAGATTCTTCTGGTTACTATTCGGTAAATATTTTTTGCATATTTATTGACTTCCCTATTTTTTTTGTTCCATAATTTTTGTGGGTTCTTCTTAGGGTTCTCAGAATTAACCACTTATGTAATTACTTTCAATTTCAGTTGGTTTAGTAGTTTGGGCATGCACATAATGCTGTTTATATATTTTTATGGTATAAAATGAAATAAAACTCTGTATTATACTTAAGTATAAAAGTTATACTTAAAGTATGGAGACTTGGCTATTGTCAATTTCATTAATACATAATTGTATGTACTCACAGAAGCACTGAAGTTTGGTTATCATGTTACCAATAAAGGTTCATAATGTGGAGATAAATTCCTCTTTATTCCACACATTTTATGAATGACTTGTTTATTGTGCTACCGAAAAAGATTCACAATGTAGAGGAAAGATAACACTCCATTGGATGCCTGTGATGGATACATTGTTTAGATTAGATCAGCAAAAGTTGAACTTTAGGAATATGTTTGTGATTCATTTTCGAAGCATCCTATGAAGGGGATTAAAAAAGCTATTTATTCCTAAAAATCATAATACAGTGAAATCAAGAAATATTCTATGTATCTTTTTATGGTGTGAATCAATGTTGACTGGCTTTCCTTCTTCACATTAGCTCAGCTCGCTCATTATCCTGAAATTTGATTTGCTGTATCAGTCAATGAATGCTTATATGCCATCTGTAGTTCATTTTTTTTTACATTTTCTTCAAATTCCTGCTTTCTCTCTCATTAGGATGGGCGTGGTGGAAAGAGGAAACGCTGTGGTCCACCTCCAAGTAAGTGTAAGAAGATCGTGCCACCACCTCGCGAGAGCAACCGTGGATGGCGTGGGGGGAGGAGGCTGCTGCCTCCACAGGCCAGCCTTGCGTCAGCCCACCTGCTCATATCCCAGTACGAGAAGAAGGAGATGGTGTGCCCAATGTGCAATAGACACTTCTTGGGTCTGGCAGCCCTCGAGACTCATGTTGCATGGGTGCACAAGGTGAAAGATGCTAAGCAGCACATCCTGGAGGGAGCAACTGATGGCCAGCCATGTGGAAGTGAGTCTTTTTGGTTAATCTGTGATTGTGTTGCAATGTGGTAATCCTTCAAAAGATTTAAATGTGCTATATGTGTTTTTGGGTTTGGGTTAATTTTAAAGAGCTTGATTTTATCCAAAAATCTTGAAATATGAACAGGCCTCGGTCCTGATTTGTCTGGGTTAATGAGACTACTGTTTTGAATTTAAAATTATTGAAAACTAAAATTGATTCAGGCTTAACTTGGTGGAACCTTCTGATTGTAAAAGATAAAAAGTTTTCCCTAATTTTAATAATTCTGTATTGACTTCAATTCACCAGCCATGGTTTTGGCATGATATCTGTCATTTTGAAGGTCTCAGGGATTATTTTAAACAATATATTGTAATTTACATTGAAATTGACAGTTATCTAGTCAAAACGTTGGTTGTTTGATAAAATTTGGGTCGTCACTGGAATTAGCAAGTGTTTTTTTAATTTACATACAGTGAAACCTCGTGTTTTCGTTATCGGAAATTATGTTTTCCCACACACTTTACACCACTTTTGCAAAGTCCCATTCAATTTCCTATGTTTCCAATGTATGCAGAACCCCGAATTTAAACTATACATTTTTCAGTTTTCCTGCACTTTGCACCACAACACACTTATTCAAAAAATAAAATTCACTTCTCAAGTCAATTACTCATGCATATCATCCTTTGTAAAATACTTTTTGACTTTTTCTTGTGCATATATTTGGAAAAAATATGAAAGAGCTGCAATAGGACCTGTTTTAAGGAAGAATTTGAATGTGGCAGGGATAGTATACAGCGCCACTAGTAACAGAAATTTGAACTACATCAACTCATAATCTGCCAAATATGATTCAAGCTATGAAATGAATACTTTGTACGGCTAGGAGATAACTATGTAATTTATACAATGTACAGTCAAGCATCTTTTATCCGGCACTGCCGAGACCTAGGTGATGGCGGATTACAGATTTTCCGGATAACAGGTGTTTCGCATAATGTCTTTTTTTATGCAAGGCATTTTCAAAAGAAAGAAATTGAAATACTTTGCTTTTTTCTACAAATTTACTTTAATTGTCGACTAGTTTCGATACACTGTATCATCTTCACAGACTAGTGGTACAAAAAACAAACTTCACAGACTAGTGGTTTTTGTACCACTAGTCTATGAAGATGATACAGTGTATCGAAACTAGGCGACAATTAAAGTAAATTTGTAGAAAAAAGCAAAGTATTTCAATTTCTTTCTTTAGAATGGATTTCTACAAGGTAAAGGCCTCAACCATGAAATGTATCAAGGCATTTTCAATCCAATTAGCGATACTTCTATAATATCGTTCTTTTACTGTTTGTATGCATACAAATGTGCATAAAAATGATAGTAAATATCTGGTTTTAACTTCGTAAATCGTGGAAGATAGTACTTTTACGGCGAATCTGTGATGCCCCTGACGACAAGGGCCGTTTCGGACATTGGAACGCCGGAAAAAAATGGAACCTTTCATCTGTTTCGACACCCCAAAAGCTTTAATTCGCAAACAATCGTTTTTAGAAAAAATATATTTGTTAATATAATGAGAAAAATTTGAGCATACCGAAATAAAAATGAAAACTACAAAAAATTTTCATGAATCAACACTCCTTGCCATGGCCGATTGATTAATGCGGTTGACGATCAGTTGTTTCATCGTTTTTGATGCTATCATTGCGTTGAGAGTTAAGAAACTAAAAATTAATGAGAAGTGCTAGTTCAAGGAATAAATTATAACACTGCTCTTTTTCAGTTGATCAGTGTTTCTTATTTTTGCCCTTACTCCAGTAAAAGGACATGGATGTAGAAGTGAAAATTCTACTTTTCCCACAATTTGCATTTTCCCGCAATTTACACTTTTTTTCTAGGGTCCCTGGAAAAGTGTAATTTAGGGGTTTTACTGTATTTATCTTTTGGGGTGGGCACAAAAAAATTGCTAGTAGTAGTAGGATAGTAGGCTAATCCTTCCAATGGGTCTTCTTCCACCTTCTCATTTGACATTGCTATTACACAACTATCCATGGTTCCTTTTGTTTCTTCATGTTTGACTGCTTTTACTTCTCTTTATTTTCTGCTGGCGGTCTTTCTTGTTTTTTTATGGATTTCGCTGTTGTGATTTCAATTTTTTTATGAGTAGAACCTATTTTTTTATGATTTCTGGTTTGTCATTAAAAGAAATCTGGCCATCTGACATTTTCTGAGGCTAGGTGCTGAAAATATTAAGGAATTGAATGAATTAATTGGTGCCCACACATGCTTGTTTTGGTGTTATCCAATGTGTTTTTCCTCTGTAACACAAATTTTCTCATCCTTTTCGCAGAAAAACCAAATCCAGCCGCCAGCAATACTCTCAGGGAACTCGTTGCCGGCAGAGGTGTGGGGGGTGTGGTAGTGTGTGGAGGTGTGACCTCCAGTCCTACTCCTTCCAGACGTCTTCCCTGCTTTGTATGCAAGGAACTGTATTCAGATGTCATTTCGTTAAACCACCACATAGCTCAGCAGCATCTGCGCAGAAGGCCTGGCGAAGGTGGAGGCGTTCCAGAGATGGACGGAAACCTAAAGAGCCAGATGACCTCTGCTCTTGGAGGGCTCCTTGGCAAGGCCCTCGCCAATATGCGCAGCAGGTCTGATGCCAATTTGCAGAAACCAGGCCTGCCAGCTATGACCAGCAAAAGGTTAGATTTTGGACACAAATTTGAGCATTTAATTTTTTTGTTCCTTTGTGCAGTGAGCTAAGTTACAGTAGAAGCCCTATATAGTGAGAGCTCTTGGGATCTGAAAAATCACTTGCTAAATGAAACTCTCGTTAATACCGAGGATGATTAAATAATCACTCCACAGCCAATTCCTACAACTGTAACACTAATTTAGCCATTATTGTGGAAATTTTTGGTGAGTGTCAAAAACATTCTATTGCTATTAAAAATCATATTTTCAAACACTTCAATTACTTATGTTCGTATTCACTTTCAATGACATCAAATTCCATGTTAAATGTCATACACTGGAATATTAAACGTTGAATTTTGGCACTTCAGGACGTTTACTGTATTGTGCATTGCTGTATTATTATTGCCCTGATGTTTTGGGTGCGCCAAATATGTCGTGGCTGCAAGTAATAGCAATGCAAGGGGCTATAAACAGCAAACACTTTGGGAACGAGAAAAAATTTCATGCCTCCTACCTCAATAAAAAGTGTTTAAAAATGGATATATGGTTCAGAGAAATTTCTATTAATTGAAATTTGCAAAAATGCTAGATAACTTAATGACCATTATATAACCTACTGGGATTTTGTTCCACGCTATCACCGGGTTGCTATCTTCTCCAGTTAAATAGTGGAAATAAAGGAGAGGACTTTAACATCTGTGAGATTGCATCAGAAAACAGCTGAATTCGGCTTTTCGGAATTATTGAGCCCAATATCACCAGCATTTACGATTATCCCTTAACAGTATACTGTCGTTTGTGTTATTATTACAATAATTATGCGTGGAATATTCTCTTGAATTTATGGAAGCATAATTGTTACAAGAAAGTCCATATGTTACCGTTGTTAGCATGGAGCGGGAACACAACGAAGACTTTCAAGGATCCACTGCGTTTAGATAAGATGTGAAACTTTTTACCTCTAGCGAATACGGTATAGGCTCCCGTGAAACACGTATTTTCAAGCGATAGTGCACGTTGTGGCCGCTAGGAGGCAGGGCACACCAAAATATTTATTGCTCACTATTTTTTAGGTATTCCATGGTACACATACGTGATTTGCTGTGAGTTTTGAGCGCGAGGCTGAAAGTTCTGAAGGTTGTAAGCTCCAAAATGAATTCCATCACGATACACATAATATCTTCTGCCGTACTTATATACAGTGTTAACTTGTTGATAATAAATACTGTGATGAATATGAGGAATACTGACTACACTCCCTGTTGCGAGATAGACATATGATTCAAAGTACATACCTTTCGTGTGCATGGAAATGAATCATCCTTGACCTGTTTTCAATATTAATAATCTTTGAAACAATTACAAAAGACAATGCAAAATGTAGACAACTTAAAATATAGGGAATCCAAATTCATAACAATTTACGTATTCGACATTGGAACATTGAAACGTGTCAAAACCGAGCCTCTCACTTAGATACTCCGCTTTTGCCTTCATCAATGGGCCATTTATCGGAATTCAGGCTGCTCTCTGCTGAAAAAACCATGGGAAAAGGGCAAATTCTAACTGCGTATGGCCGTATTTCCTGGCCGAAAATGTTTCTGGCTGCTTGGATATCCTTTTTGAAGCTTTGCGGCACGAAATTTTTCCCTATTCTTCAGAATTGTGAATAAGATCGAGGAAGATAATCTGCCAAATCACCTCCCTATCTCGCTTTTGGACCCATCACCACTTTCGCATTCATTGATAATTCGTATTTTAGTTTTCAGATCCAACAACTTTCGTTTCCCAGCCATGATGTTGTATCAGTCGGAATGAACTTTATAAAAATGCGGGAGGATGACAAAAGAACAATGAAATGCATAGACTTTATTTAATGCACGAGGAATTTATTTGTGTGAATACGGGCAAGCCATGTATGTCCGAAATGTGCATTTGAACGTCAAATTGTGCGGAAAAAATACTGCTAGATATATAATTTCAATGACAGAGGACATGAGTACAAGTTTGTGCATGTTTGCCGAGATTAAAGCAGACATTTGCGACTCGTAATAGTAAATGACCCCAGTGGAGGCTGGTTGTTGTCCTCGCTAATACCGATTTATTTTACATGTAAATCATAGGGTTTTAAATCTTTCTTTGGCCATTCCTCTCGAGCTTCTCATTATATGCCCTACACGTTATATGGGGCTTCTACTGTACTTCATTTATAAAACGGTTCAGCCTGTTTAACGTTGTTTGAAATGCCGAACTTAGACACATTAAATGGAAACTTGTACCATGGTATTTTTTTGTTGAAAATTACTATAATGTTAAACTTTGTTAAACATGGCTAATGAGATGTAATTGACCTTCTATGTCAAGATGCCCTCAATAATTGTTTACTACATAGTGATGAAGATGAGAATATTCATGAAATTTAACTTTGTGCTTGTTTTTAATGACATTAAAGTAGCCTATGATATTCTTCTCCTTCAGTGTTATGTTTTTCATCTTTTTCTTTTGTTTCTCGATTTACAGTTCAATATTTAGTCCATTTCCCAAGTTGAACCTGTTGACCAAGTCATTGGATGCAATAAGTAAGATGTCAACGACCGGTGACAGCTCAATCAGGAAGTCATTTGGTGGACCTTCCAGCAGTGAAGGGGGTGGTGAGAGTTACAGCCCAGCAGATGGCTCATCTGACTCGCCTGAGGTGGCTCTATTCCGAAGAGATGATGGCGTTGATCCTTCAGAATGGTCATCTGATGGAGAGGATTCAGCCAAGGGGCAGGAAGTCGAAGGGCAGCTGGATGAAGGGGAAATACCCAGTTTCCATCACATATGCCCCTTCTGTGGAGATAGGTAAGTTGTTTTTAGGGTATATACTTACCTATTTTTGAAAGGTAGAAATGGATACCAAAACACTCAAGATATTGGAATATTTGTGGTGGACAATAATATGTATTTAATACAATGGACAATAGTAATATGTATTTCTTCATTTGTAAGCCATTCCCTAAAATCTATTTTGCACTTCACATCCATTTAAAGTGATATTTGCACCTTAGCTACCTAATAGGCTCAAATGTGCTGGCCTGGTAGAAAAAAATGGCTGAATAATATCTCTCATTACTTTCTAATTATTATTAACAATTTCCAAACTTTAGTATGGTATAAGCTAAGGTGTCCGGTGCCCTAGAATGTTTTTGTCTGGGCTCCTGAATAGGCTACCTTGCTATAGTTATTCATTTAATGTGCCATTTTTATGTAAATTTAATTTTTTCAATTAGTTTTAATTTCATTTAAAAAAGTAAAAGATGAACTCAGAAAGCTGCAGCCTGGACCCCTGTTTTAAACTTTGCAATGGTTATGCATTTTGCTTAGCTGCCATTTTCTGTAACTTTAATTTTTGTTGTCTTTGGCAGAAGGTGATGAATGTTCCACTTCACTGATTAACTTGAAGAATCATATTGGATACTTATCAGCTTGGAATTCATTTTATCTTATTCATCTTTTCATATTTCATTCTCACAGGTTCCAGAGGTTGACCAGCAGAAACAGGCACATAACTTGGGCTCATCGTGATGTGACTTGCATGGACATGAGGATACCTAGGAGTTGCTCTCATGAGAGCACAGATTTTGATGAACTACTCAACCGTGGCCGAAGAGATGAGGCAGGAGACGGAGGCTCGGCTGCCAAGGAAGAATCGGAGGAGGCTCAGGAGACAGGGCGACGCCACAACCACCACCCATGCCCTGCTTGCCAGCTTACCTTTCTGCGTCACTCTCAGCTCGAGGCTCATTTGAAACGGGCTCATAATGGAATAGGTGAGAAAATATGCCTGCCACAATTTTCTGGTCACCAGAAAGCTAGTAGCTGATAACTAAATGTAATGGCATTCATGATTTAATTCACTCATTTATGGATCTTTGTACTCGGCTCAAATAAGATAACTTGTAGCCTTGGGAACTGCTTTTGACTGAGTGGCAGAGTAGAATTAGCCCAGTAAGGCCCGGTTTTATAATATCTGGTTAATGTTAACCACTAGATGACTCAGCCTTTTCATTCACTTGATGTGAATCTGAGAGTTCGGGTTTGGTATGTTATATAAGACAATCGGTTAGTTGAAATGAGGAATATCGTTGGGAGAACCTATTATAATAGATAAATAAACATAGATAATTATCTATGTTTTTCATGCGGAGGAAATGTTTAACTCTGGGTTAAGAGACAGTGAAGTGTGGCATGGTCAGTATTTAAGGCCCTTTGTAAAATTGTGCTATGATATGAGGCAAGGGAAGACTTTGCCTTACTGAGATTTTGCTACTCTGAAGTATGGAAGTGTGTTACCTGGTGTCATTAGGCCATATCTCGTTTGATCCTTAACCAATTAATTGATTCTAAATCGATACACATTTTTATTCGAATGAATTTATAGGTGTCCAAAGATGCATTTTTTGGAAATTCAGAATATTTACTATAAATAAAAAGTCACCCCATTTGTCTTCAGCTGCTCTCCAGTGTATAGGTATAATCTTGTGAATAAGAGTCATTTTATGAGCATCGTTAATTCAACAATTCAAATTAAATCAAAATCAATTGTTAAAGATGTATTAATTTTTTAAAAATTCAATGTTATAATATGTACTCATTATGACTTACTTATGTGCCTTTATTTGGGATAATTTAGTTGTTCATGTACTAAATTATGCTTCATTGTGCTTTTCATGGACTCTAGCTGATTCACCATTGCCAGACACATCTGATTCCATGATGGAATGCCCAATATGTCGAGAAAGCATGAATAACTTTCTGAAGTTGTGTAAACATGTCAAGACCAAACACAGGTAAATGAGTGAAAGATTTCTGGCTTCCCCAGTGAATTGGTAAATTCTTCTTGAGCTTCCTACCAGGTCAATGTCTGCATGATTGCTGACGCTCAATGGAAGACTTTCCCTTCATCCTTAGGGCTGTTGATATGATCAGCCCTGAGGATGATGGGAGTCTTCCATCAAAACATTGGCCATCATGCAGACCTAGTGGGAAACCTGAGAAGAATTCATCGGAGTTCAATTATTATAAATGAGAATAACAGAAATTCAAATCTGGTGAATGGTTTTTATTGTGCTTCTGTAATCTTTTTAGCTTTTATAGCCAATCAGTGATATATGGTTTGATAATTTGTAATAGAGAGGGAAAATTTTATAATACAGTAAAACCCCTAAATTACACTTTTCCAGGGACCCTAGAAAAAAGTTTAAATTGCGGGAAAATGCAAATTGTGGGAAAAGAAGAATTTTCACTTGTACCCATATTCTTTTACTGGAGTAAGGGTAAAAATAAGACACACTGATACTCTGAAAAAGAGCAGTGTCATAATTTATTCCTTGTACTCGTATTTCTCATTTATTTATATTTGATGAAAAAAATACATTTAACATCTTAGATGAATAGAAAATTGAAAATTAAGAAAGGATGAAGATGGCAGGGCGATTTTCATTATATTTTTTATTAGCAACCATTGAAACTATCTAATGAATATAGCTTGACTATTTAAAAAAAATTGATATTTTCAACTGCTTAGACTTCCTCTACCTATTAAAATATTGTGCACTTTATTTTCAATTTTCTGCAGTTCCTCAAGCATTTGCTCACAGCACACGCTGTGTCTTGCCAATCATAGTTATAACTCGGGAATCGAGGCAGTGCAAATTATCTCAGTTGTCCACCACGAGTTTTTTTTTTATTTTTCATCATATCTGGATAAGAATCCATTTTCATTCTTCATAGTTTCATACTTAGGTAAAAAATTAATACTCCTATGCAGGTTTAATTACAGACGAGCACGCTATAGTCCGGCAATGTTGCAAAAACAACCTCCTACATATTCCGAGAAATCAAAAAATCTTAATCATAAACTTTAACATTTATGATATTATGATATATTAAGATAAAAAAATTGTTTTTAGAGATTTTGACTCCACACTTTATTGAAGTATTTCCATGAATTGCTGGAACATAATGTAACTTATAAATATTTCGTGCTAATTTCATTAAAAAATAAATGTTCACACAATCTAAACGAATTATACGATTAAGTTACACACATGCTGTTTGAAGTCCTCACTGTTGGCTGAGAAACCGCTACTTTTTGTTTTGTGACTTGCCGTGGCTACGCTACTTCATGGCGTGCACATTTAGCCATGCTTAAATATAATGGTTTATTGCTTATTCTCTGGCTGTAAGGTGCAAGAAACTTCATTAAAATTCTTTTCTACATACGCACAGATATTATGACCATGTCCGATCTGAGCAGGCGGAACGATGCCAGCGGCGTGAAACGACGGCACAAAACTATCGGTTGCAGAAAAAGTAGAAGTTTACCCTCACCAGCCTTCAGAAACCGCAATGTGGATGAAGCAGACTAAACTGCTCCATTGAAATTAACCTTAATTTCACTCCCGACACGACGATAGCATCAAAAACAATGAAACAACTGATCTTCAATTGCATTAATCAATCGGCCGCAGCAAGGAGTATTGTGTCATGAAAATGTTTCGTAGTTGTCATTTTAATTTCGGAATGCTCAAATTTTCCTCTTTATATTGACAAATATATATTTTCTAAAATTATTATTTGCGAATTAAAGCTTTTGGGGTGTCCAAACGGGTGAAAAGTTCCATGTTTTCCAGCGTTTCGATGTCCGACACGGCCCTCATCGTCAGGGGCGTCAACAGATTCGCTGGAAAAGAACTAGTTCATCAATTTATGAAGTTAAAACCAGATATTTACTATCACTTTTATGCATAAAAACAGTAAAAGAACGATATTATAGAATTATCGCTAACTGGATTGAAAATGACTTGCATAAAAAAGAGTATGCTTCATTTCATAGCTTGAATCCACGCTTGAATCATATCTGGCAGATTACGAGTTGTTGCAGTTCAAATTTCTGTTACTAGTGGCGCTGTATACTATTCCCACCACATTCAAATTCTTCCTTAAAACAGGTCCTATTGCTGCTCTCTTTCGTATTTTTCCACATATATGCACAAGAAAAAGTCAAAAGTGTTTTACAAAGGATGATGTGCATGAGTAATTGACTTAAGAAGTGAATTTTATTTTTTGAAAAAGCGCATTGTGGTGCAAATTGCGGGAAAATTGAAAAAGTATAATCTAAATTCGGGGTTCTGCATACGTTGGAAACATAGGAAATTGAATGGGACTTTGCAAAAGTGGTGTAAATCGGGGGGAAACGTAATTTTCAATAACGCAAATATGAGGTTTCGCTGTATATCTATCCTGCAATTACAGGCAGTGAATCATATATGTGAAATGAAATAAAGAATATTTGGGTTGTAAAGCTTCAATCACTTGAAAGTTTGAACTTAATAACTCCTTAGTTAGTTAAGGTTTGAGAGCATAAGTGCCCCTCAGAAGCATTTTGAGATATTGTCCACTTTTAAAATCATGTTAAACTATTGACAGATTAGAAGTAGTGTTTTTTAGTAGTACTGATGTCAATAGTAAATAATAGTGGAAAGTAAAGTGAATTTAACCCTTAGAGTGCCGGGGAGCACGATCGCACTCCTCCCGTCTCTCGCCAAAAGTTCTGGGAGCCCTATCGCGCTCCATCTGCATTGTCACTATTTTGTATATTAATATTTTTTTAAATATTAATATACGATAAAATCATAAAATATAATATGTCACACGTTAAACCAAATATAATAAAGGTTTCCTAAATTTTTTGAAAATGTAATTTTATTTATGTATGATGCATAATTTTTTCATAAACTACTGCAAAAATCACCAAAAATGCCACGGCAATTTTAGCATAATACCTAGGAAATTGGTTGGCACTCAAAGGGTTAAGGTCCTGTATATCAGATTCTTCTGCTTAATTCTCCTAACATCATATGGTGGAATATATAGTTCATCACTTGTATACTTGTTCACCATATGTATAGTTACATAATGGTTATATACGTTAATACATAGTGAACAAAGGTTGGAGTTTAAAATGTATTTTAATGGCTTTATTTTTCCGTAGGGAGTGGAGCATTAATTGCTTTACTACAGACATGCATCACCACCTTATTTTAAGAAAAGAATCACCAGAAGAGTCGATGGTTATTAGGAAGAAATTTTTGGTTAAGATGAAAGGTAAGATACATTTTTTTTTATGGTGGTGTTGTAATTTATTTGAATTACTATGATGGCTAAATCTTGAGTTGTTTGTATGTATGTATTGTTTTGAAAGTGAAAATCCGATTAAGAAATGTTACACAGTATCTTTTTTGTGGGTTGAGGTATTAAAAATTTTCCTGGTATGGGTTTCAGTTGCCATGTAAATGTAATTGCATAATTTTCCTTGTCAGACCTTATAGGAAAGTGACCTTGACAATGCTTGAATGCCCAACTTAATGTTTAAACAATTTAAAAAGTCAAACAGACTTTTTTTTCTGAAATTTTTTTTTCTGAAAATATTTCATTTTATTGTGTTCAATTTAATTTGTAAATAAATACAATTGTGTTTATATGTAATGAGTCTAAATTATATACCATAATTCATAAAATTGATTTTTTTATACTTCATTAAAATTCATTGCAATTTATGTAGTCTGAAATCATTTATTTTTTCTTGCTCAAGCATTTTTTGGTAAAACCAGGAATTTAAGAGTTGTTTGCTCTTTAAAGCAAACATTTTACGTCCTTTTTCAGCTTTTCCAGTGCTGAGGATGGCTAGCCCAACTCCTTCATCTAGGTCAAGTGAAGAGGAGTCATACATGGACCCAGATCCCAAAGGAAACTACCTTTGCTCAGGTACTCCTTGAAAGCCTTTTGTACTCAAGTCATTTGTCAGAGAAATGTGACTTACTAAATAACTTATCTCCCCTGTATGAATTTTTCTCCCACCTTGCTTGTGATAATTTTACCTGCATATCACTTCAGTGTCTTCAGTTTCAAAACGGCCAATGGATCAAACATAAAATAGAATTGTATTAATTTTTTTGTAACTATATGTTCTGGAAATGTTGATTTCGACATTAAGAACTTAGAGAATGGTGTAATTTTTCAAACATAAGCATAGTAGCATCATATGCCTCTAAAGGTTATGAATTACAAATTAAGTGAAAAAAATAATTGATTCCAATTTGCTTGCCTTCCCTGCATTATGATTAGATGATATTTGTAGGCAGATGGTTATATATGCAATACTAGACAGGCAGTCCTCGACTTTCGTACACAATGCGTTCCTGAAGACGTGTACGAAAGTCGAATGTACGAAAATCGAACAAAAGAGTCCCATACTAATTAGGGGTTACATTCCCGGAGAGTTAAATAAACATAGTAAAACCTCATATCCATTGTAAGGAAATTTTATTTTTAATACAAAAGTTTAAAATACATAAATTATATTTAAAACAATATACGTAATTACTTTAAAAACTACACAGTCTTGATAAAAGGTTCTAAAAGAATACCGTTGTGTACTGAGTAAACATACGCATATCTAATTTTTCTCAAGCAGAAATTAACATTTCACTGATAATGTCCACTATCTCTATAAAGACAAAACAAGAAGCATCACGACATTTAATTTTTGGAACCTTAGACTCGATGTCATTTAATTTATTACAATTAACTAAACAACAAAATTTCGGAATTTCCTAAACTGGACAAAAGACAAACGAAAATAGAATGATGTTTCCTAGGTATATGCCATACACAACTTCGTGAATTTCGCATTGCACTCCCCAGCATTTCGTGCATGGTCTATAATAATATTAATAATTAATTTTTTATTTGGTGTGGGATTTTTACAAGTCATAGAACACGTCATACATACATGTAATTTAAACATATTTTAAATGTGCTTCACACTCAGTCAAGGAATAATACCTCTCCTTTACCAGAAATGTACATAATTCTTTCTTAAATTTTATTATTTTATATATCTTTCCCCTTTACTATTGAACATACAGTTTGAACGGCTTAAGTTCAATGATTGTCTTGTAGCAAAAGATCCTTCCAGTTCAGCACGTCTAATAATTCCCAACTTTTGCTCGACAGTTTATGCGACCTATGCGTAGGCAATGAGTTGGTCTCAGTCACATCATATTAACGTTTTATACTCATTCTTATCATACGGCATTAATTATATTCAGTAAATAAACAAGCTATACCTTGCTCTAAGTTAACACTGCCCACATTCGCGTATACTAGCGAGCTAGAACGCCAGATGAAACAGTTGAATGCCGGGATGCGCCAAGCACCATCTCGGGGAATTCAAAAATATTGTTCGAAAAATGTCCGAAAGTCCAAATTTGGTGTCCGAAAGTCAAGTAAAAGGTATCAATTTGGAGCGTACGAAAGTGCGAAACGTACGAAAGTTGAGTGTACGAAAGTCGAGGACCGCTTGTATGTGACTATTTTATGACATTGTCTTATATGAAAGCTTAATAGTGGATGTCTAGCTTTTGAGAAAAGGTTTGCCTTGTACCCCTGACTCAAGATAGGAAATAATCATATCAGCTCTTTCACTAATAGGATAAGACAATGGAGACAGAAGTTTATTAGTGTTAGAAACATGGGTTAATTATTAAATAGCTTAACACAGAATGCCTGGGAGAATATGCAAAATATGACAAATTACAAAGAATGCATCCTATTAAACTATTTTATGTTTACTAATGCTGTATGTCAGACATTAAAAATGGACAATATTCTTAATGTTGTGAGGGAAGACATAGACAGATATGTGAGATATTGGGGATTGCTATTATTAAAAGAAATCCATAAACCTTGAGCTTGTTTCAACCCCTCAATTGAACCTGTGTGTTTCAGAATTATCTTATTATTTCAATTTGTATAGTTAAGAATTATTCCTGTACCTGGATAAATAAAATGATTCTTTCTCTGCTCGCAGTATGCGGTGTGAACTTCAAGTCTCCACAAGGGGTCATCCGTCACCTGAATCTTGAGCACAATTCCAACCATCTAGAGGGAGCCCTTCCCTTGCAGAAGATATTCCCTCGGCATGCTACCAAAGAGTACCGCAGCCGCTCAGCGGGTGGCCTGGGTAGTGATATTAAGGCTAAAGCGGAGGCTGCTTTGAGAGAACTCAACCTCTCGCAGAAACTGAAGCTGGGTGCTGTGAGTTCTGGAAAGGGTGTATCAGGCTCCAAATCAGGTCAATCCAGGAAGTCTTCATCGACGTCAGATGGCAACAATGACTCATCCATGGCAACCACATCCAAAGGCTCGGGCCGAGGTCGGGGTGGTAGCCGTAGGGGCCGTGGGAAGAGGGGTGGTGGTCGTGGTGGTATGACCTCTGATGTCGAGAAGAGCCTCTTCGACGTCTATGAGTTTGAGGATGACGATGATGAGCTGGAGGAGACACCTTCGAGGGTCGGCAGTGCTGATGGGTCATCCCGTGTGGGGAGTGAATGTGGGGATGACGACGATGATGAGGACGGTGCCGAGGACGATGGGAAGGGCGGTGGTGGAAGTGCTGCTTCCATCAGGGTGAAGAGGGGTTCAGTGGATTCTTCCTCCTCAGATGCCAAATACTCTTGCAATGCTTGTGGCAAGGGCTACAAGTCTCTCACTGCATTCTGGAAGCATAGCAAAGGAGTGCGAGGGGCTTGTGCCGGCGGAGGCAGCAGCCCGGGAAGGAGTGGGGACCGTGGCAGTCAAGAGGGCAGCACAGGCCCCACAATGCGCAGTGGTTCTAAGGCCTCAGGTGGTCGCAAGGGCGGGAAGGAGGATGACGAGGCTGTCTCATCGGATGTGGAGAGTGAAGCCGGGGGTATCACCGTGAGGGTTCTTCGAAGGCTTAGAGGATCTACCTCAGGGGCATCAGACATCGGGAGTGCAGAGGGATCAGCGGAGACATCCCACCCTCCGGAGCCATCAGAAGCGCCACCAAAGAGGGGGGAGAAGGGAAGTGGTCGTGGGGGCAAGGGGAAGAGGAAGAGTGCAGCAGCAAGTGTGGAGGAGGAGAAGAAGTCCTTGTTTTCGGGAGGGGAGACAGTGAGAACATATGGGGGGAAGAGGTCAGCCAAGCAGCAGGCTGAGGAGCGCAGGGGTCGAAGTGGTGGAGGAGGAGATGATGGAGACAGTGGTGGAGGGGTAGGCAGGAGGTCACTTGGAGCCTCCGAAGCAGCCTTCGATGCACTGCGTGGGGGCGGGTCCAGTTGATGACCAGTGAGGGGGTTTTGACCCCATAGAGTCGTTAATCTGTGCTTGGGACCATTGCTGGTTGGACAAGGCTGCCAGTGAAGGTGTTGGCTGTGTATGTGTCAGTGTGTGTGCATGCACAAATGTTGTCCCCTTTCCCCTACCTCGGTGAGAAGCAGTGAACCTTCACACTCGAGTGTGCCCCTTGGGTTTGCTTCTCAGGGCAAGAGGGCATGTCAAATGTTACCTCGGCGTCCTTCGAAACGTCTCTTTTGACTTTATTATTATTATTATTTGGAATCAGTGGTGAGATGTAAATAAATAAATACTGTGTGAATCTGCTGTGAGACTTGGGAAAATTGGGTGTGGATTCTTTTTATATTTTAGCAAAGAATGGAAAACAAAGGTCCACACCCATTATTTGTTTTTCTTTGCTTACTTTTTTGCGACATATATTCTTGTACAAAGGAGAGAAAGTTTTAACAGCCTCCTTTCTGTGAGGATGTGTGTTATGGACATTAGGACGCTCCCCAAGTTTTCTGTTGAGTCACACCCACATTTTGGATTATTTAGGGATGCAAAAGTGATAAAGCTGAGTGAAAAGTGTTGTCTACTCCTTTGGGCATGCAATACTTTTACGCATGGGATTTTTTCCTTAGGTTATTTTTTAGTCAAGTGATGAAACAGGATTTTTTTAACCAGGTGTGTCATTCTTTAATTACTGCCAACATGTGCCTTTGTGTAAAGAATAAAAACTGACCAAAAAAATATCTGATTGATGCTCCCATATTGGGAATATATCAACAAAGAAGTAATCTTATCTTAAATGATGATAAGTAGTTTATATAAATATATATATTATATATAATATGTAGTTGAGTGCTAGTCTGAGCAGAATTATCCCCATGAGCCGTCCAGCATGATGACACTGGCGGGAATTCTTTCTGATCATTATGTCTTGGGTTTGCAGGAATACAAGGAGGCATGGTACCCTCAAAATGTTGCTATTATGTTTTTTGACGAAAAGGAATCAGAGCTATCTCAGTTGACATTTTGAATAATCCTTCATTGAGTGTGCATCCTTCGTTAATTCTTTCTAAGTTTCCAATGAAAGGTATTTTATAGAAAAAAGTTTGACTCTCCACATGTAAAAAAATTGAATACTCAAAGACTGTTTTAATATTCCTATTGTGTGTATAATGTCCATATTATGTGTATGATATGTTTGAATAGGGGAGTAGTTTAGTTATCCATAGAGTGGTCACTATGATTATAACAGTTGGTTGTATTTTTCATCTTGACTGCAAGCATTTATGTAATGTAAACATGAATACACATTGCAAAGTATTTCTAAAATAATAATTTATTATTATTTGTTCCTGATCCATGATTTATTTCCAAGTATATTGTCTTAAGTGTTCCATCGTAGGTTCCCATGGTGTTGAAACGAATGTTCCTGCATTTCTGGGTGTCCACCGTTTTTGTTGATTTTGTTGACAACAGTTCCGCCCTTCCAACGGGTGTCTTCAGGTCGAAGTGCTGGGATGGCATTTTGGCCACATAAATATAGGCCTTCTGTTCTCTCCTCTGCTCTCTGATAAGCTTTCTTGCTCTGATGTTGTTTCTCCTCAGTTGTCTGTGTCAGAAGGTAAAACTGCCTTACCAAAGTATCAAACTTACTACTGCTGCCAAAAGACAAAATTCCTTAGCAACTCTATAAGGGAGTCTATCAGGTGCCATTCTTGTGTGGGAAGTCATACATACGCGAGAATTTCAGGTCCATGAAGACAAGCTTGAAGGAACACTAAAAGCTACCAGAAACAAACAATTTAGTTTGTTGGTGATTGCTGAACATGCCTGGAGTGAGCCTGGTTGCAAAATTAATTTTGACGAGGCCAGTTTGATTGCCAATGAAAAGTAATACTATTCCAGGCTGATTAGGGAATTCATTGAGATAACAAAAATGAAACATAACTTTAATAGATAAGAATGTTACCGCCTGGCCAGCATATGGAAGAGGATTTGGTGGGAAAAACAGAGCCTATTAGAGAGCGTGGAAGAGAACAAAAGTCCTATATTAACGTGGTCAAATTGTTGTCAACAAATTCAAATTATCCGGTGGACACCTGGAAATATAGGAGCATATATTGTCTTAAATTACTGAGTGCTTCTCATTGGCAAGATCTATTTTTAAAATCCGTTCTGATAACCAATAGAATTGTCAAAAGGAGATAATGAAAAATGTGGACTTCTTCACATTTTTTTAACGGGGCAGGCATAATGAAGGCCTTAGTGTGTGTAAACAATAGTACAATCATAATGTAAGCATAATAGGGGCTATTGTGATTCCCTGCTGAATATAAATGCAATACAGTCGTTTCTTTCTTGAATGCTTTCAATAATAAAGCATAATTGTTGCCATCCAATAATGAGGTATCTTCAGTCCATGTTTCTAGTTGCAGGACTGGAAGAAAGGTACTTGTCAATAATAGAAAACAAAATTATTAGTTTTCACTCTTAACGGTTATGAACATTGGGTTTCATTTAGGATAAAGTATAGCATGGGAGTGTTGCATAATCCAGAGAAACTTCCTTTATTCTTGCTGTGAAATCCCATATTTTATCTATGTTTACACTCTTAATGTACGGTAGCTTTAAATGAAAACATTCTTATCAGTGATTTTTTATCAGTAAGTTTATAATATTGAATACAGAAGATCAGGGTCAAGAAAGAAATATGTTCACACTTACAAACCCATTGGGAATATGGAATAAGTGATGTGCAGTTCCTTTCTTAAATGAACCCAATCAATGACAGATTTTCTTCCCATGTTATATTTATACCTACCCTATCAGGATTGATAGGCTCAGGTGAAGACAGCATTGTGCTGTTAAAGAACCTAGTGTCTCTTTGAAAAATATTGAAATGATGTTTAGTAGCAATTTCTCCTCATTCCTTAGAACTTTACTGCCTTCTTATCTGCATTTTGGCAAATGGAGCAGGTGATGAAGGGTATGGATGTGCTGAAGTTCGATCTAATATGGAGGAACGTTAGGGGCGTGGAGAAGGGGACAAAAGAGAAATGGATTTATGGATGGGCTGGGGAGAGATAGGACACGTGCTGCCCTGAAGGAAGAAATTGTGTGAAGGAAAATAGTGGGGGGTCGGCAGTTAGTATAATTGTCTTCTCTCTATTTAAACCTACCCTACCTTCACCTGTAGATTACCTGATAATTATCTCTGCTGTGTAATTTTTTTTCGGTTGTAAGCTGATTTGCACTAATAATTATGGGCTTACTTCAATACATTTCCGTGGAATCAATTTGAATGTCACATAATTATTATTTTAGGCATTGAAAAAAGATTCTATTGGGTGCACTGCTATCCTGGGCCTCCCTACTTCCCCTCGGATTCATTTCGTTGATTACAATGCTTACTACAGACTTCTGTGAAAATGAGTAGTGTCATAAAAGTGTTTGTGCCCAGGATGCAAAATGTGCTATCTTTGTCAACTCAATAGATATTTACCTTTTTTTTTGATGGGATTTCTTGATTTTACATTATTATTATTCAAGGGTCAATTATGTGGTCGCAGTTTATTTATTAATTCTCAAGTCTACCAAAAAGAAACATGATGGAAGTACGAATCCTGGGATATTTTTTTAGTTGCTCATTACAACCTCAAGGGGTGGCATCTTTTACGTAGTAAACCTGAGGAGGTAGGTTAGGAGTAGGGGTGTAGAAGAAATGTTATGAGTGTTAATTGGATAGCATAGTAGCCTCTACTGAGCTCAATAGTGTCACGGCCAATAATTCTTCCAGGAAATAATTTGGAATTGAACCTCTGCAGTTCTATGTCCTGGAGACTCAGGCAAGTCCCGCTTTAGGCATACCTACATGATTTGTGCTTGAGCAGTGCTCAGCTTTGGTCAGTTTCACGTGCGAGGTAATCCCTTCATCAATAAATCTATAAAAAGGTAATGCAAAGTTCACGGTGAGCTGAAAACACCTTGTATTTATGTATTTAAAGACAACCGCCACTGTGAAATGCAGGAACTAAAATAATACTGGAACAAAATATATATTTAAAAAATCGACATTAAATTATATTCTAATATATTTAACCAGTATTTTATAATTTTACTCGTTATTTGGTTTATAGCAGACTTTTCTAACCCTCATTTAAAAAAGCATTTAGTAGTACATCTCCGGTCACGTGACTAAGTAGGCATCGTCTGCGGTCTCTTGGAAGATGGAATTGTGTCGTCGCTTCATTAAATTTCATTTTAGTTGAAATTTCGAGCCTTTTGTTAATATTGACAACTACTAATTGAAGGTAAGTGACACTTTTGTGTATGTCTCAAATATATAACTTACATCTCATAATGTTTCACTCTTAATTATTCATTTGCCGGTCTGTTTCGACGTCACCCCCATCCTCAGAAATAATAAGCGATAATCACTGATAAAGATGTTGAGGATAAGGAAATATATCTGATGGAACCGCGACTGCTCGAAGACGAGGATATTAAGTAAGTGCAATATCCTTTAGCGTTATTCACGTAAGAAATAATGGTTTAAAACTTGGACTGCTCAAGGAAGTTAATTCTTTTTCTCGGTAGTTACCTAAATATGATTTGTGTGAGTATACTCTCGATTCAAATTGTATGCGAATGAGTTGAAGAGTGAAACGGCGGGTACATTCATAGTTGTCTGCCCTAATCAATGCAGATAAATAGTATCTATTTCAAATAGCCATCGAGTGGGACCATGGAGTTGGAGCTCAGAGACAAGTGACTGACGAATAGTGATCGTAAATGTTTAAATGATAAATGTGATTAATGGTTGCCATGGTAATAAAATTGGTAGGTTCTGAGTGGTGCTGAGGATGTACGAAACACCATATATATTGTTTCTGCGAGAAGTGATATTTCTCTCGAGAATTTGCTAATGAAAGAAGAAGAGGTAGGTTATTTTCATATCTTGAGGTACCTATTGAATAATAGGTTTGGTTTGGAATGTTTGAGTATATGACACGCACACTATTTTTATGTTCGTGATGTCAGTGTAGCTCAATAGAAGCTAGTATTTTCAAAATGTATTGTATATTTCTTTTTTGATTACTGTTTCCTGAGGAAAATGTTAATACTAGCGGTTTGGAATCTGGAAGTGTTTTGGCAGAAAGCGAAAGTTTTAATAAAAAAATGAACCTTATAATATTCCGAAAGAGGCGTCTCTCGACATTATCGAAACTCACGGAAGAATTGCATTTCAAAGTAAATTGTGCGCGCTCTCTGGTAGAAAGTGAATGGGGTATAATCCTCTGTTTCATCAGGGTATCCCAGGAGACGCTCGGCAGTTATTCACATTAGAGGATCCTTAATATGTAATGCGGCGTAATTTTTCGATGAAATGTTTTATGGGCTGTAGATACATGTTACTGTGTACATCACGAACTTAGTTCTTCATCAAAAACGGTACTTGTTTCCTGTAACCTGCTTAATTCTAACAAGTATTAGTTTGAGAGCATGTATGGAAATTTTAACTGTTCAGCAGATTAATTACTATCGGTAGTATGATGATAGATTTGGTGTAAGTGCATTTTAAGTCTACGTAGCCACTTTCATCTAGCAAAGCTCTCTTCTCTGGTGAAACAAAATTCTCTAGTAGGTATGCGTGCGTAGATTGCGTCCACATAATCAAGTAAATATGGGAGGGATCGAGGATTGCAACTTGAGTTTCTGCAGTGGTGTAGCCCCGAGTACCCTTTTATCTCTGGCGCGGTGATCTTTCTTTCTTGAGGAGGTAGTTGTTTTGACCTCCTTGATCCCTCCTTAAGGTTGCTAATTTCTACAACCAATTTTCAGTTTAATGACGAGGAACGATATTGGTGCTATCTCCCCGATTTAATCTATTCGATCGAGGAAATTCTTCTGCTCGCGATTACGTTACTCTCGATTTTAGCTGATGGTATAGGGCTATAGTTTAGCGTGCTATTCCATCCACTTTCTGGATGGGTGGTTGCGTTGCTATACGTGGCACTATGTGGGTTCTCGGGGAAGTATGGGGAGAAATTCAGCGTCGGCATTGACCTAAACTTTACAGAATATGCTTATGGGTCCTGATTGCGTTGCATATGACTGACGGAGAATTGCTCTTGAAGTACGCACCACATTGTATCCAGCCGGAAAATCTCCACCACTGCCGGGAATGGAACCGGGACCTTGGCATGGGCAGGCTAGTCCAATGGTCACCGCATCCACGATGTTGCGATTCATTCTGACGTTCAAGTATTACGCAAGACGTTATGAGGGGAGGGAGATAATATGCTCTTCTTACTTTGTGTTACGTAGGGGAGCAAAATCTTCCGTAGGATTTTAGTCATTTAGAGATCTTATTTTTATCAATATTTAAAATTGTTATCGGACGAAAAATCTTATTCTGTAGCTCCGAAAACAGCACGTTATTTTTCTCCCGCGGTGTACTCGCCGCTCTGAAGCCTCATGCAAAGAGGTACCGCACAGTGTTTCGCCTTATGAGAGGCTATACAACTTAGGTCGTGATATAAACACTCGTTCGTAAAAGGGCGTATCGTGTTCAGAATTCATTAGCGGTCAACTTATGGCTCCTAAAGTGAAATACGACAATCACAGACTTTCTATGCATTTAAGAAACACTTTTCCTTGAAGCAGTCTCAACTTATCCGACAGAATGATGCGAAATAGAAATTTAAGATAAAAAGGAATTTCAGAAATATTTTGAAGAGAAAATTGAAGAGCCCAGCGAGCATTCTGCTAAGAAACGAGCTGGCCGACTCTTTAATCATTCGTTCGATACTGAAGAACTATGATAATATGCAATTTTTCGTAATTTCCAATGTATTTTATAAACCATCTCAAGACCACTCCCCCGTAGTATGAGTTGATCTGCGGCCTCCGAATTGATTCATGGTGGAACACGGCAAACGTTTGTTCCATTGCCGCTCAGATGAAATAGCTTCAATCTCGTGGTCAATTCTTATCCTTAAGGTAGTTGGAGAGATTTTTGTTTATGTGTAGATTTGCGAGAAACTTTGTATACGTGTTCTAATTAATGATATTTATCGATAAAAGTTAATAAAATGCATCATACCGATTTGGTTGTTTGGTAAATCATTGCTATTTTAAAACGTAGCCTTATGGCTCATGACATACATTTCATTATAATTCGATTAAATATGTACAGATTTTCTTCTAAACGCGAAAAAATATATTTATTTTTATTATAATTGTTGCTAGCTAATTTCAAGTTGTCCTACCGAGTCCAATGTTCGAAAACAACATTTCAAAATAATTTCGGTTAAATTCGAATAGGTACCGTGCCGAAAAATCAAGTCATAGCATGCTTTAATTAAGAGAACATTCAAAAATATAATTCTTGTATCATTTCCATTACTGCCTGAATGGTGAGTTCCAACGTATAAGCAGATGCACTTACGTGAAATGTGGTGCAAAAATGTTTTTCGATTTCTATAAAAAATTACTAAAATGACCCACGATTTCCGCTTCAGCCTCATTAAGGGTAGCCAAATTCTGAAAAACATCGGCCATCAGATAATCCGTTAATCTATGTGCATAGTTCCAAAAATGTGCCACAACTTACGTAAGATTGGGAGCAGGATGGGGATTAAAAAGTGGCCAAAATCGCCTTACGTAATAATGAAATGGCCCCTAATCTCATAAAGCAGTGACGCAGCCAGGACTATGTTTGGGGGGGAGGTTCCATGCTGAGTATAAGCAGAGGGGCTGGGTGAAAAATTTGTAAAATCAGGCGCAAAATTACGTGTTTTGGCAATTAAGAGTGCAATTGCGACTGCAGTGTAACAGCCAATTTTTTGTTAAATTTGCTGTGCAAATTTATCGAAGGATACAATACCCACGGTTTTTGCTTGATAATTGCAAACATCTTAACTGAAAAAGTTTTTCAGAACAAAGAATAAATGAAATCAACATTCTCATTTAAAACAAGCAAACATAATTTTCTTCTTTAGTGCCCATTTTTTAATAATTTAAAAATTCCGGACCCCATGGACCTCTGCCTTGACTACGTAACAGCGTGAAGTTATGCATTCTGATGAAACGGATAATAAATTGGCGTTGGGAATGGATCCGCGAACATAGATCGTCCTTTTAGGCTAGCTAGTTTGAGTTCACCACCTTGGGGCTCGTTTTTGAGCTCTTATCTCGCCTTCAATACTAACCTATGCTTAGTTTATATTTTTTTAATTAATTGCTAGGTTTTCGGACAGGCCCTGCGGCAACTTCCCCATTTTAGGAAGTCTCCAACATATAACAAATATATTATCCCGTCAATGAAGCTCCCTTAAGACCTGTACACATGGAGGCTTTTCTGGCGCCGGGCATTGCTCGTAAAGCTGGCGGCAATAGATGTCGTAGTCTGTGCTCTTGCATCGTATGGCACCGGGTGGCATCCAATGTAATCGCAAACAGCAAGCGAGAAATAGAGCGTGAGCTATTTTTCCTACCATATCGGTACTAGTGCTTATATAGATGATGTAGAGGGAGGCAGAAAGCCCAAATAAATTTGTGGAAGGGTACTCACAATAAAGGTTGCTTTACGTGCAAGCGTTTCACGCGAACGAGTCGAAGCGTTTCGCTCGCAGCCAATCAGGTGCTTCGCATCGCTCACTTATCTTCTCGTCGCCGAATTTGTGTTTTACTCAACTTTCTACGTGCGTGACGCGTCAGACGCGAGAAACAAGTGGCGGACACGTGGAGACATTTTGTATTTACTTTCGAGATACACTGGGATATATTAGCACATGAATTGTTCTGTAAATCATTGCTACAGTGCTTGATATGTAATAGATGTATTATTGGCACATTAAGAACTTTATGGGCATATTTCATGCATAAACATCCCAGGCAACAGTAGGACTCAGTCGCAGTATTGATTATAATTTACGATCCCGCGCTAGTCTCCGCCAAAAATATTAATTCTGATCGGATGTGCGCTTTTCTCAATTGTTTTGAGTGAAAATAAGACCCTCAATAAGGATATTATTAGCAATCAGTAACAAAAAACTCCTCAAGGTAGTGACAGATATTCTCAAACCATACCCCAGGTTCCAATTCACATTGCGGCGGTGGTGGTGGAAGATGGACTAGCTCCAGTACCTCCAGTAGCAGCCGCAACAAATCTGGGTCGCAGCCGCGTTTTTTCAAAATGAATATTTTTTTTCTCTCTCATTGCGTTAATTCATCTCTGAGATAATTTAAATTCAAAATTGTTGAACACAAATCTGTATTTGAAATCTACTTCTGTGAATAAACCACTTTCGACCGTAGACCGGTTAGCAGCTTGCCCAACTCCGATTGTGAGTGACGTGCGTTCATGTCCTGATAGGTACATTTAAAAAAAACCAATTTTATAAACCTTAAAATTTCGTGAGAAATATAAATGAGAGGTAAATATAAAGTGGAGAGGAGAAATGGATGGATATCAACGCCAGGTTAAAAAATTAGAATGTAAAGTTAACGCGGGCGTCGCGATGCGTTTGTAGTGGCTCATATTATTGTACCTGTGCAGGCCTGTTTTGACGTTACCATCAGAGAATTTCACCCATGCATTTGAGCAAAGCAAATAAAACATACCAACAAATTGATTAAATATATGTAAGCAAAGTTTGTCTTCTATGTTTGTACATGTAAACGGTCAATTTTTGCACTTTTTAGAGAGTATTCAGGCTTGATGCCTTGTTGCAAACAGTGGGTAGAGTATAAAACACTATTGGTCCGACAGACAAGAAAATTCGCTTTAAAAGCATCATGTTAGGCTTAGGCAAAGGTACCAATTCCCTTCGTAGCCTAGGTCAGGCTTGTTCGCATCGGTAATTTTGTAGCTAACTGAAATCGGTAAATGTTATAACAATATATAAAAACTCCTCAGATAAAAAAGTCACGGCACTTTTTAATCGTACAAGTTACTCAGCGAGAGCAACCTTAGCTTTGTAATTTAGGGAAAGGAAGTTTAGAAATTATTCTTGTTAGCAATTACACTAGTGATCCTTTTTTGCAGAAGCACGCAGGTTTTGCCGAGTTCGGGCATGCTCCTCCCCTAGCATTCATACCATATATCTACATACTTCCAATGATCGCGAGAATTGTAAAACATCATCAGCCTTTGTAATGGGCGTTTGTTGCGAATGAGATAAACTTTTGAAACCGTGTATCCAAACACCTTAGATAACTGAGTCTATATATAGTGTCCAATTTCAAACCTTGATCTTAGGTTACTCCCAACTAAGGCTATCAGCTTACCGTCTCCATTATCCAAACTCACTTCTCAAAATCCTCCAGTTGATGCTCATTCTATTTCCGTTGATACCCTCCTGTATTCGGCCCACCAATGGCTAAACTCTACCATGAAATGCTTAATCTAATTTCAATTACATGGTTTTGCTCAAAGTTCTCTTCACTTTCTCATCTCTACTGTTTCTGAAATAGTGCATTCGTCCTACTTCCTTAGAGTAAACCTCTAGTGCAGCTCATCGTCCGTCGAATGGGACGTAAAATTGGATTCATTGATGCCGTTCTCCCAACGAGTTTTAACTCTGTGCATTGGTGTCTTTATCTCCTAAGGTCTTAAGTATAGTCGGCATCCTGTTCCATTCTACGTTGCCATATGATTTCTCTAGGTCGATGAAACAAATATATGTGGGCTAGTACTTTTGAATTGTTTTCTGTGTGATATATCTCTCTCTCTCTCAGTGATTCAACCCGAAGGTTGGTGTAGATGGTTGAGTGTAGAGCTCACCCTGGACTAAGCCACAGGCGTGTGAACTTAACACATTCAGGGTAGGGGGCCAGTTCCTTTCCCTGGGCCACCTCGCACTCCGAGGATTTCTTTTTGTTCGGGGGCATCCAAAGGCTTTCACCCGGATTTGAACTCGGGACCCTTCGATCAGTAGCCAAGCACTCTACCTACTAGGCCACCACGCTTGTGATGTCTCAGGACTAAAATATTTTCTCTGGTTCCCCTACTTTTCCTGAAACCTAAATTGATAAAAATATGAATTACAATTTTTTTCCTTTAAAAAATAGCCAATGAAGTCCTGCTAAGCCTTTCCAGGCTTGTCAGCAGGTGCTCTTTTTTATGTGTCTCTTTATTTTCACTAGGTTATTAAATACATATTTAAAATCAATAAAATAAAATATTTATACATAAGTTCAAGTTTAGAATTTAAAAAATTTGAATAATGTATTTAGATACCTGTTTAATTGTCAGAAATTAGCATTTATGAAAAGTAAAACAAAACCCATTTAAAAGTAATAAAACACATAAATTTACAAAACAGAATGTACAATTTCTATCATAACATATAAATACCTTTGTTTCGTTTAAATTTTAACTTTTTTTTAACGAATGCACAGCATTTTTCAGTCAGAAACAGAGAATAAAATTTTTTAAAGAAAACAGAGTTATATTCTAAAATGTAATAAAAGTTATGTATGGACAAATCATATTTATAAAATTTCTAATAAATCATATATAAATTGCTTAGTTTAAGAACTTTTTTTTAATTTTTTATGCTCAGCATAGTTCTATCAGAAAACATATAACAATTATAAAGTAAAAGAGATTTAAAGCCACGCTATGCTTGAGAATCTGTTTGATGCAGATTAAACACAATTAGAACATAACTATTAAATCATCAGTATCTTAATGCTATTGGTATATTATTTTAAAATCAAGTTCAGAACATTTAATTTGCTCAGCTGTTAGCATACCATATTGTCTCAATTGTATATTTGTTTATTCAACAACCATTTTTTTACTTCTTTCTTTAATGCAGAGATTTTTCCAGTTTCTCGTAAGGGTTTTGGTAGTTTATTGATAATCTATGGAACAATGTACATTAAAGAACTCTTACCGTGCTTGTTATTATATTTTGGAACAGAATATTTTTCGATACAGCTAAGTCCAATATCATGATTAACAATTCTTTGTATTTTAAACTTGTTTCGGAAAACATTTTCACATATTATGACATACTGAAAAAGTTCCGGTAATGGTAATAAACCTAATTTAATATATATGTTTGATACATTGGACTCAGTTACATCCAGACAGGCTACTATTTTATTTTGAATTTTCTTTACCTCATATAAAAAACTTCGGTACGTTGTACCTCATTGTACGTTGTACTGTATTGTTAGTCCATATCGTATGATAGCTTCGGCTAATCCTTGATAAAGCAACTTTTTCACCTCAGTTGGCAACGTATATTTTAAAAGAGATAATTGAAAGAGAATGCATCGCAGCTTTCCACACAAATAATTCAAATGTTGCCTAAAATTGTATTTTTCGTCTATAATCAAACCTAAGATTTTAAATTATCAACCTGGGAAATTGAAAAACATGAATATAAGCGGCAGCTATTGCTTGTATGACAGCCCTAAGTGGAGTGCAAGCTTAAGTGGGAATGAAGCGTTAAGTTTATAGCTCTTCTTTTTTCTTTAACACTGATAAATTGTAAAGTAACAGTTTTTTATTGTTAATTACTAATTTATTGTTATGACACCATCTTTGGATGGCACAAAAATCGGATTCAAGTTTTTGCCTTGCCATCTCAAAGGACTTACTGGTCGAAAGTAAAGCGATATCGTCTGCATACATATATATTTTACATCTTTTAATATGGTCAGGTATATCATTAATGTATAAAAGAAATAGAATTGGTCCTAAAATGGATCCCTATGGAACACCAGTTTCTATGGTTTTTATTGTGCTGTGATGATCGAACAACCTGACCACTAATTTCCTGTCGCTGAGGTAAGATCTAAGCCAGGAAAGCGGTACTCCATGTATTCCTGAGCGTTCCAGTTTTTTCAAAAGAATATTTATATCGATTGTATCGAATTCTTTTTGAAAATCGATAAACACAGCGAGTGCGGAATGTTTCTTATTTAGACATTTCTGAACGTCTTTGCTGAAGTCTTCAAGAAGAATTTTAGTACTTTTTTGTTGTTGATATCCATACTGGTGTCGAGTGATGACATTAAATTTAGCAAGAAAACCTTTCAACTGGTTGGCAACAAGCGTTCCATGATTTTATCAAGTGAGGGAAGAATAGCTATGGGACGATAGTTGTTGGTAACGTTCCTCTTTCCTTGTTTATAAATTGGCCTAATTGTTGCAAGTTTTAAATTAGATTGCATCTTTCCTTGTTCGATATTTAGGTTTATCCACTTTGATATTTTCTCAATTTAGGTCTCCAGACTATGCGATTTTTTGACCGTACACAAAGGCGCGCGCATGTTCCAAGTATTAAAATTCTGTATTAGGAACCTAATACATATATTTACCCAGAATTGAATGTGTTGACTCAGTTTCCATGGAAACGAGTGTCACCCTCCCCACACTCAATTGCATGATCTGATATTTTTAAATTTGTTGGTAAGAGGCGCTGGCCTCGTCGCTGGTATCTGAGGAGGATCAAAGGAGACCTCAGGATAAGGAAGAGTTCAACGGAGTGTCGTAGAATATGTATGACATTTTGTAGTATTTGCTTTACAATAAACCGTAATATCAGTGGAGCTGTCGAAGTATATTTGTTTAGGGTTGTATTTTAAACTTTTTAACTGTTTTTCACCTTAGCTTTTGATCGTAAATGGTGCGACAGGTGAACGAATCTGTGAATTAATATCTCCAGTTCTTCATCTCCGTGATGTTCTTAATCTTATCTGTGGTTTGGTGCTTAGATAATTTAACCGCGTATACCACGGAAAACTATACGGGACCGAAAACGAACCCTTTATTCGGTTTTGGTATGCACAGTTAGACCACTCAATCCGGGGATAACAATAATTGAAGTCCCTCGACACAAATTTTATGCTTCAAACCTGAAGTGCTGTGAGTTGAAACTCTTTCCCTTTGAAATCGCTTTTTGTCCGGGTCCGGGTCTTCGTCTGTCCCCATTTCGTGCATGTGCCAAATAATGATGCTGCGTTTTAAATTCATGAATTTGTCTGTTTTTGGTTTACTGATCGATTCAAAATTTAGGCATAGAAGCACTCTGAAACTTAACGGCCAATTGTATATTAAGGGGTAGGAGTCGATTTCAATTGAAAAAAAATGGTGAAAATTTTGTAATGGAAAAAGATGTCGTTACCTACTTCATAGTGAGGTCAGTCAAATGATATATAAGACTTGTGAGATGTAGGAACGCGAATAACGAGGAAAGTAAGTTGGAATGAGGGGAGGACTAACGAATGGTTTGCCATGAAAACGATGGTTGTCCTAAGCCCGCTGGAATATCTTTGTAGACTACGATGTCTTTTTCCAGCTTTCATAATTAATCCACCGAGACACTTTTAAACGATGCTTACTTTAGTGCTTAAATTCGAAGTGAATTCAGGGTGTTTAAAATCGTTCATGCTAAGGGTGTTATTGTATCCGACGAAATAATCTAATTCGATTATCAGCCCAGAAATAGGTGCTAATTTTCCATCCAAATCTTGAATCCAATCTTAGACCATTTAAGTATAGAGTATATATGGTCTAAGAATCCAATGACCAATCATTTGGCAAGAAGGCGAGTCGAGCGTTTTGATAGAATACCGGTGGTGGTGCTGGATTCTTACAAAATAATCTTAGGGAGAATTTGCGAACTGTTATCGAATAAATGTGGCCTGGGGACTTTTAGAACTGGTTTACTGGAACATGTTCGGAGTTTTTTTTCAGTTTCATACATATGCCAAAACAAATGCATGGCGCAGTTTTTTTAGGTTGCGTAGTTCAGAATATGCCCGCCCGCCACTGCGCTCTCAAATCAGCGTCGTTTACGTCCAGGCTCCGAGGCATCGAATTCGATTTTAATGCCGAATTTGGTTCCCAGTTCTCGGCGCATACCTAAGTGTCGTGTAAAACAGCCTTTAGATATCACAAACTATATGATAACTAGTAATATACCTTTCTCCTAAGCCTGCTGAAACTGTAACACATATCAAACAAAAATCACCGTATTATCACAAATTTGGACTATCGAAACAATTTTATAATTATTCTGCATCGTAAGTTTCTCTTAGATAACATTAACCCGTAGTCGTGCTTAATTTTTTCCTATAACTACCGCGATAGGAGATAAATTCATAATTTTGTGCCAGTAAATGATTTATTTTTCGGTGAAATAACTAATCGTCTTTCGCCGGTTGTTTACCCTCGAAAAATTGACTCAGTCGTCTCGAAGTGTTGAAAACTTCGACAAAATTACATTGCAAAATTTCCAGAAAATTGTTCTCTTTAAATTCATATCATTCGTGAAATTTTGGAGTGAGTCAAGAGATGCCATAACGTTAACACTAGTCTGCATGATGTCAGATGACTGAAAACTAGTAAGTGGTAATAGCTAACTTTGACATGCTGATATCAGAACTGTTCTTAGTTTTCTTCTATCACGTACAGTTTTTTCAGAATGGATCCAATTTAACTTCTAAGATTTATTGATAAGCGCATTATATGTGCCAGTGGGTAATTATTATGCGAGGGGTATTTCTCAATAAAAGCTAATGGGCCTTAGGTTGGCCCACGCTAATCAGTCATAGGTTGGTACAACTACTGCTATTGTTGTGTGACCTTGAAAGTTTTATTCATCCTTCATTTATTTTTGTTACAAAAATTGTCATTGCGTGAAGTAATGTTAATATAACTGTGCTTGCAGTAGTTAAAATCATGAAACCATATTTCTTATTTTGTGTAAAAACCTGACGTGATAGAAAAAAATGGATGTAAATTTTAGAATCGGCATTAAAAATTGATTCAAGAACACCTATTTTTAATAAATCATTTGACCAAAAGTTTCAAAATGCAGACTGGTGAAAATTCGTAATTTATAGTTGCATTTCCATTTGAGGTGGTAAAACAGTATGGGAATCAGGAGATGTGGGTTTGAATCCCAGTGCAGGTGAATTATAGTTTTCCACTGTGAATTTCACCCACGTCCTCAGAGGGTGGTGCTATTTAGGTCACTGTAGTTCCGCTGTAACGAAGGCCTCTCTGTATACATATTCTTTAACATCGTGGACTGTTGTGTGAAATTCACAGTGAAAAAATCATTCGCCTGGACTGGGTTTCGAACCCAGACCCCCCGATTTCGCGCCGAGTGCCTTACCAGTTAAGCTACCCAGGCGTCATCTGACATTGTGAATTTTATGGAGGCACTAAGGAGCGAGATGAATCGTGGGGTCTGGGTTCGAATCCCAGTCCAGGCGAATGATTATTTCACTGTGAATTTCACACAATTGTGTGATCATCAGCGGGTGACTCCGTTAAAGTTACTGCGCGGCCAGTTCCGCAGTTCTTTGAATCGTGGACTGTGACCCACAGATCAGGGGGAGTACAGCGTGGCATTGTATGCTCAAGACCTTTTATGGAATCTATTTTTAAAAATTAACATCGGAAGATGGTAGGTAATATGATTGGGTAAGCATTAGACGCGGAATCAGGGTTTTTGGGTTGTTATTTTCAACGTAAAAATCGCATGCTAGAGGCAACTTTGATTAAAAAAATACATTTAAAGACCAAGTTATTTTCTTCATCAGAATCAGAAGGTTGAAGGTTATTGAAACGTTGCAGAGCCCATCACCCATAGCTCACAATATGTTTTACCTATTAAAAGATTACCTGTTGGTGGCATGTTCTAAGACTGCCCTAAGCTAATCGTCTATGCCAGCCATCCAACCTATGGCACACGTTCCCCAGGTGGCTCGCTAAAGTTTTTCTGGTGGCCCGCCAAGAAAACTACTATTAAATTAACCTTCCGATATTTTATGCTCTTCTTATTTATAGTCTTATTTATTTCGTTATGGTGAAGAGTTTGGTATGGAGTGTAGTGTTGTGTGGAGAATAGGCTGCAGGCGTGGATGTAGGGGAGGATGAAGAAGGTTCGGTGGACGGAATGGATGACAAACGAGGAAGTGCTTGGTATGGTGGGTGAAGAAAGGAAACTTGTAGAAGAGATTAGGAAGAGGCAAAGTAGGTGGTTAGAGGAGGTAATGAGGGGCGAAGGGTTGCTTAAGGCTGTGATAAAGGGGAGGATGTTGGGTAAGTGGGGAAGAAAGAGAATAGGTTTTTGGACGAGATGAAGGAGGGTAGGACTTTTGCTGAGATGAATAAAGAAATATAATTGGTAGACTGGGTCCTGCACTTATAAAAATCTATCAGATTTTTACTCACTTTCATTTAAACCTACCTTACGCGGTAGACTACCTAATGATAATAATTTATTTCCTTAAGATAGGCCAACAATTAGGGGTGGCACTCACCCGGCTTACAACTAAATTCTATGTAGAATGTAGTACCTCGCGTACTCATATCCGTTGCCGACTGCTGGTCTAAGGAATTTGACGTTGTTTTCTTCCTGTAGACCTCCGCCTTCTTCCACAACGCTCCATCCCTCAGCCATCCGCTGGCGGTCTCATTGGAAATGCATGGAGGCGTATTGGAGTGGAATAATCCGCTGGGCGATATTTGCATCTCCCGCTGGGTTTTCGGGACGCGTCGTTGCTCCGCCTCCGGCCCTCCCGAGTCACCCCGCCTGTAGAGAAGAGGGTGGAATGAATGAATCGGGGCAGGAAGGGAGGGAGAGGAAGAGACGATATCTTTGGACTGAATGAGTTTGCTGACGTGGGACGGACCTTTAGGTGAATAGAATCGGTCTCCTTGCCCTCACTTTTGCACGTAGGTGGGAAAAATATCTCCCCGAAAGTATTTCAAAAGTCCCTTTCCATGGATTTTTGACGGTTTTGTCTTGAGGAAACAAACGTATTTGAAAATGTCATCTTTGCCCTAAGGGATTGTAAGGACCAGGGGGGTACAGAACTCATAAGGACGGCGTTACGGGGTGAAAGTCTTTATCATAAGGACCCCCAGTGAGCATACCGACTTGAGCGATTACGGAACTCATAAGGCCGTCTTTATGGAGTGAAAAGTCTTTATCATAAGGACCCAAAATAAAGTCAGCTCAAGAGGGGTCCTTATGAAAATAAAGACCAAGAGAGCGTGTTTGCGCAGGGGTTAATTCTGCGAACTCGCAAGGTATATAATAATTATCAAAGCCTATGTGAAGAGTAACATTTAAAGAAACAATTGTTCGCACTTAGGGAAGTTGCGAAATGTTTTAATAATATTTCCGAGTTTCAAATCAATGCATTGGCGAGACTCGGCAGTACATCTGATGACGGTTCAATTCTGAGGACTTGCGAATTATATTAATGTTAATAATCAAAGGATATGAGGAGAATAATATGACAAGAAGTACGATTTTACAATTAGGTGAGTTAGGAAATGTTTTTAAAATATTTCCTAGTTGCGAAGCTATTGAATTCCTGAGACCGGGAGAATTTCTGACGGGTCAGCATACGGCTGAGCTTTGGCATACAAGTTAGTGTAGATTTGATTGATACTACTCGTATTTCATGCAAAAGAAGGTTATACCAAGAGGCAAGTACAGATATGTCATCGTATTCTATAGTGTAATTATCCCCGCTCATTTAACCCCTAAAAGATGTGCGTTTATATTGTTTCTCATTTCTAAAATACGCGTCACTGTCACTTTCAAACCCACATTCCTCAAATGTAACCTCTCTGGGGAGATAATTACAAGTTCAAGAAATATAAAAACTGTTGGTGCTTACTTCCTAAACGTTGCTATGCTCTTTTCACTATTTTCTGTACGGTGACAATCAAAAGACACTTTTGCAGGCAGCACCTAATAAACTTTTAGACACTCTTCGATCGTTTTCGCGCACGATTCACGCAGAAATGCACATTAATTAATCAGTCTCATACACACTTTGTTCCGTTTTAAAAACAAACCAAATATTTCCGAGTTTCAAAGCTATTGAATTGCTGAGACCGAGAGCATTTCCGACGGGGCAGCATACGGCTGAGCTTTGGCATACAAGTTAGTGTAGATTTGTTTGATACTACTCGTATTTCATGCAATAGAAGGTTATACAAAGAGGCAAAAACTGATATTTCATCGTCTTCTACAGAGTAATTATCCCTGCCGCTCATGTCACCCCTGAAAGATGTGCGTTTATATTGTTTCTCATTTCAAAAATACGTGTCACTGTCACTTTCAAACCCACATTCCTCAAATTTAAACTCTCCGGACAGATTTACACGTTCAAGAAATATAAAAACTGTCGGTAATTACTTCTTAAACGCTTGATGTGCTCTTTCCACTATTTTCTGTTCGGTGACAATCAAAAGACACTTTTGCAGGCAGTACGTCTAATAAACTTTTAGACACTCTTCGATCGTTTTCGCGCACGATTATCACATAAATGCATATTAATTTATCAGTCTCATATACACTTTACACCGTTTTAAAAACAAACCCAATGCACATTGTGTAAACTCATTTTTTCTTTTCATTAGTCGAAAAAATTCTCTTTATTTTTCGACTGCACGAAGCATACACCCGGAACGGTTTTCTCACTCTTTATTTCCACCAGCGCAACTCACCAAAGTAGCGCTTACGTAATAATAAAGATAATTCAAAACTTCTTTCAGGAAATAATGACTGAAGAACATACTCAACCTGCCTCATAAAAATTAAGAATATTTATTTACATTCCTGGTGACGACCGTCGCTAAATGTTACTCATTTTTTTCATGTTTTCTTTTCGTTGATATGACGTCCCATGCATTTGGTCCACTGTTCCACACAGGAACGTCAAGCATTTCATTGGTCGATACATATTCCGAGATAGTTGCACGGACTTGAACGAAGAATTTGTCATAACACTGTCTTTATGATGATAACGACCCTGTTCAACACTTCTACCTTGAGTTCCGTAATCACTAGGGTAGATATGTTCAGGCCAGGACAGTCGGTATTTAACGCAGTCCTTATTTAACGCTCATAGTTCCGTGATAACCCCCCAGATCAGCATGAATGGAGTTATCCCTATCATCATTGAGGCATTCTATTAAAGGAGGAGTTACTCTGCCCTGATATGTTCCGAAGTTTGTCGATGTATCACCATCTGAACTTCTAACGACAAACCTCTACCTCTTCCGTAACAGCTCATATAGTTAAGAAAATATTAACAAAATTTATTTATATCAAAGAAACATCTAGTGATTACTTACATACCTACTCTAAAAATTAAGTAGATTTTTAGTGTCCACTTTTCCGACATCTACAAAATATCAGGACATGATATTTTTCTTTTGATTTGATACTTCATTTTTTATTGGATGTTTCAGATAAAATGTTGCATTGAATGGACCACTATTAATTCCCGTGGAACTTTTTCATTTACAGCACTTGACTCGCTGTTAGAAACTGTTTTAGGTTATTATAGTAATCACTCCGCTAATCAGTGTAATCTACAAAGAAACACTATGTGGACAGAAAATAATTTAGTATTTGTACAGTTGTTTACAAATGCTTGGTTTTCACCTTCTTTTATTTAATAACGAATCCTGTGCACTTGGTCTACTTGGAAAAAGTCAATTGCACAATGACAAATCAAATAATAATAATAATGGCTTACTTTTAAACATGGTAATACGTTTGATGAAACAATATATTTCTATTTCAGTAAACGTATAATATATTTTATGAACATCTTGTTTATATTCAACATATAAATGAGATAAGAGTCATGCTGTGGGTATTTAGAAAATATTTTGTACTTTGTGGGTTTATACCATCTGCTTCTTCAGTTCAGTGTATTTCCTACCTCTTCATCTCATCCTTAAAGCCTATCCCACCAATTGCAACTTCTATATTATCCTCCGCACCCGCATTTAAAATGCCTATTCTCATCCTCTTTTCTCTGTATCCCGGGTTATGCAACCTACAACTATCCTCTCCATATCCTCCATATCCTTCTCCATATCCTTCTTTATAATTCTTTTCTTAATTTTCTTACGTATCAACCCTCCATTTTTCATATTTTTTCTCAATCATGAACGCCTCTTTTGCTTACCCTCTTCTCTGCCCGTTTATCCAATCCTTTTTTATCGTTAACTTCTTCTTCGCTCAGAGCATGCTCAAATATACACCTCATTGGTATGTTTTGTGGGTCATAAAATTGATCTCCATGTTTTATCTGCCAGTTTTTACCACGTCCATTGGTAAACTTATGCCACATTAGGTATATAAAGTAAAGTGAAACCACGTCTAGCGGCGAGTAAAATTCATTTATTAGATTTGAGGAGCAGGTATTTTGTGCCTGCTGTGATTTCCCACTGAGGGGGCACTCTTTTTCTTAGCCATTGTGTTATTTTCGTGAATATTGCATGTGTTGCTGCTATGAGGAAAGTGTACTGCATTGCCGCAGTTATATTCTGAATCCGTTGGGCAATTGATTCAGGATATTTCCTTGCAGTGATATTCCTATGATTGGTAGAATAACATTCCAGGAAATTGTTGAAAAAGAACACATTTTCTAAAATCAACGTTACCAGAGACTTCAGCCGGCTTTATTTCATCCTTCATTCTCTCCGTGTTTTGTTATTCCATGCTGACACTAATTGCTAATTTTGCTTTTTTCGAGTATTTTAATCACCTCTCGCGTTTAATATCTTTTTTTGTCAAGGTCCTACTAAATGGAACATTGCGTCTCTTGTTACTATTGATTTATTTTCCCGTAATGGGTTAAATAAATCGATCAAATCCTCTCCTCTGTCCTCTCTTTCCTCTGTACTTTGTTTTTCTTAGTAATAGAATACCACGTCACGATCACGTGTAGATGTTGAAATATAATCGTCTTAAAAGAAAGGATGATTTTGTGTATTTTAATTTTAATGAATATTTAGGTACAACATTTGGTAGGATGAATGATGAGATTGAAATTCATGCATATGTCGGTAGAGATGTTGCCAGTGTAATGTGTGGTCCATTGTTATAAGAAGTCCATTGTTATATACCGTCCAAGGTTGGTTTAAACAGATAAAATTACTTTGTCATGCTCTTTTTACCTCCACGGACAACTGCCTGTAACCAAATTTTTTCAAGTATTTCCTACCTCCCTTCATCTCATCTCATACAAAGTGCATATCTTTTCTTCAATTCCTCCCCTGCTTCCCCATCATCTTTCCTTCTATTACAGCCTTCAGCATCCAATCCTAACTTACTTCATCTTTCTCCATTTTCTTCACAAACTTCTTCCCTCCCATCGTGCTTATGAGTGCTCCCTTTACTCTCCTCTTCGCCAATCGTCCACTTTTCACATTCCTTAACATACTCATGTTATCGCATTTTGGGAATGTCGTATTGAGAACGAAGGTCAGTTTAAGGTTGTTTGATCGAGATTTGTTTTTCTAGTCATAATGGATACAGTGTTAGGATTCTATTCTATTTTAAGGTGGCTGGAGAGGTAATCGTGGGTCATTGAGTGCAGATTTTAATAATTTTAAGTTAGTCAAAAAAAATTCTTGGACCACATTTCATTTTCAGTCCATCTGTTTATGCGTTGGAACTTACCATAAATGTAATGGGAATAATACAATAATTATGTTTTTAAATTTTTTCCTTAATTGAAGCATGTTATGGCCAGAGTTTCCGGCGCGGTATTTTAAATTTAGACGAAATTATATTGAAATGTTTTTTCTCGAACATTGGACTCAGCGTGACACGTTGATATTTTTATCAACAATTATAAAAATAAGAAATGTATTATTTCGCGTTAAGAAGAAAATATGAACTTATGTAATCGAATTATTACGAAATATATGTATATATATCATAAGGTTAAGAGTTAAAATAACTAGAAATAAAATTTTTTTTAAATAAGTTGATTCAATTTATGTATTCACTTTTCACAGTCCTTATTACTGACCTTCTCAGTAACCAACTAAGTATTTTCATATTTTAGGCTTTACCTTGAGTTATTTGTTTCACGCCGTAATTTAAAAAAACCTTCATATCAGAAGTTTTTTTTCAATCTTATAAAAACTTTTACGGTGAGAAATAAATTTATTCTAAAACATAATGGAGAAAATATACGAATTATATGTATAAGCAGTTACATTTCCTACTTGATACGTACGCCAAAACGTCCTCATTTTATTTATAGCGTCCTTCCTGAGGACTCAAACAAGCTATAGTGTGCGATAAGTGGCGGATATTATTAGAAAGTTAAAATAATTTTCTTTTTATGAGACGAAATTCATTGAATTTTATGCATAGTGATCTCGTACGAATTACCTTATTACAATCAGTTTGAGCTGTGTGAGAACTGATTGCAGTAAAAAACTGGGATTGGTAGGGCGAGGAATAGCAGAGGAGTTAAGTTAAGAAATGTATGATTCAAGAAAGAACCTTGACGGGATCCCCGGCAATAGACTAGCATGAAAAAGATCATTAGTAGGTTCAAGGAAGGTGCATGTACGGCAGTGAAATCGTAGTGCTGGTATTGCTGGAGGTTCTTCTATCATCTTAAGTTGGGTTATAGGAGGGGATAGCTATTCGGAGAATGTCATGGGTGAAGCAAAAATTCTTTAGGTGGTTGGAGCGATTTTTTTCTGATTTGCATGAAACTTTGCATAGTTGTTCTTTTTAGTGATATCTATGGATAAAAGTGAAAAAAATGCATCATACCGATTATTTTTTTTTAATTCAATGCCAGTTATTTTAACCTAATGGAACCTAACATATATTTCTTAAAAATTTGATTAAAAATTTACATATATTTTCTAAACGCGATGAAATAAATTTCTTATTAATATAATTGTTGATTCGAAAAAGTTAACCTAATGGAACATAACATATATTTCTTAAAAATTCGATTAAAAATTTACATATATTTTCTAAACGCGATGAAATAAATTTCTTATTAATATAATTGTTGATTGCAAATATCACGGTGTCACTCGCCGAAAACTCTAGTTACTTTAGTTACTCTAGATACTATAGTTGCGGAAAAAAATATTTATAATAATTGTATAATTTCCATTACTGCCTATACGGTGAGTTCCAATGTATTAACAGATTAACTAAAAATGAAATTTTGTAGGTATTAGATTTTTTTGTTGCACAAAAATTATTTAAATGTGTACTCAATGACCCATGATTGATACTCCAGCCACCTTAATACAAGGAATTTCAGGAATCTTGGAAATTGGGCAGCATGAGTGAAACAACAAATGAAGGTGGTGTTGGTAAAAATGGTAGCTTTTGCTCGGCCGACCCCTCCCGAATTTGGATGGATGAGATACGTCAGTCCCGCCTCAGCCATTGTCGCAACCTATCGTTTAACGTATCGGGCAGTCTCTCAAAATTGATTCCACGTTGTGTGATTTCGACCCTTTGAAAAATCATTTGCATCATAAGTTGATCTCTCGCTTGAGTATCCATAGGAATTGCTGTGATCACACATTAAAAATCTTTCTCATCGCTCCCATCCTAAGTTACAATGCTGTTAAATGCTTTGCCGGATCGTGAAATTGTTATATGGTGTTGTGTAATATCTGATTTGAGAAGATAGAGCATTACTTCAGGAGGTAGTAAGGGGTTATGATTTTAAGCATTTTTCGTATGGAAATATGGGGCCGAAACTCCTTACTTTCAGAGCTATGACAACGTAAACATTTTACCAAGAAGACTTAGCAATTACCATGAAAACGCCGAATAATAGTAACATCACTTATTCGAAATATCTGATACTTTTTCAATGCTAACGAAGATGTATATCTTTATTTTTATGTTGCCATTTATCTTAGGCGTTTCCAATCTAAAAAATGCCCTCGGAAGTTATCGAATTCTTTTCTTCGAAAATTCATTTTTTCCTATAGCTTTTTTATTTTCAGAAATTCCAAAAAACGTCAAGAATGAAACATTTAGTACATTAAATCTTCTTCTTTTTTATTTTGTTAAAATTCTTTTCGTATCTTTATTAATAGCGAAGATCGGCAAATTAAGTGATGCCATTACGGTCAATTGTTTAGGCTCCAGTAGGAGAGGTACTAAGAGGTAACTGAATTATAGAGTTAGTGATTTCATGGCTAATATTCTGATTTTATATTTCTCAACATTACCTTCCGTATCTGCTGCCGTTAAGATGAAAAACTCATTTGTGTTTTCAGAGAATGAATACATTTCCCCCTACGATGAAGAAATATTCTATAAAAACTTCGGCATGACCGATAAACGCCGACTCAGGCAATGTGGTGTCAAAACCGTGATTGTAAAATTCCGTGGCGTGCAAATAAGTGGAGATTATTGAAAAGCAGTAAAAGAAAATAGTGTGGGAAAATTGGGAATGATCCGTGACAGCGATTTATCTGTCTACGGATTTTAGAAGTTGCTGAGAGGAACAATTCGTAGGCTGCCTCGGATTTGTGAGCTACTTATGGCATGCAATAAAATTTTCTCAGATCAGTCTCATCTCCCGCCAAAGGGACCATCCATCCTTGTCTCTGCATTAATAACTTTCGAATAGGTATCACACAAAAAGGGGCATAGCCGTAATGTTTTGGATTCTGTGATTTGTCATGCACAGGAAGATCTCGGGTTCGAATTCGGATAATTGTGCCTCTGCTTGAAGTATTCATTCAAGATTTTCTGTTACCCACAATTCGTGGAAAACTGATGAAACGTTGAACTAAACTAGTCTGGTAAAAAGTAAACCGGTAAACCCCAAAGTATGATTTTTGGAAAGGCCTTCGAATTAAGTATGAGATTAATTCTACCCGCAGCTACCAATACTACTTTCGGATTGGTCATTTCATGATGTCCTTATAAGCATTTATTATCTCTTATCGTCAGCTTGGAGACCACTAGTCAAACTATGAATGAAAAAGCGAATGTTTTCTGGCGTAACTTAATGGAACTGGTACACGTCACTCAATGAATTAGTAATTTATGTTTCAAACTTTTTATTTTCGACCATGTATGATTTCGACAGTAATTGGCAATTACCTTGATAGTAACAATTATTGTCGAAACCTTGGTAGGAAATAAAAAAGTATGGAGTATACGAATTGCTAATTTAAATTAAGAAATTTAGGCTAAGAAGATTAAGAAACTATGAGTTCATGAAATTATCAGCGGTTTGCCTTTTTTGCTAATTTTTGTTTTCATGAACTTTTTTCGAAATCTCGGGAATCACGATCACCCTTCTTTTACTTTTATGAACTTTTGGTTCTATACATTCAATGAAATAGTTTTAGTTTAAGTTGCATGAATTAAACAAATTTCAGGCGGGACAATAAATTATAGGAGTGCTGCGCGATGGAAAAGCATGTTAACAGTGGTGAGCATTCAAGACTCAGTTTCTCAGGGCGTGTACATTTGGAACACGTCGATGTCATCATTTAAAATAACTCACGCATTATACAGGTCCCTCTTATGCTGAAATCAGCTTGGTATCAGCATTATTCTAGTCCCTCCTATGCTGAAATCAGCTTGGTATCAGCATTATTCTAGTCCCTCCTATGCTGAAATCTGCCTGGTATCAGACCTGAAAATTCATCTGCTGTCACTTCCCACGATCACGACTTTAATAAGACTTGAAAGCCCTTCCGCGCACAGGTGGTGCTCCGAGACGAGTGAGACCAATTATGAGGAGTCAATAATGCATGCAGGAAGCGGTAATGGACAATGAATAGATCCTGAGGGAACGCCCACTCCGGCATTTAACCGTCTCTGCGATGAGTCATGAGTGATTACTTCGGCGTAGGGGAGAAAAGACCTGACTGTGAGAGGTGTGGAGGGGGAGGTTGGTGAAACCAGGGGTATGGGACTTAGGGGGATTGCAGGAGGAGAAGGGAGGAGGGGAAAGTGAAAAGGGAAAGACGCAGGGGAAGGAGGGGAGGGATTTTCAGAAGGGGGTTTAAGGGACAGGGGTGCGATGGACTCGGAAGTGGGGCTGGAGCCAGAATGGGGGTGGAGGAATCGATTTGTGGCAGGGTAAGGGCTTGATGGTTTGGGGGGGAGGAGTAGTACAGGGTATATTGTAGGAGGAGTTTGGAGCCCTCAGGGTTTTGGGGGAGGAGTGTGAGGGCCTCCACGTCCGTGGTCGTGGTAATGGAGGGAGGGGCCGATCCCGAAAATCGGCGATTGAGCCAACCGGTGAAAAATATAAGGGCCTCACTCCCTCTTTATCACACTCACCCTCCCAGTTTCTCGCCGTTCCCTAGCAACGAAAAGGGAACCAGTGTTGGTTAGGACTTATCCTGCTTTACGACTGTCGGGTTGCACTTTTTTACGGGAATATTCATAAGCTAAAACTCAGCTATAGCTATTACTAATAATTAGGAACGAATCAGTTCATATTCATGTAATCAAAGTGTGTGTGGATGGATATTACAAATCTAAGTAATGATGAAAGCTCGCACAATATTGATAAAATTAACTACTGGCACAAGGTAAGAACTTCCTTACTGAATCAATTATCATTGGATGAGTGCAATAGCAAAGATGAATAAATATCTGCCTAGTAAAACAAAGATAGATACTTCATTGCAAGAAAACATCGAGCTATTTGCCAGTTACTGAGTTATTAACGATGGCAACAATGATGCCAAGCTCTATAAAGAAAAAAGGATCTTATATTTTTTAGGTTCAGTTCATTTGGTTAGATGAGGTTGGGCCAACGTGAAATAAATCTTTTTAATAAATAAGTATTAATCTAAGGTAAATTAAACTTCATCTCATTTTGGAAACTACACTTCTTCACATCAAAACACATTTCCGTTCTCGTCTCTTCTCTTCACCAATCCCTTCTGTTTATTTTCACGTCTGGTATTCATCCACCCCCTGCCGTAGTCCCATGTTGTTCGTTGTTGGGCGATATGGAGATGCATGTATTACATTACCATTGATGCAAATGATCTCTCGGGAAGTTTCTCAGTTTCACACGTCACCGTGTGAGTTCCTTTTCTGGAGTATTCTCGTCAAGAAAATCAGTCTGCAATCACTTCTTTTTCCTTGGCAAGTAATCGTGTATTTAAAATTTGAATTTTCGCTCGTAATTGTGCGATATTATTTTTAATTTTTGCTGTGATTCGTGGTCATGCCAGGGAGCTATCCAGTGTATTTACCTTTTGAGGGGTAACCTACCTGCTTGCACTAGAAATATACGCTGTGAAAAAGTTTGTGCGTAGAATTTATAGTTGTTCCACCGTCAAAGGACTATTATGCCATTTAATTCACATTCTACCAACTTGAAGAAAAACGTGTCCTGGTGCCCAGTGACGTCACCAAACATGACAACCCGTTGTTTTCAGACGTGGAATTTTCCGAGTGCTCCGTTATTTTTTCTCGCGTACGAAATGTATCACTCATTTGAAATTAAGCTCAAGTGAATGACTATACGCTAAAATTTATTGCCTTGATTTCAAGCAATTTTATGACTGATTTGTTTTGACCAGCGTTTTCCAACCGGGATTCATAGAAGCTTTGAGTGGGTTCACAAGAAAAAATTGTATTTCAAGGGGTCCATAATATGAGCTTAAGGGTAACTACATATGCGTATGTGAGGGTTCACATACGTAAAATTAAGACTCAGGGGGTTCACAAGCAAAATGATGTTGGGACCCCTTGGTTTAGACGAAAGACCCTATTAATCAAATCTCGAATACTATACCAAAGTGATCGAATAAATAGTGAATTTGGGCATGAAAATCAACCCAAAGGTCGGTTTGGCCGGAGATGTGGAGTTCACCTAGCATTAAGCTCAACGGCGTGTGAAATAAAGGAATGAAGGTAGGGGGGTATATTTCTTTTACTTGTACCACCTGTGGTTTCACAGAAAGATCAGGGGCCCGAAAAAATGTCATAGTATGGATTTATTTTGGATATGCACCGAGGCCTCTCTCGGATTTGAGCCCGGGACCTCTAGCTATTAACCTAACGGTCTACCCACTGGAATATCCTGCCGTTTACGTATTCAAATTTATTGTATCATATTAGCATCATTGAAATTAAGAGGTATCTGAAAAATCAATAGAGCATCGTAAACGTGAACGTAAAAAATAACGAGTGCAGACATTTTAATTTGACAATAATATTTAAAAAATACTTCGCCGCGAGGCTTGTTGAGATAATTTCTCTAAATCATCCCCCTAGCTCTTAGTCGCATGACTATGGATTGATTAAACTGGGAAAAGATGGTTTGATACGGTTGCTGGTGAAAGATCTCCAAAATGCTGTATCAGAGGTCTTTCACATAGGATTTTACATTAAACTAGATTATTTATCTTGTCTCTTTCTCTTCAAGTGTTCTCCCCACTGCCTTCTACTATTAGGAGCAGAGACATAAGGAAAAATACGATCGTAGGCACGAATTTTTGGCAAAAATGTGAAAAACCTTTTAATACACATTCATCGCATAAAAATAATTTTAGTTAATACGTTCTCCCATCGATAACGCTCACGTCAACCAGCCGGTAGTCTGATTTGATATACAAAACCCGAACTCTCAGTTAACATCAACTTAACCAAAAGGTAACGCCATTTTACGATTAGCATTCATCAGGCAATGTAAAACATGTTGTCTTTATCCTTTCGAATTTGAGGAAGGGTAGATATATGATTTGAAAAACGTTTTTCCTGCGGCTGAATTCAAGTAATCATTGTATTATAATATTTTGTAGTTTGAATCTCAGGGAACGAGGGAGAAGGGCAAAGGTGCATGAAGTATTGCTTCCTGGATGCATGAATTGGTGTACGTAAGTGATGAAAGAAGTTTAGAATTTATTAGTGTGCATGTAAAATGCACAGCTAAAGTGCATTTTTCAATGATTTTTAGTGTCAATGCTTTCTTGGTTACTTCGCCATGTGTTTCGTATCTGTTTTTCGACATTTCGTTCGCTACAACATATAAGCATGCTCTTATCGTTTCAGTAGAAGAAAGCTACAAATGGCTTACGATTTCACGATTGTGTTTTGCGTGCGTCTCTTTTTTGCTTCATTTGTTTCGTATTTTCATTCTAACGATTTCCGTACCAATTAGTCTTGATATCTTCTCGCCCGCTAACTTAATATTAATGGTTCTCTACCACTTCTGATTACATTGTGCGCAAGTTCCAGCTAAAGAACTTAAAAAAAACTAATCGAGCTCTAACTTTTGCCCCTCTTTTCCGAAACTGATTATTTCCACTTCAGTTGGGAAAAGAATGGGAATTCAAATATCCCCTCATTATTGGCTGGTCTCATTAAAATTCTCCCCGTGAAACCATCGGTGCCTTCAAAATCTTCTGCGGATACCAAAACAATCGCCGTTCAATCGATCGGAAATTTGAAGAGTTTATGGAATCCTTTCAACTGCAAAGCATTTTTTTTTAAGTTTTATGAAGAACTTCAATGCTCCTTTTATATTTTCTTTGGAAATATTCTCAAGTTTGTGAGAAACGTTTTAGGACTGGTCCTCTCCGAAAAAATATTCATTGAATTCGTTATAATGAACCCTAAAGGCGTTGAAGCTCGCGCCCTTATGTGCATCAGTACTGAACATACAACTGACATCCTGTTAAATGTAGCTATAACGCCAAACAAGACATATCTGACTACACTTATATTCCTTTATTTTGTACTGATTGCTTTTTTCGTATCGCATTGTTAAAAATCGTATTGTTGAATAGAATTTTAAGCGTTCCAATGTCTGCTAAGTCTTATACATATTGATGATACCAATTCACTAGATAAAAAATACCTAGTACTTTCCTATATTTTATTTACGTGAGTGTTTTTCCTGAACTAAGTGTACACGGAGGGCAAATTTTAAATAAAACCTCATTTTACCTCTATCTTTTAAATGCATAAGTACCAGCATATGCACGCTTTTGATCCTATAACTTAGCAACTGGTGAGATAACTGTTAAACGATTCCAATGATTTATATACCTCATAAACTTGGTCACCGGATTTTTGAGAGCCTTCAACCTGTACGCAATAGAGCGATTAGCTGGAAGGAGAATAGAGTGGAGAGCTTAGGTAAAACTATATTCTAATTGATTATTGATGATGATGTTGTAGATGTTCTAGACTGATACTTCAGAGAATCCTCTTACAGGTTTATTGAAAAACCATGAATTTCAAAACATTTTTTGTTTTTATATCTTGAACAAAGGTATAATTGTAATTAAAATCGTTACTGCCTCAAAGGACTTGAACGTTATTCACAAGGAACATAAGTATATACATACATCTAAAGCAAAAGGGGAGTGTGGCTGCACTGAATCGCGATAGTTGGGTTTTCTGGTTTAACTCTTCGTTCTTTTCCCCATATCTGTTTCCACGCGCCTATCTTTTTCCCTTTTCACAGCCTGGAGATCCTGAAACGTTGCGAAGCTCATCGAAAAGAGAATATGAAGCGAGCGCAATGATGAGGACGTCAGCAACAATCTTAGGCGACAGTTCCAGTCGATATACCTTTGTTATTTCCAACGAATTTTCATTTTATTAGTTCCCTACTGGTTCGAGGCAACGGCGTCATTTTTATCATTGGGATAGAGTAGTTAATGATGCGCCGAGAATAGGATAGGGGATGACGGAGTATAAGGCCGAGAACGGAAAGAATATTACACTGTAGGAAATGGGGGGAATAAATTATTAATTGAAGGCTAATATATTTAAAGGAACATCATGTCAGAGGGAATGAGAGGGGTAAGGAAGAGGAACCAATAATATTTGTCCGTTGAGGAGAGGTATTTGTGGAGTAAAATAGGCTCAGGAAATATCGAGGTGAATGGTTTTTTTAATCCATTGAATCGTCTAAAGTACTAGCATAGGTGAGTTCCGTCATTTTACAATTTCTTACTGCTCCGAGAAATCCAGTTTCAAACTTGTCATTCGTGTATGAAAAATTAGGGGAGAAATTTTCTCAGGGGTCAATTTCTATTAAATGCGTAGCATAACCGGATGTGATATAACTATTCTTCCCTCAGTTTTTTATGATCGTTAGCTCTAGTAATAAATTGTCAGCATATCGGAGCAATGTACACACTATCACAATGGTTACACTTCTGAAGGTACTTGCCATTTTATTCGATAAACTTGTTTTTCCAGTTAAAGATTCTTGTTCCCCGTGGTGGATAATTTAGTTCTCAGTAGTTAAAAAAAACAAGTTTGGAGTCAAAAATATACTTAACTTGCCTTTTATGCTGATATAAGTATCCATTGGCCTGGAAAATCTTTCTTCGGTAGCGACTGGCTTGATATTCCTCTCCGCCGGTGGCAGAAGTCCCTTCACCCAAGTTTACCCCCATGAACCCTTCCACCTCATCCTCGCTTCGCCTCCAGGCAGTCATCTCCATTTCTCCGAGGGAAATCCGTTGTCAGCGATTATAATTCAATCATCGCCTGCTGTCGATCGAATTGAAACTCAATTACCATGATGGAGGTTTCCAGGGCTGATAGCGCTTCCTTTCTCTATCCTGAGGCTGTGAACAGACGGTTGCCTGCGATAGCATTAGAATATTTTTCAGCTACATGGCAACTGAGTTTACTTCCATTACATTTGTTCCCCCTCAGGCTCTTTAAGGAGATTCCGCCGTGACTATGCAAGTCAAAGCAAAATACTAAATCACACCTTTTTGTTTACCTTGTAAAACATAATGCTTTCAATGGTGAAATGCCTTATCTATTAAAAAACAAAGTTAAGGATTATATTATGCAGGTTCTTTGACGAATATATTTTTTACGAACGCTTTTATTCAGCCACAGGAGTGGACTGCAGCGCCATTTATATTGAATTACCGCATTTTAATTTCAATTATTGCAGTAATTAAGCAAATATATAAATAATATGATGGTAAAGTACCTACATATTATTTTTATTCAATTCCCTGAGAATTCTCACTTCTAATGAACAGTTTTTCGTGAAAATGGCATTTATATTAGAAAGAAAAATACTATTTTTCGCCATGTTTCAACCATTCTCGCAAGGAACGCTATGTAATGTCGAGTTCAGTTTGAGAATGAATTATCGTGGAAAGATAGGATTTTTTAGTTCATATGAAAAAGAACTTGTTTTTTATAAGAGACAAGTACCTATTGAAATTAAATAAAATTTAAGACATTTCACGGGATTCACTCTAAACTGCAATGTATGCTAACTTAATGAGTATGATTGGGTCATGATTTTTTTTAAATAAAGGGAGAAACCTCGACTAACTTTAGTTTAGAAGTACTACTACAAGGGGAGTATATTTAAACATTTTTATGAGTAGTCATAATCTTTTTGGCACCGTTATGTTTTCAATAAACTTATTCCTCTTCGCGGGTTCTCTACCTCTTTAGCCTGAGGAACGTAGAGGGATAATAATTATCCGCCCAAAGCATACAATTATATTCCTTCTTTTTAAACCCGTAGGAAGTGAGAGCAAACAAACACGAAGATATCTTATTTATACTAACTGCAAACGTACAGGTTTTGATGATCACTCTTACGTCACATATATTTATCATAGTGTCAGCCAAAAGCATTTCCAAAGTGTGATAAAATATACCACCTAGATAGGGTTTTACGTTTTTTTTAATGACGATAACTTGTACATTGTCCACATTAAGCTGCATATTAAAATAAGTGCATATTTGCCTAAGTGATTTTGTTTCAACATTGTTATTTCCTAATGCTACTTTACCATTCCAACAGTTCTCTCAATTCATATTCCTGAATGCATTTATCGTAATTTGTCAAATGTTGATCCAAGTAACCTTTTAGAGACGTAGGTACTTGGTTAAACCTGAAGTACTTTTTTGACTACTTGTGTGGATTATTTTACTCGCTTAGAATTTTATGAAGGATGAATCCGGAAGTGGAGCTAAAATTTCTATTATTCTTCTCAAGATCAGGTTCACTTTAAATTTTATATCGCACTTATCGACTGCAGGTGTAGATTGTGATTTATGATTAACTGCACCTTTTTTGTAAGATTGTGATCTGATATGATTGTAAAGATTGTTCAAATCCTAAAGATTCTGAATCGTGATTTGCGTCTGTATCTTTAAATCGTATCCGCCGACCGTAGTTCTGTTTACATGGAGAGATGCAGATTAATATTTCAACAACTATCGAGAAAAGATTTCGATTAGTAGCCCTTAGTTATGCCGCCTGAGAAAAAATGCATTGTCCGGCGGAAGTAGCAGATTTGAACCATTGAATTAGGTGCTGAAACCCTTCTGCCGCTTCATTAATTGAAATTTGTTTCTTGGTATTTGATGGGGTTACTGAGGAGTGTTAAAGGGAGTCATCGGAGGGGAGCGAAGAGCCCCCCATTTCTCTTTTCACGCCTCCCTTGGCCACCTGCTGAGCGCCCTCTCATTTCCTTCGTTTACTGCCTTTCAAACTCCCCCTCTCCCTTTTCCTTTCTTCTGTCTGCTATAATATTCAACCATTGTTGCTGCCATTTTTATAAGATTGTATAAGGCTGCCAGGTTGTATAAGCATAATGGCTGCAGTTCTGGCTACCCACGCGGAGGGTCCAGATTCGAGTCCTTAGGTGGCGAAAAATGTCCATTCATTTCCCAACCAGGTTGGTATAATCCTATCCCTTCTTGGGTAATTTGAAAAGGGTACTTCTAGTGCATTACCCTGTCCGATGGATGTGGCGTAAACCCTTCATAGGTTACTGATTGATATAGAAAACACAAATTATTTACCCTAGGAGAGTACTAATAGCCTCATGAGTTCCCTCTAGCGTCACCTAATACAGTAAAGGTGTAATTTCCCTCTACATATTTATGAGCAAAGTAGGTAGTTGTTTTGCCGACCACTGACTGCCCTATTCATTATAAAAAACGAGTATTTCTTTTATTTATGCCCTACGAAGAGTTAAAATGTTGTCCCCCCAGCTGCCTTTCGCTAATAACAAGCCAAAGGCGGGGCTGGTCATCCGTTCTACCCTACCTTCCTCTCCTATCGTTATACTGTTCCTCCTAGTCTAAAGCACCGATTCGTGTGGATTGCATTAAAGTTGATTTGCGCTTTAGTTCTTTCGTGTAACCTATTCCCTCTCATCAAATTTTCTGTACGATAGTCAGTAACGTAACTGGTGTGAGGCTAGGAGGTGGCGCCATTTCGGGGGGGCACTCTTTTTGGGGCATCTTTCGTGGTTTTTAGTGGAGACGAGCATTTTTTTCGGCAGATTTCATCTCGAATTTTTCTCTTCGCGTTTTATCTTTTGTATAGTACGTTCTATATTCGATGGAGATTTTATCATAACGGGAAGAGGTTGAACTGAGACAGTAGGGTTTTGAGATGTTCATGCGCTTAGAAATAAATTGAAGGTGTAAACTATGCAGTGACGGAGACAAGCTTGGAAGTGAGAGAAATGGGAGGGGAAGAGAGGAGAAGCTGGCGGAGAAGTCAGAGGTGGTATGAATAGTGGACGGATGGCTTATTTAGAGAGAATGGCGTATTGCTGTGGTTGATAGAAGGGAGACTGTTTGGTAAACCCGGATGAGATAAGAAGAGAGTAAGAGTTGAGACCATATAAAGGGGAGGCAGAAGTTATGAAGCACACTAGAGAAATTTAAAGCTTAAATAAAAAGTTTGTCCCTGAAAATTTAAAAATGGTCTAAATTGGGGAAATTGAGGTAGGAAATGTCTAATAACCCACCAATCAATCAGAAGAATACTAAATGAACGCTTTTTTCACTGAAAGCCATTACCAGGGAGTGGGTTTCAACGTTTATCGAGATTTTACGCATAAATATATACATTTTTATAAATAATATTTTCTTCAACTCCTAAAAATCCTGCCAGTAGAACATATTTTATAAAGACGGTGAATTTTTCTTACCAGTCGTCTTTAAGACAGTTGGGCCCTATATAGAAATGGATACTGAAATGTTCGATGGTAAACTCATCTTCGACCTCTCATGATAAACCTTGCTGAAGTCATTGTTTATTTACATGATCTTTTAGTCTTCAATCAGATCCCATTTTTTTATGGCTGTGCTGCTTCCTAATCCTCCGTATGTTGGCGGGAGTGAAGCCCATGGAATTGACTGTATAATATTACTGATATTTGACTTAGGAAGTGGAGAGGAATTTTATCCGTTTATATTTTGGGGAACTGTCATAACCCTTAGCCATCTTCTTTTGGTCTCTGCACGTGTTCTTTAGCTATGGTAATGGACCTCCAGTCCACTCCAACTCTTTGAAGGTTATTGGTGACAGCAGTCCCTCCGGGCGCAATTCAAAGAGCATCGATTCGCCTGTTGAATGGGCGTGAGTTTGGGGGGGATTACATCTCGAGGACCCCTGCCGAGAAAATCCGTGGAACACTCACAAAAACGCGACGGCTTCAATTCCAGAGAGTCGATGGGCCAAGGTAGGGGTTACGGAAAATATCATTCCAAAACACAGCGTGATAAGATTTTTTTGCAGTTTCTTACCAAATGAGAATTTAAAGATTGAAAAAATTTAAATTACCTCAACTACATGCAGTGAAATGAAATTACGTGAAGGAAAATGTGTTTTTTTTTTCAGTTTCCCTTGTGAAAACTCCAATCCAAATGTCTGTGTTTCATTTGACTTTTAACTTTATTTTACGTTGTGAGACTTTTTGCGTGCTATGTGCTTTCTGTTTTGAAATACATACTCGAAATGAAAATTTTGGTTGCACTATATATCCCGCTGCAGTGATACTGGTTTGCGTTTTATCACGTCTTCGCGAATGGGAAACTTAAAATCTGCCCTTGTTTTAATTGCTATGTTAATTCAATTTTTTAATGATAGCCGATATTGAAGTAAATAATAGCACTTGAAGTGAAAATAATTTGTCCTTATTTTTTCCAAGGCAACTTTTTGAAATTTTGCTGCAGTTATAAATAAATTATACAAGGTTTACAGCCTATGCCACGCATGCATCACGTGCAGTTTCACTACTATGGGGCTCTACTGGTCAGTTTGGTAACATTTTCGCCAGTATGCCACAAGAGAAACCTGCGTCATAATTCTAGTAATTCCCTTGACCTACTTGCACTAGTCTGCTCGAGCTAGGATCCCTTATAAAAGGACTACCTTGAGGATTGCGCGCGACCGATTACTGGGAGGATTATGCGGTGCACTGATACACCAGAAGAATATTAGGATTCTAAAAAACAGGAGGGCTTGTATTAAGCAATGTGTGTGTGTCACTGAAGTAAGTATGCAAGGATGGGAGGACCTCCCATCCTTGCATACTTCAGTGACATTGGGAGGTATGGGGGAAATTGCTAAAGCAGAGTCAGCTTTACAGGCCACTCACCAGGATTTAATCTGTTTTGACTGTGCCATCCCCGAAATTGAACTACGTGATGAGTTATGCATGTATGTTATTTTATTCTCGGAGATAGTTATTGTTCTCCTCCAATGGAGATGGCAGTGTACTCCTTCTATGGGGAGGTAGGGAAGTGATTACGGCAAGAATGTAAACATTTTCTTACATTCCCTTTGCAATCTGTTTTTACCCATTTTTTCAGTTTTATTCACGTTATTGAGCACATCCAAAAGTAATTGTCTAACATATGAGCTCCTTCCATAAACATTTCATTGCTGATGTCTCAGAGTCCCGTGATATGCGTCCACATGACATATTGTAGATTTTAGTGTTTTATGTACTATTTCCTCTGCCGTAGCTCCTATGGGAATCAAATGAGTAAGAGCATAGAGTAATATGATTACTCTATGGTAAGAGTATAGGCCTCTCACCCGTATATGTGCAAGTTAATTGTTTCGGTCGAATGTACGCTTTGATGCGCAACAGAATTCGGTCTACTGACCTAATGGCAAGTCAATCGTGCAATTGGCTATTTACTCACGCCTGATCAGGAGTGGAATACGCATGCTTAATTTTGGTATCGGTTTGAGCCCTTTGTTTTCCTATCTCACCACATCAGTTTCTGGGATCAGCCGTTAGAGTTCGGGGTATGGGGATTCGGAAAGAGTTGGGTGCATCCAGTCGAACTTGTAAGCGTTCTGGGAGTAATCGAGTACACGGTGTGTAACTTTGCTCGCATCCGCTTACTGCTGAAGCCAATGAGCAGGCCCTCTTGGATCGATTCGGTAACAATCCGTTGCGTTTCCACCGGCGCTCACCTCGGCTGGATGGACCCAATTATTTTGGCGTTAATTCGTTGACAGTGAGCACACGCTTCCGTCGCGTTTGAATTGTTTGATCTTGTTTAAATCTCCTGGAAACGTTTGTGTTCAACTCCAATCATGCATGGGATGAATCAAGGTGAATTAATTTACGGGTTTCAGAGTCTATTTCATTGTAACTAATGCTAGTATTTAATATGAATAGTTTTCAATAAAAATTGGAGAAATGGGGGCAAGGATAATCTCTCGCATAAAATTCGAAGATTCGTGCCCTGAAGTCATTCTTCATGCGTGTTACTTGCCCTTAGACAATCTCAATCCTTCGGAGGTTTATCAACGTTAACTTAATCTACCATCTTAATTTGATAGCACTGACCATTCGTATGCCATCTTAAATATGATTTGGATGTATATATATACGTTGTATGGCAGAAAAGTAATAAGACTGATTTTTTGAAGCAACTAGTTTTAATTCTATTTATACATCAATGTCTTGCCCTTCAAAGTAGTTCCCCTGGGTAGCTACACCCCGGCGGAGTCTCTGTTCCCAGTCTTATAGTTAGTAGCAGTGCTGGAAGGCTGCAATCGGATTTACCTTTAGCTCTTCCGTCATGCTCCTTTGGATGGTATTCACACTCCCAAAGTGACGCACTTTCAAACATTTTTTAGCTTAGGGAATTAAAAAAGTCACAAGGACTGAGACCACGCAAATAATGGGGTTGAGGGACCATAGCTATTCCTTTTGTGGTCAAAAAAACTCAATCATGGACATGGCCGTGAGAAAGGAGGCGTTGTCATCGTGGAGCATTCAGTGGTCGCCAATGTATGGCACCATCTTTGGTCGCACCCTTCTCATGCCCAAATCTTGCATTAAAATATGACGAAGAGTGAACCGGTTGAAAATGAATTAACCTCTCATCGTCTTTCGTGTTAGACGACGGTCTAACCTCACAAGAGTCCTCACTCGTTTGACATTGCCGTCAAATCTTATAGAATAATCCTTCCTGAGTGAGGTTCATCCTCCACAGCTTCTCCGCCCTCAAAAAATCCTTGTGACACCGAAAAACTGTGTCTTTAATTAGAAATGATCCCCATAATCCGTTTTAACTTTCCATAGCTCACACTTGCGAATTCGCCAAGTTTAACACACAATTTAATAAATAAACGCTGATCCAAAATTTCCTGCTCCATTTGTTTTGTTACGTACCACAAAAAAATTGCTTATGACGCTGTCAATAATTACTTAGCAACCGCAGGGAGTTAGAAAAAATCTACAGAGCCTCTGGAGGGGACTATCTAACATACCGTGCTTAGCGGAGCCAGATTGCCCGCAGTGATGCCAGTTTCATTACTTTTCTGCCACATCTTGTAAAATCCTTGGTTGTTACATTCCATTCCCATTTTCTTGTACTTCAACATTAATGCTCGTTCCCTCACATCCCGAAAACTCTAGCCTTGTTACAGCTAAGAATGCATATATTCTTTCAAGGAACAAAAACTCCGTAAATAATTTTTCTTAGTAAAATTGAGCAGAAGTAATTGGCTATCTAATTACTGATCAAGACTCTTTCGTCAAGCAATCAAAATACCATGAAACATGCACGAGACACATTACAATTTGTTTTCAGAGGAATGACTGATTTAAGCGTGTTAGTTTAGCTCTTATTGGAGTAAATATTGTTGTATTTAACTTGCACTGTGCACGATTAAACACAACTTGCGCAATTGAATCTTTTCTCACATGAGAAATGAGAATGAGATCTCATGTTTTTGATTTAATTCTTCCATAAAACGTATGGACATTGCTGCTGTCGATAGGTGAAGGCATGATTTGAAGTGGATATTAGAGTTGCACAATTATATTTTAGTACTTATAGCATAATACAATGATTCGTCAACCATTTGGTTTGCTATAAGTAAAATCTCTCGTCTCACTACGCAAGAAATTTAAAATTTTAATTATGTATCCACAATGTAGGAATACTTTAGGTGGATCTAATTTAATAGGTAGCGAAGGACAAAGTAAAGCTCTTAATACTCATCACTTGTAGCTTTAAGTACTGTCTACATGCACCACCATATTGAAATAATGAATGTGGTATCTTACCTATTAAATTTAATTAGACTTATTTGGATTTTAGTACGGCCCTGAAAGAGGAAGGATGAGAAAAAAAGAGGATGCCTCATTGGATGGGTTGTTAACAGCGTGGCTGGGGAAGGGAAATGAGGTGGGGGAAAGGGGATGAATTAAGGGAACGGTGGTCATGGTTAAGTTTCGTCAACTTGAGTGTTGACTGATCTGGGGTAAGGGGGTTAGCTAACATTCAGGAGAGGTGATTGAGTATCAAACGCATAGTCATTACGCAAGTAAAATTGAGTACCTCGCTGTTTAGCACCCCTCCGCTGTGCCTGCTACCCCATGAGAAGAAATATCTTGAAAATGTAACATGGTACTTAAACTATGGCGGGTTATTAGAAATTAAAAACGTTGTGGAAATAATGGATTCTTTTTTTACCCAACACGTTAACGGAAAAAAATTCCACTTAGTGACGCCTGATACATTCTTTAATGCTGGTCATATTCGCGTTATTTCTTGATGCTCTTCCATTTTTCATCACGTCGCAGGGATAAATATTAAAAGATATTACAGCCAGCAATCATCAAAGATACCATGAACTTCAATTCCTCTGTACAACGGGGCTCACTCTCCCGTGAGTGCGAATCAATGATCACTTTGATCCCGTGCAATTTGCTTCGACTCCCTCCTGAATACCGGGCGTCGCCGGAGCGTCTTTTAACCCTTTCTTCCATTCTTGATCCTCATTCCCTCGCTCACCCCTTCTCGCGTACCCCGTACTGTATTGCTCCTAACTGAAATCCTAATCTTGGCCGTAGCCCTTGGTACATCATCATCGCAAAGGGGAACATGCATTATTTAAAAAAAATTATTTGAACTTGAAGTACGTGATATATATAAGGGAATGAAATTTACAGGAAAAAAAGTTGTACATGCATAAATAAATACTCATCACGCTATTCCTTTTCGGGGTAGGCAAAGTCGAAGAACTTAGCTATTTCTATTAGCCCTAGAAAATTGGCTCCCATTTAATAATTTAACGCCCTATACTGGCATACCTCTTTCGCTTATCATACACCCATGCATTGCTTCATCACGCTCTCCTATTCTTAATACTCTTAATAATCCTCCTCTTTAGGGTCTCTTCTACCACATTCACCGATGACTTTCTCGGTCTACCTCTTCCTCTCACACCATACACATTACTATCATGTATCTGTTTCGTTATTCGACTTTCTTCCATTCTCTCGACTGGCCCAACCAGCGAAGCACACCCCTTTCATATATGTCCATTACTGGATCATACGGCTCACATTCTTTCATCGCCCACTTATTCCTGATCCTATCCCTTCTACTTTAGCCGCAAACCCTTCTCAGGTACTCCATTCCCATTGCATTTAGCCTACTCTTAAGGCCGTTTTACACGGTACATTTATTTGTACAATCTATCGTGCGAACGCATGTACAGTCAAGTGTGCAAGAAAATATTGTACGAACGACTGAATCAGACTAAATGTCGCTTTACACGATGAGTCCAAACGCACCATTTTCCGTGCAATTTAGCGGTAGAAATCGATCGGAATTCGCGAGTGTTTTGTTTATCATGTTTATGTTTCACTCGTGAACACGTTTCACTCACATATTTGACACCTTGAAAAGCTGATCACCTGAAATTCGGAACCTCGACTCGACCATCTGCCTACTGATAATTCTCCCGGTTCAGAAAAAGTTCTCTTGGACTCTTCCCTCTGGCTTTATATTCGACCTTTGCATCGTTTCCTTTTTTACCAACTGGATTTTAATGCGATAAGTCATTGACGTTTCTCGCCGGATCTCCACTCTTGTTAGACAGATTTCGTGGGTTTATTATGTGTGTGTGACAAAGTGTTATTATCAAGTGGTATAGCGGAACACGGGACCCTTTTTTTAAGTCCCTCCAAGTTTCCCTCCCTTGTATTTGTGCTAGTGTTTTAATGTCTTTTTTTACTATTTCTATGTTACTTGCTAACCAATAGAAATAAAATTATTATCATTATATCACGTAGGATATCAGGAACTCTACTTGAGGACGCGACCAGTCATAATTTTGGGGGAAAAGGACACAAACCCAAAGATCGCGATTACACTGAAAAACCAGAACACCAAATAACACGATGAAATGACGATGTAAACATTTGAGCAACTTCGAGTTAACTCTTCTCGGGTTCTCCACTGCTTCAAACTATTCATAATTGTCGACGAAATTAATTCTTACCTTGAGAATGAGTGACGAGTCGTCTCTCGAAACGTCGACAACTATGAATAGTTTAAACCGGTGGAAAGCCCGAGAAGAGTTTAGTCATTAAAGATTATATACACAGGATAATAGTTACTCATATTATTCGACGGGAAAGTGTTAATCCTTTTTATAAACAACTTTATTTTCAATCGTAACGCAGGCACCACAGTTTTCGTCATATCTGCGTCATCTATTGAATAAAACCGTATCGAAATTGTATGCTTATCTGAATGGAATTAGAACAGGTTCTATTTTCCGTTCAGTCATTCATACATTCGCACAAGCGTTCGCACAATTTGCCGCTTTACACGGTACAATTTCCTGATACATGCGTTCGCACGATAGATTGTGCAAAAAAATGTACCGCGTAAAACGGCCTTTGTGCTTATAAAAATGGCATCTGCCGTAACGTCGGGAGGAGAACACTTTATTACGCTGAGATTTTTCGCTTCCCTAGACAAAAACTCATTCTAAGATGTGCTTCACATACTACTTACGACTGTCCTACCTGTAATCGCACGCCTTAGAATCTCGTATTCTATCCTTCCATCTTTCGCAAACATTCGGCCAAGATGCACAAACCGTTTGAATGTTGTATTATGAAAATATTTCTTCTAAAACCTTTCGCGCGCTTGGCGGCTTGGAAAAACTACGCCATCGTGGACCCGGGCGATAACGTCTAGGAGCGGTATCGCTCTCAGCAATACGACATATTTTCATGTGAGTATAGGCCTAGCTTCACGTGAAAATGTGTCGCTAACTTCACAGAACAAAAAAACAGCCAGCTGTTTTTGTATTTAGACCAAATTATAATTTTTGTTTACTTTCTGTGAGTAAGATTTGATCCCTGCTGTTGAAATGCATCTATAGAGTGGAGAAGTGATACCGTGCGGTGACGTCATTCCACTGAGATTGCACGAAACTCACTCAAAATTTTATGTAGTTTTGAAAGGTAATTAATAATGCTTGCGGTTATCGCACATACACATATTCGAATTCTGGAGGATATTGTTTGTCATATACACTACTTAAAACTGAGAAATTAATTTTACGCATGTTCCCCATTCAGGTCTGTTCCTCACGAATAATCGCTTCAAACCGGGAGGCAAAGTATTAAGTTAGTTTTGAAAGTCAAGGCTGAAGGGATAGGAGAAGGCCGGCATATTCCTGCTCTTCACGAATGGCATCTAGGGACAGTGGTCAGATTGGGAGGTACTTATATCTCGTCTTTGGGGTGTAACTCATTGGTAAATTGTCTAATTATCATGCTAAAAGTTCTTCAAGAAAGAAAGATTCAAATCACATCACCTAGAATTATTTATGGAAGATATTAAATATATATTATTTTATTTCATATTTCGTTGGATTTCAGTGTTTCCTTTATCCTCATTATGGAGAAACTTCCCCCAGTTAAGCCTGAGTCTGTCACCATAGATAATTTTAGTCATTTGAGGATAGGCGGGCGAGTTTGTAGGGGAAGGATTACGTGGAAACGGAGGAAGAGAAATGAAGATACGCGACGTTGGAATTTGCCTGTTCCGAGTGAAAAGCTCCCCAATGAGACCAAAGTTTGACTTCCTCGGCTCTGAAACTCTGACAAACGGAGTACAGTGCTAGAAGTGCTTTCCTCTAAGCATCCAAGTAATCCACTCAAGTAAGCATTCATCGGATTTAAAAACAATCATTTTCGTCACCACCTGAGATCGAACCTGGGTCCTCCGTGCGGGGGGCCATTATTCTAGCTAGCACCCTAATTCAACATTTGGTTCATGGGAAGTTGAACGTAATTGGTAGTATTAGCGATTTGACTTAATTTTTTAAATTCAATATTAGCATCTATAAGATATCGAGAATGAATTTAGAGCTCTTAATGTCGCATAGCAGAAATACGGGCATTCAGATTTCGAGGATTTTTAAATTGGTTATGTGGGAAGTGAGCATTACAGGCTCTTATATTTTTACTTTTAAGAAATTTTAACGTTACGATTCCAACATAAAACGTACTGGAGATTTACAAAAATCTGCGACTCATTCCGAATAATTTGAAAACATTATTGTAAGCGAAAAAGAAACACTATGCAACGACGAATTCTAGAATGCAAATATTGATACGATGGAGAAACACGCTAACAATGCATTCGCATTAGTAAAATCTTCTCGGGCATTCGCATGTTTTCTTTCGTTTATTTATCTACTCGAGGGAGACATCAACGAATAAATATGATCGTATAACAGCAATTTCCGCAACAAAATTAAATCAACAAGGAAACAACACAGCAGCTCAACAACATGTCGAAGCGTGAATAGCAGATGCACGAGAGTAGAGGATGTCAACAACTATGTACCAAAATTGAATATCGTTTCCAAGTCTCAGGCCTTTTATAAATAAATATTGAAGGCAACAGATTAAATATCTCCAAAAAACTTCATATTGGCAAGTTTTTAGGTGTGAAGAAGATATTAATAGCCTGACAACGCGCTAATGTTGCATGTAATAAGCATAAGCCTTTTTCAGCTCCGTATTTACATGTAAATTTTTGGTTTGTTTCCAGACTTTGTAAAACTATACAAAATGATGATGGCAGTATTGTTTAAATAATTAAATTCGGCAGTTTAACGCGTCAATTATCAGTTAATGCTACTTCGCAAGTAGTTTTAAGGGTTGTAAAGAGATATACTTGATTTTTGTTAAGTCACTCACCTGTATAATATATTATTATCATCCAAAGTTGTGAACCTGACTCACCTCAAAAGCACTAATACTACCTTAAGCCGAAAAGGAGATAAGTGTGACCTCTCCAGGAGAAATCCCTTCCTCAGTTCATTTCATCCGCTTCCCTAAGCTCTGCGCTAATTTGCACTCGACATCGCAATTGGCTGGCCGGTGGACCAAGCGATACTGGCAAACTAGCAAGTTACACCGGCTAAGATTTGTTTAGCATAGGAGGCGTGCAAATTACCTTGCATGCCTAGTTTACAATTCCTTCTTCCTACAATCTTAAGTAATCCTTGTTTCCGTTACTCATATTTTCTCTGGTTAAGTCTTAGGTGTACGACGTGGCAAGTTACCCTGGTGAAAATAGTTGAAAAATGTAGTTTATAAATTTAAAAAAGCTATATCTCTGGAGAGAAGCATGAAGAAAATCAGTATTTTCAGGTGAATCCCCCACTTATTATTACATTACATACAACTTAAATTCTTCTGTCTCACTCCTCTCTGGATTTCGAAATATTTCCCTTCTCTTGCCGTTGATATATAATGTGCATAATTAGTGGGCGACTATCTATAAATGTACTTCGCATCAGCCTCGAAAAAAATTGAGGTTTTAATTTATCTCATGGCTTAATTATTTCCTTTTTCTCTTGACTAATTTAAGTTGAGGTAGTCGGTGTGTAATTTTATCCTCGGATTCGGGAATTGAGGATCAAATTGATCCCTGTGTTCTTGTTAAAAATCAAGGCACTAGATCGCTGGAATCGATCTTCAAATCCGGTCAGATGATTTTCCGCCTGCTGGAATGAGAGCCGTGGGTGATGGCGGATGGGCGATAACTTCCGTGGGATTGAGAACCTGACTCGAGCGTCGCGTTGAAATCACTTTTGATGTGACAATCTTCCAGTTTTTTTCAGCTTGTGATATTGTGATTCTCCCACATGAAAGTTTGGTATCTTGGTGGGTTACATTTTCTGGTTTGGTGAGCTCATATGTATAGCCGAAAAGTATTTATTTTTCTCGTTTGATGATTTCTCATGTACTTCCGAAAGGTAGAGTATATGTGCTATTCTTTTGCTACAGAATTTTCCTGTGATAAGGATCCTATTGCCCGTCTGTACTCCATTCGTACGCAATCGTTTTTCTTCTTTCATATTTTACATAATTCTTTTTATTCTGATGTACTTTATGGCTACGTTGCACTCCATTTGTGTGGATGAATTTCATATACCTATTTTTGGCTGCCGTCGCAGGTTAGCGTGTTTTGCTTTCCCTTCGATAACTGCTTCGTCAATAACACGGTATCTTGCTCCCTTATAACGATGCAAGTAATTGGTTCTCCGCGCACATATTGCATGCCATTCTGGTACCTTAAATTTACTTATATTTCTTAAAATATCTCTTTGGTTTAAATTTAATCACACCGAATATTTCTTAAATACCACTATTTTCGAAAATAAATGCTCTTTGATCTCATTTAATTGTAAATCTCTCTTTGCTAAGTCATAAAAATATCCAAATCGAGCGTAAATCTTGTAAATATTACTGACACGAAAGTTCACCTCGATGTGAGGAAACCCTATCCATAAAGTCAACCTATTGTCTTCATACTTGTAAATACATTTTGAAAAAAAGACAATTAGATACATCTAGTATTCCAGAGGCTCCAGTTTGTGACACAGATTTCCACAGCAGCTTTTTCATGTTATTTCTCTGTAAGTTTGAATTGAAGATAATTTACCATGAGGTCCTACTGTCTTATCTTATACATATTACATAAGAAACTAACTTTTAGTAAAGACGAATACTCGCACAGATAAGACGAAAAAGTAATTTTTTAATTCGAAGGATCGTTAAAAAGTCTCTTGTCATAGGACATATTTCATCATATTTAAATTTATCTGCCAAAATCCTTACTCGGATGGAAACCCGAAAACAATTCATAGATAAAATTCGCCGAGAAAGAACAAAGTATTATATTTCATCATTTTTGCAGGGAGTTGATGAAGATATAGCGAGTGGTGTTCCAAAATATACTCCATTTTAGTTTTACGTTATTTTACTCGCAATAAATAATTCACTACCAGTTATTTCAAATGCTCTGTACTGACTTTCATCCCGTCCTGGGTCTTATGTAAAAAGATCATTAACCGCGAACCAATACCTAATTGCTATCAGTTTTATGTGCCATTTCTATGGGATGGCCCCACCTCAGTATTTTATTTATTTAATTCTTCTAAAAGGCTAGTCTAAAATCCCCAGAGCATACCTATGTGATTTAGTATGATTTGGGGAAAATAGGAATAGATTGGCGTGATAGGAGACTCATCCGAAACTTATATATGGGGCAGAGGGCTCAGGTAAGGGTAGCGGACGGTGAATCAGGGTGGGCAGTTATAGGTCGCGGGGTGCGGCAAGGGTGCCCGTTGTCGCCTTTACTTTTTAACATCTATGCCGAGGAAATGGTAAGAGAGGCATGGGATGAGCTAGATGTGGGAATGAAAGTAGGAGGCCAGTGGATAAAGTCGGTTAGATTCGCAGACGACTAGGCGTTGGTGAGTCGGTCATCGAAAGGACTGCAAACTTTAGTAGATGCACTGGAAAAGCAGTGTGAGAAATACGGAATGAAGATAAATAATAGGAAAACAAAAATAATGAGATTCGGTAGGACAAAGAAAGCGAAGTTGGTGATAAGAGTAGGAAGTCACAAACTGGAGCAAGTAGAACAATTTAATTACTTGGGTAGTACGCTAGAAGAAAGAGGGCATAGTAGCAAAGACATTAGGAGGAGAATAGCGCTAGCGAAGGAAGCGTTCAATAATAGAAGGGAGCTGATGACGGGGACCTTAAGTAAGGATGTAAAAAAGAGGCTAGTAAAGAGCTTGATATGGAGTGTGGCGTTGTATGGGGCGGAAACGTGGACCTTGAGAAGGGAAGACGAAAATAGGCTGAAGGCTTTTGAGATGTGGGTGTGGAGGAGGATGGAGAAGGTGCGTTGGACGGAAAGGAAGACAAATGAGGAAGTGCTTGACATGGTGGGCGAGGAGAGGAAACTAATAGATGAGATTATGGGAAGGCAGGGTAGGTGGCTGGAAGGGGTAATGAGGGACGATGGTTTGCTGAAGGTCGTGATAGAGGGAAGGATGTTGGGTAAGCGGGGAAGGGGAAGGAAGAGAATCGGTTTTATGGACGGGATGAAGAAAGGTAGGACTTATGCTGAGATGAAGAAAGAAATACAAGAGGTAGAAAGGGCACAGCACGTGTAAGAGTTCGTTGGATATTCTGTGACTTTCATCACAGCCTACCTCTAACCGGTAGATTACTGTAATGAATGAATGGATTTACCCTTACGCGAAATATAGCTGAATTTTCTACCGTGCCCGATCCTTCAGGCCTCCCGCCGCGGCCGGTTTGTTGTTGTGCGCGTGTATGTATGCATGGTTGCGTTATTCCGGGGGCAGTTGTGAAATTGGTCCGTTCATATGAGTTTAAAAATTGGCAATCTTCAGGTTCCTTTTCATTGTATCAGTGTGTATAAGGTTGTATTCAATAAAACGTTTCAATGAACCTGTTCATTCCTTATTCTTAAGTAATTGAGTCGTTTATTTCTTTGCATGCAGACATCTTAACTTCCTCCCATTCATTTATACTTTCGGCTATTGTCTTCTAAAATGTTTGTTGCTTCAATGAACATGCACTAAGCGTATTGATTTGTTGTTTATTTTTTTGTTATTAAAGACGTATAATTAATAGTTGCTGACTTTCACCTTTTACTTTCATTGCCTCAATGTATAAGGCAATAATTGTAAAGCTGTGAAGAAAGGTGCCGTTTAGTTTTTACAATTAATTGAGTCATAAGACGAGGTAACAAAGAGAATTGGATTCTGAGAGCAGTACTACCCATTGAGAAAAACGACGATACTTATCGCTCTGCATCGTTGGTTGATTTATACCTGGTTTTCATTACCAACTAATTAGTTTCATTACAGGGAGTTTAATAGGGCAAAGACATTTTTAGATGATAGTTATTGATTTTTACCCTTGATATCCATAAGTTATCTTTTGTAACCTATCCAGATGTTGTCCTTATTTGCTTTAAACCCATACATTGGGAGGCGTGAGCAATATCCCATCGGCTATTCACACAGGGGGCTGCCAATACTTTTAAGATTTTGGACATGGACTCGTCAAATTAAATTAATGCCATTTTCTCATATTTTTGGGACTTGATAATTTCCTTTAACAGTCAATGTCATTGTACTTCTGGCTTTTTTCGATAATTTTTCAGCAAATTACGCTTAAATTTACGTTGTTGTTTTTGGCTAACGGGCATAATGCATAAAAATGAGATATCCAGATGTTATCTTTACTCGACATTTTGTTTTTTTTTTTAGATCTCTGAGGAAGCAAAATAAATTTTACGAAACGTCGACGGTTGGTGAATGTTAATCCATTATTTAAAAAAAAACGAGATAGCCAAGAGATATTTTGATACCAAAAGACATCCTATTAAAAATCATTAATAGGATGCAAATTTTCCAAGATATAATGATTTAACGAAGTGAGTTCCTAAACCCATCTGAGTTTTTTGAGAAATAGACGGATTACTGAAATTTTTAAGACCTAACAAATTGTTGCGTATGTATGGCATCTAAATAGATTTCTTGAGATGAAAAACGTCATTTATTCATTTAAAGGTATTATACCGATTGATCGGTGGGTTTTTGACTACGTAAATTTACCCCATCGCAAGTATGTCTCTAAACTTTCCTGATAAATTATCCAATAACCGTGCGTTAAATCTTTAAGTAAAGATAGTGCCGTAGGTGACTCACACGTATGAGTCATCGATGTATGCTTTCCAGGGGCGGATTGCTCAGAGTGAGTCAAGCTAGTATTGCTGAACAACGCCCCTTGAAAGGCTCCTGGCATCCCCAAGAGCTTCTCTTTCGGCCCTGAGCCGTCAGAGCCGTTGGAGGGTCTGCATTGTTTGCAGGTGGATGTGTTTTAATGTTTTTCAATCACATTTTTCTGTAGTTGATTTTTTTGTGTCTTCCGCCCACTGAAACATCCTTGAGAAAATAATCCTGCACTGAAAGGATTTCCTTCAAACTTCCTGCCATTCACTATGCTGTCAAAAATTCTTATTTATTTCCTCTACCGCCCATATCTAACATTCTCCTCCCTTAATATTATTCTTGGCATACCTTTGTGGAGCTTCATTCTTCATGTGAAGTGAAGGAAACTTGGGCTGAAAGTCCATCCCTTCATGCACTTATCGTGCATGCACGTTCGGTAACTTAAATTGAAAATTTAAATTTTATTGTGAACTAAACCAAGTTTTCCTCATTTCATATCATCCTCCTCTCTTTCACCCCTTTCAATATGGCCATCCCACTAAATACATCCTAAATTCAATTTAGTTTCCTTCTCCGTTTTCCACAAACATCCTCCTTTCCTACTATCTTTGCCACTTCTTCTTTTGTCTTTCCCTGTACCTAGTTTGCCCTCTCCGCTATTTCCAAAGCCAAAATCGAAAAAAATGACCATAGGCCTCTTTCCACTAAGACCAAGTCTCTAAATCACTAAGACTAAGACCAAGTCTCTTTCCACTAGGACCAAGTCTCTAAACCACGTAACGCGACGCTCCGTATGTAAGCTTTTAACAAACCTCCTCTTATAGTCCCCCAGTATCTTTTCCTCTATTTTTATTCCGCGAAATGTTATGCATTCACTTTAATTTAAAAAGGGTCTACAGTAATTTTTCTATATCCACACATGCAGAATTTATATACTTGCCCGTGTAATTTTTTATACCCACATCATTTTCCTTCCACGTAATCCCTTTGCTCTCAACAGGCAAACACCGATGCCTTGTATTAAGTTTTCACAGCAGTACTATCCGTCATAAAATTAAGTCTCATTAGCATTGAGTACATGAATGTTTTTCCTTCCTTAATTGCACTAGCTCCGCTAGCCGATCTATACAAAATTCTCATCCACCAATTCTATTGTCCTGGATGTCCATACTCCGCTCTTATTAGGAAGAAAATAAAATGATTATTTTTGGCAGGGTTTCTCGGACATTATAATATAGATGGGAATGGAAGAGCAGACTCGGTTACCGAAAAAGCCCTGAGCGATCCGGATAATTACTTCTCCCTGGTACCCGTGTATGCCCTCAGGGCCACGTTAAGAAACTTATACATAAAGAATTAAGAGAGGTAAGAAACAATGAACTGAGTGCAATAAAACGCGTGGCATCAGTGCGGCCCCCTTCCGTTAGGAACAATCGCGCTGAGGAAGCCGCAATCGCCAGGTTCAGGGTAGAGCATAGTGCCTTTCTCCACTCAGAGAATAAATTCCACCCCGTTTTGACGATTTCGACTGATCCGTTAGTGTGAAACACATCATGACCGAGTGGATAAGCTTTGGTGGTACGTGAAAGGCTTAGCATTCCGGATTATTTTGACTAAAATGTTTGAGTCAACCCAAAGGGAATCGATAATGTGATTATAGTTTGACGTGTATGTAACCGGTTTTATGAAGAAATAAAAATGTTATATTGTCAATGATGGTATAGATCGTTTTTTTAATAACACCTTCAAGATATTTAATTGAAATTGGTGGAATAATGAGAGATGCTTAATGACCTTCATTGTCGATCCAAACTATTCATTAAATCCTGGCTACGTATCCCTCCCAACGGTTTCTCTCTTAAGTTAGTTATTTGCATGCTGTTTCCGTACTTCTAATTTTTTCTGTCATTTCCATATCTCGTGTATCCTTCAAATCATCTCTTTTGTCATACAAGGATTTCTAAACATTATGGTATTCAAAATTCTTATTTTCTCTTTAGCAGCTCTTTTTTTCATTGTTTATGATTCATTCCCCCACAGAATTCGAGCGCTTTGTTTTAGCGTTTATTTTTTGTTACTAGCATCTACTCTCGCTCTTCTTTTCTTCTTCTCCCGGTCGCATACCTTGCCTACTTCTTCTTCCCTTTGACTACTTCACTCACTCACTTCATCACCCGAAGGTTGGTTTGGATAGTTGAGGGTAGAGCTCACTCCGGACTAAGCCACAGGCGTGTGAATTTCACACATTCAGGGTAGGGGGGCCAGTTCCTTTCCCTGGGCCACCTCGCACTCCGAGGATTTTCTTTGTACAGGGGCGTCCAAAGGCTTCACCCGGATTTGAACCCGGGACCCTTCGATCAGTAGCCAAGCGCTCTACCCACTAGGCTACCACGCTCCCCTTGACTACTTGTCATCCTGTAAACATGGAGTCCAACTTGATTCATCGGGTGCAGTTTCATCTGTGCTAACCACCACTCTCTTCCCTAATTTAGCGTGGATTACTAACCCTACCCAATCCCTATCGTCCCTCCCCTACTTATTACCCTAAAACTGTCGCTTCAGTAGTCTTAAATTTCTCTCCAGTAGCCCCCGCTGTTTCTCTTTCTCACCTTACACAATCCTATCCCTAGCTCCCAACATTTTCTATTCTATTGCAGTTTTCATCATTCTGCTACGTCTCATTGTCAATAGGTACTAAGGCTTCCAACTATCTTTTTAGGAAATTTCGACATTTTGGTCAAAAAATGAGCAATTTTGATTACGTCTATCATTCATACTCCAGGAATCGTTTTTAAATTGCCTTGTGATTTTTACATTATGACGTACAGGTTTCCAAATACGAGGAAATTCAATTATTTATTTTTAAAAATCATGACCGTCGTCTCCATATCTGTTACTACGGGGTCCTAATTGAAGGATTGATGAAAAGGTTTCAAGTTTTGAAAGCCGAAATTCCGGAAATTGTATTGATCCCTGCGGGTAATTCATGTTGAATGAGGACGGCTGGCAGTGCTAGTTAATACGCCAATTATCCTCTCTATCTGCCCCCTTCGAAATTCTCTCCGAAGTTTTCTCACTATCCCCTCCTTAATTCATCGAGCTTAATCTTATCATCCTTCTACTTACTTCCCAGAAGTCTCGCCACAACTTTCCCTCTGATTTCAATGCGAGGGGAAGGTCAGGTTAACGGTTGACTGAGTTCTTTAAAACGTCGCAAATGCATTCATCTGAACTTACTTTAAATGCCTTCTTTTCTCCATCTCATTTTCACTCCACTCTTCGTCATAGGTGCTTAGCAAAGGTCTCAGACTTTTGTGTATATTATTCTCCTTTAAATACAAATTTTCGGTGCCATACCACTGCTCTCCCCTCATTGAAATATTTTCTTCTACTTTCCTCACAGTGAGTGTCATGAATTCCCCCACCCCTCTCGAAAGTTATCTTTCTGGTGAAATTTAATTTGATGATCTTCCCACACAAGTTAACTGATTCTTATTATTCTGCGCATGGAAATTTCTTACCGCAGTATATTTGTATGTGTGTATATATATATAACCATTCATTCATTCACTCAAACCGCTCATAGGCGTAAATAATAAATAATTTCCTTCAAACAGAGGGTGAAAGATAGAATATTTGTGTGTTTTTAGTGTTTTATACCTACAGATATCAGTTTTATTCCGATCGTGATGAAATTTTGTACATTAACAGTTCAAAACAAGAGAATAGTTGTTATTTACATTTCATTTTGAAAAACATCCCCCACTCCCTTGAGTAAAATTTTGAACGTAAAGCTTTGCGGTTTTTAACGAATCGGTGAGGAAATCGTGATAAGTGAGGGTGATATTCTGAAAGCTCATTAAATTTACACCATACATTTGGACCCGCTGCAATTGCTCCGGCGTTATTTAATGTCAAATTTGAAAATTGGTTCTGACCCACCGAGACGGGATTTTCGACCCTTTCTCTGCATACGCGGCTTCTTCCATCCGTATCCTCGGTTTTGTATGGGAACCGAATACAAAGCATACAACCCGACTCTCCAAGTCAGAAAGCATGCTGTATTGTATGCTCTTTCCTGCCTGCAGATACCCCGCGCGAAGCCGGGTAATACGTCTCGTTCACTCCATAATTGAATTAGTCTAGTCATTGAATGTTATTAAGGTTTAGGTTTATTTTTCTTGTTGAACCTTCGCATTGCATGTAGGTGAATCAATCGTAACTTGTGTCGCAGTTCATTGCAGTTTAAATGAGCGTACAACTAATCCTATCAACATCTACCCTGTTGTACCCTGCCAGCAACCGCAAGGGCGTGTGGTAGGTGGTGTTTGGACAACTGCGTTTTTGTTACTGTGAAAGCAGAGCGTGTTCTATTGGGTTGCATTTTAATTTATGGGAATTTTTCCGAGTTATTCTTGAAGCCACATATTGTACGAGAGGATAATAAGTGCTTCAATATCTTTCAGTCCGTGAGTTTATATCTCCTCATTTTATATAATATTTTTAAAATGCCATGTTTGCTTTCCACCGTAAAACTTGGTATTGAATCATTTATGCTGAAATAGATCATCAGATTGATGGAATTTCGGACGGTGCTGTCATAAATTCTCCCATCTCAGGGTCATATTTGGAGTTTCCTTAAAACTAATAATTAGCCCTAAGCGAGGTTTATCGTGAGCTCTAGCTATTTTATTCCACCTCTCATGTCGTCCAAAGTTATTTTTCTTGTGGCTCGATGTTTTTGGTGTTGTAAGAGGGATTCACGGAAAGCTTGCAGTGTCCAGATGTCCACTTTAAAATAGTTGGCATCAACGCCGATGTTACTTTAGAGAATAACATTTGAATGGGGGAAGACTCCTAAATTGTACAATTAGTACACATCTTAGCAACATATTAATTTTCCTGCTGCTTTTGGAAAAATTGCTCCTCCGAATTTATAGAGATTTATAAAGGAAACGAATTTCCATAAGTGCCCATACCGCTCACTAAATGTGGAATGGGTTATACTCTAGGACATGCCACTCAATCCTAGGCTGACAATACGTCCCAGTTGTTCCAGGACAGTCCTGTTGTGAAGGGTCCTTCACGGTGTCCCCCCCGGCTGGCACATTTTTCCCGGTTGACTCCGAAGTGTCTCGGAATGTCTCCGTTTATGCCCGCTGTCCAATGCAAACGGACAAATATATGGCGATAAATGTGTTTCATCGAAAATATTATATCATATTATATCACGCATCTTTGCAGGTTCTTGTGTGACTATGAGTGTCTATCACTGGGTTGTAGGGAAGACCCCTGATAAAATCCGAACTGAGCGCCGTTAATTTTAACTTTTTTCGGAAGGCCCATAGGAATCACTCGACGGGGTCCAAAAAGGGTTGAGCCTCCAAAAAGGGTTGAAAGGGTCACTGATATCGAGATACGAACTCGTTACTCCTGAATTTGGTGCTAAAACAAGCCGCCGCAGCTGGGAGTATTAATTTTATTTCGTAATTGCAATCAAAGAATAAACTAAGTGTCACCATCGTTCAGAAACAACGTCCCGATTATGTTCCAGTTTTAGTCTCTTAAAAACTAAATATGTCCCGGCATATGGTAACCCTACTCAAACGTAGCGCGGTGAGAATGGGGGATCGACGGTGTTCTGGCAAGATTACTGAATTCCCATCCCAAAAGGTCTGGGTTCGAATTTCAGGAGTGGTGGAGGTTATTCAGTGGAATCCCAACCCCAACTTGGGTGCTACAAGAGAAGACTTCAAGCGTAGTACTCCAGGTGGGCCCCATGGCGGCTTTCGTTAAAACTCCCCAGGCTAATGCCGAAGCAGGGTTTCTCTCCACTCGATCTCCCACTCCCGAATATAATCTTTTACTCTCAAACCGCGATGAGATTTCTTTTTCGAATGAACTTAGTCACTAATTCTTTAGATTTCATCTACATTTGGTGACTTGTCACCCCCTGCCGAACACCCTAGAGGTGGCTCGCAGGGTAATATGTAGATGTACATTATGCTCTGCTAGCCGCTTCAAGGGCGCGTGGCAGGGGGTGATTTTTCACCAAGGTTCACTACACTATATTCTACTAAAGTTTATGAAACGATAAAGTTAATGAAATGAGAGTTGTAAATTAGCAAAATCTGCATATACGAGTCAGGATGTTAAATTTCACCTATATGGCCTGCGTTATCGGTATGCTACCAATGTAATAGAAACAATGAGTATTTGTGAACTACATAAATGCACAAAGATGCAAAAGTCAAGTAAGCATGCGAGGCGTGCAGTTAGTACTGTGTAGCAGGTTGTGCAACATGCATAATGGAGCAAATCAACTATTTAGCTATACTACCCTTTGGCAAATCTTTAAGAAGTCGCAATGGCAGTTATTATGGCCTCTTTTAATTCGCGGGGAAAAAATTATTATTTTTTATTTTTTTTAAATTTATTTATTTTTTTCTACTTTAAACCTATCCGTTCTGCTGGCTATATCTCCCTAATTTTAACCGCAAGATCTAATCCACCGTAGTATGTCGGGTTTAAGCAAATGCTTTTCACGTAGTCAGAAAGTAGATCTTGGAACTTACATGAAAAATAGTCTGAAATTTTACCGACGGTCTGATAGCGATTCCTTTCCATGCGCCATATAACAGACATCCGTATCGGGAATATCAACCTTCCCCCTCCCAGATATTCGATGCATGAGTGAGTTCACCTCATCATTTCTTCCCATTCCCTCGCCGGTTGTCATCATAACAGCTCAGCATTAAGTCTGGAGTCGCTTCCCCCGCCGGCACGAACAGCCGGCCGGCCGGCAGCAGGGGAAATGGAACCTTGCGTAACGGACGACCGCTCTTGTCAACGGCGAGCCTGGAGGGGAGGGTGGAAGAGTGTGGGAGCCTGCTGGGGGAGGGGAACCCTTCCTCCCCTCCTTTTCGCCCCTTCTACTTTCCCCCCTCTTAAGCCCTTGTTTCTCTCCCCTCCTTATTTTCCTTGCCCCTCTTATTTCGCTGTTCCCTTTGCCCGTCTTCCTCGGCCTTTTTACCTTTTCAGTCTCTCCTATTTCTGCGATTCGTATCACTCTCTCCTCTCCCTCCGTCTCAGCGTAAGCGTGCGCAAGGGGAGTGGAACTCGAAAGCCAAGTTTTCCGCTGGGAGGTGTTCGTTCAGTTGGGATGAGAGCAGAGGGATTTATTTGTATGGGGGAGTGGGAGGGATGATAAGGCATGGGAGTCGGTGGTGGACGATGTTTTTCACCTCTCACCCTCATTTCCCATGAATCGTGCAAAAAATGGAAGAAAGAAGGAGGAGAATCTCGAAAAAGGTGCCTTTTTATCATTCAATCTTTTTCTTCCGCTCTAATTCTTCTCGTGCGTCCGCGTCCTAGTCTACCGTCTGCCCAAATTAATATTTTCCGCCTTTTTTCCCTTTGGGTATGTCGGTTTGTCGTTCATTATGATGAATTGGACTTGCCTTTTTTATTTTAGTAAGTTAGCCGGTTCTAATAGCGGTGGGGTAAAAAAAACTCACATGCTATTCTTAGGGCCGCGGGCTTAAGTTCCCTCTGGGTGGATTTTTTAGCATTCAGGGGTGAGTATTAATATTCGACCGTTATTGCCACTTGATTTACCCGAGGAGTTGTTTTTGGGAATGAGGAAAATAAATAAAATTAAATTTAAATAAAAACAAAAAGTTATGTCTATGTTAAATAGTGACATGAGAGAAATAATTATATCAAATCTGCAGGAGTCGAATAATGATAATTAATTTTAGTAATTAGAGATTGCAATAATAATTTAGTACCTTTAGGAGATCGGTGCTCCTTATGTCTTGACAAGAGATCATTGAACATAATAACATTTTAGAAAAGGAAAAAAAACTGCAGTTCACTGATATTTTCCTAATCATTGTCTACTAGCCTTCTACCTCCGACGAAGGTGTAGGTTAATTGTTTATTTTATTTTCGTGTGTTTATGTTCTGTTAAGTATATTCATTTTTACGTGTCCAAGCATTTGCAGCTTATTGCTACTTCTCGCTTCCCAAATGCCATTTATCCTTATCACTCTAGTCTCTTGGTTGCCGTTCTCTTCTTTCCCTTTCAGTCTGAATATTTGTCTTCAATTTTCTCCGTGGTCGTCCCCTCTTATTTCTTTCCACTTGAGTTCAATTCAGAACATTCAAAAGTATCCTTTCTTCCGGGATTCCCCAGATATCCATACCATTGTAGTTGTTTTTCGGGGATTGTATCCAAAATCGTTTTTTTCTGCTGTGATGTTTCTCTAATGTGCTCATTTATAACTTGATCTTGTAAGTTTATGCCAAAAAATTAAATGAAAAAATTATTGGTACTTATAAGTGCATGAGTAGTCACTGAAAGTCCTATCAAATGATTTCCCCTCGGGTGGCGGCCGAAGAGCCTTCTTAAACGGTTCTTTCACTGTCTTAAACAATCTTTCTTTTCAGGAATTATATCCTTCTAAAGCCCTTATCTTTTCTCTCCAAAAATTCTAATCCTTCACCTTCCTCTTCCGCATGAACATCACATTCAATAGGCCGTTTTACACCACGCACTTTATTGTGTTGTTTGACGCACAGAAATTGCGAGAACGCGAGCACGAAACAATTGCAGGAGCTATTATTCTAAGTCTCGTTCATGCATTTGCCCAGTAATTCTAACGATTCACCCCTTTGCGTGACTAAATTTTCGCTGTACATCCTTTCGTCTTGTGCAGTAATGTGCCTCTTGTTGATTGGCCTTGAGAGTCGTTGACAAAAATAAATTCTGAACTCTATTGAGGTGTCTATTGCATTCATTTCTTTCTTATCAAATCCACCGTTGTTATATTTACGTAAATGGGTGAGCCCCGTCACTAAGTCTTCTACGTCACTAAGTCTTCTACGACTGGGGGATAAAAGTTTCTTCCCGTTTCCCCTCATCTTTCGTATCGCTCCGAGCGTGAAACTTGTCGTTTTCTCTACGAGAGGGCGCGCACATCCCCGTTTCGTTTAGTCTTTAGGTGCACTGAAGCCGGGGTCACGGGAACACGATAACTCGAATGAATTAGGTGGATTTTTATTAACACCTCATCAGTACCATGCATCCCGACACCGTAGATAGCATGCATGTTCGTAAATGCTGTCGTATTTATCCTTGTTGTCTTTATTGGCAGAGTAAAGTATTCACCTTTAGGTCATGGGAGTAATATCGGCGACGATATTTAAGCTCAACTCTCGCAATGGTATTGCTTTGTATCGACAACAACGTCACTTTCCTCCCTTTCGCCCTTGTATTAATATGTATACGTTATATTAAAATTCATGATCAATATTTGAAATAAATTAAATTAAGCGGTTTAATATTCATCCCCTGAGAAACATCCATGGACATTGCGTCGAAAGCCACGTTCTGATTAAAGGCATTTCTCCCTTGTAGGTGCAGGGTTGTATTACCATTACAAGGGCGTAGATAGTCATTATAGGTTCTGTCTTCGTCATAAAATACTCTTAGGAATACTTATGTCATATGGGATCGATAATCTTGCTATGTGGGGTTGTGTTGGAGGGTGATTTTTCTATATACATTCTACTCATGACTCTGTAGTATCCTTCAGGTATATTTGTCACTCCATTACTAGTCTTATTGCTAATATCAAACTTACTATTAGATAAAGTATCTGGTGCTTTCCCGGTGAATCGTATGCGTAAATTCCTCACGGGTTTTCAACTGACTGGCAGATCCAACGTATGCTGAGACTGAATGACTAAGGAGTCTATTGAGATCTGGCTGGAAAAGCAGAATTTCAACAGAGACGCGGGATACGGACTAAGCCAAGCCTGTAAACCTGCCATCAAAAAATAAATAATACGCGGGAAAATACGTCTGGCGTCCTCTCAACAACCAATTAGTGACATCCTGACCCAAACGTAAGGTATATAACATGGAAAAATCGAAGTCCTGTCATCTAACACCTTTATACCGATGGCAGAGTTAGTCATCGTAACGTCGCGGTCGGTACCTGAACTCCAAACCCGGTTGGAAACCCGTGAAGAATTTACCCGTACTATTAGATAGTTAATATAACCCTGCTGTGGTTTCAACGATTGCTTTGCTATGGACTGCTGGTTGCTATTCTTTTTATTTATTTATGGTTTATGCTTGTTGCTGGTGGTGTTTATGGTTTATGCTGGTTTATGCTTGTTGCATTAATCAACGGATCGCAGCAAGTGCCGAAGACGACTTCTTGAGAGCGATGACCATTGATGGCCGTCGTCTTAAGAACACCGAACGCCTGAGACGATATTTTTTGCTATTTTGGCATATGTTCGTTATTTTTAGCATTGGTAGCTTCTTACCGATGTTTTCACTTCGATTTTTCCTTTTTTTCGAGTTTTTACCTCCGCTTCCAATTTGACATCATTATTTATTCGTCTAACCTCTGCTTAGATATTAAAAGTTCGAGGTAAACATTTTCTTGCTCGGCATACAGTCCCAGCATGCACCGCTAGTGTAATTGTTGGTATTTTTTTCAGAATCGATGAACGCTTGTATATCCATTTTTTTAAACTTAGCGATGATGTTGTAGCCCCTTAGTTACAGTCCGAAGTCTTTGGATTGGATGGTTGCTTATTTGGGGAGGCAACCGATAACAGACCAGGTGCGCCATTTAGGATAGGTTCATCTACATATACAAAATACCCTGCAAGCCACCTCAGGGGTGTGTGGCAGGTGGAAAGGGGGAGGTTTGCTCGGTAAGGAATCTTAAGGAAACGGAGGAATAGTAGAGTGAATTCCGGCATCGCCATTAGCCTACTCATAACGATAGGCGCCAAGGGGACCACTGTTCGTCCGACGTTCGTTCATCCGACGGACGGAATACTGCACTTGAATTGCCCTCGTTAGACATTCAAGTAGGGATCAGGATTCCGTAGAAAAGTCCCTGCCACTGCCGGGAATCAAATCTGAGCTCTCGGGATTCTTAAGAGTAGAGCGTGCAACTACAGATGGGTGTAGTCGATGTTCGAATCCGGTTGAAGCGTTTTGGACGCTCCCAGCTAAAAATCCTCTCACAATCAGTCTGATTTTCTGGAGATGATAATTTCGTGGGAAACTACAAGTGGCCCAGGGTAAGGAACAACCCCCCTTCCCTGAATGATTCACACACTTCTATATTTATGAGAGGAGATTTAACCTGGCTCATCACAATACTCCTGCAATAAAAAACCGTTGACCGCTTGGCGCCATTCGCCAAGGGGAAGGCCGATTCCGAAGTCTGGCTTCTCTCAACTCAACCTCCATTCTCCAAAATATCCTCCTCTTACCTACTTACATCCACAACTATCCTACGATCCAGTTTACATTATTCTAAATATGTGACACTGCAGAACGCGCATATACAAATTGATTCGTGACCCTGGATGGAGTCTTGATACACCCATGCCTCTCCACTATAACATTTTCCGTTATGAATTTAAAGTTTTTAAGGTTCTGCCCGCTTTGAGGAGGAATGCGTAAAATTCTCTGTTAAAATAGTCATTCACCTAGACTCGTACACGAACCCAGATCCAATGATTTAGCGCTGGGTGCTTTCACCAATTTCTCTACCCAGACGTCTTTTTACACTGTGAGTTTTATCGGGGCACCCAGCGCGGGGGTTTATGCACTCGGCGGGATCTGGGATCGAATTCCAGTGCAGGCGAATGATTTTTTCGCTGTAAATTTCACACATTCACGCTAATATCGCAGCCCTCAACATCCCATTACATTTCTTCTTTCTTTCATAAACTTTTCTGCCTCCTGAAAGTTTCCTCCTCCAAATTCCTCTCTTCTACCATTTCTTGCAATTTTCCCTATCTTTCTCTCAGCATAGTTTTTTTCTCTTTCAATATCATCATCCTTTTCCATTACCAACCTCAGCCACGAGGTTAGCTCGATCGGCGAGGGTGGAGCTCACTGAGTCGGAACAAAGACGTGTGAAATTCACATATTACCTGCGATTTCTTAGAAAGATCTGTTTCCAAGAACATCACGCCGCTTCTTCATTGCCATGAAATAAAGATGGATTTTCTATTCCCAGTCAATTCAAATGATTTCTTGATGGTGAGAATCCACATTTACGCGTACAATGTGTGCATACTATTTGGCTTCCGTGTTAGTGACTGCGTACTATATCATTTAGGCCATTTTCTCTATGAATATTTTCACACGACTTTAGCGGGGACCTGATTGATGAGATCACTGACTTACCATCCACAGGTCCCGGGTTTGAATACCGGCGGAGGCGGTTATATCGTGGAATGCATATCCCTGCTTGGGTGCTGGATGGAGAACACTTCTCTCCATGTATCAGGTGGAGTGCTTTGGCGTGGACCCCTTAGGCCCCTTTGTTTAGAGTAGGATAATGCCTACACCAGGTTTCTCTCCATCCTTCCTCCACTCTCCAAATGATTTTTCCTTTACCGTCTTATCCTTAATTGTCGCCTGCGCCTCCCAAATTGCTAACCAACGTCAAATTCAATGAGAAATTACCAGAAGCCCCTTTGTGATTTGAGCTCGGTGCTTTAATCAGTAGCCCAAAAGTAATTCATTATTTTATTAGGGTACTACGTCAGCCTCGGTGGCGCCGACGTCAAGTCTTCGGCTGCCAACCCAGGGGTCGTGGGTTTGATTCCCGCATGGGTGTTTTTCACAGGGCTTGGTTGTGTGTGTAATGTCTTATGAGTTAAATGTTAGGGAGTACTCAGTAGTCCTAATTCCGCTTACAATAAAGTTACATTATTTTTACTGTTACGCCGCCTTCCTTCTCCATGTCCGCATCTACACAAGTCTCCAATGTTACGCTCGTCCCAGTTCCTCCGCGGATTGTGAGACCACGTCGAGGAAGTTGTACACGATACGACGCCAAGAAGGAATTAAGCGATGCAACTGAAGGGATACAGCGGATAGCGAATGGGAGTGCAGAGTTGCAGCAAACCACTCTTCGGATTGATGGCTGTACGTCTACGCAATGAATCCCGCGCACGAGTTGAGCGTAAAAACATTCCCCTTTGCACACTCTTACCCCTTCTCTCTCTTTCTCAATATCTCTTCCCCTCACACACGCACTCTGTCCGTCCTCCCTCGCCAAACGTTGTGGTGTGGAGAGAGAGAGAAGAAAGACGACCTCTCTCCGACCTGGAGGAATTCCGTAATTGGAATTCCTGGTCGAACAGGGTCGGAGGTAGCAGTGCTGGGTAGTAGTCGGGGGGAGAGGGGGGATGCGAAAGGGAGAGGCCGAAGAGGGTCGAGAGAGGGGGGCGTTGGCGGGAGGGAAAGGATGGAAAAAAATATATATATCCAGCAAGGAGGAGGGGGGGGAAGGGGTTAGGGGGGGAAATACGTGGGGGGAAGGGAAGGAGGAGGCGGCGGCGCGGTCACGTGACCTGGCGGCTGCCGAAAGCGGTTGACTGGGTCCAGGCGCATGGTGTAGGAGGGAGACGGGAAAGGGGGGAGGGAGCGCGTTTAAAAGGAAGGGTGGGGTGGAATGGGTGAGAGAAGGGTCGTAGGTGGTGGCGTTGTCATGAGAGGGCTCATGGGAAGGGGGCGTGCTCAAAAGGCAGTGTTCTTGAGTGGTCCCCCCTCCCCTCCGTAAGGCCCAAAGGCGAGGAGCAGGACGAGGAATTCTGGGATCGCTCCTACCTCCCTTAACCCCACTCCCTCACTTTCCCCCCCCCATGATTCCCTATTTCGCCCCTCCCCACTCAATCTCATTCTCCTCCCCCATCCCTACCGAGATTTCCCAAGCTCACTCTTTCCCCCCCCACCTCGCCGATATTTCCCCTCCTACGATTTTCGGGTTCGTACCTCCGTCGCGGTGTCCCAAGAGCGCGAGAAGCCCCTCAACCAAAACCCTTTACGTCGAGTACTGCGAAGGCTTCGCTCGCTCAGTAGTCCGTTTTTCTTAATCATTTTGGCCTCGATGCTTGTTGCTTTATTCTAATTATTATTATTAGAGAGATCTTCCGGTTTAGGTAGGATTATATAATGAGACTTAAATATTCTCGACGTCTACAAGCGTAAGCCCCTATTTCCTTACATGATTTATTTATTCAGATATCGTGTTAGGAGATGGCTTGGCTTGGCTTTTAGAAATCTTCAATATGTTTCTCTCAAATCAAGAATCTCCATGGTTTCTCTATGTGTAATAACATCTGTAAAAATACCAGTATTATAGATACCTAATTAAAAAAATAAATTGCACCCATTCGATTTATTTTTCATATGCCTTAAAGTAAGGATTCCAGATAAAAGAGTTATAGCCTAGTATGGGGCGTACTAAAGTGCAATTGAGAGCCTTTAGCTTGTAAATATTTTTACTGTCTCAGCTAAGTCTATTAATATACCCTATCATACGCAATGATTTTGGTACTATATTTTCTATATGATTGTTGAAACACAGTTTATTTTCAAAAAGGATACCCAGGTCTTATATACTGATTACTCTGCACAATTGTGTTTGCAGTAATCGAAACTATATCTGCCGTTCTATTTAATAAATAAAGTAGCATTGCTTTTTTAAATATTGAGCCTCATAATATTTTCAGCAACTATTCAGAAACTGCCTAGACAGTTATTCCAAAGTAGGAAATCATCAAGGGATCTTATAGTAAGACAATCAACTGGGATGGGAAACGCTTTCAGACCGTCGATTAAAATAGACTCAATCTTATGTAAGTTCCTAACCGATTTATTCTCTGACAACGTTGATAATATTTTACGAAATTCGACATTCCTCTGTAGATCAGATCATGAGAATAAAATTAGGGAATTGGACTGCAGAACGGATAGATTTTAAACTGCATTTTTTCCAGCGAACGATAAGGGACCATACCAGCTGCCAATGAGACTTTTAACTAAGTTTGTCGATAGTTAGTGTAGCTCTTAGTAGTACTCCCTAATACATGTATCTTTATATGCTACCCAGTACATACAGCACACCGTGCATGTTTTCAGCATAACTCTTGAGTCTCTGTCCATTTGTGTAGTTGCAAAATACATATGTAATAACGGTCCCTCTACCGTTGGGAGCATATCTGTAGTGTAGTGCATGCTTGTGAGGCTTCGCCTCGTGACAAGCATTAGCGAATTATGCTAATGGGTAATTACTCGTAACTTATACTCGTACTCGTAAATTACTCGTACTAACTTAAGGGTATAGTGTAATGCATTTTGGTGACTACTCACCCCGTGCTACACACCCTAGAGGTGGCTATCAGGGTATTTTGTAGATGTAGTTTCACTACGCTGCAGTATCATCAGGACTGACTGAAATATTTTGTGTTTAGAGATGGCGTTTCGACGATATTTTGGACGCCTGAATGCTATATAATAAATGTATATAATAATGCGCTCTTTTTATTTTTATGGTGACTTTCTACCATTCCTATGCTTTACACACTTGATAGTGTGGGCTACCTCATGACTAAAGTTATTGCGCAAATATCTAATAACAACACTGACGATGGATGATTGGCTGATAATATTCTCTCTATACCTAACAGCCGAAGCCAATTACTAGGTATTTATTAAATGGACGATCACACAAAACCATGCCCTGGGAGGTGTAAATTTCCTACCCAGGCGGGATTCGAACCCACGACCTTTTGTTTGGCAGGCGAGGACTTACCCCGCCGCCACCGAGGCCGGCGGGCGAGATATTCGTCGTTGTTCCTGTCACGTCATTGAAAACGGAGTAAAGATGTCCTATATCTTCGTTTGACTTTAACCTAGTAATAATGCGTTTTTAAATACTCCTTGATACGGTAATTGTGTGTGAATTATTTTTATACGTTCGTTACTTAATCATACTAGCGTTCATGAGTTTTTTTTAGCGAAATTCGGGAATGGTTAAAAATATCTGTCATATTGAAAAACGCTCGATAATAATTCTAGACAGAGTAGTGGGAATATCGCAATGAAAATTAAATATTGGCTTCCCTTTTTATTGTGCTCGTAGTTTATAAATGACTATTAATGGCACATCTTCTTGGTGATATATTAAACAATGAATGCCAGTTCCCTTAGTGCGAAATAATATAGGTCGAGATGGTCTTTGGGACCGTCTATGGAGTACTCCCACAGGAGAGAGATTACTCGTTAAGGTAACATTATTATGAGAAAGAAATTTATATTATTTCCAGAATATTTTTATTCCATTTCTGTGGGTCCCTGCTGGTGATTTTTTATTTCCCATGATTATTTCTGTGAAGCGTTTATTTATTATAAATACATCATTATTTTCTGTTAAAGTTTCATTAATAATTTGGGATAATTCCCCTGGTCTAGTTTTTTTCTCTAGTAATTATTTTTTCCCTCCGATTTACGTTTCTTTGGCGAGCTCTGAAATTGATTTCGAGTGGTAATGTGCTTTGAACTGAACTTGTAAAAAAAAACTTGAATGCCATTTTTTTCCAAACATTTCAACTTATTTAATTACGGTTCCATCTTTTTTATTCGTGTTGTGTGGTTGCTTTTAGATGCAACATTTTTGTTCAATCTACTATCTTAGAGGTTCCTTCAGGTCGAAGATGAAGAATATGGAACAACTACGGACACGTTGCAGTAACCTTTAAGATAGCTTATTTAAAGACAAAATTCGAAGTTTCAATTATAGTTTCACTGTAGTTTATTCGTCTCATTTATATCAATTGAAAATTACATGAAAATCAATGGAATCGTTTTTTTAGGTGCTCCGTCCTCTGTACTCAAGTCGAATATCAATGAAGCCATCAGTTGTTACGTGTAACGACGCCAGTTGTCTCCAGGTGTATCAAATAAACATAATCCTTAATCGTAAATGAAAAGGAAAACTTTGTTATATTCCACCAATTTATTCTCAGGTACAACTAGTTTCGACGCAGCGCCGTCATCTTCAGGTACAAAGAGTAACAGCAAAAATATGATCTTTATATATGCCATCCGCCCCCCGTTTTCCGACCCAACACCCGCTACTATATTGTATCCACCCGCTAAACATTCACTACATTGTATCCTTGAGGTTTCCCCCCCCCCCCTTCCACTACCTTCTTCCTCCCCCTCCCCCGACCCAACGCCTATCCTGGATGGTATATAAAGATCATATTTTTGCTGTTACTCTTTGTACCTGAAGATGACGCCGCTGCGTCGAAACTAGTTGTACCTGAGCATAAATTGGTGGAATATAACAAAGTTTTCCTTTTCATTTACGATAAAATGAACTTCCACAAGGTTGAGCCTGAGACGATGGAGATCATCCTTAATAGTTTTTACTGACACTGTGTTTACTGACAGTTTCGATTAATATCTTCCCTGTTTTGTCCTTAACCTTTGGTATCGTTTTCCCTCTCTTACCACCCGATAAAATTTTCACCTTTGCGTACAAAGCGCCCACTTCCCCGTCTTCCTGCAGCTTTTCCATTTCCTCGCATTGTCCCTTCCACCAGTTTTCTTTTGCCCGATTGGTCACTAACCGGAGTTTATTATTCAATTCCTTGTACTTCCTCTTGCCTACGTCGGTGTTGACGTTTTTTCATATCCTTCTCTCCTCCATTTTCTTAATCATTTCTTCCGTAACCCACTGCTTCTTAACCATCTTCTTTTCCACCGTTCCTATTGTTTTCTCTGCCGCTCCTAAGACGCCTATTTTTATAATCTCCCATATTCTCTCTATTGTTCCCATCCGCTTTGCTTCACCTATGTTCTTTTCTACTAGCTCTTGGTATTCCCTCTTTTTCAACCCATTCAATGCTTCAAGGTTCCACTTCTATATCTTCCTACCTTTGCAAAGCCTTTTGAATCTAACTTCACAGTTCATCATTACCAAGTTATGATCTGAGTCCGCATCCGCCCCTGAATACCTACGCGAGTTTTTTACACTGTTCCTAAATATCTGCCTTACGATGTAATCAATTTGGTATTTCCCATTATCACCCGGCATTTTCCATGTGTACCTACGCCTGGGGTGATGTTTAAACCAAGTGTTTGTCACTACTAATTTATTTCTTCTAAAACATTCAACTGCCTTTTCACCGCGATCATTTCTTCTTCCTAGCCAAAACCCTCCCACTTCTAATCCGTCCCTCCCTTCCCCCACCTCTGCATTCCAGTCACCCATCACTATCAGTTTTTTCTTTCCCGGCACTTCTCTAATTATTTCTTCTAGTTGCTCGTACACCTCCTCCACCTCTTCCTCCCTATGGTTTCTTGTAGGCATGTATACCTGGACCAGTACGGAATTCGGCGGGCGCGCTTTTATTTCTACCACTAGTATCCTGTCGCTCACCTGTTCAATGTTTACTGCCCTCAGCCCCAGTTTTGTATTCAGTACCATACCTACCCCACGTTTACTCTCGTCTCCCCCACTATAGATTACCCTGTAGCTATCACTAAAAACTGCATGCATTATTTTCGTAACATCCAAACATTGAGTGAATTTCGTAACAAATCAAAAAACTAAAGCCTAGTAAATTATTACTTGAACGATATTATTCAGCTTAAACAAAAGTATTCTCGAGGATATGGGAAAATACTAAAAGGAAATTGTTGGGTACATTTTTATTTCGCTGCTTAGTAATTATTGTATTCTAAATATGGATATAACGGGAACATAGACTGAATTAACTTTGTCCCCATTTAGGTTTCATACGAATCTATGTGCTATATGGTTGAAAGAGCTCTCCTAAAATTCCAATCACCAATGTTTTATTTCCCTATGGAAAGAGGTGTTCGCATATACACGAGAATCCTGTATCAAACCTCTCACAACTTCAGATACTTGTTTTTGAGAATGTTTGTCATGCAACATTAAATGAATTTCATTCCTGGTTCCCAGTATTTTTCCTATCGCATTACTTACAAAAACAACTTTCACGCACAAAAAAGCAGTTACTGTTAACTCCTTAAAATACTTAATACGTGTCTGATTAATTGAAGTATTGAACTAGACTATAACTCTTAAAACAAAACTAGTCGATGGAACAAATCTCTTTTTATGAACAGCAGCATAGTTGGTCTATTTCTTAAATAGGAAACGATCAGCATTTTCAATATTCGGGGAAAATTATAATATTGATAAAGATCTCGCTATGGAATTTCTATTGCTAATAATGAGTTTCAATTAAGTTATTTCAGAATTCAATCGATTTTTATGTGGTACTAGCTGAAAACCAGTCAAAATACCCAGCCATGCAAATCTATAAAGAGGTAGGAGAAGGGATTGAACTATTAATGGAGATTCCAAAGTTGGAAAAGTCGAGTGTATTCCATACTCTATATTTTACCCTGTGGTCCGCTGCAAGGGATGATAGTGGAAGTGGATGATAGGATACCAGCTATGATATATGCCTTCTTATTTTCCTTTGCGTTTTCCCCTGTAAATGTGGCGGCGTTTTTCTTCCGAAAGTTACTTCTCCGCTTGTGGCAGTCCTGGTGTTCATCAATATTACATCTTCATTCCCTTAGGTTTCGGCCCTCCTCTTTTCCTCTTCCCTGTTACCTATAATTCCGCTGTCCTTTTCCCTTATGTGGACCTCATTTCCTTTCTCAAGGTGTTCAAACCATATTGGCCTACTTTCTTGAACATTTTTACCGACAGGTCGTACATTAACCGCTCCTCTGATGTAATCATTTCTCACTGAATCCATTTTTGTCACTATGGAAGCAAGGTATCTAAATTTCACCAATTATGGTAAAATTTCTTCTTGCAGATTTACACCCTGATTTACCATTCATGATAATTTGATGGAAGAAAAAAGGAAACAGCGAGGAAAATGGATAAAAAGGGTCATGAGCTGCTTTCTGTGGGTGTTTCCTTCAGTTTGTGTGGTAACCGTATTTGGTGCATCGGATCAAATAATTCTTGAGCCTATCTGTTCGGAAGTCTCCTCCGGCTTGTCCGATCTTCTGATGGGGTATGAGCCAGAATAATAAATTTCGTTTTAGCCCCAGTTTTAGCCAATTTCTCTTGAATAGTATGGTGTTATTTTCATTGGAAAGTTAACTAAATTCATGCTCCAAACATACAGTTGTTGCGCGGAACTTTCGCTTAGTTTAGTTCGCGAAATATGTAAGGAAAATTTCTCTCAGCTTACCTCTGTTAATATAGCTCCTATCGATATCATGAAGGAATCAATGTAATCGATGTCACCAGTAATCTGTGTGCCTGTTCTTTTGAAAAAATCTCAATCTCTCTTGTCCTCTCAGTAATTGAAAAACCTTTCACTCCAGCTAATGGAGTTAATTAAAACTTAACAATTAAAAAGTTAATTAAAAATGCTGCAGATATTTTTAAATTTATCGCATCCAATAATCGCATAGGGAAGTACCTTTGCAATGTACCCCCATTAATTGATGAATATTCTGAAATTGGCGTTCATAATTTTACTTCCGCTGAAATTCTTAGATTACTTGGTGGTGCAACTGGCTAACACACGTGACCGGCAATTGGGAGATCAAATCAGTCAAATGATTTTTTTCATGGCGAATTTCATCCTCTTTGATCTCTATCTATATGCATTTTGTAGCGTATCAGTCAGTCAGTCATTCTGTATCCATTTTGTTTATATCTCTCAAGTTTTGAGCTAAGGAAATATATATAATTTTGTAGCGTGTCAGTCAGTCAGTCATTCTGTATCCATTTGGTTATATCTCTCTCACGTTTTGAGCTAAAGAAATGAGGTTTGGTGCATTAAATGTGAATTCTCTGTCTGTATAATTTGGTAGTAAATTTGGTTTGGTAGGTTGCAAATTTTGGGGTTGTTTTTACTCCAATATTGTTAACATTGACACCTATAAGAAAAGCATTGAATTCTGTGCAGGTTTTTCTACATTTACTTTTTTAAATTACTTGCACTCAAGATATTGGATGGAGATTTGCATCATAGCTCGCATAAAAGAATGTAGTATTTAATTCTTTCATTATATTTTCTTATACACTTCGTTTTTGTCCAGGTACTGCGTTTTTATCTCGAAATTCATCAATTTTTCTTCCTTTTCAACAATATATATTTCCTTGGCAACCGGGCTTGAATACCTATTTAATAGTGATTTTATGAATGGCTATTCACTCCTGCAGCCTTTAAAGGCCAGGTTCAGTGACTAATTTGACAGTGGTAGTCAAACGACTTAAGTTCCCCGTTCGCCTTGCCTTCTCAATGACATCAACAAGGGTCGATCGCTTCAAGTGCGTGGATTAAATCTGGAAAATCCATGCTTTTCGCGTGGTCAATTATATGTTGCATGCTCACGAGAGGAATAGATCAGTAATGCCAAATTCAACCCCAGCTGATGAACACAACGCTTGCCTCAAAGCGTCGCATCTTTGGAGACGTACAGAAACTCACGTTGACGACCATGTGCGCGTAAATCAGCGCAATGTGTTAACCATATTTTCAAAACAGCTGTTGGACATCGGTGATGGAAAATTACCTGTTGATCATCATCATTGGTGCTACTGTCCGCAGACAGGTTTCAACGGTAGCGTTGTATCCACAGCATTCTGTCCTTTGCATGACTCCTTCCTTCTTTTATATCCCTCAGCATTCCGTGCCTCCTCCTTCCTCTTCCTCTCTTCCCTTCTATTATTAATTTCTGTAGGCTGTTATTCCATAAAATATGTCCAATCCATTTTGCCTTTCTCTTTTTAATTTCTCCCAGTTTACCTCTTTCTTCTCCATTTCTTTTTAGCACTTCTTCATTCGTGATCTTACCTTTCCATCCAATCTTCTCCATTCGTCGCCATAACCACATTTCAAAGCACTTTCCTTCTCTCTTCTTCAACGTCCACGTTTCGCATCCATACAACACAATGCTACATATAAAGCATTTTGCAAATCTTTTCCTAATATCCATCTTGATGTTCCTTGCTGTCACCAGTTCCTTAATCTTGCTAAATGCTACTTTTCCTTGCCCAATTCTGCTTTTAATTTCTTCAGTACAGTTGCCATTCTGTGTAACTATACTTCTCAGGTACTTGAAGGAGCTTACTTGTTTTAATTTGTCTTCCTCCAGCCATATATTTAAGGGCCCTTCTGTCTTCGCTATTCTCATTACCTTAGTTTTATTTCTGTTTATTCTCATTCCGTAGTCTTCACTCTTCTTCCTAATTCTTTCCATCATTTTCTGAAGTTCGTCTTCATTCTCTGCTATTATAGCCTGGTCATCACCATATTTGATGGATTTTATTCTCTCACCTCCCACTTTCATCCCCCCGATGTCTTCTAAAGCTTCTTCCAGCAGTTTGTCAGCATACAAGTTAAAGAGGCATGGTGACAGACAGCAACCCTGCCTAACTCCCTTTCCTATTGTGGTTTCCTTTGTTTCCTCGTCCCCAATTCTTACCGCAACTTTCTGATGGTTGTACATCTGCTTTATTAATCTTCTGTCCCTCCAGTCTATGTCTATCTCTCTCAGTAGATCTAATAAGATCTCCCATCCGACCCTATCAATTGCCTTTTCATAATCAATAAATCATGCGCATATCCCACGGTTCAACTCTAATACCCTTTCTGTTAACATCCTCAGACATCCAATAGCATCTCTCGTTCCTTTGCCTTTGTGGAGACCGAATTGGTCTTCCTCTAATTTTTCTTCTATTTTCCTTCTCATTCTTTCCAATGGTTATAACTTTGCCCAAATGTGAGATAAGGCTTATAGTTCTGGAGTGTTTACATTCCTGTGCATCACATATCTTTGGTATCGGCATTATTACCGTTTTGATAAGATCTTCTGGCCACTGCCCTTTATCACGTATTTTATTAACCAGATCCGTGAGTCGATTTAACCCATTCTTCTCTAAAGCCTTTAGAATCTCTCCTGGTATTTGGTCTCCGCCGACTGCTTTCCTATTCTTTATTTCTTTTACTGCCATTTCTATCTCCCCTTTCGTTACTTTAGGACCTGTATTGTTCCTCTCCTCATTCATGTCATTCTCCAATTCTATTTCACTTCCTCTTTCTCTTGTGCAGTACAATTCTTTTATATATTCCTCCCATATTTCCTTCACATCCTCGTTATCTGTTGTAACCCTTCCACACTTATCTCTCATATCTTTCTTCGAAATAGATCTCTGTTTCCTCGTAGTCAACATTCTCACTATTTTGAAAATTTCCTCCATATTTCCTTCTTTTTCTAGCTTTTCAATTACAAAGCACTGCTCCTTCATCCACTCTTCTTGAGCTTTGTTTGTAGTTCTCCTTAATTCATTGTTAATCTTTCTATATTGTCTCTTTCCTTGTTCAGAGTCATCTCCTTTCCATTTCCTTCTTTCTTCCATTTTTTCCAACATATCTCGGTTTATCCAGCTTTTTCTAGCTTCTTTCTTGTTTACAGTTCCAACCTCCTGTTCAAGAACCATTATTATGATTTCCTTCATATCCTTCCACTCTTCTTGAATGCTTTTCTCCTCTTCCCTCTTCTTCAGCTTCTCTTCTAGGACTTTGGTAATTTTCTTTCTATCCTCTTCCAACTTCATCAAGTTCCACAACTTTATTGATTGCTTTTTCCTCGTCACATGCTTAAGCCTAGTGATTATATCTATTATCAGAAGAATGTGGTCTTTGTCTGCATTCGCTCCAGGTAGTGTCTTTGGGCTCTTGACGCTATTCTTAAATCTTTGATATATCAGTATAAAATCTATTTTATAACGCTGTTAATGCCGACACAAAAATATTTCAATTCCATTGAACTTTTATATCATTGTTCCATCGATCGAACAATCATTTCAGAAAGTTTTTCCACAAGTTGTCACCCATTACAAAATCACCGATGGCTTTGGGAACGCGCTATTTTGGTAACAAAAAACATCGACGTTAATGCAATCAACTACGCCATCCACGAACGAATTTCGGGCGAGTCTGTCTCCTACAAATCGATTGATAGCGTCATGAATGCGGACGAGATTTTTAACTATCCAATTGAGTTTTTAAATTCGTTGGATCTTTCTAGTGCACCACCGCAAAAAATTGTCACTCAAACTCGCCGCACCAATAATTCTTTTGCGCTACATTAATGCACCACGAATGTGCAATGGTACCAGGCTCACTGTCAAACCACTGATACCAAACGTCATCGAAACGACAATTCTGAATGGCAATTAAAAAGGAGAAGATGTGCTTATTCCACGTATTCCCACCATTCCCACCGACATGCCATTTGATTTCAAATGACTACAGTTCCCCGTTCGCCTTGCATTCTCAATGACAATCAACAATGCACAAGGTAAATCGCTTCAAGTGTGTGGATTAAATCTGGAAAATCCATGCTTTTCACATGGTCAATTATATGTTGCATGCTCATGAGTGGGACAGCCGAAAAAGTAATTGGTTGTTGCAGAGGGTGGTAGGACCAAACATATTGTATATCCGAAAGCACTCGAAAAACATTTTCAACTCTATTTTATTACACAAAATATAATTTTCTTTCATTAATGTTGAACATGTAAATGTGTCTGCTTTGTATATGTGTGCCTACTTTAAAGGAAAAAGAGGCATTGCAACGCATGCCGGGCCCCGCCGGCGATCGCGCCTCAAGTTCGCCCCACCTTATTTCTCTCTCAAGTTTACATGGGATGGGAAGGCTTAAAACAATGCAATTGCTGTTTTGGGGAAGAAAAATTATTCTGAATGTTTTTTTCATTTTTGGGAAACATATACACTCATTTGGCCACATTCCCCACTGCATCCACTTGATTAGTGCAAAAAAAAAAAAGAAAAAAAACCAAGTTCACTTCAAGATCACACCATACAGAGACTGCCTGCAAAGCAGGCAGCAGGTTTGCTAGTATATTCATAAATTTAAGTTGCCCTTTTTTTCGTTCCATTTACCTTAGTATTACGCAAGGTGATTTTGGCAACTTTTTGACACCCCAACCAATGTAAGACAACGTAAGATTTCACGAACCCCTCCCCTCCCAATCTTACGTTAGTTGTCATACATTTTTGGAACCATTCACATAGATATTACGCGGGCGATTCCATGTCCAAGTGCGCAAAAATTGACTTTGGCACCCCCGTTTTTAATTATTTTTTCAAAATCATTGGCCTATCCATCATGCATGCAGTTTTTGACCTTTGAGAAACATAGAAGTATGAATTTTTAGTCAAATATTGATAACGATTTTGACATTTCACGATTCACAGTAGACGCGACTCCTAAAACACTAAATCTTCACAAATGCGATGCCGCCAAACTAATCAACGCAGGGTGTTGATCATACCTTTTTCTATAGTTTAGTATAAATTCATGAATGCTACCGCAGCGGTATTCAAACTATTTTTTATTTGGCTGTCTTCATGAGATACTTTTATCTTAAAATATGCCGTATTAGGTTGTCCCTCCTTTTCTTTTGAGTTCTTAAGAGAATTCAATATTTCCTACTCTTCTCAGTGCCTCTTCATTATTCGATGGATCAATCCACTTGTAAGTCCAATAGTATGTCTTTCCATGAATAAATTCCTCGGGAATAATTTTTTAAACATATACTATATGTTGATTTGTTTCAAATACTAAGAGTGGTTATCCTCATTCATTCTATTGTCCTAATACGTAGTTACCTTTTGTTCTTTCTGCTTGGCTTTTAAGTGTCAATGGCATCCAGTGTCCAAGCATTATTCAGTTATTTTCAGCTGTCAGCTTCAGCTATCAAGGTATACATACCTATACGAAAACATGACGCTCAAAGGCGCGAATAAATTCATTCAAACGTAGGAATTGGAAATGGATAGGAACACATAAAAGGACGAACACAGGTTTTGGTGGAGAAGTTGAAAATCAGTCGAATCCAAACATAAATATTTCACCTGACCCGGGATACGAACCCGGATCTCCCGATTTCCGGCCAGGAATGCTACCAGTTACACCAGCCAGATTACTCAATTTTAACAAATTATTACAAAATACGAGAGATACACTACTGATGGGTACAAAATTTCTTTTTTCTCACGTTCCCTTCCAATTCAATGAATAATTAATGGAAAGGTATACAACTGCAGTAAAATACTAAATTATAAATAATTATTTCGTACTACATTCTGCGGAAGACCGTGACTAGAAGTGATGTCCAGTAAGCCTAATTACCGGCGCAACCAGGGTTGTAAAATTGTAATTATGGAATACCAGGAACTTGAGGAACTCTGGTGAGGGAGTAGTGAGCGAGTAGTATCTTGGGTGGAGAGCAGTAACTACGTTCCCCAAGAGCATCACGGTGTTTTGGTTGTTTTCTATGGCATCATCGTTTGTTTGGCCCTCGGTTAATTAATGGAGGAATTATTAAATGCCTTAGTAATGAAATATAAGCTTTTAACCTGATATTTTATGTACTTTCATTGAAGTGTTCCAATTTTCCCTTATAGCTTTCGGTTTTCTTGCCTCTTTTCTTGATTTGGTGAAATTTGTGATTGGTAAACCTACGCATGAATGACAGAGAGGATCATGTCAATATTATAGGTCATAAATATGTTTAATTTCGGTGGTCCACATTATTGTTGTTTGGATAAAAATGTTTAATGAATTTTGCTGTTTATGTATACGCTGAAAAATAATTTGACATAGATGAATACTTGCACGCTATCCGTGTAGGGGGGCCTAGAATAATTATACGGTATTGGACCAATAAATTTGCTCAACACCTCCTGCCAACGTTGGCAATATCCAAACCGAAGTTATCATTTGGTCGTTCAGCCAACATTGACCGCCAGTGTTGGGTCAGCTTTCAACCAACGTTTGTCATTGTTGGCCTGAGATTGGGTCAATATGAAATTGCTGCTTGGAATTTTAGGAACTACGCCTTTTTTCATCTACATTCTTGCCCAAGTACATATCCAAAAATAATAAATCCGTCATGGTTAAATAGCTAAATCCGTCCTCAGTAATTAATCCTAGTGTGATTAAACTTGACGGTATCAGATGTTACTTCGTGGAACAGCATTCTCAACAAAATGGAAATACTTCGTATATTCTGCGCATAAAAAACTATTACCTAATAATAACTTGAGTTCAATTTTAATAACATTCTTTTATAAGTGTGTACTACACGATGTATTTTCATTGTTGTTTTTGTGATTTATCTACGCTCCATCTCTCTCGCACATATGATGTAATGCATCCCACTATATGACGTAAACCTTTCATGACTGGCTAACCAACGATCAATGTGTGATGCATGAAAACAAAGAGTTCTTTGTTAGTTTCAGAAAACAAAAAGTTCTCTTTTAGTTCTCTGCTAATTATCTCTCCTACCTCAATATCTCCTCACACTCCTCTGATCAGAAGATCAATTACGACTTCTGAATTATTTACGGGGTGCGAGGGATTACAGGTACCCTGAAAAATGTGGCGGGAGACCGCCCACCCCTTCTGCATGTCGACCGTGCGTGCCAGGCGGCGAACGCGAAATTTTCGTCAAGGACGTGATTTTTCCGTGATTCAACAGATGGCTCTCCCACCTCCTCTCCCTGGCGGTGCTTGGCTCCCGCCAGAGCGGAAAGCCTTCGCCGGAGTTTTTTTTCTTATCGTAAATTGATGATGACTCCTCGTGGAGGTACCAGATATTCTCACGTTGGGAATATTTTTCAATGAGTTTATCAAAAACTAGGTTTATATTATGAGGCCCTATCAATAGCCATTCAGAGAACTGCTTACGTACTAGCGCCACAGAGTATACATACTCTGTGCTAGCGCCGTAACGTACCTCGGTTGACGACTATGTCAACACCCCCAGAATGTTCGCAGAAAGATCAGTGCTTTTTACGACCTACACGCTGTTGGAAAATAAACGCCGGGAATTTGCCTTGCGTGGGACGTTCCCTTCCTTAGCTGTCAAAGAGATCAAGGTGGACCTTACGGCACGCGGCTTCCCGGTCATTGCGGTCACCAGGATGTATACTAAACCAACTGTTGAGGAGCGAGCCACGGGCCTCACCCGAGTGGCTTCTTACTCCACCCACACATGCCAAGTATCTTGTCAACCATCAGTTGACTCTGCAGCCCTCCTGAACGTGTCTAACGTTCAGGGTCTATCAGTCAAAATCGATATATTCCAATCTACAATAGAACCTTTTCAGTGACACAAGTGCCTAAACCTCCATCATACCAAAAACAATTGTTATTTGCCCCCCAATTTCGTCCATTTTGGACAAAATCACATGTCAACAGCATGCCCATTCCCATCAGGAGTCAAGCCCAAATGCTTTCTGTGTCATGGGGAACACCCCGCCAGTTGCCGTGGTTGTCCAGAATACCAGGAAGCCAAGAAAGCCATGCAAGAAAAAAGCAAGCCCGCCAACGCAACAAATCCAGCTCCGCAACCCCCACCGCTCACGAATTTCCTGAACTTCACGATTCCGCCACTCCTGTAACCTCTTCTTCCTCTAACCCTGATTCCTCGGGCCTCATTTCTTGAGTTCGCGGCATCTTCCCCAAAATTCCCTCTCTAACTACGATACTGGAAAAGAAACACTTCATTCTCGAGTAGCTACTCCTCCTATGCACATATGGCCTGCACATCCTCTACCACCTCAAACTCACACTCAAACACTGAAACTCCTCTCTTGGAACTGCAACGGCATCAACAACAAAAAACACAAACTTTTTCAATTCGCCGTGGACAACCACATTGATATTATCCTATTACAAGAAACCCACCTCAAACCACACCTCTCCATTTACAATTCACACTACCACGTTCAGCGCCTTGACCGCTTAGACCCAAAAGGAGGGGTAGCTGTTCTGATAAAAAATAATCTGCATCATTCTCTTCTGAAAGTCCCACAATTCAAGTCACTCGAAGCTCTTGGTATCACACTACATACACAACACGGACAATTACCCATATACTCAGTTTACCAACCAGGCGCAAAGGGACTATACAGGGGTGACCTACGACTTCTCCTCTCCCCACCTAACCCAGGTATATTTTTTGGTGACTGGAACTCAAAGCATCAAGCTTGGAACTGTCGGGTCATCAACCCAAACGGGCGAAAGTTGCTCACTTTCGTCTCAGGTCAACCAATTACCATCACTTCTCCAATAGAACCGACCTTCCGTTCCAACAACAGAAGAAGTCGTCCGGATATCCTTGATTTTGCCCTTTTCGTTAACCTTCCCTATCAACTCTCTCCTCAAGTTATCCATTCCTTCACATCCGACCACCTTCCGATCCTTTTCCATATCCCACTTTCCCCCAGAGCCCTTCTGCCTCCGCCAGTTTCAGTCACCGACTGGAACATTTTTCCCACCACTTTGGATCACCTCCTCTCTTCCGTTCTCCCATTGGCCAATCCCAAACCGACCGATATCCACTGCCGCACAGACACCATCACCCGCCTCCTCACCGCCGCGAAGGATCACGTCACTCGTGACTTCCCCACGCGCGCCCAACCTTCTCATAGCTTTCCTACCTTTCTTGTCAATCTTATCCGTTCCCGTAACCTGGCCCGCCATACGTCGCTGCGTTCGCGAGACATCGAGGATAAATCCCGCTATTCCCAACTTTCGAATCGAGTAAAAACTGAAATAGAAAACATTCTTCTGTTGCTTGGGAAAATCATATCGCAAAATTAAACTTTGAAGACAATTCCCTTTGGAAGTGCGCCAAATCCTTGCGGCGCACTAATAAAATTCTTCATCCCCCTGTAAAATCCGGTAGTATTCTCATTTTTGATCCCCAGCAGAAAGCCGAAATCCACGCTGATTATCTCCAACTAACCATGTCTCTTGATCCTTCTCCTTCCTCGGTTGACTCTGATATCAACCAGTTTTTTCCTTTCCCGCTCCCATTATCCCTTCTCCACCGCATATTTGCTCCTCCACCTAACTCCAAACCATCATTTCCTCGTTACCTTCCCGCAACGCACCAGGCCTCGACGGCATAGATAGATAGATAGATAGTAATTGGGGGGGGCCTTCGTCAGGAGCCCGGGCACTTAGACCTTTCTTGGTCCATTGTGCCAACCCCATGCCTGTCTGCCACTTGCAGACAGGGGACAAGAGCACCTCGGTAGAGGTATGGAGGATTGGCCTCCCCCTGCCTCACCCCAGTACCAGGTATAGAGGATGTCCTCCCTCCAACCGGCCCGGTTTGGCCTGGCCTGGCCTCTCAGGCCTGCCGGTATAGGTATGGAGGGAGTATCATCTCTCCATCCATGCCTGGTTGAGGTATGGAGGAGGGTCACCCATCCAACCACTGTCCGGGCCCAACGTTGCTTAACTTCGGTGTTCTGATGGGAACCGGTGTTTCAACGTGGCTAGGCCCTTGCCCCCTCGACGGCATAACCAATCAACAACTAAAGTTTGCCGCGCGAGTTCCGAAGTTCCTTCTCCTTCTCTCAGATCTTTTCAATCACTGCTACTTCCTCTCTCACTTTCCCGGATCCTGGAAGACTGCTAAAGTCATTCTTATTCCTAAATCTGGCTAAGACCCAACCATTCCCGGCAATTCTCGTCCTATCTCCCTTCTGTCCAATCTCTCCAAAATCCTTGAACGCCTTCTCCTTGATAACGTGCAAACCCATGTTCTCAACAACCAGATCATCCGACCTGAACAGCTTGGATTTCGGCACCGAATGTCCGCGATACATTAAACTCACCGAACTTATTTCTCACGGTTTCAACTTTTCTAAGACAACAGACGTCATATTCCTCGATGTCGCGCGAGCGTTTGACCGCATGTGGCACAAAGGATTAATATTCAAACTGTCGAAACTTGACTTCCTTCCCTCTGACCTTAACCTTCTGCACAGTTACCTCTCCAACAGATCCTTCCGCGTGGCAGTCGGCAAGTCCCTCTCCTCCTCCCGGCCGGCAGGAGCGGGAGTTCCTCAGGGATCCCTTGTCAGTCCCTTGCTATTCACACTTTACGCCAATGACATTCCCACAACAACAAAAACCAACTTACACATGTTTGCAGACGACACCGCTATTTCAGCTACATCAGTCAAAGAGGACTCAAACATTAAAAAACTCAACACACATCTTAAGCTTCTACACAAATGGACAAAAATCTGGAAAATACAGATAAGCGCCTCAAAAAGCACTCACGTACACTTTTCCAGACGACAGAAACATTCAACATTTGCACCAATTCCCCTGATATTCAACAAACAACGCGTTCCGAGAGCTAATTTCTACCGATTCCTCGGCGTTTATCTTGACAGAAAATTAGTATATAAAGAGCACTTCAATCAGTGCTCAATAAAAGCTCTTAAAGCAAGACTTGCTATTCAATGCATGGCCTCACCCCAGTCTCCACTTTCCCACGGCGCAAGAGTTCGGCTCTACGCCGCCATAGTCTGTCCCGTCCTACTATACGGCTGTGAAATATTTGCAAACTCAAGAGAAATACAGCAAAAACTGGAAACGTTCCAGAATAAATCACTGCGATCCACCCTGCGTCTACCCAGACTAGTAACCATGGCAGATGTTCGCAGAGCCCACAATCTCCCCTCTATTACCGACTTCATCCGACTACTTGTCAACGACAACCCTCCTAATGAACGTATGGGATTACGACCCAAGTATCCCGACAACATACAAACTCCCTCAACAAATTACTCGACTATGAGTCTTTCCTGTCATCTTTAGTTTTTAAGTTCTTATGTTATTTCTTTGGTCCTTAGAAAGCCCCTTTTTATTGACTTTGATTAGAGAAAAAATATTGTAAAAGCATTGAAGAAAAAGATACAAAAGCCAAAAAAATGAAAGATATATACTAAATGCAATAAAAAATATGAAATACAAAATTGCAAAATAATGATAAAATTTTATATGAAAAAAAATATAACTAAAAATGTAATAAAAAGCTTTTGTCAATTAAAATTAAGTTTCTCTTTCTCGCAAACACAACACTTCCACACCCACATTCACATCATATGTCACAGATTTATGATTGTTAATGAACTGGTTGGGGTGGGGTCTGCCCACAGGCACGGACCAATTGTGTGCGCCTTCGGCGCCGAGAATAAGGACTTCTCCGTAACCTCCTCTCTTGTGCGTGATGAACTTCATGACCCTATTTCGTAGCACTTCAGAACTACATACTTGATAGATGTCTGCTAAGCGTTAATGCAGCCACACCAGGAAAGGAATGAAATAATTTTTATTTCCCCGGCAAATCCATATCTTGGGCTCGACTAGTGTCTGTGTCACTAATGAAAGAGGTTGTTATTTTCAATTTTCTTATGAAATGCATCATGATATAGCTTCAGGTAACTACGTCTGTGGCTCCTTAGCTCATTTCTTCATTGATAACTCCCACCGTCGATGTAAAATTTAAAAATGTCCTTGAAATAATTTTTCCTCTCTAATTTATCGGAAACCGTCAGTTGTTCCTTATAGCTCGTGGTCCTCTATCATGTTTTTATATGTCCAATGTCATGAATATTGCTGTGATGGAACACATTTTTGAAACGGTTCTTGACTCAGGCATCCTCAGCAGTGACGTGTGATTGGAATTCGTGTTTACCTTCGACCATAATTTCTAAATCCATAAAGCATATTATCACGTTAGTCGTCATCTAAATGCTCTTCATGGACGAAATACATCCGTCATTTCCGTAACTAGTGAATTTTCAAATTACGTTCCGTGACGTAATTACCCATTATATGTTTCGTTTATAGGCATGCACATTCTCACTCATCTTCTGTTCAAAACTCTCGAGGCAATCAAAAATTGGTCCAGAGCACGAGTATGGAGGTAAGTCGCTTCACTGACATGAATTCCAATATATATTCCGTTGCCGAAAATATTCCAAATAGCGTTCCGTTTCTCCCCCTTCTCCATTTGGAAATCCTCATGTGTAGTCATTAGGGATATATATATATATATAGTCGTTATGTGTAGTCACTAAATCAGCGTTTGTCAAATTCGGAGACGTCACATCGTAAAGAATCCATTGCCATGACCTATATTTACATCACAGGGTCGAAAATAGGCTGTAAACAAAAGAAACTATTTGGTAAGCCGAAAGCTTCAGAACTTTGACGGCATTCTAACGAGGCTTAGAGTGTGGATGCAAAAAGAATGGAGAGAAACAGTTGGCTAGGGAGCGAGACAAACGATTGAGTGATAGAGATGGTAGGGGTGAGAAAATGCAGAGAGGCAGCAAAAGTGCGTGGAGGACATATTGAGAACAGCCTTTGCTAGAGGGTGATAGATTGTATAATATTAGGTTAGCGCCGAGGAGAATGAAAAAATGATACGAAAAGGAGAGGTAGAAAGTATGAATAACTTATGAGTGATATGATGAATCGCATAGCTGAATTCTATCATGAATGGAATATGTGATTGGTGGGCAGTAGTCTTCGGTAGAATAAAATATAAATTCTCCACATTGTCGTGTCCCAAATGGCGGAACTCGACGCTGACGAAAAACAATCTGAGCGGCTAGATTGCTATCGTAGGGGGTTTTAGGCTTTGAAGAGTTGAAACTCAAACGCAATGCAGTGGATAAGATATTTTATTTACAGTCGCCGGAAGACGATCAGCGCCTCCGGCTACAGTCTTCAGAATTGTCCCTTCTTACAAAAATCTTTGAGCATATATACCCTTTCTGAGGTTCACGGGGAGGTGGGGTGAGAATAAGGATGGAGGAGGGTTTCCTGGTGGGGTGAGAAAGATCCTCCCCTTTCCATTTCACAGATATGACCCTTCAAAACAGTCTAGACACATAGGTTAGGGTCGTCCCACATTTCTCACCAAAAAGGGGCGGTTTTAAGATACACAGAACAGCCGACTTGCGACATGCGAACCCTCAGACATAAATTTCGTCTTTCACGTGGGTGGCTGGGTGGCGGTTTCACCATGACATACCATACACCAGACATAAATACAATCCATCCCTTAAGGGCAGTCGTGCATGACAACATGCATATCTATTAATAGCTGAATGCCAGGTGATTAAAATTCTGATCACTGGAGTGCAACCATGCGTACTGAAGTTAATTGAAATCGCTTCTTACATTTAGGGTTCTCGAAAAAATATAAACTTTCTGTCCTTAAAAAATTATGCATAAATATAACCTTCATATTTCAGTATAAAGTTTGCCTTTGTTGATATTATTTTGATATTTTTTATTTTATTCTAGGGATCTTTTCATAAGGAAGCCATGGCCAGCGACCTCCAAACTAGAGGCTATATCTAAGGTAAACGTATTCTCTTCTTTCTGTTGCATGTGGTTTCTGTTGTTCCTCTCACCAAATTTTTATTTTGATATTTACTTATAGAGTCAAAATCTGCTAATCGGCAGTTCCATTGACGTGGAACTGCGTAGCTTTATAATCGCTAACCCTCCAAAAATTTAAACTTGTGTTATTTGATTGTCGTTAGTTGGCATTGTGGGATAGAATACATATCGTCAAATTGCTTTCGGACACCACATATTATTACTTTGTTGAGCACCACCATTTATTATATTTGTGATGTACAATTGTAATAAGCTGAAGAATTTTTCGTACATTATTTTTACTTTTTTGGCTTCAGTTCCGATTTACGGATTTCCTGTCATCCCTATAGCTATGATGTGGTAGTCTTCAGATTTTAGCTCCTAGTTTCATGCTTTAAAAACCATCCGATGCCATGATTCGAGTTCAACTATGCGATTGACGTAAAATGTTTCCTCAAATAATTAAATAATTATCACTGTGAGTTACGAAACCTTTATGCAATACTTTTAAAGTGCATTCCTCGTACAGTTAAAGCTCTTCGATTAACGTCAGGAAAAAACGAATCATTAGGGCGAGCAATAAAGTTCTGACATTATGAACTTCCACTTTCATCAATAGCATCAAATCAGGGCTGAGGTGTACTCTTTTTCGCTCTTGGACAACCTTTACGTGGCCAATACTGAAACCTATATGGAAAAGGTGTCTGTGATGGATCGGAAAGTATGTTTGCCCTTAATTGCAAATGTTCATTCTTTACTTTCTTGACGAAAAATTGTACTTTCATACCCAAATCAGTACCACGGCAAAGCCCTCATATAAAGGCATATGCATTGGACATTTTTCGCTAAAAAAACGCAAAAATGCCCAGTGTCCTAACACACCCTGCCACACGGTTTAGTGGTGGCACGCTGGGTTTAACGTAATTGTTTGTAAAAAAAAAGAAACATGGTAAAGCAGGTTAAGTTTTTTTAGAATATTTCGCAGTTTTTACGAGTAGTTACGCTGGTAAGTGGTAAAATTAGAGTTGGCTATAACTTCTTTCTGATTTAATATCCTGTATTTCCATGCTTAGCCATTGGATCAGATCGAGCCACACACTAAAATACCAGTTCCTCATAAAGTAATATTAAAAATAAACAACCGACATAGGATTGCATAAATAAAACTTGATTTTCCCACCCATTTCCAAAGCCTCCTCTTTTGAAGATATTCTCCTGTTCGGTTTGTAATCTCAACCTCTCAGCGAAGTTATATTAAGCTTATTGTTGGAAGCTCTCATTTTAAATCATTTTGACACTAACTGCCTGAAATCCGTCTGTTCTTGACCATCCTGTATCAGATTAATCCTCTGGACCATGCGTTTTTTACTTAATAATATGAACGGTGTAAGTAACGTATAAGTGCGTTAAATTTTTTTATGAAAACGGGTATGTACGTACTTAATATTCATATAGAGTTCGTTTAAGATCAGTTGAAGCTCAAAAAGAATCTGAAAGATCGTATTACAGAGGACAAAATTTTACTAAGTTATTGGATAAACTAGTAGGGGAATCTATCCTGACTAAAAAAAAGAAACGAGATAAAGGCTTATAGATAAGTAGAGTAGAGGAAAGCCGAATTCAGTTATGACGTGGGGGAAATTTTTCTCCCCCGCTGTGTAGACAGATTATCTGCTACGCCGATCAAAATAGGGAGATAGGAACTGGGACCAATATGTTTGGTCTCCTTAATCTTTTGTTTAGTTCTTGACCTTATCAGAACCTCAGCGTAGCCCGCACACAGTGAAACGCAATGTAATGAAGTTTTCATAAAATATTTAAATTAAATTAAAATCTGAAGTCCGCATCAACGATTTACATTGGATGTGACTGAATTCTCAGAAATGGATTGTGTCCAAACACCATCTACCAGACGCCTCCGTCACACCTCGGGGATGGGGGTAAAAGACAAATATTAGAAAAAATTCCGAGGTGATCGGACGACCCTCCTTTGGTGGATTGGTTATTTTTGGAGGCAACCGACAGCTTAGGTTATTTGCGCCATTTGGAATAGGTGGGTAGGACATTAAGGGAAGGATTGCTTGGAGCGAGTAGATGAAATTTGGGGAGATACCAGGAGTCGGCGTAAGCCTACACTTAAAGAATGGTGCCAAGAAGTCAACAGTTTGACGTCCCATCCTGAAGTGCAGCACTTCGCCTGAAGTGCTTTCCTCATGCTATCCGAGTAGAGACCTACATCACTGCAAGATTATCACGAGAGTACTTCGGGGGTTCGGATTGGTTTGGTGGCTAGAGTACTAGCTTCCCATCTTAAAAGGTCTGCATTTGAATATCGGCAGTGGCGGAGATTTTCTGAGGAATCCTGATCGCTACTTGGTTACACTGTGGAGAGTATTTTAAGTACAGAATTCCGTTATAAATGTGCCTTTTCACTAGAGAAGGCTAATGCCGGTGCCGGGTCTCTCTCTATCCTCCCCACATTCCCTTTAATAAATAACCTTCCCTTACCAATCCACCCACCTGTCCAAGTGACGCAAATGACCTCAGTTGTCGGTTGCCTCCCGCAAATTACCAAACATCACCAACCAACGTCTTTGAAGTGCTCTCCTCGTAGCACCTAAGAAGGGATCGTAATTCGAATGATAACTCTTCGCCAGTACCAGAATTCGAGCCCAAACACTCGGAAGGGAAAGACAGTACTCCAGCAACCCCACCAACTTGATCCCCAGGGCCCTCCCATCCCCATACCCCTTCCATATCCTGAGTTTTTTTTTTTACTTCGAGTGAGAGAGGGGGGTTGTCAACTTGGGGATGAGGAGTGAGGGGGAGGAAGTCGGGTGGATTAGGGGATGGGGGGGGGGCAGGGAGGATCGTTCTGATTGACACCCTCATCCTCCCACCACCCCCTGCGCAGTCGTGAGGCGCGCTGGCTGGTGCTCGTGCCGCCACGTGCCACCACCACCACCACCACCGAGAGGGCGGTTGCGTGCGTGGAGACGGGTACCCCGGGCGTGCGTGAGTCGATGCGTGCATCTTGATTGTGAATCGACTTGCTTTGGTGTGCGTGGTTTCGATGACGTCGGGAGGGTGGTGGTAGAAGTGGTGGGCTGATGCGGTCGGATTGGCGGCGGCTCCGAGCAATGGGGTGGGGAAGGCTGGATGAATCCCCCCTCGTTCCATTCCCCGTCTCAAAAATCATTCGTTTCAAAAAAGGCTCGTTAACACGCACATGGCAACCGCTATGGCTCCTCCCTGCTGCAATCTACAAGTAAATGCGTGGTACGCATCTTTTCAACAACATATTACCCTGCAAGCCAGCTCAAGGGTGTACGGCAGGTGGTGAGTTATCACCAACATGCACTACAACATGGTTTCACAACATTTTTCCACGATAGAACACTCTGAAGTATATCCTGAAATGTTAACGGAACACAATGTTTATTTTGCAGGTATAAAATCATTCCGTTGAAGTTGCAGCATATAAACCCATTCCAGGTTTTCGCGGAGCACCTATTAGCTTTCCTCGGAACACTGGTGTTTTCCAAACACCTGTGTTCCAGGGTTTTATTGTTTGTAAATCAAATACAAACATAGTTTTTAAACCCTGCCCTACACCATACCCTACTAAAGCTGATGGAGCTAAGATTACTAATGCATTAGCGAGCACCTGCCAGGAGGTGTATTTCATCAGCATGCACAACACTAGAGGCATGCTGCCAATATTATAGAAGCTATCTACGTCTACGACATCTACGAAGCGCCGTGCAAGCCACCATTAGGGTGTGTGGCACGGGGTGATTCCACACCAGGCATGCAGCACTCGTCCCAGAACAATTCAGAACCTCGCACGTTCCCCCGGCCGCTTGGTGCAGGCCAAGAAGCAGTCAGGGGAACAGTGCGCAGTCCAACCAGAAACTGGGAGAGTGATACGTAAATGAACATGCAAACATGCAGAGTAATGCTATAGACACATATAGTCGGTGATATTACTAATACTGTTAATTTATAAATACTACGAGATGCTACTTCATGCAGAGAACAAAATAAAATAAAATAATGCCGGATATATCAAGCGGTGTTAAGTGTTAGTAATGATGTTATGAAATTTAACACAAGTGAAATTTCTACTCTACCTAGTGAGGATGGGAGTTTCATATGATTGATCTATCGCAACTATTATGATCCCTTATTGTACGGGGGAAAAATGGCATTCTAAATCTATCGGTTCTGCAGTCAATGACCTTTATCTTATTTCTGTGATCGCTTCTACCGTAGTACGTTGGCTCTAGCAATATATGTTGAACGTCCGGCAAAAAGCTGTCTCCTCCGAACTTTTTTTTAGTCTTGTTCACAGTTTTAAATGAAAAATTTCCCAAAAAAAAATAATATATGAATTACAATTTTTTTCTTCCTTTACAAAATAGCCAATGAAGTCCTGCTAAGCCTTTCCAGGCTTGTCAGCAGGTGCTCTTTTTTATGTCTCTTTATTTTCACCAGGTTATTAAATACATATTTAAAATCAATAAAATAAAATATTTATACATTAGTTCAAGTTTAAAATTTAAAAAATTTGAATAATGTATTTAGTTACCTGTTCAATTGTCAGAAATTAGCATTTATGAAAAGTAAAAGAAAAACCTATTTAATAGTAATAAAACACATAAATATACACAAAACAAAATGTAAAACTTGCGCAAAAGATTTAACCTGTATTTTTCCCTTCGATCTGTTAGAGATTCCCACCCTAATTCCTTCAACAATTCGGTAACACTGCTAACTTTATTGTAAAAACTTTTCACAAATCTTGCTGCTCTCCGTTGTATTCAATTTCAGAGATTAGTCCTACTTCGTAAGGGTCCCATATGCTAGCGGCGAACTCCAAGTGAGGTTTCACGAGTGAAAAGTAACATCGCTCTTGACCCTTCTCGTCGCATTTTCCTAATATTCGTTTAATAAATCCCAATTTGCGACTAGCCTCTCCGCAGATTTCCCGGATGTGTTTCCCCCAAGACAGGTCCTGAGTAAGGGCCACATCTAAGTATTTAACTGACTCTACATTTGACAAGTTTGTTTCATTAATTGTGTACATTTCGTTGACCGAGTTATTCTTTTTCCAAAAATTCATTACAACGCACTTTTTTAAATTCAATTCTGAGTTTGCATGCTATGAGTATTCATGTATTTTTGCAACTACATAATTGCACAGAGATACAAGAGATTTACACGAAATATTCGATGCATGCTGTTAGTAATACTTCGTAGCAGATAAAGTAACAAGCATTAGGTAATAAATCAAATAATTAGCTTTTTTAGCCATTTTGTGTTTCTGCATCGGAATTCGATGGCGCTGATGTTTCCAACAGGAGCCTGGGGGGCACATGTTTAACATTTCCTATTCTAATCGCAAAATCAACACGGGTGCTAGGGGTCGAGACTGCTAACTGATAGGCTGACGGAAGCTCGGGAGGAAGCACTGGTAAAATTTTCGGGAGAAAGTATCATAATAGTACGATTCGGACAATCCATTCATCTGTGACGTTGATAACGAGTTATCGTCTAGATACGATAGGTTCGAAATTTACATAATAACCCCCTTGTGTCACAAATCGACTGACTGATGTGGAAAAAAATCATGATTCTAAGTCAGAATAGTTTTAACGACAGGTGTTTAAAAGATCAACCTAATTGTTGTATGGATGCTCTATTTGAGCAACTTTGACTAATTATATGCATTTATTAGTTTCTAACTTTAACTTTAAGCTGCCTCAGCGAAATACTTCGCGGTTTTATTTCAGAGGACTGTTATTTCAGTTTATTTGGAGGGCATGGCTCGCATGCCCTCCAAACTCTGCTGGTATGATTTTAATTAATTCATTTGCCAAGGAAGAGTGATGGTTGAAGAAACAGTTGAACGACTAAAGAGGATTCTGAGGGTGTTTCCGTTTATCTTGCCTGCTTTTCACTTGAAGAGTTCAGGGCTAAGGAGTCGAGATTTTGAGAAAGGAGATGTTTCTTTCTTTTGCCTTATTTGATACTTCAATTGCATTTCGTCACTCTTCTGGGCCTTGGCGAGCATAATCTTTCATTATATATAATTTGCTGGGTAGGTTTGTGGTAGCGTGAATGACACTATGTATTTTCATCTATATAAAATAGATGAAAATAAATACGGTCATTCTGTGGATATACTTCTGCCGTCAAATTAGCATTCTATTTTCCACTTCATTCCATATTTTCCAGCCAGATACCAGGAATGATAAAAGTTTAACCGAGAAATTTTGCTGTCTCTTTTTGAGACCAAACATGTTTCCGTGTAATAATTACCCTCACGGTTTTTTTCTCAGGCTTTTAATTTTCTTAATCTTGACACTCTTATTACCATTTAACTCCAGCCCAAATCATAGTTGTATTTTCTATGTTTTCCATTGAATGCAGACTGGCTCCGTATCACTATCCCTTTGGCTTATTAGAAAACAAAATATTTTGGCTCTCTGCCTTTCTGTGTTTGACACGTAAGATTATGAGAGGTAAATAGTATCGCGGAAAGTAAACCAGTACCAGCGAAATAATTTCGCGATAAAATAAAATTTCACTAATTTTTCCATGATTTTATATATCTCTTAAATAATAACCACCGTCAGCCGTTAATTAGGAGATTTAGTGATGAATTCGGTGTCATAAAAGTCAAGAGAGTACGGTATCAAGAACATTATTGAATGTCTCTTCGTGTTTTCTCTGTAGTCACGAAGCATGGGTAACAGCGCTCCAACGAGGAGTGAATAAAACCTGTGGAATTGGCGCAGCTGTAATGAGGGGGAGGAGGGCTGAACCCTGCCTCCTTCGTCAGATAAACCTTAACAACCTGTAAATAAGGATTTTGATGCAACAGGACCCATTGAGGTTTTCACATAATGCGCTAATCATTCCCAAATCTATTACTATAAAAGATGACAATACCCCGAGAGAATTTTCATTGGTATGGGGATGGGGCAATTCCCTCCTAGAAAATAATACATCTTTGACATCTGCGACTACGTTGCACCATCCAAGCTTCCATATAGTCCAATGGCAGGGAGTGTTTGGACAAAATCCATCATATGCAAAATGAAAAGAAATATTGCTCCATGCGAAAGGTGTATGGTACGTTATGATTCCAACTTAGGCACTTAGTATTCCTTCGAGGTCATCGTCGAACACGATACTGCCCCCTGGTCACTTTGTGAGGACTGAAATAATTGGCTAGAGCCAACACAAGGCAAGATCATAAAGGAGAGTGCTAGGTTCTTAAACATGTTTACGAGCAATGCAGTGGTAGGTATACTGATACTGATGAATGTGTCTCATATACTCATATATTGGGGTAGCCGAATCACAAGAAAGAGGTGTTAGTAATAACCATTATATGTAATTAGACGCATATTTCATGTTTAGTCTACCTAGTGTGAGTAATAATTATGGAATGTGAGAATTTAGTAGATGTGCATCTTTCCACAAAACTTTATTTTTAAGGTCCCAGGTACCTGATGATGACGCAGAATCGTATAAACTAATTTCATGTTCCGTATTAATCAAATTTGGTTGAAATATACATAGTTCTCTCATTCCACAAGTGTTCCTCGTAGTTGAGCTTGGAACCATTGAGCTCATGGTGGTCATACTTTTTTGGGCAATATCAATCTCAGATATTATGGTCTCTTATTGCTCGCGGCAAGCAATAACGTCCAAAATTTAACCGTTTCACAATCTCATTCCTATATCTTGTATTTGTGATCGTATCCTTGTTAAGAAAGTGCCTGCTTTCACAGAAGATTAGATGGCGAGTTTTATCTACCTATCTCGAAGCACCGACTCACAAACGGTAGATGGGAGTCTGCCCAAGATAATAGCGCAGTTGCAATATACTGATTTGGTTTATAAATAAATGAAAAGTAATCAATTTTTTCAGGGTCGTATGATTTAAACAAAGACACAATCATTGGATTCTTCGGTCACGTGATTCTCTTCCCCAAACGGCATTGGACGTGTTTCCTCAAAGGTTGCATTTCTGTCAACAGCGCTGTTACCTTAGACAGGGTATCTATACTTATAGTTATTTTAAGTTTCGCCAATGATTTGAAATGAAGTATGCTGTAGGTGTGGGGGATCTCGTGCTATTTGGCGGAGGAGGAAGGTGGAGAGGGGGAGAGAGAGGATCGAGGTGGAGGAAGTGGAGGAGGAGGAAGGTAGGGAGAGCCGCGCAGACTTCGCGGCAAAGTGGGCGTTATCCATGCGGCGAAGGGGGAACACAATTACCCCCGCCCATCGACCAACAACGTCGGCCTGGGGAGAGGCCACCTCTCTCTCTCCCTTGCTCCTTGCTATAGCATGAAGGCTCCCTCTCCTTCTCCTCGGCACTTTTCTCTTGCGAAAGGAAGCAGGGGGAGGGAGCAGGGGGGGAGGTGTCAGCTGGTAGTGGGGAGAGCGAGGAGGGGTGGCTACGAGGAGGAGGAAAGAAAGAAAGAAACCTGCAGCCTTTCACTCCTTTCTTCCTCCTTCCAACCTCCCTCCCCAAGCTCCCCTCCACCCCCCCAACCCCCCCGCCGAAGCGACGTGCCTGCGCATTGTTACACAAACACACACCCATTCCCACACTCTGGCACGCCACTCTTTTACCCCCCCCCCCCCTGGTCTCCTCATGAGGGTCGTGGAATCAACCACTCCCACAACTACCGGGGGAATGGGGCCGTGTGATATTGCGATGTTTCGACTTCGAAATTCACGATGCATCGATATTGCGATATCGGAAGGTCGGGATCCGCGATAGATCAGTTTGAGATATCGATGCATCGTGTTTTGCGAAAGGCGATGTCATTCGACTCGAGATATGATGTAAATTGCAATTTCATTCGACATTAACGGCATCGTATTCGGCGATAGCACGCGTTTTAAATATAATTTTATATTTATTTTTATGTCATGCCAGGCGATGTTCAATTTGGGGCAATAAAATTTGATTTTCGATATCGATAGCGACCTAGCGATATAGGCCTCTCCAAATTAAAATACCATGTTTTTTTTTCACCCGACGTGCGCTATGCATTATCAGCAGTTCGATATGTGGTACTTTCCAATAGATTTCAGAATCATGTGATTTGCATCTTACTGTCTCAACATTAAGCGATATTCCCCGTCTTTTCCGTGCAATATTTTATTCGTCATGAGATACGGCAGTTCAAATTTAGCACAGCCCTCTCGAGAGGCGTGAGTGGTGAAGGGAAAATAAATCAGCCATGCTTGTTTACTTGCACATCCAGGAGGGGACATTCTCTCTCGGGTGGAAATAGAGGAGTGGAGGAAAATGAGTTTCTCCTTCCCGCCCGTCCGAGACCGGATTTGTTCGGGGGCGTCGGGTGGGAGAGAAGCAGAGTCTGGGTGGTTGCGCAGTGCGTACGCGGCGAGAGATCGTAGTCGTCACGGCAGCGAGGGAAAATCCCGTAATGCTCGTGGCGAGAAAGGGAGTGAGAAGTGCATGAGACTCGTGCTGTAGTGAAAGGATGGAGGGAGGGATAAATAAAAAAGGCATATAATGAATGTACGCCAACGGAGTTCATGCAAGCTTGCGCGCGCGTTGGTGGTAGGAGAAGGAGAGAGATTTCTCTTGTAGGGAATAGGTCGAGGAGATCTGGCGGTTTTACTGGCGGGACTGGAGAGGGGTTGGGTGTTTTTTTTTCAAAGGGGAGTGCCCTGTCTTGTGAGGGAGGCACGCAAGGCCGTCTCCCCTTTGTGGCGGTGTCGGATGGGAGGGAGGAGAGGAAAGAGGAGAAAAGGACCGAGGGGACCGGAGTGTGAGGGGGGGGATGGGGTGAGGACCGCTGACGAGGAGGTTGTAAGAAGGCGGGAGGGATGGGATGCCTCGGCGGCCAAGTGGTTTCGAAAAACCGAATAGACTCGCTCTGAGCTTGCGAAGCGTTGAGGTGCTTGATCGGCGAGCCTATTGTCCTCCCTCCCCCACTTCTGTAATATCTTCTCACAGCGCGTGAGTCACTCACCCTTCTTCCTTCAACACCTCATTTCTCCGCTCTCTAATTTTTCTCTCTTCGCTCCCCATGTGTTTCTCCAAAATAGTTGGGAGCCAATTGTGTCTAATGCCTGGGCCAAATTTAATTCCGTTTTTCACTCTTTGCAACGAAAGCCGATGCCCGACGGTGTAATTTTATTTTCCACCTCTCCAAAAACAGTTGTTTAAGTCGTTAATATACTGGATATTTTAGCGTGTATCAATGGACGTGCACCAACACCTTGCTCCTGGTGGTGAAAAATACACCCCGGCAGTAATCGTATCCGCAACACCAGGGTAGTTGGCGCAGGACCGCCGCCGCCAGGGCCGAAAATATAAATTTTTGACAAAATCATTTTTCAAACCGATTTGATTGTATCGATGGAAGGATTTGAATAAAATATAATATGATTTCAAGTCATCGATTACTCAAATTCATGGAATCAAATTAAATGTTTCTTCGAAGTCTGCCTGTCGCACGATACTCAAACCCGTAGTATCGGGCGTTAACGTACACCCTCTTTTCATCACAGACATTGCCATATAATGGATGCCGTAGTTTATGAGAGGCAGCATATTATAAGATTTGGATGGGATTCAACCATCAGGACATTGATTTAATATGAGATAAGTATAAATCTGATGATAGAGGAAAAAAAGACGGAGAGAAGCAGACAAGAACGAAATAAATTGTTTCAAGCTTCACTTGGTGGAACTCTTTCATAGTAACCAGAATTGTTTTCTTTCTGGTTACTGTGAAGTACTCTTACAAAGAGTTGGAGAGAAATTATGTAAATTGAAAACTCAGAGGAGAAGAAGAAGAAGCGAACATATTGGACATATTTTGCGGATCAATAGCCTATTGAAAACAGTAGTGGAAGAAGACTTTGAGTGGTAAGAATTACATAGGAAGACCTAGAAAGTAATACATGTGGCAAATTATGAAGGACGTCAAAGTGGATAATTATATAGGAATGAAGCGATTGGCTGGTAGAAAAATAGAATGGAGAGCTGCAGCCAACCTGTATTCGAATTGATGAAATGAAAATGCGATGAAAATGAAATGAAAAACTGCTGATGAAATGAAAAAGCGGCTACTCTTTATTCTGAAATAAATTCATGTCACACAATTATTATATAATTGTCCCTCTTTCTTGGCTTATCACCTCCATGTTTCCGCAGTCATTATAACTGCTGATTCTCAATGTTTCTTGAAGTCAACATGTCGAAATGAAGCCATTGACTGAGAGAAGAGTGGAGCTCCAGCAAACATCTTCGGATTGATTACTGCTGATGATGAAGTATGAAGCTAAAGCTCATAAATCGAAATAAGTAAGTTGGAAGGCTATTGTTTTTCTAATGAGGTCTAAAATATTTTACCAATCAAAACAATCTACTGTGGATTTTAGCAGTAACATAAAGTTGGGATATTGAGATGGTGAATGCGGAGATTAATGGTGTATATTTTCTACCGCGAGTACAGGGAATAGACATGACTGTCATTGTGACTAGATGAATAGGTTTTGAGATAGGTGCCCTAGTTATTTGCATTTTGCTTTGAACTTTTGTTTCCATGGCTCAAATTTAGAAATACACAGGGAACCCGATAGCTTCAATGTGCCGGAATCAGAAACCTCACCCGCCAGCTGAAAGACTTTCGGCTTTTCCTGTGTTTTATACATTACACAAAGACTACGTTTTACGGCCCTCTGGTTAAATATGTTCTCGGTAAGAAAACCGACGGTTGTACGTTCTCCCATCGATAACGTAAACGAACCGACAGGCTGATGTATTAAACATCACCCAGACTCTCGGTTAACATCTGCATCTACAAAATACCCTGCAAGCCACCTCAGAGGTGTGTGGCAGGGGGTGAGTAGTCACCAACATGCATTACACTATATCCTAAAGTTAGTGTAACTAAGACTAATTTTGCATTAGCATTAATCGCTAATGCTTGTCACGAGGCGAAGCCTCACAAGCATGTACTACACTACAGATATGCTCACAATGGAGAGGGACCGTTAGTATATATGTATTTTGCAACTACGCAAGTGGACAGAGACTCAAGACTAATGTAGAAAACATGCACGGCGTGCTGTTAGTACTAGGTAACAGATAAGAATTCAAGTATTAGGGAGTATTATTCTACTACTAAGAGCTATACTACCTATCGACAAACCTAGATAGAAGTCTCATTGGCAGCTGTTATGGTCCCTTATCGTTCGCGGGAAAAATGACATTTAAACCAGGTTAACATAAAAGCTTAATCATCTGACGGTTACCGTTAACTAGACATAAAACCGGGCATAAAGCAATAACCATACTGGTAATTCAGTCTCAGGCATTGCAATTCAATAAGCATTAGCACCGTTTTCTGCCAGTATGTGGAGGAAAATCGACAATCACTCTGCAAAAAAATAATGTTCCCTTTTCTTTCTCCTTTTCGATTACTCCTTACTTCTTTGGATTTATTATTTTTTTAAACGATGACTTATCTCTTGCTTTGTTTAAAAAAATAAATTGCAACGCTTCGCGCAGTTCAACCTAAAGTTGACCAAGATATACCAAGAGACTTAACTGTGACATCGTAGGAAATTTTGGTTTTTCCGGTTTCAGTAAAATAAATATGCAGAATCATGATTGATTCATTGTGGTTGAGTTGGTAAATCCGTGTTTTAGGACGTTATGCGTAGACCAGTTCAGAGTTCAGTTTAGAGGTGAGAGATGCAAGCATATGCATGGAACCATTGATTTTGGCGCCAGTAAAGTAGTAGTAACCTTGAATTTGGCAACCGATCAGTTATATGTTTTCTGTCGCCGTAGAAGCCTCTTCAACGCTGTCTCAGATGCAATCCGGGTGCTTGGCTCTTGTCAACATGAGACGCGTGACTTCCGTCTCGGCGCCACTGTGGTTGACATTTAATGTGTGGGATGTAAGAAGCTTAGCGTGCAGCAGACGTTGCGATGCTCCTTTGCCGCGCTCGCTTCCAGGAATAAGCCACCGAGGGCGTAAAATGAAAGTTTCGTGTCACACTATTATCTGGGATGGACACGCCGCTATTTTCTCAGAGGTATATCACCTCGATATGGATTCATACTATTGGATGAACTTGAAAAAAATCCTGCCGCTCTGTTAGGTATCGTGCGTATTAATTTAGGAAACCGCCGGAATGTTCCTCCTCGACGAGTTTAAACTTCTCTCTCCCTTATTCCTTTGGAGACACCTGTGGATTCATTCCTTGAGTGGTGGGATTTGGCGGGGAAGCCGAATTGATTCCCTCCCGGCTCGGCCAAAGTTCGTGTCTCAAATCCCTTTCGATTGCAAGCTGCGGAGAAAACTCTCCCTTGGTATTTGACTATTTCTTTACCTATGTCCAGTTGCGCATAGTTTTATTTTTATGACTCGCAAGTTAATGTTTGCTTGAAGCATCATTTACGAAGTTGCAAAATACATAAATACTAACGGTCCTTCTTTCATTGTTAGCATACCTAGAGTCTAGTGCCTGCTTGTGAGGCTTCGCCTCCTGACAAGCATTAGAGATTTATACTAAGGCATAGCTATCGTAGCTACACTAACTTTAATAGGGCGTAGTTTAATGCATGTTGGTGACTACTCACCCCCCTGCCACACACCCTTAAGGTGGCTTGCAGGGTATTTTGTAGCTGTAGACGTAGATGTGAGACTTGGTGTCATGTAAATGGAGTTTCTGGTCAATGAGAAATCGTTGCCTTGAACTTCTTTCTTTCAACAGTTTCAGAATGCCTTCTTGTCCCACCCGAACTATTTCATTCATGACCGCTCCCAGATTATCACTAATTAAACTTACGTTCTTCCTCATTCTCTCTTCCTTATAATTAATTCATTCCCTGTTGCCGTCGATACCTTTTCTCTGTCCTCTAAAAACTTTACCAACGTGGTCACAACACAAATTTCCGTAGCTAATATGTATCTCTTTTTCTTGCTTCTTGTAATATTTTCTTTGTAGTTAATGTTTTATGTTGTACGCCTTATATTTATTTTTGTTACGAGTACATAATGAAGTGGCAGTATTGCTGTATGTTGACTGTTTTTTTTAACCGAAATGAAAATATACACTTTTCCAGTCGTGATTCAGATGAGAAAGGAGGCAGTAATCTTGATCTTGATGTCTGAGTTCTCCATTATTCTCCCATTCTGGTATAGATAGCGTCAAATTTTCTCCTAATATCGGACCTTTTATCGTCAAACACCTTTCTTGCAACCTTCCTTTTCTCTCTCAGTTGGTAAACACGGATCGTCAACTCTGTTTATTCATTCTTCTATTTTAGTTCCACTGCCTTGCCCTACTTCACTTCTTATTTGCCGAAAAAGGTCGCATCGTTTTCCCGTGACCCATCTTCTTAGTTGTTGCTGATGATTTTGCCGCGAGATGCCAAAGTCAGAGTAATTCTCCCAGGGATTTATTCTTTAAGTAATTATTTGTGTGCGATGTATGTGATATGAATCTGAGCATATTGTTTACAGACGTGATTGATCAGTGGAAAGAACTTTTTTGGCTGATTTACTCGTTTCATCTACGAAGTACCATGCAAGCCACCACTAGGGTGTGTGGCACGGGGTGATTTCACACCAGGCATGCAGCACTCTTCCCAGCACAAATCAGAACCTCTCACGTTCCCCCGGGCAGCCGCAAGGCACAGGCAAAAAGCATTTAGGAGAACAGACTGGCTTTTTCTGGCTTAGGCAAATACCTAATCTCATATTTCCCTGAGAGATATATGTAATGTGAAATATTTCAAGGTTTGTTGGCGAGTGGTGTTAGACTGGAACTATCCTGATTCTTCTTTAAATGTTTTCTGAGGTGAGTGGTGTGAGTTGACTTCCTGTCAGAGGCTACTTTCTGTCGTGATATTATGGGAATATTCTTATCATGGGAAATCAAAGATCAAAGCTATTTTCGACAGGTATTGAAACGTATGTGGAATTCATGCACCCCATCTCACTTGAATACATATTTCCTCATATTTCATCGTTTTACTTCTTGGCACACATCTTACAGTGCTTCAAAGTGTGCCTATCCTCCCCCTTTTTCCTAATAATTTGCTAATTGACCAAGGTTTAGGTCTATCGTCTTCCTCTTTTGGGTTTTTGGCTAATGTTGCAATGGCCACCAACATCACTATTTCATTATGTCTCTGTCAAACTCCATTTGGAACACGTTGTTAATTCCGGGTGTGGAGCTGCGCTGCTAACTTGTGTGAATGTCTAGTAAAAATTGCTTCATTGTAATTCATATTTTAAGTAAAAATTTCGCCGTTTCATGGTATAAATTGTTTTTTTTACATTAAAAAATGAGATCCAGTGATACTTCTCTCTGGATCCAAGAATAGAATTATGCGAGCACTAAAAAAATACTAAATTGCAAAGTCTATCCGGGGTTTTTATTTGGTATACGAGGGATTCACACCCCTGAGGTGGCATGCACGGTATTTTGTAGATATGTAAATGGATGATCTCACATCGAACAATATCGCATCAAGCAGTCTAATACTTTTGGGTGATTTCAAAGCATCAGAGATGTCATAAAAATGTTTATGAGTGGAGCCCTGAAAGAAATGCCAAAAATAGCTCGAGATAAATTTGTCAAAATACATGTCAAAGAAGATCAGAATAACGAGAGTGCATTAATTGGCATTTTTTGTCGATCTCAATCTTACAAAATTATCATTGCCAATGACTAAAAATTTGCCCCCTGAGACAATTGAACTCTCGACCCCTGGTTTATAAGACAAGTTCTATAACCACTGAGCTAAGGAGGTGGTGTGAGCAGCTAGGCGTTAATTATACATTTCCCCATGTTAAATACAGCGAGTCACACTGCATTGCATTACCATTTATATCTGCCCCACACAGCAGATTCCTGCTACCATGGGCAAGCTGGACTGGGTGGGCAAGCTTCCAGCTGATAGTGCAAAGGCCAAAGGACTCGATTCTCGTTTTTGGCGCGACTTTATGAAAGCCTTCTCAAACTCCCAAAGTGGTGTCAAATTTCTGATAGAACATGAGCCACCGAAAAATACTTGGGTAACTTTCTATATTGTTTACTCTTTGCTCAACAGAAAAATAATGAAGCTATCGATACTGAGCAAGTGGTTTGTTTTTTGTCTTTTTCACAATATTACGCCTTGTACTTAAAAGGCCAACCTTAATAATTGACTCAGGCATTTTTTTTCTATTTCAAAATTTTTCTTCGTTTTTACGGCTTCGTGTAGCCGAAATTGCAAAACTATTCTGTTTCTGCATAACCAATAAACAAGACTCGCACAAATATGCATGGCCCCAAAATTCAAAACCTCAGCTTACTGCGAAAGTCAATCGTATCTCTGAATTTGAATGACTGCGGATGGTTAATCTAGTCACACAATTTAAAAATTCAATTCCTCCCTGGCAAAACTGCCGCAAATGTTTGATCAGATTGTATAACATGAGTCTGAGTTAATTTTTCAGCTATATTTTTGCATTTCTTCAATTAAATACATTTTTGTCTTAGTTTGTGTCCACTTTATACCCCCGTGAGACGCCGCGCCGTAGCAAGGGATATTATTGCACTACTTGCAACGGACTACGAATTAGTGAAAATAAACAATTCACAACCCTAATTTTATGTTCTTCATTCTGTCAACCGCTGAACCGCGATTTGAAGCAACCGCTGAACGCAAAGATTTGGTAAAATTCTTTCGGCGACCTCTGAAAAAATAATTCGTCTGGTCGATAACTTATAGCAGGGTTTCCTAAACTATATTCCGCGGAAAGCTAATGGGTGTTCCGGGTAACCTAGAATGGTTTTATATGCTGCTACCTAAACACCATGGTTTAATATTTGCAACGTAAACAAGGTGTTCCGTTAAAATTTCAGGATACGAAGTGTTCCATCGTAGGAAAAGTTTTGGAAACCCTGACTTTTAGCATAAGTCAGGGTTTACCACATTGTCATAGCGATTGATTCCATCAAAGTTCTAGCAAAAGGATATTGTGGCGCTTATTGAACTATCGTAACCTCATCTACTAACTTTGCCCACGTGGGCTGCACGCCCTCAAGTACACTCAAGACTCCCTCGTTAGGATCCAATTTAAATTGAATTGCCGGTAAAATCTGTACATGAGAGACTATTATTATCTACCTAATTACGATCCGAACTGCTCGATGCGCTTAGCTATTGATTCACAGCAGTTTTTCAAGGGAGTACAAAATTTTCCTGGCTCAATAAGTAGCCTGCGTATCTCAGTCGAAAGGAGAATAACCGAAGAGCCTCTGGGAAGAAAATTCTGAAAGCGAGCCCGAACTCGAGTGGGGATCCCGAAGGAGACTTCTTTTCGAGCCCTAATGACAAATTCGCATTCCTCGGCCGGGACGCAGAAAACCGACCCCTCCTCAAAACCTCCTTGACCAAGGAGCAGAAATAATCAAGCCATCAATCAGAGCGGGGGGCCCTATGTTCTACGTCTACGAAGGGTCGATCCATCTCTTTCTCCTTTCCACCCCTTCTTCCCCCCCATCCTGACAATAACAGCAGCAGGCAGGAGCCGGTCCCCCCCCCTCTTCCTCTTTTCACACACACCGAGAAAGACTCGCTCTGAACCTCCGAACTACTTCTCGCTCTGAGGCCAGCCGGCTTTCCTATCTCGCTTTCTTGTCTAACCTTCCTCCCTCCCAGAATGCTTGGGGCTGCCTCTTCCCCCAGCCTCTCGCAAACATACGACCTCCCATCTCTCCTCCCCCCCTCAACTGTTCGTCACACTCACCCCCTCCTTCCTTTTACCCCCCTCCCAGCGGTCTTTCGCTAATCCCCTCTCCCTCTCTCTCTCTCCCCCCCCCGGCCTCTGAGGATTTCGTTTGCTGGGCGGTAGCTTAGGTCGCACATCGGGAATAAATTCCACGCCGCTTCCCCCATGTCGGGCCTTATTTATACGGCGTCGGGTTATTTCCTATGGGCATCTCGGATTATTTTTATCCGGAGAATACGTAAATGTCGTACCATCACGTTTCCCTCGTGGGTAGAGGGGTAGACCAACGTTCCGAGAATTAAGGGAATATTAGGGAAACATGTTACTATTTCGTGCATAAGTGTTAAAAACGTGAACTGTTATATGCTGAATGAGACAATGAAAGCCGCTGTTATCCGCTGTATGAAAAATCCCATGGTGGCTAAATCTTCGAGGAAAGGCAATCTGCTCTTCCTATAATATTGAGAAAATATTTTCACCCTTGTAGACGAATGCTAGATTGAATGGAAAGGCAACTATTGAGAGGATGTAGAAAATAGTGCCCACTGCTCGTATTCCTTTGAATCTACCTACGTAAATCAATATTTCTACATGTTTTGATGTCTTAATTTTCATTATTTTATTCGCAAATACTCTCAGCAATCTTTTCTCTCTTTCACATAGCATGTGTGCATCATTTCCTACTTAATATCTTGGAATTCGTTTTTCTCATAGCGTGGAAGTGAAAATTTGGATTTGAAGGTCAGGGTCAGAAGGACTTAGGGATCCTCATGACGTGAGGTAATGTGGCAAGGGGAAGTGAGATGCGAACTTGTAGTTGAAACGTCTTAGTTCAGAATTTGAAATGAAGCGCTTAAACTTTGCGATTCCACCAGGGGTGGATAAAGTGGGGGTGCACGGGGGGGGGGGGGGCATAATTCCTGGTAGAATGGGAAAAATGGTAATGATAAGGTCATCCCCCCAGACCCACGGAAAGTAGCACTCCGCCCCCTCAACACAACTGTTTACGCTCAATTCCACAATGTTTACGCTCTCCGTTGAATATATGAGCAGAAAAACTAGTGAAATCACTAACAATAAGTTTGTGCTAAATTTTTAATGTGAGTAGGTTCCGCAAATTTACGCTTGAGAACACGAATCTTAGTTCATAATCCCTTGGTCGATCTATGGTCAAGCGACTTGAAGTGTGAATTTTAATTTGAAGAGCAGGTAACTGGTTAACTCTGTATTAACTTTGCAAACGAATAGTTCAGCGTAACGTTATCTATATCGTCTCAAATATATGACTACAAATTGTTATTTTAAAAAACTAGAATTGATGTTGACTTTTATACAGCATACTCTCTTGTGATATCATTGCTCTTTTCCACCCCCTTATTTTATGAAACTGGTGTCGAACTCGAAAAAGAGTTTGTGTGTCAATGTCTAATGAATGCGAAAAAAAATTTGCCCGTGATGCCCTAGCGCAAAAATGCGCTATCCTTGCCGAGGAAGGATCGAATCATCGCATATTACAATCAGCTTGTTATCAGAGGATCGCCAACTACCAAAGTTCCAGCTCTCGCCATAACTGGTTTCCCTGTGCGCGAAACAGGGTCGACTTTCCTGGTTTATGCGCTCGGCTTGGTCTTCAAATTGCGAAAACCGCGTCTCTCTCTCTCTCTGCTGCCATGCTCGAAGCATAGCCCATCGCTTTTCCATTCGGGAGAAACCAACCCCGGGGATGGCCTTCGTCATAAGTCTTCCTTTTGTCAGCTCCACCTCCATCCAACCCAGTCCCAGGCGTCGTCTCGCACGAGGCTAGGCGTGCCTTCTCCTCACACACACAAAACACGGTCATGTTCGCACGAGTAGGTGTACCTCCTCCCGCCCCATTGCTTCCTGCTACCTCCTCGTCGAGGAGCGACCTTCTAATCTCTTCACTTATGTTATCCGGATATTGATGGGATGAAGTAATGGAACTAATACACATATTGAACATTCATTGGAAATTTTGGCGTCCTGAAACAGGAAAAATCATTGCCTCGAAAATGTGTGATCTTGCGATGCAGGAGTGTCAACCAATGAAAAGGTTTCATTAATTTGTATTTATGTTTTACAAATGTTAAAAAATAGACCATCAGGACATTTTCAACAGGGGGTTTGTGCAGCATAACATTCTTTCAACAATGGTACTCGAAATCCCGAACCCCGGATAGGAAAAAAAAGTTGCATCGGCCGGGAATCGAACCCGGGCCGCCCGCGTGGCAGGCGAGCATTCTACCACTGAACCACCGATGCTCGTAATTCAAGACGGAAAACACATTTAACTAAATTGTAAAAGTGGAACTAAACACCAATTGGTATAGGCAGACACCAATGTTAACGTAGGCAGACTACTAGACACCTACTAGTAAGTAAGACGGCTAGTACTAGTACGTCTCGGGACATACCTTTCACATTCCCTGCATGTAAGATAAAATCGTTACGCGAAAGATTCAATACAAGCATTGTTGAAAGCTAATATAAGGCTATAATTACCCAGATAAACCAGCTATTCCTTCCCACAACTCGCACCTAACTATAGTGGGGACGTGAAAATCACTAAAGCAATTGAATGCGACATTCATTGCAATTTTTTCGTAAATATTTGTGTATTTTTTCCCATCGTGTTCCCCGTACTAGGACCGCCTATAAGGCCTTTGTATCGTAGGATATTTGCATTAATGGTTTGCGAATTCCAAAGTGATGGAACCCACTGCCACACACCTGTCTCTCTCGGGATACAACTTAGATGTTACGTCATATATAATCCTCAGAAAATTCTTCTATTAGCGCGGTGCGTGTATTTTTTGTTCTTTCTGGAATCTGGCGTCTCTTAAACTAGAAACTTACAACCCGCTATATTGCCAGTTGTTATTTATTCTACTTCCAACTGTCTTCCATGTGGATGGATGGTAAATGAAACATCATCATCATCATCATCATCAGAATATTAGTTGAACGGATTATCTGACTTAGCTGCTTTATCTGATGCGTTCCATCCATGTTCATCTTCGACAATTCTTCGCACTTGTTTGTCCTTCCATTATTGTTTGTTAAAAGTTGTTGTCACAATCAGTTTTCTACCAAGAGGCCTAGTGCTATGTGCGAGTCATACCCAAATATATAGGGCGAGAGATTCAACCGGATGTTTCTTATTTCATGTCTTTATCAGCCTCGAAGGCTCTCAGGAATTCGTCTGATATCGTGTCGCAGGAGATGTGTCGTAGCTCCTGAGCTCATAGGCTCTTTCTAGTCGTTGGGGCATTTTCCAAAGTCATGGCAGACGATCGGCTCTTACTTTCCGCCAATTAATGACCTCAGTCCTGGCATACCTTACCGCAACGCAGTGGTGGATGCTGTGAAATCCAATGGAAATAAAAAGCGACAATGGGTCGAGGTCGTGAAGGAATCTCTGGCGCACCATTTCGTTGGCTGCTTGGAATCCGGTCCTTTGCGAGCCCGATTCATCAATCTAAACTTAATTACAGACGTGCGATGCATCCAAAAATAAGGAAAAATTCTTAGTAGATCATTGCTTTGTGAGATTCCTCTACAGCGCAATAAGTTTTTGGTTTTTCTAAACATTGTAACCATTTCAACAGTAGTGTAATGATAATGCATTTGTTGTAGCTTTGAACTTTTTAAAGTTTTTTTAATATGAATAGTTTAAATGATGATATCGAATAACAATCAAACTTATCTTTTCACCTTTACCGCTACATTTTTATTATAGAACAGTTACACCACGTTAGGCAGATCGCTGTGGCCAGGGTTATCACGCTTCGACCTGCCAACGCTAAGGTTCAGATTCTAATCTCTCCCGGATGAGGGATGTTGTGCTTGTAATGTGATAAAGTTCTAAGATTAGGGGGTGAGGTTAATTATCTTAGAAGCTGAAGTACTTATAACTAAGGTCTACTTCTCTACAATGCTTCTTCAGAATCTATACTACGTTAAAGTTGTTCCAACGAAGCACGGAATTATTTAAACAATGGTTTTTCATGCTAGGTAATAATATGATCGCCGAAACTTGTCAAGTTTTGGGTGCAAATTTACATTCGGAGAACAAAAATTGAATGTTAGAAAATACATGAAACTTTTAAAGGAGCCAACGCGTGTTTAGAAAGTATTTATTAGGAATAATATTTTTGCCTAGTTTAGAATCACACGCTAACACATAAGGCTGAGGTGGCTTTCAGGGTACTTTGTTGGTGTAAAGGATTACTTATTGAATGGAAATTAACATGAGGACTAGTTCTTGTAGCCGTTTCGTAGTTTCATTAGAAAAAATTAGGAAAGAGGTGTGTCATGGTAAAGAATGCCTAATTGTAGGGAGTAACTTTATATTCTCTCCTTCCTTCCCTCAGCAGAAACATATCTCTAGTGATTTTCCTTTTGAACTGGTATATCTTCCTTGAATTCCCTTGTGATTTTCCTTAAACTTAGAAGGCTTGGTTGTGTAGTTGGCCAACACATCTGACCATAAAATGGGAGATCCGGACTCGAGTTCCGGTCATGTCATAATTTTTCTTTGTTTATTTTCACAATTGTTTCATATGTTCATAATAGATAGTTTTTTTTTCGGGGAAGCTTAGAATTACGCCGCATTGGAGTAATGAATGTTGGACCTCTCTACAAACCTAACAATTTGTTTAATAGGACACCAAAAGAATGAACTCTGACTTTAAATTCACTGCAATTCATTTATTAACGTGAATACATATTATTTATTAATTTTTCTTTTTATCTTCAGGCAGGTAGATTAAAATCTGAAATGTACTGATGATGAAAGCAAATAAATTACTTGTTTACTGAATTACTTTTATGGATTTTGGATTCATTTTTACCGAAGCGAATTAGTCTTTGAATCGCGATGTGACCACCAAATTCAAAATAAACCAATTCAGACATTTTTAACAAATCGTACACTGTCTGGGGTAACTCTGTGAACTTTCTCCATGATGGAAAGAAACAAACTTTGGGAATTTCACTGTAAGTTTTTTTGTTCACGACCCGGGTTTCAACAGACCTGAAGATTACACAAACTGTTGAAACCCGAGTCGTAAATGAAAATGCTTGCTGTGAAATTCGCAAAGTTTGTTCCTTTCTATCAATTCAGACATGAAATTCATTGCGATTCATTGTCCAGGCATCGACGATGTATCGATGCTTCTCCAATATGGCGTTGAGATTGCGATGCGATGCTCGGATTTCAATATCGCGCAATCCTAGGGAGAGGATAGGCGATTAAGTGGGAATGGAAGGGCCCTCGCCAGTGGTTGGCGGAGGGCAACCAAAGGAGAGCGCGCATGCAAAGCAGCCATAGAGAGGGAGCAAGGCTACGGCGGCAGGATCCCAGCGTCCGCCCCTTTCCCACTTCCTCCTTCCTTACACAACACATCCGGGCGATGTCCCCATTCCCCACTCCAACCCACCCCTCCGCACACCGTCTAGTGTCCCCATCCCTCCTCTCCCACCGCCTCCTCTCTGTAATCTCTCTTTCTCTCTCTATCTTTCCCTTCATCCCCCCTCTTGCCCCGCGAGGCACCGCCCCTTCCATACCTTTCTACGACCGCTCGTTAACCTCCCCCTACGTTCTTCTTTCCCATACCCCCCAACGGTCGGTTCCCCTTTGTCTACTAAATATTTACGAGTCACCCTCGCATTATCCATATGTTCTCCACCTTTTACGATCGATGTAATGCGTAAATCCATCTATCGATATATTTATTCGGCTCATTTCGTATTTCCCTATGTCATCTTGATCCCTATCGTGTGTTGAAATAAAAGTTAATGTTTCAGGCTTTACTTTGTGGAACGGGCTAAACGTGGAATGATTTCTCACGTTGTAGATTCCTTACTTTTATATTTATTTTTGCCGACCATGGTTTAGACATCTATAATGCCATTATCAAGGTAATTATTAGTTTTGAAATTGATATTGATATTATGAATGTCGGAACCATGGTCGGTAAAAAATTTAAAAAAATGTGTGGAATTTAATAAGTGAGAAATCATTACACGTGTATTTAAAGCTGGCTTTTGAATCTTATGCTCGTCGTTCTAATGTTTATTTGTCGGAATCTATTTCTTCGATTGAAAAATTCAGTACACGGAATTGTCGACGGATTTCTAACTTCAGAAATAGGTTTTGATAAATTATTGGATTTATATGCATTTTTGATGTGCATATTTTATATACTCACCACTTATTCATAAACCCCTAATCATTTTCAGAGTTCAAAAACGACAAATTGTAGACTGTGTGGGAATGTTTATATGATTAGTTTTAGTGTGCTCGCCGTCTTGGTCTTACTTTAATATATCCGTGACTCGGGTCCAATAACATAGCTATTAAAATTAAAAATCACTAGGTACTTCGCCATTTTGTCACCTGAACAACTAAATCAGTTACAAATGAATGAAATAGGAGTATTTTTAGCGGTAAGTTACTTCTTTTTCATTCTTATTTTATCACACTTTTCTGAATGAATAATGATTAATCAATTCTTCTATGAACTAAACATTAGGAATTTTCTCTAACAATAATTTAACTTAAATAATTTTTCATCTACAAAAATATTCCAGTACAACCTGTTTATTTGTATGTACCTTAGAAGCCAGGCCTGTTTTCTCTGAGTTATAAACAATATTCATTATTTTAAGAAAATTTGCGGTTTCAGGGTGTATTACGTGAAATTTTTCCATTCCTTTTGTGAAATTCGCTTAATTTTTATCACTTTTCATTTTTTTAATTAAAAAATGAAAGAAATTTGTATGATGTATTTTACAGTATCTATTACAATTTCTGGCAACGATTTTTTAGAACTGTAATGAGTAATTAGTTACCAAATGAAATGGAGGGAGTATTATTATTTGTGGGTACAGCTGAAAGGAAGCAAAAATCCGGTATTGTTCGTGTATTTCCGGTGCGTTTGGGTAACCTCTTCGGGCTAAATAAAGGGTGCAGCCACTTAACGCTATCTACTAGTCATTGCCGATGGGGCGCTGACATGAACCAGAGATCGGCTCCTCCGATTGCACCCTCCCTTTCAATTCGGAGGTCGTCCTCGAAGCGACTTCCATGTGCACCATCACGCAGCATTCCCGCCTTTTCAGTCCTTGGACTCCCCCCATACTCTCCCGTCTTTCCACTTCGTCTCTGAGACGTTGATCGTCTTGATTGGACAAACACTCACAGGAAGCGAAGGTCTTGAGTTTGACGTCTCCTTGACGCCCTTCAAGAGAGGCAAAAAGCGATCGAAGCTTCCTCCCGTGTCCATCGCGAATGGCGCGCATTTTGTGCAAAGTGGGCGATTAGCATCAGCACGCATTCTCTTCGTAGATGACTGCCAAATGGCGTCTTTGCGTTTTGGCATAAATAGGCTGGCTCCTTGGATTGACCCTAATGCATAGATAACATCATCGCTCACGCCACTGGAGATCGAATCCGCCTTCGCTCGTAAAGCCACGTCAATCACTTTTTGCAATTTAAAAATGGCCGTTTAGTGTTGTGTTACGTAAGTGGCCGGTTTCTCTTTGGCCGTGACATCGGCGATTTTGCTTTCCGGCCCCGCCTGTGATGCTACAAGTCTTTTCGAATAATTTTTCGTAATCATCCTCATTGATCACAAATCATTGTGAATTAACGCCCTTTTTTGCAAATTTTTGTCCGAAATTAGATATAAATTGTTTATAATTTTTCTTTAATATTAACTCTGGACTGATATGGTGTTAACTGTCCTTTAATGATGACACTGAATTTATGCTCACGTAATCGCGAATCCTTGAGCCAAACATTTGTTATATTAATCTTCAGTGGAAATTTGTAATTGTAGGTAACTTTAATGTAATGACTGGCTAGCAAATATTTCTCCGGTACAAGTTGTGGGTCAACAACCATTTTTCTACTGTACCGATTTGGTGGATCCACTTTAATTAATATAGAGATGGTGCATTTTTATGTCATTAAAGTAAATTTAAATTTCGACTAGCGTCGGCGCGGACATGGTTTTTACGTTACTTAACAGTGATGTATCATCATCCAAACTAATCCTGTATAACATTTTCAGGGGAACAAACTGCAACGTCTTTTTCTTCGCTACCGTTATCTGCGTTTGTTTTTCATCGGGAGCAACTTGGATAGCTTGAGCAGTTCAAAAATTATAAAATTTAAACTCGTGAATAATTAACGAACCATGAGATTTCAATTTTCCAAACATTTTATGGATGAGGTTGACGGATGTGGCCGTTACGTTTTGGAACTCTATTGTTATATTTAAGAAATGTAGTGATTGGAAGTGGGAAGTCAGTTATTTTACATGACTGCATTGCGACAAGTTTCGCTACACTGTAGTATTTTCAGGAATAAGTCAATTTAAGAAAAACTACTACTGATGTCCCTCAGAAATAGATTTATTCCTGAAGATTCCAGTGTATAGCGAAAATAGTCTAAGTACATATCTAAAACTGCGGATTGCTAAGTTTCAATTTCCATGCTCCCCTTCGATAAAAATACTATAGATGCCCAAGTTTTCAGTCGCTTTAGAATGCTACAAATTTATTAATGAATGCGTAAAACAGTTCTTCAATTATTATTTCTTTTTAAGTTTTTAATGAATACAATTGTATATTTCTTTTTGCGGTGCAAATTACCAGTTGGGCGATAAAAGATCCAGCGGTGGTAAAACTCGATGGCATAAAAACTGTTAAATTTTATCATCCTTGTATGCCGACGACAACGCATTGGACTTCGTTCGCTTGAGCCTTACAGCATAAGCAGCCTCTCCATGGCAGGCGATTGGACCCATGAATAACACCGACGGGCCGCATAATGAATATCAGTTCGCCCGAATTTGCACCTGCAGCGCTATTTACACCGAGTGGCTCTAGTTGATTCTTAGAAAATGGCGGTGAGTGCATGAACCAGACAGAGCGGCAGCGAGGTAGCCATTGTATGTACAGGGACGTGGTGACTGGGGGAAGGGGGGGGGGAGAGGAGAAGGTGTTCTTGGAGGAGGGTGCCTTCTCTACCGCTTAGGTCCTCGCCCTCCGGCCGCCGGCAGTAAAATTGGAGCGGTCGTCCATTGGCGCAATATCCTGTACAAATGAAAGACGGCAACACCACTCCGCAAACTTTGGGCCCTTGCCCCCCAGGGAAGAGGAACGGCTCTCCAATGAGCCAGTCAATCTTCTAGATCTCCTCCCTTGGGATATATCAAGCCATTCAGTACGATTACTTTGTTGTTTAATGGGATTTTAATACCAATCAATTTGCAAAAGTCTCTCATGCATTATCCCGCGCTAATTGATTTTCGGAATTTGGTGTGTAGTGTGGCTTTTATTGTGACGCTGAAGGCGGGGTATTAAAGAGAGTGGATGAATATACTATGGAATCGCTTGAGAAGAGGGAATGGAGAAGGATGGAGATTTTAAGAAGGACTGAAAGGAAAACTAACGAAGAAGTGTTGGGCATGATTGAGGAAGAAAGAGTGGGGGGATTCTGCGGAGAGACAGATTTGGTGGATGAGAAATTTATTGTTTAAGTTAGGGGAGTCTAAGGGCTGTGATTGAAGGAGAACTCTTGGGAAGCGGAGAAGAGTGAGGAAATGATAGTCTACATGGGAGGAATGAGAAGAGGTAGGAGATGTGATGGAATTAAAAAAAATATAGTACAGAGAATAGGGGGCATCCCGGTAATAGGCAACGTTCTGTTTTTTTTTAAATGTCCAGATAACTCCACCTTAACGGTAGATAACTGAGAAGGAATAAATACATTTATTTTAGAGATTCCCATATTCACATCGTGGTAGCTTAAAAAAAACCAGTAATAGTCCAAAGCGTGCACTTGGCGCCCAGTCTGGGAGGTTAAAGGCAAAAATGGGACACAACGAGGTGTTAACTCTTCTTTGATATAATATGTCCGGCAGTCCTGAACAACTTGTTCCTTTCAAGTCCTCAAAAATCCACAGGAGAGAAGGACGCCTCGGTAGCTTATCTGGCTGATGCGTACATTTAATACGGTGAAGGAATGCTGAATGGCTTGCTGTGTTCCACCGCGTTGTTTGTCTTCAAATGAAGACAGTTTCTTTCACTGGAAGGAGGACGAAACGCGGTGGAACACCGAAAGCCATTCAGCATTACTTCATCATGAAACACCGCGGAAGCCAAAGAAGAAGGAAGAAGTATATAATACGGTCTTATAAATTCATTACTATTTCCATATTTCAATCTACCCTTTTACTAACACAATTTCACCTGTAATATGTGTAGTTTAGGCATGCCTTCATCCAAATTGCCGTCCAAGTAACTGCATCCATCCCGCTGTTCTATTTTATCCTTTCCAACGATTGCAAGGTTTTACTTCCTTTACCTCGGAAATCTCATTTCTCTTACTTCCTCTGTATGAACCCTCAATCCCATAAAACAGCGATTCAGTCGCTGAGGCTGAGGTTATTTTACTTGCTGATAGTTCAGATTTGAGGACATTTAAATTAAAATTTTCACTTTCCTTTCCTATTCCTGGATGTTCATCTCGCATTTTCAATATTATATTCCTAAAGTAATTCCGACAATGAGGGAATAATGGCTTTGTTTTTTTCATTGTCTTCTCCTGTGGTTTGGTAAAATATAAATGAAACTCTATCTATTATATTTCACCGTCGCGAAGTCTCTCCGCTGGCAAGGCGATAACACGATCCTTCTTTTTAGAGACCTTATTACTATGCTTAGTGTATACTGAATTTTGTTGTTATTCAGAATTTGGGTTCTAAGGTTAATGGGACCTGGAATGTCGACGTGAGTCCATTTTTGAATAACTAGAAATGATGTTAGACATTTTCGTATTCGTAAAGAATTTTTAACACTCTAATATCATTCTTTAGTTCTAAATTATTATATATTTCCTTGAAAATCTGAATTATAATTATTATCCTGGGTATTTACTACGTAAAGGGGCCAGTTGCTTAGTGCGTAACGTAACGTAAATGCTTATTTTGAAATTTTTTTATTTTTCCACAATTTATTATCCTCTATTTAAAATATTTCCCATTGAAGTCTGTTATCATTATATCGCATTAGGTTTATATTATTTTTTGTGCTTTTTGGGCTAGTAAAGGCAAGATTTATAGGTAGATATTATTACTAAAATTTTATAATTATTCCTATTACTCAGTTCTTGGACTGCAATATTTCAATTCCATGTATCACCAGTCTTATGTATTTTTTATATAAAAGGCGCTTTATATTAAAACATGCATGTTTAAATTCATGTTTGTATCTAGGTTTTTGCCGCTTTATCTCTTCAACTAGCTAGGGGTACTAGCAATGGTGCATTCGCATGGCATGCTCAAGTCGCAATGTTATGCCTTGAAGATCGACTCATTCTTGTTAGAATCCGTATTGAGTTCTTCCCTAAGTCGGCTCTGTGCGTTCTTTATAACCTTCCCGGCGTCGGAAGGCTGCGCCGAAGCTCAGAGGCGCGTAACGGCAAGAGCAGCCAATCGCGTAGCCCCATTACGTCCGGCTGCCAATCGAGGGTCTCCGTTCGCCCGCCATCGCTTGAACCGTGTCTTTTCATGGACACTATATTTCAAAGGGTGCCAAGAGTCCAGAAATGCCATCAAGGCTACAGTTTTTGTTTTTATTAAATCTTTGTTCATCTCTCAGCGTGGTAGAGTGGTATTAAATCTCGCATTGCGGCTCGAATATATCTCCATTCAAGGTGTTGAAATTAGCGCACATCGGAACACATCAGCGCACTCGAACGACGTTGAATAGAATGATGTGCACAGGCGAAATGTTTTGTAACCAGCCGGTAGGTAGCATTCTGTGGTCGAACAGCAGTCACGGCCGAATATTTTGTCTAAATTTGTTTAATTCGTTCAAAATAAGTATTTAAAAATGTTAGCTTTTTGTCGCTGAGTAATTAAAAACCTCACAATATGCATGTTTGACTCCTTTACTGAAAATCAACAACGTGAGAACGATTGCGGATGCCACAATTGACGTTATTTTATTGTTTAGCGCACATTAACTTTGTTCCCGATCTGTTTTGAAGTGCGCTACCTAGTCCGCAGGGTCTGTAGCGAATGGAAGGCAAGTGCGCTGTTGTGTTACGAAGTGATTAGCGCACTAGAGTGAATGGAAGGCATCCATTGTTTTTGGAAACTGTAAGGACAAGCTACACAAATTAAACGGTACCAAAGAATACGAAACAGAAAACTTTAAATCTGAAGTTTTTTTAATTATTCATATTTCTTGACTTTCGAAGCTTTCTTATATTTACTAGTGCTCATTTAATTTTGTTCAGTGTCATATGAGGTGAAATTATTGCTTAAAATATGGTTTATAAGCACTCACGAATCTATTCCAAGTTTCAGGAAATAAGCTAAACTACTTATTTCATTTGCTCTAATCATGATTATTCCTTAAGTTATTCGGATGCTCTGAAGAAGGATGTGAGAATAGCGCTTACGTACCTGCGAAATATTTTATACGAGAAAGAAGAGTGAGTTTTTACTTTAATGTTACAAACTTTTGTAATTAATGAAATGTTGTAATAAATAAATTAAGCGTGCCAAAAAGAGGATACCGTCTTCTTCAGGAACAGCTTAGAAAAATGGGAAGTAATGCAAACATCAAGATGAAGTGTCAAGATACAGTGTGATTGTACATACATAGATAAGACTGATAAGTCACTTAAAGCAAAAATACCTGAGAGGTTAAGGCTTTATTTTTTTCCCTTGCCACCTTTTTGATTGCGAACGCTACGTGTAGTGAATACAAAAACAGCCAAGCCTTTGAACTAGAGGGATAAATATATATATATATATATATAGTGCATTTCTATTGTATATAAGTAAATAGTGGATTGAAATTGACTGCACCAAGAAGTTCGTGAGGTTGTTCTACATAAAATAAACAATTTAATTTTGAATATGGATGTGAAGATACAATATTATTTCAAGTCATTGTGTTATAATTTTGCCATACTTCTGAGAATAGTGTCCGAGCATGATATTGTTTTATTGTTGGAATCAACAGAACACCAAAAAATACACTAAAATCATAAACAAATAATATACTCGAATACATTAAGTACTTCAATGGACGTGTCAAATGACTCAAAAATGGCCATCTCAATTCTCCTTGCCGAAAATCTGGCCCAAATAACTCGACTGATTCGCCGGGTTTCTTAAAACCCTACGCCAACAAGTTTCACGCACATTTCATCTGATCAAGTATACTCAAATTGACGTTACAGAGTCATCTATTTGAAATATATCGTTTTGGAGTGTTTTCTGAAGTAAAGTTAAATTAGATAGATTGTAAAGTGAAAAGTTAGAACAATAGTTAATTTATTTTGATACTATTGCCATAATCGCAATGCTATTTTCCCATTGAACAGATTAGGTTGAAGTTGAAAAAATTCAGCTTCGACAACAGTTCAATGTCGTTCCAATTGAAAACTTGAATGCATTTCCTATTTTATTTCTATGTTAATGCTAAGGATAGTTTTCCTCTACGTTTAATTCTGGAGCTAAATGTTTTACACATTAGCTAATGATTTATCATTTACTATTGTTAAATATAATTGTGTATTGTTCCCAAAAAGAGTCAAAAAAACAAAACGATAAAGACACGACAGAACATGGAGATCATAAAAGTGGTCCTAAATCATGAAAAAAAGAAAAATTGAATCATCACATTCAATGTCGAGTAAAGATTATTTATACATTCTCTTTTAGCCGTCATTTTGTTCCTAGGTGTTGATCTAATTGGCTGTTGGCATTCTGACTCGTTACTGTTCAGTACCGGTTGTATTTTTATTTGTATTCCATGGTAAGTTTCACGAAGAACTTCCAATAGATGCTGAAAAAATGTAAGATAAACTTCAATATAACTCGCAAGCCCAATTATGACCTCCGCTTCCCGGTCTTTCGATATATTTTGCGCTATAATTTTTTAAGTTATTTTAGTAGCTATACATCATTGCAAACAGGTTTTTCCTTATATTACGTGCTTTTACCATTTTTTAAAATTATTTTAACTCCACCCGTATGAGTTGTGTGGCGGTGGGGTGAAGTCTACGCCTGCTAGCCCTAAGGTCGCAGGTTCAGGCCCCGTCTGGGTGGGTTTTCTTCCACTCAGGTCATGGGTGCTAATGTGTGAGGGTTTAATGGAAGAGAGGGCTGCATAACCCTAATTTCGCCCTGAACAAAGTAGCCAATATTATTATTATATGATGCGACGAATTACCTGATAATTATTGTGCCATGAATGAAAGCCAATCCTCAATTTTTGTTGGTTTTTTGGGGAGGCGACCAACAACTAAGGTCGTTTGCGCTGTGGAAGTCAGGTGGGTAGTTTGGTAAGGGAAGGGTTTTATGGGGTAGTTAGGAAGGGTGGAGATAAACCCGGCGTCGGCATTAGCCTGCTCCTAATTACACCATTAGACGCCTAGGAAGCCACAGTGTTACGTCTCATCTGACGGACGGAGTACTGCCCTTGAAGTACTATCCACATAGCACCAAGTGGAGATGGGGATTCCACGGAAAAACATCCGCCACCACTGATATTCGAACCGGGAACCTCAGGATGGACAGCCAGTAGTTAAAAATTATCTAAATATGATGTCGTAGATGTAGATGTTAAAACCAAATTCGGAGAGCAGCGTCATGTCATATGGCTTCGAAATTTGGCCGCTGTGGACGGAAAGTGAGCGAAAATTGGATGCTATTGAGATGCGGGTGTGGAGAGTAATTAAATGAAACTTTTTGGAGAGGCAGGCAGACAGAGAAAGTGTTGAATTCAGCAGGAGATGAAACAAAGCTGGTCGAAGGAATTAGATAGAAGCCAAATCGGTTGGAGGGCGTCTTGATGGGTGACGACATGCTGAAGAAGGTAATTGAGGTGAGATTGTTGGGTAAGGCGTGGTAGAGGTATTAAGGTCTGCTTATGACCTCGCGAGCCGTCACATGGAAGTGTAGTAAGGTGAGGGAACCAGTCATGAAGAAGGGAGGGAAAAGGAATTGAGGGAGTGGAAGGACGACAGTGAGTAGCATGCAAAAGGAGTGTCTCGATCGATTTTCCGGGTAGTCAATATTGGTGCGTGGGAAGAAGGAACTCTCTCCACCACACCAATCCGACTCCCCCTCAACTTTAATTAAAAAATCGTTGTTCACGCTTTTCATCTCTACTCTACAAGCGATCCATTCGCTCGAGGAATCGCTCGAGAACTTCCCAAAAATCCTCCTCATCTTACTCCTTTCGGATCGCGGGTCGGATCGGATGACGTCACCGCGATCCCCAACCAATCTCTTGCCCTCAAAACTGCTGCCGCTACAATGGGAGGGTCCCGTCTGCTGCATGTCCCCCATCCTTCCTTCCCCTCCCTTTACCTCATCCTCTCCTCCCCCTGCCCTTTATCCCAACCCTACCCCATCCTCCTATGACTCACTACCTCCCACCGACTCCCGATGGAGAGCCGCCAGCTTCCTCCTCCGCCCCCATTGCGATTCCCGGCCTCGACGCTTAGTCCTTGACTTCTACTTCTTCACACTTTCCTATCCTAAGCTCACTTGCGACTGGAAACACGGCACAACTTGGCTTTATATCACTGCAACCGTATGCCAATGAAGAACATTTTCAACCAATACCCGCCCCAGTTCTTTATTTGGTCCCAGCTCTTTCTTTGGATGTGCCTGGTATTCGAAATATTTATTTCACATACTCTCGATGTATTCAGGCATCTAGTTTCAATTTTCGTATATAGCCATGAATAAATTAAAACGCCTCCCCCCATTAGAGTGGATTTTATTGAGTTAATAGACTAGGGAGTTACTACATGGCGGAACTTAATGATGTCCAGCATTATTCTTGAGAGGCACTTTGTTCTTGTCTTCATTTTTTGACAATTCAATTTCCAAGTCTATTGTTTCATTATCATGGTACAACGGTTAAAATTTCACCTTGAGAGTGACGTTTTGGACGCCAAAATCGGTCTAAATATGAGATTAGATATGTACCAAGTGTCTCTTTTACACGATTGTGTATTGTGGTTAACTATCCATTTCGCAGCACAGATGGTGCGATCCCATTTTATTCAAATAATAATCCAACAAAACATTTGAAAACGCTGTTGTGACAACATAAATACCTTCGACCCTGAGCACGTAGACATTTTCTGTGGCAGTAGGTTCAATAGTAACAACGAAGTTACTGAGGTTCCTTATACATATTTGATGAAAAATCAAAGAAAAATTTACTCGGCCTCAAATTCCAGGTTATTCTTACAGTTAGTCGAATCTAGCCGGCTTAAATCGTTTTGAACTAAGTGGTATTATGATGATTCAACGTTTGCTGTGACGTCTCGCGTTAGGTGAAATAACGCCCAGTTAGGTTCGCCGAGGGACGAAGTGAAAACTGGAGAGGATCATTTGTGGGGCATATTTGGTGGTGTGGTCTGTTGGACGGCCATTAGGCCTAATTAGTTGTCAACGAGGTCCGCTCTTGCAATCCAGCTAATCCACGGTCCACAAAACAATGAGCCTCAGTCCCGCCCTTGTGGCGTCTTCGCTCGAAAACCCATTGTTCTCTCCTCTTCTTCCCACCGCCCTTCATTGAACGATCCATAATCTCGGAAATCCCTCGACGGGTGGGCTTAACCTGCTCTTTTGTCCCTCTTTGGTCCTCTCATTCGAGTCCCTGTCGGGACACTGCTTTTCTTTGGCCCTTCTTCGAGCTCATCATTCATCGCCGTTATGATTTGCGAATCATGTATTCATCAGCAGGCGATGGGTCGTTCATGCAGTCATTTGGAGTAAATAAACCACTCTGAATAGCATTCGAACGCTGATTGGCAAATTTAGGTTGATTTTGAGAATTATCAGTAATGGTACGACGGACGAGATACGATTTTTTAATCTTCCCATTGCTATACATACATGAATAGTTTATCCAAAAATAGTTTAATGTTTACACAGTGCCCTGCAAGCCAATTAATGGGCGTGTGGTGGGGTTGTGTCTTTACTGAACGTGATCTTCGTATCGTGTTTTGAACATAGGGAGAAATGTTTTGCTGTTCCCGCGTTGTAATGAATTAAAAACATGCATGTGAGCAGAGAAAGATGTCAAATTTGAAAAGTAAATAAGGCATTGAAGAAGTTCTGGGAGTAGTGTTTGCCGTTGTAAATAAATACTTTATATAGACATGAAAATAATTAGGCTACCTGTCAAGACTACCTAGTTAAATCACGAATCATACTATCCCTTATTTTAGGCCGGAAAAAGTACTGTTTAAGCCATTCCTATCGGCTCTCAATTTCAGTAATTTTAAGATTATAATGTAAACCGTAATGGAAACTATAATGTATACCGTATTACTATTAAGGTAATCGGTAAAAAAAACCGGCTAAAAGGTTTCAATGGTAGTAAGCATTAACCTATGAATTTTTCACATCTTCAGAATATTTGTCTACCTACACAATTATCCGTAGTGTGTCAGTGTTAAAAAACTGTTTTTTATGTCATCAGAAATTGATCTGCTTCGAGCTAACTTTATATTTTTTTCAAATTCGCATTTCAACCTACTTTAATTATGAACTGAAATTATGGTGTCAATTTTGTCTATTTTTGGGGGCACGCCTTAATATTCCGTATTTAAACATACACCAGATGGGCCTATAATACAAGCGGTGTGTGATAAACAAGGCTCATTTGATCCCGGTACATAATATTTTGGTCGTAGTCTGGAACTATAATTTTGAATCATAAAAAAAAAAATTTGACCCCGACGTGATTTGAACACGCAACCTTCTGATCTGGAGTCAGACGCGCTACCGTTGCGCCACGGAGTCCTGATTACAATAGGTGCTGAAAAAGTCACAAGCATACACTTGGCTTGCCCCGCAAGGATATTCTCGTATTACATATTGATCACTTCTCACGGGTGAAACTAATTCGATAGGTGTTCGATGGGAAAACATATCCTACATGCGTTCCTTTCCCTGGACCGGTTTAGATCTCCGAAGAGGTTCCATTTGCTTATTCACGGACTTCGTATTTTTTTCCACTTCAATCAGCGTCCTGCCGGCATTTTCTGAATTTAAGTCTATATTTTCTTATGCTATCCACCCGCTCAAATGATTTCTCCCTCAACTTAAAGCCATTAAGCATTTTGCATTCTGGTCTGCCCCCCCAGAACCTTTCTTAAGTCGTACGAACAGGAGTTGCTCAAATCTCGACGTTTATCCTTCCTCGCAGAAGGCCCAGATATGTGCAATAATTGACAGTTTCACGCTTAGTTTGAGGCGGAAATTAGTATAAGAAAGTTTAGTTGCTTTCTGGGGAGGAAGGTCTCTCTCTGCCACAGTTGAGTGGGTTTTGCTTGCGTAAACGAGAAGAGTATTCTGACCACCCATTTCGTCTCGTCCATTCCGTGCGCACCCTTTTCTTCAGGGCTTCTCTTCAATGCCGACGCCACAAATTTATTTACGGGTTTCAGCGTAGCGTTCCTACTTCCCCCTTCCCTCTCTTCACAAGTTAAAATGGCGAAACTTGAGTGCGACCGAGGCGACGTCTCTGTTTCAATTTTTTCTGGGCGTAACAATGCTATCGGAGTACGTTTCTTTAAAAGAACGAGGATATTTGAAATTTATACGGAAAAAGATATTCATTAATTGATGCTCATAATGAATACCTCCACCCTGGAATTAGCTGCACCGAAGGCAAAGGAGAGTGAACCATCCTGGTGAGTGGAGCTCACCACAACCGGCCAGTTAAAAGAGCGCACCACGGGAGATTTTCAGTAGCCGTGTTTTGTGTTGATAGTGTGAAAATAGGAATCTGATGAACTATCAAGAATGGATTGAATTTAACCTATGGGGAGGGTTTTGAAACCGTTAAAATTAATTTGAAGATATTTTTTTGTTTGTATGAGGCCTTTATGTGATTTTTTTCTGTTGCAGAAGCATTCATCATTTTAGTTTTATTAACCTATTATAAAAAAATATGAAATTTTTATTTCACATAGGTTTTACGTATTGTAAACAACCCTTTATTTAGTAAATTCTTCTCGGGTTTCCCATGGGTTAATGTCTCCATGATGGCCGACGTTTCGACAGGAGACTTTCCTGCCATCCTTAGGGCCGTTGACGCATTAACCTGGTTAGAAACTCGAGAAGAATTCACCAGAACCATTCGCCGGGAAAGCCTTTAGTCTTTCATCAACCATTTATGTACATTTTTTGTATCAATTTTGTCTTTTATTATCTTTCATGTGGTTTCTTTTACATTCCCCCACTACAGTGGCAAAACGACATAAATCGGCGGCTCATGATGATATTGTTGATGGCTAAAAAATCGAACGTTATTTATAAAAGTAACTAAAATTAGGAAAGTTGAAAATGTATAATTACTAAATGAATTATTGCTATTACAGGGCTCCTTTTAGCTAACTATTCAGAATTCTAATTACCATATTGTTTACAATGGGGTATCATAGTCTGCCTTCCCAAAGAGTAATTTTCCCCATTTTACTTAAAACATGAGAAATATTTGAAGTCCCGACTACAGGACGGTTTTGACTGTGGAAATAGATACTAGGCATCCCAGTTCATAGCTCAATCTATCAAGTAAAATTTTTGGTGACGTAATTACAAAATTACATGGGCTTATGAGAGGAAATCATTACTAGGATGGTTAGTTATTTGGGGAGATGACCTGGAGCTGAGGTTATTCGCGCCATTGGGGAAAGGTAGGGGCCATTTGGCTTTTGGAGGAAGGGTGGAGAAAAACCCGGCATTGACAGTAGCCTACTATCTATAAACGATTTGCGCCTATGGAAATTCAGTTTGAAGTTCCATCCGACCGAGGGAGCACTGCAGTTGAGGTACTCGTCACAGAGCACTTATCTAGAGATCGGGATTACCTCTGAAAACTTTCCGCCATTGCCTGGATTCGAACCCGGGCGGAACAGGATGGGAAGCCAATGCTCTAGGCACCGCGCCAATCGGATCTCCTGTAAACCACTGCGTGGACTCTTCTGCTTTTTATTCTTCCTTGGGTAGTTGGAGCGATTTTTGCTTATGAACAGACTTACGTGAAACTTTACGTGCGTCCTCTTATTAGAAATACCTATAGAGAAAAGTGAAATAAGCTTGGAATTTTACCGATTTGGTTTCTTGGAAATTCAATGCTATTTTAACACTTTTCCTTAAGGCACATGACATATATTTCGTGATAATTCGTTTACATATGAAAAGATTTTCTCTCATACGGAAAATAATACATATTATTTTTTTCATATTATTATAATAGTTGCTAATAAATATCAAGGTATCATGCTGAGTATGAAAGCGTATTTAGATATGATTTTCGCTTAAATTTCGAATTCCGCGCCGATAATCCAAGTCATACCAACGCTTTTATAAAGGCGAAATTTGAAAAATATGATTCTTGCATTATTTACACTACAGCATGCATGGTGATTTCCTCTGTATGAACAGATGTACTTTGGTGATATGTGGTCCAATAATTTTTTTCCGAACTACTTGAAAAGTTTTAAATGTTTACTCGATGACTTACGATTACCGCTCCAGCCATCTTAAAACCCACGTCTTTTAAGTTGTGTGGGAAAACCTTTCATCGATGCTGTGAAAGATTCAGTGTTTTCTCGGCTAATCTTCTGAGTCAGCGTTTCCCGGGCCTCCCACCGAATGATGTTCTCTATTCCTCTCTGCATTTCGACGAATGACTCTGTAATCAAAACGTCGGAAGAAGTGAAAAATCACCTCCGGTAGGAATCCAGAGAAACGATGACTCAGACGGATATTCACTGGAGGTGTACCGGATTACGCAGGATTTTGGGACGATTTCTGTAAATTATTTATAGCGCCTGCTTCATCGTCAGCGTTTCAGACCTGAAATGAGTTAAGAGCAACGCTGTCTTTTTCATTGCTATTAATATCATATTCCGTCTTTCTTTGGCATGTGGTATCCTTGAGAGGAACCCTATTAATGACGCAAATATTTATCTAGCGAATAGTAGGGAGGTCCGCGAATTAAAAAGTGACAGATAGATGTTTATTCGCTCTAATCTCGAATCAAAGCATTGGAAGATCCTACACAAAAATATTTTGTATGCGAAATTAAAAAAAAAACAGAGGAAAGCTGTAAGTCGTTAAAAAAACTGCTACGCGGGAACAGGGAGTGCAACTCAGTTAGAAGGAATAGGTTGAGAGCCGCTTGAGACTCGGAGGATACACGCTTGGCTAAGATTAATTGGAAAATTCAGATTACACGAGTTTCGGGGTGGCAAGGAGAATATATTTTTACCCTACTTTATGACTGTAGAACTAATAGAAACGACCAAATAAGAGAGATACTCTGCAAACCCGATAGGTGTAAAAATTCCTTCTTCCTACACACCATATAAGGTTTATAATTAAAAACAGATCGCGACTGTAAAACAAATGCATGCCTCTTTTCGTCCTTCCCCTCTTCATATTCCTTCTCCTAATTCCCTCCTTTTTTCTTAGCTGGTGTTCTAACGCCCCCTGCCAAACGATTCTGATGCACATCGTGGGCTAGTATGTAGCCGTAAAAGAACCCTAATCAAAGATTGTAATAAAATATTTGTGAAGTCTTCTGAAAGAGAGTGACGTTGTATGAATTAGAAGCGTGGAACTTCGCCAGGATTTGGGAACCTTGTGAGATAGGCTTAAAATCCGAGTTTGAACGCGTACAGCGAAGATCGGCAAGATACATTAAAGACCGTAATGATAATCTCGTTAGTGTTACTGACCTCTTGCAACAACTGGGATGGAAATCGCTTTCAGACCGTCGATTAAAATATAAATTTATTCTATTACGTAAGTTCCAAACCAATGTATTTTCTGACGACGTGAATAACATTTTACGAAATCCGATATAAAACGGCAGATCAGATCATGAGAATAAATTTAGTGAACTAGAATGCAGAACGGATAGATTTAAAATGTTATTTTTCCCGCGAACGATATGAGAACATAATAGCCACCAATGAGACTTTTAGCTAGATTAGTCGATAGGAAGTGTAATTAGTTAGTTGATTTACTCCCTAATACTTGTTTTCTTATCTGCTACCTAGTACTAACAGCATGCTGTGCATATTTTTAATATAACTCTTGTATCTCTGTCCATTTATGTAATTGTAAAATGCATTAAGACAAACGTTCACAATAATATTGATTGTATACCTATGGTGTGTAGCGAGCTTGTGAGGCTTCGCCTCTTGGCAATCATTATCGATTTATGCTATTGCATCAATAATCGTAGTTACATTAACTTAATAGGTTATAGTTTAATGCATTTTGGTTACTATTCACCCCCTGACACACATCCTTGAGGTGGGTTGCAGGGTGTTTTGTAGATGTAGTACTCGGGGGAGGAGAGTGGGAATAGATTAGCAGGTGTTTGAGTTGTAAGTGTTGAGGAGAGCGTAGACCCCTTCACACACTAACGGAAAGGCAAAGAAATGAGTGCTAGACGTGATAGGAGAAGAAAGAAACTTGTTGGACCAGATCGAGTGGATGGAATAGGTGGGAGGAACAAGTAATTGAAGGCGACGAGATGTTGAAGACCGTATTTGTTGGAAGAATGGAGGATCGGTGTAATGCGATTAAAATAATAATCATATTTGACAGGTGATGAGAGAAAAAATTTGCAGAGAAATAAAAGAGCAATGAATGGAGAAGCAGATCCATCTAAACCTACCTTAATTTTTACTGTCTATTATCCAAATTACATTGGCTCTCCGACTGTTTCTGTTCTGCTCTTCATTCTATTAATCGGATCGTTATTCATGCTAGAAGTAAAGTGAATGTGGAAACTCAGTGCTCCTCACACCTCTCGACGTTCGTAATTTTTATTGCATCCTAAAAATGTCGTATATCAAATCAGAGGGTCGATGAAACCTTTTTCCCAGCTAATTCAGGCCCATGTTTTCGAGTTTTACATTCTTCTCATCGGCTCTGGCAAATGAGGACAGTTGCTCTTAAGTGGAAGAGTATTGGGCTTTCTTTATAATATGGAGCGATCATTACTCATCATTGCTCCCTAATCGTAAATAGAGTCATGGCTTCGGAAATATTATTATGCCTCGTAGTCTATTATAATTGTATTCCAATTGGTACATACGGATTGTGTCTCAAAATTTTATAGTTAACTTAACTACTTGCAATTTTTGTTTTAGTTACGTTGATAGGATGGCATGTCAACTTCATTGAATATGTAGATACTCATTGAATAAAAATGTTATATATTTTTTCTTCAAGTGTAGGCATATTAAATAAATAAAAACGCGCTGTATGATTTTATATCCTTTCTCAATGCAACGTTTTACATGCCTTGATAGTGAGTGAGAAATAATAGCCGCTAAGGACTAATTCTGTTACCACATACATCATATCGGAGTATAATGCTGTTAGTTATTTTTGTACTTTTATAATTTTTAACAGGTCTGTATGCTGAAGAGGATGTGCAGAGAAATGAGAAAACCCTTTTTTTAAAGATTTTTTTCCATAATTTTTACCTTTCGTTTGACCTTAGACGAAGTATGAACATGAAAAGAGATTCGAGCCCAAAAACACCTTCTATCAGGAAACCAAGTTTTTTTAGTAGAGTTGAGAAATAGAGTTGAGGCGGATTTTTTAACATTCCATATTTTATAATTTTTATAATTATTTTAGGCTCTTGCACACTGACTATGTAACTGAATTTAGTTATGTTGAAGAGTTAAGTTTTACTGGGAGAAAACTCAAAACAACTGAACGGCATCCTTCATGTTATTGTTTACACAGTCTGTTCGATACTTCATTGTTCATGTATAATTGATACCTACTAACCTGTTTTATCATTCTTAATCCATATCGTACTTCAGTTCTTGTAATTGTCGTGCATGTATAATACATCGTGAAAGTTATCTCAAAGCTGTCGAATTTAGTCACTACTAGTATGCTAATGTGGCATTATGTTGCTTGCTATTGAATAGATGATGAGATGATGGCATTATGTGTTCAAGTAATCAATAATCCCGTCAATGAAAAGCAATAAACGCAATTCGGTCGAAAATAGTGCAGTTTTGGGTATATTTTTAGCAAAACTTAACTTTAAAAACAACGCAACTTATTCACCGGTACTAAACCAAACCTTTTCTATAGTCTTGGTCTCTAACTATATTAAATGATGTTGTTGGGGGAATTATCATAACCGGTTATCTGAATTCACTCACTAGAAAAATATTTATTCTTGATTAGCCGTATTTCACGACTGATTACCGAAATGGAGGGAAATATGAAATCCTCGGAAGCTAGCTGATGTATCCCACTCGGTATGAGGTTCACTCACCAGTATAATATGGATATGCTTATATCGCCAAATTATTTCTTTAAATTTTACTTCTTTACTTTATACTAGGTACTTTTAGATTTCGGGAAAAGCACTTTTTTAGAAATTAGCATGAAGACGCACATATGTTTTTATTGTGCGAAAGCAGTGCAGTCACCGACCCTTGTACATACAACCACCGCTGTTCCCCTCCCTTCGAGATTAACTCCGAAAGGACTCTCCACAATGCGTCTCAATTAGGTAATTCTGCTGCTATTTTTTTCCCTGTGATTGACATCGGAAGAAAACAGCCCTTCTGGTGATTCTTACCCTCCCCCTTCCCCCTCCTAAGTTTTATTCGCACTCACCCTCCGTCAATCCCATCCCACCCCTTTACCATTATCGCCTCTTCATTCTCACTGGGTCCCACCCCTACGACCTAAACCCCTGCCGTCCTTACACCCTTTCTCCCACCAGCCCCATTTCTCCCCCTACAGCCCTTCCCGGCTTCCATTTTCGACGCGCAAAGGGGGGGAAAAATGCGCCAGGCCGCCCGAGATACCCAATGTCGTCGTCCATTGTCGCTGCATTGTTTGCGGGTGGGGCGACTTCGCCCCGGACGGTCGGCGGGCTAAACAAGGCGAGACGGGCGGCACATGGGGCTTCCTGAAAGGGGTCGCCATTGTTTTTTCGTCCGTAGGATTCGCCAATCGAGTGCGTGTTCCCTGGCGGAGTGTTGACAAGAAGCAAAACGCCCGCTCGACTTCGCCCGTCGCTGAATTGGTTGGGAGAGTGTCCGCGGGAGGCGCTTTCAGCGCGGAGTGACAGCTGACTGCGTGGGGAGCGCGCCATCGAGGCAGCGAAGTGAATAAAAAGTTGTCTCTCTCCCTCTCTCTGCCTTTCCCGTTCTTTGTGGTTTTTTGCCATCCACTCGGAATGGGACTTCACTCCTGAAAAGGGCGCAGAACTTTTGAATTATAGAGGACGGGGTCTGTTATGAAGATCTGTTGATGGACAAATAATATATTTATACCGGGTCTCCGTTCCGTATTCTTCGTGAAGTTTTCTGCTTCCGCTTTTTTCCGAGATCCCACTTCTGAAAAACCGAGTTTTTTCCTTTGACTATGGATGAAAAACGGTGTTTGTCATTTCTAGTTTTTGGCAATTCAAAACCTTCAGATGTCTCCGAAATTGATAGCAACGTCATATTTCCCCACGAAATGTCGTTAATGAAGATTAAAGAATCAACTCATTGAATGAATTATTGAATATTTTTGGTTGAACTTAAGTTTTTTCCTTAAGCTTCAAATACACCTTCATTGAAATAGCTGGTTGAGATTATGTTCCTTCTAATTTATCATCTGGAAATAATTTTGACTTTACTCATACGTAGTCACTGAAAAAATATTGGCGAATGGAACTGTCAGTTTTAACTATAGAAAAATTATCTAAGTGATAAAAAAGGAACGTGATCCTTAATTATTTATCTACTGAATATATCGATTTTCCTTTTCTTGATTAGACTTGAGTAAGTTGCAACAGAGCGTCTGCAGTAACGTGTACCTATTATTTTCTTGGATTGAGTCTATCTGATGAAATATGAATATTCCCGTACCTTGTAGTCTTTGCACCGAGCAGAAGAGTAGATACAAAGACTTTTTATACTGTCTATTTAGTTGGAAACAGTGAAAGTATTTAATTTCTTTGGCTATTGGATTGGGTTAGGTATTACTTTCAAAACTCAACTTTTTGATGTTTGAAACGAATGAAACGGATTTTTTATGGCGAAACCTTGAAAAACAAATCATGGAAAACATGCCTGATATCCTAATTTTGTAGCTCAGTCAAGAATAACCTTTTAGCGAGACATCGTTATACTAGAACCTATATCGGTTATGTTTTCTAACATCAGTACGTATTTGCTCTATACATTTTTATTTGTGTTTACATATTAGGTAGAAGGTTTTAAGAAAGATTAGAAGTGCTTACAATTAGCGAGTATATCAGGAGAATTTTTTGCGATAAAATACCGATGACTTAGAGATAAGGCTTGGTTGTTACTTATTCTTTTATAATTTAGTTAAATAATTGAATGATAGCATTTTTTCAAGCTCTCACATTTTATTCTGGTGTTAAAATCAAACTAAAATGTAGCTTGAGAAATAATTTCTTGGATTGCAGATGAAAATTTTGCATTTCCATTAAAGATTTAATTAGCCACAAAAGTGTTGTGAAGAACAGCTAGACATACAATTGCGACTCGACGAGTCCTTTTTGGGTTTGCTGCAGTCTCCGGAATCTACATCAGTTAAATAAGATTTTTACGAGAGTTATTTGTGACTAGGTGGGCGATAAGATAAATCCAGTCGTGATGGTATGTCTAAGGAATATTGTGAGTCGGAAAATATTTCCTGTCTGGATTGTATGTCTGGAACTTTGTACTCTTGATCAGCCACAATGACAAAATAATAATAATAAAATAATAGTGATAAAATTATTGTAATAAAATAATAATAATTATTGTTTAAAACAAATACATACATTTATACAAACTCGATTTAACACAGCAATTAGAAGCTTAGGTAGTCTTTTAACTTATCTCCTGTATGAAGATTACCTGCAATTTATATAAACATGTGTGGCCAAGAGATAGTAAAATAAAGTAGGTGTGTAGTCGTACACATAATATACATGTGACACTAACAGTCTCCAACAATAATCTTACAAATCTTATGCATGAAAATAAGATATGATAGCTATTAAATATAAAATACTACAGTACATTTATAGATACATTTTTTTCAAATAGGGTTGTAACATTATGTTTATTACAAAGCCATGATTTTACCAACTGAAGAAATTTTCTAAAATATTCTCCCTTTTATATTGCCAGGCCAATCATTACATGTTTTGGGACCTACGTACAAAAATTATATTTTATATCATGTAAGATTAGGTTTTTAAATATATACATTAATTTTTCTCCTCATGTGGTAAGAAGGATACCTTTCCAAAGTAAAGGACGATAAATAACCGCTTCAAAATTTAAAATATCCTAAAAATTTGTAAATCTACAAGTATTTAGATGACAAAAAGCTAAGTTCTAAAAACAAAGAGAAGGGCTATCATATATTTTTAAAAAAATATTATTACTTTATCTATTCTTTTTGGAATGATTTCTATATGCTTAACTAATTTTTTGTCAGCAATCTCCTTGCAGATTTAACCGTAATCTAGCGCTGATTTGACCAAAGCAAAATAAATTGATCTTATAAAGGAATTAGGACATTTATTCCGAATAAAATAAAATTTTGACAGCATATCTAAATTTTTTCTGCATCCAAAATATATTTGTGAATATTTATTAAGCGATTTCATTATCACACCCAAGTACTCAGAAAAATCAGTAGGCATTATTTAGGCTAAGGTTAATTCAGCTAAGGATGAGATAATTGAGTGATAAACGCTCTTACATTTTCGAATTTCAATGATTTGCCTTGTGCATCACTACCATATTTTTCCCCTTATTTGTTCTTTCCAGATTTGCGTAATGCAGGATGCACTTAGTAGAGTCTTATTGATTTCACGATAGGGAATTTTTTCTACCTGATGACTGCAAACTGGGGGAGTATTTGGAGAGGGTGTAAGGATTATTTTCTGACCTTCGAATCATTTTATCTGCTGATAAATTTCCGAGTAAAGCTATTGCGTCACGCATGCTAGTACTTATAAGGCTTGATGATCCTCTTCTGTCTATTAATATTCCAAAATGGCGGAGGACCGGAGTTATTCAATTCGCGCAGTATCTACATTTTCCCTTCCTCTCAACCATTTTCTGCCGCGCGCTAAACGGTCGACAAGCGCCTTGTAGTTTGGACGGAGGTGAAAAATATCAGATAACGACGCTCAGTTCTGAGAAATTGGATCTCTTTTCTCATTGTAGGAAATCTGCGGCAGAATCATCTCAACAGTTTTTGGAATAAAAGGCAATAACAGGTTTTTTCTCAATTTTCGGTAATTTTTTTAATGTTGCAGATACATTGAGTAAATTTATTTTTGATGGAGCGGATGCTGTGAGTAAACTTATGGAAATATGTATTTTAAATGTAGATTCTGCGTACCTTCATTATATTTAATCTCATTACAGTTATTTCTTGAACTGCATCGTGTATTCGGCAACTGCTCAAGACTAAATTAAGTGCTAATATTTAAACTGAAATTATTACCAATTTAGTCCTCCATTTACTATGCATATGATTGTGTTTAGCATGCTACTTAATGGCCAATTTAATTATTGGGTAAACTTGGTAGAGCTTCACCAAATTTTTCGGTGACATTCCACTTTCATAGTTTAACAGTATCGTTTTCTACGAAAAAGTAAATTTTTGAGATATAAAAATCAAAAGAGAATTTGGTTTGTTCATATTCATAGGGATGGTTAAGGACATACTAAGGGTTAGAGATGGTGATTTTTAGCATTTAAAAATTAATGATGAGGATATGAGTATAAATTTCCGATTTCGCATGGTATGACATTTTCAAATTATTAACGTAGCGTTTCGTAGCATATTGGTGAAAACCGCTAATAATGGTAGGAAATTTTCCATTATGAATAAATATGTCAAAAAGCATAAAATTTTCTAGCGCTTAATTAATTATAATGCCATACGTTACTATCTTTTACTCATTGTCAGTGTAACGCGGTTGTTGATTGGGTTCACCCATGAATCCCAGCATTTTTTCAGAAGTTTTGATTTAATCAATCTATTTATCTTATTTAAAATTACTAATTTTATTTTAAAGAAAATTATCAATTAAATATTGCAATAATTATAGAGCCACTTCCACTTGTCCTTTTGATTCAGAGCGTTTAACCACTTCGGTTTATTTTATGATGCCCCACATTGCCTGTTTTGAAATTGCAAAATGTTTCGCATTAGCTAGTTGGAGCTGGTTGGTAGTTTGAGCGAGATTATTTCCTAAACATAATCGAGATAATATTAAAATGTTATTTTTTAATCTAAGCAGCAACAAGAAACATTAAGTAAATTAGGTAACATAAATGACCAAAAACTTTGTTTAAAATTACTGAAACTCTCAGTAATCAACTAAATATAGGTATGTCTATAAGGTATAAACTTGAATATTTTTCTTTCACGCCGCACGCTGAAAATACCGTGTCAGCCGAAGATTTTTGTGCGATTCGGTAAAAATTGCTGCGGTGGGTACTTGATTTATAAAAAAAATGTTTTAGAAAGCATGCAAACTACACACTCTCAAATTCCTGACGAGATCTCTAAATAAATACCTCTAAAAGTATAATGGTAAGTGACTGGTATTTTGTTCTTCTTGGAAAAATGAAATCTTTTTATTGAATGAAGTCTAATTCATGGAATTTTATGTTAAGTGATATCTCGCTCCAACTACCTTAAACTCTAGTTGCTTTACACCTGTTTACATAATCTTTGTTTGCTACATTTGCTAAATGGATATGCGACGGGCTCTTTGAGAGTGAGCGTGCGAAGATCGACTCTGGGTGAAAAGACCACAAGGCAATGAAATGAATAACCTGAAAATTAAAATGCCTCTTTTTTTTAATCCTTTAAGTGATTTCATTACTGACGCGAGGGAGACCTATCAAGTCACTCGTTCCTGTGCGTTGTAGCACATACCATTAGGTGTTCGTACGACACTCCGCGTGCTGTAGCGTAATATATATTTTCCAGCTCTATCAAGACAATTGCTCTCCGATTACGCATAACTAAAAATTCAGACGGAGCGGAGCGACCAATAAAATAAACAAAATTGAAGTGCTTTGCTCGAATCCAAACAATCTTACATTCAAGTTACATCCTCTATAGCTAAAAGTAGACTTTGTAACACAATCGCATTTATTTTGCGTTTTTGGAAAATGCTAAAAATCACCATCTTTAAAAGTGGGTTATGGAAAGACAAAATACGCGAAAATTTAAAGGCCCGGTTTTATAGCATCTATAATCACCCCTCCTCTTACTTACTTTCGCATTCTGTATTATACCCACTGATTCACAATTCTTCTCTAACTTCACAGTTCGTTCTAACTATTCTTAAATTCCTTCCTCGATTGTGTTTCATACTTCTGCAATTCAACTCGAGAAATGTCGCAGTTTTGGAAAATCATTTGATTTTCTTCATTTTCTTTCCCGATAAGAGTATGTGAAGGTTCGTTTTATGCAAGGTTCTTAGAATGTACTAATACTGTGATCGCTTTGACATATAATCGCTGTAGAGTTGATTGAGTTGACCGCTGTAGAGTTTAGAGAGTAGATCATTATTATTATAGATTTAGAGAGTAGAGTTGATCGCTGTAGGGTTGAGCTGTGATATATGTTTAATCGCTTTAGAGTATGCCATACTCTTAGAGCATACTAACACTCTGATTGCTGTGATAATAATTCTGATACATAACTGTGGTCCCTAATGTCGGCCGGCCTAATGTGATCGGCTAATGCCGACGCCGGGTTTCTCTCCACCCTTCTTCCTTTCCTTAAATAATTCTTCCCTCACCTACCTACTCCCTATTCTCAATGGCGCAAATTTCCTAAGTTGTTGGTAGCTTCCAAAAAATAACAAACCAACCATTTCTCCCACTTCATGGTGTTTAAATATTCAGTACCATCGTAGAAGAGGCGTTTTTCATAGAAATTATTTCTGAGATTTTCAATGCACGCGTATAATTCCATACTCTATGCGACGGAGGCCTAGTTCTTCAATTTTTAAGGGCACTCTTGCGTGCTATCCTAAGGTGTATTGTAGTGGATGAATTCTTTGTGGAACCGAAATTATTTATAGTTATTGGCATCCAATAATTGTATTTCCAGTCCATTTTCATTAATGGAAGCTAACTTCGAATCCGAATTTAGTTTGTTCTGCTAAGAATTTGTACTGATACCGATCATTTATACCAGTTAGATTATTAAGGCCGCAGTCGATATTTTTCTCTAGAACGCATAACTATTTTCCCTTGGCTCTGAAGGAAGATTCGCACACATGATATTGCATTAGGATTTTATAAGTTGATTTAGTGGCCTGTCTACATTAAAACGAATGAGTAACAAATTAATGTGGTTGAAGGGTCAGTTTTGTAAAAAATACGAGCCCCGGTATCTCAGGTGATAGAGCATCAGACTTTTTATCTGAGGGTTCAGGGTTCAAGTCCCTGTAAAGGCGAAATTATTGACGGCTGCATAATAGCTAACCTAAGGCGCCTGCTAACCCTAAGAACGCGCTTTCTTTTCGTGCGCGAAGTTTTTCTTTCACTCAGGGCATGGGAGTTGATTTGTGTGTAGAATGTAAGAGAGGAGCACATAGTCCTAATTTCACTCTTAATAAAGACGCCATAGTTATTATTATTACTACATTTCTAAACCAAAATGGTGCGTAATTCAAGGAAAAGCATGGAAATAAAATCCATGGATGCCATTTAAAACTCCTTAGAATGCCCGTGAGGACTTTGTGATCGGCCGCATGATTCGTCCGTTTGGTGTTTGCGTTCTTTCTATACTTGTTCTGTGGCAGATTTATTATTTAGCTGTTATTAAATTTCAATTGAAAATGATTTTTCTTGAATTTACTCTCTCGTTGATATAGCAAAAATCGGTAAAATTGCCATTTCCTCTATGAAAACATAATTTTAAGTTAGTAGTGTGAGAAAAAACGTAAAGGTTAGGCGTAAAACTAGATTGTGCTAAAATATATTTTAAACCAGGGGAAACGTACAGACGAGCTGACGGAAACTCCTCCTCAGACGCGTCGATTAACAAATAATTCGGAGATAATTTTAAACATAGGCAATTGAGCTACTAAACTAGGCAGGATCATTTGTCGTAGTAATAAAAAATGAAACTAGCATCATGCTGATGAATAATTTTGCAGCTGTACCAGGGGCGTTGCTACAGTTTGATCCACCGGGGTTGGTGTGTCAATTGCCGCCCTACCTTGGGAAATACACATAAAACCCATTAAGTCACAATTTGAAAATTAATTTTTAGGGAAAAGAAGTCTATTTCTTCAATTCACAAATTAAAATAGACTATAAAAAGTGTAATTTTTGGCTTTTTGTGGCAATATCATTAAGGTACATGTATGTATCTACAATGACATCCGTTTCGCATTAATATTTTAAAAAAATCCATATTCGTTATTTATATCCATACTAAATAATACACTGTATTTTTTCTACAGTTTTAATTAGCGATTCGTATTCGTTATTTATATTTAAGTGTAATTTTTAACTTTCGGAATAGTCGTTAGTTTTGCTCTTTTTACGATTTAAAAGTGTTTAAAAATAGTTTCAATGACAAAAATGCTGCACGGGGCGGACCATCTCTTCCGCCCCACCCCCTCGTAAGTTGTACAAATGCAGACATTTAGGCGAGGTGTTGACTGACGTGATATCCAAAGTCAATGTATTTCTTTCTCATCACTATTAGTCGCCCAAATCACGTGGATGATGATCATAAAAATATTAATAAAATCGCTTCCAATTAGTATTTTTGATTAGTAAAATCACCTTGAATAAATCAGTGGTGATCCTTCTTCAACCTTCATGATAGAAGTTTCCGCCATCGGAAGCGCATACCACTTTTTATGGCTCGCTTATTATTTTTTACGCACGAGAACTTGTATTGGAAAAGCTTAGCTAATAAAACTTTGTTATGTGTCTCGTTATTTTAATATTTGAAGGAAATTTGTTTGAGTTATAATACAGAAGTATAGCAGGCCGTCGAATTTTCAATGCTTAGATACATTTTTGAGCTCATCAATCATGAATATCGCAACCTTTCTCCATCTTATTTTGCCACGTTAACGATACAATTGAATTACATTGTAATTAAGAGAAATATCGACGTATCCTGCATCAATGTGTGGCGGGCGAAAGAGCGCGATCTCATTAGCATTACGATTTCGCATATCATTTTAGAACCGCCGCGCCGCGCCGTCACGTTGGAACAGGGAAACATAAGAAGCGTGAGGTCTTTAGGTCTTTTGGGTTTTTTGGGTCTTAGTGATGAATAATTGGGTCTTATGGGCGTGCCTTAAGGGGACTTAAGGCTGTGGCACCATCAAAGTTAACTTCAAACTTGAGTCGCACAACTAATGACGAAGAACATGGCGTAGGTGTACTAGGTGACACTAGTAACTGAAGAGATTGGAAGCTTTTATCTTTACGTGCGCGACCGCCTCGGAATACCTCGACCGACCGTCATATTATAATTTTATCCACCTGCAGTGCCTGTTCCATTAACATTATAGGATTATGTATTTAATCGTGTGTTGGTTGTCGGTAGGTGACAACATTCGTTCCTTGCGTTTAGGAAAAATTATTTTAATTTTGGTGGAAATCACAGATTTTTTATTTAGGAAGTCATTTTTACGACCACCGTCTGGTTTGGAACCATGTTAATAAATAATAATCTTGGAATGGTTAATAAATGGTTTATTGTCCCATGAATGATTAAGTTACCGTTAATTATGTCCTAGACATTAATATTACCGATTGAAATATATGTGAATTAGTGTGTCTGCATATAGCATATTGCGGTGAACATTCCCATTATTTTAATCACCCCAAGTTTGCAATCGTTGACATCCACAAATGTTGGAATGAAAAATCGCACGGGATTCGCGATTCTGGTCACGCCCCCGTCCGCGATGCCGTGTCGAGAGATCGGTTAGCACACTTTTTAGAGGTGACGCAGGAGATCGTATCGGCGGCGGGTATTAGGTGTATCGGCGCGTGCGCGACGTTGCTCATTTCGACTCTCCGCGGCCCTCCATTATGAAGCCATTATGCTGCCCTGCCCCCCCCGCCCCGCTTCCCGCCCCCATGATTTGAGTCTCCGCCTTTCTGTTTCGCGCCCAGCCGCCTCTCTCGTGCCCGCCGCCGCGTTCCAAGCGCCGCCACGCGAGAAGCCGAGGAGATAGCGAGAGCGCGCCCGGAAACGTATTTGGCGGGGCGGGCGGGGTTGGGAGAAAAACCTTGGAAAGGAGGCCTTGCCGAAGTTTTATATGTCCTTCCTCTTCCCAAACGACTTCGTGAATCTCTTCACGAGCCTTCGGATAAGACGCGCGGATTCCCCAAGGATCTTTTCCGCGAGTTTTTTGTTTTTACCGAGTCCCGTCGACTCGTTCGTCAGCCAATCGCTTCGCAGTTGAATCACACGCCTCGCAGCCGTCGTCGCTCCCCGAGCGCTCCGAAACTTCCCCGAGTGGGAGCGACGCACTGCGCATGCGCGGATGCGCCCATTTCAAGCAACAGCAATGCCGGGACACGCGTCTTTCGTATGGGAGCAGCCGCAATGGGGACGTTCGGGCAGGATGGATTTCATTAAATATCAACACGTTAGATGAATGGGGATAGGAGGCTTTCCAAACTTTGATGCGGAGAAAGATGGAGAAAATGAGGTGGGCAGAGAGTTAAACAGGCGAAGCTTTACGTGCGTAAGACAAGGAAATGAAAAGCTTGGAGAATATACAAGGAAGGTGGAAAAATTTGATGGAAAAGTTTTATTCATTTAGACTTTCATGGTTTCTAATTGCTGAGTTTGGGGACACTGGTGCGAGCAGTGGGCGAAATGACTATGTACCCAATTTGACGGTAAATCGCCAAAGAGCCCTAGTTTTTCTCAAAATGATCCAAAAGCAGTCGGAACAGGTTTTGATGCTGAGGATAACATCAGCTTACTGAGGATAATCAATGAAAAATAAACTTTTCAAGTGGCATGAAGAAAATTAAAGAATGGGATGCCGAAAAGCACCAAAATGACTTCTTAATATTCTTATTGTTTAAATATAAAATTTTACATATAGTTTCAATGGGAAAATTGCAAGAGATATGAATTATCTTGGGACAGCAGGAAGAATTTGACAGTCACCATTCACGGTATAAACTGATTATGTTGATGCCGAAGAGGATAGCATAAGGTCGAAGGAGGATTTTAAAACTAATTCGCCATTATTTTATCATTTTAAATGGGAAAAAGTACTTCAATTGTCTAAATTCTTAAGGCGATTTCGTTAATTTTTTAGTATGTTTATCGTTATCCATGCCTCGGTTCTGCTCGTAAATTATGCTATACATGTTTCGAAATTATCAAGCCGTATTAAGCTACTCATCGCGTCATATCAGTATTTATCTGAGAGATTTGACGGCTCTTTTGCTCCATTTCAGGAGTAATGTAGAATAATTCAAAGCAACGTAGCTGCTTACAAATCAAGCTAGTCCGATGATTATTACCAATGCTTGGTCAGGTTAAATGAACTCATCGGTCATAGATATACATCACTCTTAATAGAGGCGTCGCGACTAAAACTTGGGTTTAATAGTGTATACCTCCTGAAAGTGGCTTTGAGTTGTCATTGTATGAAACGGCGGGATGCAGTGCAAAATTACGCCCCGTTTTGAAGAACTTTGGAATTGGATGCCGACAATTAATAGACGTCAGTAATCTTCTTTCGGTAAATCAGAGACAGATTATCGCACTTGGTGAGGTTTCTTCTGAAGAAAATGTGAAAGGTAAAATAATAAATTACCCAGTAAAATAATCAATTATCGCTGAAGAGTGCCGATGACCTGTGAACCAACCAAGCTCTATTGTCCCCCATTCAGTCTTCATTAAATTGAAAACAGCTTCATTTAATGGAGTAGGCATTCCGATTACTTTTTGTATCCACTACTGTGGTGGCTGTGCTTGTAGGAGGAAACTGTAACCCATCGGTGCATCTCGCGGCTCCAATTTTCAGTGAATTACTTATTAAAAATGTTGTTCTCACTCTGACAGTATATATTATTGGTGTTTTTTCGTATAACACAGTCCGCGGTAACAACAAAATCAAGGTTGAGAATCGTTAAGCATTTTCTGGAAAGACGGATTTGTATTCTGCCATTCCGTCCACGAAAATCAACATTTTTTTAAAAACAACATTTTTAGGCAGGTTTCTCAAGACACTCGGGCATTGTAGCGGCTCGCCGATACACGGCGTAGATGTTAGGCATTAAAGTGTATACTCAGCTTTTGACTTGTACGCTGAAGTTCAAGTCCTATAGAAGATGATATTTTAGTGCATCTTCCATTCCTTACTTCAATACTCAAGTTCTCAAGTCCTAGACGCTATTCATTGCAGACTAGCAATCAGCAAGGGTGCATATTCACCTCTATATGTCATTATTACCGATTTAAAGCGTTACAATTGACCATTATCACCATTACATGCTTCACTTATCAAATGATTTTACTAATGCCGTTTGTCACTGTTGAATAATTTCATAATGGTGATGACTACATCTTTTTTACAGGCTTTACTTTCGCGATAGGAAGTGAATTAAACCTTGTCCCATTCATCAACGACCTTTGGATAATATACGAGAAAATGATGATCTTTCTTATGGCTCTGATAAATCTACTGGCGATATCCAAAGTCAGCGTGGAATGGTAAGTGATTGATTTTTATTTTTTCCTCTGCTGAGGAAAAATCCTTTGTGGGCTAAAATACTTGAATACGAGGTATATTATATGGGAGGCACTCGGAGTCTATTTACGAACTTTATTTTCTTAGGATATCTATGCGAAAGACTGACTCGTCATTTTCCGTTGTGAGACTGATTATAGTAGGGGAATTTTTTCATTTGCCTCGAACACTTCCACTTTACTCATTTTTGCACCATGAATTCTTATAGCAATGGTATGTACTTAGCATAGATGCTTATTCGCAATAAGGGGGGCTCATGTTTCGCATGTGGATAAACGAGAAATCAAATGAGTGAAATTGAGAATTATTTAAGATGGGTCCTTTGATTTCGGATAAAAACTTAAGGAAGATGCATTTTATCACTTGAAATTTTTATTAGTTAAAATTCCATTTTCAATTTCCTCTTCTTTAATATCTTATGTACTACTACCTTCTTATTTTCTGTGAACGAAATTCAGTTAGCGAGGTTGACTTTAATATTGTCTTATTTAATACCACTCACGAGTCAGAATATAGTTTATAAAGCACAGACACGGAAATAAAAATGAAAGTTCATTCACAAAAATGTACGACACATTTTGATGGTGAATAAATCTTCGTACTAACCACCAACGAAGACTTTTTGTCCGTCGAAACGTCTTGTAATTTTTTAATTGTCCTATCTTTTTTATTTTCGTGGGTATTTTTCTGTTTTTTTTAAAACTGTATTTTTTCACTAAGAGCTATATTCGCTGAGAGCGTTTTTATCGAAGATACTTATTTGATATTATTTACTCATAAGCCTATCATTTTTATCTATTCTTTCCTCACATTTTCTTTCTTCTCTTCTTTCCATCAGTTGATGAGAACGAGTGAAGCACTCAAATATCTCCGCATCCAAATAATGTTAAGAATGTAGAGCTTCTATAACTTATTTCGTTCAGGTAATATTTTTTCATTTCCTTTAATATCTATATATTTGACCTTTGATTATCTTTTCGGAATATAGTTTAATTGTAATTTTATAGCTATAAAGATTTAGGGTGGTGCTAACTTACGGGGTTCCAAAGTCGTATTTTAGTTAACCAGCAAAATGTAAATGTGGGAGGAGTTATTTATTTGAATGCTCGATATGTGTATACTAAAGAACATTTCTCATATTTTACCTATTATTGAGACCCGAAATTAGAGTTCTTCAGCCCGTGCTCAGACTCTGAGCCTCACGCGACTCTGAGTCGCGTATCTTAGGACTTGTTCGCTCGTCGTAGATCGCCCAAGTGAAGGAAACTTTACATTAGTTTGCGACTCTTGGCAAAAGTATATCTACATCTTCTAACGAAAAGTTCGTAACAAAATATACTCGTATGTATTCCCTCTAAATTATGATAAAAGGGAGTTGCCCCTAAACCCCCTTCCACACTCCTAGATGGCCTTAGGTTTTATGTGAATGGAGGATGGCGCACTTACTGAGAAGCAATTGGAGAAGACATGAGCGAATGATTCAATTCCTCCGGAATCTGTGATTTTCTCTGTAAATGACATCACCAACGTTAATACCCAGTTTGATGCTTTATACAATTAGTCGTGAATAACCGACTGAATTCTTAGTATTGCTTTGAAATTGTTTCATTTGCTTCCGGATGAAAACCATTCCGTAGTTCCTCGTGCTATCTCTTTGGAGTATATCAATGGAATTCACGCTATTAATTGGTATGCAGTCATGCCTGAAACTTTGCCCCCCCCTCCTCGCGGACCCTCATTCTGTTCAGCATCTACTTATCGATTCAACCTATCAATTCCGCATAATGTTTAAAAATTGTTTGGAAAGTTTGCATCGCTTGAAAGGCTCACATACTTTCAGATACAGTTGACATTGACTCCTATAGTACTTACCTGAAGAAAAGGTAAAGTACGAGTGACAAAATTCTTTCCAATGGCGAATGACGTTTCAGGATGCGCGAACAAGGATTTTTGAGTGGGTCTATATATTACCTTACAAGCCATCTCAAATATTTAGGGAGGTGGTCAGACGTTCACTACGTCATATGTTGCCAAAATGCCAACAAATATTAATTTGTAAAGCTGTCATGTGTGATGCAGTTTGTGGAGGTTTCAGAGAGAAAAAACTTGGTTTATGCAGAGTTGCAACAAACTATTCTACCCGCCGGAAATCTAAATGTTCAACTTTTGTGGTAATCCTTATTGTTTGTACTGATCGCAGGAAGATTATATTTTAAAACATATCAATTGCGGAGTGTAATATCTGTATCAAAATTTAATGTTAGCAGAGCGTGGTTTCGATCCACGGACCTCTGGGTTATGGGCCCAGCACGCTTCCACTGCGCCACTCTGCTCATGGGAAAACGGGCTGTATCTTCCCCGCTATGTTTCACAGTCTATTCATTAATTACTCGGGTAGTATTTTCCTTAATGTAAATGGTTCAAAAAATGTCATTTTAACTTGCTACCATTGACAATTTTTGCTCACATTTATGCCATCCCATTTCAGAAAACGATTAACGGAAAATTATCAATTTTCTCCGATTTCAACAATAGCATAATTCCTTGGCAACCTGAGTAATGGCTATGAATGGAAAATTTCGCCCTGGCCTTTTATGGCTTACATTACATAAAATGACCAGTATTAGCACATTTTTGGGAGACTTAATTTGGGGTATTTTTTGCCCCAACCTCTCCATTAGCTCTTAACGGCGTTTACGCAATATCTGCATTTAGCACGTCGCATTGGTTCTTATAATGAAATATAATTTGCTCGTGGGTACATGATACGTATTAAAATAATTCGAATATGGTCTCTATGGTACTGGAGAAAATCTCGCACTAAATTACTTAAGAGAAAATATGCTCGAAGCTTATGGCTTACGCCCATTGTGAAACTGGTATACTTTTTTTAGTTTTACTGTTTTAAGAATAAAAAATTTCAGTAAAATAGATTTTTACTAAGTATCGTTAAGAGGCAAAACGGGCAATTTCCACTTCTTTAAAAAACTAATATGGTAATTGATATATCAGTTTCTCTTCTGTTTGAATAGAACTAGGTACTATGCTATTTTTCACTTTTATCTCTGTCGTTGAGAATGAACGGGCATTTCTGCTAGTATGGAATAAATATCAAACTCTACGTTATTTATTTGTGAAGGAGAACTTTATTTTTTTTCGGAAATGGGAATACATTGTAAAAACCAGGAAAACAGCTGTGAAAAGAGGAGAACTGCTTAAGAATCAACCATATCTTTCTCGGATTATCATTTTGCAATCCCTTTTTAAATGTAATTTTAATTATTTAGATGTGTCCACATGTTGCTTAATATGCTAATAATATTCAACAATAGAAATTCTTGATTTTTATATCAATGTGTCGAAATTAGCGAGAGAAGATAAATATATGGCGTCAATTTCCTATTTGCTCCTCGACTATTTCAGGAATGGGAATCTCCCTAACGTGATGTAATGCTACTTTTTTTCGGGATTCAAAATATGATAACTTTTTATGAAACTGCTATTACCGCTAGTATCGACCGCAGCATACGAATTTAATACTTCGGATACAATTCAGTATACGCACTCTGACATGGTAGCCAAGTGGTTATCGCGCTTGGCTATTGACCAGTTAGTGAAAACCCGCGGATATTGCAGGATATAAATATATCATTCTCTTATCCTGTGTGATTTATAGGAATGCCAAAACTTATTAGGCATGCTAACACGGCGGAGGGAAAAGAACTGTCCCCTTGTTTGAGTGCGGGAGTGTCATATACCTAGTGAAGAGTTCAGAACAATGTTAGCTCTAACCTCTAGCATCCAAATGACCTTCAGATTTGACCTTGAAGAATATGGTCGAAATTTTTGAATATATTTATATTTTTGAGTTTGTTTTGAACTTTTTTCTCTCCTTTGATGTTAAATAAGCCTAAAATTTGGACGAGGACTGATTAAAACTTATGTCAGTGCCTTTGCCGAATGTTAACCTCTTCCCCATTCACCCCCTCCCGTTACTGAGCCAAAAACTAGTGGTAGGAATGATCCAGTTTGAGAAGAGATAACAAAAAACATGAACAATGACAAGAATGGTTGTGATTTTTTAAAAATATAATTTAAAAAAAGCTAAAAAGAAATCTCTCAGTTGGAATTGCGTGATAAATACCTCATAAATTAGAGACGCTGAACGTGGGCGATACCAATATATTACTAATTTTACACAGCATTTTCTAAAAATTTTCACAGTTAAGCATGATATTCATATCTAGCGTACAATATTACCCTCAGGTCGCTCCGATCCAACAATGTAGTCGAAGCGGAGCGCTCCAGGTCCATACCTAAAACAATATAGAAAAACGTGAGTTTCGAACTTACTTTTCGCTTCCTTGTAGTGCATATTTTCAGTGTTTGCTGTGAAATTCCCAAACTGGATTTTGGTTTTATGAAAATAATAGGTACTGACCTACAAAAAATGAGTATTGGAGTATTTATTGACTGTGGGCATTGGGAGATACGATGGACTGAATACAGCTCCAAATGGCGTCGGAGTGACCTTTTGAGGCACCCTGTACTGTATGCCTTTTGTGACCATATCGAATTTAGTCACAAATGGATTCTACATGACACCCTCTTCAAAATGACGTAAAATTTAAATTGGGCAACAATGGGGTTTGCAAAAAATTGGCACTCAATTTCATGATCTTCTCATATATTTTCGTTTTATTTCGAAACCCCTGCACTGCCAATGAACAAACTAACCATGGGTCAAATACGTACAGATGTGTAATTTCGGATGACCTTGACCACCAACTATAGTTTTTAACATGATACCCTGTGAGAAATAGAAGTTATTGCCTGTTACATATGTCCATCACACGGCCAAATTTGCATCCGACCCTGACCTTTGGAGTCCCATAAAATCCAAAAAAAGTTTTTAAAAAAGAAACCTTCTTACACATTTTCATTTGGATACAAGTTGAAGATACTCTGAAATTTTCAGCGAAATCAAAAATGTGTTGTCCCAAGACCAGGACCGCTCTCTAGTGCATTGGCGACGAAATAGAAGAGTGCGACGTCAATAAACATGCTTACCTGCAATGTTTAGATTAAAATTCACAGAGGAGGTTGGATTTATTTTGTTACCATTGTACCTATCGTTCCTGCGGTAAAAATTGAGATTTACGCCAACGTTGAGTGAAATGTCTGAACCGTACTATCTTTCCATCGATAAATTTTCGATCGATTTTTCCGTAATTTTCGAAATCCTATCCGTTAACAAACTTTTTTTATTTTTCATTTCGGATCCAAAAAGTGACCAGTAAATCCACCTCTAAACGCTGCGTATCATGAATAATTGATCATTAATAACATATGAAGTTTTAGGGAACCATTCATGAAAAATGTAATTACCATTTGTTCCTTTGGTAAAGCAGTAATAGCAGATTTTTAACCCGAGAGCGAGCTTTCGCCGACTTTTCCGCCGGCTTCGTCAGGCAACAGTGGATATTTTAATTTGCTGGTCTTATGCATAGCAAAAGCTTTATTTGACGGTTGCAATAATGGAGACCACCAACCATTACCATTTGCATTTTTATATACCTAATCCATGTGTGTATGAATGATCGCGCTTAGGAAAAATAAATATTTCCAGTCTTTTACCGGAAGAACAAATATATATAAAACACTCTGAAAAACATTGATCTAAAGGTGTAATTTCCGTATTTACGCCTGTATCACGAAACCTAATGTAAAACGTGCACTGTAATTTTTCGAAGAAAATCACGGAAAAAATATCCCCACCCATTTTGATTTTATAGGAAACAAGAGAGGTAGGAATAAGGCATGATCGATGTAAGTACAAGGGAGAATAAGTATGTTTCTTTCAGCGGATTATACAGTATATTTTATGCATTATATGTACAGTGTTGTGGTAGGGAGCCAAGTGTCCGACAGAATAGACTGTCATTCACGCATATCCTCGTGTATGATGAGAACCTGATTTTTTGTGCTGATTTTTGAGAAAGTAAATGCGCTTTGTACGCGTAAATACGTATGCAAAAATTTGTGCCTGCTTGTAGTTGGTACCACATCTACATCATATCCGTCCTCTTTCTCCAAAATTAAATCTTATATATCTACTTATTAAGTTTTATAATATAGGATGTGGCTTTGAGAATAAATGTGTAAATACGTTACATTTGACCAATATCCAGCGTTAGCCGATGATGAAAAATGCCGATGGATATTTCGCTGAATACTGATATTAAAAGACTTTTAAAACGACCTAGGTCTTTGAGAGACATGCCAAGGGAACGGAAAAAGGCAACATGATCTGAGTCTTCCCCGGCGAATGCTTAGTATGAAGAGTTTTCGGGTTTCCAGCCGGGTTATTGTGTTGAACTGCATCGATGTTTCGATAACGTAGTCTACTATCGAAAAGTTGGTGCAGTTCAACACCATCAACCGGCTAGATAAAGCTAACATATGCCAGATGAAAGCGCTATCACCTAGGCTGAGCTGAAGCTCGAATTATAGAATTTAGCCTCAAGCTTCTGCGTTTACAGGTGCCTGGAGTGGACATGTTGGAGTGGATTACATACGCAGGTGGATGTGTATAAGAGGGGGTGGGAGGGTCGAACTGGTATGGCTGCTTGAGTTTTGGGGCCGGGAGCGAATTCTTAGACAGTGCTAGAGATTTTTCAGTGAATTCCTGTCCCTGCTAGAGTGTAGAGAACAATCGAGGTTCATCGCTTCGTCAGAAGGGACGTTAAAACTGTGGAGTTAGGAGAAGGGTGATCTCGGAGCGCCGAGAAGAAAAATGTATAACTTGGCCATTTCGGGAAACTATGTATATAGCCAAGTATAGAGAAATTACCTGATCTCACGTTACCCGCGTCAATGCAAGCCGAGGCTTTGTCCTTTCCCGGTGATGGGTCAGGGATAGTTGACCGTTGCCCGCTCTGGTGAGCGGTGGGTACTAAGGCTATATCGCTGAAATAGGTATATGTACATACAAACGTGTTTTAGTATTAGGGGCACATGTATATGCCACAGTGTGGTGAAACGCGCGTCGCGCCAGCGAAATATAGTTTGTGGAAATTAAAAATTTGATTTTTCTCAACATGGATATCCATCATTTCCACGATGTCAGGCCAGATATCATCAGTTTTATTCACAATTAGGCGGACGAACGCAAGAGTTGACGATGCGCTTGGTATCTCGTGTATGGGATTGCTTAGCGATGCTCATATAACTCCATTCAACTCCGAGCTCTATGTGACAAATGCCGACGCCGGGTTTCCCTGCCACACGCCGTTGAGGTTGTTGTAAGGGTATTATGTAGGTGTAGATACCTATAGTGTTGTGAACGTCAGTGATAACTCACTCCCGCAGGCAGGGTATTGTGTAGATAGATGTAGATGAAATATGTACCTACCTTCCTGAAATTAAAAAAATGAGCATCAGGTTGGTGGGTGGTTATTGGGTGGTAGGTGTCTGCAACGTTGTAATGATTTTTGTATGTTAGCATGACTGAGATTCAATAAAGTTTAACTTGTTTCTCTTATTTAGTAGTAATTGTAGTGCTCATCCCATTTAATGTAAATTCGAAGCCGTGTATCTTAAATCTCCTTATACTTAACACTATATTTAGTAAAATTGGTAACACCAGTGTGACAGCGTGTTTGGCAGAAGTTATTGCATGTATTGCCACACACCCTTGAAGGGACTCGCAGGGTACCACGGAGATGTAAACGTAGTGTATTGTTCCTGTTCCTCGAGGGCCGGGTTTGAATCCGGAGATTTTTCCGAGGAATTCCGGTCCCTACGTGGGTGCCACGTGGAGGTCAATTCAAGGGCAATGCTCCGCGCAGGGCTTAAAACCCTTAAAACTGTTCTATCTTGCCTCATTTTATCAGTAAGTATTACGCTAATACGTGCCGCGTTCGACCCTGAACTGGTACGAATGCTAGAAGCACCGTTTGCGGTGTGTGGTAGATGGGGTTAAATAAATCGCATCTCTGCGCGGCAAAAGTTTAAGGAAATATTGGTGTTCATGCAATATGCGACTACGTACATGCACAGAGATTTGAGAGTTATTCAGCCATAGAGCTAGTTAGTACTGGTTATCATACACATCAATGAGAAGCATTTAGTAGTAATTGTCTGCACAACCTGTCGAGAAAGCAAATGCTAATGGAAGTCCTAATGGAAATCAACGAACAATTCCTTATGGAAGGTGTAATGGTCTCCAATCGTCTGTAATTGACGTTTCTAATAACGAAAATAGTTGTCGGTCGCCTCTCCAGAAAATATTACTAAGGGATATTTCGTTTATTCACTATTAATACTTAAAAGGAAAAGCGGGCATTGCTGGTCAGCTAACAACGCCGAATTCGCTACGGCTGAGTGGCCATTCCGAAATGCAAGCGACTGCATACCGGGAGATATCCTCGTTTTTTTAAAAATGGATTCGAGCGCATTTGCGGCGGCTTGCGTGGGATGGGGACGACTGCAATGACGCTGCGGGGAGGATTAAACATGGCATGCGGGAGGGAGGAAGGGGCGCGTTTTAATGGACTCCGCAGGGGAGTGAAGGAGTGTGAGGGAGAGAGAGGGGAGGAGGAGGAGAGGAAGGGATTGGACGGCGGGGAGGGAGGAGGGTTGGTCGGCAGGCGAGGATATTCATTTGCGCTCGGCAGCGATTGCGTCACTCTTTCCTTCCTCAAAAGGCCGTGACTGTGAACGTGCGCATAAAGTAGGCGGTCGGGCATGTTCGCTTGGGTGGGGAGTGGTTGGGGGGGGATGGAGGAGGAGGGTAAAGCGAGGGAGGGTATGAAGTGTTTGCACCACACAGCTCCCTCTCTCTCCCCCTTGCTCCTCTCTTACCCTCATTTCCTTTCATACCCTTCCCACTGTCCCCTCCCCTACCTCCTTCCCTCTCCACTGTCCCTGCTCGATAGCGACGGCGTCCTGTTTCATCCCCTCCCCACCTCTCCGCTGAAGAACCTTTCCCTCTCTCTCGCGAGCGGTAGGGGGAATCTGGGACGACCAATCGGATGGCTCTTTACAAGTGTGTTAGGCTTCGGACCAACCCCTGTTCTTCCGCACTGCTGCGGGGGTTTCCATTGGCGTACCCCGTTATCCATCCGACTCCCTCGCCTTACCAACCGCTTATTCTTGCTGTGAGCTCGCCCTTCTCTCTGTCTTTGCTTCGCTCTCCGTTCTTCGTTTTTCACCCACACTCCTCCTCGAATTAGTTTCCCTTGCTTCCCCTCCCCTATCTCTTCCAATCTCCGTTTAGCATGCCAGCCAGGCTCCCTCCAAACAAGCTCCCTCCCTCCCGCGTGGCTTCGAGGTGCTTTATACATATTTCTTGTTATTTTTTTCGAACACCCCACCCACTTCTATTTCCTATTCCCCTACCCCCAGAAACGCCTATCTCAAAAACTCCCTCTCCCAATGGAGGAAAAAAATATAATAATAACACGTTGAGCGAAGACGGACGCTTCATTTTTCTCCCGAAGCCGACCGACCGATGCGGTCTGCGCTCGTTATATGCACCGCATGCACAGCGTTCGGGGTTTTAACGTCGGAGTTGGGCGCGGGCAGGCTGAATTTTTAATGACGGCTCGGAAGTTATGCTTGCAAGGATATTGATGACGTAGTCTCACGAGGTACGGCCATGGTTTTGCAATAACTTCATTAAACGAGGGTCTGTACGCGGATTTGAACGGCCTTGTGTTCCTGTTACTCTTTCCCAGCTGCTTGAACGACCAGTATTCCGTTTAATTTGCGCACAGAGTTGTCATTGGAGCATTCGTGGATAGGTTTATGAGGTGTCAAGACTAATTTTCAAAGATTGTGGTGTGAAATCTTTGAAATGTTGACTATTGAAGGAAGGCTAACCATAAAGATGCGAGTTTCGACCTTGGCTTCTCTTTGGAAAACGGCTTTGGTCTCCTTCTTCCGAAAGTTCGTTACCAGGCAAACATGAGACGACTGCGGCTAATGTCGGTTTGTTTTTGTGTGATTCCCGCGTATTCTCGATTGTGAATCTATCTGCTTTGTATCTGGTTGGTGTAGCCAGGTTATTAATGAGCCGGCATGGCAACCTGAATGTCATAGGATCAAAAACCGCCTTGGGCATGGTTCTCGTTACAATATTTATGTCTTAGGGTTTGACGCTAGCATTAGATGCTCCTAAAACCAAAGTCTACTATTCATGTTGTCTGTATCGACTTAGGGAAGTAATCCTTATTGAATTTTCCTATCGATCTGCGAATGGGAGTGTTCCAGTGCACGTCGCTATGATTCGTGGATCGTCTATTCGCTATCGGCTTAGATTTCTTTCCAAGCGCCGATGGCTGTGGCACTCGCTGGCTTCTATCGCTCTTTCTCTCTCCTCCCACGGCGAGTCAGGTGGAGAGAGAGAGACCTACCGCCAGCGTTGCAGTGGAAAATCCCCAGGCGTCGCTGGGTGGTTGTTAAAAGCCTTCCCCTCCTCCCCCCGCGCCCCCTTTGGCCATTAGTGCCTCGCGTTCCGAGTGGAGGAGGCGGGGTAGGGATGGGGAGCCTTTGAAGCGGTGGAAGGGAAAAAGCAGCAGCATGCTCTGCCATCTCTCCCCCACCCATTCGCTATCTCTCTTCCTTCCTCGGAGTCCCACTTTCATATCGCTTCCCTCCCACCACCTCCTGAACACACGAGACCGACTCTCTCATCAGTCCCAGGCACTCCTCCCCTCCCCACGGGTCTAAACCGCCTCCCCCTTCTCCTCACCCTCCCCCCTGCTCATAAAACTCCTCTTTCCTGCCACTCTTATGCCGTCTATCACGTGCGGGCACAAAGGGAAAGACGACCCCCCTCTGGCAAGCGAGCACAGGAACGCCCACTCATCAGCTCCAAGGCTGGAAGTTAAGGTACGGTTCCCCGGATTGGTCGGCGCTGTTGCGCCTGCGAGCTAAGCCCGCTCGACCAATAGGGAGGGATGGTGGGCGTGGCTAAAGGTTGTGCGACGACGCGATGCCCAGTTCCCTCGATCCCTACATTCTTCCCCCACCCCCCGTCGGGAGAGCCACCTACTACTTGCCTTACTCTCTCTATCTCCCTCGGTTCGGTTGCGAGGCGGAACGTTAGAGGTAAACTGGGTCCTTATTTCTCCTGAGTCGGGAAGAGTTTCGAGCTCCCTGTGGTCCTCCCTGTGGCTCCCTTCTTGGACTGATCTAACCGAAAACCATACTTATTCTCTCAAAAGGGAATCGGTTTTTCGTGAAATCACGAGGAAATATCGAAATAATCGTTCTTCGGGACGAGTTTTTTTCCTAGAGCAGAGCCTAAGTTGATGAGAAAAAGCGGTGATAAGACCCTGATAAGGTCCTTCGCCCCATGACGAGGGATAGGGGGCTGTCATTAGAGGCAATCTATCATATTCCCTTAGTCTGTTGTCGAAATTTACGGCTGTTTTCGGACCCAAAGACCCTCCCAAGTTGCCTTTCTCGTTAAAGGGGCTTGTTCGTTCCAAGTAAATCGCGAACTGAACTCTGCACCGGAGTAATGATCGGCAAAGGAAACTCAGCAATCCGCAGTCGCGTTTGTTTGATAACCAACCGCTGAAAACTGACGTTTCCCAAGTCGTAAATAATCAATATTGTATTTCGACCGGTGTTTTCTTTATTGTTGAACGTCTTCCGAAGCAGTCTACACACCACTTGTGAGGGTGCGGCTCGGATATTCCTTGCACAAGAGGTGAGTAAGTTTACATACTAAAATTTCACCCAATTCAACCATCCTTTTTCGTTTCCTTTAATATAATGTATAAGGGAACGAAAATAGCCTTCCCCGCTTGCGTTGGTGCACAGCGAACGCTGTACGTGTGTGCGTTTGGCTGTGTCCCTTCGGTGGGTGGTAGAGAGGCTTTCCTGCTTGGGCGGATGGAGAGGGGAAAGCAAGGAGGGGGAGGAGGTACTCTCACCCCTCCCTCTCCGCCAGGCTTCCTGCCATGCGAGAGCCTTCCCCTCCCTTCCCACCCTCCCCAAGCGCCTATCTCACCAGCATGGGCTCCCCCCACCACTCCATCTTGCGGGCCACCATCCCCGTCTCGGGCGAGTCCATGTGGACGGTCTCGGTTCTCCGGAGGGGAGTCGGGTATGGCTCGAGCAGCCGTTCATTCATTGCATCCCGTGTTCTCGACGCAGGTGGCTGGGCGGAAATCATTGTGCATGGATTTAGTCGCTTCTTACTTCATCTCCCTTCCGTGGTAATCTTTCGCGCATTATCTTCCGTTCTACGTGGAGGCCCGGCTTCGATCTCAGTTCGAGTGGCCGTCCTGATAAAACCCACCATCGCCTACTTCCACTTGTGTGCGTCTCCCTACGAAATCGACCCGGATAAAGGGGGGAGAGAGACATTCGCCCTACCCCAACGCTTTCTTTTGTTCGCCTCGTCCTCTCGCATTCAGGTCATTCCGTTTCCTTCGGCCGTGACTGCGGTCCGCCTGGCGAATTGAAGGGAAGCTGAAGTTTGTGCCTCGGAATGTCTTATCCGTCCGTGGGGCTCGCTTCATTTGTTCCTGGAGAATGTACGTGTGCTGTGCCGAGAAACCGTTCTTCGGTGGTTGGGACAATTTCTTGCGTCATTCTTTGTCCATTGTCGCGTCGCCTCGGTGCTCCGGGCGCATTCCCCAGCTCTAATCTTCTACGGTGACTTGCCGGAGTAAGCATTGCCTGGGTCATTAGGCCCGAGGGTTTTGCGTGAATGGTCAATGCTTTTCGCCGTGCGGAGGAGGGCTCATTAGCGTCTTTTTCGTGTTCTCAGCCATAATGGTTCTCCCATTGAATGGGACATTACGGTGCTCATTGCTGATCTCCGATGAAGTTGCTAGTTGCAACATTTGAGGTCTTAGTGTCTCAGTTGGAATTGAGTTTGATCCGATGAAGCTGTCATTACGATAATTGCTTCATTGCACTGACGCAGTCATAGGTTATTGCTGTTCGTCTTGCGCGCAAAAGTTGATTCCGTTTCAATAAAGTTTGTAATTCTACGAAGTGAGGTGGCTTGCAGGGTATTTCGTAGATGTAGATGTAGATGAAGGGAATCGAGTTTTTCGTAACTACTGTGCTTATGTTGTTCATAATTTCGTTCCTTTAAAATGTATCGTGATGGGTTTTTGTTTTCATGCATTGATCATTGTTGAGGTCCGAAATATGTGCTTCGATCCTCCCTGCTGTCTCCTACTCTCCTCGAATATTTAAGTCTACCCGGTCAGGCGTCGGCAGAGAAGAAAGCTGAGACAATGCCGGTGTGGTGCCCGATTTTTTAACTCTGGAATGGCGAGTCTACGGTTGCTGATTCTATTTCATCATGGCCACAACCGAGAATCGTTCCATGTACCGTCGACGCGTCCAGTCTTCCCGCTTGGAAAGGGCTTCGATCGCCGCCAGGAACAACTTTCCGTCGGTGGCATTTTTGTCGCTCTGATAGCTTTCTCAGATTTGTGTCTTAGAGAAGCGTTATCATTTTTGTGTACTGTGCAGATTTTGAGTTGAGAGCCTCTTGGTTTCGGAAACAGTCTATCTAGGTGTCTAATAATATATTCGGAAGGTATGCTGACTTTTGTCGGCAGGCTTTTGTCGCTTACAGTGGAGAGAATTTGTCTTGTTGTACAATAACTTACCATTATGACGCATTGTGTATTTGTTAAGCGAGTGTGAAGAAAATTCCTATCTTAAATACGCTCAAAACTTTGGAATTCTTAAGGTTCTGTATCATTATGTCATCGATTCAGTTTTCGCTGTATTTTTTTGTTTTATTGGGTAGAAAGTATGCCCCCCGGTTCTATTATGTTTGCAGACGCAAAATGCTATTACAATCTAACGAAAGGAGTACGTAAACGTTAAAGGTCAATTATGTAGAAGGAACAAGTGTAAGTAGCCTTTACTCGTAGCTGATCCAGACATAGCTCTGTTGAAGTGAGAACTGTTTGCTTAAAAGTGTATGCAAATGATTTGAAAAGTCTCGTACATGAATATTGTTTGAGAACTGACCATCGAGCCAAGTCCGTTATTTTTGCATTCTTGAATGGTATTCGCTTTGACCGGCGTTGGACCGGTCGAGTCGTCTCCCCAGTGCCAGTGAGCTCGGCCACCGGCGCGCCGGCGCGGCGAGAGACCGGCCGGTTGCTGGGAACGTGGACTCCCTCCCTCGAAGGTTTCTTCTTCCGAAGCTTCAGTGTAGTCAGTAATTTTTGCGATACCCGTTAATCCATCGTTATCGGTGTTCATATTATGTGGACTCGTAACAAAAAAGAGGACTATTCGTTGCTTGTTGTCCAGGTGGAACAATTAGAATCAGTTCGGTGTTATTGAAATCGGGTGTGATGAGAAATCATTCTAGCGATCATTACGGTTTGATCAAATCCATTCCCGATCCTCATGCTTTCCACGAGACAAAACTTTTCGTTGTTTTCAGGGGCAGGTCTTAACCATGCCCGCGTCTAACAGCGCCAGAAGCTCGCTTACCATGATTTATTTGTCTTTTGGCCGGGACGTTATCATCTTCACTGCAGCATTTTTATTCATTTAGGGCTTAAGGTATTCATTGCGGGAGTAAATAGTGCACTCAATGATGTGAACACACCTTATTGTGTTTAGTACTTTTCTGCCCGTGTTTACTGTTGTACGGTACGGTTAATAGTTGTAGTTACCACTAACTTTAATAGGTTATAATGTATTGCATGCTGGCGACTACTCACCCCCTACCACACACCCTTGAGGTGGCTTGCAGGGTATTATGTAGATGTACGGTGGTCGATGAATCAGTCGCTCTCCAAGTAAGCGCAATAAAACACCCCAATTAGTTTCGTTTTCGCTTATGCTTGCGGATTTTATTTTTTTTCCCTTCTCGATAGTTTTGGCATTTCATGCATTTTAGCCTTGGATTCCAAGTTTGTAGCACCGAGCTATTTAGGTCCTCCGTGGTGGTTCAATTACAAGAGTGGATTTAGGTCATTGCGTCGACGTTCTTACTTGTTGAATATCCCGATAATTAAGGAATCTACAGTAATTTTGATGTGATGTACTTGATTGATGTACTGGTTCTGTTGACAAAGTTTGGGCTTTGGTTTTTCCCCATGTTGAAATTATTACCGTAACATTCTGAGTGCGGTGGTAATGTGTCCAAGTGAAAAAATGATATCATAAGACTGATGGATGTGGACACGGCATTGGGCGATTCCTTTCTTGTGTTATGCGGGCATAAGCGTGCATTTGGATTTTCATTACCATGCAATTACGCAGGACCGCGAGGCATTAAATGCCCATTTGTATTCCGAATGGGCGTGTGTAGGTTGCTTTTGTATGTTGTCGTGTTGGAGCTCAGGTGCGTGCTCCGGAGCGGTCGTTACGCACGACAGCCAGTCATCGTGGAGTCCTGCGTGCTTGAGGAGTGCATGTAAAAGCTTGCGATTCGGTCGATTTAAGCCCTGTGTGTTCAAGTGGGCCCTGTGAATTATGAGAATTTGAGGAGCATGTTGACTGCCAGGGGTAATGTCTACCTTTTCTATGACTGTGCTTATGTCCAAGTATCATTGCAACGTGTGTTGCGAATCGCCTTAAGTATCTCTGGACTCAATCGATGAAAAGTACGTAAACGTGCGTAGGTATAGGGTCTTCGCAGAGCTCTAGTGATACTAGGTTTCTTTGCTCTCTTTCACCGTTGGCATTATTTTTCCGCCGACGCAGATTTCTCATCGTCTCCTCTACTTATTTTTCTTATTATATAAATATCCCTTTTGTTCACCATACAGGGTACTCGCATTTCATTAGAAACGCCGCTGCTCGGTATAAAAATCAGTAGTAGTGACGCCCTTAAAGCCGGTTGCCTAATTTTCGATCGTGGCTATTTTCCTGGTTCAAATATTTCCTATTCCAGTGAGGAATAACAACAGTGAATGATGCAATTTGAAGGAATTATTTCTTGATTGTGTCATTGTTCTCTGTAGTTGAGGATTGATTGAGCATTCGCGAGTGACTATATGTATTATTATACGACAGTGTGGTCATACGAGAGCATATACCTTTCAGGGTACCTACCAGGTATCTTTTCGAGGAAGCCGCGGAAAGTGCTATTCTTTTGATGTGGTAGAGACAAAATTGAATCCTGTACCCAACGTCTCTATTGTTTTTCCACTAATATAGTGGACAGTACAACTACATCTACGATGTACCGTGCAAGCCACCACTAGGGTGTGTGGCACGGGGTGGTTTCACACCAGGCATGCAGCACTCGTCCTAGAACAAATCAGAACCTCGCACGCTCCCCCTGGCGCTAGGCGCAGGCCAAAAACAGTCAGGAGAACAGCCACTGCAGTTTTATTAAAGTACGAAAATGGTGTTCCACCACGTAACGCCAGATACTGTCGAATTTATTCCATTTAGTGCTTGAAGCTATTTACAGCAATGGAGATTATGGAGGAGTATGACCGTGGAAATAAATTACGTTATTTGTTCGCATGCCATTTTGTTGAAAAATCGTCACCTAGTGTAAAACGGCAGGAGATAATATGTTAGCCTCGAAATTCATTTCTGGGTTTTAGAATGATTTTACCTATCGTAATTGTGCGGTTGTGTGTATATATTGGGCCAGCATTGAGTTAAATTTCGAGGACGCTGTAAGGAAAAGTTCTCCCTAGAAGTCAAAAGTTTTGGAAGAAATTTAGGACATGAAGCCCAGTTTCCACGAATATTTCTGGCAACTTAATCAGCCTAATGGTCTACGATTAAACATATTTTCCATTAATTCACTGAGGTTTTCTTCAGATCAGGAAGGTGAATTAAATTTAGAAACGTGTGTTTAGGGATGAAGAATTGGAAAATGATAATGAAGTCTAGTGAAATTAAGCTGTGATTCTTGGAGTTCTGGAACTTCTGTATTGGGGAACGATTAGGGCTATCGCCCCCTGTCGCTGCGAAATGGATTTAAAATGTGATGATTGGAGAGAACCGTGCCAATTTGAGACTGCCGATTATGAGAGGTTTGGTAGTGTGAAACGTCACGGCTCGGTAATCGTGTCGCCTGAAGAAAGTTGCATTGTCAGGTATGCGTCCAGTAGCCATGGTGTAGATACTTTAGCAATGGACTACCGTCAACGTGATTAGTTATGACCAAGGAGTCTTATAGAGATCTCCAGAGAAGTGCGGGCTAATTGTATATCGCAGGTAGTACACTAATTTAGCTTGGTCTTTGATATTCTCCATTTGTGTTTTTTACATCCGCGGGATTATCTAACGTGCCTTATTGCTTTCTGCGCTCAGTATGCCGTTCGTTATCTGCTCTTTGATCATTTCAAATATAGATGTAGTGAAATATGATTTTAGATATTTTCATACTTTTTCATCTTCGTCTTGTTTTAATGTTAGTAAAAATATTCCTCCAAAGATATTTTATCTTTCACCTACGAGTTCCATGCAGGGAGACCGGAGACACATGGCATCGTGATTACTGAATTTGACCGGCGATTGGTGATGGGGTTTCGTTCGAGGTGGAAGATTACGCATAGCCAACCCACAAGCAATTCGTCTCTGAACCTCATTCCGTATGTTCAATCGTTAGGAATCAAGTTAATCTTGAAAGTAACTGTGTATGGCATACCCGAGCAGGAAAAAGGAATTGCATTTTCGTTAATCCGAAGACTATCTACGCTCTTTGATTTTCTTGAGAGATAGTTTTAAAATTAAGTCTTGAAAGTTTTCGTATTTTCTCCTACGTTTTTGAACATTTTTTTCTCTATAGTAAAGTCACCCTATCACGAAGTGAACGAAATAAGAACGGTTTTCGACCCTCCAATGCATCTTCTCGAATTCTTCCTCGGTCATGGTAAAAGTAGTGTCTCGACCACATTGATAATAGATTTGATTCTCAGAAGGAACTTTGGGAAAATGGTACCAAAAAAAATGAGTGCTTCATTTAGAATCCGCGCGCAATTTTATTTATATGTTTCTCCACCATTGATGATCAGCATAACGCTAGTAGTCGGTAAACCATGTGAAATTAACCTCAACTGTAGAAAGACTTAACTTCGCCTAAAATAAGAGTAAAAAAGAGGGAAATGAAATAAGAATGAGGTAATGTGCTTCTTTTATCTATCGATATTAGCAATTTATCCCTAGTATGGAACACCGAACACGAATTCACGTGGACTCCAATGTCTTAAGGACTTCCTCGCTCTCAGCTTTAGGTAATTTTTACTCCAAACAAATTCCGGTTCAAAATTGTAAATTTTGTTCATACTTCATTGCCTTGTTACTTCATTTTCAATGAATCAGTAATGTGCGTCTTTCGAATTACAATAGTATATATTATATTGCGATTATACCGCAGCCTTTCATGGACACGTATAGTAAACGACGCAAAACTACGTTCGAAAGAGCCTCACTCGCCACAATGGATCAAACATGGGACCTAGGAAGAAAAAAATTAGTTCTTGCTTACCATATTGGTTACTGATTGAAAAATAACTGGTAGATATAACCAAAGGTTTTGGATGGCATGCGTATTCTGATAATTAGTTTTTGGAAATTATTCAAATGTTGTTATTCTAAACAGCACGCCTGGGTTCGTAAAGACCACAGGTGTCGTCGAAGATTGAAGTTTCAGTAAAATCTCTAACTTACGGATAGCAATGGTTCATAAGAATATGCCCTTATGTGAGAAGTGTCCCCAAGTTATAGGATTAACAAGCACAGACCCATTGCATTCTGTCTTATGGATGATATCAAAATCTGAAATGAATTTACCATTACCCCTAGGGTTTTTTCAAAGGGATTATCATAGAAAACAGAGAAACTAAAAATTGACACGAACCATTAATCCTATTGTAAGTTATTACAAATGTTTTAAGATTAGTAGATTCAAATAAATTCACCAAAATATTCCCATTTTGGAGAAAATTATTTCCATAAGGCATCCATGTCCACAATTTGGAGTGTCGGTATGTAGGAGGGTCCTGCCAAGGAAAAGTTTCATGCAACACAGACCGGGATATGAATAATGCCCGGAAGGTTGAAGTGTCCGTATGTCAGAGGTGTTCATTTATAAGAAGTTTTACTGTATTTCTCTGCCACCAATGTAATAGCCATTGCATTCATTTTCTACGGAGATTTGAGCGGCGTCTCTCGTAGACATCCCTTGGGTTAGTAATCTTTGGACGTAAGGGCGTGAAAGAGGATCCGGCACCAACTCGGGTTTACTCGGCGCCGAGTTCTCCTCCTCTTTTGTGTTCTCACTGGCGGCTCCGTCGATCGCCCTCCCCTAGAAGGGGGGACCGGGTCCTCCACTGCGCCGGCGTGCACTTCGGCCGTCGCCGCCGCGCGCCGACCCTTTTCTCCCCCGAATACGACGGCGAGGACCCCGACCCCCTTCCGAATCAATACCACGCGTCCGATCCTCCTCCTCTCTCCCATTTCGCGTCGCCTCTTACCATCCATCCTTCCCTTCTCTCTCTCTCTCTCTCCCCTTACGCGAAATATACGCACACAAACACGGTGAACGAACGCTACGTACCCCGGGAGGAGAGAGACAATGCACATCCATCCACAAGCTGTGGAAGGCCCTTCAGACGGGGCGTGGACTGGCGGATATCCGGCAAGCCGGCCGGCCCCGACGTACGCAGTGCGTTAAGCTGCGAGGGCGAAACATATCCTTCGACCTCTCCTCCGTCCCCTACTAATTTTTTCTTTTGATGGTAGTGTCTTCCCCCCGTGAGGGTCATAGCAGTTTCCCACCTCTGCCTCCCCCCCCCTGGAAATTGATGAATCCTCTCCCGCACTTCCCCCCTCCTCCCAGTGAACTTTCCTCTCCATATATTGAACGAGGAAATTTTTCTTCGGAAATAAATTTTTGAGCACTTCTCCCGATGTCTTGTTATTTTAAGGCCCGAAGGTCTGGTTGGGTTCGGGCTGTGGAAGTTTCTCGACTAAAATTCCTCTCCTTCATACCTTTCTGCTCTCAAGTTCTCCTGATCAGAATTGAATTGAATCTTTATGCCTCTACACGCCCTGTCAGTGTTTTGAATGGTTGTATTGTAGAAGGGTACGCAGTACGAGTTTAAAAAATGCTGGGTAGCAATGTTTTACCTCTGCACGCCTTCATAGCTCTTTGAATGGTCGTCGCATTGTCGAAGTAAAAATGTGGACTCCACCAATTTCAATAAAACTGGATAAAATTTGTGAGTTGAGTAACTTTTCTCATGACATGCCGACTGCTGCAAAACACCGGCCTGGCGGCTGAAGGTCACGGCTTCGAATCTGAGGTAGGACACAGGCTTTGTTTGGTGGTTCACCGTTCTCATAAAGTTAGTGGTTGGTGCTGCTGAAACCCAGCTACTAAGTTTTTCAATCAGATTCCTAGGTATGGTCATGTACGAAAGTGAAGCTAGCCACCTGCATAAAGAAAATGATATATAATGAGATGAAACCTACTGTCTTTAAGAAATGTTTAAGACGATACACTCCAGGTTATTGTTTCAATAATTGAATATTTTCGAAGATGTAACAACTTCTTGAAAAATTTCAAACGATGTTATAACATACTTCGGGCTCTTATCTAGGCGATTCTGGTATGTTAGAGAAATTTTAATGCAATGGTTACCGGTGATGTATGAGCCAAATCGTTGTGCATTTACAGTGTACATTTTTAATTGGTTTTGTCCAACGCCTACTTGCTCCATGTCGTCTTGCGCCTGTTCTAGTAGGGATGGGATTGTGTTCACCGTTACACAGGAAGTTAGTCGGTATTGGAAGTGGGATCGCACACGTTGACTTAATTTGTAATGCCAAATCGTTTTATTCAAGTTTTCGATGATGAACCTCGATTTCCATGAAATAATTCAATAATTTCAGCCTTGACTTTTCGCACCCTAATCATCAGTTCCAGGGTTGAGTTCTTGTAATGTTTTTTATCCAGGTGCTAAGGGGTATACACATACGGCTATACCCCAATTATTCTCGGGAATGATGGTTGCATCTGATAGTTTGAATAATAATAAGCTCGGAGCATACCATCGCATGTTGCTCGCCCTTTTCGGACTTGTCGCGGGTCAAATATTTTTGCAGCTACACAGGGTAGTTGACCCTACTGCGGAGTCGTAAGTGGGCGCAAGGCAATCAGGCGGCGGAACTGTTCGATTTCATGCCTGAAAAAATGCCTTCCGACTTCCGGTCGCGACGAAAAGATAAGTGCTCGGAATTGATCTCCGTTTGAAGCATTTTATTCCTTTTTCCGCTCGTAGCTCCTGAGCCGTACACGAATCTTGATAAATTGCTCTTTGCTGCCGGCATTATTTTACCGTTTGACAAGCTGGCATCATTCTCGTGAAGAAAGTGGAAGGGGTCTTCGGTCACGCACGCCCTAGGTAAAGCCTGCGAATAATTGGATGCTCGAAAGACATGGACATTTCTTTCTTTTTGCTCATCACGATTGGGAGATTTTTGGGCATTGATAAAAAAGGCCGATAGTAGGATCAATTTCCGTTGAAAATTTTGGCGAGTCGGGAGTTAAAAAAAAAAGAAAATAAGGACCTTTAGTCTTTCTTATGCACGTTCGAAGCAAATGAATGGCGATGTGTGTCAATTGTTCTTCATTTTTTTATTGCCCCGTGAAATTTCGGGTTGGATACACCGGGTGGCCATCCATGCGACTCGGACGCTCGTTTTCGGGAATTTGGCGTGATTTTGAAATATCTGCTCGCTAAATTTCTCTTCTCCTGCTCCTCTCGCCCTCCTCCGGCGTGACCGTCTGCTTGCAAATTGGGTTGGCCGAACGGAAATGACATCGGCCCGTTAATTTAACGGCTGTCCACGCCGTAACCACGGGGTGGGTGACATGTCTGCCAGTCGGCTTGAGAGCTAACGGAAATAATGCCTCGCCATCGGCCCCTGATGGCACTCAGGGAGTCAACTATTGAAACGTCGTGATAATTGTCCCATGAGAAAATGACGGATTATCGTACAATTTCGTTGAAGTATCCCATGCTAATCCACAAACTGATATTTTTCATTCAATAAAAAATATATTCGGACAAGATGTGACTACTCAGCAATACCGAATCTACGAAAACATGGGATAACGTTGATATTTTCGTTTACGATAATTTAATCACGGCGTTCGAGAACTGCTATACATCGCTTTCTTGAAATGATTAGCGATGGAAGAAAATTAATTCATGACGGGTGATGAAACTAAGTGGGGTGATGAACAGATCTACCAAATGTATGAGTAAGTCAAAGAACGGTTTCGAGCATCGACTACACTACCGCTGGTACAGCCACTGCCGTTTAAGATATCTTGTAAATATGTGAAATTTATTTTCTGAAGATCTTTTTACGAAATAATTTTTTACTTTTCACACATTTTCCACGGGAGCAGTTCATCTAAGCACTTCCCTTCGGATAAAAAAATTGTCAGCAAAAGTAGACCTGCTGTATATATCCGATGGTAATCTCACATTTGGATGCAGCCTCTTTGATACGTAAATAATTTTATTTCTTTTGCAGCTATATTAAATGTGAATGCTACCTGGACTACATAACTTCTCTAACGACTGTGGTTAACTATAGTTGCTCGGTGTATTATTTCCTGTCATCAATTTAACCAATGAATGACTTCCGAGTTAATCAATTATTTCCACAAATTCACATGAAAGGCGGTGTAGAAACGTGCCCGTTTCTTAATACATCCCATAATGTCCAATTACTTTCCAATATATCGTTTTATGACGGTACTCGTTGTTTGTAGCTTGGTGAAAAATAATTGCCCGATCTCTTCCATCCTAGAAAATGTCGCTGGTCTCTAACCTCTTTCACTTAACCCTCAATTTTGCCGATTCTTACATCTAAGACAAGATTTACTGTTATCGTATTAAATTATTTATTGGTTCATAAATGTTGCTATGGAGCATCAGTGAACTACATCTGATTCAGCCTCTATTTTGTATTTTTTTACGAGTGAGCATCGTCGGTGTGGAAACGGAAATTGTCATTTCTTTTTTTTTACACTAACGCTTTTTGCCATGTGAGGATCGAGAAACATGTCGTTCGGCCTTAAGTACCTTTAAAATTTATCACCGTCAGTTTTTTTTCAGTCAGGAAGTTGCGCTGCGATTTGCTTACCATTGGCTTTCTCAAAACTGTGCGATGCATATGAAAGTTATCAGTCTTATCTTATAATGCATTTACGCAAAGTGAAGCCAGGCCCAGCGATAAATTTGGTCATGATATGGCCGACCATCTACGAGGAACCGCCACGGGCGCCGCGGATGTTCTATTGTCAACGGAAGGTTTTCCAGCTGCATGCGACGTTGTCAATTTAGTTGCGGTGAACCGTTTCTGGCTGAGAGAATAATAACATTTTTTTAGATGGTTTCTGCTCCTAATTGAGGAAATTCACCTGAAAAAAATTGTTTCAGCCGTTATTTTTTTGAGAATGTGCACTCAGATAATTCGTACGTTTAACCTGAAGGACGAACTATAGATGGGTAAAATTTATCATTTAAACTTCACGATACTCCTGAGACCAATTATGTGGGGGAGACTCCGAAGTGCATGAGTGCTACAAAGACGTGTGGACTTACATGTAGCTGCTAGAAAAAAAACTGATCGACGGGTAAATATCCTTAAGCTAGAATCTATTTTATGTGATCATGCATGTGCTTCGACGTAAACTACAGGTAAAAATGAATCACATTTTTGGAAATTCAGATAGGTCATGAGCATTTGGACCGGTGTAAGAACAAACTATTTTTTAAGTAACAAAAATACGCTGTACATATAATACGTACAAATGTACGAGGTTATTTTGTTAGTAGCTTTGTTAAGAAAGGCCTGAGGCATTACTTATCGTGCATTCTTTCCTCGTAGGTGCGTGCTGAGTAATTAAATTTTCACGAAAATGAGGCTAATTAGAATCGTTTCTTGGAACGAGATACACGGCAGTGGTGTGAATGAGGAAGAAAAACGATTTCACAAATAGAGTCTTCATCTAGAGGGAGTTGAAAGACACCCGTTATTCCCAAGAAGGCGGTACTTTGCGCGTCCACGAATGAAGATGCATCCTCCCCACCTTATCTGTGCAATTAACTCTCGCAGTGCAATTTAATTCCACGCACTAGTTGAAAACTTAACTAGGAAGGGCGTAATTGTTACCCGACATGGGTCGTTGAGAATAATGCGTAATTTTCCATGTCTAGTTGGTGACCAGCGATTTCTAACAATGCCAGTGCATGCTGACATGGCGTCACTTCCTGCTATTTACAGCGAAACGTCGACAGTTTTTCCCATTACTTCATGCATTGTTTTCATCTGCAGCCGATTTATGGCTAATTTTATCGATCTGTAATTTTTACCCAGATAAATCAGTCCACAAAAAGAAAGCTTGGTAGATACATTGAAATAATCTGCATACATTTTCAAGTTTTTAAAAATAAGAGTAACCTAGAAATGTATGTACTGAAAAGTACTAACGTTATATTTGTACACAGGTCACTCGGCAACGAACAAATTCTTTCATCATTTCATTTACTCACATCATGAGCAATTGCTACCTAAAGCGTCCGATAAGTTGGAAATCCCACAATGGGCACGAAAAGTGGCCGTGACAAAATATAATTTTTTCAAACAATGACTAATTTTCTAAAATATTTTACGATAGAGAACCAGAATTTTACTTGAAAACATAATCACTTGCAATAAAACACTCTGAGAATGAATGCCTTTACATTTAAAATAATTATGCAATTAAGACATCAATCATTCACAACTCGAATGCCCGTACTAACGATTGATGAAATTGTTTATTAGCCAAAGGCATTCATTCTCACAGTGTTTTATCGCAAGTGATTATGTTTTCAAGTAAAATTCTGGTTCTTTATCGTAAAGTATTTTAGAAAATTAGTCATTGTTTAAAAAATTATATTTTGTCACGGCCACTTTTCGTGCCCATTGTGGGATTTCCAACTAATCAGACGCTTCAGGTAGCAATTGCTCATGATGTGAGTAAATGAAATGATGAAAGAATTTTTTCGTTGTTGAGAAAATATAACGTTAATGCTTTTCAGTACACACATTTCTAGGTACTTTAATTTAAAAAAAACTGAAAATATATGTAGATTATTTCAATGTCTATACCAAGCTTTCTTTTTGTGGACTGATTTATCTGGTTATCTGATTAGGCCCTCCTACTCATTGTATTCATCGCAGTGTGATGTGATCTAATTCGTACATAATGAACGATTAAAAAAACATAAATTCTCGAGAAAATTATTTACAACGCTTCCCTCGGGATATTTCCCATTCGGCTACAGTCCATTGTTTACGCTGAGATATTACGGTGTCTATACATGTTCTCGCATTGAGAAAGCATTCTGTGAGCGATCACTTTTTGCGATGGGACGTATTGTAACCACGGTGTCTGTGCACTTTGCGCAGGTGATGGGCTTATCTTTCTCCTTGTAATAGTTGTTTTATGTACTTTTTATCGAAAGACTAGTGAAAATAAGAAAAATAATGTTTTTGTAAAATTATAGGTCGGGGTTGACTACTTTTGGAAATAGGCCTTATAATGTGGCTCTTGTATGTATAATCGTGTATGTTCATGGTAAGTGAATCAAGCTACTTGGGAAGGTGTTTTCTTCTGGCGTTCTTCAAGGATAGATGAAACATGTCCTTTTGCGACCTAGTTAGTCAGGTTTGTGGCGCGCTTACCGCATGAACCGATGGTCGGTTGTGTGGTAATACCAGTATGGATGTTGTTGCGTGCTGCCATTAAATTCCTTGGGATCTTTTTTAAGCAAGTAGTGACCTCAACTGTCAAGATATATTACGGTACGAATGGTGGTCCTTATTCGGTTTCTATGCCACCATTGGATATCCTCTCGTCGTTGTTATCTGCTAAAATTTCACATTCTTTCGCGTAATTTACAATTATGGTGGAATTCGAGTGAAAAATGTTTTGGGTTCGCTCCTTTCCAGTCTAATTCAACGAGCGCAGCATATTTATGTCTAGGTTTATTTGCGCAGGAATGTTTTCAGATGGAAGTGAATGAAGATGGGAAGTAAAGTGGATCTTCAGCGGAAGCATTATTATCACAAATAATAGTAGTAGTGATGGACCAGGTTTCTAGGTTCTCCAAATTCTAATCCTGTTGCACGATCCAACTGAAGTGGGCAAATCTATCACTCACATAACAGCCATGACCGATGCGGCGTTCGAACCCGCGACCTTTTGGTTGCCTGGCTGGCGTCTTCCCGGACTGGCCAACGCGGCCGTTTGAATGGTCAAGTGAAGAGGATGTGGAGTGAGCTTTTCACAAAAACTCTTCATGAAGCATGGTCTGTTCATCAAGTCTTCTATGCTGTAGGGCATTGAATATTCTGCCTAAACCTTCGATGAACCTTCATGAAATCGTCACGCGTGAATGGCAGAGTGCGTCTATTGCACAGATGTAGTTCTCTGCATTGCGTATGCTTTTCACATTTTACCCTTCGGCGTGGCTTTCTCTTTCTAGAGTTCATCGGGATCAGCGAACTATGCTATGGCCCCTGCCCTCTGCCTACTACGCCTACCGGCACCTGGGACCGTCGTCAGGGCTATCATTTCCCTTGATGGACCTCAATTTTCGACCAGGTGTTCCAGGGTTTGAAAAAGGGTTGCTGCTACTTTTCGTGGGTCGCTCCCCGTGTGCGCTCCCGCGCGTCTTCCCCTGACGTGCCCTGACATTGTCACCCAAGGGCTTCGAGGCAGAAAAGGGTTTTGAAGGAGAGCTAATGCGGATTGCGATCGGCAACGCTTGCCTCACTTTCCTCCCCCTATTGTCCGTTTCAGAAGGCCCTGCCATTGATTCTTTTCTCTGATCCCAGCCGTACTTGGATGCGTGAATTATATGCCTTGGAGCCTATGTTTCCCTAAAAAAAATGCTTCGAAAATTGGGTATTGAAGTCTCGGGGTGTCGAATATCTTTTACTGTCAATCTCATGATTTGGATGGTGAAAGTTGTGGTTATGAGAAAATAGTAAGGTTTTATTTTTAGTGAAAGATGCTGCTATTCTTAGGTATTATTTTATGTGCTAATTTGGTAGCTGACTCTGAAACTAGTTGTTTTTAGAAAAGAAAGCCGGAGCTCTGTTTTTATTCACAAAATCAGTGGAATTTCCAAAATGATGTATGGTTATTAGCGAAATCCATTTTCCTCTGCAACCATTAGTTTAGCTCGTGGAACGAGAATGGAAATACGCAAAATAGGCTTCTTACTAGTTCTAGTAGCAACAAATTCACCATAACGCTTGGCACTGGCGGAATCACCCGTTGGCTCAGGACACGCCCGCTTCCTTTGCACCACCTCTGTCATTGGACTTCGCAATTCGTGGCGTAATTAATAAGCCTCTTTCGACGGTTCAGTCTAGTGCTTTGATTTTTATTGGTCTATAACTGAAATACTTGGCAATGGTTTGAGGATCGGAAAAATGCGTGGGATGGTTTCATAGCATAGGGTTGGCGTAGCAAGGAGACCCTGAGCCGGTGGAAGACCTGAGTGGAACATCTGCATCCATCACGGAAAAAGCTCATTTTTATGTTATGTATTATTAATGTAAATTTTTCTTTTATTGATGCATACCGACAGTGTTGATGTTGATAAAAAAGCATGCAGCGCTTTTTGTAGCTCATTCAGCGCCAACATGGGCGCTGATATCGGTTGATAACGGTCGATTATTTGTATCTTTTCATAACTTCAATTAGCGTGGCGTTTAATGTATAATATTATTTGCCGGCGTTCTATTGTCCCCTCAAGCAATGCATACTTAGTGATTGCTCGCATGACTTGGCGTACGTATGCGATTATTTCTTAGGAAATGGTCAAAATACTGAAATTCAACTTTCTCTAATTTCATTCTATTCTTTAAAAGGCTGCTGGCAAATAGTATTTAGCCGTATTTTTTTTGTTGAAGGGCTTTTTCTTCTGAGTAATCTCCGAGTAAACTGCTAGCATCGCTTGGTATAGCTATATTATCCCGGTATATTTATAGCTTTGGTCGTAAGAATACCTTGGCTCAAATTACTGATGAGAATCCCGATGAGCTGGATGGCAGCGGAAAACTTCAGAAGCAATTATTTTCGTGTAAATTAAGGAGTTCAGACTTTTAGATACCGACTGCTATCGGTGAATGTGGACGAGGAATAAATGGGGGCCGTTACAATTTTCTCAAACTTCTGTTTTTTAAGGGTCCGTCCCTCTTCTTCGTGGCTCCCCCAATACCCCAATATCCTCCCGCGGCCCCCGGCAATGGCGCCCCGCACGATGCCGAGCGACAATTAACATCCCGCTCGATAATTGGGGGACTCGACGCGATTCCGTTAAAGGGGACCTAACAGAAGAGTCTACGGCCTTCTCTCCATATCTCCGGCTTTGTTTAATCAGTTGCAGCTGGCGATTTTTTTATTTCGATCGTCAGCGGTTCTTTGCCGTACGTTTTCCCTCGCCTGCGTAGTAGACCACTGCCCTCCTTTGCATGCCCCCATCGTTTTATGTGCAGAGCTTTCGGAGGGCCCGATTTCCTCAAAGTACCTGCTCTCATGTTCGTAAGAAGTAACTTAACTTCGTGAAACTTTCTGGCGTTCATGATGAACAAATATTTACTGTGTACAATTTTCACATATATTTTATTGATCGAAGAAGGTTTTAACGCAGGAGTGTCTTAAGGTGATGCATCTGAATAATCGAGCGCAGTATGTCTGTAAGTGCTCGATAATACAGATTTCTTATCTTGGTAATGACACTAGTATGTTGAAACCTGGGCTGATCTGTAAAATAGTACACAGTAAATTCTCGTTCATCATGTGCTTTGTGCTCATTTTTATCTCAAATATTTGCTGCCAATTTGGACCGTAAATGGCATAAGTTTCCCTCGGATAGTGGTACTTACTTGGCACCTCTTGGTTGATCGTTCGCCTATGGACGCTCAAGTGTTCAACTCTTCAGTGATACCTCCCTGGAAATATTCTTTTTAGTCCGACACGTGGGCAACGCTTGATGGAAGCACCGGTTCCTGCTCGATCGCCGAAGTTGAGTATCCTTGGTCTCGGCTTGATTTCAGAGGGGCTATCCTCCTATTCTCCCGAGTCTCGTTACCCCTGTCTGCAAGTAACAGACAGAAAGTGCGAATTGACCTTAGAATTTGCTGTACGTTAAACCAAACTCCTACTAAGTCAGACGTGAGATTTTATGCTTTCCAGATCTCATAGAGTGTTAGCAGAGAGAAGTAACTGTCCTGACACTATCCATCGTTTCTACTGGAAGACTTTCAGAATGTTAGGTATTGAGTGATACAGTGATTGTCACATTTTACTCCTCACCGACTTCGGCTCCAGCTGTTGAAAAGTTTTTAAGAGTGATAATGCAGAAACATTAAACGGCAAACCTTTCGATACGTATCGATAGTTGGAATGTGTCGGCTGACACCTCAGATTCACACAAGCACTGACTCGTAATTAATGGATTTATATTTGATCGGCTACGAATTTTGACCCTATGTGAAAAGTCAGTGTTGTCCCCTCGTCCTTGCCACAATTCTCACAATTTTCGAAATCCGCTAGCATCATGGTGATCACCTCTAACCAAAATATATGCCTTAAAGTTGAAAAAGGAGGATTATAGAAAACAGGAGTATAAAGGAAGAGCTCTATGATTCTAATTTTTATAATATATATAGCAATATCATACAATCGTAGGGATAAAAAAGGGAAGTGGAAGGAAGGGGGTAAGTCCCTCCCTCACCCCAAGTTGTAAAATGTATAAAAGCCCGAGACATTTGGAGTTATGTACCCTGATGATGGCATAATGTGCGGAAACCATGGTCAGTGGCAGAGAATAAAAAGTGTGGAAATTGTGCCAGTGTTTATTTCCGAATTATTGAGTAAGAAATTGGCGAAGGCGGGTGATTTTTCACACGTGAACTTCGTTACTGACAGTTATATTTATTTCCCGGTCATAGTCGTGCATATTCCGAGCGTATGAGATATTTTAATTATGAGATATGCTTTAGATATGCGTAATTATTTCATCCCATGTGGTGGTAAGTCCGGAATGGGAACAGAAATCCCCTTGTAGGTTAGTTCATCAGTCTGTTTTCGTGAATATTTCGCTGTGAAATCGTAAAAAACTGCATTGTTTGCTAAAATCAGAATACCTCAGATCCTGCTTAAAACTCGTCCAGTGTTCCCCCTCCATCAGGTTGTTTTGTGTTAAATCCTCTTGCCCGGAGGTCAGGTTTTCCGATAGTCTTAATGCATTCTCTTCGTTGTTAACTATATTTTACGTTTTCGACTGATATCCGGACATTTCCACTGTTGGTTCTGGCTTATTCATAATCCAATATTTGGTCATAGTAATGAGAATATCACTTATTAGCTTTTTATTTGAAAACTACCAAATTATTCGTTTGATGAAACCAAGTTTCCCTGATGCAGCTGCGTTGATATATTGGGCGCTTTTTTCTTATGCTTCCGATATTACTTCCAATTCTTTCACTACAGTGCATTTTATACCGATTATGTTCACTCTCATTCCACGCTTCTTGTAATCCATCATCATATGACAGGATCGTCCAACAGGATCCACCTCACATTCAGCCGTTTGCAGTAGAACATCAGTTCCGAGACCCGAGTGTTGCCACTGAAAATTTCCTCTAGGCTGGAAGTAATGCTAATGTCCCAAAAAAAACTTGGACTGCAATGGTCTAAGTTGGCTATTCTCAAAGTCGACCCTAGTTCCTTTTGACTAGACCTCCCAACTAGTTTTACCGCTGGATCTCTACGACGTTGACCATGGTTCCATTCTTCAGTTGGTTGGATTTTTTAAATGGCCGGTCCCTCGGACATCTTTACCCTTTTTGAAATAATTACCATATGAATTTCCTCAAGGGAATGTCACCGAAGGGCGAGTGAAAATTGTCATTGGATCTTTCATGTCTACCCCATCTGATGGGCAGAAAACCCGCTGTGGTGTAGTCCGTTGGCGTATTTCGTGGGGTATTAAGGTGGTAGGAGCAATTTTTTAGTACGGATTTGCGTGAAACTTTCCATACGTGATCTTATTTGTTATATCTAAAGATAAATGTGAAAAAATTCAATTTTACCGAATAGGTTTTTTGGCAATTACATGCTATTTTAACACGTAGCCTCATGGCCTATGAGATATGTTTCCTAAGAATTCGATTGCATATGGACAGACTTACTTATAAACGCGAAATTATACATTTCATATGATTATAATTGCTACTAACTCATGTCTATGTTTTCTGCTTGAATTGGCGTAATTAGTCCCTCGTAATCACCTTCCATTCTGTCTGCGTTCATGCGCCGGAGACATGGGCAAGTAGGAGAAGATTTTGAATCTTCTCGTGAGACTTAGATCATATTCATTCATTGATGTACCACCAAACAATTGGCAATTTTTTAACAAGGCTTGCCTTGATATAATCCATTGTAGGGATTATCATGTAACTTTGCTGACAAATCTGTCTTTTTATTCTGTCCTTTTGAAGCTCTTCAAGCTTTCTGCCTAACCTTTAATCGTCCCAAATACCTTACCTGTCTCATAAAGGCTGCACTCTTCAATTAACTTTCCGAGAGGAGGAAAAATATAGGAATTTATGATGTATCTATGTTTCTAAAGTACAGATTCAGACGTGATGTGGTGAAACCGTTCCATAGTGACAGAAAGAAAACGCAGTTTTCCACTGATTAAAGGTTTGATTTCGATTAGTTTAAAGTTACTACATCATTTTCTCTTGCAGATGATGTAGTAACTTGAATGGTGACGTAGTAACATTGAAACGAGTCGATATTGTGTCTTTAATTAATTGAAAACTGTGTTTTGTTTCTGTCATTACCTAAGTTTCATTTTAAGATTTCTTCATTTCTTCCATCCCCGTGTAAGTGACCATGAAGGGCTATAGAGGAAGGGCGTCTGCCCTTCATGGTCCTTACGAAGCATACTCCTAACGAAAGGTGCCGAGGGTTCATATTTTGAATCCCCATCCGACGGAAGAAGTATTGAACTTTCAGTGCTATTCACATACCACGCCAGTGGAGATTTTCACTGAAAAATCTCCCCCGCTGCGTAGATTCAAAGCCGGGTCCTCGAGATGGGAAGCCAGTATCACGTAACGCGCCTCTTCTTTGCCGCGCCCGATGTCAGAAGTTCCTCCGTTCGTCAGAGCGAAGAGTGTAGCTTGCATCCCATGGAAAATGGTAATTGGCAGCCGGCGTTATGTGCACTGGATCGCCCCTCCCCTCATTAGGACCCGGGGGTCCCTTCCAGACGGCCGCGATCAATACTCCCTCCGCCACTGTCCCCCTTTCGCACTCGGGGTTGCCGAGCGCCGTAACGGACGGAGTGGGCGCGAAAAATGTATGTGTACATACCTCAGTGCCGGCCCAAGCAATTTTACAAGAATGGGCAAAATTTTATTTGGTCGCCCCTAACAAAGAATGTATTTACCGATTCTGGTTTCTTAAACCGCTCGTTTGTATGAGGGATACTCAGGGATTTCAAATGATCCTCTCATCATTACAGTTTCTTTTCCCTCCATTAACTCAAGTGTTAATCTATATTTTGTGTTCAAATTTCGAGTTTTCCCAGCAAAAGTGTACATAGGGATTATTTGCATTACACCTATTTCTTGAGGGTGGGCGTAATTTCAACCGTAAATTGTAGTGCAATTTCTACCACAGTTCCTTTTAATGGGCTGGCGAAAGGAATGCTAATTAGGAAATCGTTAGTCCATAGGTCCTTAGGTACTTTTTTTGAGGATAGCTATGAGTGTCAGTCACTTTAACGATGCACTGAAGATGGTCATGCATAGAAATAGATTCTTGGAGTTAGCAGCATTCTCCGATTTTCATACTTTTCTTTTCATATGCATTAATAAGTCACCGACAGGCCGCCCCTACGACCCGTGCGGCTTTTGTTCTCGTTGCCCACGCCTTGGGCCTGCGCTGTGTATATACATCGCTGACGGTGGCTTTTTCGCATGAAGGTGGGCTATTGCGAGCCGACTGGTAAAATTGTCCAAAAAAGAGACCTCCGAAAAAGTTCATTGCGGGTTTGGAACACGGTCAAAGGCCGGAGGCATCATTGTTAAAAATGCAACATATATTTTCAGAATCGAATTGAATTTTAGGATATTCGATTCGATTTCGGATCCAGGCAATTTGAATGCCTAAAAGTTCAAAAATTTCAGGTCACAACGATCTGATTTTCGGACCAAGGAACCACGTAATAAAAACAAAATTAGGTTGCGAATCGCGTTTTTTGTCGCAGGACTTCTTACATTCTTACCGTCTATTATATATGGTACCGTAAGACCAAATTGTATATAAGTTAGTATATTTTTATTTCTAATTATTTTTTTATGTGGATCTGATTCTAAATGAGTTCAAAAATATTTCAGAAGTAAGATTTTAATGGGATAAATCACGATTCGCTCTTTTATAATGTTCATGGTCCTTAGTAAAAATGTTTCTTGCGTTCTATTTCATAACTATTCCCCGTGATAGATTAGGCGCACCTATTCAGTATTGAGGTTCGTAAAGCTATGTTGCCTGGCGTTTCCACATCTAGGTTGGTACTATTTTCCCTCGTGTAAATGCAACGACTGGGATCTAACATTCATTCATGAGGCGAAATATTTTCACCATGAATATTTATGCTTTGAGTATACGTTTGATCAAACATAAACATAAAATTATTCCTAAACGCGATGTTTCACAAACAAAAACCCTTTCCTTCCCCAACTTCCCGCGTGTAATTTCACTGACGTAAAACTCATATTGTGGATCGATATCGATTGGAATCTCCTTTCAGCCAAGTATTAAAGGTTCAGGCCTTATACGTTGGTTTTAATTACTGTACTAGTGAGTATTATGTAAGCAGGCCATATTTTACCCGTGTCGTTGCCAGAAATGTGGAGTTATATGGAATTATAGAAGTTTGTGGCACAGAACTCATTGCTCGTAAAAGATTGAAAGATGTCACGGAAGGTAATATAGTTGAAATGGTTTTTTTCTTGGTGATGGTGATCTGAAAAGTAAACAGCATTTTCTTTGGTTGTATCAATAGTTAATAAACTATATTGTCTGGCATTATCTTGGTCATAGTCCTCATGGGGTGAGTCCCGGGATCGAATTGATTACAGGCTTTCATCCATTACTTTTTTGTCCTATCCCTGCTCTTCCAATCCCATTTTCCCAATCTCTTCTTTTCTCTCTCTCTCTCGTCCTTTGTCTACCCCCTTTTCACTCTGGTCCATCTCCCCTCCCAGCATCCTCTCCGTCCTCCCCACTTCGAAGCATCCTCGCTTTGTCGTAATCCTGCGATCGGGTTCAAAGTGCGCCCTAATCGAAAAAGCGGCGCCGTGTCCTCTTTTTTTTCATGTGATCGAGACATGGGGATTAGTTTCGGGATAAAAAAGGAAATTTGATCTTTGACCTCGTGTTAGTTACGTACGGTTGTTCGATATTTGTTCTCTTTTTACCCTCACCTTGTGCTCCAACATTATAGGTACGTCAAACGTTATCTTTGGAGATAAACGGAACGTGACAGGTTGTCAAAAAATACGAATCTGGTGACCGACGAACTTTTCGCAGTTGCTTTTTTTTTACAAATAAATAAGTGTCATTTTGTGCTGTGTGGCCGTACGTTGATAACCGCGAAGGATGTCGTTTCGGTCGTCATCTTTTTATTTTCTTTGGCTTACTTTTGGTGATTCGATTAACTTAAGGTTTGTTAATTATTTATGATGTGGATTAAGAGTGATATTCTCCACGTTTTGTTTATTGCATGATTCTTGTGCTGGGGACCCATATCGAGTTATGCGTTTGCTCAAGTTACCACGTCAGTATTCTTGAAAAAAAAGTAATATTTCTCCCTATCTGAAAGGGAATATCTAAAAGTATGTGACTTACGCTATAGGTATTGCCTTACGACGTGTGACGCAGCTCATGTTCAGCTCTTGACCAAATAATCTTTTCGATATTTATGCCTTTACGTCATACCCTGACAGCCAGTGCTGGATTATATTTTAACTAGTGATCTAATACCTTAATTACACCATTCTACATGCCCATTATGTATTTCTTTCGGTGTTCTGAACTGTGAACTAGGTTTTTCAACTTAGCGGATCTAAAATTCCGGCGAAATGGGTTCTGGTACATATTCTTCCTTTCAAAGAAAATTACGGAGAAACAATTTTCACTTATAAAATATGTTTGCTAAAGCAGTGCAATTACAACTTTCATAATCCAGTGTTTTCGAAGTGAACACATGCAATGTTTGAACTCAGTTGTCATATATCGTCCGAAATAAGAAAAAGAGTATCATGTAAGAGAAGTTTAAGACAATCAGATTCTGAATACGCATCATAATTGGTAATTTTTGACTTTACATTCCATGAATTACGTCACGAAATTATAGTATCATGGTGTTTTATACTCGAATGGCAGGTACTGAACTGCGCCGAAGTTTCCCTAGGTGTCTGATTTTCCCTCTTAAATTTAAGCATTTTACTTAATATAGGTATCTGGTTTTTAAGCTTCGTGTGAAAACAATTATGGCTGACCATTTTTTGCTTGCTTACCAATTTAAAGTTGCAATTAATTAATCAATATGGCTCATTATTGTTCCATAGTCTTATATCTGTACTATATATTCGTATGGAAAATGTATCAATCATTTATTCTAAAAAGAAAAGAAAGTCCTTCATGCCAAATAAAGAAATAGTTGATTATTTTTGTGGCAAAATTGAAATAAGTACCTTGCAATTATCATTAGTTTAACGGTGAATAAAGTTTTTTTATAATTGTGGTAAAACTTGAGGATACTGCTTTATTTTTTTCGGCTCTGTAGGTACTCAATTTTTCCGAATTACAGACAATCCGAATCAGACAAACAAGACCGAGAGAACGAATTAGCATGGAGTAAGGGCGTCAAAACCACTGTTTGAGGGTAAACATTAGCCGAAAAATCGAGCTTATTTATGCTTTGTAGTCCTACCGAGCCCAGGATGAAAAAAACACGAAATCAATTGATTGGACCGCAACCGAAAACCGATATTTTTTATTCTTTTCGGCTCACTAAAGGAAAATTGAAGCCGATGCAGATTGGGAGGAAACCTGCATTGATTGGTGATTACGAGGTTTTGGATAATTCGGGTGACCATTGCAATTAGGGATATCGTGTGTAGGAGCGTGCTTTTGAATGTAGATATTCTTTTTGCACGTCCCATGTCAACATTTAGAGCCGTATAATTATCTCATAATTTTTAATTTTGCGGCATTTATGTAAAAATACAGATTTGGTTATTATTTTACCGCAGAGAAATTTGAGGAAGAGAAAGTTTTCGGTGTATCCGATGTTCGTAGAGTAACATAATCAAATGTACGGCAACCAAAAAGCAATTACGTGTTTAAATGCAATATGTTAAATACAGAATTGCCGTAGGGGTTCAATATGATCTGTGACCGCTTTGCCCATCTCGTAATTGGTAATTTTTTTGATGAGTAAAATATCGAGATTGCAGTAATAAATTTGTTTTAGAGACGTCGAAACTCGGAAGCGGGTAAATATCGATTTGAGCCGATGGCCTGATTTTTCCGGGCGGGAAAAGAGATCTGGCCTCGATAAGCCGTATGATTTTCTCCGCGACTCGTTTTTGTTAATTTTATGAGTCAGCTTGTTTTTTTATTGCTACATCCGGCATGGATAATTGGAGTTTGGTGAGAGCAATGTTTAAAATATTGATACGCTCTTGGGTTGCCATAGAGAAAAAAAAAATTCGGTGAGAACGCTTGGTACGTGAATAATGTGTGATGAATTTGTAGATGCTATCCCTAAAAATTCCTTTATAGGGTTATCACCCTATCGATGATCTAAAAAGAAAGAGGAACCCGCCGTGATTTTGGCACTTTTGAAATGACCGTGAGGTGGCGGTGATTGATGTCTTAAAAGGTACAATTCGTATATTTTAAGGATATATTTTAGGGTCGCTTACTTTTTTGATGCAATTTAGAGATGAGATGGAAATCAGTTGTTCTTGCTACATGAACGTATCGCATGGCGATGAATCAATTGCTGCAGTATGTACTCTTTCAAATGAGTACATAAATTTTATACGTGAACATTTCTCGGGTTTCACACCGGGTAAGATTATTTAAATGGATTAACGTTTCGATGGTTGACTCAACCATCGTCATCAGGATAATGAGTCGAGCGAGGATGCTGGCGATTATTAGCCTCAGATGCCCCATTGTTGTGGGAGCCGTTACGAGTTCTTTGAATTTCGTCAATTACTGGGCCCCAAGTCCTACTTAAGTTGAAGCCGTTGTCTCTATGGATGTTATTTTGTTCCATCTGTATCAATATCGCTTCTTTCGTTATTATTTTCACCGGGAATACCTTAAATCCTTTATGCATAAATTTTGCTCTTATGAAGATTTGATGTTGCTTGACTCCGCAGCGGTTACATATACCAATCCAGGATATCGGCGGCACGCTTTTATTATAATCATAATTGGTCTTGGGCATGACCTATCCGCGGAATGTCTAATTTGAATTATGAATCATCGTTAATATATTGTGAATTATATCAAAGTTAATATTTTGATTGACTCTTGACTGGAATAATTCTGGACGACTGCACTTGTTGGTTTAAAAAAACGGGAAGTAACGTTGAATCTAAATATAATGAGCTTGTGGCCTCTCTGGAGAATACTTTTGCGATTAATCTTGCATTAAGCTCAGGAAGTACCATGAAAAATTTATTATAGAAGAGTAGTTATCTCCTTTTGCGTATGAGGCTGGTGAATAATTGTTGTTTTCCTGAAAAATTTTCTTCAAGTTTTGGAAACTGATGCGTCTTCGAACTTCGAGTGTCAGGGATTCCCCTCACAGCACAAAGGGGATATTTCCGAGCGTTTTTGAAAACGTAAAGGCGTGTGGTAAATAACGGGGGTCTAGAAGCAGTACTTGATACATCTGGCCGAGATTTTTCAGTGGGATTTCTTTCTAATCTATAGGTAACAGAGTGTATAGCACTTCCAAGTTCAGTACAATGATCCTTGTATAGGTTTGTTAAGAGGATCAAACAAGTCATAGGTTATTCGCAGGAGTAGTGAAGATTGATTTGGAGAGTGGCGTGGCACGGTTTGGGAACTTGGTCGTTGCAGAAGTAGGATGTGCGCTGCCTGCATAGTGGAAGAGGAAAGGAATTTAGTGACGGAGATTCTGAGTAGCCAAAAAAGTGAACGGAGGACGTGCTGATGGTATTGTGAAGAATATTATCAAGGAGAGAATGCTCGGTAATCGCGGAAGAGGAAGTAAGACGATTGGTATATTGGATCATATGTGGGTATAGAAATTATAATGAACATAAGAGAGACTTTAGTTATGCGTTGAGACGTTCAAGGTAACCCCGAAAAAGTGAAGTTAAATTAGTTTGAGCGAGATTTTTCCCTAGTCATAATATAAACCATTTTATAATTTTATTTTTAAATTAAAACACTTGTAAGAAGCATGAAGTAAATACTGCAACATTAATGGCGCAAAATATTTGTTTTTAAATACTGAAATTCTCAGTAATTAATTAAGTATTCATCTATAAGGTTTCAACTGGACTCTTCTCTGCCCAAAACGCATTCATAACCGAAGATCTTTTTGCGATTCTGTAAAAAGTATTGCGGTGAGTAGTTAATTTATTTTGAAAAATTGTTGAGAAAGCATAAAAACTACACGCTTAAATTTCTGACGAGATAATGCGTTATAAAATCCTTATTGCTCTGTAGAGTCCCTCTGAAATGCGTATCCGTACTATTTTCCATGGAAAATAAATAGGTATTTTTCGGACAAAATCTCGAAAAGTACAATGGTAAGTGGCTGATATTTTGTTATTATTTAAAAGATGAGATCTCTTTATTTAATGAGGCCAAATTCATCGAGTTTTATGTACCTTAAGTTAGGGATGGTCCAAAAAGCTACAATCATCTGGAAAAATACCTACCCATTGAAGATTATGATTCGTGGTTGGATTGTTAGTTTTCTTTGGTAGACTGACCGATGACGTCATTAAAAGTGCTAATTATACGTGGGTAGGTTGGTTAGGGATGGGTTATTTCGGGATTGGAGGAAGGGTGGAGAGAAAACCGGCGATTGCATTAGGATACTCTTAAGGTGGCTGGAGCAGTAATCGTGGATCATTGAGTGCACATTTTAATAATATTTTAAGTCAGTCGAAAAAATATTCTAAGACCACATTTCATTGAAGTGCTTCTGTTTATACGTTGAAACTCAGCATGGAAGAAGTTGTGGAAATGATACAAGAATTATATTTTAAAATATTTCCTAAATTAAACGTTATGACTATAGTTTTCGGCGTGGTATTCGAAATTTAGACGAAGTTATATTAAAATGTTTTTTTTCGAACATTGGACTCGACTCCTGGGTATTTGAAAGCAACAATTATAATAATAAGAAATTCATTATTTCGCGTTTAGATGAAAATCTGTACACGTAATCGAATACTGCGCAATATATGTCATGTGCCATAAGGCTCTGCGTTAAAATAGCATTAAATAACAAAAAAGCAAATCGGCATGATGTAATGTTTTTCACTCATATCTATAGATAATCACTAATGATAACACGTATGCAAAGTTTCACGTAAATCTGTACATAAACAAAAATCACTCCGACCACCTTAATGAAAGGCTCCTAAGGGACCACGATGTAACATCTCATCCGACGGTTGTGACGCTACTTTTGAAGTGCCCTCCACCAGACAACCAGGTAAGGATTGGGAGGCCATTAATAAACCTCCATCACTGCCGAGATCCGAACCTGGTCCATAGGGATGGGAACCCAGGACCCTAACCACCCTCGTTATAGGATTGGCTAAGGACGGACTGATGATTCGGGGATGGGAAGATAGGCCGGAACTCACTATCATATTGCTTCAAATAAATTCAAATCACGCGAGTTTCATGGTAATACGGAGAGGACCCCACACTTTATCTCTAAAGCTGATAGAAGCGACGAATAATAGGGATACACTGCCGAACCAATAGATAAAATTGCTTCTCGCCACGCTTCGTAAGGGACTACAACGAAAACGGAAAAACTAGACACAAAGGCATACAAATAATTTTTTTGTCCTCTTCCTTTTCCAGTTCATTTTCTCTACATTCTAGAAGGACAATGCTCACAGTTACTATGACTGAAGAAGAATTTGAACAAAAGACGATAAAGCGAGCGCACGCGTTATGGAGAACCGTGATGGCGCCCCTGATTAATTGTATGGGATTCCATTGGGATTTGGGATTACATAATTGCATCCTTATGCCCCCTGCCACACGCCCCTGTTGCACGTAAATGTGTAGATGTAGAAATACTCAAGGATCTACCGATATAAGTAAGAACACAAATGGTGAACTACTGAACAATGGTTTGAATTGGCGGCAAGTCTGAGGTTCGAAACCGTGTTGTGGCAAAAACAGGCGGGAAAAACAGTTCGAATCGAGAGTGAATCGATTATTCGGTTTGGGGAAACTGTGTTGAACGGGGGATGGATGCTGGACACGGATTTCTCCGTGGCTTCCCGTTGAGTGTCCCATCTCTGCCCCCATCTCTCTCCATTCTTGCCCACCACAATCGTGATGGAGAGAGGAAAGGGTTGGGAAAAAACTTTTCTTTTTTGTATTTTTACAAAACACATTTCCGCAGCCTCCCGTTGATTGCGTCGTAAATGGGGTCCTCACGCCTCCGTTCTTTCTTTTTTTTATGCCCCTTCTCGTCCGCGGGATTAACCCAGATACACCCCACGCATTGATTCGTCACACACAGACTCCGTGCGTCGATTTATGCGCGCGACCGTCGGGGTACAGAGGCCGAGGAGGGAGGGACTTTCTCTCTCTCCCTCTCTCTCTCTTTATGTCTCTCTCCCGTCCGATTGTTTGTGAGGTAAACGAGATTGTGGTCGCGGTATTCGAACACTCGCTGACCGTTAATGAATTATTAAAATAAGGCCCTGGGTGAAAAAAGGAAACTTTCGTTATTTTCTATTTTTTCCTCGCCACGACTCGCGATCTGGTTTCCCCCAAAATTGAGGATCGTAAAAAATACTGTTTTTAACATATAATGGGTCCGGTTTCCTTTAGTGCAAAGGATAAGGGAACCAGTTAGAACTTGAAACTTTGCTGTAAGGGATGACGGTTACATTTTTTCAGTTTTTGAGAGTAATTTATTTACGAATCGGAAATTTGTCTCTCGATGACGAATTCAATTTAGTCAATTTTTTTTAGCCATTTCATTTACAAATATATCCTCGAAGTATGCCATTGCATTTAAAAAATATGTATCCTCTAAGTATGCAATCCAAATTCTAAGAATATATACATAAAAGCAACACCTTTCTAGGCTAATGCCTCTCTTCATGGTGTGATTATTAACATTTGTTATTTGTTTAAATTTGTGAGAAATATTCAGAATGAAAAAAATAAAGTTACGTAGATTTTCCTAAAATCTTCTAATGTTTATTGTTTTCGTATTTGAGTGGCATTAAAAATAATAAACCGTGAGTTTAATTCTGGTCGATGACGGCAGAGCCTACCTTGCTCTAAACCAAAATGTTCGTGGAATTTTCAGTCCGAACATTCAAGTTAGAGGGGCAAGTTGCTTTATCTGAGTCAGCTGCGGTTTCCCACGTAGCTCTCGCATCAAAAAAGACTCACCCATGGATTTTGGCCATGGGTGTCAAGGTCTGTCCCCCTCCTAATTTGAACCTAATATTCTCCATTTCATGGCCAAACGCTCTTCTCAATCGGCTAATACTCCGCCTCTATACAATTAAAGATCTTTGTGTAGTATTGAATAGTGTAATCCTCATCCCTGAAGCTGGTGTGATAGTTTCGGGTGGGGCTCAACTCTTGTTAATCCATGAGGTGCGTTAAATTAAGCATTCAGGACGTGGAATGGAAGTTCTTATTCATGCGCCCTCGCCTGTTTCCCAGATGAATTAAATAACAGGAAACTCAAACAGCTGGATCTATTTTGAGATACAGCAAGCTTGAATTGAATCTGGGGCCCTGATGTCAGAAGAGGGGATGAACCTTTTTTTTTTAATACTTACGTTTTTCAGTTATATCGAAGGTTCGTTTCATATCACCTATCCAACACTTTGATTTTGTTTTTAAGTGCCAATTCAAGTTACACTTGTAATAATGAATGGTCTTCGTTAATGGACTCATATTTTGCCATGTTACCTTGGGTAACTGATGCTGATTTTTGGAGTTGTTTTCATCCTCTGCTCTCGTTTGTCGTAACTTTTTAAAATCAAAGAGTACTTCGTATTTGTAAATACCTTTTAGTAAACGCGTCAATTTTCTTGAATTACGGTTGGAATTCTCTTATTCGAACTTATTTGATGTGGATTTAAAATTATCGCAAAAATTGATGGACATTGGTTTATTGTACAGCATTTTACACACGATGTGATTAGATTTTTTCTGGCACAAACTCCCCTCAACTGGTAACACTTTTCAATTCCTTGGGCACATTCACATGTGTTGTGTTCGACGGCTTGTTAATAGAGTTGTGCTTTTAAAACAAATACGACCTTACGTTGCTAACGTATGTATCAGACATCTTGCGTACCGAAGGTGCAAGTTGATAGTTTTACTTGGTGGAATTCCTTCAAGATGAGGCAAAAGAAAACACTGCGATTCCACAAAATATTTTATATTTCGACGACGACCATGGTTTATAATCTTCAGGTGAAGATGTTAGAATCGCAGTGTTTTCTTTTCCCTCATCATCTTGCGTACAATCGTCTGCAGAAGACGCTCTATGAACACGTGTCCTTACTTGCATTTGTAACTTTGATTTCGGCGATTTAATTTAGTGAAATTTCATATCGCTACCAACTTAACATGTGACGGAACTAGAATCGCAGGGGGAAAGCCGTAAAAATGAAGAAGAGGGCTGCATAGCCTGTTGCAAACATCCATCGAGTGATAGTATTAATCTGAGACTATTATTTACGTGGGTTACGATATACGTGTGTACAGTTTAATGGACGAAAATAATTACGCTACTTTGGTCCATTTAATAAAAGTATGCCGGCCGCTTATCACTGGCTTACTTGCCGTGGAAACGTGATAAATTCGAGGAGATGAGACAGACTATATCCAATACTCCCGCAGGCGTCAACCGTGAACATGAAAGTTAGGCCTGGCTGAACGTCGAAGTTGATGGTTGACGTTCACAGTCGGCCTTCTCTCGCGATCATAAATTTCTCCGTTACACCATTACATTGAACTTGCTGTTGAAGAAGGATTTGATGTTTTCCCGGCGAACGACGCTGATGAATTTATCTCGAGTTTCCATCCGAGTCAGAAAGGTGGCCGCTACCAACGTTTCGACGGCTAACTCTGCCATTATCATCAACCCTGATGGCGTTGCGTTTGCGTTAACACCAATCGTAAACCGCCATTTTCACTCTACCTCGGGAACTTGGAAGACTTGTGAAAGCATGTCGATTGTATACGGTTCTCTGCACGATGGTGCTGTGGACTGGGCTTTTCTATTCTGTGGACATTGCGGAAGGTCCTTCTACTCGCCGAGGCTGGTGGTGTCGGAATGTTTTTGCGGGAGATAATGGATGGTTCACCTCGGGGGAGGGAAAGCAGCGAGAGCTCGGAGATTTGGCAACGGCGGCCGGTGCAGTTAGTGGCGTGGGAATAGTGTTCCTTCCCCTCGAAGAATGGGTGAACGGATAGGGAGAGGGTGTAACGGTATAGAGCGCCGACGACGACCGCCGCCTTTGCCAGCGTCACAGTCTAGAACGTTTTTTAGATTATGCCAGCGTGTTCGGCCCTCAGTGTAAATCCTACATACCGTATTCTTACTCGGTCATTCCGTCTGAGGGACCGCGATGCAGTCCCACCCTCCCCGACTTAGGTCGCATTGCATTGTCCTCGCGTCCTGTCTCCTTTGGCGACCTCCACCCACCCGCCCCTGAGTAGAGGAGGCTGTGTTGTCACACGAAACTGCGTGGGACCCAGCTGGAATAGAAGTGGGTTGTGTATGAGAGACCTCCGACGTAGATAACTTTCATTCGTTATAATTACAGTATATGAAGATAGTTGGAAATCATCATCATCATTGTGTATTATACTAGCTGATTGGTAGGTTTTTTAAACAGTCATTCTCCAACTTCCCATTTCTGGGACATCCAAATCTGTCCAAAATCTGTCTTCCGCGCTTGCGAATTTATTATTTCAACCTCTGATTTCGTAACAGGTCCTCACCTCTCCTAACGTCCTCCATTCTCCTTTTCTACCTTCTCCGAATCTCCGCCACCAACTTCCTTTCCTCTCCCACCTTGTCCAAGCCTTCCTCGCTCGCCTTACCTTGCTTCTCAGCTCACACTAACCTTTCTTCTCCATAAAACATCTCAGATGTCTCCACTCTTCGCACATTTATTTTGATACAGTCGTCGAATACCAAAGCATGACGCGCACGTGAAATGCTGACGAACCATGTATTTTTCTACATCAAAACCTTATTCCCATCGAGGAATACCTACACAAAAATGTAAGAAATAAAATTCTTTGGTGATAAATACCCTGTGTCATCACTGTTGCTCTAAGCCAAATTAATATTGCAGAATTCCACCTACTAAGCTATTTTTCTATCTGAAAAATGACTTCAGCAACTTGATTACTGTAAAGCATGCCACATAATGACAATGCCAACTATGTTTAAATCCACAGAGTTTTTTATTGGCAGGTACAAGTAGTTTCAACGCTACGTCGTCATCATCAAGTACGTCAACGCCGCGGCGTTGACGTACTTGCGCGCCGTAGCGTTTAAACTAGTTGTACCAATAAAAAACTCCGTGGATTTAAACATAGTTGGTATTGTAATTGAGGACCAAAGATTCAAAGTAATACAAGTGACAAACATCGTCCAGTGTCACCTGTATCACTTTCCTCCGGTAGGAAATGACGAAAACCAAAGTAGCGTGTTCGGCGGCTAGATTGCAGCACCATACCTTCGAACACTTGTATTCCTTTTCCTGTAACTACCTGACGGTACCCGACGGTACCAACTTAGAACATATGCACTCATATCGTTTTCCGTGCTTATGTCACTTGTATTACTTTGACTCTCAGGCCCTCAATTATTTGAAATGGACGTCCACAAAGTTACGCCTGAAAGGATTGAATTCAGAAAGCATGTCCCTGCTCGAAAATTCTGCACAATATCTTTTTAAAATATTTTTAAATAAGACCTAGGCATTTCTGCTAACTTTCTTCAAAATATTGAGACGTTTACATATTTAACGCTATATAAGTCGCTAATGGGAAGTGGTGTATGCGTGAAAGAGATGTTGCGAAGAATAAACTTTCTCCTTCAAGTGGGGTTTTATTTATTTGGCTTAAACTGAGATGTTGATCAGTGTTCCCCTTGTTTCCATGGCTGCTTAGTTTATTGTAACATTATTAAGCACATTTTTTCACCACTTGACTTCAGGAAATACTATTGTCTCATATTTGTTCTCGGTATTAGTGTTGACTACATATTACGCTTGTATTATGATGTTAGTCTTGGTAAAATTTAGAGCACCCTTCGTTATGGTATATTCGGTTCCTCGAAGCATCGACCTGAGTCGACTATTGCATGGGATGAAGAGACGTTCACAAACAAGAGAAAACTACACGGGAATTCTGTGTAAAGATGTTTATAAAAGATTATTGAGGAACCTGATTCTGGAGCATGGCGCTATTTGGCAGCGAAACCTCGACCTTGCGTAGAGAGGTGGATGAAGCAGGTAATTTAGGGAGATAGTGTGCTGATGACTCTCTTGATAAGCGCAATGCTATGAAAGAGGAAAAGAGATTGGCATTTTGGATGCAATGGAGAGACTTAGGAAGTACGCTGAAATGATGAGGGAAGTCGTGTGTAAGTAGTGCGACAGTGGAAAGTTTATGGACTAATAGCGAAGTACTGTAATCTGTCGGTATAATGCCATATAATGATAAAAATAACCCTTCAACCCATTTTAGTTTACTGCTGGATTATCGAGTGTCGTACTTTTTACTATGTTTTCGCACTTTAAGCTCGGTTTTGATACTTGTAGCTGTGCACAACTCAGTCGTCAGCATCCATCGTCATCATCGAGAGTGCTCAGCTCCAGCATGATGGCCACGTTTCGTAGTTTGCGACGACTCGCATTCGAAACCAGGGGAGCGTACCACAGGGCTCCTATCTAGCGTCCATCGATTTTTCAGACAACTTTTCTCTGCTCTCTTCCGCTTCCCCTCCGCACTCGGTCCCACCCCGCACTCTCCCCGCCTTTGCCGTTTTTATCCCACGCTCCCCTCCCCCACCAGGCCCACCTTCCCGGCGATGTAACCTCGAATAAAAAAGTTGAATTGAAAAATCAAGAGGGGTTTTAGGGAGGAGTGAGGTGGGCGAAGGAGTTAACCCAAAGGACGGTAGGGGGCGTCGGAGAGTTGAAGGGCGAGAGTGGGAGGCGGAGTGGATAGAGTTTAGGGACGTCGAGAGGAAAAAAATAAAAAGTGAGGGAAAAAATAGTAGAACGAGTCATTCTCCAGAGCTTTATCGAGCGCCTTATTCAAAAAAATTCGAAGCGCTGCACACGCGTTGGCTTGGCGTGGATCTCACCATCGGAAATTTTTCCTCCCTCTATCCTTGTATTCTCTTCCGAAGCATCCATCCATTATAAATGTCGCCTCTGATCGATCTGGGCGCATCAGACCGAGGAACATCGCGAGCGAACGGCGTTAGCGCGAGATGTGAATCTTGACGCGTGAAGAATGCTTGATGTTATTATGCAGATATTCTGTGCTTAAGTTTGTACTTTCAGCTAAAATAAACAGTTTCAAAAATGTTTAATATCTTTTATGATGGAACAAAACGTTATGTTTGTATTAAATGGAGTTTCATTAATGACAAAAACATTATCATCCATGAACTGGGTACAAACTTTTATTTTAGACTAGTAAAGATGCATAGTCTCAGTATCTACCCTTGGTAGTGTTGAACATATACCCATATCAAGTATTAATTTTATCACTTCTGATAACGCCTATCACCTCCGCCCGGAATCTGCGTCACATTTAAAGTTTATTAAATGTTTATTTACAAAAATGAAGGCTTGCCGTGTCAATAATTAAATGAGTACCTGGAATCATGTAGAGGAAACTGCTTGTCTCACACCAGAGGAAGGAGGAGGACAAGAAATTGCGTATCTAAGCGTAGTATTGCTATTTGAGAGAGGAATAATGCTTATTACGTGATGCATAATTTTTGAGCGGAAATCTTGGCGGCTAGAGCATGAACATAGAATTTGCCATTCTCCTACTTTCGGCTTCTTTGTTGTGAAATTTTTTTCTAACTTATCGCTTTGAAAGGGTATATCACTCTAGGTTCTACTACATGCACTACCTACAAGCCGATTTAGTTCATAGGATGGCGTGCCCTTCCCCTAGAATCATTATAATATAGTGCTTTCCCAATATTATGATGTTTTCTTTTATTTTAATTGATAGTTTTGTGTAAATTGTTTCAAATCAGCCTGTAATCACGATTTTACCGTAAGAGTTTGGGATCTATTTCCTTCTTTTGGAGTGTTCTTTGGCATTGGCTGCATAAGTTACTCGTCCTCTACTACTCCTGCCGTTTTCCCTATTTACGCGTATTCCACTCGTACCTATTTCGTTCCCGACAATCAGCACTAAAACTTTAGGTGCGCATCTTAAACGACGCTATGTTTCAAACACCGTCCCCACCCTACTGTTTGCCTGGCTACCAGCCATATCTACATACATTCATTTCATTCATTAGAGTAATCTACCGGTAAAAGGTAGGTTTTAATGAAAGTCAGAGAATATATTATATAAAAAGAAGGTTTGTCTGTTTGTCTGCCTGTCTGTCTTTTATACAAATCTACAGTTTTACTCCGATCGTGTTGAAATTTTGCAAAATAATAGATCTAGACAGGAGGAATATTATAGGCTATTTAAAAAGGTCTCAGGGCCCGAAAGCTCCCAAAAAGGGGCCCTTTGGTAGTCTGCGCTACGTATTGGGTTTTGTGCAGTGGTTTCATTTTTTGCTTTTTAAAATTACTTTCGCTCAAGATAGAGACTTGGCATTTTTTTATCAAATGGGTGAAAAAATGATGTTTATAATTTTTTCAATAAATTATCTTTTCCAATTCGTATTTGTCTGAAAATCACGTTTTTAGCTGCAAATATGCTCATTTTTCTCTGAAATCAGCAATAGCATATTTCAAGAGAAACAATTGCACTTTTCCACAAAATGGTTTATTGCGTACAACGCGTTTCGGCTCACAGAGCCATCATCAGGTACAAGACAAGGTCTTGTACCTGATGATGGCTCTGTGAGCCGAAACGCGTTGTACGCAATAAACCATTTTGTGGAAAATGCAATTGTTTCTCTTACATTATGAAGAACTTCCACGATATCTCGCCTGAATCTGTTGAATTTATAGCATATTTCCTTGACAACCAGATTTTGGTCTTCAACGCATACAAAATTCATTTTGCTTAGTTAAGCTGATTAGTAATGCTAAACATTGAGTTTTGTGCAGTAGTTTATTTTTTTGCTTTTTTAAACTACTTTCACTTTTAATTTAGTTAAAGTTAGAGAGTTAAAATTTATTTTATCAGATACCCGAAAGAATAAATTTTCTAATTTTTTCAATCGATTTTCTTTTACGCATTGTATTTGTCTAAAACAGCCCTTTTAGCAAATTATTTAAAGAAATACAATAATTAATAACACTGTAGTCTGTTTTGACAACTACTAAACCCCTCTCCTATCATTTGATGAGTTATGAAGGGAGTGTGATCCCGAGCAACGCCGGGTAATTCAGCTAGTGCTTTATAATGGTCGCTATACAATGTAATGTGCTGAAACAAATAGATGTTCTCTTTCATAGCCAGTGACATCGATGTCTTATTCCTACCATTCCAATACAATCACAGTTCGCGAGGAAATTTTTTTCGCGATTCTCTTCTCAAAGATTACGGTGGGCGTATTGTACGAGGTCGTGTGGTACACGCGTGATTATGGTACATGCAGAGCAACTTCCGACATCGCCATGACCCGACTCGTTTGTCGGAGTGGAATATTTTTTCTCCCCCTCTCCAGTGCGCCGCAACCTTGCTCTCCGCGGTGAAGGTTTGCGGAACTAAAAGAGGTTTCTCTCCCTCTCTTCCCATTTTATTTCTAGCCCCCCCCATTGGCACTGATCTAGGACAACGGCATTTACATTGGTGCCTCCTTCCTTCCTTCCTCGGTATTTTTGAGTCTGTCGTTTCTCCCATTCTCTCTCCATCTCATAGCATTTCGTTCCTTCTCCCTCTCCCCCCCCCCCTAGCTATCATTCCCCTCCAGTTCCGCGTGAGGTGGCCGCCGCCGCCCCTCGACACGGCATCCGCCCCTTTTTCCACATCCAGACTCTCCCGCCCCCGCCCATCCCGACTCGTCCCGCCCCCGCTCGCGCACCGCCGTAACATAAGCCGCCACACCGCGTCCGTGAAAATCAATTCCATTCACGTTGCATTCTTGCGAATTTTCGTCTATCCCTGGGTTCGGCTAACTGCGGCTCGCGGCCACATGCGGCCCTTTTTCTGCATACGTGTGGCTGTGAACTAAACTTCGTTTCATTTGTGGAACATTAGAAAGGGATTTATTTTTAGGAATGGCGATTTTTCCTTTGTTAAATATTCTTACTATTATCTTCTTCTTTCTTTCTTCCTAGGGTTGCGCCTGTTTCCATCAGTACATACTCTGATTACTCCATCTCTATATTGTCCCGATATCTTTTTCCTTGATCTGTCTACACCTACCCTTTCACCTGGAAGACCGTTACTATTACCGCATTAAGTATAACGATCGCTGGCAATCTTAACTATTCTTCCATCGATAAGCCAGGCTAGTAACCTACGGCGTTAAAATACGTTTGCTTAAAGTTCCAGTACTCACTATTATTAACTCGTTAATGTTAATTAATGGAAACAGGACTCCACTGGCCGTAAAAAGCCTTTTATTAATTTTTTTCCCGTTTGAACCACTATGGATTATGTACGTTAATTTCAGCTGTTTCATCCGTTCTTTTTTCCTTTACTCCCTAATCTTTTTCATTCAATGTTTCCCTGTCCTTTCCTCAGTCCACACCGCACCAGTTCTTGGGCTTTTCCTGGAGACCTTTGGATTTTTAGGGTTTATGCAATTCACTCATTGTTAATATCAATTAAAATATTCCTCATTTCCAAATATTCATTTTTGGCTCTCGTATACTTTTTTTATTTCTGTGAGGGAAAGGTTTGGCTCTTCATTTCAAAATTTGGCCGAACCCTGGTCGATCCCCAAGACTGTGTCGATGGGATATACAGCGTATTTTAAGTTGGATCGCAAGAGCACGGTATTTCGCGACCCGCGTTTCAACAATTTTTATCGCCTTCTTATTTGTTGAAAACCGAGTCATGCGGTAAAGATGTTTTGGTGGAATTCATGTTCTGACAAAAATTTTTATTTATTTCCCCGATTAATGGATAAAGTCCTCAAACTTAATAAATCATGAAGGAGTTCATGTTTTCCCGACGAATGGTAATAGTAAATTCGTTCCGGGCTTTCAACTGGGCTTGATTCTTCCATTGAACGTCGTGGTAAACCCCTTTGCTTTACTTTTATCGTGATTAGCCGCTAGAGACTAAAAGAAAATACGCTAGGCTTAAATTACTTGGAAAAATTAGGTCAAACGAGTTTCAGTTTGACACGGAGAATGTTATTTTGACCCCTCGCATTATCTCTAGAGCTGATTGAAGCGATAAATAAGAGAAGTACACTGCCTAACTAATGGGTACAAAAAGCTTTTTCCCCGCCCCATTAGTGATAAGACTAACCAACCAGCGAAATAATACCGTGATGCTAACATTAGACACCCCGTTAAAGAGTTTTTCTCTGAATTCTTCTCCCCCTTCCTTTTCCTTATTCCCTCCCCTTCGTGGCTGGTGTCCTGACTCCTCCTACCACACGACCAAGGTCCCTATGAATAGGGACCTTGCACGCGACCTTGCGACGGCCCTGAATGTACATAGATGCGTCTCGCAAGGGGGTAAATTTGAATTGATCATTGAAAGAAAAGAGAACCGCCAAAAGAGGTTAACTTGTCTGAGATCCCGTCTTGTTGAGGTTCAAGTTCTCAATGGAAGACTCCCCTGTATGAGTTCTCGTGCCCCACGCGGAACGCCATATTGCTCACCCCGCTGAAGCCATCAAACAACGTCCCCGGTTTGATACCATCTTCTTTTGTCTTACTCAATCCGTCTCACGTAATGTGAATTCATTACTTTGTTGCAACACGTTTCCGGCAATCTGCGAGCCGACAGAAGATAGTCCGAGGTGATGTGAATGCTAAAAACAGTTACTGCTTCTGGGGCCAACCACTCGCCGCCTGCCTCGCGGTGCCTTCGTCACGACCGTGGTGCTCGCAGTGAATAATTTTTAACCCTTCGTGGGATCCTGGTATGGGGGATGCTGGAACTGGTGTGAGTTCCTCACGCATCTTACTTTGACCGGTGGGAATTCTGCCTCGATTTCTTATGCCTTATTCAAAGAGATATGCGCTGGCCTCACTACGAGGGGGCATATTTCATCATCAAAATTTCATTGTTTCACGGCGACGGTGTTTTTGTTTTGTGACGTCACGAAGTAACTCCGCGTCCGCTCGATGTTTGGAATATTGATTTCTTATCCTCAAGAAATCGATATTCTTGATCCGTATTTGGGAAAATTCTGCGCTTTCATTGGAATAGAAATTTTCGGGGTTATTCCGGTCGTCTGTCCGAGATATTAAATTATGTATTGCCCCTCGTATGGGGACCCCTGTAATACAATGGAGATACCTCTTAGAAGTCCACCCTCGATGTTGCTGATTACGTGTGGCTATCTGAGTGTATTAGCTAGGTACGTAGGTATAATATTTTAAGATACCTACCGGACGTTGGGTACTTGATAGAATGTAAAGTTGGTTTCTGAATGCAAATTTTTACCCATGCTTCAATGTTTTTGGATCCGAAAGTGATGCCATTGACTAACAATAGCATGTAATATTACCTGGTATCGATTATGCTATTTTGGTGAATGGTATTGTGTAGTTCTTATTTTGTTCACCACAAAATAAATCGTTCTCATACAATATTGCTTTACCAGGAGCTTCTTTTCAGATTTGCGTTGGGAGGTGTTTTTTCCTTTTGAGATGTACATAATGTTGCACGTATATCCAAATTTCCTATATTCAAGACCTTTTCCTTTTCTAGCGCCTTCAAGTGTAGAATAATTGAAATTAAAAAATATATTGTTGTGGTATTTTTTGTTTTGGACATACTACTCAACTTCTGTTTTTAAGCAACCGTCTAAACAAAGTGGAGCGGTAGGGAATTTGATCTACCTTTAGCTTCCTAAATTAATACTCTGATATCCACGATGTTTTACTTTAGTCAGTGACTTGAGAACATCCCTCGGCTATTAACGGTTGGATTCCGCGAGTGAAAAGAGAAGAATAGTTAGATGTGTTTGTGACGTTTTTGGTTCTCAATATTTGTCTCCATGATGGATTGTACGGAGGACTTAGTTGATTGACATGAGGCAAATCTTTATCTTATCTGTCATAGTTTTGTATGAATCGAGAAAACAACAGAAATCGCGTGGACTGGTTTATTTACTGGACAGGAATAATATTTCACTACTGCAATGTTGTCGGTTCGACGCCTCTGTTACTTTAATCGCACGCTAAGGAACGCAATAGTGCAACTTGGCAACAGCGATGCTTTTCTCATGGCTAGTCTTTTCATGTGGATTGCACATTGTCCCTAGTCCACTCTTGTCTTTATCTTCTCTCCGATTTACTTAAAGACGAGACGGGCACGAAATACTCCCATTACGGAATAATGACTTTCCTTATCGCGAGCTTCGCGTGCGTTCCTCTGCGCGTCACTGTAATTTGCGTACTCCATAACAACCCGAGTTTTCTTCCCGGATTCCTGTGTTTGGGAAATGGCAGAGAGATAGTGCATGTTACAATAGTAGGCACAGTGGTAAAAAGCTTTTTTCGCTTGCTACGAACGAGTCATAATTTTGAGTTCCGTTTCTCCATTATGTAAACGAACGGAGGATATTTGTTCACTTCTCGGTATTCTTTTTCGGGTGTCGGTGGCTCTATCAAAGAGCTCATTTATTTTACATGACTAGATCTGTTCTTGACGAGTACTTCTATGCGCCGATGATGCTGTGTTACTGACTGAGAGCCCTTATGAATCATAGAGGCTCCAGAATAATATTTATGAAGCGACGAAGATGATGGAAATTGCGTCTAAGTCCGAATTAGTGGGGAAATAATTGAGGAAGTGGATGAGTTTGTGTACCTTGCCTTGGCCGAATGTTTATGAAAGATGGGAGGATAGATGTCGAGGTTAAAAGGCGTGAGGATACTGGAAGAAAGTCGCAGGTAGTACTTACATGGAGTCAAGGAATGAATGTTTGTCTGAGGTAGCAAAAATTGCACTGCACCAAAGTGTACTCCTCATAGTGAAAGTGAAATAGTAAAATGGGAGTTTTTTATTCCTCGAAAATTATCCCTTTGAATTGCTCCCCCTCTCGTGGCATATCTGATGCCCTTTTTGTTTCAGAGCTCTCTTGCACACTTGTCTTCTTGCGGCTATGCGATAGTTTCATTACAATAATGACGTTGTATTCGTGATTTCAACTTCAAGCCAGAAGCCTCGGAGGTTGTCTGCTTGGAAGAAGTTCTTTCCAGCCTCTCTCTTCGTATGCGCGGGTCGTGTCGCGACGACTGCGGCGCCAGAGTGCTCTTAGCATTGCTATCAGAGGTTCGAATAAACTTTGGACCCATTCCTTCTCTCCCGGCTGAGTTATCCCAGCCTCTATTGTGCCGTTGTCCACATCTTCGAGCAGATTCAAGGTCATTGTCGCCCTCTCCCCTCCCCCTTTCCCGCTCTTCACAACTCCTCTTTTTATTCCTCCCCACTCCAATTCTCACCGCCCACCCCTCTCCGTAATGGACTCTTCCCCTTGGCCTCTATCAGCTGGCTCTCGGACGTAGCAGGACAGCAGCCCCACGTCCCAACCCCCTCCTCTACACCCGCTTCTAATCTCGGCCCCTCCTCTTCGAATAACCTCCCCGTTTATGCATGCGTACTGCCATTATCGATTGGCATTCCCTCTTCCCTCCTTCTCTCCCCCCTCCACCCGCCCCCAGGCTGCCATTCATGATTCCATCGTTAAAGCTCCCCCATCTCTGTCTCTCTCTCTCTGAGAGATTACTCGGAAATTTTTGATGAGAATAATGGATTTTGGACGGTCAAGTGGAATTTTGTGTGAGATCCGTAGAAAGAAAGATTCTGTCGATACCTTCGCCCGTTGGTCACGTATGAGCGTTTTCATGTATTGATCGCCGGGGTCTGTACCCGGCAAGATCGCGACCCTTGTCGTTCGAAGGACACGTCCTACGAAAGGCTGGGGTACCCTAAAGCGGAATACGTGCTCTAGCGTAGTTAGCTATCACAGTTGACGCCATGTTCTCCATGTGGATTTATATTTGGGTGGCGTGTCGTGCTCTCATATTCCCCAAGGATTGTCATATATTAACGAATGCATTAGCATGTATCGTTTTGACGCTCTTTTATCACCTTGTGAACCATAATAGAGATTTATAGGATTGTCGTTGGATATATTTTCTCATTTTATGCCTCCATTACTGACTCAAAATAGCCCGATATCAGCTATATCGCCAAGCAATCAGAGCTTGGCGTTTTCTTGACTCTTGACTCTTGGCCTTTTCTTATCTCCCGCTTGAGCAAAGATCATGTTGGAAAAAAAACTTATGCATCGACATCTACATAGTACCCTTCAAGCCACTACTATGATATTTGGTGGAGGATGATACAACACAAAGTTTGCATTTTAATTGTTATAAACTATTGTATTGGTATCGTTTTACTTCCATCACCTTTTGATTATGGTTCTCCCATCATAATATGATTGCATTGAGTACTTGGTTGAAAAGCACCTTATTACTTTGGGATGTGTTATTTCTTATTAGTTGTAACTACCTGGCAAAAGTATAAAGTATGAGTTTTCTGAACTTGCTAGAATATATGTTAGAGTTGCAGAAAAACGTGCCTCCGGGAAAAATTTATTTCGTGCTTTATCAGCATTCTTCAGACCTAATGTATTTAGCAGTGCCTATCCATGTACTTTTCGTTGTTATCGCAAATTTTTCACCATACATCTAATTCATTTCAAACTCAAACAATCCCCACCACTCGCCACCTCTCACAAACACCACCCACCACTCTCAAGAGCTTTTAAGTTAACCTAGAGGGCTTCGTGACTGGAAATTGTGGTTTCAAAATCGCGCATCTCGTTGTTTAATCGTGCTCGTGATTATTTTTAAGTCTCGGGGTATCGTATTAACGTCCTTTTTAAACGGATATCAGGTAACGGTTATCGCCAGGATTAGTTCCATTAAATGTAAACGAAGGCGTATTAACGAGATTAGAGTTAGCATAGACTCACGTTGATGAGGCTTTCGAGTTATGTTTCGGTAGCGCATACCGCAGCATAATTCGTAAGCCTTGTCCGCATCTGTCAATAGCTACGAAAGCTTGCACTCTAGATTAACATAGGGTCACCTAAAAAAAGCTTTCATTTCCTACTATCATATATTTTAAACAGCTTTTCAATCAGTATCGGGGTCAAACACGATCTCTAGGTCTCTGGGGATGTATATAATCTTGAATATAGTATTTACACCATCATTTAAGATAATAGTAATAGAAAGAAAAGAAAAACGATTAGCCGGCAGTTGCAGGAAGGCTGGTTACCTGCCTTCTATGCAAGGACTTGTGTCAACCGTCTTAAGCTTAAATGTTGTGTTTGTGATAGAGTTTAGTTCTGACGCTGTGAAAGAACCTGAACAGTCAGTACCTGCTCGCAAAAAATAAGTTATGCGCCTACGAGGAACATAATAAAACATAGTAAGAGCTTCTCATACTATTAGTATTTATCTAAACTGATTCTGTCAATGGCATTCCCAAGATCTTCGATTATTTATTACTCCACCCAAGTCGCAAAGTTACATCAAGTGTCATGAGAATGCCATGTAATGTCATGAGTTGGTGTGGTGGCTACATATCTCCAGGGCCCCAGGTTTGAAGTCTAGCTGTGGCGGAAAATTATCAGCGGAAACCGTATCCCTTCTCTTTGTAGAGCCCTTACAGCCCAATACTCCGTCCGTGGAATGGAAAGTTGAATAAAAATAGGTGGTCCATCGTTACGAGTAGGGCTAATGCCCTTGCTGGGTTTCCCAGCCCATTCCCAAAACTTTAAAGTATTATTGTAGTCCTTCCATTGCCTCCTGACCCACACATCCTTATAGGAGCCAATGATCTCAGCCGTCGGTCACCTCCCTCAATAACCGAGCAAGTTCAATGAATCTGGGAGTCCTTACTCGTGAGGGGTTGCGCTTGAACTGTTCGAGATGATTCCGATCATGTAACTAAGGAGTCATGTGGTGCCATCACGAGCGGTTCTAGATTTTGGTGAGTATGAAGTGTTTTTTTCTCTCGTAAAAATGTCGCGCGTGACTTCCCGATCGAGTTTTTCCCACCGAGATATTAGTGATCGAATTGAAAATCACGATTAGAGACTCAATTAGCAGCATGGCGGGCGCTGAATTTAGTGAATAAAACGCACCAAAATCTCGTATCTTTCGTAGTTGCACCAAGTGACTCCTTATTTAAATCTCGATCGGTTCAAAGTTACCTAACCTCCGAAAATACTTTCCGGTCTTCTTCAACTACAGGGAAATATCCATAAAAGAAAAAATTACAGAAAAAATGGGGATATCATAGAAAGTGCCAATGGCGGAGGTTCTTCTGCCCTCTCCATTCCATTTTCTCCGTCAATCGAATGGCTCGCAGGACACGCGAAAGGTTTCGGGGGAAAGTGACGCAGTCGCTTCGAGGCAATCTCTCTTTCTCTTGTCGGGGAGCAGTTTTGCTCGCCGCCGTAGGTGAGGAGGCGATTCAAACGCGTGGGGCAGTAGCCCGGCGCGCCGGGCGGCTGAGGCACCATCGGGAGCTTCAGATATCTACCCCTTTCTCCTGGGCGCCTTATCCCCCTTGGCATTCCTCCTCCCCCGCTTCCACACGTACCTGCCACCGTTATTCTTTGAATTTCATCCACCCCCCTCCGGCTGCCTGCATTGAACTACCTAAATACTTCGCATTCGCCGAATGTTGACATTGCCCGGCGTCCTGACTATTCTTGGTGTCTCAAATCGACTGTTCATATCTCCCATTACAAGTGACGGCGGGAAAGTGACTACATTGTAGTCACTTTCCCGCCGGCCGAACTTCTTACGAATGTAGTTTGGCTATCCCATCTGAGCAGATTTACATAAGAGGAGGTCAGTGTCATAGGGGCGATATTGAAGGAGATATTTCCCTGGGGAGAGTGGTTCGAACATGTTGGGAAATCGTATTTAAAGGTATGCTGTCATTTATGTTCCTTCTTGGTGAACATTGGCATGTGGGAACCGGAAAGTCTGCGTTTAGTGGATGACACTCCTTAAGACCTGTTTACACGATGCATTTGATTGTGCGACTGGATATGTGAGCGAATGTTCCATCAAAATAGCATTGTGTAAACATGTGTTTACAGGATTTTATTTCCAGATTTCCAATATTCAATGTGACTTTAAGGTTGTCGTAATTCTGAGCTTGTTTTCTCGCAAGTGTTCACACGTCTAGTCGCGCGGGTATATGCATGGTGCATATACCCATATACATGGTGTAAACAGGCCTTACAAGCTTTCATTTAGCTGATTGAATGGTTTTGGCCATATTGGAATCCACGTTGTAGTACAAGGCCCGCTTATGTTCCTTAAATATAGCAAGTGGTGTCACTAGCGTTCTTCTTCGTTCTATTTTATATTTCCGTCACAATATTTTATATTTCTGTCTCACTTTTTTATATTTCCGTCGCCCTATAGCGTTTTTGCTGGAACATCAGCCACTATAATACGCTTTTTAGACCATATCTGCGCACCATCGCTAGTTCTCTTTTCGAATTTGGAAATAATAGGCCGAGCATAAACTAATATTAGTATACTATGTTTTTTTGGTAAACATTTGAGTTAGATGGCGTGGTATTTGTCTAGCCTGAGCGCCAAATTGCTTTACCTCTAGAGTCTTTTTGACAAATTATAGAGGATACGTATGGTACACTGGATAATTAAGTTCGATCAATTACAAACACGTTCCATTTCTCTGCCATAATTTCCAGGCCTTTATAGACATAGCATTATCTTTATAATTTGATGATAATGAAATAAGTAACGCAATGCAGCCGTATTTGAAATTGACACCTCATGATGTCTGATTTCTTTTGTTTGTTAAACTTTAGCTTAAAATAAAATTCCATGTCTAAAAATCACGGGAAATGATGTTATCCAAAAGCAATAACTATTGACGGAAAACGTATCCTCCTCATATTAATATTAAATTTACTTTGCTTTAATTACAAGGGCTATGAATTTTATTTCAAGTTTTCCATCTCGTAAGTCATTAGAATATGCATCATGCTACCAGCATCCTTCAGTGCAGCAGATCAGTTTGATTAAAATTGTTTCTTTTAGAACAATATGTATTTACCAGGGTTAACTTTATTTATTCTTTCTGTTGTTGGTAATATTTGATGCAGATAAGACTATTGCTTCTAACTGTTATTTAGTTTTCAGTCTTCAAAATAAGAGTAGGTTATCTACTGCACATTCGGCCATCGAGTTGTTTAATTTCGTATATTTGTTAGCTACAAAAAACAAGTAATGTGAGATAGTAATTATAATTTCGGTCTCTGCGAGATTTAGGGCTTCCTCCGGTCTTCTTGTCTTTCACCCTTTGTGAGAGTCTACTAATGTGGCTTGGGTTTCCAGCTTGGAACATCGGTCTATCCCCTTTAAGGCAGACGCGTTGGCGTTGATGGCTGGAATTCCCTCGAGGTTTAAATCTAATATCTTTGGAGATGCCTCAGATGTGCACGCCACAGGCGTAAATGATGAAGTTTTATGATGGCATGCCATGCATTATGTTGTAATGTCTCTTCAAGGCTAGGGAAAGATTTAAGATCGCGAATTGTGTCTCAGGTTTCCCATTTTTCTCATAAGTTCTGTTTGTGATATATGCCGTGGTTTATCGTGTGTATTTTATTCTTCTGGGATCAATATAGTGTAAAAGGTATAACTACATATGTGGTAAAATGGACTCAATTAAGCTTGCTTTTCCGAAGGATTTCTTTAGCATAATATTTTTGTTTCAATTTGCGATTATAAACTTATCTTATAAACAGAATATACAATTGCAGACAAAGAGTTGGAATTTTTATCACCATCAGCTCGTTTTTTCCCGTATACGAATTTATCATTCATATTTGGATTGGTCGAGGCTCATGTGAATGTAATGAGAAATAAAATAATAATAATATACATATGGGCCTAAAATATAAAAATTCGTCGAATTTGTGGAGAATTTCATTTCAGGTAATTTCAAATCCCGTAGCAATTCTCTGGGAATGCTAAGTTGTTCATTATCAATGAAAAATAAAAATAAATTGATTTAATGTGTGTGTTCTAGAAATCGGGATTGTAATTTAAGGTTTCTCTTGAGGTTCGAGTTCTTGCGAGTTCTCACCTCATAAGTCTACCTTTGAAAATCCATCGCTTTTTCTTAGAGTGAGCAGAAGTGAACTATAGTGAGCCGGAATTAAGAGAGAGAGAGAAGGCGGTCGAAACTTCAAATTGCCCTCCCTTCCCCGCTCCCACCCCTCCGCAACTCCCGTTCGCGCGCACAACAGAACTGTAAAAATATTGACCTACTTAAATTTTTTATAAAATGCCATTCCTGAAAGTTGCGCATTCCATTTCATTCGAGTTGTATAAAATAATAATGTTAAGTGATTATAAATTCTGTGATTCTACCATAATAAATTTTTCCAAGCAAAAATTATAATAATTCGTCTCACGAGAAGTAATTTCGTTCGATAATTAAGAAGGGTTTGTATAATAGTAATTTTAAAATAATTTATGTTTTCGTCAATTGTTAAATAATTATAGCTCTGAGGAGGAAGGGGATAATGGTGTGAGGCGGGCATCTGAAAGTCGTTTTAATCCTTTGACGTGGCGTTGAAGCTGTTTTGTCGAAGTACATATTTCCAAATACCTAGGCAACACTCATTCCGTTGGTATTGAACTTATAGCGTGATGCTACGGTATTTAATGCATACAGAAGTGACACGCCCGTCCGGAAAGGCATGGGAAATTGCAGATCCTATCTGCTTTGCGTGGCTGAAACAATTTTGTGCGTTCGTCAACTTGATAAAAAAATCAACAGAAACTACAAATATATCTCCAAATATATCAAATCTTCAAATTTCCCTAACCAGTCATTCCATTACGTTCCGTAGATACGAATCCATCTGCCTTGTCCACACCGAACATGTCTCGCTGATGCCGCCGTCGAATAAACTGACTCCCTACTAGACACATAAGCGTGCGCACACAACCGCGAGACCCAGGTGAGGCGAGGCATCGACACGACAGCCGTGAACGATGCGGCGGAGGCTCTTTGTCACATCCGAGAGTTTCCGCGAGTCTGGAGAGGATAGTCATTTCCATTATGTTTTTTGATCAGAGCCAAGATTGTTCGTGGCAAAAAAAAGGAGGCGAGAGATAAGCTTTTCGATATATATTTTAGAATAACGGGTGCGGCGTCACATGCGAGGAAATCGATTGTAACGTACGTTCCGTTGGATTCAAATATGTATTTCGAAACCCCTGAAGGATCCCCCCCCCCAGCCCTCCAGATTGGTGCGTGTTGCTTCCTTCACTCGCTCCAGCACTTTCCTTCATGCATCCGTGGATGATGCGAAAAAAAGAAGAATTTACAACGGACACGGTTAGAGAGTTAATCTCCATATGCGGATGTGTTTCTCGTTTGCTTGTGGACCCCTGAGAGTTGGCATTGCCTTGCTTCTCTGGGATTATAATTGGCAGAATGCGAATGATGAATGGATTATCATCGCATGGACATCTGAGTTCTGTATTGCGACACTTTGGCAAATAACTTGACTTTCCTCTACCTCATAGGAATAACTGTACGGTATAATAATTATAGAAGTAACAAACCTGTATATTTCGGCGCTGGTGGAAGTTGAGTCATTTCAATTTTTTACACTTCTTTGATTTGAAATTCATTAGAATTTGTTCTTTGCCTGCGTGATACACTGAAAGTCACCGTTCGGGTTTAATATTGAAGGAATAGGTTTATATCTTATTACAGGTTTGCAAAATTGATGCTACATAAAACGAAAGTTAAATAGTGAGCGGAAGAGAACTTACACGAACAGCAAAATTCAAGGCTTCCTTGATGATTTGTCTCAGCAGATGAATGATTTGGAAAAGAAAAGACGAAATTTATAATTTTCAGAGTATATTTCGCCATTGTATTGGGAATATGTAGTTGAGACTTTGCTTCATTCGGCGCTGGGGTGGATTGGGAAAACTTTGGAAAAGTTATGGTTGACTGACTGGTTTCGTTGCAGTCAGTGATGTTTGAAAACATTTTTTCTTGCTAAGAGGGGATGCGGGAAATGGCGTAGACATTATCCCGGGTATCGAATCCCGGCCCTCGAAACGTGAAGCCAGTACTCTATCCTCCTCACCCACCACCCGATCACCAAGAATGACATTTGAATAAATGACATTTATTTGTGGTGCGAGATTGAGAATTTATTCTCTCCTCTTCCACCTAACTATTAATCACAATTACATAACCCTAAATAGCTACAACAGGCAATATGATTACCATTGTTTGGTAATTTCAAATAAAAAATAATACAGTATGTCAATAAAAACAAATGCAAGAACCTAAAAACCTTTTACAACAGTATGACCCAAGCGGTTGGTCATTGTCATAATAAGATTAAAATAAGCAATTGTGACGTATTTGGGAAAGATTAGTGAACTTGTGGGAAAAAATCAGGATATTTGGTATATATCCTTGCAAAAAAACCCACCGCAGTAAAACTCTCGCTCCTAAAGGGAGGCGTGAAGAACCTGTGAAACCTATAGACTAGATACAAAATACAATGCAAAGTGTACTTTGTACTTAATGGTTGGAATTCAGCACTTGCGTTTACAGTGCATGTGAGAAATTTACTTCAAGCGGCTTGCGAGTACCTATAGCTTTACCTGAGAGCTAAGGTGCGGATTTTATTTAACTTCGGTGTGATTTAGGGTCTTTTCACGTGAGAGAGAGAGCGGTGACAAATCAAATTCCACGAAAGGAGCTCTCTGGGGCGATGGAGGGCGAGGGAATGGAGGGAGGGTGGGTAGGTTTGAGAGGCAAATGACCGCTCCCCAACCCCCCCCCCCCCACCACTCGCCCCCCAGCCGATGCATACGTCATATCCAGATGGCATGTCAACATGCGAAGAAAGAATGTTGAGAACGTGGACATGAGAGGGAGACGGGAGAGAAAGGAGAGGGACCGTTCCGGCCATGTTGGTTTTATATATATGTATATATATACGCCGAGATCCATCCCTTTAAAAATGTTTTTGGCGTTTTTTTGGTGGGAGATGGGGGAACGGGAGGGCTGAAAAGAGAGATGGGGGAGGATATTGGAAACGACTGGGAAGCCGGGGGGAGGGAGTGAAGCCCTTTCCCCCCTCGTTTTTCGCTCGCAGTCCGTCCACCACCACCCTCCTCCCCGACTTACATTCTTTGCTCCCCCGTCTCCATTCTCCACCCAACACTCCCCTTCGTCCAACTCTCCTCTTGAGGAGTTGTCGTGTGCGCTCAGTCCCCCTCTTCACTGGGGTTGTGCGATACCTCGTCGTATCGCCTGCGATATGCGGCGGTGATTATCGCGTTGTAATATTGTTCTACTGGGCTATCGATACCTCACTTTGCGATTCAGTGTGATGTGCGCTTCCAGTTATATGGCGCAGAGTCTTGGACGATAATTATAGTAGAATGGAGAACATCGGATGAAATGGTAATGTTGTGCAACAGAGGAATTATGAAGATAAATTACCAGACAGAAATATCCAGCAAAGAAGGACTTGTGGTAAGAGGTGGGGAAAATTTCTGTGAACATCTTTTGTCCTTGGTTTTATGTTTTCTATACCTATGTACCATTTTGAATTACCATTACTGCTGTATGTGGGCAGTTTAAAAATTAATAAATAAACTCTGTAAAGAAGAAGGGAAAAAATAATTGGACACATTCTGTGGCTTAGCAACAATAATGGAAGGACAGATGAATGGAAAGACTTACAATGATGGAATTCCTCAGGCAAATTATGATATGTTAAAGTTTGGAACTTTGAAGGGATGAGGAGATAGGCTGTAGGAGAACGGAATGGATAGTAGCAGCAAAATAATCTTCGTATTAATGACTGCTAATAATAATGCGGTATAACACGGTATGTGCTTTATTACGTCATTAAATTTGTAATGCACTATGCGCCATCGCGATAAATATGAATGCGATGTAGTTTTATGCTGGGGTGCATTATTTGAAGGTGACGTTATTTTACGATTTTATGGAACGCTATTTGAATATGCCAAACTTTATGTGTGGATTATTTATACACTATAGCATGCCGGATGTGACTGTTTAAGTAAATTTGTAATCTTTGCGAAATTAAGTCGCATGCAATTCGCAATATTTGATGATATTTCGGAAGAATACGTGGATAAATCAAGCGATATGCTCCATATCACATTTTCCGATGCCAAATTGTTATCCCACTGCGATGCTGAAAGTCGAATATTGCACAGCCGTAAGTAAGCCCTCTGTCCCCCCCTCTATGCAGGCAACCGATCCCTCCCATCTATTTTTCCCGCTCTTCCGCCGCCGCTAAAACGGTTATTTTCACGCACCCTATACTCCGTACTTTCTATCCCTGCCCCTTTATTTTATCCTGTCCACTCCCCACTGCGTCCTGATCCCCCGTCCCCTAGTACCCTTCAGACTATCCCTCCACCCCGTCCTCCCCATATAAGCTCCCATTCTCACACACGCGTTTATCACTCACACCTCTCACCTTATCGCCTCTTTCCTATCACCTCCTCGGCCTCCTAAACGTATCTTATGTTTTTTTTATATTTTTCTTGTGATAAAATCTTCCCGTGCCCGTATGTGAGATATAGCACCTGACAATGAAGATTTTCCCCTGTCTTTCCCATCCTACCTTGCCCTCTGACGTTCGGCTAAAGAGAGGTGTGAGATTCTCCGCGTTTATTTGAGCTATGGGATTTTACGTCCTAGACAAGCCTTAATTTTTTAAACCACTTCCTGAGTGATGTACTTAAATAAAATTCCTGAATAATTAAGATAAGGGCAAAACCAATTATATTATTTTTTCATTTCAATAATCACGCAGCCTCAATGTTAGTCCAATACCGTCATCATTTAACCATTCGACCATTTTTTCCGGACAAAACAACCATTTCTTTCTAACTTATTTCCTCTATAAAATATATCGTCTTTCAAAGTATGAAGGATTCTCTCTCCGCCTCATTTCTACTAGGCTTAAATCCGGCTCAATGATTTATAGGTTTTACTGACAATGAGTTGTGGTATAGTCTGGTGGTGCCTACTATATTTTTTGTTGCAGTGAATATTTTTCAAGTGTTCTTTCACCCTCAAAACAGTGTTCGCATTAGAAGAAAAAAGGATGTGCCCAGTTATTACTATCGTCCATCATTGGTTTCCCAGTTTTAGAAGTCTCTTAGGAGTCTACTGTGTCGAAAACATTTCAGTAAATTTTGGCTCAGAAGTCTCTCCCGAGCTGGGTGTCTCTTAGGATACGATTACTTATTCACACTTTAAGCTTCCCCTGCCTCTTATATTGGCATTTATTCTCATAAAATACGCGTCTGAATATTTCACGCCACCAAGACCTTATTTACAGTAACAAAGTTCTTGATTTAGTGGAACGTTTAACCATCGCTTCTCTATTTAAAGAAAAGCATCGCTCTTTTAGCACCAGTTTATTTTGGACCGCCAATCGCGAACATATTTCCTATGTTCATCTGAGCCCCACTGTCACGATGAAAACTATCCTTCAGGGTGTTTTACTTATCTTCAGATAAATTTACTTAACCACAGTGATAATTTCAAGTCGCCGCTACACATTTGAACAAATTGTGCGTTTGAAGGAATAGATTATGTATTCCACTTACGTGAAGCAAGGGTTCGGTAGAGTATGCTGATCTGCTGAGATATTCAGAGTAGACAGAGATATACATCGGTAGAATCGTTAAAAGAGTTTTTAAAAATCTCTCTTGTGATATTGCAGATAGTAACCGCGAAGTTCTGCCTAAGACCTTCGAAACAGTGTTTCGATGAAGCTGTCGAGAATGATCTACGTGTTTTTCATTTAAATCAGAATTTGATGAAGGCTTCTTGATGATCAGCATAATCAAATTCCTTCTCTGGGGAGTCTGAAGCGTTACTCTTTGAGGGGAAGCGGCCCATGAAAAAAGAAAAATCTTCGTCGTGGCCGTTTGGATTCTGCATTTGATTAAAAAGTTTTGACTTTCATCCCCAAATAACTACATTAGGCTAATGAAAATACTGAAGTGCTTCAAATTTTTTGTCATCCATCAAAGCATCCTGCTTAGACCAATTAAAAAAGGAGAAATTCTTGAACTTGTAAACACTTCTTTTAGCTCACGGAAATTAACTTCACTTCAATGAATTGTAATTAATGAAAGCGATGGTATTTCAGAAGCTGAGAAAGATATTGGAAATGCAGAAATCACCTGAAGTTGCCTAGTGTATCTACGCTAATTATCATTCTTATCGCTAAAATTCATCGTAACATTATGTGTACTTGTCAAACGATACCAGACCATGTAGCTTATTTGTCTGGAATCGATTATTTCTTGTAAAAATAGAGCTGAAATACATCTTGAGGGATCTGACAATCCGATCCAATTACTCAATCTCCTTTCGTATGGATCGCGTGTAAGGTTCTCGTTACTGTAATTTTCAGTACTTGAGAATGTTTTCCTTTATGGCTTCGATCTGTTTGAATTTGAAAAAAAATATCGGATCGAATAAAAAAACGAACATGTTTAAGCGTTACACTATGGCTATCTAACGGAGAAACAGTTGCCGAGAGCTGCTGTTCGGGTTGGGAAAGTGTTTTCCTCATTTCAGTCGAGCATTTGGTACAGTTGTTTCAATCTCAGCCTGCATTGATGAAGGCGTTAATCAATCAATCAATCTCCAACCCTTGAGCCTCCATCCTCACTTCCACTTAATCTCTCGTTTTCCGTTCGTGCTTTTGTTTCCCCATCCCCTTTCCCGCCAATCCTCTTCTCACTCATACCACCTCTTCACCCTCCCGCTTCCATTCCCCATCGATCACGTAGTAACGCAATTGTCCCGACTTCCTATTGCAGCCCTGCCTTCCACGTCTATAATGCATTGGCTCAGCTTCACCAGTCCTTAGCAGCCATTTCGCATAGCCGGTGGGATTTAGGTTCAGGTTTATAGCTTCGGTTAGAAAAGTCTAGGATATATTGCTCTCCTCAGGGTTGCTATTTTTAGACATGCTCCTTTTTTTCTAGCGTCCAACCACTGAAACATGTCAGCATAGCTCGTCTTCCATTATCAGTAGTCATCAACCCGAAGTTTGGTTTACTGCAGCTATCCACTCCGCTATACTATTAGCCAAACGCTTCATTCCAACACAATTTTTAACTTCTTTTCTTAATTTAGCTCTTAACTAAGTTTATAGTTTTTATGTTTTCTATAGAAGCTCCTACTACTTGGAATGTGCAAGTGGACACATTACTGTTGAAATTTTATGCAGAGATGATAAATATTTATCTTGAAATATTTTAATAAAACCGACTATGTCCGTCAAAGAAAAGGAATTGACTCCGAATTTTCTGAGAAGGTTGAAGCGCTCTCGTCAGACGCGGATTTACCGGCTCTGGCGTGGTTTTGTGAAGGATGTTTGTCATATATTTTTCAATTTCTCCGAAAACTGTCATGGTCAGTACTTACGATATCCTACAAGGATAAATGGGGTGGTAAATTTGGACGGAATATGCTCGAAAAAATAAGCCGAAGACGAATGAAAAATGGCAAATAAATTTCGGAAGGATTCGATGGGCGAGATGTAACGAAAGTCAATCATTCGAGGCTGCGACAGGTTCCCTCCCCCTCTCCCATTCCATTCTCTCGGATTGAAAGTGAGGCAAAAAGAATTCGGGACGACTGAGGAAGGAAAAAAATGAAGATCGAGGTCCACCGATTCGCCTCGCCGTCCGCGCATGCGCGTCTCCTCTTCCCCGGCTTTCTGCTGTCTCTTCGCGTGTTACGTCCGTGGTTTTTCTCATTCTTCATCCGGGATTTCGCCGAGTAAGGCCTCACGCAAGATCACACACGAACGATATGTTGCCAAGGTAGCGAATTTTGCGAAGTCTTGGCGGGAAAATATAAATTTTGACGTCTAACTACTCAAAAAAAATTAATTCGACGACAAAACTTGTGAGTCTTTTTTTTCGATAAAAAACTTATTGTACTACAATATTGGTACTTTTTACAGAACACTTTTTTTGTTTATCTGTTGAGGCCTTGCTACTTTGACTCAACGAAGGGATACCCCATTTTGTGTCCGCACTTGTGACACAGCGCGGGGTAAGTGGGAATGGGAATCCCTCTTTTTTTTTAAACAATTTTAGACGATTTATTCAATTCGGACTCTTCCATTTTACGGAAAATATTTAAAGGATTTGTAAAAAAATACCTGTGTTTTATCACGTCAGTGGAAAACGAAACAAAAAACAGTTGAAAAAATAGTTTAAAAATCAATTAAACTATAATAATTCAATGATTAAACCGACCAATCTAATATCAATAAAAACCTTTAAAAAATCTCGGAAAAAAACTATCTAGAGTGCCAAAGCTTCACTAAGGCATATTGCTTGCAACTTCAAGGTAAAATAAATAATTTATGTGTAAACTATATATATATTTAGGGGAGTGTTCCCATGTAGCGAAAAAACTGGTCACTCTTTTATTTTTCATCTGGCAACAAACTAGCGGCTTTTTGTTGAAGTTAGCGTTTCAATCCGATTTTGAGTTGGAAACACTGTACTGGTGAAGAGACCGAAAGATATCTTCCAGTTACGAGTCCCATTGGCCCAACCCCACAAGGGCTGTGTTAAAAAGAAATTTGAATATTCCATTGCGGTATGGAGCACATCGTATGAAATTATATATTTAAGATCGCCAAAAGAGTCGTAAATGTGTTTTACGTCGAGTTCAGGGATTAAAAATTATATAAATGCCAGCACATAGTTCAAATAATTATCTGTTTGGCACAAGATTAAGAATAAGTAGGCCTTATTGCCGCCTAATCGCACTGTAATATTTCATGTCAATGAAATGATTTTGGGGTCATTTTTAGAGTAGATTCACATCTACATATCACAATGAAAGGCGCCGCTATGGCGTGTGAAACGGGATGTGAGACCAACTCCCATAAAACAATATAGGGAAGGAAAAATACTACAGAGGAGTAGGGTACATTAATAAGTATTCTCTAAGATGCTGGTGTTTTCGCTCTTCGTGTGGTGTTTATGAATGATGCGTGGAGAAATGTTTCTGCAAATGTTAGCTCTCTCTTTTTTTCGCTTTCGCCTGACTCATAGATCAATAGTGTGGTTTGATGTAATGCCACCCACTGCTGCATAACCTGAGTTTTCTCCCATTCCATGGGACCAACTCGGGTAAAGACAAATGAAGGTCGGTTTATCGAAGTGCAATTGATTACCTTTTGTTAATATCAACTGGTTACCATTCTGGTAAAAATATTCATTAATCACGTGAGAGATTAGTGGAAGCAGTTTTTGATATATTGAATTGTTGGGGCCTTATCCCCTTATGAACTTCGTTTATGCTGCTCTCTCCGGCGACCCCCGTTCCCATAAACGGGAGAATTGGAAGTGACCGCGGTCTGGCAGTTCTGTGGCGAGACGCGGTCGATGGGGTAGCAGTCTCGGGCGAAGGTCAACTCCTTCTGCCTCTGCTCGTTGAAAGTTCCGCTCGGTGTTGTTAGAACGAGCCTCATTCCTACAACACCGAACCATTGTTATTAGCGGTGGTCTACCGATTTAGGTAGGTTTGGTTGGGCTCGTAAGTACTCCTATCTGAAATTCTACGGCCGCATGCGTTCATCGCACCGTCTCAGTTTATCTTTGACGCCTCCAATCTACCCTAACTCCCTCTCTTTAGTGTCCAGGTTTCTGAGCCATCCACGCAACGATCAATATGAGTCTCTTCATCGGCATTCTTTTGACATCGTTACGTAATATTTCATTTGTCAATTCTCTTCCACTCGTGAAATTCTCCTTCACTTATTCCATTCTTCTGCTGTCCCTAGTGCTTTCTAGCCTTTTCTTACGAGTATATTAAAAAATACACTGGCATAAGTACAGACAACACTCGTCCTCCCATGCGCAATACTGACCATCTCGGGCCAATGAAGTCCATGTCATCAATTCTCTCTTACAAATTAAATATCCCTTGCTGACGAAATTATAATATATTTAGTACTTTAAAGGAATAAACTCAATTACTTCAGGCTTCACTCAAATGAAACTTCATATATCCATATCATTAAAATGCACAACGCACTTTGCCCATTTTCTTCAGGTATTCTTCTCAAGGAGCTGAATATTTTTACCGTTTAGGGTATGCCCTCCACGTAGCCCTACGCTATATCGCTAGGTGTGCATATCTTTAACGCACTTATTTTTTGTCCATCTATGAATGCGTGTATATTTTTGTGCCGTTTGTTTTTGTAAAATTAGCTGTGAAATTATTTTACACGGATGTACCTTTGACCAGGGGTTGGGTGGAAGAAGGGACTACCTAGTCTCGCCCAAATAAAGCTACCAATGTGTACATCTTTGACTCATTTTTTTTTGCATCTCAGTGTACGTGTGTATATTTTTATGTACCTACCGTGTTGTGAAAAATTGTCTATGAAATTATTTTACACGAATGTAACTTTGACGGAAGATGGGACTACCCAGTCTCGCCCGAATAAAACCGTTTATTTACTTATCTACGCTCCACAGCCGAGTCATCACCAGCCTTTTCTTAGCATACCCTCGCACAAAAGCGCCGGAGAAATGCACTCGCATGAATACACCCTCGTCCACCCCCGCGCAATGCCGCCCAGCTCGAGAGAGCAATAAGGTCCGTTGTACGCGTCCGTCCATTCCTGCCGTCCGATCGCACTCTTCCCTCCCTTGCTGACCCCCCACGTCGCCTCTCAAACACTCCCCTCCTACCCCCGCCCGTCTCAATACTTCCGCCCCGAGGAGTAAGGTGAAGGGGAGGGGGGGGGGGGTGGCGGGGAGGCAGTGCGCTACCGGTATACACCCCATGGCGCCATTATCAATGATTTATGTCCCTCGTTTTGCGGCGTTTGTTCGATCCGGTGGCAATATCTCTCACTCCTCCATTCGTTCCATTCCTCCTCTCTTTCACTCCGCCCTTCCTTTCAAACACTCTCCCCGCTCCTTCGTCCTCCCTTTCCCAGTTTCCAAGCTCCCTTTCCTCTTGGCCCCGGGGCCAACCATTAAAAGGTGTGTTGCGTTGGAGGGTTGGGAGATATCGAGGACCAGTGGTGGATGCATGTGGAAAGGGGCGGAGGAGGTTAGAGGAATTTTTTTCTTCTTCGCAGGAGGATTTTTTTTGTTTGGTTGGAGTGCTTCGAGTGCACCCTCCTTGTGGGTGCGGTGCACGCGTGTACGTATTGATCTATGAATGAGGGACGGGTGGACGGCACGCGGGTGGCCGAGAGGGAAGAGCATCGGATGGTCCGTCGTTCTTCCTCGCGAGTTATGGAGCGTATAGTGCCAGGTCGTACGTTCTGACATTCGAGGGAGGAAATAATTAGTCACCTCGACATAAATGTCATGGGACGATTCATTACTGTTTTTACGGTATCTTTTTTTTTGTTCCGACTCTGCTCTGTGCGAGTTCAGGTCGCGAAAGTATCCGGGTTGTGACCTTTTCTTCCGCCTTAGACTTCGATTTCTATGTGCTCCATCTTCTTAGGTGAAATGCGTTCTTGTCTAAACTTTTCGTTCTTCGAAAAACGCCGAACAAAATTTTAGCGTTAACACTCAATGTGAACTGCTGTTAATTAATTTTATCAGCGGATAAAGGATGGAACTGTATCTATCACGGGAATTCCCCGTATAGGGTTTTAAGCCGATTCTGACGTAAACGAAAAATTACGGTCATAGTAGAACCTCGCTTAACCGAAATAAAGGTAGCGGAACCGTTTCGTATAACCTGTTTTTTGGGATATTGAAAAAATTTACTAGAACTTTGTATTTCCACAGAATATTTTATTCGAACACCTGTGTTCGAATAAAATATTCTGTGGAAATACAAAGTTCTAGTAAATTTTTTCAATATGTCTAGTAAATTCCACAAAGTTACGCCGGAAACCATCAATCTGTTTTTTGGGATAATCGATTGTTGATATTCAAAGGTTTATTAAGTGAAAATACGCACAACTGTTATTCTGGTAACGTTACCTTAATTACGAAGTCAAAATCAATAATTGCGCATCACAAATAATATATTTCTTGAAATAATTGAAAATTTTCATCGAAATGTGAAAGGAACTATTTTGTATTAAATTTTATCAGCTTCAATTTTGCAAGAAATAATATTTTTGCTACGACGCACCGTTTTCAAGATATAAGCGAATAACCAAAAAAAGGGACCTTCTGCGCCCCCCCTCCCCCCGCACACGTCGTAGGTCCGGGGACTTTTAGTATGTTTACCCCCTATCAACCCCAAACACACCCCTGAAGTTTCGTCCCTGTCCGCTTCCATGTCCTCTACAACCCCTTCATTGACTGGACTATAAGTGCTTGGTGTCACTAGACGTTTGTGGGTTAATTAATAAGGTTCCATAAATACTTAACGGAAAATTAAAAAAGTCCTCTAATGGTTAAATTGTTTCTCTATATTTTTGCGGTATATGAAATCGTTTATTTCTCACTATACGCCCGTAATTGTGTTCAGAAGAAAAGCCTGCTGCAGAGTTTTCAGAATAGGTATAGAATTTCAGAATATGTATATTTCAGAAACTCTGGGCCATGTATTAAGGACTACGGGGCCCAAGTTGATAATATTCAAGATTAAACGTATAAAATGTATAAAAAGTCGTTATAAACCACAGAAAAGCAATTAGAACTCCGAGTCTTCCGTAGTCTCCACTTATGCCCGAAAAAGTGCGAAAATTGCGAAAATTTCAAAAGATTCATTGCGATGAGCGTTTACGACGCTATGCAATTGTCATTTTCAAGAGGACTCATCTAGAAAGTGACATGTGGATAGCGTTGTAACCGGCCGAGGTTACTGTATTAAGTGTGGAATAATTCAACGGATAATTCTTTTAATTATCCAAAAATTGTTTTTATTTTCTTCTCCTTGCTGATATGCATCTTAAATTATGATTATCGTAGATATATCCAAGTTAAACACATATATGAGCTGATATATTGATACAATATAGGTTTTTGAATAGGGTTGTTCTTTTTTCTCGGACATATCTTTCCTACTGCCGTCTTGTTTGTATCAAACACTGTCAACTTGAAACTTTTAGCTACAGAAATGGACTTCCTCAGAAGGGCAGCCGGAAAATCCAGGCTTGATAGAGTAAGAAATGAGAGAATTCGAGAAATTATGAAAATGACAACAACCATTCTGGACGAAATCAAGTCAAAACAACTGCTGTGGTACGGACATGTTCAGAGGATGATCAAAGAAAGACTGCCCCGCACCATCATGGAGTGGAAACCCTATGAAAGGAGAAAGAGAGGAAGGCCACCTAACTCATGGAGGAGCGGAATAACCAAAGCCATGGCGGAGAGAAACCTGCAAGAAGGAGATTGGGAAAACAGAGAGGCCTGGAAATTGGATGCCGTAAAGCGCAAGCAAGCGCTCTAAAGACGGACATATATATATACACTGTCAAGTAGTCAAATATTTATCTCGCGGTTGAGTCAATTTCAAAGTGATTTGATTTATTACGTCAGACGTATATCTCACGGCAGTTGTGCTAGAGAATCGTTTGAGCTCGCTCCATTTCGCAATGTTTAAAGTTGAACTGTTACGTTGCGCCTTTTCGCTTGCTCGTGGGATTCGACTATACTCTTGGGATTTCAGGTATCTGAGGCTTAATTCTCTTAGATAGAATCTCTAATTTTTCTGAAAGTTTCTTCACGCACTCTGCAAACCCCCTAAAATTTCCACTCTTTTCCTCCCGGCAGGATATGCAAGGCGAAAGAGTCATTACGTCCTTTTGAACCAATTTGGGATGAGCCTCGCTTCCGTGCGTCAAGGGGTTTTCAGGAATGTTTACGACAACCCCCCTTGACTGATTAAAAGCTAAAAATCTTACACCCTAATTGCTTTCGGGAAATGAGCCGTGGGTAGCGTAGTGGGTAAAGTGTTCGGCTAATGGCCGAAGGGTTCCCTGTTTAAATCCTGAAGCGGCCTTTGGGCATTCCCGGCTAAACCCAAGGTGTGTGATTTTCTAGCTTCCGGAACTTTCTGGGGAAACCACAGGCAGTGCAGAGAAAGGAAATGGTTTCCCTGCCGTTAATGTGTTAACTTCATACGTCGTAGGGCTTAATAGGATGTGACCCTAACATATCGAGTTACCTTCGGGTTTATTATAGTGTTAATGAGCTAAATGGAGGAATGCACTGTGATGTTATAATTTGCAAACCACGAATCATCTGTTTATTTTATTTTGACCAGTATTTATGTATTATTAACCAATGAGGGATTTCCCATTGATGTGTTAACTTCATATGTCGTAGGGCTTAATAGGATGGGACCCTCACCTATCGAGTTACCTTCGGGTTTATTATGGTGAAAATGAGCTAAACTGAGGAATGCACTTTGATATTATTTTTAAAAATCGCTTATCAATTTATTCTATTTTGTATGAGTATTTATGCATTATGAGGTTGCGTCGAGTGACGCATTCCATGTAGGAGTGACTTTTTAGGCGGGTAGTTTTATTTTAATTAGGCGTGTAAATTTTAATATTAATTCAACTCGATTCGAAATGCTGGTTCTAATTCAACTAGAAGCTGATATTCCACAGAGGAAAAATCATTCGCCGTGACAGGGATGATTTTTCATCTGTGGAATATCGCACTAATGTGTACTTGCGGGTGACTCCGTAAAAGGTTATACCGTGACTAGTCCCAGTATTCTCAAAATATGTTAGAAGCTGATAAATGACAACGAGCGTTGCCTATAGTAACGGTTGCATTAAAAATACTCATATACTACAATGATACTCTCCATGAGGAAAGTCACTGTTTATCTTTGCCGCTATTACGTGATCGGAATGACATTCTGCTACTCCACCATTGACCTTTACGATTTGTCGACTTCAACACTGAGTCTCTGGCGAAACTTCTAAGTCTTTTACGTATTAAAACTGAAAAATATCTTAGTGCTGTTTACCAACATACTGTACAATACCGAATCATGTTTCGGATGCATTTGATAATGACCTTGATGTCTCGAAACCAATAATATCATCCTAAACGCAAACCGTTCTAGAAGGGCAATGCTGACAGTTACTGTCATAAAAACGCACTTCATCCATTAAAACTATTAATTTAAAACACCTGACAACATTTGAAGAGTGTCTATCACGTTTCCGCTCTCATGAGCGCTGTTGTAAAATGATGATCACGCGAACGCACGCGTTATGGGGAACCGCGATTGTACCCTTGGGTCGATATTGTAAAATATCGTGTCGTTGGACAATACATAGCCATTTTTCCCCTGGTGAAAAATTATTTGCTTGCCATCCGTTAGTAATGATTCTCAATTTTTTCGTTCGGTTTCGTCTTTACGATCCTATTTTCGTCTTTCTCCGCGTCTCCCCTTTGTCGCTAAACTCGGGACTCCACCGCTGTCGTGCTCTAAGCTCGAATGGAACTCTTCATGAATAATTCACCTTTCGGGAACCCTGGCTTCCGAGGATCCTAATTGCAGTGATAGTACTTCGACGAGAGAGGGGAAGGAAGGAAGGATTTCGGTGCCTAATGCCGGACGCCCTAAAGATGTATCCGCTCCGCTGGAAGCATCCGTCGCGACATTCCTTTTCATCACTTTTTCTCGCCTCATTTAGCTCCGCAGATCTCCGCTAATCCTCCAGGCCGCCCCTCACGAGGTTAATCATCCAGAAATTCGTAGCGGTTCTTCACTAGGGGGGGGGGATGAGCCCCTGGAAAGATATATAAATGCATTACGTTACGCACGGGGTGGGTACGGCAGGGAGGATGCTCCGAACTCGTCGCGGGAGAGCCTCGGCATGCTATTGCAGGCACTAATGCCCCTTCTCTTCCATCAATCCATCCGTGGAGGAAGGGAGTGATTTGGGGCTTGTGTGTGGAGGGAGAAGTTAGGGTTTAAGGAATGCGGAAGGGTGTGAGGGAGAGTTTAGAGGGTGGGAACGATAGTAGATGGTAGGGTCGGCGTTGCCAACTCGGATTTATTAAGGGTGCTAGATCAACATTCGGCGGAGGACAAATGGATCTGCGCTGCGAATAAATTGTTTTAAAGAAAATAATGATTCCTATTCCCTGGATACTTGCCACGATATACATCAATTTCAACTTAAAAGAGGGTGTAGGAGGTTTTACTTATTCCTGGTTTAAGTGCGGGCTTTAGTGGAGCTAAATGAGATCCGACTTCTCCATGAGTTTTCACCGACTCGAATTTATTGAGGATGCGTGATCAACGTTCAACAAGAGACAAAAGGAGTTGGACAGCGAATAATTTTTTTTAAGAAGAATTAAATATTTCCCCCCTTTGAATATTCAATCCATTTTTATGCATTTCAGGTCCAAAAAGGGTTTAGTGCTTTTTGAATTAGTCATGATCTGAGTAAAATCAAATCACTACGGGGAAGGTTGTGACACAGACAAGATGCGTTAAGCGCACGAATGGGTGTGAATCGTGGTATAGCTTGCATGGCGCCTCGTGAGATAATCTCGCCCATGGAATACTCCAGTAGCCAGTTTTATAGAAAAGTTTGGCGTACTGCTTAAATATTTTGGGAGCGTTCGGCGCGATGTAAATAGATCTGGGTTCCAGTCCCAGTCCATGTGAATGATTTTGCCACCGTAAACATCTTTCATCCGAGTTGATATTTTCGACATCTTCCTGAGTTAAAACTCACCGTTAAACCAACGTTTCATGGGGTTAATTTTCCCCATTCAAAAGCTGCCGGGACTATTGCAAATTGGCACTAAAAAGACGCTATGGTTATGAATAGAAGCGCCATGGCGTGGCCAATCACCTTGGTGTGCGTCTAACAATGTATAAATAGCACAAATGTTTGAAATTTTTCTGTACTTACGTTTCAATTTTGGATAAAATAATCTCATGAGATTTCTCACGCGGAAATACTGATTAAAATACCTCGTTTCCCTTGCACCACCGCAGAGGGCATCGCATCCGTAGGGTTCCGGAAAAAGCCTTCGGCAGTGATAAGCCAAGCGGGAAATGAAATCACGTAGATAATCATTAAAATCCGCTACAATGATTTATTCGTGGCCCTACTTATGAATTTAAGACTAGCATGTAACTACTCGAAATATGGTCAAAATGTGAAATATAATGTGGAAGCAGTACCAATACCTCAGTGGGCGAATTAGACAAATCGCTGCATGTAATGAACGATCAAGGAAGCGTATTTGTCGGGATAATCCATATTTTTATTTTGAATATATAATGTACAATACACTGTATGTACACTAGGTCTCGTGCGTTAATTAAATGAAATACATTTTATGCATGATTTACGTTTACTTCTACATTCATTTAAATGAGAAAAAAGTTTTTATTTGAGGAAAAAAATATTACGAAATTATTTCAGGACGGAAGGAGTTAAGGTATGCGAGCGCTCGCTTACGTAGTTGTTGTTGTCATTTAGAACGGCAGTAGGAGCAGCGTTGGTGCCAGAAGAAAAAAGACGGTCATCACGAAAAGCAACCATCGATTCTATCCGGGTAACGACGGGGAGTTCAGCGGAAGGCTCCTGGAGATGTGTTCTGCTCGCTCGCTGTTAGGGAATCCCTGGCGGCTAACGCGAATGGTAGTACAAGAATAAAGGGGGTGTGTAGAGAGGGGTAGGGTGTGGCGATGTTGATATCCCCAGGGAATAGTGGAGGGGACTCGAAGCTCACCGCCATCGCTGCAGAGGCTGAGCCGAGTGGCGTGCCGATGAAAAATGTATGCGCCCCAAAGTGGGCGGGAAAAATTTAATCAGCGAAATTACACAGAGTTGGTGAATAATTAAATGAAGACGAGGTGGGAAAAAATAAACTTGCTTCGGAAGAGGGAGATGGATGTCGGTGCGAGGGAATAATGGGTGCTGCCACCAAAAACACTTTTGCGGGTCCATGTTGCGGAAGCCTGAAATTGTTATTGACCCGCGAGCGTCTGCTTTGCTCCCGTGTTGTTCTAACGTTCAGTTTATTTCCGTTGCCAGTCTTTGTGCCGAAATATAAAATTTTGGATATTCCTGTATGCGGGGTCCCCTGAAATCTATGATGGGGTCGTGTTAATTTTTAAAACCTTGCTCTCTCTGTACATTAGAGGAAATTTTAAAGCACTGAAGAGAGTGTTAAGGGGATCGGTTTGTTGTGGTGGCTAGAGTACTGGTGGCTAACCATCTCAAGGATCTGGGTTAGAATCACAACAGTGGCGGAGGTTTTTCAGTAGAATCTCGATTCCGACTTAAGTGGTGTATCTAGAGGACTTAAAGTGTAGTTCTCAGTCCGTCGGATGGGACGTTAAGTAGTGGACAACTTATCGCTATTCGTTAAAAGCAAGCTAATGCCGACGTCGGGTTTCTCTCTACCCTTTCGCCATGACCCAAATAATCGTTTACTCACCAGCCTGCCTATCTGTCCTCTATTGCGCTAACGACCATAGTTGTCGGTCGCTTCTCCCAATTAACCAACCATTGAAATGCAATACTTTGATACATCCGTGTATAACTTACTGTAAAATATATTGCGGTTTAGAATTAACCTATATCTCCAGAAGAAAAAAAAATAATTACATAAAATTAATAATAGCATTGGATTTCCGTTTTTGAAGCTTAACGAGTTCATTAGTGAAAACTGTGTTCCAATTTCATGCAAATGAAGCTTACTCTTGAAGCTAAAATAATTATTATTTTCCACGACATGCTTATTATAGTGCTTTACCACTTTCAGGATTAGTAAAAGCAAAATTCAAGTTAGTAGCCTAGAACACTGACTTCCACTTTGCCGCTTTGTATTGTTCTTTTTTTGTTTACCCATGGGTTCTTATTTTTCTGCCTCGGTAACGTATAACATAAATTATGTTGGATGGAGCGTGGTGTCTCTATTTATTATGAAAATGAATGTAGAGAATTTGTCTTTGTTTTCGTCATCTTTGAGATATGCTGTGCCTGCGATGCCGTGTCCAGTAAGGAATAGAGTTTCAATGAATCATTTAAGGTAGTTTGAGTGAGATAGTTCCCTAGTCATAATGGAGACCATATTCGCATTTTATATTTTTTATTTCAGCGTGTAAGAACTATGAAATAAATATTGTTTTATTAATGGCACAAACATATGGTTATATATGACCAAAATCTCAGTAATTAAATAAATAAAGCTACATATGTCTCTAACTTGACTCATTTTTTTCACGCCGTACGGTGAAAATTCCTTCACAACAGAAGGTCTTTTTGCGATTCCGCAAAACGTACTGCAGTGAGTAGTGGATTAATTTTTATAAATAGTTGAGTAAATATACTAACTACACGCCGTTAGTTTTTTGATGAAATCTAGGTGTTATAAATTCCTAATTTTTTCAATATTCTCCCTCTGGAGCACACAGCCGTAATCTATCCCATGTAAAACAGCTTATATTTTCAGGCAAATCGCTCGAAAAGTAGTTCGGTAATGGGTTAATATTTTCATATCATTGGAAAGATGGGAGTTTTATCTTTAAATTGAGGCCAAATTCATCAAACTCTAGGTGAAGTGAGTTTTCGCTCCAACTACCTCTAGCCGACAGTAATTCCAGGCGTCATACCTTGTGGATGTTTCGTAGTAATTTTGTCTTTAAATTTCAGTGCGTTTCATTTCAGCGGTTAGACACGCGTTTTCAGAGTCAGTTTTTAAGTACCACGAATCCTAACGTGTTGCCCATCCATTGTTGTTTACACGGCATCACCTCCTTGCTCTTGAATCCCTTAACAGAGGTAGGAACTTACCATTATTCATGAATGCAGGCCGACCACCACCTCTACGAATTTGTCCAAAACATGTAGATTATGCTCACTTCATTTGCGGTAGTGTGTGTAGATTGCTAATGCCTTCGGACGTCCGTGGCACCATCTGCTCGGCTACCCTTTGCGACACGTGAAACCCGCGAAGTCCCCACCAGCCAGCCCCTCGCTTCGCCCTTTCCCGAGAGCTATTCCGGAAAGAAGGAACGCCTTGTGAGCCGGGCCACGTCCGGAGGGGGGGTTTCTTTTGGGGCCCTTCTTGAAACGTGCGATGGCAGTAATTGTAATAAGATGAAGAAATATGAAGGGGGCGGCGGAGAATTTCGTGTGGGAGTGGTCGAGGGGGCGATGGGTCTGTGAAGAACATGGATCACGTATTAGTACTCGTCGCCTCTTTCTTTCCCCTCCTCTCCCTTCCACTAGGGAGTGGTGGGTTTCAGCTGAAACTTCCCGCATTTCCCCTCCGTCAGTTGAAACTTAGCCAAGCGGATTCGGGGTCTGGGATTTTAGGGAAATGAGCAAAAGGGTTTGCCTTAGCAAAAGTGAAGGGAATCCGAGAGAATTTGGAAGTGTAAGATGGATAATTAGGTGATAATATAAATAAGCATCTATCGTAGAGGATCAAGTATAATGCCTTGCAGTGCCAGGGGTGGTGCGGAAGTTTTAAGAAGTTGAGTAGAATTGCACGAAGACTGATAGGCCCATTGTCAACTAACCCTACATGATATTTCACTATCCTAGCTTTGAGTGGGTCTGGAACGATCATTGTAGCTTAAAATTATGGCCTGTGACATGTTCAACTATTCGTATGAAAGGAATTAGCTTATTTATTTATGTAATATAACACCAAAAACAGTAAATCAGGCCTTTACATTGGGTTCTATCAAAATAAATTATATAAAAAAATATTTGACAAAGAAAACAAAGAAATCAGTTTGAAACTGCATTACAGTTCTTTTTCTTATTTGGTTTGACTCATGAAAGAAAATTAATGACGCACCTCGTACTGCTCTATTGATGTCACCGCTCATAATTTTTAATTTTTTCTTTGACCAATATTTTAAAATTAGTTCAGTTTTATTAAACCAGCATGATAATTTTATAAAAAATCCCGCGAGATACCGCGTGCAATACGAAATTAATTCGAGAAAAAATATTTCGACGCAGATAATCATTTATCCTGAGATCTATTTTCCTGCAGATTATATCTAGTAGCGTGGCTAAGACTAAGTGGGCGAAGTTTTGTTAATGCTCAAAGCTCTAGAAATTTGAGAAAGCTGAGGAAATGTCGTGGATTTTTGTTGATTTCAATGATTTCCCTTTGGAAAAGAAAAATTAAATACATATGTAAAGTGATTTTCTTCATGCTGCCAATGACAAAGTATGATGGCAAGGAAGTGTCTGTGCAAGATTGAGGCGTGAATTGGAGTCATTTGAATACCCTAAAATGTGCCAATAAATAATGGATTTTGTTCCAGATTCCCAGACTAATGCGTAAGCCTCTGGAATTTCCGGACATTGTATTGCGGTGCTAAATTTACGAAAATCTGGGATCTTCTCCCACGGTTGGCCAAGCTTTGTGAGGAGGGCGACTCTGCAGCTTCGAGCCATGAAATAAAGATGAACTCGCGAAAAGGCTGGATACGGTACGAGGCGGTTCTTCCTGAAACAGAAAGAATCGCACTAGGGTTGAGGGAAAAGAGAATTCGAGGTGAAGTAAAACTGGGTGGGGAATGAAGGAACGGGAAGGGGGAAAAGCCGAGAAGTGTAGAAGAAGGCTGAGGAATGTATGCTAATGTGATGAGGCTATTGAAGGATTTAAGACTTGGAAGATGTTTTTGATAGGTATATATAAGCTCGAATGGTTATAGTTTCCTTTGATTTTAAGTTTGCTGTAGTGAAGGCCACGTAGGGAGCCATGGCAAACACTCCAATGATTCCCCACCGTTATCTCTTGTTAGCCTCCTCAAATTTGATATTCATGTATCTTCGAGTAAGCCTTAATAAGAACTTCTTAGTGAATTACGAAGGTAGTTTAGTTTTAAGAATACGATTGCTTATTTAAAATGTTTGTTGCTATTTAGTGTATCTTGTCATTAAAGCTTGGTTCCATACAAAGAAATGTTTGTTATGCCTTGTTTATGACATTCTAACTGCTAGTTCACTCATAAAAATGCCGTGTAATCCAACACAGCGCACAGGATGCGCGTACAATCACACCTGAGATGTGATGAGAGGAATTGGAGTTATCGACTATATCGTTATATATATGCTATAGAATTAACTTTTCGTTTTATTCTAGGATTTCCATTCTTTGACGCTCCAGTTTACCTGCACCTCAGCTTCTCCTCATTCAAAATCCGGCTCGTGCTTTCAATAAAAAATTTGCATGTCGTAGGCTTGCAGGCTGTTTGCAATTTGCTGTTGTAGGTAGGTAAATCAGGTATTGGGCTGCCTTAGTGATACCATCCGGAAGTATTAGTACATATATAGGAAAGAAGAATAAGGCAAGAGTAAACAAAGTAACAGTCAGACCAATACTAACCCTTATGGCAGAGGCAAGACCGGAGACATATACAACTAAAAGACTTCTAGAAACCACAGAAATGAAAATATCCATAAAAGAACTCAGGAAAAACCTTATTGGATGGAATGGGAAGTAAAAACATCAGAGAACACTGCCATGTGAAGAATATCAACATATGGGCAAACGGGTGGAAGCAGGAATGTAATGGTCACATAGATAGGATGGTAGACAGAAGACTAGTTAATATTGCCAGAGATAAGCTTCCAGATGGAATAAAAGTTGTGGGCAGACCAAAAAAAGATGGTGGAACAATGTAGAAAAGGAATTAACTGAGTATGTACTTAGGGAAACTGGCGCAAGCCAAGGTGTGAAGATGAAGAAGCATGACATACATTAGTGTTTCGTTGGTCTTTGCATCTCAATCGATCTAATACGTTCACTTCGCCCTTTCGGAAGTTGACCCTGAGTTCAGATAGTTACTGAGTTCATTTCATGCTCCCGTTATTGGTGCAAATTCAGTCAAGTTTGTGAAAAACAAAGCCTGAATGGGAAACATTTCTGCTGCTACTCCTACAGCGTTATCGACTCAGCAGTGTGAGTTAGTGAAAGGAGAGGGTTGAAGGCATTTCAAATGATATCGTGTTGGTCATTTCATAAGGATCTCATCGAATTTTCACTCTAATCTTAATACAGCACAAAAACTAAATTTACATTCTCCATAGGTACTCATAGAAACTCAATGATTTCCATATATAACATCCAGAAGTGGTTATTGGAGTAGCAGCCTTCAGTGGAAATGCTTTTCTATATTGGAGGAGAAAAGGTGCACTTTTCAGGTGAGACAGCATAGCACGAGGGTGAAAATTCAAACAGACACAGTTGGCGTGATTGGTGAAGTGAGAATCCTCACGAGATGTTAGAATGTGAGCGTTATTCGCCTAATATTACCGTGCCGAGTGCTCTTACTAATGGGCAAACTTGTCGAACCCTCTCAGGCCGAGAACCGAACAGTCGGTCATTATTTTTTTGAGAAATCATTCAAACAAATGCAATGGACCACATTCTTTTTCCAGTGGCACGGAACTCCACCTCTTTTTATCACCATGTTTGAATCTCCTCTCTTCTCCTTTCTTGTTGTCCAGTTTCCGCGTTGTTGGATTTGAAGGGAGGCTTGATTCGTTGGCCTCCTTCTCGTACTCCACTACTCTCAAAATCCGATTCGATGGACAGAAGCAATTTTCGCCGAAGTGACTTTGTGGAATCGACCCATTACTTACTACGAGGATTAAGATACTTAATAGTTTTCCACGACTTTTATTTTCTGACGTGACGGTTTTCAATGGTCTCACATCATCGCCTTTAATGACCTGCCTTTGATGATAATATGGAACATTTGAAGCCTGTCAGGTGATAGAATTAAAAAGTGCGGAGAATTACGAAGCATTTATTTATCCTCGCGATAAGTACCGATTATGTAGTTTCATTTTTTTATGTTAGGACTTATATTCCTGGATACAATCTAGAAAGACAAGGCTCTGAGTGTTGGCCACTCAGGAGACGGCAATCGTGCTAGTGATCCCGGTTTTGTCGTTTGTCATTCTTACTAAAACCTGAAAAAAATGAATAGTGAATTATTGCGCGCCTATATATTTAATACAGACTTGGTGGATATCATAATAACTGACAGGAAAGACTATGCAGTTTTCCACGGAAAAATTGATTACTCTCCATTTTCACTGTTTTTGAATCGTTATGTTGAAAAATTCCAATGATTAGTGAGAATAATTTAAAATTATTTGAATAAAATCGTCGTAATCTGTCTGTTTTAAATTTATCAGTAGAAAACTGATAGGTTTTTACTTTTCTATGATTATTGATTTTACTTATAATCGTTACTTTTTTCACTTTCCACACCGTACACCGCACGTGATCCTGTAATGGAAGAATTGAAGAACAGTTTTTTAAAGGATATAGTTGAGAAGATCGAAACCGAATCTCTGTTGGGTGAGAACGGGGAAAAAGAGTGTTTAGGAGGAGGAATAAGGGCCGCCGTGAGTACAGAGAGAAGGGCGATTGTTGGCGATGAAATAAGGACGGTGAAAGAAGGGAAGAGGAAAAGGCGGAGAGAAGCACGGTAGAGAGACGGGTCATGCAAGATCTGAGGGAACAGAGGGGGGCTTAAGGACGAGGATGGAATTAAAAGGACCGAGGCAGAATGCGAAATGAAGGTCCCGAGAAAAAGATACGAGGTAGGATGGAGATTAGCAGACGGGGTGGGTGGGTGATTGCGGAAGGGCGAAAGAGTTTGTGAGCGAATAAGAAGAGGGGTTGCGAGGGAATAGTGGTTGATTTAAAAAAATAAGAAGCGAAGAAGATTAGTGAAGAAGGCCTGGAAGGACCAAGGGAATGGGTGAGGTGGAGGTGCGATTTAGGTTGGGGAAGAGGACGAGATGCGGGATCCTAGGGCGTCTAGAGAATTTTTCGTCAGAACAACTTAAGGCTGTCTCGTGGTGATAAGTGAGAAGTGTGTATCTATAAATTTGTATTTAAGGCCAATTACTTGGATTTTAATTGCAATACCATGCAAAGCCGTATAACTTATTAACCACGCTCTCCATTGCCGTTTTCCTCGAGATAAAAAACAGCTGTCATATGGCACTGTTACGTGGCTATAAAGTGTAGTTGCATTTTGGTTCATACGCTTCTTTCAAGTCTAATAAATAAATGTATACATGTAGCCGCTTTTTAGGAACTATGCATTCGTGCTTTCTTGGCTTGAGGGAAAGAAAAATAATATATTTTGGATGTTTTAAATCAGGATAACTATACTCATAGCTAAAAACATCGAGAATGATTATAAATGACTGAGAAAAAGAGGCGAAAATTGAAGGGAAGGACTTCCAAGGCTCGTATGTTTTTTCTTTGATAACTTGAATGAAATTAAGTCGAACAGCGTTGTCCCAGAATTATGAAAATATTAATATGGAGAATGTTCGAGGAAATGGGAATAAATCGATTAGAAGGTCAGCCAACAGCTTGTGGTTGTATCAGAACTGGGGCCTAAGTCAATTGCAGGTGATAATTATGGTTAACGCCGACATAGCGGCTGTTTCATTTTATCGTACGGGAATCACGGTGACTATCCAAATGTTACAGGTCAGCAACTATACATTTTCCTATGTGTTCAATTCCTAGATATTTTAAATACATGAGTCATAAGAGATAAGGGGGAAAACTTCTATCTTTTAGAACTTATCAAGTTTCCTTGCGTAGACATTGATCTCTCTGAATTGGAGGAGCTAATTCGTTCCCACTATCTCTATTACCATTACCTTTACGTATCCTTTTATGTGCCTTAACCTACTAATTTCTAAATCGCAATACACTCGTTCGCGGGCAGTTCATTAAAATGAATGGAAAGTACGGGTCTTCGGAGCCAGAGAATCTCTTTGCTCTGGGTAAATTATCTGAGAGCTTTTCAGACCGTGATGCAGTGTTCATGGAGTCTCATCTTGGGCGTAACTCTGGCGGCAGTCTACGTGGAGACCGGCGAAATACCCCGGCTGAAATTCGCCGCCACCGGATATCGAATTTCGGAACTCGAGAAGAATCGGTATTTAGGTAGGTAGGCAGGGTACTTCAGCCCCTTCGTCGCCGTCAATTAATCACTCCTGAAGTGGGACCAGCAGCGGCGAAAACAAGGGAAGAGCCGATATTTCGAGGCTTTTTTTTACTGTTTAATCAAGCTCTTTTCTTTCTTTCCTTTTTTTATTTCAAACTCATCAACGTTACGTTTTATTTCCTCCGGCTCGCCCAGAAAAAAATCCATCCTACCTCCTCGTTGGATGTCGGAGCCTCCGGGGAAGCGTAAACCGTATCGAAAAGGCCCTCTCTCTCTCTCTCGGAATCACTCGAGATTCGGAACGCAATTGCGGACGCTGGGAATGGCCGAACATTTCCGAGGAGCGGAACAATACCCCTGGGTTGGCCGGGAGAGAAAAAAAGAGACCTCCCCACTCTCACTCTTGCTCTTTCCAACCATTTCCTCCCCTGAGCTGGAAATCGCACTTACGCCACGACGAACTCGCGTGGCTGGGGAATCGTCAAGCCTCTTCCCTACGTGGCGGGGGCAGAAATATTGGCGTTGCACGTCGGGTGGTAGCAGGGCTTTTCTATACTCGAATTTTGTGTGCTATGTCGACTATTGCCAAATATGCGATACTAGATGCATCGCACTATTGATTGTTAATAGGAAGAAAGAGCATAGAATTTAATTTGTACAACGTTATGAGAGGCAATTACTTTAATGATTAAGCGAGGATGGTCATAAACGTAGGAGGGAACGAACTGGAGCAAGTGGAGAAATTTAATTTGTTGCTTAGTACGTTAGAATAAAATGGGCATAGTAGTGAACACGTAAAAAGAAGAATAGCTAAAGAATCTATCAACGATAGCAGGGAGTTGATGACGGGGACCTTGGGTTTGGATATGAAGATGAGGCTGACCAAGAGTTTGATATGGAGTGTAGCGTTGTATGGAGCAGAAATGTGGACTCTGAAGAAAGAGAGCGAGTATAGGCTGCAGGCGTTTGACATGTGGGTGTGGAGGTGATTGTAGAGGAAGCGATGGGCGGAAAGGAAGACGAATCAAAAAATGCTTGGTATGGTGATTGAGGATAAGGTAATGCAGGAGGAGGCAAAGTAGGTGTTTTGAAGAGGTAATGAAGGGCTAAGGGTTGCTGAAGGCCGTGATAGAGGGGAGGATGTTGGATAAGCGGGGAAGATGAAAGGAGTGAATAGGTTTTATGAACGGGACATTTGCTGAGATGAGGAAAGAAATTATGTCAGTAGAAAGAGGTCTACGCCTTTGACAATGTAGAGGATTTTGACCTACTGCCATTTAAGGTAGTTGGAGCGAGATATTTCCCTAGTCATAATGGAGACCATATCCGAATTTTATTATTTTAATTCAGCGTCTGTAAAAAGTATGAAGTAAATGTTTTAATATTAATGGCGAAAAAATATAGTAATATTTGTTAAACATTCTCAGTAATTAAATTAAAATATTTCATATTTCACGCCGTATGGTGAAATGTTTTCACCACTGATGGTTTTTTTTGCGATTCTGTAAAAATTACTGCGGTCAGTAATTGTCTTTATTTTATAAATGGTTGAGAAAACATATAACTACACACAGTTAGTTTTTTGGCTAAATCTAGACGTTAGAAAATCCTAATTTTTTTAATGTTCTCCCCAAGGAGCGAACAGCCGTAATCTATTCTATGCAAAGCAACTTATATTTTTAGGAAAGTTACTCGAAAAGTAGTTCGGCAGGGGGTTAGTATTTCGATATCATTGGAAATATGATAGTTCTTTTCTTAAAAATGAGCTCAAATTCATCAAATTCAGGTTTAAGTGATATATTGCTCCAACTACCTTGAACCTTCATTAACCGGTAAATCACCTAAATAATATAAATGAAAAACAGAAGGAATGAAGCTTAGGAGAGAGTAGTTGGCGGGCCAAGTTATACGTAGGGAGATAGAAATAGCGAATGTCCTGAAGCCTACCAGCCAGCTGGAATAATGCCCAATTAATGAATGAATAACGGTCGGAATAGATTTTGATGGATCGTCTCTTGTATTGCAATTATCAGGTCTTCACTTCCTTTTCACTCGATCTCTCTCTTCGGTTCGGCATATTTCTTTCCTCTCATCGCAACATACAAAATGCCTATCCTTCCCTCTTGCCACCTTTCCCAGAATTCCACCTTCCATCATGGCCTTCTGCATTCCTTCCCCCTCTCAATAATTCCTCCATACTCTGTCTCAGCTGTTTATTTCCCCAAGTATCTTTCTTTCCTCCCTGTCATGCCAAGTATTTCTTTGTGTCTTCCTTTCGAACCATCTCGCCTTCCCCATTCTTTTCCACACCCATATCCCCAAAGTCTCCTGTCTTTTCTCGTCCACTATCCCCAAGGTCCAAAATTAAACTGCCTAGCTAATGCTTGTAGACCATTTTAGGAATATTATACTTTACCTCAAAGTATGCCAAATGAATGGAATGGCAATCCTATAACTGCATACATCTTGCAAGACTAGCATATTGCATCAACGCCACTTAATTTTTGCATGCAATTTTAACTTCGAACACCATGCGCAGTTTACGTTGGATATACCATTACCTTTTATGATTTTATGTAAATTGTATTCCGCTCAAAATCCCATTGAGTATCTTGTATGATTTCACTCCCTGTGTAAGATGATTTCCAGGTGACAGACGACTTGTGTCACAGTCAGTATTAACTCTTAGTAACGGTGAACAAGTAGCGCTATTAAAGTAATCGCTAGGTTGAATTGTATACTCATTGCGTTAAATATTCTCGCGTGAGAGTTGTTACTGCAGTTCAGAGTGTTAAAGCACTCAACTGCTACGCGTGAACTGTCTTGATGATTTTCCCAAGCTGCATGATATCGCAAAGCTGCTTCCCTAATCGTCCAAGTATAATATCGGAGTGAGAAATAACCATAGATTATTATTTAAACGAAATATTAAATTGAAGGCGATGGGTGTGAGCAAGTCATATCCACCATAATAACAAGGTAAAACTTCTCATCAGTCATTGGTTACGAAAAGGTTTGTATCACTCGAGTTCCACTTTAGGTAGGCTACTTGATAATTTCAGTTCAGGCGGGTTTCTGTATGACACGGAAGCGAATGTTTTTTTTTATCTCCGCACTGTATCTCCAGAACTGATAGAAGCGACAAAATAAGAGAGGGAGAGACACTGTATCACTGATAGGTGCAAAAATTCCTTCCGTCATGGCTGTAGTAGTGACTTTAACAAAAACAGCGAGACACTAAGACATTCCGTTAACATACAATTCACTTTCTGATTCTCGAACCTTCTATTTTTTTCCGTATTCCCTCCTCTTTTCGTGGCTAATGTCCTTAAAGCCCCCTTGCGCACACTCTCAAGGCTCGCAGGGTAGTTCGTAGGTGTAGAAAAACTTAGCGCTTTCCACAGCGTTTTATTCTAAGAAGTATCCGACAGATCCATACATGTAAAACTATTGTGGCGTGTATTTTAAAATAGCTCAGGTGGTTTCGCCTCCCTGCTTCTTAGTTGAAGGTGTTATTGCTATTGTCCTAAGGTGCAGCATCGCAATGCAATTTCTGATTAATATCTCCTGTTTCAGTCGGTACATCGCAAGGCCTTCGAGGGGTGTCGAAAGATTCCTGACCGTAGTGGTGTGCCAGAGGGATGGAGGGAGGGGTTCGGTCGGCTTCGGCTTTATTTGTGTCGATGTACACCACAGATCCCATTTATGTGCGTGACCAACATCCGGTTGGGGAGATATCCGAACCTGGCAATGAGACCGCGGCCGAAGAATGGGGAGGATATGTTGAGAGGTGAATAAGGGGAGGGTGTAAGGGGGAGAAGGATGTGAGCGAGGTCGGGGGTTGGGTGGGGGGGAGGGGGGATTTGGAAATTGGAAGTTAGAGCGGGGGAGATTGAGAGGAAATTGAGAATCCCGTGCGTCGTGGAAAGGTTGCGGGGTTGTGCGATAAGAGCGGGATTAGATGGGTAGCGTTGGACTCCGAGAATGGGGTCGATAAAAACTAGAAGGCCTGCGATACACCGTGGTGCCTAGCACCTGTTAGTACCTGGGAAAATCTAGATTAGAAAAGATAGTGGAAATAGCTCTGAAAATGATGAGGACGTGGTAACGTAAGGGAATAATTTTAGTGAGAGCCAAGCTATAATTTCTAATTTGGAATGATAGCCATCTGTGTTGTTGCATTAGATTAAAATTTGAAAGAAAAATTACAAATCGAATATTAAATCTCAAAAAACAACATTTTTCGCGTGGATATTGTTAATCGATGTTGTACCTTAAAGCTTTTAGTTTATGTTTTTCCAATTTGGATAACTAACGTTTAGGAAGAAGCCATCGTCTTGTTGAAACCTTATAAATATAATTAAATTATTTCATACCAGTTATATGTTAGCAATGAGATTGGGACGATTATAGTCGCCCATTGGTAAAGATTATTCGCATTTTTAAAGTAAATCGTACTCGATTTACTACTCTGAACGAGCTCATTTTGTGTTACCTAAACACCTGGGTTCCGCTTGTATGGGTAGAAGCATTTCTTGTATTTTTTGGCTTTTGTTTTTTCTTGTTTGTGTGAAAGTTTGTAATTGCTTGTCGTGATCCGCCGTAATTTAAATAAGTTTGTACTATCCCCCCCTTATCAATTTCCTTATCACAGGGGTTCTAATAATTATTCTTTCGCGCGGTCCTAAACACGCGACGTTATATACTTGTATCAGCCCGACACACAAAAGGTACCCTTCACTTTATCACTTCTTACCTTGAGAGAGAGATCCTTTTGGTAGTCCTTGGCGGCAAAGGTTAATGGATTAATTCATGCACTAAAATGATACACTTGAACAGTACATATATTTATAATAACCCTTTTATTCTTTACTTATGAAACAAATTCACTTTAGTTACTCAATTAATCAATATATGTTCCTTTCTCAAATATATTCGTGTTAATTTATAATGTTTGTTCTACTTCACCGGATATTGTACAAAGTGAATTCCCGATACTCTATGCCCAGTATCTGTTTATCGGATTCCTGGATCCTTCCTTAACACAGGACACTGGCGTTGGTAATTGCTGTCCAAAGCTGCTTACTCTCGGCAAATTATCACTGCAAAAACTCTCGTATGACTTTCACTCGATAAACGTCTCTTGTGGCTCCCTTGTTAAGAAGACGAAGAAGAAGAAGAAGCCCTGTTCCTTGTTTGACAATCCCTTTTATACTATCTCACCTCCCCTCCTGTATGTTCTAGAACATTCCAGGTTTTCTCCCCTTCTCTCGTATCTGATAGGCTATTCCCCTTTCATTATTATAAGTTTGTTTACGTAAACAGAAAATGGTATTGTTTAAAGTTGTTTTCATAACATAGACGGCATTGTTATAATTTGTTTACGTAAACAGAAAATGGTATTGTTTAAAGTTGTTTTCATAACATAGACGATATTGTTGCCTCGCGGTAGCACGTGTTCCCAAAATATACACAATGGCGTCCTTAATCGTATACTTATGCCAACACGGCCAAAATGGCGTGTTACATTAGCCCCATTAAAATAATGACTTGGAAATATAAGAAAGGAATTATTTTAAAGCCTTCAAATGTAAACTAACGCGGCCCCAACGCCTTCAAACTTTAGCCTCCCTCTAAATAATGTCTGTGCCCAAGTATATTGTGTTACAGCAGAAATCACACATGAATACATTTATATCAATAAACACAATTACAAACAGCGTCTCCTCCTTTAACTCAAGACATATGATATACCATATAACAATATGGTCTCTTCCCTTTCTTCCTTGCTTGAAATAGGCAAATAACCAATGAAAATCTTATTCACGTAATTTAAAATCAAGAACATATTATATAAATCGACGTTATTAACTGATACATTGAACGTGAATATAACGTGCAAATAATAAAACTGTCCATCTTCTTCTCAACATTCATTCTCACTTTTAACCCCTTAAAAACACTGGGTTATCAAAAGGCCATAATTCACATTACACATATACACTTCACAGCACTTAAAGTTCCTTCAGGTGATACACTCTCCCTCCTTCCGGCTCAATCTACGTCCACGAGCCCATTCATACATAAGAAAACACGAATCAAATAATGGCAACATGACACTGAATATACACACATTGAGAAAAGATATCACGAAACATACATATTGTGCTAATCCACCTGCCGCCAAGTTCAACCTCTCTCTCTCGTTCGTAAGCTCCCCTCGCATGTCGGGCCCTGATACAATGTATATTATCGGTAAACAGTTCTCCCTTGCTTGAACGGATCAAATTATAATGTTGCGGCGCTGGTTTCCTCAGTTTAATGACTGCGTGCTATGGTCAGTTGGACTACGGTCTTCTTCTCGTGTGCTCGTGTGATGTGAGTGATACCAAGTGCTGTGCTATTGTTCCCTATATGGTTTAATATTGCTGAAGTGGAAAGTGCCTCGTATTTCGTTCTTTTGTGGATTAAATACTACACACGTGGCTGGCCCTCGGAATTCTGAAATCTCATATGGACCTTCGTATAATGCCAGGAAGCCGTGATAGATTCCCCTTTGTTTATCGGATACCGGATTGGTACGTACTAAAACCTTATCTCCTATTTTAAATTCCGCTCTATTCCTCTTGTCTTTCTTCCTTCTTCTCTCCGCCCGTTTTTCGCCCTTTTTAATGATATTTTCACGTATCCTAACTATATCATTTGCGATCTTCTCGGAGTCACTTTCTTCTGCTGCTTTAAGCCTTGTGGTTCTTCCTCGCCATCCGTCTTCCTATATTCCTCGCTGGTTTCTATGTGCATGTTGTCATATTGTGCGTCCATGCGCATTTCCCTAAACTTACATGCGATCTCCTTTTTTCCTTCACTTAGGGTTATAATCCTGCGATCGTACTCAATCTTCGCGGATAGTTGAGCTAATGTGTCCGTCCCGATTATGAATGGTTTGATCAGCTCCGGCACCACCGTGCAGGCCATATTTGTGGTGAATCCGTCTATCTCTATACTCGGACAGATCTGCCTCCTTATAATTCCACTTCTCCTTCCGACGGCTCCAGCTATCCGGATTCCTTTGACTGGTACCTCCAAAGCGTTTCGCAGTGCATTCTGATTCTCCCGATAAAACTCCTCGCTAATGCACGTTAGCTCCGATCCCGTGTCTATCAGTGCATTCACAGCCACTCCTTCCATTTGAACCCTAATCTCCGGGCATTTAATTACTTCCGGCCTATCCGCTTCTTTCTCCGTCAAGAAATCTCGAGGTGACTCAAAAACATTGCATATCGTTTCCTCCTCCGTGTGGGGTTCTATCTTCTCCTCTTGTGGTGGTGTCCGTTTTATTCTCACTTTCCGTATCTTTGCCCGTTGCTCCTTCGGTATGTCCCAGAATCCCTCTTCGTCTTCCGGCCTCGGCATGTTGGGACCTTCGTCATGCTTTGCCGCTAATAGTTTTCCTGCTCCGGTTTCCCTGCGGCGTTACTTTCTTCCGCCATCATGGAATTGACAGGGCGCTCTCTCATCGGTGGGCGCGCCTCCGCCATATTGTTTTGTCCTCGGCGTCGATCAGCTGGTCTCTCGCCCGGCCGTTGAGAGTATCCCTCGCCGCGAAAGTTATCGTCTCTCCGTCCGTCTCTCTGCTGGCTCGACGCTTGCCACTCTCGTGGTTGTGACCTCTTCGAGTCCCATCTGTACTGCTGGTTGTGTTGGGATGTGTCTTCCGGTGTCCTCCACGTACGGTCTCCATGGGTCCTTGGGTATTGGTCTCCCCATCTTCGGTGTCCAGTCGCCTCGGAGTTTCCGTCCTCTCGCGGTATGTTATCATAGCGGGCCAATAACGTCAAGAATTGCGGGATTGTATTTACATTATTTGAAATCATGCCGACGCTTACTTCCATGCCAAAGTGTTTCTTGAGAATTAGAATGATCATTCCGTCCTCCATTGGCGGCGTCAAATCCCTCGCTACGCTAATTTTGGCCGTCGCATATTCTACTCGCGTGAGCCCTCCGTTCTCCTTGTATCTTCCCGTGTCGAAAGTCCGTTTTATCAGCATTTGACGTTCATCTCCCCAAAACTGCTCCGTGAAAATAACTTGGAAAGCGATCACATCTTCATACAGGTGTCGGGTCGCAGAGAACCATTCCTCTGCTCTCCCAACCATTCCTTGTCTGATGACCTGGAGCATCATCTGGTCAGGTAACCGATATATCTCTTGGTATTCGCACAGCTCCTGTAGGTATTTCATGGGTCTTGATGTATGCCTCCCGTCGAACGTTGGGACCTTTAATTGTACCATTCCCGCGGGTGCCGTTGTGACGTTAGGTCTCCTGCCTTCCTCACGCACGATGCGTCGGACTGCCTCTTCATCTAGCCCAGCTGCTTTTGTGGTGGATTGTTGTCCCAGCTCGTCCGCCATCTTCTTGAACCTTTCCTCCACGTTCTCAAGCAAGTTCACGTAACTCGCTTCTAACTTTCGGACCTTGAGATCGCTCGCCTCCAGCCTCGCTCCTACTCCGTTAATTTCTTTCGCGACATCTTCGCATAACTCTGCTAACGCCCCGTCTGTTTTGGCAAACCTTTCATCATAGCCATGTTCGAATGATGCAATACGTTCCTGCGTCTGTCTATGTTCTCCTGCTATTTTTGCCATTTCTTCCAAAAGCTTTCTCTCTCTTTCGTCTGCTTCTTCCCTAATTTGCCCCAACAATTCTGCATGTCTTCTCTCTTGCCTCTCAGCCATCTCCTCTAAGATCGTTCTATTTCTCTCTTGCCCTTCAGCCATCTCTTCTAAGATCGTTCTGCTTCTCTCTCGTTCTTCTTTTGCTTCTTCTGCCCTCTCTCTATCTCTTCTATCTTGTTCTTCTTTTAATTGCCTAAATAGCGCTTGCATCTCAGTTTCCACCGGTTCCTCACTATCGACCCTAAATTCATACGTGCTTATATCTATTCCCTCCTTTTCTAGCGTGTGTAATAATCGCTGCTGCAATTCTGGCTTGGTTCCCCCTACTAACAAGTCCCTTTCTCGTAATAATTGCCGTAGCTCTGCCGACTTCAGCTCCGGAAATTTCTTCATGTTGGCCGCCATCTTCTTTCTTCACTCCTTCGGGATGATCCTCCTTCTCTCCGGTTCTCGTGGTCTCACCTAATGAGTAGTCAGGCCCTACACGCTGGGCGCCAATTAATGTACTATCCCCCCCTTATCAATTTCCTTATCACAGGGGTTCTAATAATTATTCTTTCGCGCGGTCCTAAACACGCGACGTTATATACTTGTATCAGCCCGACACACAAAAGGTACCCTTCACTTTATCACTTCTTACCTTGAGAGAGAGATCCTTTTGGTAGTCCTTGGCGGCAAAGGTTAATGGATTAATTCATGCACTAAAATGATACACTTGAACAGTACATATATTTATAATAACCCTTTTATTCTTTACTTATGAAACAAATTCACTTTAGTTACTCAATTAATCAATATATGTTCCTTTCTCAAATATATTCGTGTTAATTTATAATGTTTGTTCTACTTCACCGGATATTGTACAAAGTGAATTCCCGATACTCTATGCCCAGTATCTGTTTATCGGATTCCTGGATCCTTCCTTAACACAGGACACTGGCGTTGGTAATTGCTGTCCAAAGCTGCTTACTCTCGGCAAATTATCACTGCAAAAACTCTCGTATGACTTTCACTCGATAAACGTCTCTTGTGGCTCCCTTGTTAAGAAGACGAAGAAGAAGAAGAAGCCCTGTTCCTTGTTTGACAATCCCTTTTATACTATCTCACCTCCCCTCCTGTATGTTCTAGAACATTCCAGGTTTTCTCCCCTTCTCTCGTATCTGATAGGCTATTCCCCTTTCATTATTATAAGTTTGTTTACGTAAACAGAAAATGGTATTGTTTAAAGTTGTTTTCATAACATAGACGGCATTGTTATAATTTGTTTACGTAAACAGAAAATGGTATTGTTTAAAGTTGTTTTCATAACATAGACGATATTGTTGCCTCGCGGTAGCACGTGTTCCCAAAATATACACAATGGCGTCCTTAATCGTATACTTATGCCAACACGGCCAAAATGGCGTGTTACAAGTTGATATTGCCATGAATATCATAAATAGTTGTTTCCTAGGTATAATGTTAGAAAAAATCTGACATGATGATTGAAAAATATACATTTGTATTAAAGCGTTGGCCGTGGCTTTGTTGAGAGCACAAGCTGTAAAGTTTAAGAATGCGCTGAAAGCGGAGGTGTTCATTCATGATTACCGTTTTTTCCACTGATAGCTTTTGCCTCTTGACACACGACAAACGTGGTGTAATACCGAAAGCAGCATCATCAGAAATCAGTTGTATTGTCTATCTATTGAATTGAGTTCGGAACTGACCACTCAAGCTGAAATAACACACTGTGCGAAACACCATCACTGGAAATATCCCACATTATGCTAGATATTGGTTTTGCTGCAGTACCTAGCCTTCGAATTATTTTGGAAAAAATATCGTGTCTCTTGCTGCAGTTAATGCATAATTTGGTCAGTGCCATCCAGTAGTCACGGCGAGCTAACATGAAATATTCTAATTTTTTTTCATGCCTCAAGCGGTATTTTTTGGGTGCCGCCGACATTGTCCACGGCAATTGAGAGTTGGCCTTAAATAAAACCCAGGATATTAAAATGTTATTCCTTGAGATAGACAGTATAATGGTTACTTCAATTTTATTTCAATATTGCCTCAACAGCCCTGAAAATAAAGCCAACGTTTATTGCCATTAAAAGCCAACGGTTGAGGAGAATGCAGTTCGTTTATCGTGCTCTCTCGTGCTTCTGAGTAATCTTAATCGTATCAGCGAAGTCTGAAATATTTCATCTGATGGGCTATACCTACTGGTTGAACATTTGAGTGTTCAATCATTCTTTCGTTCAGAGAGAGGCTGATTTTTTTCATCTGAAATCTCGGTGACCGGACACAAAGCTCGCAAGTGCTATCGATTGCGGCAGTTGGTAGGAGGAAAAACTAATTTACCTGCTGATGAATGTCTCTGAGGCGCTTAAAATGATTGAATTAACGTGACTGTGGACAGTCTCCTCCGAGTTGAGCGAACAGTGTTTACTCAAAAGAAACAAACATTCGTTGTCCTGTGGTAAGCGTCCACCTTACAGTTATTACATCATATCCGTGTAAATTACACGCCGCATTGAGCGTGGCTTCCTGAAATAATGTGCTACTCCCAGGTAGTTATTTTCTCTCTGCTTGTGATTTAAGTATCCCAAGCTCGGTAGCGGCGGGGTAAATTCCTTGCCTGCCAAACCGAAGGCCGCGGGTTCGAATCCCGCCTGGGTAGTAAATTTACGCCTCCTAGGGCATGGTTGTGTGTGTTCGCCTAACTAGTTGTATGGAAGTGAGGATTATGAAGTCCTAATATCGCTCGAAGCAAGACCCAAAAACAATAAGTATATATGCTATTTATGCTGTTCCTTTCACATCCTTTGGAGCTCAGAATTTGTTGGGCTTGCATCACTTATGGGCCTCTGTTATGATCGAAGAGGCTTTTTGTACAAATTTCCTTTTAGATTAAAGCAGTTTTCACCCTTGAAAATCTCAAGGTGAGATGCTCCGTTGAAAATTTTGGAAAAAGTAGTCCAGCTCAGTTCGAAGTCTGTGGAAGGGTTGGGGTGATTCATATCGATTGTGGGTAGGAAGACTTCGCTTCTGACGGCTTTGTGAATGGAAAGAGTCTATATATACTTAGATTTAGTCCACGTGATTGTAAGGAGCTCGTGCGGGAAAAAAATATAGCCCGTCATTGTCCCGTCATTATGCACTTATGATGAAATTTGTGTCTGCGGAAGCATTTGGGGTAGAGATGAGCGAAATATCCCTATCTAATTGAACCTTATTATATTCGATTCAGATCGATTTTGCATCCAAATTTTTCGAGTCCGAATTATTTTTAGAGATCGAATCCCAGTGATTTGATCTGAATGTCTCATTATTTCGTGAGTCAGCCTACATTGTGTACTTCCGTTTTTTCTTCCACTTTTTCATTCTTTCGTTTTTCCATTTTTTCCGTTTGCTTTTTGTGGCACCGTGAGAGCGCAGGGTAGAGCGTCTTACCCTTCTTGCAGAGAGTTCGCGAACTTCCCAAAGCGTTAAATCACATTTTTTCGGGTATGGCACAATTGTGTTTCCGTTGATGATGATTACTGAATATCTACGCTGATCATAACCTCAATATTGTTACGCTTCCGCTTTCTATTTGCCCCACGCAGCAAATATTTGGTAAAATATTAACCAATATAACTCTCAGGGGTTGGTTGGTTGTTTGTGGAGGCCGGCGATAGCTGAGGTAATTTGCGCCCTTCTAGGATACGTGGGTAAGTTGGGAAGGGAAGGATTATTTGGGGAATGGAGGAAGGGTTTAGAGAAACCTTGCGTCTGTATTAGCCTACTATTAACAATATGCACCAAGTAGATCACAGTTTATCGTTCCATCCGAAGGACGGAGTACTGCGCTTGAAGCTCTCCACATAGAACTTAAGTAGGGATCTGCGGCGCGATCATAGTTCTCTGTAACGCGTGCGCTCGCGTTGCCGTTATTTTTCAATTGCGAACAAGAGAGCGAAATTGTGATCGTCCCTCTTCAAATTTTGTCAGGTGCTTCAAATCACCAGTTGCAATTGATAAGAGTGCATTCATAGTCAAAGTAAGCATTTCCCCTCTCGAGCGTTCTCTCGAGGAACCATGATCCCAATTCAGGATTTCCTCTGAAAAGTCTCCGTCGCTGCCGCGATGCGAACATGGGTCCTCGATATGCGAAGTCAGTACTCTACCCACCACACAAACTCGGTCCCCCTCTCAGGTGATGAGGTATCCGAGCAACATTAGAGGAACTGAGGAACGGGAAGAAAAGAATTCGTAGAACGATCGTTGAAAATGCTTAACAGGAAGAGGACCAACGTTTTTGGGGGGGGGATAAGTGTGGGTAGGGAAATGGTATGCGCATGCTGGGTGGGGTGTATACGGGGTATAGGGGTGTGTGTTGCAAGGATGTAGGGTGGATACTGAGGGTTTTAAAGGGCCAGTGCTCTGGAGGAGGGATACTCTTGTGCTAGGATAGGAAGAGAGCAAGGTCATGGCCGGCACGACCGCTATCCAAAAAAATCCTCTCACATTCCTGGCCATATAACCGCTCTGATACGTACGTTAATATAAATTCCACAAGTGTAGTGAACGGATCATGAGGAAGGTTAATAAACATGGAACGCTGAGAATTCACAGAATAAATATTACCCTTGGATGGAGAAAGAAAATTTGTTAAATTTGTGCGGAGTGGTATGGGATAGTGTGAGTTTAAGTGGAGTTTGATCATAAGGGAAATAATCTCAAAGTTCATGAATGTATACTGAATGAAATTATGGAATACATTTTACGGTAGGTTCGTACCATATGTTGGAGATATAAGTTGGAGATATTTTCAAAAATATTGTTGAGAATATTTTTGCAATTGTTTATTGAGAATAATGTATTGAGAAAATTGAGAATACCTTGGTATTTATCTTGCACAATATTGGCTTAAATGTGTTGGAAATGAATAATACAACGAAAAACGTACTTCATATGCGTGGGGGCTTAGCACATGAAACTAAAAATAACTAAAAGGAAAACACGAACACACACACGGCGTACCTACTTCGTGTGTCTATTACATATGATGAATTCCAAAAAATCTTACACGAGTGCATATTGTGTATAGGTCACTGTTTCTCGCGTTACTCGGTAGAACTCCTTCATAATTATTTACATAACAAGTACTTGGTTATGATTCCACACTTAAATCATCAGGTGATGGCATGATATGCCGAATGATATGCCGTTTTTTCATTAATGAGTGAATATAGTCTATTTGGCCGACTATTTTTACTCTCATGTATAAATAAAACCCTTGAAGCATGCTCTGCAGACAGGAAAATTTGCATAGAAATGGAAATTATCTCGGCAGATTAAATTTAAAACACCCGTAAACACCACCGTATGCGGACGAAGATCGATACTTATTAATTTAAGACTTTGGTAAAATATTTACTTCGCTCCAACGGCGTTGGAATTTGTTTGGATTTCAAAGTATCCCGGGCGAATTGTCCACACAGAGACGTGTGGGGGGGCTCTCGTATGTTTTCCGTTCGAATCGGAGCAGAAAATTCGCGAAAGGAATTTATCCCCCTAAAACGGTTGCTGCTGGTCCGTAACGTATTCCATAAATTTACGCTCTCTCCCCTCATGCGCACGTTAAGTTTTTTTTGTTTTTTTTTCTTTTAGTTTTTTTCTGTGCCAGACTGACGCACCGAGCAAAGATCATTGTTCCGGTACCATTAGGGCCACTATTTCTTTTATTTAACTTTTTTATAGCTTTATATATTTTTTGTCTCTCTTGAAGGATAAGGGGGAGTTCCACCCTTGTACTTTTTATATATATATATATATAATGCCTTTTATCGAGAGTCAGAAGAATTTCTCTCTGGTGGCGGCTTTCGGAACGAGACCATCGGTGCGGATGCTATCTCAGCATCAATCCATCGAAACTTTTAACATTGGAGCAATGTTGCGACGCTGAAAATACCTCGAAAAACATTAAAATAAAACGCAGTAACGGCCCATTTTCCTTCCGTAGCAATAATCTCGTGCAATTTCACCGCTCAATCCTAGGGGTGAGTTTTAGAGTTTTTTATGGCCTCTACTTCCTTCAAAAAATCGCCTTCAGGAGAACTTCCTGAAGGATGTAAGCAGAATGACCGGCGGAATTACCTTGGCGACATTTGTTCGATCCATTTCACTCGTTTCGTTATTCAATGTTTCTTGTTTCGATTTGAAATGAGTGCGAGCGTTTTCCTATTTTTGTTATGGCCCCAAGAATGGGTTCCACTTCACTGTTAACATTATTGTCTCTTGAACCGACCTCATCTTTGGATTTTAGGAGAATCTTTCCAGTGATTAAAGTGTTACATTTTTATTATATGCTATGAAAGAAATGAATGCACAACGGGACCTTTTTGGTTTGGGGAAGATAACTTAAAGGCTTTTAATACATTCAAGAGTAAACCGTGAAGTTATCTTAATATAAGGAATTATCAAATTTTCGAGTGCATATTTCCCTTGAATTTTTGTTAATTTAATATCCTTTTTTAAAGGCCCTACTATGCACCTGAAGAATCGTAGTTATGTGTCCTTAATACATAACTACGATTCTTCAGGTGCATAGTCAACTACATCAAGTCAAAATTTATTTACCGGCATATTTATGGATTTCATATAAATGACACCGGAACTTATTCGGAATATGTAGCCCTCCGCCTTTTTGGCGAATCGGCGTGTTTTAGACTAATATTTATTTACTAATAAGAATTTTATTTGGAATTAAATCAATACCTATATAATATAATAATAACACGATTGATAAATATAAATTTTAAATTAAAAATACAAATTCAATTAACCACAATTCCAATTTAATCTTTGTGTAATTTTGTGAAGAACAGTAAATTAACTATATAATCTTCTCAAATGATAATTTATAATTTTCAGTCCATATTCCTATTCGAACAGGAGTTTCTACACAACACTGTCGTAATATGTAATCCCATAAAACGCGGCTTTTATAAAATATTAATATCATTCCATATTTCTTTTTACTAACTCTTCTGAAGTGCAATATTTTTTGTTGCAAGAACTCTACGGATTTTTCTTGAGTATCAATATTTCGAATCAAAGAACAGGATGTTTTTGACTCTATTGTTCGCAAATACAGTGTCAACTTTTCAGTCTCGCATCGATCACTACAACACCGTATGTAATTACAAAAAACCAAGCCGATTTCCAAAAAAATGCAAAATTAGTTGGCTGCATATTACGAATAGGGACCATTACACGGCTATATGTAGATGCATCATACCCAAAACGTTTAAACTTGTGATATCGTTGACAACCTTCTTCGTATCGTCCTCCTATCGTACCTACTTACTTGAAATTGCCGGAGGTTAAATTGAAAATATGTTATTAATGCCTTATTTACATGGGACAAGGTTTATTAAAAAGCAGATACATATCAAGGTTTCAACTGTTTCAGTTTTCTTATGACGAACTTAACTTCATACTCTAATTTTATCAGTTATATTGAAAAATATTTAAATTGGTTCACTTCTAATCAACCCATTATTTTTTTACAGGTGAGCCTCTGGTGACTTTATAGTCCAGTGTTTGTTCAGTGCGTCGCTAGAAGATCTTGGTGAGTGTTGAAGGTGATTTGATATATTGAAAGATTGGAGAACCGGGGAGTCGGCGTAGCGATTAGGTAATTTAAAAAACTGGATATAGACAGAAATGGTCAAAACATTTTTCGGATGTATTGAATGATATCTAATTAATAGGACTTGTTTTTAAAAGCAGGTGATGCTTATGATGACACTTTAGACTTAATTAATGCTTTGAATGAATTTTAAAGCAGTTACACTAGGTGCTGTGCTAGTTTTTCCAATTAAAACTTAATTGGCACCTTATTTTCGCGGTAAAAAAGATGGATAATTAATTTTCACTAGCGGGAGGCTGTTGGAGAAGGTTTTTGTAATCCATGGCCTTTTAATTCTAGGCTGGTGTAGCTTCTTCACTTAATTAATTTTTAAATTATTCCATTAGCCGAATCATTCCATCGGTTAATTGACGAAAACGTGTAAATGTGTCCGCTAACGGTTTTTGTTCTATATTTTGGGAACCAGTTTTGCTTCATGAAATATCTCAGGTTTTCCCGGCATTGGAGGAGGCATTCTGGGATTCCCCACTCGGGTCGCATTGTTGGTTTAGCACCAACGTATCGACAGTTAAAGGCCCTGTTACACGATGGTTACAGTGCTGAAAATCGAACTGAATTCAGTATGTTTAAAATCATATAAAACCGTGTGAAGGGTACCATTATATTCAATGAAAGAATCGAATTCAACTATTAGAACTGAAAACAGAAATTATTAAAATACGTGTTTTTCATCGATTTTCCTGGATCCAACGACTAATCAAATGCAAGCATGCTAGTCGAGTGTTTCGAGAGAATACCGGTGGTGGAGCTGGAATCTACCAAAATAATCTTCGGAGGGAATGTTAATCGAGAAAATGTGTTCTTGAGACTTGCAGAACTGGTTTACTGGATATCGTTTTGGGTGTTTTGTAAACAATAAATTGCATATGCCAAAACAATATGGCGCAGTTTATTTAGGTTGCGTAGAACAACAAATTCCCGGACAGTGCCATTGCGCACTGAAATTAGCTTCGTGTAGACATAGGAACCGAGGCATCGAATTCGATTTTGGTTCCGGATTTGGGATCGAGTTCTCGGCGTTGATTTGAAAGCTGACCCAAGTTTTGTGTACAATAGCCATAAGACTACCATCGCCTTGAGGGTGTCTCAAACCAAGGTTTAAACTTTTACTCTGAAGACGGTGGGAGTCCTAGATGCCGAAATTTCCCTGCTAACCAACCTTTCTGAAGACGATGGCAGTCCTAGCTGCCGAAACGTCGGTGCTAACCAACCTTGCGACCCAGTGGGAAACCCGGTAACGCTTCCTCCAGTGTTTCTTCCTATATTTCAGTGCACGGCACGTGGATACGAACTCGGTAGTTAGAGGTGGAGGTCAGGCCAATGACGCTGAGGCGTCGCCCGCTAAATTTTTCCCGTCTGAGAACAGGCTTTGTTTTTATTTAGAATGTGTTTTGTTTTTGCTCTTATCCCCTTCGCAAACAGCTTTGCCTTCTCTTCCATCGTTTCCATGCGGGGCACGTGGATTCGATTCCGATACTTTAAGATTGACATCAGTCTAATGACACCGAGGCGTGTCCTGCGAATTTTTCCCCTCCCGGAGCAGACTTTGTTTTTATTTCAAATGTGTTTTGTTTTTGCCCTTATCCCCTTCGCAAAGAGCTTGGCCGTTTATATTTCCTCCCCCCCCCCCATATCGACGCTCTCCTACCGAGATAAACCGCTATTCCATTGTTATGCCGCCCTCGATATCCTTCCCCCTTCGAACCCAGCGATCGACCATTCAGACTCCGCCCCCTCTTAACCTCCGTGCGTGCTGTGACTTCAGTACACAGCTCTTCCCCATACCCGCGCATATGTGAATAAATAAATGTATTTATGTATATATCTGTTTATGCATAGTTGCTTAGGTACTTATGTTTGCATATGTGCATACACGTATTCATGTATGATTATGTTAGATGCTTCCTGTTCCACTTCCCCTTACTTCACATTTGCTCCTTTCCCACATTTCCGTCTACTTTCTCTTTGCATTGTATCTTCATTGCATCGTTTTAGGAGATTTTATTTTTATTCATCATATAAATTATACATTACATACCCATCACGCCGTTCCCTTTCGTTTTAGGCTCAGTCAAATAAGCTCAATCTTCGTTAAATAGACTTTAAAAGTTTACTCTGCTTTAAAAATTTTCTCCACACTGCCTTATCCTTGCCTATTAATATTTTTTTTCGTCCAGGCGAGTCAGTACACCGCGTATACCTCCTAGATTTGGGTCGCAGTAATGGTATGCTGAATCTTAAGATAGTCCATAAAGAAGGGATCGTAGCTCGAGTAAAATAATGAAAGGGGGCCTATGATATAACTTGGCTTTGGCTTCTCTTGCTCCTGGTTACTGGCCAAAATGTACCAAAACTGACTAGTAGAGCGCCGTAACCGTAAACAGGGAAATCTGCACGTGGCGCGAGTTCTGCAAAGGCTGGTTAATCTTGAATTCTCCGTTCTAATTTACAGATAAATGTGTTTTTTTTTCATTCATTTCGAAAAATTGTCCCACATCAAGCAATATGGTGTCTAAGAACATCTTTATAGTGATCTCATTATTAGCATATACTTAAAGACTGGAACATTAAAAAGCAAATATCAACTAAAAATGGAGACAAAACATTTTCAATGGGGGCAGAGATGTATATAGGCCGCTAATTTTTATCAAGGAATTGTTTTTAATGCCTAATGAGTGAAATTGTTTGAGATTAATAAATAGGATAAAAGTTATATCTGGAAGTAATATTTGTTTGTAAGTGGAGTGAACGTTTGGTGAGTGATTATCTTGGAGCGGGGTATGGAATAGTTTGAAGTGCGAATAGAATGTATTGCTCCTGGTAGTATGAATTGGATGAGAGAAAGGAAAATTGGTCTTGTGTTTGGTGCCCAAGTGGCCGCCAGTATACTTTGGGAAAGCAAAACGCGGAATTTTTTCCCGTAGATATTAGGTTCTAAAAATGACCAGTCATTTGGAATTCATAAATATATAACTGTCCCTTAATAGTTACTGCGACCTCCCATAGTTACATTCATTGTCAAATAAAATCATGTCATGCATTTTTTAAACAAAAAGAGCGTGTTTGCACCTGAAGCTCCTATGTTTCATGGAGAATTAGAGACAGTTCTTTCTTTCGGTGGCGATGAATTATTTCCGAGTTGTTGATTAAGTACCTGAATATGCCTTTATGTTAAATTTGGGATATAGAAACGGTGGAGCGTTACAATGTTGAATGGCCTTTGAGGTTCTATTTTCGTTTTCGGAAGTCTCTCTATTGACGCACATAGTTTGAGTTACCTGATTTAACTTTTTTTGGAGATTTAAATTTGCCATGTAGGCTTTCGTGGGGGTAATTAATGTTTTTAATTTATTTAGCAAAATCTAGCAAAGTTTTATTCTTTCCTGACAGTCATGAAGGAGTTCCATCAAGTTACGCCTGAAACCATTGAATTAATTAATGTTAATTGGTCGCCCCCGAGTCATGATTGGTCGTTGAGTTAAAAAAAATAGTGGAGTTAAATGTACCCCTACAATTGCCTCCAGGATTGGAACATCATAACAGTCATCTACGTGGAAAGTGCAGAAGCACAGGTGCAAGAGTGCTCGAAGCTCTCTTGAGATTTATATGACCTCGAATTCCCTCAAGTCAGAGAAAACCTTACTTCTCCTCAGATTGTCGGCCACGTTCTTTTTTCTCGCTGGCGCATTCAGAATCTGTCTTCTATCCATATCTTCCATTCACATCCTCCTCACACGAGTCCCTCCCGCTTTTTTGAGCCTGTCCCAGGAGTTCGAGCCCCGCCCTCTCTCTCCCTCCCGATTATGCATTCGAGACATCGTTCACACGACAGGGGCCAATACTCCGGTGCCACCTTCCTCCTTTCCATTTGCACCCTTCTCTGGTACACGATGAGGACCACCCCACCAGCAAGGCAGCAATCTCGGATAAGATTCCGAATCCCCCACGCACTGCTCTCCATCACCCCCAGCCCTTCCAATTTCTTTGGATGTGGAGACCTGCTCCGCTGGTTGGGGAGGGAGATTTTCAACACGGCTGGGGAATGTGCGCGGGTGTATTTGGAAGACCTCGCGATTACGTCCGTAGGCGAAAGAAATTTGGGGTGATCGATGGCTTACATTCATATCTCTATTTTGTGGGGCGTGATTGAGACTCTTACACATTATCTCTTGTCCCATCTGTCAAGTGCACACATACGAGTATATAACTGACTTTAAAATGGAAGAGTTTCAAAGAGTAAGTTGGCATTTTTTTTATTACAGTCGATCCATCGCGTTTGGTTGCTTATTTTACGTTTCGCCTCACTTCCTGGAGACGTATGGATACCGATTATAATCAAAAGAAAATTGTAAAAATCGCGGAAACCTAAAGAATAAATGTAAGTTAGCATGTTCGTGTTATTCGGCATCGGATTTAGTAGCTATTCTTTCGTCAAGAGAAAGCTTTACAACCAAAAATAGCGAAATTTACCCTGTTAATGTTCTTGTTGTCTTCGTTGTGCATCATGAATATCGCATTATATCAAATTTGAATATTGACAAATGAGTGATTTGTATATCTCAATAGGAAATAAATTATGTAATTTACTTCCATTCTTTTTTAAAATACCCCTGTAGGAAAACATCCACTCCTACTCCCATGCAGAGCTGCCCTTTCCGAGAGAGGGGCAAATTGATTAACTTCAATTTTAAATACAAGACATATATTAAGATGCGGTTAAGTGATGGAATATTTATTTCATTTTCGTGACTATATTTCGTCTCTTCTACCTATTTCAAGACTCTCTTTATATCATTTGCCTCTTTCAATCGAAAAAATGTTTATGCATTGAAAAATCCGTCTTTTTGTTTTGAGCAGGATTCATCCAATTTAAGAGATAAAATTTGCCTTTCACATCAAGAAAAATGACGTGGGTAAAACGCCTGGACATATCGTCATTGACATGTTTCGTTTGCTTGAAGGTGCCTGAAACTGGAAAGAAAAGTTTCATGAGATGTCTCTGATTTTCAAAATGCTTTTTCTTTCTTATTACCCTGAGTATAATATCCTCTGAAAAAAATAAGAGTCCTCTCGAGTAAGTCTTTTTCTATCCTGTCTTGTGCCGCGAGATACTCTGTCTCTTATCATCCGTATGAATTTCCGGGATATCATTTAAAAGTAAGGTATCAGGCTTCTGCTTATGGTCATGATCAAGCCAACTCTCTACCGGTACTTTGTAGGGTGATGGGACACTAGCCATCCCCCCATCGTGAGATCATGCATCCATCATGAAATTTTCCGATAGTATTTTCTTGAATTTACGTGAGCTATCAAATTTTATTATCTCCTGGTTGTCTTGCCACTTTCCTCCGCTGCCCTTATTATGATTAGACGACTTATCCATGGATAGGGGAGCGTTTAAGATGTTGTGGAGAATAAACTGCATCTATGCATGTGAAAGTCCTCGCTAATGACTTTGAACTTCGGAAGGTGATTGGGCTACGTCCATGCCCTAAATCCTTTGATGTCATGTGTGATTATACTAATTACCCTAGTTTTTTCCAGAATTTTAAAATTCCATTTTATATATATGACTTTACGGTTACGTTGCCCCCTTCTGCCTCTGCCCGTCTTTAGTTCAGGAAATATTATTACGTGAGGGGGAGCATTTTCGACACTGCCGTAAAAATGTGCGCGGGTGTTTCTGAAAGGCCAGGAGATGGCGCCTGCGGGCAAAGGAGTTGGAGAGCGAGGAGGGTGGGGTCAAGTGTTGGCTTTTTTGCTTCCATTTCTTTATTTTTTATTCTTAAATATTTTTCGATCCTTCCATTCATCTGCGGTCTCCAATTCTAGGCAGGTCTCTCTCCCTCTCTCCGAAGGGGGAACAAGTTTTCGTCCTCTCCCGTAAAGGATTTTCTCTTCTTATTTTATTCTTTTTTATAACGTGAGGAGTGGTTGGTCTCTTTTTAAAGGGAGGGGTCCGAAAGTTGCGGTTTTTCGTTCATTTTTTTCATTCCTTCGTTCGGGGGAGAATGATGCCGGGGGTGAAGGGAGAAAAAGAGAGAGAGACAGAGAGAGAGGATAAGGGGTTTTCGTGATGGGGTCGTGCGATGTAAAATTCCGCTTCGCTTGTGTTGCGCTCGCGAACTCTGGCGGCCCCTTACGTGTGCGAAATGGTTCTCTTATGTGTCGAGGATGGGCGTATAATGAATGTTTTTCTATTTTATCCCTTCTTTCTGTGTCGTCCAAGTCACTCCGTATGTATCTCATGCATGTTCATCTTTTTTCTCGGGAGACAGGTTAGATTTAAGCAACGAATTAAGTTTCGTGATTTCACCTTTATAATGATAGATAAATTGGAGAATTTAAAAGATTAGGCGTGGCTTATTATTATTAGTAAGTACATAGTTAATTGCAGATAGGGGTTTTTTGCATGTTGGCGTCCTAGCAACCTCTTAAAATCTGAGAAAACATTTAAGTTATATTTGGCACTTGTTAAATTCCTATGAGCGAAATATTTACATGTTGTATATGGTGTGCGTCCCAAATTCAACTTTGTAAATATCGATATATTAGGGGTACTATAATTTAGAGGCACGATCTTTATCGATTTTTGATATTTTCTAATTTAGATGAAAAATATATCCTAATTCACCGCTTAACCAATTTATCTAGGTATGATGGCGTAGCTATACTGATAATCGCATAAAAACAGTTCAAAGAGCCATGCCGCACTAGAGTGAAAAATCGCGCAGGATTTAAAAAATGTTTTTACCTTTGCCTAAATTCTCAATATCATCATATCTTACAAGGGAGAACTATTCTGATGCCATTTTCATATCAAATTCTTTTCTATTTTCTTGGAGAATTACATTAGTACTCATATGAAAATGACTTGTGTGTGACGAAAATGTTAAAGTAAAGCTGTGAAAGAATAATGATTGAGAAGTCTTTCGAAGTATTCATTGAATATTTTTTTTCCTTTCTGATAACAGTCATCATAATCCTAACAGTTTAAAACAATACTTAAAGTTTTATTCCGTATATTGGATATTAAAAAGATTTAAAAACCAAGAAAATTGGAACAAGATACAGGAATTTTGAATAAATTTGGCGGTTATTTACTGAAATTTCTTACCTATTCCAGATATAAATAGAAATTTTCGTATTTATCCACATTTGAGAATATAATAAAACATATGAGAATAATATAAATAATGAGAATTTGATGCAACATAGTGTGTTAATTTCTATATTACCGTTTATTAATAATCTACCACACTGGTAGTCATTCAAATTGTGACGCCGGACAAAAGAGTGGCGCGGGTTGCGGGGTTCTCAGGATGGAAATATTTCGCTGCAATCTTTAAATATTCATGCGACCGTGAGCCCTGACTTCTGACAGACAATTCGCAGTCACATTCTCTCCACGAGATGAATATTTTTCTCGTAACTGCTCTTTTCCCGAAGATGAGTTTCTTGAGAGGCCTGTCTTACACTTCTCTTTTTTATGCTTAAGTGTAACCAGAAGGGAATTTGAGGGAAGGCAGAACGCTCATTTGATAGCACTAGTGAATATGAAAACTTGATACAAGCACTTATATAAGCCGTTGCTCCTACTTCTTCTCTCGAGTATTTTACGAAATTCAATGATAAATATTTTACGCCTAAAATATCTTGGTGGTGGTATTCCGTATTTGGTATTCAATGAAAATTATTATTTTCATGGATATATGTATGACATATTCGCATATAGTTAGATTATGTCTTAAATTCAATGATAATGGTCATTGAATTAACATATTCCGTCACTTTTTAATAGTAATTTTCGTTCAATTCTCTCGATTTGAATTATTTTTTGAAATTTAGAAATTACTTCTTAATTGAAATTTTCCTTTATATTTTGGCTCTGTTGTATCCGTTGACATCTTCACTTGGGAATATAATCTTTCCAATATAATAATCGTGTTATTAAGCTTAAATTGACTCACAGTAGTGGTGAGATATCGTCTCTCCAATTTTCCTTGACAGACATAGAGGAGGAATACATATTAATTCATCCTATATGCCACATTCGTGCATAATCCTCTCACTACGGTGATTTATGCTAGGAAGTTGGACAGGACAAGTGCATACCTTAAGGCTTGTCTCTTATGGGAACGGCGTGAATGGTTTTTACTTGCAACTGTAGATCCAAGTGGCTCCGAACTCGTTTGGTAAAAATCAAGAGGGCACCGCCGCCTAAATAATATTCTTTGAGCACCTGCAACAGGGCGCTGAGGGTCGTCAACCCCTTTGGAACCCCCCTAAGAGGCGCCCTAGTGAATCCTTCTGCCCCGCATCCAGGGGACTTAACACCACCCGCCTCTGAGTTTGGCAAGTTTTGCCCTCCGGGGCCCCGGGCGTGCTTAACAACGGCGGACGTTTTGAGTGGGGCCCCACGCCGAAGTATCTCACCGCAAGCGATTCCGATGCTAACGACGGAAGGCGTCGTTGGGAGGAGAGGGGGTTGGTTCAGGCCTCCCACCACCCACATCAACACCACCACCCCCACCCCGCCACTCACTCCTTACACCCCCCTCCTCACCTCTCCGAAATTTACGACTTAATTTCCCAAAGTGCCCGCTCCCTCCTCTTTCTCTCCCCTATTCTCCTCCGTTGCTCACATCTCTTTCTCTCCTTCATCACCCACCCTTACTTCAACCCCTCTAAGTCTCTCCTCCAGAGGGGTTTTGATCATACTTTCCTCGAGTTCCCATCCAGTGCTCCTTCCTCGGCAGCTTCCCTGCAGGAATCCACGCCATTCCCCGCCTCCACCCAATTTAAATATTCAAATACGGAAACTTCCGGACGCCGCCGCCGCATTCGACCCGTTTCGTTATTTTTTTTTTCGTTCATTCAGCTCGCGTGGCATCATGGGATCGCGAGTTTTTTTGTCTAGTCTCCCTTTCTCCCCCTTCCGGTATCTCTTCCCCTGCTTTGGTATTCAGTTTGTTGTGCGGACGTGTTTAATCGGTTTCCGTAAGTTTTTTCCTGGGGACTCCTCCCCCGTCCAGCTTTTTTTTCTTCCCCTTGTTTCTTTCGATTTCAGCACCTTTGCTCTCCCTTGCCGGCACCGCCACCGCAATGTGATCCGGCCGTGGTGGTGTTTGACCTCCTCCCCTGGGCTCCGTCGTGTTAGGCACCGTGTTCTCTCCCCTTAACGTCTGTGGTCCGGCCTAAGTGAGATGGTGAGACAACTCCGCGCCTTTTCCCTGGGTGTAAATGGTTTTGGGTCTTTATGATGCGTGGACAAAAACACTTCGAATTCAAGAGTGATGGAAATTTCAAAGGAAATTGTGGTTTTCCATTACTTTCAAGCGCGTCAATGAGAAAAACTCGTGGTTATTTTTCACCCTTGAATTATTTTTTTCTCTCTTACGAGCTTTAAGCTGTATCCAGCTGCAGGATCATATAGCGTGTGCTATAGGTGAATTGGTATTGAGATATTATGACATGCAAACGATAAAAAATTTATAAATCTCGACATCTTTTAATTTTTGGGTTCAACCGGACCAAGCCTCAACGTCTTTGCTTCATTGGCAAGTTTCCTGAATTAATTATGAATGAAATTACGGAGTATAGGTATCTACTCCCAGGACATATTTAATGGCCCCTACCTATCTCACAGGACTTCGGGCTGCTAATGATGTGGGAATACATTTATCCGTTTGAGATAGGATATCTGAACGTGGGAAGGATCGAGTAGCGTGTATTCTAAACTTCATTCTCATATATGTATCCAGTTATAGATTTTTATTCTGTTCTTTGAACGTGAGGAAAATGCCACGTGAATGTTTTTGTGGAAACATCCATCTGAGATATGGAGTGAATGGTGTGAGAGAGATGGATGTACCGTGGAAATGGATTAAGTTAATGGAAGAGAAACTCGAGATGAAATTTTGGAGCCTCTAGAGCAAGTGAGCATGTATAATGCAGTGCATGAATGTCTTCGATGAGAAAATAGAATGTAGTGATCTGGATGTGCGTAAGAAATTAATAGACTGGAGACTAATTTCTTTGTTTTCAGTCAATAAATTGGGTATTGTGTATACCTTATTTTTAATGGAAAGTGGGGGAGAACATGTATTCCTATGTTTATCTTGGTTGAGGTGAGGCTGTTTTGTTAAGAGTGAAATGAATTTAATTTTTCAAGAAGCTCATAAATGCCGCAATTTTTCATTTTACATATTTTTAAAGATGTTATTCCCCGCTGTGGAATGTATAAAATGGTATATCCTCGTAGAGAGAAGGGATATGCCGGAATTTTTATTAATTCAATTCATTGAGCTGATTGTTACACTTCCCCTGCTCTCCCCCGCAACGCGCTTAGGATCCTGCCATTCAGCGCGTACGCAACGGGATATAGAAGTTGGGAATCGTGAGCCCTTCCCCCCGACTCCCATCCTGCGGCTTTGTATGAGAGAGTGGGCTTTTCGGAGCGATGGTCTCGCCATCTCTCGAGACACATCGGAAGCGTACGAGTGTGTACCCTCGTATTAAGAGCTTAAAAGGGAGGCAGGCGTTTTGAGGGGGTGGTTACCGGGTGGGTATTTATGGAAGGGGGAGGGAGGGGGATGAGGTGAGGAAGGGAAGGGATGGACCCTAGAGGGTTTGACTTCCGGGGTTCGCTGAGATGTGAGTTTTCGTTATAACATTGGAAGGCAGTGCTGTCTTTCGGAAGGGCCGCCTCCATAGCACACACTACCTCTCAGACCCTTGCCTCCAAAATTGCGTCCAATTTTTTTTGCCTACTCGTGAGACATCGCAGGGGGTCCTATGATTGGCTGGCTTCCCGATGGTAAGCCACTATGGAGGACCGGGAGAGGGTTTTAATGGACGAGAAGACCCTTCACGTTGCCGCTGATAACGGTGGACAATTGATGTTCCCGGCTTCCCTTCCATGATGCGTAGTTTCCCGGCAGTTGATTACTGGAAGCTGATTGAGCACAAAGCATTTCGTAAAATTTCGAGGAAGTCCATCGGAAAATGGATTTGGAAGGCTGTTCGCCATTTTTACCATGTTCAGTTGTAGTTCAAGGGTAGGTTCATAAAATCACGGGGATGGTCGAAACCCCCGTAAAGCTGGAATTATTTGCACGGATAGAACTTCGGTAATTGGAAAGTGGAGTAATCTATTTTGTTTTTTTTTAATTTTAAATAAATTTTTATTTTCGAGCGTAGAAGATTTTAATTTCCTCATTAAATAATGCCTTGGGAAATTTTAAGTGATTAAATGTTGTCGGTTGTGAATTTATCGCTGCTCTCTTCTCTTCGTTTCTCTCGTAAATGTATGTCCCTACATAGCTTCTGCGGTCTACAGTGTGATAGAATTATAACTGGAGCTATACATAATGGTGCACAGAAGGTTTTTTTTACATCTCGATGGTCATTCATATCGATGCGAACCATTGCGAATGCGTGAGATATGCGTTTTGAAAAATCATGATGGATTTGTTACCCCGCTTTTTGTGATAATTTTACTGTTTTTGGAAAAAAATATAGAAATAAGTCCAAATTGCGGCGAATCATATGCTTGCGCCTTAATCGTAAGATTTTCGATGTTTAACTTGTAAAATTTTATCAAGAAAGCAGTATGATGGCGGATACGACTTTTTAAACGCGAAATCATTCTGAAGGAGACAACATTTCCAATTGTCAGATATTACCGTTATTTCTAGCTACTTGAGAAATACTGCTCTTAAAAAAAAAAGAAAAAAAAATCGCTAAACGAGCATTATAGACACGACCAGCGTTTCGCTGGGTTAGTTTAGGCGACGTTAAAACATGAAAACCATGGTAATATATCGTTTTGTTCGGTTTGCCGTTTTGCAAAAATCGAAGCAATAAATAATACTACTTAATTTGAATAGCTTGAAAGTTCACGTCGCGCGTATTCACGAGAACGCTTACGAACTTTAGGTCTAAAGGACCGTTTGCGTTTGTCAGTTACATCCCTGTTTTCGTCACCACATATCATCACGTAGGTCTTTTATGGAGTTTCCTCCTGGGTAAGGAGACCATCTCTCCTCGTGTCGGTCGGAGTGATGTTTGCTGGCGCACCATCACACGGACATCATGGAGGTAGGAGGGATGGAAATAGCTGGGGCTAGGAGACGGCTTAGTGTCCCGTTGTAAGGTAGCGGAGTGGTTTGCTGGTTTACAGCGAGCCACGAGGGCGGTTTATCGCGGATGACGTAGCTTTCAAATGGCCTTATTAGCCGACGGAGTGCCGTCAGCTCCTTTGGGAAATTCGAGGCTCGCTCCTCGTGAAAACCCTTTCGTTCTCTCACCCCACCGCGCCTTTACCCTTCCCCCGTTTGTTCCCTCTCCCCACCTCCTATCCCCTTTCCTATATCGCGGCCACACAATCCCCTATCTCCTCGCGCGCATACTCCTTCACCGAGATCATAGATGAATAGGCTATGGAGACGTGGGCTTCCATAAATCGCGCCGAATCCTCGCAATGCAAAAATATTTTTCGTACCGAATCCACTGAAATCGAAATATTTTTAAGCTCTTTTGCTTTTGATTTTTGCAGCCAACTGCACGACAGCGCCATGTGACAGGAACATTAGTATCGGGTGCACAGTAATACGGAATACTTCACACTAATTCCAAAATTAGTTCTTTTCCTGGTAATGTAAACATACTTACTTGCGTGGATAAATATTTATTTCGTCAACTCACAATGTTTTTTCGCCTTTTTATGGGTAATGTCCCCTCAGTATTCATCCTCACCAATTATAAAACTATTATAGAGTTCATTGATCATTTAATCCTATGATCGGTTGGCCACAGCCCTCCATCCTTCCCTATCTAATGCTAGTTTCTTTACTCCCTGGTAGCTCTTCTTGTGTACTTTCCTCTTTTTTTAAGTCTATGTATGTATATACCTAGGCTTTCCTCTTGGGACTTTTCCATCTATATTTCCTTCAATTTATAAGAACGTCTTCGATTTCATCTCTTCGTTCCTTCAGTTCTTCAGAAAACCAATGTGTCTCAGGGTGTGCCCATTCCATCTGGTCCTCTTTTCTGTATTGTGTTCCGTATGGTCCTTTCCTCTTCTACTCTTCTATATATTTCTTCATTTCATATTTTATCCATCCATTTTATCTTCAGCATCCTCCTCCAACAACAGGTTTCTAATGCTGCTAGTATTTCCTGGTCTGTTTTTCCAATGGTCTATGCTTCCGATTCACAGAGAGCCACGCTCCACATGAATTAGGGATATAGCCTGTGCATAATTAGCGCTCACAACTGCCGCTACCTGTTACTTAAAGTAAGCAGAGTCAATCGAGAGATACTTACCGCGAAGAAATTTTAAGATGAAGGGATGATGGGGGAGAATTTTTACGGATTATAATGACATTCCGAAAATAAAGGATATCTGCAAGCGTCTCGAATAGAATACATTTAGTTTTTGCAACGTTTATTTTGGGATTTTGATGATGATGCGTGAAATGTATTCATTCCTATGCATACATTCTTCATACACGTACCCTTCATGTTAAAATGCTGCCATTTCACCCGATTTTGATAAGCTTAAAGATAAGTGGAACCTGATTTTTAGCGCTAAAGGTCATGCCCAACTGCACAATTTTTTTCTTGCTATTTTCTCTATAGCAATTTATCGCAATCAAATTGTCGAATAGTAATTCCTGCCGTGAGTTCTCCCTACACGGATAAACTGTAGGAGGAAATCTTATAGCAATCTCCAAAATGGTATTTTTTGATGACCAAATGTCGGCTAATGTGGCAATATTTCTGCAGTGAGTTAGCGGACCTGATTGTGATTGAGTGACGAGTGAAAACTGAGTGACGAGGAATACCTTTAAAATGAATGATATACGATACGTGGAATATTACTGCTATTGGTTTGACTCGTTCCTACGTGATGCGGTTAATATCCTTCCAGATTTCGGATTGGTAGTTGTATTTTAGTAACGGTCACATTTTAAGGATCTCATGTGTGGATCATGTGACGAATGAAGGAGTCCTTCACTGAATAGTTTGTCAATCCGAGATAATGGGGACTATTAAACTACGTAAATTAGAATACAGTATAATGAGACTCGAGGATATCGAAATCTTCAGTAAGCTCTCCGAGGGAAGGTTGAAGGAAGACGAGGCCCTGGTTGAAGTGTATCCTGGCTTGCCAATCTGAGAAAGTGGCATGGAGCAACATCAGTGGAACGCCATACAGTTTAATTACATTTAATTAATTTGGGTGTTCTACCAGCTGATTTGTAGGTTTTTGGACAGTCCTTATCCTAACGTCCAAAAATGTGGGGCATCATCTCATTTTCCCTCCTATAGATGGATCACCATCAGATCTTTCTTAAATTCCTCATATCGTCTACCTCTTCTTAGTTCGTCCAGAATTCCTATCCTATTTTTCCCTCTTCCACGCTTCCCCAGCGTTCTCCCCTCTATCACCCTCTTCAGCATGCCCTCGCCTCTCAAATCGTTCTCCATCCAGCCCTTCTACAATCCCCGAACCTCCGTCACTAACTCTCCCACTCTATTTAATACCTCCTCCTTTGTCTTCCTTGCTTCCACGTTTTGCCTTCTCTATCCTTCTCCAAACTTACATCTCAAACGCCTCAAATCTACGCACATCCTCCCTTCGTAATGGCCAAGTTTCCGACCCATACATCGCTACTCTCCATATTAGAGTTTTCACCACTCTTTCATCTACGTCTCTTTTCAGACGATTTCGATTTCTCCCTCATCGATTTCGCTCTCTAAAAATCCTTCTTTAGCCACGACAATTCTACATCTGATGTCCTTACCACTAAACCCGTTCTCCTCCAAAATATTACCCAGATACGAAAACTGCTCGACCTGCTCTATTTCGTACCCTCCCACCCTTATATTCAGCATTTATATTTAATAAACACTTTTTCAAATTGAGTATCAGGGAAACCTTTGCCGTGAGGCTTGGGATTGAACGAGGTACGACTGTCGACCCTTGGCCGTTCTACGCTAGGTTTCCGGGTGCAGGCATAAGGGTTTAGGTTAGGGATGAATGTATGGGCGATGCTATCAGTCATCTCTATCCCTTCCCTCTTTCCCCTTTCGTCGTTATCAAACGGCAGAGAGGTTGAATGTGGTGGAGGTCGAGGGGGGGCATCAATCCACGTGGCCGTTGAAATTGGGAGTCGTGGAAATGCGTTGGGTCGGAATGAAAATCCGGGAGCGAAGTAATGGGGGAGGAAAAGGGGTTGGGGGCCCTTAATTAAGTCCCTCAGGCAATCACAAAGTGGGAAGGGATTGCTGAGGTGGCGGGGAGGGGGCAAGAATACGGAAATCCTTTTCAAAAGAAAGAGACTTTCTTCCAGCCGTGATTTATTCTCGAAATTTTCGCTTTATTTTTTTGCCGATATATCATCATGCGCTTGTTTGACATGTTATTTGCGTGTCGAGTTAATTTTTTTCCATTTTACTTGTTTTGAAAAGCCCTCATCTCGGAGACATTGCTTTTTTTGTGCTCCCTTTATCTCATATCACATGAAAAAAAAGAAGATGGCTCATAAAAAGAAACAGACATGCTCGCGTTTGTTTACCCTGGAAACTTAAACAATTGTTTTGATACAAATGTCATTTCGTGCAAAAAGGATGAGACAGTTAACCATGGCTACATGTGACCGTAATAATTTGGACAAAAATAGTCTTGAATAATGGCATAATACTTGTGTATCGATACATTAAAATTTAATGAGAAAATTCCGGCATAACGAACGGTTACTCAGACAACCCAGCAATCAAAACTCATAGCTATGACCAAAAAAGTTCTTCCTTGAGATCAGGGAAAACTTTTGCTTGTTATTCTTTTATTTGAGCACTTTTCGGTTCATTGACGAAAGAAACGGGGTTCTAAGTTCCCATGATTGTTATTTAACAAAGTTTCCTATCCACTGCTATAGACTTCTTTTGGGTCGTGTATAACTGAATGTATGGCTTCTTTACGTTAATATTGTCCTCGGATTTACTACTTGTGCATTTTCCTACGATTTAGAGGGGAAGATAAATTATCTGTGAAATTATAGTTCTCTTAGGAATCAATCGCATGTACCTACTAGTGTCAGTCACCAGTCACTTTTGCATTTTAATGTTTTAATTACTGAATCACATAATAAACGGGTTAGATTTCATTCGCTAAAGTGCCGTTTTACCCGATGTGTTTGTGATTGGTTATTTTGAGAGGCGACGGACAGCTGAAGTCATTCACGCCATCAATGATAGGTGGAAAAGTTCTTATGAAGGGATTATTTTGGGAATAGAGGAAGGGTGGAGGGAAACCCGGCGTCGGCATTAGCCTGCTCATAACGAAAGGCGACAAGGGGACCACGGTTTGGCGTCCCATCCGACGGACGGAGTACCTACTGCATTTGGACAGCTCTCCGCGTTTCACCCAAATAGAGATCGGGATTCCTCTGAAAAATCTCTGCAACTGCTGGGGTTTGAATATTCGGGATGTCAGGAATAGCCAGTACTCTAGCAACCCAACCAACCCGATTCCTTTGTGTATGTGATTTACGGGCTGTTAGATCAGCAGGAAAAGCTTTTTGTTGCAAAGTTCTGGGCTCAAACCCCGGGAGAGGCCTCTGCGCACGTCCATCATAGCTCACACCCTACGTTATTTTCTGCGCATTAGACCTTGGTAAGCTTCATTCTGAAGTGGAAATGAAGTATACCCCCTACGGTGTGTGAATTTCGGACGCCGTTGGGCTTATTACTTGGTGAGCTCAACCCTTAGCGATGAAGTCAACCTTCGGATGGAATAGCAACCTTTCATTTTGGTGATTGTTATGCAATTTTCCCCAGTGATATTGCCTACAATTTGCCAAGAACTCGCACCGAAAATGTGCATTGATTATCGGAAGAATAGAAAATGTACCATCTTCATTTACTTAAGAATATTGTCTCGAGACGACCGTGGTGGAACTTGTACGTAACGAAATCACTCTTTGCAATTTTCCACGGATAAAATTTTAATGCGACCGGTTTCGATATTTCACATCGTCGTCAAGCCTGCAGTTCAGGTTATATTAAGGTATATATAGATTTTGAGGGAGGGCTGGTGGGATGGGAAAGTGGGGAGGAAGATTCAGTGGGAGGTTAAGGGATTGAGGGAAATGAGAAAGAGGTTGAGGCGAGGAGGAAAGGTTTCCATGCGATGGATGGGGATAGGGGTACAAATATCGAAACCGATCGCATTAAAAAAAAATATCCGTGGAAAATTTGAAAAAGTTCTCTTTTTTGCTGTCTCTATTTGCTTTTTAGTTCATAGTGCCGTATTAAAATTAACTTTCAAGTACATCCCTTTTTAACCCTTAAGCCGACAGTTAAATTTTACCTTGGAACGTAACTATTTTTAAACGCAATAGAGGTTTCCGCTATGGTTAATTATTGTTGAGGCTACTCCATATATATCAAGTTCCAAAAATGGTACTCTCTGTTATTAGATGTTCACGAATAGGCAGCATTCACTAAATTTGTGATGCTCATACTCTGTTTTTGGCGAGGGTCCTTGCGTGTGGCTTTCTTTCATTTCACAGCGGAAGTGGAAAAGGGAAGCCTCAGTCTTATTAATTTTTTTTAAATCTCATGGGGCAGTGGGGAGGAGTCTGGAGAGGGCAAAGCAGGGAGGGGACGTACAAGAGATAAATATTTTTAATTTTCCCCGGAAGGGAGATTCTTGGGAGGCAGATTAATGAGGATTGTTTTAAAGATCTGAGAGGAAGAGGAAAGAGGTAAGAAAGAGAGACTCGCGGGGTGTTTCCCTCGGGGGAATGAGCGGTTGGGAAGAGTGCGGGGAGGGGGTTAGTTAAAAGTGCCACTCTACGCCGCCCTTTTTCGCAAAGGAGCTCGGGAAATTTTTCGAAGTCTTTGGTAGGAGTGTTGATTTCTCTTTCCACGACCCCCATCATCATACTTGATACCGCTGCGAAAGGTTCTCCATCGTTTCCCGGCTCATTTCTTCCTAATCTTTCAACTCTTTGTTCTTACTCCCTACTTAATATCCTTTTTTTTTCTTTTTGCCCTTTCATAACGTTCAGATTCCTCCAATTATCCCAGTCTTTCGCGTCTTAAGAATTCTTATCCTTAATCCGCCTTTTCATTCTCTTACTCCCTTAACTTTTTTCGACCAGTAGCTGCTGCCCCTTGTTCACTAAAATTTCGTTTTTTTTAAGAAAAAACCTCATCGCGTGGAATCAGAGAGTTTGAACGAGTTTAACGAGTTATTTTTATATTTTTTAATTAAAGGGTCCGTTGCATTTTGGGGTGGCTGTTTAATTTGGCCTGTGAGTGCAATCGATGAAGCATTCGGTCATTGATAAGGGCTTGTAATATTTCTTGGGAGTATTTTCATGGGTAGGTGACTTGCAAGGGTGAAAATAATAATGTTATGTGGCTAGGATTCATGAGCAGTGCACCCAATGAGATCAATTACTTTCAGTTAAATAAAACCCATAGGTCATCGGTTTACCGAAATGATCATTCGAATGTGGGTGTATACCTATCACTTGTTTGTTCATTCATTCGCAGCTCATTGATTTTATCCAATAATCAGATTTATCAAGGCCACACGTGAAGGTTGCTGTGGCGCTATACGTTTTATGGGATCCTTTCGCGTTCCTGGAATGTGTAATAATCGTCCTTCATGTTGCGTGACTAGATAAAATCGCCATGTTTTTTTGCATAAAACATTGCGGGTGTGATAAAAAATGCCCTTCTTTAGATTAAAGCAATCACCTTGGTACCCGCATATGCAATTATTATTTTCCGCGATAGGAATCTTTTTGTATGAATTACATTCCTGCATAACCATGTAGAGCATGGCGTATAATTTTAGGCCCTCCCCTGAAACGCACTGTTTAGATTAAAGGGTGTTTCAAACCACTCCCTGGGAATACATATTAAAATAATTTGCGGGATCGCCTTGAAAAAAACATTAGTTAATTAGACGGTTGGTAAGTAAATGTAATGACAGAGTCCGAGAAAGATGCTACCTAATTCACTTGAGACAGGCCTCACTTAGAATGTACGACAAGTATTAGGGATCCATCAGTTAATGCAGTGATTGAAGAATTAGATTAAGTTGGCATAAGATTTACCGTATTTTAAAATATGTCGGATTTAAAAATAATCGGAGTATTTATTAGGATGGAAGTCCCAATAAATTCTAAGAAAAATAAGCGAGTTATACAGTTCATACGTCGAGGTTATTAGGGACCTCCTACAACATCGGTCGGCTCGACTATACTACTAAAATACGGGGAGTAGACTTTGGGACTTTGAGGTTTAATTTCTCCTTTTCCCCTGCACTATTTCTAAAGGAAACAGAATTAGGGTAAAGCACCCATGTAGTTAAATAATGCCACACGCTTTCGCGGTGGATCGCGGGGTGCTATGCATGTAGATGAAATTGTAGTAAAAAATTAATGGTATGAAGTTATTTTTACGAAGTGAATGTGAAAGAGTAAATTTTGCAAAATTAATGGGGAAAAAAATGTCTCCCTGGGTTTCGAACCCAGATCCCCCTAACTATCACCTTGTGCTTCAACCAATAAAGCCTCCCACGGTGGGTGATTCCTTTAAGTAGCCTTAGTTTGAATTCGACGGCGTTGGTTGGTTGGGTTACGTTCGGATTTTTGTAGCCCGCGATTTTCCCTCGCCGTTCCGATACCCGTGCTTCAATCGATGTGGGTGGGGTTGAAGCTCTCGGCGGCCGCCATAATCCGCGATTCCCTCGCGTTCCCGTGCACACCGTTTCTGTGGAAGAGTAATAAAAAAAGAAAAAAAAATGCTTTTATATTTTGCGGCTGGGTGCTCGTGCGAACCGCGAAACAGTGCACTTGGGTCGCACGCAAAAACGGCGAAGGTTGTTTAATTTTACGGCGCGATAGAAAAGTTGAATGCCGCTCGGGCGCAGTGCCGCGGATTGTTGGCCCTCTGTCGGCTCTCGCGTCACAATGGCTTCGAGTGCACTTCGCGCGATTATAACCGTTTCAGAAACGTAGTCGATCCTCCCGCCCTTACTCGTTTTTGCCTCGCAATTCCCACCAGGGTGCGGATGTATGCTGTACCAATTTTTTCACCGATTTTGCTTTGTGGACGACCTTTGCAGCATTTTTTTATGAGTATCGTCGCGGGAACGTTTGGAGCAAACGTTTTGCGTCTTTTACGGGAATGACGGCGCCAGATCGCCGGACTCAATGTGGTCTTTGCTATGCTTAAATCGGAGGAAATACCTTTGGGGATCCCTTATAAATATTTAGGGCTTTTAGGTAACAGTTCTATCCGAAAATCGAAAGGGCCCTTCCAAAAGTGTAATCACATTTGTAAGAGGTTCTTATAAACCAATATTTCATTTTTCACCGCTGTATATTGCTCATATGCATGGCAATTTTCCTTGGGAACATAGCGTTTATATCAACCAAGCGCGTGATCCCCTTAATTGGTATAGCGTATGCTGTATTAAAGGCACATAAAATAAATTAAGAACACAATACTATGAATACATTCCATACTTTGCTATTCTCTTGTAACTTATTTGTTTAAAATTAAGATTTTTCAATATGAAACTGTGGATAAGTAACATGGTTTTCCATTTCCTTCCGTCTAACTAGCCTTAAACTAAGTCATTTCAATGTCAAATAGATTAATTAGGTAAATCTTGCCCTTAATGTATTAAGCCGCGATTTTTTTCAATCGGGGTTCCAATATTGGTATTTATGTGTGCGACTAAAATAACTGTATAATTAACCGAGATATGGAGCCTTAGAGTTTGGTAATTGTTACATGAGCTTATGTCTTGAATTGTCTTTTGTATGGCAATTTTTTCTGATTATTTGCAGTTGAAACTTAAAATTATAGTGTTTATTGAAGCTTTCGCGGCTCATGGTGATCAATATGTTTTTCGGTTGTGCCGCGTGATTATCAGGTTTGCCCCGACGTTTCCTAACCTCTACTTCAATTCCCTTTGAAGAAGTGACCAGTAGAGGTCCACACCCATAAAACATATTGATTAAAATTATATGTTCACCATCTCTCGACTAAATAATTTTATGTAAGCCCTTCATTTTTCACTATATCCATAAGCTCCTAGTTCTCTCACTCTCGAAATGGCAAAAGGTATTCCTGAGTTTTTAGGGCCAAGATGTCATGAAAATGAAATCTTTAATACCTTTATTCTTAGTAGTAGTAGGTTTAAGGTTGTAGGGTGCGTCGACGGCTAGGTCATTTTTCACCACTACACAATCTTCGTATTATTCCTTCACCTTTATTCTTTTGACATCTTAACTTCAAACCGCCGTTGCTGCCGTTGATTTTTTGCTGGTCAGATTTTCCTCTATAGAAGCCTTCTATCCAGGCAAATGTGAAATCTGACGTATTAGAAGGGAACAGTAATATAATTAGAAGGTTTAATGAGTATCAAAAATTGAATAAAAAATGAAAATAAAATTACCATTTCTATTACCCAGTAGGGACTTAAAACAATAAATCCAACTGTTTCAGGCTGGATATGGTGGAAGTTCTCGATATTCATAATGAATAATGACATATAATGACATAATAATGACACAATCATGATTATGCCACAGTGTGGTGAAACGCGTCGTGTCAAATAAATAAATCTGTGGAAGATTACCAAGTGTCTTTATTCATTATGAAGACTTAAAACAAGAAATACATAAAATTCCACTTTGAAAAGGTAAAAAAATCTACAGATTCTAGAATTTCTTGCTTAGAACTTCTAGAATTTCTTTATGAGAGACATAATACGACTAGTAGATAGCTGCCTGCCAGCGGTTAGTGTGTGAAGTAATAATTTGGAAAACATTTTTCTTAGGGTGCATGATGAAACAGGATGTTATGAATTTCTCATTACCGGGATTTATGTGAAATTTATAAAATTTTACCTATTCTAGTCGCATTTCCAACTGAACATGACAATTATGCTTCTTCCAGGTAAGTTCATGCGGATTTACATCAAGTCTCTCTCCTCCTTGATGGAGCGTGTCGGTGAGTAAGTAGTTTTTCATTCATGATTTATTCCCATCATGCATTATGCGCCTATTAAGCACCCTCCAAAAACTTGGAAGGCACTTGCATGGAGACATTTCCAGAAAATTCTTTTCGCCCTAGGAGGCAAATGCCTCGCTTACAATTGATTACGACGTAAAGAAAAGTCGAAGGATGGGGAGGTTTATGTTGAAGAAGCACCATGAGGTCCGTTCCACCCCGTGCTCCCTAAATGCATGGCGATTTGGAAGTTCTTATTTTAGTGTCGGGGTGGGAGAGTGATATACGGTGCTCGAGGGAGTGGATTTTGGGATTAAAGAAAGTAAGGTCCAAGGGGAAGATGGTGGAACAACGGAGCATCCTAAATAAATGGCATTCGGAGGACGGGAAAAAAAACTAAGAAACGGTCCTGTTTTGACCAAATTTCCATCTTTCATGGCCAACCTCTGCCGCCTTTCGTTGTTAGCTGAGCTTAAGTAATGTTTTGGAGACTGGCTATTGCTACCATTCGTTCTTTAATGAGGAAGCCAAAATGAAAATTGTTGAAATAAAGATTTTTTTCTCTTCCATATTACGAGTATACTAAATATGTTATTTTCATCAACAAGCTTGGCATGCCAGCAGCGCCAATTACCAATAAGGCAAAGTAGGCAGTTGCCTATGGGCACCGAGAATGTTTTTCCCCTTTCTTCTCTTGCGCCTTGTTTATTAACTTGGCCTTGTTGTTTATTAACTTGGTTGCTTGTACTGCCTACAGACCCCTACTGTGTTAATCCGTCACTGCATCCCAGCCACGATAACAGTTCTCGGTAGGCAATTAATTGTACATATAGTCTAACAGACGAAGGAAATGCCCTTCAAAAAGTCACTGTCTTGTGGATTTTCTGCTACAATGGACCCCCGCTTTACGATGGGTTCACTTTACGATGGATTCACTTTACGATCTGCATGCTAGTAATTTCAAAGTACACTGATTTTGCGCGCACCCTTTAAAATTTTCCATTTCGAGGATTTTTTTCTCCAATAATTTGTTATTCATTCAGTATTCATTATTTAAATAATATCATTCCAGCATATTTCATACCTATACTGTATTGTATACCACTGAATGCACTGGCGATGATGCAGTTAAATCGATCCTTTATCCGGTAATATACTGATTCACTTTACGATGGAATTCACATTGCGATCGGTCCTATGGAACGGATTACCATCGTAAAGCGGGGGTCTACTGTACTTATTATTTGTGCGTGCAAGTGTTAGGGAACGCCGCGGAATTGCATCGAATTGGTCTTTTAGCTACATTTTGCCTATCATAAATAGTTTTAAAGAAATCAGCGACAGTACCTACCTACTGACAATTGTGAATTATACTCAAACGCTCTCGGGACTGAGGATGAAGGAATAGAGGAGGTGCCGTTACATTTAGCATTAACCCTAAATTTATCGAATATTTAGGAGAGGTTATATATGTTTCATCGCACTATCATTAAGATTCGATGTTTAGTGCACAATAATATAGGGAACTTCATTTCATTAGCCCTAAGAAAAGAACTCAATTAAGTAAATCCTAATCGTATATTGCTATTAATATTGATGGAGTGGAAATGCTAATGCATCTTTCTAATTATTCTCCATTGACGGAATCCATTGCTTTATTGTTGCTCACTTATCTGCTGCATTATTTTCATTACCTTCAGAAGAGCCGGAGTGAATTTAAAAATATGCTAATTGATACTTATATGAACCAAGTTTTCGTCGGTTAGATTTCCCAAATATTCAAATTATTTGCTAAATCCTATTAATTAAGATTGTCTCTGTTTAAAAATGAATTTACGAAAGAGCTTGAGTTTTTAATTTTTATTTATAAGTAAAGGGGTGTTACCTAAGACTCACTTCGGATAAAATAACTCCAAAACGTAGGTACATGAATGAGAAGATTTTTCAAACTTTTTTGTGTTGATAAAGAAATGTAATGTTGTGGGAAATGTGGGAAATGTAATTGTGGGAAATGTTATGTTGTGGGATAAATTCTGTCAAATTTTTCCATTCGCTACTACGTCATTTCGATTGGAATTTAATTGATCCAATGCGAGCAAAAATTTACTCAAATATTTCCCTTTCATAACAACTCTTAGTTGTACTACTGTTGTTGTACCGACGCCCATTATTTTAGTTTTCTTGCTTCAGATATTCTGCCTTTAAATTTTGGAATTAAACGTAATGAGATTAGATTATTGTCAATAAATGGATATACGTGAAAAATAATTATTTAATTCCTAGTATGTTCCAAATATTACATTGAAAATGGCTTAGGAGGTACTTTTATGTGTGACAGGAGGTGAGAGTGGATTCGCTAAAAAAATGCCTCACTTAATTAAAAACAGCATAATTATTTCTATTTTGCAGAGTATATATTCCACCATAATGTATGCATGTTTCGTGGTTTACCTACGGTTTTATTAAAAATAAATGTTGTTTTACATCGTGACCGCTAAGTTAAGCCTGAGCATCATTATTATTACAGGTTAGAAATTAATAATAGTTCTTATATTCAAACTCAGTCGAAGCTTGCGTCATTTAAATACGCAGAAACGGCCGTGTGACAAGATAGCATAAATTAACGCAGTAGATCATTCCGCCAAGCGATATATTAAGATTTAGTAATTGACTTCGTGGATAGTTATAATTTCTCTTATTTTAAAGCCTTACCTGATAGACCATAAAGGCCCATGGTATCTACATATTTTTATTTAAATTCTCAAAAATTTACTTTTTTTATGTGTTTCATTCCCCGTTCGTCCAGGTGGTCTTTCTCGTCTAGACTCGTCCTGATCTCTCTCTCGTTGAAAGTTCTTATAGTTACATAGATCTTAAGGATAGCAATGCATTTTATATTTGATCCGTTTTGAATTTTTTTATTTAATGAGCTTTTTATTTCATCTTTTTACTGTATTGGTGGAGCATATCAATACTTAAGTATTTTCTAAAGGTTTTTTTGTGATGAGAGGTGTGTACGTATTAATTTCTTATACAAAGTCACTAATTATTTATTAATTGCATGGAAACAAATTAATTATTCAAGCGCAGTTTTGTCGTTGCCACTAGGCGTATTGCCCGCTCGCAATTTACTCAATAAATAATAAAAATGTAGGCCTAGGCCGTTCGATGTTCATCGCTGGGGGAATGTATTTAGGCGAGAGTTTGTGAGACCGCTAGTAGCACCGACCTCAGGTGGGAAGAGCCTGAAGTTAGGGAGTGATAATCACGGGGAGGAGGGGTGGAGGGTGAGGGAGGAGGAGGGAGAGAGAGGGAAAGTGGAGGGGTGGGGTGTGGAGGGAGGCTTTCGTTTCCGGAGTCGTGCGATGCACCCGCTTCCGAAAGACGGCCCCGCCGACCGTGCTGCCTCCGCCGGGTGATTCATGGGACGTTCAACGCTTCGGTGGCTCAGAATTGCTTTTCTCCCCGGCCCTCCCTTAACGTCTTCCGGCGCCGTTTCTTAAGGGTGGCGCCTTGGATTGCGGAGGTTTTTTTTATATCAAAGAGTGGGAGTGAAAGAAGGACGATGCAATGACGGGGTTGCTAAGGCTGAGGTGAGGGGGAATGGTGCTATTGTGAATTCAAGGGAAGATAAAAACGACTAAGGGTATTACGGGAGAGCGCTCTTCAGGGTTCTCGTGAACGTACGTATCTGCTCATACCCGTCAGCTGATCCACGATGTTTTCCATTTTACGTGACATAGGTGTTGGTAAAATACTCAAACGACGATTTGTTAGATCAACTTGGTGCAAAATTCAGTTTGGGATGATATTTATTTTTGCGCTCGCTAATACCTTATCTCACTGTTTTTGGATTGAGTAGTGATAGTGAAATGAGTGGATATGAATTAAGCATAATAAATATCAGCATAAACTGTAAGAAGTTTTACTAAAATCGACTGGATGTGCCGACGATATTGTGGATAAAGTACTATGCGGACTATGGGTTCTTCTGTTGAGTTAGCCATGGTTGGTGTGCCAGGATGAAGTTATTTTTGACAGCATTATTTGATATGTTGTGTATCTGCTTCGAAATTATCATACCAATTGGAAAGCCGCCGCAGGTTCCGTCATTAATCATGAGAAAGAGAGAAAAGAGGAAAAGGAATCAGTAAATAAGATGAAAAGGGTGGTGTGTTTATATGTAGCAGTGTTTTGTTCTGTTTTTGGACGGCAGTAGTGCATGAAAAAACTATTTCTTGTATCTATTTAACTGTTTGTGTCGTGTTTTATCCCTTATTGTAACCTGCGCAACTTATGTGATAATTCTGCTGGATACAGTAACACAAAAATCTGGCAACCCAAAGGTTTAAGGTTCAAGTACTGCCTCAGCTTGGACGTTATGCTGGCCTTCGGATATAGGTCTATGGTTTCACGTCTTGAAATCGGCGTGATAGTAGTTGAGGAGCCTCAAAAGCAAAGGCTATCTCTACAAGAACCCTTTGTTCACCTTAATGCTTGAGAAATGCAAGCATTTGTCATTGGTTACCGTTTACAGGAGGGTTTCTCAGCCTTTTTTTAAACTATCTCAGCCTTGATCCCTTGAAGGGTTTTTTGACAAAATTATCCTAATCGCCCTCATGACTTTTTAATCTTTAATTGGTATATTTACTCTCGTTACTCAATGGGATCCTTATGTGTGATGCTTCTTAGCTCTATGTTAAATGTTCAGTTAGATGTCGGAATATTTCATTTTTATGTCACTCATTGATAGCGCTTAGGTTCCCAGTTTTGAGAAAACCCTGATTGTAATCCCATGACCCCCCCATCCCCCAATCTAGTTTTCGCCCCCGTTGAGAATCCCTGGTTTACTGGAACACATTTAGTTGCGCATTTATTCGTATTCATGCCTCTCAAGGGCCCTCTGAGAATTATGCTTTGAATTATTTGACTGTTTAGCTAAATGCTTCGAGAATTGATATTCCTTTTTCCGGTATCCGTTTACATGAACAGTTTTCCCTCCACCCGCACCACCCACCTTTTAGGGTGTGACTCGTATGCTAATGTATTAAATTAGATTATGTTTGGAATAATGGTCGCCCATCGAAATTACGCGAAGTGTGACGCCGGTTTAACGGTGGATGCTTTGGAGGGTGTGGGGAATGGGGACTGCGGAGAAGAGGGAGGGTGGGATGGAGGAATGGATTGGAAAACGGGGAAGGTTTTATACTCGGGGGATTGAAGGAGGATGAGTTGGTGGTGTGTGCGTTTAGTTGGGGGTTGTCCTTTGGGAAAGGATGTCTAAGTGTCTTTTCTTACCTTATATTTAAAACTTCTGTCGAACAAGGTAAATATGCAACTTGGTTCAATTGAACATCGTGCATGTATTGCATACCCCGATGGGTTGGTAACGCATTTCAGTATTTTGCGAGTGTCTCATCGAATCGAAACATCGCTCCGCCCTGAGGAGGTGTTGGGAATTGCCTTAGGTTATATGCCCCCGAAGGAGTTACCTTCTTTCCCCCTCCTCTTCCTCTCCTTTGCATTCCTCCCCTCGAAGCTGTCTCATTTTAAAGAGATCGGAGTCGACTGGGGAGATGGGACGCTCGGAATGGTGCGAAACGCGGCGGAAACTTACTGAAGTTTCTATTTTTAATTGGGAATCCAAAGAGTATGCGCAGGGGTTATTAAGGGGAATTAAGGAGGGAGGGGGTGTATGGAATGCTTTCGCGGAGTTTGGATATAAATTGGATGAGCATTCGAGAGTTTTCACCCCCCCCCCCTCTTCGGGTTAAATTGGTGCGGAGGCCAGTAGTAGGTACCTACTCCCCGAAATTTCCTTTTTTATAACGTTTTTATTTTATTTATTCTCTGCCTTCAGATTTCACTCTATGTTGATTTTAACGTGTAGCAAAATAAGAATTTAAGTACTCATTGGGAGCCACAAACCATTATTGGCAATATGTGTTACCAGCCGTCAAACGCATGGAAGTTAAATAACTTTAGTTTTCTTGTTGTTCGTGCATAAACACTTTGATTCGTTTTTCGTTTTTTTCCCCAGAATTTCAAGGAACTAATTAATTGTTCTGTCTCTTACATCCAGTTAGGAAGTTCAAACACTTCGATGCAACTTGAAGAACGGGGCAGGTCATTTTCTTGAAATCTATTACTTTCGCTTATCGCCGTTCGTTGTTATTTATTGAAAGATAAGTTATCATGCCTCTCCCAGAATAATATGTATATACGTATATATCTATAGCTTAGTTTAAACTAATAACTTAGTTTTGAAAATATTGCGTTCGACGTGCTATCTTTGGCAAAGTACGTATATAACTCGGCTGGCGAATTTCATATTAAACTTTATTAATCAGTAGCCATATGCCACCAGGAGAATCAATGGCGAAGGAGGTAGGATAGAAGTCTTTTTTTTACTTTAATGATCTTTAATTATGCTGAAAAAGAATAAGTTTAGAAAAGTATTCGCTTGGTGGATACGTAACTCAAGACTTGAACCAATTAAAGAAACGAAACAACCCTTTAAAGATTTAATGAAGAAAGTTCTCAATTTTAAATGGAGATAACGATTATATATTGTATATAAAAAGGGTGGAAGCACTCCGCAACCTGGTCCTCCAGGCATGCTGAATTCCTACAACTCTTGAATTAGACTCTAAAATTGAAAACCTGTACGTGATGGAATCCCTGCTGAGTGGAAAATACAGTGAGTTCTCATTTTTTTATTTCTATTGAAATCATTAAGGAGCTTAATCTGTGCCTGATGTGAGCTCCGCGGTGAATTTTTGTAGCCACGTGAGTGATGTTCGACGACCAATTTTATAGCCCGCGGCTTTTGGGGAAAGAATTTCCCCCTTTTGGATTAATCATGAAAGTCGAGGGAGTTGAACTCCTTGTATTTTGAAACAGTTCTCCTCAATCACGTGTCAGTGAGAAATCGAATTTTAATAATAATCGAAGATACTTTACGATAGTATTCGCTGAACTAAAACTGCACACACGTCACTGGGTTTGGAGGGCGGAAATATTAATTATTGAGTAGTTACGATTTTTGCAAGCTTTTATGTCAACTCTTTCAGTCGTACTGCCTTAATCTACATTTAACTTCCTATAGTTAGGCAAACTGTGAGTTCTACAACTTCATTCCCGTACTGCACAGCGCACTGCCTTTTTATGATCTGCATCCATTTTCTGTTTATTGCTAGTATTTTCTCTCTTGGTGACTTGCATCATAGAATAAAGATCTTTACTCTATGATTGCACGTACATTGATTCATTTTGACCACCTTCGCGAAAATGAAGTACCGAAACGATACCCTTATGCGACAACGTTGCAAAGATTTGTTAGTTAAGATGTTTTCATCCAATGAAAGCGTAAACAGTCCTCGTTTAAGAAAGCGATTAAGCTGTTAACTTTCTCAGTTTTAACGAGTTTTTGGGCGTAGAATTACAATGACCCTGAGAGAAGGATGTCTATGAATGGGCTTGGGGGGGGCTGTGCATATACACGATTCTTGATCTGATATGGAGATTTGGAAACGTGGCGCACCATAAAGCTGTTGTGGGGATGCATTTGCATAAGTTAGTGGCGAACGCCTTCGCATCACCTTTTCATCCGAAAAAATTGGGGAGACAAGGGCCGGGAGAGTATGAGGACGGGGGATGATGGAGGACTGGAAGAAGTTTCTTAATGCTTTTTTCGTGGGCAATCCTCAAGGCGAGAAGAATGACTCTCTTGATTTTCTCAACAATGAGAGAAAATTATTCTTCGTCTCGTCTCCATTGTTGGCTCCCCGTCTCCACGCCTACCGCCCAACTCCCCCTGTTTCCCCCATCGCTACTAGCTCCTCCCTCGCCTAATACCTCCCCCTCTCCCGCCAGCCCATCCGCCGACTGTCCTATTCTCTTTCTCCCTTCGCATTCAGTCCGTCCTTCCTTCATACCGTCCCTTTCGATCTTCTTCACTTCCTTTCATTCCTCCCGTGCAGCATTATATTTTCTGCCGGACTTCATATCCTATAACGATTTTTTCTTCGATTCCGGCTCTCATTGACGGGCGTTGAGCTTCGAGAATTTATCTAATGATGACCTACGGTCAATTAGTGGCTCGCCAAAAGCGATTTAACGGACTTTTGTGATGGTATTGTTCACTTCTGAAGCTTTGATTGCAATTCATAGTAGAAGTTTTTCATGGCTCATGATGAGGGGATTTTTCGGGGATGAAGTCACGTTTTTTGTGGGAGAACCTGTGAATAAAGTAATTATCTGGATAAATAAAAAAAATGGTCGTTTTATTACTCCTTTAAAGATGAAATGTGATTTCAAAATCGATATTTATTTTCACGAAAGAGCATATGAAAACACTTTTACCCACTGAAATAGACGGTTTCAGGTCTGACATGGTGAAAACAATTTATATCGATGTTACTAACTTTGTTATTTTCAATGTGGAGTCTTCTTACCATTTAGATCGGTAGGCACGCGTCGAAACGTGGAATCTATCTGGAAAACATTGTCTAATAAAAATAATAATTGAATTACTCATAATTTATATTTACGATTAAATTTTATTTGAAAAAACGACATTTGTTTTTGACAGAGTATGTGAACAGCCTTCTCACCAAATAAATAAATGGAATCGGGCATGATATGGCAAAAATGGTGAAATGATGTATATTGATTTAACTAAGTTTCTTATTTTTAGTATGATGGTTTCTGGTCTCTTAAATCGGTAGGTACGCCAAAGCCTCGTAGAGAATTAGTTAATTCATTTCCTCTATTGAATAGTAACTTACTGATGCTATAGTGGTTCTCTTATTTGATTTTAACCCCTTGAATTTCTAGAAATATAAATGAAAAACAGTGTTCGCATTAAAGCCTATTTCTATGGTGTTGTCAACTCTTGCTTAGTACCTTGTATTGTAACTGTATTTTTTTAACTGAGAGTGAGTGGCGACGCACGACCCGTACTTACCCTGTAGTTGAAGGGCTACATTTGTTCCAGAATTTGATCATTTTGAATTAATATTGTAATGATTGCTGGGGGTTCGGTCTCCACGAACTGCTTTGAAATCTTTTCAATATTTTATTTTCGTACGAACGCGCACGTAAATGCGAACAAAGATGAACCTTCAACTAAAATATATGCGTCGAAACTATTGCAGTTCACTTAAAATTCCACCCCATACTTCTTTCCACACGTCCAAGCCTCCGATCTCTTTTTAAGCTCAACAACCCTCTCTTTATTTTCTTGTTTACCCTTACAACCGTTCGGTTAATAGCGGTCTGATCTATCAATTTACCAAATGTAAATTACTAGCTCCTTACAATATGATTTAATTCTAATCGAAAATATATACGCCTTTTTTAAAATGTCCTAATTCTTAGAGAGGTAAACGCCACACACCGTGAATGTTATTTTCCATTTATTTTCCAACACAATAATACCGAGTCATCGGTAAATAGTTGAACGCAAATGTTTTTACATGCATGTAACAATATCATTAATATAAATGAAGAGTAAAAGTAGGGACCGATCACACATCCTTGTGGAAGACCCGATATCACTTCTACCTCATCTGATATCATTCCATGTAGACGTGATCGCTTCGTTGTATCCATTTTCTTTCCCTGGCTTGACTTCACATCCGGTCCGTTCATCCAAGATGTTTTCCTCTTTTATGTTTGTCTCTTCTTAGAGGTGGCACCTTTCCCTAACCTCCACACACACTCCCTCTTTGATGTTCTATCTCATCGTTAGCCGCAGTCCCTCCCTCCCCCTCTCGTGCCTCCTCGTCTCGCCGCGCGGGCAGACCGGCTAGTCTTGCCCCTTTGTGTGTGTGTGGGTGGAGACGCAAGATTGAGCGAGTGGAAGAAAAACCGAGGTTTATAGAGAGGATCTGCTCTTCGCCTTACCCCCCTCTCTCGTTTAAAAGTCGGGCCGGGTTTCAGCGAGGGGGCGTGGGAGGCGAGGGGTTTCTGGCCCCGCCCCCGTAGAATCTCTCCCTCCCAACTCCGCGACCATTCTTCTCTCTGTTTGCATTATTCTTTGATCTCTCTTCCTTTTTATTCAAGGGCCCTCTTCGTAAGTCTCTCTTTCTCTCTGTCCCCCAGGTCGTTTGCCCACCTCCCTCGCTTGCTGCCCCTTCTCCCGCCACCGACCCCGTCCGTGTAGTAGTGCTAGTGTGTTACCGACCTCACCGTTGGCAGGCGGTCGAGTCCACTCCCACCCCACGTCTTTTAGTTTTCTTTCCCCATTTTCCTCAGTCCTGCAGAAAGATTTCTTTCCTTTCTCTCTCTCCATTCTTTCCTCGTTATCTTCATCACCTTTTCCTCCTCTTCCTTCCCCGTCTTTTTGCCCACGTTTTATATTTTAGCTATTCTTTATCCATACCTTTCCATTCGGTTTGATTATGAAGGCAGTCTTCGTGACAAAAATCGTAATATTTTACAGAATTATCCTCTCTCTCGCTCCTCATTTTTTCAGCCTCCCACCAATCAAGGTCATCATGCATCATCACCCGTTTGATGAGCGCCATGTATCAATCAAGCTGTATTTTGTATCGTTTTAAATTTTTTCTTAAAAGTCCGAATTTGATTGTTTTAATCGAATTCCATGTTAATTTTTTGAAAGGCATAGATATTAAAATGAAGTAAACTTCCTGGTGTCCACAATGGAATTTCACTAAAAGCTTGGTCGGTATTAACTAAAAGTGTAATAAAATGTTAATGTTTCAATATGCATCGTCAATGACCAAGGTAGACGCCTCGATAATGACTTTGGTTTTTAGTTGAAGGCAAAAATAACTGTGCGCAAAGTTTTATGATTTAAAAAATTGAAACGTTTTCGAACATTAAAATTAAAACATTTGGGTAAAAAGTTTCCGTAAGAAGGCCTGTTTCATGCAAAAATAATAGAGCGCGCCTGACATCCTCCGGGTTGTCTCCTAAGACGTGGTTCACGTTCCCCTAAATATAGCAAATGGTATTTGATGTAACATAGGGGAAGTACGTCGTAATGCCAAAATTATGATCACTTGGTTTTTTAATATGGCTTTTATTGTTGTACGACCCGGCTTCCATTTCATCGGAGCATTTTCATTGCAACAAAATCAAATTCATACTTCAATAAAAGCCCGAGGAAAAAACTATGGACACACATATATTTCATGAAAAATTTTAGGCTTTCCGGGCGAACTATTCCGGTGAATTCTTCTCGCGCTTCCCAACGGTTTTATGTCCTCACGATAACCGTAATTTCGACTATAGACATTAATCAGGGCTGTAGATGCTGGTTGTTTCTTGGAACTAGTGGCGCAATCACGGTTCTCCATTACACGTGCGCTCGCATTATCGTTATTTTTCAATGGCGCTCATGAGATCCCCATTCTTCAAATTTTGTCTGATTCCTTTACTAGTTGTATCATTATACAGAAAGAAGAAACTTCAAATCGTATTTATACACACTGTTTTAGTGACACTACCGACCCAGGTTGCCCAGGACCAGGGAAACCGTCATTTTCAAGGTTATCCGCTGAAACCTGGGTCGGTAGTGTCAATAAAACAGTGTGGATAAATACGATTTGAACTTTATTATTTCTGTAATTATGAAAGAGTTCTACAAAGTCAAGCCTAAAACTAATCGCTTTTATCATTAGTTTTAATTAGGAGTGCGTTCTTTGGACAGTAACTATGAGCATTGCTCTTATGGAGCGGTTTGTGTTTAAGCTAACGATAACGACAACGCATAAGAAGGAACCGTGATCCCACCCCTAGTCCTTTAAATGGCGGGAAATTCTAGAAAAACTGGAAAATGACAGCCGATCAACAACGATCAAAGGTAGAGGAGAGACTATAAAATCCAGACAACACGCAACAGTGAGCATGAACAGCCCTGATGATGGTAGGAAAGTCTCCTGTCGAAACGTCGGCCATCATGAAGGCATTAACCCGGTGGGAAGCCTGAGAATAATTCCCCTTAGTAAATATAGTTTAATCATTTCACTTTATGTTCAGGCTCTCGTCTTAGTTTTTGCGGGAACGGTGTCCGTGGTGGCGGAATAATAAATGCGCGCCTATTTGTCTATCTTCTTTAAGCCCTTCTCCCCATTTCCTCCCTTTCCCTCTCCCTCCAGTACCTTTTGTTAGAGCCCTCATCCTCACGCAGTGACCCCTTCCCTCGTCTTCCTCCCACTCACGCCTGAACCTCCCAGCCTCCCCCTGCAATCAGTGCGCCTTCCTCCCTAACTCCTCGCTCAAACTACTCCCACGCCCTCCTCATTCTTAAATCCCTATTCCTCAGGGTTCTTTTCCATTTCCCTTTGTTTCCTTCCTGGCCCTCCCTTTCTTGGATTTTTAAAATTTTTCTTACTTCTATTATTTTTTTAACTTCTTTCGTCTCCTTTAGCCTTTTCATGCCTTTCCGTCCCCTTCGTTACAACTCCTGCATCCAAGTATGGGGAGAAAAAAGATTTTTTAAGAATATCCGCCCTTAAGGACTATGGTCCCAAAATGGATTGGAGGATGGATTAGTTGAAGGGTGATTCTTTTAGTTCTTGGCTGTTAAATCCTAGAATGTTCAATGTTGGTCACTTTATTAATTGGAATACGGCTTCGTCAGTTACGATAATATGGACGGAGTTAGAAACGATTTAGCGACTGTTCACGATACTAAATGAAAAAATTTAAACTTTGTTCAGTATTTTTTCATGATTCGACGTAAATTCATTTTTTAATTTCCATTTCTAATTGTAGTCAAGTTTAATTGTTAGCGGACATAATAACAGTTTTGCCGTTTTCTGGCGCAAGGCATCTTAAAGAGAGCAAGTCGTGGTAAGCTAAACATTTTGGAAGTTTAGAGTGTTTAAATGTACCTCGATGAATCTAGAAAAAGGGTGTGGCTTCTGATCTTGAACTACTGATTTCATCTTTTTGATTATGTGTTTATTTTTTTTTGCTTTCTGTATTTTATGTTAATTATGCCCACGTTAACATTTAAAGCATTTCATTTCCCTTTTTTCCGAAAATTGATTGCGAATATATTGGGCTGGCATTTCCTCATGGGCTATAGAAAATTATTTAGCTGGACGGAAGGGAAACTATCCTGTTGTCCAGGACAATCGGTTTTTTGTTTTGATTCCTGAAGAAATAGCTCTAAATTCCTTGTCTCGCGAAGACTTTGGAGATTTCAAGGACAAACATCGCCTCTTCCCTATTAATTGCCATTTTTATTATACTTTTGGTAATCATAAATAATAAAATGAAAGCTGTCGTTAATGCTCTCCGATATCTTAAGTAAAGCTATCTCCTACGTCCTTATTCGGTGACTAAGGCTCCCTTACCTTATGAATTTGTAGCCATCACGAACTTGTAAGTGCTGGGAAATTATTTGTGATTGTGTTGGCTACACATGAACGTCATTCGTGTTCAATTCCAAAGTTTGATTGACTATTGCCACGAAAAATGTCTCTTCGCAATATTCTTCACTCTGGAATTCAGTTCTTTTACGCTGATTTAATTCGTCTTGCCCGATTTTCTCTTAATTTGTTACAGCTACCTGACGCTTTGCTGTTGGTACCTAGTCAATCTTGATTGATCATTTCCTTTTCATCTACATCTACATCTACATCTACATATTACCCCGCAAGCCGCCTCAATAGGCGTGTGGCGGGGGGTGTTAGGACACCAGCCGTTTAAAGATAAAAAGGAAACGCTCTAATGAAATTACGCCTAGCATTTATTATAGTCCCTTATTGTTCGGGGGAAAAACGAATTCCCATACCTATCCGTTCGGCAAAATATCTCTCTTAATTTATCGTTTCTGTCGGACCTGGAAATATAGTGGGGTTCTAATATGATGTTCTCCGTGTCGCTCTGAAAGATAACTATTCTCAATTGTTCAAGCAATCTAAGCCTAGCGCGTAGCCTCCGAGTCTCTAGCGGTTCCCAGCCTAATTCGTTTAACATCTGTGTAACGCTGTCAGTACGCCCGTAGCTGTTTTTGACGAATCGCGCAGCTTTCCTTTGTATTTTATTAAGTTCCCGGACTAAGTCTTTCTGCACCGGATCCCATATGTTCGCTGCATATTCAAGGTGTGGCCGGACGAGTGCGAAATAGCACCTCTCTTTTACTTTTTCATTCGAAAATCTTCCCACAATACGCTTGACGAATCCTAGCTTCTTCAGAGCTCTGCCACAAATATTTCTTATATGTGCTCCCCACGATAGGTCCGAAGTTATCGTAACTCCTAGATACTTCACTTCATCTGTCGCCTTTATGTTAACACCATCCACAGCATATACATGGGAATAGTTGGACGACCTCCGCAAGAATTGTACCGCCGTGCATTTGCTTAGATTAAGTTCGAGTCCCCTTTAAGTGCTTTTAATTTAGGCATAAATAAATCCGTTTTCCTAGTGTACACACTACCCACCCTGTTCTTCTAGTATTATTGTATCTCATTTTAATCTTCCCTCATGATCAATTCTTTATTGTATCGGTCCTCATTTTATTCGACCTTCGCTCTTCAGCATCCAACTCTCATAAATGGCGTAGAAGGCCTCCGATTATCTCCAGTTACTTATAGTTCATATCTCTCAAATGGGAGAAATTGAGTGTGAAACAAATCAATCGCCTAAACTTCGAATGAAATGTAGATCCCACCAGTTGGCACCGACTCCTTTTTTCCGATCAGCTACTTATACGTACTTACTCTTCCAATGAGAATTTTGTACCGGCTGTATAGGAACGAGTCGTTTTCACTGGGTTGTGTACATACATTGTCACTTTTTTCTTGAACGTTGCTTCAAATCCCACGTGATTACAGCCTTTCTGAAACCCATGAGTGCTCGCAATGGAATAATCCAAAGTTCTACGGGTTTAGCCGGGTAACTTCAGCGGAGTCACCGCTGATTTTTCGAGAAAATTCTTTCAACTCTGTGTGTCTAACACAGAGTTGAAAGAATTTTCTCTGTCTCTCTCATTAGTGTTCTCCGCAGTGGGTGACACCGCTAAAGTTCGTGTGTATGCTGTGTTCAATCCGCATGAGTAGAATTGTAGTTACAAGCCGAATTGTATGTAAAATCTCCTTCCACGTCCGTTCCTTAATACTATTCTTACTTAATACTTAATCACCCCCTGTCACACACCCTTAAGTTTGCTTTCAGTGCATCTTCACCTAAGTGGTACCATGTAAACCACCTTAAAGGCGAGTGGCAGGGGGTGACTCCATATCAAGAATGCTCAAGGGGTCAAACTCAAGGTGTGTATCAGGGGTTGACTCCACCCCAGGAGTAAAGTCAAATTCACTAACATTTTTTATATTTTACTAAATATAGTACTGTTAAGTAACTTATGCGTAATGAAAAACTACGCGTGCAGTGCGGTCTCTAGCTATCATTGTTACATGTTACCAGGGTACCATGTAGATGTAATTGAAGTTACGAATCCCATATTGCTTTGTATCTGTCCATACTTATGAGCCATATAGCCGAATTCCACGCAGTCATCGCTTCTTAAGGCCGTTTTACACGGGGCACGAAATTGCACAAGTTCAAACTGCATGTTTTTCTCAATTGAGCATACAATCATTTTCGAATTAGAGCACTGGCTATTTTGCCATCTCGCGTTCATGCATTTGCGCATGCGTTCTTCAATTCACGGCTTTACACGATGTAATTTGAAATGCACGTTCGTACGTACATCAGATTGTGCAATTACGTGCTGGTGTAAAACGGGCTTTACTAATGTTTTTACTGCTTATTTATTTCCAACCAATTTCTCTTCGAGTCATTATAGACGCCTTCGTGGCTCGAGCTATGTTGCTCTTGATGTCTTTCTTTCTTTCGTCCCATGCAATTCCTGCGACTTGACATCTTACGACCCACCAACTCTTTCTCTCCCCTTTCGAATCCTGTCCCAGAGTGCACTTGCGCATACCTTTCGGTCGATTCTCTTGTCCTTATCGCCGCCGGGCAGCGGGACTTCTCGTGGGCGATACGATCGCCGGAAGTAGGCTGAGTAGTATGTAGAGGGGGAGGAGGAGGGAAGAAAACGAGGTGGGAAAATGCCGATGGGGATGAGAGAGAGAGAGAGGGGGGAAGAGCCGTGTGCATTGTTAGAAACGAAACAGTGCAATTCGACCTATATTCGCCCTTGCGAATGGCAGTCGGTGCCTGCCCCATCCTTCCTTCTGTCTCTTTCGTTTTCTCTCGTGGAATTCTTTTGTCTCTTTTCATGCGAAGCTCTCTACATTCATGGGTACAGAGCGTTCCTTATTTTATTGTCAGTATGGACCTTAAGGAGAACTCTGTTGCCAAACTTAAGCTCTGGACTCACCTATGGGCCTGCTAGGCAACCAATACCAACACCGCACAACATTTAAGTACACCTACATCTACGAAGTATCGTGCAAGCCACCACCACCAAATAAGTCACTTAAGGGAAAAATCTTTTTTATTGAAAGACTCCTTGATTTGCAGTTAGCATATTGCATAGCACTAATGTAAATTTCATTGCTGCTATTGGCAACATCGCAACTACGGTATTATGAAAATTTACACCAGAAACAAATCACCATACTGACTACTAAATGTAGAACGCCGTATGCATCGAGTTTGAAGCCGTTCGAGAGACGAAAGCTCGTCCCTGTTTTACGTAGCACTGCAGATTGCGATTCCTTCTGTGGAAATTGTTAGGGTATGTCTTAAAGAAGCCGGTTAGTGAGAAAGACAAACAAAAAAGTGTTGTAGATGGTGAAGGTGGAAAGGAGAGTGGTGGCGGTGATGCGGAAAAGGCATCGAAAGAGGACAGATGCATGGAGAGGGACGGAATGTTGAAGGAGATGTTTAAGGAGAGAATTTTTGGTATGTGAACCGGAGAGGGGGGAGAATAAGAGCACTTTTGGATGCGCAGGATCGTTAAGAGATCTCCCCGGATAGTTGACTAGACTGCTTGAAACCTACCAGTCATTTGATAGAATACCTAATGATATTTTCAAAAAGTATCAATCACGACAAGTTAACCATTAACAGCCATTATTTATGAAATCAATTCTAACCGGGGTCAAGGTTTTCATTTTGCTTCTTAGTCCCACTGGAAGTGGGGATTCGAAGTGTGATTTTAATCATTCAGCTTATATATTCGTGGCTTCTCCCCGAATATAAACTCACCGTTAATAAAGCATGTTTCCTTAGGTAAAACTTTCTCCTTGACAAAGGTACCGGGACTGACGTCAGAAAACGCTGAATCAACGCTATAAATACTAGTTTGAATGAAATCGCCGAAGCGTAGCGCCCTAAGGAGACCTCCTTAATCGTGCTTTACACCTTGTCCTACTAAGCTATCTGCATAACACCCGGCAAACAGCTTCAAGGGAGTGTGGCAGAGGGTGAGTTTTCATCAAAATGCACTACACTATATCCTAGAACTGTTATTGAATCTACGAGTGCGTTACTACAGATGCTACTACAGATGCGTTAGAAAATACCCGAAAATACGTGTCCGGGGATGAATTTCCTCATGCACTACTCTATGTTAATATTTATACAAAGGCTCATTGATGCAAGAATTATACAGGAAGCATGCGAAAAGTCCTGTTAGTACTTCATACAAAATTAAGACAAAAGCATTAGAGAGCAAATCATCTAATTACCTACTATACTATTAGCTGTTGTTCTATTGCCTGGAACTTCGCTCGATTTGCAAACTAATACGAGTGATATATAATAATATTATTATTATGATAAATTGGGGCTATGGAATAGTTCACGTACATGGATGGTAATTAGGATAAAATGGGTTTGGCAAAGTAGGGTGAATAGGCGTTTTGTTGCCCCTCTGTTGGCGTTTGGGAACCGGATTGCTCCTCATAATGATTTTGACAGCAATTCAAGATAAAAAGTTTGCATTAAAAACTATGAAAATTAACAAACAATTTGTGCTGACTAAGGAAAACAAAGCTTATTTTATAAATAATAGATGACTACTATTGAGTAGTAAGTCATCATGGTTTCGTAATACACATTATACACAAGCAAATACATTTTTATCTATTCACAAACACATGTATTCAATAAAATGCACATGCATGCATAAATATGATAGATAACATGCAGAATTAAATTCATTTTTTATGGAGAATAATTTCATCAAAATACCTACATTTAAGTTCATGAAAAATCATTTCCTATTTAACATAAGTCTAGTCAAGGGAATTCGGTAATCCGTGGAATAATATTTATAAATAACAAAGCTTGATTATCCAAACTAATTCATTCTTTCACCATCATCATCGTCGCTACTATTCAGTAATCCATCGTAATTCCTCATTCAACTACAGATCTCACCAATACTTAATCTCTTCATAACTCGTATAAAATATTTTTACCGCGGTTCTGTTGGGCTCTCGCCCGGATGAATGATTTAAAGAATTACCTACTGCTTAAGTCCTCTACTCAATTTACTTAATGTTAACAATTGTTTATAATAATTACGTTTATTTTTCGCTATTTTATCGTTTAAAGATTGGCGTCTATGCGTCGCTCTGGCTCCACGCACTAGCTTGGATGTGTGCGTTCGGAATCCGTTGTGCGTATCCTTGTGTGTTCGAGGGAGCCACCAGCTGTTTCCTACTCCTCCCCGTCCGCTCTCCCCCTTCTACGTCTCCCCCAGGCGTCCGCGTGAAGTTGGTCTCTTGGGAGTGGGGAAGAGGGGGGTGAAGTAGATGTGGAGGAGGAGGAGGGGTCCAAGGAGAAATGGCCTTAAGGGTGAGGATTTCAATGGGAGGGGAAAGGAGTGGGATGGGGTTATGAGCGCCGTTGCCAAGTCTCTCGAAAAGCTTGAGAGCACCGGCGGAACCCAGCGAGCCAACGCGCTCGACGAAGGGCCGTGTGGAGAAACCACGTACTCTTTGCGGCTTTTGGCCCTCAACCGCAGTCCGCAATGAAATATCGAGTATTAGAGAATCGTTTTCCTAGTATGACCTCTTTTATGATCTCTCGGGGATGATTTAGGGCCGCTTTCCCCTCGAAAACGAGCCTGAAGGTGGCCGCAGAAAAGTGAAACGGCGACTGTGGATGCGAACCACAATGGAGGCAATTTTCCAATCCCTGTCAATACTTATAGTGTCGTTCCTTATAATCCAAGCTCACTCTGCCTTCCTTAGCGCAAAATTCAGTAGTGTATTACATGCGCATTTTCTTCTTCAACAAGGGGGATGTAATTCGTCTCAGTTTTTGAGATGTTCAAGTTTGAATGCTGTTTGGCGAAAAATATTCAATATCTTCTTGGTGAGTTTACGTAATGGAGGTGCATCTATCTAAATCTACGTAACACCCTGCAAGCCACCTCAAGGGTGTGTCTCTCTCCCAGGTTGTAGAAGAAGAATCATTGCAGCTTTCCAGAGGTAGTCAAAAGGTCGATTTCCGTCGCCGAATTTATCGAATTACTCTAATGAATGAATTAATTAATTAAAAAAAAACTTTCGGAATTACGACTTTCCTTACGTCGAGAACTCCTTGTTTGATTAAACCGTCTTTTGCTCACAATGCCACAACTCTAACGTAAAACGCGCTGCTTCATATTTTTTATAAGAGTCGTTGCATCTTCTAAACTTATTTGCTTAGGGGTTTTTGTATAATTTTTTTCTTGCAGTACTTTCACTCGACCGCTCACCCTTGCGTGATACCATCTCAATATGTGTATACGCTATGCAGTATATACGCTGTTCGTTGCGAAGTACAGGAAGGTGAGGTTCTCGTGAAGCCCGCTACTCGAAGTGGGAAAGCTTAATTAACTGTCAGCGTCTGTTCCACTCCTCACTTTCTTTTACTTTATTGAGCTCCTCATTTGGCTTATGAAGTCAGGCATTTGGCTTATGAAGGCTCAACATTGGGCCAAGTCTTGATTGAAATGGCAAGGAGCATAAGGAAATGAAGTTGTACAGAAGTAGAAAGGCTGGAGGGAGGGCATAAAATGAGCCAGGTGAAGAGTTCATCCACATATGGAGCATTTTGAATGAGAATAGGTTGATTGGGAGGGACATATGACTTGAAATAGCATTTACTACAAAAGGGGACAAAAATTAGGTGGGGATAAATTTTAAAGGGAATGATAAAGAAAATTTTATTCCTCAGGGAATTGGTCTATACAGAAAGATAATGAGTGTAGACCACAAGCTTTGGAAATGTGGTACTGGTAGACCGGAGAGGGTAAGTTGGACAGCGGGGAAGACGAGAGAGAGAGTATAAAATACGGTAGAGACGAATGAATGGATGGAATTTTGAGACTGCAGCAGAAGTAGATTGGGAATGAACTGAGACGCAACGGCTTGTTGAAGAAGGCGCAAAAGAGGAGAAAGTTGGGCAGTAACGAGAGAAAAATGAAATGATTAGGAATTTTGGACGGCATCAGGGGAGGCAGAATATGCAAAGAACTTGAGTAACCTCAATGCAGGGAAAATCGATATTTGTGTGAGAAAAAGTTAATAAATGATCCGCGATATTCGGGCCGAGGCGATGGATTTTGTTGAAAGGGGTGTCCAAAAACGTTCTTATCTTGGTAGAATAACAGATGAATGATTGAACTTTACAACTGTTTGTAGCTACTAGGATGACTACTACTAGATGACTTAGATCATTCCATCGCTTTGGAATTGGGGAAGGTAATCATGGTTTCGGTGCATTTTGTGGGGAATGGTATGAATAGAATTATCCCCGGCGAGAGCATACTCTTATCAAAAGGCGCCGAGGGGTAGTTATTATAGCGTCCCAACCGACGGACGGAGTACTATACTATAAGTGCCTCCTGCCACGCGCACTTTAGTAGGCTGGCAAGGTACATATTATATTGAAATGGAATGTTCTCCACGTGGCACCCGATTCGGGATAAGCCTGTACACTTCCTAATCCTGGTCTGGGGTCCATCTTTTTGTATACATTGGTCTCTTGTTTGTTCCTCTTGTCTTAATAAAACCGCCAAAAGGTGTGCCTACTTAATTCCGACGACATCATGAGATCTTCAAAAGGTGTGCCTATCTATTTGGATGGTTTTGAGGTTTTGTTGATAAAGCTGCGATCCACCCAGCCCAACCACTTTTGCTTTTCTTATCCAAACATTCCTTTTGTACTTTATCTTCATGAAAATGAATTTTTTGTCATCGTGCGCCATCGATCTACTTCCTTGTTGCTATTGACTATGTGTGCCCCCACCCTAAGCGTATAAGTTACCATATAGGTATTTTACCGACCACATATTTGTACGTCTATACTTGCAAAAGATTCTTTCAAAATAATCAACAAATACTTTAAGGAAATTCAGGGGTTTGTGGCGAGGGAAGCGATGGCTGCGAAGCTGATTTCTGCTTAGTGGACTCTCTTAATCCTAAATGATGACATAATCGTAATCCAAAAGTCGAAATACACTATAAAATTTGCGTATGAAGTCACTGATAATTATTTCTCTCTTTCAAACCTGCCTGCCTTTTTAATTTCTGGAAATAGTTTCTTTTTGAATGCATCAAGGCTGATGGACGGCTCTTCGTCTGCCATTGGATTCCCTAATTACGATAATTTATCTCCAGATTTCGTTCCGTCTTTGCGGTAATTCATTACGTTTACCACAAATGAAATAAATATTTTAATTTAGCTATTGTGTGCGTTTCGCGAGGAATCTCTAGTATTTTAACTCCAGGCGTGCGGAATGAGGTCCTCCTTCTATCTTCTCTATTCCATTTTTTTATTTCTAAGTACTGCGAAAAAAATCAATATTAAACCACAGGTTTCAATTTTACCCATGAATAAAAGTGTCTTACAAGTTGTTACCATTTTTCTCCAATACCTCAAACACAAGGTGTGCGATTGAATGGAATATTCTTATGACAATGTGTAGCTCGCCTGTATGTCCTCCTGTTTGTTTAATGTATGAACAATAAGTGGGCTTTTTTCAACAAATCCACGATAGCTGCAATTGAGAAATGAAATCCTCCACATTATTGAAAAAGTCCCAAATATATTTAACTGAAGAGCTTGTCGAGACAAGTTAGTTAGCTCAAGTTAATATGGCTTGAATCGCAGTGTAGGCGGCTGGTTATCTCCCTGTACAATTCACGGGTGTTATCATCAGCGCGCTAATGTTATAAGCCCCTCATTTCCTTTTTTATCTTTGAGGTAAAAATGATTGAAAAAACTTTTTACCAAGAATGGCATGTTTGTCATATTTTGTCTTCTTTCACGCAGTCATACCTTTCCTTTTCTATCATTTTGTTACCCAAACCTAAAAAACTTGAGGTGCTCCCGAAAAGAATGCTGGGAACATAAAGCATTATATGATTGTCTCAAATATGACAAATGCGATGCATCGATATATGCCATTCCAGCGATTGAAGACCAGGGGTTGCTCGCATTCCCCGAAATGGATTTATAAAAAATGATGGAGTTACCTGCTCGCCTTCAGAAAGACGAAACCTATCTCCCTCTCCTCATGTGCTCGGAATTTTCGCTCCTCTCTTCTCTCGCCCAAAAAACACCTGTTACGCGACGCGAGACCGCATCGAGTTACCTTGGGATACGATTTTCGTAGCGGGTGATGGAGAGGGGTGAGACCAAACTTTCCCGTACTCACGATAAAATCGCCGAAATTCGATCATATATACACCGTCTGCCGATCCGACGACGTCACGGACTGGAATTCTTTCTCTCTCTCTCTCAATGTATTCCACCGCCGCAGCCTCCCTTCATTGTTCTTCTCCGGCGATTTTTTATAGCGCTGTAGGAGTCTGGGCGACAGGTTGAGGTCTGGCAACGTCGCTCCGGCCGCGAAAGGGGTTGGGAGAAGACGGAGACGTAAGGGAGAGGTAGAAGGGGGGGGGGAGGGAGAAGGAAAAGACCTGCCTTGATGGTGTGACGTAATTTACGGTGGGGAGTCGAGAGGTGGACGCACTCTGGAAGGACTGCTGAACCTGCGAGGTTGTTGTGCGAGCGTGTGTTTGTCGGTTGATGTTTCTTGGGGAGAGCAGTGGACCGTGGAGGCTGGGAGACCAGACTACCGGGTCCGGGCGTTTTGCGTGCGCGGTGGGTGATTTCCGAGTCCTCAGCGAAGCGTGGAATACCCCCGAGATGTGGGCCAAGCCGGTGCCGTCAACCTCTGGGCCTAATCGTTCCACGTGACTCCATGTCCATTCCGTTTTCAAGAGGATTGTTCGCGCGATTTTCGAAAGATCGCTGGCGAAATCAGGTCGTTGTTTTATCTGAATCTACACATTTCATTTACATCAGTGAAATATTTCTTCATTGAAAGAAACACCCTGCCACACACCCCTGAGGTGGCTTGCAGGGTATTTTGTAGATGTAGATGAAGCTTTTGCGGCTCGTGATGCGATATATGAATATTTGGGTGCATGCAGCGTGTTGTTCAGTGTCAGCCTGACGTTTCGAGACCCTTACTGCTTGCGTTTTCAAAGAATTTACTCAATTTCTCTTGAGAAGTGACAACTAAGGGTTTAGAAATGACGGGCTGACACCGAAAAACACGCAGTATATAACCAAATATTCTTATATCTCACCTGTAATATACCTCGCGAAACGCTTCATTCCTTTCCATTGGGAAGGGTACCTAGAGGAAAGGAATCGTGCAATATGGAGGACAAAATAGGGATATGAGTCAGATTATATTTGTTCTTGTTCTGTATGTTTTGTGAGTGGTAATAGTGCGTTGGAATAAAGAATTTAAAACCTTCATGTTCGGTAGCCCACTTTTATTTAGTCTTTTTTTTTATCAATAACATATGATGATTTGTAGTGTGGGACTAGGATCATAGATCCCATTCTTGCTGGCTTTATGCTAAAACTGTGTCAATATCTCCACTTCAGTCGTCCTTGTAATTTCTGGTAAAATTTCTCCCTGCTGTTTCTTTTCACCTGCAGAATTCTGTAACGTTGGGAACTGAAATCTAAGTTCGAGGTGCTACTATTTGTTTATGCTTTGTCTTATATTTTAATTCTTTTAAATTTTCTCTGCGTTGGCCTTTTTGTTCAAGAAAATTACGTCACCTCACATTTCCGAGAAAAGTATAGTAAACAAATTGTTAAAGTTATTCTAACGAACCTCAATGAGTTCGATGTGGAATTTCTGTTCTTTTGTGGACCCTCCCGCCCAAAGGATTCTTAATTTGGCCGAGTCTGTCCGATCGCAGTAAAAAATACCGGCGTTTCTGCTTAATTTATTTTTTCCTGAAAAAATTTGATTCCTCAGAATCTTTATTGGTTTTGCTTGAGATTATTTTGTTCTCTGTTGCTAGTCTTTTAATATTTAGTAATCATAAATAATAAAAAATGTATTTCATTTGTTACCGCCATTGTGTGCAATCTTGTGTTACTCTTTTCGTATTCTGTAGAAAAAGATTTTTCCACGGTGGTAGATAAAAAAATAATGTTCTCAAGACCTCCGAAACGTAGTGTATACATATTACCGTACCTCATTAGAATTTTAGAGTTAATTTCAGTGATTAGTCAAAGTTCCAACATTGTATTACGAAGGATTGTTATTATTGGTGGACTATATTTCACCAGCTATCCTCCGGGTTTCTTCAGGTCCAGTGTAGAAGCCTGCAGGATAGCCGGCGATATATAGTCCACCAATGGAACGACGCGGCGGAATAGCCAGAAGCCCTTCAATCAAGCCCCGCGGATAACTAAATCACAAATTGAATAGTGAATTTTTGATCAAATGTTAATGCTTTGCTGTGGCCGAGGTGCTACGCCTCGTCAGGCGTCGACGCTAGGCGTTGGAGCCTGGGAGACGAACGCCAATCGGGGGAATTGATTCCTTCTCGCCGGGTGTCGGACCTCATTTATCGGTGTCGACCGCGGGACCCCCTCTCGAAAGGTGAGCGGGCGCGGAATTGACAAAGCTGCCGTCAGTTCCCGCCGTGCCATCGTTCCATCTTTCCCGCGTGTATATGTGTGTGCACAGCTACAGGAGAATATTTGAGCGATCACTCAGCATTTTCCTTCTCCCACCTCCCCTCCGTTAGTTTCAAATTTGTGCCGTCAGATGGAGTGCGTGTCTCTTTCCCCAAAATGATCCCCGGTCTCGCTAACCAGACCCACGTTTTACCCATTCGCTTCACAACGCGAAAGACTGAGTAAAATTTCTTGTTTTATTTCAGCGTCAATACAATTAATTTCTAACAATTTAACTGTTTCCTATTTCTTGAGCGCTGTTTCAGCCATGCCTTCAGCGTAATTTTCAGTTCCAATACCGTTGTCGCATTTTCTACGTCTACATCTCCATAATACCCTGCAAGCCATCTTTGAGGTGTGTGGCTCGGGGCGAGTTTTCACTAACTAGCACTACACTCTATCCAACTGAAGTTAATGATACAACTATTAAAGCATCAGCAAAATCCTGCATATACCTGTCAAGAGGTGAAATTTCACCAACATGTATTACGCTGAAGGTATGTTACCAATAATATGGAAAGTATGAGTATTAATGTATTTAATGAGAAATATTACCTTGTGGATGGCACTTGCTCCGCATTTTACTAGGTTTCTCACAGGATAAGGGACTAATACTGCTGAACGAATTCAAAATAACACTCATTAATCACGTTACCTGTCAAATTGGGACCTTAAGAACTTTCTTGTGGCTTAAATTTTAATACTCCTCCAAAGTCACATAAATAAATGTTATTTCGCTCAACGCAGGGAAGATACAGATGCGTTGTTGTAAGGAAGACATTGGTCCTAAATTCGCTGAAAATAATGTGTCGGAAACCATGACAGGTTGTTTCGGAAAGATACCATTCTTATACTTTCTTGGTCTTCTACTTATCTGTGAGAATGTGCTATTGGGTAAATAAACCTCACATTTTTATTCAATCAGAACTGCTCATTCTACTAAAGTCCAGATTATGTTTTATTATGACTATTTGGGTCCCTTCGGAGAAGGTGAATATTATTGAGGTTGAAAGAAGGTCCGCTTAATTTGCGAAAACATTTTTCGGGAATATCCCTGAAGGACTTTCACGATTTTTCTTACTTGAAGACATCCTCTAATTTTAAATTTGACGAGATGAATCTTAATTTCTGAAATATACCTCGTAATAGTATTAAAATTTAGTCTTTCCTGTATGAAAGCTTAGTCATACATATACATATTTGAACTGGATGCTTTTTCTTGCTAGATAAACACTCGTTGAGTGTAATTGGTTGTTCAACCTGGTTGTTCAAAATAATGGAAGAATAATAAATAAATGAAGTGCTTCCTTGAAGCTCATACTGTGGTTTAGTCATTCAACGCGTGATCCACGAGGAGATTATTGAGAAGATTTTTCGATATACCTTTATTTTACTATAACCTTATTTTTCTGTATGTTTGCAGCCCTCTTTCCATATGTTCTCCTGTTGTCCGTCAATTATACCGCAATCCTTCTCTAATTGAACTATTTTTAAAGTCTGGGAAGATTAAAAAACCCTAATAATATCATTTTAAAACATCATACACCCTCATTTTGACCCCACAGCGTCGTATCGATGGCCTCGTAATTTTCTTCCGAGTGTGGAAAACTGGTAGCTGCTGCACCTGGGTGGTTGGAATGAATTTATTACCTTAATTCTTGCCTGGGATGTACTTACCCCAGAAAGGTGCACTCTTTCGGTGATACGAATGAATGAGATCAAAACTTTCAGATAGTGATAGCTATAGACTTCGGCTGTGGTGGTCAAATTGGGTGGACTTGTCTTCCGGAAGCTAATAATTGCCGCGGAAAATCCGTGACAATTACCACCTTTAGTTCTGCGAATTAATCAGCCCATTCCAGTCCCATGTAAATTAGGATAGGAGAGATTCCCACACGTAACAATTATGTTGCATAAAATCCATTTGATCCTGTAATAACCTAAACCTTGTTTTTCTATTAAGATGGACTTAATAGATAAGCGTAGTTTTAATTATATACCACTAGATTCCCGGGCCTGAAATTTGTAACAGAGTGGCTTAATTTGAAGGGATCGGGAGATGTATGTACTTCCAAGTTCAAATTCGGCCACGATAACCGTGAGATAATAGGGTGCCATTTTTCTCAGGGAGAATCAGGCCTATGCATGTATACCATGTGTGTGTATACCATATGTATGGTACTCTACATATACCTCGTTCTATTTTCTGTTGGCCGATGACCTTCACGCGGAAGGGGCCAAAGTGGGGAAAAATTCTAGTGGCATGTTTACGTCATACATAATGCGCAGTGAGAGGTTTTGTTGTTTGCCCTAATTTGCTTTCCCTCTGACCAGCTGTACGCATATGGTAAATACTATCCATAGGATGCTTTATCTCCCCTATTCTCTGAGATGGATTGGATCCACCTGCGCTGTACATTATTTAATTTCGAGCAATGTATCGCCAATAAACTTACGTACCGTTCTCATCACCATCGTGTGTACCAATATAAAATAACATGCATTCAATCTACTTCATGAGTTACCAGCCTAGATGGGTGGTGCCGTCTCCTAACTATAAGTGACTGTCATGCAGCTAACCTCTCACGAAATTAAAAAACCCTCTTATCAATAATATTTTGCGTATTTTCAATAGGAATATTTTCAAAAGCATATGACTCTCTTCCTTACGTATTCCTCATCAGCAAACATTTGGTTCTCTATTTTACCTCCGATATCGTTGAGCTCTCCGCGATAAATCGGCATTTTTAGGAACTACGCGGTACGGTGATACATACGTACACGTTCACATAGCATTCTCGAATTTCAGTAGTATGTACGATAATCGGTCCGCTTGTAGGGTGAACGGGATACCGCGTCTCTTGTTTTTACTCCTCTCCGATTTCTCTTGAGCGCCACCTCATCGTTTTCGACTGGGGAATCGGAAACATGGGCGTCCATGCCTTTGAAAGTGTTGCTCAACTGTTTTTTTTGAAGCAATTTTGTCTCACTACTTCCTCTTCCCGACGCTCGTAGTGTGCCGCGTACCATCGTCTTCACACTCCCAAGGACAATCACTCCATTAAGGACAGCGGTCCTTTAAACAAATGAGCGTCTCCTCCGCTTGTTTTGGATGAATGAAATGCATTGTGACGCCGCTGGAGGGCTCCGCAGAACGTTAAGCCCTCCTCATGCCGCCCATATCTCCTCCTCTCCCACTCCGGTGGAGAGATCCAAACAGCTTCTCTGCCGAGGTGAGAGGGTCGTGTTTTTTAATTTACTACCCGAGTTGATGGAGCCCGCCCCTTTTTCCGACCCACCCACCCACCCGCTTATCCGCCCGCGGGCACCCCCCCCCCCCCCCATCCTTGCCTGACGACCCCCGCGTTAATTGAGTCTCCCTCGGCAGGTTAGGAATCCGCCGAGAATCAGGATTGGAATCTGGGAGGCTGGGGAGGGAGTGTACCTCCGACCAACCTGCCCGCCCGTCCCTCCTTCGCCATGTCCATTCCAGCCCCTCAACCTTTTCCATCCTCCGCACATACTTTCCGCCTCAGCCAATGGGGCGGGTGGAATGTTTTCCCTTTCATTTGTCACTTTCTTCTTTCCCCCTTCACCCGCTCCTCCGAGAATCTCATCCTTACTCTGAGCCCTGCTCTGAGCTCGGCTCTCCCGTAAAGCTACGTTTTCATGCATCCGGTTTCCTTGCCGGACACTGCGTAGCCAATCAGAAGCAAGATATTCAACGCCGGCTGCGTCGGCGTCGGTGTTTCCCATCTTTAAACTTATGACGGAGCCTGCGTCGCTGGAGCTGCGGCTGAGTGTGAGGACCGACGCTTTCTGCCTGCCATTTGTTGGTCACGTGATTCATTTCCGGGGAATTGTGGGACATCTTCAGATTTTTGTCAGACGTTGAAATTAGGCCGTTCAGCCCATCGCCAATGCGCCTCAATGAACATCCATTTTTCTCCTGAAGCTCCACAGCGAGGATTGTATCTCCACAATGAATGGGAATAATAAGGAAGACTGAACGTGTCACGGTTTGCTACTCTCTTGTTTTTCTTCGATGCTGCTGCTGCCATGAAAACGGGTCGTGTGTGTTACGCACAACGCAGCGGCAAAAGTCGCCAAACGGCTGCGTGAAAACGTAACTTCAGGTATTCGTTTTTGCGTGTAAGTATTTGGCGCAGCATTGTGCGTTACGAACTCGTTTTCATAGCAACGGCAACCCGAATGAGAAGACAGGAAAACTGAGACATGTTCGTTCTTGCGAAATATCTATTCCTGTTTTTCGTGGAATAGCTGTTGGAAACTAGATGTTTGCGGGGAGTTGTGACGATGGGGCTACGCAATTGGTAGGTATTTGTTTTTAAGAAGACGAAGACAACGGTGGGCAAATATTTCCACCGTTGGAAAAGGTTGGAAGCCACGCTTCCGACAAACTTCAATGGTTGACCACAATCCTAAGATGACCCACAATCCGTCGGGAACGTATCACATGATCAAAAAATGACAGACAGAAAGCGTCGGTTTTCCCTCCCTACCGCAGCTCCGGTTACGCAGGATATGTAGAAATTTAAAATATGGGTATTTCCGTCGCATACAAAGCCTGTGTTGGGGATCTCGCCTCTGATTGTCTACATGGTGTGCGGCAACGCAAAAACGAATGCATAAAAACTTAGTTATAAGAAGTGCACAACTGTGTTTTCTACAGAAAATCAGTGGAAAAGTTGTGTTCTTCTTATAATAATGAAAATATTCCACTTAGTCATATGATTAGATGAAAACTTAGCTTAAGCTTCCGTATTCTGCCCTGTCTCTTTTCTTTCCATCCACCTAAAGTTGCGTTTTCATGCATCGTTAAAAGCACTGCGTAGCCAACCAGAAGCAGCATCCTCAATGTCGACTGCGTTGCCGTCGGAATCGTTCATCTTCCAGCTTTGGACGAACTTTGCGTCACTGGAGCTGCGGCACGGAGGTAGAACTGGCATTTACTGTTGGTCATTTGCCGATCACGTGATTCGTTCGATTGTGGGTCATCTGAAGACTGTTGTCATCCATTGAATTCTGGTGGAAGCCTGGCTTCTGGATCGTATTCCATTGGAGGAGAAAGTTACTGATAAAATTCGGGGTAATCATCCTCATTTGTATGCAGTTAAGGAGGAGAAATGAAAAAAAATTAACTTCTCTCCCGGCGTCTTTGTCTTCGCCTTCTTAAAGCAAATACCTACCATTAGTCACCAATACTCCTCGCACACACATTTTTTTTCTGGAGCTCCTTGAGTGAACAGGAATAATTCGATGACAGAATACGTCGAGTATTACCTCCGTCTTCTTGTATCAGCCTGTGCTGTCATTTGATAACAGGGTCTGTGAATGACGCACTTTGCACTCGTCAAGGCGTTATGCCTTCGTTTTACTTCGTAAGACAGAAGGGGAGAAGCGGTAGCAACTGGGTACGGGTACCGAACTTCGGGAGACGGAGTGAGCTATAGGTATCCACCGTTCACTCTCACTCGACCACCGTGGAACAATACAGTATCTTTGTTGATCGAAACCCTTCAAGACTTAGCGCGTTTTGTCTTGAGATTTATTGTCTCACCGCGGACCTTCAGTCGAGCGAAGCGATTGGGTTTCTAGCTAATCGAAATTCGTTCTGAGATATTGAACGTAAGCCATACCTTTTACGACGTTTTTTCATTCTAAAATAATATTTTATAATCATCAAGGGTAACTTGTTCCTTTAGAGTGCCTGGGTCGTCAAGTCGTTTATTTTATGGCACACCAACCCAAGTAGATTAGATGCCATCAAATAAACCCCGTGCCACCCATTCTGGAGGTGGCTTGCACGGCATTTCTTAGATCTAGAAATTAACGCAGTCTACTTCTGTAACCTTTGACTGTCTTCTGTCATATTTTTGCGAAAGCGGCCGTATTTTTTTCTCCATCATAATTTGTTATGAGAAATTTTACCTGAGAAAGAAATTCTTCAAACATATTTTTATTTAATAATGAAGATAAACAAAAAGGGCGAGTCAGGCGAGATGTTGTGGAATATGAATATAGTAAAAACTTAGAATATGCAATTTTCCACAGATAAAATTTATTCTACCCGGGTTTCAATGCTCTGCATCATCATTATCTGTGGAAAATTGCATCTTCTAAGTTTTTATTATGAAGATGAACTTGGTTTAATATTCGGGGAGCTGTATCCTCACATATAAAACCAACTCTCGGGTTATTGGTTGTTCACTGAGTGAGTGAAATCTAAATTGACTATTTTTGTGAAAACACTTCTATCTCGTTTGACTCCGCCACATCCACCTGTTTTGATTTTCTAGTTTCTAATATTCTGCCGAATAGCACTGGTAATAATTTGGAGTTAAGGTATGAATATTTCAACGTGTCCCTTTACACCTTGTGTAAGTGTGAGGAACTCGATTACACGGCCATGACTCGCAGACTACACAAAACAAAGAGAGTGGGCTAAATTATTGTTACCTAATTCATTTTGCGGGGAATTGATGGGTGGAATCAGATCAAAGAATTTCAAATAGACCTTGTGTGGCATTGGCCAGTAGTATTCTTTCGTCTCGGGTACTTTTAATATGATAGAACGCTCCTTTTTTGTGTCGCATATCCAACGATGTATACCATCCAGCTCACACGTTAAGGGCGCCCATTGGTGATTCACGTGATCCAAAGAAATTCTTCAGTAAAATCATGGTTCGACCAATCTACGACCTGGCCCTGCTCTAACGGCTCCGCTTGAACTACCAAACACATGTGGAGTTTGTTTAAGTGAAGAAGCTGGGTTGAAAAAAAAACAAGCTCTTGTTATGCGTTATATGTTATTCACGTCCTTCGATCACCGTTATGTCATTGTCCACCATTAGAGCTCCCAACGCATTGGACACGGACTTTCTGAGGTCCTTGTTCCGGGTTCATCCCAAGCGTCGGAAGCCATAAGAAAAAATGCAGCCTGCCGTCACGGTGGGAAAAATTGTCGACTGTCCCTGCAGGAAGTCCTATTTTTTCTCTCGGTGGCTCTCAGCTCTCATGCGATCTGTTCCGCCAGTGCTTAGAGCCGCATGGAAATAGAATATCTGGAAAACCAAAAGCTTTTAAACCGCCTGCGTCGTTCGCGTAATTTGTTGCTGACATTTCAACCCCTCCAAACCCCACACGTTGAGTCCATATCTCACTGCCCATGAGATAAAACCCGTGAATTATAACGTGTTCTTTTTATGTGTTCATGCGTACGTTAAGTTTCCCATTCTGGTCAATTCAGTTTCTTTTATGTTCCAATATTTTAAAATCCACTTCAGAATGTTTTCAGTTTTTCCTCCGATCTATCAGAGTTCACTAAATCCAATGCATTTTTCATTAGAACTGAGATCTCTTTATTAGCCTAACTGGACCGCAGTGCGATAGAAACACTCCGAATCATGTACAGATAGACCAAGAATTAGCCCACAGCATTTCATCGGTGCCCATAGCAAGAAGAAAGCTTTGGATTCTTCAAAAGAGAAGCTAATCAATGTGAGTTACTCGGAAAAAAGTTATCATAGCTCGAATAAAGATATTATATGGCCTATGCGTGCGCTAGTGTGAAACGTTTCACAATTATTTATAAGAATATAGTGAGGCTATGGCAATGGTAATAAATTTTTCGTACCAACTTCAATTTAAATGTCTCATTTCATTTATAGTGCCATGCAAGCAGATTATGTCGTATTTGCTCCATGTTGCTGATATAGCGCGTAAAAGCCCTCAGTGGCACGTTGCCAGAATCTCATTTCGCCGCAGGTTAGATGTGTTTCCTCTAGCGGAAGACATCAGCCACCTCTACGAAATGACATTTGTGCGTTGTTATGTCTTTTTTTAATTATGTGCGCCACGAATTAGGGGAGAGGGGTCCACGACCCTTCTGGCCCCTGCCTCAGTTTCAAGAGTGGTGACGGAACCGGGAAACCAGGGTTCTCCCTGTGGGAAATTAAAGGGCAAAGTATTCGAAAATATATATCTAAAATTAGAAAATCCGATGCGAAGAGCCCAACCACGGCCGTCCATAAAGACGGCCGTAGCCCAACCCACCCTGCTGGATAGTTAAGGTGTAGCGACGTCCTTCCAATCAACGTGAGTCCTATGTTCCTCATTCGTTATCGGAAGCTGACGGCTCTTGTGAAGATGGACCCTGATGCCTAAAGGCAGGGAAAAGTCGAGTGATTCATGTGAGAAATATGGACTGTAATTTAAATCATTCAAAATACTAAATCTTTATCTCCATCGTGTCAGGCTCAACCTTGTGGAAGTTCATTTTATCCTAAATGAAAAGGAAAACTTTGTTATATTCCACCAATTTATTCTCAGGTACAACTAGTTTCGACGCAGTACCTGAGAATAAATTGGTGGAATATAACAAAGTTTTCCTTTTCATTTACGATACTAAATCTTTCTTTACGGTCCTTTAAATCGGAGAAACAAAATTATGAACGACAACTCAGGGTGTGCTCTCACAGAAAATTTCCATCATTCGGCCGCACGCATCCACTCATATTGTGTGAATAGGACCACTATGGAGAAGCGGCAGGAGAGGAAGCGTTCCCTACAACTTTATTTTCATCAAATTATTCGTTATTTCCCTCAAACTCCCAAGTTGCTTTCCAGCTGTAGTTGACTCCTTCATCTATTTATGCCACAGGTGTATCAGAGGATAGATTTGGTGCCATGGCTGGAGTGCTGGCTTCGAATCCCGCGGGATTTTCAGGGGAATCCTGATATATGTCATATGGTCAGCCGTTCAAATGCCGTAATCAGTATTTCCAATGAGACGAGACCATAGTTGGGAAAGTTACCAACAAAAATTAACTGATTAAAGTTAAAGTTAATCTCTGTGAAAAGTAACTAGTTAAAGTTAAAAGTTACTTTTCTGAAAAAGTAACTGATTAAAGTTAAAGTTAAAAAATTAACTTTTACGTTAAGAGTTACTTTTCAGTTACTTTTAAGAAACTTTTAAAAAGTAACTTTTAAAAGCTATTTTAGCAATTAGGATAAAATAAATACAAACTTCAAATTCAAGAAAAATTTCTTTAACTTTTACTTAAAAAGTCATTTTTAATGACATTCTCATTTCAAAATTTATATCGGACAGCCGTCCTTTCCTGTCTGAAAAAAGAAGCCCTGCAGCACCAAACATCCTTTCACATTGCGCTGATGATAGAATGCCGGTGTTGTACCTCGCAGACATGGTCTTCGAGTGGACTCGTGTTTTCTCGTCTGAGGGTGCGTTCCTAAACTTTGGCGGTCACTCCACTCAACCCCGCTTCTTTTTTGGATGCATTCGCCTGGGCGTAGTCATTGATTTCTTGCACAACTACCGAGCTATATTGCATTCTTTTGATACCGTTTTATTTTCCCCTTTGTCTGTTGGGCAAGCCTTGCGCCCAAATTCGAACAGGTCGACATTCGTCAAAAATTAACGAAAAAAATTACCTGAAGTTTGTTTTGTATCAATTAATGTATAATTTCAACGATTCAAAGTTAAAAGTTAACTCTTCTAGTAACGGTTCAGTTTTTAGATAATTACATTTTTAACGATTAATTTTAATCGTTAATTTTTAAAATCGTTAATCCCAACTATGGACGAGACATAGTGGACCTGTTTGCGCCTCCCATTAGGAGTAGAATACTGCCGTCAGCGAGTTTCTCTCCATCCAGCCTCTATCACATTGATGATGCTACCCTCATCAACCTACCCACTCGTCCTTTACGCTTTACGGTAAAAATGACCTCAGTTGTCGGTCGCCTTCCCTACCCACGCTGAAACTCCATAAATGGGAGATATAATGGATATATATGGACATATATTCGCCATATACAACCCATATATTTGCTCAAGGTATTTTGCACTGCCAATATATGTTATAAATATATATATATGGGGGAATATGTGGGTTAGACATGTATGTTTCATCAATATGTTTAAAAAAAAGGTTTGCATATGACATTCATAAGAAATTTTTAACCATATTTTTCACTGTTATAGATGAAAATTTCTGTACGTACGTAGTTTTTCTTCTGTGGAAATGGAGAGATCTATCTATATAGATATGAATAGGTTTCTTTAAAGACGTATAGATTTTTATAGTTACGTATAAATTTGCATATATAGGGTAGCAGAGTCGGTTTATAGATGGCGTTGACCACCGTTGATGTCGCAGATGAACTATAGATTGTTGCCGCGCCAACTGGCAGGCTATAAAGGGATAGTTTAACTCCGCGTTATTAGTTGACCAACAGCAATATTATCTCGAGGCGTAATTTCTGTCATCGTATCATTCATAATGAACGATTAATGACTATGATAAATTTCCTCTCGAAGTGATGCAGCCGCGTATAACGAACCAGATGCCTTTGATAACAAGTTTGGCGTACATTCCAACCAACTGGCATGAACAGGCAGGAATACTTGGGTGATAATATACGGGTTGAAAGAGGATTAAAACTTCTATCCGTGTACGTTGGTTATCGTAGTTACGTCTCACTTCTGCTGCATTGTAATTAAGTATATTTAGGTTTGGTTCATAAGAAATCGCAAATTATTATGCTCTCTCCCATTCCTCGGGTTCCATTTAGGTTTTCATGGTTTTTCTATAGCTATGTCAACGTATTGTGGCCATATACGGCTAAATATATTTAAAGTGTATGGCCACATGTTCCTTGTTTTGTTTCATCTTTCACATACATGTGCAATAAGTATATGGAAATATATATGGATTCTATTAAAAATTGGCCGAATTGAATATATTGACCATATATATGGATAAATATATGGAGTCCATGTATTTCCCATATATTTCTCCATTTGTGATCAATATATTCTTTGGAGTCAATTTTTAATAGAATCCATGAAAATATATCTCCACGTATTTCACATATATGTAAAAGTTATCGCTCTAAATATGTGTCCCATATATGGCGCTTTAGTGTGGATAGCAACTACCACTACTTCAAATGCCGTTCTCTATCCTTCGGATAGAGCATAAAATCGTGAGCCCTTTGGCGCTTTTCGTTAAGATTGGGTGAATGCAGGCACCTGCTTTCTCTCTTCATTCACCAAATAATCCTTCGCTTACCAACGAAGCCGCCTATTCTTTAAATGCAAGAACGTCCCAAGATGTTGGCCGCCTCCCTTTAATTACTACTGCTACTCAGGGACTTACACTTAACAGTTTCTCATGCCACCATGATTATGGCACGCGCCGCAGCACCGGAGTTTCGCCGGAATTGTCGGCTCAACATACGGCGGGCTATTCTCGCGTACCCTCTCCCTCCATCCTAAGCGTCACCCTCTCCCACTAACATCAGAAGGAGACGGATAGACTCAACACATCGCCGATCCCTTCCCACAGCCTGCTGTACCCCTCCTCCTCTACTCTTAACTCCCCACTCGAGGTGGCCCCTAGGGAACTTAACGGTCAGTAACGCAAGAACGTAACTTAAGGACATTAGGTAGTACATTTTTGCTCAGGCTGCTAGTTTCCGTATCTCCAAGCCAATCAAGTCGGTTGATGGATTACTTGGGGAGGCGACCGACAGCTGAGGTCATTCTTGGGTAGAGGAAGAAAGGTGGTGTGAAACGTCTTACCCGACGACCAGAGTGCAACACAAAGTGCACTCCAAAAGAAACCCGATTTGGGATCGAAATTCCACTGGAATATCACCGTCATTGACGGGATTTAAACCCGGGCCTTCGGGATGGGATGCCAGTGCTATAGCTACCACACCAGCTCGATCCCCCTTAAAACCTATCATTGAGAAGACTTCTATCTTTCCTCAAGTTTACATACATATGGATTTGTATCTTCCATAATATCCTACGTCCGAGAACAGTATCGATTCTACGCCATGAATCGATTCTCATTAAGGAATTTTTAGATTGCAATCCATTTTGTTGTACCTATTTGGTCACCCGCGAGCCGTCTCAATGAGAAACGAAACAGTATATTTGTTCTTTCAAGCGGTAACCTGTGTATACTTACTCGTTGGTGTCACATGTTCCCGTCAATGTATATTCTGATTGGTCAACATAAAAAAATCACTCTACCTCGTGATTGGCAATTTTAGCGCCCTGTCCTACCTGAGCGAGAACGAGATCCATCCTCTGGGTTATACATCTATTATGTTCCCTTGGCGCGTTGTGGAAGTTCACAAACTCACATTTTCAAATTCTACTTTCTTTATTGCCAGCAAGCTCCTGGTATGATGTGATGAGATATCAATACTATTTTCGTGTAGTTCTTTATGTCTGAAATTTTTCAAAGTTATTATATTTATTTATTCTACTCAGGAGTACATCAGAATAAAATGGGCAAAGTAATAAAGACATTAGAAGGAGAATAGCGCTAGCGAAAGAAGAGTTCAGCAATTGGAGGGAGCTGATGACGGATACCTTGGGTAAGGATATAAGGGAGAGGCTGGAGAAAACGTGGACTTCGAGAAAGGAAGGCGAGAATAGGTTGCAGGCGTTCTAGATATGGGTGTGGAGGAGAAGGGAGAAAATGTGGTGGACAGAAATGCAGACAGTGCTTGAAAATGTGGTGGACAGAGGAAGTGCTTGGGATAGTGGGAGAGAAGAGGAAACATTTAGAGGAGATCAGGAAGAGGCAAAGTAGGAGGTTGGAACAGGTAATGAGGAGCGAAAGAAGAAGGATAATAGGGTTTATGGACGAAATGAAGTGAGGTAGGGCGTATCCTGAGATGAAGAAAGAAATCGTTTAGAGGTCTGCACCCGTAAAAATCTGGAGGATGTTTACTCGCTTCCATTTAAACCTATATTAACCCGTAGATTACGCTGATTATAATTAAAACTCTACTCAGGACCGTCTTTTAAGTAATATGTGATTATTTTCAAATTGAACGGTGAAAAATGTTGCATTTAGATTTCATTTTGAAGGTGACAGAATTTTATAAAATTATATTCATGTGCATTAATATCCAGGCCGATAGGTCGGCCCACTCGCAGCAAAACTATATTACGCTCTCCCGCCTATATCCCTATGCTCATTGTGGACTCACCAATCTCACCACCCTTGTGAGGGGAGGGTTCCCCTCGCGAACTTCAATCCGCCCTCCCGCCCGAAACGTGTACGCCACGCTGCCTTCCCTCCTCCTCCCGCTTGGATATTTCCCTTCCTCCTCTATCATCCTCCCCCTCTCCCAAAGAAAACCTCCTCCCACCCTCCCCGGCCTCCTCCCTCCCCCCTCGAGTAAAGCCCCCTCTCTCCCCTCGGCCATTAATAACCAAGAAAGCGGCCCTCTCTTGAAGGAGATCGTGGGAAGTGGCGACACCTGGTGTCTTAAGGTCCCACCCTCCCTCCCCTTTCCCTCTCCCGACTCACTCTCTTAAGTCCCGCCTCACCGCCTTTTCCTCTTCTCTCCTCCCACCTCTTATCCTCATCTCCTCCTCTCTTTCCCCACGTTGTTATTCCTCCCACTTCTTCTTTTATGACATATCCCTCCCATATCCTCTTCTCTCCACGACTCCCTTTTCGCCCTCTTCCCGCATTTCCCGTCGACCCAACCAAATCTTTCCCTCTCGCCGTGTGCATTGTGCCGCATTATTATTATTATTATCCACGTACTCTTGCACCCGGGTCCATCCAAGATCCCTTTGATCTCTCCCCTCTTTGAATAACCACTCCCTTTCTGGGGTCTCATGCCAGGTTGAAGGAGATAAGAGATCTTCCCCAAAAATTCAAAATGTTGTTGGATCGTTCATGGATTCATGCTATCTCCTTGCCGTTTATCTTTTTTGCGAATTTTTGAAGATTTTTTTTTAAACTGTGGGTTGGTGAAATTAAATAATAGGCCCTAAAACGATACTTTAACCTTCCAAGACGGCCTTAATTGGTGCCCGCGTGTGTTGAGAATCATGGATATGCGAAACATTCTAATTGGAATCTAGACGCTTTGAGTCCGTTTATGAATACTCTTGATTAACAGTGATTCCAATAAAAATTCCTGGAAGCACGTGGAAAACAATTTTGTAGCGTGTGATTTGTGTTTTTTTTTCGTGAGCCAGTCTACGTGATTGACTTATCCTTTTCGCTTGCGATCCGTGAATAACTCCTTCCAGCATCGATTTTCAACTGATTGTTGTATTCCTTCATAGTTTATTTCTTCCACACCTCTCGTGATAAAATTTAAGTGTTTATAGTTTTACATATATAGATTATTTAGTGATATAAGTGTTTTATTCTTTCTCCATGTCTTCCCATCCATAATTGCATTCATGATTGTTTTCATGAGACCGTTATGTCTCTGTATATGTTTCTTTCACGCATCAGAAGCATTTTAATAGTGATATGTAGTCATACATTTTTTCACTTATTGTTGATAAATTATTGAGTCTAATCGGCAATACGCCCGATCGCTTATCAATTCTCAACGTTTTCATTTTATGTCTTTCATAATCGGCTTTTCGCTTAGATATTAGCGTGAGAATTTTCTCTGTTCATTTGATCTTTATCATTTTTATAGTTCCAGAGGAGAACATTTTCATGAGATTTCCTGGATTTCTGATCAGATCAATTCTATAAAATACATTCATGTGTCATGTAGTTGTATACGATGAAATTATTTCCAACATTCTGCATTTCACGGACCTTTCGATCATCATTGTCACTCCATTCCTGTCCCCATGTCTCATTACTTACATCCTAAAAGCTATCCTCTTACATCTATTACTTTTTCGAATGTGATAAATGAGTCTTATTCTCCCGATGAATGAAGCCTCCTGGCTCTAATCCGTCGATCCAAATTATTTTTCAGTTCTATTCGGTGTTTCCTTATTTCGTTAATTTAAAAGTTTTCACGGATATTTGTTCCTTTTTTCGCGTTTTTTTTTAAAGGCAATAAGCATGGAAAATGAAATACGAAGTTTATATCATGGTGCTGACCTTGATAATTCTTAGGGGTAAATATTCTGATTGTTAAGCTCTGGACAATGCCTCTTTTATACGTACCATTGAAACTCTATCTTCTACCACTAAATGGTGGTGGTATTTCAAATTAGTGTGTCACATGTCAAAATACTTACCTTTACTTAAGTCCGGGAGGGACTGATAGTCCTGGTCGTTTTTGAGTGGAAATGAATTGGTTAAAACCCTTCGTTTTCACTTCAGTTTTTAGTTTTTGGAATGTTTCTTCATCATTGCATTTTGCTCCAAGTATATTGATGAGTGAGATTTGGCCTAAGTCAACACAATTGGTAAAATTTAAGTTGAATTAAGCGTGGTGGAATGTTACCGTAAAAAACGAAGAAGACTATTAATTAGCCCTCGAGTTCATTTGCAGTTTGTTGTGAAGAACTTTCACAATATTGAACTCAAAATTCGTGCTTTTGATGGAAGCTTGAAATAGCTTTTGCACGCTTTCGGACATATTTGATGACCTCATGTCCCATGACATCCCCGTATCCTTTCGCTTAGTAATAGAATGTATCTACTCCAAACATAAAATCTTTTTAGAGGGTGGCATTCATCAATGCGAGCCTTTTGGCAGAAAGTAGGCTGAATTACTGGCTTGAATTCTTAGTTTTTCACCTCAGCAGGCATTTAAATGAAACTACTTATCAATTAAACTGATGGTATTAGGCCTGACCTCGTGGAAATTATTGATATACATGTTGAGAAAAACCAACGTTGTTATTTCCACAAACTTTATTCGGAATAAAGTTTGTGTAAATAACAAAGTTGGTTTTTCTCAACTTGGATACTTATAAATTATTTTAGGCATAAACGTAATCCAATAATATTCCTTGAAAAATCTTAGGGGAGAGCTTTGTAATGAGATTTTTTGGAGCCGAAATCATCGTTTGGTCGATCCTCTCACTGCACTAAAGTAATTTTTCGCCCGTTCAAGAAATCTCCGCCGGCCGCTCGCACCCTTCAGAGATTTGGCTCACCCTCCGCCCCTAGGGATGTATCCTGTCTCCTCTCCTTCTCGCTATCTTTCTCTCGCCATGAATCACTATCGCGTGTCTTCCTTACGGATGGCTGCGGGCGGCCGCCATTCGTTCCGCGATGCTCTTTTTTTCATTTTCTCCCCACCCTCTTCCCTCTGCTTACGCATCCATCCTCGGGAATTTAAATGGAAGAAGATACTGCAAAGGCCTCGGTCATCAACGGAGTGCGTCCGTCGTCTCTGCCTTAACAGTATTCCATCTCGGCGAGATGAGTGATGAGGCACATCCCGGGGCCATTTGGTGAAAATTGGTGGAGGCCATCGAAAGTGTTGAGTAGTCGTCGTGGTTTAATCATCTCCCGGGTGGCCACCCTGCTGATGGAGAGGAGGGGTTAGTGGGAAATATATCCATCTCACTCATTCCTACCAGTGTTGCCAACACATAATCGGATTTAGCCGCTATTTTCAAGTAAAAAGTCGCTAGTTTGTCGCAAGATGAAAAACAATAGAAGTCAGTTTAGTCGCTATATGGGAATGCACTAAATATATATTTTACACTTAAATGATTATTTTATCTTGAACTCACCAGCAGCGAGCCTTAGAAGAGCATTGGCGCAATATTTTTTTTTGAAATGTTTGAAACATATGCTTTTGATACTGACATTATATTGATTTTTGAAATTTTTTCAATGCTTTTTTGTTTCTTTTTTACACCATCATAGTACAAGTTTATACTGGTATTTTTGCGAATCCTTAAAAACATTTAGGAATAGAGTCCAAGTTTCAAAAATCTGCACAAAAAGAAAATTCCCACTCCCACTTCCTCTCGCTGTACCACAAGTACGGACTGGAATGGAGGAGTACTTCGCTCTTTTATGGTAGCAAGACCTCAGCAGACGATAAAAAAATAAGTATTTTGTTAAAAGTAACGATATTGTTGTACAATCAGTTTTAAACCAGAAAAAAGTCACGAAAGCCGCTAAACTAATGGCTTAAAGTCACTAGTTTTCTTGTCAAGTAAGCATTTTCCTTGTAGTAGTTGTCACGAGGCACTAAATATATATTTTGCAGCCAAATACTTCGCAAAAGTCTCTAGCTTGACTACAGTGGTGCTAGGTGAGAACTTCCTCAAATAAAGCGCGTCAGCAGCAGTGGAGGGACCATACCCCAATGGATATATTTGTTTTTGTATGTGCAAGAACTATCCCCCCCCCTGGATCCGCCACTGGTCAGCAGTCATATGAAACATTATCCATGTGTGATACCCTTCGAAAAAGTCGCTTGTTCTAGCGACCAAGTCGCTAGCTTGGCAACACTGATACCCTACCTCAGCCCGGAAACAATTTCGGATTCCCGCGGTTCCCCTCCCCTAAGTTCTCGTGCTTGATTTACTGCAGAGTCATCGGACCTGGTACTGTTGGAGCCCGCGTTCAGCTTTCGGGGGATCTTTTCAGGGTGTGCGTGTTTACTCGAGTGATATAAATGAGTGCGTGCTTGAGTTCGGAGCTTGCGCTTATCGGATGTGTCGTGTCGTCAGGTCTTTTGAGTTGGAGCGCAGTCCTTTGTGATAAAGATAGGCGTGGTCGTTTAAAAATCCGTACGCGTCTTATATATGTGCAGATTCATCTTCGCTGGCGACCATCAATCCTAGGATTGGTTCGGCTCAAACTCTTTACGCAGCTCGAATCTCCTATCGTCCAATCTCTTCGCGCGTTCATATTTCATGATTTTCGTGTCCTCCATTACCTCTTTCATGTACTTGCATCACAACATGGTCTTTATCGTCTCCGCATTTCTCCCCGCGTACTTCGCCTCCCGCAGTTATCTTCAGCTAACCATCATTCCATAGTATATTTTCGATGTGCTCGTTGGATTTTTTCCTAAAGCCAATTCTTAGCCATATCTCCGGAGAACTACATCGTTTTGCCTTCAGTCCCTAGCGATGCGTATTTGATTCATTGTTTTCCCAAGATTTTATTTCTTCATTTCTTCCCATAGTCTTTCCTCGTCTTTTTTCTCCGCCTATAACTTTTGTATTCGGCGAGGGAAACTACATGTTGGTCTTGACAATGCATTTGCTTCCTCGAAAGACTTTTCTATATGCTGTCAGAATTTGTTTCTCCTTCCAGAGTCTTTTTGGTTTGTGCCATCCTGCCCAGTACTTACTTTTCCCATAACTAGCGATCTTACATATTAAATAATATTTTACCTCATATAGTGGTTAATTCTCGATTTTATGTCTATATTGCCTCCTGGATATTTGCAATCAACCGACTTTTCCTTTATTTATATTTGAAGGTACTTTAACATCCAAAATTTTCTTTTTTTTCCAATGATTGCCATACCGCTCAATACTGGTTTATTCTCCCTAGGTACTTAACTCCTGCAGCAGTTTATGTAGTTTTATTTATCACCTAGACAAAGATTGAAAACGGCGGATAATGGTTTCTGGTTTAGGCTTTCGCAGCGCTGTTGTGCTGGTATCTCCATGTTTTTAGGGTAAAGCTGCGTCGGTGTATCTTGACGATGACGTTTCATAGCCAATGTAGGCCACATCTTCAGATCAAGTCCGAGTGACGAGCATACCGACGCAGCTTTACCCGAAAAACATGGAGATACCGACGGATAATGGTGTCCATCCTCAATTTACTTATCCCTTTACTTACTCTACTTTTAATTTACAGTCGTACCGTCGTGGTATATATATTTTGGAGGGCAAGAGCTTCTTTTGTGACTTTGCTTTTTTTTTTACTGCCGATGACAATCAGTATTAATTTTGAAAAGACTCGGCTACGATTCCACAATGTAAGGATCTCGTCAAGATGCTCCAGACTAGTCTCGTCCAACAGACCTAACAAAATCTCAAATGTGTCTAATTTTGGAAGTAAGTTTTTCTCACTAAATTGATTTCTCTCTTTTTTCTCTTAACTAAAATCTTCGTCGTCGAAACGTTGGTTCCTGATTACGCGTAAGACCATGATCACGGAATCCAATGCCGTTCTCATCAGAATGCTTTGTTATAAATTTCGTCCATAATACGCTGTTCTTCAGTTAACTTTTTGCCGTTTCTTCTTTAAATCTCTCTTTGCCGCTCTCATTACGTCTTCGTTTCTTTTTGTTTTTCTTGGAAATGCAAAGTGTCTGATATTTAGTCGTATCAAAATATTTTTAATGTGCTATAAAATCATTCTAATCTACGGCAACTTTTTCTTGCTGGTTTCCACTTCTTCCTATATTTAGAAGAATTGTTTTCCAGCCATAAGTTTATTTTAATTTTTTTATTGACTTTCTGTCGCATTCTTTCATTTTTTAACTTTTGTCATGTTTTCTTATTTTTTAAATTGATTTAAGTACGTAACGCTGAGCCATGACTTTACTTTCGTGGCTATCGTTGCAGCTATTGGTGGCTAAGTGTTAAAATGCCCCCATTTCAATTTTCTATCAGCTGCACGCCTCATACGGGTCTCAAGTTTTCCATGTCTCGTTTGAGTTCCCTCGTCTATATTTTCTGCTTGTCTACTATTGCTTGTTACCGGGTAGTTTTTGCAGTTGATTCGTTGATCTTAATCTGTTCCTATCGATACATTGGCTTACCGAATCATGCGACATCATCGTGCTGCAGCCGTCAGGGTGTTTTTTTTAACCTTTCCCGAAGAGGAATGATTCTTGCTGTACTAATCATTCTGGCCTCCACCTTCTCTCACGTAATGGAAAATTCCATTGACCAAGTTATTTGTCGTCTGCTATTCTCCAAGTCACCCCACTTTCTTAATTTTTCGTAGTACTTATTTTCATGCATTCACATTCCCAAGGTTTCTCACTTTCATTCTCCGATTGTCAGCGAATATTTTCCCCGAGTGTTTATTCATCGAGTACACCCACAAATTTCATGTTTAATCTATTATGTTGAAGTCGACCCTCATGTGTAGACACAATAGACGCTTTACATATATTGTAGCCCAGCCTCGAGGTGGGCGCTCAGTTTCTGTTCTCTTCCTCATTTGAAATACTGCCTATAGGTATGCCTCACGGCTTCGTGGTGGCTCGCTAAGTGTAATGCACTACGTACAGGTACCACATGACAGAAAGCTGTTGAAAAATACCTTTGTGTTATTTTTTGTGGCACTTGAAGATGCCCCGATACTGAATTTATCTGACTCATGTGTTTCTTTCCCTTTTTGCAATCTCGTTCTCTTTATACCGAAGTCCGAGGAGGAAAGTCATAATAGAATTTAGTAATTGTTAAAACTAAATACTCATAAGTAATACGAAACACTCCCATGCTGAAAAAGTATTATTATTATATTTTATTTGGCAAAATATTGGCCAAATATATTATACAGGTTACCTTTAAATTTATGCCTAAGAAACTACATAATCTAAAAGGTTTGGCGGTAATTAAGAAAAAGATCACAAAATGGTTGATTAGCGAAATTAAGAATCTGTAATCTCTTACAATAATCTTTTATACTTATGGCATATTTTTCCTTATTTTCGCTTCACGGTTTGGTAGCTTTTTTCAACGTCATTATATTGAGTTGATTTATTTACTTAAATTTTTGTTTTTTACCTAAAAGTTTTTTTACTTAAATATATGTTAACTGCAATGTAATTTTCTACTTCAATAGGTTAAAAGTACAGAGACTAGATTTTGTAACATGCCGCTTTGTAGGAAAATAATGGAGCCTTCTGACAAGTCATGTGGCTTAGAAGGACATAGAATGTATATTTTATGCAATAAAGGCAGTGTTAGGAAAGCGGGTAAATGCTTTGCACAATTCCACTGGAGAAGACTGGAGAATCCTGATGATGCTGTAGGGCAGTAAAACGTGTTGACTCGATAAATAAAATATCTTCAGTGGAATTTTGCAATAGCATTTATTCTTCTTCCTACAATGGAATTCCACAAAGTATCGGCCTCCACCAAGACCTTCATTAAAGGCATTATTAATATTAATACAAAGCTATTAGATGCTTGTTGGAGTTGTTGTTTCCTGATTATTTCAGTTGCAGATTGACTTTAGACATTTTAAAATGTTTATTGAGATGGCTAATGATGCCAATAAAAATGACCACTTTTTTAGATCACTGCTCAATTTCATTTTTTTTGTAAATAGTCACTATGCGATCAATTTAAGAACTTTGAAATTCCACATATAAAATTTATTCACGACCCAGTTTAAACGCATTGCGTCATCATCAGGTTTCGAAATGCTTCAATGATTCATAAATTGCTTCCAAAAAGTAACGCTGGAAACTACCTTGTTTTATTATTTATTTAAAACATTTAGTTTTAGTTTGTCGTCCAAAATAGAATGTAATGTTTATCATACTCATAGGTAGTGGTTTTATTTAGTATACATTTGCTCTATATGCGAAAGAAAACCACTAATTTAATAACAGCCTGAACACAAATAATCTTTTTTAGTATCATTATTTGTATGCTGATTTTTTCACATTAAAGATCCTTTGTTATTTTGGCCCCGAGATAAAATTTCGATTGCTGCATGAATAAATAATTGCAATGTATAGCTGTTAAGTCAGATTCTTAGCCACTCGAGCATTATGTGCAGTGATTTGCATATTCGCGTACTTCTTTACGCTTCGCTCAGCGCATTCGGTCATTGGCGATCCATTTTGTTTGTGTTTTCCCTCATGCCACCTCCACGAGCAATAAATATTCATCGAGTGCCATGCCGTGCCGTCGGAAAAAAAGGAGACGTTTTATGGACGGCCCAGATTTTTTTTCGGGAGCCGTATGTTTTGCGGTGGCGTCAAATGTGTTTGTACCTCCGGGGTCTTACGAGAGACCTTGCGTGGCATGACTTGCGGACCTACGCTGTCTATTAGTGCCGTCGAGAAGCGGGAACGTCGTTGATTGTGCGCGAGGGGATTTTACGAGCCAGCGCGCGCAACATGCCTTCAAAGTGTGACGCAGTTTTTACTAACCACTTTGGCGAAGCTCATTGTCTGCGGGGTATGAAAATCCACTCGCCAGCCTTGAGAATTTTAAACGATCTAGGGGTAGGATCACGGTTCCTTCTTTCACCTTGTCGTTATCGTTATCCAAAATGAAAACCGCTCTAGAAAAGGAAAATTATACTGTTACTGTCTTAAGAACGCACTCCATCATTGAAAGATAGTGGTTTAAAGCATCAGTCAAAATTTGAAGAATGACGATCACGTTTTTGCTTTCATGAGCGCAACTGAAAAATAAAGAGAACCGTAAAAATAATGGTATGGAGAACCGTGATCCCTCCCCTGATTTTTTTTCAGCGTAATCTTCTCGAATTCTCCTGCCTGGAAATATTTTTGGAAAATGAGCAGCCGTGGTACTTACTTTGCTATTCCGTATTCCTGCCAACCTTTCCGTCACGAAGCTATAACTCAAATTTCAATCGAATCGTTTGTTACTGAGTTAGCATAGGATTAAAACTTTGTGCAAGACTCATTCCTGGATGTAAATAATGTTTTTAGCGTAATACCAAAAAAGTTCTTGGCTGACTTATATCCGAATCGCAAATTAATACTACAGAAGTTAACTGAGTGATGGTGAGTGGGCAACCGATTTTTACGCGCCGAAGGCGGTTATTTTTTTCAAACAAAATGTGTAAAATATTAAAATAAATAGGCAGTAAATGTAAAGCTACGGCGGGAAAATAATCTCAATTATAGTGAATTAACGTAAAAATTAAAGTTCTATAAGACATATTTTATTTCATTGTAATTGGTTGACTCAAATTGAAGATAAAGCTTCTTAAACTCGATTTAATAGGTCTTTTTTTAAATGTGAAACAAATGTTTTGAAAAAATGGAAGCAATTGAAATACACCTGGTATTAAAGTTTTTAAATGTCCTGCTCACAGTTTTTTAAGCCTTTATTTCCTCTAGAAGTCATGTCTGAAGACGATGGATTGTTTCGCTTTGTAGTCCATTTGCAGTACTCCACGGTATGAAAATTACTTTCAAGTGGGGAGCTTGATGTGGCTGTGGGAGATAGGAGTTGATAATACATCTCTCGTGTGTCAAAATCATGGGATCGGAATTTTGCATACGTATGTCTGATTGCATCGAGTTCTCCACTCCAAAGGAGAGCTGTGAGTTTTATTTACATGTTGTTTAGCTTGGAGTGGATAAAAGATTGTCCTAATCAACCTGCAATCCACAAATCAAATGCAAGTATTTTCTTACCTTTTCTTTTTTCTTGTGTTTTAACCATTCATTTCTTCTGACAGTGGCATCTATCAGCCATGGAAAACATCTCCTTCACCCATGAATTTTCCTGTACTCCTTTCTTTTCGTGATGCTAAGGTTCTGCTATTCAAAGAGAATGCCCATACGTAAATCATTCTATTTTAGCCTTTCTCGTGTGGGCATCATTGCCTCAACATCTATGTTGGCTGTTTTATACTTTCTTGGGATAATTCTGTTATTACTATTATGTAGCATCATGAGATCATAATTAACTCTGATACCCTGCAAGGTATTGTGCGAGGGAGGTGGAAGGCTTTCTTATTTCTAGTAACAATTTTTCCTTTTAACGGTGTCGTTACATTTCTCAAGTTAAAACATTTTGCCCTCCGAATTTATGCCACGCCGTATACATTTCTTATCTCAAGCGTAATCTATTCGGTGAATCATTTTCTCGGCTTGAAATTCTTGGAACCATGTTGAAAACTGCTCACATGAATCAATCAATTAGTTTGGAAAAGCTTATTCTCTGAAATGAAATGCACGAAAATTAAAGTTTTTTTTCATTTTACGAAAATCAATTCTAATCAATGCCCGATCGGTTATTTTTTCCCTGGATTAATTTTATACACTTCCTATAATTTTGGCATTGATTTCTCACTCGCTTTGTCTCATCCCTCCTTTTTTGTCTGGGGGAAAACTGATTATTTCGTCGGTTATGATCGGGAGTCCGACCGCCAGATTGATCGGTTACGCCCATCAAATCTCTCGGAGCTTTCGATATTGCTGCTGCTCCTCCCTTTCGCGTACGTAAATGCTGTCAGTCTCGATACTCACCACCCCACTCCTCCCAGTCTGGTCGGGTGGATACATGCTTTTTTTAAATTTCCTCCCCTTTCCGCTGTCCGGGAATTTGCCCCAGGGCCGGCCGGCGCTTCCCGCCGTGCACCGCTTTCCAGCCAACCCATGCATCGCCGTCTAAATCACTTCTCGTCCGGCGCACCGTGGGATCTCGCCTCGATTGCTCTCAAACCACCCGTGTGCCGTACCGTGCTTTCTCTCTTTCTCTACAAGCGGCGCGGCCGATGGCGGTGGAATAGTCGGTTGGTTGGTTGCGTCGTGGGGAGGGGGGCTATGCCGGACATCCCCCCTATCGGCTGCCCACGGCGTTTTGAAAACATTCGAACATGTTTAATTCAGTACATGAGCGTTTTTGAAAAAACGCGGACGAACTTTTCCTATGCTGAGGTCGTGGATCCTTGAAATCGACTTCGTCTCCCGACTCAATAAAAGATGTGGACAGTAACTAGGAAGGTAAACGGAAGAGATGAAATACGCGTAATTCACAAAGAAAAATCGGTCCTGGCGGGGTAGTTGTGTTGGAACCGTTTGAGATAATTCCGATGACGTAACGAAGGAGTCACGTGGTACATGCAATCGAGGACCGTTCGAGATTTCGTTGTATTTAAACCACACGTGTAAATCTCACGCAGCCTTCCCTATCGAGTTTTTCTCACCGGGTTATTGTTGATCGAGTTGAAATTCACGATTAGAGCCACAATAAGCAACATATAGGACGTGGTAGAATCGAAACATACCTATCAGTGTTCACACTTTATTTTGAGATACCGACCGGTTTCAACATATAAATGTCATTTTTAAAGTACACTGAATAATGAAGTACATGTACCTCCATATAGGTGTATATCCTCCACTTGTTCAATGGGAGGGAAGGAAGTGAGTGGGATGAGGAAAAAAATGGGGGTGTTTGTATCTACTTTATAGGAGCACATGTACTTCATTTCGCAGTTTTTTTGCTTCATGGTAAAATTTTACGTCAAATTTCACATTTAATTTTCATCAATGGTCGTTGTCTCGTTTCCAAAAACATACCTATGAATTTTTCTTTTACTCGGATTTCCATCTTAATATGTTTCATTGTGTATGTAACTTTTTACCGCGGTAATATTCCTGGTTAAGTTTCCCTTTAACAGGGGTTAACCCTGTATTTATCATCCTACTTCACCCTGTCCTCGATATTATTGTTTTTCTTTAAATATACAGTTCCTATGTCCATCTCGTCAGATAACTGCAAAAGACTTTTTTTCTGATCTTACATGATTTGACGCAGCTGGAATTTTAGATGGTCATCGGTTTAGATTCAATCAATGGATTTAGTCGTAAATAAATTCTTAATAATGTGAAAAATATCGTTCAAAAAAGCTGTGATACATTAGCCTGTATACCATAGCAAAATTATGTGGCTGAACGAGTGAGAAATATTCATTTTAAGTTTCATCGGAAACGACAGGGAGATGGTGATATGGTCTGCAATATTATCAAATTGATTCCCGGGTGGTAATTGGATGAATGTGTAATCCTTTATTGGTAGGTATTGTTCCAAATCACGTAGAAGTACGAGCGCATCAATAGGATTCAGCTGTTGGAATAAAATTAGATTTTTCATCGCTGATGTCTTACTCTACTTCATTGTAATTTTTTTATGGTATTTAAAGGATAGGAGGGCACATATTATTATGTGGTGTAGTCTAATCTATCCATTTTGCGGAAAAGGACATTGAATGACCATTAAATTAAGAGCATATTTGGTCGTACAACCATGGCTCCTGGCGAGATGATTGTTCTATACCCTAGGTATCTTCATAATCTTTTGTAACTTTGGCACTTGGAATAATCTTTGATAACGGAATAATCTCCCTCGGTAACTTTCGTTAATTTTTTTTTTAAATTTACTCTGTCGCTGAACAACGATCCAAGAAATAGAAACAAAATTTGTTTCTTAAGAAAATCTTACTTCACCAATACCAAATTATCGCACACTCGCACATCGAGTCCGAACGTACGACCACTATCTGTCACGAGGATGGGCATCAACGATATTCCCTACATAGCTCTTGGATCATTCGATCCCACTTTTCTCTTCGTCATGATGGCATAGCTCAAGAAAGGAGAAATCAATTCTGCCGATAGATATCTCCGTACATATTATTTTCCGTACGCTTTGCAACGTCATTCGGATCTCTCTCCGTTCCGCATTGTCTAATCCGGAGGCAGGTACGGCTGGGTTCGCTTAAAAAGCAACACGAAACGTTGCATGCCTCGATTCACACACATATATTTTATACCTATGTGTATCGGTGACGTAGCGTAAGATATACAACGCAATTTCGTACGGAGAAAACGACCGCGATAAATGAAAGACGTCATCTCCGGTTCGGAAATTTTACTGTGGCGATAAAATATCGGAGCAGGAATGTGGTCGCGTGATGAAGTTTTCAACGATGCCACGACAGGGCGAGTTCCATGCTCAGGTGGAACGAATGCGCTAACTTTTTGGGGGTGTTTGGGAGAGATAAACCTTATACCCTGGCGTTATATAGCGATTCTTAAGGTTTTTTGGGGATGTTCATGATATTATAATGGTCAGGTATGGTGCAGCGGGTAAGCTCAAGTCTTTTTCACATGGTACTTGGGTTTATTCGATTTAGAGACTCCATCTAGCTTAGTAGCTCAGGGGTGGGAACACAGTTTCTGCTTTCGCGTTGTTGCTATCATTATCCAAAACCCAAACCTCTCTTGAAGAGGAATTCTCTCAGTTACATTCGTAAAAACGTACTCAATCAATTACAACTAGTGGTTTTGAGCACCTGGCAAAATTTGAAGAATGACGGCTTATAATTTTTTGCGAAGTATTGCGTGTCGCAATAAATAGTTTTAAACGAACCATTGGATAAATTTGACTTTGAAATAACCGTGGTATCTCTCAGAAGTACAGACTATGAGGGAGGGTCGTACAAAACTTTATTTGTGGATTTCTTTTTCACAGCAGCTACCTATGATCGGTGCTTAGCACTACTCTGCTGTGTGAGAACAAAGCAAACTTTCAATATCTCAATCTCTTTTATATCTTGCTTATCGCAGTCCCGTTCATGTAGGATTTATTCACCCCAAGCCCTTCGTGCGCATGCCCTCATTCGGATTTACCGAGTTAATTGTGCAGCTCAACTCGACTGAATTTTTGTTACCAGAGCACTGAGGTTGCACGCTTAATGGATTATTCATGGTGAATGATCTCTACAACAATGATTATCTCAGAACAATATAGCCGTTCGAATCATGAAATATGAGCGATACTTACAGGTAATTGACCCCTACGTGCGAAGCGATGTGTGGCGTTTGATATTGCATGTTCTGTGGAGGCTGTAGTAAAGGTTAACTGTTTGAACACACTGGGGTTCGAAACGTGCTCTGAACCATAATTGATTATTTACGTGGTCATATTTTATCAGCCTTTTTATGCATGTGATTAATCATTATTATCGTGAAATCGTCCTGGAATCTGTCATTTGGACTCAATTATTGATGCTCAAAATATTATTCCGATTTAATTAAATTTTTCCCCTAACCAAATAAATTACAAATGCACTATTTTGTTGACCTCGGAAAGGGATAAATGAGGATATGGATCGTCCAAAAAGCTTCCAACCAGCTGGTAGAATAGAGAATGACGATGGATACTAGTTTGTCGCAAAACATCCAAGTCTTAGCTATAGCATTGATAGCTTGGGAATACTCAGTATGAACCCTTTTATAGCATGAAAGTTTTATTAGCATTATTTTATTTTAAAATTTGGGTCAGGAGAGGGACGATCAAAATACGATAAATCGAGAAAAAACGGAGCAGTGCTTAGGAAGTGGAAAGAACGATATTTTTAGGAAATGAGTTGTCTGAGGCGATGTGATCCTAAAAGCTGTTTTGAATGGAAGAATGCTGGGTAAGCGGGGGAAGACGATGGATGGGGAGACGCATTTTGGACGAAATGAGGTTGAAGGTATACTGAAATGAGGATGCAGAGATCGCATATGGAGAGAGACTTTCAATGGGAGAAAATGAGGAGAGCAATAGTCCTTCGGAACCAAGGAAACAACTAGGTTATCTTAACTCCATCGGCAGATTTGGCTTCTCGGATAAAATGAGATAAATTGACCCTAGGACTGATAAATTTAAATCCCCTATCTGTATTCGCTCGATCAACTCGATGCCATATGATGCTGGAAAAGATGGAAAGAGGGAGGGAATTGATTGTCACTTTAGATAAAATGAAGAGATGTGGGAAGTTTACTGCAACTATTGACAGAAATCGTGTAAAGAAATTGTGCGAACATAGAAAGTGGTGATGATTCGTTAAAGCCTATCCTCACCGGCAGAGCATCAAATAATGATAAAATAACCATAGACCATAAAATAACCATATTCGAACAGTTAAAAGAAATATAATGGAACCCTTTTTTGCTCAAATTTGTGGATGATGGCTGTTTTTCTAACGCTCCCCTCCCTTAATTATAGCTGTCTATGAAAAGTGGTCCACCAGTTAAGGTAGGCTTAGATGTTGATAATATCTCCTCTAATCATCTTTTAAGATCGTCGGCACCTGTCTCCAGAGATGTTTTCTTTCTTCAGCTATACGTGCGTCCTACTTCTCCTCATCTAGTCTAGAAAGACGATTCTCTTTTCATCCCTTCCCCGCTTGCCCAGTATTTTCCCCTCCATCAAGGCATTTAGCAAAACGAGGAGTATGGCCTTAATCCATCGTCCCTCATGGCCAGCTCCTCCTAGGTACTCTGCTTCCTCCTAATGTCATCTAGCAGCTTCGCCTCCTTATTCACCTTGCCCAGCACTTCCTCGTTTGTCTCTTACCATGAATATTGAATGGAAAATAATTTCATTCACGTTGAAGCCTGTATTTTTCGCAAAACCATAAATTATGTCTGCAAGCCTTCGTTGAAAGGTGTATACCCCGTGCCTCTTTGAATGTTATTGCGTTAGAACGCGGCGTTTCCACTGAATATAGTTCGATTGCTTCCTGGAGACGAGGATTCTTAAAATCGCGGAGGAAGCAGTTTTCTTCGTCGTCTTCCCAACGGGAGACGAGGAAGGGCCTCGAGAGATTTGGGAACGAAGTAACTCTTCGACTTCACCCACTCAACCGCTCAGTCAGCGAGACAATCCGACCCAGGCCTTCACGGTTTCCCCCTCCACTCGATCTGAAATCCGGCAGAGAAGTGAAGGAAATTCTGCAGAATGGGGGTACGCGCCAGAGAATGTTGGAAAGGGGGTAAGGTGGGGTTACGGTGCTTGGGGTTGGCGAGGCTGAGAAAGGTGAGTGGCAGCGGCTGCTAAAGCTATGCGCGCATCATGAAAAGGTCGAGGGTGGGGAGGGGTGGTTTTAGCTTGTGAGAGGAAGGACGGACGTGTGCTGGGTAAGGGGATGGTTGAGAGATACGGAGGAGTGCGGGGAATTGAGGGTGGAATTCAACGTCAGGGTGACTTTTTTGGTGTAGAGGGGGTAGTGGCGGCGGAAGAAGGATTTTGTGCGTAGAGGGGTGTGGAGGCTGTTGGCGGGCTCTTTTGCAAAGGGTGCGGAATTGCGTCCGGGAGGGTGCCGGGTTGTTGAGGCGGGGGGACTGCGCTGTGGCGGCGGGAGGGACGTAGGCAACTCGGGCGTGATGTGCGGGGGTGGGCGGGAAGTGTTGGTCGGGGAAGAGGGGAGGGAGTCGGAGGAAGGAGTTTGAAGATTACGAGGGAGTATAAGGGCCTGTGGAGGGCGTTCCCATGGATGAGGCGAAGACGTGTGGATGACTTCGGCAAGTGTTACTCCGAGAGATGCGAATCTTGCGAGGGCAATTTTTTTTATTGCTGAACGCTTTCTCTCTCTCTCTCTCTCTCTCTTCTCATCACTCCTTACCTTCTACATCCCGAAATTCCGCTTTTCCGCACCCCTCAACATTCCCTTCCTGACTCTCTTGCAAGACTCTTCCCATTCTCTCCTTATTTAGTTTCCCCCTTCCCTTCTCTCTATTTCTCTTCGTCACAGCCTTTGTGTTTCTCTCTTACTCTGGCCTTCTCTTCTCGCACAAAGCCCAACCTCAACCGAATCCAAAATAGGTCATCATTCATTCATTAATTAGGTCAAAGACCTACAAAATGGGGATAGTTACATTTTAATTATATTTAGGCAGCTTTTACGTTATGGCGTTAAATATTGTGCATGGACTCACCATTGCAAATAATTCATTTAACGCGATAACGGCTCAGCCGTGATAGTTGTTGACACGATTTTTTTGCGTGAAGATATAAAATGATTTGACTCAATGCCAGGAATTTGTCACTAGTGCCGTGCTGTATTTCGTTAGAAAACAATGCAACTTCTCAAATTTTGTAACGAGCCACCAATAGTGAGAGTCTTCCCATTCCACCACTGAAAGTCCAACTTCAGCCGAACCTACAAAACTCATCCAACACACTTTTTATAGGACCTCAATATATTTAGACTGATATCTAATCCCATGTTGATACACCGAAGCGCAATAATGACTCAAACTTCGCCTAGAAAATAAAAGTATATGTTCAAAGCCGTCATCGAATAAACTTATATCCTGGCTTATCCCTCCCTCATGTTCGTGACGTCATGCTCCATCTACCTATATTCAAGGTCTATGGTCCTATCCCCCCTTCTATCTTTCCTCCTTGCATTACCTCATCATGCGGCCTAAACGAAACAGTAGTAAACTGGATACGCGACTTTCTGAGTGATCGTAAGCAAAAGGTAGTTCTTGACGGAATTAGCTCTGATGTAGTTAAAGTGACATCAGGTGTCCCGCAAGGAAGCGTGATCGGACCCCTTTTGTTCATTATATACATAAATGATCTATGCTCTCGAATTAGCAGTAAAATACGTCTATTTGCCGACGACGCTGTCATCTATCGTGAAATTAGTGATCACTCTGACTTTGAAACTCTATCATCGGATTTAAACAACGTTCATGTGTGGAGCCAAGAGTGGGGACTCGAACTTAATCTAAGCAAATGCACTATATTTCCAGGTCCGACAGAAACGATAAATTAAGAGAGATATTTTGCCGAACGGATAGGTATGGGAATTCGTTTTTCCCCCGAAAAATAAGGGACTATAATAAATGCTAGGCGTAATTTCATTAGAGCGTGTCCATTTTATATGTAAACGGCTGGTGTCCTAACACCCCCCGCCACACGCCTATTGAGGCGGCTTGCGGGGTAATATGTAGATGTAGATGTATATGGAGCTTTACTTACAGTTAAAAAAAGTATTTTAAGGAATGGGACGGTAAACCTGACGTAAAGCCAAATTTAGGGGCGAGGGGAAGGCTCAGATACTTGGCTTTACTCAGGAGTGCGAGGGTGGATGGAGGCGAATATGTAGATATTGGCTGAGGGAGGAGAGGTGGCTCACGGCAATGGGGACAGGACGAACACGGGCAGACGGCATTAAGGTCCCCTCATCCTCCACCAGCAGCCCCTTCGAAATTCTCCGAAGGCAAGTCACGTCGATCTTCATTCCACCTCGGAGAAAGACGGGCAGGAGCGAGGAGACGGATAAGAAGAGGGAGGAAGGCGGGGGGTGGGCAAAGAGGAGATGGGCCATCCCGACTCTCTCGCAAGTCTCTCGCCATTCCGTCTCACCTTCCCAATCTCTCTTTCCATCTCTTGTGTTCTTCACAGCCTCTCTCTTTCTATCTTCTGTATCCTCCTATTCTCCTCTTGCTCGCCAACTGCTTTCCTCCGTTCCACTGAAGAAGACTCCAGAGTATGTTATTTTAACCCTGCTCTCTATCTCTACAACTGATAGAAGCGACAAAATAAGAGAATTGCACTGCCGATATGATAGGGACAAAATTTGCTTATTATCATACATCACTAGTGACTACTACAAAAATACAACGAGACGCTATGAGGCTCCGTTAACATATGATTCACTTTCATCCTTTCCACCTCCAAATTCTTTTTCCTGATTCCCTCCGTTTTACATTTCTTATGTCCTTACACACTCGGCCACACGCTCCTGCGGCGGTTCGCATGGTAGTACGTAGATATAGAAATATTTAGTTTTATTCTAAAAAGTATCTGACCAAGTTTTGGAGGAAACAAAACAGTTAACCTTGTTCGGATCTTTTACGAAGTAAGACGGTGAGCATAGTACTAATTGTAAGTTTTTTCTGCGTAGTAATCAATATTTGTCTGTGCAGAAGTACATTTAGCTTTGGCTTGAATTGGTATAATTTTTTGCAGTTACGATTGAGTTTTTATTTCTACCCTAAGTAAGTATTTCAAGAGGAAGTTTACGCTTACGAATGTGTTTACATTTACTACGAGCAGAGTCAGTAAAATATGCTGGACGTGTTCCATGAAATAGCCTGCTTCAAGCTTACGTAAAACATGCAACCAATATTTTGCCATTCAGTTTGGACGAGATTCCTATCCAAATTCAACAAACAATTTGGTCACACTGCGGAGATTGCCATGACAACGTCTTACGAATCAAGTGGCTTTCCGCTGTGTTTTATTTCTGAGATCGGTCCGGATTCATATGCGTTCCACATGGTAGCGGCATTTTCTAAGTGACGTCAAACGAGGGAAAATGTTATCTCAATTCCTAACTTAATTTTAAGTTTCCCCCCCTCTCTCTCTCTTTTGTGATACTTTTATTTTAATAGTTCGTTCGGATTTACTATGTAGTGGTACAGTTAGGATTGAATTTATTTGTCTACCTAGCGCAGATACTCAAAGAAAAAGTGTATATGGGCCTTGATTTATAACTTTAAAGACGAACTTACTCATTCAGAGCTGTTTCAGTTCATTCAATAATGACTTGGGACTTATCTCTTTTATTTACTTCATAGGGTTATATTATAACTATAATTTTGCTGTCCATCATGGGATAGTTATAATTCAATATGTAATGAGGGCTCCTTTTCAAGAGCGTTGGATATTTATGGGCTTGATAGTAGTTGACTTTTGATGAAAAATGAATGGAGATGTAGGAGTTGATGGCTTTTCCCAATAAATATGAGAAGTTTTGCGATTATTAATAAACTTGCTAATTGCTAGAAGATGAACATTCTCCTGTCATAATCACAAATTATTCTATTTTTAGCATACCTAAAAATTTCGCGTCATCAGCTATGGTAGTTTGGCCGTTACCGTTTAAAATAAAAGTACGTTCAGCGAAGTGTCCAGCGTAAGTACCCAACGCCCTCACGTGACACTTGCTACCAGCCATAAACAGTAATTGAGTTTTATTTAGCGCCGTTAGCGGAAGAAGTGATTTCAACTTAACGAATCGTTGCTCTTGTCCGACCTCCTTTCGAGTGCGCGTCCAGTGTGCATGACTAAGTAAAATTTAATTTGTGACATTGAGGACCGACGAACGATATTATTGAGTCGTGGAAAATTATCGTGGCCAAATTAATTAGAGTTACTCAGTCCTCAAATAATTGCGATTTTGCAATTGGTTCGACAGTTACCAATCTTCAGAAGAAATATTTTGCACTTGGATGAAATTATTAAAAGAAATTAGATTTTAGCTGGCTGGCTCATGTCACATGCCGAATCAGCAGCAGCTCCGGTGAAGCGGAGGGATCTCCGATGAATGATGATTGGGCTGAAAAAAAAGGAGTCGTTGAGCTGTGATCATCATCATCTCGAGAAGTGGTTTGTTAGTTGGTCCGAATGCCCTCTCATAACCGAGCGTGGTGAATGATACGAGATGCATTGGGCACGAGCAGGATATATGTAAGTACGCACAATGCATGTACGGTTTTTGTCCGAATTAATGATTAAACGAGTACCCCTCGAGAACTGTGTCTTTTCTGTTATTGTCACCAGACCCGTTGCCAGGGTTCTCCTCTTTCTTCCCCGGGCACCACCTACTCTCTCATTCCCCCGATGGGTCATTGCCCCTCTCTGGTGACATTAACACGACGCGTTCCTCCCCTTCTTCCCCCCCCCCCCCGGTGTGAGTGGATCATTGAAGAATGTAATAATTTCTCTCGAGTGTCCTCACGAAATTGAGGGCTGATTGGGAACTCAGTGGGGGGGAGTAAGGGAGGAAGGCTGTAGAGAATGGGTTGTCGTCGTGAGGGGGTCGTCGACGATGCTTGGAGGACCTCGCGGCGCTTATCCATTTGGAGAGTGGTGCTCGTAAAGTTTATTCCCCCCTGCCATCTACCTCTCTCACAATGTTACTCATTGAAGCCGTGTATGACGTCGTTCGTTCTCTTTTCCCTCCCTCCTTCCTCTCTCATCTGCTCCCTTTCGACCCCGCCTCTTCCTCATTCTCGACGCTGCAGCGCGCGCTGTGGTGTGGGGCTGCGCGATGTTTTCGGTGTAGTGCCTTTGGGATACGATATCACAGTGCGATTTTGAACCTTCGGAGAATGTAATGGAAAGAAAAAGAATATACTTCATGGATGGGGAGAAGAGAGGCAGAACTTACGCAGAGTTGAAGGTTTTTATCGTGTACATCTACGACATACTGTGCGAGCCACCTACAGGGTGTGTGGCATGGGGTGATTCCACACCACGCTAGCAACATTCGTCCCAGTTTTAGGTCGATCCTCGCACGTTCCCCTGGCCGCTAGACGAGGACCAAAGAGCATTCACGAGAGCCAAGCAGGGGGCGAACCAGAAAAAAGTAGAGTGCTACGTTAATAAACACGCTAGCATGCAGTACGCGGGCTGAGATACTACCATTGAATAGTATTGCTAATATACTATTAATTCATTAATACTACGTTACACATATTCATGAAAAAATTATGCGGGGAATTTCATGTGCGACGAGGAATTGGCAATAATGATAAGTCATTAATCACAAGTGTGAAGTCTAGTATACGTGCGTCGTTCAGTCCCTTCATACCTCGGCAGTCATGCTGGCATGCGGAAATTATTACAAAGTTTCATTCATTCATTCATTACAGTAATCTACCGGTTAAAGGTAGGTTGTGATGAAAGTCAGAGAATATCCGACGAACTCTTACACGTGCCGTGCCCTTTCTACCTCTAGTATTTCTTTCTTCATCTCAGCATAAGTCCTACCTTTCTTCATCCCGTCCATAAAACCATGATGAAATATTTCTTGGTTCGTGTTGTTGACGTTTGTGATTAAAAAGTTACGGACTTATATAAAATGTAATTTATTATAATTCCATGCAGACACTTGAAAGCTGAAAAAAATAATAAAAGAGCTAAAATATCAAAGCTGCCTATCGTAACCACTAACATTATTGGATGCTTCGATCATAGACATTGATGTCCTTAATCGTGCGCGGAAAAAATGACATTTCAAACCTGCCGGTACTGCGATCTCTCTAATTTTATGCAGGTCATCGAGCCTACTCTAGAAGCACGGAGTTTTAAATATGCCCTTTGCGTCTTCAGAGAAGTAACTTTCCTAACATTTTCTCAGTAACAAGGATATGACGGAAACAGGTGAGTTTTTTTTTAAAGAGTCTAGCTCTGTTATTAGTGTAGTAGTGAATGGTGAGTGGGAAGATGAAATTCTTATACCTATCTCTTTCGCACTGTATATTTTGTGAATGGATGTAGGGGTGCGAGAAACCCGGCGTCGTTATGGAAAAATTCCGAAGGGTTTACGGCTTCGTGTCCGATGAGAAGGACGAATTGATACACTGGAACTGCAAAATGTATACGTTGCGCCCAAATGGGGAACAGCCTTGTCCCCTGTTATCTTTTTATATAAGCAATTTCAAGCGATACTTGGCGTTTTTTTGCCATATAAAATATACAACGCAATGTTATCCTGGTGTACAAACGTCCTCGAGCCCTATGGCGACGTCCAAACGCCCATATTCGTCTTGCGCCCTTGCAGGGTGGTGTGCGGATATAGATTAAACGCTCTCTCGTGCTGCATAAACCGCTGTTAATTTCGTGGATAAGGAGACGATAAGGGGATGAAAACGGCTCGGTGGAGCTATTCGGCAACCATAAACAAAAAGTGTATAGCGGGTTGCTCTCGTTTAGTCTCCGTGGGCTGCGGCCTGAGCTCACAACCCAACTCCCGCTGCTACGTACTCTTACTCTCTCCCGCATTCTCTCCCTGTCTCTCTGCTTCTCTACCCTCCCCTTTGAAAATTTCAGTATCTCTCCCCTTCTCACAATGCACCCACAGCATGTCCTGTGCCCCCTTTATATTCCCCCTGCTTTCTAGTTTACCCTCCACGCCTTTTCACCTGACTCAGTCTCGCTCTCCCACTTTCATCTCTTGCTTATCTCTCACTGCCCTCGTCTCAAGCACGTCTCAAGACTTATACTCCATTATACCACGTTCAACAACGTCTGGTAGGGCTGTCTTAATACCTGTTTTTACCTCACCCATTCTTTCAGTTCTTTTGTTTGGTGACTCTCGTGTATTAGTTATTATTTATTGTTTGCTTCTTTTGATGCACTTTTATATAAACAAGCAGCTGCCAGTGGGTTTCATGGGAATCAATGCCTTATTCTCTTCTCAGGGTAGTGTAAGATAAGCGTTCAAATACAGAATATCTTGAGTGTCATGAGTGTTCGAGAATTATTTTAAAAGTTCTTGAAGTTTCCTCGCTCAAAGGGACGTTAAACTAGAACTCATTTCCTCGTTTCAAGCTCAGCTAAAACATATTTTCAGTCGCTATTTTTGAGAGCAGAGCCTTCTAAGGAGAGATTTGTCGTAATTAACCTTTATTGAAGGTTGATATATTGTATCTGCTTCGTATGTGTTTCGAATAAATCTTCACCTATATTGTTCTCTGATTGAAGTTTTACATTTTCTGAGTGGAAATTCTTATGCTTACTATGCTCGTTCTAATGCTCGTGCCTAATTCTTATGCTCGTTCATGTTCCCACGCATCTCTTATTCTCTCACATGTCGGTTCCTTGGTTGGAGACGCATTTTTTTAAAACAAATTGGATGTATTTAAAAAAGATAAATGAATTAATGTTTGAGAAGTTTTTGACCGCGATGAAGAAAAGACGAATGACACATCAGAAGAAAGAAACCTGAAAGTAGCAAACAAAATACTCGCCTTCCAGGAGAATTGAAAAACACGGGTCCCATGGGTGAAAAAAGTCCATCGGGACCTAAAAACATGTATGATAGAAGAAGATGCTATTGGAAACAGAAAAGTTTTCAGAACGAAAATTGCTTAAATGAAAGATTTGGCTGAGGAAAGCTAAGAGTAATTGGATAATCTCAGAAATAGAAAATGTAAGAATGAGTCAAATAATGAGGGAATACTGGCGAAAGAGAAATAACGTGAGCAGGAGAAGAAAGTAGTGTACTCGTAGCCCATAGATGGCTGGAACGAATATAAATAATTAATAATGTACGTACATGTAGACCAGTTACAGCGAGCGACAGAAGACGACACTCAGGTCGGCCGAAGGAACGAACGGATCCGAGTGTCCCCCTGAATCCTCATCCGACCGTGTACATTCGTATGCCGAAGTTTTTTCCTTCCTGTCTTCAGTCCTCCAATTCTTAAGATGCATGAAGTATATCAACGAACTTGATCTATGCACAGTTCTTTACTCATCATTATTGCTATCGCCTCATCTCGCTTGAAATGTCCCGTAAGATTTTATTTTTTGCATGAATTACTATCTCGTAGTATCCATGTAATAATAGTATTAGTAATACTAATATTTAGCAGTATTTTAACCCGTGAACTGCATGTTATCATGTTTGCCAACGTAACACTTTCTTGGTTTTTGGTTTGGCCGCGCAATGTTCTCCGAACTGCTTTCTGGTCAACACCTACTAAAAAAGTACCTAGTAGGGGCCGGGGGAGCGTGTGAGGTTCGACCTCGAACTGGGATGAGCGTTGCTTGTCTGGTGTGGAATCATCCCGTGCCACACACCATGGAGGTGGCTTGCCCGTTATTTTCCGATGTAGATGAAAATATAGCAGCAGTAAATTATGGAAGACGACCCTTGAATCTTGTTGGGGGAACGAATGAATCTTTCCCAGGCTACGTCCACGTCCGCGTCCATTGGTATCCCCGCGTTTTTCTCTTTCTCTCCGGACTTATTCGTGGGATATGTAAAGTGTATCAACGAGTCTGATACATCTATGATAAATGAAAATTTAGATCTGGAGCGGCGAGCGATAGGAGACGACACTCATAGTCAGCCAAAAGGAACGAACGAGTGAATTGTTCCGAAGGGCCCTGCCTATGTCCTTATTCATACATCCCCTTTGAGCGAGCACCTAACTCCTGCCTTCCCCCATCGCAGAGAGCCCCCGCTGCCATGGATTCCACTTTATTTGCCCGGGCGAGATGACGGCGACAATGGATGCTAAGCGACGGGCATAACAACAGCTCTCCTCTAATCTCTCTCTCTCTCCCTATACATGCTCCGCTCTTCGTCCCGACTTTTCCATTCTCTCGACCTCCATACTCCCTTTCTTTTTAGACCCTCCCTTCTTTGCCTTTTGTTTTGCCTCGCTTTGCCTCTTCGACCTCTTAGCGAGGTTCTCCACCCCATGTCCTCTCCCTCTCTCTCTGTCACTTCTCTACCTCCCACCCCCTCCCGCGTGGTTTTCAGTTCCCATCTAGCCTTTCGCTCTTTATTTTCCTCCTCAGCCCTCTCAGGTTCGTTTCCAACTCCCTTCTTTCTCTCACGCATCTCCTCTTCCTTCTTCTCCCCTTTTTAGCTCTTCACGCATCGCCAACTCTTTCGCCTCACACTCCCTCGTATTCTTTTCTCATGCGCACTGGCAGTATAGAGTTGGGAGTGACATATGATGACGTGAATTAATTTCATTCGTCTACCACCTCTCTCAGAGACTGCGAGACTCGAAATATGGTCCCATGGATCGCGAACTTTATCCCTTCCCGAGTGATCGGAGAAAGAGGTTTGGGGATGGCGCTGGCAGTTTATCTTCTTTTTTAACTCACATCTACCCTCGGGATTCCGGGCTTGGTGTTGGCTACGTTTACCCTGGAGGTGGGACGAACCCTGTGCTTTCTCGAATCCGATATCGATTCAGAATCCTAAAACGTTCTAGTCCTTCTCGAGTTTTCCAATTAGGAATAATCATTGCGTATATTCTACCTTCTAATTGCTAGGTTTTTTTACTGGCCCAAACTTAACATTTACATTTTTGGGCTCATCAATAGCTTTCCCACGCATAAATTAGGGATATTAATAAGAAAAAAGAGTTTAGTTTAAATATTTTGGGCACAACTTTAACTTTCCTACTCATAGATGAAGAATAATAATAATAATAAGAAAGAAGACCTCTACTTATAATTTAAGAGTGTTTAATTATATATGAAGTGTATATTTAAAGTAAAGTTTTAAAAAATCAACCAGTATTTATTGGGACGAAACATATAGAATTTGATAAATGATATGCGCAATTGAAACTTATAGTTTTCAACTAACGCTTTTATGAAATTCTATGGAATTAGTCTCTCCAAAATTAGTGAAAAACTTTTAACGATTTTCTAGACTATTATTTGAAAGGTTCAAATGACGAAAACAGTAAAATTCGAACTTTCGAATCTCAAATATTTTTCGAGATTCGTGGGATGCGAGGTCTCAAATGTCTCATTAATATTATTTATTTCGTTTCCCAGCGGACGAGATGCAAAATGTTACCTAGAGATATCATTAATTTCCTCTTTCTTTATTTCCCTTGCCATGTTCGCGGGTTGTGACTTTAGCAATGCAACACATTCGTACATTATTCCGCATTTATATATTTTACTTCTATCAAAAGGCTGTGGAGCCTTGATAGAGGCACAAGTGATAAGGTGTCGAGAAAATATAATTATTGTCATCAAAAAAGTTTTCGACGAAGGAGAAAAAAATGCCTTCTGTGAAATATAAGGGAAAAAGCAATTCGTAAAAACAAATACTGAAATATAGATACAGACTGGTTTTCTTTCAACAATGCTGAAATGAAAAGGAAATGAAAAGAATTCTGTCCGTAAATTCAGTAGGTACGATAAGAATATTACCCTCTTCATCGGTACGTCATTTTATCACATTTTAACGCTTTTTATACATGTATATCTCCATGATGCCACTTAAATCACCCAGAGATTTCCTCGCAATTCCTTGCAAGTGACACCGTCTTGCAGAAAACAGTCTTAAATACATTTTTTTAAATGTCATACCCAATTAGTTAAAATGAAATTTCAGCATGCTATTTCCATTTAGAGAATATATCATGTTGCATTTCCCCATTAACCAAAAATGATAAACGCTTGTAACATCACGCAAAAAATGTTCAAAAATGGTATAATAATCGACCGAACAATGAATTCCGATTTCCATGCAAGTTAATGGAAAGGATCGAGCATAGACTGGAAACGCATAGATTTCCACATATATCCCATCACATACGAGACTGAGTTAGCCCCGCATAGGTACTGCTGCTTTTTTATTCATGCGGACTTTTATTCCCTGCCGTGGGTGACAACCGTATCAGCGGGAAAAGTTTGAGTTAGTAAGATGAGATTCGTCTGCCTTCCACGCCCTCGGAGAAAAGTGCGTTCCAGCCTGAAACGTATGTGATCACACCCCACCGTTGCTGTTCCCATGTGGCTCTTCCTATTTCCCGATGTCCCTCTGGTTTTCCCTCTTCTCTTTTGAGCCTCTGATGAGCCAGATCTTCAGGGAGCTCCATTTCCTTCCTGTCTCTGAATATCCTCATCCCCTCATCCGTTTCTTTCGCCTTGTTTTGTGTTTCGCGCTGCCTGCCTCGCATTTATTCTACCCACGCTTCCATTATTCTCTTTGTCTCTTGTTCCATCACCTCTCAACCAGTTGGACTCGTCTCGCGCGCCGGGGTCTTAAGATGCTCGGGAGTCGTGTTGGAGGCATATTTCAAGGAGCTTCTTTCCTTAAAGTTTTCGTAAAAACTTCATCATACCCCCGAGATGTATGTTTTTTGAAGTGTTTTGCGCTCATTGAGCAGAGCACTCAGTTCTTCCAGGTTGATAAGTAAGCTCAAAGCTCGGCTAAGGGCCGTTTGCGCGATGCATAGCTACCTATTCTAGTTACTTATCATGAATACGCCAAGTAGCATGCCACACACCCTTGAGGTGGCTTGCAGCATACTAAGATGATGTAGTGTAGCCTCCAGCTCTCTCTGCTCTGCGTTGCACGCCCAGATAGCTGGCTGTGTAGTTATATATATGAACGTGGTTCAACTCATTCTTCCAAGATACCGCGACTCTGGCAGTGACTAACGCACAACCCAGATATTCTGTTACCAGTTCGAAACCTATTTTGTGTAAGAGTAATGAGTTATTGGTGCATTTGAGCATGTAATGCTATGCTTGACGAATTATATATTCTATCCCTTCCCTATTCCATTCTTCATATATTTTTATTCCCTATAATTATTTCGGTAACTGGTAAATATATTGAGTGGATAAGTGCCTTTGTTTAGTCCAAAATGTTGTGTGGAGTCCTGGGATTTCATGGAACTAACAGCTTGTGAATGAAATGAAAATTCTTACTAAACGAAGTCTTTTGAAACGATTATGGAATTGAATTTTTCAGGAACCTATATCCGAAGTAAGCACACATCCTTTCAGCACGAAACTTTTTATAAAAACGAAACTAGCTTTTAAGTTGGCGAAGAGCTCTTTTATTTTTTATATTGATAATATGTTTTAGTTTTAATCCCATTAGCGAAGAGTCAACTTCCCAGTGAGGATGTGCACGTGCGAATGGCGTAAATGATTTTTGTAACAAGAGGACCATTTTTATTAAATCTTAAAATAATTTTTGAATGAGTATTGAACTACGCCTACTTTATATTGAATCTCGTTTGCTTTTTATGTTCCATTGTCATGTTAATACGTGATAAATAGATAAATATCTAAATATCAACTCAGGTTTCCAGGACATACGTCTTTGGGATCGTTCACATGAACATAATCATTTCCATGCTGATTCTCTACCTTGGATTCCGATTTGGATTATTTTTTTGCTCTTCAAAATCCACCCTCAGTAGGTGAAGTGTGCATTATTCTGTGTTAACGCAGAAAGTTTTCCCCCGGCGCCACATTAAGCGAGCTTATTAAAGAGATTTAATCAAGGCACCAGCTGTGTCTCTTTGTTCTAGAGGCTATATCTTTAATTCTCATGTGATGTTCCTCGCGAAGTGTCCATTACAGAGGGGGAGTTACGAAGTACATTCCCTTTTCTTTCTCCCTCTCTCGTTCTCCCTTACCGTCGTCTTCCTCGCTTCCTTTTCCTCTTCTTCCTTCCTCGCATCATTCCCTCCTTACAGCTCCCCTACATCTCTTTTTCCTTCAATGTCCCTCCCAACCACCCTTTAATGCTCCTTCAAGATGGGCCCGTTGCTCCCTTTCGAGGACCGTTTTCCCTTCCTAATGCATCCATGTCGCCCGTGCCTATTCCACCATCTTGGAGCTCTCATTAAATTGACCACGTAGTAGTCGATTACTCTCGGATTTAGTGGAGTTTAAATTGGACGCCGGGTCTTGCTCGCAAACTGAGTTATTTTATTTTCTTTCCCTTTCTCCTTTCTTCTCTCCCACCCCATACTGTGGTCCAACCGTCTATCTCTGTTTTGTCCTCATACCCCTCTCTTTTCTTACTCCCAACCATTGTCTTCTTCGCATTCATTCCGACTGGACCAATTACTCGCCTTTTTATCCCCTAATTCGAAGGACGTCCCTCTACGATGTGTGGTCCTGCCACTTCCTTTCAGTCCCGCATTGTCTGTTTTCCTCCTCTTCCTTCGTGCTCTTAGGTCTCACCTCTCTTATCTCTCCTAATTTCTTTCCTTGAATTTTCTGTGTATTATGCGCGGAAAAATCTGGTTAGAAACGTACTCAAACGGAATATACCTGCAGATTTCGTACGATTGATTATATTAATTGGTGTGTTGCTATATGCCGTGGTGATTTTTTTTGATATTTTGAGCATCTAATTTTTAATTTCATAATTATTTGACTCTTGTTAAATTACGGGAGTTCTTGCCCTTAGGTTTGGTATCAAGTGCGCCATTGAGAGAGCGGAGAATTTATTTTATAAGTGGAATATAAATGTTGATAAGAAAAATCTTATCATTTCTGTCAAATCCCCTTTTTCAATCGTTGACTTAATATTGATTTAATGCCTTATTAATAAATGGCTGGTAGAATAAAATAAAATGCAATAATTATTTTTCAATTTTCTGTCATTTTCAATGTAGGTATCATCTACTTATAAATTACACGAAACGCATTTTTCATTATTTCCTTTTGAAAGACTGAAAATATTTTTTTAGAGGTCATTAAAATTAAACAATTGCTAACAATCTGTGAGGTGGTAGAATCAGCTGTCTCCTATTCTTTCACAATCCAAATACAGGATTACTAACGTAGGCATTGGCTTTACTTTACTCTCCCATCACATAACCAGTAATCCCACGTTTCGGTATGTCAAATAATATCTTTTCTCGTTATAAATTAAATATGGTTTTTAAGCAATGATCTCGGATTACTCATTTGTTTGAATGAACCGTATCATATTTCCTCGTCAATTTTGCGCCCCTACTTTTGTGCCTTGGTAGATAAAAAATTGCCCATTTTTTAAGTAATTTAATCCGTAAATCAACCCGTGCGTATCCCTCATTACACCTTTGTGCTTTTACGGAGCCTTTTGTGAAGCTTGGACTCGCAAAGACTCGTGCGAATGTCGTCACCGGGCGGCCTCTCCCTGCTCGTGACGTTCCTTGACGGACATATTTCAACCCCTCCTCCCCTGGCCATTAGGACTCCGTGCTCGTACACAATACGGATTGCGTGCTCAAGAGCTCCCCCTTGGTGGTGGACCAGGATTCGAATCCCCGAGGAGAGCAGATTCTCTATTTAGGCATCGTCCCATCGCAAGCCGTCCTGTACCTTCGGCGGTATTGTTTTAAAGAGTCGCGCGTGCAGTACTGATAATCCCCCGAAGCAAAGGCTTTTGATTCGCACTCCCCCACCCCCCTCACAATCGCTCGCACGCCGTGATTCAACAAATACAGGGGCAAGTTCCCGGCGTCGGAGTCCACTTGGAGTTCCCACCGCCAGCCAGTCCCCTGCGCTCCCCGCTGCTTGAATCCGGAGAGCTCTGCCACCCCTCCCTGGAGTGCGCTGGGGTGGAGTGGGAAATGCGGTGAAAATCCATAGAATTGCATTCCCTCCACCCCCCCCTGTCTGCCATTCGCCCTCCGCATCCCCCGTCACGGAGCGGACAATTCCTATCATCCTATATCCCATCCCCCTTTCCCTCCAACCCTTATGCACATGTACCATCTCGTACTGCCAGGCCTAGGACTAACGCCACGCTCCCTCTCCGTCCAAACCAGTTAGGTAGAGCGGGCAAATTCCTATTTCTTCAAATCAATCCATCACTGTTACAGACAGAAAGTTGTATTATTATGTTCCTCTACATTTTGTGGGTAAATAAAAAATTGCGTACTTAACCAACACGCGAGTTTTTGGCTAAAATATAACCAGTTATTAAATTCAACAGATTCAGGCGAGATATCGTGGAAGTTCTTCTAATAATATAAGAGAAACAATTGCACTTTTCCACAAATTGCTTTAATGCGTACGATGCGTTTCGGCTCACAGAGCCATCATCATCATCGTCTTGTACCTGATGATGGCTCTGTGAGCCGAAACGCGTTGTAATTAAAGTAATTTGTGGAAAAGTGCAATTGTTTTTCTTATATTATTACCAGTATTATGTTTATTAATGTTTATAGATTGTATTGCATGTCTTCAAAAGTATGAAAAAGAGAGGTAGGTATTTTCGTTCAACAGGGAAAATTGTGATCAGATGCATTTACCACGTATGTCTCCCCTTTAACCCAGATACATTTCATTCTCTCATTTAAAGAAGTTGTGCTCATAAGGCCTTTTAGCTGAGTGTTTCATTGAGATGTCCAGGTTGCATGGTTTTGGAATGAACTTTTTTGCTTTGATTAATCAGAATGGGAATTTCATAAAAACAATGAAGATTGAGGAAGAGTTATTTCTAAAGAAGACGAGGAGTTTGCTTTGCAAATTTCGGTTCGTTTTCCGCTCAGCCGAACGTTTAATCTTCAACCTATCCTCTCCGCTTTAAGACTGCTTGAGACGAAGTCTCATTTCAAGGTCCTTTTCTCGTTTCTTTCATCACTCAACAAAACGAATTTTATGATCGCTATAGACTGAAAATTTTGCGAGGGGAAAATAATTTAACTGAACGCTGAGCTAGGAAAATTGAAGGATACGAGAGAGTCGCAGATTGTACATAACATTGCATTCATTGACTATAGTTATACTCGCCGGCAGAGTGGCTGCTTGCTTACTCTGAGCTAAAATTAATGGGAACGTGCGTGGTGTGTGGTGAACGACAGCGTTTTTGGAATGGCATAATAAATGGGAACCTTGCAGTATAAACAATTCGTGTCGCGACTGCTGCGTCTTTCCGAACGTTTGCTCGAGTAAATATTGTTTGGAGGCCGTCCCATAAATTTTACCGACGCGACAACTGAATAAATAACGCTTTTCGCCCTCTTCTCAAAGTCTTCTTCATCCTCTTTATCGGCATCCCTTTCCTCCTTTACTTGTCCTTCCTTTAGCGTCTCTCTCTCTCGTTCCCCAACAAATTCCACCCTTTGTTGTTCCCTAATCGCCTTACTCCCGTTACACACGCTCGTGTGTACATACATGCGCTATATACATATATATATCCCCGCGAGCCTCACCCCCGTTCTTTCCATTCCCCACCTTCTTCCACCCCTGCTCCTCTGTCCGTAATCCTCATTACCTCCGCCCCTTATTCCTCCGTTATGCCCTTGAAAACATTTTCCCATTCCTCCTACCCCTTAACAACCCTCTTCCCCCTTCATCATTGAGTATTGTACCAGCTGATTGTTAGATTTTTGGACAGTCTTCACCTATACTTCCCCTTTTCTTTAAGTGGAGTCATCTTTCCACTTACCCTTCTCTTCACTTATCCCCCATCAAGGCTCTTTCTTATGCAGTCTACCTCTCCTCATGTCTTCATAAATTTCTATCTATTGTAAATTTTTCCTTAGCAAAAAAACTAGTCCACTAATCCCAATACTGCCACTTTCAGGGCACTCATAACTAGCAAAGAATATGATGCGTAGATATAAAAATATTAACTGCTAAAAGCAACAATAGCAAAATAAAAGAGAGTTCTACATTCAAACTGTATTCAGAATGATAAGCTACGGCAAAGTTGGTGAAGTTGTTGGAGGAGACCTTCTGCACTGTCCTAGCGTTCTCTTCTCTATCATCCTTTTCAACAAGCCCTTACGTCCTCCAGCGTGCTCCACCCATATTTTCTGACCATTCCGTATTTTATAAAACCTACTTCATTTTCTCCCTCATTGTTTATCTTACTCACTACCAAGCCCACCCTCTCCGTCATTCTTCACACCCACATCTCCGAAACGTCCAGTCTGTGCACATCCTCTTTCCGCTACGATCTTACCCATACCTTGCCGCGTTTATCATGAGAGTTTTTGTCGCCCACCCCCCTGCCTGCTCTTAATTTCGCCCTCCGGCCCTCTCCCCCATAAGTGGCCCAGCCCTCTGCTCACTCCGATCCAACCAAAATTCTCCACCCAGGTCAACGTCGCACGCGGCGCAGGGCCATCCACGCACCAATGGTGCACTGGCGACGGGGTAGGCTCTCGGGGAGGGCTGGTTTGAATAGGGTATGGCCGTTAGTAAGGAGTGTGGCACCATTTTCCAAGTTCCCGTCCAGCATGGCGTCCACAATGTCCAATTACTTACCCTACTTTTTTTTCGTTCCCTCCCTCCATCCCCCCGCACCGCCTGCCAATAACCCCAATGTCCAACCCCCTTGCGTGGGACGGTGGACGCTCGGAAGGCCGGCTCGCAATTCCCTCCCCAGCGTGTCCCAAATCCCTCTCACCCCCCCTCCCACATCATAATTTTCCTTCTCCCCCCACCTCCCGTAAGTGGCATTTAAATAAAGGATTCGAATCTCCCCTGGCACCCTCCGCCATCTATCTGTGTGTATGTCCTCCCCCCACCCCTCTCTGGTACTCTCTCTCCCCTCCTCATCCCCCCCGCAAGGGGTACGACGGGATCGATGTGTAATTGGGTTCTCAGGGGGTTCCCCTGCATCCATCCGTCCCCTCCCCCCTCCCTGCGTGCATGCCGTGGAGAATTCCGTCCATCCCCTCCCACTGCCCGAGTTTTCATATACCCCTTCACTCCCCTTCGGCAACCGTCGAAATTGCAAGCGGCGTCTCCCACGCGAACAGTCCGTACCTCTCATATTTCCTCCGTAATGTATTCTTCTGGTCTATATTTTTATCTGAAAATTTTCAGTTTTGTGGTAGCGTGTGAAGGTGACCGGAAGGAAGAGCTGTAAGAGAACAAGTGCTCGGGAAGAACGAGAAAAAATGCCTATTAGATAACCCATTTCTTAAGCCGACCCACTAGTTTTTCGAAATTTATGATTTTGTACGCCACAAAAAGCAAAGCTGAAGGTTATATATATTTCAGTTTCATTTTGGCTCGTTTGATTTGGAATTGCTTCCATGTATATTTTTTAATTTCTATTTTTCCTCAAACGACGTAACCTGGAGTGATATGGAAATGCCATCAACATGTCTGAAATATGTACCTACTTACACCCAAGCTTCGGTTATATTTTTAGCATGCACATTTATGCTTTGGGTACTTACTTGTCAGCTTTTAAGATTTCAAGAATATTACCCCTAATTACAATCTTTTACCCTTATAATTAATTTGTGGCTACTAATGAATGTTCACAATATAATTTCTTCGTTAAATAGACTGCATTATTTCCTTCTTTTTAATTCTTGGTTTTTATTTGAATGTTAAATGTACATACCTTTCCTTTGTGTTGCAGCCCTACATGTATTGATATTCTCACACCTTATAGAACTCGGGATTATTGCCATAAGTGTCCACCCAGCTGAAAATCTGTGATGCCTGTGACTGAAGGTTCTATCAGTTTTCGTCTCGTTGTGGTTTTGTCCACCCATAGGGAAATACTGATTGCATCAAGGATATAAAAATATATTTTAGATTTTGTCCAAAGTAAGCGCCTCCTAGAGGTGGATCCTAAATGATAATCATAAGAATAAAAAGTAACTAAAATTTCATTTCGATATCGTCTGCACACAATTTTTAACGACCTCCTGAATTCTTCCGTCATACTTAATCGTCGATTCGATGGCAGATGTGGGTACTTAATATGTCCGGAATGTAAAAGATTGTATTCTTTTACCGTGGCTTTTTTTTTAGTCCCAATTATTACAGTTGTTGTTTTTACATATTCTAAAACGTTTAACTCTAAGAGCGATCAAAATTCATTTTCTTTAACAGTGCTTGTTCGCAATTTACTCCGAGGTCTTTTAAATTAATTATATGTAATTTTTCTGATGCTGAAAGAGCAACGTCTAATGTCCCTAATGCTCTTTTGTATCCTCTGAAATATCTATCACTGAGGCAACCTGGCGTCAGTTATAGCCAACTCTCAACCAGAGGCGACGTTGGAACAACAATTATTACGTCTCTAAATACTTATAGGGAACTGACTACTTGCAAGTACGTGCGATTTAATTTTGGAGCAGATTTTTAACTGAAGAAAGGAGCTGCCTCTATGTACTCTAATGACCACAATTAGATCTTCGTAACTTATATCCTATGCGTGGATAGGCTCTGTGATAGTACCGAACATTTGGAATGAGGTTACCCTTAAAATGGTAACTTTTACGTGGAATTGTGAGAGTATTTTCATTTAAATCAACCCAGTGTAGGCCGATATCTCATCCTTGGAATGGTTTTTTAGCTGCTTTAATCCTTTTTGCTCTGGCGACGCGAAAAATGTACCCGTTAACCGAATTACGCTACGTGCGCCCCGCATAACGTAACGCATTTCATTTATTTTCGAGGGAATGCCCGAAAAATCCTTCTTTCCTCTCCTCCTTACTGTCACTTCTCTCACTCGTCCCTCTCCTACAACGCTATCACCCCAAGCCGCTCAAATCCTCCCTCCGCGGCTGAAAACTCACCCTCCCCCTCATCCTAGGCATCCATCCACCCACTCAATGCAAATCCCTCCCACTACCCCCCGTACAGCTAGATTAACTATCCCCTTTGCCTCGACACACCGTTGAATACGCGGGTGGGGAGGGATGACCACGTGACCCGGGAGGCGAACCAATGGGGGCCGTGCGTTGGGTTTCCAGGGTAACGTCTCTCCTCTCCTTCCACTCTCCTCCGGCGCCTCTCACCCTCGCCTCACCATCCCCCTATCTTCCCCTCAGGGGATAATGCTAGGACGGAGAGGGGGCGGGGAAATAGAGTTTTGGATAGGAGGGTTTCCAGGGGGTGGGGAGATTTTTCCCTCCGATGGTGGTGGGGGTGTAAGCGGGGGTGGGTGGGGATGGGAGGAGGGCAGGGATGGTGGCGGTAGGAATGTTTTTCCAGTCCCTGAACAAAAGGGTGAGGGCGAATGGTGTGGGAGGCCTTTCTGGGAGGGAAAGGGGGACAGAACGTGCTGCAGGCGTTGCCGTCGGGGTTCAGGGGGTCCTCCCCCCCCTCCTCCCCATCTCTCTCCCCTTTTTCGGTGGTGGTTTGAGTCTGGGGTTGGGAGTGTCTGGGGGTAGTTTGCGAGAGGGATGAAGCAGTCTGCAGAAGGGACTTTGCAGGGCCGAATTGTTAGTAGATGAGGGACTTTGGCGAGCAGGGATATTTTAGGGTAGGATGTGCCAGGACTGTGTGCTCTGTTCACGCTGCCGACGCGACGTACCGATCGCCGCAGGTAGAAAACGATGTGTGAACGAGCGCTCGTGAATACTTACCATCGTATCCTGTTATTACTATGCTCTTTGTGCTGTCTACTACAGTTTTTCTAACTTAGTCAACTTTCCATGGTACAAGTGAGCGAAGGATCGCTGGGAAAACTGAAAAACAGCTAAAAATCGCGGCCAACGCAATGTATAGGTATTAATAGTAGCTTAACGGAGATCTCTCCCTCAATCATCAAAATCTTTGTATTTATTTATTATTCACGTCCAAAAGAAGCTCAAGGCCAATTGAATTCGACAAATAAGAGCGTACTCAAAAAATAAGCAAACAACGAACGATATAACAAATAAAAGCTGTAAACAAAAAAGTAAAATTAAAAGGCTTTTTTTCAGATTCGCATTGCTGTGTATATATTCGAGTCCTAACCTAAGGATCCTAATTTTACTTTTAAATCCTAATTATTAGATATACCTATACCATTTTTACTTCGATATCAATACTGTAGGAAGTAAAATAGTTTTTGGGGATATCGTCATAATGCGAGAAACTATTATTCCTTCCTGAACTTTGTCAGTGGAGAATTCAAAGGGATTTTGAGTGCACCTAAAAAAATCTCGTGGTAGTTTTCATTTGACTGGGATCATGTTGGTGAGTGACAACAATATCACAGCAGTTTCGCGTTTGCACGGTAGCTTTGAAATGAGTGTGTAATTATTACTTAGGTGTGCGCGGCTGTTACGAATGTGACTTTTATTCATCTAAAGCTTCACATGCAGCTCTCGTCGGTGAGCTTTTGGATGATTCAAATTGAGTTACCTTCACTGGAAGTGACGACGCCTTGGTAGTGCAAAACAGAAATATATCCAATTAATTTTGTATTTTGTAATAATTAATGGGTTATTACACGGCATCACTGGCGGGTATTTGTTGAGTTTGGATGCATGTCCGGTCGTCGGGATTGCAAAAATCGTAATTTAAAACCGTATATGAACGAAATATCAGAAGAACGGAAAATGAAATTTACATGTAGGTATACTTGATACTCTACTTATTAAATTCGCATTCATCAACAATCTTTCATTTCCAATCTTTATAATTATGATAAGTTGGGATTATCCAATGATCTGGAGAACTGTCGAAGACCGGTTATTAGGTACATGTGGATAGAGCTTATTCTTATTAAGCCTAATGAATTTCTCTCATGTTAATAATTAATACCCACAAGTCCTAGCCCACCTGAAGTAACCCTCAAAGACAAAACTTTGCTTGCAATATGCTAATCTACTAATCAAAATTAATCTATTTCCATACTACTTGGGACATTCAGACTCCCCATAGCCAAAACCTTGACCCACCTGTTTACCATTCTTTGATGTTCAGGTCTGAAATTTGAAATGAAGTGGGCAGAAACTTTGCAGCATATTCCTGTGCATTGCTCTTTATTTTAACTTGAACATATCTTTATGATGATCGATGTTATAACCAGCGTTCTCCGTTTGTTCGCTTAGCGTAATTTGGATACGAATTTCTATATGAACTTAGTTGCATCTGAATCCTTTTTTTACTGTATAGCCATAGGAATAGAAATGCTTTATTTTTCTTTCCGTTTTCTCACTCCTTAAAATCCGCATATATCAATACCTCTGGATCCATTCAGCATAAAATATTAAATTACAGATTAAATTAACAGCTAAATATTTGAGGGTCTGAGAGTCAAAGTAAAACAAGTAACAAAATGCTAATTCTGAGAAAAGCTAAGTTCAAGTTTATTGGCAAACTGTAAAATACATGTACAGTTTTGTTCAAAAAATAGTACCGCCGAAAATTTCTCCCCCGCCTATCTCCCTTTTCTTTTTACTCACCCATCTCAAGAAAAGAAACCTTACCCCTCCCCTCGGAAATAATCCTTTTCGCAGGTCAAAATTTTCCTTCCTTGGGTAATTCAACTCCCCCAGCTACGGGGAGGGAGGGCTCTCTTTCCACTTGGAGAGGTTGTTGCTCCCACTCTCAGGGGGGCGTGGTTCGGCCACGTTGCCACATGGTCGAAAACTCGGGACTTAAAAATTTTCGGCGGTACGATTTTTTTGATTTTGTGCATAGGTAACACACAAAAATTTTACATAACTAGGTGAAGGTCAAAGTAAAGCAATGATCTATTGCAATTTTGAAAAATATTTTTGCTTTGCCTTTTGTCGTGATTAATAAACTCTTGTATTGTTTTCTTCTTGCTTCACTTCAGAAAATCTTGGGTCTAAACATTCGTCTTCGACAAAAAGCAAAGTAGCTTTAGTGTTCGGCGGCTAGATCGCAGCCCCATTCGGTTGAACACCTGTATTAATTTTCCTGTAGCTACCTGACAGTACCAACTTAGAACATATGCACTTATATCATTTTTCGTGTTTTTGTTACTTGTATTACTTTGACTCTCAGGCCCTCATTTGATATGAACCATTGCAGGCTTTGTTTACTGAAATGAATGACACTTCGTTAGTATAGCTATAAAACTAGTTTATTTATTTATTTAAAAATAGACCACATACAGCATGATGCCATTTTATAGTGATACAAGTAACAACATACGGAAAAACATTAACAAGAAGAAGATATAGACAAATAATATAACAACATGGCAAACCAGAAAAGATTATTTTATTTGGGAATGAGACATGGCTTGGTTAGCGAAGGCATTGGAAGATAAGGAGAAAGGGTCAATGTTGACAGGAAGGGAATTCAGGAGATACGAAAGTCGAACAATAAGGAAGCGCTTGGTGAGTGATAATCTGGGAGTAGGGATATGGAGCAATGAGTGGTTCCTTGTTGGTCGGTCAGGAATTCTGAAATTAATGAAGAAAATAAGGTCAGGGGAGTCATTAGTCGAGTTAAGTGTGCTGTGTATGAGTTTAAAATCAGTTTTAAGGAAGTTATTATTAAGATTGGAAGCAGAAAGTGAACGTAAAACAGAATCGGAGGATAAGTTGTGGAGATGAGGGACTCTGTTTTTAACAATATTAGTGAAAAAGTGAGTAATGTGTCCCAGAGATTTAAGATTTGTTGGGGCAGACATCGACCATATAGGTGAGCAATAGGAGATAATGGGAAGGGCAAAAGATGTGAAGTAAGATTGTAATGCCCTTGGATCTTTAATTTCAGTGAACCGGTAAAGTAGGCCTAACTGGGACATAGATTTTCTTTTAATTTGAGTTAAACTGGTTTAGAAGACTACAAGATGGCTTCAAGTAATGATTTCCCGAGTTACTATGACCCCGTTCTCATTCAATCCGAAAACTGTGACATTTTTTTTAAAGATTCCTTCCTCTGAATTCTCTCATCCATCGATTTCATTTCAAAATTGGGAGCTTTGCGAAAGGACAATATTCGACGTTTCCATCAATCGTCCCACTGCGTTCCCGATTTCTCATTTCGTCGGCGAGCAAAAATTAATGCTCTCTTGTTCCCGACCCATTCCGTGTAAATAACCGTCATTTTTCACAATTTTTCCACGAGCCCTCGTTCCCCAGTGCCCCTTCCCCCCTCTCCCCCTATCGCTAAAGTCCCGTCGCTCAAACCATTCTACCAACCGCCCCCCAACCTTCGCCCCCAATGATCCTAACAACGCCTCTCCCGGCTGCGTGCCTCATTTATTCCCTCCCCATCTAAAGCCTCCTTTCCCTTCTCATGCCATCATCTACATCCTCATCCCATATTCCTTAGGCGATGTTCGACTTCGTATTTCAAGAAAACATTGCCATTTAAATATTTTAGAACTGATTCCTTATTTTTACCACAATTTGTATGGTTAGATTTTGTCAACTAGTTATTGAACTATTTAAGTTAAGTAAATTTGGCTTTGATGTAATTATCTTCTATTTTTTATTTGAAGGGTATGCGTTGATTAATTTTAACTTGTTTCAGATTTATATTTGGTTTGCTTTTTTATGTTTACATTCCATATTTATTTTATTTGCTTCTTCTTTAGCTGAAACAAATCGTTCCCCAATTGATTGTTCTATCATTTTTTTATATATATATTAATTATGTTATTGTTAAAATTTTGTGACCATTATTTACTTATACGTATATTTTCTCACTTTTTAATTTTGTTCTAATAAGACTGGATGTTGCTATAGGCTCGACCTGATTGAAGTTGTCGATAACATGGTTTAAATTTGTAGAAGAGTGCTTAGTGTGTTTTCGTCATGAACACCGCGTATTTAAAGATCATTTAGCTAGTACTACGTATAAAGTTCCTCCTCTCCTCGCGGTATACACCATCCCTGCTCCTCTTCATCGCCCTCTCGGAGATGAACATACGTCTTCGAATTTCAGTATCGAGTTGGGATGCAAATTATTACGAAAAGTAATTCGTGTATCGATTATCGTAGGATATTGCATGTCACACGGTAGCTCATTATATCACGGAATTCTGCTCTTCGACATGTAGCTAATGTAGCTCTGTGAATGTAGGACGAGAATAGGTTGCGGGCGTTTGAAATGTATGTGTGCGCAGAAGGTTGGAGGAAGTTCAAACGAGGGAGAAGTAGTTGGACGAAGGAGTGCTTGTCATACTGAGGGAGTAGAACGAGGATGTTACGAGATGTTTAGACCTTGTAGAGTAGATGTGGTTCGAAAAATAAACTCTGTAAAATCCACACAATTTTATTGCATAAAACTTCGACCAGTTTCAGCGCTTATGGATTATTTACTGGAGGAATATTCAAATTTTATTGAATGTTGTGGAATTTCACAGTTTATTTAGAAAACTATGTCTGCATTCCTCAAAGTTAAACCGTTCAAGTTGTAGCAGGTGCATGGAACTAGTGATTCGAGGGTAGAGAATGTTCTTGAATATAGAATGATTGGATAGCAGAGAACTGGTGGAAAAGGATAGGAATGTTATTAATAATATTAATTCGGGGTAATTAGAGATATTGTATAAAATTTACCAATTTGAAGAGAGAAATAAAGTGTGGAATACTCGTTTGAAAATGAAAAGGGGGAGTAGCTGTAGTCCAGCTAAAATCTAAAATGACTGGTAAAATATTGGTGATAATAGTATCATTTATCGCTTATTATCGCAAAGCGATTCATTGAATATCCGGTGCCTTGATATCACAGCTCGATACCCCAGCAATATCGCAAATCTCAGTTGATACATCGCTATATCGTAGTCTATATATCGCAGTTTCGAGCAACTTCACGCTCCCCTCTATTCCCTCTCGACTGGTGGTAGTAGCATCGGATATCGTATATTATTACATGATATCGCAAAGCGATGGAGTATTATGGTGGCTCAATATCGCAGTTTGATGTATGTTGATTCTCACTCATCGAATGTGATACATTGCAGTATCGCAATCGATAAATCGTACTATCATTCTCCAGCATACCTTAACTGTTAAGGCAGCCTTACCCATGGGAATTCACTTCTATGGAAGAAGCGAAAGTAGCGATATCTCGAATCGTATCAATACTTGCAGGACATCGTTTTGCTTGCACATTACTTCTAGCTTTTCGGCGAACAAAAGAAAGCTGAACTAAGATACGTAATTATCCAGTATACTCTCCAAGGAGTATTGAGAACTGTCTATACTCCTTGATATACTCTTTCACAATTATTGAATTCTTTTGGTTTTGACAAAGTGGCAGCCAGTCTATTTTCCTAGCAAGTGCGAACCGCGGTCGATTACTACCACTATAGACCTCTACTGTCATAGAAGTCCGTGATTACACATCAAAAGGCCACTTGCATGGTTTCTGTCTTGGAAGTAACTTCCATGTGTCAAGCCGCCTTTAGAAAAGTCGCTAATCGCAAATAATATTGAATTAATTCATCGAGTAGTCATGGGATCGATATTTCGATTTGATTTATAGAAAATATCTCGTCTCGTAGTCTTTATATCGAATGACGCTCAGCCCATCTCTCCCTCTCTCTGACTCGCTGAAAATTCTGCTCTTCCCCGCATTTCCCCTCCTCACTTAAGCTTCCAATTCCCTCTCTCGTCCTCAACGCCTCCTTTAATAATTTCCGCCTCACCATCCACTCGCACACACTCATGCGACAGCTTGTTCTTTCTCCGTAATGCTCTCTCTTTCTCTCTCCCTCTCTCTCTCCCCCCGTTAATAAAGCCTCCACCAGATAGTCCCTCCCCAACTTCCACCCGCACAGTTCCTTCCCCTTTCCCGGCCTGCCCCGCGTGCTCGTTCCCGCATTCACTCTCAGAGAGCCGAATCATCCGTTCGGTGGACCCGTTGTGAAGAGAAGAACGCGTTCGCTCGAATGAGCGTCGTGCGCAAATTGTTTGAGGTTTAAAAACGTCCGTGGCGTGGAGCCGGAACGCTTTCTCTGATCCTAAATTTGATCAGCGGAGGCAATTATGTGTCAGCGCAAGGGCAATTGCACCTGGTGAAGTTACGTGCTGCTGAGCGGCTGCGACACTCTCTCGGCGACATAACGTGGAATTCTCTCCTGTTATTTTGGACTTGGTGGAAGGAGGGTTCTCATGCTCGTCGTAGCGTTCATGCTTAATGATATATCCACATTTATTGCAATGTTCGTTCGCTGATTGTACTAATCCTGTTCCTACAGTTACTGATCCGTTTGGTTCCGTGTAGGTATGATGAGGTTCACTTATACCACACGAGTATAAAAGTGAGAGATGTTAATTTTCTCTTTTTGCATCAGCTTTTTTCCAAAGTGCTCCATATACGCCGTTAAGAACTTCAAGTGAGGAGGTTTTTTTATATTTATTTCATCGCTTCATCTGTCATGCCATTATTTTTTCAAGTTTTGTAGTTTGCAAGCTGCAATTACAGTGGCAATTGTTTCTGAGTCCACTGTGATTAATTTCGTGTAAAGTAAATGGTCTCCGTCGAAATGTGCCACTTGGAGGTAATAACCGATGTGAGAGTTCCATTTATGCGCATAGTACTGCCTTAAAAGACTTTTCCGCCCTTATGTGGAAATACTAGTTTCACGATAAGGCAAATTGGATACATGTTTGTGTGCATTCAGTTTTTTTCATTTATTCCGTCGAGTAAAAATCAATATTTCAGCATGAGCTCCAGCGAATAGTACTTAAAATTTTAAGGAACATTTTTAAGGTAGCTTATAAGCTATTTATCAGATATTTTTTGAAGAATTTTCCTTAAATCACTATTACTAGTCTTTAAATTAACTCGGAGGAAAACTTATACCAGCAATGTGTGCATAGTACTTTAGCCCGCGACAGGGTAATCATTATGTCCCGAATTTCAATTTATTTACTCCTTGGAAAAATTTTCTGTATGTAAATAACTTTATTTTGTAGGCATCCCTTTTTTTTTTAAAATGATTGGACATTTGGAGGCGTTGTATATCTTGCCGTAGCAAAATACAAATTATGCCACATCTTTCATATCTGGCAACGTTGAGTAGACGTTTTCCATGTTTTGTAGAATTTTATCTGCATAAATAATTTATAACATTGGCCTATACGTATGTAATGTCAGGTGAAATGGCATAATGTCCTGTATTAACTTAATAGCTGTCTATGTTGTGTTTTTGGTGACGTTTTTTTAATGCGAATGAATCTTTCCAATAGATGAGTAAGTCTCATCGGACCTGTCAAGATTAAATAGAAGATTTATCTTATTCAAGAAGTCTGATGCAGACATATGGTGGGGAAGTACTTGGCGGCTCAAAACTCATAGTCACAAAAAATTGGCGACATCAATATTCAGTACTTGAAATAAGTGATAATACGGCTTGGCCAAACGATTCAAATTGAGGCATTATTGAAAAATTGGAACGTTGTACATTTCTCTTAATACTAAATTCAATTATGATTTATTGAAACAGAATTTCTTTATCAAAAGGCTTTGTATATTCATTACGATCTTTTGCATCGTGCGCTCACTTCATGATCAACTAACATGGTTATCGCGAAAGCGATAGGTTTCATTAGCGTATAGCATGACGCTATTTATATCTACATCTACGAAATACCGTGCAAGCCACCTCCACGGTGTATGGCACGGGGTGATTCTACACCAGGCTTGCAATACTTCTTGACAAGCATGCTAACATGCAGTGCACGGGTTAACACACCCCTACTAATACTTTTGATGCATTCATACTGCAAGTACAGAAAATAAAGGTATGCGGGACTCTTAAAACAAAATTTATATTTTCACTCCTGGGGGGCGATTCTGTATGTTCTCGGAATTTCCAAGCCTCGAAAGTGACGAAATTTTGACGTCACAGCCACTAAAATTTCAAATAGGGCCATTCAATAGTTGAGATTTGTCGGGGGCTGTGACTTCAAATCCACGGATTTCCCGAGGTTCGACCACGTCGAGTCCTTACTGAATAAGGTCCCTGATCTATGGTGCATCACGTTTCACGATGGCATGCCATAGCGAATGAAGCGATTTGATTCGGAGACATCGCACGGGAAGGCTCAGCGTCACGCTCAAGAGGGCATTGAAAGGCGTGAACCGAATCGCTGGGCCCATGCGCGCCCGTTTTTGACGCCGCACCTCTCTCCCCTACCCGGCCCTTATTCATCGCGACCACTTCAGGAGTGGGTGCGTATCCATATTTCCTCCCTCAGCTCTTCAGTCCCCCGTTCTCATCCTTTTTCGGTCCTTTTTCCCCTCCCTCACTTCCCCCATCCATCAGCCCTTTGTTTCTTACCCTGTCCCTTTATCTCTCCCGCCACTTTTTCTTCGTTTCCTCCTCTCTCTTCTTCCGCCAACTCATTTACGCCGTCTCCTTTCCTTCCTACTTCGCTGAAAAACCTCCTCCTCATCCTCCTTTCCATCTCTCTCTGTGTCTCTCTCCTTCAAAAGACTTCCTCTTTATCGCCGCTGCAGCTCTGCCAACCCTCCACCACGTCCTCCCTCCCCCTGCTGCTTCCGACCCTCGACCCCCCGCGGCTTAAATTCCCTCCCGGTACCCTGGTAGGAAACCCTCTTCTTCTGCCATTTTTTTCCTTTTTCCTACACGCCACCAATCATCCCAATGAACGTCTCCCTTTTTCCCTCCGCTGAGTTTTCCTCCCTTCAGCCCCCTCTCTCAGCGTGTGAGTGCAGGGCTACGTTTACAGTCCCTCCCTCTACCGTTGTCTGTCCGTTCTCCTCCTCCTCTTTCAACTTACCTCCTCCCAATGGTCCACAAAATACTCAACAAAAGAGTCAAGACCCCGAATATGGTCAAATAGGCGATATTCGCTTTGGCGCGGTTCAGGAGATAATGCCACTCCATAAATTGTTTAATAATAGCTAAACAAATACATTTATTTGTGTTTAATTTCACACGAGTACTTGCAAAGGGTTTAGCCACAAAGAGTGCTAAGGAAATTTTTACCACTTCCCCATTGGAGCACCAAACTCACTGAATTCGTTTATGAGCTGTAAAAATGGGCAGTTTTTCCGTTCTTAACGTAGTAATGCTAAACAAAAGCAGTGCTTCACGAAAGCGCTTTCTATCAATCAACGCAGAAAATAATAAGCTTTAATTTGATGTGTAAGTGACAGAAATATCTTTTCCTATTTTCGAGGTATTACGCTTCAAACTCGGATTACAGGATTTTGAAACGGATATCAGTTCTGCGGGCGATGGAGTGGGTGAGCCGACTTCCTATGCCGAGGGCCCGGGTTCGAACCTCGGCAGTGGCGGAGATATATCCGTGGAATCCCGATGCTGCATGGAGAGCACTTCAAGTACACTATTCCGTCCGTTTGATGGGACGATAAACTGTGGTTGTCTTGGCGCCTTTCGTTTGGAGTAGGGTAATGCCGACGCCGGGTTTCTCCACACCCTTTCTCCATTCCCTATAAAATCCTTCCCCTACCAACCTACCTACCTCTTCAAATGGCCTTAGCTGTTGGTGGCCTCCCCAAATAACCAAATAGTGCTGCGCCATCGAATCGAGAGTCACCGACGATACCCAATGTAAACGATAATACACACTTTCGCTTCTCTCGCTGACTAACGGCGGTGGGGTCTTACGTCACAGCAGTGGATGCCAATTGAGGTGAATGTGCAAATGCTCAGGTAAAAATCTTTCGTCAATTAAGTGCTTAGAATACTACAGGAAAAACTATAAAAGCATATTAATCTAAAAACATGCTTCATTGTGGTTGGTTGCCAAACGCTGACATTTGTGAGTATTCAAGGAAGCAGAATAGCAAACTTTACATCATATACAAGATCATAAAAAATTCGAATTAACTGTTATTTGCGCAATAACTAAGAATAATGTCCACTTATGAGTCATTTATTTTACTCAAATTGGTAATGGAAAAGTGAAAGTATATGAGAAGTACCTGAGCCCAGAAATTATACCGAAAATAATGCAAGTACACTACCTTTTGCGAAATTGGGCATCGTAGACAGTTGCCGTTGTCAAAACGGGTGTAATAGGTATCGCCGGTATTCAGCGTTATCATATCTTTTCGTTTCACGCTGTTCGAAACTCATTACTACTCTGAACTCTCATAGTAACCGCCTATTCTCCTCCTTCACCCTCCGTATGGCACCTAGTACCCCCAGAACTCTTCACTTCAGTCCCCCTCCCCTGTCTTGTGTCTTTCGCTCCCCTGCTCACGCCCCATTCCCCCCGCCCAGTCCCCTCATTTCCGCCGTTTCTTTGTCTATCCATCTCCTCTTACCCTCGCTCCTCAATCACCCCCCTCCTCTGCTCCAACTCCATTTCGCTTTCTCTCTCTTCTTCCTTTCTTTGCCCCTCGTCGTCCCGCGATAATGCGTGAAAGTTTTGGAGGGTTTTTGTGAGCCTGCGAAAGGTGTGCTGAAGGGAAATTTTGAAACTTGCGTAGAATGGGGTTTGGGGCAATATAGATGTTTGAGTTGGCGTCGAATCCCGTCTTGTAACGCCTCAATTGGACGTTGCCGCAAGTTCGCCCAAGTATTTCAGGATTGGAGAGATAATTGATTAAGAAAAACATTGTCTTCTTAATGCTATCTCTCATATATTTGCAAAATGTTAAGAGCATTATGTTGTGGAGGTAGATAATAGGATATTGGCTTAAAATATATTATTCTCTCATTACGATCTGTGACGAAATGGAATTGGACGGAAAATTATGTATCGGGGAATGGGGATGGCTTTAAAGTTAATTGAAGTAGCGATTATTGTAGCGATTAGGCAGCGCGGCAGTTTTATAGTAGCTTGGTGCGTGTCTACAAGATTACTCAGGGCTTTCATAACTTTTATATTTTCACTAAGAATTGTGACTAATAACGAGTTTTAAGTTTTACTATGACGATTAAGAGTACTGAAGAATATCTTAACATAAATTTCGATGTTTCCAATTGCGGACAATACCGAAGCTCCAAACTGTAATTAAAAGGTGATGGTTGGGAAACAGATTTTTTGATTAGTGATTCGTAAACTATTTTTTAGGGTTCAAAACTACATTACGTCAAGAGATATCTCAATTACATCCTTATTTGATGTTTATTTTGCACTATAATTCAGCTTAGTTTACAGTGACCCCACCTGCTCTAGAAGAATGCTCGGCTATTAAATTTTCTAATGCCCTTCTTTTCTGTTTCCAAATTCTTGAGAGCCTTTCCTGATAACTGCAGCAGGAGTTTTGCGTCCGTCCATGCTGTGTGTACTTCATGACATTTTCGTATGCATATTTCATTACTTATTGCTGCAGGCTGTGTAATGTGCTGTGGGGTTTTTTCTCTAAAGTAAGTTCTAACCAGGGCACTTTGTACCATCATGGTCAGTTATTCTTAAAGTGTCGAGTAGACAAATCTTGTTTCTTCGGTTATGTATAAGATTATCTTTGAGATTCCTAAATTCTATTCTAGCGTACTGGTTAATTTACAGAATTTACTGCTCTGATGAATCACCGATATCACTACTAATTTCACCTCATTATGTATTCCAATCTCTGATTTTAAACAGCTCACTTTTCCAAATGCGTTTTTAATCAATTATTATTCCTTGAGTTATCCTAAGTCCTTATCTTCTATTTTCCCTCATTATTCTGTAAATGAGTTACTTTAAGCGGTTTTTCAAATCGTCATAATCACTTATTCTCACTCTTTGGGTGTTTCGTAGCAGTAATGTCTTCTTGTTTTCCACAGTTGCTCTTCATTTCTCTAACCGAATTCGACGGTTAAGTATTAAGTTTCCCAATTACATCTAAGTAAAGCATTCTATAAACACAGATACACTAACGGAATCGCCGGAGAGTTTCCTCTTTGGAGTCGTGATAAAATGATTTTGTCTTCCACGTTTTCTTTTTCTATTTCTCCCTCTCCATCGTTTCGTATTTTCTGTCAAAGGCCTGTTTTTGTTTTCTTTCTTTTGGCCTCCGGGTGTGCGTTGCCCCCGACCGGCAACTCACAGCCGATTGAGGCGCGGGAAAGGCGTTTGACTTCTCGGAATTTCGGACTTTTACTCGAAGGAAAAGAAAGACGGGGAGCATGCGAGGGGGTTGGAGACCGATAAGCTTTGGGAGAGGAATTGGCGTGGAGAGGGAGGGAGGGGGTGGACAGGGCTATGGAGGAGGAGGGAAAGGGGCGAATTGACTGACAGCCCAGACAGCGGGCCTATTCCAGGGGAAATTGGTGTCCGGCGGGTTCTTTCTTTGGCTCGAACCGCGCGTTTCTGTGCGTTTCCTTGCACGACTTTCTGCCTCGGAGAGCGTCGGGTTTGGATGAAATAAATGCGCTTGAGCCTCAACGCGTCGCTGAATTTGGAAATTGAAGAAACGAGAGAGAGAATTGAGGCCGATGCACAAATTCGACGAATTTCAATCGTGGCGCCATTTGGAAAGGGCTGGAATTTTTAGCAACAGCTTCGACCGGAGATAAGGAATGAAATTCCTTTTAAAGTAAGCATGTGGAAGGTAGAGCTCTTAAGAATATGGTTTCTAACGTTGAATTAAATTTGAAATTTTTGGAACATGAGAGCAAAGTAAGTACCTCCGGTATAGAATGTATATTTAGCGCTTACCATGTGGGGTTTGATGCTGTATCCTCCAACTGTGCTCTCTTTGAAAAAAGCAATATGCAATGTTTCTCTGATCGAAACCGTTTTTGGGCTAGTGTCTCGCAAGATCTCTGATATTTCTTAATGAGATATTCGAGTAAATCGTGGCACCCTTTGTTTTCTTTTACAGCTGTGTCGACTAATACCTGCCGATCAAAATACCAATCAGTAACCATCAATCAAATATTTATCCTGAGAAATACAAAAGAGAGCGAATATGAGGATGATGAATGATTTTCGCATCAAATGGAGACCTCCGGCAGTCCAGTAACCCTGCAAAGAGGCTACGGTTAGAGAGATAGCGAGGCATATTGGAAGTTCGGCGTTTTAAATCTCTTATGGGGTTTTCTGTCTTGTGCGGTAGAGACGGAGCGTACTATATTATCTCCAATGATTTTAAAAACATTTAGTGAATATATAGATTCTGTAAATCGGAGTATAATTTTAGCATGCTCACTATAATGATGCTTGCTAAATATTTCTCTCGCTGCATGTGCCATGGTATTTTTACTAGGAAAAACTTTTTTTGCACAATGATTTACGAAGTGCTCATTTTAGAGTTTGATGCTATTTTATCATTTATCCTTAATGAAAGAGACATAATTACCTATGCTACCATTGGAAAGTGGCGAGAATAAACTTCAAAACAATAAAAAATGCAACTAAGCAATAAACGGCTCACTTGTGGCTGCTTTAACGAAAATAGTCGGGAGCATTTCCGTTCCGAAAGAAATATAAAAATGTAAAAATAGCAATGTAGAAAATTTTTTATCATTTTTTAAAGTTACTTACCGAATGGGGATGCGTTTTCTCAACTTATATCTTGGCGATTCCTCGATAATGTTGTCACAATTTAAAAATATCGCATATCTGGTAAATGTGCGTTTGAAACGCCCTACGCAAATTAATGGGAAAGATAACGCCATGTGATCCCTATGTAAAATGAAAACGTGGAACGAACTTTAGAATTGTATAACTCAAACTAGAAGTTATCGTTTGAGTATTTTTTTGTATTCAACATCGCCAATCTTTCATGGGCCGTGGGAGGAGCGCGATAGGTAAAAATTTTACCCGTCATGCGGCGTGCTTTGAGACCGAGCTCATCAAACCGTCATAATGATAGCGCCTTTTCGGGTGTCCCCTCCCTTTTCCGCTCTCTGCTTCGTCATGTTCACGCGATGAGTCGACTTTACCCCATCCACACGTGTCTGCCTCGTCTTCGTGAGACCTTCCTCCGCTTCTAAGTCTTTCTACTCCACTCTACTGCGGCTACTACCTCCCAGCTGTTTTCCTCCGCCCTGTTGTCTGCGTCCGCCTCCTCTCTACCGTGCTGGAGTCCTACCGGCCCCGCCGTGTTTTGATCCTGGGAATCTTGGCCACCTGTTCGTTTCCACCCGCTTCACCGTCCGCGCCCTCCGGTGGTGGTCGCTTCCCTTCCCTTCCAATTTTCCCCCGCATCCCCGTGCGTCGTCTAAAACTTGCGCGACGTCCAGCCCTCTGGTCGTCATGATCATCGTCGTCATCATCATCCCTTACGCTCAAATAAAAACGCCCGCGAGTGGACTTGTTGGGGAAGATGGGGGCACGCCTCTCCCCCCTCATATTTCGTTCCTTCCCCACCCTGTGGGGTCCCGTACGTATACATCATCACGCTGTCTTTCATCCGTAGGTCATCCATCCATCTCCCGTCAGCCCTCACCTGACGCCATCCACCGTCGTCACAACGTTCGTAACCTGCTTGCCGTCAAAGTGCTGGCTCTCAACGTTGGAGGTTCACGCATGCAGATGCATCTCTTTTTATTCGTACACCAAATGGAGCTATGGAGGCTTTCTCTTCTCTCAAAACTCAATCCTCAATTCTTTTATTTTACTAATAGGGAAAATAGAAGGTAAAGCCCCTCGAGGAAAGTCGAGGGACAGAGAAATAGGGTAGCTAAAACGGAACATGAAACAGAAGAGCTAACAGAACATTAAGGAGTTGGCAAGAGAAATAATGGAATATTGAAAGAATGGAATAAATATGGAAGGCTGGAGTCAACTAATATTAAGATTGAATAACTAATTATGATTATTCTCATTGGATCGAAAGTTTCCAAGGTGTTCCCGTCAAAGTGTATAAGTCGGTTTACGATTGGCGTCAACGTGAACTTCAGCTTCAGCCGCGAGTTAAATGCATCGGTGTTTACGGAGGCGTTTAGACTCGCGTGAAAGCGTCGACCGTGACAGGCATCTGTCAATCTCGAAGTTCCAACCCAATCCCAACTTTCACGCCCAGTTGACGCCAGCGCATGCGCAGTACGTGCCTTTCATTAGGTTATTTAATCGTAAGCCTTCTCTTCTTGTATTTCTCGCGTTTCCAAGGCTAATGCGCCAGTAATAATAAGTTAATGTTTTTATTATGTTTATCAAAGGAGCGCAATTATTTCCGTCCATTATTCTGCATACACTTTTGTCACACTCCACGATAATAAGTGTATTATTATATTTATTATTATCTTTACATTAACATTCTTAGCGGTGAACGTTTTCATGAGGCTCTCTGCAATCAAAGATAAGCGAAGATGGATGATTTCCAGTGCGAGTTCCGGTTCAAGGCCATCGTAAATATGACTAATATTTATGGTTATCGTTTCAAGGCTACGCTAAGCATAAACTAAGCTTAACGACTTGAATGGGTTTCTCAGCGTCAGGATGCCTATTGTCGTCAACAGTCTCCGGCCACCCTACTGGCGTCTTCGGGTTAGCTACTTCATCTTTCGCTCCTGCCACCCCGTCGTATTTCGCACGTCGTAACACCTTGCTGTCTCTTACCCGAGGGGCATTCATCCATCTCCCGTCAGCCCTCACCTGACACCACCACCACAGCGCTCGTAACCTGTGTGCGTGGTCCTGTTGCTGTACTATGTTTTCGCATGCAACTGCGTTGCTATATATTCGTGCCCATGATGAAGCTATATAAATTTTTTCATCTGCCCCTTCAACTCTTAATCCTCATATTTTGCGACTATATCATTAATTGTAATCTACAGGTTAGGGCACTTTTTTAAGGACCGTTGCCATTCTGCTCTTACATCTCCTCGCTCCCCTCACGCCATTTTTCTCTTCAGATCAGCGCACTCTACATAACGCCCAACAGTCCTATTTTGTACCTTCTTCTTTCTCAACATTCATACTTCGATGATGTCTCTTTTTAACTTCTTACTTCTCATCACCTGTACATTCTATCTTTTCCATCTCCTAATATTTACCAGGTCATATATGCACAACTTTGATCATTTTATTGTTAGATTCAAATATGCACAACTTTGATCATTTTATTGTTAGAAATTTAGTGGGATGATATTTCGGAATATCAATCATTGTGATATTTATGCTTATAAATATCTTACTATTGGTAGACACTTTCTTGCATCGATACCATCATGTTAAAAATTTCCTTTAAACGATGGCGTTTGAGCTCTTTGCTGAACGTTTTGTTTCATACTGCCGTGATTGCGACCCGAAAAATTATTTACTGCATTTCACTGACATAATGTGTGCTAACGAAGACCTTATGATGGTAAGCTTATTTTTTTTCACGCGCCTCATGGACTGAGGAATTCAGGAGCGCAATTATCTGAGGATCAGATGATCATCACAGTTTATTTGTGATTTATCATTTGATGGCTGTAGCTGTATTCAGAAGAATCGACAGGCTACCTTGTATTTTTGACCACATGAAGCGTGTAACACAAGAAGTTATACTTCAAGAATTAAGTGATCCTTATTATTGGTGTGTTATACATTTTGGGTTCAAGAACTAGTTGCTCTGAAGAGGACCAGGCTTTTTTAAACTCGTCTTTTCTCCACGAATGTTCCCGGGGCGACCACAGTGTTTCCACTCTCTCAAACCATTTTCTTTCCCGGAAATATTAAATTCCCTGCTGTCCCATCCCTTCTTTAGCGGGGCGATGTTAGAATTCTCCGGTGGGGTTGGCGTGCGTTTGCCCTCGTGTTTATATGCTCCCTCGCCTGTGACTGCGTGTTTGTCGTGAGCACTTTCCTTTCTTCCCGGAACGACTGTCGCGCTGCCGAGTTCCAACATTTTGGGAGTCTGGAGAGCATACCTGTAAAACGACCGGCATTTCAGGAATGATGGGTCGCCATTCTCCTGCATTTTTTACACAACGAACCACTTCATACCGCTTGTTATTTCATTGTAGCGGAGGATTAGGGTTCAGTGTCTTTATTAACTGCATATAGAGGAGTTAGCAGAGTCGAATCACTTACTCTTCCCTGCTAGAAAATCATTGAGAACATACAATTTATTGGTGGAAGAGATAATGAAGTGAAAATAATTTTATTCTCAGACTCACATTCCTCCTTTATCAGTCATTTCTACTGCTAATGCAAAAACGCTGCATATTTTTCAGACAAAATGAAGTGTTCGCCAAAGTGAGGTATTTTGCAGGTCACGTGCTTTGTCTCATAAAAAGGAATTGTTTTTATAATTTGTTTTCATTTTCAGTCTGATTAATTTTTCCAAGTTGTCCGAAATTACTAGTGAGAAGCGCCTAATGTAGCATTATTGAATTTAATCATGCTCTTCGACGAGCAAGGACTTTTTTCTTACTCTTTTCCTCATAGCAATTTTATGTAAACTCTTTAATAACTGATTGAAACGTTCGCGGCTGAGGGCACTGAGTAAAATAACACTTTCAGGATATTTTCCACGTCAAGAATTGATTCCAAACCTATCAACCAACCTACCAACATTTCCATTTCAATGCTGGAGACTTCTTCTAGGGAGCATTACAAATGAGCGTATTACACCCTTGAAGAATCCTCCACAATTGGAGTAGAAAAGTTGGCATTTAATCAATTCTTGACGCGTGATATCAGCCCCTTAGTATTTTTTTATGATCGCAAATCTATGTTCCTTTTTTCACGGAAACTCCTGGATTTGTCTTCTCCGTATGCATCACCGGTAGCTCTAGCACGCTTTGAAGGTTGTTCTCTTATAGTCATGTTAAAAAATTTACAATGTATTATAGGTATATCCTCCCTCTAGACGATAGGCATAGTAATTCTCCTGCAATTATTTTATTATTATGTTATTTTAACCAGGTGTGAGTGGGCTTTGAAAACTGTCAACATTATCTGTGTCCGTAAACTGTATCGTTCTTCATCTGGGAGTACTTTCTACAGACTTTCACTCAGTCTGAATAAATACCCCTTCCTTCCTTTTTCTTCATTACTATATCTCAGCCGTCTGGGTTACATTGCATTAACCAAATCCATGTTAAATATTTATGTATAATTTATCATACTATTCAAAATACCTAAAATGCTTAACAAAATATATGCTTTTGTAGATTAAATTATTTTAAATATTTTCTTCCCCTCAGGTGCTTCCGCGTGTACGAGCTTCAACTACCAGTGCTCAAGACCATGGAGTTTTACTTGGAATTGGAATTATATAACTTTTAGGCTTTCTTTTAAGCCGAGAAAGGAACACAGTGTAAGTATTATTAATGTTGCCGCGAGACTTGAGACTATACCGCTACTTGGCGAGACGAGACCTCTTTTGTGAATTTTTTCCTATTTCAATTATAGTTAATTTCTTTGGAAACCTGAGCAATGACTATGGACGAGAAATTTTGCCCGGGCCTTTATGGATTACATTATATTGAATAAATTATTAATGCAAATTTTAGAGAGATTTCAGTTTGGGTATTTTTTACCCCCACACCTCTATGTGCATTTAACGGCTTTTACAGATTACCTGCATTTAGCACGTCACATTGATTCATATAATTAGGACCACTCGTTATGCGTAGTATATCGCTTACTGAGTAGAATTTTGCACATTGCTAGAGACCTACATATTACACGTATTAATACAGTCCTAGATCTCACGAGGTATGGTTGGGTTTCCAATCGGTTCTAAGTCCACAAATCACTGCTTTATATTTAGCCTCGGAATAAATGAAGTAATGAGCCGTTTATCTTGAAAATTTGAGCGTAGATACATGATAACTATTTTCAAATAAAAATTCAAATATGTAGGTACTGGTATTAAACTTGAGGGTAAACCCACTTGGTAGTAATGGGTACTGGTAGTAACCACTTCGTGGGATTGGTACAAGGTGGTGGGTGAAGGAAACGATCGGCGGGAGGTGGGCGATTATGGGCTGGGAAGGAGAATTGACTGCGGCGGGAAAGTTGTGGAGCTTCGCCGGAGAAATAACCTAAAGATCACAAATATATGGTTCAGACATCATCCTCGATACATGTACACTTGGAAGACACCGGGAGACATAGGATCAAGGTGGATTGCATAGTATTTAGACCCAGATTCAGGAAAAGTGTTAAAAACTCGCATACGTATCCAGGGGCTGATGCTGTATCAGACACGACTTATTAATCATGAAATGCTTCGTTAAACTCAAAAAGTTAAGAGAGTGTAAGAAGGTACTAAAGTGGAATACAGAAGCATGAACTGGGGAAATGAAGAATTAAGAGCTGGCTGATAAAATCCTGGGTGCGGATCAGGGAGTGAGGTCAGCAGAAAATGAACTTGAAAGTAAAAAAAAAACAATTTTGGAAGCGGCGAAAGCAACGGTTGGCGTATTAAGTGCAACTGAAATGAGAAAACCGTGGATCACGAAGGAGATGAACATGGAGGTGCAGGAGAGAAGGGAAAAGAAGAGCGTAAACTCCGAGCTGGGCAAGAGAATGTACTGGGAACTTAACAAGAGTTTAAGAAGAGAAATGAGGAAAGCAACGGAGGCATTGTGTGGAGAACAGATCGACTCCTTAAAGAAATTTTAAAAAGAGGACGATCATTGCATAGGAAAGTAAAGAAATTGACACGCGGTGGTAGGGAAGGGTAACCGCAACGATAGCAGACAAGTTAAGATCGTTGATCGTAGAATCAAAAGAGATCCGGGAGAGGAGGAAGGAATATGCTGAAGAGCTTACTGGTAAGAAAATAATGTCGAGTACATTAGATATAGGAAGGGGAGGCGACATGGACTGGGATGACATCGGACCAGGAATTCTGGATAGTGAAATTGAAAAAACACTAGGAGACATATAGAAGGCTAGGAATAGATAACATACCTGTAGAGTTTCTAAAGAGTATGGGAAGGAACGGAAGAGGGGAACTTATTGTAGGTACTTATTCGTAGCATGTATGAGGATAGTGTGGCCGGAGGATATCGTGAAGACAATACTAATTCCAATATCTGTGAAGATCTACGAAAAATCTTGCGAAGACTATCGGACAATTAACTTAATATCGCGCGTGGTCAAAGTAGATCTTAGAGTTATAAACACAAGGGTAGACAGCAATGCTAACGAATTCCAGGATGACGACCAGTTTGGGTTTAGGAAAGGGACGGGAATGCGGAACGCTATAAGAGTGATGAGGACGCTAGGAGAAAGAAACCTGGCTAGGAGAAAGAACATGGCTAGGATGTTTTCGTATTAGTTTGTGGATTTAGAAAAGGCGTTTGATAGGGTGGACTGCACGAGATTAATTGATGTAAGTGCTAAAGAAATTAGGGGTCGATTGGAGGGAATGAAGTCTCATTCGAAATCTGCATATGAACCAGAAGGCTCAGGTTAGGGTAGCTGATGGAGAATTGGAATTGCCCATGATAGGACGGGGAGTGAGATGGGGGTGCCCACTATTGCCAATGCTTTTTGACATGTATTGAGAAGAAATGGTGAGGGATGCAAGGGGAGATGGAGGTTGGAATAAGGGAAGGAGGTGATCTGATAAAGTCAGTGAGATTTGAAGATGATCAAGCGTTGCTTTGTCAGTCAGCCAAGGGGTTACAGTCACTGATGCAGTTAGCGTTAGAGGCGTTAGAGGTGCAGTGCGAAAGGTATGGGATGAAGATAAATCATAAAAAGATGAAAGTGATAAGATTTTGTAAAAGTAGGAAGGCATATCTAAATATAGGGTATGAGGTCACAAAATAGTGCATGTTGAGCAGTTAACGTATCTGGGTAGTATTTTGGAAGAAAATTGCTTTAGTGGTAGGGACATCAGATTTAGAATTTTCCCAAAGAAGTATTTTCAAAGAGAAGGGCATTGATGAGGGGGGTCCGAGAATATACGTAAAGAAAATACTGTTGAAAACTCTAATATGGAGCGTGGCGCTTTATGGTTCGGGAACTTGGCCATTGCGAAGGGAGGATGTATGTAAACTTGAGGCGTTTGAGATGTGGGTTTGGAGAAGGATGGAGAGTGTGAGCTGGGTGGAGAGGAGGACGAGCAAGGAGGTATTGGATATGTTTGGAGAGGAGAGGAAGCTAGTGTCAGAGGTTCGGAGAAGGCAGAAGGGATGTATAGAGGACGTTTTGAAAGGCGAGGGCATGTTGGAGGTGGTGATAGAGGGGTGATGAATATTTCTTTCGATTATTTCATTGCATTAGCGTTACAAGTTCATTTAATTTTACTTTCATATTTAAATTATATAATGATGGATATGTGAGTTGTTTTTCCCAGAATAATTCCAAAATTCTAAGCATTTTTATCTAAAATCACTAGACATGTTGAGATTGTGAATTCATTTTTTTAAGTCACTGTATCCAGCGTAAAAAATTCATTTTTATCTGTGGAAAACGAGACAAGACTGAGGTTCACGAGACGAGACTTTAGACGAGAACCGACTTGGGAAAACGAGATTGAGACGAGAATGACCCATGTCTATATATATTTTTCATTAACAATACTTGTTAATTTGGCATTTTTTAAAATAAAATTAGATTATAAATAGAAAAATGATTAGAAATTAAATTGTGATAGAACTCATATTGTGCTTTTTGCGCGAAACCCTCGCCCGCATTGCTTATCTGATTTATCTGGCTTTTGAGCAAGATCAGTATCTTGTTTATTGGTTTTTCAGAGGTTTGCATTGCAAATTTTGGAAAAAGATATACCTCTTCAGAGACCATTCCTCATTACGCTAAGGAAAAACCATCTGCCGTCATTGAATGTGGTCTTGTTTCGTAATCAATCCTAATTAAAGTCTCATCGGGTATCGTTCTTAGTTGTAGGCGTTTCTAAGAATAAAAATTGGTGAAATATCGTCTGTTCAAATGCCAGAACTGAGAATTTAAGTCTGCATGCGTAAGAAGTGAGAAAGGAAAACGTATCTTTCCACTGATAATTATTACTGAAGATAAAACTAGTTTCAACGCTTATGCGTCGTCTTCAGTTACAAAGTCTGTTGTCCCTGATGATGACGCATAAGCGTTGAAACTAGTTTTACCTGCAACAATAAATATTAGTTGAAAGATGCAACATTTTTTCTCTCTTCGAAATGAATTTCCACATAGTTAAGCCTAAAAACAGAAACCTATTTATGCATAATTTTGTCTCAAGTGTTACGGGTAGTTTTAAAATTTCAGATCTTTCAGGGATCACAGGAAAAATGGCTGCTTCACGGTACATTCTTCCCCGAAGCAATATATTATTCGATAACCTTGTCCTGTGACTCTCCAGCCGAATCCATTTAAGGCATTTGCATTGGTTACGAGAAAAGTGAAAAGATAACATGTTATTGTGAACATGAATATTTTGTGATTTAATTATTTTTATTGTAGAGAAAATTTGATGAAGAGGAAAATTGGTGCTGAAAAAGTTAGTTTTTTTCTCTTGAATGCCGTCCCTGATTATATGAAATAATTTGAATGATTATAAGAAATAATTTGAGGCTCTTAGACATGCCTAAAATCTAAAATTATCATAAGGGGTAAGTTAAATTCCCCATTGTTGAAATCTTTACCAAGCTGAATTAAAAAATTGAATAACGGGTTCATTTATCGAAACAATTAGTTTGAACCTGTAACCTTTCATATGTTACATTTTGAATGCTTTTTCGGTGGCCTATGTTTAAGTATTTGATTGTAAGAGAACGAATATCTAGAGAAATGAGTGGCCTTGTATTTGAAAAGATTTTATATTCTTTTTACGCCTAATTACTTCTATAGTAGAAATATCCTCCTGCGTGATCACACGGCCTGAAGCGTAAGTTCCCTTCGTATTTCTAGGGTAACGCCGGATTGTCGCTGAGCGAAGGCGGTCCATCGCCCTTACATTCAGTAGTTGTTGCGATACCCTGAACCCGAGTTGGTAAGCCATCAGTTTTAGGGACTCAGATGGATGGAGGGGGGTGGTCCATGGCGAAATTAAAATATGAATCCGAGAACGGCAGCCAAGGAGGGCAGAGAGAGAGAGAGAGGAAAGGGAGGAAGTATAAGGGCTTAGCGCGTCCAATCTCGCGTGTTATAAAGGGCCCCTTCCTCCCTCCTCAAATTCCATTCCGAGAGAAGGATTTCCAGCGGAACCATCTGTTGAAGACAATTTCTCGCGTCGTCTCTGGGTGGCGGAGATCTTGGGGGAGTGGAGATGCCGCTGCTGTGCGAGGATGGGAGACTGAGTAATGATCCCACAGCCAGCCAACTTCGCTTGTTCCTGTCTTTCTGTCGATACTGAATCGAGATTTCGATTGCGTATCGTTATGCAATGCTGATAGCTGGTCCTGTATGAAAGGGAGAATATAATTTACTGATTTTACAGATTTTCTACCTTTATCTCCACTAATCTCTTTACGACACTCATTGCGTGTTAAAATCTAGGTTATGTTTCTAAATGCACTAAAATCATTATCCAACCCTGTATTGGTTCACTGTGCCTACGACTAGATTACAATAATAAGGCTGCAAGAGGGACAAAATACGATTCTTTCATTTATTTATTCTTGCGATAAGAGACCGGAATAGTTATCTTCTTAGTTGCCCGTACTATTCTGGAAAGTAAATTTGATTTTATCAGTTTGTGAATATAATTTTATTGCATGATGAACTCAATTTAAATCTCGTTTCTGATGACCTGAGTACTATTAACACTTCAGCACTTTCTTGCTTGTAAATGTTTTTTCGCATCATTTTACTTCATTCTTTTCAAATTTATTTAAATCTTTACTTGTTTCTTACCATCTAATAGTATGTGATTCTAATAGTGCATGCCTGGTAAGCTTTTACTTCCTGTGAAAGTCCCTTGTGATTGCTGTTGTGGTGCGATGCAGATGATCATGATCTGACCGAGTTCACCCCTGTCTCCGTAGTATCGATCGTAAGATGCTTAAGAAGAGTCAGAATCATGTCCTCTATTAAAATACTCTCAGAGGCGATATTAGTGTCCCATTTGGGGTCTTTGACGATGGAAGATCTGACGTAGTTTCAGTCTTGAATTTTCGATACTCGGTCTCAACAAGAGGTGGTACAGTTCTTCGTTGCTTGTGTATCGCCGAAGCAGGAGTAGATAAACGCATTCATTCAGGTATTCGTCATCCCCACGCTAACGCAACAATTCTCCCTTCATCATCTTCTTCAACATATTTTTACTCCAAAATACGTCAGAAATATGGCTAAGCCAACTTATTCTGACGTGTTCGTAAATATAGTGACAGTGACAGTTTAAGTACTCCAGGTGTGAGATGCTTAGCAAATATTGTCCAGTATCACCTAATATTTTTCCCACTTTGCCTATCATTCCAAAGACAAAGAGTTGTAAAATACGACGTTTTAAAATATGTATAGATTTCTTCGGAATTTCCTTAGTAAAACATGCACTGAGAGTAAAAGTTTAGTTGAAGTAAAGTAAAAATAAAAACATTTTCCATTCGCGAAATCTGTAACTTTTTATGACTAAAGCTTACCTATCATCAGTACTCTTCAATAGCTGGTTAAGTACAGTATTCTGTCCGTTAGATGGGACGTAAACCCGTGTTCCCCTCGGTGATTTCCATAAAATAGCGCGTTAATGCTGACGAATGTATGCCAAGTTTCTCTCCAACTTTCTTCACTTGACTATCATACGTAAAGGTACCTTAGTTCCCTGTTCACATCTACCGTCAATGGAAAAAATGATCACTGTTGTCGGTTGCTTACAGGAGCAAGCTTGACAACTTATCGTTGGTTGATACTGTTCAGCATTCCCTACGGTAAAGCGTTTACGACTGCCATGCCTAGAGTAGCATTTAGCTTTTCATCAGTCCTAGACACCTATATTATTTTTGTAATCTTTAAGTTAACTTTTTTTAGTACCTTCTAAATAATTGAACACATTTTGATTGAAACAACTTAATTATTATGTAAATTTTGAGGCTACCACGAACTAGCCGCGGTCTTGACTTTACGGGGTCAACCGCAAGTGCACATAAGTGGGAAAATACCGCAGAAGAAAAATAAACCACGTTGACTGGTAGTCGAACCCGGATCCCTCGATATCTCGCCGAGTGTTTTAGCCAGTTCAGCATCCGAGGTGGATAAGGCGGTACTTGCCGTGCCGGTATCCCCGGCGCGGAATTCCGTGGTACGAATCGCATCGATATGAATCGCTCTCGCCCCTCTCGTCTTCGTGGGGTTGGAGCTGGAGACGTTTAATAAGTCTTCGCCCGCGCGTTTCGTCTCTGTCTCAAACCCCCCGTCACCCCCTTCCCCGCGCCTCCATCTCAAGACACACTCGGGAGCCCGCCCATCTCTTGCGTCTCCCTCCCATCCATTCTTCTCTTGTATCTTTCTTCTTCTCCCCCCTTTTTCTTCTTCGCATTAATGCGACACGCCGCTGGAATCTCACCGCATAGAACAGCTCGTTTGGCGTCTCATTGTTGCGCCCGGACTCTTCGTGCTCAGTCGACTGCTTTCTGCCGTCTTGAGGAAGTAATAAGGGGTCGTTTCTTGCTGGTTTCTTCTCAGCACGAAAATCTCCTTTTCTCTCTCACTCTCCATCCACCCTTCGACTCCCTTCTTTTCGCGTTTTCCGTCGCGTGGTTTTATTTTTGGTCCCTTTTGTTGTTTAGTTGGTAGGGATACGGTTTGGAGGGTGGGATGTTGAGATTTTGAGACGCTTAACTAAGTTTTTACTCGCTTCTGCGTTTGAATGACTTTCATTCGAGAGGATCTTTAAAGGGATCCGTCCTTTCGTTTCCCCCCCCCCGTCCGCCGCAAAGCAAACTTTCGTGCTTTTCACGGTGGAGGTTTCATTATGATGGATTTCGAAGACACTGCAAAAATGGAGGGGGAAAGATTGCGTGATTAATTATGTGCGTCATTGTGTGCCGAGATAGGTTTTTTATGGTTGACGTGTCTTAGCCAAGTGACAAGTCATATGAAACCATTTCCTTTGCCTGTTTGTTGTGCTATGTGCATGGCTGAGATGGTAGGTTGACATACCTCTAAACTGTAATAGGTGTAAGGATGATGTGTTTCTGTATCATGTTTCCTCGAAATTGTAGGAGGAAAGTTACTTTCGGGTCTAATGTGGATATTAGACGATTTACTACAAGATTTTAATTTTATTAGCGTAAATTGATGAAGCTTGATGTGCTGGTTAAAAGTGCTCCAACGCTATCCATACTGCTCTGATCAATTGGTGCACCTTCTATCCACTTTTTTTACAGTAATCTTCATTTCTTGCCGTGACATAGTTTACTTATTGTTTTCAATGATGACGTTTTCATCCTTGAGATTTTTCAGGCATTGCCTGGCAAATGCCTGTGAAAGAATAAAATGGTATTTTTTCTGCAAAACTTTATGAAATACTATTTTCTGACAAAGACGGCTAGCTAGCTTTTGTGAAATATCTTGGTCTACAAACTCTCGCTTCATCTTATCATGAAAATAAGGTTAAATTTGCCCAGTAGCAGTAAGGCAACCCGAATGTGCTTTTGCGCACGTTCATGAAATGATCTATTCCTCTTAGTTATATACTTATAGGTATAAAAACTATCGTGTAGGTACCTTATTTAAAATATAAATTCTATAAATTACCCGACTTGATAACCCTGTGAACTAATATGAATACCGAACGGTATTCAGAACGATGACGCGCCGCCCTGGCGACCTAAGGACGTGGATTCAATTAATCGGGCAAGGATGTCTTTATTTTCTGTGGAATAATGTGGTGGTGTGATAATACCATAAGCAATTGGAGCCTCAAAAATCGAGTCTACGATTCCTGCTACTACCACCACTTGGTGAGAAAGGAATCATGAAGTGAATCATCTGCGAATTCGAAGTATTGCGAAATTAGCAACGGCATTAACTTTAGCAGAGTCACTCGCTAAGGAGACCACGAATGTGAGAAATTAAATGCAAAAAATTATCCGCCTGTGCTGGGATATGAAAAAAGGGGGCGATCGATATAGTGTCGAATGCTTTAATCAGTTAATCCGATCAAGGTGAACTTCCTGACCTTAATTCTGTGACCTGAATTTCACACGCACTCGTAATCATTGCATTTAGTTTTACTGCGGGCTAAGGAAATCTAGTCATGGCGCCATCAAATTCTTTTATCCTTCGGAGCTTCTAAGTACGGTTCTGCTGAGCTTGAGCCCAGGGCAATCGATGGGTGGTTAATATTTTGGTGGTGCTCTATATGTATACTGCCCTCTTGTTCCGGTGCTCATAAATCCCGTATTATATACCGGAAGCATAGCAGGAAACAATGGGCAATCAAACCCGAAGCGGGATACAATCACAGACTCCGGACATTGCCTTCCCCTCCTACCAGTTAACCGACGACCCTTCTCATACCAGTAGCATGCTGTTGCGTTATTACTGACGGACCCAGAAGTGCGCATGTATCATGATGCCTCATCGTGCATCCAAACGGCTCGATGCATTGCATCGATTAATTGTTGGAAGTTCTCCCTGTGGAAATTAAAATCTCGAATTTTCAGTAAAACGCCAAACGAATTTCGTGGTTTTATTTGTGAAAGAATGACATATTTCAGCTTTCTCAGGTCTTCCGAGCTATTCCCTCTTTTTGACTATACTGCACTTGGCAATCACAAAGCCACAGAAAAAAAGCATACGAGCTCTTAAATGTGTCTTAATTACAAGTCTTAACATTCACAAATATGTTTTTAGCTTTTTGTGACTCCGGAAATATTTTATTGTAGTCCCTGGATATCTGGGAATCAACCACCACTCATGTTGACTTCAAAAATGTGGTTATAAAAATTCAGTCACGTACACTACGTTAAATCGAATTTTCAAGGCTCCTTCACTCCATCATTATATTTGAATCGGCTGATAAACATGATAATCAGGAATTATTTAAAAAAATGGATTTTATGTATAGGAATTTGAATTTTAACCTCAAAAGTTTCTGTAAAAATGTTCTTAAAAGACGCTTATGCGTACATGTGTATTTATATGTTAATAGACTAATTCGAATAATTATGTGTGGTCTGTTTCTGTGTGTGCTCATACTTAAAATGTCACCTAGTATTTCAATGAACAATGGTTATACATTGGTCACAGTCAAATTTCCTGAAGAATATTTATCTCTTTAGTATATATATGAATGCACAACGACTATAAATCACTTTATTTAGAATTTAATTGCATTTGCACCATTCACTACCTTTGTAAATTTAATCCTGATGGTTACCCCAAAACAGGATTTCCTCTGGGGTACCTATATTACGCCATTTTATTCGTATTTATATAATCCGAGCTAAAATTGTGAACTTTTAAGAGTGTAATAAAATATATAATTATTATTAATTGTACATTAAAATGTTCCTTTTTTCTTCGGACTGATCTCGACAGTCACAAAACCACGGAAAAAAAGCGCACAAGCTCTTACATTTTATCGTAATTACACTTATTTACATTCACAAATGCAGCTTTTGTATTAGCTCACTCTATCAATTACCCTAGTGTTAACTCGCGTGATGGAGTGGAGGCGTAGATGTCTTAGGTTTTGAAACTCACGCTAACTTGGTCGTGTGGATCAAGAATACACGTTCCGTAAGAGGTGAAAAATACGGACCTCGTCCCCCGTGGCACTAAAGCCATCTAAAGACTGACGTAGTTTATTACGGAATTTTTTTATTCCCTGCCTCCCTCCCATTCGTTGCGAGGAAACCCCTCCTCCCTGCTCTTCCCTTCGACCGTGTCAATGGCTCCCATTGCACGTCTCTGTCATATCCAATTTTCTTCTCTCCTTTTCCCAACACTTCTCTCCCTCTCTTGAACTTCCTGGGCACCCTCTTGTACGGCTCTCTACTTCAACCTCCCCCCTCTCTCTCCAACCCCCGCCCATAATGTACCGTCACTTTCAACTGTATCAATTCTAAGTGACTTTCGAGTTCGTGTCGATGGAAATAATGTCCGTCTCTGTTGGTTTTTTTGTCGCCCCACTCCAACGCCCACACTAAAGTTAGCTGACTCCGCGTTTATGGGAGATATTCATTGCTTGTCTCAACGCTTTCGGACAAATCCGTTGGTTTGTTTGATAGGATAGCATAGACTTCACATCCCAGCCTAGTAGTTACTATGGGAGACGATTGGAAGCTGAGGTCCTTGACGTCATTTAGAATCGGTGGATGGATTGATGAAGGGGTGGTAAGTTAAGGGAAGTCGTAGAAGGGTGAGGAGAAACATGGGTTCGGCATGAGTATACTCTCAACGAAAGGCTCAGCAATCCATCGTTTTATGCCCTTCCTTTGGACAAAATACTGCTGTTAAAGTACGGGACTGGTAATTGATGGAGAACCGGGACCTGCACTTTGAATTTAATAAAAAAAACAATCTCCATCATTCCAGCCAGGCATTCCATTCAAGCCAGTTTTATGCATAAGCCAGTCCAGGCGGTTTTATGCATATGTCATAGATTGTCTGGTCCTGTGATCTGATACGTCTCTTATCATTATTAAGTTCCATTCCTTTATAAGTATTTTTCAGCGTTTTGTGGAGAATCATATGCCTATATTCTACACAAATTACTGTGATTAAATTGATCCACGTCGTGGGTCGATTCCGTAGGGTAACAAAATCAAAATATACTCTATTATTATCATGTTTATGCCATTATAAGCGTTGGAGTTTTACTACGAAAGGTGATTACGAGCAAAATTCGGAAACAATTCGCTTTTCCTCTGAAAAACGAACAGCGGGAAGAGTTATGAAATCGAAGTCCAGGAATACATAAAGTCAGCTATATTATATCAGCTATAAACAGAGTATGCATATTTCACATTCTATTTTTGATTTGTTCATATATTTGTTTCTTCATTCTCCTCTTCCCTTAGCGTGTCCTCGGGGGTTGGGTTAAGCTCTCCATAACGTTAGTGGCAGTGTTTCGCCTTGTTGCTTCTTCTTCCCCACTTTCAACCCTGTCTATGGCGTTCCACTTCGCCGTGTTACGAAATCCACTGCCAACCCTTGGCTTCAATCTTGGCTGCGATCCCGCACCCCTTCATCACCCCTTGCTCCCCTCTCTCACTGCGTCCACCGATCAGTTTTCCTCCCTCCTGTTTCAACAGTACCTCAATAACCAGGAATTATGGAGTCGAAAGGGGGAAGCGATCTCCGTGAAGCGTTCGAGATTGGGTCATTTCCCGGGAAATGAGTGGTTTTTGATTGCTTTTTACGCTCATCTTAGCATTTTGGGGGTGGAGTTTGATCTTGGATGCTCAGATTCCGAAAATTTGTGGCTGTGGGTGGAGAATTCTCCTTTAAGTTTGAGAAATGTGGTTGGCCGGTGGAAGATCCTAGTTAGGGTGGTAGAGACCTATTCGACGAGAGGATTAACCTCGCAAGGGATAGGGATACTCAAATGTTCTTCGCCCCCACCCCACCCCCACTTTAGAGAAATTTCTTTCGAATCAGTGTGACTATTTGCACTACTGATGTAAAATGAGGGACCCTAGGGCTGACGATAGGTTTACACACCCTTTTTTCCCTCTCTTAACTTATGATCATAACATAGGAAATTACCATACAAAATATGGCTGTTAACTCCTTATATCGAATGAATTAGGTATATACAGTTTACTGGCAGTGAATTATGTCAGTGAGATGGAATTTTGGAAGTTATACGTTGACATAATGTCCCTCATTACTTTATAGTCAACGTTGTTGTAGTTGAAAATTATAAGTGCTTATTATCATTAATATGATTTGACGAAAGCTGAGACAGTAATGTGTTGAAACTTCTAAGACTCGTGTTAAGAGCGCAGACCTCATGTTTTTCTCAGAAATGCCATTATTGTAGAAACCGGACTCGTAACTTACAAATTCATTTTATCTGGAGGTTTTCATTTCTCAAATAAAATTGAACACTCTTTTAGTTTGCATTTATGCCATTGGATTTCACAATGCATATTTATTTTGGTTTTATGGTGTCAGGATTTATCTCCTTATATACCTCTGCTATCTATGAGGGGAACTGGCGATTCATCGTTAAGCTCCAGCAAAAATTTGATTCAAAGCCAATTTAATGGTTTATACCAATTTACCAAACAATTTAATTATGCTTATTTATGTTTTATGGTGCGAATATTTTCATTCAGGGATGGAAATTGAAATATAGTTTATTTTGTCTTAAATTTGTTTAGAAATATCCATTTACATATATTAAATTCTGAAATGAGTGTTAGACCCAATCTCGCCTTTTTAATCTGCTTGCCATCTTTGCCTTTTGAGAAAGTTTTCATTCAAGAATCCTTACAAGGAGTCCACGATGCGGCATTTTCATCATTTTAAATTACACACGCCGGTGGCTTCCAGTAATTGCCCTTCTTAAAAAGTTTCAGCCACCAAATTTAATTTTTTTCTCGTTTTAACGAGCAAAAGCTAAAGCATGCTACTGCGTGTATCTGTTTATTTTCGTCCTTATGAACGCTGATACTTTTTTACCTATGCTTTATTGCAGCTGTTCGTATGTTCGCTGTCTAATTTCTACCGCTTAAAATAGAACCCAATTTTTTCCATCTCACCACGATGTATATATTTTTTTCTTTATTAGGTTCTTTCTACGAATTATTTTGTAGGTTTTTGGAAAGGCCATTCCTTAAGTTACTCTAACGCGAGGTATTCTCTAAAGTTTCATGACAAAACTATCCTTCTGCCAAGCATTGTATGTTTCTGTACCGCCTCACCTTTTCTGCATTCCAAATTTATTTTTTCCCTTTCTTTTGCGCACATACCGCTTCTTCCCACGATATAATATTCTCCGCGCTATCACACTATTGAGCATGCCATTCCCCCTCCATAGGTACTTATCTATTTTTGCTCTTTCTTTCGAATCTCCGCCTTTGATTTCCTTTAATCCTCCACCTCATCTGACACTTCTACCATAGTCTCCCGTGTTTACCAGCTTACTTCTCCATTCGCCTCCTTATCCATATTTTAAAATTCTCCGAACTTTTACTAAAGAGACCACGTTTCCAATTCACGTAGATCCGCGCTCTAATTAGAGTTTACCTACAATATTTAACACTTCGTCATACCTATTTGTCTTCCTCGTGACCCTGCTTACCCTCTCCATTTTCTTCGACACAACCATCTTCTCCATTCTACGCTTATTCGCTTTCCACTAATTGTTAGACCAAGTTTTCGAGCCACGTATCAATTTAAACGCTTCATTTTTCATAATATATTTTAACTAATCTTTAAATGCGTGTTAAACGATCGTTATAAATGTCGAACGCCAATAGATAACCCAATTTTTCTGTCACCTATTATTCATACTCAAAGTATTTTTTTTATTCCAGTATCAGATCTCGTACGATGTAAAGGAGAGCATATTTTTACGGTCGAGTTGAGATGGAGACTTCTCATTCATTCATGGAATGCGCGCGCGAATTGGGCGCGCGGAAGGAGGCTTTTGTTCTGCATAGTAATCATTGTTTTGCGAAATTCATTTCCGTTTTACTCAGCGGAAATGAATTTTCACCACCGCCGAAATGTTTACGGGAAGAGAGAGAGAGAGAGTGGTTACTCCTCGGCGTAAATCATTTGGTTTTATTACCCGCGATTACTCAAGCGTATAGTCGGAATATTGCCCGTTTTTTAATGTCCCGCTTGGTTAGGGCGTCCGGGCGTCAAATTAAGGCAAATATTTTTTCTCGTGTGTGGGTGCCTATGTTGCCCTAATTGGTCGTCTGGAGGTAATTAAATGCAGCGCGGACCTTGAATAAAATTTTTTAGTGCGTTCTTAAAAATATGATCGTACCTCTTAGGTCATAAAATTCTAAGTTTTAACTTATACCAGCTGAATTGCCTTGCCAAAGTTAGGAGTAATTAATGAAGCTGATCACTCCCATGCTCACCGCCTCCTCTAAATTACTTGGTGTAGTAGTTTTCGATGTTACTTCTATTCGCATCCCTACCAAAATGCATTCTTACCTATGGGAAATAATGGAAGAGTAAATACCTCTTGAGCTTGATCAAAACACGGCCAACAGTGCTTATGTGTGAGTGAGTGAGTGGTCTTCTTCAAATATTTTTTTAAAATATCACTTTTTTATTCCAGTGCGTATTTTTGACATTCTTCTAGATTAGATCTAGATAGAGAGCTAGAAGATTCTTCTACCGTCGAGGATGACGGCTTGACCGTCGAAACGTCCAAGTTTTCTTTTGTAAGTGTCCTTTTTGCGTGTTTCTGTGTTTGTTTAGTGTATCACTGTTTTATTTATGCGAATGAAATACCGATATATATATATATATATATATATATATATATATATATATATATATATATATGTATACGTGTAGCGTTGTCTATATCTACCTGTAACGTTGTAAGACCATTACTCCTCGTGGCGCTCTTTAGTTTCTTTTGATTTTCGCTAAACTGATTTCAAATATACTTCTTTTGATTTCACCTCACGAAGTAGCTACTTGGTGGTGCACGCCGAGGGAGAATCGGTGGAGCTCCCTTCAGTTTTGTTCTATTACTCCATCTATCCATTGAAAACTAACTAAAGCTACACTATATCAAAAGTCCAGTTATTCTAAGAGATTTTATTTGCAGAACACTCCACTAGCCAAATAAAGTGCGCACGGCATGGCATGAACCTTCAATAAATACGCAATACATTATATGCTACGAAAATATTATTAACTGCTTAGTATTTTTGGGTTTAACACCCAGAAAACAATACTATACATGAGTTTTAAATCAGGCATGAGGAACGAATTTCGGTAAGCAGAAACGGTTAGTAGTGGTTTTCATAGTATAAATAAAAGTTTCCACAAAAATGAAACGAGAAAACATTTCCGTTAAACACCAAAACCATCCCGTCTTAATGACAGCGGCTATGATCCTTTATTTTACACGGGTAGAAAGGCATTTTAAACGTATTTGTTATGCAGGCTCTGTAATCTTATTGGATCAAATCTATCACAGTATTTGAGATCGGGGATTAGTTTTAGAGTGAGTTAGAATTCTCGTTACAATCGGTTCACATTTCGACTTTTGTTTAAAAAAAAATATCATTTACGTATTTGTTATAGGTTAGTGGTATTTGAGGGATGAACGTTACATAATTTGCCTATATCGTCAAACTTCACCGCTTGTGTTCCGATTCGGCTCTCTAAACTGCGAGCATCCCTCCCTGTTCTTCTCTCGGCCCTATCTCTGGCTGTCCTTCCATCCCCTTTAATATCGCTCTCAGACAAGCCAATCGGGCCAATTCCTTTCCACATCGCCTTTAAACGCAGGTAATGCGCGTATCTCTCCAGCCCCACGCATCTATTCCGCCCTCTTATTGGAGGACTCCTGCGAAAGGAAAGCGTCTTAAATGTTAAAACCACAATCCCAAAAATATCCCCTTTCATCTTACGTGTTCTCCTCACAGAGAGAGAGAGAGGGCGTAATTCTGTTTTCGCGCTTGAATGGTCGAGCGGGACTAAGGTTGTGCAGTGTTCTTCCCCTTCCTCTGCACCGTTAATCCCCTCCCTCCCCATTAACGGCGATTCTTGTACTTCCTCCCCCTTCTTTTCTCTTCCTCTTACTCCTCACCTCCTTCCTATTGCCTCCCACAGTCATTCTCTGCCAACCCCCCCTCCCCCCAATCGCTCCGTCTTCCCCAAGAGCCAAGGGAACGAGTGAATTATTGCTGGAAACGAGTGGCTGAAGGGTTCGAGACAAAGACGAGTAATATAGTAATAAAGAATGAGACGTATCAGTTTTTTCATCGGCAGAAAAGTGCATTACCACTGCTAGTAATTACTCATGCTTATTACACAACTCATGTCCATCTGATATTGTTGAAAAAACACCTTTTTTCGGACCAATTTCTACGTAAAAACCTCCCCTGGAGAGTTTTTTGTTTTTGTTTAACCTCCTCCACCCCATTTGCCTGTATGAATTACAAATATCTCATACTTACAAGAAGCTAAAATATTTATAATATTATAGTATTTAATTTGTTAACAATTTGTTTCTACAGCTATTGTTGTTTCTGTTCGCTAAAACGTACATTGTCGGTCATAAAAGGAAAAAGAACAAACTGAATAAAACTCCAGACAAAAATAAATTACATACTATGTAAAAGTGATAATAAATGCCACGACCCGACAACATCGCCACCCTCGTCTCTCTCTCCCCATTTTTTACCAAACCCCCTCGATTGCTTACCTCCAACTTTGTTTGCATCTACTTTGCAACAACAACTACCAACAACAACAACCCAACATACCCCCCCCCCCCCCTTTGACAGCACCCCTCCCTTTGCATGTGTATAGCAGTGCATTTGTGGTTTATTGAAAGTTACAGCTACACGTGGAGCGCGTGTTGGTAAAATAAAAATGTGTGGATAGGTATTTTTTTCTTTTCTAATGAGAATGAAATTTCCTCAAAATCCCTTTCTGGTTGTAAATCTTCCGGAATTGATGATATTGGTGGAGGAGATATTCTTAGATTTGAATGTCTATTGGCACCCGATCTAATCCGTGTGTATAACCTAAGTATTTCCACTGGTGAATTCCCCTCAGATTACAAGAAACCAGCACTCAGTCCAATCCGTAAAAAAGGCAGAAATGTAAACTCGTATCAATGCTTCTAATTTCCCTACTCACAATCAACTAAAAGTTCTAGAGAAACTGGTTTTTAAAAAGTCTGCTAATATTCTTCAACAAAATTAAATTCCTTCGGCGTCGGCTTTTGGATTTGGCAGTGGAATAGGTACTGAAGATGCAATGATGAATTTATGGAAAGGTAGATGTTCGACTTAAGGTGGTTTGAGAGAGATAGTTCCCTAGTCATAATGGAGACCGTATTCAAATTTTATTCTTTGATTTCAGAGTCTGTGAGAAGTATGAAGTAAATGTTGTAATATTAATGGCGCAAAGATATAGCTATATATGATCAAAATTCTCAGTAATTAAATAAATAAAGCTACATAAGTCTCTGACTTGACTCATTTTTTCCCGCCGTATGGCTGAAAACCCTTAAAAATAGCAGGGTTTTTTGCGATTCTGTAAAAATTATTGCGGTGAGTAACAGATTATTTTTTATTAATAGATGAGAAAACATGCAATCTAAACACCGTTAGTTTCTTGACGAAATCTAGGTGCTAGAAGTTCCTAATTTTTTAAATATTCTCCCTCTGGAGCGCACAGCCATAATCTATCCCATGTAAAACAGCTTATATTTACAGGCAAATTGCTCGAAAATTAGTTCGGCAAGGGGTTGATATTTTGATATCATTGGAAAGATGAGAGTTGTTTCTTTAAAATGAGGCCAAATTCATCAAATTCTAGGTGAAGTGATTTTTCGCTCAAACTACCTTAATTACGAAATCTTAATAGATGCTCGACTAGTTTATTTATGGATGTAAAAAAGGTTTTCGCTTTCGATTCTCCCTTTTCCATTTCTCCTCCCCCCCCCCGCCCTCCCATCGCCTCCCACAGTCATTCTCTGACAACCTTCTCCCCATTCCCGTCCCCCCCTCACTTCCCCAATATCCAAGGAAACGAGTAAATTACTTCTGGAAGCGAGCGAGTGAAGGGTTCGGTGACGAAGACGAGTAATGTGGCACGCTATTGGCACGGCGAAGGGCAGGAATTTTGAACGGTGCGGGATTTCGACGTGTCGGTTGACTTTGCGGTGGTTGTAAGAGTTAAGATATTGACTCATTTGCGCTCCGCTGGGAAATGTCGGGTTCAAGTCTGGAAATCGTTTAACGAAGGTCCTATCCGCCAGATAGTAGTCGGTAGTAGATACGATAGGATAGAAAACGTTAGGAAGGCTAGAGTAAGAAAGACGTTGGTGAACGTGGCCGGGACACTTTGAGTAAATATAATGTGTTAATTACTTGAACGTAAATGGTCACGGAAAATTAAATTACAAAAGTTTTGCTCCAAAAAAATCAGGCACAAATAGGTTTTAAAAATTGAGCGAAAAAATGGAGGTAGGAATATTAAGTATATCAAGAACAGAGGAGTGTGTTTCGCAAATGACATGATTAAGCAGAAACTATGAGAGGATGATATAGAATGGCAACTTGGACAGTGATTGACATGGGGCAGTCAGGAAGAAATAAGTAAAATTCAGCTTTTTTTGGGCCTGCAATGAGACCCACATTATGGGACTTCCCTACAGTTTTTTCATCCCGTTCATTCGTCATCAACGGTTGGAAGTAGCGAGAAGGGCCATACATCTGGAATTTTAAATCGTAATGGAGGCAAAATCCTCCTTCGTTGGGCCCTGTGCTGTGAAGAGTGATCCCACGACCCCTACACCCTACTTAAAATGGCTGTCCGATTCCCTTTGCGGAACGCCTCGATGGTAATATCGCTGATATTTCACGTGATGAAATTTAAGCTCAAGCCATTTAATTTTTCATAGAAATGTAGCGTAAATGTTATGTTGTTGCTATGTGCGCAGCAAGCAATGTTTTTAAGAAACCATACTTTCCTCAAAACAACGTAATGCCGTTGCGAGCTACAACTTGGCAGAACAATGTTATAACATATTTCCTGAATTTTAAGTGATTAATGGTGAAGTTATTAAGAAATATCTATCGATTCAACCTTCTTCTAAATCTCTTCTAATCATGTTTCTCTATGGATTAATAGCCTTTTTAAACCTTTAGATTAAAACCAAATTTTCTCATCGCTAAAAATATATCTTTGGTCATTGCATTTACATCCGCGATAAAGACTTCACGCATTTTGGCCAAACCTGAAATCCTCATGTTGTGAATATACCGAGCAGAAATTTCAATGATATCTCAATTAAAGCAATTAATCAGTACTTTCTTTCGTATGCTCTCATTTCATAAGCTAGTACTTTTTCTGACGGTTAGGGCATATTAAATAAATAGAAAAAAGTTACGTCTTCCAGCAAAAACTACACAACTAAACTACCATCTGAAATGTTTGTTGGTGCGCATATCAGTGAGCAACGTCTAATTATTTTATTTTCGGCATTTTTATTTTATGGATCGCGTATTCAAACACACGTTGCAACAAACAACCAATCATCATTACTTTTACAGCAGGAATAGCCTAGATAAACCAATTATTATTTTTACATTACAGAAATCCAAATGTTACATCCCGTAACAAGCTACTGGAGGTAGACAAGAAAAATTCTGTGAAAGAAATTAAGACACGTCGTTAAAAGCAAGAATTCTTATTGATGGAAAAACCATCGCCGACTTGTAGTACATACTATTCATTTTGAGAAGTGTTAATCGGAATGTAAAAATTCATCTAAAACAGAGAAAAAATAACTGCATGGACGTATAATGAAATACCCTGGTATATCCGTGTTCCATCAAAGTAACATGCATTATGATATTCTTATTGATATTGTTATGCAGGAGTTACTTAAATTAAATAAGTGCATGCGCTTACCATTTCGTCATATTGCTCCGTGTATACACCCTCAAATAGAGCTCGTTGTACAACAATGAATAATAATTATTAGTTTTAATTCTATTTGTTCGGTTGCACTTATAACAGAAATGGAATTAAATTAAAGACTCGGTTTGATCACTAGCTGTGCTTTAATTCAATCTTCAAGGCACTTTTAAGTAAACCACTTACATTGCAAAGCTGTATTTAGAAAAAATATTAATGAGCATTTATGAGAAAGAAGTACGGAGGTTGAATAGTCTCATGGGCTTATTAACCAAGCACTTGGAAAATCATCATAAAACAGGTAAAAAGCGAAGAATAAAAAAAACACCAATTGATGGGGAGCTATGGCATCCTTTACATATCACATACATAACTCAAAATGTACCCAACACTGGTAACAGCATCTGAAGAATTTCTTCAACCCAAGGAACTTAGTGCAGGTCACAAATCACTTACCAGAAGGAAAGTAGAGAGGGAAAGTAGGGGGATTAATTAATAAATCAACGGGACCGGCAATGATGAACAAAACACTTTCGATGAGAAACAGACTGAACATTGATGATAAAATATTCCTCCTGGTTTTAATGATGGTATATAAAAGAGGGTATATAAAATATTCCTTCTGAAATGAAAAACGAAAAAAAGAAAGTTTCGTTAGTTATTTTATTACAGCTTTCGATACAAATATTAAATGGGGGTAGAACATATCTTTCATAATTCATGTACACATGCGCGTCCGTAATGCGATTTTCAACCTACCTTTTTACTCAACCATGTTGGTTTGATTCCAGTTCACTTCCGTCCACTACATACGAACTCCCTTCTTAGATGGTGAATTATTATTACATACCCCACTCTACTAGGGCCCCCATCCGAGAGGAGCCGGTTGTGGGTGGCTTTCCTGATATTTCGCTTTGGAACCAGCAAAAAATGCGTCTGGGGTAGTTAGCCCCACACGCAGACGTCCACCATTAGCCGGCAAAAGCCGTTACCAGGTGCGCCACGGGGAAGCTTTTTTTATTTATTTTATTTATTTATTTATCGAAACTCCAAAAACAGCAAATAAGGCCTTTTCATTGGGTTCAATAAAAATAATTAATTAAAAACAACAACAATAGTAAAAACAAAACAGAAATATTCAAAATATACAAAAGGCAAGAATGAGGCAAAGGTGATATGAAAGTTACGCATTACCTTTCAGTTGGGAGTAAAATACGTTGCGTGGGGAGGGAAGGTCAAGGGTAGGGTGACTTTTAGTTAGGGGATTGAGTGATGAAGGTAGGTGGTAGAATAGTGATCGTTGGGAAATGGAGAGACGGAATTTGGGTGTGCGTAACTGTCTCACATTGCGAGTGGTGCGGGCAAGGATGCGGAGTGAAAAATAGGAAAGAAGAAGATCAGAGTGGAAGGATTCGTTCATGATGGAGTGCAGGCATTTAAGGTCCGAAGTCAGCCGGCAAAGGGAGAGGTGTGATAGGCCAAGAAATGGTACGAATTCTTCACTTGACACTTGAGCTATGTCTAAGGAAGGGCACGCGATGACGGACTATGGCTAAAAAGAAATCAAGGGGGCGGTTGAGTAATTTAAGAGTAGTGGGGGACGCAGTTGACTAGATGGGAGAGCAATAATCTAGGATGGATAGTACACATCCAAGAAACACAAATTTTAGGGAAAATAGGTCCATTATTTCTTAGATCCGATAGAGAATTCCCACTATCGACATTGCCTTTTTTGAAATGCTAGAAATATGTTCATTGAACATCAACCTTTGATCAAAGGTGACCCCTAGGTCATTGTGGGAACTAACAGAAGGTATAGGGTACTTGGAAAGTTGGTATGTAAAGGAGATGGTTATGCGTTTTTAGGAGAAGGATATTGCAGCAGACTTCTCAGGATTCACGCGAGTTTCCATTTGGCGCACCAGCTATCAATGGCATTAAGAGAAGACTGCAAATTAAGGGAATCCGCCACACTGTAAATTGATTTAAATACTTTACTGTCATCTGCATATAATATAATGCTGCAACTCGAGGGTAGAACATCTTCGATAAGGTCGTCTACGTAGAGTTCAAATAGAAGGGGGCGGTTGACGCTGCTGTGGGGGACACCAGAGGTAACTGGCAAATACTTCGAGGAGATTCCATCTATTTAAACCCGCTGGCAACGAGCATTCAAAAAGTTAGAAATAAGGGATAAGATGGGGCCACATATATTGTAATGAGACTGAAATTTGTGTTGAAGGAGGAATTACTATTATTTATTGTATTATTATTACCTGAGAAACCCATACTGGTAATGAGAGGTATCTCTGCCCTTGGGAAGGAATACTTTGAAATGATTTCGGTCAGAGGACATCATGGGATTTATTATTTACCCGCAAAACCAATCCTTCACATAGATAATGCAATATCTCTGAACTTAAAAAAAAACTCATGAAAGTAGGTGTAACTTGGCATCACTGTATAAATTCGAAAAGTGCGTGAAGAAAAAGAGATAATTTACCAGTACGTAGCGGTGAAATAAACTTGCAACCATGTTATGGGCTACACTTTACGGAATATTTACTGCCACACTTCACCAGTAGCTTTACGTCTGTACACGACCAGAGCCTTGAGCATGTGGTGCACTAGCGTGTACTTTCGATCGATACGTATTGATAGCGGAAATTAAGAAGTATCGATGAATCACACATGTTATCGATCTCATCTCCCGCAGCAGCCACCCCTCTCTGACTCGCTTCGTTGCCATGGTGCCTTCGTTGTTGCAGTGGGGCTTAGGAGGAACATTTTTGAGTTCCGGTGTCGAGGTTGCAGGGGGCTGCGAAAACGTCCATCGGCGGAATAAACGGCTGATGCCAGTTTTTTTCTCTCCTCGTGTCCTCTCCCAGAGTGAAATACGATCGGTTTTTTCGGCAAGTTTTGGAAACTTGGGTCTTGCTTGGCTGAGTGGAAAAATATCGCCCAAACTCTTGAAGGAGATGGAATGATATGTTATGTGTCGCATTGTGGGAGAGTTCGTGATACTCTTTTCTACAATTTCCCTCGATTGCTATTGTTTTACGTCTGACCTAAACATTTTTATTAGTTATTTGCGCGGAATACTGCTAACTTAAGTTCCATGCGCCAGTGTTGCTTTCTGTGTAAACGTGAATTTTATTAAGTATTTCTGAATCAATTAGGATATACAGGTTAATGTGAGTATTAGGCGGGCCTAGGAAAATGTTAATAGGGGCAACTGCTTTGCTGATACTGAAACCGTTTCACTAATTTTTAAGCCTTTCTTGAAAAACGAGTGATTTTTGATTCCACAATGGAAAATGTCTTGGCCCACTCTATGATTTCACTTCCTTGTACACATAATTATGATGCATTGTATGTATATTATATGTATATTTATTCCTTATTTTTTTAGCAAACACGTATTGCTGGTGAAAGTTGTTCCAAGCCATTTGACGGAAAGAGAAGTTTACTCCTTAAAGTTATCAAACTCTCAATAAAAGGGATATACATTATCCAAGGACTTAAAACCAAAACTTTTGAAATTCACCGCCCATGGGTTCAGAAATGAGATTTTTCGGAAGTCCTGTGGGTTCAATCGCTTGTCAATACTTTGATTTATGATACTCATTCGAAAGTCCTGTCCCATCATCCTCGTTAGGTAACAACTTGCGCAGTAGCCCCCTATTCATATGCAAATAAGAGTTTCTTGCTTTACTCCGTACGTGATCCATTCTGAGAATCGGTTTCTCCGGTGAAAATATTGCTATGCATCGAAAAGGAAACCTAATTACAAGTTTCATCCTTGGGATGGAAAAGTAGTTTGCATGCCAAATAGCATTTGATTGGGTCAGTATCGCCGGAGGCACCCTTATTTTCCCTAACCTGAAGACTTGAAGTTGGTAGTTTGACTACTTTTCCACCTTCGCATTAACTATTAAAATGTTTGAAGTTGCGATAAAACAGCATATAGTATAGAGCGTATAATCTCTTATTAAAATGTCTAGTATGAACATTGGGTCGTTTGCATTCATCATCACCAGTAGTCATCAGTCGGAAGAGAATATCTGTAGCTCTCCATTCCTTTCTCATTTTAGCCTACCTCTTAATTTGTTTATAATTTCATACTAAAACGACTTTATAGAAATAACTAAGCGTAATATCTAGGCTTTTTATCTTATTGGTATGTATTTCAACGTGAATGTTTTCTTTAAGATTTATTTTTCCGTGAAAGGGCAACTTCCGATTTAACACAGTTGGAATATTGTTGTTGATGTTGTAGGTAAGGGCGAACTTAACAACTTTTGAATTATCGATTGTCAGTCCACACATCTATTTGATGCCTCGCGTCCATCTCGAATTCTATCCCCTCTCATCCGCGAGACGAGTCCATTTCTTGCTGCCCATCTTCATCGTCGTTTCGACTCCTCTCTCCCCCCCCCCCCCCCCCCCGTTTCTCAGAAACCCTGCGCTCCCCTGGGACATAACCCCTCTCAACCCAAACCCCCCTTCCCAAAGCTGCCTGCTCCCCCCTTATAAGTTTCCTCGCAGGCTTTCTCGCGCGACCCCCCCCCCCTCTCTCCTTATCTCGGCGAGAGAGTAATGGCTCTCTTCCCAAACCCCCATCGTCCCTTCGCACACCATCGCGTTCTTTTCTTTGTCTACCTGTTCCTCTCCGAAGCTTCCGGCTTTTCGTCTTTATGGGCTCCCCCCCCCTGTACGAAGGCCGACTCCTCTGTACTACCCCCATATTACGCTCATAAACTGAATTTTTAGTTGCCCGCCCTCGTAGTTTTATGCGTCTCTTTGCTTAGTTAGCACTCCTTACTCGCAAGCGTTTGAATGTTTTTTTCCCCTACATTCCTCCGTGTCATTATTATTCTTTATGGCGATGCCTTAAATGCAACCTTGCTTCGGCAGGGTATTCCGGCTATTGCAGGCGGTTAAGTGGTCGGGTCCAGTCGGTGAGTGATGCCTATGGAAGGTGTTATGCGCTCATACACGTATTTCTACTTCACTCGTCTCTGCCCGAAATAGAGCCTATCCATAGAACCTTCTGTAAGAGATTGTTTATTCTAACGCTCTCTTCGACGTTAGCTCCAACGTTTTCACACTTCTTTCATCATCTCTTCTCGTTGCTTGGTTGGTCGGGTGTTTGAGGAGGCGTTCGACTACTGAGGTAATTTACGCCATTTAGAACAGCTGAGTTGGAGAGTAAGGGTTTGTTTGGGGAATGGAGGAAGGGTGGAGAGAAACCCGGCATCGGTATTAGCGTGCTCTTAACGTAAGGCGCCAAGGGTTCCACGGTGTTACGTCCCATCTGACAGGCACAGTGCTACACCTTGATGTGCTCTCTCCGCATAGCACTCAAGTAGGAATAGGGATTCCCCTAAAATTCCATCGCTGGGATTCGAATTCCCCGTCCCTCGGATGGGAAGCCAGTGTTCCAGCCATCATACCCGCACCCTCTCTTTTGTCCCGCGCAAGGATTTTCTAGCGTTGTCTCGAAGAATCTCCTTAGAAAGCCCCGGAAATAGTACATATACGTTTAAACTTTGTGAGGTTGCGTATTATTTGCAGGAAGAACATTTTTTAGGTTTGAAAAACTTTTGAGGTCGATTGAAACGATATTTTTTATGTTAAAAGGTACTAATTCCTGTCCATTCGAATCAGTGGTAGCTAGTGTTACTCGGTGGAAATTTTGAATAATGAACCTCATAGTCTTCCCTAGGATTTACCTGCTAGAATATTGCTGAGTCAAATAATTTTATTTCTGTCCTTTTTCACATTCGAATATTTTTTTACAATACATTTTCTCAAGGTCTGGGTGCCCATAGCATCGCTTACCTGAGAAAGAAGTCTTTCGTAGTTCGCAAAGAAGTCGTACTCGTCTCTGCAGAAATGGATTATATGGAAATATTTTGTCATTTTAAATAAAGTTAAAATATATGCGAAAAATTACCGATAGTATGAAGGTGTGAAAATTCAGAAGTTAATTTATAACCGCCATTTGCATCCAAAAATCAGTTTTGGCGATTAGTACTCACTGCTGGTTTTTCTCTTCCTAGTTTCGTTAACCCTTTCCTTTTGCGTGATCGTATGCTAACAGCAAACATTTCTTGTTCTAAATTGCCCTACTTACTGCATTTTTCAAGTATTTAATGCGGCTTTTGTTACAATATCTCAATATATTTTTCAACTGAAAGCCGAAATATTTGGTTGATTCAATTGATGATTTTTATTATATTGCTTTCCAAATGTGATGGCCTGAAAAATATCCGGCGTTAATGGGTTAAGGAGAGGGAAAAATACCTTCAATTGTTCTAGATACTCGAAGTCATATTGAGTTTCTCTGAATTGTCTGTGTTGGAATTAATTCTGTAATATCTGTTCATATGTGCTGTCTCCTATGATGAAAATGAAAGCTAAAGTGTTGACAGTTAGGTACTTTTTATTCTTGCATTGTAAGGATTATATTAATGAAATGAGAATTATTTTAGAGCGGGTCTGCGAAAATATCAAAATGTAATTGATATCAATATTAGTGACCCCCGGAAGGCCACCAAACTTTGAGATGCAATTGGGAATCTGTTCTTTCCCACAAATAATATTGACCTTTCTCTCTTCTCCCTCGAATTGGTGCTCTTCTCCTCTCTCACCCTGCACTCATTTTTATCTTGAAGTTATCTCTTCTCGTAGGGTCTGTCCTTTACCCGTCTTATTATTTCCTTCCGACCTGTCCCCTTAGCCACCTGCCCACTCAACGTTTTATCCCTTCGCGTTCAGCGGAAATATGCTCGAAAGTTTATCCCTTACTAGGGTCTTTGTGGTTACTAACGTCACCAAGTGTCAGAATGACATTAATAGGTACTTAAACAGCGTCACTCTAATGGCTCTTGAAAGATCTTTAGATATTTTTATTTCCAGCTTCTAAAATTGGCTATCTTAAAATTGTTTTGTTGAATTTAATTTTATCTCTACCCTGTCTTGTAATAAATTTTCTCGTGTTTCTTCATTCCCTTTTTTCTCATAGCATCAAGCCATTGTGCCCCACATATTTCAGCTGGAGCACAGTACTGTGAAACCTTTTTAGTTAAGAATTAGGTATTCTTTTGGAGAAGTATCTTAGTTTAACGACGTAGTGATTTTAGTGGGTTTTATTGCTAGAATGAGCGTTAGGTTATGAACAAAAAAAATCGAAAGATTTGTTGCAGTTTTCTATTTATTTGTTCAGATGTTTTCCGAAATGTGTTCGATGTTTATCTAATGAATTGGATATAATGATGTCGAGTTGTGTTATTTTTCTGGAATAAAGTAGTGTACTGTCTTAGGATATCTCATTAAAATTCCAAAAGTGAAACCTTATCCTCATGGTTTGAGAAACCTTGAAATCATCGTTTAGGATTTGAAGGCAACATTCTTACAAACTTCTAACTTATTACTGCCTATTATTCTTTCGGGGCCTATGTAAATCATTTCATAATCTCATGATTATCGTATTAATATTCATGTTAAATGCTCATTTTCTCGTGAAGTTATTTACTTCCTCAAAGTGAATGCTAACGCTACAAAATTCGGGCGGCTACACGATTCAGAGCGGCAGCCACATTTTACTGTATTGAATCAGTCGATTGGAATTACGTCAAGTGCTGCTCACCCATACCTGACAGCAGCACCTTTCTCTCACGGAAGACTTCTCGGGCGTGTTAATTTTGAGTCACCGATTGCATCAGTGAGGGTTGATGAACGTATTTTGTACGTCTTTCACACGGTTGAATAATTTTTTTAAGTTTGCTCTTGGCATTGGGGGAAAATGTCAAGAATTCACGCTTCCTGAGGTAATTGTGGTTATTCAGGCGTGCTAAGACCCTTCAAAGTGGAAGGATTTTGTTTTACTCCCGGAGTAAAAAGCTCGGAGAAAAGTTTTTTTGGGAGGGTTGGGCGTCGTGGTGTGTTTGTATTTCACCCCCCGGGGAAGGATTCGTCTTTTGCTTTCCCTTTTCGCCGTGAGATTGGCTCTACGGAGTCTTGACGGCCTTCTCCTCCGTTCTCCTCCCTCCCTTTTTGTCTCCGAGCCCTCCTCAGGCCTTAAGACGCAACCAGCCAGCCGCCTTCGCGTAGGGTTTAAGCAGCCGCACGTTCTTATCGCGCCTTCCTTCGAGGTGGATCTCGCACCTGGGGCCACCTCCTCTCCCTCGTTTTCCCTTTCCTTCGCCACCCACTTCGCTCTTCTCTCTCTCCTACATTTCTCGTCTTCCTTTTCTTCCCTAGTCCGATTCTCTTCATTTTTTTGGTCTATCCCTGACATCTTGCGTGAATTTTGGTTTAGAACGCGGTTATATATAATTTTGGTTTAGAACGCGGTTATATATAATTTTGGTTTAGAACGCGGGAATATGTATATTATAGTCTGTGGGAAAAATTTTTATTATGTACACGACTCAAATATGAGGAATTAATTTTATGCCCGTTCCCAATTGCGGCCGCCCTTTTTCCTGTCTACTCCTCGCTCTTACTCTCCCTTGACATTATCACCATTTCCTCTTCTTTACCTTCGTGTCTCCCACCATAAGTGCACTTTCCTTTCCTATCGATCCACGCGTCCGCATATTCGGCGCGCGCCAGAGACAAATCCCCGAGGAGCTCTCGTGAATCATCGCGATCCCTTTTCCGACGCGGGGGTCGGGTGCGTATATAGATGTATCATCTTTTTTTTGTTGATATGGGATTCTTCTCAGCGACGCCGCCGGTGGCCTAACCGACTCCAAAGGAAAGGCGTGCCGCCGGATTCCTTTCGTCTCCGTGGCCGTGTATCCCTATCTCCACTTGTGGCTGGAGCAGTAATCGTGGGTCATTGAGTGCACATTTTAAATAATTTTTCAAGTAGGTCGAAAAAACAATTTAGGACCTCATTTCATTTAAGTGAACCTGTTTATGCGGTGTAAATCACCATACGTGCAGTAATGGAAATTATACAATACTTAGGTACTTTTTACCTTTGTGCCTTTATTTAAGGATGTTCTGACAAGTTTTCGGCGCGGTATTCGAACTTTAGGTACTTACTTACTTTACTTTACTTTACGCGATCAGGCCCAGAGGACCGCGCGATGATACAACTAAGGCCTTCCATTCTCTTCTGTCCTCTGCTATGTTCCGCCAGTTCGGCCAGGTTTCTAGCTGTTGCAAGTCTTCCCTTACTCCATCTATCCATCTCTTGCGAGGTCTCCCCACTGGTCTCCTTCCTTCTATTGTCATATCCATAGCCATCTTAGGAAATCTTTCGCCACTCATTCTAACCACTCATTCGAACTTTAGGTAAAATTTATATTTAAATATGCTTATTTTCGAACCATTGACTCGGCGTGGCATCTTGATATTAGTAAGAAACCATTATAATATTGTGAAATGTATTATTTCGCGTTTAGAAGAAAACCTTTGCATATGCAATCGAATTATTACGAAATATTCGAATTATTATATTTTATGTGCCGTATGGCTGCGTGCTAAAATAGCATTGAATTTCCTGAAAAAAACTAATCAGTAAAATGCAATTTTTCAACCTTATTCATATATATCACAAGTACTAACACGTATGCAAAGATTCACGCAAATCTATCCCTTCAATCCCTCCAGAAATCCCTCCAATCACCTTAAAACCCGTCTCCACTAGTTGTGAGGCAAGCGTCCGTTCCGTTACATGCGGCTATCATGTTTTGAGCGTTTCCTGTTGGTCCAATTTGTGATTTGAGACTCTTTCATGGCAAAATAATCCTCTTCTGATTTCTCCATTGGATTCAAATGCTGCTCAGTGGAAGCGTTTGTAGCTAATGAGACATCATTCGATATCTTCAAGTGGTGTTAGGAGAGTTTTTGAATTCATGAAAATTTTTTTAAAAGTATCAGGCGAAAGTTTGTGGAAAATTGTCACAGATTGCATTGTAACAGAAAACACTTCGTAAATATTTCCACACCAATTTTTTTTTATTCAACCGACCTAGGTTTCGGCAAACATTGCCATTATCAAAGTGAAGTCACAAATACACGAGCGATATATATATATAGGTATGGGATGGAGGAGGGGAGTGGTGGGAGAGTAAAGGCGACTGAATTGGGGAAGGAGGGGGGGGGGGAAGTCGTGACGCAACGGGAGTAAGAGGGGGGGGTTTTGTTTACAGGGAGGTTGACGGTTAGGATTTTAGTGGTAGTGACGCAATCGTCAGGAAGGTGACGGATTCAAATTTCGTTCAAGGAGAATGGAGAGTAATGGGGAGGAGTGGGATGGGTACAATTGGTCATTTACAACAGAGACATTTTTGTTTTTACATGACAAGCTTATTTGAAATTGTTCCAAAAAGTCAAGTTTTTTCCCTTTACATTGGGTATGGAGAACCAGAGTTTTAAAATCACTATGATGGTTGTGGTCAAGTAAATGTTTAGCAAAATTCGACTTAGGATCATCATTGTGCCAGCATTTTACATGCTCTCTTACTCGAGTGTTTATTGCACGCCCACTTTGCCCAATATATACGGCATTACAATTAGGCGTGTCACAACATAATTTATATACACCGCTTTGGTCCCTATTATCGAATTTATTTTTAGAGTTAAATAATAGTTTACGAATAGTTGCACTATTATAAAAAGAGATTTTTACCCTATCTTTCGGGAAATCATTGGCTACATGATAGGATAGGGGGCCAAGAAATGGTATCTTACGCCAGGATTTAGCTGTCCTATCAACATTAGAGGACATCGTTGTAATTGATTTTAATGTACATTTTTTCCACTTCCTATCAAGAATGTTATCAATAGTAACAGTTTTATATCCATTGTGAACTGCAATGGATTTAATTATTGATAACTCATTGTCAAAATTACATTTGGACATAGGAATAGAGACCAGGCGGTGTATTAAAGAGTGGAACGCCGAATCTATTCCTATGTCCAAATGTAATTTTGACAATGAGTTATCAATAATTAAATCCATTGCAGTTCACAATGGATATAAAACTGTTACTATTGATAACATTCTTGATAGGAAGTGGAAAAAATGTACATTAAAATCAATTACAACGATGTCCTCTAATGTTGATAGGACAGCTAAATCCTGGCGTAAGATACCATTTCTTGGCCCCCTATCCTATCATGTAGCCAATGATTTCCCGAAAGATAGGGTAAAAATCTCTTTTTATAATAGTGCAACTATTCGTAAACTATTATTTAACTCTAAAAATAAATTCGATAATAGGGACCAAAGCGGTGTATATAAATTATGTTGTGACACGCCTAATTGTAATGCCGTATATATTGGGCAAAGTGGGCGTGCAATAAACACTCGAGTAAGAGAGCATGTAAAATGCTGGCACAATGATGATCCTAAGTCGAATTTTGCTAAACATTTACTTGACCACAACCATCATAGTGATTTTAAAACTCTGGTTCTCCATACCCAATGTAAAGGGAAAAAACTTGACTTTTTGGAACAATTTCAAATAAGCTTGTCATGTAAAAACAAAAATGTCTCTGTTGTAAATGACCAATTGTACCCATCCCACTCCTCCCCATTACTCTCCATTCTCCTTGAACGAAATTTGAATCCGTCACCTTCCTGACGATTGCGTCACTACCACTAAAATCCTAACCGTCAACCTCCCTGTAAACAAACCTCCCCCTCTTACTCCCGTTACGTCACGACTTCCCCCCCCCTCCTTCCCCAATTCAGTCGCCTTTACTCTCCCACCATTCCCCTCCTCCATCCCATAACTATATATATATATCGCTCGTGTATTTGTGACTTCACCTTGATAATGGCAATGTTTGCCGAAACCTAGGTCGGTTGAATAAAAAAAAATTGGTGTGGAAATATTTACAAAGTGTTTTCTGTTACAATGCAATCATGAAAATTTGGTGAAATAGAGTAATCACACTACTCTTAGTACTGAAAGGCGGGAATAGGTCATTCGTAAACTGCCCATTTTACTGACGCGTTATCTTCTGCATTTGAAGTGTTATATACGTGAAACTTTAGAAGGGATCGGAATCGGATCTGAAAATCTTTCCTGCTGCCGAGGATCGAATCTGAATGAACTCTCGGAAAGGGAAGCCAGTACTCCAGCCAGCACACCAAAATGATCCGTTTGAATTTTCTTTTATCAATAAGAGTGAACTATCATCACTATCTACAAATTTTATATTTGCCAATTTAATCTAGCAGGCATAAGGTCAGCCGCTAATGCACTATAGCATGAAAAAGACTTCGTCGATACAACTCTAGCATTTCCTCATTCACAATATTCCTTCTGAACTAATCACCTTATCATTCATTTCTTTCACCTTATCATAAAGTCTCTTCCCCTTCGTGATGTCCCAAATATCTGCTCCTCTCCCATCTTCCCTCACATTTTTTCTGAAGATAGTGAGATTAATTAGTTAATAAGGAAATATACCATTTAAGGAAGGTTTAAATGGAAGTAAGTAACATAGTAGTTCGTTTGTAAGGATATTTAAATATTAAATTTTATGTGTGCAGGGCCCTATCTACCTACAAAATTTATTTCTTCATCTCAGTTTCCGTCCTACCTCTCTTCATCTCGTCCATAAAACCTATTCTCTTTCCTCCCTTTCCCCGATTGTCAAACATCCTCCCCTCTGTCACGGTCTGGGGCAACCCTTCGCCCCTCATTATCTCTTACAAACACCTAATTTTCCTTCTCCTAATCTCATCCTTAAGTTTTCTTTGCTCACCAACCGTACCAAGCACTTTCTCGTTTGTCATCCTTTCCGTCTAACGAACCTTCTCCATTCATCTGCTCACTCATATGTCAAACGGCTGCAGCCTATTCTCATCTTCCCTTCTCAAAGTCCACGATTTTTCAACACCACTTTCCCTTTTAAACTCTTCACCAGCCTCTTCTTTATATCCTTCCCTAAAGTCTCCATCATCAGCTCCCTCCTATTGCTGAACGCCTTTTTGGCTTTCGCTATTCTCCTCCTTAGGTATTTTATGTGTCCATTTTCTTCTAACGTACAAGCCAAGTAATGTAATTGCCCTTACTTTCTCCAGTTTCTTCCTTCTTCATTTGATGATCAGCCGCACTTTCCTTGTCCCACAAAATCTCAATGCTTTTATTTATGTATGATCTATCTTCATTCCGTATCTCCTACAGTCACTAATGAAAATAATATGCATTGGAGTCATTCGTTTTTCGTTCTCACATTGAAATCGGAAGCTAAGATCCGCTCCTGATGCTTTTCATTCCTTCCCGCCGAGTCCAGGACGAAATTTGCGCTTCACTTCGGGGGGCGGTGCGAGAAAAACAGAGCGCGGGCGAGCCATCAAGATCGCCTGAATGGAAGCAAAAAGGCTTGGAGAGGGTAAAAATGAAAGCCGTGGCAGAGAGCATCGTGCTCTCGACAATCGCGTCCCCCGCCCTCCTCCCGTAAAATAATAAACGAATAAATGATTCCGCTCTCCTTGCAGTTCGCGAGAGTTCAAACCGTGTGGGGGAGGGGGTGAGTCCTGCTTCTTTAAGGCAAATAAACCATCACGGGCGGGTGGCTCCGACGGCGACTTAAAAGGGTTTTTCTACTCTCCCTCTCTTAGCCCACCACCACCCCCCAAGCCTCCCATCACAAAGGCAACTCCTTGCATTCCCTTTAAAGCACGCGGGCGCACGCACCGCGGAACGCACGCACAAACCCTGGCCGTGTGGAGTTAAGGAGGGTGGAGGGATGGAGGGGGGGGGAGGCAATCTAATAATATGTACGGCGCATACAAAACATGCAGCGCATGAATACAAAGTGAGGCCCTAAGGGTCTATATTGCCGCTGCGCCCATGGTCCCTTCCTCGGAGGGGTGGGTGGGGGGTCCTGGGTCTCCCTCCTCCTCACTCCTACTCCTACTCCTCCTCTCCGCATTCCTTTTCCTCCCGCACCGAGTCCCTCCTCAAAGCTACTCCATTCTTCCGTGTTCCAGGAATAAAAAGCCCTTTTGCGAATTTCCTTCCTTATCTCAGTCCTCGGCCTCTTAACTCTCCCTCCCACACAGCAGGACTCCTCCTCTTATTTCTACCCCGTCTTCCACTCCCCCATCACTGCTGTATCAAATATCTTTCGCTCTCCTACTCTTAGCTCGCATGCATCCTTGTAAATTGTCCCATGATCTCGTAGTGAAGGGATTCACTCTAGATCAATGGTTTTTGCTCTGATAGAACAGTAGTCAGGATCTGTAACTGTTAGATTAAAATAGTCTTTTGCCCTTGCAAATCTGTGTCTATTATTACACCTCGGAGAAGAATCAAAGCAATTTAATGTGACATGAATACGTCTACTTTGAGCACGTTGTTTTTTCTGTTAAAAATTCATAAATTATGACTCCTGTCCAAAACTCCTCTGCCATTCGCTCTTATGGTGGCTTGCGGGGTGAAGCGTGGCTATAGATGAAGGGAAAATCGTACTAGTCACAGATAAATAACTATATATCTAGAGAATGACGATACGGATATAGAAACCGATTGGTATATAAATCAGGGGAATGTGAAAAGTATATCTTTTGTTCTTGGTGAGCACCAATACGTTCCACAAAGTTAACGCCTGCGTATATCAATTTAAAAAATCAAGGAATTAGATGTTTAAGAAATGGGGAGAAAAACCTCTGTGCTTGCCTACACTAATAGATATAGACTAACAATAAGTGGCATCTGGTTGAGATGGAACAGTACGTATATATGGGCATCATTGTTGCAGCTTGAGCTTTCAATGTCATCGGATCTCTTTCCCTGTTTCCTTTTGCATCCCTTTTTTATTTCTGTAATTCTATTGTGATAAATAAGAATTCAATTTTCCCATCTCTTCTCAGCCCTCCCTTTGATCTCTTTAATCAAATTTTGTATCTTATTTCAACAATTTTTATGCCTACCAGACAAGTTTCTGACTTGAGTGCTCGTGGCAGCTAGCATTTGAGTCGAATACGTCAAGGAGCTCGCGTCTTTACTAAGTCCATTGATCGATAGTCTTAGTGAGCGGAAGAAATTTACCGAAGTTGCTTTCTATTACTAGAGTTTGGGTCTTAAAATTATCTCATTTTAAAATTCATCATATATTTCCTTTATTCGTGTCCCCTAATGCTCCTTGGTGCTTTCGTTAGTCTTCAGACTTCTTTACCCCTACTTCTCACTTGCTCCTTTTTCTCACGTTTTGTCTGCGGCTCACGAGCCCCTGGCGAGAAAGCAATATTTTCGGTCTTATCTTGAAAGATAATTGGAAAATGAGAAGATTTACTCGCTGATGGTTAAGGTGGAACTTTATGCCTTATTCATGGAGGTTCCCCAGTATCCAGATGCTATCTAACCAAAATACGGCATGGTTATTTCGCATTAATGTGGTCAAGTATCTCCCGAATATCTTTAGGGATGCCAAAACCACACTCGAGTGGAGTGACTCCACCGTCTCATAGTACCTCAAGATGAGCAGCTGTTGACTTCCTTTCTCAGAACATATCAGGGCTGACCTTATCCCACGTTTCACCTCACTTCTTGTGAAGATTTTAGAAAATCGGCTTCTCCATAATGAATTTGCATGCATGATAGACTAGTAAAGTATTTCCTAATTCTGTTAGAATAAAATTTCTAAATTATAGATATTACAAGCATGCGGTTACTCCCACTCGGCAAAGGATTTATTCGTGTCCTAAGTATGATCTTGAATATTTATCGGTATTCGTTTTACGTGCTTGCAGTGGGGAATGAATGAGAAGAACTGTTGGTGATATATTATTTTTTCTGCACCAGAAAGTTTGAGTGGTGGTAATACTTCACGCGTACTTCTAAGAAGATGAGTAGGACCTACAACGAAAAATTCACCTAATTCTCCAGGATGTTGCCTGTTCTAGTTTTATAGTGGGAGCAGGATCCATAATAGGAACATTTCCTGGGTTGTTTCGGGTCCACATATCCTCCCTCAGTTGTAAAAACGTTACTGCCTCTCATAGTCTCAGAGTGATAAAATCTCATGCATAAACTTCGAATAGTTTGGACGCTGTCTCGTCTTATAAACTGTGGTTGGTCATTGGAAGGGAACTGTCACCCAGGCGTTCTGCTTCTCCTATTCAGTTAAACTTTAAAACCAAGGGATGGACAGCAGGCCGAATGTAACCAATTCATCCATTATATACGAGGATAATCGTTAGGAATGGGAATTTGACGAGCATAAGTAATGTGTTATTTTATTAATCTGATTTCTCGGTTTTCATGCTCAAAATCAGAATTCCATCAAAATGTAAACATCATTCGTCCATCTTAAAATTGGGACAGCACAAATTAGCCTCGATTACTGAATGTTATGTAATGATTCCTTGATTTTTCAGATGAAATACTACTAAAGGATAATTTCTACTATTTTAACTTGAAGCTTGGGAATAATCTCACGAGATGCACCCAATATTCCCAGGTTTATCTCAATCGAGGATAAAGATATTTTTTTAGAGAGATAACGAAAGATATTTTTATGCAACGGAATCGGCCACAGTTATTTTTTTTAAAGAGATATTGATGCCGAAGTGTTCTGAAAATTTGAATACCTACCTGTTTTCACCCAAAGGAGCACCGAACCCCAATCTATATGTATTTTTGAACCCACGTTTTGCGGTAATTTATCTCATGTATTTTATCAAAGCATGCCGGGATGTTTACTTAGTCATGGAGTTTATTTTCGTTTCCTCCTCCTTCGACGCTGATCCGGAAAGACGCAGGGCATATATATTTCAGTGGCCGTACTCAAAAGGCACCCCACCCCCCTTTTAAAGCTGAATACCTTAGGAGCTGTCTTGAAATGCGGAATTGGCCATTTCGTGGAAAGAGGAATATTCTTCCATCTCTCCTCCCGCCCTACGCCTCCGCGTTTAAGGTTTGCTCTTTGTGTTCTTCCACTGCCATCGACCCTTCTCCCTCTCCCTCCACTTCTCTTCCTTGGCTTTCCCCTTATGAAACCATGGAATCGACGGCTGCATGTTTTTCGTATTTAGAAATCCCATTTCTTAGCTATGTATTTGCTAGCTGCGTGAGTGTGGGGCATGTACATAGGTTTTCTCTCTCCGTTTACGATTAAAAATTCTTTTGTATTTTCATCTGCTTGATGAATTTACTGAAGAGCAGATTAATGGTAGATGAGTAAGTGGAGTGAGAGGAAGGAGTGGACTTAGGAATTCATTGGTGGATGTGGTTCAAGATGCTCTTATGAGAAGGGGAATTAGGAGTCTTAAGAACAGGAGGGCAGGAGGACGTGGATGAAGCAATGCGTGAGGGTAACTGGAGCAAAAGAGGTATGAAAGTATGAGGCGAAATGGAGGAAATTATTACAGCAAAGTCAGCTTTACAGGCCTATCAACTTTAATTAAGGAGAATAAAACTTTTTAGACTGTGCCTTTTCCGAAAGGGTACGGCGTGATGGGTAAGCATATATGTATGTATGTGTGTAGTAAGGATTAGGAAATTATGCTGTCCTTAGCATTTTGTCTACTATCTCGTTTAATAAATTTATTATTCCTTATATCTGTCGTATCACTCACTCCCCGAGTTGCTCGTTTTAGTTCTCGCAACATTTTCTTTTTGTCAACGCTCCAAGTAATAATTCAGGTTTACGTATTTCCCCTTTATCTCCCCTCGTTATTTTCGTTACTATGTTTCTCATCGTTTGGCAGATAGTTTAAATTCTCCGGCGTGGGCCTGTTTTCATAATGTCTTGGTAACTTAATCGTTAGGTGATGTATCTATTGTGTGTATGCAATGTAAAAATAGACATTATGTCACGTTTGGCCCATGGGATCCTTTGGCCCTCTGTCAGATTTAAATGAGCATTATCGTTGAGGATCGCATGCACAACGGATACGGTGCTGAGAAAATATTTCTCCAGACGTTATTAACCCGGGCCTACTTAAATTTAAAAAAAGTAAAATATTAATTCTCACTAACACTTTTCTTATATTACTTCTTTGAAGGTCCAGAGTACCTTAGCTTGATTATTTATGATTGAGTGTAGGGTGTTCATAACTCTCATCTAGTGGAAATCGGCTAGCCGAGTTGGGCATCTTTGTCAGTAGTTATCCTTCCTAAATATTATGCTTGATAAATCAGCCTTCAAAACATCTAGACTTCCACGTAAATTCTTATAATATTAAGTTCAAAGTATCTGAAAATAAAGGGAGGAAATGAAATGTAGTGACATAGAACGAGGTGTATTTCAATTTACTTCTTAGACTCTATTTTATAATCCCTGGTTAAATATTTTCTCGGTATGTAGACTGATGCTTTACGCTCTCCCATCGATACCGCACGCGGAAAGTAATAGACTCTCTGTTGTACCTGATATACAAAAACCGAAATCTCATTTAAAATCTTGTTAACGAATATTATACTTCATCTTGTGGTTAACGTTATTAGTACATAATAAAACCGGGCCTTACTGTCTTCAATTGAATAGATGCTTTTTGAGTGGGCTCACTGAATTCAGTTGAGAAATAAGCTCAATTGTGTTATTTCATCCAAGTAAGTTAAGCCTTGGTGGTTGCTCGTGAAGATAACTATGAAAACCTGAATTTAATACCTTGGTTTTCACAACATTTTTACCGGGACTAACCATAATCTTAACTCCTCTCTACCTGAGTTCCGGTCCAGGAGCTCTGTTACAAAACCGCCCGCCGAGTTCTCCCAAGCCAAAGAATAACATCAGCATCCAAAGCTCCGGAATTTCAGAGATGCGGCATTTCAGCATAGGTACATATTCTCATCTCGCCTAATTTTATCTCAGCGCGTAATATGAGGGAGCAGCCTTTCAAGGCATCGCAACAATTTCCGTGAACATCCGTTGATGGAGGTGTAGGTATTCCCGTCCTGCCTCGTATCAAGTCCCCAGTGAAGTGAACGGGCGTGGGGAGACTCGAAGAATCCGCTCGTGTAAGCGAGTACAAATGTGATTTAAAGGAAGAGGGCCCAGTCAGTCCCTCACTTTCGCTATATTCAAGGGGTGGGGCTGGAAATTCGATTCCTCCTTCCCCCCCTACACCCTGAATGCGCGCATGCCGACGAGAGAAAGAAGGATGGGGAGAGGGAGGAAGAGGACTTAAGGAGATCGAAGGGGAAAGCAATTTCACTGCCAGCTTCCCCCTCCTCCTTATTGACTTCCTTCCTTAATCCACCTCACCCACCCCTTATCCCGCCCTCTCTTTCTACCCCCCTCCAATCCCCCAGCTCCTTAGCATATACAACGTTCTCGTCCCTTCTAGTGCTCCTCGAAATTGCTATGTATCGATAAATTCGCGAGATGTCGCATAGCGATATTGGGCCATCGCGATTAGCGTTGCATATCGCCCTGCGGTTCCGCATTAAGAACTTAAATTATAGTCGGCAATAAAGTGACTCGATAGTTTTGAGAACCGCTGGAAAATGTGATATTTCGGCAATGTGAGGATTTTCGGATATGTAATGTGATATTTAATTCGATTAGCGATATAACTCGATTACAATATCATATGATGTGTTATGATGGGATATATATCATATTTGTTACTGCATTTGATTCAAAATAATCATCAGTCTTTCAACACCACCACCCTCCAACACTCTTTTCTTCTACTTCGGCTTCACACGTGTTTCCTCTAATGGCAGTAGTTTTGCAAGTTGCTTGTAAGTGGTTCTTAGATGTATAAGTGCGTACTCCTATGGTAGTATTACGTTTCATTCATTACTTTTTTTTTGCTCTCGGACGATTCCGGTGGTCTGTATGCCCCTGCGATCCCGATAGGCCATTGGCTTGCCATCAGGTATCTGGCAGTATGGGTCGATATTGGTAGTAATCGACCGTGGTTCTTACTTTTAAGCGGCGATTACACACAGGAGTTGACTCCTATTCGAGTCCACTTGGAAGGTGAAACTTGGACGTGTATCATACCTACTCCTATAGGAGTTCGCCATCGATAGTGGCGGAATTCGATACTTGGACGGAGTAGCCCCCATCCTAGTTGTGGTTCTAAGTGGAGTCGACTCAATATAAATCGATCAGATAGGAGTCAACTCCTGTGTTTAATCGCCGCTGTACAGAAATAGACTGGCTTCTTTTTTGTCTGAAAATAGCATTTCGATTCTGCCATGTAATCGCATCGAATCCGGTGAAATCCTGGTCACACGACTGCAAGCAGTAAAGTAAACAGCGAATTAATTTGCCGAAGGGAGACTCATTGTTACGCATTTTAATATTTATTTGTTTCTAGAAATGTTGTCGTAGTTTAAGAGAGCACAAAGGTGTGACTTATTACTGTTCCGGTATTTAATAATAAGAATTATAGCTATTCTCATGCTTGATACGCTTTATAGATGCACACGTATATTTAATGCGATATTTACTAAATTGGAAAAAAATACGAATGCCAGCGGGACTCGAACCGTGCTGTGTACGATTGCATTAATTGCCTAAATTAGGCTATTTTCGGAACTGTCAGATTCATTGATTGCATCCGTCATTTATTTATTTGGGAAAAAACGGATGTAATGTGTGAGCAGAACGATGTCAAGCTAGTAGCGATACACATCGCTGCACTCGCCACCTCCATTGAAGTCGACTTCGATGCGTGAAGTCGCCTTAACTCCTCTCGCAACCCCAACCCGTCTCTCTCCCTATCACCGCCGCGCGCCCCTCTCATTCCCCACCCACACCGCCCCCGTCCTTCCTACTCCTCCTTTTTCCGCGCCCCTCTTGGCAATCATATTCCTCCTCCTTCCAAAACCCCTTTTATCCTCCCCCAAGTCCCTTTTACACCTCCCCTCCCCCCTGCCCACCCTTACGACCAGTTTATCACCCAGCTCACTTCACACTTTTCCTCTCCCATCTCATTCCACCGTCTGAAGGAGGAATTGCCTCGAAAGTCGAAATTTTGGACTCAATTTCAACACTTAATAGCAGTGTAAGTTTTACAAACATCGAAATGAAAATTCTGAGAATTAGTAGGTACATATAAACGAGTACTTGTTATGGAATCTATGTGTAAAAATTAAAGTACGTTTTTCATTTTGGCCACAATGAACATTTTTAAAAATTCGATTTTTCAAAGTTAATTTTAATATATTCTGTCTGTTATTTGACTGTGTGTCTGTTATCTGTATTTTTACGAAAAATCGAAATTTTCTTCCACAAAATGTATTCGCTACTCATTTCTTTCTCATCGTACCCATATTAAATTTAAATATTCGTATGATTCAATCAAGTATTTTTTAAGGTGGCTCTCTACTTACGAATAATCTCAAATTTTACGGTTGTCATCTGGTGGGTCGGTAGAAGTAGAAGGTGGTGGTGACAAAACGGAGTGACCGGCGACGAGCTACATCAGTGACATCCTCGCTCATTATACTTCCTCGGATCACGCGCACAGAGAGCAATGCAGAAATCAGCATCAGTAGTTGTTGATTGTTTTCTTAAATGAAGGACCAGTCTTTGCTCTGAGTGGATTGAAAATCCTCGATCCAGATTCTAGCCATCACAGCCTACCTCCGGAATATTACAAAAAATTGGATGTATTGCAATTAAAAAAATAAAAAGCCCAAATATTTGATGAGAAAATTATTTCATTCATCGCAAAAAATGGTTCTTCATCTACACGGGAAAAATACTGCAATTCTGAAGCTATTGTGGTAAGTTCGTTACCAGAAAATAATTAAATATCTGAAACAAACCTTTTAGCCGTTCGAGGTAATTCCGATCACGCAACTAAGGAGTCACGTGGTACAATAACGAACTGTTCTAGATTTTGGTGTATTTTAACCACTCGGATGGATAACTCAGACGGCATCAGATGTGTTGTTTATTGCGTCTCTAATCTGGATACTCATATCTTTATAACTATATCCCGGTGAGAAAACCCCGATCGGGAAGGCTGCGTGAGATATTTACGAGTAGCTCTAATACACCCAAGTCTCGTACCCTTCGTGATCGAATCACGCGAATCCTTTGTTACTTGATTGGAATTATCTCGAACGGTTCAAACACAACCCCCGAGGTATAGGAACCCCTTAACGATCGAGTGTCAACTCTGTTTTTTTTTAATGAGAAAAATGAGCTCGAATGAGAAGAAAACGAAGGAGAACGAATGAGAAAATCCCCGCCTTTCGGGCCCTCCTCTAGCCCCCTGCATCACCGCACAACTCTCCATCCTTCGTCCCCGGGTTCCAATCATTTTGCTCCTTCCTGTTACCTCTCCTCCCTTCCCCTTTCCCTCCATCCCCTTTCTTCCCTTTTTCCATGTCCTACCCTCTCCTATATCGTCCTTCCCCTTTTCATCACCTTCGCTTTCCCGGCAGCTCATCGCATCCCCATTTCTCTCATCCCTCCCTCAAAACTTCCTTCCTTTCGTTTAATAATGAAAACCTTCTTGTTTGCATAACTTAAAGTAATATATATATATATATATATATATATATATATATATATATATATACACATATATATATAATGAATGTTCATGAAATATTAATATAAAATCATAAAAAAATTGATAAATGTTCATGAAATATTAATATAAAATCATATATGCATGTATATATATATATAAATATATAAAAAAACTTTGTCACAAGTGTGACTAAAATGAGAACACATAAAAAAGACACTCACACGGGTTGTAAATTTTTCGGTGGATCGCCGCCACCTTCTTCAGCGAAAGGTATAGGAAGAAGATTCTTCCTATACCTTTCGCTGAAGAAGGTGGCGGCGATCCACCGAAAAATTTACAACCCGTGTGAGTGTCTTTTTTATGTGTTCTCATTTTAGTCACACTTGTGACAAAGTTTTTTTATATATTTGTGTTCACGCTCGTGAAAGCTTCCAATGATTTTATATATATATATATATATATATATATATATATATATATATATATATATAAAGAAAAGGAAATAAATATAATAGTATAAGCTAGCAACAAGGCGTTGAGGTTGGGGAAGGATAGGAAAGTAAATCAGTGTACACTCACTGGCAGATGATCCATGACGACACCGGTGTCCACTGCTTAGGGGTAGCTTTCGGGCTAAGGACCCTTCTTCAGCTGGAGGAGATTCAGTACTAAAGAGTGTCACACTGGAGTTAGGAGTTTAGGGTATGACTTGGTACGGGGTTGGTTGTTGGGGAATGGGGATTGGTTGGAAGGAAGTGCAGGGGGTTGGGGGTTGGGGGGTTGGAGTGGGAGGGGAGGGAGCTAGCGAAGATTGAGTCCGGGCGGGTAGGTTGACTTCAAAATGGAGATATAAGAAAGCTCCCAGTGGCGGAGCTGTATTATGGGTGTGTCGGGTGGGAGGGCGCGGATTATTTTTATGTGAAAACAGTTGTTGAAGGAGAGGTTATGCGAGTTAGCGTGCTCGGCTACAGGCAACTGCAACTGTTGCATCACGCTGCTCCTGTGGTTATTTACCCGCATATTTAAAGGTGTGCTGGTGAGGCCGACGTAGAAAGCCTGGCAGTGCTTGCAGGTTATAAGATATATAACATTACTCGAGGAGCAGTTTCCCCGAGTAAGTATTTGATATGTGACATTCGTCACCGGAGTAGTAAAGAAACGGGAAGAGGTGTTGATAGGGCAAGTGAGGCAACGGGGCTTGTTGCAAGGGTGAGAGCCTATAGGGGAGAGATTGGTAACACTACTTGCAAGTGAAGTTTGACGGATCTCACGGATCCAGAGACTATTTTGTAGATTGGGAGGGCGACGGAAGGAGAGCACGGGAGGTCTTTGAATAAGGGAGGAAGTTGAGGGGGAAGAGGAGAGAATGGAGTGTGCTGATTTCAGAAGGCTTTTCAGTGAAGCATCAAGACCTGGTGTTGCTAGCTTATATATATATATATATATATATATATATATGCATATATGATTTTATATTAATATTTCATGAACAGTTTCTTTTCACTGTGGGTATTTTAAGTGTGGCCCGATCGAGCATTTGGATCGGAGGAACCTCACTTATTTTAGATGTTGCCAAGGCTCTTTACGTATTCACGAAGATGTGTCATCGTAATTCCCACAGTTGGTTCTCGTATTGTTTGGAATTTCTGATAATACTAGTGGGGATACGTTATTTTCGTTATTCCCACGTCGGACGTAATAAAGTGGTGAATTTGTATCTTTGGTTTCTGATTCCATATTTTTATTATTCCAGCAAATGTTTGGTTCACTTGGCAGTAAGAAGCGTTGCATAGGACTGACATTGGTAAATACGCATCGCAGGATGGAGCTCGTTTTTCGTGATCTAGTCAAATTGACGTAAGTCTGCATGCATCGTTATTTACTATCACTTTTTCGATGTGCCACATGCATGCTGACCAGCGGCGTAAAATCGTTGCGGGCTTGGTTGGAGAAGGGGGGGAGGGGCAAGTGTTTTGGCTCCCCCCACGGCCGTATAGCCTATAGTATAGGCCGTATACATAGGGGGTCCCCCTCTTCCAAAAAAATTTTCAAGCTTTAAAGCAGCCCTTATGTAATCCTAAAATTTGTTATTTTAAAACTCGGAATTGAGGTTTTCCGATTCAGTGTCGGCTTTCACTAAAACCGAAGCTCTGTCTCTTTGGGGTGTTATATTAAATGAGGATAACTTCTGCAACCCCCTTCTTGATACAACTTTGCGCCCTATTAAGGTAGTCATCGTCGCCCTTGAAACATTTTGTTGGGAGGAGAGGCAATGAACCCCCCGCCGTTTCGCCGCTGATACTGGCAGTTGTATAACGTCCGTGCATTGAAATCATCTAATTCATTGTTGATATCCGTTTGCAAGGTAAGGATTTCGAATTCAATTCTTTTATTACAGGAATTAGTTAATAGTTAACAGTGATTCAAATATTGAAGAAGCCAATGAATCTTGATCAGTTTCTAAACAATCGGACTGGGTAAGACGAATTTTCACATTCTATGCATAGTTTTACTGGTCTATTGATACCCTTGCACTGTGTTTCTCAGTGCCCATTTCATATCTATCTGGCTATGCCATCTGGTCCATCTGGCTTTGCTGAAGAGGGAATGCTATGGAAGAATTATGTTAAGCATATGAAGTGTGGTTTTTATTATTTTGAGAAGCCTATTCTGCACTTATATCATGGGTGAACAAATTGTTCTCAAAAAGATGGTTATAATATTTCATCATCCTCAGAACGTTACTTTCCGATATTGGAACGATGGCATAAGCTGAAGATACACCGTTAAAATCGATAATTCTCAATCGATAATGGTGCAACCCGAGCCACTCATGGGCTGGAAACTTAATAAGAATCCGCCAGGGGAACGGTTCCCATCCGAAGTCACTCCGGAAGAGGCCCCACAACTCTTATTCCCGAGATCAAGTCAGGAAGAGCAGACAGATGAAATCCTCAAGTGATCAAGGCGGTCTCAATTTCACCGGAATAAAGTCATTTCGCCTGCCTTCCCCACATCCTCGCATGTCTTCCCACCAGCCTCCTTTTCCCTCCCTACTTATTCCTAGTTTCGTACTCCACCTTTATCATAATCTTCTCTCTTCTCTCCTACCCAAGCCTCAGTCCTTCCTCTCCGCTTTCCACCCATGCTGTTCTCTTCCTCCCTCCCTTTCCAAATTCACCCTTCGTCTTATCAACCCGTCTCCCCGCCCAACCCTTAATCTCTCCTCCAACGAAAGCTTCCTTCCTATATCGACTTCTTTCCAGGGACCACTCTTACGCTTCACTGTCAGTGTATCGGGCTCGGTTTCTCCTTATCCTTACCCTACCAGTCCTCCTCCTCCCCCTCCTCTAGAAACCCCCCCCATCTCTCTTTATACTCTGAACGCTATTTCCTTTACGTAGTGGGATTTTCTCGTGTGGTTGCGGGTGTAGGGTTTCTTCGGCTGCCCGGTCGCTGTTAAGGGGCGCACGGTCCGCTGACGCGTCCTGATGAAATGGGTTCCCTCGATGCCAAAGAGGGTGAAATACACTGGAGAGGGTGCTGCAGGACCCATGCATGCAATGGGAGCGTGTCAGGAATGGGGGTGCTTGGGATTGGAAGATCAAATCTACTTGGACCAAAATATTGAAATAGCAATGGGTTTCAAATTATCATCGACTACTTGATTCCGGGTAAATTATTAGTCAGAACTTAAATTTGCCTCTCGAAGATTATGATAAATAACTTGGTGAACTTCACTTCATGATTTTCATTTAAATTTCCCGGGTTTCGACACTTATTGTTAGTTATCTTCATGTGCGGAACACTAAATTTGGTGTAAATAAGGATAATAATTCCAGGAGATATGGTGTCAATGCATATATATCAATTTACGGTAAAAATACTGGTACCAATTTTTGTGCTCCGTACCAGAAGATGGCATAAAGTATCGAAACCAAGGTCGTTTTAATAATAATTATTATTATTGAAGCTCGCCAAGTTTTATTTTACTTTCTTCCGTGATGGATTCCACACTATAAATCCTGATAAAGCTTCCTATGTTTGCATTTACCTATTAGAAAAACTATTATTCTGTTGCTGTTAGGTAATTCAGAAAACCCTACCGGATTTTGTTTTCTGATGCAAAACGATAACGAAAACTACTGACGATTACGGTGTTTTATGGAGGTTTTCAACCTGATAAAATGCATGAAGGACATTTATCTTCGGAACTCTCACTGACATTAGTTTAAACACTGGTTGAAATAAACTATTTTCTGACTATAATGATATTCGATGAGGAGAAGTCCACTTCAGTGTGGCTTACGTGGACAAACCGAAATGGGTTACAAAAAGCCAGATAGCACCTCCAGTTTATTTCAACATCCTTGCTCCATGCCCACCCTATCCTCTCCCCCTACTCTCCCACCAACTCAGGCACCCTCTTCCGTCTCCCCTCCTTGCCGTATCTTCTCCCCTGTGGCAGATTTAATGGCGTGCTTGGGAGTTTTGCCTCCCACGGCGCGGCGCCCGCCGTTGTCCTTGAAAATAATATATCAGTATATTCCTCCCGCGTATATAATCGGTAAAATATTGAATTTCTCGCATTCTTCTTATCTTTCTCTCCCTCGTGGATATTTTTTTCTTCCGAGAACGAGACTTGAGAAAATCACCTTTCACTGCAAGGGCGTCGGTATTATAAACATTTTTCTGATGGCGTTGATAACGGGCGTTTCATGTTGTGTCTTGGATCTTTAATTTATAAAAATTTCTATCTCTCTCTCGCAGTCCAGCTCCCCCTTACCTTTTTAAAGGAGTTGATATCTCTGAGCTTGACATTTATGTTGTCATTTCCCCATTTCATTCGGTCGCTGTCTTTGCCCCGGCGATGGCTGAATGTTTTAATTTTTCTGGCGCGCACAACTCTCGTCTACTTTCAATCGAGAATAAGACGACATTTTCATTTTCTCCGTATTCTTCCAATCAGATAATAAGCCTACGGGCTGGCATAAAATTGTTCCTTTATTGATTAGCTCAAGCTATCCGTCAAGTATTCATTATTTCTGCCTCAACCATTAATTCTAGTTTCGCGTTTGCAGGATACCTAAGCATATCTCACATGCTAACATTAATTAATATTCTTCAGGTTTCCGCGGTGTCTGTGTATTTGCTTCAATCTATTATTGTCGGAGAGTTCCATCAAGTTTTGTTTATTCATAGGCAAACGGAAAGACGATTATAACCTCACGTCGACAGGGACCATTCAAGACGGCTACCAATGCTGGTAACATTGATCGTCAAAAATATATTCATCGGCTAATCTGCATATTTTGTATCTTAATTATATTTTTTTAATACCTTAGGCATGTCATTTGTGGAATATTTATTTTTATTGCAAACAAAAAGGTGGAACATAGTATTATTTCGGCTCGCACAGTCGTGGTGGAAGCTCATTAAAGTTTTTTAAGCGAAATATCACATGACATTAAATGTATTTGGCCTTAATATAGAGAAAAATGTCTCATCCCTTTTTATGATACCGAAATATTATCCCCTTCCCGCTCTACTTTTTGAGACACATTAAAATAAAGCCGTTTTCCATGGGGTATGGTACGGAATTGCTCTTCAGAGCAAACATTGTGAACAAATTAGGAATTTCTGAAGCATATTTTATTTAAAAATGTAACGGTTGTTAGCTCATTTGTTTTCTCAAATATTTTTGAAAATCATCATATTACTTACCATATTATTTGTTATAATATCGTTATAAATCTTCGGACGTGAAGGAGTTTTCTTCGTACGGTGTGAAAAAAAATAAGTTAAAGACTTAAATGTGTATATTTTGTTAACTACTGGGTAGTTTAGTCATACAAATAATAGTGTGTGCATTATTGATATTACTATACTTACAATGCTTACTACAGCAGTTAAAATTAATAGTAAATTTCAAATACGGTGTCTATTATGACTTGAGAAAAAAGTCTCTCTAGCTACTCTCATCCACCCCTTCCTTCTCCTCATCATGCCCCACTCCAAGACACCTTACCCCCCCCCACTTCCTCTCCCTCCTTCGGGCGCACCCTCCCAATCTGTTCCCATCCACTCCCTCTCCGCCTCGTCCTGCCTCGCCGTGGCCACTCATCCGAGGCACCACCACCGCCGACGCCTCTTCCCTCTTCCCTGCTGCTTTGCTATTCCGCTCGTATCCACCCTTTCCTCGTCTCCGCTATCTCATTATCCTTTAACGCTCCCTCCCCCTCTCTCCTCCCGATCTCCATACCACCCCACTCTCTCTCTCTCTCCCTCCATCTCCTATCATTGAATTCCATCATCCTCTTCCTTAGGTGTCCTCCTCTTTGTGCGCTTTGCGTCAAGTCAGTATTTTTTCAAATTAAATTCCTCGCCTGATATATTCCTTCGGTACTGATGAGAGGTTCGGTTTCCTGAAGGGGGCTGGTATTTAACCATGGATGTGATCTGGTACGGAATCATACGTTCAGTTTCGGTCCGGAAAGGTTCGAAATTATTCGGATTTGTTAAGTATCGGACCGGGAGAAGTACGAAATTATCCGTTATGGCTGAGTATCGGATCGTATAGGTAAAGTGTTTTTCGTACCATTTCGGATTACTCTCGGTGACGTCCACAAACTTATCTCTTCTAATAGTATTATTACTAATTATATACTAATCATATAGGTACTAATTAATTCCGTCAATATAAATCCCAAATATATCCCATACCCCTATACTTAAAAATTTCAACATTCCCGCTGCTGAACCACAAGTTAAATGTCTTGTATAGAATCCTGAGAATTTTCTGCATATTTCATTATTTGAAGAAAGGGAACGCAAATAAATAAAACAAAATATTTTGAAACTGTTTTAATCTTTTTGCAAACCTGTGCAGAATGTTAACTTTAAATACGTCTATTGATGTGAGCTGCTTTCTTCAGTAGTTTTTAAACCTCGTCAATTAACGGGATTCGCTGCGAGATTGTTAATGTCGTCCCGCTTGTTCACTCTGTTTCAGTTCCTGTAGAGGAAATAATTCTGCAGCGATACTCCGATCATTTTATCGAAGTATAAGTGTGCTGGTTGAGTGCCATTAAAATGGAATATTTAAACCCCGGCGTCTAAACAACGGGTGCGATCTTCCATACCCACTATCTGCGCAGAATATTTATTTCCTTTCTGAATATGATATATGTAGATGATGTGTCTGTATAGGATGCTCATATAAAAACCACCGATTTCTTATTGTTTCAGGAAGAGAATGTGTCAGAGGCCAAATTGAGGAATTTCGCATCGAGCTCGTCAAAAAGTAAGTACATTATAAAATGTCGAATATTAAAAGTTTTTACACTCAAAAAGATTTTTACTTGAACGGTCTACCATTTAAAGTCATGCTATTTAAGGCTTTTGGTTCTGCGATTAATTTTTTTATATTATGCAACGGTTTCGCCGTGCTATTCTGTCGGCTTCTTCGGGCTTTTAAGAACAACAATGGTATTTTTTTTTTTAATATATAAACAATTCCAGCAGTTGATGATTTTGAGAAGTAAAACCTTAATTTCAAAGAAGTCTCTTCCAGGTATAAGGGAGTTTAAAACTATCCTCTTTATTTATATTATTTGTTTTTTTTTCTATTTCAATCGCCTCCCTTATGAGCCGTGGATAGTAACTGCTTTCTTTGTGTAGTACTCTTGCCGATGATTGAGACGATGTCAATGGCGTGACCTTCCTCTAACGTAGTGTGCTCAGCCACGGAAGAGTGATACCAGTCTTTCTTCCGGATTGCACGTTCATGTTCTTTTAATCTTTTGAAGCAATTACTATCCACGGCTCATAAGGGAGGTGATTGAAATAGAAAAAAGACCAAATAATATAAATAGAGAGGATAGTTATAAACTCCCTTATACCTGTAAGAGACTTCTTTGAAATTAAGTTTTTACTTCTCAAAATCATCAACTGCTGGAATTATTTATATATTTTTTGAAAAAAAAAAAGACCGTTGTTGTTTTTATAATCCCGACGAAGCCGGCAGCATAGCACGGCGAAACCGTTGCATAATATTAAAAACTTAATTGCAGAACCAAAAGCCTTAAATAGCATGAAAATCTGCAAAAAAAAAGGTCATTTAAAGTCATATTGGTCTTATTTGTCGGCTGATATGGGTATGATTGATATCATACTTTGATGTGACTCCGTTATCACAGAAGCTGTAATACCAAAGGAGGTTCTTAAAACGAAAATTCAGATGATGGTTTCAGACCTCACTTGGTGGAATTCCTTGTTATCAGGGATAGAAGAATTAACTCTGCAATTCCACATGGTAATTGATTTATTGAATTAAAAAAATACACGACTGGTTTCGCCGCAGAGCAGCATCTTCAGGTGATGCTGAGGTCACCTGAAGATTCTGCTCTGCGGCGAATCCGGTCGTGTGTTTTTTTAATTTTTAAATTCAATAAATAAATTACCATGTGGAATTGCAGAGTTACTTCTTTTATCCCTGACGAATATTCAGTTGCAATACTGTTTATTTAAATTTTCTTTCAGCTTTTCCTCGTGTTTTATAATTACTTGTCCTTTACTGTGTGGATTGTTTCATATTGTTGAGGTTTTTATATCAGTGCTCTTATTTCTTCAAAGCCTACGAAGTTCATCTTAATGCATGAATAGGTTGCTCCTCGAAGTTGAATCAGAGGAATTCAAATAATAAATCACGAAGTTAAGGCAGGAATTCTTGGGCCAGGTTTTATATCGTCTGGTTAACGTTGACCGCAGGCTGACGTAGCATTTACGTTAACTTGACATTAACTGAGAATTTAGGTTTTGAATGTTACATCATACTGCCCGTTAGTTTACGCGAGAGTTACCGATTGGAGGACGTATTAGCATCAGAAGATGAATAGCGCTAGCTAAAGAAGAGTTCAGCAATAGGTGGGAGCTGATAGCGGGGACCTTAGTAAGAATGTAAAGAAGAGGCTGGCAAAGAGTGTAATATGGAGTGTAGCGTCGGTGGTTGGAGCAAGTAATGAGACACTGTCTCCGGCGTTACTTTGTGGAACTCCTTCATTTTTAATAATAATAAACACTTGGTTGTTATTCCACACTTTATTGGAAACAAAACGACCCGGGTTTCAGCATGTCATGCCATCATCAGGTGATGATGGCATGACATGCTGAAACCCGGGTCGTTTTGTTTCCAATAAAGTGTGGAATAACAACCAAGTGTTTATTATTATTAAAAAAACAAGTAATGAGAGTTGAAGGGATGCTGAAGGCCGTAGAGGAGAATGTTGGGTAAGCGGGGAATGAAGAGAATATGTTTCATGGATTGAATGAAGAGAGATAGGACGTATGCTGAGATGAAGAAAGAAATTGTATACTTATGTAGAGGTCTGCGCCCGTAAAAATTTAGAGTACTTTTACTCTCTTCCTTTTAAACTTACCTTAGCCGGTTGATTATCCTGATAATACTTCATACCGAGAAAATATTTAACCAGATATTATAAAACCTGGTATTCCTTGCGTTTTTCAAGAGCCTCTTTGCCTCACTTCTTTATTTGTCTTCCCTCACCATTCTCCTTCTGGAGCATTCCAAAAAAACGAAATATTTTCTTCCTTGTCGTACAATTCTCCCCCTCTTCTCCACTGCGAACTCGTCCCAATATTTCACGGTCCTTGTCCGACACCCCCTAAAACTTCCGGATTGATGTGTGACTCCCCGGCTCCCCTGCAGCGCATGCTTTCATTTGTTTTGTGGATATCCATTGATTTATAGTCACACCGAGATGTTTTTCACATTCCTGTCGCGTGTGATTGTCGTAATCGTTTGTTGTCGTAGGGACAGGTTGCCTGGCCACGGAAAAAATCGGGTCCAGGAAAACTTTTCCATTTCATTTATAGCTCTGCTAGGTGATATGTCAGCGTGTTTTCCTCAAGAATGGGGATGGTATGTTATGCTCTTGGCGTGGGATGTCATTTATACCTCAATTTGCTTCTAAGATCATTGAAGTCATGCAATTTTTTGTAGCGTCGCCGCTACTATGAAAATTGGACTTATTCTTTGAAGAATATAAAAAGTTCACGTTATGATTGCATAGGTTAAAACATCTGGTGGCCGGTAGTATCTATACTTCTCAATAGGTTGCCTCTTAGTAAGGCCACCTGGGTCGGAATAAAAACCACGAGTTTATGTTAGCCGGACAAATATGCCCAGGTAAGCAATGCTATCACATATCGTTGGTTCGTAAACATCATGAGCCAAGCTTTTGTTTTTGTACAATCAATATATCCTTATCCTGTAAATGTTTTGCCCCTATTGAAACTTAGCTTTGCTATTTGGAAAAGGAATCTACATCACATGGAAGCGCAATTCAGTGGACACGCCTTATCGTACGGTTTATATAGTGAGGAAGTTTATCGAAGTATGCCTTACCATGGGAAAACTGTCATTGAAGCAGGTTTCTCGAATAGAAATAACCAATTTTTTCAGTAAAATGTTTCCACTTTCTAAAGCCAATACCATAGATCAGCGGATTTATAGAAAATAAAGCTAATTTCTTGGGCAAAGTTTTTCCTCATGCTTTATCCAATATCATGGGCTGTGAAACGACTGGATAAGGATCTAAAAGCAAGCTGTGAGACCACGCTGGATTATGAGGTCCGATTTTGATCTCATAATTACTTTTGTGGCGTTGCCCATTTCCTAGTCCCTTGCGCAGATCTTATAAAGATGCATTTTTGCTTCCCTGGCTCGTGATTAATACCACGGAGCGATATGTTAATGCGAGCCCGGAGGAAAGATAAATTCTCCGTCCTATCTGCAGGATGCAGAATGGTGCGTGTTTTCGAGGTTGGGCCCTTCCACCCGATTGCCACCGCATTTTTCAGCCTTCCGCTTGTATCCCCAATGTCCTTCCACGCGAAGGGAGGCACCCGCGTTTATCTCCTCACTCGCTTTCCTTCTCAGCCTTATTCCATGAAATATCTCTAAGGTGTTGAGGTCGTAAAATGAATGACGTATTTTTTTCCATAGTTCTTGCAGCACTTGCAACTGAGCGACTGCTTTCCCTCTTCCATTTCCTTTTTCCTAGCCTTTCCGTTTTTCATGACTGGGCCCTTATTGTGGAAGGACTTCTTGGCCTCTACAATGTTGTGGACGATACGTCATAGCTTTGACAAATCTCAACGTTTAAATGGGATTATTTGACATTTTAATGGTCGTGGCGTAAAAATTACGTCGTTTTCGAGGCTCAGAAATTCCGAGGCCTTCCTGGATAGATCACCAAGTGTCCTAAAAACCCCTGCCTCACCCCCTGCGGCGCGAGGTAATATGTAGACTCAGATGTATACGATGTTGCAGGCTACCACTGGTGGCTCAGTGTATGGCGAATTTAGCAACATACCGTTGTTCCCTGGTTTTAATCCGGGAGAGGTCTATTTATTTGGGTAGGTCCGGAAAAAAAAGGTTGAAGGGGTGAAATTCACGGAGAAAAAATAATTTGCGTAATGTAGTATGAAATTAAACGTGAACGTAAAGTCATTCAACGAGATGAAATTATGACATGCACACATTCGTGTATCTCCTAGCAGGTGACTCCCGCTCAAGTTTGACTGCTTGGGAATGAAACTTGTGGTTACTTTGTGATATTATGGGTTATGTATGAGGTACCTGTAAAAAGCTGATGGCGTTCTAGATCAGGAAGTGGGGCGTCGTGCTACTGACCGGTAGTCCTGGGACCACGGCTGTCCTGCTAAACACAAGCTGTATGGTGTTTCGGGTACTATAGGTCTGGAGGTCTGGAGTAAGTAAAGGCTCTACCGTGTTGCTTAATTTCACTCGCCGTTGGCCCAAGTATGCACTTGAAAGGCTGTACTCTCTTTCCAATGAAACCAACCTTTCTCAATGAAGCCTGTTCATTTCGATGTAATAATTTGTCCCATATCAAAGTACGTCCAGAGACTTTTATATTTCCTTGCTTCTTTGTTGGGCTGTGGTTGAAAACATTGGTTTTAGGGGAAGAGTGGGCAAGAGATACCAATACGCTTTTTTGGAATACCAAAATATTTTATTTTTTATGTCATAAGATATCTGGATGGTTTGTTCTTTTAATTCCAAATGAGATGAAGTGTAGGATCCAAATTGCAATTTTGTTTTTTTTTTAATTTTCAAGCAAATTACTGCTATTATTTTGAGTAAAATTCGTTATTTAGGTGGATATGGCGAAGTAGGTACTAATTAAGTTTTTTTCGTCAAATAATCAGCCTCTTTGGAAACTCACTTTATAATAGCTCGAGCATGTTAGCAGTTAAATCATTATTTTTATCCACGCATACTATAAATGAAAATGTGTGATCACTCATTTTGCTACTTACGCAGTGGAGATCCCACCACCTTAACTACCCCCGACAAAGTACTACAGGCGGAGTGAAAATTTTCAGCGTCTGCCTGCGTTTTCCGCCGCAAAAATGATTTAAGTGCGTCGCTACGCCGAGTGGCCACGTCCATTTCTCTCCTCCCCTCGCATTCCCCGTTCCTCATCCCGCCCATTACCGCCCTTCTGTTCAATTAATGGAATCTAGGTGGTAATCGTGACGCGAGGAGGTGATTCCGCGTTGATTAATGGCGAGATATACCGGTCCACGCCTTAGCGGGCTCAAAAGTCTGGGCTTAAAGCGTGAGCCGCGGTCAGTCACGCCATCGGACGGAATTCGACGGTTCGAGCGAAGGCAGGGGTGCCACCCTCCCCGATTCCAATTTGCACCCCCTGTCTCCTTTATCGCTCGTGTTTTTTTTTTGGTCGCGGGGGAATGAAGAGAGAGAGGCATAATGGAAGAGGAGTGATGAGGTTAAAAAAATCATGCGGTGAACGTAGAAGCCAGAAGAGGCGTGAGATTGTCCGCTTAATATTTTTATATCGTGCGTTCAAATAATATCCGAGGGATTTGACTGCATGAGCAGACAGGGTTTTTATAGGTGCTCTGAGTTTTTGATCAATTTTACACCGTTAAAATTGCTGAAGAAAAATCATTCAGTCATAATATGACGTTTAAACTCCCCTAGGGATAAGGAATTTAAGCCCTCGGGTAAGTCAACTGAAAGCATCGTCGCCAGACTAACGCGTTACTCGTTGCATTAAAGCATATTTAAAGGAATTTATTTTATCAGCCCCGACTTGGTGGAAGCTATGTTTATTCTCATAGATATGAAAAACGCGCACTCGAGCCTTTGAAATATCTCTAGAAACTAGAAAGTTTTCCATCAATGTGGACATTTGTAATATTGTTTTACCAGTTAATGTATGTTTTCATAGATCGATTCTACTGTATTCTCCCATCTAAAAAGTCACTCTCCTCCCACTGTTCTCTCTTCCACACAATACTTCCTTCCTCTCTCCATACCGCCTATGATGCCTCTATCCTATCCTTCTTAGCAAAACAATTACGGAGCAAAATTAAGCATGTGAGCAAGTAACAATGACAGCATATTTTTCCCTCATAACATATTTCACAAAAATAAAGTAAAAAATCGAAATAAATTAAAATTGTAGCAAAAGAGATGGTTTTCCCGAGTCAGTGTAATTGGGATTGACATAACTACCAAATAAATACAATATGAAATATCTATATATTTCCATACGATTAGTTTTTAGTTCACTGGCGTAAAAAACAATGTGTATTGGTGAAAATATAGGTACGTTGTGTTTTTACTTCAGTGATAATATATGTCCACAGAGATAAGCCTGAAAAAATCGAATATAGTTTTTAGTTCATCCTAAAGTTCGTAAATTATGTTTCTGCCTATCTCGAATCTCTACATCCTTATAACCTTTTTCTCTTGTTCGTGGGCGTAAAAAATCGTGGCGCATGATTCAGTGCAGGGAATCTAGTCTGTCTAGCAGGATTTCACCTGCGTGAATGCGTCCGTTATTGACTCTCATTTTTCTGGGAAAATGATGGATGAGGGCGCGGGGGTGATTCCCATTGCCCTGCCCCCAAGATTTTTAACGTGACGCCTTCACGTGAACTACCTTTCGTCTGGCTCCTACCCTGCGACCTAACATGCATGGTTGGCCCTATCAGGAGCAATGGTAATTCTCCCTCCAGTTCCTGACCCCCTGCATCCCCAAACCTCGAAGCACGAGTTTCATCCTCTTGATTTCTCTTCTGCTGATGTCTTTCCGCCTTCTCTACTATCTATATGTTTTTACTTCGTTTATCTTCATTTCTTTCGAGCCAACCTTCTCCATCCTTCTCCCTCCCCCCTTCCAACTTCTCAAAGTCTTGCTATCTATTTTCATCAACTCTCCCCAAAGGGTCGAAGTTTCGCTTCCATGTAGTGCCGAGCTCAATATCGAACTGTTTATGCATGTAATCGGTTTGAGTAATAACGAAATGTATGTATCGGGAATAACGAATAGTTTAACGATGTTTGGCCATCATGGCAAGCGTTCGTTAAACGGTCAAAGTCCTTAAGACCTGAAAACAAGAAGCGAGAGATGCCGAGTGCAGTGAAAGAAATGTGGGTGAGCGAATGAGAGGGCCAAGGAGTATTTTTAGATTATCCGAAGAGGTAGGAGTTATTTTTGACTAAAGAAGGATATCTTATGATGAAGTCGGTACCTACAGTTGTAGATGATTGGGTAAAAGTATGTACTCGTATGTGATTTAAAAATATCCGTAATCGAAAGGCCACCATTGGTATGATTTCCTCTGCTTGCGTTGTATCCCTAGTGGCAAACTATAAATTCCGGAGAACCTTTAAGTTCGAATATCGCCATTTTCTTGCATATTGTGATGTGTAGCCAGTGATTTTATGAAAAATCTGTTTGAGGAGCTTTAATTCTGTGTGGGTATAAAGAGGGCATCAACATATCTATTCCGATTTCCAGGGGTCTAGCATATTACTTCTCTTTGGCCCACCTAGTATAGCCAACCCAGGGAGAAAGAAAGAGTTGCATGCCCCTATTCTCGTATCCATGCGCCAGTGATTTCGTTAGCGGTCTTTCGCCAGGGATTTCGCTAGCGAAGGCTTCGGCCTTTTGGCGAAGAAAAAGTTATTCTCGTTCTCCTTTGGCGAAAGTAAGCATTCGCCAACGGAGAGTTTCGCTTTCGACGGGTAAGGCATCGCTCCGACGCGTAGCTTAAGGAGTTAGCGAATTTAAAATCACGAGGTGCATAGGGAGGACAACATATTTCTGACCTATCGAACAAGTTAATCGTCTATATGAATTATGCCTCCAATATATTGTTCCTAGGAATAAAAATGCTAAAGCTCCTCATTATCTAATCGCCAGTTGAAGTAAAACCCTCGAAGAGGTGCTAAGGATTTGCTTTCATTACCCTAGCACATCCCCTGCCATACGCCCTTGAAGTCACCGGCGGAGTACGCTGTAGATGAAGTATTTTACGGTACTAAATTCTCTATTTCTACAGTTCCCATAGCAGTTAGAAAATTTTCATTACTTCTGATTACTTTTTTACTGCTTTAGTCCCTGAAAAATCCGCTTTAATCCCTTGGCTCGTCTCCCAGGACGTGCGTTGGTGAATATATGCATAAGTCTATATGCCTTTCATGAAAAAATTTATTGCACATATTTCCTTGGGAAGTACCTTCGTTTGAAATTCCCTGAGTGGTTTCGGATTACGTGCATCCCGCTGCTGTTGTTTTTTTAAGACCACAGGAGTAACCCTTAAAATTATTTGGAAGCGAGCCAAAGGCTCAGCGTGCTGTGGTACTGAAGCGAGACTTTTTTTTTATTTTAAGGATAATTCCGAGGAAGCTGTATCCGGTTCAGATATCTGTGCGGATGCAGGCTACACATTCTGCTTAAGCGGTAGTATTTACGGAGAACTCTCACGTCCGCGGCTGAAAACCATTATAAATGGCTTAAGAGCCAAAATAGGCGCTTAAGCCATGGTTTTCTGGGAAAATAATGCGAAAAGGGTTTTTAATTCATCTGTGTTAAAAGTATAATCGTTTCAATCGTATCATAGCAATCTCTTCGCATATTTTCCTTCTAGTGACGGTAATTTTTAAACTTTTATGTACATTCGTGAGCAGCCCCGCCAAGTCCATTGCGCTTTCATTGTTTTTTGGTTACATTTTTTGAAGCCGTTCAATAGGTGGCAATAGTGAGGTTTCTGATTGAGTTTGTTTACGTTTTGTCACTATCGTCACTTTGTTTACACATGGCGGGATGGTGGCTTGTGAGGATTTTCAACTGTTGGTATAGAAAAAGATTTATTACTCGACTAAAAATGGGTAAGAGATCTCACTTTGTTCCTGGATGCTCCCAAGTGTATTCCGTAACCGTGAGAAAGAAAAAAAATGTATGTGTGAAGAACAGACAGCTTGTTTAAGGCTACATCTACATGTACTACATACTACGCCGCAAGCCGCCTCAATAGGCGTGTGGCGGGGGGTGTCAGGACACCAGCCGTTTACATATAAAAAGGAAACGCTCTAATGAAATTACGCTTAGCATTTATTAATGTCCCTTATTGTTCGGGGGAAAAACGAATTCCCATACCTATCCGTTCGACAAAATATCTCTTTTAATTTATCGTTTCTGTCGGACCTGGAAATATAGTGGGGTTCTAATATGATTGTTCTCCGTGTCGCTCTTAAAGATATCTATTCTCAATTGCTCAAGCAATCTAAGCCTAGCTCGCAGCCTCCGAGTCTCTAGCGGCTCCCAGCCTAATTCGTTTAGCATCTGTGTAACGCTGTCTGTACGCCCGTAGCTGTTTTTGATGAATCGCGCAGCTTTCCTTTGTATGTCTCGGATTAAGTCTTTCTGCACCGGATCCCATATACTCGCTGCATATTCAAGGTGTAGCCGGACGAGAGCGAAATAGAGAATTCTAATGTAAGCACTACGGCTAATGTAAGTACTCCGTTTTATTCTTCACGTTACTATATAGCAAGGGTTTTTTGTGATTATATTGATGTCAGGTTTAGTTAACATGGTTATATCTGACGGATAAAACCATTAGTTGCTTCCTAACTAGCCGTAATTTCCCTCAGTTCGAAATGGAAAAAAGTGAAACTACGTTTGTTTACATTGGGATCCTCTGATTCAATCACTGCTGCGTAGTGGCGCCGCGGTTGGCAGCTTCAAATAAGGTATCACGCCGAAGTTGGAAGTCTGTTATCCTTAAAATTCTAGTATCCATGTTCGTGAGTAATATATGGGAATTGATTTCTATTGTTGAGTTATTTATTCTTTTCCCCCGGGTAACTTAGGTTGTTATAATCAATCATATTCACTAAGATTTTTCTTTAAAAAAATGAAATGTCAGGATAAAAATGTGAGTGATGATAAAACATCCTACTTGGATGTTAAATTTCATCATCCATTGGTATCTAACTAGGAGTGAGACTCAACTCTTTGCCTAAGGAATATGGCAAAATATAGAGGTGACCATATTTAAATCCCTGTGTATAATATATCTATATGAATAGGCTTGGTGACTTTTATTTATCTTCTTGCTTTTTGCATTGTCAGCCGATGAAAAGTATTAATTTTATGGATAGGACAAGTAGGTTGGTTGGTAAAGGTGGGGTTAAGAGTCCCGCCCCGGCATAAGCGATCTCCAAACAAAAGCCTCCATAGGGTCCAGAGTTTTACGTGTTATCCCACGGAGTATTGCACTTGAAGTACTCTCCATAGGGCACATAACTAAGGATCGGTATACTTCCGACAAAATCTTCAGCATTACCGGAATTGGAACCTGGGCCTTCGGAATGGTAATCCAATTCTCAAGCTACCACGTCAACTCGGTCCCATTTACAATTTTAGTCCCATACCCTTTGAAGTTCTTGGCACATAACGCATTATGGATAAGTACGTGCTTCATATGAGTATTTTGCACATGGGCAATTCTACGTAGCTTTTCATATTTAGGCATGCAGAATTGTTTTGAATTTTTTTTGCAGTATACTCGTCGAAATAATCTTAAAAGTTACTTTGTAACGTACTTATTCACGAAATACACGCGAAAAAGGATTATTTTGATTTCTTTCAAAAATATTGTCTCAAAAAATGTGTATGTAGAAGTTTCACACCGTTTAATACAATTACGCATTTTTTGTTCACGAGGATTTTAGGCCAAACAAAATTCAAATTAATTTAGAAATTGAGATGTAAATGTGTCAATAGCTATATATTTAGAGTAACAATAAGGAGTAGTACGCAAAAAATAGCAATTTCAATAATGTAATTCGATTTCATATTGCTAAGCTCCAAAAATAGGCATAGGAACGCAGAATGCGGCAAAAGTTTGCCCCTGTGATTCCTCAAAAAGTAGTTTTACGTGTCTAAGATGGAATAAAAAATAGCCAACATAGATTTTAAAAATTCCAGGATTGACACGTGAATATTGCTATTTTTTGTGTTCTAAGGTTCATTTTTTTGTACTTGATTGCATATCTCTGTAATCTTCATTAGACTTCCAGTTACATAGCCCATTCTGAAGTAGTCATGCCCGAAATACTGTGTTGGGGAACCGTAATGTTGAATTCATTAAATCGAAGGCATTTTGTTTTTGGAGAGGCAACGCGACAACCGCAGGCGCGTTATGAAAACGTACGTGCATCCCTTGTATGTGCACATACATGCGCCCGTAAGTCTTCATTTGCTCATCAGTCGCTCGGTTGTACTCTCAGTGTCGTGTTATTTTCCGGCTGGGGCGACACAAGAGTTTTATGTCCCCATGTATCTCTGATTACATGTCTCTCCCTCCCTTCCCCGTGGTTGTGTGCAAGCATGTACTACAACACTTGTACCTTTGTATTCATACATTCCAATCCACCAAGTTGTAACCTCCCGTGGTACATTTTCTGGTCTTTTTACCTCCGAATTGGCATTTGTCTTCATGGCTATATCCAAGCGAGAGATAAAGTAAGAGTTTCAGTGGCGTGATCAATAATTAGTTTTGATTTTTGGTAGTTAATCCCTATTTTTATAATTTAGACCACTGCCATTTTTTGCGTCAAGTCACAATGGAGCTCCCAGAGATTCATAGTAACCTAATGGGTTTTTGACGATCTTATATTCCTTATTTGCTTGTTAACTATTCTCCAAGATCGAATTTTCTCCTCGATATTCCATTCTAGCAGTATTCTTTCACAAATGATTTAACTTATGAATATCCTGTGTTGATTAAATATTTATTGCCGAAATGTAGCTGCTGTGCTATGAACCTGAGGTAGTTGAAGTAACTGCCGCTATTTTAATAGCTTGGGCAGTTACCTACGTGAGATAGCTAAGTGGTAACAGTGGTTGTATGTAATCGTTCCTGCTAGATCGAATCTATCTAAATGTATATAAACCATTCATATTGTAAAGCCTTGAAGAATCTTATCGCAAATAAATGCCTGCGTGTTAAATAAATGTTGAACTAATTCCATCTCTGTCTGTCTCAACTAGCATTATTTAATCTTTTATTAAGTAAGCTTGGCAATATCTAGTTGCTTTAATTGTATTGCTTATGACAGCGTTTGAAAGTGGAATTAGTTAAATGTTTACCTTACAGTATTTTGATGGCATTCAGACCCGTGCTGGTGGTTTATAGCTGCCTTGTTTATGCTTCTTGCATCGATATTTTCACCATATTTCTATTCACGTGGCTATTTCCCTTTTTTCCCACATTTACCATACGTATGTATGTACCTTCTCTGAAACGACTTCTGCGTCCTTACGATTTTGCTTCCTATCTCGTCAAATATCGCCTTTTAGTGTATTGTGCCACTTATGGGGCTTGCCAAAATCTTGTTTGAGTTTGCCTCATGCGAAACTTTCCATTTTTCACAACTCGCCTTCAGAGTTACAAATGAGAAATGCTAATTTTTTTCCGTTCCTCATCCTCAGTCGCTCGTGCTCTTCCTGTTCCTCCGCTGTTTCGGACAAAGCGAGTGGAGAGAAAATAGAGGGCAAAAACCGTTGTGAAACGGGGGAAGAAGAAAAGAGGGAGAAGCATGTGTGGAGGAGAGAAAGGAACCTGAAAGAGGAGGGGATGAGATGGCAGAGCTCGGGAAATGGGGAGTAATTGCCCCTGCTTAAATATTTCATAGTGCGAATCTTTTTATGAAAACATTGTGTTCGCGGATTTATGAAACGCTCTCTCGTCATCCTGTTATCACCAGGGATAGTCCCCTGGTCCAGGCCTGCCCGAGAGTGATGTACTTGATGGAATAAAAATGTAGTGCCTATCTTATTACGTAAAGCGACTCTCGGCTGAAAAGCGGGAGTTATGCTATCATGAATCTGAGTTTAAAAATAGTGAGAATTATGTTCTTTTTTCCGAGAAATGGTAAACTTAGTTTTTTTTATGAAGATACGATGCAATGTTTGTCGATGTACTCGTATTTTTATATCCGCTGCCCCACGTTATTTTACGTTCCCTCTTAATATGCCTTGCGTCTACTTCTGGCTGCCTCCTCTGTATCTCCAACACCATGGTAAATATTTCAATCGATCAATACTTAAATTTCAGCATTAATCATCGTTTATACTTTTTGATTTTTACGGTTTTTCTTTGATGAATTCCCTGGATAAATTTACCAGTCATACTCCACAAAAGATTCCTTTGAGTGAGGGTCTTTGGATAAACGATTGCTTTAAATGAACATGATGGAGTTTAAGTTATGCTACGCGGAGACAAGAACACGGACGCCGTAATTCCCTCATCTCGTTGCGATAAGCCCTAGCTAAGCTAGCTTTGTTCTTTTTAAAGGCTACGTGTCGTGAACGCAAGCTGCATTTCACCCGTCGTTACAATTTTTTTGCTATTTTTGACGGGTAATGCGCAAATGATTTTGTTTTTATCATTATCTCCAAACTACCTGTGGCAAAATACATCGACGCAATTTTCGCGTGATTCTACGATTCTCGTGAATAGCTGGGTAGTCTGTAGCAGAAAAGAAGTTGCTTTATCACTGTACCAAGGGTATCATTGTGGAAGAGGTGCAGATGCATTAAGGTTTATACTATACAGTCATGAAGCCATCAAATCCTAGTAAATCTATAAAAAAATCCTTTCCGAGCAGCACTTCAAGCCAATGAATGAGGAGTGTTATCATTTTTGTCTTGTGGAGTTAGGAAAAGCGAGATGCATGAAAACAAGATATGATGAATGAGAGTACTTGAGGTATGGGTAATGCGAATTTTTTTCCCTGATAAAAAAGTGAGTAACTTTGTTGGCGTGAAGAAAATTATTCGGCTATGCGTGTTGAACTGAGTATTTATGAGTGCAAATATGAAATTAGTCCGAGAGATGACTGGCCCTATTGCTCATATTTCTGTCATTCTTTTCTGTTAAAACCTCTGTCGACTTTCTGAAGGAAAATACTGCTGAAAAATTCTTATTTCCGTAGAGTGAGTGAATGAGTGAATATTTTGCTGCTTAGTTGATAATTAGTATTCATCTACATTTACATACTACCCTGCGAGCCAATTCAGAGGCGTAGGGCAGGGTGTGTCAAGATAACAGCCATGGAATGGGAAGGGAATAGGGAAAAGTAGGGGAAAGAGGATTGAGTTGTTTTGTATGTTTACGGCCTGTCTCATGTTAGTGTCACTCTGTTTTGGCTAAATCACTAATAGCGCGTGGAAAGAAGGATTTTGGTGCTTATCAGTTGGGCAGTGTATCTCTATTATTTTGTCGCTTCTGTCAGTTCTAGATATAAAGTACGGGAACTCCGCGGTTCATCGAGAGAACTCAGAAATGGGGAAATTAAGGTACGCATTGTCAAAAAATCTACTATACCAACCAAATGGCGCACACTAAATGATGATTACCGGCCATTTTAGTCTGGTTAATAGCGCTCCTATTTACTTTGACCTTTTCACTGCGTAAACTGATTTCCGTTTGACTCATAATAGTTGTCAATTGTCCACAGATAGACATTAACTCATTTATGTATTGAAGAAAATAATTCGATATTATTTTTACGGAAAGCGAAAAATAATTGTAATTCGTTGTTTCATTTTAGTAAATTTACTTCTAAATCAGAAGTAGCATGTGTAACGTGGGGATCTGCGTCTTGACCCGGAATCCTACGGTCCGCGGTACAATTCCCGATCCAGGCAGTTTTTTTTATAGAAGAAGGTAAATGACCTAAATTTACGGGACATAGTCTACGAATGGCCACGCGGGCTTTTGGTGCAACGGATGCACACCGAGCATTTGGGCATCCCAGGAGTTTCCCCCCGCAGGAACTTTTAAAGACGGTGTCCGGGGGGTGGAAAAGAGGGTAAGATGGATGAGGGACGGGAGCAAGGATGGTGAATGACTGTTTGCGTTTGTGCTTGTGTTCCCACATATGGGCGTGTGTGCGCTTCCCATCCGCGTTCAGTGTCTTCTTTCCCTCCGTTTTTCTTCCACCACCCCCCTTTTTCCCATCAATCCATCTGTTTCTCCCTCGGAGTGAGGAGGTGGGCGTGGCCCCCCCTTCATCGCGTATTCCCCTCGCCTGTCGCCCTCCTCGCCAACTCCTCCTAGTCTTCTTCCATCCCTTCCGCCATCTATCTCCGCTCGTCTCCTTAACTCCTCCGCACCCATCCGTCGGGCGCGCTGGCTTTCATCCCACTCTTTAATCTTACTCTTATTTTGCTCCCTCGCCTTCCGATTCTTCCTCGCCGCCCACGTGCCAAAGAGCTTCGTTTCCCATTCTTTCTAAGCCTTCATCTGCATATAGCTAAGCTTCCATGCTGCCATTTTAGAGTGGTTTTACCGCTGCTTTTTGTGTCACACTCATGCCCCGTTATCGTACGCAGTGGTAGCATCGAATGAAAACAGGAAATCATGACGCGTTTTCTTTCTATTATACCTGTTCACGGTGAAGATATAGTCTCTATTGCGGAGCTTCTGTAGAAAATTGGATGTTCACGAAGAGTATTCGCGACGGGCTGCAACGCCCAAGCTCAACGTTTGGCGACAAGGAGAGGATGAACCTCATTTCCTCGAGTAAGAATCACGTAAACATCAAATGAAAGGCATAATGTGTCGGTCCTCACTCCCTTCCGCAGCTCCGGCGACACAGTCTGTGTCAAAAGTAACTAACACTTCACACCGGTCGATTTGTCCGGCATTATTTTATTTTGTTCTCTGCATGAGGTAGCATCTATTAGCATTAATAAATTAACAGTATCAGTAATATTAACCATTAGATGTGTGTATAGCATTGTTCTGCATGTTTGCATGTTCATTTACGTATTCTATCTCGCAGTTTCCGGTTGAACTGCGCGCTGTTTTCCTGACTGCTTTGGCCTGCGCCTAGCGCGAGGGGGAGCGTGCGAGGTTCTGACTTGTGCTGGGACGAGTGCTGCATGCCTGGTGTGGAATCACCCCGTGCCACACACCCTAGTGGTGGCTTTCACGGTACTTCGTAGATGTAGCTGAAAAGTTGTTTTCGTGCGTCCGTTTTTCTGTTGCTGCGCACTGCGTAGCGAATTAGATGCAAGGTCACCAACGCAGGCTACTTTGCCGTCGAAGTTACCCATCATTAAACTTTCGACGCAGACTGCGCTCCCGGAGATGCGGCAGGGAGGAAGAACCGACGCTTTTTCAAAGCCTCTGACGCTGATCTCGTGATTCGTTCGTAAGGGATTGTGGATCATCATAGGATAGTGATCCCCTATTGAATTTTGGCGCAAGCGTAGTGTGAAAACCGTTTCCAATGGTGGAGAAAAGTATTGAACAAATTCCAGATAATCATCCTCATTTGAAGGACATCCAAGACGTGAAACGTATCGATCCACCTTTTCGCCAGTCGTTGTCTTCGTCTTTTTCAAATCAAATGCCAACAATACAAGAACTAGCCATTACTCCCAACAAACCTCCCATTTTCCTTCATATCTCCCTCAATAAACAGGAATCGCTCGCAAGATCGAACACCCACGGTATACCAAAGTCTTATTTTTTCATCCAATTCTGCCCCTGCTATGAAAGCGGTAACGCACAACGCTGCAGCAAAACGCAATAAGGCCGCATGAAAACGTAGCTTTAAACCTTCAAGGTTGTGTGGTAGTAACATGTACTGCTACATGCGATAATCATAGGTATTCCTTCTGCCACATAAATGACAGGACCATAGAGAGTCCTGCCTAAAATTTACCCCACCTTAGGGGGGATTTTCTCTGTTTCCCTCGTAAAACTATCAATTCTCCTGGATATAATGCTTTTTAAACTCTTCTATCTTTGGCCCTTCGTGCCGCCTAAGATATTCGCCTCATCCCTCTCGAGCTTGCCCAAACTTCTTCCATCTTATCACCCGCTTAATTATGCCGTTAACCCTCAATACGGCCCCTAATCACTTTCGCTACCTCTTTATAATTTCTTCTACCTGCTTCCTCTACAACCCTTCCCTATCTTAAACTTCCTCATTTGTTTTCCTCTCCACTCAGCTTACCCTTTTCATCCTCGCCGCCCAAATCTCAAAAGCCTCCAGTCGACGCTTATCTTCCTGTCGTAACGACCAAGTTTCAATGAAAGTTGTTTGAGCTATAAGGTGTTTAATTTTTCCTTAATTAGAGTTTATTTTTCTCGTATATCGAGTATGCTTTTTGTATGTAATGGGTTGCATATTCACAGAGTTATTTGTATTCCGAAAAGTAAAGCGAGACGACTGATCGACGATGGTAGGCGAGTTCAAAAATATATCTTTCAGAGAAAGTCTAAGATATCTACTTATCATAAAAGGCTTAACGCAATGAATGTATTATTCCCTGGGTACCTATAAACATTCTTTTAATACAGATGTATAGTTAATTTTTTCTTTACGTTGCGTTATAACGTGGAATTGTCTGAGGAGTATTCGTGTTACTGCCGGTTTAGGAGTGCATTTAAGTACTAAGATAAGAGGCTCTTGAAACTCGTGATCTTTCTTTTTCTACTAATGTTTTAAAATTATCAAGGATTATTTCATCATTCACTCTTTATTCTACGATAATAGGGGCTAGAATTGGTGTTATTTGGTGTGTAAGCGCGATAATTCTCATGCTAAATGAGCTCATCATATGGTTCGTGAATGTGTCCTGCGAGAAATGAGAATTATTTAGGAGAACATGGGGGAACGTGATTTCCTTAGGAGGAAAGGGAACACAGCAGGAAAATAAAGGAATATTGGAAGACGGAAATGTAAGAACGTAAAAATAAAAACAGTTGGAACCAACGCGGTCCGTAGTTGGGCAGTTCGACAAAAGAAGGAACTTTATTACGTTATTTGATAAAAATATTATTTTGTAAGTTTATATGCTTGAAAAAGTTAGCGTAATGGGCGGAAGTCGTCAACGGAAGTTAAAAATGAACTTTGAGTTCACTGGACCACTCCCCCATCCAAGATCCACCCGTTTTAATTACTCGGGAGGGCGGGATGAAGCATAAAACTCTTTCTCTCTTTGTCGTGGGTTTTCGCGCGCCATTCCCCCGGGACCACCTGTCATTCTCCTCGAGTGGCACCTCGGTCAAAATACTATATCCGCAAAACCGCCTCTCCAGGAGCGCCACAGCGCGTCGCCCATCCCAACCCTTCCCCCCCCCCTTCCCTTCCCTCCCTCCCTTCGTGGCCGTCAATTCTGGATACGGCTGGCGGGGGAGGGTGGAAGGGAGGATGGAGGGCCATGGCCTCCCTTCCCTCCACCCACCTCCTCCCCATGAACTTTGCCCTTCCACGAACTCAAATCGTTCTCCGCGTCCTCTATTATTGTGCCTCCTGTGCGAAACCTTATGCCCTCTCTATCGAGTAAGAGAGGTCGCCGTAAGGATTCTTTCCATCCAGACACGCAATTTATTTTGTTTCCGGTCTGTTATTCTTTTTTTTCTTTCGTCGAAGGAAAATAACGCCAATGGTTGACATTCGATTGCTCCACCCTCTCATGACTCGTCCCCATGGTTACCGTCTTACCGTGGTAACAATTACGGAGTTGACGAAGCCATTTCGCAAACTTGATGTGAAGTGAGAGTTCTTATTTTGTAAATCACATCAGACTGTCGGTTAGTTGATTTGAGCGTAATTGGAAGAACATAACTATGTACTTCAGTTTTCATTCCGTGAAAAAATTTAACCCGAGTTCATTCAATCAGAGAGAAAAAAACCGGGCCTAAATGCAATCGCATCAAGACTTTCTGGTACTGCTTTTCGTATAAATGAGTATTAAAACAATTTTCAGCCTTCTGGCAATATATTCTTGGCTGAACTTTTTTTTTTTTAGCTCTACCAACTGTATCATATTCGCTGGATAGAGTCCTACGATGATGGGAATACTCGTAATGGAAACAAACCATTATGTCTCGCCCTCCGTCCTCTGATCAATGTGGAAGGAAAAGTAGAGAATAGCGTTTCTCCTGTTTCGCCCTCTTCTTCTTTCTTTCTCCCATCTCTTCTCTTCTCTCTCTTCTGCCTCTTTCCCGGTCTAATCTCCTCCCGCCCCTTCCCAACCAAAACCGTCGCGCTTCGCTTGTTTGAGTTTTTATCTTCGTCGGAGCAGCCGCTCTTCCTTCTCCACCCGCTCCATCTTTCATTTCCCACTCCCGCCGCAGCGCTGGCTCAATATCCTTCCTTCCCCAGTTTCCATCCCAGCAGGGCTCTCGTATTCCTCCAGCCCTGTATCCCCTCGTCCAGTCGTCCACCTCTCTCCCTTATGTGAGCCCCCTTCCAACCTTGTCTCCTCTTCGCCTTCTCCACTTCGAAGCACTTCATTCCCTCCACTTTCCCAGGCCCCGTATTGCGTATGGGAAGGACCTATGCACACGCAAGCATCCACAGATACATGCCGTATCAAGGGTTCCCCAAAACTTCCTCGTAAAGGCTTCTAATCAGTCTTCCAGGATTGCCTTATCTTCTTCCTCCACGGTTCCATTCGAATCGCGCTTTTATTGCTGCTCCAAGTAGCGTAGATAGTCGCACAGTGGAGAAATATAGATGTGAAGACAAGGGCCAGTCGCGATGGACGTACTCTCTTTTTTCTCTCTCGCTTGTGTTTTCTTAACCATTCGTTTTGCTATGCGTTTCTTTTTCGTAACTGCTGTCGTAAAGTTCTCTTTATGCTCTTGGATACTAAAATACCTATCACACCGTTCCCTTTCGGGGTATAGTCAAGTGAATTTCATTCCTTGGAGCGTTAGAGCTAGAAAACTGGCTTGGAGTTTAATAATTTCATGCTTACTGCCCTATCTTTGAAAACCTCATTTGTATCTGCCACTTTCATGCATAGCTTCACACGCGTTCTTTTTCTTAATACTCCTCTTCTCTCCTTTTTATTTCTCTTTGGAGTCTCATCGACCACATTTACCCACCGACTTTCTCAGTCTACCCCTTCTTCTCACGCCATTCACACCACTTGCATTCTTCTGTTTAGTTAACCGACTCTCATTCGTTCTCTAAATATGGGAAAACCAATGAAGAACACTCTTTTCACATACGTCCATTCTCGGAGCATCTATTCCACATTATTTCATCACCCACTCATTCATAACCCTTTCTCTCCTACTTTTACCGTAAACACTTCTCAGATAACCCATATCAACTTCATTTAGCTCGCTCTTTGTTTCCGTGTAATATTAGTTGTATCATAGAGTAATCATACTCTGTGGTTGTATATACCCTGTATGAAATCTAGCATCTATGTTCAGACTTGAAAATATGTATCGCATTAGGAGCTTACATTACTAGAAGACTGAGAATTGTTGCTATTTGGCGTGACTAATGGTATTCAGATATAACTCAAAATTTCGGAAAAGTGGGTCGGGTGACTAGAGTGCTGGCCACCCATCCCGAGTACTCGAATCCTGGTAGTGACGGAGATTTTCCAGTAGAGATCACGATCCCTACTTGAGTACTTAGTGGAGAGCACTTCAAAGCAGTACTCCGTCCATCGGATGGGACGATAAGCCTTTGTCCCCATGGCTCCTTTCGTAAGGAGCAGGCTAATGACGACGCCAGTTTTCTCTCCTCTCTTCCCAGTTTTCCACGTAATCCTTTCCTTACCAACCAAGCCATCCAGCCGCATTGGCGCACACGACCAAGTCGTCGGTTGCCTCCCCAAATAATCAACGAATTGGGAAAAGTTATTTAAGTTTCTCTGGAGACACATTTACTGCTATTTTCATGTTAAGTAACCCGTTTGCCTCGGCATCAATCCAAGTTTTATGAGGCCTCTCCATCACGAACGATCTCTACATAGTACATCTACATCTACATCTACATATTACCCCGCAAGCCGCCTCAATAGGCGTGTGGCGGGGGGTGCTAGGACACCAGCCGCTTAAAGATAAAAAGGAAACGCTCTAATGAAATTACGCCTAGCATTTATTGAAGTCCCTTATTGTTCGGGGGAAAAACGAATTCCCATACCTATCCGTTCGGCAAAATATCTCCCTTAATTTATCGTTTCTATCGGACCTGGAAATATAGTGGGGTTCTAATATGATGTTCTCCGTGTCGCTCTGAAAGATATCTATTCTCAATTGTTCAAGCAATCTAAGCCTAGCGCGCAGCCTCCGAGTCTCTAGCGGTTCCCAGCCTAATTCGTTTAACATCTGTGTAACGCTGTCAGTACGCCCGTAGCTGTTTTTGACGAATCGCGCAGCTTTCCTTTGTATTTTATTAAGTTCCCGGACTAAGTCTTTCTGCACCGGATCCCATATGCTCGCTGCATATTCAAGGTGTGGCCGGACGAGTGCGAAATAGCACCTCTCTTTTACTTTTTCATCCGAAAATCTTCCCACAATACGCTTGACGAATCCTAGCTTCTTCAGAGCTCTGCCACAAATATTTCTTATATGTGCTCCCCACGATAGGTCCGAAGTTATCGTAACTCCTAGATACTTCACTTCATCTGTCGCCTTTATGTTAACACCATCCACAGCATATACATGGGAATAGTTGGACGACTTCCGCAAGAAATGTACCGCCGTTAGTATAACAGGAAACTTATAATTTTTATCATATTGTTCTTTCATTGTATTAAAGGAATGCATATTGGATAGAATTGATTTCAAATGCTTTTTCTAAACGTAATGTTTTAAGTTCCATCACTCATTGCTATTAACTATTCCAGTTCTAAACTATTTCAGTCCCGCATTCTTCTAACTTCCATGTCAAAGCGTGAACCCGCTTCCCTGTACTTCTGATGGTCTCATATCTATACCAGCCTCCATCGAGTTTTTTCATTTAACCTATTTTCGTCCATCTCCTCGAGTAACACATCATTGGTCTTCATTTTTGACCATCTTATGTTGTACAACTGTCTCCGAACCCACATCCAAAAAGTTGATGGAGATCTTGTCAATGAACTTGTCCCACCTATCGATCCAAAACCTTCAGTGCCCTAGTCCAGTTTTTTCCCTAGTTTTTCTCTTCAAGTCTTACAAATATCTCCATAGCCACTAAAAATTCACCCTCAAAAATTTAGAAGGGCCCAGGGAAAATTATTTTATTCTTTTTAGTCCGTTTTAAAAACGTTGTATATTTAAAAAAAATTATTTAATTAATTATTTTCTGCTTTTTAGTCCTATGCCCGGGTGAAAGTTTCCAATCGATTTTATACATCTTGATGAGACTCTGACAGGGACACATAGAAAATTCCCGGTGTATTACAGATTCTGTTCAGCTGACAAGTGTGTGGAATTGAAATAATTATTGTAACATATTATAAATGATGTATTGGCATCCAGTTCCGAGCGACGGTTAAAGTTTCGAGCCTCTCCAAGCACATCAGGAAATTTGTTAATTAATTAATATTTAATTAATTAATTAATTGCTATAACATGTAGCTAACATTAAATTGTCATCCACTTCTGAGCTATGGTTAAAATTAAAGTCTCTAGCTGACCGGGAAGTTAGTTTAAACTAGGTTGCAATATTCCACCCGGACAGACTGACAGACATGACGGAAACCGATCTAATAAAAACGTGGTAAAAAGTAGGATCTTTAGGCGACCCAGAAGTGCAATACCTGTGTTTAATGGAGATCGTATATAGTACATTTCCTTGAAAGGTTTGGGGCATGATTTTTCTTGTTTGATTCCTAACATTCTTAACTGCGGATCACTCTTAACTCTCCTTTACCCAATTAAATGTTTGGCTTATCCACAATACTAGTAGAATACCGTTTGTATCTAAATTTAAATTCTTAAAGGCTTTAAGGTATGTTGCATAAGTAGTAGTTAGCCTTCAAGGTAGATTGTATGAGGTCCTAATGGGCAACTTACACATTGGAACTATGTATACCAAAGTTTGTAACATCGCACAACGGATATTACTGAGCCGAACCCTATGTTAATAAAGGGCATATGTTCTGGAAGATACTGCTTCAAAAAAAGAAGCTTGAGCAGGTAATTGATTTCGCTGAAATTTGAGGAACGATGAAAAAATCATACATTTCTTTTTAGACGCATAGGATCATGTTGGGGGAGTACATCCGGTAATAGTAAAAATAATATAAGAAATTGTTAAACACAAATACCAAGTGCTAGTTTCATAAACTATGTACATATCGCAACAATTATGATTCCTTCTTATCCGCGTAAAAGTGACATTTTAAATCCCTCCGATCTATCCTTACTATTTTAAATGCGATCGTTTACCGTTATACGTTGGTGATAAGAAACTATTCTGACCATCTACCTTTTGCAGTTGTAGTAGCATCACGAGAAGTTTCATCCTTACACCATTGGCAATGTAATCATCCATCCTCGCGAGAAAAATTTACTGTTTTCCCGATTGTGAATACTTTCGCGGTTCATATTCGTAAATTATAGTTCCTCCTTAGGGGATTCCCTTCGTGGATTTTACCACACCAATATTTATTCTCCTTCGACGTAGACCTCCTCAGGGTTAATGAATATCTCAAAGTAAGAAACTATACAGTTTTCTCTATGTTCATAAGTTGCGCTGGTGGGAGTAGCCAGAGAAATATTTGCAGGGACGAGAGTTCCACCAACTCCAGGGTTGAAGTTCGGAATCCCACCCAAGAAGAGGATGAAGCGTCAGAGTGTGGGTACTCGTGATGAAATTTACGGTCCGGGCAGACGAGAGAAATTACGCCGAACACCAGGTTTCCGACACGACAAGTGGAGTTGCGCGACTGTTATAGTAGGCGCTTTATCAGTGGCGTAAATCTGGATAAACCTGAATGAGCAACGACGCTGTGGTACTACCGCTCTCTCAGTTACTGACGGGAAAAGTAATTGGTTTCCGGACAACGGCATTTCCGATGCACATGACCAGGTTCACCCGGTAGTAGCCGCGGGGGCGGGGGGAATCGACAGGAAACGATTCCGGTCTCACGAAAAAATGTGAAAGACTTGGAGTGACGTTCCTATGGGTGGAATGGGAACCTTGTCAGAAAAAGACAATGCTGGAGTGTTTGAAGGGGGGAGACAGTGGAGTTGGAGAAGGGAGTGAATATTTCGCTGCACGGTAGGAGGGGTGTATAGTGGGGGGGCATGGAGGAGGATGGACGGGGCAACACCCCTAGCGTGGTTTAGGGGGAAGCGATGGAGGTTGAAGGGCAATGAAAAGGGGCTGGAGGAAAAGGGGAAAAGTTCGATGCGGAGAAGAATGGAACTTCGGGATAGGCTGACAATCTCATTATGTGGCGGAACGGAGACCTTTCGTGTATTTCCAACGCATCTGCCGGGCTCTGAAGACGTCGTATTCTTTGTAGTGCATCCATAAAACGCCGTTGCTGTGCGACTCGTCCTCCATTCTTCATCTATAATTTTCTACATTTAAAAAAAGTACAAACCATCTAATTACCAACTAAAACAAGCTTGAAGAGGGGTCTATGGATGAAAGCCGATGCTAGAAAAAAGAAGACTGTAGTTCTCCGTGAAGTTTCGCAATTCAATATTTATTGCGACTTGATAGCTGCAGTTTTCACGTTATCATATACTAGATAATTATTATATTAATTATATAAACTATCAAAAAGGTGGTGTTGTGGTCTGGCTGTCAGCTCGTATACTGAAGAGTCTCGGATTCAGGTGAAGTCTCAATGCAAACCAAGTCTAATTTTCAATTAAAGGTTTTCAATTTAATGTTTTGCAATTTCCTTGGAACAAAATATCTATTTCCAGGAAGCCACGCATGGTACAGTGCAAGGAACCATCACCTTTCAAACTATTTCGAGTTAAAGGCTGCTTTTTGGGTAGCATTATATCTGTATATATTGGATGCTTCTTCAGTGGGACACAATTAAAGCGGCAAATATTTGAATATGATACATTGCTTAAAGGTACTTTTGTCTGAAAAGTACAGGAGGAAGTACTGGTCATATTAGGTGATTAAACAAAGCTGCTTGAGGATATCAGGACGAGTCTAAGTAAGTGGATGGAGCCAACTATAAAGAAGAATGATATGCTGAAGGAAGCAAATAAGGAAGAATACTTGGTAATCGGGATATGAGAAGAGAAAAATGTTTTGGATCTGACAACGATAGGTAGGAAATATACCGAGAATAAGAAGGGAGTCATAAGAAGACGTAGCTGCCTGACGATGGGGCAGAACAAATTCAATGATCTTTCGGAAGGCTACAACTTATAATGAAATAAATGTGTAACCACTGGCAGAGAAATTCGAAATCGAAAACCCGGCGTGGAAATGAAAGAAGTGAGAAATTGCAGGAAAGCAAAACGAAGAAAGCGCGTCTATCTGGACCATTCTTTAGGTGCATTCTTTCCCAACGTAAGAGATGCAGGGGTGGGAGTTGGTAATTTTATATACATATACGCCGAAGAGGGGAGTGAGGATTTGAGGGAGGGGTCTGTCTGTGAGAGGGGAGGGAGGGAGCTGGTTGCTAGGAACCGTTGCTATGAGATTGCGGGGAGCAATGGATTTGGGGTTTGGGGCAGGTCATGGTGGGTTGCCTGAGAGGGGAAGGGTGGGGTGGAAGGGTCTGAGTGCGGGGGCGGAGGGGAGAGGGGTGAGTAAAGGTGCCAGAGACGGCGGAATGGAGAGGGGGGTGTAAGGGGAGGGGGAGAAGGTTGGGGAGGTGGCGGGGAGACGCTATAGGTGAAGGGGGAGAGGAGAAAGGGGAGAATGATGAACGGCTGGGATGGAGGCGCACCACAGAAAGAATAAAACTTATCGGAGACGGCTGAAGCGGAGCCAGTTCCTTGTGTGACGCGGAGCCGCCCGGCGCCCTTTCCAACGCATTACTCCCGCTCCGAGGAATTTTTAACGAGATCCGGAAAATAACGGCGGGGCAAATGATATTTCCTCCACACTCACGCACTAATTTCAGCAGAGGGAAAAGCGAGAGTGAGTTCGATTTTTTGGCATTGAGCATATTAATTCCAGAACGAAAAAGTATTACTGGATAGGCTGGTGTGAGTTCACTCAAGTCAAGCCTATTCCGGTGTACTGTGCAAGCATTAAATGCCCTAAGTAGGCAGTAAAAAGTATTAGCTGGGCAAGTTACACAGGAATTTGACTCGTTTCGTGAATAAATCCGACGATCGAACAGATAGAGAATGTCACCCAGCTGTTCCATGATGCGGGTTGAGAGCCACTATAGGCTAGAACGTCGAACACCTAAACTTATTCAAAGTATTGCGGCACTAACCTCATCAGTAGCGTCTACTGGTGAAATACGAAAATGCGCGAAATGACAGCTTGATTTTTTAAATCATTTCGGATTCCGCACTTTTGCGCCAATACGAAGTTAACTTATAAATTCAAATCACATGAGCTACAAGCTGACACGGCAGATACCATTTTAGCCCCACATTATAGAACATCTTTAGGATTGACAAAAGGGAAAAATATACGTATATATCGGGCCTCTACATGTGTAGTTCATTTTAAATTGCAAAGAAACGTATTCATTTGCCCCAATAATTATAGGAGACTTAGAACTTGGACGGTAGAGTGAAATTAACATAGTTTCGCTACAGATTTTACCCGAATGTAGTGGTGGTTTTTGAATGCATATCACCCATTATAGAACAGCATTTTCTGATCCTAAATTAGGATAATGGTTGATATGAGTGAATTTGTGATTCATCCACCTCTATCTGAAGCTGATTTTCTCGCTGAACTCCGTAAATCAGTATTTCTTTTGTCTCCCTTCAGTTTCTTTGTTTCCTGCCATCATCATTGTAATCTTATTCGGGGTCGTTTTGTTTGCGTAATGCGTTCCTTGTGGTAAGAGGTGGACGAAAAGACGTAAAACAGCAAACATTCCGTCGGTGGTTCTAACTTCAGTCACAACTCGGGGCCGAACTCGCAAGCATGGGCTACCGGTGGAAGTTTGCGATGGGCGAACATAGACGGGTTTGCCTTGTGGTCGGAAAATTTTCTTAATCAAGAGAAGAAGGAACGGTTTGTTGGCGAATGCGGGTGCCATTTGGAGAAACAGTTAATTAAGAAACTAGATGAGAAGCTCACAGGTGAACAGCGAGATATGTAACATACATTTCATATCGCTATCCAAAGACCTAAAATCGATGCTTTCCTTCCTTCTCTATCGCTTTCATTGTCTCCAGCCTTCCAGTTTATGTAATCTCGCTTGACACTGTTATGGTGACAGAAGGCGTTCCGCGCGGCAAGACTCGGAGCACGGCATATTCGTCTTAGGACTTAGTGGTTCTAACTTCGGGGTAAAAATCGAGAGCTAGGGTTTCTGTTCGGAAGTTCGCGGCTGGCGCACACATCGACAGCCTTGTGTGGTGAGCGCGAAATCTTTGAAACTCGGAGAAGAATAGGGAGGGGTTTGTTATAGGGGATGTGCGCGTCTGTCTTGAAATCCCCTTGATTCTCAAAACTTCACTCCCTTTCCCTCGGCCCTCGAGTGACTTCGGTATGTATGTATGTTCCTCATCCATCCACGGAGTTTAGCTTCCTCGGTTGTTCCGCTGAGGTGTTGCGTTTGCCGGCGGGCGTGAGGGTTGGAAGGGATGCGGTTTGCCGTGGGTGTTTTGGGACGTGGTGGTTGGCAGGGGATGAGAAAGGAGGGGTGGTTTAGTTATCAAGCCTCCTTAACCCCCCCCCCCCCCCCCCCCCCCGAATTTGTTGCGCTGCTCTCGGATGTAAGTTCTTAAGAGGGGAAGGCAAGGAACGGGCAAGGAGTGGGGGACCGCAGCCCCCTTCCCCTCTCCCGCATGCTTCTCCCGTCTTTTGTTTTCCGTGAGCGCTACAATATCCCCGCCGTGGCTTTTATCCCGCCAGCTCCGCCCCGCGCAATCATTAGTTCGCCCCGGGATTAACAAGAGAGCCTGGGCCTTTCTCTCCTCTCCTTTGCCGCTGCGGCGCCCTAATGCCTACACACCAGCTCCCGTGATGAGCGCCCGTGTATATGTGCGTGTGTCGTTCGTGTTTTTTTTTCAGGGGGGAGGGCTGCGTTCAAACTTCGTTGAGTGCCCTTTTAATTAGCGAGTTGATTTAATTTTGGTTTTTCACCCTCCACTTTTTCCTGCTGTTTTTTTGAACCACCTTTCTTTGGGATGGTCACGCGTCCGCCAGGTCGAACTTGTTCCAATTTGTGGAACGTTCGTTTTTTCACTTTGTTTGTATTTTGGTATGTCATCGTAGGCATTCTAGGAAAATGTTTTCAATGACTTCTTTCAGGCGGTGGAGCAATTTTCGTCCATGTACAGATTTGCGTGAAACTATACGTACGTGCTATTATCAGTGATATCTATAGATGAAAGTGAAAAAAATGCATTTAATCTATTCGTATTTTTGCCAATTCAATGTTTTTTCCACCCAGCACATGAGATATATTTCGTTATAATTCGATTACATATGCACAGATTGTATTATAAACGTGGCATAATACATTTAATAGCATGTTAATGGTGGTTAACAAATATCAAGGTGTCACGTAGAGTTAAAGATTCGAAAAAAATATTTTTATTTAATTTTCTCCTAAATTTGGAATACCTTGCCAAAAATTATCAATACCTAGCTCAAGTCTTAACATGCTTTAATTAAGGCTACATTGTAAAATAAAACTCTTGTGTCAACATTATTACCGCTTCTACCGCGTAAACAGATGTACTCAAATGAAATATGGTCCTCGTATTTTTCCGACTTAATTGAAAAATTATTGAAATATGATCACTTACCCACGATTAACGCTGCAGCCGCCTTAAAACGCGAGTTTCGGGATACACATCGTAACTTCCCACAAGGTTATACTGTGCTTTTAGTAGCCGAGTTCTCATCCTCATCCTCTGACATCATCAATCCTAGCCATGGTTCGTTGCTATTTTTATCTCCAATCTCCTCTCATATTACCACTTAATTACTGAATAATTTTTCATTTTGACATCTCTCATAACTTACCTTGTGTGATTCGTCATTGGTCTTCTTAGGCAATGCTGGCCATTTGTTGTTCATCCATTATTATTTTCTATTGAATGTTTTATGGAGAATTGGTCATTAAAAATGTCACTTTTCTTCTCTTGCCAACGTTTCAAAACTTTATTGTTTCATCTTCAGGGCTTGAGGTGGAACACTTAGATAACCAATTCAGACATTTTTTATGTACCTGTATATTGACATTTGTATTATTACATTCTAAGTGTTCCACCTTAAGCCCTGAAGATGATACAATAAAGTTTTGAAACTTTGGCAAGAGAAGAAAAGTGACCTTTTAATGACCAATTCTCCATAAACCATTTAATATTAAAGAGTAGTCAATAACAACTCTCATCAAATTATTATTTTCAGGAGGCTGTATTATTTTATAATATGCCCATTATTTTAGTTTTAACTGAGCAACTTTTCTCGCCAGTTTTTTAAGGACTTTCTTGGGCATTTGGTCTTCAATTGTTATTTTCTCCGTCTATTTGCTCCTCATCGCTATTTGATAACTCCAGTTCTCCTTTGCTTCCAGTCTTTTATTCTGCTGCTGCTAGAGCTGGGTTCTAAAGGTGGTTTATTTAACGATTATGTGCGTATTGAACAGTTGAAAGGTTTACAATACAACATTTTCGTATCATTAATAAAATTGATAATACTTGTAGAAGGACATTATAATAGTTAATACATTCACTAAGCTTTGAAGTAAATCCTTCATCATTCATATGCGTTACTTAGCAAAATATTTAAGTCATTGCGTTCTCTGCGTGATATTGGAGATAGTTGATGTTAAAATGGGGAATTTTCCGTTAGTTATGCGGCAGAAAGGAATTTTATTTTTCAAAAGGATGTTGTCAGTGGGATTTTATCGATTTATTATTCTTATTACATTTTTGCGTTAACGTGGATCATGGCAAAATTTATGTTTCAACTCATTTTCTATGGGCTATTAAATTACGCTTTTGTCAACCTAAGCATCAGATACTGGGATGGAACGTGCGCCAATGATTTTATAACCTTGTATTCTGAATTGGAGGTAAATGGTGAATTAATCAATTAAAGGTTAGTGATTGCAAGGAAACCGGGACTAACTACTTGGCTTCGTGACAAGTTGATGGAAAGCTGTGATTAGCTTCAGGCCACACGGCACCTGAAGTTTCTAGTTTATCTACCACCCAATTTATTTTCCATTTGTTCTCTTAATTGGAAGCCCTTTCAGTGATTTTAAAAGTCGCTGTAAGAGTCATAGCCTTGCGTTCGACAAGGACCTATACCGTAAACGGGGTCAATGTCAATGAGTGCTCTCAATTATTGTGCGTGGCTTTATTTCGAATCCTTACATTCAAAAAGCATTCGCTTCATGTTCATCCCGTCAGATTTTTTCTGAAACATATGTGTCTTTCTGAAACATATGTGTGTAAGGCTGAGGAAGTAGCACCAAATGATCTATGAAAGCCATTGCAACCCTCGGGCTCCATGTAGTTGTCAGCATTCCATGCGTTTTGTGTAACCCTTGCCAAAGTAAGGTATCGTGAAACAGAACTAGCCTAAACTCCGGCCTTCCTTTGATCTGGAATTTGCATATTCCAGAATTGTTTTATGCGGCATGCTTATCTCCCTATGATCGACCTTTTAACTCTTTTTTCCAAGGCTTACCCGATTTATAACTTGTTTAAATAACAATTATGAATATAAATCCAGAACAAGTTAATGTTTTGGGATTTACTTTGTGGAACTGAATCACATTAAATGATTTATCACATTACAGATTGTTTGTCGAAACTATCGACGGTAAAAAAAGTGTGAAATTCACAAAATGATTAATAATTTAATAGAAATCAAGGTTGAATGCCGTCTCCATTTTCATTGGATGTATAGGATGTATTGCTAAATTCTGTTTTTGCTTAGTACTTTTTCTATGTATTATTTCAGTTTTCAACTTTGTTATACTCTTGGTATTTTACGCATTCTACCTGAAAGGAAATCAACTCTTGCTTCTTTCCCCGTGTGACGCAATAAATGGATGCTGAGAAGTTCTAACATTACTACGACGTGTGCTAAGCAATAGATTCTTTAACTTTACGATCCATTTTCATTTTCAACTGTTCAAAAACCTTGCCTCAGGATGAATTCGAAATTGTATGTCAAGGATCAGCATTTTTTCTTCCTCGGTCCATCAATTTCATTTCAAATATCTGGCCTCTGAGGGATCTCCGGAAGATGTGCACCAACTTATTCCATTGTTAGGTGTTCCATCCTATGTGAGTTATAAAACTCCTCACTGAGCCTTACACGTGTGATAGACAATCACTTTCCTTAATCTTCCCTTGTCAATCACACACTCATCCATGTAAACCCTCTTCACTCCCAATGTCTTCCCGTCATTTCCTTTCACTTCAGCGTCCTCTGCGGGGTCTCTTAATTCAGGAGTAGGAAAGAAAGAAAGGAAATATACCAAATCCTTGCAGACGAACCCACGTTATGGACAAGTGAGTAAGGATATCCTTTTCAAGATAGAAAAACTTTTCACGTGTTTACACGTGAGAGTAATTATAGCCTGGCGTATGACTAGTAGTTTTTCTGTCATTCTGTGCGTTAGATTTCCATTCACTTTTCTGTGATATGCGAAATTTGTTTCTTTTTTCGTTCCTGTAACGTGAGTGTACACCGCTTATTTAGTTCTATTCCTATTGAACTGGATTCCGCGTTTGTTGTCGTGTATGGGTGCATAAAAGAGGTGTAATATTCTACAAATAAATAAACTTTAATTACGACGATTGATTAATTGTTCTGTGTCATCATCAGCTAAGTAATGTTTAGATATTTATTTGTGGAAAATTGTACATCTATTATCCATCCTTAACATTCAAACTCCGCGCCTAATATCCCCTGAATCTTATAAATTTGGGAGGTTACGTTCAGGGTGTTGCAGACAGCGCAGATCGGAACACATCAGCGCATTTCAGCGCACACGAACGAAGGTGAATGAAACGATGTGTGAAATGTGGCGAAACGTTTGGTAACCTGCCAGTAGGTAGCGTTCTATTGCTATACCGCAGTCACGGCCGAATTATTTTGTAAATGGTTATCGAATTCCTTCAAAATACGTTATTATTATAGAAAAGAAAAAACTTTGTTCGTTCCACATAAATAATTTTGATGCCGACCTAGGTTTCGTCGTTGAGCGACATCATCAGGCGACATCGCTCAGCGACGAAACCTAGGTCGGCATTAAAATTATTTATGTGGAACGAACAAAGTTTTTTCTTTTCAATCATGAAGGAGTTCCATAAAGTTACGCCTCAAACCATTAACTTCTTCAAAATATGTATTTAAAAACGTAATTTATTTCCGTAGAGTAATTTAAAAACTTAATAATATCCGCCTTTGACGTCGTCACTGAAATCAACGCAGAAACAACAATCGCGGATTTGATTATCGAAATTCTTTTGTTGTTTAGCGCAAATCAACTCTGCTCGCGGTCTTTTTTGAAGTGTACTGCCTATTGCGTATAGGGTCTGAAACGAATGGTAAGCGAGTGCGCTGTTGTGTTGCGAAGTGAGAAACACACTAGAGCGAATGTAAAGCTCCCTTTATCTTCGTGTTGGTGGAATTCTGTTTAGAACTAGTCTTTTCTCCATGGGAAATAATTTCTAACATACGTCATTATCTATGCCGTACTTTTCCGTACATCATTGCCCATTAATTCGTTGGCTCACCTTGGTTTTCGAAAGAATACTCCGTGAATCACCTTTTACGTAATTTTCCTCTAGGTTTATAGGAAAATGTGAGACGAGGATCTCGAGAGCAACCCCGCTCTTCCCGAGTAAATTTTCTCTCTCTCCCCCCGAGACAAGTTCATGATGGAAAGCTGCCACGTTACATGTCTAACAGGTGCGCCCGGGTAATTAACCATATCTGAGAGCTTCTTTGCCGCAATTTTAATTGACTTTGCCTCCTCCGCCGCAAAAACTTAATAGTGTTTCGGGCCGTGGGCAAAAAAAAGGTTACGGGCCTTTTTTTTCCTTCCATACTCTCCATGCTCGAAACTTTTCAAAGTTGGGGAGCGTGCCTTCCTATTGGGACGCCCGAAGTTGCCTCGCTTTCCAGGGGAACGAGGGGGTACGTCAAGCTGCCCATGTTTCTTGGTTCCGTGTCTTCCATTCCCCATTTCCTTCCCTTATTATTTTCACTTTAAAGGAACTCTCTCTCTCTTCGTAAAACCCTCCTCTCGCTCTAGATTTTCTAAAAGTCCTCCTTCTCCCTCCCCCACGGAGCTCTCTGCGTTCTCCTCGAAAAAGGGCGAGAAAAGTGCGTTTGGCAGGCAATTCCAGTAATCCCACTCTTCTCTCCCAGGCTCCTTCAAGAGGGAGAAGGAGTGGAAGAAGGGGATGCAGAGCAGGCGAGAGAGAGGCTTTGAGGAGGGCGAAGATGGAGGCTGATGAGCGAAGGAAGGGAAGCGTCTTTGCTCGGTGCCGGAGACTACCGGGATGGGAGTTTAATATTTACATCATAATAGGCTGAGTTACTCATCGGCATCCACCCGCAAAGCCGCATGGCAGGGGTGTGTGTTGTATTTATGCTAATGAGTGCTTACTGCTTAGCCTTGGATCTGTCGTGTTCACTAATTTTGCAGTAGAAAAAGGATCATTGAAACTTAGATTATACTATCTACTACCGTCATTTTATCACTCCATTAGAGTGTGGCGATTTAGTAAGGGATCTTTATAGTCTAGTTGGTGCAAGAGTTACTCTTGCATGACTTGTGCCGTTCTATTGGCCTTGCTTGCTTCCTTTGTGTTTGTAGGGACTTCCACCATAGTTCAAGCAATACCTCTGTTACATTTTACTTTTTTTAATACTTTTTTTTACAGATCTGTTGGTTTTTCTTTGCGCTTTTACTTATACTTAGGAGTCTTTCTCTGGTGAATCCTACTCTGTATGATATGTGCTACTATATTGATGTAAAATAACATCTTTCACTGGCTTTTTATCGCATTATCACGAGGCATTACACTGTGCAGTTGGAGGCAGCATCAATTCGCCAAGGGTGAAATGATGTATTTCATGAATGTATCCAAACATAATTACGCTGCGATGGTGGACGAGCAACTTTTTGAGCATTAAATTCGTGAAATGCTGTGCACAAAGACTATCCTTTATTTTTAGAGTTGACGACTTGTGTGCAACGTCGCTTACTATGTTAAACAAATTAAATGCTGAAGTAGAGACTGAGGAAGTATAGATAACGGTTATTGCAGCAGCGGCGTCTGTAGTTGTAACACTTCATCTACATCTACATCTACATACTACCCCGCAAGCCGCCTCAATAGGCGTGTGGCGGGGGGTGTTAGGACACCAGCCGTTTACATATACAAAGGAAACGCTCTATGAGATTACGCCTTGCATTTATTAAAGTCCCTTATTGTTCGGGGGAAAAACGAATTCCCATACCTATCCGTTCGGCAAAATATCTCTCTTAATTTATCGTTTCTGTCGGACCTGGAAATATAGTGGGGTTCTAATATGATGTTCTCCGTGTCGCTCTGAAAGATATCTATTCTCAATTGCTCAAGTAATCTAAGCCTAGCGCGTAGTCTCCGAGTCTCTAGCAGCTCCCAGCCTAATTCGTTTAACATCTGTGTAACGCTGTCAGTACGCCCGCAGCAGTTTTTGACGAATCGCGCAGCTTTCCTTTGTATTTTATTAAGTTCCCGAATTAAGTCTTTCTGCACCGGATCCCATATGCTTGCTGCATATTCAAGGTGTGGCCGGACGAGTGCGAAATAGCACCTCTCTTTTACTTTTTCATCTGAGAATCTTCCCACAATACGCTTGACGAATCCTAGCTTCTTCAGAGCTCTGCCACAAATATTTCTTATATGTGTTCCCCACGATAGGTTTGAGGTAATCGTAACTCCCAGATACTTAACTTCATCTGTCGCCTTTATCTTAACGCCATCCACAGCATATACACGGGGAAAGTTGGACGACCTCCGCAAGAAATGTACCGCCGTACATTTGCTCAGATTAAGTTCGAGTCCCCACTCTTGGCTCCACACATGAACGTTGTTTAAATCCGATGATAGAATTTCAAAGTCAGAGTGATCATTAATTTCGCGATAGATGACAGCGTCGTCAGCAAATAAACGTATTTTACTGCTAATTCGAGAGCATAGATCATTTATGTATATAATGAACAAAAGGGGGCCGATTACGCTTCCTTGTGGGACACCTGATGTCACTTTAACTGCATCAGAGCTAATTCCGTCAAGAACTACTTTTTGCTTACGATCACTCAGAAAGTCGCGTATCCAGTTTACTACTGTTTCGTTTAGGCCGCATGACTGTAATTTGTATAAAAGTTTGTTGTGAGGTACCGTGTCGAAAGCTTTCTTAAAATCTAGGAATAATGCGTCCACTTGTGTTTTCGATTCACCAGATTTGAAAACGTCATGAAGAAAGAGCGCGAGCTGTGTTTCACATGATCTACCTTTCCGAAAGCCGTGCTGACAGCCATGAAGGAAGTTACGACTGTCCAGGAACGTCATGATATTGCTAACGACGATATGTTCGAGTATCTTGCCTATAATCGACGTTAATGAAATTGGTCGATAGTTCCCTGGGTCATGTCTGTTTCCCTTTTTGAATATCGGTGTAACGTTTGCAATTTTCCAGTCTATTGGTATCTTTCCTTCAGACAATGACTTCTTGAATATTATGTCTAAGAACGGTGCGATCTGTGGCGCTAATTCCTTGAGGACACGCGCGGGTATTCCCTCCGGACCCGGAGATTTACTATTTTTTATCGACTGTAGCTGTTTAGTTATCCCATCACATTGAATAGTGATTTCTTTAATCGGTTCCTCAGTGAATGAAATGTCAAAATAACATGCAGTATCGTCTGTAGTGTATACACTTTCGAAGTGGGAATTTAACGTGTTAGCTTTGTCAATGTTATCGGTGACAAGTTTGCCATCTTTATCAAATAACGTATCTACGGTTGAAGATTTTCCCTGAAGCTCTCTTGCATATGACCAAAAAGATTTCGGATTTTCTTCGAGTAATTCACCAAGTACTTTTTTCTTGAAATTGCGCAATGCAGTACGCATTGATTTCTTGGTTTTTGAGCGTTGTGCAGCGTAACTTTCTTTTGCTTCAAGTTCCTTCGATTTGTCACCTAACGTAATGGACTTTTTGAATAAGTTGTACAGTTTTCTCTGTCTCTTAAGGTCCCTCCTAACATCATTGTTATACCAGCGAGGTTCTTTACTATCACATTTCAATTTTCGCGGAATATATTCGTTGATTCCCTGGCGTAGAATTTCTAAGAAATATTTCCATGATGCATCAGTGCTTTTGTCCTCTGTTTTAGCTACGAAGTCAGTGTAAGAATCATTAAGCATCTCGCCAAATTTTATGAAGTTGCATTTATCAAATAAATAAATATTGCGTTTCGGTTTTACCGCTGACTCTACTTCAAGTTTTAAGGTTGCAAAAATTACTCTGTGATCACTAATGCCATCAATAATATCGAGTTGTTTTATCAACCTAGGATGGCTTACTGCAAAAAAGTCTAATATTTTATTTCCTCTCGTAGGCTTGTCAACTAATTGGGCGAGTGAGTGCGTAGTAAGTGTGTTGAGTAAGATCTCGCTGATTTCCCTATTCCTTGAATTCGGCTTTATAGTGTAAGAATCCCAATTTATAGATGGCAGATTAAAATCTCCCCCAATAATGATTACACTTTTACTGTCTCTCAAAGTAAATGCGGATATTTGATTTTCTAGTTGGTAAATAATATCAGCTTCGGAGTTTGGAGGTCTATAAAAAGAGCAAACATGTATACTCCTTTTATTTCGTTGTTTAATTGTACACCATACGCTTTCTATTTCATTATCAGTTATTTTGTGGGCGGTGCTGTGTAAATGTGATTTAACTGCTATAAAAACTCCGCCACCTGTCCTATCGCTTCGATCGCATCTGTAGATTTTATATCCTGGAGGAAAAACTTCGCTGTCACTTACATCCTCAGTAAGCCAGCTCTCCGTTCCTATGACCACGTCTGCGTCCTGAAATATATGCTCGATTTCAGCGCGCTTGTTTTTAACACTACGGCAATTAACTACTATAAAGTTAATGTCATATTTTGTAGATTGAGTGTCGGTTGGTTCTTTTCCACGCTTATGGGTATTAGGTGGGCAAATTTCACTGGAAGTGCTTATTACATTTGATATAATTTCTTTCGCTGGAGTACGCGTTTTGGGAATATTGTCGCTATTTTCCGGCTGTAGCCCTTCTAAGTTTACTTGGATGTGAAAATTTTCGCAATGCGGACTTCCTCGGAGACTACGTTCGGTTAAATCTTTACAAATCCCACTAAATGACCTACCCTCTAGTCTAAAAAATATCTACAGTGCTCAAAAATCCTACGAGCCACCCGTTCAGACGCCTCGTTGGAATAATGCACCCCAGACGAGTTGAGGGGAGCCCGGCATGATCTAAGCACCGGCCGAAGATCCACGAACTCTGCCCCAATGCTCACACAGAATTTCCACAGCCTCTTGTTGATCCAGGCAATCCTGTCCCAAACTCGAGGGCCGCAGTCAGTCCGTGGAACAATGCTGCAGATGGATAGTCGCAGATCGACACCAGTGCCCCTCCGAACGCGTTCCACCTCCGAGTTTAGATCCCTAAAGGAATCCAAGATCTCATCGGCTCTACGCTCGGAAGCATCATTGGTGCCGACATGGGCCACCACCCGCAGTCTAGAGCAGCCCGTGTCCTTCACCGCTGCTTTTACCACCGCCGTAGAATTGGGCACGATTCCCCCTGGTATACACCAGGAGGTGACCCGTTGGTCCGCTCCGTCTCTCCTTGCCCTCTTCTCTAACTGGGGGAAAATCCGCCGGACGTTTGAACTCCCTAACAATACTATCTCTGCCCTCCCAGCCCGGCTGCCGTTCGAAGTTGAGTCCCTTGCAACGAAGTTGAGTCCCTTGCAAAGGGGTTCGTTCACGACCTCGGTAACTGGCCCCCCAGAATTGTCCTCCGACAAAACCGCGAAGCTGTTGCGAACGGGGATGGGATTAGCCTCCGCTTCCCCCACTCCCCGACTCGGCCGGGCCACCGCCCCCCGCCCTTGGGGCACAACCACCCACTCGGGCCTCAGGCCGTGAGTCATCCCCCGACCCGAAGACTGCACCGTCTTCCCCAGGGCCATCGCACTTGCTTTCGCCCCCGAGCATGCCCGGGACACCACCTTGGTGCTGTGCAAGGTCCTGGAAGAAACACTACGACCACCGGATCCCGAGAACCCCCCACAACCCGTAACCCGGGCGTGCATCTCCGCAACCAACCTCTCAAGTTCGGCGACACGTGCCTCGAGGAGGTCGCTCTTCACCTTGCTCTTGAGGTTCGCTACAGAGGAACTAGGGCCGGCCATACTATTCTACAGGCTTTAGCACTTAAACGATGTGAATTTACACTAAGTCTTCTAAATGTATAAGGCGGGTATAAGCGAATCAAGCACGATACGCAAGGTTGCGTAAGAAGTACTTTCTAGCAAAGTAGTTAGACGGTTAAAAAGAAAACAAAAATGCAGTGGATCAGTTACTAGACCACGCACGCACGTATAGGATCAAATAATTATTAAGAGTCAATACTAATACCTGGGAACTATTAATAATTTTAAGTTCTATAATACTACTTAACCACAAAAGCAAGACAAATTATAACTAAGCAAGCACGACAAACTAGTAAGACACTTGAATAAAGGAAAATAAATTAAAGAAAATAAGATGGACAGCGACTACTTATCCGTTACACCGTCAGCTACAGGACCAGGCTGCTTCACAATACTACTTCACTTCATAACACTACTTCACTTCACAACACTACTTCACTTCACAATACTACTTTGCAAAATGCGATTTCAAAAATAACACACTAAAATCACTGCTGCACAAATCTAGGTGATCGGTGCCGCTGCTGGTCAGACAGGGAGTCAAATAGGTGATCGCTGCCGGTCAAAGAAGAAATCGGTTTCAGGAGCGCTCAGTAGGAAGGGGCTCACTTACAGGGGCTGCAGGCATTATGGCGAGAAGTAGGCGGATTATATCTTTTTGGACTCGTAATTGCGAGAACGAATGCGCAGAAATAGAGCATGGATTATTTTACGCCCAGCCATTTATCCATTCCCGCCGTCATCCTAGCGATTGCTTGTCGTACACGACTTAATTTTGATTTCAAATCGTGCATGAGACTGTGCAAGGAATTGGCGCATGTAAAACGTTCTTAAGGAGAGTCTTGGAGCCGCGTTTAAAAAAGGAGGTAGCCACGGTGGAAGGAGGGAGGCCCTGAGTGGGTTAAGGGGAGTACATGACTTAAAGGGAAATTTATTCCGAGAGAATTGGCCGCTCTCCTCGGTGATGGGGCAATTTAGAATTGCGTTTTATTTTTTTTCTTGGGGACTTTGGTTATCGTGACGGGCTTAAGCACACCTGAGCCTTTCAGGGTAGTCCACTTCCTGGAATAGAGGTGCGTGCAAACATCTTAATCTGCGCCATGAGGTCAAATAAATAATTGTTCATCTACGTCTACTGCTAGATTGCATCCAGCGACCCGCCACCAGGGTGTATAAGGCAGAGTGTTTTAAGATATCATTTATATTTATTGCCACTTAGGTGTTATGCTTTTATAGCTTAAATCAGCGTGGTATCGTTAGTACTGGTAGGTCACAGCCCCCATAGAAATAGAGGAGATTACAACCTCCGGGCACGCGATTGACTTCGGGAAAGCCTCAATAATCGCAGAAGTCAAGAACTTCTAACCCTGGATTATCCTCGAAGCTATTGAGATTTAAAAAAAACGTAAACAAAGTGACAAAAGGGACTGCGGCCTCAAAATCAGCTACATTTGGAATCCTATCATTGCCAAAAAATCCTCTAACTCTTCCTCTCGTCTCGCTCATTCCCATCCCCTTGCCCACGGTGCCCAAAAGTTTATTCTTAAAAGGATAACAAACATATTAGTTCCAAATCGACAGGCTGGCAGTTCGGCCTAGATTAAGTGACCAGCAACGGCCACAAAACGTCGGACAGCAACCAACAAAAATTGCGTTAGATACATGCATGTGACTAATATATTTATTCACTAAGACCCGCGAAAACTTCAGTAAAGGATATTATTGAACGAGGATAATTTGATGTTTTGATATGCAAGTGACTGAGATATCATTTCCTGTTTTGGAGATATTATGCTCCAAACTCGAGCTACACAATTTTATGCACTAAAGAGAATGAAATTCGCTATGAAAAATCAATTGACTTGGCCGAGATTCGAACCTGGATCTTCCAATTGCCGGTCAACGTGTGTTACTCAGATACACTACTGCGTAGGTACTACAACATTTGTGCTACCGCAACGATTGTAGATTGATGCAAGGAGAGGGAAAATCTTCGCCTTGACCGGAATTCGAACTCGGATCCCTCGATATCGCGTCGAGTGCTTCTGCCAGTGAAGCTACCGAGGCATCCTCCACCCCTGTGTATTTTTTGTTGAGTTACTAAACGTTTAGTCATGTAATATTTGACTTTTAAAATTTAATATCATCGAATAACATGACACCGTAAAACATTAATTGAAAATCGTGGCGGCTGCTACTTGTCCATCCATGATCGCGTCGCGACTGCGTCATATCTGCCTCACCGAAAGGCCTTTCTAGTCAGTATACCCTATCGGCATAGGGTATGCTGGCTTGGCAAGATAGGTAATAGGGTAGAGCTCAACTACCCTATTATCTAGGATGCACCCTAGTCGTTGCTTCGTCCTCCTACATCAAAGGGAAGAGAAGAAGGTGGAGATGTGGTTCCCGTGGTAGGTGGAATAGGGAGGGAGGGGGGGGGGTGGAAATGGTCGGGTGGGTGCGAATGGAAGGAAATGCACGGCTCCCCCGCTCCGAAACACTAATCCGCTTGCAAAGGGCGGGATGCGTCAAAGACGTCGCGAGAAAAGGGAGGCGTGGCTTCAGTCCCGTATTAAGTATTTAGGCTGCGTCTGCACGTGTATTAGGAATGCGTTCGAGTTGGGAGGGATGGGGAGGCATCGGTGAGGCGGTATTCTTCTTTCTCATGGGGCAGATGGGGGGGGGCCGCTTTCGGGAGAGGCTGGCGGCTGCGGTCACGTGATTAAATTTCCCCCTTGCGGTGCGGAGACTTACTACGTTACAGCCCGAGTAGGGGTGGAGGGGAGAGTCCTTCACAAGAGGAGACGTGGTGCTTCGTTAGAAGTGGCGTTGGATGCAGGTGGGTTATACGGAGGGGGTGAGGAAGGGAGAATGACGTAAGAAATCTCGTCGACGTTCCCGGAAGGCAACCAACTGGGAAGGAACTATTGTTTTGAAGTGGGAAGTGCATGCTTGCGAGTGAGCGAACTTCTTTGGTTTTCCTCAGCTACATATTTCGCTGCGATCCGCCGCAGAAGCGTTGATCAGTGTTCCTTCGCTTCGCCTGAGCGAGAAATCTCGACGCCATTCCCGGAATGCAACCAGCTGTGAGGGGCGAGAATCGATTGTTTTGAATTAGAAAGTTTATACTTTCGAGCCATACTCCTGGAGCGTCAGCGGCTGTGATGACAATGGTTAAATAATTAGTTAAATAAGAAAATAGATTGAATTGTTCGGCGCGACAGAACATGATTTCGTTTAAGCAATTAATATGCGGATTAGGACATATTAAATGGATCATTAATTCGCCTAAAACAGAGGTATAAGTTGCACAATTGTCACAGTGCTGTGATGATTTATCTAAGCATAGGTTTATGAACTGAAAATAATTTTTAACGTAGCATTTTCTGTTACCTTGATGGAAATATTTCACGCAAAAGCCATTTGCGTGAATCATTCGCCATACGCTTTATTTTCGTGCGCCTAGACCATTTTACGCATGCATATTAGTTTCAATTAAATTACGATTATTTTGGAGGTTTTGTGTTTCCCTGGCATGGGATTGTAAACCTGTATATGTTTATCGCAGTGCAGAATTGAGCCACTAGAAGACGTTATATATTGCTTGGCAATATAAATGTGACATCATGGAATATCCATTGGAAATATGACTTTGGCAATAAATGCGATGAGTAATTCGAGTTAGCATTCGTATCGCATTCAGATCGCATCGTATATGACCCATTTATATCGCTGTTTGTTATGCACGATTCATATCGCTATGCTCGTTCTGGCGTTATTTTGAAGGGCAATACGCTCATGCCTTACAGTATTTTTGAGAACCTGTGCATTTTCAGAACAATGATGGAACGACGACGCCGTCAGCATTCTGCCAAAACTTGAGCGATTTCGCACCCATAGCTTTCGAACGTGCAGCAGGAGGTGGAGGAGGATTTCGACAGGCGCGTCGAGAGATGTAGTGGAAGGGGGTTGGGGGGTAGCAAAAGGCCTTGCGGGACAATTACGCAAATTGCCGTCTCGAATGTGACCCGGGTCTTTAATTCAGCACCACCCCGTCTGAAATGATGGGCGTGAGAGATGAGTGGTGGTGCACGGGAGAGGCTGCCTTGTGGGTGGGTGCTGGTGTTCCGACCCCTCCAGCGTTCGATTCGTCGTCTGCGCCTTTAACGCCATCGCAGGCGGCTCTCTGTCTCTCTGTTGGTTACCAGCCGCACCCTACGTCCTCGTCGTCGCTTCGGCTTCGCCGTGTGGGGCGGAAGCTCCTGTGTAATAGAAATACACCCCCCTCCCAGACTTCTATAAGCCCTATGTCAATAACTTGAGTTTTCCATTAAGGGAAGTGAATTAATTTCGACTGGTAAATTTCCTGGAGCATGCGTATCCTCAGGCGTGGCCTAAATACGAGAACATTTTCCTTTAAATCCTCTAATTCCTGGAAGTACGAGAAGTCGTAGTCGTAACTGAAAGGGCTTTCCGTAGATCTGATGGAGATTTGACGGCGAATAAACGATCTAACGAACATTGATTTTCCGTCCGTGGAAAATCCATTCTTAGATAAGTGCACCGTACCTATGTCTCATTTAGTATATATGAAATTTTAAACATATCTCTGCCGTCCGTCAAGGTAGTTCAGTATAATTTGTATATGCCTATAAGCTGTGAAGTAAGATATCGATAAAATTGAAGAAACATCTCCACCTTCCGATCCATTGCTCGAATATATCCGACTTTTAACTGTAATTTTTGTCTTAAGAGGTTGATAAAGTTAATATTATATCCCAACCCTGTCAGTTACTCTATCGTGCCTTCTTGAGCGGCAGGTATGTAATATTTTTACCCGAGTTTCCATTCAAAAAGTAATTCTTACCCATTCTTATGCGTATTAATGCATTCTAATAATGATATGCAGAATTATTGAATACTTCTTTGGGCCGGTAGTGGCAGATGAATGTCTTGAATTCCGTGATAGTTTTCGGCTTGTAGTATTCCATCAATATTGGAGCTTTTTCATTTTGCGATATGCTGTTTTTCTGTTTTATCTTTTTTAACGGATGAGCATCAGTATACATAATCATCAAACATGTTTTATTTGACTGGTTTAACATCTTTCTAAGAAAATTACTCGTCGCTTAATAAAATATCAATGTCAAAATCAACGCCGGAAAAAACGGAACCCGGAAGAAGAATGGTTTTTTGAGCATCAGCAGGAATTCTGTACTTACGACTACTTTTTGTCAAATTATAAATTCCATAGACTTATTTCGAGGGTATTATGTAGATACATAATTTTCTTTGACAAGAAGCACGACCAACAGCAACTTTAAAGTTGATGAGGATTTTGGTCAAAATAATGTATCAAATTGCCTTGGCCAACGTTTCGATTTTATTATAAATCATCGTCAGTCCTCAATGGTATGCTCTTTTCTCCATGTTAGCCCTGATGATGCTTTAGAATGAAATTGCAACGTTATCGAAGGCACTTGATTTATTAATTGGACCAAAATCCTCAAGAAAAAAAATATTATGCAATGGAATAGAACGTGGTCGAGAACAAGAGCGATTAAAATGTTTGAGTGAATTTCACTCCTCGTTATTTTCATTTAATTCTAAAACGCCCTATTTTGTCCACGCCTTTAATCTGAGTGTGATACACACGAATTAATTTTTTCATCCGTTATTTTTTGGAATTTAGCGGTGAAAAATTTTTCCTGATATCAAATGCCACCGAAGTTTTAATTGATTTTACGTTTTGATGGATATTTTGCGTGAGTATTTTTGAGTGCTTTGTAGACTTCGAGTAGGAATTTAATAAATTGCATAGGATGAAATTGTGGAAAGTATATGGGGAAATATCGGAAGAATAGACTTCTTACTATGCATATCAATGTGAGCCAAACGACAATAGATGAATTTCTTGTTTAAATTCAGAATGGGCAATGATATGGCGGGAGTTGGGAGCGGATACATGAAACGAGTGTGGAAAACTTATTGAATGGGAGTTTTTCATTGAAAATGGTGATTCATAAGTGAATCCTGGGAAAGCATGTAATGAGAAGGAAAAGGAGAATAGAAACTAAGGATCACAATAGTGGGTTGGAGGGTGGAGTGATAAACTTATTGGAATAAATATCTGAAAATACTTTTTCCCCAAGGTTTTATTACCAAATAGTAGACATCGGCAAGGCTGACACACTGACTGACTGAGAGACAATGAATGACTGATAGTGTGAGCGTTTATATACTACCTATATTGATATTCTCGTGTTTCGAGTGTTCTGAGAGATAAAGTGTTCTGGGAGTTAAAGTGTTCTAGAACCAAATGTTTCATCATGTATACTCATGATGTGGTTATGTATACTCATTCATCACAACCACAACAACGGTATGATGAACTGTCTCAGAAGTTCTAAGAAATATTAGGTATAACCTTGGTCATAATCAGGTGATTTGAAACATGCACTGTGCAAAACTATTCATTTGGATCCATGCAACAGTAGATGATTCTGGAATCCACACGCACCGGCGAGTGGCGGACCAGTTTACCAGTGTCCTTACCCTCTTGAATTGTCCCCCGAAATCGTGACTAGTTGAAAATAATGCAGTCTGGTATTTTTTGGGACGTCATAAGTCATCGCTCCCGGGGCTCGATCACGTGGCCCATCAGGTACACTGCCAATCCCTCTTCCGTTTGTTCATCGCGCCCATACCGCCTTTACGGTGACATTAAAAATAAATTACGACCAAGTTGACGCATCGCATGGATATCCGCAGACATTATCCCCCTCCGGCCTGCCTCCATATTCCATCCCTTATTTTCGTGTGTAATAATCTGAAATGTATGGTTCCGTGACAATCAATTCTACCTTTTTTGGGTTCTTTGACAAAACAGTAGTTTTGTCCCGCGCGCAACGTCCATTTTTTCTACGAGAGGTTGTCAAAAATGTTAAAAACCCAAGCATCATATTACTTATGATTTTTGTGAGAGTGAGATTTATTGATGTAAATAAAGATCTGACTTAAATTTTAGCAGTGATTTTGAGTCAAAATAGGATACAGGACGTACTGATGGGGAGGGGAGAGACGTACAAGCATCTTTGAGAGTTCGATAGAAGAGAGAATGATTGGTGTTTGCCCAAGGGGAAGGAACATAATAGAAGTATTGGATATCATTAAGGGAGAAAAATGATGCGATGAGTGTAAAAGTGATTTTTTAAATATAATAATTGCTTCATATGTAGCAGCTTTCTCAAATTACTATTTTTCTATCATATATTTAGACTAACACACAAAACCATGTTCTGAATGGTATTAAACCACCCAGCGGAGATTCGAACCCGAGACCTTCGGGTTGTGAGGACGTTACACCGGTTACACTGCCACCATCGAGGATGGAAAACTTAATATCGTATTTGTTTAGTAATTATCGAAAATATTTAATATCGGAAAGGTTGATAGTTTTGCCGAGGAAAATCAGATGATTCCGACCTTCCGCAGGGGGGCAGATCATAGGAAGAGCTGTTCGAAAGGAAATACCATTCATCTGGTTTAACCCCTATGATGCTGATTTATTAATGCTAAGTTTTGTTTGGATCCCATTTGCCGCTCACTATAGCTATGAGTTGGCCTTGAATCTGACAGTGATTCCAGATAAGTATTTCTCTCATTAGATCGGACGGCGCTAAAACAATAACGTATTCTCGGCTCACCAGGCGGTGTCTAGAACTCTTCTCCACTCCCCGAGTTCGAACCCATGGACTATAAAGCCCACAGACGACTCCTCTGCCGTCTGGTCCACCACGCCCCTGCCGCTGTGCCCGTCTCTATGAAAGCAAAACGCGATCAAGGTGACGCATTGCACGGTTCACCGTTGACATAAGCATCCCTTACCCGCCCGCATCGCTTCCTCTTTCGTGAACCCAAAAGACACTTCCCTCACTCTTTAAGGGCTCTCTTGCGTTTTCCCTTAAACGCTGAGGCTCATTAAGATCAATCGTCATTGGTGTTGCTGTTAATGGGTTCCACAACGCACTGGTCATTTCGCATGCCGCATAATATTCATATTCTATTGCTGATGTTGATAAAAATAAATTCACTCACTGAAGTTCACTATTTTTTTTAAATATTAACTTTAAATATATTTAATAAGTCATTAGTAACTTTTCATTTTTTGAGTCCTCAAGAAATATTAAGACTTTTTTTTATCGATCATCACTTTATGTATCTTTGGGATGGACCCAAATAGGTGTTGCAGACGTTCGCTTTTGGACTGATAGTGCATATAATTTATGTTTCCTGGGCTTATACAACCGAGACATTAGTCATCACCTCCCGGACCCGAACCCGTGGTTCATTAGGTACACAGCCAAGTGTCCTTGCCGTCTTGTCTACCACGCCCCTACCCCATTTACCCGTTGCAATGAAGACAAAACGCGATCAAGTTGACGCATCGCTCGCCGCTGACATGCAGCCCTCCTCCCTTGGCCGCCCGTATCCCTTCCTCTTTCGTGAATCTAAGGCACTTATCCTTCCTTCCTCTCTTCCCCCCCCCCCCCCCCCCCCCCGAAATCTGAGGACTCGTGAATATTAGTTATTATAAGTATTTCTCTTGCTGTTTTTTCCGACGTTATGGTATTTTTGTGCTCGGGACAATAAGAGTTGAACGAGTTAAAAATTCAAGTATAGAATTTCATAATTTTTTTGAGGGTCAACAACATTCTCTGTATCTTTGAGTTGTACTCTAATCTGATAGAGAATACGGTGGAATAGATATCATCCGCTTTCGGCATTGAGGTGCCAAATAAAGCAAGTATTCAGTCCGGGTTCATATAGCGAAATCAAAAGTCATCCGTGTTTAACACCGTGGTCCATCAGGTTCACAGATGACCCCTCTGTCGCCTTGAATGCCACGTCCTTACCGTGCGTCGCAATAAAAGGAAAACACAATCAAATTGTCAAATTGCTTGGCTGCTCGCTTCCCTTCTATTGTAAGAATCTTAACGACTCTCTCTCAACAACTCTCTTGCATATTCCCTGAAGGGCTGTGTGTGTCTCCATAAAAATCTCTCTATCTGAATATTATTCTATTCTTTGTCACTATGGTTATTTAGAAAAGCACATATTATCCATGTTTTCTAGTTGATATTTTTAAAGATGTTAATTGCCTCCGCATCATATTTTCTACGGCAGTGGTGATAGTGTACTTAATTGCTGTAATTAGATATGACCGCTTTAAATTAATGGCAGTAATTTTTTTTCGATCAGATGATGCAAAAACGGCCATGCACCGTAAGTTCATTCGGCCATGTACTAACCCCTCCCTTCCCCGTACTCAAACTTGTGGTCTTTAGATACGCAGCCAAGTCCATGACCGTCTGGTCTACCACGCCCCGGCCACATTTGCCGTCCTGTTAAAAACAAAACGCGAACAAGTTGACGCATCGCTGACATGTTGCCCTCCTCCCTTGCTCGTGCCCGCGTCCTTTCCTCTTTCGTGAATGCAAGCGACCATCCCTCCCCTCACGAAACCCTACACACGCTTCCCCATTTTAAACGTCCCGCGTTTATTATTTTTTAAGAAGCCACGAGCAGCTGTTCCATCCATCGCACCGTTTACTCTCCCCGCCCACTCTCTGCCCAATAGGCTCTCCCGCTCTCATCCCCGTAATTATTCCCCACTAATTACGGGGTGAAAATTACAGTAGGAAAGAGCCATTAAGCACTTAAATCTTTTGAGAATAGTAGTAATTAAAAATGTGAAATTTTTGCCCGCAAACACACACACGCAAGCAAACACGACGCATTACGACTCCGGCGTCTGGAATGACAAAAAACGGGAGGTCCCGTGTGCATTGTGTAGCGTGGTCGTGGTTGGAAAAAATAAAAATGAAGACGCTGATGATGATGGTCTTTTCAAGCTGTTTTGGAGATAATAGTTGACGGTGGTGGTGGTGGTGTTGGGCTCGGTGGGCGGTTGGGACGACATGGGGAGATGATTTAGATATGTCCGAGAGGACAAGCGATGCCTTTTCATGAAAGATTCACGAAAACACACAGACTTCGGGGGAACGGTAGCGTGGTCAAAGTTGAGGGTCCGCGGGTGGACGCGGAAACGTTCCTGCATTGCGAACACCGCCCTCCCCACACCACTTGGATTTTTCATTTCCCTGCCATTTGCCTATTTCGGGATAAAAGTGATTCTCATCCCGGTATCCCGGGAAATTCCGGTATAGACTTAATTGTATTCATAACCTGCGTAAGTTTATCTATTAACTTGAAATTCTGTTTGTTTGAACGTTATAGACTTCCAAACCCTCAACGGATTTGAACGAAATTTGGCGCACATGTTCCTTAGGACCTAGAAGGATTATTAGGGTATTTATTAAAAAGGCCCCATGCCTTGAGGAGGAGAAAAGAAAACGATTTTAAGGAATGTTTTAAGGAACGTTTACTTAAAAAAGCATTGAATTCTATGTGGATTTGTCCTTTTTTTAATTACTTGCACTCATGACATAGGCTAGGAACTTTTAGTATCGGTTGACAGAAAGAATCATTTTTTTAATTCATGCATCTGATTTTCGTATTTGCATTGTTTTACCTATTATTTGAGTTTTTGAGCTCCCAAATCGTCAATTTTAGCACTACTTCAATAATAATAATTTTTATTTACTTGGCAACCGCAACATAGTCTTAAAATGGGATCTTAATCCCGAGGAATTTATAAATCAGATTAAGGTAGTATTAGCGCTTATGAGGATTAAAAAAATCGAAGTGACAAAAATGTAGTATACCTACTATAAAAGGAATTGACCTAGAATAGAGTGGGAAAGTGGATGAAAAGAGTGATATTTGACCATTTTTATGGTCTTGTTACAGATTCTACAATCTCTAGAATTAGCAAACTGAAATAAAATTTCTGTGAAAATATTTATTTAAAAAATGCTTGTGCATTCTACCAAAATTTTCCACTTCAATTTTTATATCATTAATAACTGCAATGAATGCATTGAGAAAACATCTTTGAACATTCAAAGAAAATAAATTGCCGTGGAGTTGAGGAAATCAATAAATTTAATATCTAGATGATAACTTAATAAATTAATGTTTATTGTGAATTTTTAATGTAAGATTTATAAAAAAAACAAATATAATCTCTACTTGGATGGCTCAATCTTATTCTAATCAAGTAAAGTCCTGCGGCTGAGAATGCTCTTTCTGATTATATTGACGTGGGTGGAATCATGTTTAATGCAATCGAAAGAAGAAAGGTGTTCCGAGTTTAAAGAAGAGGATTTCGAGATTTCCCGGGAAATTTAAACTACCGGGAAACTACTGGGATCCCAGAATCCCGAGAGAGAAACCCTACACACAATCCCTCGTAAACATAATGCATGGAAAATTGCATGGCGGATTCCTTAATTGGGAGGCAGGGTGGTCAAATGACAAATGCGTGCAAGTTTTTATTTCATTTGTGGCACATGTAGGACGGAGAAATTCCCATTGACACCGCCTCAATTCTACTTTCCCGCACTCCTTTTCCTTTAATCACGTGGGAAATAACGTTTGCCTCATGGCGAGGTCCGCAAATGTTATTATCCCAAAGTGCAGTCATAAGTCACTTTTGGTAAAAATGGACACAAAATTCGTATTTTTTTCTGGAAATACCTTGGTATTAAAATGAATGCACCGACATTACCTAAGGAATTTTTAAATGAGTACAGCAAAAATTAAACAGAGCTGTGACTGTCCACCGCCGGTTTCTATTTAAATATTCGTTATTGCTTCACCGACGCTTTAGAAAAATAAAAGTTTGGTTTGGTTTAAAAAAAATTAGTGGGCGCTACCCTTTAGTTTAATTTCGACGATTAACTCTGTTCCACCACATTACGCCTTACCCAGTTGATAAATTTCTTAGTGGTTTCCTCCAAGAGGTGTCCAATAAGTTTTAAATGTGGTGGTACCCTTAATATTTACTACAGCTCAGTCAAAATGTTAGTATCAGCAGTAGTTTCATGATGGACATCTGCCAAAGAATGGAGATTTTCAGGGTTTTTGGGTCACTCACGCGTGAGCCAATCTCCTTAAGTCTTATTTGTTCATAACTATTGTTTGCTCTTTGAAAGCAAATAAAATCTGTACAATTCCTCAATAATCTGTGTTCCATAGTGGCAAGAGGTTAGCCCACCCTTCAATAATGCGGTACAATACGTCAGTTAGCTAGTTGGTATATTTAGCAGGAATCAGAGCCTCTAAAAGTTTGAATTAGATAATTTTTTACTTGACTTTCTTATAAATCATCAACTTCGTCGTACTCCATGAGTAATAAAACATGAAAATATCTAAAATTGGTTTTCTTAAACGCCAAGATACAGACGAAACCCAGATTTTAAGTAGATGAAACTGCAAGTGCGACATATTTTTAATTGAAGTAGCTCTCGGTTTGTTCGAATTACCTAAGTACTGATGAAGCCGGCTATTTGGACCCATCTGTATTTAATATCTACGATTAAAAATCTGTGAATTATACAAAGTTTGTTTTATTTACATTATGAGGTTGTCAAACAATTAGCCTGAAAGTGTCGGAAACCCTAGTTGTTCACTTCATTTTCAAACTACTGTGCAGTATAGAAAATGTGAGCATTTATAAGTTTTAGGCTACAGCGTTAACTGCACTGTACTGATTACATGGCAGAAATTTTAAAGGCTTAAACAAAACTGCATCAGTATCGAAACTGCGCAATAACGAATCCCTCTCATACCACGCATTCTTCCATCTCGTCAAAATTTTTCCACCAATTAAATTTCGGACGATAACGAACAATTACAGCATTTCTTTCATTCCGTGGTTCGGCTCGGGTGGGAGATGCGTGGAGTACAGGGGGGTGGGGTGCGGCGTGGGAGGGAGGGTAAGCGAGGCAAGGAGAGATGAGAGAAGATGCCACGACGTGTGTGGACAACGGGTGGAATGGGTACATTATCCCGGGCACTTTGGGGGGGGGGGGGGGGGGGAAGGAGGTTTTTGGGTGTGGAAGGGTGAAAGTTTTGTCATCCTCGTTTCCCGTTAATGAGATTTTTTTCGCGGGCGTTATACACGCGTGTATACCCACCTCTCTTGGGTCGTGCCGTCTCCCCCGTAAAACAAATCCCGAGAGCGAAAAAGGGTGGCTTTGCGCTAAAAGAAAACGTTACGGTCCTCTTTTTTTTCCCCTCTCCCAACTGGGAGAAGATAGGGAATTGTTTCGTTGGAGCATCCCCACTCGCATGCCACCCAATCCTACCCTTGCACCCTGAAAATTTCCGCTGTGCCTTAAAAGCTTCTCCCTGTCTTTTCTCTTTGTTCTCCCATCGTTTTCTTTTCCACCGCCGCCGCGCCGCGAGTACCCACCTCTTGTTTACCCGAATACGGATTTACTGTGATGCCAAAAGACGCATAGTTATTCGTGAGGAAGAAGAATGTTAGTTTTTGTTTAGCAGGGAGTATATTGTTGGCAAAATGACTGGAAAATTCTTTTTGATAATAGCGAAAATCCCAATTTTAGTGGTTGGTTATTTTGGAAGGCAACCGGCAACTGAGGTCGTTTGAGCTAACAAGGATAGGTGGATGGAATGGTAAGAGAAGGATTACTTAACATGTGGAGGACGAGCGGAGGGAAACCCAGCAACGGTGTAAGCTTAGTGTAAACGAAATGCGAAAAGTGATCCACCGTTTAACCTGCCTTTTCCTTCCTCCAATCCATCTGCACCGGTCCGATTTAACTTTATTGGTATTCTGTTGGAATTCTATTGGAAGACTTTCCCTCCTATCATGGAAAAAAAATTATTCTTCGTCTGCGCTGTGATTATTGGTGCTGTGAGCATATATATATATGACTGCAGTGATATTAGCAGTGGAGCCTCTTTACTTCCTCAGTACGTTTTATTGTTTATCAGAAAAACAATTACTTCATAATGAATTATTCCAAGTTGGAAAATTTTTTCTTGTTCATTCAGAAATATTCCATTTTTGTAGCTTTTTATCACGGTTGACTTGTTATGATGAAATAAGTGATTTGTTGGTTGATATCCCTAGGCAGCTGCTGTGGCTATGTGACTGAGATACTTGAGCTCCTTTCAAAGCTTCCCTCTCTTGATTTTCCCGTTTTTTTCTTCTCCTCCTCTCCGCCCTCGCCACCCAATTTAATTTCGCTTTCTCGGGGAATCCGATTCGAGGGACTGGATCGCACGTATCGGAATGCCGGAGAGAATTAGTAAAGCATGGGAAGAAAAAACTGCCTTTTTTACCACTCTTGTTTAGACCCAATTATCCATATGGTACCGATTTCCTTCATCTTTCAACATCTACGTACTACCCTACGAGCCGCCGCGTGGGATTGTGGCAGGGGGTGTTAGAGGACCAGCCGTGTAAATAAGAATGTAATAGGTAGGTGAACAGGTGAAGTGTCTTGCAGGATTGTTTTGAGTGGATCTCAGTTTTTATTATGCATGGTCTCTTATTGTGCGTGGAGAGAACGAATTTTTGTACCTCTCTGTTTGGCAATGTGTCTTTCTTATTTTTATCTTTTCTGTCGGACCTAGTGATGTAGTGCGGCGTCAAAGTGATATTCTCTGTGTCATACTGAAACACACCTGTTCTGAATTTGTTAAGCAATGTAAGCCTTACGTGTAGCCTCCGAGTCTCTAGTCCCAACCTCATCTCTCTAAAAGCTGTGAAACACTCTTTGTTTGCTCGCAGCAGTTTTTAAATAAGCGCAAAGCTTACCTTTGTATTTGATTTATTTTTAGAATTAAATGTATATGTCCAGGGTCCTAAATGCTCGTTGTATATTCACGCCACGAGTGATTTTCCGCGGTAATTAGTGAACACCTTGAGAGTTTATTCGATGAAATTGGAGCACTACCAGGTTTCCAGCACTCTAAGGACACCCAGTGGGTACACCCTTGGACACCAAGAAAATTATTTTACTATTTACATTCCATACTAGCTCTACACATGTACCTAACGGTCGTTGCTGTAACAAAACCACGGCCAAGCACCCAAAAACAAAATAAATACATTGGTATTGAACACTTATTTTTTCTTTTCGTAAAACGATGGCTGGTATTTCAACGCCCCCTGCCCCGCACCCTTGTGGCTGCTCTCCGGGTACTACATAGATTCACGTTTGATAAATTCGCTATGTATGTTAAAATGCTAATTCATTTTGAACCGACCATCGTTTCGACTCCTTGTATCATCATCATTTCGACACCTTATTGATGTTACAGCGTGACGTTACCACGGTCGGCCCTAAACAAATCAGTGCAAAAATTTACAAAATTGAGTGAATGTAAGTGTGTTTATGTGAGTGCCTGTATGTGTGTAGTTTTTTCACAAAGCAACGCTTGATAGTTTTTTCCCTCGTGTACATCGAAAATGTACGTGACATGGGTACGCGTGTTTTTTCGGAAAAGAACGTGAAAAAACGGCACATCCAGCGCGCCTTCCCCTTTGAAACGCTGCGACGATTGGAGGTGAGGATATTAATGAAGATTCCCTCTTTCAGTCTTTTCGTTTCTCCCCCGCTCTAGTCAGTTCGGTGGTGGACGAAGAGAGCGCCCCTACTGGGAGATGGGGAAAGAGATGAAGACCATTGGCGTGCGTTGCAAACGCGCGTTGCGAAAAACCAAAGGATCGGGTAATTTGAATACCTAACGGCTCGTTACTGGCGGCGGTTAGGTACGAGATCCTTTTCATTCCGCACAAACATCCTTCCTTCTTTCTTTTTTTCGTCTGATGCCGTCTGCATCTCATTAATTCCATCCTCTCCTCCCCTCTTCCACCTCTCCTCGTCGCGCCATTAACGTAGGGTTTTTTTCCTCCAAACGAGATGCATTACACGAAGACTTTTTAGGATCATCCGTCGATAAATGGGGGAAGGCTTGCCTTTAGAAAAGAAGCAGAGCTCGCGAGGAAATGTTCATTCGTGTATTTGATATGTTGCGCTCATAAGAGTGGGTTAAGTATTAGACGGTTAAAAAAATAATTTTCTACGATGATGTTGTGTAGTATTCATTAAATATAAAGGAGAACTTATCAATGTCCAGATTTGTGACAGTTCCACTATATTCTATGGGCCATATTTAATTTCTCTATTCGAGAAGAAAATATAATTCACAGGATGAAGCAGACAGCTGAGAACGACAGGAAAACGACAATGATAGATGAACACAGCTGTTGAACACACTTGAAAGAAAAAGTTCCCGTAATTTTTTAGGATCATGCATCCCACTTTTTCGCGGTCTGGGTATTAGAAAAGTATAAATCACCTTTTATCGCGGAATGTGCTTTGAGCGGTGGTGAAATCCACCAATCTATTCTTTCAAAACCTAGTTTTAAAAACATTTCAAGCTGCTGCGACGTAGTTGGGTACTGAGTTAGAAACACTATTTCCAGTTACAAAAACAAAAATTAAAGGGAGTGTCCATTGTAACTATTTCCAGTTATTGGGAATGTAAATATACCAGCATTTTGAGAAATGCTCCTCTATGAATGATTAGAAAATGTTTACCTTGATATGAAATTCTGAGCAGCTTATTCATGTTCTAAGAAATTTCTTATCGTGGGAATCTCATCTCAAGTTCTCCTCATGACACTTTTCTAGTAATCTGGCCTATCTGGCTATGCAATATGGTCACTGACTATCATTGCTTCAGGTTTGCAAAAAATAATTTAGCCTTCGAATTCCCGCGGTCGCACCACTATGTTAGGAGTATGATGTCAGGTATTTTGCAAGATATATCATTTTGTCTATTCATTTTGCGATGGTGAGGGCCAAGAATTATTTTCCGTTGACTCTCTTTTGCCTCTTCCATTCCTCTGGATTTGCTCATTGTATGGGCGATATTTAGATTACGACACCAATTTCCATTTGCTTGCCTTAATTTCCTCATCATTTCCTAATGGAAGGGTATTCGATGCATAGTCTGCCACTTCACGAAGCGGTCAAGTTTCTACTCGCAGCACACTGTTCGTGACTTCGCCTTTGATACTTATAAGATCGATATTTTTTCAGCAGGTCTTGCACGAGTTGCATCAGAGTCATTGACTGTTGAAATCCAAGTTACTATCAATCATCGACCTTATACAATTGATAGCTCAGACCATCGATGAGTTCTCAGTTTTCGTAGAAATTTTTTTTATTTGAAGTACTCAAAATATCATTGTAGCTATTTCCTGGATGATTCTGGACATAATGGTTGCGTGTAACGACATTGAATATCAAGTAATGTGCATTTACACATTTACACCATATGTCTAAAGAATCATATATACATACACATTAGATTTATTTTTTTTGTTCGAGGAATTTGAGCTGTGAGTATGATGAAGAATGAAGAGGAGAGCATGAGCCACAAGGAGGACTTAGTGAAATGCGATAAAGATGATGGCGGAGGAAAGGAAATGCTAGAAAAAATTCGGAGAAGGCTGCGAAATTTCACGGAGGACTTATTGAGAGGGAAGGATCTGGAAGGACAGTAGGCATAGGCAGCCAGCGAGCCGTGAAATTAATGTGGCCCTCTTAAGGTTTTCAAGTGGTCCGATGGCTTTATTTTTAAAATGGCTGGCGGTTTGTGAGAGATTCTTTAACTTCCTTGGACGTATATAACTCTAACTAATTCTTTAATTTACATTTTATTTTTATGCTTCTTAAAAACAAAAATACATACATGTACCTACATTTATCTAGAAAGAATATTTTGAAATATCTACCGGGAAGTGCTTTATCCGGGGAAATATTTGACCCCAGGAGATTTTAATTACTAAATCTGGCCAAAAGACCAATATGGGTTGCCCATGAGATTACATTTATTATCCGGTGAATTGTTTTAACGCGGCCAATTACCAGTTTTATCGAAAGATATTAAAAGGATCCGACTGATTTTCGGAAAATTTACAAAAATCAATCGCATGTAGGCAGGATAGGGCATATATTGATTCTGCTGATATTAGGCACGATTTACTCACACCCGAAAGGTTATCTTTTCCGCCCTAATGCGTTTGGAAATTCGGCAAAGATGGAAAATTGATACAACTCATTTATTCAAATAGTACCGCCCACTGAAATGGTTTGCCCAAGACTGCTTGTGTGATGACACAAGCAGTCCATGATGAGGGAAAATACGGGGTAAGCGTGGAAAGGGAAGGAGAATATTAGGCCTTCCCCATTTCGTGGTCATCTTTTCACTTCCCTGCACATTAAGTCTCTCTAAGTTCCGCATACTAAGGCTGCTCCGAAAGTCTTCCAAAATTCCTGTCTAGCCCATGAAAAATAAACAAAATTTGACCCGAACCCGGAAATAATTAATAACAAAGCCGGACCTTTTCAGATGTTTACAGGACCTCTTTGAGATCAACATATCAAAAGTCCCAAGCGCTCCTAGGTGGGATAGTGAAAATATCCTGGAAATAATGGAGTTTTCCTGGAATTCGTGCTGTTCGGTAACTAGAAGAGCTAGAGAGGCGTTCTTTTTTTCTGGCACACCAGTTTTTAGTGATTTACATTTGTGAAAGGTGTCCGGTAGCCTCCCGAGGCTCCCGTTCTAAACTTGGTCCACTAGAATGTCATGAAGTGCCACATCATGTACTAAACTCGCCTTAAACCGATATTTTTGTATAGGGTATCTATCTCGTTATCGTGGGGGGATGCGCCATGATTTCCTAAGCTAAATACCCCCGACGAACCACTTCCTGAGGTCTTTAGGGTGCCGTCTTCGCTATCTGCGCCGAAGTTTCCGCACCCAGGCCGTCCTAAACCCTCCTTTAATCTCTCGTCCTCATTCAGGACGGGAAGGGAGAGGTTTCGCACACATTGGCGTAATATCCTTTGAGGGGACACAAGGATGTGTGGCAGAGGGTGTTGAGACACCTGCGTTTGCATATTTGTGGGTAAACTTTGTGATGTGAAATCCGAGTGGAGGTATTTCCATCCAAATTTTCTGAGTCTTTTACCTCGGTTCTCATGCGGCCGCGAATTGTGCGATGGAAAAGGAGTTTTAAAATTTATCTGGTCTGATGTTTTGTTTCCTTTTCTGAGGTTGCCAAATCAGTCGGTATACTGACTAAAATCTTAAGTTTTTAAATTTATCTGCTCTGGTACCTTGTTTCCTTCCTTTAGTTGCCCGCACCAGGCGGTGTACAGACTAAAATATCGGTTATGAATGAAAACACTTGGTCGAGTCCGACATAATTTTATTCAAAGCTTGTATTCAAAATCTGTGGTTTTAACAAGATTCTACTGAGGCACCAGACGTGCATCAGTAAATTATTGGTCTGTGATCATTGTGTGTGTGAATGTAACACAGTATCAAAACTAAGGAAATGGTGGGTACCATTTCCTTAGTTTTGATACTGTGTTAGTCATTATATTGCTACTCTATACACTACACTCAATTTTTAACTCTTCGCCATCCTTTTCTTTTCATTCTCACACAGAGTCCCCGTCATCAGCTCTCTCCTATTGCTGACCGCCTCTTTCAATAGCGCAACTCTCCTTCTAATGCCCTTGCCACTACGCCCATTTTCCTCCAACGTACCTACTACAAAATTAACTAAATTGTTGTATGTAGACCAACCAAGTAATAATAATCAAACTGAGGTGCGCCATAGACGCTACCTGTTCCCTAATTTGAGTCTGTGGTAGCGGACACTCATTCAGTTTTCTTTGTATGTATTCTTCAATTGATGGCAATTTAAAAAAATAAAAAAAGTTAATATTTAAATGGTTATGATGTTAACAAAATCTCCTTCAAAACATTCTTGTATGTATGTTGTTACAAGAATATGACTTTTTATGTGAAAATTTAATTAGCATAGCATTGGAATGTAATGGAAACCCCAATAGGACTACCTAAGGGGTTCTCAAAATTTAATCATGAAGTTTCGTTATGATGCTACTATGCATCAATAAATTATCCATCTATCAGTCTACATCTCCTCCGAGAGGGACGTCGCGTTGTTCGAAAGCTGTTCGCAGTGCGCATGCGCCGCTCCGTCTTCTCTCGACGGCGGCTCCGTCGTTAACCCGATCGATTCGAAATAATCGCGTGCTTTCTCTCTTCAGTCAGTCGCCTGCTGGCCAGACAGACGGCTACCTCCTTCCCTCTCTCTCTCTCTCTCACTATCGCCCGCGCTCTCTCCCCCGTCTTATCTTATCTCCGCCGCTTCTTTTTTATACATTTATATATGTGTATTGAGGGAGTACCGGAAATCACACGGAGGAGACACCGATACCTCCGATAAGGACCCCCTTAATTCCATCTATAACTCCACTGCCGGAAGCCAGGGGCGCCTCCTTCGTCTTCCCATACCCCTCGAACACGCAACGACGGGATTGGATTCCCAATTACCGTGATGGCTCCTAGCGAAATTTTATTTTTTTTTACGTTAGCCAACCTTTGGTCCGTAATCTCCGCTCTCGCCCGGATTTTCTTTCGAGCCCAGCTAAGGAAATGCGAGTTTTCATTGAAGACCGTTTTCATGTCTCCTTCTCGACGTCCGAATCCTCCAAATCCGTAATCAAATATAAAATGTTGTCTATATCGAAGGGATTTTTCCTGTATTATTTCGGAATCGTTCAAAAAATTACTTTATTTCGGTATAAAATGTGGAGAAAAAAGAGGAGCCTAAGAATAATTGATTATTGTTTAACAAGTGAGCCAGGGACGAAAAAAAAATTGAAACCTTATCTATGAGGAATTTCACATTTTTTAAATTGAATTTCCCTTCGTGCAGAACTATATTGTTCGTGTTCATGCATTTCCTCTTTGGCCTGCATTATTTGTTGATAAGGATTCCTGTTTCAATAAATGAAAATTCAAAACTTTAGGCTATTCACTGTTTTGTATTTTTTTATTCATCCTCGTGAAAGTTGATATTACTTCATCATTAGATCTCAATAATTTTTCACACCTTTCTGCGAATTAGAAGTAGCTTTCCAACGGCTCCAGAAGACTACTTGAAATCATGGTGGATGTTTGAAATACTTCCTACCCTACTAATTTATTTAGATCTTTACAGTTTTGCCAGTATATACCTGTTTTTTTCCTCCTGCCTAGCGTACACGATCTTCCTTACACCTCAGACTCCAAAGTCGTGCTGACTTCTAGCATTTTTTATCTCCGCTTTTTCTTCCATCATTGACTTAATCCCGCTAGGGTCCTCTGTTTCCACTCTGTGGAATAATTTCATGTGTAACTTCTTCGCCTTATTACATTTTTTTATCTTTCGTCTCAGTTCAATAGCCCGCAAATCACACTCATCAATTTTCCTTTTTAATCGAGGGCGTGAAACAGTACTCTCAACAATAAAGCCATCATTAACCGTATAGATATTAATAGATTGGAGAATGCAATATTTTTACGCTTTTATGGAGAGCCAGGAGTTAATTTCTTAGCTTACAATTAGTATGAAATAATATTTCCATCTATAATGCGGAGGGAGTCTAGGTATCAGACTGAGTGCTAAAAACCAAAGAAACAGCCATTTCAGTAGTTACAACCCATAATTACCCTCCTTTGACCGTGATATTCCTTTCAGGGAACGACATCAAGGGTTTTATGCATGTGATGTGTATGAGTTAATGGTGAGATTCACCGATTCCCTAAGTTCTATAGTGAGACGCTGCCCAGTCATTGTTATAAAAAGTGTTTGGGCAGCGGTATTTAATTATACGTAATAATATCCTGAGCGTATATTTTATGTACTTGTAGTAATCTACTTGTAATCTCTGTAGTAATATACTTGTAGTAAAGGTTAAACTTGGGAATATGTGTTTCAAAGGTGAAGAGTAAGGTTAGTTTTCAGCTTATGAAAAGGTTCTCGTGTTCCCAAGGTAAATGTGCCTCGCGCTCTGCTTAAAACCCCACCCCGTTTCTTCCAAATCTCCGTCGCTTCCACATGGCACACAATGCCTCCCTCTTCCATCTCTCGGCTGCCCAAATCGATGGATGCCCTTATCTTTGTTTCGACGCTTTCCCCGAGCGCTATTCGCCCCACCTCCCTCCCTTCTCTTCCATTACTCTCCTCCCTCACTTCCATTACTCTCCTCCCTCTCTCTCCCCCCTCTCTCCCTCTCTCTCTTCAGGGAAATTTTGTAAAGCGCCTTCTTCTGTTGGAGAGAACAATCACGTTCCCCCCGGGAGAATGAGAAGCTACTAGAATCCCTGAAAGAGGGGGAAAAGTCCCTGAAAGCATCAGATTTTGGATGGGTCTGTCTCTCTCCTCTAAGGGGTTGGGCGCTGAAAAAGTGTCGTTTGGTGTTTTGGATCTTCCATCGGTTTTTCGTTCCCATAGGCCACGTTGTCTGATTTTTTTCAAAACCATTTTGATTATACGTGGTACATCCCTCTCATTTCGGTGGTATGGCTGAGTGGATGGAAAATGTATCAAAGTAATGCATGGCAAGATATTAGCATTTTTTTGTCACGGATCTCCCGATTTGATTCGTGGAATCACCATAATAAATAATGCATTCCATAATATTTTAGAGTATTTATTGGTCTCTCTAATAATTGAATTTGCAGTTTCGTAAAAATTCAATATTATAGTTTGTTAAACATTTTGATCACTCAAAGAAGTGGAGGGTAATCAAAAATAGATTAATTTATGTTGATGGTCATGATTTGGTTGGTTTTCTGTTGCTTCCACATAGTCAATTGTATCAAACGGGCTCATTTTTTTTACCATTTATATGAGTTTTATGATTTTCACTGTCAAAGTTCTACTGTGTAGTGAAAGTTTCCAAACCTCGCGTCAATTTTAATGGCTTAGATACTCTAGGGAGGAGGTATAGGAAAATAGAAAAAAATCCGATGTACAAAAGACCTTTTAAATACAGAAGTAAGTGCATTTAAATTATTTTTGCACGCAAAAAATAATTCAAACATTAATATCCGAATTTCAGAAAAAAATTACCCATGGCTGTGTGTACTGGAAACTCAAAAGAGTTAGAATTCACACCGCAGCTTGCCAAATATTTTCAAATTTGGTATTCTTAGTTACGTTACTACACCGAAGAGTGAAGAGAAACCCAACCCGCAATTTGTTCCAACAGCCATACTAAAACTCAAGATTCGTGTCCTCAATTTTTCAAATACCGGACGGACTGAGTCACGTGAGGATGAGCAATTGGGAAAAAGGGAAGAAAATTATACGAACGGCCAATGAAATTAGAGAGCATGAGCGTCGTAGCTTCCAAACAAAACCTGATGAATGGCCAGAATGAATGTAAACTAATCGGGTGAAAAACTAATAAAAGATATTTACTTTTAATTAAATGAATAAAGGTTAAATTCAATTCATTCTACGTTCGCAGAAAGTCGTTTTCTTTTCAAATAGCTTGCGAGTGAAGCCAGCTTCGAGATATATTCCAGTGGCGTAGCTAGAGTTCGTACCGCTCGGGGCAGTCCTTCGATTTGCCGCCCTAAAACATACCTACCTGAATATGTTAACCTATTTAAATAGAAAATTAAAATGACGTACCTACCTATGAATAAAAATGTAGAACAATGAACAGTCATGGAGACTTTGCGAAGTTAATAATCACTACTCGTATTTCCTTTTTTCATATCATTCAATTAAGCATTTTTATAGTTTACTATGGGTCATAATAAATTATTATTGACTAATGTGAGTAAGGTAATTACTAATTATCATTTCCGTATTAACATTTAAAAATAATTCTTTATAAATCGATACACAGAGGCACGTTACACAGAGACACTCAGTGAAAATGAGTTAAACATTTTAAGAGCGTGCAGATGTACCATTCGTATTTCGATGAACTCGTATCATAACCGTGTTTAAATGCGGTCAATTGTTGCTATATAATTTTCCTTTTGGCTATTAATGCCGTGCGAAAAATGAGGCGCCCGGGAAGAACCACCATCTCCCTCCCTTAGCTACGCCTCTGGATATATATCGTGATGCTTTCATATTTTCTTGATGCCGTTTCGACGCGAAATGTATATCTCTCTGTTTACATCGATACAGGATGTGGTTGTGTGGATTAGTTCCTCTTGGGGGCATGTGTGTGTTTTCATTTCGAATGCACTTCGCTCACACCACGATCTGCTGTGTCCCCAGTGGACCTACCCCCCTCGTCCCTGGCCCTTATCGGAAAGGGACCGGATGTATAATGACTGTCTCTCCCGATGCTCCCAACTCTCGTTGTAGTGGTAACCCTCCCCAAGAGCGGAAGCCATTCACTTGCAATTTTCCTCCTCCCAACCCGACCCTCGCTTAAGGATTACCTCTGGAAAACGGGAACTGTAGTGGCAAACGAACCAATCCTCAGTCCCTTCTCCTCAGGCCTGTACCTCCGTCCTCCGGGATCAGGTGGGCCTTCATCCGTTTTCGTGTGTGACCGCTGATGAATTACCCTAGTAGTCTTGCTCTCCGTCCCACTCATGCATTTCTTACCCTCCCCTTTCTCACCTACAGCCTCAGACTCCATGAACGCAACTTCTTGCGCTCTTTTCGCTTTCGTATTCATTCCTTTGGTCCACCGGTGGGTAGTAGGCATGGATTACTATACGGGTTGGGAGCCAGTAGAGACTACAAGGCAACCCATTAGCCTAAGGATGCGAGAAACATTCTTATTTCACAGGTTTCACAGTGATACATTTTACCTCTACCCCAGTGACGAATCCAGGATTTCATTTCGGGGGTTCCATGTTGAGTTCAAGGGGGAAATCACTAAAAAAAGGAGAAAATTTCTTAGTGCCTTTAGGCAATTATGAGTGGAAATTGCGACTGCAGTGTAACAGCCGATTTTTAAAGATGTTTGCTGTGCAAATTTCGGAAAGAAACTGTTTTTAGTTTAAAAATTACGAAAATGCTAAAAATTACTGAAAAAAATGTTTAGAATAAAGGGTAAATGTAGCAATCATTCATAGTTTAAAGAACAAATGTAACTATTTCTTTTGGTGCCCTTTATTTAAATAAATTCGAAATTCGGGGAAGGGGGGGTCCTGACCCCAAGAACTACACCTTGGCAACGTCACTGCACTACTCTACATCTATAGTAATAATAAGTCGGCTCTATTGGGGCAAGATTGATGCTGATAATAGTACAGACAATAGCTTCAAAATAAGAGAGATACTCTGTTGAACAGAATGTGTCAAGGAGTCTTTCCTCCGCCTACCATTGATCACTGTGAATTTATTCAAGCCTGCCACAAATTTGTTTTCGTGGCAATTTATACGTATATTGATCACTATGGTGTAAGCATATTAAGCCACTAAATCTATCAAAACGCTCCTAATTTATCATCCCTCTTCTCCTTGAATTCCTTTACCTTATCGCCTTCTTTTTTATAGCTTGTTTCCTAAAATCCCATTGCCACACACCCTTGTCGTGGAACGCGGGATAAATCATAGATCAGGTTTTGTGCAGAAACGTTAATCATCTCTTTCTAAATTTATTCATATTGTTTAATTTAGTGGTTGTTTGGTTGTTTAATTTAGTTTAATTTGTGTGAAAAAAGTTCATAATTTTGTGAAGGAAGTTTTTTAATGTTATAGCCTTCATTAGCCTGTCGATCAGGTGGACCCAAATGTTTGGACAAAAAAATAGAATGAATGAATGAATGAATAGTTTATTGATGCTCTGGGAAACCCATAAGAGCAAAAAAGAATAAATACAGAAAAACATTCTGCTCAAAATACAGTAATATAGCAAAGCATATCATAACATAGCATTTCAATAATATAACATAGCATAGCATAAACACAAGAGCAATTGAAAACAAAGGTTCTAACAAAAATAAAAGTAATCAACACAAAGATTCATACATTTTAAAACAACAGTACTACTGTTTTAAATATTGGTATAGTTTCCTCTTAAATGATTCCGGAGTGGAGGAGTATTTTAGTGAGTGGGGTAATGAATTCCAAAACTTGGATGCTCTAATCGGGAAGGAATTTAGATATTGGTTGGTACGGGCTTGGGGTATGTGGAGAAGGTTTTGGTCTGCCCGAGTTCTTCTGGCGGAAACAGAAGTTCTAAGGGTGAATAGGTTATAGAGGTATTCCGGCATTTGGGTATGAAAGAGGGAGAAGAGAAAACATCCCAGGAAGTAGTTCCTTCGGGAGCCAAGAGGCAGCCACTTCAAGGCAGCGAAGTAGTCAGAGACATGGTCATCTCTGCGAAGATCGAATATAAATCTAATGCAGCTATTGATTAGTCGCTGTATACGTATTTCGAGAGAATTTGATAAATCGATGTACACTAGTATGCAATAATCTATGATCGGAAAAATCAAGCAGGTTATAAGTAAAATTCTTGTATGAACAGGTAGATTTTTCTTTTGGAGCTTAAGTATATAGAGAATTTTGTTTCCCTTATTACACAATTCCAATACATGTTGATCCCATTTTAAGTTAGTGGAAAGAGTGATGCCGAGGTATCGAACTGTTTCTTTTAATTTAACAATGCTCGTGTGAACACGAATAGGCGGAAGACTATCATGATCGATGCTATTCAAAAGTCTTGAATTTCCGAAAATGATTGCTTGAGTTTTTATGGGGTTTAGCTGTAAGCAGTTGATATTAGCCCAATGGTTGATGGAGGAAATGTCACGATTAATTATTTCAATGAAAAATGGAAGTTCATCAGCAGAACAGTGAGTATAAATTTGCAGATCATCTGCATAGAGCATATAGTTGGCGTGACTAATGAAGGGTGAAGGTATAGAAGGGTATATTGTATTATAAATTTATCAATCTCACTTTTTTTCGTTTCAATTTTTTTATTCCAACTTAAGGGCTTTAATAAAATAAATACAGGGTGTTTCTAAATGAATATCGGGGTTTCAAGGCTTTGTGGTATTTATACCATTTGACCTGTAATTATAAATTATACAAAAATGAAAGAGAAACTCAAACAGTTTCTTTGTACACTTGTACGCTTGCGCATGCAGTGTTTCCTCTATCTTCCTTTAGAAAGCGCTAGTAGTAAAGATTGGTTAAACGACGTTGTACCCAACCGCTGGATTGGCCGCCAGGGACCAGCTGACAGGGCTTGTTTCGCATGGCCTCCACGTTCACTCGATCTGACGCCATGCGATTTTTATCTTTGGGAGTTCATAAAGGATCATATGCCTTCGCTACCAGCTGACCTACCCGACTTAAGAAAAAAGATTTTATCAGTTGTTGCATCAATTACTCCAGACACACTGATCAATGTATGGGAAGAACTCGCTTATCGACTGGATGTGTGCTGTGTGACGAATGATGCTCACATTGAACACTTGTAGATAAAACAAAAACTGTTTGAGTTGCTCTTTCATTTGATGTATCATTTATAATTATAAGTCAAATGATATAAATAATACAAAGCATTAAAACCCCGATATTCATTTTGAAACACCCTGTACTTTCGTGGCATTTAGAAGGCCATTGTAATTGCCAAGCATCCCAGCAATTTTCATCGAGTGAATGGCTTCAGACTCCATCACAAATTAAAAACAAAATTGTGAAAAATCGGACCCATCCTATTTCTCATATTTTTATAGATATTATATCAAATTATTTTCATTATCTCTTGGAATTAATTTAGTTGATGACTTACGAAGTAAATTTAGGTTAGCAATACGGGTAAATGTACTACAAAGGACGAAATAAGGTTGCTGTTTTGCTGACATGCCAAAAATGTGTTTGTTCAAAATTGTTAATGAAGTCCGTTAAGAATTGGAATAATTTTCCGGAATCATTAAAATCTTTACTTATTAAGTTATAAAATAAAGAATAAAAACAGGTATCTGAGAATAAATTATTATTGTCTTACAAATGAGCCGAGGATTAAGGAAATAACTGAAATCTAATCTGAGAGTTTTTTTACCTTTTGGAAATATACTATCTCTTCTTGTATAAATAGGTTGTTTATGTTCACTTATTAGCACGTTGGTGCCTCCCTTTTTGTTTACTTTCAAGAAATTATATATTTTACTGTTTTTCCTATTCCTGTATTTTTTTTCTCTCGTAATACTGCTGCTGATTTATAAATTGAGTTCCTTGATTCGGCCCTTATTTGTGCCCTGCTTACCTCCCAGCTTTATTTTACTTCATTGATATCACTCGGTTGGAAAGTTTAAGATTTCATACGATGAGTTTAGCATATCGGAAAACTTTTAATTGATTTTTAAATGGGTTTTCTCTTATTTTCCGAGTCATTGCCATTTAAAAAATCTTTGATGGAGAGCGTTTACTGCGGAGACTTGGATAGTATTAGACGGGGAAGGCAGGTGAACGGGGAGGTTTTATGTCTGATAAAGGTAGAACAATAGTTTTAGGAGGAAGTTTGAGAACGTAGGACAAGTTTAATAGTTGAAATAATTAGTTGTAGGATTCTGTAATATGGGATGTACTGGGAGAGGGAATTTGGGGTATGGTGGAAGAGGCAGGACAAGGAAAGGTATTGTGCTTGCCATGAATTGGGGAAGGAAGTTAAGCTGAGCTTGTAGAATGAAATAGTGAAAGAGGACTCCTTGTATTTTGAAATAAGTGTTAATTAATAGTTTTATTCAACCTGTCCTAATTTATTTTAAATTTAACTTTATGAATGTTTTATGTGATACTTGAAGTTATCCGTATTTCTTTTCTAGTGTTACATCTTACGAGCTTTAAATAGGAATTCAGTGAACGTTTGATGTTTAGGCAGAGAATTCAGCAGATTCTTAGGCTCTATATCTTCACATCGTAAATAGTTTGTCCGTATGTCATTCGCGTTGGTGTGAGGCACCGCCTCAGGATATAATTTATGGAATTGTTTCTTAATGTAACAAAAAATATCAATTTTAGTTCCGCATGGCTTAAATTAAAAACAACCGGTTTCGCACCAGAGTTAGAAGATGTAACAAGGATAGATTTTATCTGATGATGTAACTCTTACGAAACCGGTCGTTTTTAAAATAAATCTGTGTGATATTTTCATTGTTACGAAAGCATTGGTTTTATTGTTATTTTAAAAACGTGCTGTGGTTCCTCAGTGTTTTAATTTCCTGATGGTTATCGTTAATTCTTTAATTGTTGCGGCCCCACATTCCTCTCTTCATTGATCTATACACCAACTCCCTGCTCTTCCCCCTTCTTGCTCACCTCCTTCCCTCCCCCAACTCCCTGTCAACTTCTTCTCCTGATGCAATAATATTTTATGTTTATATTTCCACGTTGCGCCGTTATCCAACTTTTTTATTGCCTCACTTCGTTTGTACGTGTGTTCTCATCCCCGAAAGAGGGGCACAATGGTCATATTCGCCATAAAACTTTTTATCAAATTTTGTCGGCAGTGTGACTCCTCGAGTCTGCCCTTCTATCCACTCCCTCCACTTCCCCCCCCCCGCAACAGTCCCTTTTGTATCCTGTTTCTACCAACTTTCGCCATTCGGAGAACTTTGGTCCGCTTGTGCCAGCTGAAAATCAGCCTTTTGCTCGTGTCAAATCAAAACTTTCTCCGTTACGACTTCTATTATAAAAGTTGCGTGGCATTCATTTTTTATCAGAATTTATTTACCGTGTTTATTGCACTGGTGATTGCATTTATTTCTTCACGACCGTGATGATTCCTCAAGGTTAAGTGCTTGTCATTCAGCTCGTGAATCGTGAGAATTGTTTGTTTTTCTAAGCGATTACTCTTTCTAGTTTTTTTCATCTTCAGTCCTGTAGAAATTGAGATCTGTGGGAACGACATGAGAGTACTGTATTATGCTACTGCTGTGTCTCCCTAAATCTTTACCGAATTGCATACTTATTTTGTCCTATCATATGAAAATGCGCTCTCTTTTCCCCGCTTTACCCGTCTTTTATAAAATTTAAAGGAAGTAGCTGAACCAGCGCTCTCCATTCACCGAAGAATCACGTCTCAAGGCAGGCGGTCTGTTATCTCATTGGATGCTGTCCTTTTATTGTGGTCACATTGTTCATGCATCAATGCTATGCGACGGGAAAGATACCTCTATGATCTATATCGATTGTTCAACTTTCGAATTGGAGAGTCGTACACAATGCATGTCGCTTGGATTTAAATGTTTTTCGATTTTTAAACTGATAAGTTCATTTTTTTAAATGACGTGGAAGATTAAGCGGTGCTGACATTACTGTCAGCTGTCATTTATATTTAATCTCGGATATCCATTAATATTCAGGTAATGGTTAATGACTACTCAACACAATGACTTACATGCTTTCAAAGTTTCAAGTATGGTTCAAACATTCAACGCCAGAAGGATTGGATTTTATAGAATAATTCAGCTGTGTATCTACCTATTGTTAAAGATCTATCCAACCATCGTCATAAGCATCCCATCAATTAATTTATAGTGCCTTGGGCTGCTCAGCACATAATTTTCACGACCGTGGAGGAATTCTCTAAATAATAAAACGTAGTCTTCGGAAACTTTGTGATATTCCATCACATTTATTTATTAAAGTGAGGAAACTTTTACAAAACCACATACAAAATTACACACAACCACGACCCGGGTTTCGACGGCTGAGCGTCGTCATCAGGTGATCAAAAATGTAAAACAATCCCTTATATACTACCAGTCAGTTGGGGGAGGGGATAGTGCGGTGTGGGGGACGGGAATGGTCAACAATAGAGGAAAGGATATGGGAATTGGCGGGCAGCAAGCATTCATTTAAAAGATTAACATCAGAGTCAACATTTCGTTTTAAAATTTCGAGCTGTTCAAATGCATTTAGCTCACGTTGGTTATCAGTAAAATGCAGTACTTTAACTTTAAAATCACTTTCATGGTCACAAGTTAAAAGGTGTTTGGCAAAATTACTCTTTTCTTCATGGTGATTTTTAAATGCACTTTTAATGTTCTTTCGTTCTGGTCTGGAAACTTCTCGAAGTCTGCCCCACGTGGGGCAGACTTCGAGACTTCTCTAAAGTTTCATGCTTAATGTCTGCTTTTTAAAAACAACGCTTAGTATTATCCTAAAATTTGGTATGGAATTCTGCAAAGATTCCGCGCCAATGCTACACCTGTTGGTATGGCATTGGTGAGGGATATTACAAAGTATAGTTCTTTTGCAGTGTGATCACGATATCAGCATTCGTATCCTTCGTCTTCCCTCTGTTCTACCCTACTGCTTGCTGCGATCCCGTTCGTCTTCCATATTTCCCACTCGAAAAGTAATGCCATACCATTCCTTGCCTTTTCTTCTGTGATCCCCCCCACTATTACATGCCCTCTCTCTGGTGTATACTTCTCTTCATCCCCCCTGGCCTAAAATATAATACGCGCAATCCCATCTCGACTTTCAGCCTATGCGACACCCACTCCGTCCCTCTTGCATCAGTCCCATCACGCCAACGCGAAACCTTCTACCCCCCACACCCTCGGAGCCCCTCCCACTTCCACACCCCCTCTCTTTCACGCAGTGGCACTGTAAATGGAAGCGAAGGCATATTATGTTCCAGCACCGGAAGACTCGGATTTCTTGTTTTATTTATGCGAGATCTTGAACGCGGGGATTTCCCACACGCACTACGCTGGGGCAACCTGACGATTTGATAAAGCGTGGAGGCTCTACGAGGAAGGCCGTTATATTACTGTCGCCTTGCTGGGGTTCTCAAGAGGAATGATCTTGTTTTACCCTTGTTTTATTGTCGCCGTGAGCTATCTCACGGTAAATCATGAGATCACAAATGTCTCTAATAATGGTGCTACTTCGTTGTTGCTCTGGATCAGTCGTAATTTTCTGAAATTCTTCCAATCATGCTATATAACGAACCGTGTAAAATGTGAAACCGTATAAATTTATGATTGAAGGATTTTGGAGTGTTACTATCGAGTTGACTAAAGCAAATGCTGGTTGGAGAGGATAACTAACGTAGTAGGATAGGAGGTTTCAGATTGTGTGGATTGAGAAGGGATATTCCTGGTTGACATTCGTAGTAGGGAAAGATTTTCACTGATGGGGCACGTTGAGGCTGCTTATGGGCAGGAGAATTTTAAGCATCCAGAGAAGGAGGAAGAGAATGCGCATTTGGGGCAATGTGAGGGGCTTAGGGGCTCGAAGTGTTTCAGGAAAGCGCAAGGAAGCAACTTTTGCAAGGACCATCCAAATATTTGCCTCTGCATAATGTTTTTCGTCAGCAGACTCAGTCTGAGAAAACTAAAATAATTCGTGAATAACTCGCAGGTTTGAGAGGAAGGAAGAGGTTTCAAAATGTGGTGAAAATGGCAAGAACCCTCGTGGCTTCCGGGAATGCTGGCCGTTGAGTCCAAGGTTTGTACTCAAGGAGCCTCCCGGGGGTCACTCGAATGCTTCAGAAAAGCCTCTTTTGTGTCCAGTAATGACTCTCCAGTGTCCTGGTTGGGCCCTCGGGACATTCATCTGAAGTCCTCTGTCCTCTCGGCACCAAGTTGGTTATTCGTAGGAATTTGGTCCTTGAGCAGGTTCTCGCAGCCCAGGTTGACGCAGACTGCCAAGTATACTTAAAAAAAAACAAAGACATCCGTCGTCATATTCAATCATGAAAAGGAGGATTTCTATATCGCAACGCCTTCTGTGGCAAATAGCGTTGCTGGAGTAGTGCAACTACTGTTCTGTTTCCAATAGAAAGTTTTAATTCACCAAGACAGACCCTATCAATAAGTTATTTCATCCCAAAGATTATAAGACTATTGTTTCATTTTCTTAAAACAATATCTAAGCTTTATGTGTACCTATGATATATATTTATGAAGTCAAGGATGAATGATTTTAGGCTCGCTTTTGAGTAATATAGTTCAAACTGGTCAAAATACTTTTGACCAGTTTGAAATTCAACGCGGTATACACCAGGAGGTGACGGGAATGGAGCACTGCTTCCATCCTTGCAACCCTTTTGACTCGGCTTTACTAGGAATTACAAATAATATTACGCATGTTCGATTTCTCCTTCCACAAGAGACATTAATGTTCAATTTGATGCACAGATATTTTCAGAACGCGGGCTCGGAATAGGAGCTGGGGCTATTTACTTATGTCTTGTAAATGCAATTGCGCAGTCACTCTGGAATTACGTCGCTTTACTCTGAAAATTTTCCCCGCGATAATCTTCATACTGCATTATCTAAAGTGTTAAGAGTGTGCAAATAAATCACCTTAAAATGGAATTTGTGCAATGTTCAATTAATATTTTAGATTACTTGACCTGTTTAGTGGTTTGTCAAAGTGGGAATAAAATGTTGTAAATTGGTATGTGATATTATTCAATGTCAGGTGTGAATGTATATTCTTATATTTATGTAATACATACAATATATTTTCCTTATAATTATTTATTTTATTAATATTTTGAGTGCATAGTATAGGCCGGGTGGCAACAATAAAACTTAGCCTTTTTATAAAGTTTGTTAACCCACAATTATTGATATTTTGGTTACATTTCATAAGAAATGAATGCTTACATAACTCTAATTATGAAATCACCAGCAGAAAATTATTAAGTATTGATTAGCTCAAAGCTATAGAAGGATGAAAATAACTAAAAAAATACAATAACTAAAATCCAATAAAAACCAGGGCATTATATGTTTGGGTGAACATTAAATCTATTAAATAAATAATTGAAAATTCAGACTGCACAGACTCGAAGAAAACGGCCTTATTGCCTTACACGAGGCACTTCATTGCGCAGTTTGATGCACAGAGATTGAGGGAACGCGGGCACGGAATTGGAGCAGGGGCGATTTTCCTACATTATATTCATGCATTTGCGCAGTCACTGTAGCAATTTACACGACGCGATTTACGCTGCTGACTCCTGAGAACAAAGCATTCTTCAAAGTTTTGAGTTGCGCGACCAAGTCCTGAAGGGTAGGTACCGATATGTTTTTTATTGTGTGCGCGCCGACCCTCGCATTACCTTTTCATACTGCGGACGCCCTCGGCCTTCCCGCAGGGCCGTCCCGTTCGACAGCGCCCGACCCCTCTGTTCTCTCCCTGGGGTGCCGCTCAGTCGTCCCTCGCCTGATTGTCAAAAAAGAGAAGCGGGCCGGAGACAAAAGTGAGAGGAGGGGAGTCCGGGAGCGGCGTCGCCCCGTTGCCATGGAGACGGGGGTGGGGTGTGTGTGGGAGAGAGGGTGGCTGCTGGCTGGCAGGGGGTTACACAATAGGGGAGGGTGGCCCGATCCCCCCCTCGCCCTCCCCTATCACCACCGTCTCATTTCAACCCCACCACCGCCTGCCTCCCTCTCCCGGCTCAGTCGTACCCTGTACGTCAGCCCTCTCTTCCTCCTCCTCCGGCCGGCGAGAAGCAGGACCCTCCTCCTCCTCTGCGCGATCAGAAGACCGGGAGTTCCTCTTGGAGAGGAGGGAAAGCCTTGCGAGTAGGGGTCTCGGAGAGGAGTGTGACGGGGGTTGCCTAAGGATGGTGGGGAAGGTGAATGCGGAGGGGGGGGGTATGGTGGGGAAGAGTGGCTGGATTGGCGGCGTGAGAGGACCTGCGCGGCCCCCGCCCCCCGCTTCCGCCCCCATCCGACCCCCTTTCCGCCTCCAGTTTACACACACACTCGCACATACACTTCATTCCTCCCGCGTGAGGTGGCGCGGTAGCTTTGGTAGCGAGGGGGGGAGGTGGGGATAGGGTGGAGGTGGGAGAGTATGTCTTGAGCCCTCTTATTGGAGGCGTAAAGGGGATGCGCGCAGTGGCGTCCCCCTCTTCGGCAGTGTGTTGCTGCTACGGTTCCTTCCGGCTGCTGCCCCCTCCTTTCGTCTGAATTCGCCTCCGGACGCCCCCCCCCCCCACCACCACCACCGCCCACCCCTATCCACGGCTGCCCCACTCCCGAGGATATCCTACCGTTCTCCCTCCCTGACCTATACCCACCGCTCCGCGGGCCGGAGAAGTGTGGAAGGGGTGCTTGCTTGACCGTCCCGAGCGACACGCCCCCCACGGGAAAGCTCCCGAGATTCCTTCTCCACTTACTCTTCGAATCGCTCTGGCCTAATCACCCCTCCTCGCGTCCTCTATTTCTCAGCACGGACTGCTCAGAGGGAAGGTGTGAATGAGCAACTAGCGGCGATAAAAAATGCCAATAGCTTGGATAATGGCTCTTAAAAGCATCTAACTTGTTACTTGTAAGGATTCAAGGATTTTTAATTGAAAGTCATATCTGGTAATTTTTATGTGGATACGTGTGTGCCGCCAAGTTTCTTGCCATGTGAACTATGACGCTCAACTATTTAATTCTCCTATACTCATTTATGCCAATACCTAATTACTCAATACCCAATCAGACTTAACAAAATTTGGTGATTTAAGTCATTTCTCTGCAGTCTGGCCCTTTCCTGCCATATTATTCATGTCCTTACTTTCTTCGAACTAGGAGATAACGGCTAACCGCCGAGTTCTTCATTTTATTTTCCCTCTTCCTCAAATGTATAAGCATCCCGTCACTTTTATTTCCGTGGGGAATCACGTGCAGCCATATCCGTGGTTCGATTTGAGCTTTCGTTTTCCCCAAGATTTGCTTTTTGCATGGAAGGAACTTGCTAAATATTCAAATTTCAAGGTAAAAAAATGTTTTTAAATATTTATTATTCGGCAATTGGATTTTATATGGATCAACAAGTATTGTTTTTCTCTTTCGGCGTTTTTAGTAATCTTTTTTCGACTTAGCGACGAAACGAACTTGCGACAAAATACCCTTTGTGCGTCGTTTTGTAGGATTTTAACCTAATCTGTTGGCTTTGGAAAACCGCAAATTACTTGAGTCGTACAGGACATCTCATGCAGTAAGTACTAAAGTTTGCCTTCTTACATTATTGGATGACGTAAGTAATAAGCATCGAGCCGCAATAGGTTACATCAATAATAGCATATAAAATACCGTTTAAATGTTATAAAAAGTTAGGTTTACAGCAGGAATATATTGATTTTTCGGGAAACGAGGCTCATTCGGCGATCACACAGGTGGCAGACGAAAAAGAACTCGTTTTCAAAGGCTGCAACTATGAAAGCCAGTGTATTTCCAGAGAGATAATGGGTTCATCCACATCTTGAGCTGCCAGAGAAGAAAAATTACAACATTGCAAGATATTAGACTCTACTACATCCCATAGTCTTTTCAACATGCTTATCGGCCTTTACGAGTTAGTAATTCCTTACTTTTGGGAAAAAACTCCAATAATTTAACCCTGAACATTACTGAGTTCTAACAGCTTACTACCTTTTCGCTCGGAAACCGTCAATAAATATTAATATATTTAACAAATAATAAGTATATATAATAGAATAGTATATTTTAAAAATCTTCTAGCCTATCAGGACGCATAAGTCAAAATAAATGAAGTATCAAAGATGGAATCCATCCATTAACAACCACAACAAGTTACTTCAGTTTGAGTGAACACTACGTCAACATCAATAATGAATTCACTTGCCGTAGATCTACCTTTCTCTACTTCATGTATTTTTTCACCCTCAACGTAATGATGCCTTCATGTTACGTGGCCAGGTGAACTGATACGTCAATAAATAGATAAACTACACAAATGGAAATGAAAAATTGATGGAAAGGGAATTTCCATCGGTTGCTTTCATGAGAACTGTTCTCGACATGGGTCGAATTCTGTAGGGGAGGCACAGGATTTAATTCATAAAACATAATATTAATATTTTGTGGAAATGATTAGCTGTTGAAGGTATATATCTACAGTTTCTACTCCAGTATTAATTTCAGTCAAATGTTGTGACATCCTGTTAGCTCGCTCCCTAAAGTCATGACAAAATTCTGATTTTTTTTTGAGTATGGAAAGAATGTTTTTTTCTTGCAGACAAGATACGTAGTTCATCTCTGTTACCGCTTCCTGCAATCACGCCGATGCTCCGCATTTCTGTTAATAACTCACAGGGCCCGGGAATGAAAAAATGATCTACCGAGAAAGAAACTCCTCAGTTTTCTCTCCCCTGACGCAAAACCATGCTTCGACCCCTGCTTTTCAGAACCAACTCCCTAACGTGCACATGTCAATCTCTCCAGAAAAAAGAACCTTGCTTGGAAGTCCGGCATTAAAAGATAACGAACTTTTTCATTTCTGCGCATTCGCCTTGCAACTTCTCTCGTTCCATAGGAACTTGCTGCTACTATCGTGACTTAATGGACGATTCGAGCGAATACGTCACAGGGTCACGTGACAATAATACGCCGGACGGGTTTTGGGATACATGTCCGTGATTTCCACAGTGCAAGGTAGAGGAACGATACTTTATTGTGAGTTGCAGTGCTTGAACGAAGAAATGGTGCAATATTGCGTTGTTCCGTTGTGCAAAAGTTCTTACAAAACGCCTGGGATATCTGTCCATTAGTTCTTTGCGGATAATGAACTCTTTAAAACGTGGGCAGTTCGAATACGAAGGGATAAAAGGAAGTCCAGGATTTCATCATCCATGCGGTTGTGCTACCGGTATTTTTTGCCTTCGGACTTCAAAGAAGTCTTGTCCGGGAGGAAATTTTTAAAGAAAGCTGCCATTCCATCGGTATTCAGCTTCACTTCGCCGAGAAAAATGAGGCAATCTCGTCGGAAGTTGAATTATGATAAGGTTTCCTCCGTAACGTTAATTTAATTCTTTAACGATTCTTACTAAATAATTATAGATTTTTATAGTTCACATACTATATAACATTGACATAGAAAAATGTAAATATCCAGCAATGAACCTGCGTCCCAACCTACATCCATTTAAATGTCGTCAAGTTTCTCATGCTTTTAGTTTATTTTGTCATGTATTTTGTGCCAAGATGCAAAATGGGTTTCTCCATTAATTGATTCGGTACAGTATTAATTTCTTTCGACCTACAAAATACTAGCTGGTACCATCCCAATAACCCTAACCCCCCTAATAAATCAGATATGGGCATTATGTTGCATTCTAGCAAATGTTCGCTGCCAGACTAATTGTAAGTGCTAAATATGTTTACATGTTTTTTCAAGTTTTCCATACATATACAAACAAAATTCCTCATCCTTCCATATTCTCTCTACCCATACACATTAACCATTATACACTACAAAATCACACCACTTAAAACCGGAAATAAACAACTGTCTCTGAATTTGATAGTAATAGTTACTATTTTTTTTAAGGGAAAGATTGCCAATTTACCTTACAGTAGAATTTGTCGTCACATATATCCACCAAGGACATTTTTTCTTTAGACTTGAGGCACTTAATTACTAAGAGCCCATATGGGCTATCATTTGAATCATATACTTTCCCATCAGGGGAGCAACCTAAAAAGGGAAACTTAGGATTCACAATGAACCCACATGAAAAAAATGACGAGTATTTGCAGACTTAAGGTCAGAATACTTTCTCAAGGCAATTTTTTCATGAACCCTGCCATACTTTACTGCAGCTAAATTCTCCAAATTAACACCCCCTGAAATAACATTTAAAAATTTAAGGGTGCATCCTTTTTTCCTTTTAGCTATCAACCCAAATTGGGATGCAGTGAGCCTCTTTTTCCTCTCCTCTGCCAATATAATACTATTGCTCTGGTTGACAGTGTTCGACTCCAGTTCATATGCTGCTTCTATATTTACACAAATGTTATGCTCTATTTTGAGAACTAAATCGTTGACTTCAAGCTCTCCTACAAATGGAAGGGGTAATTTGGGGAAAGAAACAGATGTTTTCCCATCCAAAATTTCTCTGTTGGGGGACACGACCATATATTTCAGCTGATGGGCCAATGTACTCTGTTTGGGAACACAGCCAAGCACAGTGGAGGCACACTCACCAGTATCTCTATCAGTTAAAATGTAGCTGATCGGCAAGTTTGGGTCCAGTGTTTTCAGGTCCAATTGCTTCTTTTCCACCTGCTCTTAAGAAGGTATTGAATCAGGAAGAACTTTGTGTTGGAAGGATGGAGGGTCCCTTTTTCTTTTCGCTTTATTCTTCGCGAATATTGCGCTCATTATGGAATCGGGCTCAATTTTGCTCCCTCTGGGTGTGTGCCTCTGCTGCTCCACAGACGTGCAAGTCACTTCCTCAGGTATCTCCTTCAGCCCCGTGGAGGTCAAATGATGCATTAAGTAAAAAAGGCCAAATACATGTATGCATTTACCGAGTCTGAAATCGAGTTACAAGAAAATATGAATACATTTATTTCTAGTATGACGACATTATATTTCAACACATTCTTCAATATTTATTCTTTGGCTCAGCATTGGTACTACGGCTGCGTCAGAAATGAATGCTTAAACAAGTCGCACACATGGATAATTTTACGTTCATAAATGTGAGGTTGCATTCTATTAGCATAACATTTTCTCACACGACATCATGACTTGAAAAATGTGATCTAAAATACCCAGCATCGACTTGATATCTTTGTTTATTAGTGAACATCATCAATGACGGAACATTAACGTCAACAAAATTGATCACTCGAAGTATACTTCTTAATGATATTTATCAGGATGAAAGATGAATCACCGAGCTTGAATTGAAAATAAAATCGAGAACTTTGCGACTCTAAATTACATATATTTATTTTACTCACCCTGCTTTGCAAGCACAGTACGAGCTTTCAATTTCAAAGCCGTGCTCCTTGTTGCATCCTTGAAAAAACAAGATAAGAACGGGCTCATTTTTCCTTTGCCGTGGATAGCAATGCGCTTTCACAAAAACGCTTCCTTCTTCGGACAAACCAATCCACAAGTCTTTGTAGTAGGAAGATACATACAAGTTGTAACCTTCCTTAAACAATCTCGCACTACCACAGCTTCCCACGTATTGAAATCCGCAACTTGTATTGAAGGAATTCAAATTTTCGAGAGATTTCGTCCATAATATCCCCGTAAGTCTGGATTCCTCCATTTCAAAACCAACTGGCAATCACCAATGACACACAAGAAACAGTGGCTATCGGTATCTATTGCGGTGCACAACAAGATTTATCCCACATCGTGGCAGAGTCCTCAAACGGCCAACATTTGAACTACTTAAGCTCCGCCCATTCTCGAATCGTCCATACTGCAAAGGAAGCTATGAGGGTCGTGGAACACTCCTTAACTAATTAATTAGTTTATTACGGACGAGCATTAGAAGGATTTATTTGGACGCAAAACAGCCATGAGTACTAAATGGAAGAAATTCACATATTCGAAGAATGGAGATCTAATCCTCATCATATGTCACCTGTTGCGCGATCATGGACCTTTCCTGCGCGTTGTCGCTATTGTTATCCATTACGTGAATGTCCATTGGCGCGAATTGTTCTCAGTCACAGTTCGTGCGACTTGCTCTACAAATTCGAGAACAGCGATTTTAAAGAACAGGCGTAGTTTAAAGAACGCTCATCACTTTTTTCTTATTCATTAAAGTGGTAACAAAATTACGATAACACGAACGCAGGTGCTATAAAGATCCGTAATCACGTCCCTGGCCTTTCTCTGAAGGCTTTGGGAACTAAAGAACCGCTTGCTACATCAGGGAGCGTAGTTTAGGTGTAATCATCTCCTGTAGTGGTCTCGGAGTGCCTTTTCGATTGAATCACCCATTGCTGTATCTTTCTTCGCGTGTTGCCGTAATATCGGCTCATGATTACCTCTTTAGAAAGGGGACGGCCTTTGGACAATCTTCTCTTCTATTAACCTCTGTGAATCTTACTTCCAATTCTTTAATCGATTGCATGTTGGGTGGCATAGCATCCGACAGTGAGTTCGTGTATCCGATTACCCGAACGGGTACCAGAAACATCCCAAATGCTGAATTCACATTGTCCGGGATTTCATATGGAATCTGCGGACATATCATTAGCTCTCTGCGGACGTCAGGTCGGTGACGAACCGCCCTGTCAACCTGATTGTCGCGGTTTCGTACAGCAATTCGGGCAAGGTTGTGGAGCTTGTCTTAATATTAAGCTCGTAGGTTTGAATGTCCGATGTAACCTCAGGAGATGGAGTACCCATATTCAATTCTGCTTCGATGTCAATTTTCATCACATAAAAAAGTTACAGAAAAGGAGAGACGGAGAGGATTTACAATTTATTTTTCATGCGCACCTTTTACGAATACAGCTAGGACTGGTCAAGACACTCATACACCTTAACAGGTGTCGTCGTGTCCCTTCCCTCTCCCAATTCCTTTTTCCTATTCTCTCTTTTCCACGGCCTGCGTGCTAAACCTAATGCTCTTCGTCCATCATGTGGTGGCTCTCAGAGCAGTACGTGGATGTAGAATCGTATACACTTATGACGAGGTGACGGCTTAGAACGATTTCCCACCAAGTTATATGGATTAACTTATGGTACACTCTCATTGTGAACTAGATCACGGATAAGGTTACATTTCACGCAAGTACTCAGTAGTGTTCCGCTGGCTTTGGAGTGCGGAAACAATTATAGTTCATGCATGAAGCTAATGCAATTCTTTGGTAGTGAATTATGGGCAATGATGACAGCGAAAAATGTGAGATCGGGGGCGATAAGGGGGATAGTAAATAACGATATATATTAGCGTCTACGCGGTAAATCGAAAAGAGACTAACGTATGGTCGTATAGATCCTTTTTAATGGAAATGAAAAATACTGAAAAAAATATAGATGAGGATGACGGAAGGCATGCCTAGAAAAACGTCAATGCATCGGTTTTGAAGCGATCTAAACGGTAATTAGTTTGCGCTCCTCGTGAGAGGTTAAGGAAGGTATAAAGGATCCTCTCAATCCTTATTTTGTCAACGGTTGGCAATAATCATCTTTTTCTGCCTTATCCGGTCCGGACGTTGACTATCATCATGGCAATTTCAGATTTGCTTGGTGCAGTTCGCAATAGTTCCACCGATGCTGTTCCATGCTTTTTTCTCAGATTGACAAGCCAGGAAATTCTTCTACCAAGACCTCGTCTTCCTTCAATCTTCCCTGAGCTTACGGGGGGAATCAATGATTATCCTCGTGTCTCATTCTATGTCCAAGATCTTGCTATTTACATCGTTGAATCGTCCACATTAGTTCGTATTGACAACTCATTCTGTGGATAAATTTTTCTTTCATCCCATGATCTATTCAAGAGATCCTTAAAATGCATTAGTAGAGCCGCATTTCGAAGGCTTGAATCTACTTCTCCGGGGCGCTGATCTTCTAGGTGAGGGAAATACAACACGTGGGACTATAAGTACCGGGGAGTCAATTTAAATGTACCTAGGTATATAGGTAGGTTAAAAAAAGGTTAAAATAAAAGAATATGCTTAAATATTCGTCTTATCTACTTGCGTGTCTAAGAAACTTAGGCCGGGAACTTCGTTTGATTACCATTTTATTATTTTCCCTATGTATCAGCAAGTTTCGAATCATTCTTTTTTTTACACTATTTTGCAACAGCAACTTGATTCACAATATTGCTGAATAGAATTGTAGTTCAATTGAGGAAAAAAGTAATATAGGTACATTTACTTCGCTGCTAATCATTCTAACATTTGTCACCTCTTAATATTCCACCCACCTCATTGCGTCCGCTGATCCCTACTTAGTAGTCATATCCACTGAGGCCTAATTTCACAAAGTCTGGTTGACGTTAACCGTTTTATGACATAGCCCTTCCATTAACTTTTTGTTAACTGAGTGTGTGGGTTCAGACGGTCAGCTAGTTGAGATGAGCTTTTTTCGATGGAACTACGTAATATCGTCGGTTTTTCATACCGAGAAAATATTTAACCAGAGATTATAAAATCAGGCCTGAAAAAATAAGATACCAAGATGAGTCGCGTCGCGATGTGATGATAGCTCTCTGGATTCTGCTCCATTCAGCGTGAAGGATCATTTCCACTTTTGGAAACGTGTGTGAACACATAGCGAAAGAGTTTCCGAATGCTCTTCACCTTACTCGGACCCGATGTACCCGCTACTCGTGATAAGAGCTCTCGGAAACAAAAGGGCCGAAATCTACACGTATCCTTTTTTTGGCTTGTTATTCTCTCTCTCTCTCTTTTCCCTCGCGCTGAATCATCGACATGGATTGTGGGACGACTCCCTTCGATGGGGGAGTGAGAAAAACGTCGGGTCCGCACTTTTACATGCTTCAGTGGCTTGTGCCTTCGGGGTCCGGGATTTTCGGGTTTTTGAATGTGGCATACGGGCTCCGCGTGCAAGTGTTCCGTTAAGTGCTCTTGTGTTCTCTGTCCATAAATCCCAATCGAAGGGCTTGTTTTTTTACGTTTCCGCAATGTTCGGCCCTGGAAATGCTGGAACCGATGGCCAAAATAATACGTTAGGTCGTGAAATAACTATGTAAATTATTGAAGAAGCGCGTCCGTTTAAAGAAAATACATAAAGTGTTCCTACCGAACCGAGGATCTTTTATTACCTTTCAATCCCATTTACTTTATTTTGATTGCCGTTCAGCATTCTTTTCTTTAACATATGGGCTTCAATGCTTGCTAATAAATACGTAATTACTCGTATTTCCGGGTATATTCGGGAATAAGATAACTGTTACGAAACAAATATAATACTAGGACAACTCTTATCTATGGATTTAGATGGCGGTCTTGCACCATTACTAGTGTGCTTAAAAAAAAACATTTGCTCTATGACGATATATTTCCATCGAAACCCGAGTCACCCGAATAAAGTTTTTGGAATGAAAATTTTATTTGTCTGACATTCGTTTTAATGGCTTGTTCTCCGTTTCCCCTTCAATCTGCTGCTGAATGACGTACTTAAATCGTAACTGATAGTATAACTACAGAATATGGTAATCGATTAAGGTAATTGAAAGTATAAGGAAAGTAAACTTAGAAAATACTTCATTTGTCATAGCAATCCGTAATATCGTGGCAAAAAAACCTCTGTACTAGGAATATTCAAACCTTAATTTTTTTGCGTTTTAATTAATTTCCAGAATTTGAAATGTTCTTTAGATTAGTAGGATAAATTGAATCCGTTTAAATAAAAAGCTATATGATTTTGCTCAGAGTTAACATTTTCTTGGCATTCAAACTTTTTATTAATCGAGATGAATGAATCTCTGAAATTTGTGTTTTGATTCGGCTTCCTTCTTCCTGTTTTCGTTGTATGGCTAGAAATAACATAATCCACCACAGTTAATACCATTTATATCAGCATGATGATAATTTTATTCTTAATATATTTTTTAAAGGGTTTCGTCAATATGTTCGATTAGAATAAGCTTGAGCTTTAATAAAAAATTAAGTAATGAGAAAATTATATAATTATTGATCCATTATTTTAAAAATTATCAAAATATCTAGACATTGGTGTTATTAAAATGGAGTTTCTCTTTACCACGTATATCTTTATCAACACAACGCGTTTAACTGACATGGCTATCATCAGGTGACGGCGAATGATAGCCAAGTGAACCTTGACGCGCCTCTGGCTTCCACAACATCTCGCCTGAGATGTCAAATTTAATTACAACATACGTTCGAACAAAAAAAAGATAAATTTTACCATCGAAAAGTAGCTCCGATTTTCCTTTATCTTTTTCCTATTGCGCAATGGTTTTTTCTCTCTATTTTCTGCATTACTGCCGCAGTAGATTAGATTCTCTTCTCGACCGCCTAGATGTTGCCTCACCTGTCGTTCCACACATCAGCGCCCACTTCCGCCGTCCCACACTTTCCCACGAGATTGGTACCTGCATGCTCCATCGAGCCCGGTTTTGCTCCGAGGGTTACGAACCCGGTGATTATTAGGCAGGCGGTGTTGGGCTGTACTCACTCGCCAGTGATTGCGACCGGATGAGGTCTGAGGCGTGCGGAATGAGCACAGTCGTCGGCCGCGAAGGTGTGCGCGAGGGGCAATGAGCGAGCAGAATATGTAGCGGAAGGGACGGTTGGAGCTGATTGAGAAGTGTTGCCGACTCATAATCTGATTCAGTCGCTGAATTCAAGTAGAAATTCGCTAGTTTGTTGCTAGAGTTCACCCAAGATAATAGCGCAGTTGACAGAAATGCAGCCAATCAGTAAACGTGTCCAATGCCGTTTGGGGAATGGAATCACGTGACCGTAGAATCAATGATGGTGGCCTTTGTTTAAATAATACGATCGTGAATTTTTTTTCCTTTTCATTTCATTTTAAGCCAAATCAATATACTTCAAGTGCACTATTATCTTGGGCGGACCATAGATAAAAAATGAGAGAAGTCACTAGTTTATTGACTAGGTGGGAATGCCCTAAATATATATTTTACGTATAAATAATTAATTTTTTCTTGAAATTGCCATCAAGGAGCCTTCAAAAAGCGTTATTACCATATTTTTTTGTCGTGATTTTTGATATGTCTGTCGTTATTTGTAGCTTTCCTCTTAAGTCCTCGTTTGGCACATATGCTACACCATGTTATTTTTTTGACGCCTATTACGCATCGCATTTTAATAAAGGTGGTTGTATTGTATTCTGTACAATCGGTTTGTTTCATTGTATTCGTGATTTTCTTTCAATATCTTTATTTTGTGCGATAAACATCTTATTTGTACGCAAAGATTTCCCTTTTAATCAGTCGTGGAAAATTTTCTGGAGACAGAGAGCAAAAAGACTGAAGGGGTTATAGATTTTTGAATTATTTTTTTAATGCTTGTTTGTTTCCTTTTCCAAAAACATATAGTAACACACTTTTATAAGTATTTTTCGAACCCTTTAAAAATTATAGGATACTGGAAGTCTTAATTTAAAAATAGGCTCAACATTTTTTTAACAAAGGGGATTCTAATTCTCACTTCCTCTCGCTGTGTTACGAGTGCGGTCAGAAATGGGGTATCCCATGGTAGCCTCAACAGACGAACACAAAAATTGATATTGTGTTTTATGAATTAAATCCTGTGCCTCCCCTACAGAATTCGACCCATGTCGAGAACACTTCTCATGAAAGCAACTGATGGAAATTCCCTTTCCAATAATTTTTAATTTCCATTTGTGTCGATTATCTATTTATTGACGTATCAGTTCACCTGGCCACGTAACATGAAGGCATCATTACGTTGAGGGTGAAAAAATACATGAAGTAGAGAAAGGTAGATCTACGGCAAGTGAATTCATTATTGATGTTGACGTAGTGTTCACTCAAACTGAAGTAACTTGTTGTGGTTGTTAATGGATGGATTCCATCTTTGATACTTCATTTATTTTGACTCATGCGTCCTGCTAAGCTAGAAGATAAAAAAAAATACTATTCTATTATTTATATTTATTATTTGTTAAATATATAAATATTTATGGACGGTGTCCGAGCGAAAAGGTAGTAAGCTGTTAGAACTCAGTAATGTTCAGGGTTAAATTATTGGAGTTTTTTCCCAAGAGTAAGGAATTCCTAACTCGTAAAGGCCGATAAGTATGTTGAAAAGACTATGGGATGTAGTAGAGTCTAATATCTTGCAATGTTGTATATTTTCTTCTCTGGCAGCTCACGATGTGGATGAGCCCATCATCTCTCTGAAAATACACTGGCTTTCACAGTTGCAGCATTTGAAAACGAGTTCTTTTTCGTTATGCCCTTCTCTGCCACCTGTGTGATCGCCGTATGAGCCTCGGCCGGGCAGCCGCTCCTCGAGACGTTATCCTTTCTCTTGCAGGTCAGGTAGGGTATACCATTTGGGAAAGATGGAAGAAATGCTTGGTAGAGATTGCGTGGTAGGTGTAGTAAAATAAATTAAAATAGTAGGTGCGTGGTAGAGAGAAGACGAAGGGTGGTATTGTAATTAGACATGTGGTATTATGCTAATAAGATGATGGAGAGGAAATTGGTGTGAGCCTCGTACGCATGGGCAAATCTACGTAACTTTTAATATTCGAGTAGGAGTCAGTTATGAGAAAAGCTGTCTTTGAATTCACTTCTGATTACCTGGAAATATTATTATTTAACAAATCTGGAAACTTTCACGAAAGGTAGATGTGTGCCATCAATTAAAAAAAATATATGAACCTCAGAAGACAAAAAAATTCGCAGTTAAAATTTTCAATTAAAATATACTGAAAAGACGTTATTTAAAAAAACATTCAAAATTATTCTTGCTCGCGAAAATTTCGTCGATCTTTTATCTTCGGTAACTTTTTAGACTATTTCGACGAGTGTACTGTAAAAAAATCCGTACAAATTTTGCATGCCTGAATATCAAAAGTTGGTAAGATCTTCCCTTACGTAGATATCTGCTCGATATCTACATTGAATGAAGTCGATGACGAAAAGTCTTAGAACGGCCGTACGAAGAAGTAAACCCAGATTTTTCGAAGATGATAATTTTAAGTTTAATTGACTCTTGCCATGGATGAGTTAAGATTTCTTTAGTCTCTGATATTACGGATTCTGCATAATATTTATTTGGAGGAGGATAACATGATAATAAAAAGGTTTTCCGAATATAGATGAGACACTAGGTTTCACTCTAGAGAGCTGACAGAGCAAGTGATTACAACATGTGGAGAAGATCAAAATATTGAATAACGTACGAAAAAAAGCTCGAAAAGACATTTAAAGGGCGTGTATGGAAGTGGAATTATTGGGGAAGGCGAAAACAGGAAGACGCAATTATATATGCGACGGTTTATAAGATTTCAGCTGAAAATGTGTTGTTGTAGAAATATTTTCACGTTGTTACTCACTCTTGATTTAAGTGCATTACCTTCGCGAATGTTCCAAGATAATTTGAAACTAATGTTTTTAATACAGACTTTGGGACAGGTAAGTGCATACTTGGGTCGAGCTTAGAAATACTGCCCGTAAGGTTTCGGAATCCTTTCTGAGTGAGGTAACTCGGCACGATTGGCTCTACGATTTCCCATGGCTATAGATTTTTTTGGGAAGAATTATGCCCCGAGAAAGGACTGTCCCCCCTCGTCCAAGCCCGTAGAGTTGTACTTATAGTGAGCCCTACCCTCACTGATCAAACCAACCTTCGCTTAGAAGACTTGCTAGTTAGTTTATGTGCATATTAGAAACTGATAAAAGTCAGTTTTAACTAATTTTTTCCTCAGATGAGGAGAAAATTAGTTCCATTTTATTTGTACTGCGGTGGTTGCTTACGTCAATTTCATCCCGCTCCTTTTTTCATAAAAATCATAAATATAAAATGAAGTGTACTCAGAATCACACAGCAGAAAATCCCCGTGGTCCAATCTTCATGCAAATAGGCAGGTCCATCCTTTTTTCTTGCGTTGGAGAACATTTTGTCGTGTTGTGATCGACACATCGGATTGGCTCCGGGTGATTGCGGGTTCACAGGCGGTGATCTGAGGAGAGTTTAATGTCCTCGTTACGCGATTACGCCGAAAAATAAAAACAAAAACAAATCCCCTCTCGGATGAAGCTCCCAATGAATGGACCCAAATGATGGCATCGGATTTTTTTTCCCGGCGAAGATCCCTCTCGCTTGGATCGCTGCGCAACCGAACCTATCTCACCGAAATTCTCCCACCTCCCTTCCCCCCCAATCCAAATTGCCTCAACCCGTTCCACCCTGCGCCCACTCCGGTTACCGGCGTTGTTAATGTCCCTCTCGCCCGCCTCTTGATTGCTCCCGCCAATTTCCACGCATCAACCCCGCCAGAAACATCTCGGATCCCACCTGCACTCGACATCACGCGACTCCGGAATCGCTCCACGAGCCGAAGTGTCCCCCCCCCTCCCAAAACCCTCCTCTCCCGCCAGATCCCTCCTTCCTCCACCCTCCCACTGATCCGATTGGTTTTGTGCGCGTCAACCGAGCTCCGGGCGTCGTTACCGATTAATTTGATGACTTATCAGCCCGACACCAGAAGCGGTCTTCCCAGTGTATCGTTTTCTTGAATGGGCCACGTAATGTCGCCGCTTTCCCATTCCTGTGTTTACTCTTAGGCGAGTTTCGTTGTCGAGTTCGTTTGTATTATTAGCAGGATCGCGTATTAAAACATTAAGGTCTTGTTTTTGTAGTTTCTTTCTTAATTAGGGTCTCCTGAGAGGTGTTGAATTGATGTAAATGTATTTTTCGCGTCCACAGAAGATGTAAAATTGCATTATTGCATCTGTCTTATTGTGAGAACTCTTCCAAAGTTTTATCTATATCTTTATCGGATTTAAAGTGGCTTTCGTAAACAGTCGCTAATTTTATATTTTCCGGGAAGTCTTCCAATTTGAAAATCCATTTTTATTCTATAATTGAGAACAATTGATTATTGCGATTTATTGTCATGCTTGGAACAAATATTTAGAAGTGCCTCAATGGCAATGTGTATGATTCATCAATATAGTATTCTTTAGAGAAATATTTTACCCAATGCCATTTACCAATTTGAAATCAATCCCGCATTTAGACTTCATAGGCTGGCATCGTCCATTACTAAATAAAATGGTCACTGGACTAATGCATTCGTTTTGGATGACTATTTCCTCGTAAGATGATCTTTTTTTAAAGGGATAGTTATTATGTCACGTCCTCACTCAACCAAATTTCAACGACTGGGTCTCCCGAGCCGTGCTCCGAGGTAATATGTTTCCGGCCAATTTGGCCGTCGCACACGTTATGTGTGGACAGCTATTCTCTGTGCATATCCATAATTTTTCTACCCATGCATTTCTTCTTGTTTCTATGTCTTCATTCCCTTATTTGCTTACGTTACCCTGACCCTCCAGGTGAGTTTCCACTCCCTCGCTCACAGCCAAATTATTGGCTCTTCCCCTGGATATTTCCCTTTCGGTTTCCTTATAATTGGCATGTTTACTCTCTCCTTTGAGAATCTCCCTTATTCCATTGAATCCGTAAGAATGACAACAACATTGTAATTACTTTTAGTTTGAGTTCAGTTTGAGGTACCGCGTATTGAGTGTTGTTACCGTCGCAGGGAAGACATTTAACAATATTATGAATATAGTATCCCATGGTTCATCGATGGCGTTTTTGCTGCGCACAGTAAAATATTTGGGCAAACCCCTTATTCTAAAATGCTTAGAAAATTAAAAAATTAAAAGCTCAATGGTGTTGAATCTAAAATTTAAGGTAGTTTGAGCGAGATATCGCTTCACCTAAAATTTGATGAATTTGAACTCATTGTAAAGAATAAACTTAACGTTTCCGACGATATCAAAGTATTAATCCTTTGCCGAAATACTTTTCCAGCAATTTGCCTAAAAATACTTCCTTGTGCTTCGTTGGCTTGACCATGTCGAGAGAATAGATTGTAAGTAAAAAAACTCATGTTTCCCACGATATCAAAATATCGTGGGAAACATGAGTCCCTTGCCGAAATACTTTTCCAGCAATTTGCCTAAAAATACAATCTTGTGCTTCGTTGGCTTGACCATGTCGAGAGAATGGATTATAAAGAAAGCACTCATATTTCCATTGATATAAAAATATTAACCCCTTGCCGAAATACTTTTCGAGCAATTTGCTTAAAAATTTGCTAAAAAACTTGTAATATGATGGTAGAGTGAATGGTGTGAGTGGAACGGGGAGACCACGAAATTCACGGGTGAATGTGTTGGAAGAGGGAGGAGGAATATTAGGAGTCTTAACAATAGAAGAGCGTGTATGACGCAATCAACGCTTGAATGTGATAAAAGCGAAAAAGGCATGCAAGGATAGGGCATTATGGAGGAAATTAATGAAGGGGAGTCAGTTTTCTAGAGCTTACGGCAATAACTGAATTATTTGACTTTGTCTAACCCGCAAGAGAATGGCATGATGGGTATGTATGCAATACTAAATAGTAATTTATTTAAGTGCTTCTTTCCAGACAAACTTTTTAATCATATTTTTTTAATTATAAACATTTTGTATTTTTATGTCAGTCAGGGATCGACACTTTGATCGTACGAAGTACTACAGTCCATGAGTACAAAGGCCCATCGATGTAGGTATAAACCAGCGTAAATAATGTCTGCAGGTGATAACATTGATTTATACATTGATCTCTTTTGGACCTTTCCCCCGTGCATTCTTCAACAATGGCACGAGTTATCAAAGGGGACGGTTTTACAAAAAGGGTTGTTTTTTTAGGAATTTTATAATAGTTTGCTAACGTTTACGCTATTTAGAATCAAAAACAAATTCCATGATATAAAAATTAAAGTTCATTCAATTTTCTTTCTCATAAAACACCTCTCTCGAGTTCGTTTGGTCATTGTTTCTAATTTAATTTTGCAAATAAATAAAGCCTGTAAGCGATTAAAATTACCTTGACTTGCTTTTCTTACGGAAGTTCATGTGAATGATTTGGTGTTGAACCCGATACTTAAGGCTTGAAAAAAGGTAGCCTATTATCTGCGTAGTGGCAACATTTAATGATTTTCAAAGCTTGATAGTTGTTCAACTTCTGGTTCTTCCAAGTAACTGAGCATTGCAGAAAAGCGTAGCCTGAAAACGTATCAGTTATTAGCTTATTTAAAAAAAAATGCAAGATTGAGCGGGGTCGAGTTGTTGCCGTGGGTGGAATACTGACTTCTCATCCAGAATAAAAATGCATCTTTTAAAATACACTAGATATGCTTTATATGAATGTGGCTAAATCAATTTTTTCAAATGTGTACAATACATTTAAAATGAATTCAAATTAGGCTAAAAGCAATTTTTTTCAATTGTAATTCATAAGTAATTAAAATTTATTTGTCCTCAATCACATTATAATGCATTTGTTTTATCGTGGGTTTTTAAAAATTCAAATCTACTGCCTAAATAAAAGGAAGGAGCATCTGTTGCGTCGGTAATCCCAAATGCTATGGTACTCCTAGAAGCTTTTCGATACATTTTCCTGTACGATGTTCTTATAATTAAAAAAAACAATAACCGAGGTAATTTGCAACGAAAAATGTCTCGGGACTCAGGAGACTAATGCCAACACCGTGTTTCTCTCCACCTTTCATCCATTCTCCTTATAATCCCTCCCTTAAGATCCCACCCATCCGTACGTAATGGCGCTTTAAGCTGTCGGTCGGCTCCACAAATAAACCGACCAATCGAACTGGAACGGCGTATCGATGCGAGTCCGATTTCCGCCCGTCTCTTCACGCACCGCATTCGGTCTGCTCCCCCCTTCCCCTCCTAATCCCCGCCCTCTGCGCACTGTCGGCGGCGAAACAGTTTGACTTCAAAGGCTCGTGAATCCCCCTTTTCATTTTATTATTTTTTTTCCACGTGGGGCCGTCCTCTCTCTTTCTCCCTCCCCCGCCTCGGTTTGTGTGTGTGGCCGGCGTAAAGAGAAAGGGTAAACGAACCGTGGATGTGGGGGGTGGAGGGGTTGTGGGGGTGACGGCGGTCGCGCTCAGTGAAGGGGTGGTGGGGAAGGGTGGGAAAAGCGAGGGGTGAGTTGGAGGGTGGATAAAAAATAATGTTGCTCTTGGGATAAAAATAAAAAAATGTCATACGTGTGCACAAAAACTCTCTTTCGATCGCATTTCAAAACTCGCCCAACGGCGTCGCGTCGTGGTTCCACTCACCGCCCGCCAAAACCTCTCCGGCGATAACCCTTCCCATCATGAGGTCCTGGGTTCGAAGCCCGGCAGTGGCGGAAACGTATTCATTGAATTGCAATACCTCTTTTTTTGATCTATGGAGAGCACTGCTCCCGCAAAAGTTCCCGGCCTAGAAATAAGCGGTAAGGAGTGGAGTTAGTGGAGGGGAGAGAGGGAAAGGAGGGTGGAGAAAAGAGGGAAGCAATGAGAAAGAGTGAGGCAGAGTAACTTAACTATTTTGCGGTGAAAGTATGAGCCAAACACATGCATGGTCAGTAGGTAAGTGGTTAAAATCACCCATCGCTATGACTTTATTAGAGATCATATTTTGAGGTCTCATTTTGAGACGAGTTGAAACGGTACGGTAGGTAGTGTTGCGTCCTCCCACTTCTCGAAGCGCTTATGTTGCCAAATTAGAAAGGTTTTCTGACTGACCCTACACACTAGACAACCTTCGTCTCCCACTTCGCAGCATTGTGAAAGCTCCGTGGCCTATGCTCTATAATCGTCCTCTGCGCACCGTCTGCAGCTACTGTGAGAGCTATTTTGACCAACGGTGATTACATATTGGTGACTGTGTCGCAGTAACTTGGGATCCTGGTGGCATGTCGGTGAAATCTTCGCGTAGCCCATTAATCCTCTCCTCCATCTCTTCCCTATTTTATCTCCCCTTCCTATTCTATCCATGCTTTGGCCCTCTCCCTGCACCCTTTTCGTATCTCGTGCCATAGTCGCGATTTACCTCCTCGGTCTTCCGCATGCGTCCCGGAGATAAGACCCAGCGCTTTGTTTTCCTTGGCCTCGGGCATTTTTTTACCGTAATGATGCCATAATTTATTGCAAAGTTATTGGTGATTAGATGTTATTTTGCTTGTATGTCACCTGTGAGAATATATTATGGGGATTTGAGATGAGTGCGTGTGGATTAGGTTGCTGTTGACGAAGGTTGAGTTTTTAGTCCGGGCATGTATCGCATCCCTTGTGAGTACGGGGAGATGTACATCGAAGAGACAAGCTGTAAAATTAAGGCGGAAAGGGATAAAATTGACGACACCTGACCGAAAGTTGGAAGCATACAACTGCGGCTGAAATTGACCCGGCACATCCCTTATGACGATGGCATAGTCAGCTATTAAAACTACGGCATCTCATTATATGGCCCGGTTGAAGACTCGTGAAGACTTCACTCAAATCATACGCTGGGGAAATACTTAATCTTTCACTATTTTTGTTCACTCCCCTAATTTACTTTGTAATTGCAATCAATTTAAAAACAGCGAAAATATTACCTATTGCCATGGATTGTATCAAGTATGATGACCAATATATCATTGCAGGCTAATTTCTGTTCTTTCCCTATTCTTTAAATTGTATCATGTTCCGAAGAATTACATAATTCATGCAGTGATCCCGTACTATTTCCAATTGCCTTCTGAGGTAAAAAAATTCTAAATACCCTATATGGAGGTTTTTTAGAAAAATTACTCCATGATTTTATAGACAGACAGGTGTTTTATCGGCTAATTGGTATGTTTTTAGATATTCCCCACTTTATCTTTCGAGGGCTTATTTAAATTTTCGTATGCATGTATCTAATCTGCCCACCATCAAGTTCCTCCTACGTTCTACCTTTTCTAACATGCAACGAAATAATTTATATATTTAAGACGGTAAAAAGTAAATCTTTCGAAGAAATGCTTGGCATGGCAGGGTGAAAAGTGATTAAAAAGAGGCACAGCTGATGACCACAACAAGTAATTAGGGACGAGCGGATGTTGAAGACCGTAAATGAAAATAGGGTGGTAGAAAATCCGGAAATATGAAGGAGGAAGATAGGTATGTATTTTAGACGGGGTGAAGGAATTAAAGGAAAACATTCCGTATAATTGATGAGAAGTAGAATGAGATGTAAGAGAAAATTGGATGCGTTCCTTTAAAACGTAACCTGATCGGTGGAATACTTTAATAAAAGTTCATATATTTCATTCCTTTCATTTGTCTGCGAATCTAGTCCATTTCAACTAGTCAGTAACGCATTTTTCTTGAGTGGGTACTCAAAGAGAAAATTTTCTTTTTCTCTTGCTTCAAGTTAGCATAGACACGTGAGGATCGAAGAAATTTTAGTCAATAAACACTCCTCTCACTTTTTTCAGTGTCCTTCTCCGAAAGACCTTGTCAGCCTCCGGTATAAGCTGGTACCATATTTAATCTAATGCTAGCAGATGTGAAGAGATGAGGAAAGCTTAAGAAAACGGGAGAAGCTGTAGAAGAACATCTTTTTTCGTCCTATATCTTGCTATTTACATTTGGGCTGGTTTATGTGGTGTGGTATCTCCTGGGTTAATATTTAGTTTTAGGTATCAGTTACACGCTCACAAGGGAAAATCTGAGGTAAAATATAGTTATACTTGGTCTACAGGATATTGCCGTTAAAAAAATCATTCCCGGCCTGTTTTTATGGCATTTATTTCCAGCATTTAGAACGGTGAATCTAATGGACTACGTGGGAAGGAATACAGGAAGTGAATCTTAATGAGCCTCTTACCAGCTCTTGATCGCACGACGTTGCCGGGAACATTTTAATTTCACATGATTTCGTTCAGTGGATGGGCATTTAATTAATATTGCTGTTATTACTCAGTTCATGTAATGAGGAAATCAAAGATTATCCAAGACTCGTTAGCTCTTCTGTGTCGGCACACCTTTCTTGTTTCTTTGTTTTTATTCATCTGAATTACGTGCAAGCGTGGCAGATGCCCCAGCGGCAGTTTTCATCGAAGGACGTAGTCGATGAATCTCTTAATTAACGAACTTGGTGGGTGGGAGCCAGGCGTATAGAAACGTGGGTTTGTGGCCAAAATATTTCGGACAATATTCACGTTCTGAGAATCTTAATAATAACTATTTTGGAATAAAACAACGTCAAACGCTAAAAAACTAACTGTTTACATAGCCACCTGTTAATTTATATCCCTAATGAGATATCAGACTGTGGTGTTTTGGTCATGTAGCATTCTCGTTGATTTTTAAGCTACTAAGTCTTCTTCATGCCAAAGAAATTGGGAGTGATAAATTTAGGAATCAAAGTAAATGGACAGACAATTCGGTGGCATTTACTGATACCCAGGCGGTAATTTGACAGTTATCCTAAGGATTGCAGTCATTGGTCGACGCAAAAGATAGTCAGTGCAGAAGTTACAGAATGAAGATTAGTAATAAAAAACCTTAACTAAATAGTTTTCTCAACGCGGACAGCGTGATTAATAATAGAAGTTGCGGATATGGAATTGGGGAATGATGAAAAGGTGCGATTGACGGAAAGAGAGACAGACGAAGATATTTATTGAATGGTAGGAAAGGAAAGTGGGCTGGTTCTACTAGTGGAGATTAGGAAGCAGAGCAGTTGGTTTAAACAAGTAATTTACATACATACAATCGTACGTATCACGCTGTTCCCTTTCCAGACAAACATAGTTAAAAGAGCTTATTGCATGGTGTTAGGCCTGTAAAACTTGCTTTGTTTAATATATTTAATATTGGCTTTCATACTGCCCTAACCTTGCATGCTTCTTTTGCTTTAGTTACACTTGTACATTGCCTTATACTCGCCCTCCTATTCTTGAGACCCCTTGTATTTCTTCTCTTAAGAGCTTCTTCCACTAAGTTCACCCATACCTTTTTCGGTCCTCTCATACCATTCTCTCCTCTATCATAAATCTGCTTCGATTTCGACTCTCATTTTCTTGAAATGAGAAAACCAAACAAACCAAGCACGCTATTTTCATACCTGTTCATTACTAAAGAATCCATTCCCCATTCTTTCTTGTTCTACCCATTCTTAACCCTATCCCTCCAGCATTTACCGCTAACACTTCTCAAATGCCCAATACCCAGTGCAATTAGCCTTATGTGATGCTTATCCTGGAATACCCAAGTATCACTGCCACACAATAAATTGCGAAGGAGTACACTTTTGTAAGCTGCAGATTTTGCTTCATTAGACAAACATTCATTCCTTGATGCGCTTCACATGCTACCTACGGTTTTCCTTCCAGCATTCGCACGCCTTTAATCTCTTAATGTATCCTCCCATTCTTTACAAACATTCGGCCAAGAACAAGTAATATGCGGGAAGAAAATGTGGAAGATCTTTGTGGTGGAATGTTAGGAAAGTAGGCAAATTTATAGGAAGAGGATAGACATGTTGAACAGAATTAGAGGAATGACGGGCAACGCAACGGCCCGCGACGATGGAAACACCGGTTCCCGGTTGGTCACCGAAGTTAAGCATCATTGGGCTCGGCTCGAATTTGGAGGGGTGATCCACCGATTCGTCCTAGTGCTATTGGCCCTGTCTACACGTGGCAGACAGTATGTGCGAAATGATCGTAGCCGTCAAACCACATCAAACAAAAATACTACTGGAGGAATGTCTCTATTATGTGGGGCGAGGTTGATACTCCTCTTCCAACTAACCCCTGGTAGCGTAGTATATCTACAAAAAAGATCGTAGATACAAACAATGGATTTAGACCATACAATGCAGAAAATAAAATGTTAAGGCAATGAAAAGAACACTATAAAATTTGCAGAATAAGGAGTTAATTTCAGTTGTTGAAAAGTTGCCAGAGAAAATACTTGCAATCAGGAAATACAAGAATTTGCGTTAGTGATACACACGTTGATGAGGCTATTCACAATAATTTGACAGGATATTAAATACATTTCAACGAAAATATAAAATATAAACCATTGAGTAGAGATAAGGAGTGTGACGAGATAAAGGGAGAAATTATGTGAGAAAGTATACGACTCCAGATGAGAAATTAGGGTAAAAAAGATCCATTAAATCCTACCGTAACCAATACCACTCTATTAATGATTATAATTCAGTTTCCCCATCTTAATAAGAGATAAACTGTAAAGATTTGTTAATGGCAATTGCTGTCCATTAGTATTGGCCGTTTCGACGGAACCAGAATAAAGGTGAGGGATTTTAATGGAGATGTAGTGCTCGATACAAGGAGCGATCGTTGGTCGCCGAAAACAACCCCCCTTCGCTCGGAATAATATAATTTCCAACCCCTGACTCTTGTATCTCTCTCTCTCTCTCTCTCTCCTTCCCCCCACTTCCCATCCTCGCACCCCCCCCTTTCAGTGTCTCCCCGTACATATAATCCTCCCATGCCATACACCCCAGCAACCAACCAACCGTCCAACCACCACTCAGGGCCCTATTTCAGGTGCCAATGGAAATCGATAGCGTGGCAAAAGCGACCGTGGCCGGCCCCGTAGACGCCGAAGGATTTTTAATTGGCAGCGATCTTTTATCATTTGGCCGCTAACGAAAAACAAACAGTGCGGGAGGAAAACTCAATTTCTGCTTTAAGGAGCGTAAATCAATTAGCACGACGGTCGGCTGTGGTGGCGGAGGGCCGGGCTGAAGCAATCAAGGGATTCGGAAGTTACAATGCGAACTTTTGGATTCTGCGTGCCGGTGATGGACCAGTTCGGGCGGGCAACCAGATGGGGGAGGAGTGGTAGGAGAAAATTACGATTCGGAGCCTTTTTTTGTAATTTGTGCTGGTCCTCGTTTGTCAGCGGATGTTTGCGGAAGTATAATGGCGGATAGGGATTAATCTTGGGCTGGTGTTGTCTGTAGCGGGCGTCTGGGAGTCATTATGATTCGTCGGCAAGTTATGGGGTTCCCCAAGAATGTCGTATCATTTAAGAATGCCTGCCGTTACTTTCATCTGGTTTTTTCTTCACATTCGTTTTACTTAGTTTCTTGGGGTATAGCTGGTTTCACATCCCTTTTGAAACTTTCGGACTATTACAAGTGCTGAAAAATGATATATCATTTGAATAATATTTTAGAGCATTGAGTATTATTTATAACAAATTTTGAGGATACCAGGAATGACCACGTTAAAACCTTTACGGAGTCACCCGCAAGTGCACATAAGTGCCATATTCCACGGAGGAAAAAATCATTCGCATTGACCGGGATCCCTCGATTTCGCGCGAAATCGAGGAATCCGGGTTCGAATCCCGGTCAAGACGAATGATTTTTCCTCTGTGGATTATCGTATTATTTATAAAACTGAACTATGAATTATATATTTTATTCAGAGTTCAGTTTAAGTTATTGCACCGTTTTTTTCATTCTAGGTTTAAGGCATTATTTAGTTTTGAGGCACTTTAGTTCTAAACCATCTTTCATATTAAATATGTTAAATGCTTAAATGGTTTTTAAAGAACTGGCTTTTTGCCAAACATTTGACTAAGTTCATTTCATATGAGAAAAATTAGCTTTGATGTAATTTTATTCAAACATTTCTAGTCAACTTTATTCATAAACAAATCCTTTTTTATTGAAAGGTAAACGTGAATTTCTATTTACTAAATGAAATATGACATTAGTAGGAAGCCTATTCAATTTTTTGTTTACGGTCATTTGACGTTGAATTTAATGCATATTTTTACTACTTTTTGTGATTAAAATAATAATAGTGGAGAAATTCGTAGAGCATCAATTTAACCAATTCCCTTTTTTCTTCTAGCCCTGAGCGTCGATTGATCTGTTTTGTGACGAACATCCTCAGCCTGCAGACTGCAGGTCTACGGAAAAGTTAACAGGTATGTAGTTTTTAAAAACACCAATGCATCTTGAGCTTCATTTCACTGTCTTCTTTCTTTTGGAATGCCACAATATATTGGAAAGGTTAGCATTAGAATTATCGCGCGGCCCTTACCTTTTAACGAATGGGAAGGATCCTTCTTCACCAAGGAAGGAAGTAATATCTTCGTAGGTTTATTAGGATACCGTGTTTTTATTTATCGCATCATTAAATGCTCATTAACACCACTAAAAATATGAACCTGGATTCATTTATTAGGCTCTATTATTGGTTTAATTTAAATTATTTTGGAAATGTAGTCGGATTTTATGCTGATCCGTTATTTTTGCCACTAATGTTAAAAATAATTGTTTAAAGTGACCCGACCAATTTCATTTAATTTTTTTGTTTGTTTATTTTTTATACCAAGGTAAGTGAATCATACTTGGATTAAGTGCATAAAAGATCTTTATAGGAGCTCGTATAGACATAGATTCGTATTCATGTAAAGTGCAGCTATTACATTGAAACTGCTTTGATCACTGCATAGTGCATAATTCTACTTACAAATATTTCATTGACGGTAAGTTTTTTTTATCTTCGACGATATTTCTATATTTCCGTGATGACAGCCATCCCGGAGGCACTCCCTAGAATTTTACCATCACATCTCTAATCCAGTTAGTTAATCGCCATCATCATCGTCAACATACGTGATCTATTTGTGGTAGTAGTTTCTAGACAGCCAATGCCCAGTTCCCAAAAATCATCGTTCCATCATCCAATTTAGCTAAATATTACTGAAATTGCCCTTTGTTGTCCGTGTCTTAATCTTGGATGCTATAAGATTCGATTCAGATTCGAATGTCTCGCAAATCTCCGTTCACCACCCCTAGACTTCGAACCCCATCGCCGAGTGCCGTAAAGCAATCGCAGCTAGATTTTTCTCCTCACTTGATTGCTTTCGAACTCAGGAGTTATGGCATCGCCATGAGTATTTTGAATTGTTACAGGCTTAACCTTGTGAGAACGTTACCTTTAAAAAATTAATTAATGTGTTGTTACACAACTTGTTTAGTGTACCGGCCAAGGTTTCGACAAATAACCGTCATTTACATAATCTTTCTTACTTTAAGTTTGGCAGTCATTTGATGAAAATTTTGATAGAATACTAATAAAAAGTTTGGGATAATCCTAAGTTGTTTTTCCATGCTGACAAAGTACTATATTTTGTTTCCACAGAATTTATTTCAGTGGCCAAACCCCTGCTTCGCCACGCCTTGGCGTGGTCACTTACATATGCAGGCGTGATTTAATCAATTTTACCTAATTGTTTGTTAAAAAAAAGTTGGGAAGTATACGAACGTGTATGTGTCTGTACACGATGTATCGATGCGTTTCCACGACCGTAAAGATAAATCAACGCGACCCGTGATTTTTTTTAAATTTTGCCATCTTCCATTACCCATCGAAAAAAAACTGTCAAGTCCGCGACTCGTCTGCCCCCAACACTGTGCTGGATGCGGTCCAGGGTCTCCTCTGCGCGCGAGCAAGAGTGTGTGTGTGTGTGTATTTCTATAAATAAATATACGTGTGTGAGTGGAAAGAGTGCGGACGGTAATGAAGTGCCCCCATGATGGATTATGCGTTGCTTAGGGAAGGTGTCAGGATGAGGCGACGGTGGGGTGGGAGGAGAAAAGTGCGGCAGCGCGTTCTCTTTTCAGGGACCGGCCGGCCCTGAGGGGCGTGGCGCGGGGGTGGGTTTTCGTCGCCGGGGGGAGGAGGACGGCGGCATCGGGGGTTGTGTGGTCTTCCCTCTTTTACAAGGGAGTAAAGGTGGAACGCTGGAGGAGGGATGGAGAGTAATGATCTGGTGGCTTGCGTTTCCATTATCCCAGGGGGCGTGTTAAAAGGGAACTGACTCCCCGCGGTCGTAACGCAGCAAAAGATTCCTTATTTTCCTCCTCCCATTTCTCCTTCTCCCCTATTATCCATCTCCTATAGCATTTTCCTCGCCTCCCTTTCCTCCTCCTCCTCCTCTCCCCCCCCCCCCCCCTTATAATTTTTGGAGGAGTACCGTTCGCGTCGTTTAGGTAGGTCTCTTTCTCTCCTTCTCTCTCGAGTCTCACCAGATTTATGAAACTCACTAGGACTGCTTCAAGTCGAGGGTGAAGCCGAGCAATAAAAGAGGGATTTGTGGGCATAAAATCCCACGAAGAGAGTTCTTTCCTCGAATGATGTAAAGATCTTACCTTGCCCGAAAAAAATATTTTATTCAAGGGTCGTAATGTTTTTTCATGAACTTCCCGTTTCTCATTTATTTCTTCGAGTCGCTTCGTAATCATGATCATTGGGAGTTAATGGATTGTGTTCGGAGGATTCTGACCGTCCGTTCGTGCTAATACTTAAGTTCTTTATTAGAATTTTCTGATAGCTTTAAGGTTAGAAATGGCATGCATAAGCAGACTTCTGACGTGCTCTAATATCTTTATATTTGATACCAATCAACGAAGCAATTTGAAACGATTTAGTTGTATCCCAAGCGATTTAATGCGCGTAATGGGCGCGCGCATTTCTACTTCGTTTATTTTCTTTGCATCCCATTAAGGAGCAATCAAATGTCCGGACGAAAATTTTAATATTCTAATTCATACGCAGTCGTTTACTGTGCTCTCAAATGTGTATTTTTATTACTATCGGAAATAAAAAATGTTACATGTCTCTCTATGAAGAGATTAGCATACTCTTTTGAATATTTAATTCCAAAAGAAGCCCCTTGATTCCAGAGAATTTCTCGGAATAAGAGAAATTATGCATGCTACTGTAATCTTCATTCATCCATGCCTGCCGTCAGGTTCTATTTTATTTAATCTACCGGAATTTGCAGACCTCAGGATTATTAATTAATTTATAATAATATATTTTCTGTCAATGAACGTATCTGCCTGAAGCTCCTACATATGGTATCGTCCAGATCAAGCAGCAGTACAGCTTTTTAAATGATCGAAAATAATTGCTATGAATGCTAAAAAAATATATATTTAGCGCCAGCGTTTGGTTCTAAAATCCATGATTGGGTTGAGTTGGTTCTAATAATTGACCGTCAGTTATCTTATGAATATTTATTCAGGGAATATCAATTAATTACTAATCTCTTTGGACCTTCGTTTGTAAAGTATCACTTTGAATAATATGCATGAATTCCTTCCTTATAGAAAAGCATACTAAGGATACATACTCCCATTTAAAATGTTTTTATCTCGATATCCTTTTCTACTTCGACGATTTTTTCACGCCGACGTGCAACATGGTTCCCTATCCAGTATCACAAGCGCGACCGTGTATCGTTTCTGTGCGTCGATGATCGATCGTAACTGAGGAGTATAATGGTACAATCGCGAGCGGTTAGAGATTTTGGTGTTTTATTCAATCGAATGGATAGCTTAAGCGTCCGCCATGTTTTTGAGTGCATCTCTAATCGGGATTTTCAACTAGATCAGAAAGACTACGAAGGACGTTGAAACGCACTGAAATCATGAACCGTCCATGATTACACCACGTGACTCCTTAGTTACGTGATTATTTCTTTGTTGTTTTTGCACCGGCTCCGTGCTCCATTATCCGTGCTCCATTATCCGTGCTCCATTATCCGTGCTCCTACAGTTCTTACATGATTCCATTCTCCGCGAACCAGTCCATCAGCTTGCCCCCCCTCCCCTTTCATCTCCGTTTTATGTCCTGTCCACCTTTCCCTTGTCGCGGTGCACCGCATGTCTCCATCCTGAGCTCCGTCCCTCTCCAATTTTTATTTCGTTCGCCTTTTTTTTATTCAACTTCGTCCGAGCGATTCGGTATATGGTGCGCTATAGCTGTCGAGTACAAAGAGGTTAGAAAATAAATGGAGGTGACATACCACTTGATTCTTGAATCCAATTCCGCCATTGCAGTCGGCTCAGTTTAGACCCTCCTTAGGCTTACGTGTCCGGTGGGCGCGTTCGATTTTCGTAAAATCTAAGTTAAAAACCACAGACAAGGCGATGTTTTGTGACTGGTTTGGCTACACCTACTCAGCACAAAATCCTTCCCAAGCACCCCTATTCTTGCTTCACTTTCGCCCATGAGCGTTCACGGTCGTGGTTCCTCCATTTCATTTTAACCTCCTTAGTCGGGTACTTTAGTCGGATGAGGACGGGTTGAGCCGTGTGATGATTCAATGCATCGATTGCGATATATTGGAGATACTACGATATTGATTGGCCGGGCTATGCGATACAATTCGACGTAAAACAGTACAGAGTGATGTGCGATGCAATACGACACAATGTGATGATTGATGACTACCGATGATGGTGCAATGCGATGTGATATGAGATTTATGTGGTCAAAAGCGATGTAATGCAATTCGGTGCGATGTTCAATGCGATGTGATGCAATGCGATGTTCAATGTAATGTGGTACATGCAATACCGGGATCGGGTCGGTGTGGTGACTATAGTGGTGGATTTGCATCCCGAGGGCCAGGTTTCTAATTCCCGAAGTGGCGGAGATTTTTCAGTTCTAACCGCAAGATTATGCAGCCTTTGCATCAATGTGGTGCAAACTGAGAATTCCGTTGGTTGGTTAATTTGGGGAGTCGACCGACGCTTTAGGTCATTTCCGCCAATAAGGGTATGAGGTAGGTTTGTGAGGGAGAAATTACGTGGGCAATGGAGTGAGAGTAGAGAGAAACCCGGCGTCGGCATTATCGTTCACTAAACGAAAAGCGCCAAGTGGGACACAATTTATCGTCCCATCCGACGAATGGATTACTGCCGGACGAATGGATTTAAATGCTCTTCGAAAAGCACTTTAGTAAGAATTCGGTGTGGGAAGCCAGTACTCTTACCACAGAAATATTCCGATCTCCCTGAAAGTTTGGGTTCAATTGTGCATCTACATACTACCGTACGAGCCACTGCTGAGGCGTGTGGCGGGTGGTGTTAGGATACCAGCCATGAAAGGAGAGAATTGGGAAAAGAAGAGGGGAGAGGACAGGGGTGAATTTCATGTTAACAATATGTCTTATGCTAGTGTCACGCTGATTTTGTTATAATCACTAATGGTGCGTGGACAGAAGGAACTTTGGTACCCATCAGTTAGGCTTTGTATCTCTCTTATTTTGTCGCTTCTATCAGTTCTGGAGATATAGCGTCAGGTCAAAATAGTATCTTCCATGTCATACTGAAATTCACGTGATCTGATTTTTTCAAGTAGTCGAAGTCTAGCGCCATGACTCCGTAAAAACAGGTCGCATTGGTGGGGTGGCTGGAATACTGACCTCCCATCCCTAGGGCCAATCCCTACTCGAGGCTTTATGGAGATCAAATGAAGTTCTGTGCTCCATCCTTCGGATGGGACGTTGAACCCTTTTCCCCTTGGCGCCTTTTGTTAAGAGTAAGGTAATGCCGATGTAGAGTTTCTCTCCACCATTTTTCCTCTCCCAGCGAAATCCTTCACTTGCCACATACCCAGTAATGCCAAAACGCTCAAAAGACCTCAGTTATTGTTCGCTTCCCCTTTGAAACTTAGCCAGAAATGCGTTACATAAGGATGAGAATGAATGTAATTCTCCAAATTTGTTACAAAATAAGAAACTTATACATGAATGAAGCAGTTAGGTAGCCCCTGAGGTATACTTGATGTGGGTAACCATACGTTTAACCATGTAATAATGGTGATAATAATAAAGGATAAAAACTTACATCGAAAAATTATTAACAGTAACAAAAATATGTCCTTACAAAAGACAGAATAGCTTTCTTTGTATATAATACTTGGGCTTAGTCATTCACATTGAGTAAAAAATTATCTTGATTGCGTCTTGCATAAGGTATACACGCACACAAATGCATGCATGGATATGCACAAACACACACATACATACGATAATTTGCACATACATGCATTAGATGAAAAATTATATAGAATAAGTACAAAAATATATATATTTAAGTACATAAAAATCATTTCCAATTTAATATATGGTTAATTACATGAAGTTTACTAAATAATAGTTCTAGTTCGCTTAAAGTTCTTATGCGGTGTAAAAATTTATATTGCTGTGCGATATTGATATTTGAGCATCCAAGCCCCAGCCCAAGTGGGGGTGGGCGTCAAGTCAGCTACGAGACTACAAGGCAACAGGGGTGTCCTTTCACTATCATTTTTTTTGTTCGTCATGGCACGGATCAAAGTGATATGGTTGGTGGAGGCGGTGGGTGGTGGTCGTGGGCTCAATCACATTGTCTGCCGGCCATCGTTTGTCCTCGCGTGCTCGTGACGTGAACAACTCCACCCCGTGTCCCAACTGCCGGCTCCCCTCTCTTCAGACCTCTGCACGCTTCGTTTGCGTGCGTCGCGGACACGCGAGGCTTGTGGGGGCCCCCGCGGCGGGGGTCCCCTGTCGGTCTCTCCCTTCCCCCCCCCCCCCCTAATTGGGCTGACGTCGCGGATGGCCTGTGGGAAAATGGGATTGGTTAGGGCACGCCGTCTGTTCCAACTCCTCATTGCCCCTCTCTACCCTTGGGTGGAACAGCGTTGATTGAACCTGATTGGCATCGGTAGTCCTCTGATTAGTGTGTTTGGTAATCTTATTAAAAGTAATGTTATACTACGAAATTATACTCCTCCCAGTGCCGGACCAAGCTATTTTGAAAGCGTGGTCAAAATATTGTTTGGCCGCCCTTATCAAAGAATACGTCTGCGGATTGTGATTTCTAAAACCGCGTGTTAATTTGAGGGATACTCTGTGGTTTCACAACGATCATCTTGACAGTTTAGTTTTCTTTCACGCCTGGAACTCAAATTTTTTTCCCCAAGTTTCAAGATGTGTGTTTTACGAGGAAAAGTGTTTATGCTATTTATTTGTGTTAACCATTCTTCTTGTGGGAGGGTTTAACCGTAAATTATAGAGCATTTTAGCCACAGGTCCTTTCAATGGGCTGGTAACAAGAATGCCAATGAAGGAAACTGTAAGTCTGGAGGTTTTATTGTGCTTTATGTTGAAGTTATTTTTGAGTGTCAGTCACTTTTTCGATGGACCAAAGAAGGTAGTTTTGGATGTAAATACATGCAGGAAGTTCGTAATATTTTCCGATTTTCATATTTTCTTTCGCCATTTCTCGTTCATACACTATTCGTAGACTGGTCGCTCCTACGACCGGCCGCCTGCGGCTTTTTCCCGCGTTGTCAGCGCCTTGGGCTGGAACTGATTCCTCTACGTTTGGTGTAGTAGAGAAACTTTGGTATTATAGAGTGTGCTTAAGCGTCGGCTAAATGCAGTTGGTATGAGGTTTCTGAGAAGTGTTTGCAGTAAAACTATGAAGGATAGGGTTAGGAATGGGTAGGTCATGAAAGAATGTGAAATGGATGCTCTGATAACGGCCATATTTGATTGGAGCATGTTTAGTTGATTTTGCCTTGTTGAGAGAATGGATGAGAGTAAAACAGGGACATAGATTCAATGAAAGAAGAGTGATTGGTGGAATCGCAAGGGGTAGACCGAGAAAGCCATCGGTGAATGTGGTGGAAGAGATACTTTTAAGGAGAGGAATATTAGGAGTCTTACGAGCAAGAGAGCCTGTATGAAGCAATGCGTGAATGTTGTAGATGCAAAAGAAGTTTGCAAGGATGGGTAAGTATTCCTACCTTCTCAGGGTTCTTCACGCTTACCCTTAATTCCTTCTTCATCTGACAATTTCGCATTTCATAGCATTCTCCTTCCCTTTTCTCGTATCTCCACGCCAGGAAAAATGACAGGACGCCAAAAATCATCTCTATTGCCATATCCCTAAGACATTATTAAATGTGATTCATTTTCTTGACTCAGCACCAGTAATTATGCTTGTATTACACCGTTCTTTTTTGTCGTGCCTGCGACAAAAGTGAACGGTGTGATGGATGTGTATCATATTCTGCCGTTTATAGATTGTTTAAATAGATCGTTCTAACCTATCACCTGAACTACGTCACCTTCCCTACTCAATGTCTTACTTTAACTCAACTTACTTCACACCAATTTTCCTCCCGTTTTACATACCTATACATATCTTCCTCTCTTTCGTAAATAAATAATTAATCCGCATTAGCAGTCCTCCGATTAGTGTGACATTGGTCTCCTTATAAATGATAGTGCTCTGCCGTTAAGGGTATGATTTTTGTGTGTTTATTCCTGATCTGCTCTTTCATCTCCAAACGTCTCTTTTCTCACCCTGTTTTTCTCCCCAATCCAGCACACTCCGTACCGCTCTTCATCATGTCCTACATCACTTTTCTGCCTCTTTCCCGCTTTCTAAGCCTGCTACTTGCGAAAACAGTCTGAAATATCTCCTCGCCGTTAGCTAACAACTTCATCCACCAAGAAATCAGACGATAATTTTCCTCGAATTTGGATAAACGAGCTTAAATTTCAATGAAAACGCGTCGTATCGCTAGCAGCGATACTACTCCGTTAAGTCATCAGCCGGGTTCCCGATGACGTCAGTATTTTGACGCCACGAAGCGAGCGTAATTTTTCAATACTATAAAAAATTAATTATTACCTTCTGATAAAAATTGATCAAGTGAGGGCAGGCCTTTTAGAACGGTGGGACGATTTTACCGTTTTTTGATTTGAACTATCAGGCGAATGACATGGATCCAAGATACATTTCATTTGAAAGGCAAATGAATTCTCTTCCCAACGATGTTTAATATGCCCTACCAATCATGCTCATTGTTGATGTGGAACGCGTCAAATTCCAGGTCTATAATATTTTGACGGCGACTGTAGAAGTATTTAAAAAAAACAGGGTTGTTTGTCGATAAAAGTCACGTCCTGTATATTTAAGAAAATGGTGTTCACGCACAAATTGTTATTTTTTTTACATATTGCACGCTCTTCATTTCGGATACCCTCCCCGCGTGCCTCACACGCTTCTCCTCTTCAACTAACCCTCTCCATCTCCACACGCGTCACTCAATTTTCCTACCGCCCCCTCCCCCCCGTTCCCCTCCCCCCCCCCGTCCGATCTCTCCCCCCCACCCCGCCCCGATTCATTGCGCGGTAATTATGGCCTCTCGCGCCCCTCGCTAATTGGCTGACCATGAGAGAGCGTTCGGGGGTGGTGAGGGTTCGGTTCTCCACCCGTCGCGGCGTGGGAACGGGCCCCGTGCTATTCTTCCGGGCGTGGCGGGGTATTAATTGGGTACGGCGAGGCAGTCGGCGAGATATCTGTCTGTGTATGTTTTTGCTGCTTGTTCCGTTCCGTCATTGGCTTAAGGGTGGCGTTTCCGTGCCCTTTGGGATAAGTGTGATGCATTCGTCTATCCGGATAATGTAGATTGATATGATCATATCCGATGCTCTAAACCTCACATCAATTGAGGAGCGTGGTCCCGGGACATGTTAATGGGACCCGAATGGCTTGCCTGATGCTGTTCCGATTTGAACCAAATCATGGTTTTGATAGGCAGGCATGGTTTCAGTTTTTCTTCTTCCGCTATGACTGAGTGAAATAGTCAGGACATGCGAGTGCATGATTGATTTTTGTTGGTTATTCTTCATTTCATGTGTACCCGCTGCTTGTCTCTACTAATAGAGAGAGTCTAAGACTCCGATTTATATTCACCTAAAAAACTGATATCTGAGCGATATTAGTGGCCTTTTAGAGAGCGGGAAGTAATTAATATAGATAGATCGTCAGTTTTCAAAAATGGAAATGACGTATTGGGTTTAATCCCTTGCATATCGTTAAACGTTATTCTTATCCATCACGTGATGCCTTTTTTTTGTTAAACATGGGAATATTTTTTTATGCTTTTGAATATGTTTTTTTGACCGATATGGTAAAGAATCAGTAGGTTTGGCTTATTGTTAGATAATAAAAGGGCTCTGTGATTTTCATGCATTAGTAAAGCTATGTTTGATTGCCCAATCCAAAATTAGGCAAATATTTTAAATGGTCAGTTGTGAAGATTTGCCTTTTTTTATTTAGGTGAAGAATTATTTCCTTTGAACTTCGTGTTACGAGCCTCGTAAGACACATTAATGCCTGCGCGTGGTAAATGACTTATGTGAATGGGGTTCATCTCATCCGTGGCCATTAATTTCATTCATCAACTGAATGCATCCACTTCATTATCACCATTAGATTGCAGCCCGATGGTTGGTTTGCACACATCTCACTACGTAACTTCGTCTCGTTTAGGTATTCTGCACTGTCATTCACACTCTCAATCACTTCCTATTGCTCCCGCTATCCATCTTACCCTCGGTCATTGAGCTCGCATATCCTGTTATGGATCAGAAGATATCTAATTTTGTTTCATCTTCTAACCTTTATTTTCTTCATCGGAGGGAAGGTTATTACTGTCTTATTTTTGTTGATTACACCTATTCAGCTAATTCTCTTTTCATAAAAGGCCATCGCCTTTTCTATGATTTTCCAGTTTTAGGGTCAATCTTTTTCTCCGACATGAAAATGAGAAATACATCACTCCTCAATCAGTGCACATTTTTCTCTTTTAATAAATAAATATTAATAATATTTCTTTTTTGCAGGTAGTTCTGCAAATTTATTTTAATTGGTCAGTTTAAATCATAAATCGCTTGTCTCACACTTACAATATCTGTTGGCTGTCCAGTCGATGAGGCACGCCTTGAAATATGTTAGTTTTCCTTGAGTCTGGGAATGATGATAACTCTGATCAATAATTTGTGAATTTATATTTTCAATTGTATGCAGCTGACATGGATAGGTTATAATGAATCAATGTTACTTCTGATTCTCTGATTTCAGGGGTCTCTTTTATCATTCAGCTTCTCTCTACCACAGCTCATTGTCAGTATCCTTTCCACCTCTCTTCATCTCGTCCAACGCGTCCATCCCTTCTCTCCCTCTTCCCTGCTTGCTCAGCATTCTACCTACCATTGGAGTTTACTTTATCCTGGTCATCATTATCTCACCTTTAATAATGGTCAACATATTCTCGCATCTAAATACTTGCAACATTCTTACCTCCCCATCGTGCCAAATATTTCTTTGTGTATCTATCTTTCTCTCAGTCAGGAATTAACAATCGGCTTTAATTGCACTCATTGTGTAGTAGTGAGTGACATAAAGGATCAAGATCCACTAACGAGAACCGGAAATAAGGGATTTTTGAATACACACATGACCGGGACAGCGTGAATCGAGCGGCGGGTTGTAGTTCCGGAGATCAGGTCGGGAAGGCCAAGTCTAGCGGTGCTGTAGACTCAACTTGTTGGGTACGGGACGTCAAGTGTTATGATATTGCAGATTTAGCATGGGTTTGTCAGGTAGGGTTTTTTGCAGATCGGATCCCATATTTATACGCAGACAAATTTGAGGTCCAAAAGGGGATTCGTCCCGTCAGATGATGACACAGGGGAGAGGGATGAGTGCTAGAGAACGGGGTGAATTCAATGATATTCCGTCACTGCCCCTATCCCTCTCCCTACAACTTACATTTAAAAAAAACTTTGAAACAACGATACATTCTAGTTTCACTACGATAATTGGAAATTTGTATGGATTCATCTGTCCTACTTCCTGCGATTTTATTCCAGAAATTTCCTCTTCCCTCCGACCTTGACAGTTACTTCTACATTTTTCTTCCTTTCCGCCCTCCTTTCTTTCCTCAAACACACTTCTCAAATGCCTTCAATCTTCTGCCATCGTTTCTCCCCATGTTCCACGTTTTGTTTCAGTAATACATCACGTTTCATATCCTACTCTTTGTTTGATAAAATTCGTGCAAATTATGAAATTACTGAGGGAATGATAATTGCCCGGTGGTTCGACAGGAATCCCTAGGAATGAGTTGTTACCTGTGGATGCTGGATGCATTCCACATTACCGTCAGACCGTCCGTAAGTGCCACGCGCCGCAGATTTACGCCCTCCCATTCAGTTTCAGGAATGCAAACACGACACGCATCACGGAGATTCCGTCGTAGGAATTCCGTAATTAATTAAGAGTCCTCTCTCTGATGATTTCCCGCTCCACTGCACACCTCCCTCCCCCCCCCTTCCGATCTTCGCAACGCCTCACCCCCTTTTCCTCCCCCTCCTTCCTCGCCTAACCCCGTACGCGCACACCTTCCCCTTCCCGGCAGTCCCTACTCATCCCCTTTCGCTACATTCCCCGAATCATTTGTCTGGTCTAGTTCAACGCACATCCTCCTCCACCGTATGGACGGTATAACGATCGACGATTCCTGACGTGACGGTAACGGACCGCGGCGTTCAGTTTCTGTCATCTTCCCGTCTAGGATGAGTATATTAAGATTGACAGGAGTATCAGCTCCAATCGTTGACAGTTTTTGCTTACGGAGTTCCACAAGGCTGCTCATTAGCTGTTTATTTTCACATGTTATTAACAAAATATATAAACTATCCGGAGTAAATACTAACAAATATTAACGAGTTTTCTATCGTACGATATCCAAAGAGCTATTACGTTTCTATCAGTTTAGCGTACAATATCAAAGTCCACGATAGCGCATGGGATACCGTACGCTACCACTAAATTTTACGAAAAAAAATCAATTACGGTTAATCTTATCAGCCGATATGTACGGAACTAACGTTCTTTGTCATACTGACGGTTTCAGTCTCGCTGTATCCCCGTATCGTGGTTATTAAAGGACGGTTTTATTTTCAGTTTTCGTATTATTCATACCGGATAGTTATTTTGGTATGTAAGTGATTTGATTCAATTAAAGCTATTGTATTCTATTATCATGCAAGCTGTTATTACTCTTTTGTCATAACAGTCAAACTTGCGTGTGTGAAGAGTATTTTGAAGTCGTTGGCATTGATGGTTCCACGAAGCTTTTTCCGCACTCGGGAATATACGTCAATATTGAGAGTTTCAGTGGGCACATCATGTCCGTAAAGGTTTCAAAAATAAATTGGAACCTTTCTCATCATTTCTCTCCTTATTGTATGTAGTTGTTTCCAATAGAAAAAAACGTTTTATGCAAAGTGAAAATGTCACTACACGATCGACAGGAGTTTTATAATTTTTGAAGCCTGCTATCGTAAATATATTTCAAAAAGGCATTCAGTAATAAGACACTTGAAAGTTATATCCTACGTAAAATGAACTATTTGAGCCAAAGGTACATTTAGTATCATGTGAGCATATTTATATCGGGATCTTCTTTGAATGCGTAACTAGTGGGATAAAAAACATTATATTTACTTAATCTCTGGCGGGGCCTTAGGATGTGGAAATTTTACCCGTCACTCCATTAATTTGGTCTTCAAAAAATTAAGCTGCGCCTACAAACCTTGACTCTACGTATCTACATGCCGTTTGGAGTGTATGACTGCTCTCTTGTTTCTATACACAGGAGAGGCGCTGTCAGCAAGGTCATATAATTGGAATTTTTTCATCAAAAGTCATTTTATGCAATCCTTGAATTTTGATGCGCATTTTAGACCTTTTATGTAGTACATTATGGGATACAATTCTTCTTATTTGAATGAATTTTCGAGAACTGTTTGCCCACCGATTTTTTTACTCCTTGGGTCCTGACGCCCAAGCGCATGCACCCAAACAGTGCGTGCCCATCGCATTTATCGATTTATTTCGCTTTCCTCCACCCCTCCCCTCACCCCCATCCCATTTTATTACATCTACCTCACCCAAATCTCTTTAAGTGGTGCCCTAAGTAGTCCCCTCGTCTCGTCCCCCTCCTGCCGCCTCCTTCCTCCAACTCCTCCCTCGAACGGACGGACCCTGGCTCGGGGAAGAGGGCAGGGGACTCTTTAGGGTGGGGTCATCATCCTTTTCTCCCCCCTCTATTGTTAGATTGCTTTCAATTCCGTCCCCGGTCACGCTTCTTCCCTCATCCTTAAAATCGTGCGATGCCTACTCTCCGGAATACAGCTTCCACTCAATTTCGCGCACGTCTCTGAGGGAGTAGGTACATATATTGTATCTACCCTCACTCCAATTTAATTCTTGGGTAAGTTCTGTGGCCAAGTCGATGACGTGTACATTGGTACAACTTGCGAACTAAATTCTTTCCATTTTCGTCGAAAGTCCGAAAAGTCCGTATTTAGAAACTCAGTTTTACATTCAACTTACTGGAAATTAATCCGTTCCCAGATTCATAAATTTTGGAAAAAGAATTAATTTGTGTTACTGGAAGTGCGCACCTTTGAGCAATTAACTACATTGCTGCTCACACTAAGTAGTTTGAGATACAATGCATTGGGAAAGTGTCACAGTTCTTATCTTGAGAAAAGTTCGTATCTAGAAGTTGAAACGCAATACGAAAATAATCGTATCTGGAAAGGTCGTATCTTTAGCGAAGTTCGTAAGTCGACTGTATTGATGAAGCTCTGGATGAGAAAGAGCCAGAGCCTTGAAAAATGGCAGGAAAGTCTCCTGCCGAAACGTCGGCAATCATGGAGAGCCTAACCCGGTGGGAAACCCGAGAAAAACTCATCAGCATCATTCGCCGGGAAAGCCTAAAATCATACATCGACTGTATTGTTATTATCCGCTCATAATTAGCAGTCATCAATTGGGTGAATGGTTGGTTGTAGCTTTACTCTCTTTTTAGCTAGCTGCTTCATTCCTTCTTTAACTCCCTTGCTAAATTGCATGCCGCCAATAGCAATATTCTGAGGAGTCCTTGGTCTACTGTTAGGTAGGTACATCCCTAAATTTTGGTGGCTGATTTCTGAGGGACCACTTGAATGTATTCGCTGGTTTTAGCTTCTATTATCCTTTTACACTTATCCATAGTAAACTTTGAAAATTCATTGCATCTTTAGTTAATGGCAGATATTATAAACTATTTTTCAATAATTATTAGCCAGTTTTGGGACGGTAAGAAATATAGCGACTTGGTTGCTAAAATTTCTTTTTTCCCTTCTTATACTGCTTAAACAGTTTTATTCCATGAAAATACGACTTATATTATTTACAATTGCACATATACATACCCATCACGCCGTTGCCTTTGGGGCTAAGTGCAGTGAAAAAGTTTATGTCTCGGTAATAGGCGTGTGAAGCTGACTCTGCTTTGATCATTTCCTCCATACTGCCCTATCCTCGCATATCTCTTTTGCTTCAGTTACCATCATACATTGCGTCACACACTCCCTCCAGTTCTTAAGACTCCTAATATTCCTCCTCTTTAGTGTCTTACACCACATTCACCCCTGAATTTCTCGGTATAACACTTCCTCTCACACCATTCACTCCTCTATAATAAATATGCTTCGATATTCTTTTATTATTCATTCTCTCCACATGGCAGAGCATGATCAGTAACGAAGCATGCTACAAGGGAAAGCACGTTGGTTATACTTTCCATTAGTGGCTTAAATGTTAACTTTGGGCTGAGTTTTATCCCCTGCTGTGACGAAGGAAGCTTCGGATTTTCCGATGTGCTTTCGTTCGTTCGCTGTTTCCTTTATTTTTCCTTCCCCATCTTCCGCTTCCTATCCGCCCCACCCTCCCCCCCATCCCTTTCCTCTTCCCTCCTCTCCTCCGCCCGGTGCTATATTGCTTCGGGGTTGGTCGAGAACACTGCCCTTCAAACTTAACTTGTTGACTCTTAACTTGTTGTATCGTGTTCTTTCTCCTCCCTTACCATATTACCAACTCCTCCCTCTTCCGCTGTCTTACCGAGCTCCCTCTTCATCATTCATCAAAAGCCTACTACCCCCCGTGAACGCCGTAGTCTATTGTGCCGCGTCTCTGCTTGCAGATATTCGGCTCGCTTTTGCTCCTGTCAGTGAAAATGTTGTAGACTGGCTTTTCTTTGCCGCCCCGAATAAACATCTAAATCCTTCTCCATAATACAACTCCGAGGGCTTGCAAAGATAATATGGACGCTGTTAACTTCACTTTCATGTGTTTTCAGATTGTCCAATGAGCCTTACTGTCAAAATACACTACTGAATTCAGTTAATTTACGTTTCAAAAGGGGAAAGGAAACTTAGTATTTCCTATTTCTTTCCTTTTTTGTTGTCTGAGGAAATGTTTTTTTTATTATAATGCCTGAACTCTTCTCGTCCTTCTCTCGAAGTGGCCTTCGAGAGAAAGATAAGTCCTTGAAACATACTATCTTCGAGTCTTTGAAATAGTTGGCAAGGCGCAGCAATTCTATTGCTGTTTATCTGTTATCGTATAATCAGTGTTTTGTTCTAGCGTAATGCTTAGAAAATCTATTATTGTTGAGACCTTTATGCTAGAGTTTTTTTCATATAGCCACGGATATTCTTTGCAAGTTTATTTTCTATCTTTTGTTTTATTCCACACGAAGACATAATATACTTGAAACTTCATGATCCGCTCTATCATCAACATCCGCTTTCTTCTTGCGCGCTCTTTATTCTTGCATTCAAATTCCAGTGTCGTATGCAGTCTGTTACTAGTGAAGAAGTTCGGGCTATAGTATAGACCGAAAAGATCATTAATGAGATTGAAATAGTTATCCCTGATCACGCCTAATATGTGTTGAACAAGAGTATATAAGTCCTACATAGTCTACCTTGTGGCCAATTTTTTTTCTCCTCCTCTTATCACCTTATCTCGTTCAACTATAAATCATATGCTATAATATTTGTAAAAAATATTTCTTAGTGTTCTCTCTTAAGGTTTTGGTATTGGTGATTCTATTATATTTTCGAGAGGGAACAAGTGCTGTAGTTAAAAATGTGAAGTTTTTTTCCGCGTATATAGCTTTCGCAACTCTGCCAACGTTTGGGGATCATCTCCCAATCAGGTTAACCTTACCAGGCTCATGATTCAATGAATAAAGAGTCATAACTTTTGTATGGCTTTATTTCATCAAAACTACCTTAATCCCATTTTGATTCACGCGATATCATGTACTGTATTATTTTATTGATATTAAAAATTTAATTCTTATTGTTCTCCCGTTCCGCTCTTTCCTCGTGTCCCTCCAACCACGTGGCTTTAGATGCATGGAGACTCATACTTTTCTCCTTTCTCTCGCATGCGCGTCCACCCCCGCAATCCCTCCTCCTCCCCTCTCTCCTCCACACCCACCCACCTACCATCTCACTATCTCGACCACCCTCTCTCTCTCTACAGCCCGTGCGTGCGAGCGTATGTACACACGCACGCTCGTATTCGCTGTCGTAGGGGCGATTCCCTCCCCGGGGGCCACTTGGCCCGCACCCCTCCTCCTCCCGGTACCCTACCTCATTCTCCCGTCCTCTTCCTCACCCAGAACCACTCCCCTCAACCCTCACCCCACACCCTTAGCGCAACCCCTTACCTTACCCCACACCCTTATCCTATCTCCCTCTCTCCGCGTCCTAATACATATATATGCTATCTTTCCTCTCACTCTGCTCTCTGAATGTACACTCCTCCCCCTCACTCTACATCCTAACCCTATCCCATTTACCCCACACCCTAACCCTATCCTCCTCTCCTCAACCCCTAGCCCTATCCTCATACCTCTGGACTCACGCGATAGCCCTATCCCTCTCATTCCGCACCCTAATCCTACTACATTTCCTCTTACTCCTACCACTCTTTCCGCACCCTAACGCCCTTACCCCTAGCTCTAACACTATCCCCCTAACCCTATCCCTCTCAATCCAGCTTCTATTCATTCCTCATATCCCTCGACGCACACAACACTATTCCCTTCACCCCACACCCTAGCCATATCCCCCGTACTTTAACCCTACAATCTAACCCTATCCCGCTCAACCGCACACCTTAACCCTGTCCCCCTCCAATGACTCCTCTCTTCCTCCGCCTTCTACTCCTCCACCCCGAACCCTGAACTCTTCCCTCCTCCCACTCCTCCCCACCCCCTCGCTGAGCCTTGTTCTCCACCCTCAAATTCCCCTTCCACCCTCTCCGTCTTCTATTCCCACACCCCCCTTCCCCCCTATCTCTTCCGGCTCCACCGCGTGCCACCACCCCTTTCCCACTACTTTCTCTCGTACTCGCACAGCGTAACCGCTCGCGGGTGTGGTGGGTGGAGGGAAGAGGGAGAGGGGGAATTTCGGGAGGAGTTTCCTGAAATTTTGAGGGACCACTGGACGGGGGATGGTGGTGGTGTTATTATTTTTTTTCTCCTGCCGTGGCTCGCCCTGAGAGCGGTGAGGGAGAGGCTAAGATAAGCGGAGAAGAGAAGGAAAGGGAGAGAGAGCGGTGAAAAACGGTGAGCAAACAAAGAGGGGAGAGTGAAATGAGGGAGAGAGCGGAGAGCGGGATGTTGGGTGCGGTGAGGAAACGCTAGCGGGTAGGGAAAAGGAAGGGAACATAGGGCTAAGTTGCCTCAACTTCCTCTTTTATTATTTTATGCGTGCGTGTTTTTCATCATTAGGTAACGGATTTACGCGGTGAATTTACGATAGAACATGTGTATATGCGATGATAGTGCGCTAGGCTAACATGTGGGATGTAGGAGGTAATCGGGGGAGACGGGATTTTGAAGACCTTGTAGAGGAGGGAATGTTAAGTAAGTAGTATTATTCTTTATGGTAATCTACCGGTTAAGGTAGGTTTAAATGGAAGAGAGTAAAAACTCCTCAATATTTTTGAGGGGCGAAGACCTCTATTTACCTCTACAATTTCTTTCTTCATCTCAGTCCTACCTCCTTGAAACCCGTCCATTAAACAATTCTCTATCTTCCCTTTCCCCACTTACCCAACATCCTCCCCTCTATCACGGCTTTCATCACCCCTTCGCCTCTCATTACCTGCCCCAACCACCTACCCTGCCTCCACCTAATTTCCTCTAGATGTTTCCTCTCCACACCCGCCATACCAAGCGCTTCCTCTGTCGTCTTCCTTTCTGTTCAACGCAAATTCTCCATTCTCCTCATGACCCACATCCCAAACGCCTGTTAACTATGTAAGCCACATAGGGAGGACACAAATAATCGGACATTAAGGTGACTAAAGGTTTGGAGAAAGTCTGCTCGACTGAAGAACGAAGCCTAGGAATAAGACGTTACTTATTTAGGCGGAATAAAGTGATATAGTCGGTAATAAACAGCAAATTGATTGTGATAGCTGTGAGAGGAGGAGGCGTTTCTGTTATACGGCTATGATGCAAGATAATTAGGGATTTAATGAGGAATGAAGGTTGGCAGTAAGTCTGCTGTGCTGGTGAATGAAATTATATTAGGAGGAACGCTTATATAATCACTCAAACGCAACTGTGGCTACAGTTTTTGCCTTATTTGGTTGAACCCATCGACTTTTTTATTCAAGATATCATTTGTTCATTACAAAATCTTCCAGTGACAGCATTCGGTACTGGTTAAATGCACGTGTGATCTTTCAGTTTGACCTTTCATAACTCTCCGTGCCATTCTGATAACGAAAAACTTGAGCTCCCAGCGTACTCGGATTTCACCATTTTCGGTCACTCAGTCGTCCCAAGACCCCGGCATGCTCACGACCACCCATGATGTCACAACCAAAGGTTTACACAAAGTGTTTCTCGTAAGGAATGCATTTGTCGTCGTGCAAGGAAGACGGTCGGAGAAAATGTAAGAATTGATGCCGACGAAGAAATAGAAAGGGGAGGTTGTACGGAAGGAATCCGAAAGATAATAAAGGAAGCAGGAGGGTGGAAAAGTTGTCTTTATTTGGGTTGAGGTTGTGGTTTGAATGGAGCGGCCCCCCTCCCTATACCCTCCTCATCCACATACAGGAAATCGAGAAGGGGAGTGGAAGCAGTCGGAGGAAAAAGAGGAATATCGGAGGCCGAGATCCTGGAAATATCGATATCTACATTTTTATTTTCGATACCTACTTCTTTATCAACGTTTTTTCTATTGATTCCTGTGCTTTAGTTCCATACAGTTATCCTGATTGTAATAGTTTCCTAAAAACTTAATTGTTTAGGTTGGCTAATTGATTGCTAGCTAACACGGTGTTAGCGCAGCTGATAATTTCTGCGGGTAAAGAAAAATACCAATGGATGAGGGTACCAAAAGTATTGAAGTACAATATGGTGTGACTGCGTCTGTGACTATGAGATTCTCCGACTGAATATTATTGAAGTACCTCAGGTTTTCATCTCCTTTGAAATATATGGATGGTTGAAATTTCGATCATTTTTCTCATTAGTGTTAGCCCATAACCTCCTAGGAATTCTGAAATATCAGAGAAGGCAAAGAGTATGAGGAGCTTCACGGAGACCTAATATTGAGTCAATATGTACCATATTGGCTCGATTACGGGGCGATCCCTAGTATTTGGAAGTTAAATTTAGAAAAAATAAAATACACTAATATTGTCTTTTTAATTTGATGAATTCATAATTTCCTGATGCTTTTCTATTGCATTTGTTTCACGTAGAATCGTAACATAAACACCCGATTAATTTACAATGCAGCGATATTAGATAGGCGTGCTGAAACGAGAGCGGAAACGAGCAATACATACTTTTGTTTGGAAAATTAAAAGTACGAAACTCTTATATAATTATACTTTCTAAGTTATCTGTTGATAAAAAACATCACACTATATTCTACTGATACGTTAGTCACGAGTGAAAAAGTGCTAACGGTGACGCTACTGTAGAGTAAAATAACATTTGTATGGGTTTTTATAAATCGTTAAAATGCCATGAGAAAAGCTCTTATGTTTTCTCGGTGTTTTTCTTCGATGTTCACTCATGGCGGGTTGGAAAGTGTGAGGTCGTGGATCAGGTGCGTGAACGAGCAATGTACACTTTTGTTTTGATGGTTAAAAGTACTCGAATAGTATTGGAATTCTACTTTTAAAGGCATAAAGGAACATCGCGATGAATTCGGGCTTATACGGCAGTGACGAGATAGAATGTTCTAATGCTAACTTTGGTAATGGAGTAAAATAAGCTTAATAAGGGTGAAAGAAATATCGGTAGAATTTCAAAAGAATGAACGATTGTTGCTCCGATGTTTTTTCTTCGATGTTCATTCCTGACGAGTCGGGAAGGGTGAGGACGTGGATGAAGGAAGCCCTACGTCAGGAGTAGTCGGGATGGGGGAGGGTCTGCCCTGTGGTATTGGTGGCGGGAGAAGGGCGATAGGGGAAGGGAGGGGAGGGTCAGATGGGTTGGCGGGGCCCATTGTCGGCGCGAGATGAAAAGGAAAGGAATCCCGAATGGTTTTGGGGTTGTGCTCAGTGGGTGGGTGGAGGTTGGGAGTGGGTGGAAAGGAGGAGAGATGCGGGGGAGAGGAAGAAATCGAAGGATGATGTCCCCACGGAGGAATTAAGCTAGCGTTTGTACGAGAGGGGGAGGACGGTGGGACCATAATAAATTTTGTCACATCTGAATAGTTTATTTTGTCGTTAAAAGGGGGTCTCAAAGAGATGTGCGGATTTTGGTCCCTCCTTCTCTCCCTCTCTGCTCCCAACCTTCCTGAATTATTGTTATTATCCGTGACGAAAAGTCATTTTCCCATTTTGTTAATGTCTGGAGGATTTGAGATTTTCGTGGATACGCTTAGTTTCCCATCGCTAGCTTTTTTGCTGCAATTTTTTTTCGTCGTTCATAATTATTTTTTCCGAGAGGGTTTTCTTTGGATTTTACTCGATTATTTTTAAAAATGTTTTAAATAATTTATTTGATGGAAAATCATCGCGAGTGATTTTACTTCAATTTTTTTTACTGTTCATCATTATTTTTTCCAAACAGGATTTTCGTCGATTATTTCTAATGAATTATTTATTATTAATTTGCTTGAAAATAAAACGGTCAGTAAATACTATCCTTGAAGCATGAGGACCTAGGATACACGGCAGTGTGCTTGGCAAATTTACATAATATGTGCATTCATTATGCACCTTAAGGTTAGTTATAAAGAGAAAGTATCCCCTCCTCTCCTTGCCTGATACTGTAAATCCCGATTATTAAAGGGAAGGTTCTTGGCTTGGATTGTTCAAGGCGATATACAATGACCCTTTGGTAAGCATTTTGGTTATTAGTTTTAAAATACTTGTTTTATATGAGGAATCAACTGTTTGATAATGACGCAAGGAATTGCCAATTAAATATTCAGAATTTCCTTATTTTACTAGGAGACGCCAGTATGATAATTGGATTCCCGCCAAGCGGTATTTGCTTCGGATACTGAAATCTCGATTTGATACTTAGGTGCAATACCCGAAATTATAATGATATTTAATGATATGCTTACAGAATTAGAATTGATCTCATTCTTTCTAATCCACTGGTAAATTTAGCACCTTACACCATAGTTCACTCAATCCTACTTTTTTAAATTTGTTTTTATTTTTCGGTCATAATTCTGATGCACTCCCCTTATATATATTTATTTCTAGCTAAATGGATTGCACTTTCACTCGAACCATTTCAGTTTCTCCGTCGCAAACTTTCCTCCAAAGAATTTCTTCCCGTCCTAATTCTGTTTGAGCCGATCGAAAATGCCGGGTAACTTATTCTCGCCGTTAACTTCTTCCCCTAAGAAACATTTTAGGGGATTTCTTTGGAGGAGGCGAGGCGCCCGTTCGATTTTGAAATGGAATGAAATCGGCACAAACTGAGTGATAAGTGTGGCGCCGAGAAATGTTTGAAATGAAATTTGGGAATGGGGAAGCTCAAAAAGATTCCGTCCTTTCATTCTGCCCCTATCTTCTTTCCTTTTCCCTTGGTGCCATTGGCCTCCATCGAATCTCCCCACAAGCCTTTCCATCTTCTCCTTATGCGCTTCTCTGTCCATCTTTCTCCTCTCTCTCTTTATCTCTGCATCCTTCTGCGGGCACCCAGGGATTCAATGAATTCTCAGTGCTTGCTGGCTGGCGTTTTGCCTTCCCTTTCATGAGAATAATCCAGGGTATGGGTATTGCTGTCGCCCGGGATCCTCCTCTCTTTAAACGAAATGAAATTTTCCCTCTTTTCCACCGAATATAGTGAATCCCGTCATTGAATATCACACTCGCCTAAGTCAGCTTCCTATTTGTCGGAATTCAATCCTGAACTTGAGCACTTATTACTAGTATAATGAGTAATATCAACGTTATTCCTCTCCCACCTTGTCAATCTCTCACCGTTTACAAACTTTACTCTTTTACAATGTAGACAGTAAGTGGAATGGAACGGTGGGAGAAGCGTGACCTTAGCCGAATAGTACCGAAGTAAGTACCGAATTCGAGAGCTGTTTCTGTTAAACACACCCCGAACTGAAAATTGTAAATTCTGCAGAGGAAATGTATTCTAGCGGATATTTCAACGAAAAAAATATAGTAGCAAAAAAATTCAAAGTTTTTTGTGCATTTGCTAAAAACTTCTCCCTTTTACACTTTGTTCGGACGAATTTGTTCTCTCTCTTTGAGGCTTTTTCCCCACTTTACAGTAGCTATTGATTGTGTTCTACCGGCTAGGGTAGGTTTTGATCGACCGTCTCCACTTTGGTAATCCATCTTAAAACGTTCCCTTCTCAAACAATTTGTATTAAAGCCCACCATATTTGATATATCTCATTATTCCAATTATTTTTTAAATAAATGACGCAATTTTGCAAGAAGCTATGAGTGAATGTAATGATATAAATGGCGCAAAAACTTAATTAATATGACTGGATTCAGTAATTTACCAATTATATAAAGCTTGTTGCACGCCGTACCTACTCTTAAAACGTCTTCTCAACCGGAGGTTATTTTTGTTATATTATTAGAAACTTTTATGATGTATTTATTTTTAATGATAGAGAAGAGGGACGAACTATGCATATTAAATTTCTGACGCAATCTGTGCGTAAGAACTTCCTCATTTTTATTGCGTACAGCTATACCATACCACATGGAAACTTCTGCTTTTCTTTGGCAGATATCTCGAAAATATGGCCATAAGTGGATGATTGTATCGTGTCATTCGAAATATCCTATTGTAACTTCCTATATTATTAAGCCTAATTCATTGAATCTTGTGTTTAGATATCTCGCTCAAACTACCTTAACATGCCTAACCTTTTCATTTTAGACAAAATTGTTCAAACTTGTCATCAAAGGACCAAGGTTTTGACAGTGAAACCAGCTGTCAATAACCTAAGTTGGTTTTAATAGATTGAGCAAATTGAAAAGATGAATTTTACCAAAAAAATGTATTTTATGGATTTCCCCTAGTTGAAGTAGAAACTACCTTACTTTCCTTTTCATCCCTCTCCTCCGCTTCTGCTCAAACCTTCAATAGCCGTTTTTATGCTCAGAAAAATGTCTTCAATGTAACCAGTTATTGATTCATCTTGGTGTTATATTCATTAGCGTATCGTCGGACGCCAATCGTAATGACTCGGAAGCTGATAAATTGGGACGACACAGCCACTCATGTTTTCCCTTTTCGCAGCATTGTCTCCCCTCGGGCGATGGGATCTTGTGTTTTCGAACCCTTTATTTTAAAGTTCACAGCCACCCATTCCGATGAAGGTTTTTGTTTTCCGTTTCCTCTCTATTCTTTTATTTCTTTTTAATGTTTTCTTCCAGTTCCCCCAGCTATCTATCCGTCCTGTTACCCCTTTACTCAAACCCTCTCCCTTCGGCCCTAAACGTCGTCGCGGCGGTGTGGGGATGAGAAATCCCCTTTTAACGCTCACGACCCTCGCTGCTGTCCTTCCTTTCCACATCCCCCGCCGAACTTTGCCCCTCCAGAATCCGTGGGGTAGGTATTAAAGACCGGTTTGAGGTGAAAATTAAGACTGAATTAACTTAATCACTTAACATTAAATTAACGCTAAACTAACGTATTAGGTTAACTTTAAAGTAACTTAAAAAACTTAAGCGTGTGTGTGCTCATTGCTCCCGTGATAATGTTTCGAAGACAAAGAATTTAGTGCAGAGGGAATGTTTGTCCGACGCCACTCTTTAAGATAGCGTACATAGGTGTATAAACTTTTCAGTGTCTAGCTTAAAATTCCATATGGTCTTCTGTCAAAATCTCGTTATGGAGAAAGGTTAATGTCTATCTCATGCTGTTCTGAAGGAAATCAGCGTCATATTTCTTCGTTTTTCTTTTAAAATCAGGAGCCAAAGTTGCACTTCGTTCCCGGGATTCTAATATTGGTGTTTTTGATTCTAACATTGGTGGAAAATATTCAACAAGTTGGTATATCATTTTAAAATATTAATATCACGTTAAGCAATACAGAATAAAGACTTTTTTGGTATGCTTACTTTCCTTTTAACGCATAAATAAAAAATAGTTGGCGTATATCTTTCGGTTTGCTCTGAAAAACTGTTTTTTTTTTATTTTTTTTTTCAATAAAGATATTTTTATTACACACTTTACATCGTAAAATACATGATCTTATCCCATTTTTTATAACTAATGACACACAAAATAAATCAAAATTACATCATTAATTGTTGTATTGCAATCACATGGAAAAAAAATAAATATGGAGAAATAAAAATAATAATATTGCAGTTGAGGTCCTGCTAAGCCAAAGCGGCTTGTCAGCAGGTGCCTTTTGTTAAAAAAAATATTTTTTTTTGCTGTGCAGCGCTCTGTTAGAGTGGTTAGTATAGTTTTGGAGTTATTTACTAGAAAATATTTTGTTTTTATCTCTTCATGTTTTCTCCTATGCGTTCACGAGCATTCAAAAATGACTAACAACAAGAGCAAAAACACGACGTCGGCACTGCGTCCTAAAGGTAATTTAACGCTTATTCGAATGCCTCCAAATTTCACTCGAATGTTTCGTAAGTTAACTCAATGTACACGTTAAATCACTCTATGAACAACGCAATTTCCACCAGGACACTAGGAACTCACGATAATTCTACTTATACGTTAATTTGGCGTTATATTTTTTTTAACGACCTCGACGGAAGCCTTCCAGCAGACATCCACGTGGAACACTTGGCGCGCCGAGGGATTTCACAAAGATTTGGAATGTCGCTGTTTTGAAACGGCGAGAGCGTTAATCTCCGGTCGGTTTGTTGGCTTAATAAATAAACGTTACGTATATTTTTTATTTTTGTAGCAGGCTTTGCTCGTGAAGGCTTTTTTTCACTTCTTCGGTGGTTACGGATTTTTATCTTGTCCAATGGAACCGTTTCGCCTCGCCCTAAGTCTTCGCGTTTCGTCGGTTCCCACAAAAAGCCGACGGAGGCCCGAGTTTTCGGCGTCATGAAAAGTTAAAATTTTGGTCAGTTAAATTTTGTGATCGCGCGGAAAGCTATAATACGATCAGAATTTATTGATTTATGTGACCAATGAGGAGGATAACGTATAATAGTTAACGTCAATGGATGACGAGAGGAAATTAATTAGGAGTATGTCTCAGTATTTCTCCCGTGGGACTACGTGAATAATATCCTGCTAGCAAGTAGAACCCAAAAAATTATATAAGTAATGGTAGAGGCGTGACTTCGTGGAAATCCTTCATAGTAGGAGCGTCTGAAGAAATTACAACTTGGCTGTTTCCACATAAGGTTTTATTGTTACCGACCATGGCTTCGTTACAGAGTAACATTATCAAGGTAACCTCCTCAACATCAGCGTCATCTAGTCCGTTCATGTGCGAGAAGTTGTCGTCAAGAAAGGAATTTTGTTTAAACTGCAAATGGGGATAGACTTTCTGGTAAAAGGGCAGAAAAGCTATTCGACCATATTCTTTCATGCCCTTTCTTCGCTTTATTGCTGTTGCTTCCTATTTTCTATAGATTTTTTAGCGTGTCACACCATGTGATCGTTATTTTTACGGTTGGTTGGTTGGTTTTTGGGAAGGCGACTGACAACTGTGATCATTTAAGCCATTAACGATAGGCGGATTTCCAATCATTGCATTTACAAATGAAGTGGTACGCAGTCACGCGTACGGGTGCGAAGTTACACACCGAAGATGGTGAAATTCGCCATGAAAAAATCATTTGGCTTGACCGGGATTCGAACCCGGATCTCCCAATTGCCGGTCAGGTGTGTTAGCCAGTTACACCAGCAAGCCACTGGGTGTAACTGGCTAACACACCTGACCGGCAATTGGGAGATCCGGGTTCGAATCCCGGTCAAGTCAAATTATTTTTTTCATAGCGAATTTCACCGTCTTCGATGTATAAGAATAGGCGGGTTTGTTAGTGAGGAAAAGATTCTTCGGGAATGGATGAATGGTGGAGAGAAACCCAGCATCGGTATTAACCTAATTTTTGACTAACGGCGTCTTCAACTCCGTGGTTTAATGTCTCATCCAACGGACGGAGTAAAACAATTGTGTGAAATTCACAGATTCACAGTGGACGGAGTACAACATTTGAAGTGCTCTCCGCGTGGCACCCAAGTAGAGATCTGGTTTCCTCTATAAAATCTCCAGCACTAGATTACCTCGAAATCGAGGGATTAGAACTCGAGTTCTTGGGATAGGAGGCCACCATACCGACCCGATTCCTTATTTTGAAGTTTCTCGTTTTGAAAGTATTTTCTTTAATGAATCAATTATGAAAATATGTCTGCAATCCTCTGAAAAGCTAAAGAATTACTATAGTATTTTATTATTTCTGAGGTTATGCAGCATGAATTACAGGTACGAGTGAATGAATCTTTTGAATCTTTAGCCATCGGAAAATAGTGGTCTTGGAAACAGAGTTTTGACTACATCAAAATGTGTTATCGTTTGACTGGTTATTTTTTATAATCTATTCATAATTTGATGCTTGTTGAGCTTGTAATTTCCATAAAACTGAGATTTTGGACTAGGTAAAAGGAAGTACGTATGACTTGGGGAGAAATTCCTACCGTTATATGAAATATTCCCTCTTTTCTTCACAATTTTTAGGTTTACTTAGGTTTACTTCACAATTTTTAGGTTTTAGGCTTTCTTTGCATTACCTTCACCTTTTCGTGGACTGTTGTTATAAAATGCAATTATTGATGGAAAATTGTCGTGAGATTCATTACGCCATAATTCGTTAGGTTTTTTTCCTAGCATCGTTGACTACTCTGTGATAGTATGTATAATGAAGCGTCATTACCCACAAATTTTCTCTGCGTACAATAGAATTGTTAATCTAGCATGCAGAATTTGGCCAGAAATTGTGTAGCCCTCAAATCAAAGGTTTTGTCTCAGCCTGATTTGTGCGAAGTGGTCATTTTTCCTCATCGTTTCCTCTTCTATCAATTACAAAATATTTACTTATACTCTCCTCGCATTAAGCATCCGTGGCTCACGCCTGTGTCAAATATGGCTCGTCTGACTCTTTTATATATGACCCTGTTACTTGTATCAGAATGTTTGGGAGCCCTGACACATTTGTTATTCATGCGACAAAATGTTTCCCTCTGGATAATTTTCGTATTACAAATGGGCTTACGAGGTAGCAAGCATTTCCCTTAATTAGCAAAATTTATGTCAGGGAAACAAAATATTTCCTCTTTTTTTCATGGGTCCACAATTTTCACTGCTGGTGTTTTCCGGAAACAAAAGTTGGGAGGCACCTCTCAACGTTTCTGTGACAAGTAGAGGACCCCGCGCAAATAGATCATTTCTGTGGCGCCCGGCCGTAACGAAAATTGATAATGTCGAGGCCTCCGGTTATGCTGATAGGGAATGTGCACTAGGCGGAAAGCAGAAAGAGCGCCGATGCTAGGTGTCCATTGACGCTGATTGCGGTCACCAAATTTCTCCGTAGTTTTTAATGATTCAAAGGGTGGGCAGAATCTATGGCGAATTCTAGTGTCGTTCTGCTCCCCCCCCCCCTACTTCCCTTTGCCCTGTTGTCGTATTTTTCCTCGCCACTCCTCTTATATTATTTTCCCTTTGTCTAATGACAAACGAGACGGCGTGATATCATTTCATCTCGCTGCGGGAGCCATTGCTCGGGATGGAACAGCCGGTTGCAAGTTGGTACTGCCTTAAAATGGTCTCGGCAGCGTACAGAATGATGGAGGACTTGGACAAAAAAATTAAAATGTAATCATTTAAAACAAACCACGCCTCATGCTTGTAGCTCATGTATGTAAATCAATTGACATTGGTGAGTTGGATTCACGATCATATCCCAACCTGTATTATATCCTAGGTAGTTTTTAATAAATAAGTGATGGATCAGCATAACTTTATTCGTAGCCGTCGCGACGCGTCGTCTTGAAAATGACGCTATAGCGCTGAAACCACAGGCGACCAATAAAATATAGTGTGGAAATGTAAAATATTCTTTATTTCAAGCCTGAAACTTTTGAATATAGTTAAATGCAAAGTTAAATTTTGTTAATTTTTAATTGCATTGTTTCCTTAAAGCGTTAATGATCTTCTCAGGATAATACTTCAAGGTGATAATGAAAGATAGAGATGGAGAGTGAGAGAGAGTAGCTCAACGAGAGAAAAGTTTTTGCGCCTCTATATTGATAACATTCACCTAGGGGCAGAGCAGAGTATAAAAACAGTTCAGTCACAATAAGGTCTGATACACCCACTCAAGGACATGTTGGCTTATTTCTTACATGTATATTCTGATTCAAATAAACATCGATATATTTCTGATTGGTGAATTTTTGTAACGCTTTCTGTCAAATAGCGATTATTTAAGCGGTTTGTGAAGGTATGTACCTTCAAGTGAATTGTTGGATCTTATTTTTATTAAAAGGAATTACAGATGAATGGCTGAAGATTGATCACTATTTCCGCCATGAATTTTTTTCTGGGGTTGGTGGTTTCATTAAAGTTTTTGCCCCAACAAGCGTTTTTTAAAGAGTATTTTTTTTACTCTTGAAATCTTTCGTATCAATATTCATGCAAGGAATTACTAAAATTCTTCATTCTTCGTGGTATGGGCTGCATCCCATTTATGATCCCACTAGTTACTTGATACTGATGTGATCAAGCGCTTTAAACTTGTCGCGCCTGTCGAAGCAACCACGGGGTCCAGCTGGTTTACTTAAAAGTTAGAGCACGTTTTGATTGGCATTCAAGTGCGGGAGTGTTTTTAATCTTTTTCGACTGTGGTTGGAAGTCGTGGAAAGACAAATTTTTAAAGCCCTCCTCCAACTCGTAAAAGAGTCCCTAACGCCCGATCTGCTCACAGACTCAGTATGTCCCACCACGGTCCACGGTAAATTGCTGAGCCTCTTGTGGAATTGAATGGACATGGGTTTTAACGTGAGACTTCTTATGATTCGGTACGGAGGGGGTCACATGTGGATGGCGGCGATGTGACGTAATTGTGTATTCCAGACATTTCTTTTTGACTCGAATAGTTTTTTTTAGATATCCGCATCATATGACATTCGAAAGAGGAAGGTTGAAAGAGTCAAGTAAATGTGTGCCCAAAGCTCTCCTATTTCCTTGTTAACTTCCTCCTTCACCTAAATGCTATTTGTTCCTAGGACTAATTGTGTCTTCTTTTTCTTCTTCCTCTCCCTTATTTCTTAGGCGTCGGGGCCTCTACTAACTCCTTTCACCTCTTACAGTCCTTTACCAATATCTTCATCTGCCTCTCCGTCTTCCGTCTTCTCTTTCCATACTTTTCTATTGTTCCCATTTAGCGTTTTACTGTGCCATGTTCCAAATTTTAGTCCTTTCTTACTTTACGTGGGTCTTGGATCCGAGGAATCAGTCGGTTTTCCGAGGCTCTTATGCTTTATTTTAATCGATTAGTTTCCACCATGCGGGTGATTATCCCAGCGATGGCTTTACCAGAGCCCAGTTTGCCGAATTTTTTCATAGTTCCTGTAGGGCCTTCACAGTTACCGCAGCGGTCCCGGTGCACTAGTCCCCACTGCTCTTCACCCCCGCAGGCAATCCATTACTTCAGTCGCTGCCCGCCCCCCCACGACTAGGACGTTGGGTTGGATTTTGAGGGGCGGACTAAATCTATGCTCCTAATAACCAAGCTAACCCAGGAACTAACCAGATCCATGCGCCATTTATCTCTATAAATATCGATCCTTGGCGCTCTTTTTCATGAGTCGTACCTTTATTTGCTTAACTTATCGCTTTCAATGTGCATGACACAATGTTCTGGACTATTAACCACCGGCTACGAATTAGTGTAGCATTCAAAAGTAGAAACAACCCCGAAAATCATAATAAATATTTGATGAGAGTCCATATCTATATATAGCTATAGACTAACATCATATAGAGAGTCTATAGCTATAGAGAGTATAAGCTATATGTTTATGAGCAACGGAATGGAGAAATTCAGAGAACCGTCATTGACGTCTTACCAATAGGGTCCCGAGCCGGTTCATTTGGAGGCTCCTGTAAGTAGGCAATCATTTTTTAAATCTTTTGCCTCCCGGATTGATGCGTTTTCCTTCCGTTTTAAGATTAAATGATAAATCATAAAATATTCCTCCCATCATTAAATGTTGTGGTAGTTTCAAATTTTGTTCGAAAGTTTATTGCTAATAATACCACAATATGAAATTTTATGTAAGATTTTCATGATTTAAATAATGGAAATGAAATTAATTTATCTATTTTCCACAACCACCAGAAACCGCTCTTAAGACCTTGTGCATCGGAGTAATTAACAATACACAAAGGATGAACATATAGCCATGCCTTGAGTTGTGATAAGTCCACTGATACGGGACTCGTACACGCGACCCTAGGGTTAGCAGGCGAGGATCTTAACCCGCTGTCACCAGGACCGAAAAGTCACAATCCTGGTAGAGCTTAGAGTTCACTTATGATCTGTGTACTGCAAACGAAGTTATGTATAAAATATTGTAAAACTATACATTACTAAAGCTAATTCACCTTATCTTTATTACTGTCATTTCTTATTCATATGTTCCAGCATTCAAATAGTGTTTACCAAATGTATTGTAACACAATGATAACTTTTATAACTTTTTTGTACCTAGTTAATTACTGCTCGTATTAAAGTTAAAAGAGACGGCAATCCGAAAAGAGAAATATTGATCCTGAGGGGTGTATATATCCCTTATATTTTTTTCTTTCATGCAATATATAAAAAGGGGCAAATTATATTTCTCGAATTCGTGCTTCGGAAAGCCTGAGTTCGATTAAAAAATGCAAAACACTAAAAAATTAAGATTTAAGTCTGTTATTAAAATGTATTGTGGGGAAAACGCTATCAATGGTAGTTTCAATCATGCTTGCTACTAAATTTCCCATAATTTTCCAGTTTTGGACAATTTAACTTTCCAGAAGGATCAAAAACAAATAAACAATGAATATTTTCTGTGATTAATTTAATGCACGACCGGTTTCTTCATATTGAGTGACGTCATCAGGTCTGACCTGATGATGTCTTCTATGAAGCGATACCGGTAGTTCATTGAATTCAACAGTTAAAATATTCATAGGTTATTCATTTTTGACCATGAATTTTCACAAAATCGTGCCAGAAAGGAAGAATTTCTTCAGGAGGGGGCAAACTTTTGCCCACTACTTGGCCCCTTCCACAGTTCCCTGTCACGCGCGCTGCGGGAATGAGTGAGCCGTTCCACTCCGCTGGGAGTGCGTTGTATGTAGTATGTATGTATGTATGTATATGTGTTACGAGAGGGTGGAGTGGAAGGATTTGGGAAGGGAGGTGCGGGGAGAGGGACTGTCCTTGGGGATTTAGAGGGAGGGGGGGAAATGATCAGAGGAATTGGAGGGGGGAGGATAAGGTAGTACTCTATGTGGGCGGTGTCGACTGGAGTTTTTTTCTTTGGAAAAATAAAAGCAGCGCATAACCCGAATCTCTCGTACCGCTGGGTTGGTCGCAAGTCGAGACGGCGCATGCGCGTACCTGCCTCTCTCTCTTTCTCTCTCTCTCGCCGTATTTCTCTCTCTTTTTCTCTCCTTTCCTCCTTCCCCCCAACGAAGTCCCCCCCCCCTCTCCTCCCCTTTCCGAAACCTTCCCGTCGTTCCCCTCGTTTCACTCCCCCACGCATATACATGCACACACACACCCCCCACAGTGCCGCCGCTATCATCAGGATCGTCATCTTCTCTGTGGAGCGAGAGCGGTATTCGTTATAAACGGACGGAGGGGGAGGGGGGTAGGCTCTTGTCTCCTCCTCCCCCCTCTCTTGCCTGGCCGCCACCACTAATCTTGTCAGGGCTGCCAGCACTCCTCTTCCACCACCTCCTCCTCCTGCCCCTCCCCCTCGCCCCAAAGCCTCCCAACCCCCGACCGACTGTTCTGTATTCCCTCCCTCTCATCCCCCCCTCCTCAGTCACGTCTGCCGCCTCGTCTTCCTCCCCCTCACTACCCTCCCCCCCCGCGCACCCACCCCCTCCTTCCCCCTTGTCTCCGTTCTCTCTCGTCCAACCAGCCTTCACATCTTGCCCACCCCCACTCCCCTCTCCCCCTCCCGATCTCATTCCCTCCTCTATCTTTCTCTCCCTTCCCCCATTCTCCCCCTCCTTCCTCCTCTCCTCCCCTCTGTTCCCACCCACCCCCCTTCTTTCTCCACCTGCGGTTGTACACCCTCACTGTTTTTTTTTTTAAGTGTTTTATTCCTCTGAGTTTTTTTTACTTTCATATGTACCATATTTATTTCTTTCCTGTCTCCCCATCTCTCTTTTCTCCTATTTTCTAATTTTGTTCTCTTTTTAACTCCGCTTTCATGTAGTAGTATGTTCATTTTTACTTCTTACATATTTTTCTTTTGACTTTTCATTTTTCTATAGAATTAGTTTCATTTGTTTCCATATTTTTAGTTTAATTATTTACGTATTTTACTTTTTCTATTTTTCCACAACTATCGACTATTTATAATTCTTTTTTGTTTTACATTAAATCGATTTTACGATTATCATTGCCTTTTTCTTTACTTTTTATGACTCATCCCTTATCACATCGCCTATTTGTAGCGCAACTGTGTATATAACCATGTATCAGCATAATCGGCAGATATAGCAGTCATCTATCCGTATATCGGTTTACTGCAGCTTTCCACTCCACTCTCCTCTCAGCTAATATTTTTACTTCCTTCCCACTTTGTCTTCCTTCATTATTATCATGGTGTATTACACTCTAGTTCTTTCTCTGTAATTCTTTCCGCTCATTTCTCCTTCCAGCATAATTTTTTATGGTATACTGTGTCACAAAATGAGTACTTTTCTTAGAGTATTCATTATACGTCTTTTCTCTTCAACTCTTGGCATGACATCTTCATTGGTGATTCTTGTAGTGCGAAACGACTACCCAATAACGTTATGGTCTGTATGTAACTTTTTCAAGTGATTAGGAGGAAGATGGACCAATCTACTATCGAATTTGATCTTCTTTATCCCTGTTCCTCTCGCTATTTCTCTTCGTATTCATCTCCCCCATCTTTTCCTCTTCCTCTCTTTTTTTCTCCTTCCCCTGTATGCTCTCATCCCTACAAAACTGAATAAGCACCCAGCGCTACCCCTACTTCCATCCTCCTCGTCCCTCACGAGCCTCCATCCCATGATTTCCCCGCCCCTGAAACGTCCCCAGCGTCGCTGGCGATAAGAGGGAATTAGCGTGGAGATGATGATGGTCCTTCCCATGGGCGCTACGAGACCCACGCTCGTTTGAAAGATTTCCTCGCACAGTGTTCACGCATCGGTCTTCCTCGTTTGGATGCTCTCGTATCGATGTTTTCCTCTCTTTTGAAGTCTCCTCTCCCGTGTTCTTTTTAATTTTTTGTTTGTTATCTTTTTATCCATTACCAAGTCTTCGGAGCTTTTTGAAGTTCCGACGTGTGAGTCATGGCCAGCTTAATGTGGAATGCTTTCGTCGTATCGCTTCTTTGAGCTGTGATCTGAATTAAAAGTACCTGAACCCACGTGTTTTGAAAATCAAGGGCGGTGGTTTTAATATTTATGCGTTTCTCGATAACCGAGGACCGTCGTTTTCAATGTATGAACAATTCGAGGTGTTCCTCTTCTGCGGTTCTTCAATGTCCAGATGCCGTGTTTATCCATGGGTTATTGTGGTATTCTAGTGTTACTAGTATGTCATTAAAGGAATTTTTGTTGGAATAGATCATGTGTACTTAAAATTTTAGCCCTTTTCAGTCGTTCCTTTAGATGTGTATCATTACTGGTATCATTACTAATTGAAATGGTTGTTACTAGCTTCGATCTATCATGTTGATAGTGTGAGTAGACACCACGCAAACTTGAAGGGGTTCCATAGCCCTAAAATTTTTTTTTTTTATAATCACTTGAGTTTTTGGCGTAGACTAGTTTTTGTGCCTATTCGCATAAATAACACGCCTAGCCATATTCGACCAAGATGTCTAATACAAGGTTTCTACGGTAATCATTGGAGTTATTGCTAGCGCTTTATACCTTTAGATCCACCTTATGGTGGAGTAAATGGCCGTGTCCAAATTTCTAATGCATTATCTCTCAAAATCCTCCTTAAAGTCGACTCCGGCTCAGACTTTTTCCTTACACACAATTGTCAGTCATGAAATAATCTGACCCAGCTATCAGTTTGTAGAACAACCTGCTTGGAATTAGAATTAGTTATGCTCGATGCTCAGCTCGTGTCAGCTGATAAATTAATTTTCTTTTTCTAATGGATGGAAGTTATTTTCCCCTGGTGCATTAGCCCTGTCTGCTATGGGCTAAGACTTTCCTGGGAAATCTTTTCGGAGCACACATCACTTCATAGCCCTTTCCCCTGTAGTTCTGATGGTTGCGCGTTCTCATCAATCCCAATTTTTTCTCTCCATCCCCATCATGTTCGGTCGAAAGTGGTGCGTCATCCAAGCGCCATCCCAACGAGAAGAAAAAAAAATGTCCATCCTCCGTCCATCTAACGCTGTCGCATCGGCCCTCCTTTCTTGCGTTAAGCCGACGGAGAGGAGTAGGAAATGCATCGTCCTCTTGCATTAGTGTAATCGGCCGTTCGTTAATTTCCATCAGCTGCTACGTTTCCGCTTTGCTTGGCCTCTTATGTGTGCCAACTCGCGCTATGCCACAGCTCGTCGCTCCTTCCTTATCTCGTCCAATCTCTCCGCGGAGCGTCTTCGTCAAATGCATCGAGAGCGAAGCGTATCCTGCCTGCTCATGGGAGAAATCTTGGGCACAGTATAAGTTCTCTAAACTAGAAATAATCTATTTTAGACTGTTCTTTAGGGCTGATGGCTTCTCGTCATACCGTGAAGAACTTAGGTTTCGTGGAAGCATTAGTTAGCGCAACTAAGTGGCGCCTTGTTACACAGCGGAGCTGAAAAAAGTCGTACGTATTTCCCCTCGAAGATTCATCGGCGGGTACTGTTTTACTCTCTCATTCAAAGAGTTACTTCACTCGATGGAGTGCGCAGTATCTGCTGTAAAAATGGACATTAGTATGAGGAAACGTGCTACTGTGAAGAATTTGGTTTCGGAGGAGTTTCTCGATTGAATTTCTGCCATTTTCTCCCCCACTGAGAATTTAATGTCATTACGATAAAAATTGTGTCTGAGAATACAATACTCTTTGGCGGTTTCTCTGCGGACTTGCTGCTAATGTCACAGGCCTTTTCTGTCTCGTATCTATCTGGTTGAAGGAAGTTTTATCTCAAACCTCCTGCTTAAGTTTTCCATGATAGGGTCTATTTGACGGGAAGTTGAATGAATGAGGATTTCTCTCAGTGCAACTAGTTTTAGCTCAGAGTACCTATCTGTTTTGAGGCCCTACCTTACGGCCTTATGATGCTCCACTCTGGTATTCCTCAATTAATGTTGTTTTTATTTATCGATATTATTGCAAACATCGGTAATTTTGTATTTTATGACTGTTCTCGAACGGAAATGAATTGCAAGTGAACTTAATTGGTTTATAAAAAATTGATCAACTGTTGCAATTGTCGAAATTTTTTCCATGTAGTATCTAACGTGCATGTAGCATTTTAGAGTGAAAGTAAAATTCTTCAGCCGTAGTGGTTCTTTGCTCATTTGATTGCGTAAATTATTTATTGGGTAACATTCTCGTCACAAATGAATAGTCTCGTGAATCTTATACATTCACAGATTTTCGTATGTGAGGATAATATTTGAGGAAAGTTGTTGGATATAAACTGAAATATAACCCCTATTTTGAGCTAAATTAATGTAATAACATTAGGGCATGCTCCTTAGGTTTCATGGCGGTTAGTACATACATCCTAGAATTTCTAAGGGTGTAATTTCCGCGAAAGACTTCTTGTTAGTTAATTCTGCACTTTATGACTTTATTATTGGCACATACTGTCCTGGAGGATATCTCCTACATTGTTTGACAGGCAAATAATCACCTACTTCCCGTTCGCTTTAATTATTTAGTGAAGTCGTCCTTTGCCAGTGAGACGTAAAATTCGCACGGTTTTTTGAGTCGTGACGAAGGGTCCGGCAGAAATGTGAGTGGGAAACAGAAATGAAGATGTCGCCACCGTCTGTCAGGAGTCACCTTTTTCCCTTCCTCTGGTATAAGGGGACGACCGGGTAGGCTCGGTTCCCCCGGTATCCCATGTATATGTTGTTGCCCCCTTGCCCGTATCTCTTCCCTCCTCCTGTCTGTCTTCCTCTTCTGCCCTCGGCCTGCCTCAAAGGTGGGCCCCGGTCCCAAAGGGGGCTTCTGCAGGTATAAAGAGGGGATGAGAAGCGAGGATATTGGAAGAGCATGGGAGTGGGACTTAAAAAAACCGGTCCGGTTGCCCCACCTCCGCCCCCACTCCCTGCCCCCTTTGCGGGACGCACACAATTCAGGCGGCCCTAAATACATACCATGCTTGTGGAAGGACGAGGACACAAGCCGGCAGGCTAGCCGATACCTACTCTCGTCCCTCGCGTCCCTCTGAGAGCCTATCCCATGGGCCCTCGTACGCGTTCCTCTGTCCCGTTCTGTTTCTCCTCATTTTTGCCTATATCGCATGAATGTTTTTCAACATTCGGATGGTTGAACTCCGTACTCCTTCGGTAAGATAAAAGATCTTCCATCTAATGCTGGTTATCTACATCTGGGAAATACCGCGCAAGACTCCTCTTGGGTGTGTGACACGGGGTGATTCCTCATAAGCATGCAATACTCGTCTCAGTTGATCGTAAGCAAAAGGTTATGGACGGCATTAGCTCTGATTTGGTTAGAGTAGCATCCGGCGTCCCACAAGGAAGCGCGGGCGGCCCCCTTTTATTCATTGTTTATATAAGTTCTCGAGTTAACAGTAAACTTCGATTATTAGCAGGCGATGCGGTCATATATGGTGAAATCGGCGAAGATACGGACTTACTATTATAGTTATAAATCAAGGTAGATGAGCTCTACGGCCTCTATAGATTAAACAGATAAAATATTTCTCCAATGGCCGTAAAATATATGCACCACTCGTCAAAAAATTAAATACTTACTGTGTTGGTTTGCGGGAATGAGGTTCCACAACAGGGACCAACCACAGCCTCTCCACCAGAATACCCTCTTGTGGTAGTTTACGGGAAAATAATTTCCTCACCAGGGACTACCACAGACACACACACACAACCCAATTGGAATCCTTTGTAGGCTAATGAGACCTAGCTCAGGATTCCTGGGTTATAACCTGGGATCCTTCGGAGAGCTGTAGTGACTCTACTAAGGCTGCCAAGTTATTTACACAACCACACACGCAATCACACAAAACACTCACTCACACACACAGCAGGGCCCCAGATTTCTGGGAGAACAGCTCAAAAAGAGCGTTGTCAAATAGAAAAACAACAAACAGGGAACGAGGGTGAAATTCGTATACGCGTATTTCGACCACAAAGTGGTCCTCTTCAGCGAGCTGAAGGGAAAAACACTAGCAACACGAGGTTGAAAGTGAATGAAGAGGAGGACAAACCTAGAATAAATAGGGAAGGGACAAAAGGGTTAGGAAGCGGGGGGGGGGGGGTAAATTGGTAACGGCTAAAAGGTCATTGGTGAGCAGTGGGAATGTGGGTGAAGTGGAGAGTGGGGGAGGCGAGGAGGGGTGGGAGAAAGGGAGCCAAAATATCTTTCAGTAATAATTATAAACTAAAAAACATATTAGGGAACACCAAAGACAAAATAGATAATATAAATAAGTCCGGTATATATAAAATATCTTGCTCCTCATGCGACCTGGCATACGTAGGGCAAACTCGTAGAAACATTAAAACCAGATTTAAAGAACACATGGCCCATTACAGATTCAACCGACCGGAAAAATCCAGCATGGCACAACATTTAATCGACACAGAACACGAAACATCAGAACAAAACCTTCAACTCATCAAACAAACAGATAATCATTTACTTGACGCCTATGAAAGCTTATATATATACAAACTTAGAAAAAACCTTCTTAACAGCGACAAAGGCCCGATTTCTTTCTCTCCATTATTTTCTATTATAGAATAAGAAGTTCTCCATTTTCACCGTTTTTGCAATTTTCTAGGCACTCTCTGACCACATTTAGTTTTAAATTTTAAACATTTTTCATCAGTTGCAATCCCCACGCTTCACTTCAACGGTCAGTTTGTTTTGTTTCCCCTTCCCCCCCCTCTTGACTCACTACAACGGTCATTAGCTTCCACCCCCCCTTCCCGCCAACGGTCACCATGACTCCCACCCCCCTTCCTTACTTCAACGGTTACGTTCCTTCACTACCACATCTTTTGGCCATTGGCTCCCTTTCTCCCACCCCTCCTCGCCTCCCCCACTCTCCACTTCACCCACATTCCCACTGCTCACCAATGACCTTTTAGCCGTTACCAATTTACCCCCCCCCCCGCTTCCTAACCCTTTTGTCCCTTCCCTATTTATTCTAGGTTTGTCCTCCTCTTCATTCACTTTCAACCTCGTGTTGCTAGTGTTTTTCCCTTCAGCTCGCTGAAGAGGACCACTTTGTGGTCGAAATACGCGTATACGAATTTCACCCTCGTTCCCTGTTTGTTGTTTTTCTATTTGACAACGCTCTTTTTGAGCTGTTCTCCCAGAAATCTGGGGCCCTGCTGTGTGTGTGAGTGAGTGTTTTGTGTGATTGCGTGTGTGGTTGTGTAAATAACTTGGCAGCCTTAGTAGAGTCACTACAGCTCTCCGAAGGATCCCAGGTTATAACCCAGGAATCCTGAGCTAGGTCTCATTAGCCTACAAAGGATTCCAATTGGGTTGTGTGTGTGTGTCTGTGGTAGTCCCTGGCGAGGAAATTATTTTCCCGTAAACTACCACAAGAGGGTATTCTGGTGGAGAGGCTGTGGTTGGTCCCTGTTGTGGAACCTCATTCCCGCAAACCAACACAGTAAGTATTTAATTTTTTGACGAGTGGTGCATATATTTTACGGCCATTGGAGAAATATTTTATCTGTTTATTATAGTTATATTACTTACTTACTAGTAGAAGTTCTATCATCGGACCAAAACAACGTTGGCTCGTGGTGCCAAGAGTGATGCACTGCAGTACACTTCTTGCGGAAGTCAACACACCAACGCCATGTCTACGCGGTGGGTGGAGTAAACGAAGTAATCTTCGTCAGACGAAGTAAAACATCTGACAATTACCTTAACAACAGACCTATCGTGTAGAACACACACATTAAACAAATGCAGCACAGCCTTAAAGAAACTAGGATTTATCAAGCGTAAAGTAGGAAGGTCCTCGGATGAAAAAGTGAAAAAGAGGTCCTACTTTGCTCTCGTTAGGCCACACCTCGAATACGCCGCGAGCATTTGGAACCCTGGACAGAAAGATTTAATGGTAAAAATATATAAAATGCAAAGGAAAGCTGTGCGCTTCGTTAAAAACTACTACGAGCGAACAAAGAGTGCTTCAAAGCTTTTAGAGGGATGAGGTTGGGAGCCGCTATAGAATCGGAGGCTACACGCTAGGCTTAGATTGCTTGAGAAATTCAGAATAGGTATGTTTCAGTGTGACTCAGAGAATATCATTTTGACGCCGCACAACATCTCTAGGTCCGACAGGAAAGATAAAATAAGAGAGATAATTTGCCGAACAGATGGGTACAAAAATTCGTTCTTTCCATGCTCAAAGAGTGACCATAATAATAACTGAGATCCACTCAAAGCACTCCCGAAAGACACTTCACTTTTTCACCTCCCTATAACATTCTCCTTTATACCTTCACACGGCTGTTGTCTTAACACCCCCTGTCACACGCCCATGCGGCGGCTCGCAGGGTAGTATGTAAATGTAGACAGTTCAAATTCGGACAACGCACTTTCCCATGGTTTCTAGGCGAGAGCCAGAAATCAGTCTGGAGAATAGTGCAAGGCCAAACCAGAAACCAAGGAAGTTTTATTTAATTAGGTATTTTTTCGAGGATCAATAATTTGTTATTCGTGTTTAACATTGGACAATAAAATTGGGTAGAGGACGTATTGAGGAATGTTTGACAAGAGCGGGACAGGAAGAAATAGGACCTTTCGTCTACACATACATAATACCCTGCAAGGCGCCTCAAGGGTTTGTTTCAGGGGGTGAGTTATCACCATGAAGTACCACACTAAACACACACATGCTAAAATTAATGGAACTACAACTATTTTTGAATCAGCATACACCTGCAAATACCTGTCATGAGTTGACATGCCCTATACTATAGCTATGCCTATAATGTTATATAAACAATGTTTTAATGTGTTCTGCGACAACATTATGGCACAGAGATACATTTATTTGTGTTTAAAATGAGGGAAAAAATTCAAAGAACTGCAGAAATGGCCGCGCAGTAACTTTAACGGAGTCACCCGCTGATGGTCACAAAATTGTGTGAAATTCACAGTGAAAAAATCATTCCCAGTCCAGGCGAATGATTTTTTCACGGTGAATTTCTCACAATTGAGGGAAAAAAGCCCATTAAGAGGGGAAATGTTTTACCTTAGTAGTACCTCCCTGGTAGTTTATAGAGGTGAGCATAACTTTATTTAACATTTTTTTAAATAACGTCTGCATACACAAATATAGATGTCCCAACACTCTCTTCCGCATATCCTTTTGGTAGCTCAAAGATTTTAAAATTGGTATATTCTCATTGAATGCGTGATTATATACCTACTTGCCTCGTTCTTGGACGTGAGCATGAACGGGGAATCGAGAAAGTGAATGGCACTGGTGCTAAATGAGAGTTCGAGTTAGAGGAGGAGAAATCATGCCCAGTAAAGGAGCAAAACTTTCAAAATCGAAGGGTTGTAATATTTTAATATATTTTTGTTTCATCTTGAGATGTCCCTAATACATTTCTTTGACCCTTATTTCAATGGAATACCTTTCTCATGCCTCTGTAACATCGGTCGTCTTTGAACCATCCATTTCCATGGTGGGTATATCTCCCGGAGGGCAAAGGAAGGCCTTTGCCCTTATCTCTCGGGATTCATTTCCTTTGATTTAGAACCCCGTTTCATCAGGCGAAAGACGTATTCAAGCGCAAAATATCACACCCTTCGTCACGATGTGCTAATTACGTGCTGTCATCGACTGATCTTTCTGCTGGTTGTGAGGAAGAATTTAATTTTTATCCGGTGAGCTAACCCTGGAGAAGATGTCAAATATCTGTCATTAATTCTCTCGTTATCATCGATGACGTTTAACTTGGAGTAGCTTTCAAATTAATGGAGGCATAGGAACGTAAGTTTTCTCCGTAATTTTATAGTGGCCTCCAGTTAAACAACAAATACCTTCATTCCAGAGACGAGGCTTTTTTTTGCTTCACACAATATCTTGTACAAGATTCAATTAATCTCTCTCTGAAATAGCATTTGACTATATCAATAATGACTTTTTAAAATTTTCATTGAACCTTTTATTTGAATTAATGGTTGTTATTGTAGGTGATTATGAGTATTCAAAGTAAGCGTTTGCTTTAATGCTCGAAATTTATCAAACCTTTGACTAATAGGGAGGGATAGGGAACTGCAGTCATCCTATCTTCAGATTAAAACAACTGATGATGATATATTTCATAGTTTTTATTTCTTGGAATCACCTCTACAGTTGCGTGTACGTAAAAAAAAGTCTCCGACGACGCTTCGAAGATGCCGCTCCATGTCGGTTGCTTATCAGCATACAAGGCATGAGCGCCCGTTTATTCCTTGATGGTATCACCAACTTAATGATATCGTTTTTAAAACACTACTTTGCGACAACGACGCTTGACAATATCTTTCAAGGCAAATCTACCGAGGAGGCTATTAAGGCACCCTGCCAGAATGTATTTTTTTACCCGGCTAGCACCTGCCTCTTGTCGATTTTCTCCCCCGCCTCATTAATTCCGTTTCTGCTCTTCCCACCGGTCACCACTCCTTCCACAGTTCTTGTGTCCCTCGTAGGAAGTGCCTCTTTCAACTCGACATATTGCTTGGCGGATGACGTGAAAGTTAAGTGGGGTTGAATATTTGAGAGCTGAGGAGATAGTGTCTCTTATTGTGGAGCGGCATATTTTCAATTTTTCTTTACGAGATGCCTTTGCTTATAGGCTGGAAAAGTTATGGTCTCATTTCAAACGAGTTCCTTAGAGCTGTAGTCGTACATTTTAATCCAAGGTCAAGTATATGAAGTTTTACTTTATCCTGCTCTAGGTCAGGATTCATGTGGTACCTCGTTTCGAACGCTTTGTGGCACACGGCTGATATAAGTTATGACGTCATGTTGCCGCCTCGCCGAACTATCCCACAACTTTTTTGATTTGATATTATGGCCCACGTCTTTTACGTAGTTACTTCATTCCTATATTATTCATGGTTCATCGTCTCTTCCGTCCCCCGTCTCACGCTGTTTCCTTTATTCAAACTGACCCTCATTCTTTCCACGGTATTTCTTTCCATCCTCACATATCGTCTTACCCCCATGTTCAATCCTGATTTCTCGACATTCCTTTTTTATCCTGTCGTAGCGACATCAGTCACGATGCCACTTCGTCCTCGTCATCCTTCTTAAGAATTTTTCCTCACTCCTGCTTACCCTTTGACATTTATCCGGCCTCCCTCGCCCCAGAAGGCCCATTTCTGATTTCCTCAGCATACCATCCATCTTGTCCCGGTTCCTCCTGGTCCTCCTGGTTCCTGGGAGCTTCCCCAAAACTAATTTCTCCGGCGAACATTTTTGTGAGCCGCAGGCTTCGTATTTACCATCGGGAGGGCGACCAATCACGTCCTCCCCCCGGCATGGCAGGAAGATATATAACGCGGAGCCTGCCTTTACCTGCCCTGAAGAGGCGAAAGCCTACACCAGGGTCCACATTTGCGTTGTTATTTCTGTCTTGTTATTTTTGTTATTCTTCTATTCTCTGTACCTTGTTTTGCAAATGTGGAAATAAACACTTTTTGAATTGAATTGAATGGGGTGGGAAGGTCTTATTCAATGTAACAGAGCGCGGGGAGCTTCGATCACGCGACCATTGTGCATCATTACCACCCAACAGGTCATGACAAGTGTGGTTACCCAAATGCTAATCTCCTCTAAAATCTCTGAGTAGTTTGAGGGTGGCATATCTCGATGTTTGCTTGAGACTAGGGAAAATAAAAATTCCTCAGAGGAAAAATCATTCACCTTGACCAGGACTCGAACCCGGATCCTTTTATATCGCTGCGAGTGCTTTAGCCAGTTATGCTTCTCGGAAGTTTAACTGGCTAAAGCACTCGGGTTTGAGTCAAGGCGATTGAAGTTTCCTCTGTGGAATTCTCTCACGTTATGTGCACTTGCAGGTGACTCCGTAAAGGTATTAGATAAAATAGACGGAGAGAATCTTACGATCTAATCAATCTTACGAAGAGTTGGAGAGAAAAGAAAGAAAAGAAAACTCATGAAAAGGAGAGAAAAAACGTATTGGATACATTTTTGGGAGGAAGACCAAAAATGTAATACGGAAAATTATGAAGTACGTCAACGTGAAGGCTCATGTTGGAATGAAGTGGTTGGCGGATAGTGGAGTGGAGAGCTGCTGTAAGCCAACCTTTGGATTGATGACTGGTGATGATTATCCAATGTATGTACAGTGGCTTACGTAATATATCTCCATCGTGCTCTTAGGAAACACGAGTGATGATTTCCCTTTGCTTTCATCAGTAGTTATTTTTATTAGTAGTAGTAGTGCCTGATAACCTGGGAATGAGTAGAATGGGAACTGTCGAAAAACCTACTAATTCATTTTGAAAGAACGATGATGACGTTCACTCTAGAGACTACTCCACTGGTGTCTTTTTGTGGCTGCCACATTGAGGAATAGACTGCGTGGACTATCCTTTTTCCTTCTCCTGTTTTTCGACCTATCCGGTATGGGTGACCGTTTCAGTAGCAGTCACCATTGCCAGAGCAGCCAGGGGTCATCAGAGCGCCAAAGTCGTTCCATCACGTCCAGTAGTCGATGGGCAGGGTAGCACACAAAGCAAAACGTAAGAGACATGGAGACCAAAAAAATCGGTGAAAAAGAAGAGCTTGGCTGCCAGTTTTTTTTGCAGAGATATGAGGTGGAAACACTGGTCATTGTTGAGGAAAGTAAAAATGGTTGAAATTCACAGGAATACAAGAGGTTAAGTTATAGTATATTCGCTTTGAAGGTGATATTGTGACGGATTATTAAAAGTAATTGAACATTGCTTGGTGAGAGGGCTTCTAAACTAGGAATAGCTTCTGGCCTCACGTTGATGGGACCATTTTTATTTGCTTCCAAGAAAATAAGAATCGGTCTTTCAGCGTTTTATTTCGTGAAAAAAGTGTGAGTGGGGTGTTTGAAAGAGATGCAATTGCTATTCTTAGATTCTCCCATAAAAATGTCGGATGAAATAAGTTTTCTGCGTTGTGAACTTGGGAACTTGGCCGTAGCTGTTTTTTTGTGCTTATGGTGTTAGTATTTAAAAACTGATAAAGGGACGCGAGCATTTTTTTTCGTTACTTGGCTAAATCGTGACCGCTCCTCCCTTCATTTTTTGAGAGTTAACAATACTGAGCGCGTTAATCGGACCGAGCAGCTTAAAAATTTGAATCGCAAATTGCCGTGCAAGCGGACGCGGCATCGGAGAAAAAAAGGAGAGACTCACTCGCCTGTACGAAGGAATTATACCACCACCACCCTGCCCTGCTTTTCCCTTAATCTCTTCCTCGGACTCCTCCCAAAAACCATAATAACAGTGCTCCATCCTTTTAACCGCGCTCTCCTTCCGACTCTTCACGCATGTGCCCCTGCCAGCCAACCGACCGTACCCTATCATTCCAGAGCAACACTCCTCTCCTATCTCCCTCCCGTTCACATCTCCTATCCTATCCTCACACGGTCAGTCCTTACCATGCTACTTTAGTCGTAACGAGCGGGATTTAACGTTGGCTTGAAGGCCCGAGCCCAGACCACACGTATAAGGTATCAGACCCTTTAAATGCTCCTCTGGTAGCTGGTCCATGGTTGTTCAGACCCTCGTCCGGATCTCGCTCGTTGTAACGACTTCTTAGTTTTGGCCATCTCCATCTTTGTTGAAGATATTCGTGTCAACCGCAAAAACTGTGCTGTGGCAATTTCTCCGTTATTCCATCTTTGTTTTCAGTCTTCTCCGACATCAATGCGCAAGTACGTTCACCAATGCCCCCAGCAGCTGTTGCCAGGATGGGAACGTTTTCAAAAGAAAAATTTATTGATATCTTTTCAATATCGATCATTTTAGAATTTTGCTGATGTGGCTTCCGAGTGTTGCTGGGCTGAGCCGAAACTTCAGGAGCAAAGTTTGCTCCTGCTCGCTGCAACGCGAGAGAAACGTTGAGCCGAATATGCTTCTAACGCAGCAACACTCAAAAGCCACGTCAGCACCAATGAACTGCTGTGAAAGACTACACTCTAGTTTTTAGTATTTTCTCCGCTTTTTTTCCGAACCGTCATTTTCCTGGGGATAAGTCCCTTCCCCTGAGGAAGGTGGGAAGCGTTTAATCAGTGGCAATACTTGTTTTAACTGAATATTTTGCTTAATTCATATCGATTGGTATAATTACCCGCACAAATCATCCCTGGCACTGACTACTCGATAATCATCCATACCTGCGGAAGGACCTGTTAGAGGATGTCTAGATAAATCACTGGTAACCAGAAAACAATTGCATGGTAAACAGTTAATGGGCCCCGTACTACTTACCCTATGAGAACAGCCTGTTAGGAAGCGTATATCTCTTATTTTGTCGCTTCTGTCATCTCTGTAGATGCAATGCGCGGTCAAAATGTTGTCATCCGTGTCTCCCTGAAAATCCCATAGTATTTTTTTTCAAGCAAATTTAACTAGCTGAGTGAGGGAATCCTTCAAGTCTCTAGCGGCTCCCAAACCTCCATCAGCTGTGTAACTCCCAGTGCCTCGAGCCTTCTTTGCTTAGGGCTTTACTATGGTCGGTTCTTTTTTAGCCTGAACGGGTATCAGTTCCCTCTTCCCTGTGGAAAGCTTCCCCTCCCGAATCAGGCCATCGTACCAACCCCCCTTCCTTCCCCCCCCCTTCTTTCCCTCCCACACAAGCGACTTGTGCGCCCGCTATATCTCTCGTCCGTCCATTTACATCTCGAGCGCCGCCCCATTCGGCTGGCCGGTTGGCTCCGCGTCCCTCACCGCCTTTGCATAACTCGTTCCCCGAACTATCCCTTCCCATCCCGTCGAGCTACGGCTCACAGACGTGCCGACCACACCGGTGTCCTGCAGTCAAACCATTCTCCCCGCCTTCCTCGAAACCCCTCTCCCCCCCGAACCCCCCTTTCCGTAGGCCCCTCCCTTCGTCCTAGCCTGTCGGCGCGGCGTGGGAGGGCAAAATGAGACGGCGTGGAACAATGAGGAGCGGGTGGGCCCTTAGGGTGGGAATGTAAAGGGGAGAGAGGGGGGAAAGGGAGGGACTGTAGGGGTGTGGGCAGGATTTTGGAGTCGGGGGAAAGGGGGCGGAGGAACACATCGAATCCTAAGGGGGGGGTGGTACTGGGGTACGAAGATTGATGTGAGAAGGAGGTGTGGTTGGGATGGGGGAAAGAAGGAGTTTTGGGTCGGGGGAACGTATTATGTTGAGAGGGGGGAAGGGGAGGGATGTGTGAGGTTGGGAGACGTTTTTGGGATGAGGGCTGGTAAGGGATTGGTCATGACGTGTTAAAGGGAGGGGGGAGGGGGACTGGGTCGGTGGGGTGGGTAGTGGAGGAGGGTGGGGGGTCTTTTCCCACCCTCCCCTACCTCTTGTATCATCCCCTTCCCCGACAGCTCTCTTCCCCTTCTTCTCCCCTTGGATACCCCGTGCTCATTCTCCTCCACAGCCCCCTTATTTCCTCGTCTTTTCCTCCACCCTCTCAGTCTCCATTATTAATCCTCCCCCAGCCTCACCCACCCCCAACTTCTTTCCTACTCTTCCACCCCCTCCTCCTTCTCCCGCCCCTCTCCGCTGTAATTCCCCCATCCCATCCTTGTGTTAGTCTCATTTTTATGTGCGGTCTGATATTGCATTTCTCTCTCTCTCGTTCTAATGCATCATAGCGGTTATCGTGCCACCTGTGTCCTTCCTCCATCCCTCTTCCCCACGCGTGGTGTTCCTCCGTGCAACTTTTAGAGCGGAGGAGATCATTGCCTTGTTTCCTTTTTTTAATTATTCTACGGAGAACCCGAGGGTGGTTTATCTCTCCTCCGCGGAACGGTATGTTGAAGTGGGTGATGGAAGGGAGAATGTTGGGTTAGCACGGAATAGGAAGAAAGAGGAAAGGAGTTTAGGACGATGGAAGGGGATGCTGAATGTATGATGAGCTCTATGGTGAGTGGTGGAAACATAGTTGTTATTTTTGTGTAAGTTTGAAGATGGGGAAGTTAAGGTAATTGCTGCCCGATAACCTATCAGTCCATTATTAGAATACCAGACGAATATGTTAACAGATCCAAGTTTGCATTTCAAGCTCCAACTTCCCTTCCATATTTTATGGATAGTCCAAGAACTGTTCTTTCTTTGCCGTTTTTCATCTTAATTTATCATGCATGTAATTGAGCTCATCCAAAGAATTGTAATTGAGAGGATCCTAAGCGATTCAAATTGTTCATTGCTACGATAAGAAAAGGCTACATTTCCCTAGGTATAACGTCTTGATGACAAGGTATATTCGAAGAGATCGAATGTAATTTCAGTTAAGTTCAATTTTTACCCGAATCAGTTTTTAAACCTATAACTTTATTTGATGAATCCATTCCGTATAGTACACCAATTCGAGTTTGAAATTACAGTGATCCATCGACCAATAATGAGATAACATTTTAGCTATCTCAAGAAATTTATTTGAGCTCTCTACTATTATATAGGATTTTTTAACATTTCGTATTCTTTTTAGAATCCTGCATTTGTGTATATAAGCTGGAACGCTGGCGAAATATTGTCCATCCAAAATGGATAAACGCGGATGGAAACCCGGAAAACCAGTCTCTTCAAATTCATATTATGTATATTCATTCAACCCTGAGGACGATGAACGACTCGGCCATCGTAACGTCACCTGAAATGCTGAGTTTGACCCGGTGGAGAACCCGAACAGACTTCTCAACCATTGAATCTTCTGGTCAAAAATGCCAGTTTAATCCTGTGTATTTAAATACCTATCTCATGCTCTCCCAGAGGACGATTTGGTGCGTGGCCCTGTCTGTAGATACTCAGCTGCGTACCACAGAGCTCGGATAGGCGTCACTAAGGTTTAGCTCATCCGTCAGACGAGCTTTGGCTTGGAGAATTCTGCCGGAGTAGACAATGTGACTGGAAACAATGGGCGGAAGGAGGGAAAGATCTGTCAATCCAACCCTCATTTCGTGATGTCAGCCGCGTGTAGGTTGCTCTCAGGTTGAGCCATACCGCGACACATACCCAGCCGATATTAGGGTGGACATACCCTGCTTATTGTCTTTTTCTCATCTGCACCTGGCGAGCTTCAGTCGTTGAGAAAATGGTTGAGAATTAGGCCTAGTTGAATGATTGAGGTAGGCTTGAATGGATAAACAAGTACTGCCGTCTGATCTTCAGAAACTCCGGGCACCTAACTCATCTTAACTTACTATCTGCCTCTTCAACTCGGCCTACCTCCTACCTCTCTTCGTCTCACCCAGAAGGATAATTCTTTTTCTTCCCCATTCTCGCTCACCCAACATCCTCCCCGCTGTCACGGCCTACAGTATACCTTCTCCACTATTACCTGCTCCATCCTCTTACTCTACTTCATTCTACTTCCTCAAGAAGCTTCCGTTCCCCAAGTACCACTCTCAGCTTTCTTTCGCTGTTTCGTTTTTCAGCCATACCCAATGTCGCTAATATTTAACAGCTCCATTTTCTTACTCGGCCTTGTCGTGATTCCCTCCAACATCTCCCTCACCTCAAGGACCATGCCCTCATCTTCCACATTCGTTCTCTTTTCCGTCAATCCCTCCTTTCTACGCCACGTCCAAGAGGCCTCCGATTCGTAGATGCTGAAAATGAAGTCTAGCATGGATGACAGGAAAAAAAACTCCATCCCGTCGAAGTTCGTCATTGTACTCCGCAAACCCAAAATTCGCTTTTGATCGGCGTGGAAAAAATTCAAGGGCTGCGGAATTCTTTGGTGGGAACAATCGAAGAATTCTCAATTGGTGGAAAAAGGGAAATCATTTCCTTGGGAGACCATAAAAATGGGACCAGTTTCGTAAAAAAAAACATATTGTGGGAAAAAAGCGGCGGCAAATAACGCTGTAAGGTTGATTTACATATTTTTGTTCGCGGGAGAGTCGGTGCGCAAGGAGAGACGCCGGAGAATAAGAAAATATATGTGCTAAAGTGAAGATTATACAAGTGCAGGAGAACGTGCCTGGGAGATGAGAGAGAAACCAGTCACGAGTGAAAGAAAATTGGACTAAATAACACGATAGCTGTGTGGTGGTGGAATTGTGTGTGTCTGGCTGGCTGGCTGTATGTGTGCGAAAAACAGGGTTCTGGGAAGCGGGAGGAAAATTAAATAAGGGGGAGTGTTGAGCGGGGAAGAGGGCGGCGGTGGTGGTGGAAGGAATAACTTTTTAACCCTCGGGGGACTTGAGGCACCGAGGAACAGGAGAGGAGAGACGAGGGCGTTTGGGAGGGAGGGAGAGGTCGCGGCGATATGAGGCGCTGGGCGTGGGAACTGAATGCGAGAAGCCATCACCTCGTGCGGAAATACAATTTTTGGGATGTCTAGGGATGTGAATCATTTGTCTGATTGATTGATCGGTTAGCTGCTGGTCGTTCCTCGGTCGGTGATCGCGCAGAGCCCACGATAACCTACACTGCTTAGAATCTTACAGGTTGCAAAGGTCATTCAATATGTACACCTTTCCCTTTCGGGGTAGGCAAAGTAAATAACATAATTATTGCACTTAGGCCTAGAAAACTGGCTCTCTCCTAATAATTTCCTCCATAATAACCTATCCTTGCATATCTCTGTCGCTTGTATTACATTCATGCATTGCTTCATACTCACTCGCCTATTCTTCTATCCTCGCTTCCTTGTATTCCTTCTCTTAAGAATCTCTTCCACCACATTCACCCGTTAATTTTGCGGCACACCTTCTCTTCCATTCACATCATTAACTCCACTATCTTAATTCTGTTTCGTTATTCGATTCTCATCCTTTCTCTCAACATGGCCAAACCAACGAAGCACACGACTTTAATGAGTATATCAAGAATAAGGTCATAGTGTACCTAGTATAAATTTGCATCTACATCTTACCCCGCGAGTGGACAAAAATGCGTTTTGCAGAGTGTCTTATGACACCAGACGTGAAGGACGGAAGGAATAAGAAAAATAAATTGGTAAAAGTTTGGTTAGTTGGTTAGTTGGGGTGGCAGCCAACTACAGACAGTGATATTGTAAGCGCCATTAAAAGTAAGTTCGGAAGTGAAGAATCATTTGGGGATTGGTGGAAGGGTGGAGAAAAACGCGGAATTCGCTTACGGATGACGCCAAAGGGTCCACGGTTTGACGTCCCATCCGACGGACGAAGTACTTCCCTATTAGTTCTTTCCACATAGCACCCAAGTAGGCAGCGTGATTCAACTTACAAACCACAGCCGCTATCAGGATTCAAACCAGGGTCCTCTGGATGGAAGTCCACTTCTGCAGCCAAAACTTCAACCTGTCTTTAGAGTGGTCAATCTCTTCTTTCTTGGCACCTTCTCACAGAAAGAGCGAATCCTCGACCTTCTGTTCCACTTTGACCAAAATCATTTTCCCTCCTTCCGCGTCATAATTTTATCATAAAAATTTCAACATAGAAACCGAATTAGTCTTACATTTTCCACTTAAATGGCTGTTTTAGCGGAAAAATTATTCGGAATAGCCTTTCCATTTTTCCTGAGAATTTTGACGTGCACTAATAAAGTTAAACGAAAGATTCGCTGAGAAAATGGAGACGTGTTGAGAATACGAAAACCGTAGTCTTATCCGGCAAAGTGTGGGATTCGTTCTCCTATGTCACAAGAAGTTTAAAACAACGTCGTTAAACTGTGGCGGCCTAAGAGCATTATACGCTTTAACTGATGGGTCTAGAGAGCAGCAGAAGCTTCCTCAAGCTTTCCGATTCGGTCCGATTTCACGGAACATTCTTCACCGCAGACAATGGTCGCTGAGGGAGATAGAGCAGGCTGGATGCCACATGAAGAAGAGGACCCTCATTGTTTAGGGAAATATGAGGGCGATTCGGTTAGTAAAAATACAAAAGTCAGCTGGCCTAAGTGTGAACATGAATAACTAATTGGGTATTTTTTTGAAAATGTATAATTTTCACATAAAATGTCCCGATTTCGGTTCTCCACCCTTATTAAAAATGTTCTGTGGAGTAACTAATTTTACGGTTTCATTTCAAGATGGGATTGCGATAGATCAGCGCTGCGATAATATGAGGAGCAGTGCTCGATGTTATTTTTACTTCAAATTATTTCTTTCGATGAGGGCGATGTAAAATTAGTCCGTCATAGAAATAGAAATTGAACTCAATGAAAGAAATTATTAAATATCGATATTGATATAAATGCATCGATGTTGATAATAAATATCGATGATATGTATACTGAAAGAAAGTAGTGTTGAAGGTGAGATATCGTGATACAGCCTCATGACTGAAAAGAAAGAATTAAGTGACTGTCGTGCTATATACTTCAACACTATCGTGCAACGCCTTTCGAGGCTTATAGTGTCACCTGATGTCAGTGTTCCTGATGATGTTAGTGGCACGTGGCATCGAAACGCGTTGAACAGGAATATTTAGTTGAGGCCTAATTTTACAATGTCTGGTCAACGTAGCCTTTTTAATGACATGATTTTAAATGGGCGTTGTAGCAAAGAAATTATGAAGAGAATAGCGCTAGTGAAAGAAGCGTTTAGCAATAGGAGGGGGCTATTGATTGTAACCTTGAGTAAAGATGTAAAGAAGAGGCTGGCGAGGAGTTTAACATGAAATGTATCGTTCTGTGGTACAGAAACGTGGACTTTGAGAAAAGAAGACGAGAATAGGTTGCAGGCGTTTGGGATGTGGGAGTGGAGGAGGATGGAGAAGGTTTGGTGGACGGAAAGGAAAACAAACGAGGAAGTGCTTGGAGTGGTGGGTGAGGAAAGGAAACTTCTGGAGATTAAGAGGAGGCGGATAGGGTGGGTAGTGCAGGTAATGAGAGGTGAATGGAGTTGCTGAAGGCCGTGATGGAGGAGAGGATGTTGAGTAAGTGGGGAAGGGGAATGAAGAGAATGGGATTTATGGATGGGATGAATAGACGTCGGATGTTTGCTGAGATGAAAAAAACAATTGTTTGGGTAGATAGTGGCCTGGACCTGTTAAAATCTAGAAGAATTTTGCATTCTTCCGTTTAAACCTTCCCCTAATGGTAGAATGTCCTAATAATAATAAAAAACAGACTGTTGGTTATTTGACGTAAGCGTTATTGTCAGAGAACATATTAACTTCGTTTTTCATACCGATAAAACATTTAAACAGAGATAATAAAACAAACGGTACGAATACAAAATTCAATTTCTTCTTTCATTGATATCCGTATTGGGTTGGCATATTGGGATCTCAAGGGGGCCCACGATTAAGCCCTTGCCACAACTCTGTCCTTCCCTGTCCTGTCCCCTCTCCCGAGCTAACGTTTCTCTCAAACCCTCCGTCCTCCCCTCCGCTACTGTTTTGTTATGCCCTTCCACTCCCATCCTCGCCGTATCCCTTCTCTCCTTTGAAGTCGTCCCTTGACCCATCTCCTCCCGTCCTCGTACGTTCTCGCCCCGAACGCGTCTCAGCTCACACCTCTCCCGCCAAGAGTTCTAGCGTCAAGGAGGCTGAGGAGTTTCCTGCGATCATGTCATTCCTCTCGATCTTTCTTCTTCAAATTATTCAACCCACCAATATTTTCTCTCTCATGTTCGTCAAATAAGGTCTTATTTGGAGCCTACGGTTCGTAAAAATTCTCATCTCACTATAATTAATGAGATTAGCAGTCTGAAACTATTATCAAAGTAGCTTTCACCATATTTTGTATGGACATACATATTCCAAATATTTAGGACTGCATTTCTATTAATTCCTTTGCAGGTATGATGAATATGACATAAGTGTGGTAAAATGGGTATAATGTGGTGAAATGGGTGAAATATATGGTATGGTAATGATAAATAAGTATGGTACGTAGTTTTCGAGTACTCAGCGTTATGCTGCTGTTTGTTTCGACAAAACTGTACGGTTTTTGTAAATGAAGTACCATTTAAATATTGTTCTATTTTTTAAACACTATACATATTGGGCAATGAGGAGAAACCATTGCAACGGAGCCAGTTTCCTCGGTCTAACAGCAATGGTTAGCCTCTATAGATTACGTATGTGTGCCCCGAAAGGGAACAGCGCGATGGGTATGTATGTAGGTACATAAATAATGAAGTGGAAATGCAATTTGTCTTTAATTTTGCGGTTTATTTCACCGCAACAAATTCATTGAGTACAAATATATAGTGCCTCAGACTTGTGGTATTCTGTCTTTCTGCATAGACAATGGTGTGTTTAGGTCCCTACCGGTGCGACACGCTCCTATTATGTTATTCGTCCGGGTCTCTTCTTCCTCCCTTTCCCCCGTGTCTCTGATCTGAAGCAGGTGCTGCGGCCCCTGCAAGTGTTTGTCCATCACGGGAGCCGGTTAGTTGAGTCCACCCAAACGTCAGGGGAGGCCCGTGATTCAGGTATTTTCGGCTCACGCGAAGCTTAAAATAGAGCGGGACAGGTTTCATTGGCCGTAATGTTCTATCGTAGATTCTCCCATCTTTCTGTCATATTTCATTCATCATGAAGTGCTCCACGTGACTGGTCGATTTTTAGTCAGGCCCAACCTATTCTTAATTTACTCTCTTCACTAAAAATTGGCAGGCCTTTTCTTTCGTTGGCTTTTGTCAACATTGGACTCGAATATTCGTTCGGCAGTTAGTGGGAACATGTCTGAGAGCTTGCATGAGGGGTATTACCTCTCTGGGCTAGATCAATCTCATTATGCCGTTGTCTAAAGCTTCCCTTCCATAAAAAACAAGTTATGTGGTCAATTTTTCTGGGACTAGTGCACCACTTTACGAAAGATTTAATTTTCATTTACAGTCGTCTTTGTTAAACATCTGTTTGGTGTCCTGCCGATTGATTGATAGGTTTTTGAATGGGCCCTAACTTAATCAGGGTCAGTACTCTTAGAGCTCTCAACGATCAAACTGACCTTTGGGTTTTAAAAATTTGATGAAAACTTCATACTGTCAATTTTTGTCGACACTTTCTTGGATTTCCCACTGCTCAAAATGTAGTTAAGATGCAGTTCATTGACTGCTGCTTCATTCCTCTGCGCAGAAAAAAAATTAATTCCTCATTAATCCAAGGTGATTAATTACATGTATTGCTATCAAAATCTCAAATCAGTTACAAAGTTCAGCAATAAATGTGCATGTGCATTAATTCTGGCACCAAATACCTTTGAACTCTTTCACATCGGAACCGTTTTACTCCTTAACATGTGTTCTCAGCACGTTCTTTTTCTTTTTTACTTTCATCGGGGATGTGAATTTCTAATTACCCGAGGGCTATCGCATCATCATCCGTCATATATCGTTTTCTTAAAAACATGGTGCCCACCTTCACTCATAAATGAAATAACGATCGATTCACTCGAGAATTCTTTTGAGTCTGTCAGAAAAGCTGCACTACAACCTATTTCCCATCGTCATTTGTTGGGTATTTTGGCAGGCGATCGACAGGAGAGATCATTCGCGCCAATCAGGATGGGTGAGCAGTTTGGCAAAGGAAGGGTTATCTGAGAATTGGAGGAAGGGTGGAGAGAAAACCGGCGTCGGAATTACCCTACTCTAATCAAAAGGGAAAATATAATATAACTGTAATATTCTATGCATGTCTAATGACTGTCGAGGTATGAGGACGAGACAATGTCGCTGGGCAGACTAGACTGTACTTGTGTTTATTAACTTATCTGTATTACTAACACCTCTCCCCGCTATGGAAGTCCCGTATGATTTTGTTTTCTGCATGAATTAGTATATCGTAGTATGCATGAATAAGTAGTAAGGGTAGTGCTAACCAGAAGTAGTATTTTAGCCCTGGTACTGCCTGTTGGTATGTTAGCCAATGTGGCACTCTTCTGGTTTCATTGTGGATTTATTACCTGACTGCTTGTGATGTATGCCTAGTGGCCATGGGAGCGTGCGGGTTCGACCTTGAACTGGGGCGAGTGTTGCGTGCCTGGTTTGGAATCACCCCTGGCCACACACCCTGGAGGTGGCTTGCGCGGTATTTCGTAGATATAGATGAAATGCTCCTAGAGGCACGCAGTTTAATATACCGTCCGACACACAGCACCCATGTTGGGAATGGGATTCCGTTGAAAAATCTCCGCATCTTTTTTACCCATATACTAAGTATTCTTGTCTACAATTTTCTCACTTCTTGATCCTACTAGGCAATTTTATTCTTCAGTTTGCCACTTTAATTGAGACAGGATGTTTATTTCCTGAGTAAAGGTTCTATTATATTATCGATTCCCAAAGAATTATGGTCATGGAACTTTTCCGAAGCCATTTCTCCTTGCAACTACCACTCGATTCCTAGTTTTTAAATTTTATTTTTTATTTTTATTTAACGAAAAAGGTCCATGTACATTATTATCTGCTGACAACTGCAGTGGTGCATTAAAACAGAACATGAGATGAGAAGTAAAAATAAACATAAAAATGTTTAAAACTTAACTGAAATAATGAAAGACAGACGAGAAAGTGTGAGAGATGAGAAAGTGGAAAATCTCCGCATAATTTGTGATCCGAACCCAGGCCCACGGGATGGGAAGTCGGTATACTTAAGCCACCATATCAACGTGATCCCTCCATCCGACTTTCATTTTCTTTCGTTTCCCATTCCTCTTACCCACATCAGACCCCTCCTCTTTTCCACCTTCCCCAATCTCTTTAATTTCTCCTCTAACCCATTTCCCCGTAAGAGGGGGCCTTCCGATGTTTTAACCCAAGGACTAGCACCCCCCGCTATCCACCCATCCCTTCATTCACGCTTTTCATTTATTTTCTTGCTACCTTCTTCTCACTCTCCCCAGCCGTGTTGCCTATTTGGACGCCCATTCTGAGCCCTTCGCCATCTTCCATCATCTTACCGCAGCAAGTCGTTCTCTCACTCACCCCTTAACTCCTGTCGTCCCACCCTCCCACCCGAAGTCCCTGTAGAATGGGTTGGAGGAGACGGAGTAATATCCAAACTGTTAATTTCGAGTTAGCCTCCCTAATTGGATCCCCGCCCCCTCATTCCACTTTAAAGGGTAAACACTTATAATGTCCTATGATGATAGTAATTTCGCGCGTAAGAAGTGATGGCGGGCGCGATAGTGGTTCGCAAAAAAACGACTGTTCGCTCTCTTCTTGTTTCTCATTCCGTTCTACTACAGATGAATGGGACAGGGCGGGTTGATGTTTCGGGTTTGCTTTTTCTTGGCAATCGCCTCCTGCTGTGGATAAAACTATGCCTGTGCGATTCTTCAACGGTCATGTGTGGTGAAAGCTTGTGGGCAGATTATTTCACCGGTGAGACCATCTGAGGCGCTCTGTCGATCAGCATTATGGTAGTTTTAAAGATTTTTTAAATGTTAGCAGAGGTTTTAGCTTGACATTATCCCCATGTACGATTCCTTTCTTGTATTTTCTCTCTTCTTGGCCCTCCGAGGCAAATCATTTCTTTAATTTACTTCTTTTTAGGAGACCTGATATATGTGTCCTAAGTAAAAGCTCTAGTTCTAATATATCAGCGGTTTCCTAACTTTTTCGTCATTTGATCTTTCAGAAGCATCTTTTTTCTTTCAACCATTACTCGATTAGTAATTTGTTAATTTCTTTTATGAATGCAACTGAAGTAAAGAAGGTAGGAGAGGATAGGGCATCAGGAAGAAATCATTAAAGCAGAGTCAGCCTTGCTGAGAATTTCACTTTTTTGACTTTGCCAACCCATAAGGAGAATGGCGTGAATGATATGTATGCATGTAATTGTTAATGTTTTTTAATTAAATGCTGAGAGTAGTTTCGGAACCTTATTGATTCTTTTGCATATCTACTTCTACTAGTAGGATTTCGCGGAACAGTGTTTGGGAGCCGATGCTTCATAAATTTCGCAAAATTATCCTGTGTCATTCATAACTTCTTAATATATCTACTATGGCTGATTCACTCTGTTCCAGTACTTCTCAGTATTTCCTTGCCAGTTGGGTTATTACTTTATGATACCGAGTTTTCTATGTATTTCAATACTTCGTGGTTTTTTGAGAAGTGAATGGTAAACACTTCTTCTTCAAAGGAAACATACATTCTTTAGGGAGGATTGATAATCCACCAGGCTATTTCGCTCGACTGGCTGTTCGGAGATCTGGGTTCTAATCCTGATCAAGTCGAAGTTATCTCTTCGTAGTGAATTTCCTCCTATTACCACTGTATATGATGGCTTAATGCTCTTATATAATACGCAGTTCACGTTCGGACCTTCAATTCAGGTTTCTATAACTTGCCAACATAACGGTACGGGGGCAGGCTAGAACAGCGATCGGCAACCCATGGCAGGCGTACCACCAGGTGGCACACGAAGGGTTTGTTTGTGGCACGCAAAGGAAACGATGATTAAATATAACTATCCAATAATTATGCCCTTCTTGTTTATAAAACCTTATTTGATAAATGAGAAGCGCTCTCACTTTCATCCGAAATCTGTCATCACCATACTTTCATGTTTTTTATGCAATTAATATCGGCTGTAATTACTTATTTTGTTTATTTAATTGTGAAACCAAAGTTATATGTATCGTTGTTGCCTAAGCTATGCACTTATCATTGATACTTATCGTAATAAAGGTAATGTTAACTACATAAATTAGTAATAGTACCACTGAAGTAATCCCTCCAATACCAGCCACAATGTTAATTCCTTGAAATAGCTTATGAAACGCTAATTACTATACTGTGACGACATGACATGAACACTCAACGTTACGCTCGTTTCTTTTCCTACAACCGCTAATACTCAACCATGATTCACTTATTTAGAACGTGGTGGAATTCGCAATGAGCGATTGGCGCTTTCAGCGCCATCTGTCCTCTCTGTATATTCTTTACTCTGTGATATTACTTTAACGTTACTGCATCCTTTTCCTGAAGAAATATCAAAACTTAGGGGTGGCACGCGCCCGGCTTGTAGTTAACTTTGATGTATGATGTGTCGCGCTTACGCATTGACCACTGGGCTAGAAGGGCTGCATACTTCGATTGTTTTCTAGGGAGCGCAGTTAAACCTGCCCAACAAGTTGCCAGTGTTACACGTAGAGAATCGCTCCGAAGCCTGGTGTTTCAATTCTCCGCCGAAACTCAAAATTTTCGGCGTCTGGGGGCCCGTGGAATTTTCTCTATCGGTGGTTCAAGATTGGCCGAGTGCGGTTATGTCCTCGGTTCCCTTTTCCGGATCCGCCTACGCCATAATTCTTCCTATACCTCATAATCTCTGTCTCCCAGGCCACTCCCACCCACCCCTGTTGCTTTTCGCGTTCAGAGGATGTGGAAGGGCGCAACCCTGATCGTCAATTTTTTCTCCGTTGCCCATATTCGAGTTCGATTAGGGCCCACCCGGATCCTTTTTATAGGTCCTGGAAAACGTACGCATGTTAGCTCGCCCGAGTGACCCGTCGTAATAATAACGTTACCGACCTCCTCGTACCTGGATCCCATGCTGCTTCATAATGGCGTTTGAAGGAGAGGGTGCGTTTTTTTCATGATTTAAAAAGTAATTCGTAATTTGGCTCGGGTTTCTGAAAGGAAGAGGACTGGTTGGGTCTCCACGGTCAGCCGTATATTCCGTATGCTGAAAAATTCGATCTGAAATGCTTGTGCCTTCCTTTCCATCGGTTATGGGCTGATTGCGTGCGCACATAATTCAGTTTTCCCTTTTCGAAGTTAGTCCATCCTGAACCAAGTTTCGGGAAAAATAAAATCTCATATATGAGTGGAAAAGATGATATCGACGATTTCGGGCCACTAAGCACGTTTCATTAGAATTTTCTGGGTCATTTAGAATCATATGTTGTAAATATGTCTCTTACCGCTGTTTTTAGACGTTTAAATTAACGTCAGAGAGTTTTCCCGCATCAAATCCTCAGAAAGAATCCAGCGAATTCGAATTTTCCAGCTTTGGTCGTAGCCCATTTCTTTTCAAGGCCTCTATGTCCAATGTATAAGGCAGGCATTTCTTTCTAAATGTTAGCAAAGCAGTGATATTAACTTGAATAATTAGTTGTAATACTCCTTCCTTGTCTTATTGAACGTAATAAATTAGCTGCTGTAGCTGTTTCAAAACATTGTAGTTTTTGAGTCTTCTTAAAGTTTTACTATTGAATATTTGTTATGAATTCTTCATCGTGCTCTTGGCATCGTATTATTTCTTAACGATGTTCATGCATGAATGGTGTTGACTAAAGAAGATTGATGAGTATGAATCACACATTCTTATGAAGCATCTTTTATCCTTACGCTCAGTGCTGAAAAATAATATGACTTTTCGGCAAAATCGACTCTTAAAATGTCTCATTACGGTCACTCTGACGAGTGCTATGACATGCCTAGACTCTTTTCTTTGTACTAGAATCTTTTCTCTATAAAACTCAGCATTACTGTTCGTTGTGGTGATTGCTTTTTATAGCATTAAAACGGCAGCTTCTCAATAGCATAGGCCTAATTATAATTGTGAATGCCTTTGGCTAACGCATTGTTAATGACAGGAAATTTCTTCTTTTTTAGGTATATTTAGTTGATTGTAATTCCGTAGTGAAGCATGATTTTTATCATTGCTGAGAGCCTTTTTAATTGGCTGTGTTTCAATGTTTCAGCTTGCAATGGAAGCACTACGTGCCAAATCACATTCACTGATACGTTTTACTTCTAAATGCTTTCACTATTGATTATAATTTTTTCGTGTGTGCTTATTCTCATAGAGCATGTTCAAAATTCTCAGCACAAATAACATTTTCGTTCATCAACTTCGAAGAGCTGGAATTTCGTGGTATGCTATCTTTTAAATGTGCCACCAAAAATCTGTTTTAAATGTTGGCAGGAATTGCATAGCACTGAGTAGTTTTTGCGCGAGTCAGCGACATGTTTATATGTTCTATTATTTTTTGTCCTCTCGTGGAATTTTTGAAAGCAAGCACTTTAAAAGGTTTAGGTACAAATTAGCTGAGGAGCGTATGAATGGTACGTCCTTTGAAAATATTAATTTCGCATTGTTGGTTTTTTCGCATAAAAAGAGCGCACCGAGCCGGCATTCATTCTTACTCGACGCGCGTCTTGTTGCCGCTCATGAATGGAAAAGATTTCCCTCTCCTGAAGAAGAGACGCCTTCGCATGTCACTCCCCTGCACCCCCTCGGCTCATTTTCAAGAGATCCTTCGTAATGCTCGACGCTTCAAGCGTTAAGAAAGCCATCTCCACCCTCGCACTCTTCTTCATTAACGGAATTAAAAACGTCTTTTTCAAAGAGATTTGGTGTTAGCTACGGCGGCGGAGCTGACGCCGCCGCAATTATAAAATCGTTTCCCTGGAAACCGTAATCGAAATGGGAAGCGAAAGCAAATCCATCTCCGCCCCTCTTCGACGTCCTCTTCCCGCATTCCCTCTTCCTTCCGTCCTGCCTATGTCCATTATTGTCTTATTCTCACATTCCCTTTTCCCACCTTCGCGTAATTTGTCCTTCCTGTTGCTTCATGATTACCATTTTAGTCTATCATCTTTCTCGGACGCATAGGATCGTCAGACGCGCTTTGATTTTTCGAGGTAGATGTGGAAGAACAAAAAATTATCAGCATCCAAAGATGTTAACAATTTTTAGAAAGATAGTGAGATTGTTAATTTCCAAAATAGCCATTGAAGTGAGTCGTCATAGAATCCCAGGAACAATTGAAAGGCAGAGAGCTCTCATTTAGCTCGTTGTCCTAACGCAGTCTGCGGTGTAAGTAGGGTGATGGACACTTCCGACGGCAATGGAAAATCGGATGCTTGCAAACGTAGCTATATCCTCGAAACATTAGTTACATGCTGCTTTTCGATTGCGTTTTAGAGTGAAATAACTGCGTCTTATGGACTGAGAAATACCGTTGACCATGTCACATGATGTTTTTTTCGCGAACTGTGTGGAGCAGCATCAGTTCGTGCATGCGAGGGTTTAGTGATGTCTTGAGCAAATAAATGCACGCGATTCTCGTGACGGATATAGGATTTTACGCGAGAGACTAAATATTACGAGGAACCTAAGGTAAATTTTAGGTTATAACCCTGATAATGTCTGTCACGTTTTAGTAGAAACGGGTCTTTTCAAAATTGTTTGACTATTTATAGATCTAAAAACAAAAAATTTCGCTATATTTTAGTTTGTTTTAACTGATAACAGTTGGAATGTACAGGTTTGATAATGGTGAAAAAATGTGAACAAAGTTGTCGAAGCTCCCAAAACCCAATTCTAACTACGGTCCTTGTGAAGCAAGTTGTTTGACCATTCAGTTTGGTGAGTTATTGCGCAAAAATTAAATAATTTTCTCATTAATTCGTTCATTGAGTATTCCGGTTGCCAATATTGAGGTTCTAGTGTGAACTTCCGACTTTTTCCTGAGGTTTTTCGCATTCTTTTTCCCTGATACGAGGAGATGATTGAGTGGTGAGTAGAGGCACAAGGCAGAACATTTGGAACGGTGATCTCCCATTTTCAACTGTGACCTTAAAAAAATAAATGAACTAACAATTGCGGAAGCGCCAGAGTATGGAAAATCCGTGAATGTACCTCTGTTTCTTGGAGCGGATACGAATATTTTTGTGTTATCGAGCAGCGTTCGCTATTCTTAGTTCCCTTATTCCACAAGTAAGGACTCAATAGGTGCTCTTAAGTCTCACTGGTTGATATGGCCCTATTAATAACTTCCCATCCCAAGGGTCTGGGTTCTAATTCCGGATATGGCGTCGTTATAGAGGGTTACATGGGAAATGGATGAAGGGTGGGTAGAAACTAGAGGCTCTTCATCGGAATTAACCTACCCTTAAATGAATGCGCCAATGGAACCACAGTTTAACGTCCATTCCAACGGACGAATCACTTCGCTTGAAGTGCTCTCCCCATAGCATTAAAGTGGAGATCGGGGCTCCACTGAAAAATTTCCATCGCAGCCTGGTATCGAACCCGCGCCCCCTGGATGAGAAGCTCAATAGCAACCATACCGACGCCTGTGTAGTCGAGGTATCAAAATTACTGCTACCACTAAAGCCCTGTTACCCACCCCGCCCCCTCCTCCTTTCTTGAACAGCAAATGAGCTCTTCTCCTTCCAAAAGCCACCTCCCTCCAAAACCCTCCCGCCTCCCACCCCCGGTTATGTTTCCAAGATCCCTGGGATTTTAATCCCCGCCCTAAGTGAGATTGCTTCCCTTCCCCTCCCCAATCTCTCCATTTTGCTCCTTAAAATGCCACGGGGAGGAGGGGAGGGGGTGTCAGAGGGTGTTCAGAGGGGCGGCAGGGTGTGGGGAGAGGAAGTAGTGTCGGCAGTGGGGAGAGGTGGATGGTATTGGCGCTTTTGCGAAGCGGCGCCGACGATATATAGAGCTCTTTGAAAAGTCTCCCTCCTATACCGTTGGTGTAGAGAGAGAGAGAGAGTCCGCTCGTTAACTGGTTATTTGAATTCAAGGCAATTATCGGTCCGTGGAAACCCTTGAAATGAACGCCGGGGGAGTGGCTGCGATCCTTTGGGAGAGTAGAGAGCGCATGGGAATCATTGTATGGGTTTGAGGGTTGGCGTATGAGCTCGGAGCAGTGGAGAGAGAGGTGCGCTATCATTCGAGTGACTGCCACATTTACTCGACTTCTGTCATCTTGTTGCCTTATGCCTTTGCGCCATCGAAATCTCCTCCCACCCATACTCCCATCTTCAATCCCCTTGCATGTTCTTATCACTTCTCCCTCTGTAAGTTTTCCAGTCACATCTACATGATGGCCCGTAGGCAGACCCCGGGGCGTGAGATAGGGGGTGTCGGGATCCAAGACATTAAACTAATTAATGATGAGTTAACATAAGATGAGTTCAATGAGATAACAAGTCGAACGCTGACGAATGTTTAATGCCGAAAAATCCTTTCATAGATTTCTCTAGCGCTATTAATGTGATCAGCGCGCGGGAAAAATTATTTCTGCCATGTAATGTTTGGTGGTCTTTGTGTTGTAAATTTTTGAAGTGTTGCAGCCCGAAAAGGATATGCAGGGTTGGAATAGTACCTTCTTGTCAACTAAAAATTTATTCGATTTGTTTTCTCACAGTGACTTTTAAGTCTTGGGAATGACCTTTGAGTAGCCAATGGTAGTGTATATACCAATCCCAATCTCATCGGCCTATCCCTTCGTAGGAATTTTAACGAAACGCGCGGCTTTCCTTCAGTTCGTGAAATTTGAATCCTGATAGCTATCTTACTCTCATAAGTTCCCCAATTGATTCCCCGTAAGATAACACAATAGAAAAAAATTATCAATTAAATATCATCCTGTCTTGTATGCATCGGAGAGTCAATTTTCTTCTCAAAACATCTTTACTTAGGGTTCCTGTCATTATCTCTTTCCTGTCAGTGAATTGCACTTTTGCCTACGCGATTCTCGCTCTATCATCCTTTGTACTGCGTGCAACAGCTTGCAACCCTATATAAACATGCCCACCTTTGGTTATGATGTGAAGAAAAGGCTGATAAAGAGGCATGGAACGCTTTACCCGACATAGAGTGAAGCTTTGTATGGCGTAGGAACCTGGACTCTAAAAAAAAGAGATTGAGAAAAGGCTGCTCGCATTTGAGATGTGGGTGTGGAGGAGGATGCAGAAGGTGCGGTGGACGAAAAGTAAGACAAGCTAGGAAGTGTATAGTATGATGGGTGTGGGGAAGAAACTTCTGGAGGAGATCAGGAGGCAGAGTCGGGAGTTGGAAGAGGTAATGAGGGTCGAAGGAATTCTGAAAGCCGAGGATGAGTGAGCGGGGAGATGGAAGAAAGGCTTATGTATGGGATGAAGAGAGGTAGGACATATACTGAGATGAAGAAAGAAATCGTGTAAGGAGATAGGGACTTGAGACTGTAAAAGTCTGATGTAATTTTACTCTCTTCCATTAAAACCTGCCTTAACCGGTAGATAACCCTAATAATAATCACAATGTCCATTGATCATTTATTACCATAACTTCTGGAAGTGGCTTAGACGCGCCCTCGTTTTCCATCTCTTTCGTTGGGGGAGACATACGTGAAACCCTGGAAGGGCGGGGGCGGGGCGAGGAGCGCCTTTCGGAGAGGAAAAAAATGTTATTATATAAAAAAGGGTCTCTCCTCCTCCCCGTCCTACCCTACCCGGAAGCTCGCGTTCTCCCTCGCAAACGCGCAAGGGTTATGCTTTTTTATTTCCCTCCGACTCACCGACTGCTCTCGTTCCCTTTCCCTCCCTCCGGTGGGGTTCGCCACTCCCTCGCCCGTGTTATTATTCGCGCGCAATTGAATCAGCGGGGAAATCTCGCGCGCCGCGGGATTGAAGCGACCGCGGTGGGAAATTCGCGCCGAGCGATTCGTCGCTGTTTTTTTATCTCTCTCTCTTTCTCCCTTCTCTTCTTTTCCTGTTGCTTTTTCTCCCCTCGGTGGGCAATCGGAATGGTTTTTCCTTCCTGCCTCGCCTGCGGATTCGTTTCGTATTTTTTTAGGAAAAATGTTTTAGTGGATGAAAAAAGATGTTGCGGAAGTTACATTGCTAGAATGATTTTGTGCAGAATTATGTGTAAATAGTTATGTACATTTCATGAAAATTCAACCAATTTGGGTTAGAATGTCATACGATTGTAACAATTCTGTAAATACTTTTTCTTTAAGCTCACGTACGTCTGAAGAACTTATGCCGAGCGCATAGCTCCCCTTCCTCACATCAATTGCTCTTTCTTATCGACAATTTTCGCTAATATTTTAGGATGAATAACATCTTTTAAGAAATATTTTTACAGTCTAATGTTCACCCTGGACAAAACTGTTAGTCAAACAGCATTAAATAACGGTAGCTCTGTGGTCGGCTTTTTCACCAATGGTGGAGTTTATTATGATTTGAATGATTACTATCCTCATGTTATAATGCATTTTCTGACTGTCCCAATTTCCTCCATCGTTAATCTACCATTTTTATTTGTACTCTTTAAGTTTTCAAAAGTCTGACTGCACTTTGCACTCTTAATTTTTTTAATCATCTCTTTGTTTTTATCTTCCTATTTCTCTTATTTTACATTTTTATCACGATATATTCTATTCTTTTTATTTCTGTCATACATTCAAAATATTATCGGCTAAGTAAATATGTATCTGGATTTATAAAAAAAAAACATTTATAAAACTGCAGTATAAGTAACTGTTATTTAAGTTTGACTTTGTGAAATATTTTAGCCGTGGTTGATAACTAAGGTCAGTTCATTAGTCACAGCTAAAGACTCATAAACTTTGATTCAGCGTAGATGAAAACTATGTGCAGAATTTTGTTGAAAATGAAAATCATGAGCGCAGCTCTTCAGTTTTTTTATTATCCGTCATTCAATTAGGTCCCTCTTGCTAATTTCGCGCGGATATTCCCAGTGAAAACGAATTCATTTTCGTAAGTTGAGGATATTGTTTTGGGGATTAGCCACCCTTATTTTCCTCTCTCACCTCTGCGCGACAAATGTTTGCATTAATTAATTAAAATTGCCATTTAATCATTCGGGTGAAATATTTCCGCGGGCGATTAAACTTGAGAAAAAAAATGTATGCATATACGACCCTCCGGTCGTCATAATTTTTAACCCCTGTCCCCGACCGCGCCAGTGCGGTTAAGGCTTCGTTCGGGAGGACATCTTTTGTGCGCAGGTCGACCCGGAGTTTTTTCCATCGCGAAAACAACCCAGCAAATCATACGGGTAACCTACGTGCAGCGAACAGGAAGCAAATGAAAAAGTATGGCGTGACAGGCGACGAATACCTGACGACGTTATTTGTTTGTGCACCTATATACATATATTTATATGTACGATATGACTATGATAAATTTAAGGTGGTTTGAGCGAGATAATTCCCTAGTCATAATGGAGACCATATTCAAATTTTATCTTTTGAATTCAGCGTCTGTAAGAAGTATGAAATAAATATTGTAGTATTAATGGCGCAAAGATATAGTCATATATGACCAAAATTCTCAGCAATTAAATTTATTAAAACTACATAAGTCTCTAACTTGACTCATTTTTTCACGCCATACGGCTGAAAACCCTTCAAAACAGCAGTTTTTTTTGCGATTCTGTAATAATTACTTCGGTGAGTAATAGACTAATTTTATAAGTAGTTGAGAAATCATGCAAACTTTGTATTGTTAGTTTTTTGACGAAATCTAGGTACTATAAGTTCCTAATTTTTTAAATATTCTCCCTTTGGAGCGCACAGTCGTAATCTATCCCATGTAAAACAGCTTCTATTTTTAGGCAAATTGCTCGAAAAGTAGTACGGCAAGGGGTCCATATTTTGATATCATTGGAAACATGAGAGTTTTTTCTTAAAAATGAGGCCAAATTCATCAAATTATAGATGAATTTATTTTTACTACTTTAATATGACTGTGCATGATGAACCTCAACTAAAATAAATGTGAATTATGAACCTCAAGTATTATTCACAAAGCAATATTTGTTGTCTTTTGCCATCTCATACTTTGTTACTGTTTATGATTCTTCAATGCAAGTTATTACTTTCATTATTATTAAAGTTATTACATGGTGAAACTAATGGTAGCCCCAGAACAGGTATACCGTTGGGGCTACCTAATACTTCATTTACATATAACTTCCTCATTTTGCTACAAATTTTAGGTGAATTTATTCTTAATCTATTTTTCCTTCTATTTCTCTCCAGACATTTTCTCGCCCATAACTGGTGGTGGGAGGATTGAAAACAAAAATGTTGCAAGCTCTTTTTCAATTATAGAATGTTGCAAAAATTGCTTTAGTAAAAAAATGCGTGAAAAACATGTCTTTCAAATTCCGAGAAAAACATCAATTAATTTACTATTGTAGCACACCCTTCCGAGTCTCTGGCAAGAGTCAGGTTAAATATATATTGAAAAAAACGTTATGCAGCTTCGCAGTGGTTTAATGCCCTATAATATGAGCATTTTTTGCATCGAAGATCGAATGGCGATAGTCACATTAAGAAAATAAAAATAAGATATATAAACTATATATTCTCCATCAGCCATTTTGTGGTCAACCTACATTTTTGGTGCCAGAAACTGTAGGAACTGAACCCTTCGTAAAATGTTATAGCGCGTGGAAAAGGATACGTGCTCAATGGCATTTTCCCGCAAATCAATATATTCATTTAAATTTCATGCCCAAAATTGAAAAATTCTCTCTATTTACGCCTCTTATATAAAAAGCGGTAATTTAACACATTTATAAAGAAAATAGTGCAGCGCATCATTAAAATTGCTGTAATTTTTTATATCGATTCCTGATGTTTTGAGGTATGTGTTTATTAAAATCAGCTAAGTATCCTCAAGGTATAGAGGACCTGAAGAAGTGTGTCTCCCAATGAACTGCCGAGCAAGTTATTAATACATACGTCATTGTCAGGTCTCGGAGCGACGAGTATACCTCACCCACTGCGGGAGTCATGACTGCTTTGGTTACCATTCTTTTCATACTCGCGCATGGCCACAAGTCATCCTGTTCCCCCGTAATTTTTTATATCTTCTTTCTTTTATGGCTTTCCACCCACGCTCACCCTCCTCTGAAACCCCACACCCCCCTCCCGCTGCCAATGCATTCGCTTTCTTCCTTCCCTTCATCTTTCCTTTGAACGTCTTTTCGTCACCCAGCCATCTTTAAGTGTCAGATTATCGAATCGATATGCGTTCACTACATTTATTGAGTTAACATTATAGATGAGATTAGGGGAAGACAGGGTAGGTGGCTGGAAGGGGTAATGAGGGACGGTGGTTTGCTGAAGGTCGTGATAGAGGGTAGGATGTTGGGTAAGCGGGGAAGGAAGAGAATCGGTTTTATGGACGGGATGAAGAAAGGTAGGACTTATGCTGAAATGAAGAAAGAAATACTAGAGGTAGAAATGGCACGGCACGTGTAAGAGTTCGTTGGATATTCTCTGACTTTCATCATAACCTACCTCTAACCGGTAGACTACTGCAATGAATGAGTTACTCCGCGCTGTCATCCCTAAAATTCGAAATTAAGGAGGTTCCTCCGCTACTGCGTGAGTCAAAACAAATGCTGAATAGCACCTTCTAGTTTTCATTGTTTAAAAATACTCCTTTCACTGACGACATACCCTTAGCCGTTAGTGAATGGAATCAAGGCAGAAAATACACAGTAAGTCGGAAAAAGGGACACCGGTATTACGTCTCATATTAGTGCAGACTGAGGACAGTAGTGTCGATTATCCGAGTACCGATTTACTGAGGTTCCGCATTGTCCGAGGTACAGATTCTTATGTTGTTGCTGCACCAAGCCAGTTTAGCTCGTGCAAACAAACGTCAGAATTTGACATTCAATTCGATTTCTGAGTCGAAATAAGCGACTCACAGAAATATTTTATCACAACCATGTTTTAAAAAAGGGAAGAACGAAAAATCATGTAAATATCTTATTTTTGTCCCAATTTATTCCCGAATCTAAGCCGTATTAATATAAATTATTTCTTTTCACTATTCCACTGGACTATTTGCACTATTCCACTGGTTTTCTCCAGTGGAATAGTGCAAAGTAATTTATCCTTTTCCTACAATGGAATTCCACAAAGTATCGGCCGCCACCAATAACTTCTATATTAATTATTTCCTTGTAATCCAAGTTTTAGATTACGTATCCGAGGTGGCTTAATCACCTCGGATATTAAAAACTCCACTGTGCTGCAATTGAAGTACTCTGCTCATTTCCCCCGAGTAGAAGTCGCGTGGCTATTGAAGAATTACCCGGGACCGAATCCGGGCCTTCCGCGTGGGAAGCCACTCTTCAACCCAGAGCGCCAAAGGCTCGCCCTCCCCTGCTCTTCTATGCCCCCTGACGGCATCCCTTCCCCTCTTTCGCACCCCTTCCGCCCCTGCCCTTCTCGCCGGCTCCTCTGTGAGCAGCCGCCGAAGGCAAAGGGAAAACATTTCGGCCTCCCTTTGTGAGCTCAAGAGCGCTCCATCAATCGCCGGACGCCCTATACTCGGCGGGTGGAGGGAAAGATGGGATGGCTGAACGCTGGGGAAGCCGGCCGAAGTGGATCGGGATGAGACGAGCCCTCACTATACAGTCCTCTTCCCTTCCTCCGCGATAAGAATATCTTTCCTTCATGTATAAATTGTCGGAATTCGGATGCGCAGTTCTCTCTCTCCCTCTGTCTGTAAATACCCATTTCTCTCGTTCCCTCCTACATCCTTCCCCTTTCTCTTAAACCTTCCTGACCCGTCGCGTCGTCTCGCATTTTTTCCATAAGCCCGTGAGGAATCTGCAGAGGGTGCAGCGTCTATGTCCGTGAGCTGGCATATTCTGTGATCCATTGAAGGATCACTTCCTATCTTACTTTCCTTTAGATAGTCGCAGGCGCAAAAGTGTATTGAAGGGTACAAGAATTTTACGGTATTAATCCGGAGAGTTTCTTCTAGTTATCGAGACATTAAAGTGTTTTGCGGTGGGTATATTGTTCCGGAGTTCACATTCCGGCATGGTGTCCGGGACCCTGCTGCAGTAAGACCCAAGATTAGGGATATTTATGGTACCATATGTGGCGCAGGTTGAGGAATTGGTCCCCCTACCCTTGAGTTTTCATTTACGGTAGTATTTGGTTGCTAAAGTCACAGTTTTCAAATTCATCTCCTAGGTGAAGAATTTGGTTAGATTAACGACGGAAGTATTGAAGAATTACACCAACCGTACACTTCAAAATCTTTTATCTTGATCATGTGCTCCAATGCTTTATATTCGTTTTCAACAGGTGTAAGTGGAGCTATGGATATATTATAGCATTTGCAATGAGCCATTCCTCGATATAATTTCTTTTAAAAAATATTTGCCCAGATATATATTAATTGTCCTCTAAATGCTGGGAGTTAGGTAAAAACTATACTAGAACCTACCAACATTGATTGTTAAAGAACCCTGGATGAAAATGTTGCCTCTACTTCATTAATAATTCTCCCACCCGGGTATGCTATATTTTAAGTGATAGATTTCCTCTTAGCGTTTCAGGTTTTGCCCAATATATTCACATTTTCCATTGCTTATTCGGTTACATTTACTTTCTTCTGCTGGATGCCACTTGATATGATGTAACCCCCACCTTATATTGTTTTTCAAGAACATCATGGAACCTTTCCCTAGCCTTGAATTCCGTTTTATCCGTAGGGCATGCGGCTCTACTTAGGTTTTGTCTAACTTTTTATGATTCTGGCTGGCTATGGTAGACGGCAAAATTGGAGAATCATAATTATTTTAAATCAGGGAGGAAATTCTAACGTTATGACATTGACAACATTTTCGGAATAATTGGGATAAAGTGGCATTGAAACACGTTGAGAGAGTTTCATTAAGATAAAAAAATCTTGATACATGCTATTTATTCTCTTAAATTATGAGGATTATTACTACATCACGCTTCGGTTGACTCATCTCTGCATTTAGTGACTAAGCCAAATCGCATTTTAATCGAATTTTGCATGAGTGAAAATATGCCGATTTCCTTGTATTTATCATAATGGAAGATTTCCATCGCATCCGTGATGCCGTGATAAATGGAGGAATTTGTTGTTTTATTTTCCCTTCGGACTATTAAAGTGAGTCGAGTTGTACCGAGGGTGTGAAAGCCCTGAACACGTGTGCTTATCCCTCCACACGTCCGAGAGGATGAAGCAGTGGAGAGGAAGGGAGTCGGGCAAATGGATACGGCTCCTTTCGGTCGTGCATCTCTCGAGTCCCGTAGCTCCACGAGCGTACGTTTATCAGGTCCATACCATCCTCCCATGTGTGAGAGAAAGGGAGAGGAGATGCCGAGGGTGGGCCCTCAACCTCACGGTCAGGGTGGGCGGGCCGTAGGGACCTTGAGTGCGAGGGTGGTCGGTGAAGAAAGGCGGGAGAGGCACGATCAGGGGAAAGTTTGAGGGATGAGGAAGTAGGGGGGAGGTTCAGGAATGACTTTTGTGCGGGGGTGGAGTGGGTTCGGGATCGGGGGCTGGTTGGGGAAGGGAAGGCACGAGGGTGGGGTATTGAGGTTCGAAACCCTCCGGAGGAGGGAGAGAGTCTCTTCTCGGCAGAGGACTTGAGAACTCGGGCTTTTATCTCGGGAGCGTGATCAATTCTCCTCTTATGACTATCCTCTTTTGCATAGTGAGCCGTGAAAATCAGGCGTGGAGCCCCCAAAAGGATGTGTAACCCAACGTGTGTGAGGTCGTTTGGATGTCGTCCGTCTAGGGAAAAGGAAAATACTGCCTAACATCATGGACAAAAAAGACCTGATGCTTTCCGGGAGTGTGCTGGTTTACTAGGTCTGAAGTCTATTCAGGATTCTGAAAATCGACCTCGGAGTTTAAACAGTAATGGTTTTATTGAAGGTATTTCAGAATTCAAAATCAGTTATTTCTTGTCAACGTTTCGGAAATGACACAAAAACATCGCAAAAACATCATAAATAATTGAATACATCATGCATTGTATGTGTATTGGTTTATGATATTTTTGTGTTGACCCTCTGTATCGTATTTAAGCCCTGATAAAGGAATACATAAAATTCCAAAGCGTTGGGAGGAATAACTGCTTTGGGTTTCAAACTCCTCATCGATAAAACCATTACTATTTATCCCGGATATCCGCCGGGTCGACTGTGCATTGCTTCCGACGTTTCGATGGCCGGAGAGTCCATCGTCTTTTGTGCTGAATGAAACCCTGAAGATGATGGACGACTCGGCCACCGAAACGTCGGCGGCTATACAGAAATTAACCTGGTGGAGATCCCGAATAGACTCCTCAACCTGGTACTTTAAATATTTTTCCAGCTCATTGGTAGTTTCCCTGTGTGGTAGTAGGCTGAGAATAAGCAAACTCATACATGCGAGAATGCATGTGCGGAAAGAGGTGGAAAAAATGGGCAATGCAGGGTGATGAACTTGTTTAACTTCCCTTCGCGTGCATATTCATACTGTTGCGCCTAGCATGTTGTGTTTCTTTATTGATAAGAATAAGCAGACGAGGTGGCCGAGTGGTTAAGGCGTTGGACTGCTAATCCACTGTGCTCTGCACGCGTGGGTTCGAATCCCATCCTCGTCGGAATTTTTTTTTCTCAAACTTATTCGTATCGAGGTGGCGTGTAGGTGATACTATTGATTAGAGGAAAGCGATCATATCAATAAAAGGCATTTTATTGAATAATTTCATCTGCAGAAAATGCCATTCGCAGGCACAGAATTAGATCAGGGGCTATTTTCCCATTTGTCGTTTATGCATTCGCGCATGCATTCTAGCAGTTCACCGCTTTACGCGACACAAATTTCATTGAAATCCGTGCTTACATCATATTGTGCAATAAAGTGCCTCGTGTAAAACGGCCTTTCAGATTAACTCAATAAATAAAGTTCCGAGTGTAGCTCTTTTTCTCCTGCCGCTTTATAGAAAGGGCCGTATCAACCTTATAAGGGTCCACCCACCTCTCAGTCTAATAGAATCATAGTATAAGCCAGTTCTGGAAACTATTTGTATATACCGTGTCTTTATATATTTCCTATATGAATAAATGAAATGGAAAAACTAAATAAATATAAAAGTGGTCCGAAATTGACTTTTCTGCCTCACGACTACGACTTCATTAATAATTTTTATCAACAAAATATATAGTGGATAGTAGTTACTCAATATGTTTTTCTTTAATTACGAAACAAATAGTTGGTACCACGCAATTACACCTAAAACAGTTGATTCCATTATACGTGACATCCATATTGCATGCATGTAATCCTCCTCTTTCATGTGAAGGCCATGTTCTAACACTTTAGTATATCTCAGCGTGTTGTCATATTTGTAGGTCACTCAACTGCCAAAGAGTAAAAAGGGGTTACGTTGTCAGAAGAATTATGGTGAGTGTTATCCTTGTGAAAATCGTAGAGGAATCACTGGAAGAGTAATCCTCTAAAACCTATTCACGTGGGGCAGGTGTGCCTGTATATCTCTACTACCTGTCACCTTTTTAACGGTACCCTGGACTCGCGAATTTCTCTCCCGAAGGAAGTAAAAGCTCCTCTCTGGTAGAATAATGGCGAAGTCGGAAACGGGGGAAATCTCCGATTGGAATGAGAGAATAGTTTTCGAGACCACACCGACTCACAGACCGTTTTTGACAATTGACTCCTCACGGCCGCCGCCCTTCCTTCCAACCCGTCTCCCTTCCATTATGCGCCGCGCCGCTTTTCTTCCATTAGGTGAGCGCCCCCCAAACACCCCGAGAGCAAGCAACCTTTCTCATTTCTCCCGGCCCTTTTTATGAAGAGCCAATTTCACTCGCATCCATTCGTCAGCCTGACTCTTCTATGCGCTACAACAGGAAAGGTTTGAGCAAAACACATTTGTCCGAGAGAGAGAGAGAGATCTTTTTATGACTTGAGCCCTTACTATAGCTTTTCGTATCCTGCCGCCAAAGGCTTCGGCTCTAAAGGTTTAAAAACAAAAACCTGTAAATTAAGGCACTTTTCGTAGTCTCAGCTTTCTCGTTCAACTGCTTTTGAAGCTGAATTAGTTACTCTTTGCAGTACTGTTCGCCCGCGTTGTTTCTGATGCTTTCTCCCAACGCCTTGTTTTTTTTATTCTCGTGCTGTATGAAACTCGATTCTTTGCTGTGGTGACCTTCGTAAGTCTCTACACCAGTTCTCGTTTGCTTGCGATGTGACTTTCGGGCTGACTATACCGCCAAATCCCGTGTTTTTCTTTGGTGCCACGCCTGAAAAATCTCTTTTATGAAAATCAGTTGTGCACGAAGTGAAACTAGGATAGAGGGGATCTTGTTAGTTTAACTTAACATCAATCGTTCTTTTCACAACACTCCCGGCGTTTGAAGTGCATGGCTTTTAAAGCGCCCCTTTCTAGCAGAGAACAGGTTTTTCAATGGAGGAGGTGTTCAAAGTTTGAATAACATTTCTTTCTTACCTTAGCCTGATTTCTCGTAATTTCACAGTTCGTAAACACAGTTTAAATCACAGGATTGGCATTGCTATAAAATAATCTCATAAATAGTATTCGTGATATTTTTCGGGGAAAAAAGAGTAGTCATAAAAGTAGAGAAATCATATTTAGAATATTTATGCTACTGTTTCAAATGTATCGTTAATCATTCTCTTCTGCACGAAGTTTTATTATGATTTGTATTTAACATCGTGTGTGAGTTTGTGGATTAATTTTAAAATGCCAATGTTAGAAAGAAACCATCGGGTGCTATCTTTTAAATATTGGCAGTTGGTATAATGTCATTGAGGGCGACAATTCTCGATAACCAATACAAGTTATGCATAGAAGTAATCCAGTATTCGACGGACCCAATAGGTATGTCATTGCAGACCACATTCAATTTGAAGGTTGTTGCAAGAAGGTTGCCGATCACCCTGTTGAATTAATGAACAAATTGCTTTTTCGTATGTAGCTCCCCGCTCGGTTCTATAATCGCTTTCGTCATTGCTTAACAGATTCTTACCTTTGTCTCTGTAATTATCTCTTTTATGTAATTACTACTTCCACCGAATATATGAATACCCCTGAATGTCATGTCTTTTTTCGTAACTTAATTAATGAAAATTACCTCTAATTTTTTTGTTTTAATTTAATTTTGTGCATATAAATACAGTAACTACGCAATTAGTTCGTAAATAAACTATATAGACGCTATAGACAGCTACCCTACAGCAATACTGATACGCCGGTGATTATGGTGCATAAAAGTTTTGCGAAAATATGCCTTTTAGATGTGACTAAATACGGCCTATTTACCATGATCGATTTTATAGATAAAAATTTTCTACTCGGCCGGTGATATCTATTCTATCTATTCCAGAACCCAGCGCGTCTGGTCCTGCTGTTACGGCTACTGCAGAAGAGGGTGCTGCTTTTTGCTTCCACTTTTGTGGATGCCTTTTATGAGATTGATTTTTAGACTTTAAGCACGTCGTGTTCCTTTTTTATTGCTTTTAATGCGGTGCTGAGCGCCTCGAAATAGGCTTTTCCGTGGAATTAAAAGCCGATAATCAGCCGTCTTTCCGCGTCCGCCGAAAGCTCTCACGGAGTCGACGCGATGTGCCCCGTTGGAATTCCCTTCCCATCCCCGATGGACCACGGTTCGTCGACTCCCGCATTGTTTGCCTAAAAACAGTCGCTAGCTCGGCGACCGTATCTAACTAAACCTAAACGTCTAGACAAATAATTTCCACCCGAGAGACCGTGCGCGGAGTGAACGTCAGTGATGGGGCAAAAGGGTTTCTTTCCTTTCTTTTTTTGTTGTTTACATGGATTTTTTTATAATGCGGGGAAGAAGCTCTCGGAGGGGATTGTTGGAGTAGCCTTCAGGCAGCAGTTCCTCCCACCCGCTTGCTACTCTCTTGCCTCCCCCTCACTGTCTGTTTCCCTCCCATAACCCCTCATTTTCTCCCACCCTCCCTCACAATCCTTCCCATCCAATCGCCTTTTCTTTCCTCTTTCTCTCCCCTCATTCCTCCTCTCCTCCTCCCCCGTCGCCTCCCCCTCCTCCCTCCCTCTCGCCCACCCTCACCTTCCTTTTCCGCTCCTTTAAGCCATTTTCCATCTCAGGAACCCCTTTCATCAAATTCCTTCGAGGGAGAACGTTTCTGAAGACGGGCTGTGCGGAAGGGAGTTCTTCCTTCCTTCCCCTCCCCCCTCTCTCTCTCTCTCTCTTGTTCTCGTGCCTCCACCCCCTACCACCTCCCCCCCGCAAGTCTCCCTCCCTCTTGCGTCTTGCCTCCCGCACCCCTCAATCTCCCAGAACCCTTTCAACCCTCTTCTCCCTCTTGCCACCATCCCTTAAATTGCACCCACCTCTCCCATTGATGTAGGGCTGTGCGATGTTCAGTTTTCAGCATGTACCCCAGATACAAAAAAGCTATCATGGTAGCGGAGATGTATTGAGGTGATGATAGTTTTTTATATCCTATCACCTTTTTGAATAGAATTTAAATAGCTATTCTTAGTTGAAGTTTTAGAGGTTTTGGCCAGTGTATAGGTAAATTTGATAAATTGACCAAAGCCTCAAAAACTACAACTTGTCAAGTGAATCAATAAAAATCGGGTATTTAGAGCCATCTCGATCAAATTGTACACGTTGCCCATTTTATGATTCGATTCATTCGCCCATTTGATAATTATCGGCCGTCCATTAGTAGCCCATTTTGAAATGGTTTGATTATAGTCCATATGTAAGTTTTAATGAATACCTTCCACGTCGGGATGTGATAATTATAACCCATACCTATTTGTTAATAGTTATCAATGATGTCGAAATGTCATATCAAGGTTATGATTGCTGTCAAGGTATGTATTATCGACAAATATCGCTTTGCAAGGCGTCAATTACTTCTATCTCAATCAATGGGGCTATTCTGTTACTTTCGTCGAGATCGTTTCTTGGGTATAAATCTCATCACAATTGATCCGGGGCGTACTTTTCAATAACTTTCTACTGATAAATTTTCCACTGTTTTCGCCCGAATTTCCGAAATCCAATCCGTTGAATCTGTTATTCGATTCAGATCCGAAGAGCAACCAATTAAACCCCCACATCGACATGAAATCTGGATATATCGTCTTGTCGCGTAGCTCTACTTTTATGCTTAAATCTGACCCTGTCGCCTCCTCCCGTCTGTCCCATGGGTATGCAATACACCTTGGTCTCGCTATCCAAAGACTCGACTCTCAAAACCAGGGTTTCTCGGCAATTTTTCCCTTTAAGTGTAAGATTATAATATCCGGCCCTCTCCCCTAAACTAATCAGTCAACCCATTAAGGCGTCCGCATCAACAATTTTCACCTGGGAGGCACTTCTTGTCTACTTATAAATACCCTTGATAAATTCTTCGCATACGCTGAGTGGGCAAACCATTACCGCTGAGCTACGTCCTTAATTTTCACTTCGTCCGTGTGCTTTTCGTGAAAATGGCGTGTTGAAAAATTGTTCGAACATTGAGGACGATACTGATTTTCTTCCGATTTATCAGAGGCATCTTATAGAACTCCCGATGTCATTATGTTGCCCGAAAAGCTTTTTGGTCGTTTCTCCTCTCGTTATTTTTACATATTTTGTTCGTAATTGCTTCCAAATTCAATTATTTTGATTCAGTTTTTTTAAATAAATTTTCTCATTTTTCGTTCGCTCTTCCATCCCTTGAATATATCATTTCTGCGATCCACGTCCCGTTCCTCATGTTCAATGCCCTCGAGCCTGTAAATCAAATAAATTTATACTGCAGATCATCCAGAATCCCTGAGTATCCGTACAACTACATTAACGAAATAACGTGCCAGCCACCAGGGTGTGTGGCACGGGGTGATTGCACACTAGGAATGCAAAACTAGTCCCTGTCAAAGGTCGACTCTCGCAAGCCCTCCTTGCCGCAAGGCGAGAACCAAATAGCAGTAAGAAGAGCAATGCAATGCAAATCATAAACTGGGAGAGTGGTACGTGAATAAACCCGCTAAAGTGCAATCCACGGGTTTAAATATTATATTCGGGGGCGTTTCAAGCTTTTTAATGTGTCATTAAGCGCAAGTTCTAAATCTCCTTAGTCTACCTAGCGTCATTCAATCTCATATTCATACATCTAAAGTCGTGCTGACTTGCAATAATTATTGCAAAATTGCAGACGTTAAATATTTTAACTTATTAGCATCCCATGCTGACATTGAAAAATTAAAAATAATAAAAGAGCCAGGGTAGTCATCATAGCATATCCGCCCCTGCTAGAAATACTTGAAAACCGGAGAAAACACTTGAAGTTTCCGCTTCCTAGTAAAATCTAGGAATTGATTTTCACGTAATATGAGAATTTTTTTCTTCATTATCCCGGATTTATTATGGCATGGAATAATGTCGGGCGGCAGTTTGGCCAAATTGTGAAATTGGTTCTGATGTGTGACGTTTAAAAGAGCATCATAATGGTTCGTGTAAAATTATGAAATCCTTACTTTGGCCATTATTTGATCATTTGACCTGAGAACGAATGCAGTCGTTTCTTATCACACCCTGATGTCATTTATAGAAATAGAAATTCCTGTGTGGGGCAGTGTTTAAAATTAGATAAGTTCGTTATATATTAAAACGTATGAAGATACCATCTTTCACATGAGTACCCCAGAGATTAATTGAGAGTAGGTACGCTTGTCCCCTTTTCAGACCATCTAATATCATCGTATACTTGTTGGTATATTTCATTATCCTCGTAAGGTTACGTTCCTATCGTTTGTCCTGTCTGCCGCAGGTAATTTGATTTATTCCAAGTATTCCAATTGCATTACGAGTAGGTTTCTTGTTCGTCACTCCACTCGTGACGTACTGTAACTTCGGTATCTGACTCTTATTTGTGACTTTCTATGAATTCCTGTGTCTTTCTATCCTATTCTTTCCATTTCAAGGACTGAGTTATGTTTGCAGAACGTTATCTACGCGCAGATGTGGTTTATAAATTATTCTTCAGTTCACTTGTTCTCTTCTTGGAATGAGTGTTGTTATCATTTTACGGGCACAACTACTGAAACGAGTTTTCAAATGGTGATAATATATGGTCAGTGTATGTTGTCTTGCCTATCGCGTTATGACTCATATGATTATGTCATAACTTATGAGAGAGGTGATGTTCATGGAAATGTTGCATCACAAGGAACTGAATTGTGCTGGGGAATGTCTCTTTATCATCCCCAGTAATAATGCACCTATACCCGATATTTTCACAGAGCTACGTCCATGTAGAACTCAAAATTTCTGCATCTGCATACTACCCTCCAAGCCCCCGCAGAGGCGTGCGGCAGGGGGTCTTAGGACACCAGGCACGGAAGGGGAGGTTAATAGGAAAAGGATGGGGAGAGGACAGGATGTCAGCGTTATGATATCAGGCGGACAATGATTCCAAGTCAGACCACCACCATCTACTTTACTAAATGATCCTGTACTCGTTAGGAGTTGTAATATAAATAAAACCAAATGTTCTATCTCATTGACGTTTAAGTTTTGAAAAGCACTCTCCATACATGCAAGATGTATCATTACGAGCTATTTTTAAATGAAATAGCTTACGCTAAATCATAACAACATTACATATTTACAGATACTACTAACTAGGCTACCTGTGTTACAACTCATCGGATCGACTTCGTTTTGTTATTTTTTGTATTAGAGGAGGCAGAGTAGGTAGTAATGTAAAGGTAAGGAGGAGAGAAGTAGGATTACCAGCTGTAAGACATTTTAGATCCAGAGATTTTGGTCTGAAACCTGGAGAATGTGAATAATCAGCCTTTTTTCCGTCGTTTAGCAGTTTCATCTGTTATATACGTTGTAACAACTTGATAAATATGGCAATTTGAAGGATGTATCGTTGAATATCATAAAACGTCATTCGTTAGTTATGGGTCAATATTAAATATGTATTATTTTGAGCTCTTTTTGGGATCAAAGAATACGAGTATGTATTTTGCAATATGTACCGAAGGGTCCTTTCTTGAACAGGAGAACATGTTGTGGGCAATTACTTTTTCATATTACAGATCCTTGAGCCCTATATGTCACAGGGAAATGTAATATTTTGACCTAGATCTCATTTTTTGTTTAATTAGAACGCATTAAATTTTAATTTATATATTTAAGCTATGTAAGGGAGTGACTTATTTTCTGAGAGAATTCCGTATGACTGATGGAATATCTGCGATAGTGAAATGCTTAAATTTGTTGAATCACTCCTGATACTGGTCCGGAGCAATTTATATGAAATCTAGAACCCCGATAAACATCGCTCCACCCTGAGTCTCCGAGTCAAAATGCACCAATTGGTAACCCTAGGACGAAATGATATTGAAGGCCGTGACAGAGGAGAGAATGTTGGGTATGCGTGGAGTAGGGAAGTAGAGAACAGGCTCTATGCACGGGATGAAGACAGTACATGCTGAGATGAAGAAATAAATCGTGTGAGGAGAGGCTTTCACCTGTAAATCTAGAGAATTTCCACTCTCTTCCATTTAAACCTACCTTAACCGGAAATAATTCTAATGTCTATTAATGGTATTTTAAACCGTGTTCGTTGCCGCTCGGCATGCTATTTCTGAGGATATCTGTATAAACAGCCTTATTTTCTGTGCTCATAAGTTTCATTCCAACCGTAAATTCAATATTTAATGGCATTTTAATCCGTTCATTCTCTCATTTCTCTATAGTTGTCATTTTCTGTTCATGAGACATTATGCTCACGCTCTCAAATGCTTCAAATTTGCATATTTTTATGATAGTTTTTATTTAATCCTTCCGTTCGCGTGATATGTAAGTTCTGATAATCCTTGCATATCAGAATGATTGTTGATACATGAAGTTGAGACAATTTAGCAGGGTGGACTAGACGTTTTAGCTGAGTTTACTAAGTTATCGTCATGACTAACGCCTCTCCCCGCTAGGAATATTTCGCATGGTTTTGTTTTCTTCATGCATTAGTATCTGATAGTAGGTATGCTTGAATTAGTAAAATTGGTAGTCCAAATAATTAGCAGTAAGATACTAAGATCTTGCCCTGGTTCATTTACTACAACATGGCTATATGTATCATGTTCGTCAAATTTGGACTCTCCTAGTTTTTAGTGTGTCTGTGCATTGTTCTCCTGGCAGCTTTTGTTTCGCGCCTAGTGAGAAAGGGAGCGGCCGTGGTTCGACCTTGAACTGGATGATCTACATCTACGAAATACCGTGCAAGACACCTTCAGGGTGTGTGGCACGGGGTGTTTCCACCCCAGGCATGAAATACTTGTCTCAGTTCAAATTAGAGCCTTGCACCCTCCCCCGGCCGCTAGGCGAGGAACAGAAAGCAGTCAGGAGAACAATGCAAGGCCAAACTAGAAACCATGAGAGTACTAAGTAAACAATCATGCTAACATTCAGTACACGGGTTAACATACTGCTACTGATTAATATTATTAATACTATTACATAGGTAGCTCGAGATATTGATTCGTGCAAAAAATAAAATCCTGTTGGACATTTCAAACGGAATGAGGTCATGGTGATTATGTCAAGTTATTAAACACAAGTACAAAATCTAGTCTACTGAGTGACATTCAATCTCGTCTTCATAGCTCGATAATTGTGCTGTCATGCAAATATTATTATATGGTGCAAATAAATACCATAAATAAATAAATACCATGAATAAATACCATACCGATGAATAAATACAAATACCGGTGAATACCATTTGCAAATATTATTGCAAAATTACAGTCTCGTAAAATTAATTAGCATGCCATTTAGGCTTTCAAGGAGTATTGCGTGCCTAGTGTGGAATCACCCCGTGCCCCACACCCTGGATGTGGCTTGTACGGCATTTCGTGGCTGTAGGTGTGCGTATGTACCTTGGCAGCATTTGAGACACTTATTCGAGGCAATTTCTCTTCCTTCCTGCCCCAATTCGGTCGTCCGAGACCCCAAAACGAAACAACTCCGAGCCGCTCGACTACCCTACCGCAACTCCTGCCTTCTCCCCATTCCAACCTCCCCTTCCCGTCTCCGCATGGACTGCGTTGCCTCCCCCACCCTCTCTTTCCGACCCCTGGATGTTATCCCTCCCATCCGCCTTTCTCCCTCCATCCCTGCCTTTTCCTTGGTTTGCAGCATTCCGAATTCACTCACGTACTCTCTTCCCCCTTTCTGCCATAAAAGAAATCTCATCTTCCTTATCCTCCCCGCTGCTTCTCACGAAGGCGGAAGGGCGTTGCAGATGGCTGGCTGGCTTTGAGAACTATGGTTCCGTACCGTAAAGGGGGTGCATTATGGGTTGTAGCTAAGCAACCACGGTTTCATCGGCTCTGTGGTGGCGCCATATCCATTTCGACTTCTTCGAAGATGAACAAGAGAGAACGGAACAGCCCATACGTATGCCATCAATTGTATTGGTTGCTTGAGGTCTGCCAAAATGGAAGGGAAGGCAGGATCTGATCCGCCTGTCTTGGCGCATTCATCACTTAGTAATGTAATTTTAGTGTACCGCCTTCTGTATACCGAGGGTATATTCAAAGTTTTTCATCCCGTGGTCTTTGAAAACAAGATTTGCCCTCATATGTGGGCCAGAAAGTCCCCATATCGTTGAAGAGGAGATATCAATAATGCTGATTCAGTGTACTTGTATGCACTTTGCTAGAGAAATTACTCTACCGCTTGAATGCCGTATTGAGTGTTTATAACGGATTCTTGGAATTGTTATCTCTTCTAAAATGTCTACTGGTTGACGTAAAACTCTGGAGATACGAACTGGCAAAAGTGAGTTACCTACCGAATAGTACGGCTGTTACCATTTGTTTGAGTGTATGAGTAAATAATGCATGTGTATTCATATACTGTTTCGTTTACTTTGAGACCTTAAACGAAGTACCCAGTGATGTACATTCCTGAAAGTCACGCTTCCCCATAGTTAAACCGAAAATGTCAAGTCCTTTTTTTATTTTATAAAACTAAGTTATTTATTACTTAAAAATACTCTCCATTGTAGCTCTGGGAATATTTCATTAGCTAACATAACATTTTAGGCGTGTTTTTGCTTTCTCCCTGTTTCATTGAGAAAGTTGGTTTGAACCATAGAAGAGAGAGATGAAAGGTAGTATTCTATATGGTTTGAAGAGATCGACTGTCCGTTACTTATTGAAACAATTTTTTTCTTCCCCGCTCTTCAGTTAACGCTGCAGATGGTGTGAGGGTTTACGTTTCTATAATCGTTATAATCCAAGAGGCAAAAAGTACTTAGATATTGAAACGGTATACGTAACAATAACAACCATTATTCTGGCCATTTTAGTTTTCTCCAATGATAAAATACGTAGAGTACCTTATATTAAATCAGTCAACTGTTATCACTAAAGGAAATACATATTAAATAAATAGTAGGTCCATGTATAGTCCTGCCAATTAATTCCGCGACCTCGGGGAGTTTTCTCTATCGTCTTACTTATCTTAATCTCTTACTTAAATCTCTTTATTATTATATCAAATCCCTTTAAAAATCAGCGTATCTTTTTCCTTTCTCATTAACTCCTAATGTCCCTACTCTTCTCCTCCTCCCACGCCTGCCCAGCATTCTTCTCTATTCACCTTCTCCTATTTTCATTCCCGCTTCCAACTCTTACCATGCTTCTCTAACAATTTCCTCTGAGTACAAATTAAAAAATATTGGTGTGCTTAAGACCACACGGGAGAAGTGTAAACTTCTATGGCGATATTCTGATAAATATAATATATAAAAAATATTATGGAAAGTATTTTGGGTATAAAAAATTCTGTATAAAAAGAATTTGCAAAGTACACTAAATTTTTATTCATACATAAAAAAATTTTTACACAGAAATTAGTAAAACAAATTCTACATGGCTTATTTATACATTATTTTTCCATTCTTCAATGATTTTATTAATTATCCATTTTAAAAAGCGTGACGTGAGAAAAATTGCGTGACGTTCAGGAGCGTGACGCCCAGAATCCGATTTAGTGCCTGCAGAATATTCTGTGCGTGGTGCGCCTGTAGAAGTTTACACTTCAATGTGTGGTGGAAATGAACACTCTTCGTTTCAAACCACACCCGGCGTAGATTCACTCATTGGCAGCTTGCGAGTTGTGATTAAAGGAATAGCACTTGGTTCAATTCCACATAGCATTCAAAAGACTCTAACCGGTTTCGGTGTCAGCTCATTATCATCAGAGCTACAACAATGTAGCTCTTCTTATGATGTCATCATCATTAGTCATCCAATCCTAAGATTAGTTGACTGTAGCCTTCCATACTATCCTTTCCCTTGCTTACTCTTCTGGCCGGTTTCGGTAGCGGGGTACAGTCCTCGTCTGCTAATCCTAAGGTCGCGGGTTCGAGTCCCGCCTGGGTGGGTTTTCTTCCCCCCCAGGGTATGGGTGTTGATGTGTGAGGGTTAAATGGAAGAGAGGGCAGCATAGCCCCAATTTCGCCCTGAACAAAGTCTCCATTTTTAATATTATTAATAGCTCTTAAATATCCTTGTAGCTCTTCTCTTTCATGTCCCGTTTTAAATGGCCCATGTATTTGTACCTTGGTAGTCTCCGAAGGGCTTTCCCTTCTATTTTTACGTCCATTACTATGTTCCTTACAAATTCGTTATTTCTCAAACTGTGGCCTATGCATCTGGACCTTGTCTTCCTGATATTGCTCCATGTGTTTTTAACCTCTCATATTCTTCAGTACACCTTCTCGTTGCTGTTCCTATCCATTCATTTGATTTTCAGCATCCGTCTCGTGCACCTAGTTTCCAAAGCCGCATTCACTTCTGTTCCAGCTTTCCATTGGCCCATGTCTCTGAGCCATATAGTGCAATATTCTGCAACACTCTGCACGAATGTTTTCATTTACTGCTTCCTTATTGGTAATCCTTTTTTCTTTCTTTTATTGTGGTAGTGGTGGTTTGATGGTGATGTATTCTTTTTTAATCAGAAGTCGACATTACATGGAATTACCGCCCCCACCACCACACTTACGACTTGATTCCATTTCACCTCTAAGTTTTATTTTTCGGAATCTCCCGAATTCCCACCCGCTGCTGACGTTAAAAATCCCCTCGATCCACGAATGTTCATCTACATCGACGTAGACCCTACGAGTCTCCGCAGGGGGCGTTAGGACACCAGCCATGAAAAAGAGGGAACAGGGAAAAGAAGGGGGTAGAGGACAAAAGTAAATTGCATGGTAAAGGTGTGTATAATGTTAGTACCACACTCTGTTTTACTATAAACACTAATGGTGCGTGGAAAGAAGGCTTTTTTTACCTGTCAGTTCGACGGTGTAACTCTTATTTTTTCGTTTCTACCATTTATGGAAATACACCGCGGGGTCAAATAATATCCTCAAATTACTTTATCCCTAAATTAGTTAAATTTAAATAAAAAGAGTGGAATATTGCTTAATATTCTTCCTTTGAATGTAAATTCTTTTCGGGTAATTTCGTTTTTCCTTTACTCACTAGGCAACATTGCATAAAATTATCTCGCCCGCTAACGCCCTTGCGACTTGTTTTAATTTCTCCTCCCAGTGTCGCATGTCTATTCTTTCAGCATCTTCCGAATTCCCACCCGCCGCTGACATTAAAAGTCCCCTCGATCCGTGAACTTTCATTTCCTGTCGCCCGCTAGTAACTTCCTCGTTCCCTACTCCCACCTCTCTCTTCCCGTCCACCTCTTCCTCTTCCCCACTTCCACCCTCTTTCCTTTCGTCTTCCACCCCTCTTTCATCCCTTCCTCCTCCCAAAGAAATGCCTTCCCCGCTCTTCATTTTACCCCGCCGACCGACGCCGCTTCCTCCAAACTCTCTCCACGCTCTTGGCCCGTTCGTTTATATATACGTTTTATTGACATCGGCCGTAACAAGGTTTCCTCGTTCCCCTCGGGGCGTTCATTCATGTGGCCTCTCTCCCTCTCATCATGATTAAGGCGTCACTCACCCCATCCGCCCTCGAATGAGAATGTGTCGGCCCTCTCTGCTCCGACCGCTTCCCGCGCGAACTCGTCCTACGAAAATATGTAGTGAGGCTCGCGTTCTTTTCCGTGTTCCCCGTCTTCTGCCCAGTTTCTCTAGTGGCCGTCCCGAAAGCGTCCCGCTGCACAAGAAGGGCGGAATCACCCCCAAACAATCGATTTAAAAACTCTCCTGCTCTTCGATTACTGCCAAGAGGAATCTACATCTACGAAGTACCGTGCAAGCCACCACCAGGGTGTGTGGCACGGGGTGATTCCACACCAGGCATGCAGCACTCGTCCCAGTACAAATCGGGACCTCGCACGCTCCCCCGGCCGCTAGACAAAAAGGAAATGCACACATTGATACCATCACACCTTTCCTTTTCAGGGTAGGCAGTCATGAAAGTTCAATTTTCGGTGATATGCCTGTAAATCTGATTCCGCTTTAATAATTTCCCCCTTACTGCCCTATACTCGAATACCTCTATTGCTTCAGTTCCCTCATATTTTGATTCATGCACGCTCTCCTACTCTGATATACTCCCTATATTCCTTTTCTTAAGAGTATCTTCCACACCATTCACCCATATCTCTCTCGGTCTACCGCTTCCTATCACACCATTCTCTCCTCTATCATAAATCTGCTTCTTTATTTTATTCTCATCATTTCTCTGAACCAAGCCAAACCAACGAAGCTTGGACTTTTCATACATGTCCATTACCGGAGTATCCATTCCAAATTTTTTCAACACCCACTCATTCCTAACCCTATCCCTTCTTTTGAATTAAAAAGTTATATACTTTATTTTTTTCAAATTAAATTTTAATTTTCACGACCATGTTTTCGACAGTAAACGTCATCATCAGGTGGTGATGATGCACAAGAAGGGCATCAGGTGACCTGTTGATGACGTTAACCGTCGAAACCATGGTCGTGAAAATTAAAATTTAATTTCTAAAAACAAAGTACCTATAACTTTTTATTAAAAATGTATAGTGTTCCATAAAGTCACGCAGAAACAGCAAAAACATCTAAGATACTCCATACATTTAGTCTACTCTTATGCCCAGGTTTCGCTACCAAAAAAAAAGTGGGAAGGAGTATACTTTTGCGCACTGCAATTTTTCCTTCCTTAGAGGAAGGCCTTATAGAAAGAAAATAATAAACCTTTAGGAATAAATTAATAGAAACGGGATATTGTGCTGGATTACTGACGTCAAATTACAAGTGCTCGGGTTTGTGCCGTGGTTTTGGCGGTGATTTTCAGGGGAATAACAGTTATCTTGGGTGCCATGTGAAGAGATTTGGGCAAAGGAGCAGATATTATTACTTAAAGGATGATGCACGAAACAAAACGAAAGGCTACCTAAAGGGAAAAATAAAATTAAGTTTTTGTAATTTGATGCTATGGTGGAATAAGTGGAGGAGACATTGAGGACATGAAACAGAAAAAATAATTCACGGTGAGAATAGACTGGCACGTTCCACCTTTGTTATTCCCGATCCGCGATCTAGATCGACTCAGGTTAGTTTGAATGATTGGGGGAAAAACACAGGGAAAAGTTTTCACAGAAAAGGTTTCCAGCACTTTAGGCAGAAAACACCAAAGCTAGATGTCTTCTCAAGGATAGTGACGAATCGTAACGAAACACATTTCCCACAAAAAGCAAGCCATTGCTAATTACGGGGCAAACGTTAGTATGCATTAGGTAAAGTACTCCGGCTTTCGAATGGGACGTACAACAGTGTACTCTTTGACGCCTATGGATAGCGTTATCATAAGCATCATGCCAATGTATTATTGTTCCCTGTTGAAATGAAGGATACGTGCAACGTATGAATGCAATTTTTTAAATATCCGTCGTACTTGTCACGAAGATACGTAAGCTTGACTTCGGTAAATTTATGTTTTTCCGCTGTTGAAGTAATGATATGTATAACCGTACACGAAAATACATAGAATTCAAAGAAAACATCAATCATTATTCTAGATGCTTGCATAAACAGATCAGCTTCCGTTAGTAAGGCAGAGTCTTAATTGAACGAGAAGTAGACGTCTGCGGGAGCGTTTTCTGCCGAGGTGCTCAGCCTAAGGGTAAGCTAACTTCGACGCCAAGTTTGTATTAACTTTTCCTCCATTCTTAATACTATGCTTCCCTCATCAACCTACCCAACTCTCAAAGGTGCAAATGATCTCGGAGATGAGTCGCCTCCCATTATCAACCGAATTAAAAAAACGCCATGTGAAAAAATAGAATAATTAACCAAAGAAACCATCGCTTTTTTTTGTAATCTCCGTCCAACTTCCGGCCTGCAACTCTTATTCATTCGGGAAATATTTCTCGGGATCGACGTTTCGTAATAAGTTTGAGTGGCAGTCGGTCGAATGAAAGTTTATTTTTTCAATCTAATCGATTCATATTCCGCGGCGATCTCCTCGAACTTGCCGAATCTTTCGAATGGTCATTTAGGAATGATTATTTTCCGTCAGTCCCACGCTCGTGAGATGAGAGATATTTCGTGAGCTCACTTCCGTCGTTGTTGTTTTTAATTTCGCCGGCCGTAATTTACCCGAGATCGCCAAAAAAAAATCTCTCGCGTTGGCCTCGGGTTTGATTTTTCATTGAGTACTCCTGATGGAAGTTTTCGTCCGTGTAAATCTTTGCTTTCAATTTTCCGTCGGGGAATTTTGGAAAAAAAATGCCTCTCTCCTTTTTAATAAAACAACTTTTCGGACCCGAGGGAAGAAAATGAATCTATTGTAATAAGAGTTGTGGGTTGTGCTTGGTAAATATTTTTGCTTTCAAGAGCGAGGTCACTTTTATTTTTTTAAAGCCTACATTAGTTGATCGTTTCCTAAACGCAACCAATTCAAGTACATTTCCGTCCAGTTTGTGTCTTTCTATGGATATGTTCGTTGGCTTATAAAAATTTTCATTTACATTTTAATTTAGGGGAATATTTTTTATTTAAATATTTTGTTCTAAATTTATTTTTCTACGTAATTGATGAAAATAGGTTTTGATGGAGTTCACTATTGGGTCATAATGCACTTAGATCTATCTATTGCTCCACACTGCTAACCATTTTCATGATTACCCTGGAGCCCTAAACCCTTCCAAAAGGTGAGGATGTCCCCAATGGTTAAATCCTTGATGTTCCTGGGTTCTGGAAAGGGAGTACCCAGGTAACGATTAGGTTCTAGTAGCTCCGAATCCTAGCGATTTCTAGGAGTACGCAAAGTAAATGAGATGTGGTTTGTTCATCCCCGTTTCACCATCCGCAACTCTGTGCATCTTCAATTACCATGTTGTGGAGGTGTGTCTTCACTGGATGGTGGCCTGTGAACAGCCCTACAATTATTCTCAATACGCTTCTATCTAATGATAGAAGTTTCTTTCATAATTAGAGTTTGGTCCGTCAATTAACCTTGTAGCTTGGCTCGGGACTTGTGCTGAGAGTCCACGGTGACGGCGAGGTCACGTTCTCGTCGGTCAGTCTGTAGGTCGTGGGTTCGAGCCTCTCCTGGGTAGACTTTTCTCAATTTAGGGCATTAATTTTAACTTTATAGTTAATTGATTGTTCTATTTTAATTTTGCGTGGTGTGTCAAGGATTATCTTACCCAGTACGAATGCACCAATCACCAATATATTTGGTACTGTAAAAGCCAGCATAATTTCAGCAACTGAGTAAAATCCTGCCGAATGGTATTAGCCTTCGCCTTAGTTTCTATTTCATCCATCTTGGTTTTTGCGGCGAGAATTGTGGTCGATACACTTGTCATTATTGAGGTTCCATTTCAGTAACCAAAAATGTGTTGCGTAATGTACATATTGTAATATTTACATGTATGTTTGATGTCTTAGATATGGTAATAGTAGCTCTCTAAGACTTTTTTTTACGAAAATAAGGAGGTCGTTGAACAATCCTCCAAACGGATGTTGTGAAATACATGTAACCTTAGAGTAAATTGAGCATATAACAATGTGACAATGAAAACTGCTCTGTCGGTGACCACAGGAACTTCTCAACATTTATGTTAACTAATATTTAACGGTGACTCTAAACTATAAATAAAAATCTTTCCCTTCATTCTCTTCTCTATCGCTCTCTTCAAACTGCCATTCCGTCTCAGTAAGTACTCTACCCATTCTTTTATACTTACTCAGAATCTCCACCACCGAGTTCCTTTCCTGCACTACAATCTAAAACACTTACTCGTTTTTCTTCCCCACTATCCAGCATATCCTCTCCGTTCAACTCTCAAATTTCTCCGGTGAACTGTCGTCGTTTTCTTCTAAAGACTGTTTCCAAAGCATATGTAGCCACACGTGTCCACGTACTTGTTTATGACACGAGATATGGAAAAATATCGATGAAGTATCGGAGTCAAAACTCACTGAGAAAAATGGGGCTCAAAAATACGTCACTGTTTTTTGACATTTTTGAACTTGAACCACCACTTTGAATATTTTGAAAAAAATCGTGATTATTAGACGATACCAAGAGCTGTCGACTGTACGTTATATTTTTGGGCTGGCCGATCTAGTAAACATCCGCAGCAACAGATATGGCATTAGTGGCATCACTACCCTCGAATTTCAAACCTACCGTATTCCCATTTTCGGAATTTGATTTCATTTTAAGTAGATAATGTACAACTAACATCACCCAAATTTGAGTTGATTAGTAAATCACTTTAGGCACCCATGAAATAAAATTTTAGCCCAATAACCAAGTTTCTCTTCTTATCAGGAACCACCTCTCCAGGGATTACTCCCTGGATGCTTATTTGCAAAATTACCACACTGGAAAAAAATCACAGGCAGGAAAATAAAGTTGACTTGGCAAATAAAAATGATTTAATAATAGGTTTCCGTTAAAAAATTCATTTATTGTGATATCATACGATAATTAAAAAATAAATACACTTCACATGACAAATTGTTTTTTGCAGTAGTGATTGCATAAACTTAACTTTGAATATGAAACTAATCCACGTTTATCGTTCCTAACTCCTGCACAGAAGGACCCTGAAAAAAATGAAAAACATTAATTAAACACCCTTAGAAAATCAAAAACATTCAAGGGAAAGAACGCGATAAAAATGTTTATCGCTAATGGCCTCACTAAATACCTATGTTAAACTTGTTTCGGCAATCAGAGGTAAATTTTTTATCAAATTCTAACATTTGAGGAAGTGGACGAGGTAAATGTGTGAGAGGGAGGAAGACAGTAGGATATCTGGATGGCATGAAGACAGGGAGAATATACGAAGATTTGAAGCAGGGCCAGATATAGTGAAAAAGGGATTGATTTTGAGGAGTGAAGTATAGTACTTATGTCCATGGACCTACCACGGGTGGTTTTTTGGTGGGTAGGGACGGCAACTAAAAATTTAGGAAGCGTTGTATTTTCAATGCCGAAAATATCAACAGTGCCCTCGGCTCAACAGCGCTGGGGGTATTTTTTACTACCTTATTCTGGTAGAGACTTAGTTTATAACAAAGCGTAAAGAAGTAGAATTGAAGGAGGAAGCGCCGAAAAGCAAAGCCCTGGTGAAAAAAATTACTTGAGCCACTCCTGCGTGAAGCACTACATTCAATATTATAGTTTTAATTACTCTCTCTCTCCAATGGATGGATATGAAAGGAGTTTGATTCGTTGGTTTGGCCATGTGGAGAGACTAGATGAGAGTCGAATAACGATTCAGATAAATTATAGTAAAATGAATTGCGTGAGAGGAAGGGGTAGACCAAGAAATTGGTGGGTGAATGTGGTGAAATATTCTTAAGAGGGAGAATATTAGAAGTCTTAAGAATGGGATAGCGTGTGTGAAACAATGAATGGGTGTAAGAGAAGTGGAAGAGGTATTCAAGGATAAGTAATTAAGGAGGAAATTATTAAAAGAGAGCCAATTTTCTAGGCCTAACAGCAAGAACTAAGCTCTTTGACTTTGCCTACCCCGAAAGGGAATGTCTCTCTTCTCATATACTTCGAGTCTGCCTTATCAATTCCCTTCCCTAGTCAGAGAGTACCAAATATAGGTCCTTTTGAAGAATCATTCCGTATGAAAAAGGCTGGTCCTCTATGTTTTGTCAATACGGGAGGAAAGGTTTAGTAGGGGTTGGAAGGCGTTCCAACGCCCGGGTCATGCTCTTGTTTTGGCTTCCTCCCTTCGCTGGCGCCTCTCTCAATGCTGCGCCCCCATCTACGGTTACCAACATAGGCTGGCGCCTGCCTCTCCGCTCGTTGGTCTGTGCCCTAGAAATATGTTCCCTTGGAAGCAACGTTGGTGACTGCTCTGTATAGGATATAAGAAAGATTAGTAGGCATCACTCTGTGAAAATTACCTATATTTTATGTTGAATTAACTCGATTTGTAAATTTTTGCCCTAAATTTCTGAGCACCGATCGTGATGATGACACGTGTTATCAACTCATTTGTCAGTACTTAATAAGTTAGTGCGAAAATTTACGAAGATAGTTTATTCAACATGTCTGCATAATGTCTTTATTGTCATAGCTTCATGTATGTATGCCTGATCATTTGTCTATACCTATTATAGCTAGTCAGGTGCAGGAACGTTCAAGAATCATTTTCAAATTGGTTATTAGACAATGCTATTAATAACGCCTACATATGAGTGAGTAGAATACCGAACGATGATGGACATATGATGTTATATTATGAGGTAAAAATGCCTGTGACGGACGTTGGTATTCGTGGAAATTAATTTATCGCTCGTCAATTCGTATGACATTCATTCCGTTTAGGATCGCACAACCATTTCCTAGAATACATGTCCATATTAATTGAGAGGTGGATGCCGGCACATATTGTGAGTAATCACTTTAATTTTGTCTTAACATATTCGTGAGAGTAGTGATGTGCTCTCATATATCTTATACAAGTTATTTATATTTTGTCAAGAATGTTAGCTTAGTATTGTAGGTAATTTACTCAGAAATATCTAATAACTATAGTTAGAGTTAATTATACTGCCTTGCCAAATAATTTTACGGTATTTCTTATGATGGAACTTCTATCAGTCAATTGTATTTTTACCGGAATAATATTCTAAGAAAATTACCTTTCTGTTTGAAGCGTTGACGCTAAATATTGAAAAATAAAATTATTCGACCATAGAAGAAGCACGGAAACACTCTCGATTTTATTATTCGGCACTCTGGGTTGGCACATTATTTTCCCTTGTTACATCTACAAAATACCCTGCAAGCCACCTCAGAGGTGTGTGGCAGGGGGTGAGTAATCAGCAACATGCATTACACCACAGTACTATTACTGTTTTACGTACTATTTCTCATTCCTGTTGCCTTCCTCCCTAGATTTTTCTTAGCCACCGCTATAAATCTACTTCCCCCACCACAATTTTGGGACGCGAACAAGTCAAGAATTGGATTTGAATGCTCGAACTTGGTCCAAACGGAACCGTTTGTTTCAATCTTGTCGTCATTAATATTTCCATCCCTCTAATATATTTCTTCCTCCCTCTCTCCCCCTATCCTCTCTGCCACTTGTCGCGTGGGTATGCTAAACGCAACAACTTTTCAATGATCCATTTCCGATGAGAGCAATAAATCTTTCTTCTCTCTTTGATCCCTTTCCCAATTCCCAGTTCTCGCCCTAGAACCTCCCCCCATGAAACCCTCCCACCCTTTGCTCCGTAACCCCTGGCTTTACCCGGACGCTCTCTCAATTCCCTCCCGATCGTGTCTTGACTTCCTTGATCCTTTTGCAATTTTCTTATTCCACCTCCCCCTTCATTCTCTTCCCGTCTGAAGCGAATCTTTCAAATAAGACGCCCTACCTCTCCGAAACACTCCCCGCTAAACTCCCTTCCTCGAATACTTTCATCCCCTCCTTTCTTCGCATGCCTTCCTCCTGCTTCTTCTATTCCGCCTCCTCTCGACTCTGGCGGTCATTAGTCTTATTTCCCAAAGGTGTATCTTTCCACCGCTCCCCTCTCCTTACTCTCTTCGCCTTCCTCGTCTGTACCTACGTCCCCACTTTAATTAAAGGAGTTAATTTCTTATTAATTCCCACCTCTCGACGTGCTCATGAAAGTGCAGAAACGCTGGCACAAAGGGGGGGAGTCCGGTATCAGAAGAAAGAAGAGGGGGTTTCTGGCGTTTTCTCATTTCTTCTGCTGTCTCGTCCTCTTTCCATCACCGTACTTCAAACGTAAGCCGCGAGCGATTTTCTGAGTGCATGTTCTCTCGATGTTTCTGTGTTTGTTTCCGATCTCTCAGAATATTCTTCATGTGTGCTGCTAAACGAATACTTGTTTCTTTTTTATTTAATATTTAAAAAATATGAGTGTGCTTTGAAGTTAAAATATGGTGAGGTGTTGCGTATATGGGCACTTAATTCACATTAGTTATATTCTTCCGGATTTGGTCCTCTTGTTGTTCTGATGTCCAACGGGAATAATTACTAATTCTTCTTCGTCGTACTAATTCGTCTTCTACAAATATATTTTTTCTCTCTAAGCCAACTTATTTAGAAATAATTATCTTCAGTGTCATGTTTTTTTTCTGCCTTGACTATTCCCTTTTTTGCTATGGATAATAATGATATTATCTTGGTGTTAATTAACGGAGTAACTATGTACAACCTCGTGTCCATTATGCGTGAAATAATTTTCTGCTCATAGTGTTGTCTATAAAATAGTTTTCTAATGCTCATTTTACTGTAATCATGTTTTAATTGTGTCTTATGTATCTTTTCAGGTAAGAATCTAATAAAGGAGACATCACTTTGTGATTTGTGTTTGAGCTTACAATTAGAGGTAAGTGCAATAGCTATCCAGAACAATCAAAGGCGGTGCTAAGAGTATGGAAGTTGCATCACGTATACTTTTTTAGCGTCAGCCTCATTTGTTTATGGATTGGTGATTAACTTACACATTGACGGTAAATTGCAAGTTATCATGAACGAGAGGTGATCCAAGGAAGTTTTGAACCAGATTGCATTCAGATCATCTATTGGAAACCAGCCGTGGGAGAAAGTGCTATAATGTGCTTTCCTGGATTTTAACACACAGGGTTATCTAATCTCTGGTAAAATATTTCCTCGGCATGAAAACTGATGTTAATAAGTTCCCACACCGATAACAATCTCGTCGTCGAACGGAAATTTTGATCTAATCTGCAAAACCATAACCCTCAGCTAACATCAAGTTAATGTAAAGGCTACGTCATCTTGCGGTTTAAGTTAACCAGACATTATTTCGCTCATGGGCTACGGGACTTTAAAAATCATGCGAAACGGGGGAGAAAGATCTAGTGAGGAGGTTCAGTCAGAAAACCTTTCTAATTCCTTCCAACATAAGCGCCTCAAGAAATTGGGTGACTCACCACTACCTGCCGTCCCATTTCGACTCGTTTGACAATGAGACCTCAAGTTAGGGTCCCTGGTGAAGTGAGCGCTATGGATAAGTTTAACCTCTTGCCTATAATTAGCATTGCGTTTGTGTGCCTCGTGCCTTTTTTCGAAGTAGTTTGGTTCCCCTTGCCTCATTCTCTTCCTCTCGTTGTCTGCCTCTCTTCCCCTCCGTCATTCCCCTTCACTCCGTCCACTTCTACCTCCCCTTCATTCCGCACATGTCTATGCAAGGAACTTCTGCGAGGGCTAACACTTGGTAACACGCCGTCCTAGCAACCCCAAACAGTGGGGTCAAACTCCACTTAGGACATGAATGCTGTGTTTTTCGTACGAGCTTGTCTTTCGTTTGACAGTGCGGTTTAACCTTAGGTGTTGAAGCATCCTGAACTCAAGTGTACTAGGTACTATGAGGGTGCTCGGTAGTTCCTCACGACCTTTTTTTTAAGCTGGAAAGTCTAATATAGAGGGAATTAGCTAGAGCAGTGGTATCGAAACTTGGTGGCAGTCGCCTGCGTGAAGCAGCATGACATCAAGAAGAAGTCTCGCGTGAAAGGGGTCGGCTGAAGTAGCGGAGGAGAGAGGACAGCGCATGGTTGGCAACGCTGCCAGCCTAACTTCATTAAACTTGAGAGGGCGGGAAAGTGTCAGTAGTGCATTCCACGAAAATATTTACGATCCGGACGAAGCTGAATAAAAATACGCTTAAATGATTCGCAATGCATCAGAGAATCCCATATCAATATTTAGATGAAGAGCCATTTACTCCGCCGTGCGGAGGCAGTTCGTAGGGAATGGACTCTACCAAAGAAAAGGTTCTTCTACGCTCAACCACCATGTTTCGCCTCCACTATAATCATTTCCTAAGATATTATTAAATATTTTAACATTTGAATAATTAATTATGCTTTGAGATAACAGTCGAGAGTTGGTACTGAAAACGAATCGACAATCGGCAAACGTTTAGAATATCGGGTCAGCAAGGGCGAGAGGAGGTCAGGTCACGTGTCGACACACACGTGCCCGCCAATGGGTTTTCAAAGCATCAACAGGAAAAGCCTTTCCTCTGCGGCGGACGTTTTAATTCAATCAAGAGTGACGCGCGTTGCGTGTTCCGTATGGATCCGTACCATGCTTGTCATCTACCCTCGTTTTCGACAAGTGTGCCCGTAATTATCTTTAACCTCAAGAAGGATGACCATATTTCCCCCTATTTTACCAGGCTTACATGGCTGAAGGCCAAAACCAGAAGAAAATACTTCCTTGGTTCTTATATGTATTCCCTCTTTCAAAATCAGCAACCAGGCTATCTGAAGCAATTTTTTCCTCCTAGAGTAAACATGGCTAACGTTACCACCCGAATGACTCCTGATTATTTGATTCCTCCTCTACATAGGACTACTACATACCACAAATCTTTCTGTGTGGTCGGGGCCAGGTTGTGGAATAGTGTTCCTATCGACATAAAAAAATCAAGTTCTGTATTTGTTTTTAAAAAAAGATTTTTTTTGTATCCATTCAACCAAGGGTTTTAATTTAATAATTATGCAAAATCTTATTGAATGATTGTTATTATTGATCATGATAATGTAACTGCCTTATTAATCAATAATTTATCGAGCTCATACATATATGTAACTTTTTGTATGTTCTTATCGGACGAAGACGTCCAAGAACAATAAACTTTTATTCTATTCTATTCTAATAGGCTAAAAGGGGTCCTCGGGGGTTATTCGGTATGGCCTCGGAATCTCCGAGCTTCGACAGAGACGAAAATCTGATGTCACAGCCTCGAAAATTTCAAATAGGACCATTCAAATTTTGAGATTTGTGGGGGGGGGGGGGCGTGACGTCACATCCACGGATTTTCCGAGGTTCAACCGTGTCGCATCCTTCCTGAATAAGGACCGTCATCTCTCCCCTCGGACAAATGTTTCCCGTGAATGTATATACGCCTCGAGTTTCCGTGGGAATGAAGCCGAGTACCCTGCCCGAGCTGGACCTATGTGGAGGGGATCTCTTTTCGTCTTTCTTGAGCAAATATTCACCTTCGTCTCTCTCCCTCGTACTCTTAATTTCCACAAGCATCCCACCGCCCAAGTCTTTGCTTCTTCTTCTTCTTCCCTCATCTTCTCTCCCACTCCTTCAGCTAACACGACTGACTCTCTTGCTTCGTCCACTTTTTTTTCTTTTTCCGAGGGACCTGAACTCTCCCTGTTTGCTCTGACCTCATCTCCCTCTTCATCCTGAGTGCCTCCTTGCCCCTCACCCTCCCCGCCACAGCCTCTCATAAGGGCCAAGGCTGTGCGATATTCAGATTTCAACACTGTATTACGATGTGCGGGTCATAAAAGTATATGGTTTGGTTGCTCCAGCAATGGACATATATGTAAGGAGTGTGCTTCGTTGGTTTAGTCATGTTGAGAGAATGAATTAGAGTCGAATATAGAAACAGATATATGATAGCAGAGTGAATGGTGTGAGTGGAAGAAGTAGAGTAGAAGTGGTGGAAAGTCTTGGGTGAATGTTGTGGGAGGGTCCGTTAAGAGAACCAGGAGGTTAGGAAAAATTGGAGCGACATTCCGCTTAATTCTTGAAGCCAATTCTGCCATTACAGTCGGCACAGTTTAGATCTTGCTCTGGCTCCTCCGGAGTCGCGTTTGATTTTGGTGAAATCTAAGTTAAAATCCACAGACAACGCGATGTTTTGTGCCCGGTAGGCCACGCCACGCCTACAAAATTCTTCCACTACACCCAACCTCCTTGAAAGAGAAGGAATATTAGCAGTCTTATGAACAGGAAGGTGTGCATGAATCAATGTGTGAGGGTAACCGAAGCGAGTGAGGTATGCACGGGCAGACCAGTATGGAGGAAGTTATTGACGCAGAATCATCTTTGAAGGCCTATCACTGAAAGTTACACTTTTTGACTGTGCTTACTCCGGAAGGGACAGTATATGCTACCCCGGCGAACAGATGGGTATGTATTTATGTGAACTGCACGTTGAATCGAATTGCATTACACATTGAATTAAATGGCACACCGCATTGCATCGCGTTATTTTGAATTATATTATGCACCACATTTTATCGCCTATTCTATTGCATCGAATTACATTAAATTAAATTTGTGGTTGATTGTTTTTTTGGGGGGTAGGCCGACAACTGAGGTCATGTAGACCATCATGAAGAGGTGAGTTGGGTGGTAATTTAAGGTTTACATGGGGTCTGAAGGAATGGCGAAGAGAAACCCGGCGTCGCTATTAGCCTGCCCTTAACAAAAGGCGCTTGGGGAACCGCAGTTTAACGTCCCATCCGACGGACGGAATAGTACTCTTGAAGTGCTTACCACCCAAGAGCACCCAAATAGGGATCGGCATTCCACTGAAAAATCTCCGATTCGATCCCGGGTTCTCTGGATGGGAATCCAGTGCTCAAGTCACCAGAATTAAATCTCATATCGCATTCATTGCGTTACATCGTGCATGACAGTTCATCGCATTACGTTTAAATGTGTCGCATATCGATCCGCATCGCATATCGCTCTCGATGCGTCAAAATGTCGCTACGCACTGCCTTGGTCGTCTTGTCTCTGCCTCCTCGTAAACCTAAAATGTTTCCCCTATTATGAAATGCCCATTACATTCGATCGTCAACGCATCCACAACCAAATCCCGATATATTGAATGGCCTTTTTATTCTTTTGCTTGCCTTTCGCACACTTCTCGTCCGGGCAAATTTTCGTTTGGAGATACGATTCTACGACGGAGCTCTAAGTGGACGACTGCACTAAACGAGTGGTCGTGGTTTTCGTGAATTTGTTAACATCATACTTGAGTTACTGTGCACGAGATTCTAACTATCTTACATTTCCTGTATTTCGCTCGCGGATGGTGATGTGTGCTGCGAAAATTAGGATTTTCTTTCCTTAGACTGGGAAGTGTTTATATATTCTGATATGATCAATTATTATTATTTCTAGTGCTCTATCAGTGACTTTAGATTATGAGTAATGCTTCTATTCTGATTTAAACTTCATCTTAAACCACTTAATTCCTTACTCTGTTTCACTTTCAAATTTTGCGTACTTCCTACCACTCCTCACCTCCGTCACGCTTCTGTAGAGCAGCTGGAGGTGGAACTGGGGGAACTGGAAATTTACTGAAAGCGTGATTTTCGTACGACGCAGGATGTACACAAGTGCTTCGTAAGTTTTGACAACACGTTTTTGAACCAGATTTCAGAACCGAAACTGAAGTCTGTGCATTATTTGCGGTTCTCTTTGAGGAGTGAAACTCTATGTATCAATTATTTTTCATTACTTCTAATGCTAGGGGCCACTATAGAAAGTTTCATTCGAGCTGTTTGCTCTTCAATTGTTAAATATGCAAACTAACGTTGACCTGGAAGTCCTTTTTTATATACAAACCCATGCAGTAACTCTGTCGTTATACATGATTTGCAATAATTCTCCATCGGTGCAAGGTGAAGCCTTTATCTTTCGCAAGGTATGAAAAGGGGATGAAGTGGTCCTGTAATTTTACACCCAAATATTGCAATGGGCACATCTTGCCTGCCCTCCCTTCTAACATCTTTATACCCCGGTCTCCTATTGATGTAGCGATAAAACATCCAATCAGTTTTAAGTGACCACTGTATCGTTGAATCTGTTCGTTTCCCCGGATTTCGGATTTGAATTGTTGGGATAAAGCTCCAAGGGCCCTTTGCATTTTATTATTCCCTTTGTTTGCCTCCATCCCGTGCCTTCCCTCCTCCTCACTCTGTACCCCACGGTGTCCACAAACGCTTCTTCCCCCGCTGTCCCTTCCCCTCTCTCATGTTCCATCCATGTTATTTGCTCTCCTTTCCCCATCTCCTCAGCCCTTACCCTTCCCCCATTTTATCCCCTTTCAACCTAATCAATGCCAGACCCTCTTCCATCCAATCACTGTTTCCATTCGTCCATCCGGCTCCGCTAGATCACTGGACAGAACCTTTTATACTCATGCCTACGGTGCAGTAATAAAAAAGTATGCCAAGTGCTCGTCATATTCCCTGGGCAGTCCAGTCTTTTTTTATTTTTGCTCCCTGGTGTACAAGAAAGTAGCCGATGGACAAGGCTTTCCTTGCTGGTATGACTTGGGAACTGTTTAAATTTAAGAGAAGAATACGAAGATATTCGTTCTCGACGTCTATTTGAGTAGCTAATTGAATTTATTTCCGAGTCCTCCGTAAAGATTGAAAAATATCTGAGTACGTGTATCCTGGAAAATGTTATAGCATTGAATCGAGGTGTAGAAACAGATGGTTTCCATTAAAATGTTCGTAAATGTTTTTGACTTCAAATTAACTTGCGAAGTGTTTCCTATAAAATTTTACTGTGAATATAAGGTAGACAAGTAAATACCCATGCCAATAGAAATTTGTTCAATCTTTAAAGGGCTTATAATATGGCATTTTAAGAACGCATAAATTGAGGTCTGGAGTAATAGTCCCATAGTAGGAATTTTTTCTTAAATTATCTAATCCCATCGGAAGTGTGTACTAAACAAGCAAACTTCACTGTATCATAAATGATATAGGTACTTCAAGATTTTCAATAACTGATTATATTCATTGGAGGTGAATAATTCAATACTTTTTTGTGCTCTTGTAATGGCAATGGAGTACCTGGAGGTTAACAGGGACCAACGCAAATAAATAGCAAACATTTCAATGCAAAACTATGTAATCCAATAAATATTCGTTTAAAAAATTATTGGATGAATAAATTCAAAATGAAAAGAAATTGATTTTGTAGTTCTATTAATTGATTTTTCAAAAAGTAATTTGTAATTATAATTAGTTACGATTTCTCCGATTTCGGTAGTTGTAATCGAGTCAGATTGCATTTTTCTGGTCCCTGACTCTATTCCAATACTTCTAGTATATATTTTGGGAGGAGATGGACTCACCCATTGGGATACTCGTGAAGACTTCACATTCAGTCAATTATTTAACGTAGTGTTCATGTACGAGATACACATCTTTCACAATCTTATTTGTAGCTGCTGCATTGTATGTACCGTTCTTTGAATCCTCATTTGTTTATCTTTTGCTCTCATATCTCCAACGATAGCTGTTGTTTCACTTGGACATGGTTTCAGATTCGATGGGAAACTCATGTGGCCTTCTCTGTTCTCCTCCCATCCCCTATCGTATGAGATCAGTATCGCCTGACCCTTGACCGCACCCGCCCTTGTGTGCGCTGTCGTAACACTTGGGGTTTACCGCTTCTCTTTTGTTTCTCCATTGCTCCTCTCCAATCCACCGCGCCCATACTCTTGGCTGGCGCCCGTAAGCCAAACCCTTTCTTCATATCCAGTTTCAACGAGCTGCCAATGGCTCCGTTTTCCTTTCTCTTTCCAAGCTCCGGCATGCCCCTCCTCCATGGTTTCCAAGCGTGCATTTCCTGCTCTAAATGTCGCAGTTACGTGCTATTATGACAATTGACCACTCTGTCGGTGAGTGTCAAGAAATTCCGAGAAAAGCTCGTGAAACTAATTGATTGTGCCTACATCACTGCGTCTCACTAGTTACACTTTCAAGATGGAGTCCACGAACTTCTTGTTTGCACGCGGATGTTTCCCGTATCCCCGATAATTTCTATTATTTTGTTCATCCTACGCAGATTTCATGACTTTGAGGCACTCGGCTTTAAAGCTTGCCTAAAAGTGAATTATATTTTTTTCATTTCATTAATCCTTGATGAATGTTATTGAAGTATTTCGCGCACATTTTAGAGTGGTGTAACTTTATTTTCGTTTGGACATTTTCTTTTTCTAGTATAACTTTTTTATAAAATATGTCAGATCTCCTTTGGTATTGACCTAATTTGCTAATCAGCTCTTTCACCGATAGGCCCTTAACATTTTCTGGAACTTCAAGTTCAGCCTTGCTTTTCAAAAATGACATATTTCCCATAACATTTTCCCACCACTCCCTATAATCCCTAGTTTTTATTTTGCTAACATGCTTATTATTTTAATGCTTTTGGAGGCAAATAAGCTTAGAAATGATGACTAATGCGAAAGTTGAGGGGTGGCTTTTGTAATACATTTCACGAAAAAAACTGCTGTTTTCTCTACCGCATTAAGTTTATATATCCACAATTACACTCGACCAGAAATATCAATGCTTATGACCAATGATGGTCTACAAAAAGAGATCATTTCTGCCTAACTTCCCTCAAAAATTTTCACCCAATCTGAACTTATCGAATTGCAACATACACCACTTCAGGGTTTCTTGACCTTTTTTACTATCGCAGGCAAAATATTTCCTAATCACCCCCATGAAATTCAAAACAAGAAAATATTTTATATGTACTTTTTTTATTTGATGGGATCCTTGTGCCTGATTCATCTTAGCTAGAAGTTCAAAGTTCGGTTTTATGTCAGTAAATTTAGTTTTAATCTCACCTATTGATTACGCCTAGGCATCCAGCTTTGATGGAACCCTAACTGTAATTTAATAATTTATTCGCCCCAAGAAACCCAACTTTCGCCCCACTAGGGGAAAATTTGGCGCGTTTGAGAATACCTGCTCCACAATTCCAGTCATAAGCTTTTAATTCTCCAACTTTCTTTCTAGCCACCCAATATCCAAATTATTTTCTGATCTCTTCCAATCTTACTCAATATTTTTTCCTCTATCAACCTCCTCAATCGTCCATCACACCCTCCAACTGGGGGTAAAACACGGGCTGAAAATTGAATATACCAGGGTTAGAGCCCGGCCTGGCTTGGCCCTGTATAAATTTTACTGAGGAGAAGCTGAATAGACTGAAATAATACAGCTAGTTGACCGAAATAAAGACACATGTTGTGCGTACATCTACTAATGGTGACTTTTCCTTTCCCGATTCATATATAAATTTGTTATGATCTCGTTTTGCTGTACTGTGTTGTAATGTCCTTGCGGGCCTCTCACGCGGGGCGAACGCGCGAATTTCCAACTGGCGCGGGACGGGCCGGGCTCAAGGTTTGGCGAACCAGTTGGAGGAAAAGAGGCCCTTTTCAGCCGTCTACAACCACTATACCTACGTACAGCCTCTTCTTCTGCCTCCTTCGAATCTCTCCCACCAACTTCCTTTCCTCCTCTTTATCCAACACCTCTTCGCTCGTCTTTGTGTGCCACGAAAATAAAGTGCACAGTGTGTGGTTTATTCAGGAATTGGCACACCCTCCTTCTCCGGCCGTGCCCCATCGCGTCCTTCCCTTCTCGTACGCCAGATCTGGTGGAGTCTCGGGTCACCGCCTCCCCTTTCCTTGGGAACGGTGGCGGTTGCTCCGCTCCTCCGTGATCCCGGAACACGGCGCGCGTAATGAAACATGCGTATGTCGAGCACGCGCTGTTGCAAGTGGACTGGCGCCTCCTCCTCCTCCTTCCGTGCGACGCGGCGAGAAATTGTTGGAGCCACTGCTCTGGTGCTGCTGGGTGCGGGCGGCGAACGTGGCTCGGGCCATATACGTGGACGTTTGTTTAATCGACGTTCCGTGTTGCATGTGAGGAGGAGGATACTGGACGGATAAGGGGGCGTTGGCTGGTGAGGACATGGCGCGACGTGCTTCGGTGTCGTGGGCAGTGTATGAGTTCAGATGCACATGCAACTTACCCTCTCTGTTTTACGGTGGACATTCTTGTGCGTCTCCCGAAGTTAATTGGTTATTCGACAGTAGTTTTTTGCTAAGTAATTTTCTTGTGCATGTTTAATGCTACAGTGTAGCTCTATAGAATACAAGCGACCGATAGATGAACCAAAGGGAATCTACATTAACGAAGCACCGTGCAAGCCACCGCTATGGGGGTGTGAATACTACAACCACTAGTGATAATTTAAGACTCCCCAGGGCTCCTGAATAAAATGAAATGAAATGAAATGATGATTGATATCAAATTCCTCAGCGCTCCCAGACGACTATTATGCCTGGTGATGACTAGCAATTCAATTGCTCACTGCCGTTATTTAAATGATTATTACTCGATCAACTACCAACTTCGTTGGTCTCCACAATCCCTCATCTATAGGGCGAAAATTTTCGGGATTAAATTATGTATTTTTACGGATGTCCTGCTCGTTCGAATTGTATTCCGCACCTTTAAAAAAAACGTTTGCTTTCGTCCGGTAATTAATTGCACGGTGGTAATCGAGTCGGACTCTCTTTGTCGACAGCCCTTAATTCTTTCTTCGCGGACTTGAAAATTGAAACTCAGCTCAATGGAAATTATCCGTAATTAATTAGTGCGTCGCCGGGGGGTGGGTAGCGCTTCGATCGAGACCGCGTCAAAAAGTACGACGTGAAATGAGAGCAAAGGATTGCGAAACACAAAATGCACCTCATAAAAATAGAATATCATCCTGAATAACTAAAAACAAATTAATCGATTAGGAGTAATTTTCTCCTAGAACCTCTCGTGGGGAGCACACAGAGAATACGTTGGTCAGCTTCGTAAAATATTCTGGATGTAGTTAATGTAGTGAGAGAGTGGGGTAACGATGTTAATTAACGTTAGAAATTCCGAACTTAGATTAATACGTGAGCAGCATCAATTCTAAGACATGATCGCCATAAAACTAGCTCTAATGATAACTTATTTGTGATCAAATTGTATTATATACCAAAATGTAACACTACTAATTCATCTACATCTACATTCTACCCTGCGATCTACCGAAGAAGCGTGTGGCCGTGTGTGATAGCACATCATCCATGGAAATGGGGAGATAGTAGGGAAAAGGAGGGGGGAGAGAACGGAGGTGAATTGTGTGTCGATGATGGGTCTTATGTTAGTGCCACTCTGTTTTTGTTGTAACCACTAATGAAAGTACTACATACGAACTGAAACTACCAATAATTAATAACACGAAATTTTGAAAAACAATATGTATCTCCGTATTATGTGATATTTTTCGCGATTCGCACGTGAACAAAATTCGTAATTTCGAGCGTAACTTTATGGAATCGATTCATGTTGCAATAATATCAATAACTTTGTAATTATTCTACAAATTTGTTAAAATACGAACCAGACATCGACGTACAACGTCATCGTCAGGCGAAGACTCCTAAAGGCACTCGCAGCGAACAATGTTACTTCGAAAAATATTTTGGTTATTATTAAAACTTTGAGTGACACACTTTAAACTTGAAGGAGATCGTATCAATCCGATAGGCGGATGATTTCTTTTGTTACATACTACCCTGCGAGCCGCCGCAGAGGCGGGTGGCAGGGGGTGTTGGAACACCAGCCATGGAAGGAGAGGGAATAGGCAAAAGGAGGGGAGGGGAGGACGGAGGAAAGATAATATATTGTTTATTACTTCCTTCATAATAAATAACAAAGCACATCAACAAAAAATAATAATAAGAAGTTTTAGGTGGCCCTGAAGGAAGTACTTGTGTTTAGGATACCTTCTTAATAAAGAACAATGCGCGGCCAGCATTACAAAAATTTGCAAATAATGAACAAAAAAAAGTCTCCTTACTTATTCGTTAATTTTTTCATGATTTTTACAAAAAAAAGATGCATAGTTTGACTGAAAAAACAACAATTTCTTCATCAAAATCATGCATGATTGAAAATTCCTTTCAGTGAATTAGGTGAATTGCATGTTTACGGTGAGTTTTACGCTAGTGTCACGCAGTTGTTGTTATTGTCACGAATGGTGAGTGGAAGGAAGAAATTTTGTACCAAGCAGTTTATCTCTCTTATTTTGTCGCTTCTTTCAGTTCTAGAGATACGACGCGGAGTCAAAATAATATCATCTGTGTCGTACTGAGTCTCGCACGATCTGAATTTTTTAAGCACTCTACACCTGGCGTGTAGCCTCCGAGTCTCAAACGGCTTCCAACCTATAAATAAAGACCACAAGTTGTACTACCAACTGAATCAATTCATTTACGACGCGTTTCAACGCCTCTGCGTCATCCTCAGGTACAAACTAGTTTGTACCTGAGGATGACGCCGAGATGTTGAAACGCGTCGTAAATAAATTGATTCAGTGGACAGCACAACTTGTGGTCTTTATTTATAATATGCTGTTCCACCACGTCTCGTTGATTATTTACAGTTGGGCTTCCAACTTAGTCCTTCCATCAGCTGCGTAACACTGTCTGTTCGCTCCTGGCGGTTTTTACCGAAGCTTGCGGATTTCCTTTATATTTTATTTACTTCGCGAATTAAAACTATTCTGTGCAGGGTACCTAATGCTCGCGGAGTATTCGAGATGTGGCTTATTCGAACTTTCTGTCAAATTCCGGGATAAACCCGGAGAATCCGGGTGAGTTGGTCAACTACGGTACACTTTGATGGAGTGATGAGTGATGCGTACTCGCTAGAGCGCGTTGAAAGAGAAGGATGATGATGATAATGTTCTCGCCGTGTCATTAGGGGCCCGTCTTTTTCGTCCTACACTCCGGAAAGCACGTGAGGTCCAAACCACGATGACGTAAGCAAATATATAATGTCAAGCGTGAGGTCTTCAACCGGACAGCAGGGGCCGACCCCTCTTCCCCTTAGATGTATCTCCTCCTTCCCCACAAAAACACAACACCCTCCTTCCTTTGCATACTCCACCTCCTCTTATAGCCCTTTGCAAGGTCACTGCCCCCGTTTTAAATGCCCCTCAGCAGGTGCCGCCCCTCACCCTTCCCCTCACAACATCCTAACCCTTTACTTCCCCCCCTCCTCCGATGCAATCTGACGCCCCCGCCCCTCTTGGACAGCATCACTTCCTCCCCCCCCCCTCCCCTCAGTCTCGTCGTCATGTCTGTCCCCCCCTACATCCCTCCCCCCTCTTTTTTTCTTATCTCGGCCACTTGAAGCACGGGCGCCCTGCGGGTAGCTCAGTACCGCCGCCGCCGCCCGCAAGGACCGCTACGCTACCCATGAGGATTTCATTACGACACCCACTGGCGTTGTATTATGCTGTCTCGTTCGCGGAGTTATGGCCATATTTTCTGCGGTTCGAGTGGGGGGCAAGTATATTCGAGATATACGATGGGTGCGGTAAGAGGTTTGCCTCGCCATCTCTTTGGGACGGACGTTTGAGGTTTCAGGAATGTCTGTAGCGGAGATAGATTTTCCCCAAATCTTCTAAAGAAAGAAATGAAGTTCTTTTGGCTTGTTAGTATCTACTCATACCGTTTTAGGTTCATCAGTCTCCTCGACAGGTTAGGTCTCCTCAGCGCAGATTATTATTTATCGAATTTTTTAAAGTAGATTATACTACGAATTTAGAGGATACCGGGACTAGCTCGGTATTACCTTTACGGAGTCATCCGCAAGATTATATTTTCAATTATAAATAACTCATATTCGTCAGTATTACAATTTTTTACTGTTTTCATCCCATCTACAGGCAAATAAATACCTTAAGGGTCATCTAAAGCTCGTTAGTTTTCTCTGTTTTTTTTTAAATTGTATTTTTATGTTTAAGGGGCAATATTGTTACTATTTATTTTTTATGCAAGTCAATGGTTCAAAGTGACTGTTTGAAAAATAATTATAGGCTTTTAGATGTGTATCTTCTACAACAGGTGTAGGCTTTTATTCATAATAATAAAAACTACTTAACTGATTCCTCCCCTTTTTTTTATAAGTACTTCGCTTTCATTGGAATTTTATTTTTTTCTTTCTCCAAGCGAATAGTATTTATTCAGCGTTTATTTGCGTAGCCAAGATAATTGTTGTTGCTGGATTGCTATGTCATAAAAGTGTTATTGCTCTACCAATGGCAGTTGGTGAACCTAAAATGGAAAGAAGAATGTTTTAGGCATGTTTTCTTCCAAAGCAACTGCAGGTTTACTCTTAAGAGAACTACCTACGCAATCACTGGAACTTCCAATCGTTCAGGTACGTGTAGAAGTTCTACATTTTGTCATGCCCTTAGATTTCAACACAATTACGTATCCCAAATGTTTCATGTCTTTAATTCCCCTGCCGTACGCCCGTGTGGCGGCTCATTGAACTAACCGTAAACGTGTATGAAGTGTCTCATTCTAACATTGGAATGTGAGAAATGGTAGCTATAAAATCTTTAAGACTTACGTCAAAACGGAGTTTCGTAGTTTAATTTATGAGACGGCTACATTTTCAGTTCTCACTCGGTAGCGAAGGAACAGGCTAAGGTAGCGCTTGCTTCAAGAAAACTCGATTCTACACGAAAATATGATTATCGTGAAAAAGGTTTTTTTATCCCTTTCATATTTCATATCTTATTGCGTATGCTTGAAGTATGGAAAAACTATCGAGGAATTTACTTTCAGGATGTCTGGCTCAAGCAGGCGTTGCTGCAGCTGACGCATACTTCGTTTTGGCATTGTCTTGTCGCTTCCGCAATTGTTCTTGATTGATGACTTTCTAATCAGCACTCGTCCAAAGAGAGTAACGGGACCTGGACCAACAATGGCCACCGTTAACGAGAGAATGCTTTAGTAATTGGTATGCCCTCTTTCACCGCGGGCATTGTTGTGGCTTGTAGTTAACTGAAGTATTAATGGAGTCTCAGGACTTTCAACATACTCTAGTATTGTTCTACCAATGGCAGTTGGTGAACCTAAAATGGAAAGAAGAATGAAGGAAAGTACTGTGAAGGAAATTTGTGCAGCCCAGGCGCAGCGTTTGTGTACTTTGCTGTAATTAGGTAAATTAAACGGAGTTTTATACTTACAAACTTCTATCTCAGATTTCGGTGTCTACAAAAACAGTTTTGCCTCTTATTGATATTGTGTTGATGTAGGGTAATCAGGCTTGAAAAATTTCTTTGATTCTGATGTCGTTTTTATATTACTTGCACTGGTTCAGCCAGTCCTTTGGTAAGTGCGTCTAACTTGGAAGAAATAAATCGTTTAATATGCATGCAATTCGCGCCCCAGGATACAACGAATTCCTGTATCATTCTTTCGCGTCTCGTCCTGTTCGCAGTCGCCACTGGAACCGGGAAACTTTCACTGGATTTTGTCGTCTCCGCGTGCTCGAAAGTTTTCCAGGTCTTCCCTCAGACTTTCTCGTCGTCTTGTCTTCTCCCCCACCAATTTCCTCGAAGACGCATTTGAGCGAAGTGGGTGAGGTATCGCAAATGATGGAAATAAATGCTAAGAAGTGAATCACGAGGTGTACTTGTGTTGATTGCCTAAACAAAATTATTTGTTTTTAACTATTTTCTCCTAAAACATTAATGTGGGGTCGGCCGTCTAATTCTGATAGACGCGCGGACCTGAGTTAGTGAGATGGTGTGAGTGAGGGAAGGGAGTGATGGAAGATCTAGAGTAGTTGTTCGAGATTGGGTTCATTAAAGTGATAAGGTCTTGGTGCCATGGTGGTGGGGCGATCGCTTCGGGTGAAGGACAGATAGTGGAGGGAGATGAGAGTGAGGTTATGGTTTTGAAAAAAAGGACGGTCAGGTGTAGGCCTGTGCGATTATTCGATTAATTGAATCGTCGATTCAATTATTTTTACAATTGATCGATTATTTCAGCACATCGATGTCGATTGCGATAATTGACTCGATTGTCAATTTTTTTCAAGAGTCAATTGTTGTTCAATTGCCAATTATTATTCAATTGCCAATTATTATTCAATTCACAATTATTGTCCAGTAATCGATTAATTGACGATTATTGAATCGCTATAGATGGCAAATTGCACATTTAAACTTGTTCGCTTTTGCTCGACGCCGGCCGATGGCCGACGCTGCTAATGCTTGCTGCTCGCTCTCGCTCGGCGTGATAAGGATGGAGCAGGCCTCGGCCAGGCTCGGGCTCGCCCTCCTGCTACCGCACAGGACATCTTCAGGGAGGAAATGGCTAGGTTCAGGGACATTCCAAACGTGAGGATGGAGGTCTCCGTGGTGGCGGGAGAGGGCCACCACCTACCCCTCCCCCTCCAGAAGTTACCAAGAAGATATCTAGCTATCCCGGAAACTAGCACTGCTTCCGAGAGGTTGTTCAGTCTCGGTGGGAACATTGTAATTGACAAACGCCAGTGTCTGTCGGATGAACACGCTGAGGATCTCATCCGCCTGTCTTCAAAAAGCGATCTGTTCCTTTAGTTAATTAATAAAAGCTAACAAATTGAATTATTTTGTTGTTTTTCAAATTAGTTATTTCATTCTTCTCATTGCCAAAGAAAAGCATTTGAAAAGCACGATCCAATTGAGTCCTGTCAATTAATTGGTCGATGTCAATTAATTGAGCAATGGGAATTAATGGAGCAATGGCAATTAATTGAATGACTTCAATTAATTGTCATTTCCTCAATTCCCGACAATTGATTCGACTACATTTTCAATTATTCTTATAATTGATCGATATCAATTTTTTTCGATAATCGCACAGGCCTAGTTAGGTGTGAATGAGTAGTCTGTGAATGGGGCCGGACGGCAGCTCTGTAATGTGCTCCGAGCATAGTTGGGATTAACGTTTCAAAAAATTAACGATTAAAATTAATCGTTAAAAATGTAGTTAACTAGTTAACTTAACCGTTACGTTTTAGAAGAGTCAAGTTTTAACTTTTAATCGTTAAAACTATACATTAACTGATACAAAACTAAGTTAATTTTTTTCGTTAATTTTTGGGGAATGTTAACCTGTTCGAATTTTCTTTTCTTCTTTTTTCAGACTGGAATGTCCGATACAAATTTTGAGATGGGAATGTTATTAAAGTTAAATGACTTTTTAAGTTAAAGTTAAATAAATTTGTCCTGAATTTGAAGTTTGTATTTATTTTATCCCAATTGAGAAAAATAGCTTTTTAAAGTTACTTTTTAAAAGGTTTCTTAAAATTAACAGCAAAAGTAACTTTTAACGTAAATGTTATTATTTTTTAACTTTAGCTAGTTACTTTTTAAAGAGATTAACTTTAAATTTAATCAGTTAATTTTGTTTTGTAACTTTCCCAACTATAGCTCCGAGGTATAAGTATATTAAATGTTAGTCGTAAATTATGAATATACTCGCGTGTTCATTTCTTGGATCCCGTATATCCCACATTAATGTATGTACAACTGAGTTTTCAAATTGGATCCTCCGCAAAGGGATGATAATAAGAAAAAATACGGAAAAATTAACGCTGCCGGAGATTTGCCATAAAAACACGATTATAATTAACGTTCTTTAAGGCTGTGAAAACTGCTCAAGTTTCATTGAAAATGTACCTTTGATTGATTTTTAGTGCATGTAATTTTTAGTTTTCCAAATAATTACTTTGTTTTCTTCTTGCCCCCATTCTATCCTTTATCATGTTTTATTCTGTATCCCCCATATAATTCATTATTGGAAATTTTATTTTGTCAGGCATGGCAGTAGTTTACTTCTTTAGACAGCTGTCTGATACAAGCATTTCTTTCCATGTTCACTATTTTGTAACTTTAAAGCGTAGGATTAGGTATTGGGTCACCTTAATCAAGTTAAGATATGGTGAGTCAATTTAAGTCGTACGAAAAAGGAATAGCTAAATGTAGTGAAATGTTTCTATCGTTGATGTTGTCGATCTCAACGGTGCCTTTCTTTTTGTTTTTGGATTGTGCTAGAGAACCTTGCTCCCTATGAAACGGCCATGTCTCAATTCTTTCGGAAGTGCTACATCTCCTGACTCCTCTACATCGGATTTATTAGTCGTAGATACACTAACTTTAGGGTTTAGCGTAATGCATGTTGGTGACTACTCACCTCCTGCCACACACCCTTTAGGTGGCTTGCAGGGTATTCTGTAAATGTAGATCTGTTTTTTAAATGCGAATGTCCCTTGTATTCATAATGAATCATGATGAATATATCCATATCGGACTTATTTGACTGTCAATGAGTCTCGAATGATTATAACAATGCAAGAAAAACTACCGTGAACAGCATTGCTGCTGTTAAATTGGCATCGTAGACCGGTAACCGATCGGTGTCGCCCGCATCGAAACACGGTTTCGTTACCAAAAATGTATCTTGATTCCTGTGGTCGGGTACTAGACCACAAGCAAATCACTTGATCTCAGCTATGTCAGGGATCTTTCGGGGTTTGCACCGGGTAGTTACGTCCATGGCGGCCGCCATGGACCCGGTGCAAACCCCGAAAGATCCCTGACATAAATCTTCGCCGGGAAAGCCTGAAATCCTATGATCTCAGCTGTTTGAATTAGTGGAAAAACAAAATAAATCTTTTGGAATACATTACCTGTATAAAAATGCCCATTGGGCTTTGTACGCAATATGAATTAGAAATATATTTCTTCTTTAGACGTATTAAGAGTGTCTCTCAAATCGTTACTAATGAAGCGGTAATGACTAACGTGTATAACATTACTGCAGTCAAATTGGACATCGTCTGCGGTATTTTTTATCAATATACTATTTCGTTTCGCATCGCTCAACGATCACAACTTCATAGGAATCCCGCGCTGCATAATTTCTACGTTTTTATACATATATAGTTTTCCTCCCCTACCTCCCCCCTCCGCAAGTCCACCTCCCCTGCTTCCCCTCTCCCCCCTTTCGACTGGCGTCGTTTCCCTCTCCCCTCCATTCCCCTCTTTCGCCCCCTCCTCCTTCGCTTCCTCTCCGTGCCAAGGCCACGAGAGATACGAGCTGCATTCCCCCCACCCCACTCCTCCCGGTCAGCTGTTCGGGAGAGCTGGGGAGGGGTTGGTGGAGAGAGAGGGGAGGTAAGGAGGGAGCGGAGTGGGGGAAGGGGCAGCACTGGAGGGGAGGGTGATGCCGCCTGGCTGGGATATCCCTTTGTACTCACTTGTTTTCAACGTTTTTGAGCGCGCGGGATTTCATCGTCCGCGGTCTGCCGCACGGGATGGATCATAAACAGTGAAGATTGACGCTTTGCCCGGTGGCAGTAGGGCGTGGCGACTTCTTCGAGTAAGTTTATGCCAGGTTATCTTCGAGGAGGTTGAAGCTACCTAGCTGAGAAACTGGAAGTGATTGGGATAAAATATGGAATTTTTATAGCATTCTACAGCTTCCACATTCTTCCGTGTTGTTAACAGGAAATTTTCATCCCAGAAACGTTATATTTTCACTAGCAGTTGGATGGATTCGTTTAAGTTTCTTGCGGAGTGCAATGGACATATCAACATCTACGAAATACCTACCGTGCAAGCCACCTCCCGGGTGTGAGGCCAGATATATAAAAAAAACTCTCGATTCCGTAGCCACGTACCTCAAAGTGATTTAAAGTTCCATCTCAGCCATGTTTTAAACGTTTGTACAAATTATTTTCAATATGCTTTTTAAGGTACTTAGCGACAGTATTTCAAGCTTTACCGATGTTAATAAGATTTTCTTTGAAAGTCACCCATCTGTATTCGTTGAACTAAGATTACCCAATAATAATTATTATTAAGAACTAGCACGGGCGTCATCATTCACTTTCTTCGATGAATCTTTCTTCATGGATGCGAGTTAAAGGCTGTTGAACTCGTTAAAATATTGATAGCTGCAATTGGACTATAGCATGTCTAAAATCCTGCAATTGTTTTCAAAGTATAGGTCAGTAAGAACACTTTTCAACGAAGTTTAATATTTTTGTTTTTCGTGGCAATTGAATCTTATGGTTGCCGAAAAACTATATTTTTATGCCGATGGTTGGGATACAAGAGCATAATCAGAATTTGGCTTCTGGCCGAATGTAAGTGCGCCATTAACCTTTTCATGTGATATCAATGCCTTAGTCCAGTTCACCATTGTGAATTTCCTGGCTCTAGGAAGCGGAAATTGGAATAAAAAAACTCAGTCTTGCTTTTCAGTCCGCAGTCATTAATTTTTGCTCATTACGTTTATTTAACCGTAACATTTTCCATGTAAATATCTTTATTATTATTTAGTTAGGCCACCAATATACTGGCAAAATATGTTAACATTAAACTAAATGGAATTTGTAAAAAAGGGATGGACGCGTCAGTAAAATGTTGGTGGAAATGGGATGGGAGACCAACAAAAGTAGAAGGGAGATAAATCCATTACGCGTTATTTACTAAGCTTTCAACAAAAATCACGCGTGGACATAAATAGGGAAAGAACAGAATTTCCCGACGTGATAAGGAAAAATTACCGAAGGAGGAATATTAAACTGATATACCAAAGTGCAAAAACAAATAAGTATTCATTGGCGAATTGAGGTATTTGTGAATGGAATGCTTTACCGGAGGAACTCTTGATTTCTTTACATATTAATGTTATGATATGAGAGCATCTTTCTGAGGTTTCCGCGACGACAGGGTAGATGTTCCATTTCTTCTTCCGGGATATCATCCGCGTCGTTGATAGACAACGACGCGGCTGATATCCTGGAAGAAGTAATAGAAGATATAAGAGCATTTTTGTGGGGGAAGATGTATTGATGTTTTTATAATGACGGTAGGAGGTTAAATTCATATTATATTTAAATAAAGGTTAAATTCATATTATATTTTTTCTCTCATTATCCTAGGCCCTTAGGCCTTCTATTAATGCATGTTAAATAAATAAATAAAAGCGAAAATTTTGTACGGTCCACTAATTCCTTTTTTATACCGAAGCGTTTCGGTGTGATCATCAGATGCCTTAGAATTGGTTTCAATAAAAATAATTTGTGAACAGTTTCACCTTTTATTTAATTTTAACGGCCAGCATGCTCTTCCCCCATGTTTCGCCAGACTAAGTTGATTATATAATGGCTCAAATCAAAGCCTATCGTCTTCAGGTCGAGGAATTCCATGGATATTTAGGTGCTTTCATCTGTAATCATAGCATTTTAGGGTGTGCATTGTCTTTTTCTTGTTTGTATCCATATAAATTCATCAACGCGATCTCGATTATATGGCTTTAAGGATGTAGATTCCCACATCTTTTTGATTTACCTATCCTTAAATCAACCATTTCCATGTATCGTACCACTTATTTGAGAAAAATGTTTATTATTTACATTCATTTGGATAATTCGCCGCCATTAATCAAGTTTTTCACGTACCTTTTAGGAGTGTATGTGCTACAGTTGGTTTTCACTGCAATCAGGCACAACACATCGTGATAGTAACTATTGTAAGCGGTCGTTCATTGCAGCCTTCACATCCGATCTGAACACGTCGAGGAAATCGTCATACCCTTATCTAGAGATAGGCGTTTTGTGGGAAATTCTCATTCGACAAGTACAGGACTCATTACCAACAATGTGGAACCTCGTGAGCGACGATTACTCTGGAGATGTGCCACCGGATGTCCGTCTTCTGCCGAAGTAAGCGCTTCGAATGCCTCGTAGACCGCAGCCGCCCCCTTCTGTGTGGGGCGTGTGTTTTCAGCTGTGCGGGGAAGGGTGGGGGGAAGAGGAAGGACGGGAGAGCGGCAGGGAGGCCCCGGCGGGCGACAACGGCTCCGTGCCCCGTTCGACTTGTTTGCCCTGCACTCGATGGCTGTGCGTCCCTCAGGAGGGCCGAGTCGTCCGTAATCGGCCCTTTCCGCCCTCCTTGCTAGAAACCCCTCTTCCCCCCCCCCCCATCCAGCCCCTGGCCGAACAAGACCGCCCACAACCGTCTTCCATTTGCCCGGAAATGAAGACGACGAGTGCCTTCAATGAACCCTCGATGGCCTGCGGAACATGGCACTTTCTCGGCTGCTCATGTATTCGCCTTAACATGCGACATCACCGAAGTTCGTTCCCCCATCAGTTTCTGGGAGTCAAACATTCATTTTGAAAGTGAGGAGGAATGTTTTATCTCGGATGTCTTCTTCCTGTTGTCAGTAGGTATTTGGCTAGCTCGGATTCCACCCAGAGATTCGTCTCCTGGTATAGAAAATTACCGTTTTCCTTGTAAGATACCTAGTTATTGCTTTGGTCGGCACATGTTTGAAAAATAATACCGCGCTGATGTTCATCTATGGTTGTTACACTCAAAACATTTTATGTAATGGGAGATAATTACCTCTGCGGGCGTGTGGTGTTGCTTCTAGTGAGGGACGCTGCTGAAATAAATTACGCTTATGGGGAACCATATCTATTGATTCTTAATGTGTACCGTATCATTTTTACTCCTATCTTCGATAACTTCAAGGGCTATATTCGTCACGCAATTCTTCCATTTTTTTCTTCCTGCTGCTGTGAGCGTTTTCTTAGAAGCTTCGGCACACGCTAGTGACATCAAATAACTCGTGGACAGATTTATGTTATGTTCTCGTAACTTTCGCTCTTTTGTTTTCACAGCAAGCCAGCACTTTTTCCGCCACGGTGGAAAATGTCAACCCCTTATTATGTGGGGAATGATTTATGTTACTTTAAGGAAATCCATAGTCCCCACCAATATTTTAAATATTTAATCAACATTTCGTCTTCTACTCAGCAATCCTTTTTTTATAAACCGTCTTCTTCTGGAGTTTTCTATTTCTGTCTCTGAAAACTAACAGCAGGCTAAATTTAGACGGCCTTGGGGAATGATTCTGTTTCCCTCTTCGTTGAGAAAAGTTAATGAGTGGACAATGGCTAATGCTGTGATGTAACACTTCTTAATGAAAACGTTTAGCAATTCGTTGGTCAGTTTCTGGGCGACATGAGCTAGTGTTGCCGCTTGCATTTCATAATCAGTTTCCCCTCTCTTTATTTCTGTCACTTGCTGTTTCTCGAATATGCCCCACTGGCTTGGAGTAAATTTCCAGATTTGATCAAGAACACATAGAAAATTATGGAGATGCAAATTAATGGAATTAGGTGCCTGATGAATTTTCGATATCTGTTCCAGAATAATCTCTCGGCTCCTAACCTTAGGGTCCTAGCTTAGAATCCAAGCGGTTTTCTAGTCATTTAATGCTGTATGAGGTGATTTCAAGGACCTGAAAGCTGGTCTGTCACTTTCCAAGAAAACATTTCACTATCAAAGTAAGGACACTTCCTTCCCAGAATTGATGCATAATTTTATTCATATTTCGTTTGCAGTTGAGCTTACAATTGGCAATAAGTGAGGATAAAACCATCACTAACAAATTTGGTCTTGCGATAGACTGCACTGCGTACATATATTTTGCATAGCATTTTTCAAGGTACTATATGAGCGTGTGGCATGGCCAGACCTGCCCTACTTCACATTCTATTATAGTGCCTGGAACTGAGAATGATTTTGCGCCAACCGCATTTTTGTAAGTGAGCAGTAATTTCGTTAAGTAGTGTGGGTACCAATGCGAGTTATTATGTTAGTTGGGATGACCTAGTACTTTCAGCTTGAGACTTATTTCGAACGTTTTTGAGAAAGTGAGATTCCGTAGTGAAGTGCCGCAAAAGATTCTGTGATATAATATGCGGTCTTGCGTCACCGATGACTGCCGTGGATGACGGGTTATAGAGAACCCAAATATACTTACCTCTACATTACACCCACCCTTCAAGCCACGTCTCAAGGATTTGTGGCAGAATATAACATTTTCCTTCCAATTTTTTCGCGCGAACTGGCGGGCGCAGCTGTAGCGGAAGTGACGACAGTATCCACGTGGTGAAAGGGGATAAAAAGACAACCTCGGAGGTAGTTTTGCTGTTGTTGGGAAATATGTGAGCCCGTCGTGTGAAAATGGCGGTTTATTCGCCCCCGTGCCGTCCAGTGTTGCGTTCAATCCACTCTGCCCCTCGATCCAGCCATAAAATCAATTTACAACCCGGATTCCCATTGCCTGCTGAAACTACGACCGCCTCCGTGTTTTGCGCAATTAACTCCTACGCCACCGCTGTTCCTGTCCGCCGCGGGAGACGCTGTACCAATTTCTAGGGAGGGTAGGGGTGGCGGAAGATTGTAAACTTTTCAAAATAAGCGCGACCAGGCGCCACCGATCGTGGCGTCGGTCGTCCATCGTTGCAGGGCTGACAATAATTATCGACCTGACAATAGTGATATCGAAGTTACGTCGATAATTATCGTTTTTATCGACTCACCGGGCATAGAAACATCTATATTGCGAATATTATCCCCTGCCACACACCCCTGAAATGGCTTGCAGGGTATTTTGTAGATTTAGATGTATTGATACGTTTTTTTTTGACGGCAACAAAAATCATTTTGCGAACTTAGATGCATTATGGTTGACAATATAATTACCTCTAGATAAAGGAATTAAACTCCAAACTGAAAGGTTTAGGATGTCATTTTCTCCACGAACATTGTGTGAGCGTGGTATCTAACTGTTACTAAAATTGGATAGTTAGGTTTTTCAACAGGTGAACTTTTTAGTTTCGCTTATGTGTACATCTACATCTACATCTACAAAATACCCTGCAAGCCACCTCAGGGGTGTGTGGCAGGGGGTGAGTAATCACCAACATAAATCACACTATATCCTAAAGTTAGTGTAACTACGACTAATTATGCATCAGCACAAATCGCTAATGCTTGTCACGAGGCGAAGCCTCACAAGCATGCAACACTACACTACAGATGTCATCAAAATGGAGAGTGACCTCAATATACATGCATTCTACAACTACACAGATGGACAGGGACTCAAGACCCATGTAGAAAACATGCTAGGCGTGCTGTTAGTATGTACTAGGTAACAGTAAAGGATTCAAGTATTAGGAGTACTACAGCTACTAAGAGCTACACTACCTAACGACAAACCTAGATAAAAGTCTCATGGCAGCTATTATGGTCCCTTATCGTTCGTGGGAAAAATGACATCTTAAATCTATCCGTTCTGCAGTCTAGTTCCCTAATTTTACTCTCATGATCTGATCTACCGTAGTATGTCGGATTTCGTAAAATATTATCAACGTCGTCAGAGAATAGACCGGTTTGGAACTTACATAATAGATTTAGTCTAAATTTTAATCGACGGTCTGAAAGCTTTTCCCATCCCAGTTGCTGCAAAAGGTCAGTAACACTAACAAGATTATCATAACGGCCTTTAACATATCTTGCCGATCTTCGCTGCACGCGTTCTAACTCAGTTTCCAAGCCTATCTCATAAGGATCCCAAATACTGGCGGCATATTCTAAGTGGGGTCTAACGAGGGAGAAGTAGCTGATTTCCCTAACTTTATCGTCACACTTGCCAAGTACTCTTTTAACAAATCCCAATTTACGGTTAGCTTGACCGGTAATTTCTCGAATATGTTTACTCCACGATAGATCATTAGTCAGTTTAACTCCGAGGTACTTAACCGATTCTACGGTGTCTAGTTTTATGTTGTTTATGCAATAGCTGTTACAAGGAGCGTTTTTCCGTTTCCAAAAATTCACAACAACGCATTTTTTCAGGTTTAATTCTAGCTGCCACGCATCGCACCACTCTTGTATTGCCTCGAGGTCCTTAGTTAGCGCTTCCTTGTCATTAAAGCTACGAATTTCTCTATACATCACTGCGTCGTCGGCAAATAATCTAAGCTTACTGTCAACTTTGTCACCGATGTCGTTTATGTACAAAAGGAACAGAAGCGGGCCTATGACACTTCCCTGTGGAACACCCGATGTGACTTTTACTTCATTAGAGATAGCGCCATCTAATACAACCCTTTGCACGCGATTACTTAAGAATTCTCTAATCCAGGAAACTACGTCGTCGTCTAAACCGTAGGATTTTAATTTCATGAGTAGCTTAATGTGGGAAACTTTATCAAATGCCTTTTTAAAGTCAAGAAAAATTGCATCAACAGGAGCGTTATGTTCACCCGAGACTAAAATATCGTGAGCAAAAAGTGCTAATTGAGTTTCGCAAGATCTTCCCTTTCTGAATCCGTGTTGTGTTTTTGTTAGCAAGTTTTCTATATCGAGGTGTCTCATAACTGAACTAACAATTATATGTTCAAGGACTTTGCAAGAGATAGATGTGAGAGATATCGGTCTGTAGTTCGATGGCTGTTCCTTATCACCGCTTTTGAATATGGGAGTGACATTTGCAATTTTCCAGTCCATGGGTACTTTGTGTTCGTTGATGGATTTACTAAATATATTCTGCAAGTAGGGTGCTATTTCACAAGCTAATTCTCTATACACGCGGGCAGGAATTTCTTCAGGACCTGGGGATTTATTTGGACTTAAAGATTTTAGCAAGTTTTCTATTCCGTGAGTGCAGATGTCGATAGGCGGCATCTTTTGCTGGAAGTTATCATTTAACTTTACGGAAGTACTCTGCGTTGACTTGGTGAACACACTTTGAAAATAAGAATTTAATAAGTTGGCTTTGTCCGAACTGCTTGTTAATAATTCGCCATTTTCGTTTCGTAGTGGAATAACTGTTGATCTATTGCCTTGAACTTCCCTTACGTATGACCAAAATGCCTTTGGGTTGTCCTGTAATTGTTCTCCTAATGTTTTTCTTTTAAAATCCATGAATGCATTCCGAAAGGCTTCCTTTGTAGTGGCTTTAGACAATTTGTATTTTTCAAATATTAAATTTTGATCACTAGTGGACAAATCTCTACGGAGTTTTTTCATCTTGGCGTGGCATACTCTCTGACGTCTTAACGATTTTCTCACTTCTGCATTGAACCATCTTGGTTCGCTGCCCTCTTTTTTTACTCTACTTGGAATGTATCTTCTGATCCCTGAATGTACAATCGAAAGAAAATCTTTCCAACTACCCTCCGTGTCTAACTTTAAGCTTGATTCCTGGAATTCGGGAAGAGAAGTTTTTAGATGACTCTTAAACGCATTGAAATCGGCTTTTTTAAAAATGTAGAATTTTCTTCTTTGTTTAAAACTTTTAATGAAACTCAAGGAGAACTTTGCGGTAACTACTCTATGGTCACTAATGCCCTCAACAGTGTTTACCTTAATTACTTGTTGCGGTATATTTGTTGCCAATAAATCAAGAATGTTGTCCCCTCTGTTAGGCGTCGTAGCTATCTGATGTAGGGCATTTGATGAGAACGTGTGCAGCAGGGAATCGCATATATCTTTGTCTCTTCCTCCTGATATGTAACTGTAGGTCCTCCAATCTATAGAGGGCGTATTGAAATCTCCACCTATGATTAAATTTCTTTCGGTGTTCCTGGATGTGATGTTCTTTATTTGTGCTTCGAGTTCTAAAATTGAGGTGACGTCGGTGTTAGGTGGCCTGTAGTATGCGCACACGAATATTGTTTTTGATTTAGGGCATCTAATAGAGCACCATACAGATTCTATGCTGGTATCTGGGACGGTTTCCGCTCGGCTGACTATGGTTTTCTTTACAGCTATAAATACTCCGCCTCCGGTTCGGTTGGACCTATCTTTTCTGTAAACTTTGAATGATTTAGGAAATATTTCACTATCAGAAATATCGTCCGTCAGCCAACTTTCTGTGCCAATAATGACGTTACACTCCGTGCTATGAATAAGGTGGTGAAATTCTGGAATCTTATTTTTTAAACTACGGCAGTTAACTACTGCAACGACTAATGCTTCATGATTATTGTTTATGCGATTCGGGGTAATTTCAAGATTGCTGTCTTCAATTAAGCTATTCTTGGACGCTATATTCAGAGTATTCTTAGCTAAATTACTAATTGGCAACACATAATTATTGACCCCACTAATTGACCTGCCCTGTAGCCTACCGTCTATGTTAAACTCGACGAGTGTGCTCAAGTATCCTGCGCGCTACCTCCTGCGATGCCTCGTACGTATAGTGGACACCCGAGCGATTTATAGGCACCCGACACGAATCCAGCACCGGCCTGAGGTCCAAGAACTCCGCTCCCTCGCTCCCACAGACTTCACTGAGTCTCTGGTTTATGCCTTCCACTCGGCTCCAAACCATCGAACCCCGATCCGTCCTAGGTACCAAGCTGCATATGGTAAGCCTCAAGTTGGTACCAGATTCTCCGCGAATACGGCGGAACTCGGAGCATAGGTCTCTCACAGAGCCTAAAATCCCCTCGGATCCCATAAACACGGCATCATTGGTCCCAACATGGGCAACCACATGCAACTTGGAGCAGTTCGCGCCCCTGACCGCCGACTTCATCGCCTTCGTCACCTGTGGCACCTTTCCTCCCGGTATACACAAGGAGGTGACCCGTGGTTCTCCTCCTTCCCGTCGGGCCTTTCCACGCATCGGGGACACTATACGCCGGACATTGGAGCTACCTATCACTAAAATTCCCTCCCTTCCCTCTCCACTCCCACTCGGCGACCCACCTCCCAGCTCTAGCTCCGATGGCTCAGCCTCCGCCAGCACATCGAACCTATTGCTGACGGGGATTGACTCAGCCTCCGCCCCTGCCAATCCTCGTTTTCGGAGGGTGACCCCGTGGCTACGCCTCGAGACCACTTTCCATGTCCCCGAAGCAACGGAGGGAGACGACACCGGAGGCACGGAAGTCCGAGAAAGGTCCTCCACTCTCCATCCCGCGACAGAGCCTGGGCTTCCCCTGGCCTTGACGCGTTTGGAGCGCTTAGGGCCCTCCTCATTCCTCCGCGACCTTCCAGGACCCTCCACCAGCCGTTCCACCAGAGCACGGAGCTCGTCCACCGTCTTCTCAAGCCCAGCGATCCGGGCCACCAAGGACTCGCGATCGGGTGAGCCCCTGAAGAGGTTAAGAGCAGTCCTAATGGGAGTCATTCTATTCTCAAAAACCCTTTCACGAGTGCAGAAGGCTTTACGACTTTATTCCCTTAAGGGGATGGGCTAATGGGCTGACAGCGGGTGGTAACTGACTTCACTCCTAGAGTGTTGTTGTTGTGGGGGGGGGGGGGGGAGTTGGAGGACAGATGACGCAAGTGAGCTGTGGAGGGGTTCTATGCACAGGTGTAAGGGGTGAACAATAGAAGCCTGTTTATACCTTGCGTGTGGGGCGGACTAGAGTTTAAAAAGTTTTTAAATTCACAAGGCTCTACTAACGCTAGTTTCTACACGAGTGATTAGTAGTCAGATGGTAGACCTAAGACTGTGTTGATAAAATAATAAGTTACGAGTTGATTAGTAACTTGGAGAGAAAAAACTACCCTTTCTTCGAACTAGGTACGATTCAACCTAAATAAAATATATTGAAGTAGATTAACGCTAGAAAATCTATCGATATTTTAACAGTCTATATATGTTAGATTTTACTAGATATTAGTGGTCTAACCTAAATGTATATAATTAATTTAATCTATATAAAAATCAAAAGGTTAAAATGGCGTGTAAACTATCTACATATGACAAAAAATAACTATATTAAAATATTAAATAGCGATAAACAGTACTTAGAACTAAAAATGCACTAAGATTATAACAATGGAATATTTAATAAAATATATATAACTAGTCTGCCGCTAAGAATTAGGCTAACTTGAATTAATTAGAGGTTCTTTTAATACCGGAACACCAGGTTTGTAGACTTACGATATGTAAAAAAAATACCAACAATAAAGTACAACAAAGAACCAAAAAAGAACAATAAAAACCACTAAATATAGGATAAATGAAGCGTGAAAATAATGATATATTAAATAGATGCAAATAATATGGCAATGGGATATTAGCGTAGAATTAAGAATCTACTTATCACTTCCTGCAGGCACCTTCGGCTGACGAACACGAGGCAAGGACCGGGATAGTACGGCCGTGAAAGGACACTCACTCACTCAAACACCACTCACTCTTTAACTACTAACACTAGTGAAGACACCACTAATAATATATAATGAACGACTAACTTGTAAATATCTGCTACTAATACTAGTGAAGACACCACTAATAATATATACTAAACGACTAACTTGTAAATATCTAGTTAGAAGGTATAGAAGACTACGAATAATATATATGTCACTACACTAAGGTTGCAGCTTCAGGCACCAGGCAGCGGGTGGCCAGAGAGCAGGTAGGCAGACAGCAGGTGTAGGCAGGTATCGAGGCACCGGATTAGGGAGCGCTCGAAAACACGTCCTTACCGTCCGAGGGCTGGAGGAAGAATGATGTAATGAAGTGTAAATGTAAAAAGTGTAAAAAGAAGTGTAATGTTTTTTTAATAAGCTAGCCACCACCAACAGCTCATTTGTAATGCCTGCTTTAAATTTCTAAATTGAAATACTTTTATCACTCCTTAAACTATTAGCTTAACGCATTAATACGCATTATCTATTCACGAAAATTTCGTAGCGTTTAGGCTACACGTGTTTGGTGAATGTAGTGAAATCTTTGATACATCAGTATCGAGATTTCGGTATGGACGATAATATCGAGAAATTTAAAAATTCAAAATTGCCAGATTTACCCATCGTCGTCACCCCCAAAGTATTTCGTGTCAAAGTTCGATCCTGAGAAGTCAGCATTGTTCAGCTGATCACGCGAAGAAGGGGAATCGGGCGGTGTCGGTTTTGAAAAATCTCCCTTGAGGATCAAAAGCGTGCCTTTCGCATTCGCGTGCATCGACAATCGATCTCCTTCCTCTCCGCACAGGCGCGCGATACTCTCGTTCTTGTGCCGATGTAAAGCGAATGTCGAAAAAGCATCGAAGGTGGACTGAATGCTCCGGAAACGGGCTAGTCGGAAAGTGGCGTGCTTCATAGTTTGGTCGTGTTAAGAGAATGGATGGTAGTCGAATAGCGAAATTGGGGAATTATGGAGAATTGGGCGGTGTGAGGGGAAGAGGTAGACCAAGAAAATAATTGTTTAATGTGAAGGATAATATCATTTTATCTGTTTCTACGTTTTATGTACGATTGAATCGTCACCAAGGATGACAGAGTTGATGTAAAGGTAGACAGGGCCTATCGCAGGGATTTTGGGGCAAATGTTATTTTTTTAACAAAAAAAATTTGTGAATGTAAACGTAATTATGCGTGCAAGTAAATGTTTGGTAGCCTGTCGGTGGTTCTGTATCGGTCACGATTGTTAAGGGAAAGAGCAGTATTTAAGGTGGCTGGAGCGAATTTTGTATGTATACAGATTTGCGTGAAACTTTGCATACGTGTCCTTATTAGTAATATCTATCGATAAAAGTGAAAAAAACTGCATGCTACCGATTTGGTTTCCTGGCAATTCAATGATATTTTAACTAGTACTCTTATGGCACACGGCATATATTTTGAAATAATTAGATTGCTTATGTACAGATTTTCTCCTAAATGCGAAATAATACTTTTCATATTATTATGATAGCTGCTAACAAATATCAAGGTATCATGCCGAGTAAGAAAAGCGTGTTTAGATATGATTTTCTCGTAAATTTCGAATTTCGCGCCGCAAATCCATGTCAAAACAATGCTTTAATTAAGGCGAAAATTTGAAATACAACTCTTGCATCATATACATTACTGCATGGTTGGCAATTTCCAACTTATAAACTGGTGTACTTAAGTGAAAAGTGGTCCAAGAATATTTTTATCGATTTGCTTGAAAAGTTATTAGAATGTGCCTTCAACGACTCACGATTACCGCTCCAACCACCTTAATATATCCTCCTAATTTTATGAGTGATCGAATCTACTGATTATTACCGCTTGAGCGCCTATTATTTTGTTTTAATTATGTGTTTGCGAAGTGCATGAATGCTAGTGCTCCCTCTGACAATGGTGGCATATCTATGGTGTAGTGCATGCTTGTGAGGCTTCGTTTATGTCTTTGCAAAGTGCATGAATACTAGCGGTCCCTATGACATTGGTGGCATATCTATGGTGTAGTACATGCTTGTGAGGCATCGCCTCGTGACAAGCATTAGCGATTAATGTTAATTCATCAATGGTCGTAGTTACACTAACTTTAGGGTATAGCGAAATGCATGTTTGTGACTACTCACACCTGCCACACACCCTTGAGGTGGCTTGCAGGGTATTTTGTAAATGCAGATATTCTTCCCTGTATCGAAAGAAAATACGGGTTTTTCTGTACCTTTACAGAATATAGAAGTTACGAAAAGTACAGTGGCGATACCTTGGCAATTTATCGAGTTATGCCTGAAATGAAAACACGTCACAAAAGCTGTTTAGTTTTAATATACATTCTATAGAATGAATGTAATCTGCATCACTTTTCGCAGTTTCTTTTCAGAAAAGGACGAAACAATTACAGCTACTTGTAGCTATGGTGAATTTTATACGAAGCAAAGCTATTTTTTGACTAATATATCTTTATTAATGTCGTAAATTTATTTTAATAGTATTTCAAAATATCCCCTGCACGAGGTAGCAGTTTAGCGGGGCAGATGCGACCCACAGAAGGCTACGTTTTTCTATTTATTTGAGGCAAATTATTCTCAAAATCTTATGATAACGTAAATGGTCAAATTTTGCACGATAGCGATGTTTCGTGTATCATTTACCTACGAAACGAGTAAAACTATTCACTTTCGTGCGTCAAGGCGCCATCTATGTACTCCCTTCGTTAATTCAAATCGTCGAATCCCTCACAGTTTGCCTCTCGTATCGCACCGATGCCACATGAACGTCGCAGACTGCCGCCGCCGTCGGCGCGTCGAGAAATCGAGGAGCGCACCTCCTAGTCGCTTATGTTCCCCTGACTCCGTTTCGAGGGATAAAATGCGCTCTCGTGTCGCCTGCGGTGTGCGGAGGCGGTTCGAGTTCGGACGACGCGAGGCTGCGCCGTAAATTTGCGCAGCTGGCGCTAGAAAGCAGCCCTTCGTCGTCCGTGTACTTTGAGCATCCCGAAAAATTTGCGGGATTCGAACATGTGGTCTCCCGGATAGGGTGACTCCATAATTCTCCTCCCATTCGCTCGATGCTCATGTGGGCAATGTCTAGAGTTCCAAGTTTTTTACAACAGGGTAGTTTAGTGACTAACATTGAAGGCCATCCTATCAAAAAGATAATTTCTTCTAGGAAGGCACGAAAGTTCACGTCAGTTTCACCGAAGATATTATGAAGCTTTTTTCAGTATATCGACAGGTTCGGCCTATCTTACTAAATAAAGAATATAGACTCCGGGACCAAGAGATATGAACACTTATTTTTCCCTTGAAGCAAATGAAAACGCCAATACAAATTAATGCAACATATTTAACGTAAACATTTAACTAGAATGATGGCAGGTCCCCAGACTCCCCCTCCCATACACCCTTGAAGCGAATAGCTTAGAATAACGCACGAAGATGTAAATTCTATTATTTCAACGCTATATAGCCTGGGTTGTGATATCGTAAAGAACGAAAGGCCTACCAGAGCAATCTTTTTCTATGGGGCTATGCTATACATATTTAATTGAATGCTCAAATGTGATACGTGCGTCGCTGCCAAAGTTTTTCTCGCAGTCTATACCACCAGGGGCTAACCAAACAAGGACGATCGGATACACTAAGCCATACTGCTGAGGCCCTTACGCTATTAACATTATGACCACGTACAATGAACGTGGCATAGAATTATATAACCGACCTACCGGAAGTATAATTTTAAATTTGAATTCTTTGACTGTGTAAAAAATTAAATAACAGTAAAAATAGGCTCTATTTGAGGTATAATAATTAGTTGTATAGCTAGGCGCTGAAAGTTATTCCATTATCCTTTGGTGAAATATATCGGGGCATATATTGCCTCATGTCCTTAAGCAAGCAGCTTGCCCGATCATTAGTCAGTAGTAGTTTTGGGAACTGCTACTGGCGAGGGTGTTGATAATACCTCTGTGAATGCTTGTAAAAGATTCCAACGATATATCTTTAAACTAGCTTAATAATTTGTTGGTGATGTGGGAATGTATGGCTGAATGTATGGTAAAATCTCAATTTTTAAAATAAATCCATCGGCTACTAATGAGAAACATCAACTGATTTAAAAGCCCTCACAGATGAGAGATATATTTAATAAATAATGCCTAGAATAAAGGGCAATGATGGGGCTTTGAATTTCGCGTTGTTTTTTTTTGTTTCTGACTTCTTTTCAGTTGCTTGAATACTGGAAGATATGTTTGAAAGTTAGACCTTGTTGATAATGAGACGTTATAAAGGAGGTCACCTCACGAATATAAATTAAAAATCATTGGACTATCGCAGCCTCGCATCTACTCACAACTCATAATGGTGAAATTATTCCACGTGTTTGTGAATAAGATCCGGTTTCCGAGGTTCACTTGTTTGAGGGCGGTCGGTGTAGGGAAGAGAGGCAAAGGTTGCTGGTGAAGAGAAAGTGGTGTCATTGTCCGAGCCGGGCATTGTCCACTGGACAAACCGGGTTAAGTGAATTTGCATGACATCACAAAAGTTAGCGGCAAATTGTTTTTTTTAATCTAGGTATTCTAACGTCATAGTGTTTCTCGATACTCCTCACAAATGTTACGCTGCATTTGCAGCTTGCCTCCGTGTGAACTCATTTGTGTCACAGACCTATTAAAACACATAAATGCGAATCGCTATCAGACCGTAGGTTAACGTTTAGACTGAATCTTTTGCGTTAATTGGAATCCATTTGTTTTTTTCTTAAAGATTTGGCCTCGAAAAGATTTTCAAAAAGAATTGAAGGAGGGAAGCGAATGGGCTATCATGAGACGGTCTGGATAATTTGGCGTCAGGTCCTGGTTCTTTTACAGGCGATCAGAGCATAAAATTTGAGAAATTGACTGCCGAATGGACATGGAAAAGGTTTAAATTGTAATGTTTTTATAAGAGCAATCAGTGATCTCAACGTAAATCTATAGCTATGAAGTGCAGCGCAAGATGAGGTCAGGATGAGTGGTACAGCTGCAGGATGAGTGGCACAGGATGTGCGTGTAGAACGGGTTCATTGGATGCAGTTAAGATAGGATTAACTTTTTTATTTGGTAAATTCCACGAATTATTCGTCGAAAAAACTGTGAGTACACTCTGCTGCTTGCCCGCCTCATCGGTCAATCGGAGGAAGGTTAAACTGTTGACCCTATATGCCTTGCAATTGGTATTAAGAGAAAGCTATCAACAACACTGGGTTTCTCTCGGGTGACCATCCTCACCCTAAATATCTATTTTTAAAAAGCATCTTTTTATTCTCTTCCGTGTCGCTGGGTTTCACCGGCGAAATATCCTTTTCAAGTGATGATATGACTCAGAAAGATAAAACGTATGACGCACAGCCTGGAACCTGGCCCCACCATGGACCGCCAGACCTGGTAATTTGTACGTACGTGCCGACCCCTACCTTCTCGTCGCCCAAGCTGATTCCTAATGGCACAAATCACCTCAGCTGTCTGTGATCTCCGCTAATAGCTGCTTCTGCGGCATAGCGTGACGATACAATCTTTAACCTTCAATGCCGTTAGGAATATTTTTCAGAATAACATAAATTCTCTGAAATGTCACTTAATGAGGCTTAAGTTCGACTAAGTTGGATGCAAGTCATGCGCTTTTGTATTAAATGGTACTCAGCTATGTATTTACTTATGGGTTTTCTTTGTCCCCAAAAACATCAATCACCCTGGAAAGCGAATTTTCTTCCATTCATTCGTTGAATCCCCGTGGAATGATGTCGTTGAATTAATCCTTGTTCATAAGTGAAAACATGTTATATGCTCCAGAATGTGGGGTATTTATGGGTGACGATCATTGACTTGCCGCTAGCAGTGGCTTGGTATTTGTACTTACCTTCTTACAAATGGTGATGAACGGTGCATGTTTTTTCTTGCGTTATGAATGAATTGAAAACTTCTATTAGCTCTCGTATTAAAAGTATTGAAGTGATTTTAATGATAATATTCCCGAATTCCTCGGCGTTTGTTGGTATGTATCTCGAACCTCCGGCAGGGGATAGGATGATGCACGTTTGCAGCCTTGTCCGCTGAGGTTTGGCCATCGCAGGGAACGAACGCGTCAGCTGTGTCAAGCAGGTCCCCATCGTTAGGGAAAATTAATTTATCAGATGCTCTTCCCGCTTCAGCCGCCGGCTACAGACGCCATCGGGTAGCGAGAGGAGGAATCACGATATCTCCTTTGGAAGCGATCCATAAAACCTGCTCACATATGTGTCACTGCACCGCTTGGAAATTAGAAGACGTCGCGGGTGAAGATTAGTGTTGTTGATGTTGGCATGTAAGTCTTCTACGTCTCATACAGTTGTCCTTCTTGTGTAAAAACATTAGAATGGAACTCACCATACCAGATGAGCTTATCACTACCAAGCCCTTACGAAGGGCTTATATATTTAGTTCAAGCGGAAATGGAGAGATTCAACGTCAATAAATTTGTTTTTTTTTTCACCTTCGTGTATCCCCCCTTCTTGTTGGTTCTATTCACAAGTAACAATGAAGTCGCGACGCTAACCAACGTGAGTGTTGTTGCTATGAAGTTGTCAGTAAGGCTCTAAAACCGTTGTGCAATAAATGATTTGCTTGTGATAGGTATGCCATTGGATATTCCATGCAGCAATTAAAAGGCAAAATGTCTATAGAGTTTAGTTTTTTTATAAATGTTACGTTGCCAAGTCTTTCCCAGATTTAGCTCTAGCGTCTACTTCCATCGACGAGTGAAAACTTATGACGCCTAGAAAGGTGCATGGGACTACAGCTCATGCAGACGAGGCTATTAGGCTCCCAACATTACATCGATATATTCGACCAGTTAGATGAAATAATAGAGATGGAACTAGGACTTAAACATTCAGATCCAATTTATCTCCTATTATTTGTAAGCATACCAGAACTACGGAAAACTCCCCAAAAGCTTAATCAACTTAATAGTGTCTAGTTAAATATACTTGGAACTCTACATTATGTTACAGGGTTGTCCAACCTGCAAGGCCCCAAGGGCCACAACTTAGCCTTTAATATGATTGCGGTTCAAAAAGTAATAAATTATTATTTTTAAAAGTAATAATAAGAAACGTAAGGTATAAAAATAAAAATCTCAATTTTTGTCTAATAACCTTCCGTGGGCCACAATTAATGGAACCGCGGGCCGCCAGTTGGACCACCCTGTTCTATAATATACCGGACATGCCTACTCTATCATACCCTGCTACTCCGTCTTGTGGCGGGTAGTAGGTTATGACGAAGATGTTGTTTCATTCTTTGCAGTTCTGGAAGAGGATAGGTTTAATAGCATTCTTTTGGATCGCATGTACATTAATAGGTTACACTAACTTTAATGGGGTATAGTGTAAACAAATGGGTGACTACTAACCCCCTGCCACACACCCTTGAGGTGGCTTGCGGGGTATTTTATAGATGTAGATGTATGTACATTTAAAATGGTTCAAGCGGAGAATGATCAACATCAAGTGGATGGAGAGAATCACCGATGAAGAAGCCCTACGAAGAGTTGAAGGAGGTTGTAAGTAAAGTCGGCAAACCATCAGATGCAAACTTTTGGACACATTCTGACGCAACTGCATTTTGAAAACAGTATTGGAAGGAGAAATAAATGGTAATAATTATCGTGTAAGCCCAAGGATGGAAAACACAAAATACATTATGTCGGACGTTAAAATGAAGAATCATGCAGCGGTCAGGTGATGGGAGACTGCGGTGGACAGCTGCAACTGACCATTCTTCGAATTCCTGATGAAGATGATGACGAAGGCAACTTAAAAACCGTCGTTAAAACAGGAACGAGCACTCATGTTGCAGGAAATCCACACTTCAATCAACGGAGCCGAAGGCGAAATTTCTCGGTCCGGCTGTGTGTATGCTTTATGTGTACGTATATACTATATATTTCTCCGAAATTTCGTCGCGAAGGGGACCTGAGGATCTGAAGTTTTTAATTTCGAAAAAAGCGTAATCCAAAAGTCACCATCCCCCCACCCGAACACCAAGCATTGCAGCTGTCAAAGTCTCTAAGATTCCTCCCTCATTTTTATTATTATTTATTTTGCCGGCGAAAATAAAAATAAAATGGACCGGGGGTGTTTATAGGGAAAAATTCCGCACCATGGATTTCCGTGAGCGTTCGTTTCGCTCGGCGACGGCTTTGGGAAGGTGGAGGGGGTTTTCATTTGAGTGGGGGGGTGGAGGGGGGAAGAGGGAGGCTAAGGGGAGGGTAGGGGTCGGAGGGAGGGCAGTAGGGAGGAGGGGGAATCGCCGCTGGGAGGGTTAGTAAGAGGGGAAGGAAATTGGGGTGGGTGTAGGGGAGGGGGGAGGAGCATCGCATTGCCTGATAGGAGGGTCGAAGCTGAAGAGAGGGGGGAGGGGGAAGGAGGGTTAAAAAGGGAGGGAAGGCAAGCGCTCTGAGGGGGTTGTACTGGAGGCCCCAAGAGTGGCGAGGCGGTAGATTGTGGATAATGGTGGAGGAGGCGGGGTGAGAGGAGGTAGGGTGGGGGAAGGGAAACCGGGAAGGGGTGTGGGGCGGTAGGGTGGGGGAGGTCTGTTCAAGGGGCACATTTATCTATCGAGTTTGCCTGCGGGGGTATAGGGGGGGGGAGAATGAGTGGCATGAGGAGAGATGGATGAGTGTAGGGAAGGGATGGCTGGCCTCCCAGACCTTCTATAGGAGGCATGGCGAGGTTCGAACGATGATAGTACGTATTTATTTGTACGGAACGAAGACAACGTATGAGATCTGGATTGGATGAAGAGAGGGGGACACTGACTAAGGCATACAATCATTAGAAGAGTGCTTCGGTGCCTTTTCTCAATGTTTATTAACTAAATGGACACGTACAGAAAGATTGGACGCAGCTAGAGGTGTCGGATCAGTGGTGGAAAACGAAGCGTTAGGCCCGGGGCATTATTCAGTAACGACACACGATAGTCGAGCTTCGACAGTGACGAAATGTAGAGTAGCAGCCTCGAAAAATCTCGATTGATGCATCATATCAGTTGAGTGCAGTCGAGGGTGTGATGCCACAATCTCGATATTGCCAAGGTTCGATAGTTTTGAGCCCCTCCTGAATAAGACCCTTGGATAGAAGAAAGGGGCACCAAAACATCAGTTTACCATTTGAAGGAGATTATCGCAGTAAATTCGTGAAAACAGATGTACTTATATGCCTATAGGTCAAACTTCGTCAAACTTTCTTAGACTACTGGTCTGCTTAGATGAGGAATATTGTGCGAGGTATGAGTAATCAGGCAATTATTCGGAGTTTTAACAGGAAGTCATTTCTAAAGAAAGAATGACCGAGCAGATGCGTTAGTTTGATTAGGATAAATGACACGAGGCTCACAATTTGGAGGAAGAAAGGTACCCACGCGTTTGTTCAAGCTGAAAATGTATTCACTTTAAATCTTATTGGTGCATGCTATCAGGATATTACTCATTCTGTTCAGCTGAAAACATGAACATCCTTAAGAGTTAGATACCTACACGAGTTCAGAGTAGCCAGTTGCATAAGGAAGCATTCATGTGCTTACTGTTCACGAGCAATTGGTAGGCATTCACGGCAACTGTGTTACGATATGTTCTGCCTCAGAAACCTCCAACTTGAAAATGGTTGCAAGATTAAAATTTAAAAAATCTAGCTTCGGAAAAGCAGTATCATTCATAGCCGTCAGTATTCCTAATGTATGCTGGTGCAGCCCTATCTGGTGGATATTCTTATTATTTTTGCTTTACAATATCATCTTCGCCAAGCCATAGGACCTCAAGATGGAGTCTCTAAGTAGTTTCAGTATTTCACATTGAAGTATTTCTTCTTCCAGTTATCTTATTTCGTTAATACGCTCGATATATGCGCTATCTTCTGTTGGACTTCATCAATCTCTTGCAAAAGGTCCATTGATTTCATTCCTATCTGCTGTCATCTCTCTACCTTTGTCAACAGTCTACCGATGTAGGTAGGTTCGAACAAATATAGACGTACCTGCCATCTGATCTCCCGTAACCGTGTGAACCCACCTTTTTGTACCATCATCGAAATAGAAGTATTATATTTTTAAGTATTCATTTTCATTTTCTGACTCCACTAATGCAATACTTTCTCCTAGAGTGCTTTCTGCTCGTAGGTTGCGAAAATAATCCCATGAAGCGACGTTATTTGGAACATAAATTCATAGATTACTTATAGCAATATGATAGTTTACTTGAAATTGTCTTCCATTACGGGTGAGTTAGCAATTGTGCTATTTGGCGACGGTGCTTGGCTGCAATCAGCTCTGCAGCAGCTGACCTGAAGCCGAGAGCCGACCAATCAGAAGCCTATTCTAACGTTTTCAAGCGAGCCAGCGGAAGAGATCGCAGGAACAACGGCGACCGTGCCTCGATTGGTGGACCGAGAAAAGCTCTTTGGCACGGTCCCGGACGTGCCAGTCCGCCAGATCCGACAAGAGCGAGGCCCGAAACCCGGATTCGGTTGATGGAACGCATCCATGGTTTTGTCAAGATTTTAACGCCAAGGGCGGGTCGTGAAGAGTCTTTAGTCCAACGTCCGTTGCCTCCACGGGGTTGGTCGGCTTCGGGAACAGATGAAGGGAGGAGGATGAAGAAAAGGTGCGAGTTTGGCTTGCACGCGTTATAAATGTGAAGAAGTGGCCTACCTCGCCGTGCTATAGTGTTTGTGCGTATGTATAGTTCGTTCTTGCTTTCCCGTCCTTTCGCCCGGCTTCACGCCGGTACAAGGCGGGGGTGAGGAAGTCTGACGTTTCAAATGGGGTGGAAGAGGAATACGTTGGGAGAGAGGGGGGAGGTAGCGAGGTTAGTTTAGACTGGGGGGAGGGAGGTGGTGGTGGACAGTGGTGGGGATGTCGATGAAACCGTGGAGAGAGAGTGTGTGAGAGATAGAGAGAGAGAGAGACAGAATTGGGAGGAGCCGTCTGCTCTTGGTTTTCTCTATTTTTAAGCCCTCCTTCACTGTTCCGTCACCCCTCCCCTTTTTCCCTTCCCCTACTTTACCCACTTCCCCTCTCTTTCCTGCTTGGCATCACCTCCCACCATACTCCCCTTTCCGCTCGCTTCCATTACCACCTCTACCTCCTCCTGCTTGCCTGACTGCCGCCTTCCCTCCATCTTCCTTTTTCCAACGGTTTCTAAAACTCTATCCGTCGCCGCCACATGCGCTGCTGTCAAAGTTTCCATTCGACCCCATTTTCCCGCGGAAAGAGGCTCACCCTTCTCCCATTAGAGCCCCCCACTCTCTTGCGTTCCCTGCCTTTCATTTTACACGACGCTCGACCCTCCTCCCTATCTAACGAAGAACCCCCCTTTGTTAGGACGATCTCTAACCCCTCATCCCCCTCCGCCACTAGCATGGCCTGATGACTTTTTTGTTCCCCTAACTATGCATGCCTTGCTTGCCCCTCCTCTCTCGCTTATATCACATGCGAGAATATATGCATGCATGCGAGACCATTTTCCACTTCCTCTCTTTCTCCAGGACATCGGTGCCCACCCCCTATTCTTCTTCCTCCCCCAACAGAGCGACCCCCTTGTACATCCTCCTCCTCCCTGCCTTTCCCATGGTGCCATTCCAAGAATAGAAACCAGTTTCGCATGGATGGTTAAAATGGCGAAGCGTTATAGGCGTCCTGAGAGGGTGGAATAGAATGTGTTCCGAGAAGAGAGTAGAGGGTAGGTTGGTTGGGTGGGGGGGGAAGGGGCTCTGGAGTGAGGGGGGGGTTGGGTTTGAAGGATAGTTGTGGGGTGGGTAAAGAGAGAAGAAAGATGGAGTAGTCTTTTATTTTTTTCGTTCGTTCCTCACCCTACTCTTCTTCACTCTCCTGCCTCTCTTCGACTTAACCATTCCCATCCCTTTTAGTAAAAATCCCCCCCTTCCCACCCTCTTGGAAGTATTTGCTGGGCAAAGGAAGGTTTTCTCCTCTCTCGTGTGATGGGGGAGGGAGGTTGGAGGTCGGGGGGAGGGGAGAACAGCTCTCGGAGGTGGAGGGGAGTGTTAGGGAGAGGGACAGGGGAGTGGGGGTTGAGTACTGTGGGAGGGCCGTAGGGAGGCGTTCTCTTCGACTCCCACCACCACTCCCCTTCCTCTTCCCCCCCCCCCCCCGTTATACTTCGTCCGCTCTCTCTCTCTATACTCAGCACACCCCCTTCCCTCCCCGTTTCTCTCTCTCAGTCCCCTCCCCACAAACCCGAGAGCTGGCGAAGCGGTCACATACACATATACAGACACGAAGCGCAGTCACTGGCCGTCGTTAAAGCCCGAAAGGAGGTGCGGGAGTGGTGGCGGAACTGTGGAAGAGCCGAGAAAGGATCTAGAGAGGATTTTTCCCCTTGTGCCAGTTGTACCTTCGCTTGGGATTACTCTCCGTGCATGTTACGTGTGCTTTTGGTGCTGCGATGATGGTTTCGGTTGTGACGAAACCGCGGTGTTCGGTGGGCGACGAATGAGGATAAAAGTTTTTTTGGTGTGTGTGTGAAGTTTGTTCACATCTCGCGTGAGAGTAGTGTCGGCGTGATGATCTGTTTCCCTTCGACTCAGCTTTAAGTGAGGAACTGTGTGCACGTTCCATATTTCCTGGACTCGTCCATCTTCTTACCTGCCCTGTTTGAGTGTGGATATATTCAACGCAGCGAGCTGGGGAGCTGCCGAGTTTTTCCCGAGGAGATGTACGGAAAGGTTAGAATGACAGCGTTTTCCTTTTTTTTAATTCCCCGAATCCGTGGAGTGTTTCTCGCTGAGAGATTCAGTTCTCTTTTTTCCTCTTCAACGTACTTTTTTACTTATTCGTTTTGCACTTTCACACAAGTTTTCGTTCTTTCGCTCCTCACTCCCCCTCCAAAAATTCCTCATTGCATTGTTGTTTTCCGCGGCGAATATGCACACGCCCGACATCTACCGGTCGTTTTTCGCATTCGGCAAGCCGGGGGGTGTAGGAAGGGGGGAGGGTTTTGGAAACTCCGGGGAAAGGCGAACGGCGTCGACGCCGGGGACGAATGGGGAGGAGCCTCGTGTTGTCGAGTTCCCCCTCAAGATGGCGGCGCGGTCGAACTGTCATGGCGGCCCGAAACCAACCACTTTCCGAATTGCAGCGTCGCTTCCCCCCTAAAACCCCTTTGCATTCATTCGAGGGTACCCAGGCTATTCTCTCTCTCTCTCTCCCTTCCATCCTCACTCAGGGGCCCTGCGCCCTCCCCTTCTGCTCCCTCCCCCTCCGTTTTCCGGCCTTCCCACAATCCTCTCCGGCTTCCATCTCCACCCTCCCTTCTTCCCCTTTGAAACACCAATCCCTCTCCCACCATCACCCTATCTCGTTCTCCATATCTTTCTCCCTCTCTCTTTCCCTCTCCCTACCCTGCCAGCTTTTCCCGTCGGGCGTAGGAAGCCGAGCCGCAGGCAGGTTTCTCTCTACCCATTTCGTCGGCCATGTCCCCTCCCTCGCTCTCTCGGCGTCCGCCAGCGTTGCCGCGCCTACACCGTGACGTTGCCAAGTTTAGTCGCCGAGCCAAGTTTCGTGCCGCTGGGGGGGGGGTTGGAGTGGGGAGAAGTGAGTGGACTTATAACCCAAGGGAAGGGGAGTCGGAAAGAGAGAGAGTTGATTGTGTGCGTTGGTGGGAGAGAGATAGAGGCATGGACGGAGCAGGAAGGGAGAATTTTTTTATTTTTTTTTTAGTGAGGGGGGCGTATACTAGATTCCCCCCTTCCATCACCCCACCATACCCCGTCGCGTAGCAAGCACAAAAGATTGGGCTATTCGAATTGCATGCGAGGGCGCGCATGGGGAGGGGGCAGAGATAAAGGATGAGTGGGGGGGAGGTCGTGTTAGGGTTGGGGGCGAGGCCCCTGAGGATCGTGCCATATTTCATGAAGGGGTGGGGATTATCTCGAGGACGCGGCAGGGGGAGGGAATGAGAGTGTGATGGGAAATTTTTTTTCCGAGTAGGGATATGCGGGCATGAGTTTGGAATGGTATGCCGGGGATGGATGCATGCAAGCAAGCAAGCCCCCGCGAGGCAAGCGGATAGAACTTGCTTCTCCTGCGCATGTCTGCCCCCACTCATCCCAGCTGTCCTGCCTGCCCTTCCCCTCCTCTCCCTCATCCCGGCCGCTGATATTTTTGTGGCAAAATTCAAACTTTTTAATCCCGGAATTACGACCCTTACCCAGCAGTTTTATGCGAGTTTGAAAGGGTCTAAAAAATAAAGTTTTTTTCTGTATTCTTTAATTAAGGGGGATGTTATGAGCAGAAACTGGGTTTTCATGTGCCAGTAACTGTATGTCTTTGATTGAAATGTGCAGCGTGACCTTTGGTGAAGTTAATGATTGATTGGATCTTGTATCGATGAATTAATAAATGGAATATTGCGATAAAGAGTCATAAGTGGATCGTTTCTTGCTCGTCTCTTTGGGAGGCACTTGTTCATTATTATGTTGCATTAATTTTTTTAGATAACACTTGAAAACAGCACTTCTAGACCTTTTACATCTGGGTTTCAACATTGATAATGCAATACTCAAAAACCCAACCAGGCGGAATTCGAACCCACAACCCTAAGCGAGGACCTTACCCTGCCGCCACTGGGGCCGGTAATTGCTAATTATGCATTTAGACTTGAGTGAAAAAGTATTTGTTCTCATACTAGCTTATACTGCATGGAATTCTATCGCGTACTGGGTTTGCAATGGCGAAACCCGTCATAGTAGTCGCATGGCGAAAATTCCACAGCCAAGCTCTAGCTATCGCGCACTGTCTCAAGCCAAGTGCTTTTAGAACTTTCCGATAAAGCAAACGGGCCAGCGTATTTTTCGATGTGATGGGGAGCCGTGTTGTTTCCCTTGCCGGCTTAGCCCTCGTGTCTTCCCACGATGATGCAGCTCGCCGTCGACCGGCGGCTGGCAGTGAGCGCGTCGACTTCGGACTACGTAGGTCCCGTTCTCATTCCATGACGAAATCTCATCACGTGCTGTAATGATGTTATCTCTTGCTTTAGAGAAACAGGGTTAGATTAGGGCTACTCGGATGTAATGTGACAATGAGGGTCGTCAGCATTTTCTTCTTCATTATCTTCTTCTCGGGTCTTGCGGATGACTTGATGAGAACTTGTTAGTTGGTAGGTATTCCCAGCGCTGTAGGAAATCATAGGTAATCTATTAGGATGGATGGTGCTCCGCGAAGTAAAGGGAAATCAGCGTTCTGCCGTGTGCATGGAGAAACTTTGAGCTATCGAAATATGAATACTGCCTCTGGAAAGACTTATTCTTTTTGACTATGTATGCCAAGGGACAATGCCGTCTTTACCATATGGGCACACGGGGCCCGAGCCCAGGGCCCCCGACCTCACGGGGTCCCCGAAATGCCGATATATTTGCTTAGACAAAAAAAAGCTCAATGTTTTCGGTTTTCAAGTAGATACCTATTAAAATTACCGTCAGATTTTCAATTTTTTCCAGAGAGTGAACAGTGAACATTTTAATAATAATAAATGTGTATTATTCGCTATTTGTTGAAACTGATTAACTGCGCAAAATATTTTTCCCTTGTCATCCGCTTTTTTTTTACTTTCCAACGTGGCCCCAAATTGTTGTGTGCCCAGGGGCTCCGGCATGTCCTAAGACGGCCCTGCCAAGGGATCTACCTTGTTCCATTTAATTTTTGCGTGGTCAGGTAGCATATTTCGGTCTAAATGTTAGTGGTGGCTGTCCTAAATTGTAAAGCCTGAGGTGGCTTGCAGGGTTTTTCGTAGATGTTAGCATTTCTGGCGACGTTGGAAATGGGAAGCATTTATTTCCATCGTATTCTTATGCAAAGCAAGGAAGCAAGCTAGGAAATATCACCCGTTATACAATCGCATTAGATATCTTTTTATGTGCTGACTTGTCTATTGAAGCGCACGTCGTGTAGATGTAGATAGTCAAGCTTTCTGGGTTCTCTATTATTTAACTTCTGAGGTATCTTTACCGTAGTTTATGCTTTCCGTTATTTACTAGTAACTGGATTAATTGATTTTATTGGACGTTTTATGGTTGTATATGAGCCAAATGTGCCAAAGATGCCTACATATTTTGATTTTGCCGAATTTCAGATCATAGAAAAGATAATCAGATGATTATAGACAGGATATTATTGACAAATGTTTGTGGTTTGCTTTTCAGGATTTCATCTAAACGAGTGTAATCTTAGCCGTCACTTTTTTGGAAGAAAAAGGGGAATCTCATGAATAATTGCACTTCAATCTTTTAAATCTTCGTTCTCAGATAAATGCCTTAGTTCACTGTTCCAAGAAATGATTCCAGTGATAGGGAATTTAAAATATTTGTTATTATTAGCAGGGTATTGGTTTTGCTTGTTTTTGTGCGGCCACGGGTATTTAGCGCGACGGCGTTAAAAGGCAATGATTCTTGTTTTTCTTTTTGCAGATTAGTGTGATATCTGTAGGTTTTGATGTACGGGAGGAAATATGATAGCTTGGCTGTAAAACAAAATATCAGTTTTTTTTAGATTTTCCACTGAAAAATAATCTTGAAAATAGTAGTCGCCTGTCGTGGTGACTTTAATTACTCTGCAAAATCCCCTGTGAATTGGTTAGCATGTAATGGATGTTTAGTATTAGCAAAGCTCTTATTCGATCTTCTCCATTATTTGCACTGTAGGTACTTAGTTTACATGTAACGGAATATGGTGTTTACTTCAACTTGAATAGTGTTTGCCATGGCAAAGTTGAAAGCCCTCTTGAACGCATGATTTTATATGAATATGCCGATCTTATCTGTGGTGGGAAATTCCCTCATTCTGGGAAGAGATTAAAGAAACGCTTTACCGTAAAAGAAGATTTTATGTTTGGCATACAACTATGAGGCTGTTTTCATGTAAGAATGATTTTTTCCAAACCGGTGGTCGCGTACATCAGTATATCCCTAGGAAGTCTGATATACATTAAATATAATATATATACATATATATTCGTTGGGAAATTTTCATCAATTGGCCCCAAATATATAAAATAAACTTACAGGAGGTGAGAGAAAGAGATAAAGAAGATTTGTTCTTACAGAACGTTTCGGACCGGTTGGTCCTTCCTCAGCTTACTCACACGTCTGTTTGAAAATTCGGCAGCACGTCTGCCATCTTCTGAATTGTATAGAGTAATGGTGTATATATATTTATTTATTTATTCATTCATTTTTCTTTTTATTAATATAGTCGTTTATTTTTCTTGTCTGACGAATCATATATCATTTTAATTTATTTGTACACATGATTTTTGGTAAATAAAGGTATTATAATTATGTACCGTATTTCTCCGAATATAAGCCGCACCCCGTTTTTGGGGTCTCAAACGGGGAAAAAAGTTAATACGCGAATTTAAGCCGCACCCTTTTAAGTGGATCCCGTACCACCTACAGTATTAGGCATTAGAATTTTATATCTGTTTTTACATTACCTATGTAACTGTGACACAATGTTACCTATAATATCCTTTAATATATGAATAAATTGTGCACCAATTCACCTTGTTCAGTGTTATTTCTTACTATCCCCATGGCATGGGCGAGTTTAGCTGACGTCCGCGTGAATCCGAATGGCTGGTTTGCTGAAATTGGTCATTTTTACGATTTTATAAGAAAGTTATCGAATTTAAGCCACACCTCGAATGTAAGCCGCACCCCATTTTGAGGCCCCAAAATCGGGAAAAAGTGCTGCTTATATTCGGGAAATACGGTATTATACAGAATAAAATTTATTGAAATTGAAATGAAAGAGGCGGTAACAGCGTGGAGATAGTTCACCCGTACGTTAAATGCAATGTATTCTCGCGTGTTTACTTTTCTGTGGCATTTAAAAAGCACTTAAAATAATTGTAGTGTCCTGCGCATCTTGCATGTTTTTTCAACCACTTTTGGACCACGTCATACCGATCTCCGTACGAGATATTAAACGTCGGCTACACTCGTAAAATTACGTACTATATTTCGTGGAAGGTTATTCGGGATTTCCACCGGGTCAGGTTCTCCAATTCGGCCGACGTTTCGATGAACGAGTCGTCCATCGTCATCAGGGTGGAAATCCCGAATAGCCTCCCACGATGCAATACGCCGGGAAAGCCTTCGATCATTCTTAACGTACTTTATTGCTTACTTTGACAATTTATTCAGTAGGAATCAATTGCATTCTGTTCTATTATCATATAGGTATTTGTTGTGTATCATCCGATCCATTTTTTCAATCATTGACATTTATATCATTTTTCAACAGCACACACTAATTTTATTTATATGTACTTATCTGGGATTTAGTTTGATTTTAGCAGTTGTTATATACATCTACCTTATACCCTACAAATCACCTCTAGGGTGTATGGCAGGGGGTGAATAAACACCAACATGCATTACACTCTACCCTAAAGTTAGGACAACCACGACTAATAAATATATATGACACATGCCCTTGTGCCGGCAAAATTTCGCCACATAAGTAAGTTTGAAAAGTGGTAATGCTGTGGTCTCAGCATTTCTACGGCGAAGATTCCACGACTCGGTTCGTATTCTGAGTGAAATTCAACTTCCAAAATAAAATCAGCATTATATACAGGGAGACTGCGACGGACCAATGCGTTAACCTTTATTGCTCGTTGTGTTATATATTTTCGTAATGATGCACAAAATATCTCACAGAAACCATCCTTTTTTTTCTCCATCGGAAAAAATATGTTCCGCAGATACCACGTTTTATTACGATACTTATGGTAAAAGGGTTGCGTTACAGTGTGGGCAGTATTTTCGTTTCGTTGTAGCACTCGTGAGGTATATTCATGTGGCCTGAAAATTTGGTGTAGTGTATTTATCATTTTGAATGCAGCCGTATAATGTTATTCAGGGCCTTGGATCTTAACGTTTCGTGACGGCAGAGACTGAAACTTTGTGGAATACCTAATTGTTAATTCAGAAAACCTCAAATTGAAAACCTTGCGATCAAAAAATGTTAGTGGATAGGTTTTAATTTGAAGTTCACCGAACTAACGTTTTGTGTTGATCGCCCGATATGCACCTTTCTCGTCTCGACCATGCCATTTCCTGAAACACGTGAGGAAACGTTGAAAACTAAATATGCCTCGTTTCCGGCTGGAACGAGTTGATTTATGATTCGTCTTGCCGCTGTGGAGAAACCTAAAATTAATTTCATGTGAATGGGAGCGTTAGTTGATTGCTCCCATACTGTTCCCATTGGGTGGGGGTGAATCTGCTAATCAAAGTACAGCGTGCTCATTAATTACCAGAGCATGACCATGATTTATTTTGCAATGTCCTCGCTGGGTATCAGAAACTGTCGTATCGAAACCTTGGCAAAAATAGTTTCCTTTGGTTTCAATGTGCAGTTAGTAATTACGATCTGACTTTTCCGTTTGCATCGTCAGCAACTTTGGAAAAAAATCCCCTCAATGATAATTTTTATTCGTTTTTCCTCTCTTCAATATATAAATATTATCTTCCTAGTCTCCTAAGCCGTATCATAGGAATGTCATATCCGAAAATTGGAAAATTCTTGGTAAAATGTCGATGGTAGACAATATTTACTTAATGATAATGTTTCTTTGTCGTAATAGGAAAAGCCATTATGTAAATTACATTTAATCAAACGTTGTATGTGCCTACTTTAATTTATGGGACAAAAATGAAATTGATTGTGAGATTTTGGATACTACAGAGTTTGTGTTTCATTGTCAGTGCATATCATTTCCACTCATTCTCACATGTCTAAGCGATTTTCATAGATAAATATCAAAAGAATTTCTTTCGGCGCTCTACGGTTGCACTTAGTGGATTGCATTCCTCAAAGATGTGTTGTAATTTCCTCACGAATATGCATTAATGAGAATGCGGTTTAGTGCAGTTGTCAAAGGTAAAATATCTCTAGACAGTAGGCCTGATTGTTGATCGTCGTCGTGACCAATGTTTATGAAGATAAATTACAAAGTGATTCTATTTAGTTCATTCGAGAACTTAGTTGGTGCTTTGCGAACTTGTTCAAGTTACTGCGGAAGTAAATTGTTCGCGTGTTATCGGATTCCTTCACACATTAAAGAAAGAAAGATGGTCTCTGAATTTTCCCTGGATTTCTTTTGCGTGCGTTGGTTGTGAGACAACATTTTCCCTGGGAGGATAGCCATCGAAAGTGCTGTCTCTCAACCGACTAACGTGGAAGAAATCCTGGGAAATGCAGAGATCATCATTCCTGCACCACGGAAACCTACGGACGAGTAGGAGGAAAGGTCCGCGCTGCACTGGTGGACCAGACAGCGAGTGTTTCTGGTGGAAGAATTTTTCTTCCCAACCTACACGAAATTTTATTCGTATGGGGAAAAAATGAGTACAGAACTCGAACTCATCAGACGAATGCGACTGGGGCTGCCGACGAGGATGCATACGTATGTTATAGGGTAGAGGAAAACTGCCCCAATTTAAGGGTGTGTAAGCACTTGCGTAAAAATTATAATTCGTTGTTTTGACCATCGTATGTTTTCTTTAGCCGTGAAGATGGAATAATTAAATTCCGGAACTTGAGCAAAGAATAGCTGATTTTAATTTCATAACCTAAACTCAATATGACTTCCCTATGTATGCAAAAAGTATACTTTGGAGACCTAGCGAATTTTGTACGAGTAAAGGCTTTCACTTCAGACGGAAATTACGGCGGTTAAGTGAGTATATATTGCCTTCAGGAAAAGTCTGTGACTCGAACCACATATCTCAGGTCTAGGGTAGGTGGCTCGTTTGTCGGTCCAGGTGGATTTTTTTCGTGGGTAGAGTTTTTCCCTCGAAGTAAGCGTTTTCATATTATGTAAATTAAACCAATACAACAATTACTGTAACGCTAAAGATTTAAATTAAGAAATATGTATAAAATACTTTCGCCCGTGCTGCGGTAACAGCAAGTTCTTGCGGAGATGAATCGTAGTTATTTCTGACTGTTAGCGTTTCGATTCGAAGTCTCTCCCCCCCCCTCGCGCTGCTCCCTCGAAATTTTATCCGAGAGATGAAAGTAGATCATCTCTGAGTAATCGAACAGAAATCGAAATTTACCGAAGAATACGACCTTCAGATCAATTTCAACAACCCTTCAACACGTTAATAGGGAAAAGGAAGGAAATTTCTCTTTTTCTCTTATCGTTCACAGTCGCTACCAAAAAGATTCATTTTTCATCGCACCTCAGAACAAGTTTTGTCAACGAGAGTTATAGCAACGATTAAAATTATTTCACATTTTGGAAAAATAATTGACAAAAATAATAGTGGCTTCGTGTTATTGTAGGGAAACATCAATCTATGCTGCATTAAAATTTGGTATAGCTTACAGTGTGTGAGCTTCTACAATTTCCCAAATTTGCACCACGGCTAAGAAGCGCGAAAAAACAGGCACTTTTTCTGCTTCCACGGCGATAATAAATTAAATGTAATTTTTTCAGCATTTCGTCAAAAGTACTAAAATGGAAAACAGGTCGAAAAAATGCTAATGCAAGTTGTATAAAAATGTATCCAGGCGTTTTCGTTGTAGAACTGTCAGAACGTGTGCACACGATAAAAACTCCGATATTAATATTTGACTTCCTGCGGAGACAAATAATACCTACTGGTATTTCCGGATGCCTCCTGCCATGAAAAATATGAAAGGCCTTCCAATTCGGAGGTCCTGACCGCGAGCGTTTTTATTTAAATATTATTCTTCCCCCTAGAAATTTCATTGGAAAAAAATGTAAAAAACCGAAATGCGTTTTCCGACGAATGAGAGATTTCGTTTGGAGGTGGTGTGTTCTGGGCATGAAGGAGTGGAAGAGGTAGAAGGTACGAACCCCGGCGGGTAGGAGGACCGACACCGCGACGAAAGAGCTTCCTCAAAGCGACCGGGGCCAATGGGAACTTGCGGTGAGTCCCGCGTCCCCAACCCGCCGCGGAAAGACTCCTCTTCCCCGCCCTTTCTGACGCCGCCGCGGGTACTTTGCCCTCTCCCCCACCACCACCACCCTTTCGCCCCCTCCTCACCCCACCCCCTACACTCTCCCTCGTTTCCCGTCACCCGAATTCCGTCGTCTCTCTCCCTGACGATAGGGTGGTGTGTGTGGAGGGGAAATAGGGGATCGCATGTTCATGCGCAGAGCAGAAAACGTCTATTTGCCCGCTTCACGAGCTGTCGGTCCCGCGATTTATGGCCTGGGCGGGTTTTGAAGGCTCTCCCCCCCCCAATCCTCAAATCCCACATGGAAGTGTGGGTTGGGTCGCGTCGATGTGAGCCAGCCCGAACGGTCGAGGACTGTCGTACATGTGTGTGCGTCAATGGTGTGCGTGCGTGCACCGAAAAACGCGAGCCACGTGACTCGGAATATCGGCCGATCGCGGCGGGCGGTGGGGGAAGGGGGGATTCGCGGACGATCGGGAGAGAACGTCATATTCGTGGAGTTGGGCTGAATCTCTCCGAGGGCTGTCGTTTGGGTGGGATGGCGATTTCAACCAACGTCGTCGCGAGCTCTGTCGACCAATGAGCGAGCGTTGCTTTCGGGGCGTCGATCAGGAACCATGGCACAATTACGTCATACGCTGAAAGCCACTCCCAAGGTGTGTGACGGGCTGAATGTTCGTCTAATATACGCTACGTGACGTACTTTAAGCTTCTTTCAGGTTGTGGTTAGGTCATGGTACTACTAAATACCATGGGTTAGGTTGAGACGAGAAGGATTATTTTCGTAAATAGTGTGGGTGGATGGAAATGCCGGCAGTAGCAATCTTGAGTGCAAATGGCAAGTCTGCCTGGAGTTGAATTTGGACACTAGGGATGGCTAGCTAGTGTATTAGCAACCTATCCAACCCATTCCTCGTACAAACCCATTTAGCGAATGCATGCTATTTAAAATTCGGAAAGTGAAGCAGCAATACGAAACGTGCTGTTTGTGATGATTAGTTGATTCATTCTTGCTTTTCCACCAGCTGATCGGTAGGACTTTGAACTTAACTGTTGCTAAGTCTCGACAAAGTTCCTTGTACCCTCTGTCTTAATGAGAGGTTTTTCGACCCCTTATTGATTATGGACAAAATGTTGAACTCCTTTCCGTTTGACAGTCTGATTGTCTCTTCTTTGGTGTTTGCACTAGTCGACCGATGTCTGTTCACAAAAACGCAGGAATATAGATACTATCTATATTCATGCAAAAACGTTTCAAAAAACAAAAGATCGGCTTCGTCAATATCATGAGTTCTTGCGCATTGCCCAAAAGCCTGCCTCTGTCAAACTCACCAATATTTGTCGCTTCGGGCCCGAAGAAAGGCCGAAAGAAAAAAAATGCTTCATTCATTGGTCATTCAGTTTAGGACTTGACTTAGATTGACTGCATCCCTCAATCCTTCCCTTCAAATGCTAGTTCCGTTACTCCATTGTTTTTCTTGTTTACTTTTCTCTTGATTTCGTCTATGTATGTGTACATACCTTGACATTCCTCGCAGGACTTAAAATTATATATTTCCTTCAAATCTTCTCAAAGCCATGGTGTCTCAGGGTGTCCTTCTGGTTCTTCATTTCTGTTTGGTCCTTTCCTCTTCTTTTTTTTTCTTATTTTATCCGTCCATGTGATCCTCAACATCCTCCTCCTGTACCAGGTTTCGAATGCTTCTAATCTTTTCTGGACTGCTTTTCCAATCGTCGATGTTTCCGATCCATAAGAGTGCCCGCTCCACACGAATGCTTTCACATACTGTTTCCTCGTTCGTAGGCCTATCGTCTTTGAGCATGCTTGAGTAAGTACATATTAACATAGAGCGTCACGTCTTGTCTTTCATTGCCTTCTTCCGGTTGTAGACACACGTATTCGTTCAACAGATACGGGAAATGTCTGGTGGATTTCGTTAGGGGTAATGTGGCTTACGGCTAGAACTATCTATGCCGCAAACAGTCTTGTCACACCCAAGTATCATCTAGGGCGGTCAGCGTACTCTTGAGGGGCGTCCGTAAGTTCTCGAAGGACTTAATTGCATTGCACTCTGGTCAATCCCATCTTTACCATAAGGGCCCACACGGGGCCCGGGCCCAGAGCCCCAGACCTCACGGGGGCACTGAAATGCCGATATATTTGCTTAGACAAAAAAGCTCCATTTTTTCTGTTTTCAAGTAGATACCTACTAAAATTACCGTCAGATTTTCAAGTTTTTCTTGGGAGTGAACAGTGAACATTTAAACAGTAAAACAATAATAAATACGTACTATTTGCTATTTTGTGAAGCTGATGAACTGCGCCATAAGCATAATAAATATATAAAACCATAACAGAAAAATATTTTTCTCTTTTCATTCCCTTTTTTTAATTTCCAACGGGGCCCTAAACTTATGTGCCCAGGGGCCCCGGCATGTCCTAAGGGACTGTGGTATGAGATTTTCGTTTAAGCGAAAATATCCGCTGACGTCTTCCGTTTTGAAGGAGGTCCCCTATCTCGTCATGACGTCCTAAATGAAATATTTTCCTCTGGGATTCCACGTTTCCTGATTATTCCCACATGATCGCCTCCCTGACCGGCCGCAACTTGCCACCTCATAGCAGTGTTTCTCGAGTGCTTCTGATTCACGGATGGGAATCCTATCGCACTTGACGTTCCGACGTTGTTTTTTTGTTTCCAGGAGTTCCCACGGAAGTTTCTCTCGCTTCCTAAGACACTGGAAGCTCGCCCTCGTCGTGTGCCGGCTTACCTAATTTCACTCACTCCGCGTGAGACCTTCGTCGTGATGGATTGTTGGGTCATTGACCCTCTTCTTCCGATCGCATCTAACGTGAATTCTCATGAAATGGCAGGATTATATCCTGAGCCTTCCTTTTATCTATCACGGAAATTGCTTGTGTGAAGGCTTGAATTGAAAAGAACAGAAAACGTGTCTTGGCTTATCAAAGACAGACTTAGGGACTGAGAGATCAAATTGTTTTATGTGGGGGCCTCTGCTGCGCCTAAAATTTCATTTTTCATATTGTAAAATAGCTTTTCCAAGGTAGTATGTGAGAAATGCTTGAGCCTTGCTGCTTCTTCCACCTGTTTAGCTAATTTTGGAGGGAAGTGCTCTCAGTGAAGAATCGTCGCGTACTGATTCGTGCTCATTGTGATTGTTGGATTTGCCCGTGACCTAATAGAGTTTGGCCAGTAATAAACTATTTAGTATTCATGCTCGATTAGTAAACGGTAACTAACGTTGAATAATATTTTTGGCAATTTAATGTTGAGTAGCTTACCAGTCTCTGACTCGTGAAATAAAGGACCTTGCGGAAATATATTATGCGCTATTATTATAATTTTTTTCCACTTGCATGTTGGGGGTGTTTCGTCATTTTGTCGACATGCTACCATTATGGTCGTCTCGAGAGTGTCAATTGAAATTTTTAAGAATTACATAGCAGTTGACATGTATTCTTAGGTAAATACATTCATGGGTTACAGAGGGATACATAAATTTCGATAAGTGAAGCAAGTATGTGGGGCGTACGTACTGATGTGCTTTTCGCGGAAACCTTCGTGCCAGGTGCATGGTGAAAAAGGTTAATACCCCCTGCCACACACCCCTGAGGTGGCTTTCAGGGTATTTTGTAGATATAGAATACTGTGGTAATAATAAAGGCAGTTCGTCCTGTTGACAGCTATGTTGATCTCTTAATGTTATCTTATTAATGTTCTTGAGAAGTACTGCGACATCCATGATTAGCGAGTTACCCAGAAAAATGTTATATAATTTCATTTACGGGAATCGTACATAATTTTTCACTTATGGTGTTATTATTCTACATCTACAGAATACCCTGCAAGCCACCTCAGGGGTGTGTGCCAGGGGGTGAGTAGTCACCAACAGGTATTACACTATACTCTAAAGTAGGGCCGTTCAAGTACATATTACCTAACACGATTTATGCAATTTTTGACCCCCCCTACCCCTATGTAAGACAATGTAACATCCCCCCCTCTCAGTCTTACGTAATTAGATATTTGTATCTACTGTACGTTCAATGCTTGCCTTCTGCAGTTTCATCTGTCCATAGAAGTCATCGTACAGCTTTGAGAACTGTATATCGCAATATTTTGCAGTGTTGGAGTACCACATTGAGCATGGAGGTACTGTAGCTAACCAGTCAGGCCACAGAATAGGATAATTGATGTAGCGGTGAGATTACGGAAAATACGCCATTAACGAAATTTTTTTACAAAATCATAGACCCTATTGAGAAACGTAGAAATGTGAATTTTTAGTCGGATATCGAGAGCGATTTTCAATAGTTCGCGATTCACAGTATGCGCGACTCGCGAAATACTGCGTAATCTTCATAAATGCGTTGTCTCCAAACTAATGAACGCAAGGAATTGATCATACCTTTTTCTATAGTTTAGCATTAATTCAGGCGTACTACCGCAGCGGTAATCTTAAAAAGCAGGATTTTCTGTCCGACGATAATTTAATAAGTTGATAAAAATAAGATCTCGGCAGTAAATTAAATCTTATGTAAGATTTACTCGGACCCCCTCACCCCCCTACGTAAGACAACGTAAGAAAAGCTCAAACCCCCTCCCCCCCTTAAACGTCTTACTTGAATGGCCCCTAACTACGGCTAATTATGCATTAGCATAAATCGCTAATGCTTGTCACGAGGCGAAGCCTCACAAGCATGCACTACACTACCTAGGTTTACTGACGATGGAGAGGAACCGTTAGTATATATGTATTTTGCAACTATACAAATGGACAGAGACTCTAGACTTATGTAGAAAACATGCACGGCGTGCTTTTAGTACTAGGTAACAGATAAGGATTCAATTATTAGGAAGTACTACTAAGAGCTACACTACCAATCGACAAACCTAGATAAAAGTCTCATTGGAAGCTGTTATGGTCCCTTATCGTTCGCGGGAAAAATGACCTTTTAAATCTGTCCGTTCTGCAGTCTAGTTCCCTAATTTTATTTTAATGATCGGATCTACCGTAGTATATTGGATTTCGTAAAATATTATCAACGTCGTCAGAGAATAGATCGGTTTGGAAATTTTAATCGGAGGTCTGAAATCGTTTCCCATCCCAGTTGCTGCAAAAGGTCAGTAACACTAACGAGAGTATCATAACGGCCTTTAACCTATCTTGCCGATCTTCGCTGCACGCGTTCTAACTCAGTTACCAAGCCTATCTCATAAGGATCCCAAATACTGGCAGCATATTCCAAGTGGGGTCTAACGAGGGAGAAGTAGCTGATTTCCCTAACTTTATCGTCGCACTTGCCAAGTACTCTTTTAACAAATCCCAATTTACAATTAGCTTGACCGGTAATTTCTCGAATATGTTTACTCTACGAGAGATCATTAGTCAGTTCAACTCCGAGGTATTTAACCGATTTAACCGATTCCACATGCATTGTATGCGACCGTCGAATATCCAAGGACATAAGCCCGTCCCTGGGTAAAGTATGAGGAAAGCGTTTCGCGGGATTTCTGTAGAATGCACGCTTTCCACTCAGATAAGTGTTGACAGAATATCCATTTTAGGGCCACGTGCCTCCGGGCTGGCGCTCACTTTCGGAGATAAAGCAGGCTCGAAAGCTTTCCTGCAGGCCTTGTGCACTTTTACTTTGCCTTCGACCCGCGAAGAGACTCACTCATACCACTCTGTCACTAAAGTCTCCCTCAACAATAAGATTTTTGTAAGAAACTTTTCCTTCCGGTGACATTTAATAAGAATTTTGTTTCACATTTTCTTCGTGCCAGTGTAGTGATATAATAAAATCAGTCAATCGGTGGTGATATCTACCCAGTTCCCTGCCTACCACCTTCGAAGGTGAGTGGCAGGAGATGAATTTTCAGCTGGACATGCACAGCACAATGCGCTGCGAAAGTTTTAGAGACTCATTTTTTAAAATAAATTTGCTCATAGATGGATACATGCGTGGAAATACATGAAGCATGAGAGGAAAACGGGCTCGCGAAACGCGCCCGTTAGTGTTGGTTAGCAAATATATGAGCTGTATGCAGCGATCTTGGCTGCTAACATGACATTCTATTTATAAAGCTATTCTGAATTAAAGCTGTTACATTTGGTCCAACGATTACATCTGCGTTTAAAATCTAAGGTAGGGGGATTTACGTGGCGGAATTAACTCATGGTAGAATGGAAGACTGGCATTATTCGCACGATATTTTATCGAGTCTACCACGGTTTCGACCCTATCGCATCATTTTCAAGATATGCATTTTAGTATTGTCTTGAAATTGTAAAATGTGATGAGGAAAATGCCACATCTTCATTCCTAAAATAATACAGCTGCGGTGTACCATGCCAGCCACCGCAAAGGTGTTGGGGCAACAGTCATTTTTTGTGGAAAGAAGTGTATGGTTCTTATATAAATAAAATTTTCTGTATTTGTTGGTGTTTTTGATTTCTCTTCCTCCCATGAATCGTGGGAGGAAGAGAAAGTTTAATTACATTACTATTAACTGTGGTACACTTAATTAGTACATTAGTAATTGGACAAGTTGACTTGAGGTGGGCGCATGCCGAAAAGTGTCTTTCAAATATTGATTGATGTGAGTTAAAACGGAAGAAGTTGAACATGTTTGGTTGTATGTTAGGGGAAGCGACCGATAGCTGAGGTCATTTGCCTCGCAATGGATGGGTTTGTAGATTTATAAAGGGAAGGATTGTACAAGAAACGGTGGGAGGGTATAGAGAAACCCGGCGTCGGTATCACCCTATAATCTTGACGAAAAGTGCTAATGGGTCCATAGTTGAGCGTCCCATTCATCGGACGCTAGGCTGTGATTGAAATATCCTTCACGCGGCTCCCAAATAATTATTCCACCGTAAAATCTCCGACTCAGCCTGGATTTGGACCCGGGCCGGAATGGGATGAGAAGTTAAACTTGTTTCATGTCATTAACTCGTTTTCGTTTATGGGAAATCTGTCGTGTTTCCTAACCCTCTCCCCCTCACAATTTTCAATCCTAGTTAAGGACTACCTTCGGTTTGGTGTCCTCACCACGACGCCGACTATCATTTAGTAACGTAATATTTGAAGGCTGATAATTTTAAAACACGGGCAATGCATGCGAGCTCGCTGACGGATCAAAAACGTTATTGAGAGAAGTAATTTGGCTGGCGCAAATTGGTTGTTTTCATCCACTTTGACCATCGATGCAAGTCACAAATAGAAGTTTTTATGTAATTGCCTCAACCCAAATTAAGATAAGTTTTAGGTCGATGTTTTCCAGTGAACTCAAAAATTTCCTCCCGAAGCACTGTTTGTGAGTTGTGCCTTTCCGTTCAACCACCTCCTGTACTCTTGAGATAGTAATGAACTTTATATTACCTTAGTCACCGTTTTTCCTGTCGAGCTCGTACGGTGTTTGCCTTTCGATATCGACGATATGCCATGGAAAGAAATTCCACGAGTCTTCATCTGCTTACCATCGTGTGCTTAGGCGTTTCATTACGTGACCACAGATGCGCGAGCGAGGACGAATGTTCAAAATCGAAATATCAACAAATTCACCTCCCACTATTTTCTTGTATATATATTCACGCATTATTTGATCTAGAATGTGCCATTTCTTCGTGTTATTTCATGAAACGTGCGTTTACTTTATTTCTAATTAGTCTTTTTGTGGGGATGTAAAGTAAACATTACGCTTATAGTGACTATTTAAATACATTAATTAGTGTATTTATAACGATTCATGGTTGCTTGCTGCCTTTTGCCTCAACTGAAATACGATTACGTCAAATCATGTCTCATTCTACCCCATATTTTGTCATGCTTTTATCGACGATGGTCATGTAATGTATCATTGTATAGTTAATTGTAAGTGAGAATTAGTATTCGCAGTTGCTTCTTTGTCATCGCACGCTGTGTTATTATGGTTGATTATGTGCTGAGGTTTTATTTGTATAAAGAAATAATACATATTTCATCATGGCAACGTTTCGACTTATTGTCTTCAAGGTTAAAGCACTAGTGAAAATGTTGCCACTACCCTCTCTTCAGTTGGTCTGATGAAATAATAAATTTCACTTATACGACCGTTGTGATACAACCTGTAGTACAGCCTATTATAATTACTTATTTGTTTTTCGAAAACACGTGGTGGCTCGTCTCCCCCTGGAATTTCACTTAGCTCGTTTTGGCGTCCCGTTCCACAGGACAAATTTTCTATTTTACTACTCCGGTATCCGAGGAGGGCATCAAGGTAATACCATTTACTGTTAAAGTGGCGTGTTATCGTTTGGGAAACATCATTCTTTTTGCGTCTGATTTGTAAAAGTTTATCCTAACAATTTTTCCTTCTAAAGGAGGTATAAAACTCTCTCTGATACTGTCATTTCGTAAGTTACTGGTTGCCGAAACTACTCGGCTTAGTCAGCGATCTAGACGCAACTAATCATCATCGTGTCATCATCGATTGGAATTTGCCATGTATGTACACTGACATTCCAAATAATTGGCAATGTAGGTGGAATTCGACTCAGGCACTTGCCGCGGACGGTCAGTTATGCAAGCTGTCGTTTGAAGTATTCAGTCTTCTCTCCCTCGTCGACCTCTTGCAAGGACTAAAGGACCGAGAGAATATTTTGGTTTCCGTATCGGTATGCATAATTAGCCGCAGCTTGAAAAAATTATTGACTCTCTGACATTATTTATGATTGCGAACCGGATGCACGAAAAGCGTTACCTCTAGAGTATTTTGAGAGATCATTATTATCTTGAAAAATGATTAACCTAGCCTCATGTGATCGAATACTTAGATCCTTATCTTCATTGTTAATATTTTCAAATGTTGTACCATTCGGACACAAGCGCGACGCAACAAGGTTAGGTAGTAGGTACTATCATTGGAATAAGTTTAAACGCTCAAACATGAACATAAAAAAATGGAGTGGCAATTTAAAAAAATGCACCGGAAAAAATCATGCTACTCTCGTAAAATTTGTTATGGCAGAATTTACAAATGCCACATGAACCACATCACACTTCAATGACGTTGAGTGCGACTGCATTGCGGTGTAATTTAGTTTTCTACTTATATTCGCATCTGAGCTTTGAGATTTCCTCTGCTATGAGTGACCCCCGGCGAAATTTTCGTGGAGAAAAATTGGGTTTCTTAGCGGTGCAAACTCATGAAACGATAGTGAGGCATGTGGCCTAAAGACGGACAAAGAACTTACGCGCTCGCCACTGCGTTCATTTCAATGCGATCATTTAGAAGAGAACTGAAAGTCATTATCGTCATGAGGAATGCAAGATCTGCGGCCATCCGAAGAATCATTGGACGGCAAAAGATGGAAGAGTACTCATCTTCAATCGTCGTCATCATCAGTAGTCATCAATCCGAAGATTGGTTTCCAGCAGCTCTCCAATTCACTTTCCTCTCCGCCAACTGCTTCATTCCAAGATAATTCTGCACTTTGACGACCTTCATGATTTACTTGATGCATTCCATTATTGGCCTTCCATTGTAATTCTTCTAATTCATTTTAAGACTCCCCATTCATTCTAAGAGTTGTCTGATAGAAACTAAGTTATCAAGCACATTTCGAGCGAATGAATGACATGGAAATATCACAGGAAGGAACTGTTAAGAAGCTCTAAAACATGGAAAAAATGATTCAGGAGGGAATAACTACCTGAAACTTTCGAAGACTATTTTTATGGAATCGCTGCTTACCCAAAAATCGTTTTCAACAAATCTCAGGGACAATACCCCGCAAATGAGAATTTCCTGTTTAAAATGGTGGCAGTGAAGAAGACAGTACCTACTGGCGCCGCAAGTTACTTTCGAGATATTAGAGTACATCATTGCCAGTTGCATAATTTCATTTCTTGGTCGAAGCTACAAATTTGTTCCAAGTGATCTCAGAGCCGGTCACGAAAGGCAGGATGGTAACGCGCTGGCATGGCAACCCAAAGGTCGCGGTTAAGAATTCCACCTATGGAATGGATTCTGTGTACCATTGGCTTAAGATAAAGGTATTAGGTTAGAAAGTGATATAGCGTTGGCAGCAAGGGCGTACAAAGCCCAAGTATTCCTCTTAGTCAGCTTTGTTTTGAGGAAATTGTAAAAAAATAAGTCTTTTAGTACCCGATAATTTGGAATCGGGGGAAGGAACATTCAATATGCAGTGTTTTAGGATTTAAAAAAAGCCTCGAAAGTATTACTTATTACGTATAGAATTGACGAGATGTAGACGATCGAGGTTTGGAAGGAATGGCTATTGAGGCTTATTTTTATGCGATTATTGTCTCGGACTGTTCCCGCTGTGGTCGTAAATGGTGTGCGGAAATAAATAATTAGGTATTAAATATATTTGTCCGACCGTGGATATCTGATTTCGTCGTTTTTTATGCATTGAAGAGAGTTGTGATATGTGAGTGATTTCGAAGTGAGGAAGCAGTGCGACCCTGGTGTGGGTGGCAGTACCTTAGCCAAACAGCAATGATTCCTGAAAAGAAATTCTCCGAACCCGGAATGGTTCTCTGAGATTGACCGACCCCGCACGGAGGAGAGTCACCAGCCATGCCCCTTTTAGATTCCGCGGTGGCAAAGCCTGCACCCGCGTGTTGCGGTATATCGAAAACGTTTTTAAAAACCTGGCTCACTTGGGATTTATTTTTGGGTCGGGAAGCCGATGAAATGCGCCTGCCCGCCTCGGGACCACCACATGCGGAGGGGGCCGTCCGTCGAGTCGCCCGCCCTTCCCCTCTTGCCCCGAGCCAACCCTCCCTTCCTGAAGCGCCACCCCTCCCGCCCTCCTCCTGCGAGTCGTATACTCCCCCCGCCCCCTCCACCTTGCCGCCACCACGCTCAAACATTCGCACCCTGTGAATAAATAAACGCCGTTACCCGGCAGGAAAAAGTTTTAGAGGCGGATAGTGGGAGGAGGGCATGGAGGGGGGGACTGTGTTGATGCACTGAAGCGTCTATGCTTTCCAACCTCCCTCTCCTCCTCCTGCCATTGCTGCTTTGACTTCCGTCCGTGCCGGGCGATCGGAGCTGGTGCATCGATTTCGTGCTGTCGAATCGGTCGAGATTGACCTCACCATACAAGGCGGATTTACGCATGGAGGTTGACTTCTCTGGAAGTCTAGGGTGTGGCGATATCTCGATGTGTATCGCTACTTGCTAGGATTGTTTTGTTTACTCATTACTTCCGGCTTATCCGCAAAAAAGGTGGAAGTTGAACATGGCAATTTACTAAATTGAAGAATTTCGGCGTTCAGTGCGTTGGTACACCATTTTTCTCAACTTCCATTGGCTCTCGTGGAATTTATAATATTTTATTGCTTGTTACTTAAGGTGGTTCCACCGTAAAATGAATTAAATGTCATTTTATTCATATTCTGTCTTCTTGTAAAAAAAGTTATTCTCTATCTGATATGAACAACAAAATAATACCTTTCCACGCTATTTTATTCTATAATTGAACTTGAAATTACATGGTGTTCAATGGGGGAATGAGAGAAACACGGGGAAAAATAGTATTTTTCCTTAAAATACAAATGCCATTTTCGTAGAAAACTGTCTCTAAGAAGGAAATAATCCAGAGAAATTGAATAAAAATAAAATAGAGGCATCCTACCACCTTATTTTACTAGTTATTGAAGAATTAATGGCGTAATTGAAGTCAAAATTCGGTAATTCGTAGGAAATGGCGCTGCAGTCGGCTCCTAGGACTGGAAAAAAGTGCTCATTTAAAATACATTCGTGGAATAATCTGCATATTTTGTTCCTTACTTTTGGGTTTCTATAGGTAACGCATTGCATCAGTGAAAGCAGGATTTATTTTGACAAAATAAAAAAAAATATGGAATTTAGTATTTGTTTTGACTCACACAGTCGCGGCGGAACCTCCTTTAGACGAGAACTGTCAAAATTTTTCTTTTTACTGGACTGCAACAACAAACAGACATCTTAGTAAATATAAATACTGAGTATCACAAGGGTGTCGGATAAAAAAATAACGTAGAAGAGGCACACTCTAAGAAGTTTCATTTTTCAATTTAAATGATCGAAATGTCTTCCTCAAGGAAGATGGTTCCCTCTTAATTTTCAGACTGACCGTGCAGAGCATTTCCCTAATTTTATGCTCGTGATCTGATCGACCGTAGTATGCCAGTGTTCGCAGAATGTTTTGACGTCATCAGGAGAAATTGGCTTCTAGCTGCCTTGAAAGGTTTAGTCAATACTTTGAACCTGGTAATGATAATAATCGTTGTCACATATGCCTGGTGGAACGCGGCGAAACATCTCGGACGATGGCTATCTCACGACAGGGTCGTCTTTTGGTAGGTCTGGGTTACTGGGTGAAAATAAATTGCTTGAAAATCCATATCCCAAAAAATAATTAGGGTTGCGGACTTCTCGTTGAGGGGAAAGGGCTGTTTTCGCTGCGCGTGTGACTATTTCCTTAGCTCTCGCATACCCACTGTTCTTAATCTGCTTAATACCACGCAAGTCTCAGCCAGGATGTGTGGTAGGTGGTTATTCATTACCGGTGCAGGCTACGTTACGCGACTATTATTACGTGAATAAATATATGTTATCTGGATTTTTGTATAAGCTATGATTCCATCACGAAGGTTGGCGAGATTAAAGGTTCATAGAAACGTATACAAGGAACTAGTACATACTAACAGCTCGCCTAGCATGTTTTCTACATGGGTTTCGAGTCCCTGTCCATCTGTGTAGTTGTAGAATGCATGTATATTGAGGTCACTCTCCATTTTGATGACATCTGTAGTGTAGTGTTGCATGCTTGTGAGGCTTCGCCTCATGACAAGCATTAGCGATTCATGCTAATGCATAATTAGTCGTAGTTACACTAACTTTAGGGTATAGTGTAATGCATGTTGGTGATTACTCACCCCCTGCCACACACCCCCGAGGTGGCTTGCAGGGTATTTTGTAGATGTAGATGAACCTAACACTCATGTTCCTCTTGCTATTCGCGCACATAATACAACCATTGAAAACACCCAAACAGTACATGCGATACAATTACAATCATATTTAAGCCCTTTGTTACGAATTCGTGAATGAATATGAATACTGGTTTCCTAATACCTCCTGTCACGCGTTCGTGTGTCAGCTCGCAGAATACAACGCCACGCACACTTGAGGTGGCTTGTAGGGTTTTATGTAGATGGTGTATGAGAGTGTTTGATGTAGGAATCCGGATGGAGAAATGGATGTGAGCAGTAGTTCGAGAAGCGAAATATGGATGACTCATGTGTTGCACATGTCTTGGTTTGTATGTTCTCGGGGGCATGAAATTTACATTTTATTTCTACCCTGCAAGTTACCTCAAGGGTGTCTGGCAAGGGGGTTATTCTTTACGCACCTCCTTTTCAAGCCACTGAAAGATCTAAGTACAGTGATAACTCTTGTTAATTCAATTCTTTTGACTATAGATGCTGTGCATTTTTTAAGGTTTGAAATGTACTTCAGTCGTATGAGACGTGCTTGTAGAACGGTTATGATGAAAATCTTCACCACTCCCATTCGTTTTTGCCTGCCTTCTCAGTTGTTGACTGGCACCTAGTTAGGAAAATGTAAGGGCTAGGTATTCGGGGGCAAGTGTGGCTCTCGTAGCCAGAAGAAAGTCGGCCATTTTTATCTCCAGCACGTTCGTCGATTTTACTGTCGCACTCATTCACCCGGCGCCAATGGCTGCTCCCGTGGAACACCAGTCGCAACCTAAAGAGGGGGCCCTGCAGGGAGGGTAAGCGGAGGAGAGAGGCTATAAGGGTTTCCTGTCTCCCGATCACAAATTCATTACTATTCATCGCAATGCGCCTTGTCTCAGCTCTGACCCGAAGCCGTATACGTCCTACTTCCTTTCGGAAATGACCTTTGCTCCTCGCATTCCTCGAATATATCATGCTTCGTTTTTTCGTTTAATCTGCGAACTAATGGGTAAAAGTACGTAAATACTTATGTTTACTCGGGTGAGCAATTGCACTCGTTTTCTTGCAATCGCTCAAGTCTCGGTACTCCGTGCTTGGGGTCTTACCTCCTACTCGGAATGACAGTTGTCTTTGTGGTAGGATTGCTTTGGCAGCGATATTCGACTACGCGTGTATTAGGTTTTTCTTAGCTGATCGATGCCGTTCTTGCGGGATAAGTTAGTCTAAGCTGTCGTGTTACTGGCAATTTCCTCGAATCAGTGAACATACGTGTTATGAATTGAGATTTTAGGGTTTAAGTTTGAGAGCATGCCTCCGAATGCGAGTGCCACTCTTTTCAGTGTACTGTACGGTGCGGGAACAATGGCAGGGCTCTTCAGCCCAAAGACTTTGGAACGCTGCTACGGTGCGACTGTAGTCCACCTCTTCAGCGGAGATGATAGTGCAATTTCACTGAGGGAAAAATGGCGAAGAGGATGATAGGCTACTAGTGAGCGAATGCTATATAGTGCACACTAATTTTAAAAGAACTAAACCTAAGGCTAAATGGACGACTGAAAGTTTCCATCATTGGATTAAATTGTAAAATTATTCTTTTATTATTATATATTATTATTCATTCATTCATTACAGTAATCTACCGGTTAGAGGTAGGTTGTAATGAAAGTCAGAGAATCTCCGACGAACTCTTACACGTGCCGTGCCCTTCCTACCTCTAGTATTTCTTTCTTCATCTCAGCATAAGTCCTACCTTTCTTTATCCAGTCCATAAAACCGATTCTCTTCCTTCCCCTTCCCCGCTTACCCAACATCCTACCCTCTATCACGGCCTTCAGCAAATCATCGTCCCTCATTACCCCTTCTAGCCACCTACCCTGTCTTCCACTAATCTCATCTATAAGTTTTCTCTCCTCGCCCACCATGTCAAGCACTTCTTCATTTGTCTTCCTTTCCGTCCAACGCACCTTCTCCATCCTCCTCCACACCCACATCTCGAAAGCCTTCAGCCTATTTTCGTCTTCCTTTCTCAAGGTCCACGTTTCTGCCCCATACAACGCCACACTACATATCAAGCTCTTCACCAGCCTCTTTTTTACATCCTTACTTAAGGTCACCACTTGTGTCTTAATGAAGTCTTGTATTTTTGGTACTCTGTGTGCGTTTCTGATTTCGGTCAGCCGCTCTTTTCAATTTACTACTTCCCTCCCTTCAATATTTTGGAAAAACTCATCTCGGAAAGGGGTTTTATGCGACGTTCTCGGCGTTATATCTCATTAATACCACGTCCCTGAAGATCGGAGTGGCGGCAGGACATATTGAAACAACAAGGAAAGGTTGATGTCATCATTCTATCATAGAGAAATTGTTCCTCGCGCTGCCTGTAAAGTTGACATTAAATTCTGTGCTCCTAAGAATATTGTTTTGATGATGGCATGTTTTATGTCTGCATACTGAAGAATAACGAGAATGTAACATCATGGGAGCCAAGCGGATTTAGAATCCTATACTGGAAAACTCGATGTGATCTCCATGAAACGTTGAGGATAGTTAATCAGCAGGTAACCGCAATCACTCAGTTAAATTGGAACGCAAGGATAACCGGTTTCTTGTATCAACACTGGTGAACGTGAGTAGATTCCATCAACAAATGAAGGATAGCTGGTCGAATTTTGAGTAAATGTTTTGCATCGATTAACACCCTAATGCATTTCGGAGGACGTGCTGATTTAGCATTGACCGTAGTGATATGGGGAAATAAGCGTGTTACAAATTGATGTTGATTCGCGATCGGCCACGGATACAAAATCCCAGAAGCTCTTCGAATTTGAACTCTACAATCTTTGTTTACGAAACGCATTATTGAGAGTGAAAGTGATTACCTTCCTCGTGATGTGAAGAGTGATGGGACATAAATTTCAAGAAAAGTTATTGGCTCGGGCAGTTATCTAAACAGCGTCGCTACCATTCGCCAGGTATGAATGATGGTACGAATGATGGTGATAACCTATTTACCCTAAAGTTCATCCTAATTTGGCCCTGCTTGCGTACAACTTGCGACTCCACCATTTAAATATTCGTCATAATTGAAAAATAAAATATGCTTCGACAAAGTATTATTCGAATTATGTTTAAATACTAAATTTTATCGCGCGATCCAATCTAAGACTTTAAACCTCACAAACCGAACGTCTATGCTTAAGATGGGTCTAGAAACCGCCATATATGATGTTTTGATTTCGCTGTGTATTAAGGTGTGATCTCAGTTCTCTAAAATATTCATAATTAGCGACAGAATTTTTTCCATGACTATCTTTACGACGGTATGCCTCTAAGACCGGTTTAATAATGCCTAGTGATATATATTCGCGTTTCAATATTCGATATGCAGTCCTATTCTGTTATTCGACCAGACACACCAACTACGTTTATAAGAAAAACTGTTGAGCAAAAGTTCTGCATGCAGTATTTTACGATTTTCTTCGATAAATCGTTGCTAAAAAGCGACTGCTTACTTTTAGGTTTGGAATCGAGGTAATGAGATACAGCGGAGGTGAAAGATATATTGTAGTTACCGATGTTCTTTCGGCTAGGTCTTCAAAAGTTAATGAATAGCACTACTGGATCCCCTCTTCAATCGATAACTATCATGTACATTATCAGTAAGTGTGATGTATTCTTGTTTATTTGAGGAGGCGACCGAAAACTGAGGTCTTATACCCCATTGAGAATGGGTGGTTTGGTTGGAGAGGGAAGAATTATTTGGGAGATGGGAAGGATGGAGAGAAACTCCGCATCTGCATTAGCCTACTCTTGACGGAAAGGGGCCAAGGGGACCACAGTTGAACGCTCGACCCGACGGACGGAGTACTGACTGCCCTTAAATTGATCTCCACAAAGCATCCAAGTGAGGATCGGAATCCCGCAGTAAAACCTGTGAAACTCCAGGACCCGAGCCCTCGGAATGGGATGTAATCCAGTCATCCCAAGAACCCGACCTGCTTTTACTTAGGTTTTTGCCAATGCATCAATAGCTGTAGTCTCATCAACTTTGGTAGACTATAGTGTAGTGGATGTTGGTAAAAAAAACTCACCCTCTGCCACACTCTTTAAGTGACTTGCAGGGTATTATGTAGATACACTCTTAAACCCGAACTCTCAGGGGGGATCGGGTTGTTGCTTAGTCTAAGAGAACAACTGGCTTCCCATTCCGAGTGAAGTTGCTGAATCCTTGCTCGTGGGCTTTGTGGAGAGCACATACAGTGTGTAGTAAGTACTCCATCTGTCGGAAAGGATGATAAACTCTTTGACCACTTGGCGTCGAGTAGGCTAATGCCGACGCCGAGTTTCTCTCGTTCCTTCCTCCATTCCCCACATAATCCTTCCCGTACCAAACTGCCCACCTATCCTCAATAGCGCAAATGAACTATGTTGTTGGTCGACTCCCAAACCAACCGAACTCTCACAAACTCTCACGAACTCTCTTGTCAGTTGGCACCAAATGAGATTGGGCGAGATTTTTCCATTTATACAATAGAGATCAAATTCGAATTTTATTTTAGAATTCAGGCCGTTGAAGTAAAAATGAAGGAAAAAGGCAATTTTAATGACGATAAACCTTCGTTTTAGTTGAATGAATTTCTCATTAATTAGCAAATTGAGCATGTTCTAGTCTTCAACTTGACTAGCCATTTTCTCTCCTTACGCTGAAACCGAAGGTTTTTTTTACGGTTTCACGAAAAGCAATACGGTGAGTAGTGAATTTATTATTTTTATATCGAGGAAACGTACGAACTACCCTCCGTTTTAATTTCTGATGCTGTCCGTGCGTCAGAACCTCCTCATTATTTAATTGTGTTTTGAAAGCGCATAGCCGTACCATATTTTATGAAAAACAGCTTGTATTTTTTTGTCGAATATCTCGAAAATTAATACGGTGAGTGACTATTTTTGTCCCGTTAGAAATACGTGATAATTTTCTTTCTAAATATGCGAAGTTCATTGCATTTTATGCGAAATGACATCTCGCCCTAACTACCACAATGCAAGGGCTTGCATAATGTTGCAGTTAGAGGTGCGGTCAAGTTCACTTGAAATCATCAAACCGGGCCAAAATGTGACGTTCGGTGTGGCAACGTCGCAACCACCACCTCATCGCCTCCCTTACGTTCCTTTCATACGTTTCATACCAACCGTCCCTCCTCTTCTTCCCCCTTCCCCGCGCACCACACTTCTCATTACGCGAGCCGCCAGAGAAAAATGCCACTCGTGAGATTTCGCTCCTTCATCCCATCTTTTTCATCTCACAAGAGATCGCTATGATTGATGACCGGTGTAACTGTTGGATTGGAATGGGTAAGGTCGGTCGCAAGCACTGCAATAAGCCGACGCCTTGTCGGGTCGGGTGTCGAACTCGAGGCGTTCAAATGACCCAGTCCTTCCGGGCAATAAGCCAATAAGCAAAACCACTTGTGAGGGCGTCTCCTGGTGGAGCGAGCTGAAAATTAGCATATTTTGAGAATAACTCATCCTTGTTTCAAAGATTTCGTCAGTATCTTATGACGGTCCCGTGCGGATGTTGTAAAACTGATTCATAATGACAGATTATGTGCTATTTTTCGCTGGTTACTAACGTAAATTTATTTCTGATTCCCGAGACATATTCAATTTTGCAGTTGTCAAGTCGAAAGTAAAATTGTTAGTTAATAGATAGTTGCAAATAGGTCATTAATTGGAACCACGAAAGTCAGTTGACACATTCATAAATGCATGGCTCCGGCACATTGGCCATTGCGACGAAGAAAATCTGGACGTTGCAGGTGGAGAAAGGAGATTCCTTGCGGCAATCAAAAAGAGGTAGAGTAAGTGGACTATTGTAGTAATTATGGGACGGCAGCGAGGATATAATAAAGACCGTGTTGGGCGGAGGCATCGCGAAAACTTATAATAGCTTTTTATAAGTTTTTAAATGGCCAAACCCCACCGTTGAAACACCAATTAAATGACTGAGGCTCGTGATATTGATGAATTTGTCACGAGACTGCGTTTTGTGAATCGTAGTTGGAAGTCGACGTTTGCATTTCCGTTCATTTCGGCAATTTCACTGTGGCGTTCCTTCTTGGCTTTTGGAGACTTGATCACGAGTTTATCCAAAATATTTCGCTGCTCTTAATTCTTTTGTTTCTTTCTACGGCGATCATAATTGTCACTTGTAAAGTTCAAGAAGCTGGCGGTGTTCCAGACCGGCGTATTAGCATCTCTGCTAGAGAGGAGTAGCGTCGATGAATATGCACAATATCGTAGGTTAACGATTATTCATAACGTGGGATCGTAACGTAACAATGAGATCAAGGTGGTGTCCACAATGATACCAATAGCGTCTAGCATAAGAATTTCCAACCGTAGTATGTTTTCGTGGAAAGAGAGGTCAACGCACTGAATACTTCCGAAGCGTGGGGCATAAAATGAAACACGAATTTCTGGCGGAGCTTCTGTAGCGTGGCTCTTCATTTTCTCGTGGAATCTGGTCTCTCCACTTCGCTCAACGCGAATGGAATAAAGAAACATTATTACTTCTAGAAAGGTACAGGGAACCAAAGTTTTATTTAACGAGACGACATGTTAAGCACCCTAAAGTACATCAGCGGAATCGACTGTTAAAATTAAGGGGGTAAACGCAAGGACTTCTGGGTTCAAATATATTCGTCTTTTCCCCTCGGGCAATTTATTACCACAACAGAACCCCAGCGATGCGCCCATACATCTAACTACAGCTTGATTATATATGCATCAAACTTCTTTCTTTCATAATTAAAAAATATGACTGATGTGTTGACGCCCCCTGCCACACACCCTTATGGTGGCTTGCAAGGTACAATTTAGATGGAGTGTTCGATATTTTCTGGCTGAATTTTGGGGAAATTATTGTATAATGTAATAAAAACCCTATGTATTAATTCAAGTGGCAAATTATCTAAGTTTTCGTTGAAATATGCGTTAGTGTTCTTATTCCATGCAGATGGGAGATTTAAAGTCCTCATTTTTACGCCCACAATTGGCGACCACATCATAGTTACGGAAAAAACACGTAAATGTATTCATTGCATAATTTCGCACTCATAGAACACATTTTCCATTCACGTTAGTGAAATAAATCGCGTCAGAAATTTTAGTGTGTAGGTCGTATGTTATATCTATTATTTAAAAAATAAATTTATTAATCGCCGTATAATTTTTTTAAAAATGCCAAAAAATACTTCAGAACTGAAGGTTTTTTTGTGAAAGCGTTTTCAACGTGCGATGTGAAAAATATGCCAAATGAAAGCCTGTTAGTCAATTACTGAGAAGTTCAGTCAAATAAAACTAAGTTTTTGCGTGATTAATATTACAATAGATACTTGTGCCGTAGAGAGCAGGAATGGCGATATTAAAAATTGTCAGAATGTGGAAATTTAGGCTTCATGTAAAATGAATACAATATTAATCCCAAAGTGCCGCTCTTGTGAAAATCACGGAAGCAAGACTCGCACCAGTCCTGCACCAAGGATAAAACAAGTAGAGGAATACTTATGCACATCCTATTAAAATATGAAAAAATGTGGCTTACACCAATTTTGCTCGCTCACTTAATGTTTCTTACTTTAAAAATAAAATTCATGTGTGGTCTCTGATATGACTGGGCAAAACCTCGCTCAAACTACCGCGAGGAGACTACTTTCATGGAATCGTCGGTGGGCAAACTTGAGCCTGCGCGTGGGGATGACTTAACACAAGTACCAACCACTCACGTCATTTGAGAAATTTTAAACTTTCTCCCCCATTTAAATACTCTTTATATTTTTCAAGTTGCCATAAATTATAATTATTTATTCCGTTTCGTGGGCGCGCGAGGGGGTGAGAGCACGTGCCATGGCCGGCCGTTCCCCTCCGTCGCTTGGCACATTTTCTTTCCCTTCCGGCTCTCGCACACTCCACGGGTCAACTTTTCCCCACTGCTCCCAACTTTCTTCGCCTCCTCCCGCGTCGTCGCCCGTGTCGCCCAACCCGTCAGAGAGTCCCTGCTATTCTTCGGTTCCACGTGTCCTCAAGTCCTCCCACCCTTCCCCCGCCCATTCTTCCTTCAGTTTTCACTCCCGTCATATCCTCGTTGTCTCGTGAAATTTCTACCTTCCTGCCCGCCGTCGTTGCTCGAGAACTTCGATTTTAAGACCGTCGATTAAGAACGTCGATTAAGTTGGAGCGATTTGTGTTTATTTACAGTTTTACATGAAACTTTACATACGTGTTGTTATTAGTGATATGGATAAAGAGGAAAACAAATTAGCCTTTTATCGATTTGTTCGATCGATTGCTTCTAAATACTACTTTAATTTTAAATTTTATTCGCACATGTTCTCTACAATGACTGAAGGAAAATATCGCTAAAACTTCCTGAAAGACCTGTTTATGATGAGGAGTTTACAAGTAGTTTAATACGTTAACTAGCGCAAACGCATTGACCGAATTATACCAGAGGGTATTTTCCGGACGAGTTTTAATGCATTCACGCCTAAACCTGCGCGGTTCCACGCATCGTGCTAACAGGCCAATTTACACGGGGCATTTCCACGAGCAGTCTGATGTATGGTACAGTCGACGCAGCGTGGTGTAAAGCAGTGTGTGCGTGATGTTGCGTCTCAGATTTTCGCTCTGCTTCGAATCCAGCGCGTTCAGAGCGCTTGAACGACTGCACGAATGCATGACTTTACATGATGAAATAAATGTAATCTTTTTCGTTTAGGAATTCCCACAAAAATCTAAGATTTGGGCCATTAAAATAAATGTTGAGTTTACTTATGGATTTCAGAAATGCATCCTTGATTCATAGTAGTATTCCACTGTGTATACTCCCCATCAGGGTCTTATTCAAAGCTCCAAAAACAAATACTGTAGATTTCGTATTTATTCTCTCTAATCTTTACATTATAGCAAAACTGTAAATAGCATTAATTATTGACCTCGAATTCCACTATGTGCTACCTCTTTCTCAAAAGATCTTTTAGGAAGTACCTAGCTCACATTTCCTCGATGTGCGAATGTGTACAATTCATTTTGTCTTCTAGTTATGGAAAACTTCGTTATCTAATATATTACTCAAACTCATGATAAAATGTATGCGCGGTTGATTAAACAATAATCTAGCATGAAGATATCCATACCTGCTGCTAATACTGCGATGGAACAACGTAGAAATTGCCACAGGAAAAAGTCGGCCTGGACCGGGCCTGGGTAGCTTGGTGGTCTGCGCATTGGCTCGGCAAGGCAAAGAAAGGTCCGTGGTTTGTTTCCCGGTCCAGGCCGATTTTTTCCAGTGATAATTTCTACGTTAATAATCTAGTATACATAATTTAACTTCGCTATTATCGTCGTCCATAACTTTCACATGCCAAATAGAAGTCTGAAACTACAGCACCAATTCCAAATTCTTAAGTACTGCAGAACTGGCCACGCAGTAACTTTAAATGTGCCACTCGCTGAGGTTCACTCAGTTACAGCACCTTTGTTTAGTTTATATGTGAATTCCTCCCAAAACAGCTATTTTATCATTGTCTTTGTTCCACTTGTGCCCCGGTTTTCCTCTCATGAGAACGTGTCCTTCGTGCTATAGTCTTGACTCTGGCTGACTGGCAAACGCTGCCCTGAGCAAGACGTGAGTAGGAACCGATTAAAAAAGTATCTGCCATGTACACTGCATTACTTATTGTCTACGGGCCGGTTTGGATGATGGGCAATTATTATAAAGGTACGTGGATGGATATGACAAAAAATGGGTTCTCGGGTGTACATGCTCGGTATATGGCTATGGAGGCGATGGTCTTCAAGGGTTTTGTAAGATGGTATGCCTCGGGGAGTTTATTGAGAGGAGATTGGTTTTGGTACCGCACACACAATATGACGTACTGTGGTTGTAAATGTCACAAAGTTTTCGTCATTCAGATTAATGGAGGACTTATAAGAATCTTAACTTAATTTCATTCCATTTGCAAAATTTAGCGACTGCCCCTGCTACTTTTCCCCCATTCGCTGCCAAATTGGGCTGTGTGGCCGGACGATCTATCGATTTCTTCGATATTTGTTTCGTTATTCCGACCTGGTCGCTGTGAATGCCTGGAAGGACCTCATTATTGTGGGCATGAACATATAATAGGACGATCATCGGGCATATGAAAAGCCTCTAAAAAGTGAGCCCAAACATTCCGAATTTTCCGCACATATTCCGCACCCCGATCTTCAAATAACCTGCCTCGCGGCAGAAAGTGGAACCACCCTGCTAGTAGCATTTGCAAGTACGCCGAAAGAATGATGCACGTAAATAACAAAGGGGGATAAAATACATGACTAATATTATTAATATTAAATTATAACTTCATTCTTTCGGAGTACTTATTGTAACTAAGCAAATGCTACTAGCAGGCCGTGTTTACAAATGTGGTTCCAATTGCTACCGCGTGGCAGGGTGTGTGTAGATCGGGTAAAGCTCTTGATTTTAAAGTACAGTCAACGTTTGACATATGCCGACAATCGAGGCTTCTGATTGGTTCCCTACATGTTCCTTGCGCAACTAGCCATGATGTGTATAATATGTTGTCAATTGTCATATTTTGTGCGAACCCATCCGCCTATTGCATCACCGAAATTTGTAAAGTTTAGTTCACTCGTTAATTTATGAGTCGGCGCCCCCTGAAAATTTTCTGTCCCCCCCCCCCCCCCCCCAGACCCAAAACCTGGCTACGCCACTGGCTGGTACCACAGTACATGGCGCATTTCGTTCCAGTCAATGCTTGTACGATACAGGTTATCACGAGAAAGCCACGATTTGAACTTACCGCGATAATCACATGTGGAAGCATGCAAATATAGAAGAACCCATATGTATCACCTTTTTTCGTACCTCATCACTGTTAATCCTTCGTGGAGTTAAATATTTGGTCAGCGCTAAATCTTAGGTTCTTGGGTATGTACCGAGGGCCTGAGACGACTAGGCGAGGACTAGCTTATAGAGCTGTGTAGAGAAAGAATGAATCGAATTGTTTGTCTAAAACTGTGGAGTAATTTGAAGAATTGGGATCTGTTTGCTACAGTGCAAGGGAATCCAATTTGTAATTCTCAAGTCATCGTGCTCGGAAGTTTATTTTTTTTAAGTTGGGCCTTGCGGCTTTGCCCTTTTGTTTCCATATCTCGGACATGATTAATTTCCAAATGCACATCGCGGTTATTCCGAGTCACAATCATGTATCCCCTCAGCGGGTTGTAATGCTTTGTATCATGACATTCTCCGCCCAACTTACTCTATTTTTTGTGAGTCTCCCTTCTAGGCTTCCATTAATTGGTAGAAGTGTGCATTTGTTGAAATCCTTCATCAATTGATTCGCATCCATGGTGATTGAGTTTGCTCGATTAAACATACTGTATTTCGGATGCAGTATTTTCTGCTTATGCATAAAACATCAGGCTTGGTATCGATGCGGGGCGACGGTGGCTCAGACGAAATGAGTTCACTCCCAGCTGATTTAGTCTTAAAAATCTTATTTGAATGTCGTGTGGAGACATTTAATTCTTTGCAGCATTTTATCCAGATTGTTTGTATTTTTAGTGCCTAATATGGACCTTCCAAATTGGATATGGTCTTCGTGGTGTCGTGTTGTTGTTCATTAGATTGTACTATTGTATGTTGTTAAAGGTGTATGAATGATTGTCAGTAGAACGGAACTTTACCCCATATCATCCCTTTCTTTGCCCTCAGGGCAACTTCTTGTGAATGATGTGCCATCAGGGAACTCTAACTGGAGGCGGAGGTGGTGCAGGCAACCAGAGCACCACTCCCACTTCGATTGCCCCGGCGCCGCCGCCCCAGTCGCCCCAAGGCCAGCAGCAGGTGCAAGCAAACCAAGTGCAGGTGGGTGAGGGCACTAAAAGCATACATCAGGGTTGCTACAAGCCTGGAAAATTCATGGAAAATTATAAATTGGCCTGGAAATTTGCTTTTCCGAGTCAACAGTTGATTGATTTCAATATGTCAGGGGAACCGGTAAAGGTGAGCATTGTTGTGTTGAAAGTCTTAAATAAATTTTCAAGGTTTGCATTATAAGTGAGGTGAATTTGGTTCCGATATCTCTGTTTAAAGTGGGTGAAAATCGCGAAAACAAGTGCGAGACGAAAGCTCACCTTTACCGCAATTAATTTCATGACCCTAAAATAAACTTTCAGGTCCTAGTCTTTAGACTCATTTTGAGGTAGATGGAATGTTTGTTTCTCCTCAGATTTTGTTCTAGTGATTTGTGGCACTTATCGTGGCCCCGAAATTTAATAGTACCTAACATGCCGTCAGAAAGGAAGCCCCTGAGTGGTGGCGCTCCGGTTGTTGGGAAACTTTATCCCCCCGTAGAACATGCATTAATGTGTGGTGCTCTTGCGCCTTCTTTAAAATTCACAATTACCAAAGAACGGAAATTTTCAACTGGAAAAATGAAAATTTTTGCCAGGAAAATTCGTAGATTTGTTTCTGGTCTGTGGCAACTGTGGTAGATTTTCTCTGTAATGCTTGCTGTGCACCAGAAATTTTATGAGATATAAACTTTAAGGGAATATGTAGTCGCAATTTGAAAAAGGATACTTTTTATCTATTTAGCCCTAAGTGACACTTTTGAGTGATATGGTCATCATGGGTTATGGCTCTGGTTTCCTAAAACTAACACGGTCATCTTGGGACGTTCTGGGCTATATAATATGCAAGAACGGATTTATGTAAAGATAGTTTCAAAGATTTATATCAGATTGAATATTTGGATTTAAATATTTTTGCGCTTTCAATCTCATAAATAAAGACAATTGTGAATTTAAGGACCTATTTACCTCTCGAAGATTCATTCATTAATTACACATTGATAAATCTTGTAACTAATCTCCGGACGTATTAGCATGAAGTATGTCCTCGTGAATGTTGATTCATGGATAGAGACTTCTTCAAAATTGCATCGCAAAAGCATGAACGTGTTTCCAGAGAAAAATCCCTTTTCCAATTCTGAGCTTTCATCCTTGCAATTTTCTGACCTTTACACATCTGAATCCATGCGCAGAATGAATGCCCCATTAGAATTAGAATGCCCCATTCTTGTGTAAACAAACCTTAAGGATAAGTCTAAAAATATGGTCTTGGTAGGGTTCAATGACCTCCTTTTAAGGAGCCAGCCGGTAGTGTTGTTTTCTTGTCTAATTGTGTTATGAGATGCGTAGCCTTGGGACAGCCTTCTCTTAGAGTCCTGGTACCTACTATTTTAATACTGGCAACTTTGAGTAAATACCTAATGTATTCGGAACATTCAGTTGTCCACCATTCCCAGCTATGTCTTACCCTAATCTTTGCCTTTTCCTCCGACATGACAGATGCAGCAGCAACAGCAAGGAGGTGGAGGAGGAGGTGGCGGTAATGCCGGTGGGGGCACCGGAGGTGGAAATGCTGGAGGTGTCCAGCAGCAGCAGAATGTCGGCAGTGGTCAAAATACAAACATGGCCACCATGTCAGCGGCTGCCATTCAGCAGAGTCAGATGCAACAGCAACAGCAGCAGATGGCGCCACCACAGGCCCCCACTCAGCAGACCCTTACCCACCCACATTCTGCAATGCATCAAGTGAGCGAGTGGGGACATGGACGGGTGAGTCAAAAAATTCTCTCTAATGGACCAATTGTTAGTTAGCATTCCATGCTTGCAGGCAACTTCCCTCATAGCATGCAAGGTTGCTGTAATATTAAATAATTCTTGCATAGAGTTTGCCACAATTGCTAATATTGCAGCAAGCTTGCTGTAACCATGCTACAATTGGCAACCTCTCCGCATGATAATCTTGCCAACCTTGCTGCAAGAGGCAAAGTTGAATCTTGTCTTGAAAAGATGCTGCAAGATTTCTGCGACTTGAAGTGTGGCCTGGCAGGAATCTTAATGAAGGTGTCATAGCAGTCTTGCAGCAAGGCCTTAAGGCCAAGATTGTTAAAGGCCTTCAATCTTGAAATAGGCTTGCTTAGCTACATGGGTTGTGTAGCTTTTTTACTGCCACTGGGGTGATGTATCGGCCTTTGGTATCAGGGGAAAACTGTCACCAGTGAGTGTATAAATGACCATTATGGGACATGCATGAATATTATAAATTTTCCATTTTCTTACCTTCTTTCCATAAAATTTCCATTATACTTACCTTCATAATGCAAGGATAAGGTGTTAATTTTCACCATGCATTTCTGAATTGTATGCCTAGTCTTTAAAAAATTAACCTTAGATGAGCGTATTCTTTGAAAAATTAACCATAGAGGGATAAACGAACATGTATAATGAATTTTCAAAAATTAAAACAAAAAACACAAAAAATAATCCAAAGACCATAATTCAATGGAATCTACAGGTATGGCCAAGAAAGCAATAAGAAGTGAATTATGTTTTCATGATCACATGTTGAAAAGAAAGGCCACCATCTTGGATTCTTTAGTCACATAATTCAATTCCCCAGTCGGCATTGGCTGAATTTCTGTAAACTGTGATATTGTAATATATGAAGTATAATAAAGTCAAAATGGGACTGTTGAGGAAATCCATTTAAATGCCTCTTATTTCTGTGTTCTATCCCTTATAAGCCTTGTTAGTCAAGATTCCTTCTCATTTTTTTCCTCATTGAAGACCAGAAAAATTGTCCACAGCATGATACAATTTGGTATTTCCTAGTTGTTCGTTGTTGATGGTTGTCGTTTGTATCGTAAAATGTTGCAATTTTTTTCTTTCTAAAAATACCTTGCAGGTGCAAGTAATTCAACAGCCCTTGCAGAACCCAACATACCTGCAACAAATTTACAATACACAAGGGCAACTATTAATGCCAGGAAACATTGCTCTTCACCCTGCTGGGATGAATCCTGCAATTCAGGTTTGTATTACTAATTTTCATTGCCTTGTGGGGCAGTATTTTGACCTTATAATTTGTTTCAACCTTAAATTGACTTGATTGATTAAATAGAAAGTTTTCATTCTTGTATACCTTTATTTTTATCACATGTTTTTGGGGTGATTTGGGTGCTTAGACGACTAAGGTCATTCACACCATTATCACATATTACATTATTATTACCTATTGCTGTTAGATTATGGGGCAGTTATGAAAGTATTTCAATTGTTTGTGTTGGATCAATTATTATTGTCATTTTCATAAAATTAGTTTTCTCATTTTTGAATGGAAGTTTCAACATGGAGGTCTCTCTGAGGCAACCTTTGGCTGCTAATGCAATTTGTTGGCTACCTCATTGTCTAAGAAGTGAGATTTCATTTTTTTATTTTTTATGTGCAGGTGATTGCTGCCGGTAAGCCATTTCAGCCTAATCAGCTGGCTCAGCATATGATCACAACTCAGGGGAAGTCTGTGCTCCAAGCTGGTCAAGCAGGTATGCCATTTCCTAGAACTTAATTTAGCTTAAAGTTCAACTGTTTGATATGTATGAATGGATCACATTTTTGTGATGCAAAATATCATTATTTTTGCTTTGTGAGGAATTCCAAAGTTTGAAAGTCCATGAATCTCCATCACTTTGTCTTTGCTTCTCAAAAATAATTTATGCATTATGAATATGATGAGATCCATTTTTTCAAAGCTAATTCTGAAAATATGTTTTATAAAATTTGGAGAAATGCTTGAGACAGAGTATTCATACTATGTAAAAAACCAAATTTTGATGAAAATTTTCTATGAAATTTGCATTTAAAGTTATTTATTTGTCCATGTTATGGATGTAAATAGATCTTGGCACAATGGGGTGTGATTAATGTATTAACTGATGAGATGTATGTACCTTTTACCTTAGTCTCTATGAATTGAAAGTTAATGCTTGACTGAATTTTCTTATGCATTGACATCAGGATCCTTTCCCGGGTATGCCACAATACCTACTACAAGCAACCAGACTTTGGTTATCAGCCAGTTGGGTGTCCTCAGCAGTCAGCCGAACATTCTTCCTGCTCATGGTCATGGACAAGGTGGAAAACCGGGAGATATGCAAAAGGTTTGTTTTAAATGTTGAAATTTTTCCATTGTATTTAGGTAATGGATACTATGAGATGTATGGTTATATGGTTATTTCAGTCTGCTAGCAAAAAATGAAACCACTGCACCGAACCCAATGATTAGCATGGACCGACAGGGGTGCCTTCGGGGGCTCTGAGGGTTTTTCAAAATAGCCTATATATTACCCACGTATATATTTTCTATCTACATGCCAAATTTCAGCTCAATCGGTCCAGTAGTTTTTGCGTGATGGAGCAAAAGACAGACAGACACCATTTTTATATATTTGTAAGGATTATTTATTCAACATAAATCTTAGAAACATCTTAGATACGGTGTTTTGGAAATCATGTTATTTGCATGCTAGTGGCGTAAATATATTTTATAGATAAAATATTTGGTTGCCAAGGAAATATGATATTGTTGATTTCAGAGAAAATGTGAGATTTTTCAGCTAAAAACATGACTTTCACACAAATACAAAACATAATAGAAAATCAATTGGACAAATTAGAATTTTCATTTATTCAGCCATCCGATTTTTAAAAATTCCAGCCCTCTATCTTGAGTGAAAGTACTCTTAAAAAGGAAAAAATAAACCCACTGCACCAAACCCAATGATTAGCATGGACCACCAGAGAGGCCTTAGGGAACCCTTAGGGCTTTTTAATATAGCCTATATTACCCACAGATATATTTTCTATCTACATGCCAAATTTCAGCTCAATCGGTCCAGTAGTTTCCGCGTGATTGAGTAACAAACACACAAACTTTCACATTTATAATATTAGTAGGATATAATAGCCCATACTTAATTTTTTGTGAGTATCCTTTACGGGCTATGGAATAGTCTTAATCTTTTATTGGCCCCAAAGGATACTCACAATTTTTATACTTCATTTCAAGAAAATAATCTCTCCACAATGTACCTGTTTTTGACATTTCTGTTATGTTCGCAGCACACACAGTTAGGTACCAGCTTTTCTGGTGCTCTCCTGCTATAAATTAAACATCTATGACTTAGGGTGTGGCTTATTTTAAATTTTTTCATGGATTTTCAATTTCAACCTCTCAAATAATGCTATTGGGTAATGAAAGGATATCGTAAAAAATTAGTCTCGATTAGTTAACATTTAGAGGTCGCTCAAGAGGCATAAATGCAGTGACGTTCAATTTTCCCGATTGGAGGAAAAAATAATTTCTCGGGGTAACACGCTTGTAAAGAGTTAAAATTCACTCCATTTTTACGTGTGTGCAACCATTTTCCATGCATGAAATATTTTAGCGGGGGCTAGGGCCATGCGCCCCACACTTAACGCAGCACCGGGTGCACATGGGCCGCAGTCAGCTGATTCCACATCCTGCGACTTTCATTCCCACCCCCACCCCCTCGCGCCTTCCCGAGCTAGGGTTAAGGGAGCCATTTCCCATGCGTGGCTACTCCTATTATGACTCAAGTTTCTCTGCGTGACTCGGTCATTGTAATTTGTTAGAATATCTACAAGTTATGAGTCCAGATTCTACTATAAGCAACTCCAGACTGTTTGATTTTGTGGTATTGCATTGGTGTGGGCCCCTTCTTATGGTAAATCTCTTAATGTATTTGTTCTTCTTATACTATGTTGTGAAACCTTACAAATTCTTGATGTTGGCTCCCTTACTTAGGTAATTCTTTGTGGCTTAACTGGTTGTAACTTTGGGATGAGCTCTACTAAGATTTTACTTCTCTGACTTCTGCATTGATATTTTTATTTAGTGCATGAAATAAGCACAATTGAAAAGGCTAATTTGTCACAGTAAAAGGGTAAATGTCTAGTGAAAGTGCTCAATGGCTCTTGTATGCAAGATCTGGCCAGTATGTGTGTGAATTTAACTTTAATTATCTTTTAGTGTATCATGAGTTGTTCACTCACTATTTCAGATCATGGGTGGTGGAGGGAAGTCGAATGTGGTGTCATCGAATGGCATGGGTGGGGGTGGTGGGAGTGGTGGAGGTGTCAAGGGTGGCAACAATCAGCAGCAGCAACAACAGCAACAACAATGTGTTGTTTCTCAGCCACAACTCATCACCACGCAAGCCCCAACCGCTGCCATGCTGGGCAGCCAAGCTCAGCTGATCAGCCCAATTCAGGTTAGCTTTCATCTTATGGGTTGTTATTCAGTGCTGCACCTTCCTTATTGAACCCATTTTACATTACTTGCTGCGCCAAAACCATTTTCCCTTTTTAGCAGAAGAGTGAAATTTTTTGCTATCATATATGGTCGTAAGTTGAATCAGGTTGTTCCCTTAAAAATGTCAACAAATTCTGATTATGGGCTAAGGACCAAAGATGAACCACTTACATTTCTTACTTACAATATGCATATTAAGAGTGCTTTCTCTTTTGGGATTTTTAGTGGGTGTACTTGGGGCTATGGAAATTGCACTAAATAGTCTCTTAATTAGTAATTTGTTGTGGCTCAGTCTCAACCAATAGAATACATAATCTTGTACATTCATTGACTGGCTTATCTATCGAGGCTGAAGCGGCCTTCACTGTCATAACCTGTGGTCAGGGCCATCCCTAGGGATTGAGGGGCCCTGTGCAAACTAAAGTTGGGGGCCCCCTTAACTTTGCATTAACCCCTTAACTAATTTATGTATGTAGTAACATGTTTTAAGCATATTTCATGGAAAGAGGGAAATTAACCCACAGCTAGCCAATGATTTCAAGAAATTTACATGTGTACTAAGTAGTAGGTAATTTCAGGTAATAGGTGGGTTTCCCTGCACTGTCAGAAAGAGGCAAGTCCGGGCAGGGCCCAGTGCAGTGGTACCTGTCGCACTACCCTAGGGACGGCACTGCTTGTGGTCATGTGCACAGAATTTGATAGTAGTATCAGCAGTTGCAAACATTTTTAACCTGAAATTTTCTCTCGTAAAGAGTAGTTTTACTTGGGACACGATAATGAACTTCTATAAACAGAAACCATTGATGCCATTCATGGCATTTCTTCAAATAGGCTAGAATACGTTTTTAGCTACTGAGGGAATTATTTATATTTTACTAGCTAACTCACTTAGTAACATAGTTTCTAGTTGGTTTTACACTTTGCAAGTTGCCTCAAAATATGTTTTTAGCACAAAGTTGTAATAGCATTTCTAGATACTAATTTTGATGAAAATCAATACTAAAGTTTTATTTGTATCATATGTAGTTTCCATGGCAGTTTGGGCAGTTGCCTTCAGGCATAACATGGGCCACTTCAGGAGGATTGCAGTCACCAACTGCACTCTTGACCACTCAGAACCCAATATTCATCCGTGGTACACAGCAACATGATCCAAGTGGACAAGGAGGGCAGGGACCGACACCCACGCAAGGAGGGGTCTTTATTCAAAGCCCACCTCCACAGCAGGTGGCCACTCACAATCGTAAGTTGGACTCGAATTTAGTATATTCTCAGTGAATATTTTCATGCATTTTTACTGAGTAAATTGAATGCAAGATATATTTTTCGATATATTGAGATGAATGCTAGTCAGATTTAAGGCTGGCACAGAAAATCACTGTAGTTGGAAGACTATGTTACTCTAGATTGGTGGTTATTAAGAGCTCTTTTTGACTATTGCTGCATACCAGATGGGAATTCATGAAATTAGAACCATAAAATTGATGCATATGAAAATAGATCTTTACCTTTGGAAAGTTCTCTCTGATTAAGCCCCAAAATTATCTCACTAGAGTGCATCCAAGATAATAGTGCAGTCAATGTAAATGCAATCGATTTGTAAACACATGTAATGCCATACATAAATGTTTCACGGGTATTCCACCAGGTAATAGGGCTTCATATCTGCCAAGGTTTTAAGATATGAAGCCTATTACCTGGTGGAATACCTGTGAAACATTTATGTATCAGATTCAATTGGAAAATATTAGATCATTTACGTCTAATACCATTTGGGGGAGTCACGAGACTGAAGAATCCATGATGGTGGACTTGGTTTTAATCATATGATTGTGAAAAAATGTCTGCTTTTCATTTCTTTCTAAGCCAAGTTAGTATATTTCAACTGCACTATTATCTTGGATGGAGTCTAATCTCCTCGATATATTTCTGAATTCTCCATAGAGTGATGTGCCAAATTGTTGTTTCAAAGTTTTCTAAATGGGCCTGTTAGGGATTTATGTGTAATATTTAATTTGCATCACTTAGTATCTGGAAATGGCATTTGGAAAATCCAAGAGATGATTTTCCCTGTTATCTAGTGGGAATTATCTCTCCAACTAATACCCTTACATGCCAGGTTTGCATTCATTTGCAAGATTTCTTGTGTGTGAAATATCTGCTAAATTCTGTGCTGTTGTTTAGAGAATTCAGAGCTGGTGTCCATTCGTGATGGGGACTTAAGACTATTTCAAATTGATGAGTCAGTATTATTTACCAAAGGATCTCCATTTACCTCACAAGTTCCAGGAGAAGAGGGCTCCTATCAAGGCTGTATACCCACGCAAACTGGCCTACCTACACCTCTCTATCCTCTATGCTGGTTTCTCAGGGGGCCTATTGCCAATTAGTAGTTCATTGTTGCACTTAAGTGCGAACTGAGATTTTTGCTGTGATTACCATTCTTTAGGTAATTTCATCCATCGAGCTATTCATCTGTTCCTTTTCCAATGATTGCATTGAACAAATTATGTGGTATGCTGTAACGTGCACTGATGCAAAGCTATACATTAAGGGTAAGAAATTCGTCATGAAAAAATCATCTGGCATCCCGGTCAAGCCAAATAATTTTTTCCTGGTGAATTTTTTCCCCTTGCTGTATATTTCTGTTACTTGCCCATTTATCCTAGGAAGTGGTACATTTTTAATGGTAGATATTTATCTTTCTGTCCCTTAGCTAACATTTCTGGTAATCCAACGGGTATGCAAAATACCAACAATGCTAGCAACACAGGAGCTGGTAATCAAGGCAATGGAAATAACCAGCAACATCAGGCTCAACAAGCTCAGCCCCAAATGACACATCAAATCCACCACCAACACCATCAACTGGCCATGAAGGTAAGGACATAATTTCTTTGGTTAATAAAATCCATTTTTTTAAAATTTGGTTATCTGCAAGTAAAGGTAGATTTATCATGAGTCACTTTCACCACTGCTACCTTATGTCAGTTTGCTCTTCTTTATCACACAATCTCTCTTCAGTTCAGCATGCCTAATCTACCTCTCTTCATATCATTTAAACTACCTATCCATATTCTCCCTCTTTTGAACATTCTCTCTTTCAAAACAGCCTTTACTCTATCCCATCTCCCTCTATAACTTTCTTTATCTATCTATTTTGCCTTTTCTTAGAGAAATTTTTCTATGAACATTTCCTGAAATAGTGTCAAAGTAAAGCAATATTTCAAAAATGCAAACTATTTATAAAATGAAAATTTTTCCATGAAGTGACCCTTTCTTGGGTCACTAGTCTTTCTCACTCAGTCTCTCCTCAGTTCAACATACCCACTACCTCTTCATATAATCCAAAATGCCTATCCTTATTCTCTCTTTTGAGCATTCTCTCTTTCAAATCAGCCCTTAATATCCCATCCTCCTCTACAACTTGCTCTACCCACCTAATTTGCCTCCTCTTACAGAATTTTTGTGTGATAATTTCCTGAAATAGTACCAAAGGAAAACAGTATTTTCATTGATGATGAACATTTGCAGTACGAAAGTGCTCCCCTGACTTACAAGCCTTGATTAACCTTCAAAAGCCGGCATTTTAATTCTCTCTGTTGGTCCTGCTGGTCTGATTTTTCCAGATATATAATTTAAATGTAGGCGAGTGGTCCCTAATGTTCCTTTTAGGCAGATACTAAAAGGTTAGAATCTGCAAAAATTTGTTTTTAACTCCACATCCCTGTTTACTGACCCAATTTGCAATTTTAGGTTGCGTCTGTTGGCACAAATGCGGGACGTGTTGGAGGAATGGATGGAGGAGGGACTGCAAATGCAGGAACCGGAACAACAATGCAGGCTAACATACAACCAAAGACTTCTGTTGCTAATACAGTGTTACCCCCAAGGTTGCCAAATATCTTGCGGCCTGCAAGTTCTGTATCGACCCAAACAGGTTCTAGCGGTGGTCCTGGTAGTTTGGGAATGGGACAACTGCAGATGCAGAAAGGAATTGTAAGGCCCCCTAATGTATGTCACTTTTATTTTATTTTATCCTTAAAATATTTTTGCATGCTCTTCATTGGAAATCTGAAGTATTGAAGTCCTATGGAAAATTATTGTTGCTCCATTGGAAAAATAGATTTTTGGGTAAAAGTTGACTGTGGATTACAAATCTGTCATGAATTTGTGAAACATTCATTCCATGCATTTTTCGTATTCAAACTTCAAATTGGGCAAAGCATATTTGTCATTTCTGATTTTTCCTAAACAAAATGGCTTCAAAAATGGCTCTTAAAAGCAAACTAAATGGCACCAGTTGAAAGGGTTTAGTGGGGACTAAAGCAGATGGGAAGAAGTAGCCTTCAGAATCCAGAAATACACTGCTGAAGCAAACCTCACCTAAAAGTATTGTAAAAAAGTAATAGTCACCTAACTTGCTCTCTGGGTTGAGACTGTCAATCGGGGAAAATGAATGGAATCATGACAGAGAATGCATGTTGGTGCATGATCAGGAATGAGTTGTATTCTTTAATTTTGAGGGATGGAGGTGACCAGTGTTAGAATATTACTCAATGGAGCATGTGAAATAAAATAAGCATCTTGACAACTCACTCAATGACTTTTTTTACTTCAAGTAAAAATTTCAGAATATTTAGGCAAATATAAGATATTAAAAAAAAAGATTAACTTTTCTCCAGTTCCTCGGTTCTCCTTTGTTTTCATTTGGGGGAAAAGTAAGAAGCTATGTGCCATACATTGGGCAACATTTTTGGTAATACATACCTATGTAGATGGTAATCTTTTGCTGTGCCCTTTTCTATTAATTATTTAGGGCTCTGCTTTATGAAACAGTTAAACACAAATAAGTATGTGTTCAAGCATTTGTAAGTAGCATCACAAGTCAGTCTGTTCAATTCATATCCATCTTAAAAACATCTGAGATAAGCAAAAAATTGTAATCCTCGCTTAATTTTTCGATTGTTTCACTCTTGACAATCTTATTCATATACAAGTATTAACTATGTATCAATTAGCTCGTAGGCTTCCGTGGATGTAGTGTTGACTTTCTTTTTTTGGGATTCATTCCGCGATGTTAAAATTGCAAAAAACAATATTTTGCTGGTCATCCTTCCAGCTTCATCAGGTTAACTGAACTGATTCCTTAGTCTCGCTCGTCATTATATATATGAGTGAGGACTCCCATTGTTGCCGGAACTTTTAAATTTGAAAAATTCATTTAAGATTTCTACTCAACGTGTAACCGTCTTCTCGGTTGACGTTCATATGCCACTCTCCCTTATGTGTCTGGAACTACGGAGAAAATCTCCAGAATTCTATCGAAGTATAACGTAGTTAGCAGATTCACATGAGCGACGAAGATAGGGGACGTACTTCTGAAAGCCAAAGACCCGCTTCCACGGAACCGCTACGGAGGAATATATGAAGTTTTGTGCAGCTGTGAACATCCATATGTAGGCCAGATATATGAGAGGCCTAAAAATACACCTCCAAGAGCATCAACGGGCAATTAAAAATAATAATTACTGCATTTCTGCAATAGCCGAACACCATCTCAGTGGCCCCACTCATAATTTCAACTTTGAGGAGACAAAATTTATATCAAAGGAGGTACTCTATCACCCAAGATTAATCAGGGAGGCTATAGAAATTGCGAAGAGACCGGAGAACATCAACCGAGAAGACGGTTACACGTTGAGTAGAAATCTTAAACGAATTTTTCAAATTTAAAAATTCCGGCAACAATGGGAGTCCTCACTCATATATATAATGACGAGCGAGACTAAGGAATCAGTTCAGTTAACCTGATGAAGCTGGAAGGAGGACCAGCAAAATATTGTTTTTTGCAATTTTAACATCGCGGAATGAATCCCGAAAAAAGAAACGGTCAACTATGTATAAAGTTCATCAGTTCTATTAATTATTTTTTGCTACCAACTATTTAAACATTTTAGCCAGCAATTTTTCAGTGAGATGAATATGTCTCATATGATACTTCCATATGTATATTTAATGTTACAATACATATTTAATTTCCAGCAGGGCAAGGTACGGATCAAACCAACAATGAATCGGGCATCTCCAGCACCCAGTATGAAAGCTGATGCTGCCAACCAAACTAAACCTCAACCAATCAGCCCTGCCAATATGCAACACCAAACTCAGCAACAGCAGCAGATGGCAGCTGTGGCTGCCCAGGTTTCCGTGTCAAAGTAAGTTGACATCTTCTATACAATTTAAAAATGTTCAGGGTTTGAAAAGAGATTGATGATATTAGCTATTACCTCTCAAGGTCTAACTATCCTTAATCATTTTTTTCCTCATAAAGAACATTGAATGTTTATATCTTTTCTGGTGATCACAGTAAGTGATATTGCTACAGTTTGAGCAACCCTTCTCCAAACGATCCAATCAAACTTGTTTAGACACAGTTTGAAAATGAAGTTGAAGACATTTTTTTTCATTTATAAATGAAATTAAAATATTAAAAATGTATTTTCCTGCTTTTATGTACAGCAAAATTATTTACCAAAATATATTTAGTTTCTTAGTTGATGTTTTATTGATAATATAGGAAGATTCCTAAATTATTAATTGTAATTGATTGTTATTTTTAACTCTTGAAGTAGTTGCAAGTTTTACTCTTCTTATTATAAAAGGGTTTGAATTAATTTATAACGTCAAAATTGTCACCCCGAAAAAAGTGCCTCTGTGTTGGAGCACCTCTTCTGCCCACCCCTAGCTACACCTCTGAACACAGCTCAATATTTTAGATAGATAGATTATATATTTCATTAATGTTCTGGGACATTCTGTCTCCTGGAACATTAACAGAACATCAGGAAACAAATTTACAGTCTCATTGTTAACAACAATTTAACATTAGAGCGTTGCAGTTTAACGATATAACATTTTTTGTTTAACATCATTTTAACAATAAGTATAAACACCAGCTTTCGATTCTGTACTGAAACTGTGTTCGAATTATCAATTTCAACACCTTAAACACGGAGTTTAGGTAACAGGTCAATTCCCTTTGACTTAATATACTGTGAGCTACCAATTATGATGGCTTTAGTTTTTTTTTAGCATTTAACAGGAGAAAGTCTTCAGAATTCCAGTTGTGTATAGTCTGTATGTTTTTATGAACTATGTACTTCTATTTCATACTGTATTTTATGAGGATAACAGTTGTAGTAAATTTGCAAATCATCTGCATAAAAGTGGTAATGGCAATTAGAGATCACGTTAGGCAAAGATCTTATGAAAATTGTATACAACAGAGGACTAAGAATCGAGCCCTGTGGAATGCCACATGGAACTAAGACGAAGGAGGACTACTTTCTGTGTGGACCTTTAACTGCTTGCTGGCATTGAGAGAGATATGGTTTAAACCATAACAAAGCTGACTGTGAGAGTCATATTGCCTGGAGAGAGCAGTGTGCCGTGATTCACCAAATCAAATACCTTAAGGGTGTTTTACACAAGGCATTTTATTGCACTATCTAATGTACGTATTGATGTGAATTGAAAATTGCATCGTGTAAAGTGGAGAATTGCTAGAATGCATGCGCAAATGCAGAAACTAGAGATGGGAAAATAGCCCCTACTCTAATTCTGAGCCTGCATTCTCGCATTGCAAAAACAGATGCTACTTCTAATTTTGAAATAAAGTGCCTTGTGTAAAATGACCTTCAGGAAAGTCAAAAATGTCATTATAGTGACTTTTTTCTTATCAATTGATGCCCTAATGTCATCAGTAATTTTAATGAGCACCGTCTAGTGCTGTACCCATTTCAAAATCCTGATTTATATTCATCAATAAAATTTATTCACGAAAGGTGTGACACTGTTTTGTTGTACATTTGGTGCTCAAGAGGTTTTGAAAGGGCACAGAGAATGGAAATGGGACGGAAACTAGACCTATCATTTACACTATAGGTTTTCTTAATGGGAAGAATAAGGGTTGATTTCCAGATGACGAATTATTGATTAATTTAATGAGCAGTTGTAGATATGTATTCAATATCATAGGTAGAAAAGCAGGGAGTGTAGCCTTAATAAATTTTATACTGATTTCATCCACACCTGTTGCAGTTTTTATCTTTCTTATATGGATATAGCGAAGAAGTAACTTAGGAGTGAAGTACCTACATATAGTCTTCCACTGTTAAAGTGTTGTGACTGTAGTGGAACCAAAAGATTACAATTGGTAGAGTGGGAATGGGTATGAAATTGTTCCATAGGGAAATGGTTGACAACAGAAGAAGACTTGATGAAATATTCATTAAGATCATCAAGGGAAAAATTAATATTAGTAGCTGTCCAACATGTCTTTCAAAGACCAAGATGACAAATTCCATTCCAAATGGATTTGGGATCCCATTTATTGGTAAAACACTGTATAATATTTAGACTTGGAATTTCTTATGAGTTGCTTAACTCAATGTCTTCACTGCTTGTAGTTTTCATGTACAACAGAAATATTTGTGCTTCTAGATATTCGTTGCAGCCGGTATCTTTTAGCCATAAGATATTTTATGTCCCTTGTTATCCAAGGGGCCAGTTTTTGTTTAGGGCTTTCTATTTTTTATCGGTGCGTGAAAGTTAAGAACACGAAGAAAGTGAGGGTTAAAAATTTCAACCTTCTTGTTTACTGAGTGCTAAGAAAAGAACTCTGGCCAATCAAGAGCATGAAAGTGATTCTGAAATTCTATCAAGTGTCTATTTTAGGGCACATTAAAGAAAATCTATCATTATCATTTCATGATAGATCATTTTTTCTTATTCTATGAAAGCTTAAGGTTGTTAGTGCGATGAGTCTTTTCTTATTTCCACATGGTGTTGATTTTGGTGCATTTCCTTGCAGTCGCATGATTCTCACCAGTGCTCCCACAAATGGTGCTCCCCTCCTGCCAGACAAAGGGCAGCAACTCACCCTCCAAGCCGTCAAGACTTACACGTCATCTTCTGCATCAACCACTTCCACCACCACGTCCACCTCCACGTCATGTTCGCCTGCCCCCGCCATGCAAATGCCCCTCGGACACCCAACGGCCGTTCTCCTGCCACACCCTTCCCTGCAGGCCCAGCTCATGGGACAAGCAGGGTGCCCCCCTTCGCCATCGGGGAACACCAATGGTCCCAGTGTCTCCGTGTCCTCCCCCATGAGGCCAATGGGTGCACCCACACCCAGTGGAATCGTCACTTCCATGCCGGTCAGCATGTCCCTGGCGGCACCCCCATCATCCCCATCGCATCAACTGCATCCCTCCCAAGTGACCTCCATGCAGCAGCATCAGATGATGCCGTCAATGGTTACCATGGTTGCAGCCCCCTCTCCCAACCAAGGCATGCAAAGTGTCCCGGGACCCTCGCCCCCAGTGTCTGTGGTGACTTCCTCGACGAACATGGGACAAACTGGGCCAGTCCTTTCTGTGGTTACGGGAACACCTGGGGGAATGGTGAACAATCAGGTGACCGGGAAAGAGGAGGCTGGGGCGTCGCCTCAGACAGACGTGGCAGTGGGGAGTGTTGGTGATGGTGGAAATGCTGTGATGGTAGTGTCCGAGGAAAGGAGAAACGGGGAGGCTAGCCCTGCTCCTGGGATTACACCGATGGAAGGAGTAGTCGAGACTGGAATTGCTCCTTCACAAACCCCTGAAGGTATGAAATAATTTAATGATGAAATTGTGATGTACTTTTTAGAAGTGTTGCTGATAAATTTGATAGGTTGATTGCCTGTTAAAACTGGTTTTGCCAACAGAAATTAGTGCCTGATAGTTCATCTTAATGGACCATTGTTTACGGTCGTCATTTGAGTAGAGAGAGCAACCAGTTTCCTAGTCATAAAAGTTGATGGTGTGAACAATGCTCACCAGATGTATAATGAATAATGACTAACTTTTAATGGCTACTTATTTACAATAATGAAAGAATCGCTAAAAATAAGCACTGATCGTGTAAATGGGGATCTTGAAAGTATTTTTGAGATTGGGCCTAATAGATGCAAGTTTTCAGGTCTTAAAAATCATTATGTATTTTTAGCTTTGTTTGACAGAAATGTATTACATAATAGATATGCATTCATCCTATGTAGGATCTTGAGAGATCACTCCAAACTTTATGTTGTTTATGTACACAGTTGTGATACTAATTCTCTTTCTCAAAATATAACATTCAAGAAAGTTAACAATTCCAATGGGGATCGCCTGGTCTGATTGGGTTACTCCCCTAATAGTGAATTTACTCACCTGTTAAAACTTGATGTTTAGCATGTCTCTTTTTTCCCATTTTCAGATGTGAATGGCGAGAAGGAGAAGGTGACAAATGGTGTTGCTGAGGCTTCTGTGGGGAATGCATCCATGTCGATGGAGACCGCTAGCACTGGAGAAGAGGCCAGTGCAGCGAAAGGGGATGGCATGCCAGTGGGGTCATCCAGTATTACCAATGGCCCCAGTGCTGGTACTGGGACCCTTACTGGAATGGTTGTGGGCACATCAAGGGATTCTCATAAGTTACCTCCTCCAAAAGCATTGGTTAAGCCTCAAGTACTTACACATGTCATTGAAGGTTTCGTCATTCAAGAAGGTAAATTTATTTTTTCAATTTGAATTCTTTTTCTTTAGAAAAGCAGTTTTAGTAAATACCTACTTTGTGAATATGTATATATTTATGAAAAATTAGTCATTTGTTTTATTGAAATGATAAAGAAAGGTTTTTATCAGGAATAAACCAATAAAGAACACTTGTCTGAAGAAGATTATTTTTCATGTCTCACAAATACATATTTGTTGATGCAAGTGGAAATCGTTTGCATGTACATTTTCTCAGTTCCAATGAAAATCCTTTAAAATATGATGAATTGATACAATACTTGCTCTTATTTTTCAAGGAATATGTACTAATAATTTTATCATATTAGAATGTGCCTAGATTTTGAGGTTCTTGGCAATAAGGTTTGGTATGTTAGTAACAATAAATATTTTTTGATAGCTTCAGAACCATTTGCTGTCAATCGGTCATCGTTACTTAGTGAAATGGCTCAACCATCTTTAAAAACAAACAATCAGATGATGCAAAACCATTCAACTCCTCAGCAAGTTGGGCAGGATAAAGATAATACTCAGCACCACCTCATGTCCAACCATGTACACCCAACACAAACATCAAATGAGTCTGAGGAACCTCCAAGTAAGTTTTCCCTTGATGCATTTAATATCCTGTTTAATAATTTTTACCCTTTACTGTCAGTCGGTTGATGTATTGGCCAGCATTTTAATACTTACTGGTATGTTTATTTATTATCCCATATGTTATCAGACTATTAATTTTCACCACTAAATGCAGATTAAAAATTTTATAACCTCAACATTAAATTTACATGAAATTGGCTCTTGCTGTGTTAGTACACCCTGCACTTCACCTGGAATTATTTGGCAGTGAAAGTGTTAAACCACAATTATTTCATTTATGGGAATGTATGCCCCTTTCACTGTTCATGATATTTATTGATTATTTTAAAATTTTCAGAGAAAAAGCTCATGCAGGAAGTTCAATTGCCACAACCCACCAAGCTTCCGGCAGATCTTGCTAAGTGTGAATTTTGTGGGAAGGTGGATCTTCGGTCAAAGTTCAAGAAATCAAAGAGGTTCTGTACTTTGGCATGTGCCAAAAGGTGAGTGATAGCAGTTGGATAAATGATGATCGATCACTCTCTTGGAATTTACTATAGAAGTGCCTATCTCTGTTAAATTTGCTGTACAGCTTTATCACAGGTTAAAAATCATAATGCTATTTGTAGTGGTTAGTAGCTCAATGTTTGAATTCCTTTGAGACCAGCATTTAATAACTCAATTCTGTGTATTTATAACAACTCATGTACTTGGTCATCAGAATTCTAGTAAATGGAAAACAGCAAATCACTTCCATACATAAAAAAGTACATAATTCACTAGAATTTCAGCATTATAATGTATCACTACTCTCAAATAATTAACTCTTTGCAATGTGGTTTGGGGGATTTTAATAGCTGTACCATATCACTACTAAGATTTCAACTCCCATGCAAAGAGAAAAATTTTTAATTACTCGAGAGCAAAATGGTGGCAATATATAACATGGCAGGTTCAACGTTGGTTGCAGCAAACGTTCAGGGATGTACAAACCAGAGGAATCACCGTCCAAAAAGGGAACAACACCTGTTTCCACAGTCAATGTACCTGTTGGGGTGAATGCAGTGTCGCCCAAGGAGCAAGGAAAGCAAGAATGGCAGAAGTCTAAAGGCCAGGAATGGGTAAGTCATTTCTTAAATTACAGTTCAATAGAACTTTTCACACCACTGGGTTATAGGTAATATGTAATGGTAGAGAGAGGAATATTGTTCACACGTTGCGTACCGGGGTATTTAAATGGGTTCCGGTGGATTTTTAAAGTCTAGTTTTTGAACATACATTGCTACAGCAAAATTGTATTGACGTTCTTAAAAATGTTCCAAGTAAATATTTAATGGAACTATGAAAGTAATACTCACAAATAATTTTACTATTTCTTCTTTTTGTGATACTCCATGAAACATTTTCCTTTGTGGAGAGGAACACCGCAAAAAGAGCACATATACCTCGTCTCCTTCCTAACTTTTCTTGAGGCACACCCTTTGCATTTTCTTTTGTGGTAATTTTTCTTCCCCTCACCCACGATGGGAACGAAATGATGTTTACTAAGATCTCTCGAGAGACAATGTGGGTGATCCCTTGAAGGAACACACTGTGTCAGCTTATCATCGCTGTTGACCTCCGAAGATGACTCATCTGGTTCTTCTCTAGTCGCTGCCCACTCTTTGGTGGTCTGGAGCAGAAAGCCTTTGAATCGAATGTCATTTGATTCATTTAGTGTTTTAAAAACTCTAAAAGCATTAAAAAGAGCACAATTTATGATGAAACGAAAGGCAAATGAAATATTACCACAAAAAATGTAAATAATGCTAAAATTAATCGATTGTGGCGATACTTTGTGGAAATTGTAGATAGAATTCACTATGACAAAAACACAGTATAAAATTCCACTATTTATTTTAATGCTGTCAACCAGTTTCGATGTCTAAAGCATCATTTACAAGACAAACTGTTTTTCTTGTAAATGACGCTTTAGATGTCGAAACTGGTCGACAGCATTAAAATAAATTGTGGAATTTTGTACTGTGTTTTTGTCACAGTAAATAATGTTAATTAAAAGTTTAAAATTATGCTCCTAAATGTCAAGAATTCTCGTCATCCATCTGCAGCAGATGGGATTTAAATGACGAGAATTCTCGACATCCATACACAACGTGTTAATACAACGTACTTGTAAGGAAATTTAAGAGTTATTACAGGCATGTTTTTAGCAGAGACTTTGCATTGGTTATGGTGTGTCGCAGTGTATGAACGACCTGAAGGTTATTCAAATATGAGGTTATTGATGCCACCAAAGTGGTGCCAAAATGCGGGATAAATATCATGAATGCAATTTATTCAGCTTTATTTTAAATTTACCTCTAAGACAATTGATTTGGACCAGAGTTGCCTTTCATGCTCAGGACTTAAGTGTTAGCATCATTGAGGCTGATGTTAAAATTGTTATATTCCATCAGGGAGAGATTCATCCCATTTAAAACATATGTAATGAGAGCTAGCATGATAAAATTTAAGGGGACACTATTATAAATGTATTCTCAGATAGAAACCAAGCTAAATATTTCATCAACCCAATAGGTTTATAACGTTTAGCATAGTTATCAGTGGACTGAGGGCGATGGTAATTTTATGCTATAGTGTACTCATATAGATATTAAAAGGACAGTTTATATTCTCCCAAAATAGATAATGCCAATTTTCTTTTTCAACTTCTACATAACTGTATGGGAAATATGAGCTCTATGGCCTCTAACGTAAGAACACAGGGTTATAGAACTCCAATGACTGTAGAAAGTTGGAGCACCACCCCTCAGAACAGATAAGTGCCAAAAACTAAAATTATTCCTGATTAACAAACTTAGTTAATGGGGAAAACTATGTCCTGTGGTTGGTCACTGGTGAGGAATTAGTTTGTTGGCAGGTTCTGTTGTGTCAACATAACTCATTTTTAGCTCCAAACCTTATAGCATCTGCAGATATATGTATAAATAATTTCAAATTAATACCTGCATCGCTACATAAAGATAAAATTATGAGCAAGACCACTAGATGGTATAATATTATGGCACAATACAAGACACGCATAGCATACAATTCGCATTGATAATATAAATTTCTTGCTTTTCACATACCAATCAATTATCTTTGAGTTGCATGTTACATTGACTTAAGATATACTCTCTTAATCTCAATTTTATTCCACTAATATTTTTACGGTCTGTTGGGCTTTCTGATTAACGATTATACATCATAGGTTCTTTAATCATATGCTACATGTATATGTCACTACTGGAAATTGGGCACCTGCCCGTAATAAAGAATTATTATTATTATTATTAACATTTAGCCAATTTTTCTCATAATTATTGTAATACCTTGGTACAAAATATTTAGGGCTCTTTAGTTTTAGAGCATTTATTTTCTTCATAATTCAGCATTCTTTTATTAAATTATTGAAGTAATTTTCTATGACTTCCACTCATTTATATAATTTTTGAAGATATTGTTAATTTTCATTACCTGTGTATTTTAATGAATCAAATAATATTTTTTAAACTTTTGTGAAGTTATTTTTAAGGCTTAATTACCTTTTTAAAAATGGATTATTTATCAGGTTAATGTAACAAAATATCGGTATTGATTATCGAAAAAATGAGCCTATCAACTCACCCCTATCTGCTAGTAATCAATAAATGTGATTCCTGTGTGCTAACTTGTGGGACTATTGGAGTAAGGTTGATTATGGACCTCATGGTGGTGTACGTTATATACATAACTAGATTTAGTGGTCTTCATTTTTGTCTATTTCTTGCCTAAAGTTTATAACCATGCTCCTCTTTGATTTCCAGTCTGGTAACCAGGTATCTGTTAAATCAGATGGGAGCCGCTTATGCCCATCGAATGTTTCCACCCAGGAAGAAAATAGCCACACAACTGACAATGAGACGAATGACTCGTCAGGGGCTGAGTCATCTTCCTTGTCACCTTCAGAAGTTGGTCAAGGACAAGACTCGACGTCTGCACGCACCTCTGGCCTTGCTGCTGGTGATCCATCGGACGACAATGCCAACTCGGAAGCTGGTCCATTGTCATCTGGAACACAGCAGAATGCAACACCTAGTACACCACCTCAGCCTCGTGTGAACCCAATCAAATGGACGGTGAGTTGTCTCGGGATTGTTGCTTGATATGAATCACGTTGCCCACTATTGAAGCATATGTTTTACATGGTTGCTATGTAGTTTGACTGATAGATTCTAAATTTCTTCTTTTCACTCACAATTAATGACTACCACAAAATCAAAGTGAGACACTGAGACAATCAGTCCATACAAATTTCATCCCATGTCAATTTAACCAGAAAAATGAGACTTAGGCACCTACCATCACTATGTTTACCAATCGATCTCAGATCGCTCTGAACTCTAGACTAATGTGAAAGTTAAGAAGCGAGCTGACTCAGATCTGACTCAGCTGACTCAGAACCTGGTTTACCAACAGTCTGAAAATATCGATATTAAACAATCAAATTCAGTAGTCCGAATTATTTTGAAATTTTTTGCTTATATCAGCAGCACACTTCTCTCCCTTCTCTTCTTAAAACAAGCCACGCTGTAAATTATATCGATTATATATTGTTTCCCATCGGCAACCAAAAGAAGAATGAAGAGCACCACGCTCTGACCTCTTGGGACCCATCTGAAATGTGACTAAGTACTCCAAATTTTATTCATCTACTAAAAGTAGTTTTTCACTACTGTTGCTACTTGAGAATCAATTCGGAAGATGTTTTCCAACTATAGCACCAAGGCTATGGGGGATTTCAGAAAAAAATTGCATGAGCCCTTAAATTTTCTTTTAAAAAATTCTTATAAAATGTCTTATCACATTTGTTGGCTAATAACATGGTTAACTATTAATGCTATTATCACTAAAAGGGAATGACCCTACCACATGCTAATATGGCAGCTAGCAGGGTAGATGTAGGTGACTGGGACCAGCATCATTTTATTCTCATAAATAATATTTTTTCACTACATTAAAACTCCAACCTTCTCTTCCTGGGTGATTCTGTGGTTGAAACCACCTTTTTTCTTACCAATAGCTTATTTGAAAGTTTACTTCTCTGTTTTACCTTGTTACTTTGGTGTCTCTGGGTGAACCCATTCAAATTTTTTCTTTCACAATATTATTTGTGACTGAAAGGTTGGATTCCATCAGTGGAGAATGTTTGTACAGACAGTAACTCCTCACTAACACGAATCTCATGGGACCGGGAAAAGAGTTTGTGCTAAGAAACATTCAGTAAGCGGTTTGCCTTAAGCAAACAAACTAGCTCAAGGGATAGCGGAAACTGTTCGAAATTGGCACTAACAGAAATTCGCATTAAACGAACAAAAGTCCGTAACACACAATATATTCCTCCCTGGACCATGATTCGGATTTGTGCTATGCTGGAATTGGCGGTAAATGAGTACGTGTTAACGAGGAATTAAGTACTGTGTATCATTTTATACCTATGATAGTGGATAAATACCGTTGGAAAGCAGAAAAATATCCTTTCAATTTCAGAAAATGTTACTAAATGAAATATGCATAATGAATCACTGTTAATTTTCTTTCTCATATCATTATTTCTATTTTTCTCCAGGTGTCAGATGTTTGTGAGTTCATCAGAAATTTGCCAGGGTGCTCAGACTATGCAGAGGACTTCGCAATACAAGAGATTGATGGGCAGGCTCTTCTTCTCTTAAAAGAAGACCATTTGATGACAGCTATGTCAATGAAATTAGGACCAGCCCTCAAAATATGTGCACGTATTGACACAATGAGAGGGGACATGAAGGAGAAGTGAATTTTCAGTTGATTCTGTGAAAAGGTGTGAATCAATGTGTAAGTAAATTGGACACCAGTTACTGGTGAGGACACCATTCTTCCCACTGTGGTGATATTTTCACTGTGATGGATTGGAAGAATCCAGTTGGTTAGAAGTGAAAACCAAATCTTAGTCTGCCGCTGCTAAAAGTGAAGTGCAGTGTTTGCCACTTAAGGTGATTGCGGCTTATCAAGTGCAATGGATTAATTCCCATATTTCTTTATGGGAGTAAAATGAGTAGGCATTGTCTGTACAAGACTGCAGGTGATTAATGAACAGTTTGACTGAGCCCTAATAAGCCTCATGGTCTTCAGTGAGTATGACAGAGTTTCATCATTTTGATGTGCTTCTTATTTCATTCTGGGCATTTATGAAACATCTGCTAAGTAAGATAAGAACAGAGCTAAATCACCATTGTTTGTAATGGTCTCAAATTTTTGTAAAGAGATTTTAAATCCACTGAAACTGAAGATTGGGATTATTAAATGCAGGCATTGTTTTGTCTGTTTTTGTGGAATTAATCAAAATTGCATAATTAGCCATACTTTTTACCATTTTGCAGCATAAATATAATTATCTCAGAATAAGCTGCGAGAAAATGTCAAAATGCTCCACCAAATGACATATTGGATGGCAATGATAAAATCAGCACTGCCAATGTAATATAACTAACCAAAAGACTTGCAGTGAATGCGAGGTAAATTATTTTGGATTTACACTTGCTAATGAGTCAGTGAGATGCTGCCAATTTTAGCATAAATCGAGCACTGCAAAAGCTTGAGATTAACTGGTGCATGAGAAATTGAAAGCTGAAGGTTATCAATGACTTGTAATCCATTTGAAAAGAAAGCAGCATCAATTACTGTTTTCGAATGTGTATATTGGTCTGTGACTTATATCCCACTGGAGTAAGATTCGGATCCTAAACATTTTCTAAGCTTTAGAGTAATGCTTTTATAAGTGAAAGAACTGATGAGTTGTATATTCTGGATGGGTATACATAGCTAATTTTTTGTTTTCTAAATATTGCTTCACGTCTTTAGAGCAAAGGAATTATTTGTGTTCACAGTTTTTACTACATTGAAGAAAGGAATTTCCAATTTCAGCTCATTTCACTGCCAAACACATTTTATCTGAAATTGTCCTGCATTGCAGGATTTGTTATCTGTCTAATGAGTGTATAGTCTCGGAGATGAAGTTATTGTTTGTCTGTGTGATGATGGAAACTAAGGAATCCATGTAATGTACATAGCAAAAGCATTTTCTATATAAATGCTACATTTTTATATTTATACATAATGTGTGTAGAGTTTTAGTTGTTTTTATCCCTATAAATTGTTATATGTTCTGTGAATTTTATGTCCACTAACAAACAATTCTCTCTACTCATGATGCAAGAACTTTTAATGAAAAAGCTGATCCAAAGATATCAAAGTTTGCTAAATTTAGCTCTCAAAATATTTAAAAAATATTTAAAATTGGCCTTGAAATTGTTTATGTAAATAATCAGGCAAGAAATATAGATATTTTAAAGGTCTTATATTAATTTAAATTATCAATATTCTTTCTATTTTCTGGTGATTGAACACTTGGGTACCCTTTTGTATTTTTGTGGAACTCCCAAAGCAATGCAAAACATAGAGCTAAATTCATGTTGACAAGCCCTTTCAAAATAAAACCTTTTTAGTTTTCTAATTTACCATTAATTTCTTGAGTCTATGAGTGATCAACATTATGTGGCATGCAAAAATTTCTCTTTTCTGTTATTTAATTTAACACTCTAATTGGGAATCTTCAGCATTCTGTGGTATAAAGTAAATTAGTCATGCTGAATTTTGTATTGCGCATGTATTTGGAGATAATCTTGCTTCTGAATCGAGAGAATGTGTATTTGGATTTCATCAGTTGTTCCCCTCCCAGTTTTTCATGCGTAAAGCATTATTTATTTAAAAAATAAAATGTTCCATGAATAAGGCATTCTTCTTTTCACAATTGATACTATTGTCCTCCTTTGGTTTCTTGCCAATTTTGCCTTTGAAATTATTTTGAGCACATGGCATGGAGTATGAAATGAAACATTTAGCTTAGTTAAATTTGTAAGTATGGAATGCTGGGGACAGAAATTTGAGAAGCCTATGGGGTGTTATTGGAACTTGAAACAATTTTCACACCCATTCATTTTGAATCATTTTTTCATAAGAAATAGACCCAGCTAATTTATACATTATAATTAAAGATCCTACGAGTCCATAATAAACTATAGGATATGATATAACTATATACCTGAAACTGAACTATAGAACTGACCAATGAAAAAAATTAGAGAGACGCTGAACTGACAGGCACAAAAATTCCATCTTTCCACATGCCCTTATATATAGTGACTATACCAAAAACATAATGACACTAATGCATGAATTCTTTACGGGTTCTCCACCGGGCTAGGCTCTCCAAACTGGCTGACGTTTTGATGCATGAGTCATGCATCGTCCTCAACAGCCCAGAGGACAATGCACAAGTCGGACATTGAAATGTCGGCTAGTATAGAGAGCCTAACCTGGTGGAGAACCTGAGAAGAATTCATTCATCAAGTACGTGGTGAAAACACCAGATCTTACTATGTGAAACTAAGGCCGAATTTATAATCTCCAGTTTGATAATCTCTTGGCATGAAAACCGAAGTTTAATTTTTTCTCCCATTGATAACTTTTATGCCAATAAACCAACTGTTTGATGCAACATGCAAAAACCCAACTCTTAGTTAACCACAATTTTACAAGGCTGTTATCTTGTGGTTAACATTAACCAGACATAAAACCAGGCCATAAGACAGTGTTAACAGGCAATAACCCTAGTCTTCTCCCCCTCTCTTTTCCTTTTTGCTTCCCTGAATATGGTTGATGTCCTAACACCCTTTCCCACATGCCCCTGCAGCAGCGCATATGATAGCATGTTGATGTTAAGATAGGTTCAGATGGAAGGATTATTTACCTTAATATTTCACAGATGTGGGCACTTATCTCCTTAAACAATTTCATTCATCTGTTCAGCATGCGTCCGGTCTCTCTTTCTCTTCTCCATGAAACCTCTTCTCTTTCTTCCCCTTCCCTGTTACCCAACATCCTCCCCTCTTATCACAGCCCTCACCATCCCCACGCCTTTTATTACTTCTTCCAACCACCTGCTCTGCCTTCTCATAATCTCCTTTAAGCCTAATGAGAGAGGCATTTTATTTTCTCGTCGATAATGCCTGTCTAGAACAAAATTCTTTACAACCTCAGGTGAGAAAAATGAGGAAACCAGCACGATATAAACATTCTCAATCAACAGCAAAAAGAAGCAATTTCACAAAACCAATCAAATTACAAATCAACAATTCAAGGGCTGGCCAACCGTTTTCAAACTTCCCCTACAGAATCAATGATGACATTTTTACCAGAGTTCGTTGTAATAAAAATGACCAAGTGCAGGCACAATGTGCACTACTCAAAGTCGAGTCCTGAACAGAGACAAATGATGGTAGGAATGTACCGATGGAGGAGGTATTTTGGCAAGGTCGAGGTGGAGAGGGTGAGCTATATGATGTAGGCGATTGGTAGCCTTGGGAGGGCAGTAAATTGTGGGATGGGTACAGAGATGGGGTGGAAGCTTTCAATTAGAGTATCAGGAACTGGCGTGTCTCTGGACATGGAATACAGGGTCATGCATAGCCTTTGTGTCACAGTAACTGTGGTGCTGGAATTATCCTTGGGCTGACTTTTACATAAACAATAGCTGACCTGGCTAGAGGGTATGGTGCATCCAACTTTGCAGCATAAGTTGGGGCTGAAATTACTGGCAATTAGTAGTCACTGCAATTTTTGGTAGTCGGCATTGTAAGCACAATGTTGTTAGAGCACATGTCAGGCAAGTCCTTTGTCTTAAGTTCACAGGGGGGAAAATGTCCAAAGAGGAGACGTAGGAAAAAAGGGGTCAGTGTGAGTAAACTTCCACTTGGAGACAATATGAATTGGATAGAAAAAATACTAGTGCTAATAAAATACTGGTAAAATATACAAATACTAAATTACAGCTCCAGAGCACAGATTACTCTTCAGAAATGGCCAAATGCACTTTAACACTATAACCTAATCCCACTTTAAAAAAGGGTAAAAATTGAGTAATAATGTTTTGTGGCATTTTTATGCATTTCCCCCAGTAAATGATAAATAAATAAATTTATTGGCCACAGAGGATATACGCATACATATATAGGACCTGTCCAAAAGATTACATAAAAAACAAAATAAATCACATCCAGCAAATAATATATTATGAAACTACAAAATTACAGTGTTAGGGAAGCATCTTTAAAGTATTCATCAAATAGAAACAGTAATCCAAAAGATACCATTGTAATTTAGTTTTAAACTTGCCCGATATATTTTCATCTTTAAGAGATTAGGGTAATTTGTTATCTATCCTACAGCACATGGTGACAGGCCCAGTGCTGTAAAGATTAAGGTTGTGCTGTCTCATTGCATAATCATGTCTGTTTCTTGTATGATAATCATGAATATCATGATTCTTTATAAGGTTCAACTTCGGTTTAAATTCTTTAATGAACATCACTGCATAATAGATATACATACAAGGTAGAGGAAGGATATGTAAGCTTTTGAATAGATTTCGACAGCTAGCTTGTTTCTTAGCTTTACAGATGATTCTTACAGCCCATTTCTGTAACTTGAATTGGCGAACTGCCTTAGGGGAGTGACCCCAGGCTAAAATACCATACTTGAGTCTGGTGTAAATATGTGCATGATAAATTGTCATAGCTGTTTCAACATAGGTAAGATGAATCATCCGTCTAATAAGTAGCAGCCTAGGGCCCCTGAGGATGAAATAGAATTTATATGAGAATCCCAGTTCAGGTTTTCATTAATAGAAATTCCAAGAAACGTAATATCGTTTACCCTGCAACCTGCAAATTTTAAATATGGAGTGTAATCAATTTTTTTCTGAGCCGGATGGAAAAAAATAAAAGAAGACTTGGTTTTATTTATCACCACTTTGTTAGCGGAGCACCATGTTTCCATATTGGTGACAGCATTTTGAGTAGTGACTGCTAATGATGTCATCATGTTTCAGAAGATGGTTTGTATCATCAGCATACATAAAAATGTTTCCATTTCAGTGTGAGGGAAGATCATTGATAGAACAGCAGGGGCCCTAGGATGGAGCCTTGAGGACAGTGGCGGATACATATGGGGGACGCACGCCCCCCCTTGCGGGGCCGCCTGCATTGCCACCTGTGCCTCCCCCGCCAGTCAGCCCGCACGCTATTCGTTCGTGTCTTTCGTCAGTCGACTCTGAGTAGAGTTATCGAGTAGTTATACTTTCTTATGTAGCACACACGCGTCATCGTATTTTATATGTTTCTATCTGGCACATAGATAGCTAACCTACGAGAAAAGTCGCGGCCATTCTAGTGATCTCGATGCGTTATTCTGTCTGGCATTTGTTCGAGAAAAGTCGCGAATATTCTACTGTTTGTATTTGTTCACACTCCTTAAAAGTCTGGAAGCGAACATTCTGGCACCGAATGCTCTCGAAACAACCAAACTACGTATATAAGGGAAGCAGAGTCGCTGCCAGGCAGTCAGTTTGAAAGCTACAATCGTCGCGAAAACTTGAGTTTTTTCTGTATCCGCCACTGCTTGAGGAACACCCCTTAATACCTCCTGGTAAGGTGAGATACGTTTAATCATGTCATCAGTTATGATGACCACCACTTGGGTTCTTTTTTATAAGAAAGATCTGATCAGTTTGTCCTACATTCCCCTCTTTGGACATGCTGCCTCCCTGTGGACTTGTTAGTAGTAAACAATCCTCTGAGGGGTAACATATCCAAAGAGGGGAATGCAGGAAAAAGAGGGGAAATGCATAAAATATGCCAAATCCTCCAATAACTTCCTCTCCTAACCCACCACGCTGAGAATTTTATCGTCCACCTTCCTTTCCATCATCTTATAAACTTTCTTCATTTTCCTCAATACCTACATCTCAAACCTACAGACTATTCTCATCCTAAAGACTACATTTCTGCACCATGCAATGCTCCTTTCCACAGTAGACTCTTTAACAGTCTTTTATACATTCTCGAGGCCCTTGTCACTGAAAGTTCCCTCCATATTAGTGAACATCTATATTACTTATGCAAATGTTTGTAATAGCCTTGCTATCATGCCCATCAGTGAGTGACAAAAATACAGTACTGCATGTAATAAGTATTTCAAGAACTAAGAAGTTTATATATCATGCTAATACATATATGATGATCACAGGTTAACAGGAGATATTGACTGTTTTTAACGCAGTCTCAGGAATCTGCTTATCAATTTACATGACAACTAGTGAAATACTCGTTAAAACTCATAAGCAGATCATTTGGTTACTAAGAAGTAGAAGACAAGGATATTTGATTCAATTTAATTTTTTACAGCGACGATTCAATACATTGGAAACGTCCCAATTTGGACAAGCTATAAGTAAATGCTTATGAAGAGCTTATAAACAAACTACGATTAGACTAAACTATGGATTGAAAGATACGTGACTAACGCACCATTTTCCCGTGGTGTATGCGAAGAGGTCGTGGTAATATTGGGCCACTCAATCCTACTGTGCAGTCAATCATCTGATCCCAAGGTTAGTAAAGGATACTTTTAACAACCTATGATCTAATCCTTCGTAAAAAGATTTGGTCCAGCGGGATGATAGCGCTCTTTTACCAATATTAGCATATAATTTCTTCCGAAAAATTACTTTAATAACAAAATCAATGGGCGAGATTTCTTTCTATGGGTTAACAATATCCTTTCACACTACATACAATTGTCAATTTATGTTGCCGCGCTTTACAAGCATTATGTTGTTCATTTGTTAATTTGTTACATTTGTTATGACAATTGAAGAATGTAATACAGGAAGTTCAAAAGTTAAAAGGAGCTGTTATTATTGTGGTTCGTGTAGCTATATTCGTATTTCAATGAACTTTGGCTAAATGTTAAGTGTCGATAGTGACGTGAAAACATTTATTATATATACCTAGAATTTCTTCACAGCTTGTTATCGCTGAGTATTATAATTTCTTTGATTATCTGACCTAAATGAAAATGTGATTGTGTCGCAACCATTTCGTAAAATGTTTGCTTTTAATTGGAAGTTATGTAAAAATGCACTTTAAGTTGTGTTAGCAGTTTTTCGGTAGTTAGAGATGAGTAGGACAATAGTTTTATTTATTTTATATGTTATATGGGATATTTATCCTACATCTGCTAGAGGTATTTGCTTGAGTGATGATCTCGATCCACAGCAATTTCTTGGTGCTAAGACACCATATAGAATTCGAATGAATTCTGATATGTCTCCTATTGATATTCATGGTAATGGAATGACTTTGACATCTTATTAGGATATAGCATTTTATTCACTATTGGTATGAAAGTATTCCATCATGCAAACATCGAATTAACAAATTTTTAACAGGCTGTGAACCTGTACAGTTTTGGACCATCGTTCGGCATGGCACGCGATTACCCAGTGCCAAAGTGATTAGAGCTATGAAGGAAAGTCTACCTTTGTTAAAGGATTCTATAATAAGAAATCACAAGGATGGGAAAGGTATGGTCGCAGTGAGTCGATTCACAGTGTGAGTTTCTGGTATTAAACTTGGAAAATGTTAAGAAATTCTCCTCTAACTTTAGTATTTATTGCAGGTTCGTTGTGCAAAAGTGAGTTATTCAACTTCGGTAACTGGTCTACTAATGTTGAAGAAGCAAACGAAAAGCAGCTAACCCATGAAGGAGAGGATGAAATGCAGGATCTTGCCGAACGATGGTTGAATCGACTCCCTTCATTGCTTACGGAAACCTATGATAACTCATCGTATGAGGTAACTGTTTTTTTTCCTTATTTTACTTATGTATACCTCTTTATTTTAGGGCTTATACATTTTATAACTCATACGTTTTAAATAGGAATTAGCCTTATTTTGGGGAAATAGCTGGTGAAAGGTGAACGTATTTACTTAAACCTTTAAAAGAATGATTACCATACGGTTGTCTTCTATAACTACATGTTGTCATTAACTTAGGCAAAATGAACAGGTGGGCTAACTTGATATGCAAATTCATTTATAATAATAGTATTCTGAAGGGTGTACACAGTTATAAATGAAGAACTTAATTTCTCTAGTTGAATTAGCTCTTCCCCATTATCGCAGTTGCATTAGAGTAGAACAAGATTAACAGGGTGTTTCAAGAATAAAGTTACATGATTATTTTAAAAAATTAGTTCAGATGTTCAAACAACTGACCTTGCAATACATTTTAACCTACTTCAACTTTACAGAGCTCCAAAGTAAATATTAAAACAACCCAAAATTCCTAATCATTCAAAAACGTCATGGTAAGTAACTAAAATAGAATCCAGGGAAACCCTTTGAGGTTCGGTTTAAGAAAAAGTATTAGATGGTGGTGATGTTTGCCAAGATGCTTCTGTATCAAAATTCTTTGACACAAAAGGGAATCTTCACGAGCAATGAAATTTCATTGCTCTTGAATTATTCATTGGTTCTCATCTAATTGCCAACATATAGTCAATATGGGATGCCAATGAATAGCCAATATGGGGTGCCAATAAATAGCCAATATTGCGTTACATGGGGTAGCCAATATTGGGCCCACGTTGGCTACTCATAGGCTTGCCAATATTGGCTATTCATTGGTTCTGATCTCATTGCCAACATATAGCCAATATGGGGTGCCAATAAATAGCCAATATTGGGTGGCTACTGGGGAAGTCCTTTTCTGTACATTTGAATGTTAGTTTTACTATAAACTTTTTTTAAACTATGGCTGACGAACTTCACTAATTTTTTCATTTAATTTGATGAGACCACTGTGTCATGCTATTCCTTTAGCCTTGACTAATTAACAAAATATTTTTTTTGTTGTAATTAGAATTAGGTGTGGAATCCCAGATGAAAATTTTTGCTTTCCGTTACCTTTCCATTGTGAAATGAAAGCAAACGGAAAGCAACTTTACTTTCCGATTGCCTTTCATTGCTTTCGGGTTGGCAATATTGTGGAGAGTTGCATTCCGTTTGCTCTCCATTTCTTTTCCTCTATCTGTTTGCTTTCCGATTCATTTACTCTTTTCTTGTTAGATTTTTTACTCTCTCTGGTTGCTTTCCGATTCTTTTCCTCAATGGACTTCGATTTTTTTCCGCCGCTTTTTACATGTGATTCTTCGGTATGAATTAGTTAATTTATACTGTAGAACATAATCCTATACTGTCGAAAAAAAAACCATTTTAATTGTAAATGGGTATACCAATAACATATATAACATATATATGTTATATATGTTATGTTATATATGTTAGTGGCTGTTGGCTGGATGCATCCATCTGGAATTGGCAAGCAATTGATTCAAGTTGGATTTTGGCTTATTTCAGTACATAAAATTTTGCAAGAAACTGAAGTGAAATTTGAATGTTTTCCATGAAGATAGAAAATTATAATATTACCTAGAGATGGTCATGTGATTACTATTTAATCCTATACATCAGTTTTCATGGGTGAAATATACCTAATCATCTGATTACAATTTAATTATTTACTTCCTTCAACAGTAGTTAAACATAATGTAGAAATTCCACAACATCCTGCCTGATGCCTCCCTTTTTGTTAGTAATTAAACATGTTCCTCATTGAAATGAACCTATTCATACTTAAGATCATACTTAAGAATCTAAAAAGTGCAATTCCATAGCCACAATAGGAAGATATGCTTTGAGAACTTTGCTTCGATTTGGTCAAAATTCCCCATTTAGAGGACCCTTATTTGTGAAAGAGAACCTCTTCCCTCTTGCCTTGCCAGAGAATATGGCCACAGGAGTTAGCAGTCGGTATCCCCTTTTCTAACAAATGGCTGGTAATATCTCTGACAAAAGTTACTACTCTCAGTTTGCCATTGAATAAATTCCACTGGGGCACTAACTTCCGTCAACATGCTGGACGACAAGTACCTTCCATGTTTTCGTGTACAAATTTAGCTCAAAAGGACGTTCAATTATCAGACTGGGTGGAAATTCTAAATCAAATCCTGGTTATTTTTATTCAGATCAAAGGATATTCAGTCTTAATCCCACCATTGATTAAAACAGAAGATATGTTAATTATCATTGAATCATGATTGTTTCTCTTTGTGAAAAACTAGTACTCATAATACCTCTAATATGGTTGAATCTGGAATAAAACTCCACTCATATATAATGTATCTATGTAATGAAAGGTTTAGAAATAAATTATGCTAAGTTTCTTAATCACTTGCTTTGAACTGGTGATCTGTCACTCTGATGATAAATGTTTGCCATTGTACTAAATTATCATGGTAACATATGCCTTGATAAAATTATGTGGATAAACACACATCGTTTTCATTGGCATTTCATTTCTTTAGTTTCGCCATACTGCCACCCAGCGCACAGCTGTAAGTGCAAGACAGTTTGCCACAGGCCTATTTGGACGTTACAAAGCAGCACATGTGTGGTACCCTGAAGCTATTGCCAAGGATCCCCTCATTAGGGTAAGTTTGGAGCAACATTCACCCATTGGCTCAGTATTTTGTGAGAGGTCACCTTCTCCTGAGAAGCTATTTGTTGATGAAAATGTTTCCTTGATTTATAGTATTTTTTTATTCAAAAATTATTTATGCAATAAATAATAAATTTTTAGATCTATTAATGAACATGGCCGAGCATATTTTTCAAGCAATATAAACATGTAATTTAAAAAAATATATGGATTAATATAGAGATTAAAAAGATAATACTTATGTACTGTATGAAACTAGCAAATTCACAATCTCTTTTAGTCAATGGATTAAAGGCCATTGGAGAATCTCTTTTAGTCATCAGTTGACAACCTATGGATGTGTGTCACCAGGCGGCACATGAATGATTACCCTGAAGAAATGTCCTGACTAGAGATGGGAAAATTACCATAATTTTCATCTGAGTTAAATTACCACGGTAAATTACCTCAGCATGCATTACTCTATCCTATACTATTAAACGAGCAAATATTGTGTATATTTCAACCCAATCTCTCCATGTGTGGTTAATGGCTGCTACAGAGTAAATTGTGTTGAGGACATAATTTTGAAAGTGTTTACGTGAGTCCTCCAAGGGCTGTAGAATATTGATCTGATCTAAAGAACAACCTGAAAGCAGGAGCAAATGGTACAAGGTGATGATCCAATGCCCAATACCTCAAAGAATTTTATTCCGGAGCAAATAGAACATGTTGATGACTCAATATCTGGTACCTCAAGTAGTTTAATTCCTAAAAATGAAGAACATTTTCTGACATCACCAAGACCAAGCCGGGTAGCAAAAACTACATGTAAAATAGGTTATTTGAAATGATGGCTGAACTAAATGATTCTTACTCTCAAGAGAGGAACAATTAGAAAATAATGAGGCAAGAATATGAGTCTGCCGATGATTGTCTAGAGCATTTAGAAATGATGCATGAATCCAGAGAAGTGGAGAATCAAACGAACAAAGGGAACTACAAAATAACCAAAGAACGGAAGAATCAGACTCACAAAAAATTAGCAGCTTCAAGACATGCATGAATGAGCGGCTCAGAGGCGTACAGAAGAGTTTGATGATGGTCATCATCAACGATTGGAAGAAGAATGCCGGAGAAATTCAAGACGACAAGAAGCATAATAATAACAGAATAAGTTTCTACAAGGTAGCTACAACGGCTGATATTTCTTACCATAGTTTGCAACCTTTTAGTGTTGCTTGTATTCGTTATGGAGCATTGCATTTTCCCGAAGAACGTGTGTCAAATCGAATTAATTGAGATTCGTTTGGGGACTGCTGCTTGCATGGTAGGATAAATCAACCACATCCAGAATTTCCAAACGAGTGAGCGCGATCTTTTCTTCAACCTCATTCATTTTCTGATGACTTTTATGACTTTGCAATGGCTTCATTCACTGTAGATGATGATCAAACAGTCAACGGTCGAGGAGTTAATAGTTACATTGTTAGCGGTCAAGTTTATCACAAACTTAATGTTGCAGCTCACCCTACTCAAAATGATGGAAAATTTGAACAGCCTCAATATGGACAGATATTTGCCTCAATACATTTGGATAATCAGGATGCTCTTAGTGCACGCATAAACAATGCCATTAATCATGGTATCAGCGAGAATCTTATTAGTCTCTTGGAACATATTTTGGGATCTGAAAATCCATTTGCTCTTGGGTTCATGGTAATGCGGGAAGTAGAAGAAGAAGTCAATAGACGTGCTGCTGCAGAAGGTGTAGAGCCGCCTTATGCTAAGCTGCTGTTTGCATTACCTGATGCCATTGATCACAAAAGGTTTAACATCCCCCTTCAGAATGAAGTTTGTGCCATTGTTACCCTCAACGCTGACCAAAGCTTTCCAGATAAAGAGTTGATTATTCGTAAATGTGGGAAATCTTTAGTTACCATGAACAATATTGACAGTCGTGTTGGGCCCTTTACTTATCCACTATTTTACCCAAATTTTCCAATTTTGGATTCCCTGAATTAATATTCTTTTAAGAACACCTAATACCAGTCATCATAATTTGAACTAGCTCAGTACCGATTAGCATTTAGACCTCAACTTGCCAAATACTTTCCTTCAGACATCAACCTAAGAAATCCTGGTCTCCGTCTTTTGAAGTTCAATGCTTTGCATTTTGGTGGTCGGCATTTTCAGCAATATCTCGTTGATACTTATATAAGAGTGGAACATGACAGTATCCAATGGATTAAAGCAAATAAAAAAATACTTGCAGAAAACTGTACAAGAGCGATTCAATTTTTTAGTGAGTTGGCTGAATAAAAGAATGTTGTTTTTGATGAAAGGATTATTTTGCCTTCTTCTTTTCCTGGATCTACACGTTTTTACACTGAACATTTTGAAGAAGCTATGGCCTTTGTCCGTCGACTTGGATCATCAGATTTCTTTATCACAATGATGTGTAATCAAGAATTTGCAGAAGCAGCTCGTACAACTTTTGAAGATGGATCAACTTTTCAACAATTTGCCCAAGAATCCTTAATCATTAACTTCGACACACAAGAAACGTTGTATGGAAAGAAGTATTGAATAATTTTTAATCTAATAATAACAATAATCTGTCAATGAGCATTGGAAATAATGAAAACAATGAAAATATTGAATTTATTAATGATTTCAGAATTTCGTTAGAAGAACATTTTTGTGTTAGTGGTGTATTTGAGTTTGCTTTATACTACCTAATTGCAGCATCACTACTACATATATTAAAAAATAAATATCCGTTGTGCTTCATAAAATATGTTTTATTAAAACCTTTAATCGCCCTATGTGAATGCCCAATGTAATTAAAATAGACAATAAGTAGCAGAATAGGAGAATACAAGTTCTTAGTACATCAAATAAACATCTAGCAACGCTTGGTAACCAGGTACTAATGTTGTACATAATTTAAGGAAAATATTCCAAAAATGGGTCGTACATGCCTCAATTCATATTTAGGAAATGTGAACTTGGCTTAAAAGAACATGTTGGGAATTTATCTGTATGAAAAATTATCTCATACATAGGTGAATTATCTTGAAAATTGCGGTAATTTTCAATGGGCGTGGTAAATTACAAAAAATACTGCGGTAATTTTCAGAGTGGCCCATCTCTAGTCCTAGCGAACATTATGTCTAATTGTGATGTTTATCAGTCGAATTCAAAAATTTATCAACTCCATCCCAAGTTCAATGAAGGGAAAAGTGATAAGATTGGTGTTTGAATTAAGTTTGGTATGAACTGATGGAATAGTTTTGCAATATTTCTTTCCTCGTTCCCTCTAGTGATCAAGAGATGGCCAAGAAATTGTGTCATCCCTTGAAAATTGTCAGATTTTCTAGTTTTCTCTTTCAATTGGAATCACCTCCTGAGATTGTTGCTTATAATTAAGTTTAAATGAATTATTTAAACAATTTTCCTTTTGTATCACTTACAAATATACAATTCATTGAAACTTACTGAGTGCTCACCAATGATTTCAAGTTTTGTACCCGAGAAAGTGGTTAAAAATATGGTGGATGTGCGCAACTGTCATTGCATGAAGTTGTATTAGGAGCATCCAATTTGGGTACACTGTATGTACTCTGTGCCCCTTGTTGCCTTTTGTTAAGAGCAGGCTAATGTCAATGCTGAGTTTCCCTATAACCATAGTTCAGTTCCCACTTTTCCCTAACGGTTAAAACAACCTTAGTTATGCCTCCCCAATCCCTTAGTGATCCCCAATTAATCAATCAATCAACTTTTTTTTGTTGGTTGTAAATACATATGAATATATTTGCAGTTTTGATCTCAGGAGTGCTTCCATAGGTCTGGTGAAGTTTTGTATTGCCCTGAGTGTAATGTGATAGTTTTTGTCAACTTTTCCCCTGATAAAAACATCCATCACCTTAAATTCAAGCTCTTATATAATGACCTTATGTAAGTGTGGTTTATAGGTTGCAGCACTTCTCCTTACCTTGTTTGAATCATGTCTACTGTGCTTTTGATTATGTTATTATGTGAACAACAATTTATTTTTCTCCAATACATTACTACCTTACTATTCCAAAATAAAAATTACCTGTAAATATAACTGCTTCAGGCTGGATATGGTGGAAGTTCTTGATATTCATAATGAATAAAAACACTTGGTAATCTTCCACAGATTTATTTCTTTGGCACGACGTATTTCACCACACTGTGGCATAATCATGTGCAAAGACTTCCATTTCCTCATGAATATATAGGTTTCCACGAAGGTGTTAGGGAGTGGGGGGATGAGGGGAAGGTAATGATTACCTATTTCACAACCCTTCTCCTTTATTGGCCACAAAATAGGTACTTCCCAGACTAAAGCACCCCCCCCTCCCTCCCTTAACGGTTTTCTTTCCAACCGACTCCTGCCATATGTCCCAAAATGTTTCACACTCTACTTCCCCCCCCCCCCCCCCCTCCTCCAGTGCTCTGGTGTGGGCAGTGCACTGGCCATTTAAAAACCTCTGAACCCTCACCATCCAGAGTTCTCAAGTGAAGGAGGCCTCCATCATCACCCAGTCCCAACCCCTGCATCTGTTTGTCCTATGTCTATCTGCCCTCTGTCCACTCAAACCCATAGTTCCCCCTCCCCCCCCACCACTTCACTCTCCTTCCCACCCCCACTTACTCCTTACTTACTTTCCGCCCCTCCCTTAGCCTTCCCCCTCCTCCCCCCACTCCCTAATGCCTTGGTGGAAACCTATATATCCATGAGGAAACGGAAGAGTCTTTGCACATGATTATACCACAGTGTGGTGAAACGCGTCGTGCCAAAGAAATATATCTGTGGGAGATTACCAAGTGTTTTTATTCATTAGGAAAAATGGCCTGAGTTTAGTACATGATGGGATATCTGCAAAATGAGTTGTTGTCCAAAAGCTGTTTAATGTTTTTACTCCAGGGATGGCTTCAATTTGGGGTTGCTTCTATCTGCTGAAATATAAGCAACCTCAAAATGATTGTAAATTTTTTGTTTGAATGTGGTTAGATAGAAATTCAAAAGTCCATAAGACCATTTCCTTATACAGAGCATTTAGAGCAATGCATTAAAGCTATTATTTGTTGCTGAGTCATGCTTATTTTTCTTCTGATTTGCATCTTTATTCCAGTAGATCAAATTTGTGCATTCATGCGTAACCTGTACGAATATAAGGCCTCAAAAACTAAATGCTGAGAAGTTATTTTTGAGGTCATTTCAGGGAGGGTAGAGAATATCCTGGCAAAAAATTGAACTTAAACTCTTGAAGTAAGGAGTTCACTGCTAAATATGCCTCCCGTTGTTCTCTTTTTTGGCTTCTTTTTCCATGTTTTATTTCTTTTTCTACTTTCGCTTTGGTTGAAGAATTTTCAAGAATATCACTGGGGAAAAAAACTTGGGCATCAAGTCGTAAATTTTCCTTGCGTGGTGTTTTTTGTTGCATTGTAGGTTTCTGCAGCATTGAAGCAATTGTTCATTCTTTCTCAGGTGTTGCCACATAGGTGTCACCGCATAGGTTGTTTTTCTAGGCAACAGTTTTGCCTGTAGGAATACAGGTGAAACAATGGAGAAAAAGAAACACAGAAAAACAACCGATGAGTTTAACACCTGAGAATGCAGGAACCTTTGTGGATTTGAGGTGCTCTTATGTTTATAGGGAAATACAATATAGACTTCGAATGACTTCAGTGGGGCTGTGTAAGGTGGGCAATATGAGAAGTAGTGGAAATAAGAATGGAAGTGATGTAGATCTAATTTAATTTAATTTAAAAGCAAAATTTCAAAGTTTATTTTTAGTATTTTGGCAGCATGCCAGTTCCACTGTACTCATCATCATCATCAGTAGTCATCTATCCTAAGATTGGTTTACAGCAGCTCTCCATTCCATTCTCTCCCAAACAGTTCATTCCTAAATAATTATTTGCTTAGATGTCCTTAAAAATGTGCTTGGTGTATAGTAGATCCCTGCTTCATGATGCTAATCCATTCCACAGGACTAATAGCAGTGTGAATTCTGTCGTAAAATCAACCAGCATATTGCCAGACGAGGGATCGGTTTAAGTACATCAATACCATTGCATTCAGTGGAACACTATATAGTATAGTTACGAAATACATATGCTGGAACCAAATGATTAAAAAATGTTATTTAACAAATTTAGATATTGCTCTTGGGCTCTGCACCAGGTAATTGGTTTCATATTGGCCAGTATGAAGCCAATTTTAAATGTAAATTAATTTTAAACGTTCGTAAGTGGTCAAACGTGGTACGGATCTAGTGACTTCAGTTTCTAACTAATACCTTCCGTATTGGGTGCAGCGGTCGCGGTGAAATTTTCAAATGCGTTGGTAGTTATGGAGTTCGCTAATGCGGAGTGAGAGCATTAATAAGAACGAAATAGTATTAAATTTTTGATGGCGTTAATGCGAAACAGCGCAAATTGATTCAGCGTTATTCGAGGACTGGGTGTACCTAAATATTATTCACCGGGAAAAACTTAAATCGTATATTATTTAACCAATATTTAAACTTTACATAAGATGTAGTAAATTGTCAACACATCGAGTTTTCTTGCATGAACACTCAAGATGTATCACCTAACCCCTGCACTTGCTGTCTAACTGCGAGTCAATCTCAGCAACTTAATATTTAATAGCATTTTCAAACAATAGGAAGAGAATGTGGACTAAAAATTATTCAACTCTCATCATACCTCTGCTTACTACTAAGCATTGGCAATTAAACATATTTATCTTGATATCATGCCATCACATTTACATCGCAATTACTTCAACGATATGTGTAGAAATGTGTGAGTAGAAAGTGGCTTTGTGAGCTCATTAAAATTATGGACACAAAATTAGGCATTGAGTTATGACAGAAATAGTCTTAAGTATGAGAGAGAAGTAGCTTATGATAATAGATAGACAGCAGATGGATTACATGTGTCATTAAATATGATAATTTTGCTACGATAAAAAATGTTCTCCGTCAGCAAATAAGGCTTAGAATGCTGAATGAATAACAAATTATGGGTGCAAAAGATTGTCAAAATGGGAAATTTGAAAGGGCACACGCAAAATCAACACCCATTAAATTCCTAGTATGCAGATCATAAAATGAATCCATCTTAAAGTGAACCCATTGTTAAGCTGTACTGTATTCCATTCTTGTTCTTCCTCTGTAATTCTTCCCATTCATTCATTCGTTCAATATTGTCTTCAGTAAGTCAAACTGATCTCCTGTGTGTTTGCAAATGAGCCTTAAGTGTACCATTATGATGGATGGGGTATATGCACTTAATTTTCCTACCTTGCCATGAATATCTGTGCCTATTGCTTTACTTGCCATACTAAGATATAATTTTCTTTATCTCTGCATTTGAGTGAAAGGAAAAAAATATTTTCATAAATGAAATCTGTTTTAGTTCTACAAGTTATGCCCTCGGTGGAAGAAAGATGTGGATAAGAACCCAGCGTCTCTCACTGAAAAAACGCTCTTTCAACGTGGTCCGGAAATGCAAGGAGTGCTTAGAAGAGTTGGTGAAAAATTAGGATTTAAGTCAATTACATTTCGTAAGTAAATGGCTTGAGTTGGAATTATGACACTGCAGAGCTTCCAATATTTTCTTATGTTACCAGCAGTATTTTTGCTGAGGTTCACTGGTGGCATCTTTTCAGGTGATGTTCATCTAATGTATGTGACATGTGGATTTGAAACAGCATGGGAGAAGAAGTCTAGGTCTCCATGGTGTGCTCCCTTTTCAGAAGATGACCTCAGAGTAAGTATTAAGATTGTTGGCTGACATTGAAGTATTTATCATTCTCAGCTTTGTGTAGCTGTTGAAGTATATTATTGTAGCATAACAAAAATTACTAAGGCTGCTACCTAAATTCTTGTGTAAGGCTTGTATTCGATCTAATAAGGGGTGCTCTTGTGTCACAGTAAGTAATTAGTCTAGGCTGGCTAAAACTTGGTAATCACAAGAAATACCCTTTAGGGACCTTCCTTTTTAATTTATTCTGGGAAGATATCCCCAATTTCCTCTCAGAAATGTTTAAGGTCAGGTGAGAAATGACCCAGAAGGCATCTCATGTAAACTGCTGTTTTCAATGCTACCCGATTTCCTGATCCATTATCTATCTGTCTCCAAATTATGGATTTCTTCGCCCCAAAATTGAGAAAGATTGGGTTCCATAAATACATTTAAAGATATAGGTATTGTGCATGACTCTTCTTGATACAGAGTTGTGTTAATTTTATAATGTAATTACCACTTTACTGCTATGAACATAGCTTTGTACCTATATTTGTGCTTTATATATGTTCATATTCAGTGATGGGAAGTAATTGATTACAATTAATCTAATTACTGCCATTTCACATTATCAAATTCATGTCAAACTCCATTTAAGACTCCATAAGCTTTGTAGAAGCATTTATATAAATCATTACAATGGTGCTTAGTATTTATTAAGTGCCAATTGTTGGCATGATAAGAACTAAATGGACAAATTTTGCTCACAGCATTTCCAGGCAAGGATGGGACACCATCAAAGAATTTATGATAATTTACGATTTCTGTAGGTACTAGTTTCCTTCCAGCATATGAGGCCTGACTGAATTTCTGTAAATAATAATTGTTTTTGTGTACAAAGAAGATCCTCAGAAGGAAGTTTACTGCATAAGAGTTCTCTCATATGCAGTTCCCCTATGAGAGCTACTTTGAGAATAGACATTGAAGAGTATACTTGTTGTAAATATGCATTGAAAGTATCGATTACCCCCCGAAGCAATCTATCATGGGGCCCTTGGGACTCAGGCCCTTCTTATACAAATTTTCTTTTTACGTGCTATCATGGGCCGGCAGGAAAACTTAAATGCCAGATGTGTGAATATCCTTTGAAATTCAAATCTCTGGTTGTCAAGGAAATATGCTATTGTTGATTTCATAGAAAAATGTGAGATTTTTCAGCTGAAAACATGATATTCAGACAATTACGAAGCATAAAAGAAAATCGAATGAAAGAATTAGAAACTTAATTTTTTCAGCCATCCCTTTAAAAAATTCCAGCCCTCTATCTTAAGTGAAAGTAATTTTAAAAAGCAAAAAATGAAACCACTGCACCGAACCCAATGCTTAGCATGGACCACCATGGCACCACATGGGCCTTTGGGCCCTGAGGGCTTTTTAATATAGCCTATGTTCAACCCATATACATTTTATCTCTACATGTAAAATTTCAGCTCAATCGGTTCAGTAGTTTTTGCATGATTGAGCAACAGACAAACAGACACCATTCAATTTTTATATATTAGTACTAGCTGAAGGTACCCATTGAAATTCAACGGGTGTGAAAAACATTGAACTTATTTTTAAGAAAACCACCAAGCCTGAAGAATACTGTCAGCGTGATCATTTGAGGTGTTCGTATCCTATCTTGTATGTAGTGTTCCTTGTTGTAGACACGCTGACCGTTTTCCAGGTGCACAGAGAGTTGAGTGACTGTTTGTCCTCTTCCATGCACAGGAAACCCAAAAATGGGCCAAGCAGGTTTATCACTACTTAAATAGCACCCAGGTTGATAGATGGTCACCCCGTCCCTCTGTTTTTCTTGAGCTGTCTTTTGAGTGATTGACAGCTTGATCGTTTCCCTTGTGTACATAAATATATTTGCATTAAATGACTTAATTGAGTTGCACAATTCAACGTTGATATATACAACTTAATCAGGATTGGATAGTAGGGTACAATCCAGAGGTTGACACCATCAAAATGAGCATTTTCAGCAGCAACCATGTTTATTTGTCCTATGAATCCTTCATTACCCGGACTGTGCCTTCGGCATAAAGGGTAGCCATAATTATTGGTTTCGGTTGCTAAATAAAAATCTATGGTGATTCTTAGTGCACTTGGCGATTTTCATGCGTGGATGTTGTTCATTGCACAGAATTTCTGTACTTCTTTCGGATAAGAAGCATGAAGTGACGTCATTATAATTTCCACCATCTTAATACAGATTTAAGTTTCGAAAAAGATGGGTCTTTATTTGAACCAGATTTATAGCTTGTTGCCCGTCCATAGGTTGGGCTAGGAAAAAAATTTGTGTGGTTTTTAGTGTAACCCCTGAAACACCACGGGGTGATGATCATGAGATTGCTGGCGGGCATGTCTTTGAGCATCTAAGTCTAATCTTTGTCGTTTTTCTTTCAAGAGCTCATTTTCTCGCAAAGAACACATTCCTCTTGCTCTAGCAGATTTATTCGAAAGTTTACTCTTTTTTTTCTTTAAGGTATGTTGATGGATATATTTTTAAGTCCAAGGAAGGGAATCACAGCGGCGAGTGAGAGTCTTGAATAGGCAAAGCGATGGTTGAGTGAATGTAAGTTTACTGCACTTTTACACTTTTAAACATATTTAAATAACTCGTAACGTTTATGAAGTGGGTATTGGTCTAAAAACTGTTCGCAATCGTTATCAAATTCAACGGTTGTGAAAAAAATTGAATGAATTTTAGAAGAAAAACCACAAAGCCTGAAGAATGCTGTCAGCGTAGTCAATTGAGGAGTTCTTAACCTAGTAAGATACTCTTTGACATTCCTTCATTCGTTCGTATGATGTGGAAGTTGGTCTAAAAAAACAATTCACAATCGAAATGAGAGGCAGACGGTTTCACTACGTGTAATACATCTGAGTATTACACAATAATAAACAACGCCGTGTTTGTTGAAGCAGCAGAGGCATTATTACCATTACTTTTCCTGAACCTAAATATTCCTGCATGTTTAATTCCTTTATGTGTATCGTTTACTATGTAAATTTTCTCTCCTATTCATGCAGTGCCCCTATGAGAGCTGCTTTGAGAATAGACATTGAAAAGTATACTTGTTGTAAATATGTATTGAATATATCGATTACTCCCCGAAGCAATCTGTTATGGGGCCCTTGGGACTCTGGGCCCTTTTTTTTAGATTTTCTTTCTACGTGCTATCATGGGCCTGCAGAAAAACTTAAATGCCAGAGGAGTGAATATCATTTGAAAATCAAATCTCTGGTTGTCAAAGAAATATGCTATTGTTGATTTCAGAGAAAAACGTGAGAATTTTCAGCAAAAAAGATGATATTCAGACAATTACGAAGCATGAAAGAAAATCGATTCAAAGAATTTGAAACTTCATTTTGTCAGCCATCCGTTAAAAAAAATTCCAGCCCTCTATCTTGAGTGAAAGTAGTTTTTAAAAACAAAAAATAAAACCACTGCACCAAACCCAGTGCTTAGCATGGACCACAAGGCACCCCCAGGGGGGTCTTTGGGGGCCCTGACGGATTTTTAATATAGCCTATGTTACATCCCGATACATTTTCTAACTACATACAAAATTTCAGCTCAATCGGTTCAGTAGTGTTTGCGTGATTGAGCAACAGACAGACGGACAGACAGGCAGACACCATTCAATTTTTATATATTAGCATGATGATTAGTAAGGATTCTATTCTTGTAAGCACTGTTTCTCTTAGTATCTGCGGACACCACTAAAGGGTGCTCAACAATGTTACATACCTCGTTTCTGCCAGTGTACAAATGTGCATTCTTTGAATTACTCAAAGAGTTAATATACATGTTTCTTTTGGCTAGTACATACATAATTAATAATTTTAGTTTTTTGAGTCTTTCCCTTAATATTTTTTTCAGGTGATGGAGTACAATGAAGATTTAGAATATTATTGGATTGATGGCTATGGGTATGAAATTAATTACAAACAGGCTTGCCCTCCTCTAAAAGACCTTTTGGAGCGTTTTCGGTAAATATATAATGTACCTATTTCAATAAACTTATGGTGCTCATTGCGTGATTGTACGTAACAATCACCATTATAAACAATAAATAAAAAACAATTTATGTTACAGGTCACGAGCTTCTGGGAGTGATTCTCAGAAGAGGGGAGTATTTTACTTCACTCACTCCGGCACACTTTTGAAACTCATTTCACGGCTGGGTTTGTATAAAGATGATGAAAAACTCAGGAGTGATAATTTCTCCAATACATGGAGAAAGTGGCGAACCAGTCAGTTGGACAGTTTTGGCACTAACCTGGCTTTCATTCTGTTTCGGTGAGTTATGAAATGCTAATTCTGCAGTTCTACCCTTTTTAATCTTATGCTCTAACGGAAGAATTAAAATAATTTTGTTTCCTCCACTATTATTTATTATCACGACCCGGGTTTCAACACTTGGTGTCATCTTCAGGTCAGACCTGAAGATGACACCAAGTGTTGAAACCCGGGTCGTGATAATAAATAATAGTGGAGGAAACAAAGTTATTTGAATTCTTCCGTAATGAATAAATTCCACCAAATTATGCCTGCAACTGTTTCCTTTGCTTATGCTTTAAGTTCTTAAGCTTAGATCCTAAGTTTAAAAGAAAAGGAAGGTTTCTTGGTAAGATTCCAGTCGTACATACAGTCATCAATTAAGTTAAATTAATTAAATGCTTCTTTTTAGAGATATCTGATACTGGTTTGTAAAACTTGTCCAAAAGGAAGCCATCTGAAAGTATTTTGTGACATGACAACGATTAGTCACCTTTTTCTATTTCAAAGCATGATACAAAGTAGATGACTTTGCAATAATTTACCTTATGTAAGAGTTCTAGTTAGGTTTGTTGAAAATCTTTGTGCAGGGTTCAGAAATCTCTGGGTGGTTGAATATCTAATATGAATGCTATCTAATTAAAATAAACATGCAAGCTATTTTACTAGAGCACTCTCATTTTGATACTATCCATACTAAGAAAGTTTATTGATGGTTCATTCTTGGTGGCATATCAGAGTTCATTCCCATTGGGAAAGAAAATTTATTGTGGGCTTTGTATGGTAATTTTCTCTTCAAACTGCTCTCTTTTATGTCAAATGACTTTTTACAAAGAATTTTTACCGTGTGAACCTTGAATATTATGAAGGCAATCATAGCACAGCCTTTTATATTACGTAAATAAGGAGGATATTAATTTTAGCTTGTGAAGATCTTGAGGTGGGAGTGAAGTGGGGAAATTAACTAAGCCATATTTCTGGATGATGTAGCTTTAGTCTTACAGTTTTTGGGCATATAGTGGGATCATTGAGAAGTGTATGGCATGCATATCTTGGTAAGGATTAATGTAGTTTCCTTATGAAGACAGAAATGGTAATTTTCCTCTGGTAAAATTGGTTTATTGCGACCTAGGTGTCGATGTACTAAATCACCATCAGGTGATCATGAACTAGTGCATTAAAACCTGGGTCACAACAAATATATTTTACTAGTGGAAAATTGCAATTTCTGTCTTCATTATGTTTAAATTCCACCTCATCACACCTGATACTTCTCTTTTTGAATGTAATACCCTGTGAGCTGCCTGAAGGGTGTTGGGTTACCAGCCTAGAAAGAGGAAGGTAGAGAATAAAAAAGAATTTGGAAAGAGTAGGTACAAAAAGGAGATGTGTATTTCATGTTAGTGTTTGGCTTCATTTGTGGAGTGGTTTTGATGGTATGTGCAGGGTTGCTACAAACCTGGAAAAGTCATGGACCTGAAAAACTTGGGAAAGTTGTGGAAAATGAGAAAGTAGCCTGGAAATTTACTTTTCCAATTCAAAATATGATTTTTTTCACTAAGTAAAGAGTACCATTTTAAGCTCTGTCTATTGGTGTGTGGGTATGGGGTTTTTTAGTACCTTTCCTGAATGAGGCAGTGGAGCTCTTTATTTGGTGTTTAGCAATAAAAAAACTTCCATAAGTAGGTACAGCAAGAACGAGAGGTAAATAGAACATTTCCAATGCATACAACATTATCTAATGTACCTCCGTTTGGTGAACAGCACGATTAACACTCGGGGCAAGCAAGCGACCAGTAATCTATCACCGACTTGGGAAATGTTTGAATTTCCCTCATTGTAAATGAATAAAATACCAACAGAGAGGATGCCGATTTTCTCCTTGAGCCAGAGTGGCGGGGCTCCATTTATTGGGAAACTATTTTCCCTCATAAACACTGCTCCTATTCTTGTGCATTCTTTAAAATACACATTTACCAAAGAACAGATGTTTTCACCTGGAAAAATTAAAATTTAGACCTGTTAAAGTCCTGAAATTTCATAATCTTTGGTCTGTAGCAACTCTATATGTGGTAAAAGAGAATTTTTTGAGATCTCTGTTTAGCACATTTTCTCTCCTTTGTTGTCACTTTTGTCTGACCTGAAAATGTTGTATGGAGCTAATTACTGTATTTCTTTCTTATAACTTATAAGAAATTCTTTTTCCCTGCAGAAATTCACGGAAAATCAGTCAAGTCTTTCATATATGGTCAAGGTCAGATTTGGCCCTATGGCTACCAGCAATGAGCTTTTGTTGTCACAATGATGCCTTTCTGGATTCCAAAAACTTACCATTGAAATTAGAGCCAATTTTATTTCAAATTTATCTGTAGAAGTACATGTAAACAATAATCAGTGGGTACAACTTATGGCAATAATATAGCATGGTAATCTTTGTTTTGTAGAGACTTGAATGAAATGTGTGTGATAAAAATCTCAGACTAGATGTAGAAAAAGCATGATAACGTCCCAGATACCGCCATGTTGCTAAAAATGTTCTCATCATTCAGAAACAGATCACTTCTCAGTTCTGTAAAAAAAATCAATGGGTGATAAAAAAGGTTGTTTATTTTTACTAAAATGTTGCCCAAATTAGGGTTTGTTTTATAATCAATAAAATACAGTGCATACACATCTCCTCCTTGCCAACTCAAAACTTCCATATCTTGAATTGTCCTTACTTGTAAGTTTAGTCTTGTGTGCAAGAACCTTATAAGAGGACGTTTATCTCCTATTTCGATTGTGTTATCAGCGGCCGCGAAAGAAATAAAGTTCCAACTTCGGCCGCTAGAGGGGCTGCAACCGCGTGGGAGGCCAAGCATTTCTGGGAGTGGATGAAGTCTTAAAATGATTGTAGTAAATGGCTGTTTCGGGGCGAGTTTGAGTGGAAGCAGGGAAGAAACTGTGTAGGAGAGGTGTGTATATGCTAGAGAACCAACTGCTTGATCGCTGCGCCACGTACAGTGGATAAGAGGAAACAGCATTTTTTCACAAGATGGCGGAGAGGAAAAATCGCACTTCTCAGGTTTGAAAGTTTCCCATTCCTAGAGTACTTGATGCATTGTTGTGTTGAAAGTATTTTACAAATGCGCAAGGTTTGCATAATAAGTGAGGTGAATTTGGTTCCGATATCTCTGCTAAAAGTGGGTGAAATTTGCGAAAACGCTGGCGTTATGAAAGCTCACATTTACCGAGGCCTCCCTCGCAACTCCAGCGCATTAACTGGCAACCCGTAACTTGAGCAAATGACGATCGGAAGCGCACCAAGATTTCCATCCTCATTGTAAGGTTCTTGCTTGTGTGTAACATGTTGGTCTCAAGTGGCTCCCATTTCTGTCTCTCCGTGGTTGTGTGCTCTTGGTGAGATTCTAGATGATATGCTCTTGTGAATACCATCTTGAAATTATTCTGCATGAACTGTATGTGAAATCTGTGACATCTAGATAATATTTTTAGAGATATGCTTTTCATCTGATTTGTACTGAGTTGAGCATGTTTTAAACGGGTGTTTTAATCACACTGTTTAAAAATTGACTGCCTCAATAATGGCAATTTGTTTAAAGATACTATGTATTTTCTTTTAATAATGTACGTATCTACTCTGATGATTCCATGTTTTTGGAGGATAGAAGTATTCTAGTGTGTCATTACTTTTGCCTGGGTTTATTTATGCATGTATACATTATAGAATAGATTGTACATAATAATAAAAAAATGTTGCCTTTTTTGCTTTCAGGTGTCAAGATGATTTTAAAATAGCTGGATACCATCAGGAAAGACCTTTCATTATACCTGGCTGCAAAGGGCCTCTATGCCCACTTAATGAAGTTCTTAATGAATATAAAAATTCTATTATCAACTGTGAATTTGACAAAACCTGCTCCCTTAGATAGTTTCATTTCTTATAGTGAGAATAGACTTGCACAAGATTCCTGAAAATTAACGTAAATGTTTGGAGACCTTATGTTGTAAATGTGCTTCCATGAGTCTCATAAAAAAGGTGATACTATGGCCTGTGATGCTTCATTGCATATTTTTTGGATTACTTGATGAAGAAATGTGTAGCTTTTGGAGATAAATTCTGAATAACTTCAAGAAACTTCAATTCCATCCTTTTCATCCTGTGGGTGAATGGTAATATTTTATAAGTTTTATACCAGTTAGCCTGTTTGCGAAGTGGGTCATGTGAGTCGGATCTTCATAGCAAAGAAATCTTCATTCAGCTTAGAAATGACTACATATATTATATAGTATGTATATTTTGTTTATTGTGATGTAATATAAGCTCCAATCATGGCTCTGTTGTCATTTATTTTTATATACGCTGAGAGGACAACATCACTTTTCTATGACAATTAGTAACTTTCATATCAATGCTAATATTATATGCTTTTAAATTTCTCACAAATCATCTCTACAAATTTGGGCAGGCCCAATACTTACATGATAGTGAGTGCCTATACTGGTAGTAGTCGTAGTAGTAGTAATAGTATTCTCGTTTATCGTGCTTTGATGGCTAGGGTCATTTCGCACATGTCTGCTACTCGCAGACAGGGGCAACAGCACTCAGATGACTTAGTAGGATCACCACTCCGAATTCGAGCTGAGTGCTTAACAACGATGCTTAACTTCGGTGACTGCTCGGGAACCAGTGTTTCCATTGTGGTTGGCCGTTGCCCTACAGTTAGATGTCCCAGATGAATGAACACAAGAGTTGACAAACAGATGAGTATCCCTCTGCTCTTTGTCCAGCATGGAAATCCATTCAACCAAAGGACATAAACAATTTTACCTTTTTGTTATTATTCATTCAGAGCTCATATTGTTTTATTCTTATTTAAATACCATTACTTATTTCACCATGCATCTCCTATTTAGTTATTTTTTTCCCTTCTGACCGATTCTGGTGATCTGTATGTCCCTGCTATCCTGATAAGCCACTCTCAGATTGTCATGGGGTTTCCCCGGGACCAAACTAATAGAACTTGGTGGAAACACCCATGCCATGGGAAGAGTAAAGACAACCCAGACGGGACTGAAACCCGCAACTACTGGTTTAGCAGGCAATGACTTTACCCTCCGCCACTGGGGACAGCTATTTTGGATGAAGAGCTTGGCATTTTATAGAAGGTAAAGGATTTTTTACCTCATAAAAGTAGTGTCATAGTCCCACGACCAGAGAACAGGTGTAAAAATTGTCATTTTACTCCTTGGCTGTATCATCGATTCGATATGCTGATGGTACCTCTTATATAGGTATGTAGATTGCTTGATATCTTTCACTGGAATAGGCAATATTAATATGCTCTTGATGAGTTCAGTCTTATTTCTTTGCTGTGAGAGTCCATATGTTTTATGACAGGTATAGGGTTGATCGCACATCATAATGCCTAAACCCATATATTTATAGACAGATATTTTAATTTTATCCTTGAGTTCTGCACTGTTTAGCTGAATTAAAAAATACAGCAGTGTTTGAAGTTCTATTGTGATGTGAGCACATCTAGTTTGGCAGTTAAGTGCGTAGTGCCTTATGCATTGACTTACACATCCACTGGGTGTGATCTCACATTTATACTAGCAAAGGCAAAAGGCTTGAAAATCATTTATAATGACTTAATTTGGCAAAAAAGGTGTACCAATTCTTCGAGATGCCTCTATTTAAGTGAATGAGTGAAATTATTTTCAATTTTACCTCTTCCATGAATGCTGGTTACATCTTCCATCAATTCCTTTTCATATAATTCATTTTGTAGGAGTGCTTAAAAAACATATTCTTTTCTCAGAGATTCCTTTCACATTTTATTGGAATTTTTATTTCTTGTTTTCTTCGTCAATGTAGTGGCAAGATTAAGTGACCCCATAATGATTCTGAGAACTGATCCGTGATAATCTAAAATTGACTCCTTTTTTTAATGTTTTTTCTTCACTGTTGATACGCAATGCTTAAATATAGTGACAAGATATTCCCTACCTTGGTTGCATGTGTAAAGCGCTTGCTTCATTCCTGTAGATGAGACTTGTGCATGCGCGTTTTAAAGGAGAAAGTCAGGTTTTACACTCTCACCCATAGTTTACTGGTCTTTTTTTGCATTAATTTTATAGTTTTATGTGAAATTCAATTTTAGAGTGGGAATGAAGTAACATTTTTATTTTACCTAAAAATATGAATAAATTAGGGGTTTTGTACATTTTAAATGTGAGACTTTACACCAATAAGATTGAGCTTTTAGGTTTGGTGCAAATTTGAAGGAGACATCCATAAAGTTAATATTGATCTTTACTGTGTTCTTTTACATTATCGGAGGAGAGTGAGGGACTGAGCAGACTCTTTAGAAAGGGTAATGTGTTAGGAATTATTCTTGATGAAAAATTTAAAAAAATGTGATGCAATAAGTATGTACTAGGTAATAACAGGAGGTATCTGGCATCTCTAATATCTTAAAATTGACATATCAAACTGGTGATAGTTGATAGTATTGGTCTAGCAGATATTTTGGAAAATATCAGCTCACAGTGTGGAAATTCTCCAGAGGAAAAATAATTTGCTTTGACTGGGACTCGAACCTTGATCCCTCGATATTGTGCTGAGTGCTTTAGCCAGTTAAGCTACCAAAGCTTCCTCTCCCCTGTGGATTGACTGTGGGCTGTTAAAGGAACAAGATTTTCCCACTGCGGAATTTTCACACTTACGGTAGTTTTAGCAAGATATTTCCCTAGTCATAATGGAAACCATATTCGAATTTTATTTTTTTATTTCAGCATCTGTTAGAAGTATGAAGTAAATATTGTAACAAAAATGGAGCAAAAATATAGCTATTTATATATGACAAAAATTCTCAGAACTTGAATAAATATATCTATCATAAGCCTCTTTTTTCATATCATGTCATTTTTTCACACCCTACAGTGAGAACAACCTCTCAACAGGTTTTTTTGTGATACAGTAAAAATTACTGTGGTGAGTAATTGATTAATTTTTATAAGCAGTTGAGAAAACATAACTAAACCCTTTGACTTGGTCAAGTCAAATGATTTTTTCATGGCGAATTTCACAGTCTGTGGTTTCACAGTCAGTCTGGAGCAAAGCACGCTGTACAAAGCTATAAATTCATCGAGAAAAAGACTACAACCGGAAGCATACGAGAAGGTTGATGAAGCTACATTTAAGTGGTTCTTAGAAATAGGGTCTTAACTCTGCCGACAACGCAGATTTACGCCACTACTTAGAAAACCTTGTGCTACGTGGTGTGTTAGTGCGTTGCCTCCCAGTCTGTGCCTTCTGGACGTACTTGATTCCCAAGACTTCCGGAGGGAACAGACTGATTCATGACCTGTCCCCCAGGACAAGTTTCTATCGGAAACCTAAGTTTAGACTTAAGGAGGCCGCCGAGGCGGTTGCCCATATCCCGATGGGGTCTTATCTGGCAAAAATAGACCAAAAAGACGCCTTCTTTCAGATTAAAATTTGCTATGACTAGGTCAAATATTACGGTATTCATTGTGGTGCCAAATATTTTTGTTTTCAAAGGTTACCCATGGGGCACTGCCTCGCCCCAGCAATTATGCAATGCTGGGTGAGGTCGGTGTCTCGGGAATTGTTTAAGCTTTTTAATGTTTGTGTTGTGCCATATTTGGACGATTGGCTTTTGGTTTTATCTGATGATTTTGTAATAGCTCAACAAGCAGTCAACAGGGTAGTGCATTTTATTGTAAACGACTTAAGAGTGGTGATTAATGAGGATAAATGTGTGCTCCGGCCTAGACAACAGATTATATATCTAGGTGTTAAGATCAATACTGTGGGTAGCACCCTCCAGTTAACCCTAAGTGCCTTTTCTTGCCTCCACATGGGCATTAACATCATATCACGCCTGCGCATGTTAGATATCCCAAAGACTGCGGGATATATCATTTGTATATGTTATATATTGAAACTCCCATATTTTCTAATCTCCCATGTGTATACTAAAAAAGTTCTCTGGTTAAATAAGTGTTGGGATGAAGGTTTATTCCGAAAAGTTCGCAGGTGTGCACCTTATGAATTGCAATTTATTGCTTATGCTGACGCCACTCCCTGGCAATGGGCAGTGGTGTGCCAGGACCACCAGCGGCCCATCTATTACGCGGAGGCAACTGCCGCGCTTATAGGGTTACTTAATGTTTTTAAGAATGCTCCTGACTATTGTCAAATTGTGATGTTGCTTGATAATCAAGCTGTTTTATATGCTGTACGCCGAGGAAATGGCATAATGTTTACTGACGATTATTATTGTAACCTTTTTATTCAAATAATAAAGAACCCGACGCAGTCAGCGGGGGGGGGGAGGCGGAACAGGAGAAGGGAAGGGGACTGGTGGAGAGCGAGGGGTGGCTATGGTCAGTGGGTCAAATTTAGCCCGGGGGATTCAAATGTTACACATTATGTTACATTTGTTATTTGCTTTTTTATATATATTTGTATTGATTTGAGTTTTCTGTTAACAATACATTTTTCTTCTGTTATTCTCTTTATTCTTGCTTTACAAATTTCCCATCTTCTTTCTTCTTATCCTGGGTACCGGTTCCGCAGGCCGTCTTCTTGTATCAGGGTTCCGTGTTCCTAGGCTGTCCTCTTCCTTCTTGAGCGACGTATTTTCCATTTACAGGTGAATAGAAACCTGTGGGTAGCTTGGCTTACTTTGCCGAGCTATTTCTGAAAATAGAAAATATGATATTTTATCTGCCAGGAAATCAGTTACATATTTCCTAATATCTTCTCCATCCTTAAGGAGGGCGTGTCCGACGGTGCTTAGGTTGTTGATTTGTCCTATTTTTTCCACTAAGCTTTTTCTTTCTGGTTCGTAAAGTCTACAGTGTAGTATTCTGTGTTCCGGGTCATAGGTGTCTTGTCCTCAACTGCATTCTCCTGTCTGTATTCCCGATTCGGTGCAAGTAGGATTTAAATCGCCCATGTCCGTTTAGAATTCCACTTAAACTTTTGTTAATCTGAACATGATATAACAGAAAGAATTGATAACATTGTATTCCTTGAACAAATGCTTGCGAACTTGGATGGTTGTTGCTTGGATGGGTGAAAAGAAAAAGCGGGTGAATTCTGTAAGTAGTGGGCATAAGCAGTTTGATGGACCATATCTACGAGTAAGTGAAGGACCACAGTGGCTGAAAATAGCGGTGCACAATTGTATATTTTCCTCATCTTAACTTATTAAGTCTTGTACGGGTGTAACTGGATAAAATCGGGTGTCCGCTAAGTTCTGTGGGCATAAAGTTCCTGATAAGTGGAGGCCGCATTATGGAAATAAAAAATACTAAATCTTCGTAAGCTTAGACTAAGCGTGAGTTTCCAGTATCTAGCCGGCAATTCCGGTTGTCATAGAAAAATCTAGCGGGAACTCCAAGTTAAGTTACGGAATATGCTGGCGCAGGATTCGATCTAATTTACACTGGCATGAAATTAACTCAAGAGCAAAGAGTTGTGTTCTCCGGTGATCTTTGTCAGTCAATTGCTGTATGTTCTTGCAAGAACATTGGATCGTTGGAGAAGGAATTAAGGCCCAGTTTGATAATGTCTGGTTAACGTTATTTGCAAGATGTTGTAGCCGTTTTGTTAGCTACATGTTACAGAGGCTGCGAGATCGGGTTTTGTGTGTGATATCTGGCTGTCAGTTAATTGACTTGAGCGTTATCATCGAGAGAACGTATTAACTTCTAAACATTGAACCAAATGTTATAAAACTGGTCCTTAGAGTAAGAATAAAAATATTGTATTACCAGTCACCTACGAACTACTACAGTAGGTTCTTACACTCAAAACAGTAGAAAACAGTTGCGATCCAGTTGAGTTCATAGGAGTGCAGCAGTTGAGTTCGGAAGGAGTCAGCAGAATAATCATAACGAAACCCATAGAATCTGCTAGTAGATACCTAAGTTAGGGATGGAAGGGTGCTATACTATAGTGAGGGGTGATGAAAGTAGAACAGACCACTATTCAGTTTGTCTCTCTAGTGAATCTGGGCAGAGTGTGGGCACCATCGAAGAAATTGAGCATAAAAAATTTAGAGTGTCAATGGAAAAGTCGTTGAAAAGGTTGAGAATGAAGTAAAGATACATATGCATGAATATGAATGAATTCTTGAGGGCTTGAGGATGCTCTATCCTCAAGTGTACGTACGAGGCATAGGGGTGGTTGAGGAAATGAAAGGCGATGTATGGTCGAATGAAAAAGTGAAAATTGCAGTGAGTGAAAAGAAAGAAACGTATAAGAGATTGATCGTCGCCAAATCAGAGAAAGGGGAAAATGCATGTGATGTTCAGAGAGGGGGAAAAAGAATGAAAGCAAAATAGTTTTGAAAGAAAGTAAGAAAAGAATGCGTGTAGGTACACGAGGCTGACAATGAGAAAATACAGAATGATTATGAAGAGAATAGAAAGGTCTTCAGGAAATGAGTACCTGCTAAGGGCAAAACAAGGAGAGTACTGGGGAGTAAATGCAATAAGAGCAAAGTTTTGGTGAAATATTAATCGAAAGGGTGAGGAAGATTGCGATTGACAGAATCTGGGGGGGTGGGCTTTTACCAGGGCTTTACTTTACTGAAGTGACGACAGATGAACGGATCATCTGTCGTCACTTCAGCAAGTGCAAGACAAATGCATGGGTGCACGAAAGAAAATGCATTTTGGATTTAGAGAATGAATAACACAGGGTTAATATAAAAAACTTGAGGGAGGCTTTGAGTGACTACGGAGCGAATGGGCAGTTATCAAATATTTACATATATGTTATCCCTCGTCTCTTCAATCGCTTTCTCCATCTTCACTATATGTCTGGGAGTAGAGTGTCACCAGATGCTAGGCTTTCACGAGATTACCCCAATCCATAAGAAGTGTTCCACTTACAAAATAATAATAATGAATCTATACTATAAAATACTAAAACTATAAAATTTGAAATGATATAAATAGATAGATTGGTCTTTTACCTTCTTTAGCAATCGCTGTCGAAATGGTAATGTTTTAAATTCTTCAGAGACTTAAAAATGATGCGTAGGTAAGTAATTTTTTTAGCCAATTCTATATAACTAACACTAAAAAATAATGTAATACTATTATATTAGGTACTTACTGAAATACATGCCTAACAGAAAATATTTTTATTTTATTTGGTATGACTTTTCGGTAGTGATCTCTAAATTGCGAAATATTAGTATAGGTAATTTTTTTCCTCTCTTCCATGATTAGAACTATGGAAACGACCATTATTTGCCAGAAATACTCAGATTTAGGGGGCTTTCCATTGAAGGTGTTGAAAGTATCCATGGTGTTGAAGTTGGCGCACATCGGATCACTTAAGCGCACACGAACGACGTTGAATGCAACGATGTGCGCTGGCGAAATGTTTTGTAACCTGCCGGTAGGTAGCATTCTGTGGTTGAACAACAGTCACGGCCGATTGTTTTGTGTAAATTTGTTGAATTAGTTCTACTTAAGTATTTAAAAACGTTAGCTTTTTGTCGCTGAGTAATTAATAACCTCACCAATGCATGTTATACGCCTTTACTGAACTTAACGACAATCACGGATACCACAATCAAAGATCTTTCGTTGCTTAGCGCACATCAACTTTGCTCTCGAACTGTTTTGAAGTGCGCTACCTTGTGCGCAATTGTTTCATATCCTATTTTATGATAATATTTCTTTTGAACTGTACAAGTGATTTTTTAATCAATAAACATTTGTTAATTTTTCATTTATGTAGTTGCTATAAACAACTTAATGAGAGCTCCACTTCTGTCGTGCGTCACGAACCGGCAAATCCGGTTTTTTTTTGATACGACACGCGCAGATATTAGGCAGGTCCAGCGGTATCTCTTATGAAAATCCAGTGAAATAGTTTGATGCTTCTACTACAGACTTTAGTAATTTTTATAGTGCATGCATAAATACAGTTTTATAAAATCGTTATCGTACGTTTTCAAACATACATGTGTGTATCATAGTCCCTTATCTACATTTAAATCAAATGAAACAACTACGTAAAGGTAAAATGAAAGTCCAATGATGGTTATCGAAGGACGGAAACTTTGAGTAATTTTAATGTGTGGTTTGGAATGACAGATGCTAATTACGTGCAAAAAACTGAAAAATCAAGTTGAAATTACAAGAATTCGAACTATGATACCTACTCTTAAATATTCATAGCATTTATTAAATAATGTACTATAACTGTTATTAAACATAACCAGTGAAATTACACTAAGTTTTTATCTTTCTTAACGATGAGATTTCACAAAGTTGAGCCTGATTCTTTTGAATTCACAAAAATAGTTTTAAAATACCACATCTACCTCCGTATATTGCATTTTAATACAACTTCCTCACCACAAAAAAATATACTTGTAAGTAAGATAAAACATAAAAGTACAATAATAAAGGGGCCACAATTTAGATAATAATATTATTATTGTAGATAGGAATATGCGTGACGTTTACGAACTTTTTTATTTTATTATAGATATATACACTTATCCTTGAACTTCCAAAGAAATATTTAAACTTAAAAAGCACTCTGTTTTGTATTTAAATACTATTTGAATAATTAATTTCTGTAAACAATGACAATTATGGCTCCAAAAAATGATCGTGCACTAAGCCCTGATGAGGTTTCGATAGCTTTCGTGGCCAGAGTAACTATTCGCTTCCCATCCCTTGTCGTTAAAGGCCGTTTTACACGATGAAAGATTTTGTACAAACGAATGTACGTGAGATTGTACGTTTGTCTCAACGAAATTAGAACAGGTTCTATTTCCCGTGCAGGCATTGAGACCATAGGCGTGCGCACAGTGGGTGCCATGGGTGTCGCGGCACCCCCAAAACATTTTGGAGGGGTGCCAAAATTTGGATGGAACAGAAAACTTGAGAGAGGGCGAGTCCTGCTGAAAAGAACTGGAAAACTAATCAATCTAAAATTTTTGAAAGGTCTGACTTTATTTTTTGATCTGTAAAAAGACTACTTAAACTATTATTCCCTGTGCTTCTTTGAAATAGAGTACGGAGCCCGATTGTGGGCGCGAGAAAACGATAAGTAGAAGTATTAGTATACTAAAAACATTATTCTGATAAAGCTGATTACAAAAAGTGTTTTGTATTTTTTAATCGAAGTTTCTTCCCCATAGTTACTCTGCTTTTAAATGATAAAAAGTAAATAACTGAATCGTTAAGATATTTTATGCAAGTATTATCAAAGCTTAATTTAATTGCAGTTTACAAAAAGTTTTTTTAAAGAAACATCTTATCCTAGCAAAAAGATGCAGAAAAGGAAAATATAAATTTTTTGTTTTACACAAATATTGGGGCCTTCTAATTTTGCTGTGGGAGTTGCTTTATGGAACTGGCTTTCCTTCGAGCATTTGGTGTTTAGGATTATGGTTACGGTCATGGGCAAGGGCAAAAGGCGACATTTTTATCGTTGGCACCCCCAATGGAAAAATCCTACGCACGCCTAGGATTGAGACATTCGCACAAGGGTTCATACAATTTGCCGCTTTACACGATACATTTTGTCTCATGCAAGAGATCACGGAAGAGCTTGTACAAACAAATGTACCGTGTAAAACGGCCTTAAGAATAGGCTAATGCCGACGATGGAATCCTCTTTACCCTTCCTCCGTTCCAGAAATGTATGTCCTCACCACCCCAACAACCTGTACTCAGTGGCCTAAATGGACTTGTTGATCGATAGCCTACTTAAATAACCAACCAACCGATTACCAATAGCCTTGGCCAGGCTCGGAATATAATTGAAACATGGACTCGGCTAGAGGCTATTCTCAGCGAAGGGGCGTACACATCATGCTGCGTTGCTCGAAGTTTTCGTATCTTTCGCATACTCTTGGGTAAAACAGGGCACTTAGCTTAAACCAATTCGATTCGGAGGCTCGCTTCAGTCCTCGCGTGCTCCTGACTGCCGGCGCTGCCGGCGCCCGGCCAGTCGACGTGAAGGCGACGTGAGGCAGGCAAGCCACGAGCCTAGTCCTCTGTGTTGCTATCGTGTAGAAGCAGATCACTCACTGCTTTCTTCGTGAGAGGATGTTGCCGAGCTTCATTCCTTGAGATGAAGACGGAAGTTGCTTTGGTGTTGTTAAGAACTTACGTTTAGTAACAGAGTGACATACCTTTAGTATTAGGAGTGATTCAGTGCTGTGAAATGAAAAAAACACGCTCCTGACCGAGCTATTCGGCGGAATGGGATGTAATATCATCAAAACGATATCGGTGTGCAGTGACAGCGTAATCAGAAGTGAAAGCAGATTGAGAGAAAGGCGTAGGAGATCCTTCTTCCTCCTGACCGAGGACTCTTTAGTTGGTGAGTTTACTCTTAATTGAAACCACTTTATAATTTTATATTAATATTTAAGGATGTTTAATGAGCATTAAGTTAAATCAGTATTGTTTATGGCGCAAAAACTTTATTTCAACGACTGAACTTCTCAGTTTTTATCAAAAGATACAAATAGAAAACTTAAACTTGACTAGTGTGTTTAGCGCCGTTGAATGGCCATGCCTTCAAAAAGCAAGGATAATTTTGTAAATATTCGTTTAAGCGATACATCTCCAGAAACAGTTTTTCAACATTTGAAATCACTTACTTTCCACGAAGTTTCGCACAAGCATTGTGCTATTTGTGAAAAATATTTACGTGAAAAAATTATAGCATTATTTCGAAAATTGAAGCTTCCAGAAAACATCGCGGCAATGCGTTGTCGAAATGTTCGAAAAATGCATGGAAATCTATAAACTTTGAACTGAAATATCTTTGATGTTACTGAGAGTACCGGGAAGTCAGTATTTTTAAAATGTTTGGCAGATATTTGGCTTTCGAATATGGTGTTAGCTATGGTTGTGGTAAGTCTGAATTGTTGGACAAAGGAGGCGATATGCTGGTACTGTTTGGGTAATATTTACCTGTTTTTGTGATTTATTTAGAAGTTTTACGGTGAGTTATTAATAATTTTTACACTTGAGAAAACATACGAGCTACGCTGTTAAGTTTCTGACGCGATCTGAACTTTCTTTCCTTTTTTTAAATCAAACTCCTCTGGAACGAAATGCCGTACCTAACCTCATAGAAAGGGATTCTATTTTTTGCCAAAAAATCTCATTCTAGGCTAACGTAGTGCCATTAGTAATGCCTACCCTATTACAATGTCGATTATCTCCTGTCCGCGTTTATCCTTCTCTATTGTTATTTTATTATCTGTGTATATATCCGCAGGTCTATTACCGCTACCATGCAGCTCTTACACGTATTCTCTCTACCAATTTTATCCTATCCAAAAATATATATTCCCTGTTTTGTCCTAAAGCTTTCGTATCGTTTGTGCTCTTTTGCCGCTCAATAGCATTTTCACGTTGGCAACAAGCGCACCGACTTCCACTTCTATTGATAAACTATGGTGATAACTCTTAAATTGGCACATATTTTTCTGTTTTTACCAATGAATGGTTTCAATGAAATACGCTGAAATAACAATATTACAACGCGCAGGAAAAGCTCCTAATGGATATTATATTATATGTTCCTTTTACGCAGGACTCGACTTACGACGACGTATGGCGACTCGGTAATTTTTTTTCGTTATCTTCCTCTCCCAAGAAATACCTAACACTCCCAGTAACCTGAAATGGCTTCACGGGTTCTTTCGTTAGAGATTTGTTTTGGAAGGGGGAGTTATGTGAGTAAGTCCTGCCAGGCATTCTTCGCGAATGCTAAAGAGTCAACTTGGACAAACCGTGGAAGACAAATTGAATAACAGCTGGCGCGGAAAGCATTACCAATATTACCAATACGCAACATTTCGTTTCTACACAATACGGAATCAGCCTCACTGTGGACCAACTCAATAGAGTTAGAGATAAAGAAACATAACAAGCCTTCAAGTAAAAATAGGGAGGAAGAGATTGATGTCGTATACGATAAACTAGAAGGGATAAAAAATAATCAACAATTTTTGAAAAACCTAGTTTTTGCGTAGGCATACCTTGGTATCTAAAGAGATACAATTATTGAAAAATGTTTCAGTGAAGTTTTTTGATGTAAGTGAATGTATCGATGTTGTTGTGTAAAATTGTTTCAATGGAGAAAATGGTGTATTGTCTTACAAAATACACACGTAGGAAAAGTTTCCAGAAAATCGACTTGGTGGAAGTGGGTGAAAAATTGATCACAAAATTTGATCCAAACAGAGATATCAACTGAGACAAAACCACATAAAAATGCTGTTTTTACCGCTGTACATATACGGGGTCGGGCATCTTTAAGTTGTTTGCGAGAAATATTTGACGAAAAAAAATGTAAAAGCGGAGTCACGACTCCAAGACACTAGCTCACACATTTCTTCAAACGTCTTAACCCACACGGCCGTCGTGGTCAGTAAAAAGTGGAGATGTGAAAAGCATTTAGACAAAACAGAAGTCTATAGTAGCAATTTACTAACGAAGCCAAGGCTGTGGGGAAGAAAGCCGTGACACATATCGTAATATTCTATTGTCATCGAAGACACCTGTGTGCTACATTTGAAGGAAATCTGATGAGCGTTAGGTGGGTGAAATATCCATTATTAGATGCCGCCCAAACGAACAGACAAACAAAGCAAGTGGAATAAAACCATGCTTAAAAATGGACCAATATATCGAATGACAATTTCCTCTGAAGGCTTCCCCGGTGTATTTGAGTTGAGGATACTTGACTTTCGGGTCTTCTTCCGCGTCTTTCGATCTTAGACGATGGATTTGATACATCTTTGAAGATAGATAGATGCGGAAGATGACCCGAAAGTCAAGTCTCTTCAGTCCGAATGGCAATTTGTTTGTGATAATTACAATAGTTAAATATTAATTGAAGCTAGATCGAAAAAACTGAGGGCTGCTCTAATTCCATGGACGGATAATTTTCCCGTTCAAGTTTGGCGTCAGATTAAAAGCCATTACTAGACAGATTACAAGATTAATTACTAACACCAAGGATTAAAGTACAGTTCTCCAATTGTTTTATGGGAATTAATTATTTTTGTCTGAGATGGAGGCACGCAGGGTGTACGACTGCATTCATTATTATAACGCCTTTGGAAACATGTCGAAGTTTAAATGAAAACGCTATCAAAATAGGTAAGGCTGTGACAACAGACATATTACCCGATACCAATACTGTCTGTTATCTTAGAGTGGGCCGGTCAATGTATGAGTACTTTAATATGGGAATAAACGTGAAATTTACTTTCTATAAAAAAGTTGATAATGTTTGGGTGTCCGGTCCATTAGGAGCGATCAAGGATTTGTGATTCCTAAGGCAATTTTAAAAGAATTTGTAGGAACCAAATACTGTGTGCCAATACGGTCCGTCATTGATGACATTCGTTAAGGTAGAGACGTTTATTGTTTAAATTTTTCTCCACTTCTACGAAGTACCGCCCAAGCTACCTGTAGAGTTTAAAGCACGGAGTGATCTATCAACGGTTTACGATTTCTACATGTTAACTAATTACATCCGCTTTATCTTCCAAACTTTATTTAGTCTGATGCGTAAGAATGTTTAACGCATTGAAAGGAAATAAAAAAGTTGTTATTGTTTATTTTTTATTAGAATTTGGAGAAAGCGAAGTTCAAAATAGCTCTATTTTAGTATATCACTTTAAATAACTTTCACTATCACAAACAACGAGAGTGACCGTCCCCGTAGTCTGACGAAATGGGGCATCGCGTATTGTTTACGCGTTCCGCACTTATTGAGAGCCAATTTGACTCTCTTGGCTGGTGCAAATTGGACTTTTTTCCATTCCCTTGGAGTAGGAGTGCCCCAAATGTATTGTTATGTCACATGGCCCACAGTTGCAGCAGTTGGCCTACTCCGTATTGTTTTAACGAAATGTTGCGTATTGCTAATGCGTTCCACGCCAGCTGTTAGTCTTCTTTGATTTCCACGGCTTGTCCAGCTTGACTCATTCGCATTCGCGAAGAATGCCTCGCAGGACCACCGGCCTCGAACTACCCGCATAACTCCCCTTTCCAAAACAAATCGCTAACGAAAGAACCCGTGAAGCCTTTTCAGGTTTATATTGGGAGTATTAACACGGAAACAAAAAACGGATAGCTTTGCAGCGGAAAACGTAGGGACGTCAGCCCCTTAGTTTTCCTCCGCATGTGATTGGCTATCCGCTTCTCCGCGTCGTTTTCCGTCCATGTGAATCCAGTTTTAAGTATTTCTTGCACGAGGAAGATAGCGAAATATATACTGAGTTTCCAAACGTCGTCGTGAGTCGAGTCCTGCGTAAACGGAACATATATTAGCCTTCCCTGCACTTTGGAATATTTTAATTACAACATATTAAACGGCTGCTCCAAATAACCCCGTGTTCCAAATAGGCGGAATGCATAGGTAAAGCGAAACTTGGTGGCACACACCAGCGGAGGATTAGAGGACACTGACCGCAAACAAAGCTTTGATGAGCGGGCAAAGTTATCAAAAGACTCCCGCAGGTTCCACTGGAAAAAGGCTCGGCCGCTTCAACCCACATCTCATGAATCCTCTCCTTTGCGTCATGATCCTCGCAAGCGAGTGCCACCAAGTTTTGCTACACCTATATTACATGTTGTTTACTCTTCCAGTCCACTACCAATTTCTGCTGCATCGTTTAACGTTAACGTTCAATCTATACATCCAAAATCTTTCTTGTAACCGTAGGAGGTAATAAAAGCATGGTTGCTAAAATAATTAATTTTCTGTTATCTTCCCCTTTACCACGCGCATCTCGCATTTGCTTCCTCTCCTGAACCCCCACTGGGTTTTACCTAGGTAGTATTCCGCAATTTCTCTAATCCTATAATAATAACCTTCTTAGAAGCTTTTAGCACGGTCAAATAAAAAACTCCAACACTTGAGCATTAGTTCATCCCCATAATATGACTAAGAACTGCTCCTATGAATTGTTCAATCATACTGCGATTGCGAACGCTTACTATAAAAAATGGCCATTTTTACTGTTGAATTGTTACTTCAGGCATTTTCATTCTCTTAAAATCAGTGGCGCTTTGCCCATCTAACTTACTAGTATTCTTGTTTCAGTGGACGAGCTATATGGGTGATCGATATTTTCGGTACTTACGTCTCCGTTTTTACCAGCGGATTTTTGCAATAAAAACTGTTGAAATACTAGTATCCCCACACACCGACAAGGCCACCATCTGTCCCTTTTGGAGCAGTATACGATTAACGACGACCGTAGGAGACTTGGGAATTTTTCTACATCTTTCCTGCGTAATATATACCTAACACTCCCAGTTGAAACCCTGAAGTCTTCACGAGCTCTTTTCTAGTAATTTTCTACGTGAGTGGGAGTTACACGGGCAGTCGTGATTGAAGGTTATGCGAGGCTCTCCAAGGCTTGGTAACATTGTGAATGAGTGGCATTACGACGGAGAAAGAACCGAGTAAAACTTTAGAAGTCTACGTACGGGATGTTTGGAATTATTTAAGCCGACGTCCCTGTGTAATAGAACATTTGATTGGGTCTATGCAGTCACGATTACGATCTGCAACTGAAAATAATGGCGATATTACAAAATATTAAAGTTGTTCTCTGATGAACGAACATTTTGTTTCAGATTTCTGGTACCATAAGTAATATACTGAAAATGACTATCCAAAATTATCTAGTACACTTTTCTTCCTAACCTTATCAAATCTTGACTCATTCCCATTAATTTTCGCTGCAAAATGAACGCCAACTTTACGTTTAAACCACAACTTCTATTTCGTTCGAATCTATTCTAAATAACGAGAACATTTTTCATGTAGCTTATTTGAAAATCTTATCTTTTATATATGAGCAGTTTTTCATCGTAGGCATTTTTAAATTGAGTGCATGTCTTATCTGAGAGCGAGAAATCAATTAAGTTATATCTCCACTGAAGGAAAACTCGTTAAAAAATTACCGCATTCATTTCTAATATATTACAATCCACTTTTTGTTCCTTCATTCGACATAGTTTTGCATTTATTTTATCCTACTTAGGGTTTTATCCTTTTTAGGTAATATCGTAAAGTATAATTTTCAGTAATGATATGTGTTGGATGAAATAGGTATGACTTCGCTTTGCGTATTTAGAAATCAGCTTCGAGCGGCGTTACACCGAAGGCATGTTTCAATGTTAATTTTGCTCTATAGTCTGTAATTCGTCTTACATTGTTCTTATTGGTCTGTTAAATGCTCTGCGACTGTGTTTAGGAAGTTAATACAAAACAAAAAGATTCATTCATTGCAAGTATATCCATCACTCAGCTCTCCGTTCCTGAACGAACCTCTAATTTCTAGAAGCTATGTTCACTATGGTGGTAACATATTCTGGAGATGTCGTAATACTCCACTGACCTCTCTGACTGTGGAATCTATCAGTCACGCAGTGGGGGATGCTAGCTAAAGAAATGTTTGTGAAATCCAAGGTATCAAACGCACGACGTAATTTTAATAAGGTAGCTATTTTATGCTCCTTTGGACGAGATTGTTTCACAGTACAGCGCACAACCTACACTTCCACGCGCACTGACGAAAAATGAGCTGCTGAGGAGGTATCAGGTACTCTAGACTGTTTAAATCTGTCAATCCTTTACCATAAATAGATTGGTTTGATAAATCAATATATCCAATCGCATGGCAATCAATTAATAAATTCAGTTTGAATACATTCTCGTAAAAGCAATGCCATACTGTGAAAAACGTTGTGTGCCTCATTGTGAGAGTACTTTAAAGCTCTATGCCAAATTCAGTGCACTTGACTTCGGTCACAAAAAAGTTGTGATATTTTCGTGGCACAAATAATAGGCTTAGAGTTAACGTTTCCAGGCTTGGATTGTTTCCTTTCATTATGCCCAGATTATTATCAAAAATTAACTAAGTAGTGACCGATCACTATTCATTATCTTGAGGGAAATTCGGAGTGAATAAATATCAACTCCCGATTGCAAGAGAATGATCGGACTCCCATCAGTTACTCATCCCAGGTGAATACTCAGCGTCAATTTTTCCCTTTTAGGTGTTTATGAAATTCTCAACGGTCTGCGTATCCAAACAATATATTTTGCTGCAGTTAAAAAATGGAAAATCGTTGTATCAGTGATTAATATGGGAGCTGGGGGCTTTTCAACACCTCTAAATTTTCGTTCCGTTAAACTAATTAATGATGTAAGCTTGAAGGCTATATCAATTGTTTTGTTCTTAAACTTTACTCAAAGGTCTCATTTTAATTTACTGTGCAATATCGTTTTAATTTTACTTTGCAATTATGGAGATAGAGTTGCACATTTATCATCATCACGTGTGTTTCACTAATATAGATCTTTGCCGTAATATCCCCTTTCCCGTCGTTGAGTCATACCCCATCTATAGCACCTTAGGCAACACCACGTTTTATTTGTGCTAAGTCTCTCGTATATCTCCTTTCGATTTTTCGTTTATTTTTCTCTCCATCCTAATTGAAAACAGCGAAATTTTTATTCAAACACAACTCTTTAAATCCTCTGTAACACCAATCTCCATACATTAATTTATCCTTTACTGAATGACGTAGTTATACTTCCCGTAAAGGTAACCTGTTTCCCCAGCTCAGAATTTTCCTCATTTTCCTTAATTTTTTACTATTACTACTTTATAAACTTCATTACCTGCGCGTTATATGATTAATTAATTCACATTCCACATATCACGCACCTTTTCACCTGCGAAATAGACATTGAGTCCCGTGGCTGACTCGCTAAATAAATCTTGGCCATTTGCAAATCTACCAAAATTAACAGTTACCTTCTACTTTCCTTCGCAATTTTATCCCTTTCCATACATTTATTACCAACTTGTCAACGAACAATCGAAAATCAATGGTAATAAGAAATGGCCCAGCCTGAATCCTCTTCCAACTTATACCCATTCCGATTCGTCATTCGTTACCCGTATACCGCTTCATCCCCGTGAGGTTTTATAATTATGCGCCTAAACTTCCAGTGTACTCCCTATTTCTGCAGTAATATTTATTATTCTCGTCCAATGTACTCTGTCAAAAGTCTTTCAGCAGTCTAAGAAGCAAATAGAGACAGTGGCTATTATCTATAAATAAATGTTAGAATACTAATCACCAGAAATGCGTTTCGCGTCCCGCTCTCTTTCCTTAACCCATACTGGTCTTCGCCGAGGAAGTCTTCCGTCCTTTCCCCGATTTCATTTTAACAGCTATCTCAGCTATTTTCTGCGAAACAAAAATTCTGATCTCTTGACATTATCTTTCTTTTCTCATTGTCGGGAAAGGTTTCCGAGCTGATTTTGCAACAGTGGATTTTTGCAACGTATTTACTATAACTTTATTAATTACTAGTTACCCTGCATGCAAACGAGGCTACTATCTGTCCCCTTTGCGCAGGACTAATGATTCTTGCCACGACGACGACGATGTCATAAGGAGAGTACGGGAAATTATTGCCTTCTTCCTCCCACAAGAAATACCGATAAGTCCCAGCCGAAAACACTTCACGGGTTCTTCGGCTGGCGAATTCTTATTGGAGTGGGGGTTGGGATTGTTTTGGCTATTCGTTGTCGGAGGGAGAAGGTCACGCGAGGTTTCTTAGCGAGTACAAAACAAACTCAAGTTGTGCCTGTCGTAGCAGTAATATTGGCCCCCAGAAGTCATGGAACGCGCATGCAATACGTGAAGCTCGATTTCAACAGAACACGGAGATGGTTGCGCTCACCGTGTGGACCGACTTTTGAAAGTGATACTACATGTACTTACGTCAACAAAACCGTATTGGAGCTTCTTCAGCTTTTCCATATATTTGCTGTTAATTTACGTATGGGCTGCATCATGTCTTAAAAACCATTTATTTTTATGTAAAAGGGTATAAGAATGTTGCAATCACACTCCGTGTGCCTATAAATTCTTATGTTGCGTAAAATGCTTGTGTCAACAAAGCTGTTCGAGCCCCTTCGGCTCACCTTTAATTAATGTTATTTTATGTATCGGTAGCTCGATGCCCTTGAAAACCATTTTGTTTTACGTTAAAACGTATAATATATTATAAATATTGTGATAGATTTGATGAGTAAATTTTTAAAGGTATGTTACTCCTATCGATGGAACAGTACAGTAGGTATACTTTTGCGTCCCCACACCATATCATGTGATATTCATCTCATAATGAATGTCACGTAGCTATTTGGGCGTTAAAACACACATCATGTTTGAAGGATTGTGCTCATAACCCTTTCGTGCAAAACTGCTATCAATGGTTTTATGTTAACATTTGACGTCCACAGTCAAGTTGGCGATGCAAACGATTTTAATTGAACAATGATTTCCATTACTGTAAATGATTGCGCAAAATTTTCTTAGCAGACGTCTTGCAGGGATAGCATTTTATTTCAGCAATAATCTCTTAAGTCGTACCACCACCTTTTCACAAGAACAATGGCGTCGAGAGTAGTCTATGGGTTTTTGCACCTAACGCATCATCATGTGTTTGACGATAACTTTAGCAACATTATGAGGTATGCAATGAATGTAGAGCGTATACCTAGACCACGAAGAATTGTGAGAGGCCGAGAAAATCCATGGACATATATTGTCGGAAATGGACTTTAGAACCAGATATCGCGTCTCCAAGGAAACTGTGAGAGATGTCATTCTACCCATGGTTTCGCCACAAAATCGGGATTTCCGACGATTACCCCTGCCTCCAATATTGAAATTACTCGCCTGGTTACGATTTTATGCGACAGGAAGTTAAGTAGATACTTACCTTTGCAAAATATTGCAGTTTTTGAGTGTCTAGTATATATATATATATATATATATATATATATATATATATATTCATACATTCATAGGAAATGGAAATGGATAGGAACACATAAAAGGACGAACACAGGGTTTGGTGGGGAAGATGAAAATGAGTCAAATCCAGACAGAAAAAATTTCAACCCTGTGTTCGTCCTTTTATGTGTTCCTATCCATTTCCATTTCCTATGAATGTATGAATTTATTCGCGCCTTTGAGCGTCATGTTTTCGAATGATTGAGTATATATATATATATATATATATATATATATATATATATAAAATGTCTTGGTAGAAAATCGCTCTCGGCGACGATGCACATGCATAAATAAAACAGTGATACACTAAACAAACACAGAAACACGCAAAAAGGACACTCACAAAAGAAAACTTGTACGTTTCGGCGTCAGGACGCCATCGTCAGCGGTAGAGTAATGATGAGTCCGCTCTGTTCCCTTGGGAAGGAAAGGGCAGAGAGGAAGGAAGGGGTGTAAGTGCGAATGGATAGTGGTGGGGAGAGAGAGGTGGCTATTGGGCTTTTAATTCAATGGGCTAGGTTTAGCCCGGGCTTTTCGAATGCTCTTGTCACCCAAATATGGGCGTATTCACGAATTTAACAGAGCGGACTCATCATTCCTCTACCGCTGACGATGGCGTCCTGACGCCGAAACGTACAAGTTTTCTTTTGTGAGTGTCCTTTTTGCGTGTTTCTGTGTTTGTTTAGTGTATCACTGTTTTATTTATGCATGTATATATATATATATATATATGTATATATATATATATATATATAATGTCTTGGTAGAAAATCGCTCAAATGCTCTCGGCGACGATGCACATGCATAAATAAAACAGTGATACACTAAACAAACACAGAAACACGCAAAAAGGACACTCACAAAAGAAAACTTGTACGTTTCGACGTCAGGACGCCATCGTCAGCGGTAGAAGAATGATGAGTCCGCTCTGTTCCCTTGGGAAGGAAAGGGCAGAGAGGAAGGAGGGGGGGTAAGTGCGAATGGATAGTGGTGGGGAGAGAGAGGTGGCTATTGGGCTTTTAATTCAATGGGCTAGGTTTAGCCCGGGCTTTTCGAATGCCCTTGTCACCCAAATATGGGCGTATTCACGAATTTTCACGTCAACATTACCGGCGGATTCAGGAAGGGCTTCTATGATCTCTAGGGAGAAACAATCGTTAAAAATTTGAGAGTGGGAGGCGGTATGTTTGGAAATGGGATCAAGAAAAGGTGGAGTTTTGGTGGCATGGCGGTGATTGTTCATACGGATATTGAGGGGGGTGGTACATTTTCCCACATAGAAGGCAGGGCAGAAATTGCAGGAAAGGCGGTAGATGATGTTGCTGGTGGTACAATTGGCCGTAGAGGAAGATCTTTTGAGGGAGGGGGTGGCGGAGGGGCGGAGGAGAGAGCAGCATTTGCACCTCGGGCGTCCGCATGTTGAGGAAAGTGGCGGAGGGGGGGCGGTGGGTTGCAGGGAGGGTCTAGTGGATTTTAAAATGTCCCGCAGATTTGAGGGACGCTTATAGGAAACTTTGGGACATGAAGGTAGGAGGAGGGAAGTAGAGGTATTGTTTTTTAAGATTGGATACAGGTCTTTCAATATGTTTTTGATCCTGTGTGCACCAGGGAAGAATGTGGTGACAAGGTTAAGTTGGTCAGGTTGGTGGGTCTTGGTCCGAGGGGTATATTTTGCAGTAGGAGACAGGATTTTATTTAAAAGCAACTTCTCTGGGTACTCTCGTTCTCTGAGGGAGTGATGGAGAGTTTCGATATATTCTTTTAGAGAGGGGCCATTGCTGCAGATCCGGTGGCCGCGGATAGAAAGGGAATAAGGGATTGAGCGTTTGGTGTGAGAAGGATGACAGCTGTTAAAATGGAGGTATTGGTCGTGGTTAGTGGGTTTTTTGTGGACGGAGGTGATGAATTTACTGTCCTTAATTTGGATATTAATATCCAGGAACGTAATTAAGGAGTCAGAAATGGAAGATGTGAAGGAAACTGAGAATGAAGAGTTCAGTGTGGAAATGAAAGAAGATAAAGAATCACGGCCGTGAGGCCAGAGGACGAATATGTCGTCAATGTAGCGGGCCCAGAAGAGAGGTTTATGTGTTTGATTTTTTAAGAAAGTGGTTTCGAGATGGCCCATGAACAGGTTGGCATAAGATGGTGCCATGCGAGTACCCATGGCGGCGCCTTTAGTTTGAAGAAAAATTTGATTATTAAAGGAGAAAGCATTTTTTGTTAAAACCATTTCGGCTAGGCGGATGATGAAATTTGTGGAGGGAAAGTGTGGTTTTGGGCGTTGGGATAAATAAAACTTTAATGAATTTATGCCTTCATCGTGAGGGATGGACGTATAAAGGGAGGTAACGTCTATAGTGGCCATGCGTAAAGTAGCATTAGGGGGGATAGAGACGGCGTGGAGAAGGTCGAGGAAGTGGTAAGAATCTTTGATGAAGGAGGGAAGAGATATGACTAGGGGTTTGAGGTAATGGTCAACAAGTGCTGATATGCGCTCAGTAGGGGAATTGATGCTGGAGACTATTGGGCGACCGGGATTGTTGATTTTGTGCACTTTCGGGAGCATGTAAAAATGCGGAGTTTTGAAATGAAGGGGTGATAGTATGGCGATGTCAGAGGGGGATAGGCCTTCACTTGGGCCGAATTCCTGGAGGAATGAGCTGATTTCTTTTTGAAAATCAGGATTTGGATCATGAGGAAGAGTGGTATAGGAGGAAGAATCATTTAATTGCCGTAGACCTTCAGCTATATAGCTTTGCTTGTCAAGAACGACAACTGTAGATCCCTTATCTGCCTTGGTGATGATGATCTCATCGTTATTAATTAATTTTTTTAAGGCAAGGGATTCGGGACGCGAGAGATTTTTGGGTGGATTCAAGGATTGGAGGAATGAATTGTCTGATATTTTTGTGTGGAAACGTTTAATGAAGATTTCTACTGGATGATTTGAGGGAAGTGGTTTGGGTTCATGATCATTTTGTATCCTTCTATCTTTGAGAAAGGTTCTAGAGCAACCGAAATATCAACGTATAGTGTGAGTGTTCTTTTTTTATGTGTTTATATTTAATTCCGCCCCACCTGTGGCATAGTTTATTTATATTATCGCGTGTGTGATTTTCCACGAACTCTTATATATATATATATATATTAGATCTAGGCTACTAAAGAGAATATTAGGCGAGTCAATGATGAACTTTTTATCATCCAAGTTAAATAATTTGACAAACAATAGCCAGTGTCCACAAACCTTTAGAAAAGGAGTTTAATTCTTGTTTAGATATGCTTGCAACATATTTATATTTTCAAATCTTTACCGGAGGTAAAGGGATAGATTACCAAGAGTCCCAACTCTTTCCTTGCATAGGCTAAGTAGCCTTTCAAAGTTATAAAATACTGTACGAAGTACGAAGTTAAAGTTTTTACCAATGAGAAAGTTAGTAAACCAAATCTCATGTACCAAAATGTACACTCCACCAATGAAGCAAAATATATATTTTAGTAATATGATTTTCAATTCCAAAACGCCTTTATCAAGGAACATATACCAAGCAAAAAAAAGGTTTGTCACTTACCACAAAAGTATTATTATAAATTCCTCCGTTGATGGTTATAAAAGGGTGTAAGAAAATTACCCAGTAAAGATGAAACTATTTTTTTTGGCTCGTGCTATTAGTAATTTTTATTTTAATCCATGCGGTACAAGTTATTTAAACCAACGTAGAAACACAGTGAACTGTATACACAGTATACACAGGGACTGCAATGAAATTCTGATGAAGATGTCAAGATTTCACTTATTTTTTCATATAAATAATTATCACGGATTATTTAAACACTGATAAGAGCATTTAAAACGAGGCAAAGGGTAAACACGTAAACACCAACTTTAACGAGCAAATGAAAGCCATCAAGTCGTCGGCATTACATGATATCGTATCCTTCGTTCACAAGCTTTGCACAACGCATATGAAACTCAACAAATAGAGCCAAACTTCTCGTATAGTACTCAAAATCTAACAAAACTAAATAACATCAAGCCAAAACTTAAATGATACCATTTCTTGTCCCTGAAATCACTGACAACTCTAGTTTGCTTCGACCTTTTGTGACACTCGGTGCTGGATTCACGGAATGTGATCAGTTGACACAAGTACCTAAATAGATAGATACACGAAAGTGAACGCATTGAATGCAGTGAAGACCTTGAATATATTCAAGATCTATGACGGCAACACCGTCTCCCACCTAACAATGCGGAGAGTTGCTGAAGCGGGATTTTTGGTTACCGTGTATACTGTTATAGCGGAGATTCTGCTATAAGTTCAGCGCGGTTTCTGGGTACGGCCCTGAGCAACATACAGACAAACATACATACACCATTACATTTTTATATATTAGTAAGTATCTCAGAACAATTTGGCGTTCGTCCCTCCCCTACCTCGCCCATTCCACATATTTCCCCTTCCGTGCGAGAGTAAGCGTGAGCTGACGAGAGCGGCCGAGTTCTCAGCCGCCAAGTCATTTGAAATGGACTAAAGGATGTACCAAAGACCTCTTGTGATCTAACTTTAATTAGAGGGAAAGACCTTTTTTCTTGAATATATTTAATTTATTTTAACGCAATTGATTCAAAATGTTATTCCGTCATTTCCCCTAAATGATGATGTGCACATCCATCATGTTTACTTAGTTTTTTGCTGTTCTGTGTCCATGTGAATAAAGTTCCTCTTTTCCCCCAGTCCGTTTTCTGTCGCCGCGCTCAACCTTCCACGGAGTTTTCAGTCACTGTGAATCTTACTTCATCATTACGCATGGTACTTATTAAGAGAGGGTGCTGGTATGTATGTACTTCCATGGCCTCGTGAGTGTGTGCCTCGTGCATTACCCGCATTTCCGGGTAGCAGTGAATACGGAATTTCTAGCATTTTCGCGAAGCAGTTTGGTACCTATCTCCCCCCTCTCGTAGCCTATCCGCTACCTCCTCCGTTCTCTCCTCCCCCTTCACTCTCCCCTCTCCTCATACTCGCGTAGATCTGCGCCAGGAACTACTGCGTGTACTCGGAAGTCTGCTTAGTCTCTTGCCGCTGCCATGGTGAATGGCAGGGAGTGTTAGTACACCAATGAAAAAAAAGTATGGAAAATGAAGGATTGCAGAAGTGTTTCCGTTGCGTTAATCTGGATATACCTACTACCCAGGAAGCCTCCGAAGGGAATAGTGGCAGAGGGTGTTGGCAGACACAAGTAATCATTAGGATAGACGTTATTGCTCTTAAACTGGCGTGATCACAGGTTTTTTGAGTTACATTTGGGTAATTTGAGCACGATAGTTCATTAGTCGTAAGAAGTCCATCTCCGATTTTTATTTTTTTTTACTTAAGCGTCTGTAATGAGTATGAGTTAAATATTGTCATATTTGTGGTGGAGAAATGGTTATGTATGAAAAATGCTCAGTAATTGTGTAGGCAACCACATCTTTTAACTTCACTATTTTTTCTCGCCTTGCAGTGAAACCGCCTTCCTAAAAGATGTTTTTTGCGATTCTGCAAACGAGACTGCGGTGAATTGATTAATTTTTATAAATAGTTGAGAAAACATGCTAACAATACACCGTTAGTTTTTTGACAAAATGTAGGTGCTAGAAGTTTCTAATTTTTTTTAATATTCTCCCTCTGGAGCGCACGGCCATAATCTATCCCAAGTAAACCAGCTTGTATTTTGTGTTAGTAATAATAGTTAAGCAAGGGTTTGGTATTCTGATATCATTGGAAAGGTGTTTTTTCTTTAAAATGAGGCCAAATTCATCAACTTCTAGGTGAAGTGATTTTTCGCTCAAGCTACCTGAAGGAGGTGCAACCGCGACTCTGTTAGCCAAACAAATACAAACGATTCCGACAAAACTATTAATTCCCACTTTTTTTTACATTTTTCAAAGGAATTATTTTACTGTTAGCATCTCTTCATTGGACGGGAATGCTGGATATGCAGATTATAGAATGAATAACGAACACTTTTTCCAGTTGTAGGACCCACTGCAGTGAAATTTCCATTGACTGAAAGCATTTTAACTTCGATTTTTGCGGTAATTTGCCAATAAATCAATAAATATAATACACAGTTTCCTCCATTTTATTCCCACGACATTTCCTCGGTTCATTTGCTTGTTTAAAACAGCTTTCCGCCAAAGTGGTACTTATATTACATATAAAATGTTTTTGCCATGTTTCGCCCATTTTCGTATTTAACACCCATGTAACATAAAGTTCAATTTGCTATAAATAACGCGGAAAAGGGGGATTTGTTGTCCTTATAAAAAAATGGACAAATTTTCTGTAGGTGTATATGTGAATAAAATGGCCGTTGTCATTTTACGCTGGCACTGCATACCTACCCATCACTCCAATACCTTTGGGCGTTGGCACGAAGAGTTTAGTTATTGAAAGTAGGCTTCTATAAGTGGAATTATTTTAATAATTCCTCAATAACGCCCTATCCTTACATATCTCTTATGCAAATGTGACACATGTACATGCACACATAATGAAACAACACAGATTTCTATTTGTATGATATTATCGGATATTTAATCTAACTTTCGACCACTCTCGTGTGCTAACCTCATAGTTAGGACTTTTACCGGGTGTTACATTCCAGGTGTGCCAACCTATTTAGTGACGCACTGAGTGGCCAAATTATTACATAAATATATACAACTATGTGGGTCCCATTACCCCACTATAAAAACAATATGGATAATAAGAACCTACCCCCTTCTCCTTCCTAAAACGTATTACGTAAAATTTGAATGACCCCTTGCTTGCTGCATCACAAGTTTCATAGTAATTCCGTATTTTGCCTTTCAGAATTATGCTGCTGAATTGACCCCTGGAAGATCAGACACAACTTAGCAAACCCATTAAATGAGGGCAAAGGCGTGTTAAAAGTACTTATAATCTTCAAAGTGGAAGAAGGATGGAATGCCTATATACCCATGTACGTATATTGTATAAAAAAATAGCCTGACGGCATGAAGATGTGAATACTGACATTGTGCTTCCCCAGTTACACAAGCTGTTTTTATTATTATTGCATGGGCATGTTAAAAGTACCTTTAATATTCACGGTGTAAAAAAGATGGAATATCTTGATTTCCATGTAGATTGTACGAGATAATGGCGAAAGGGGAAGAGAATGTGTATCCGTGCTTCACCCAAGTATGCCAGCTGTTTTATTATTAAGGCATAGTTATGTTAAAATTACCTATAATATTAAAGGTGGAAAAAGGATGGAATATCTTCATTTCCATGTATGTTTTATGAAATAATGGCGAAAGGGGAAGTGAATGTGTATCCGTGCTTCACCCAAGTATGCCAGCTGTTTTATTATTAAGGCATGGGCATGTTAAAAGTACCTATAATATTAAAGGTGGAAAAAGGATGGAATATCTTCATTTCCATGTATGCTTTACGAAATAATGGCGAAAGGGGAAGAGAATGTGTATCCGTGCTTCACCCAAGTATGCCAGCTGTTTTATTATTAAGGCATGGGCATGTTAAAAGTACCTATAATATTAAAGGTGGAAAAAGGATGGAATATCTTTATTTCCATGTATGTTTTACGAAATAATGGCGAAAGGGGAAGTGAATGTGTATCCGTGCTTCACCCAAGTATGCCTGCTGTTTTATTATTAAGGCATGGGCATGTTAAAAGTACCTATAATATTAAATGTGGAAAAAGGATGGAATATCTTCATTTCCATGTATGTTTTACGAAATAATGGCGAAAGGGGAAGTGAATGTGTATCCGTGCTTCACCCAAGTATGCCTGCTGTTTTATTATTAAGGCATGGGCATGTTAAAAGTACCTATAATATTAAAGGTGGAAAAAGGATGGAATATCTTCATTTCCATGTATGTTTTACGAAATAATGGCGAAAGGGGAAGAGAATGTGTATCCGTGCTTCACCCAATCATGCCAACTGTTTTAATATTAAGGCATGGGCATGTTAAAAGTACCTATACTATTCAAGATGGAAAAAAGATGGAATATCTTAATTTCCATGTATGTTGTACGAAATATGTTGAACCTCTCCTGACCACGCCCAGCGCCCTCATCGACGCCTTGCCCGACCAAGCCCTATTTCTCCTAGCTTGCCCACACTTGTCCCACCTCGCCCCCATCTTGCCATCCTCGCTCCACTTCTCCCACCACGACACAACTGGTCTCATCTCGACCCACACCCTTCCACCTCTTACAACCTCAACCCACATTGCCTCATCTGACACTTCACCTTACCCTTTTCCACGCCTGAGTTGGTTGACCACTTGCCACCGTCGACCGAACACGCAGAGTCTTAGACTACGTTGCCGTTTGATTATGCCAATGTTGTCCGACCACGCCAACAGTGTCGGCTCATGTAGAGAAACTACCAGGTGAGTAGAAGGAACCTTCTAACCACCTTGGAGAACCAATGCAGAACTCAAAGTAAACACGGTTGCAGCAAAGACTACTTGCAGTGTAGCCGACTAGGGTCCATGTCTCCAACCAGGGCATTCGTCGCGCGACCTTGCCAAGCTTTGCTCGACCACGTCCGACCACGGCTCATGTCGAGAAACAGTGCCTGTGAAATGTCGCCTGAAATTCATCACACATTATTCCGCCTTACCCGTCCTAACTCCACCTTACCCAACCCTACCTACCTCGACCTTCCTCCCTCCACCTCGACGCACTTCCTTCTACCTCGACCCACATCCCTCAACCTTCTTCGCTCCACTTCTATATTCTTTTCAATCCGGAGTAGGTACCCGTGAAATTTAATTAATCTTTTCTTGAACGTATCTGTGATATTTTCCGTTAATTTGTATAATTTTGATTATGATCCCTTCATTCAGACCCCTTCTCAGTTTATCGGGCCGCAAATTATTTTTCTGATCTTCTGTTCCTGTTTAACTATTTATTAATTTTTTCTTACCTATTATCGTTGGTCTGACTGCTTCCGGAACCAATATACGCAGTTGAAACATCACTAATTGACGGACCAATAAAATGCAAACACATTGGAAACAGGATTCTCGAATGCTCAGGAAAAATGTCGGACCGATAATGACCTTATTCTAGTGTCTTAATTTCCCGTTTATGGATGATTATATCTTTGTCTAATGATTCCATGTCAGCTTGCATGCTTTTTGTAGTTTTCTGATTCTTTCCAGAGTGGCCTCTTAAGTGAATCCGTGATGGTTGGATGATTTTTCCGAGTCGCTTGAAATATTGGACTTGAGCTAATTTACCCGTGACTTGTGACTATAGTGAGTATTTCGCTAGTTAATTAATCTCAGTATGTATTGTGTATTTTATATGAATTCATCAGTCTAGTTATTTGTACAATTTGGAATGGTTTTTCTATGTCGTGTTTGGCCTGTTCTGTTGTTCGTGAGGATTGTGAGGTCATCCCCAAAAGCCAGACATTTCACGTTCTACCTGTTCCTATTTTTATTCAAATTTGGAATCCTTTGACTTATTTTTCCCATATCCTGATAAGGATCCTGATTTTAAAGGATGGCTTTTAGAAAATAATAGTGAGAGCTGGTCACTATGTCACCCTCCGTTTTTAATCCATCCCCCATGATACGCACAGTTAATTTTTTTACGGAATTTGGGTGTTAAGTTCCTAATTTTCTGAATTTTCTCCCTCTGGAGCGCACAGCCGTAATCTATCCCATGTAAAACAGCATATTTTTAGGCAAATTGATCGAAAAGTAATTCGGCAAGGGGTTAATATTTTGATATCATTGGAAAGATGCTAGTGTTTTCTTTAAAATGAGGTCAAATCCATCAAATTCTAGGTGAATTGGTGATCGCTCAAATTACCTCAAGTCTAAATCTGCGTAATACCTTGCAAGCCACCTCAAGGGTGTGTGGCAGGGAGAGTCATCACTACACATGCACTGCACCCTAATAAAGTAAGTGAAGCTACTATTGGTGCATTAGCAAAACTACAACAGCGTCAGTTCTAATTACTAAGGCTGAACGGTGGTAACGTGACAGATCTTACAAACTTGAGTTTCTTTCCCGTTCACCGTCGTATCGATGCTTATGACCTCAGTTGAAGAGTAAGGAATCACATAGGCCCGCTTTAGTCTGGTTAACGTTAATCGGATGATGGCGTAGCATTTTCGTAACCTTAGCCTTTATATTTAATGAGAGTTCCCGTTTTGTTTATGAACTCTCTTTCGGTTAAGGTAGATGCAAATACATTGTCTTAGGCGTGAGTTTATGGAGTTTGCTTGCTTACTTTGAAATTGGTACATGGAATCCAAGCTTGCCCAATTAATTTACTTCAACATGAGAAAAATAACTCCCAATTTAACCTAAGTTGGGAACCCACTAATGTATGCGGAATTGATTCGATGCGATTTGATGCGAAGTTATTCTTTTGATTTCAAGTAAAGTTTTCTCAATTTTTTAATGATATTTGTCTTTTATCTTAATGCCTCTGTCTTAGTATTCTTCCGTCTGGTGTCATGGTTGCTTCATTTTAAATTTTGCTGTACAAAAACTTGCTATGTGTGTAGTTCTCTTGAGTATCCGATAAACTTTCACAATTGGGTATTTTCCACGTATTTCAAACTATCGATATTCTGATTCAGTTACTTGAACTTATTGCATTGGCTAAAAATTTTCTTATCAAATTGTATGAATTTCGGTTTTAAAAGCTAAAGAAAGTAGAAGGTTACGAAAGCTCCCGAGCACACTCCGAAAACAACCAAATGGCCTGTGACGTCATTTTCGCTGTTTACATTTAGACCCAGGCGTTTCCTTATGCTTACAGTGGAAACAAATTCGGCGAAATTAGTTTCTGACGTGTTCGCGTTTCTAGATATGCCTTCCTACCCGAGGAGATATTTTAACGCTACTATTTACCAATTTTATTGAAGGATATTTCCGGAGTCCACCTGATTATCGGGAAAATTTCAGTGCAATAGAACGAAGGCAAAGGGAGGGCATGTATTGATGTTGATGGAATTTGGCACAATTGACCAATTCCCTATTGGAAATGTATCCGCCCTGAGGCGTTTGGAAATTCAAAGCCAACCATAAATCCACCATAGTGTAAAGCCGTCGTGAAATAAAAATGTTAAGCAGAGTGATGAATGTTTTTGGGTATTATTCCTGGAATTGTTCCATTTTTTAGATGGAAAATATTTGTTAGTTTGCTCTGTTGTGAAGTTGTAATTTATTAACTAATAAATCTTCTCATTTTTTTCAGCTGCCACATGAGCTTCCATTTCTCTTTGTATTCAACGCAATGCAGTTGCAAGGCGCGCGTCCAGCAGGAAGACAAGTTTTCGGAGCACGAGAATCGACGGCCGTGGTTCATCGTGTGAGTGAGTACCTATTTAGTTACAACGTATCGTCGGTGTATTTTTGCTCCGACGAGAATGTTTTTTTGATGGCAATTTTCCTATTGTAATCCTTCCAGCAATCAATTAGATTGAGTTAGAATTCACATAGACTTCGGGTTGGCTTCGGAACAGAAATGTCTGGAGAGCTTTTTGAAAGTCGGGGAAGATCACACTAGAACGCGACCTTGATAAAAATGTGATATTCTTTATTTTATTACAGCAAAATGAAATAAACTTATACCAAAAAGTGCAGTACACTTATGCATCTTGAGTTGCTGAAATCACAATCTCGGGCAAAGCCCTTTAGCTTTTTATGTGACGGCCACTCAGGTCATGGGACGAATGGAGAGAATTTCTTTTGAACAAATGGGTATTACTTGAGAAATGTAGATATTGGGAATATTGACTCGTGGTTTTAGGCAAACGAAACTTTATATACAGGCGGGTGTTTATCTCTGAATTACGCTAAATTCATTAAATCATTTTACAGCGTGTAACCGGCACACGATGATCCTGATGATGATGCCTTGTATCTAAACCTGTCACCACTAAAATACCTGTGGAACCTGCCATTGTCTTTCCTTTTTGAACAATCATGACGGAGTTGCATCATATTTTGCCTGATATCATTAAATATGCCTGGTTTAACAAACAAAAATTGGGGTTAGCCGTAGAAAAATGCTATTTCTTCTGCAAGAGGTTAGCATATCTGTAGTATTAAAAAAAAGAATTTTTTGTACATCTATGACCCATATTGTGTAACAAATTACCACCCGCTCTGAGAGGATATCAAAATGTGTTTACTTTCTCAAAAAAAATGGAAAAGAATGGCCGTTTTCTATTGAATGTGTGGAAAGTTTTATTAAGTCAAAAAAATAATTATTATTACCATCAATATTTTTGAATACATGTTAGTCAAAAGCTTTAAATTGGCATATTTGTAAAACATTTGATGAATTTATGTGCTTACCTATATTAGTTTAGTTTTTGAACTCTAGTACTCGTGTCATGATGGTGGCTCCCTACAGTAATTCCATTAAATCTACCTAAAACTCATATGCTTTAACTCACGTCTGTAAATTTGATGTGTAATGTTTCATTGTAAATGGGTATTGCCAAGAGAACATTAATTAATCATTGAGAAACTATCAATAAGAAATTGCGATATTTTGGACATAATGTATCTGTTTTTACGAGCAGATCATTGCAATAAAACTGTTTTAATACCAGTTTCTCCACGCACCGACAAGGCTACCATAGGTCCCCTTGGCGCAGTACTCGATTCACAACAACCTTAGGTGACTCGGGAAATTTTTTTCATTCGTTCCTCGCGTAAGAAATGCTTAACACTCCCAGCCTAAACCCTGAAAAGGCATATAACGACTTCTTTCGCCAGTGAATTGTTGGAAGAGAGGGTGATGCGGGCAGTTCGTGGTCGGAGGTAATGCGAAGCTCTCCAAAAGTCAAGTTGTATTAGCCACTATGGTCAAATTGACTCCCTCCAGGTATGGAACGCTTAAACAACACGCAATGCTCCATTTTGGCAGACTACGGAGAAGGCCGCTCTCGTCGTTAGTGGAAATGAAAGCTATTTAAAGTGATAATAGATACCTTAATTGAACTATTTAAAAAATTCGCTCTTTCCAAGTGATAATAAAAATAAAACATTTATAATTACTTCTTTTAGTTGTATTTACTTACATTATATACTTAGTAAATTCTTGCGCATCAGAGTAAATACAGATCGGAATCAAACGCGGGCATTATTAGTCAACAACGAGAAACCTAAGCCTGTTGAGGAATCACTCCGTGCCTATAACTCTATAAGTGGCTTGGGCGGTGCTTCGTAGACGTGGAGAAAATTTTGACAGATTAATTCTAGAATAAGTGGATTCCACGATTTGTGGAGAATTCTAGAATTAGAATTCTCCACAAATCGTGGAGAAAATTTTGACAGACATCTATTCAGACGTATCGACAGACGACATTTGGTTCGAAAATTTTCGATTTTACTTTGAGGTAATTGTTTTTGCCATTGGAGATAAATGCGATTTTTCATGCCTGACCTTTCACGAGGAAATACCATACGCTAATGTTATCAGCTTAGATCGTTATATTGAGTCATCCAGATATTTTTTTATTTACAAGTGAAAATTGCAAGGAATATTCTTGTTAGTCATTTGCTAAGAAGGAAATATGATTCTATTACATTTTTTATTGTGACTTTCTTTATCCCTCAGCAAATAATTGTGCAGCTAATCTGGAAAAATGATTACGAAGAACACTTCTGTTCGTAGCAAAATTAGCGAATGAAGGACCCTGTCGAGAAGCGAGATTCTTGCGACCAAGACCGATACGAATGGTCAAATGGAACAGTGGAAGTAAGCCATATTTAAAATCTCTTAGCTCTTCTAGAAGTTCTTTTTACTCTTTAACCCTTTCGCTACGAAAGACGTTTTAACACAGCGTACATTTTTATACGCAAGCGAACAAACGACGTTTTAAAACGGCGTAATTTTTTCAAGCAAACGAACGACGTTTATTTCCGTCGCCGCCGCTAGCTTACGTTTAGCTTTACAACTACAAATTCCAAACGAAGCTTTACCGTGATTTTAACGTAGTTCGTTTGTAAAGGAATCTCCGAACTATTTTTTTTAGTAATTTATTTGGTTATGGAGTAGTTTTTTTGGGTTTTAGTTAGTTATGGAGTGACTATGTTTTTAGGTAAACAACTGAATGTTATTTTTTGCTCTATAATTTGATGGCAAAATTTTTAGCGACTTTAAATGTTTATTTTTCCCTGTATATTACTCATACTAATTTGATCATGGCAGCTGCTCAATGGTTTCGTTGCTCAATGGTTTCGTCTTTAAACAGGCACACAAATTCGTTGCTCAATGGTTTCCGTCTAAATAATTGTTATTCCTGGCAGTCCTTCGAATCTTGAAGCACGCAAATGTTGAAAATATATTACATTCGCAGATAACGAAAGTAGATCACATAAGCGGTAATGGAGACTGTAAAATTAGGATTATTTTAAATAATTAAGAGTTTTCGATAAGTAGTGTATCTATTTTTTATTTATTCTCTAATTAACTATTCTAAAATGCTAAGTAGTACCACAGAATAGAGGTGGTAGTACTAACAACACATCTATAATGCTTCCGTTACAACTGTATTACCTGTGTACACTTGCGTAGATGAGAAGCACTGCGGTTACCTTCTGTAGTTTTATAAAAAATGACATTCATCATAAGACACAACATATTTCTCTTAGTTCTTCGCCTTGAAATTGAAAATTCCCAAATAATTCTAAAGAGATTATTTTCCGTTCTGGACACGATTCCGTTAATATTCACACCACAATCACGTTATAACATTGTTAATGTTCAGCGAGACATAAGGAATGGACTTCTGAGACTGCATGACTCGAGCATGCAGCAAATATTTATTGAGCAGAAAAAAAGTAAAATGAATTGCAGAAAAAAGTAAATTACCGCGGGCACACGCGTGGAGAGCAGCTAGGTGCCAATGCGAGGAAGAGCCGATGTTTCCTCCGCTTATCGGCCAAGAAATGGGATGAGGTCTATTATCTTGGTATTTTCTTGCTAAATCACCCGCTATATCCTGCCATATCTTGCTATTTTTTGAAAGTAAATTTTTTAAACCAAAACTTATGGTGAACATAAAAATCTCCAGCTCTTGTATTGCTCTATCACTCACACGAAAGATAAGGTACAGTCGCCGCATAAAGTCTGGCGACATAGACAAAAGCCCCGAATAAGCGAAACTACGATTTAGTGTGGGTCCACTGTTTCAAAAGTGAGGGGTGGGGAGGGGAGATAGAGAGGAGGGGGGTGGGAAGGAGGTGAGAAAGTGGCCAGAGTAGTCGTGAATCGGAACCTCGTATTGGGGGCTAGTGAATTAAGGGAAGTAAAGTTAAGTTGCCGATGTCGCCAGACTTTATAAGGCTACTGTACAAGCAATTAATTTTGTCGGGAGATCCATTCAAGGACAATGCCATTATCCAATGCTAATGTGGTATCGGTAAGAGTCGGCTCTGTGACATTTCCTTTTCCAATTCCACAGAAAATTTTATTGTATTGACTTTAATTTCAATGAAACTTTTTTCCAAATTTTGATAGAATTCGCCTTCTTTTTAAAATGGGTAATGTGATTTTTTTATCTAATATCTTCAGTGTGAGTTTTAATAAGGAATTTACATTAGTAAATAGGTACCTTATTTAAAAAAAATAGGACATTCGTTTGAAAAAGAGGGAAAAGCTAACTGTGTTAAATGAACACTAATAAAACTATATAATTTATTATTATTATCATGATATATAATCTCAAACCCTTATTTGTCACAGACGGACTAATACGGACATATAAATATGGATTATAACTGGTAACAGGATATAACGGCCTATATACGATTAATGATCTCATTAGCCCGTCATTCAGTGTTTTGAAAATAAAATTGTGTAAGTTGTGTCTTGAATTGGATTATTGTAGCAGTTGAAAATAATATTGGTGGGCATATAGAATAAAATATTTTAATGCCTACCTAAATGATATTTTATAAGCAAGTATCACCTTGCATTGCCGAAGCAGTAAACTTGAAATGTTAAACAACACAACTTCCACACTACGCACAGCAAAATTGTAGATTAACGAAGGAAAAACTGAAAGAAAACCGATGAAAAGACATTGTGACGAGTATTTTACCCTTCTTTCGGCTTTGGGTCTCTGATATCATTCAATCAAGATTATGAATGACTTTAGATTCATTTATTTTCATAGTAACACATAATTGCTATTTCTTTAGCAGCCTCTCGTGCGTCTTTATCCACGGCTACCGTGAAAAGATAAGGAAAATTTGATTTGAGGTCCTAATTTGAACTGGGACGAATGCTGCATGCCTCTGGTGGGGAATCACCCCGTGCCACACACCCTAGTGGTGACCTGCATGGTAATTCGTAGGTGTATACAAGTTTTAATTGTAATATTACCAATTATTACCAATTATTGGCAATATTGGCAATATTGTAATACCAGGGGGGTTTTCGACAAGGTAAATCTACCACTGATAATATATTTTTTATTAAGCAACTATGTGAAAAAATGTATGAGTACAATCGTAGCCTTCATCTCCTCTTCGTGGATTTTAAGAAAGCGTATGACAGTGTACATAGAGAAAGTTTGTTCAAGATATTGACTGAGTTCTGCATACCAAAGAAACTTGTTAGCCTGACAGAAATGTGTCTCAATTAAACAGAAGCTAAAATAAAACTGGGAAATAAAGTAACAGAAAGTTTTATGATTAGGACAGGTTTGAGGCAGGGAGACGGTCTATCTCCAATTTTGTTTAATTTTGTTATAGAGAAAATTAAGAGGGAAATTGACAAATATGATATGGGAGGTTTTATGATGAATGGGAGAAGAATTTCATTTTTAGCATATGCAGATGACTGTGTTATCATTGGCGAGTCAAAGGCAGAGTTAAGAGGAGTAATGCAATTAGTAGAAGTAGCAAGAAAAGTGGGATTGTTGGTCAATCATTCAAAAACTGAATATTTAATTGTTGGAAGGGGAATAAATCATGATAGAAACATTACAGTTGGCAATAATGACTACAAGAGAGTACAAGAAGTTAAATATCTAGGTACCATTTTGACAGAAAACTCCTCAAGTGAAACGGAAATAAAATCCAGACTGCAAAACGCAAATAGAAGCCTCTATGCACTTAATAAAATACTAAGCTCAAGAAGCGTTTCCCGGGAACTTAAAATAAGATTATACAAAACATTGATCCGTCCCGTTCTCTTGCATGGATGCCAATCATGGAGCACACGGAAAATAGACCTGAACCGATTAGCAATATTTGAAAGAAGAGTACTAAGGAAGGTTTTTGGTCCAGTCCTTGATTTAGAAACAGGCGAATGGAGAAGACGACATAATGAAGAATTGTACAATCTGTATCAAGAACCGAATATTATAGGAGTGTTAAGGAGTAGGAGATTGGAATGGGCTGGACATGTGGTTAGAATGAGTGGCGCAAGATTTCCTAAGATGGCTATGGATATGACAATAGAAGGAAGGAGACCAGTGGGGAGACCTCGCAAGAGATGGATAGATGGAGTAAGGGAAGACTTGCAACAGCTAGAAACCTGGCCGAACTGGCGGAACATAGCGGAGGACAGAAGAGAATGGAAGGCCCTAGTTGTATCATCGCGCGGTCCTCTGGGCCTGATCGCGTAAAGTAAAGTAAAGTAAGTAATTGGCAATATTATAATATTACCAATTATTGTCATATTGCCAATAATTGGTAATATTACAATTAAAACTTTAATACACCTACGAATTACCATGCAAGCCACCACTTGGGTGTGTGGCACGGGGTGATTCCCCACCAGAGGCATGCAGCACTCGTCCCAGTTCAAATCAGGACCTCGCACGTTCCCCAGGCCGCCACACACAGACCAAAAAGCAGTCTAGGAGAACGGTGCGCACTGAAACAGTCAAAACAGGTACTGGGATAGTGCTGCTTAAATGAACATGCAAACACGTAGTATACTGTTTAAGAGACAACTACTGGCTAATATTGCCAATACTTTAATTTATGAATGCTACGAGATACTACTTCATACGGAGAACAAAATAATGCAGGGCATTTCAAACTGGGTGAAGTGTTAGTAATGATGCTATGTTAGTAAACACAAGTGAAAATTCTACTTTACCTATTGAGGGTGGGAGTTTCATATGATTGATCTATCGCAACTAGTATGATCTCTTATTGTACGCGGAAAAAATGACATTTTAAATCGATCGTTTCTGCAGTATATTTCCTTTATCTTATTCCTATGATCGTTTTCACCGTATTACGTTGGATCTAGCAAAATATGTTGAACATCCGGCAAAAATTATTTTACTTCAAACTGGAGCAAAGGATTTAACTATATTTCTCCCTTAGATCAGTTAGAAATTACCACCCTAATTGCTTCAACAATTCAGTAACACTGATAAGTTTATCGTAACAACTTATTACAAATGTTGCCGCTCTCCGCTGTATTCGATCTATTTCTGAGACAAGTCCTACTTCGTCACGGTCCCATATACTAGCGGCATACTCCAAGTGAAAAATAACATAACTCTTTAAACTTCTCGTCACATTTTCTTAGTATTCTTATAATGAATCCCAATTTGCGACTGGTCTGTCCGCAGATTTCACGAACGTGTTTGCCCCAAGACAGGTCCTGAGTAAGGGTCACACTTGAGTATTTAACTGATTCTACGTTTGATAAGTAGGTTTTATTGTGCACGCCTCGTTGACCGAGTTATTCTTTTTCCAAAAATTCATAACGCATTTAAAAAAATTCAATTCTCACTGCACCATTCATTTATAGCATCTAGTTCTTCTTGTAACGCAAATCCTGTCGGACTCATAGCTTAGATCCCTGTTCAACGCTGCGTCGTCTGCGAAGAGGAAAGTTTTACTCGTTACAACTCTAGTGATGTCATTAATATGCAAAAGAAATAATAAGGGACCAATGACGCTTTTCTGGGGTACACCTGATGTTACTTTCACTACATCTGAACTAACACCATCTAGAGCTACTCTCTGTTCGCGGTCGGCTAAGAACTCCTATCCAACACATTACGTCTTGATGTATTCCACAAGCTTTCAACTTAACAAGTAACTTAGAATGAGGGACTTTATTGAAAGTTTTTTTAAATCTAGAAATGTTGCGTCTATTTGGGCGAGCCTTTCGCCCGAGGAAAAAATATCGTGAAGAAAGAGGGCCACCTGGGTTTCGCAAGGCCTTCTTTTCTGGAATTTGCCTAAACAAGTTTTGACTATTCAAATACCCCATAATCAATTTAGGTGTCTTAGAATCAACAGAGCCGCCAATAGTGTCTTTACTCCTCGTGGATCGTAGAAATCCGACATAGTTGGCGCAAATGACCTCAGTTTTTCGTCGCCTCTCCTGAAAAGCAAACCAATCAAACCCCTCAACTCCTTTCTCCGCGGATGATTCGGTATGCCACCGACAGGACTTTCAAACAAGAATTTATCAATAAGGCCATCTCTTCTCTCGTGCAGTACAGCGAGGTGTTTCTGATCAAGTTCGACTTGCCATATCCCCACATTTTGCCCCACTTAACCATCATAGCGAAGACTACGATTGAATACTTCGCCACCTTAGTCACAAACCGTCCAAACTTCACCGAGTACACCAATACAGCACTTGGGGCTGCACTTTTGAAGTGTAAACTTCTATAATCCTACCACGCTCAGAAAATTTTGCAGGCGGTAAATCGTATTCTGGGCGTGACGCTCTTTTTCTCACGTCACGCTTAGCGTGCCGAATGTAAACTCAAGAGAACGCTCTCTCTGTGACAGATTAAGATGTCGTAGTGGTTACAGTCGTCGTCCCACGTACCGAAGGTCCCAGGATCCATTCATAGTGGTGGAGTTTTTTTATATATTATTTTTTTTTCAGAATATCGCCATAGAAGTTTACACTTCTCCCGTGTGGTCTTAAGCACACCAATTCTTTTCCTGCAAAAAGGAAGTATTACCATTTTCTACTTACTAATGGAAATGCCGATTAGATAACGAGACAATTGGATCGCCTTGCTTTCCCCAGTGAATTCAGTTCAGTGTCTGCATTCTAACGTAAGTCAACAGAAAGTCGAGGCCGACATTCAGTCCACTCGATTAAGGAGGCGTATTTTGAAGCGTAGCCGAAAATTCTGTCACCAGAGACCGCCCAGGATAGCCAACGCATTTCAAACTTCCAGCGCCGATCTGTATGAGCCTCTAGCGTAGTTTGTCACGATAATTAATCACGTGATTATTCAAAAATGATATTACCTAATACAACAATGGAAAAATTAATGTACCGTAAAAGTGAGATTAACAACTTCGCTTTTTCTAAGTGAGCAAATTTCCAGTATTTTTATTGCCTTCTCAATGGGTTTGTGCTATCACTATGAAATATCTGTTCGGGTGAGCGCGGCCGTCTCTGTATTCTGCCGAAATAAAACTTCGCCTCCTCGTACGTTCCACGCATACTGGAAGTCAATTTGACTTCTGTGGCTGGTACAACGACTTTTTTTGCATTCGCCATGAGAGCCTCGCAACACCTCGACCACGAAATACCCGAATAACTCCCTCTCAAAATAATACACTATCAGAAGAACTCCTGAAGTCTTTTTAGGCTTGTTCTAAGAGTGTTAGTTATTTCTTACGCGAGGAATATAGAGAGAAATATCTTGAGTCTCCTCAGGCACGACCACCGAGAGAGTCTTCTCTGGGTGGTCGTACTTCAGGTCGTCGTGAGTCCGTTGAGTCATGCCCAAGGAGGATAATGATTGGTCTTTTTCACACCTAGGGATAATAATATGAAAACTGAGCTGCTTAGCGCAACAACAGCCTAACCCATTCAGGTTTAGTTTTGATATGTTAATAAAAAAAGAAATCAACATTTTTCTACATTTTTTATAACTTTGAAATGAAATTAAATAACCAGTTTTCTTAACCAGAAATCCCCTTAGTAGGACGGTAGGAATTGAATCTGCAATTCCGCTGACCAGTGCACGAAGCTTAACTCCGACATGAAGCAACGAAGTTTGGAAAGTGTTCTAGACGAGATTTCAATCAGTCTCTATCGATGAAATCAATGAGTGATTGATAATAATGAGTGATAAAATGAAGTTCGTCGATGAAATTTGAATGAGAAACATGAAAGTTTACGGAATGGGAAGAGCAAGTTTAGGTTTGAGTACGGAAGGCCTCGTCACACGATAGCTCCGCAGTGAACCTCCGCGCCATGGGCAAAAAATAGTTCCTTCAGTGCCTTCTGTGTACCATATGTGTCCAGAAATTCTGTAGTGCAATCCTGATAGCTTTCGACTAGTATGTCGTCAGAACTAGATATGAAGATTAATGTGGGTAACCAGGGTATTTTTTTATTTTTAAATATATTAAATATATATAATAAAATTTCGGTTAAACTCTATTATCTGGGGACGAGTTCAGGTAGTCGCAAGATGGGTGGGACCCAACTTCGCGAGGGTCCAAATCCGCAACCCTTTCCCCAGCTCGGAGACCCAAACGCTGGCCTCTCTCCTCGACCTACACAGCGGGAGGATCCCTCACCAAAACCAACCGTGCTCACTACAATTTTATTTAATTTATTTAATCCACCTGAATACAGCCTCGAGGACCATTTTACATCTGGCGTTGCAACAGTAACAAAGGACAACACACACAACCATGTCCTGGGAGGAGATATAATCCTTCTCAGGTGGGACTCTAACCCGCGACCTTTGGGTTGGCCGTTTGGGAGGACGTTACCCCGCCGCCACTGAGGCCGACAAGAATTTAAATTTAAAATTTAACAACTACGTCATATGACAACAAATAAATATTTTCATCATACTCCCGATAATTGTACGAGTAAGTACATCTTTTAATCGTTCTACGATGAAAATTAACAACTTTGCGAACATAGCTAAAAACGTGGTCATAAACAGCGGGAAATATGGCAACAACGCAGCGGTCCCTCTCAAATTTTCCCTTTCTTTTAAGTGGAGTAAACTTTGTAACATTTGCTTATGCAGTTTGATTGCTGGCGCCAGGTTCTAGCATTCGTTTTCGACTTCTTGTATAATTTTGGGAGCGGATTTTATACGGAAAATAGGGGCATATTTAGATTTTGCAACTTTTACTATTAAGATGTCGGATGGTAGTGAGATTTCTCCTCTGCACCCATCTAAAACACATAGTTCCTTCAGCGGCGAATTTAGGGAAGTGGTGAATAATGATTTCTTGTCTCCCGTGCAAGATAATCTTTTATTGCGATTGTTGAATAGAGAGTTGAAATTATTTGAGTTGGTTCCGGGACGGACGAATGTGGTCCGTCCCGGAAGGTAAATAAAGGTTAAGCATGAAATCGTGTTGAAAGTGGATACGCCGATCAAACAGAGGTAATACCCATTTTCTCCGGCTATCCAAAGGGAAATAAATCGTCAAGTAGACGAGATGTTGGCTTCCGGGGTCATCGAGCCTTCTCATAGCTCATGGTCGAATCCGGTTTCATTGGTCCCGAAACAAGATGGCTCTAAGAGATTTGTGGTAGATTTTCGGAAAGTGAATAGCGTAAGTAAAGTGGACGCATACCCTATTCCTTACATGTCTAGTATACTAGATAAATTGAGAGCGGGAAAGTATGTCACGACGTTAGATTTGGAAAAAGGTTATTGGCAAGTGGAACTCCACCCCTCGAGTAAAGTGATAACGGCTTTTACTATTCCGTGTATTCCTTCCATTTCAATGTTATGCCGTTTGGCTTACACAGCGCAGGGGCCACATTTCAGCGCTTAATGGATCGCGTTCTTGGTCCTGAATTAGAACCGCATTGCTTCGCCTACTTGGACGATATCGTGGTGGTGAGTCAGTCGTTTGACGAACATTTAGAGCACGTACAAGAAGTTTTTCGCCGGTTAAGAAACGCAGGGTTGCGTATTAATACAGAGAAGTGCTGTTTTGTGAATTTCACTTGAAATTTCTAGGGTATATAGTTGGGGGCGGTAAACTGCGCGTGGATCCAGATAAGGTGTCGGCGGTTCGGAATTACCTGAATCCTACCAACAAGACGGAACTCAAAAGATTCCTTGGCTTTGTCAGTTGGTACCGGAGATTCGTCCCCAATTTTGCTACCGTAGCCGCGCCGCTGACCGATTTGCTGAAAAAGAAAAATCCGGCTTTTGTCTGGGAGAAAGAACAAGGTGAAGCGTTTAAAAAATTGAAGGAATTTATGGTATCGCCACCCATCCTTTCTTGCCCTCATTTTGACTATCCGTTCGCGATACAATGCAACGCCTCTGAGGTAGGAATTGCGGGGTATTATCTCAAGAAATAAATGGATTAGAGCATGTTGTTGCTTATTGCTCACGCACTCTTTCTTCCTCCGAAAGAAATTATAGCGTTAAGGAAAATGAGTGCCTAGCGGTGTTGTTTTCGATCAACAAGTTTAGACCTTAAATAGAGGGATACCGGTTCACTGTGATTACCGATCACGCCTCCCTTAGGTGGTTGTTCAACTGCCAAAGCCCTCAAGGTCGCCTCGCAAGGTGGATTTCCCAAATCCAACAATATTCTTTCGAGGTTATTCATCGGAAAGGTAAATTGCCCGTCGTTTCCGACGCGTTATCGCGTATACATCTACATCTACATACTACCCCGCAAGCCGCCTCAATAGGCGTGTGGCCGGGGGTGTTAAGACACCAGCCGTTTACATATAAAAAGGAAACGCTCTAGTGAATTACGCCTAGCATTTATTAAAGTCCCTTATTGTTCGGGGGAAAAACGAATTTCCATACCTATCCGTTCGGCAAAATATCTCTCTTAATTTATCGTTTCTGTTGGACCTGGAAATATAGTGGGGTTCTAATATGATGTTCTCCGTGTCGCTCTGAAAGATATCTATTCTCAATTGTTCAAGCAATCTAAGCCTAGCGCGCAGCCTCCAAGTCTCTAGTGGCTCCCAGCCTAATTCGTTTAACATCTGTGTAACGCTTCCTGTACGCCTGTAGCAGTTTTTGACGAATCGCGCAGCTTTCTTTTGTATTTTATTAAGTTCCCGAATTAAGTCTTTCTGCACCGAATCCCATATGCTCGCTGCATATTCAAGGTGTGGCCGGACGAGTGCGAAATAGCACCTCTCTTTTACTTTTTCACCTGAAAATCTTCCCACAATACGCTTGACGAATCCTAGCTTCTTCAGAGCTCTGCCACAAATATTTCTTATGTGTTCCCCACGATAGGTTCGAGGTTATCGTAACTCCCAGATACTTAACTTCATCTGTCGCCTTTATGTTAACACCATCCACAGCATATACATGGGGATAGTTGGACTACCTCCGCAAGAAATGTACCGCCGTGGATTTGCTCAGATTAAGTTCGAGTCCCCACTCTTGGCTCCACACATGAACGTTGTTTAAATCCGATGTTAGAATTTCAAAGTCAGAGTGATCACTAATTTCGCGGTAGATGACAGCGTCGTCATCAAATAAACGTATTTTACTGCTAATTCGAGGGCATAGGTCATTTATGTATATAATGAACAAAAGGGGGCCGATTACGCTTCCTTGTGGGACACCTGATGTCACTTTAACTGCATCAGAGCTAATTCCGTCAAGAACTACTTTTTGCTTACGATCACTCAGAAAGTCGCGTATCCAGTTTACTACTGTTTTGTTGAGCCCGCATGACTGTAATTTGTACAAAAGTTTGTTGTGAGGTACCGGGTCGAAAGCTTTCTTAAAATCTAGGAATAATGCGTCCACTTGTCTTTTCGATTCACCAGATTTGAGAACGTCATGAAGAAAGAGCGCGAGCTGTGTTTCACATGATCTACCTTTCCGAAAGCCGTGCTGACAGCCATCGAGGAAGTTACGACTGTCCAGGAACGTCATGATATTGCTAACGACGATATGTTCGAGTATCTTGCCTATAATCGACGTTAATGAAATTGTTCGATAGTTCCCTGGGTCATGTCTGTTTCCCTGTTTCTGGGTCATGTCTATGGGGCGTTGAAAGGCGTGGGTTCGTTTAACCCCACTCGGATCACAGACCCGTGGTATTTAAAATTGCGGGCCAGAGTGGAAAATAATCCTGACCTTCATCCCCGCTTCCGAATAATAGAAGGGAGGTTATATGCCAAGGGCTCTATCCGTATACAGCCGGAAGACTGGAAGTTGGTCATGCCTTTAGAAAACAGAGAGGAGGTGCTACGCATCAATCATTCGGGCCACAGGGGAGGCCATTTGGGTTTTTTTTTAAACCTGGAGAAATATTCAAAATTTTTATTTTTGGCCCGGGTTGAGACGGGACGTCGGACGTTTCTTTCGGGAATGTCGGAACTGTCAAATATATATGACAAAGCGCGCCAAACCCACGGGTGTCATGGAACCGCGGAGGATGATGCAACCCTGGACGGTCGTATCTACCGATATAATTGGTTCGTTTCCGAGGTCACTGAGGGGTTCCAAGTATGTTTTGATGTTCGTCGACACTTGTACTCGGTGGCCGATAGCCATACCGCTACGGTCCATCAAAAGCCAGCATGTCGCTCAATACTTTCGCACTCACGTAATTAATGAATGGGGTTGTCCCGAGATTATTTTTCCAATAACGGCCCCCAATATGTTGGCCAAATACAGCGGAGGGTTTGCAACCTGTATGGTGTTCGGTTGCATCACACTGCCCCGTACCACCCGCAAGCGAGCATGTGTGAACGGACTAATCAAACCCTGAAAGCTATGATTGTGATTTTTTGTGAAGGTGCCCAGCGTAAATGGGATGAAAACCTTTCGGATTTAATGTTTGCCTTACACTCTGCGGCGTCCGAAACGACAGGATTTTCTCCTGCAATGTTGAACTTTGGCAGGGAACTTCGGAAACCCGAGGACTTATATCGAGAGCTTGACATTGGTGAAATACGAGAATTTGAACCATGCCGCTATGCTGAAGGACTAAAGAAATCTTTTGTTGACATACACCGCCGAGCGGAAGCCGCACAGGAGAAGGCCTCTATTCGCCAAGCATATTATTATAACTTACGACGACGACAGGAGAATTGAGTTAAGGGACCCTCGTTTGGCGTAAGAGCTTTCCCCATTCCAGCGCTGTAGATTTTAAAACGGCTGAACTCGAGCCGAAATATATCGGGCCATTTAGAGTGGCGGACACACGTTCTCATGACGTGTACGACTTGGTGTTTTATTAATGGGAAACCCGCGGGACGCTGGCATATAAAAGACTTGAAGGTGGTTAGATAGGTATCGTATATGTTCAATTTTGTTTGTGAAGATCTTTTCCTTTTTTTTTTTGAAGAAGTTTTCTTTTTGGGGGGGAAGATGTAGAATTTGCTTATGCAGTTTGATTGCTGGCGCCAGGTTCTAGCATTCAATTTTGTTGCTGTTTTTTTATATTTGCCGTGCCGGCCGCGCGGTTGTGCTGGAGTCCAGTAAGGTATTTATTCGTTGGATCCTCGGGAGAAAGGGAATTTTTGTGGGTTTGGAGGTCGTGGTGTTAGGAGCCGTTGCCTGTGGGAGGTCGCGGAATTCGCGGCGTTTTTCGTTGGACTCAAGATTCTTTTGAGTTGTCGGCGTTTCTTTCCGTCGCTTGTGTGTTCGTTTTCCTCCTTATCCATCTCCTTAACTTCCCCCTTTCCCGCCTTTCCCTTCCTTTTCGTGATTCTCGATGATGAGACGTGACTCGCGACACTTGGTATGAGTAATCCTTTAAAACTCCAAAAATGATTTAAAGGATTACGGGAACAAATATTATTTAAAAAAAGCAATGTTGCGGATAGTAAAAAGATAAAATTCACGGGCAGGTAATCTAGAAATTGAACCGAGATACCTAATACGGAAATCTAAACCAATGTTAGCAAATATTGTCTGAATGTAAATGAACGTCGTTCCGAGATGAATGCAAGTGATAATGAATGGAAAATGAGCGAAAAAAGAGTCTACACATTGTGGGGCACGCACCACTCGTTCAAAATATAAAAATGTGGCCTCACCTCGTAAAACGTGGCTTACTTAGTCACGCAGGCTATTAAAGTCAGTTTGTCCGTTGCTAAATATGTTGTGCATATTTTTAATTAATGGCTGAGGGATATAGGGCGAACTAACATTCGTTCACAATTCCGAATATTACATACTCATAATAAGAAGCCCGCCACGTAACAAACAGAAAATGCCTCAGCGGGAGATGATTAAACTCAAAACAGTTTGTTCACTGTCCCGAAATATAACTTAAAAATTTGGGTGTCCTAGTCCCAAACTATCGATACCAGCGCCAAAGTCATATATACGCAACATAGTTTATGCAAAACTCATATCAAGAACAAATACAAGACAAAACCCTTGGGTAAAATATACATTGTACGGTATTCCTTTGGTTCATTTCATCTTTGAAATTGATATGTTATTCAAGTATTACGCGCAATAATTTTCTAGCCTCAAACTTGTAAAAGCTAAAACCACCTCTTATTCTAGTTGGCTCAATTCAGCGAAAACAGCACCATAAACCTTTATCGCCTCGTACATTAAAATACAAACTGTTGGTTGGACCATGAAACCGACGGCAAGTATATTCATCCGCAAATCTCTTTTGCGTATATTCTTGAGTGGTAATGTCTTCGTAGTTGGAATAGATCCTCTCTCATTCTTTCTTAAAATAATCTTATCCGACAACAAGTCTCTTCAGAAAGAAATTTTTCAATTATAACTCTTAGATATTTAAGTCTTACACAGAATGAGTTTCTAGTTTAAAAACTAGTTACATCATAATCCTCGTCATATTCTCGTTGGTCTCTGTAGCCAACGATAGAATCGTACTCCTTTAATCTCCTCCTAGCTTATAAGAAAACTGCTGTTACGGCCATCAAACCGACAACACTTAATTTCATCCGCAAATATCTCTTGCGCATATTCTTGAGTGGCAATGTCTACGTTAGATGCATTGATTTTCTCTCTATCATTCTTGAAATATTCTTATCCGATAACGTCTCTTCAAAGAGAAAATATTCAATGATAATTCTTAGATATTTAAGTATACCACAGATTGAGTTTCTACATAAGAAACTAGTAATATCATAATCCTCGTATTATTGTAGTTCTAGTATGTAGCCAGTGATAGAATCGTACTCCTTCAATCTCCGCCTAGCTTGTACGAAAGAAAGTTTGGTGTAAGAAAAACTGCTGTTACGGCCACCAAACGGACAGTTCATAATTTCATCCGCAATTATCTCATGCACATTGTCGTCAATGCCATGGATCCTCTAATTTTCTATCTTGAAATAATCTTATCCGATAACAAGTCTATTCAAAGAGAAATTTACAAATGATAACTCTTAGATATTTAGGTAATACACAGAAATATTTTCTAGTTAAGAAACTAGTAACATCATAATCCTCGTCTTATATAAGTTGGTTTATATAAGTTGGTTTATGTAACCAACAATGGACTCGTATACCTTCACTCGCCTGATAGTTTATTAGATAAACTGCTGGTACTTTTATCAAACCAACAGCACTTAATTTCATCCTCAAATATCTCTTGCACATATAGAGTGGCAATGTCTTCGTTAATGCCATGGATCCTCTCGTTTTGTTTCTCGTTTCGTTTTCTATCTTGAAATAATCTTATCCGATAACAAGTCTCTGCAAAGAGAAATTATTCAATGATTACCCTTAGATGTTAACGTATTGCGCAGAAAGAATTTCTAGTTAAGAAACAAGTAATATCATAATCCTCTTCTTATTGTAGATCTATTATGTAGCCAACAATAGAATCGCACTTCTTCAATCTCCTTATCAAACTTATAGAAGAAACTTCTATTAAGGCCACCAAACAGACAGCACATAATATCATCCGCAAATATCTCGTGCGTATATTCTGGCGTGGCAATCTCTTCGTTGTTGGCATGGATCCTCTCTCATTCTTTCTTGAAATTATCTTACCCAATAACGAGTCTGTTTAATTAGAAATTATTCAATAATAACTCTTAGATATTTTAGTATTACACAGATTAAATTTATATTTATGAAACTAGTAACATCATGATCCTCGTCTTATTGGAGTTGTTCAATGTAGCCAACAATATAATCGTACTCCTTCATTCTCCTCCTAGGTTATAAGAAAAACTGCTGTTACGGCCATCAAACAGACAGCACATAATTTCATCCGCAAATATCTCTTGCACATAAAGAGTGGCAATGTCATCGTTGTTGGCATGGATCCTCTCTCATTCTTTCTTGAAATAATCTTACCCAATAAAAAGTCTCATCAAAGAGAAAATATTCAATGATTACTCTTAGATATTTAAGTATTATACATATTTAGTTTCTAGTTAAGAAACTAGTAACATAATAATGCTCGTCTTATTGTTTTTGTTATATGTAGCCAAAAATAGAATCGAACTCCTTCAATCTTCTCCTAGCTTATTATAAAATCTGCTTTTAAGGCCATCAAGCAGACAGCACTTAATTTCATCAGCAAATATCTCTTGTGCATATTCTCGAGTGGCATTATCTTCGTTGATGGCATGGATCCTCTCTCATTCTTTCTTGAAATAATATTACCTGATAACAAGTCTCTTCAAAGAGAAATTATTCAATGATAACTCTTAGATATTTAAATATTACATAGATTGAGTTTCAAGTTAAGAAACTAGTAACATCATAATCCTCGTATTATTATAGTTGTTTTATTTAGCCATCATTAGAATCGTAGTCATTCATCCAACATTAGAATCGTAGTCATTCAATCTCCTCCTAGCTTAAAGGAAAAACTTCTGTTGCGGCCAATAAACAGACAGTACATAATTTCATCCGCAAATATTTCTTGCAAATGTAGGGTGGCAATGCCTTCGTAAACGCCACGGATCCGGTCCTACTCTTTCATTAATGATACTTATTCGATAATAAATCTCTTCAAAGAGAAATTATTCAACAATTACTCAAAAAATTAAAAATAAAAAATTCTTGTTTTTGGCGACTATAACCTACCGAACTTAACTTGGCCGATTGATGAAAATAGGAACTGTTTAACTTCCTGTGCTCAACCCCTTGTGGACTCTGTGGATTATGGATTTTCTTAACCTAAGTCAAATTAATTCTGTGTTAAACAGCTATGGAATGACTCTTGATCTATGTTTTACAGATATAACTAATGCCACTATTGATAAATCATCCCTCTCCTTCCCCCTGATGCTGCCTATTATTCCCCTTTAATTTGCACATTTTCTGTGGATCATTTAGTTTCCTATAACTCCAACTTTCCCCATTCTCATGTATTGTATCCTGGTGATAATGTAAACCCTGGTTTTGACTTCTCAAAATGTGATTACGCCTCGCTAAGTGCATTTATTGAGGATACAAACTGACCAACTATATTGTGTAATAAGCCAGTAAACGAGGCTTTCACAATTTTTTACTCCATTATGTATAGTGCCATCGAACAGATGACGCCCAAAATATATTTTGGTAATAATTCTTATCCAAAATGGTACTCTAATGAACTTAAATCACTAATAAAGCGCAAGAAAACATTTCATAGTATATATAAAACTACTAGATCAATCACTGACTACACCAGTTTCTCAACCAGTAGGGCAGAATGCAAAAGAATGGCAAAAGAGTGCTATCACTCATTCATGAACAAACTTTCCTCTGATTTACCGGGAAATATCAAGTATTTCTGGAACCATGTTAACTCCTGCTACTAGATCAATCACTGACTACACCAGTTTCTCAACCAGTAGGGCAGAATGCGAAAGAATGGCAAAAGAGTGCTATCACTCATTCATGAACAAACTTTCCTCTGATTTACCGGGAAATATCAAGTATTTCTGGAACCATGTTAACTCCTTACTCAAAGATAATTCACTACCAAAAAGAATGTTTCTTAATGACAAAGTAGGTGAAGATCATTTGACAATTGCTGAACTCTTTGCTAGTCATTTCTCGAGTGTCTACACCCTTATGTAGTACCATCTTGTAAATTTCCTTTAGAAATTAACTTTTGCTCATTATCAGTATCTGTCAATGAAATCGTCAGTAAATTAAAAAGTCTTGATGTATGTATAGGTAGTGGTCCTGACAAAATTCCTCCATCAGTATTGAAAAATTGTTGCTCTGCATTGTCTTATCCTCTTTATATTCTATTCAATTTATCATTTAATGAGGGTACCTTCCCAGGTATCCTAAAATTAAGTTACATAGTTCCTATTTACAAGTCAAAGGATAAATGTGATATATCTAATTACCGTCCCATTGCGATTCAGTGTGTTATAGCCAAATTGTTGGAAAGCTTTGTAGTTGACAGATTGGCACCATTATTAAAAAATGTGTTGGTGCCAGAACAACATGGTTTCAGGCAAGGCATGTCAACTGCAACTAACTTATTGATGTTCACCGAGTACTTCATTGAAGGGCTTGGCAGCGGCTACCAAATAGATACCATTTATACAGATTTTGCAAAAGCTTTTGAGAAAGTGAATCATTCCATTCTTTTACATAAATTGAGTTCATTGGGTATAAATGGAATGATGTGGAAATGGCTTCAAAGCTACCTGATTGGTCGTAAACAATTAGTAAAAGTAAAATATACTACCTCACATTTGTTTGATGTTTGTTCAGGAGTTCCTCAGGGTTCTCACCTTGGGCCAGTTCTATTTTTGATTTTTATAAATGATATTAGCTATGTCATCTCTCCTATTCCACATTTAATATATGCCGATGGCATTAAAATATTTACTGTAGTGAAGAACCCACAGGAATGTCACAAACTTAATGAATGTCTATTGAAAATTAGTGATTGGTGTGCTCAAAATTTTATGACCATAAATATAAAAAAATGTAGTGCAATCTCCTTCCATCATAAAAAATCTCCCACTCTATTTGACTATTCCATCAATGGTGAAGTTATCCCTAGAACGGATGTAATCAAGGACTTAGGGGTTCTTATTGATGAACGCTTAACTTTTAGTTACCATATCTCATCTCTTGTTAGTAAGTTTTTTAGTATGTTAGGCTTTATTACTAGGATTACTAATGAATTTAAAGACATTAATATATTAAGAAACTTATACATACGTACATACGTACTTATAAATATCATTAGTTCGTCCTATTTTAGAGTATGATTCCATTGTTTGGAACACACATTATAAAATTTATATTAATAGCTTAGAAAAAGTGCAAAAGAAATTTTTAAGAATTGTAAATTATTATTCTGGATTTTCAACACATGATGTCCCATATGCAGAAACAATGCAGATATTGAATTTAAAGCTACTTCATGTTCGACGAAATCTTGCTGAATTGCTATTCCTATATAATCTATGCAATGACTTTATTAACTGTCCATCCCTATTCAATTGATTCCATTTAATGCCACATTTTCCACCGCCAGAAGTACAAAATTGTTCTATGTTAAATACTTTAGTAGAAATTTCACTTTTAATTCACCACTAACCAGGATCCCTCGACTATATAATTCCCTTATTGGCAACATTGGTATTTTTACCGGTAAACATTCCATATTTAAGAAGAAGTGTATTTTATCATTGTCGCATTCTGTCTGACCTCATGTTATTTGAGCAATATCTTTTGTTATAATATAATTCATATTCTAGTGCTCCTTTTCTTATGTAATACTTATTATTTTAAGAATATTTTATTAATTATTAAGAGTTATATTGAAAGAAATGTACATGTTCTGTTCTAAATTGGGTATATGTCCGTAATAAACTATTATTATTATTATAAATATTAAGTATTACGCAGAATGAGTCTCAAGTTTAAAAAAGCTGGTTACACCATATTCCACATCTTATTATAGTTGGTTTATGTATCAAACAATGGGTTCTTATACCTTCAATCGCCTCATAGTTTAAAACAATCTATTGGTAATTTCATCTAACCAACAGCACTTAATTTCATCCGCAAATATCTCTTGTGCATATTCTCTAGTGGCAATATCTTCGTTGATGGCATGGATCCTTTTCATAATGTCTTGAAATAATCTTACCCGATAACAAGTCTCTTCAAAGAGAAAATAATCAATGATAATTCTTAGATATTTGAGCAATACACAGATTGAGTTTCTAGTTAAGAAACTAGTAACATCATAATCCTCGTCTTATTGTAGTTGGTTTATGAAGCCAACAATAGAATCGTATTCCTTGAATCTCCTCCTAGCTTATAAGAAAAGCTGCTGTTACGTATATCAAACCAACAGAACTTAATTTCATTTGCAAATATCTCTTGCACATATAGAGTGGCAATGACTTCGTAATTGCTATGGATCCTCTCCAACTCTTTCTTGAAATAATCTTATCCAATAACAAGGCAATTTAAAGAGAAACTATTCAATGAATACTCTTAGACATTTAAGTATTTAACAGAATGACTATCTAATTAAATAACTAAGTACATTATAATCCTCGTCTTATTAAAGTTGGTATATGTAGCCAAAATAGAATCGTACTTCTTTAATCTTTTCCTAGCTTATAAGAAAAATGGCTGTTACAGCCTCCAAACAGACAGCATGTAATTTCTACCGCCATTGTGTCTTGTACATATTCTATAGTTGCTATGTCTTCCTTAATTTCATGGATCCTCTCTTATTCTTTCTAAAAATAATAATCTTATCCGATAACAAGTCTCTTCAAAGAGAAGTTATTCAATGATATGTCTCAGATATTATAGTATTACACAGAATTAGTATCTAGTATAAAAAACTAGTTACATTATAATCATCGTCTTAATATAGTTGTTCTATGTAGCCAAAAATAGAATCGTATTCTTTCAATCTTCTCAGAGCCTATTTAAAAAACTGCTTTTACGGCCATCAAACCGACACCAGATAACTTTATCCGCAAATATCACTTGGACATATTCTCGACATTAGTCTTCGTTAGTGCCATGGATCTTCTCCTATTCATTCTTCAAATAATCTTATCCTATTACAAGTCACTTAAAAGGGAAAATATTCAATGAAAACCTATTTACATTTAACTATTACGCCGAATGAATTTCTTGTTAAGAAACTAGTTACATCATAAACCTTGTCTTATTCTAGTTAGTCTAAGTAGTCAACAATAGAATCGTACTCCTTTAATCTCCGCCTAGCTTATATAAACAAATTTCTATTAAGGCCATCAAACCGAGAACATCTAATTTCATCCGCCAAAAATATCTTCAGCATATTTACGAGTGGTAATATCTACGTTCGAGGCATTGATTTTCTTTTTTTCCTTCTTGAATAATTCTTATCCAATAAAAAGTCTCTTCAAAGACAAAATACTCAATGTAAAGTCTTAGATATTAAGGTATTACACTGACGGAGTTCCTTGTTAAAAAACTTGTTGCATCATTAACCTCCTCGTATTCTAGTTGGTCGTGTAGCCAACAATAGAATAGTAAAAATTTAATCAACTCCTAGGTTTTATAAAAAACTGCTGTTACGGCCATCAAACCGACCACACATAATTTCATCCTAAATATCTCTTGCGCATAACCTTGATTGCCAATTTCTTCGATGATGGGCTGGATCCTGTCTCTTTCTTTCTTGAAAAATTCTTATCCGATAACAATTCTTTTCAAAGAGAAAATATTCAATGTAAAGTCTTTGATATTAAGGTATAACACAGACGGAGTTCCTAGTTTAAAAACTTGTTACATCATTAACCTCCTCGTATTCTAGTTGGTCTGTGTAGCCAACAATAGAATAGTAAAAATTTAATCAACTCCTAGGTTTTATAAAAACTGCTGTTACGGCCATCAAACCGACAGCACATAATTTCATCCTAAAATATCTCTTGCGCATAACCTTGATTGCCAATTTCTTCGATGATGGGGTGGATCCTGTCTCTTTCTTTCTTGAAAAATTCTTATCCGATAACAATTCTTTTCAAAGAGAAAATATTCAATGTAAAGTCTTTGATATTAAGGTATAACACAGACGGAATTCCTAGTTTAAAAAATTGTTACATCATTAACCTCCTCGTATTCTAGTTGGTCTGTGTAGCCAACAATAGAATAGTAAAAATTTAATCAACTCCTAGGTTTTATAAAAAACTGCAGTTACGGACATCAAACCGACATCACATAATTTCATCCTAAAATATCTCTTGCGTATAACCTTGATTGCCAATTTCTTCGATGATGGGCTGGATCCTGTCTCTTTCTTTCTTAAAAAATACTTATCCGATAACAATCCTTTTCAAAGAGAAAATATTCAATGTAAAGTCTTTGATATTAAGGTATAACACAGACGGAGTTCCTAGTTTAAAAACTTGTTACATCATTAACCTCCTCGTATTCTAGTTGTTCTGTGTAGCCAACAATAGAATAGTAAAAATTTGATCAACTCTTAGGTTTTAGAAAAAACTGCAGTTACGGACATCAAACCGACAGCACATAATTTCATCCTAAAATATCTCTTGCGCATAACCTTGATTGCCAATTTCTTCGATGATGGGGTGGATCCTGTCTCTTTCTTTCTTGAAAAATTCTAATCCGATAACAATTCTTTTCAAAGAGAAAATATTCAATGTAAAGTCTTTGATATTAAGGTATAACACAGACGGAGTTCCATGTTTAAAAACTTGTTACATCATTAACCTCCTCGTATTCTAGTTGGTCTGTGTAGCCAACAATAGAATAGTAAAAATTTAATCAACTCCTAGGTTTTATAAAAACTGCTGTTACGGCCATCAAACCGACAGCACATAATTTCATCCTAAAATATCTCTTGCGCATAACCTTGATTGCCAATTTCTTCGATGATGGGCTGGATCCTGTCTCTTTCTTTCTTGAAAAATTCTTATCCGATAACAATTCTTTTAAAAGAGAAAATATTCAATGTAAAGTCTTTGATATTAAGGTATAACACAGACGGAGTTCCTAGTTTAAAAACTTGTTACATCATTAACCTCCTCGTATTCTATTTGGTCTGTGTAGCCAACAATACCATAGTAAAAATTAATCAACTCCTAGGTTTTATAAAAAACTGCAGTTACGGACATCAAACCGACAGCACATAATTTCATCCTAAAATATCTCTTGCGCATAATCTTGATTGCCAATTTCTTCGATGATGGGCTGGATCCTGTCTCTTTCTTTCTTGAAAAATTCTTATCCGATAACAATTCTTTTCAAAGAGAAAATATTCAATGTAAAGTCTTTGATATTAAGGTATAACACAGACGGAGTTCCTAGTTTAAAAACTTTTTACGTCATTAACCTCCTCGTATTCTAGTTGTTCTGTGTAGCCAACAATAGAATAGTAAAAATTTAATCAACTCCTAGGTTTTATAAAAAACTGCAGTTACGGACATCAAACCGACAGCACATAATTTCATCCTAAAATATCTCTTGCGCATAATCTTGATTGCCAATTTCTTCGATGATGGGCTGGATCCTGTCTCTTTCTTTCTTGAAAAATTCTTATCCGATAACAATTCTTTTCAAAGAGAAAATATTCAATGTAAAGTCTTTGATATTAAGGTATAACACAGACGGAGTTCCTAGTTTAAAAACATTTTACGTCATTAACCTCCTCGTATTCTAGTTGGTCTGTGTAGCTAACAATAGAATAGTAAAAATTTAATCAACTCCTAGGTTTTATAAAAAACTGCAGTTACGGACATCAAACCGACAGCACATAATTTCATCCTAAAATATCTCTTGCGCATAATCTTGATTGCCAATTTCTTCGATGATGGGCTGGATCCTGTCTCTTTCTTTTATGAAAAATTCTTATCCGATAACAATTCTTTTCAAAGAGAAAATATTTAATGTAAAGTCTTTGATATTAAGGTATAACACAGACGGAGTTCCCAATTTAAAAACTTGTTACATCATTAACCTCCTCGTATTCTAGTTGGTCTGTGTAGCCAACAATAGAATAGTAAAAATTTAATCAACTCCTAGGGTTTATAAAAAACTGCAGTTACGGACATCAAACCGACAGCACATAATTTCATCCTAAAATATCTCTTGCGCATAATCTTGATTGCCAATTTCTTCGATGATGTGCTGGATCCTGTCTCTTTCTTTTTTGAAAAATTCTTATCCGATAACAATTCTTTTCAAAGAGAAAATATTCAATGTAAAGTCTTTGATATTAAGGTATAACACAGACGGAGTTCCTAGTTTAAAAACTTGTTACGTCATTAACCTCCTCGTATTCTAGTTGGTCTGTGTAGCCAACAATAGAATAGTAAAAATTTAATCAAATCCTAGGTTTTATAAAAAACTGCAGTTACGGACATCAAACGGACAGCACATAATTTCATCCTAAAATATCTCTTGCGCATAATCTTGATTGCCAATTTCTTCGATGATGGGCTGGATCCTGTCTCTTTCTTTCTTGAAAAATTCTTATCCGATAACAATTCTTTTCAAAGAGAAAATAATCAATGTAAAGTCTTTGATATTAAGGTATAACACAGACGGAGTTCCCAATTTAAAAACTTGTTACATCATTAACCTCCTCGTATTCTAGTTGGTCTGTGTAGCCAACAATAGAATAGTAAAAATTTAATCAACTCCTAGGTTTTATAAAAAACTGCAGTTCCGGCCATCAAACCGACAGCACATAATTTCATCCTAAAATATCTCTTGCGCATAATCTTGATTGCCAATTTCTTCGATGATGGGCTGCGTCCTGTCTCTTTCTTTCTTGAAAAATTCTTATCCGATAACAATTCTTTTCAAAGAGAAAATAATCAATGTAAAGTCTTTGATATTAAGGTATAACACAGACGGAGTTCCCAATTTAAAAACTTGTTACATCATTAACCTCCTCGTATTCTAGTTGGTCTGTGTAGCCAACAATAGAATAGTAAAAATTTAATCAACTCCTAGGTTTTATAAAAAACTGCAGTTCCGGCCATCAAACCGACAGCACATAATTTCATCCTAAAATATCTCTTGCGCATAATCTTGATTGCCAATTTCTTCGATGATGGGCTGGATCCTGTCTCTTTCTTTCTTGAAAAATTCTTATCCGATAACAATTCTTTTCAAAGAGAAAATAATCAATGTAAAGTCTTTGATATTAAAGTATAACACAGACGGAGTTCCCAATTTAAAAACTTGTTACATCATTAACCTCCTCGTATTCTAGTTGGTCTGTGTAGCCAACAATAGAATAGTAAAAATTTAATCAACTCCTAGGTTTTATAAAAACTGCTGTTACGGCCATCAAACCGACAGCACATAATTTCATCCTAAAATATCTCTTGCGCATAACCTTGATTGCCAATTTCTTCGATGATGGGGTGGATCCTGTCTCTTTCTTTCTTGAAAAATTCTTATCCGATAACAATTCTTTTCAAAGAGAAAATATTCAATGTAAAGTCTTTGATATTAAGGTATAACACAGACGGAGTTCCCAATTTAAAAACTTGTTACATCATTAACCTCCTCGTATTCTAGTTGGTCTTTGTAGCCAACAATAGAATAGGAAAAATTTAATCAACTCCTAGGTTTTATAAAAAACTGCAGTTACGGCCATCAAACCGACAGCACAAAATTTCATCCTAAAATATCTCTTGCGCATAATCTTGATGGCAAATTTCTTCGATGATGGGCTGGATCCTGTCTCTTTCTTTCTTGAAAAATTCTTATCCGATAACAATTCTTTTAAAAGAGAAAATATTCAATGTAAACTCTTTGATATTAAGGTATAACACAGACGGAGTTCCTATTTTAAAAACTTGTTACATCATTAACCTCCTCGTATTCTACTTGGTCTGTGTAGCCAACAATACCAAAGTAAAAATTTAATCAACTCCTAGGTTTTATAAAAAACTGCCGTTACGGACATCAAACCGACAGCACATAATTTCATCCTAAAATATCTCTTGCGCATAATCTTGATGGCCAATTTCTTCGATGATGGGCTGGATCCTGTCTGTTTCTTTCTTGAAAAATTCTTATCCGATAACAATTCTTTTAAAAGAGAAAATATTCAATGTAAACTCTTTGATATTAAGGTATAACACAGACGGAGTTCCTATTTTATAAACTTGTTACATCATTAACCTCCTCGTATTCTAGTTGGTCTGTGTAGCCAACAATAGAATAGTAAAAATTTAATCAACTCCTAGGTTTTATAAAAAACTGCAGTTACGGACATCAAACCGACAGCACATAATTTCATCCTAAAATATCTCTTGCGCATAACCTTGATTGCCAATTTCTTCGATGATGGGCTGGATCCTGTCTCTTTCTTTTTTGAAAAATTCTTATCCGATAACAATTCTTTTCAAAGAGAAAATATTCAATGTAAAGTCTTTGATATTAAGGTATAACACAGACGGAGTTCCTAGTTAAAAAACTTGTTACGTCATTAACCTCCTCGTATTCTAGTTGGTCTGTGTAGCCAACAATAGAATAGTAAAAATTTAATCAACTCCTAGGTTTTATAAAAAACTGCAGTTGCGGACATCAAACCGACAGCACATAATTTCATCCTAAAATATCTCTTGCGCATAACCTTGATTGCCAATTTCTTCGATGATGGGCTGGATCCTGTCTCTTTCTTTTTTGAAAAATTCTTATCTGATAACAATTCTTTTCAAAGAGAAAATATTCAATGTAAAGTCTTTGATATTAAGGTATAACACAGACGGAGTTCCTAGTTTAAAAACTTGTTACATCATTAACCTCCTCGTATTCTAGTTGGTCTGTGTAGCCAACAATAGAATAGTAAAAATTTTATCAACTCCTAGGTTTTATAAAAAAACTGCTGTTACGGCCATCAAACCGACAGCACATAATTTCATCCTAAAATATCTCTTGCGCATAATCTTGATTGCCTATTTCATCGATGATGGGCTGGATCCTGTCTCTTTCTTTCTTGAAAAATTCTTATCCGATAACAATTCTTTTGAAAGAGAAAATATTCAATGTAAAGTCTTTGATATTAAAGGATAACACAGACGGAGTTCCCAATTTAAAAACTTGTTACATCATTAACCTCCTCGTATTCTAGTTGGTCTGTGTAGCCAACAATAGAATAGTAAAAATTTAATCAACTCCTAGGTTTTATAAAAAACTGCAGTTACGGACATCAAACCGACATCACATAATTTCATCCTAAAATATCTCTTGCGTATAACCTTGATTGCCAATTTCTTCGATGATGGGCTGGATCCTGTCTCTTTCTTTCTTGAAAAATTCTTATCCGATAACAATTCTTTTCAAAGAGAAAATATTCAATGTAAAGTCTTTGATATTAAGGTATAACACAGACGTAGTTCCTAGTTTAAAAACTTGTTACATCATTACCTCCTCGTATTCTAGTTGGTCTGTGTAGCCAAAAATAGAATAGTAAAAATTTAATCAACTCCTAAGTTTTATAAAAAACTGCTGTTACGGCCATAAAACCGACAGCACATAATTTCATCCTAAAATATCTTTTGCGCATATTCTCGAGTAGCAATGTCTTCGATGATGGGCTGGATCCTGTCTCTTTCTTTCTTGAAAAATTCTTATTCGATAACAAGTCTTTTCAAGGAGAAAATATTCAATGCAAAGTCTTTGACATTAAGGTATTACACAGACGGAGTTCCTAGTTAAAAACTTGTTGCATCATTAACCTCCTCGTATTCTAATTGGTCTGTGTAGCAAACAATAGAATAGTAAATGAAAAACTGCATTTTGGCCATCAAAACGACAGCACATTATTTCATCCTTAAATATCTCTTGCGCATATTCTCGAGTGGCAATGTCTTCGTTGATGGCATGGATCCTCTCTCATTCTTTCTTGAAATAATCTTATCCAATAATAAGTATTTTCAAAGAGAAAATATTCAATGTAAAGTCTTTGATATTAAGGTATAACACAGACGGAGTTCCTAGTTTAAAACATTGTTACATCATTAACCTCCTTGTATTCTAGTTGGTCTGTGTAGCCAACAATAGAATAGTAAAAATTTAATCAACTTCTAGGTTTTATAAAAAACTGCAGGTACGGACATCAAACCGACAGCACATAATTTCATCCTAAAATATCTCTTGCGCATAACCTTGATTGCCAATTTCTTCGATGATGGGCTGGATCCTGTCTCTTTCTTTTTTGAAAAATTCTTATCCGATAACAATTCTTTTCAAAGAGAAAATATTCAATGTAAAGTCTTTGATATTAAGGTATAAAACAGACGGAGTTCCTAGTTTAAAAACTTGTCACATCATTAACCTCCTCGTATTCTAGTTGGTCTGTGTAGCCAACAATAGAATAGTAAAAATTTAATCAACTCCTAGGTTTTATAAAAAAACTGCTGTTACGGCCATCAAACCGACAGCACATAATTTCATCCTAAAATATCTCTTGCGCATAATCTTGATTGCCTATTTCTTCGATGATGGGCTGGATCCAATCTCTTTCTTTCTTGAAAATTTCTTATCCGATAACAATTCTTTTCAAAGAGAAAATATTCAATGTAAAGTCTTTGATATTAATGTATAACACAGACGGAGTTCCTAGTTTATAAACTTGTTACATCATTACCTCCTCGTATTCTAGTTGGTCTGTGTAGCCAACAATAGAATAGTAAAAATTTAATCAACTCCTAGGTTTTATAAAAAACTGCAGTTACTGACATGAAACCGATAGTACATAATTTCATCCTAAAATATCTCTTGCGCATAATCTTGATTGCCAATTTCTTCGATGATGGGCTGGATCCTGTATCTTTCTTTCTTGAAAAATTCTTACCCGATAATAATTCTTTTCAAAGAGAAAAGTTTCAATGTAAAGTCTGTGATATTATGGTATAACACAGACGGAGTTCCTAGTTTAAAAACTTGTTACAACATTAACCTTCTCGTATTCTAGTTAGTCTTTGTAGCCAACAATATCTGGGAGTTACGATAACCTCAAACCTATCGTGGGGAACACATATAAGAAATATTTGTGGCAGAGCTCTGAAGAAGCTAGGATTCGTCAAGCGTATTGTAGGAAGATTCTCAGATGAAAATGTAAAAGAGAGGTGCTATTTCGCACTCGTCCGGCCACACCTTGAATATGCAGCAAGCATATGGGATCCGGTGCAGAAAGAATTAATTTGGGAACTTAATAAAATACAAAGGAAAGCTGCTCGATTCGTCAAAAACTGCTACGGGCGTACAGACAGCGTTACGCAGATGTAAAACGAATTAGGCTGGGAGCCGCTAGAGACTCGGAGGCTGCGCGCTAGGCTTAGATTACTTGAGCAATTGAGAATAGATATCTTTCAGAGCGACACGGAGAAAATCATATTATAACTCCACTATATTTCCAGGTCCGACAGAAAAGATAAATTAAGAGGAATATTTTGCCGAACGGATAGGTATGGGAATTCGTTTTTCCCCCGAACGATAAGGGACTTCAATAAATGCCAGGCGTAATTTTATAGAGCGTTTCCTTTTTATATGTAAACGGCTGGTGTCCTAACACCCCCCGCCACACGCCTATTGAGGCGGCTTGCGGGGTAGTATGTAGATGTAGATGTAGAATAGTAAAAATTTAATCAACTCCTAGGTTTTATAAAAAACTGCTGTTACGGCCATCAAACCGACAGCACATAATTTCATCCTAAGACATCTCTTGCGCATAATCTTGATTGCCAATTTCTTCGATGATGGGCTGGATCCTGTCTCTTTCTTTCTTAAAAAATTCTTATCCGATAACAATTCTTTTAAAAGAGAAAATATTCAATGTAAACTCTTTGATATTAAGGTATAACACAGACGGAGTTCCTATTTTATAAACTTGTTACATCATTAACCTCCTCGAATTCTAGTTGGTCTGTGTAACAAACAATAGAATAGTAAAACTTCAATCAATTCCTTACTTGTGTGCATCTTGGCCGTCTGCATTTTGGCCATCATACCTACAGCACTTTATTTCATCCTTAAATATCTCTTGCGCATAATCATGATTGCCAATTTCTTCGATGATGGGCTGGATCCTGTCTCTTTCTTTCTTGAAAAATTCTTATTCGATAACAAGTCTTTTCAAAGAGAAAATATTCAATGTAAAGTCTTTGATATTATGGTATAACCCAAACGGAGTTCTTAGTTAAAAAACTTGTTGCATCATTAACCTCCTCGAATTCTAGTTGGTCTGTGTAACAAACAATAGAATAGTAAAACTTCAATCAATTCCTTACTTGTGTGCATCTTGGCCGTCTGCATTTTGGCCATCATACCTACAGCACTTTATTTCATCCTTAAATATCTCTTGCGCATAATCATGATTGCCAATTTCTTCGATGATGGGCTGGATCCTGTCTCTTTCTTTCTTGAAAAATTCTTATTCGATAACAAGTCTTTTCAAAGAGAAAATATTCAATGTAAAGTCTTTGATATTAAGGTATAACACAGACGGAGTTCCTAGTTTAAAAACTTGTTACATCTTTAACCTCCTCGTATTCTAGTTGGTTTTTGTAGCCAACAATAGAATAGTAAAAATTTAATCAACTCCTAGGTTTTATAAATAACTGCTGTTACTGACATCAAACCGACAGCACATAATTTCATCCTAAAATATCTCTTGCGCATAATCTTGATTGCCAATTTCTTCGATGATGGGCTGGATCCTGTCTCTTTCTTTCTTGAAAAATTCTTATCCGATAACAATTCTTTTAAAAGAGAAAATTTTCAATGTAAAGTCTTTGATATTAAGGTATTACACAGACGGAGTTCCTAGTTTAAAAACTTGTAGCATCATTAACCTCCTCGTATTCTAGTTGGTCTGTGTAGCCAACAATACCATAGTAAAACCTTAATCAACTCCTAGGATTTATAAAAACTGCTGTTACGGCCATCAAACCGACAGCAAATAATTTCATCCTAAGATATCTCTTGCGCATAACCTTGATTGCCAATTTCTTCGATGATGGGCTGGATCCTGTCTCTTTCTTTCTTGAAAATGTTTATCCGATAACAATACTTTTCAAAGAGAAAATATTCAATGTAAAGTCTTTGATATTAAGGTATAACACAGACGGAGTTCCTAGTTTAAAAACTTGTTACATCATTAACCTCCTCGTATGCTAGTTGTACTGTGTAGCCAACAATAGAATAGTAAAAATTTAATCAACTCCTAGGTTTTATAAAAAACTGCTGTTACGGCCATCAAACCGACAGCAAATAATTTCATCCTAAAATATCTCTTGCGCATAATCTTGATTGCCAATTTTTTCGATGATGGGCTGGATCCTGTCTCTTTCTTTCTTGAAAAATTCTTATCCGATAATAATTCTTTTCAAAGAGAAAATATTCAGTGTAAAGTCTTTGATATTAAGGTTTAACCCAAACGGAGTTCTTAGTTAAAAAACTTGTTGCATCATTAACCTCCTCGAATTCTAGTTGCTCTGTGTAGCAAACAATAGAATAGTAAAACTTCATATTGGAATGAGAAAACTTTGTAAATTTCACATGAGTAAGTTTAATACGACCAGTTTCATCGCTTGAGCGACATCTTCGACGATATCGCTCAAGCGATGAAACTGGTCGTATTTAACTTACTCATGTGAAATTTACAAAGTTATTTCATTCCAATATGAAGCAATTTCACAAAGTTACGCCTCAAACAATTCAATTTAATAAAACTTCAATCAATTCCTAACTTGTGTGCATCTTGGCCGTCTGCATTTTGGCCATCATACCTACAGCACTTTATTTCATCCTTAAATATCTCTTGCGCATATTCTCGAGTAGCAATGTCTTCGTTGATGGCATGGATCCTCTCTCATTTTCTTTTGAAATAATCTTATCCGATAATTAGTCTCTTCAAAGAGAATTTATTCAATGATTACTCTTAGATATTTAAGTATTACACAGAATGAATCTCTAGATAAAAAAACTAGTTACACCATTATCCTCGTCTTCTTGTATTTTTTTTATGTATCCAACAATGGACACGTTTACATTTACTCGCATCATAGTTTATAAGACAAAATGCTAGTGCTTCCATCAAACCAACAGATCTTAATTTCATCCGCAAATGTCTCTTGCACATTTAGAGTGGCAATGTCTTCGTTAATGCCATGGATCCTCTCCTACTCTTTCTTGAAATAATCTTATCCAATAACAAGGCTATTTAAAGAGAAATTATTCAATGATAACTCTTAGACATTTAAGTATTTAACAGAATGGGTATCTCATTAAAAAAAACTAGGTACATTATAATCCTCGTCTTAATATAGTTGGTATGTGTAGCCAACAATAGAATCGTACTCCTTCAATCTTCTCCTAGCTTATTAGAAAAACTACTATTACATCTTTCAAACCGACACCACATAATTTCATCCGCAAATATGTCTTGGACATATTCTCAAGTGGTAATGTCTTCGTTAGAGGCATTGGTTTTCTCTCTTTCTTTCTTGAAAAATTCTTATTCGATAACAAGTCTTTTTTTTAAGAGAAAATATTCAATGAAAAGTCTTAGATATTAAGGTATTACACAGACGGAGTTCCTAGTTAAAAACTTGTTACATCATTAACCTCCTCATATTCTTGTATGTCTGTGTAGCCAAAAATAGAATAGTAAAAATTTAATCAACTCCTAGGTTTTATAAAAAACTGCTTTTACGGACATGAAACCGACAGCACATAATTTCATCCTAAAATATCTCTTGCGCATAATCTTGATTGCCAATTTCTTCGATGATGGGCTGGATCCTGTCTCTTTTTTTTTTTAGAATTCTTATCCGATAACAATTATTTTCAAAGAGAAAATATTCAATGTAAAGTCTTTGATATTAAGGTATAACACAGACGGAGTTCCTAGTTTAAAAAATTGTTACATCATTAACCTCCTCGTATTCTAGTTGGTCTGTGTAGCCAAAAATAGAATAGTAAAAATTTAATCAACTCCTAGGTTTTATAAAAAACTGCTTTTACGGACATGAAACCGACAGCACATAATTTCATCCTAAAATATCTCTTGCGCATAATCTTGATTGCCAATTTCTTCGATGATGGGCTGGATCCTGTCTCTTTTTTTTTGAAAAATTCTTATCCGATAACAATTATTTTCAAAGAGAAAATATTCAATGTAAAGTCTTTGATATTAAGGTATAACACAGACGGAGTTCCTAGTTTAAAAAATTGTTACATCATTAACCTCCTCGTATTCTAGTTGGTCTGTGTAGCCAACAATAGAATAGAAAAAATTTAATCAACTCCTAGGTTTTATAAAAAAACTGCTGTTACGGCCATCAAACCGACAGCACATAATTTCATCCTAAGATATCTCTTGCGCATAACCTTGATTGCCAATTTCTTCGATCATGGCCTGGATCCTGTATCTTTCTTTCTTGAAAAATTCTCATCCGATAACAATTCTTTTCAAAGAGAAAATATTCAATGTAAAGTCTTTGATATTAAGGTATAAAACAGACGGAGTTCCTAGTTTAAAAACTTGTTACATCATTACCTCCTCATATTCTAGTTGGTCTGTGTAGCCAACAATAGAATAGTAAAAATTTAATCAACTCCTAGGTTTTATAAAAAACTGCTGTTACGGCCATAAAACCGACAGCACATAATTTCATCCTAAAATATCTTTTGCGCATATTCTCGAGTAGCAATGTCTTCGATGATGGGCTGGATCCTGTCTCTTTCTTTCTTGAAAAATTCTTATTCGATAACAAGCCTTTTCAAAGAGAAAATATTCAATGTAAAGTCTTTGACATTAAGGTATAACACAGACGGAGTTCCTAGTTAAAAACTTGTTGCATCATTAACCTCCTCGTATTCTAATTGGTCTGTGTAGCAAACAATAGAATAGTAAATGAAAAACTGCATTTTGGCCATCAAAACGACAGCACATTATTTCATCCTTAAATATCTCTTGCGCATATTCTCGAGTGGCAATGTCTTCGTTGATGGCATGGATCCTCTCTCATTCTTTCTTGAAATAATCTTATCCAATAATAAGTCTTTTCAAAGAGAAAATATTCAATGTTAAGTCTTTGATATTAAGGTATAACGCAGACGGAGTTCCTAGTTTAAAACATTGTTACATCATTAACCTCCTTGTATTCTAGTTGGTCTGTGTAGCCAACAATAGAATAGTAAAAATTTAATCAACTCCTAGGTTTTATAAAAAACTGCTGTTACGGCCATCAAACCGACAGCACATAATTTCATCCTAAGATATCTCTTGCGCATAACCTTGATTGCCAATTTCTTCGATCATGGCCTGGATCCTGTCTCTTTCTTTCTTGAAAAATTCTTATCCGATAACAATTCTTTTCAAAGAGAAAATATTCGATGTAAAGTCTTTGATATTAAGGTATAACACAGACGGAGTTCCTAGTTTAAAAACTTGTTACATCATTAACTTCCTCGTATTCTAGTTGGTCTGTGTAGCCAACAATAGAATAGTAAAAATTTAATCAACTCCTAGGTTTTATAAAAAACTGCAGTTACGGACATCAAACCGACAGCACATAATTTCATCCTAAAATATCTTTTGCGCATATTCTCTAGTAGCAATGTCTTCGTTGATGGCATGGATCCTCTCTCATTTTCTTTTGAAATAATCTTATCCGATAATTAGTCTCTTCAAAGGGAAATTATTCAATGATTACTCTTAGATATTTAAGTATTACACAGAATGAATCTCTAGATAAACGAACTAGTTACACCATTATCCTCGTCTTCTTGTTGTTTTTTTATGTATCCAAAAATGGACACGTTTACATTTACTCGCATCATAGTTTATAAGACAAAATGCTAGTACTTCCATCAAACCAACAGATCTTAATTTCATCCGCAAATGTCTCTTGCACATTTAGAGTGGCAATGTCTTCGTTAATGCCATGGATCCTCTCCTACTCTTTCTTGAAATAATCTTATCCAATAACAAGGCTATTTAAAGAGAAATTATTCAATGATAACTCTTAGACATTTAAGTATTTAACAGAATGGGTATCTCATTAAAAAAAACTGGGTTCATTGTAATCCTCGTCTTAATATAGTTGGTCTGTGTAGCCAACAATAGAATCGTACTCCTTCAATCTTCTCCTAGCTTATTAGAAAAACTACTATTACGGCCTTCAAACCGACACCACATAATTTCATCCGCAAATATGTCTTGGACATATTCTCAAGTGGTAATGTCTTCGTTAGAGGCATTGGTTTTCTCTCTTTCTTTCTTGAAAAATTCTTATTCGATAACAAGTCTTTTTTTTAAGAGAAAATATTCAATGAAAAGTCTTAGATATTAAGGTATTACACAGACGGAGTTCCTAGTTAAAAACTTGTTGCATCATTAACCTCCTCGTATTCTAATTGGTTTGTGTAGCAAACAATAGAATAGTAAATGAAAAACTGCATTTTGGCCATGAAAACGACAGCACATTATTTCATCCTTAAATATCTCTTGCGCATATTCTCGAGTGGCAATGTCTTCGTTGATGGCATGGATCCTCTCTCATTCTTTCTTGAAATAATCTTATCCAATAATAAGTCTCTTCAAAGAGAAATTAATCAATGATTACTCTTAGATATTTAAGTATTACACAGAATGAGTCTCTAGTTTAAAAAACTAGTTACATCATCATCCTCGTCTTCCTGTAGTTGTTTTATGTATCCAACAATGGACACGTTTACATTCACTCGCCTCATAGTTTATTAGACTAACTGCTGGTTCTTCCAACAAACCAACAGAATCTAATTTCATCCGCAAATATCTCTTTCGTATTTATTTAAGTGCCAATGTCTTCGTTAATGGCATTTGTAACATTTGCTTATGCAGTTTGATTGCTGGCGCCAGGTTCTAGCACTCGTTTTCGTTGCGGTTTTTTTGTATTTGCCGTGCCGGACGCCCGGTTGCGCTTTAGTTGAGTAAGGTATTTTTCGTCGGCTTCTCGGGAGAAATGGAATTTGTGGGTTTGGAGGTCGCGGCGTCGAGACAGCCGTTGCCTGTGGGAGGTCGCGGAGTTCGCGGCGTATTTCGTTGGACTCCAGATTCTTTTGAGTTGTCGGCGTTTCTTTCCGTCGTTTGTGGGTTCCTTTTCCTTTTTATCCATCTCCTTAACTTCCCCCTTTCCCGTCTTTCCCTTCCTTTTTGTGATTCTCGATGATGAGACGTGACTCGCGACACTTGGTATGATTGTAAGTCGCTGAGAGAATTACGACAAGGAAATTCCTGCTCTTTTTGTCCTATCCTTCCTCGTCAGAGTACAGGCGGTCGTTTCCCTTTCCTCTACCTGTGCTGGCGCACACCCCTTTTCCTTTGTTTTACCCGATCCATTTCGTACTTTGTCCCCCACTACACCGGACCCGCCCAGAGCTACTATCGCCGCAAAAAAGGTAGAACGCTGAACTTTAAACATTCGTACGGAATTCCTCCGGAACTCCAAAGAGCCGTGTAATATATCGTTTTACTCCTTGTGTATTTGACTACAAAAGGCATTCATTTAATAGCGTGTAAGTGTAAAAGTTTAGCTCCTACGGACGAAAGAGTGAAGAAAAACACGCGAAAAACTAGGAGAACGGCGAAACGGTCGTTTTCTTCATCTCGTCACTGCCAAAATATTTAATTGGTTCACTTCATTATTTTTTTACGAAGACGACGACATCACCGCATTACAAATATACTTTTAAAATTTTATTTTACCCATTCTTTGATTTTTTAAATGGCCGAAAGTTAGATTTCAATTTCCGAGGTGTGGAAAAGTATATGAATATCGAAATTACGTATGCTTTATAGAAAAATTATTACACAACTTCTCATGTAAGGAAATTTTTATGTTCTTCCCCTTACTTAAAATAAACGACAAAGAAGAAAATCGCCCCGCGGCAATGCTCACTACCATTTTGCTCAGTTGGCAATGGTTAGGCCCCGTTTCCACTACTAACATTCTACCATGGTTATTTCAGCCGTTATAACCTACATGCGTTCCAATTAGCTACTTCTAACCATGGTAAAGCATCGTTTTGTGACGTAGCAATACCAGTCTAAAGGACAATTGAGGAACGATATTTAAAAGCGTACGACTTCTTGTCTTACCACCAGAAACTTATGTTATTAATATTATCATCACAATTGTGTTTTTCAATAATTAATCTCGTTCTATACATGCACCTGTGAAGTATCAACCTTAATAATTATCGGTAAACTTAAATAATTGCAGTACAATCTAAATAATATAAGGATTTATAGGAATATGAATTAATCTTTTGAACACTTGCTTTTCTGGACGCTTCTTCATCAGATTTGCAGCCCATATTACATTTTAGGAAATTGATAATTCGTCTACCATTATCGGGAACAAAAACATTAGCAAAATATACATTGTTTTCAGACTGTGGTACCCCATTGTCCATACGAAATGAAGGAACCTTTGATTATTTCACAAACATTTTCATTTCAGCTGCCGACTAAGGTTTCGACTTGTTAAGTCATTTTCAAAGGCTTGGTATTGAGTTAATAATTTGAAATCTCGGTCAACAAGCGAAATAAAAAATATAAATAATAGTACCTATGTAAATAAGAAATAAAGGCCATGATAATGACTTCATAAATTGAAACCTAGTTCGGCATGTGAAAGAATTAATTATATTCTGGACTACATAACATTTCTCTAATTTCATATTAGTATCGGTCATGTATAGATTCTCGATTAAAGGGTCCACGTCCCAAATATTAAAAAATCCTCCATTTCAAAAATGAAGGCGATGTCTAACCATTAACGATAGGTCGTAGTTAAATATATATAGGTTATAAATGTTGAATGCTGACAGTGAAATATACCTATATGGATACTTAATGGTGATCCCCAAACGCTTATAATTTTCAAGGCACTGACTTCATAAGTTGAAACATTGGTTGACAAGCGAAATTAGAAATAAAAATAATATGTAAAATAAAAATTAAGGCCTTGATAATGTCTTCGTAGGCCGAAGTCTTGGACAGGCAGTGAAACAAAGTAGTATTGTAGACTAGACATATACTTGAATAGTGTAACCTACCCTTAATAAAATCTATCCTCTCTTTAACTACGCATGGCAACGTCTAATCACTTTTAACCTTATCGGTCGTATATAAATATTTATTCTTTTTAATATTGTCTGCAGACGATGAACCCGTGATCCCTCCACGCTTTCCGTGATTCAACTGTTTTCCCATGATTCTTACTAGGATTTTTACTAACATTGCGTTCCCATTACAAAAAGACACGACGGTAACCACTATTCCCTGATCTTACGAGGGTAACTCAATGCTAGTAGGACTATCTACCATGGTAGCCGTTTTCGAGCGTTTCCATTACTAGCATTACGCGGGTAGAGAGTTACCGTCGTAGAAATGTCAGTAGTGGAAACGGGGCCTTATACTCCTGGCCGCGCGTGACTCAAATCTCATTGCCAAGACCCCTCTAGAGAGACATCTGTCCAGCGCTGATTGGACAAGGAATGGGAAAGGCTCTAGGTTCTCTAGGTGTTTTATATTCTTTTAACTTTATGTGGATGGATTTATATTGAATATTTCGCAATTAGATATTTAATTCCATCTCCGAAATTACACACATTAATTCAGCAAAATACTGTTTATGTGTTAGAAGTTTATTGATTCTATGGATTGTATTGTTGCCACGAACTGAATTAAAGTGTGTAATTTCTGAGACTGACTTTAATATCTAATTACGAAATATTCAATATAAATCCATCCACATAAAGTTAAAAGAATATAAAACACCTAGAGCTAAAATTGGTTCAAGTGGGAGAGTAGGAAGGGGGGAGGGAGTTAGGACAGGTTGGGAAGTGGTAAAGGGGTAGGGAGAGAATTTTTTCGGATGCCTGGTTTCCATGTCCTGCTGATTTATAGGCCACCATCTCAATTGAAATTCTGTTAATTTTTCTCAATTTCGATGACCTCACGGATGAGGTGGGGTTTGATTTGAATCTCCCCACCTCAGCGATGCCTTTCGATTTTTCAAAGCCAATCGCGAGTCCCAAGGATTCGTGCTCAACCACTGCGTACTTCGTTGTTTGCCCCAGTCGAATGGTAGTTTCCAGTGTAATGGCAGCCCAGTTCGTACTCTTCCAGTCGAGTTTTGACTGAGCATCGTGTCTCCCCGATGTATTTTTTACCGCATGCTCCGCAGGGAATTTCGTATAACCCTTCGATTTGTAGCAGTGTTCTGCTCTTCATATTTCCTATGAGGTGTTTTACTCGCACCTGTGGTTTAAAGTTGCCTTAATGCCATATTTACGAAGGACGTTGCTTATTTTATCGGTCGTGCCTTTAATGCACGGGAGGAAGGTTTCCTTCTGGCTGGTGATGTCCGTAGTTTCGGATGTGTTCCTTATGTCCTCCTTTGTCTTGTTGAGATTTCAGGACGCTCTCAAAAATCGACTAGGAGAACAAACGGGCCATTCGACTGGGGCAAACAACTAAGTTTTCAGTGGTTGAGCATGAATCCTTGTGACACGCGATCGACTTTGAATAATCCAAGGTCATCGACAAGGTGGGAAGATTCTAGTCAAAACCCGACTCATCCGTGAGGCCATCGAGATTAAAAAAAACAATTTCAATTGAGATGGTGGCCTATAAATCAGCAGCACATGGAATCCATTCATTCGTACAAACTCTCTACCTCACCCTCCCCCCCCTGTCCTAACTCCCTCCCCCCTGGCAACTCTCCCACTTGAACTTATTTTAGTGGGGATTGATATATAAGAGCAAACAGTGGCAGCAAGTTTCATTCCCATGAAGAAGTCACCACCAGTGGGTCACGAAACGACGGGCCAAACCGAAATTACACACGGTATAAACCCGTATTATTATTTTACTAACCTTGAAAAATTGTCATTACCTGAGTCTTAAGTAGTTCATGGATAGATCGATTTTTTATTCTTACTCAAAAGAGTAAAAACGTGGATATTACTAACCCAAATTCGTTAGCCACATCCCACAGAGGTAGTTGTCCCGCTCTGGAATGCGATGGATGTAATGACTAGGTGTAGAACGGGTAGAAGATCAACATATAAAATAAACGCATATTTTTCTTGGCATAGTGTTAATACTCTATCACATACCTATTTTATAAGGTAAAGCTCGATTAGCTGCATTTATTGGAAGTAATAGCACCGGTAGTGTACGAATCAATTCAATGCGTTTTTCGCGGCACACTAATTCCTGCTCCTGGTCTGCACTACATGCCTACTTTTAGAGAATTCACTAAAGGTTTGCATTAAATGTGGTATGCTCTGACTTGATTGTGTTATTGCATGCACTTGAAGAGATTCCATAATCTACTGCAGCGTAACAATTGCTCATATGTAAGAACTAAAATCAATGAAACTAAACAACTGACGGTTAGTACGGCGAGCTTGAAAGAAGTGTTAGCAGTACTGATCAAGAAACTTAAAAAAAGGTATTTTATGCTCCTTATGGCACTGATGTGTAACTGTGTATACATACAACTAAGGAAATATATAAATTCAGGTATTCTCCATCATCTGAAGTTAAAGTTCTCTACTTTTAACTCAACTGTTTGATCTGAAACAATTTCCGTTTCACCTTCTTCTTTAAGGGAATAATTCACTGCGATATCAAGACAATTTTCATAAATCAGTGTATAATTATGATCGCAGACATCAAATTGACACATTCCGATCATGCAAATTACTTGTATATCCAGAATTACATTTACCACGTAATTACGATCCATCCTGTAAGCTATGTCTTAGATCATTATGTCAGCAAGTTTTACCGTCATTCCTTGTCATCTGTTTCCCGGATTAGATTTTAATTGTTCTTCAGGTGCCTTTCGTTGAGGTCTGTTGGAAAATCTTTTGGAAGTGAGAAAGTTTCCTTACCTACCTTGCAATTACGACCTTGTTTAAATACTTCACAGTTGCCCTAATTCTAGGTAGGCAAGCCAATGAGAAAAGCGAATTGCTCTCATGGGAAACATAAATTCGCATATGAAAATGCATGATTTGCCGTTCAATCTTTTTGAGACCAACCTAGGCATAATCTGAATGACTCAAACAATTATTATTTCCTCAAACGTAATCAATGACCGTGTGGAGAGTGGTATGAAGGCCAACTGGCTGTAAAATAATCTGGTGCTATATTTTTTAAAAATTACAACGTTGAATTAAATAGTGTGTATTTCTTTTCTAAAAATCATTGATGAGTAAATTCGATATTTACTGAGTTAGCCACTTTATCTTCGGTCCTGAAACATATATTATAAGTATCAATTATTTTCATGGTTAGTACCTATTCTAAAAATACTCCGACCTTCCCATATCAAAATGCGGACATGGGTGTTGAATACAATCCGTAAAGTTCTTCATCAATGGAGCACGTAAATTATGAGCGACACCTTGCTGCCAATACGGGTTAAAGTGTGTTCATTCTGATTGGGAAGTAGTGAGTGAAGACAAAATGAAGAAATAAATACCAATAGTGAATATTCGTGTCAAACAGAATAAATTCGAGAAATTCGACTCCTTCCGAGGCCTTACTTTGTCGAATTCCATTCCTTGTCCAAGTTACTAAGAGATCAGAAATAGTTTATTTCTCACCATACGATCAAAACTTTGTTAATTAAGAGCTCCTTCGTTGAATGTTTCAAGCGAGGCATCCAATGACCTAACCTTAAGGCTTTAACGAGTTCCATAATATGGCTACAATTCTTACGCTACAAGTAATTGCGAATAACTCATTCCCCAAGATTCAGATTGTTCACGCGACTTAAAGCACGCATTTGTGGTTGCGAACGTCAACACAAGGTAGGCATAAAAATCGCATTGGTGAATTTTATGATGAGACAAAAAACTTATTTCTTCACTTTGAGTTCACCATCAATTACTGTAAGTTATATTGCAATGGTCACCATGTAATTATTGTCTTCTCCCTCAAGAATAAAGACCTCGAGACACTACTTAGCTCTGGTTAGGTCTCATCTCAAACCCACGACGAGCATTTGGGACCCTGCGGAGAAAGAATTAATCGAACAAATATAATACAGATGCACACAAAATCTTCATTTCAATCTACTAAGAGAGAATCGAAAGAGAGAGAGAAAGAGAGATGGATAGGTAGATAAACAACTTAATTGGGGCGAGATTGAGAGAGAAAAAGAGAGAGAGAAATCCGAAGCCATAAAGATACGCAAGTGCTAACGGTGAAGGTTGATACTTTCCAAATGTGGTGCGATGTGAGTCAGCTAGAAATAAATTTGAAAAATATGTTTATACCTACGTCTATAAAATAGACCTATGCCTAAAGCCCTGTATGCCTTGATATTCGCACGAAAACACGTAAATAGGCTAATGCCTATCGTTTAGGGGTTGTTCATAAACTACGTTACCGTTTTAGGTGATTTTGTTACCTCCCCCTTCGTTGACAACCGTAGTACTTTTCCCAACCCCCCCCCTCCGACTTGTAACGTTGTCTCTACAAATGAAACTTTCAGTTCAAAAATATTTTCTCAATTATTGAGTGTTTATTTTTTTAGATAGTTTGAAACACGACAAATAACGTAGCCGAATTAGATATAATAGAACTATCTAATCTCAATTGGAGCAAGTAATAGTAATTTTTAAATTCTAAAAATCAACCATGAATCACGGCGAAAGGTGCAGTGCTCGTCTACTTTGTTCTCTCCCCTACCCACATTTCTGACTGCTCCCATGAAATGTGTTGTCACGAGGTCGTTGTTTAACCCGTGAGAACGTTAAAATGCAAGCATTTTGATGGTTTGAAGACTTGCAGTACTGTAGAGGCAATAGTTCAGTTACATTGAGTTAAATTAAAAGCTTGGGGTGTAAGAAACACCCCGCGCACCCTTCCTCATATGATAAACTGTGTAGTATTATCGACGCGATGATGTCGAGTAAGAAACGTAAACAGACGCATTGTAACAACTACGTTACTTAGAGTGAACCTCCCTTCCCCTAGTTACCCGCCGTATGTTTTTAGGCAACTACCTCATCTCCTAAGTTGGTAACGTAGTTTATGCACGACCCCTTAACTCCGATGAAAAATATAAAGTTTACAAATTTAAGTTATATGCCCGTGAAACTGTTAATATCTATTGCAGGACTCCGATAAAAAATCATGGAAATTAACTTTTAGAAGTAATAGCCGTGTGCACTTACCCATGGCTTGCGCAGTAAGTTACGTGGTTACGTACGACAAACCCGCTTAGTTTACTAAAGCACGTAAAATGGTTAATGTCTATCGTATAACTGCGATTAAAAAAACATTTTAATCAGCGTGACTAGTGACATACAAAGTTGAGCATAATTTTGCGATTTATTGTTAACTTTTAGAAGTTATAAACTATAGTGTGACTGTTCAGTTGGTGCCATAACCAACCCGCGGTGAAGGGTCGAGTCGCCTTCGACGCCGAGGCTCGGACACCGACTTCGGGGCTGGGAGGGTCCAGCTAAAAATGAAGGTCAACCCCTCCACGGGGCTTCAAAAGCAGAAATCAAACTTGAGGTGGTCCAACCAAACGGACTTAGCCGGAAAAGGGGATTTCGATTAAAATGGAGCGTTGAGATTGAGGAACGAAACTACGCATTTTCATTGTGTCTTAAATTCGCTTCATTTGACGCGATGTTACAAGACGGGGCGAACTCATGGAACCTAACCTCACACAATTTCAAGATTTACTGTAGTCAGCACCGGCTTTCCCTCCCTTAACATCGGGTTGGTTGGCACAGATTTTCTCCCTGAGAAAATTGGCATTTTTGCCCCTTTGCCTTTGTCAAGGAGCGCGCGCGAACTCGCAGTGAAGGGCAAAAAACTATATCGCTCGCTGCGCTTGCGATTGGTAATTTCCTTCAAATTCGCTACAATTCAATCTAATGGTCTCTCAGGAGTAAGGCATGTTACGTGAGGAAGTTGGTAGCTACAGATGAAAACCCGGTGCAAGGATCACTATTTGGCGTGTTCATTAAATTTTGTCTGCAACATTAACAAAAATAATTCAATGACAGCCAAAGGTAGAGCTAAATAAATATACTCTTTTCCACTATTATTAAAATGAAATTTATACTCGCATGATGCAGCCACAGGCTGCTATACTGCTTAAAGGTAGCACAAGGATTTTTATTTTTTTCCACGTAAAAATCATCCCTAGACACGTGGAATTCATGAACTCATCATTCACGAATACGGATACGGAAAATTCACGAATATGTCACCCTCATTCAGTGGAAATCATCCCTCAATAAGACCCCTTTTTTCCCGATGGTACCAATTCTGCTTCAAGGTGCCACGGGACATTTAGTATTTTACGCAAATATCTTCCCTTAACTCTACCATTCACAAATATATCATCCGCGTTAGCATTTATCAGTTTTATCTTTTTATAAAACGTTTAAAGGTCAGTTATTTACTTCTTGCAGTTGAGAACACATACGAGCTCTACACCGAACTTCCACATTATTTTTTTAATGGAAAACACAGCCGAACCAAATCCCATAGAAATGGGTTAAATGTGTTTGCCAAAATTCTCATTCTTGGCAAGAGTGATAAACGATATTGTGGAATCATTAGAAATATGTGATTAATTCAATTACTAAGACTTCAAATTCATGTAATGTAATACGTAGTGAATTCTCGCTCAAACTACCGTAACACTGGCGATGGGAAAGGGACAGATGGGATATTGAGTGGTAGACGCATTTAGAGGCACTATATTCTGAGTAGTTTACAAAAAGGAAATAGGTCGTTTTATTATTTTTTAGTAGAGCACATCATGTCCGCATACTCATCGTTACCAGATTGCGATTGGTTCTCTATGGCCTACGGTATGGTACACATGGACGTCATTCTAAAATGAAGTTGCCAAGGTTTTATTCTTCTTGCAGGCTTTAGACCTGTTCTTTACCAATTCATTATCACTAGATTGTTTCAATCCCTACCTCGGTCGTCAAACCAACATAGCAGAAACACTTCTCTGAGATTCTCTCAGAGCCATTCCGTGACATCTCAGAGACTGAGATGTCACGGACTGAGATGTCACGGTACTCTGAGATATCTCCGATAAAGCTCCTTGTCCGCTTTTGTCGTGGTCTCAGACATAGCATGTGATGTCTCCGAGGTCTCATAAATATCACTACATTCACAGAGGTCTTAGAGAGGACTCAAATTGTTTCTCCGAGACATTAAAAGTAATGTCTCCAAGATCATTAAATCAGGATGATGAATGAGTTTCAGCAAATTTATTTTCGTAATACATTAACATGGATATTAACATATAATTGCCATTAGTCTTCTATAGCTGCCTCCTGTGCGTCTTTATCCTCGACTGCCCTGGAAAAATAAGGAAAATTGTAATAGTAAAAATTAAAACTTTTCTACATCTACGAAGTACCGTGCAAGCCACCACTAGGGTTTGTGGCACGGGGTGATTCCACGCCATGCATGCAGCACTCGGCCTAGTTCAAATCAGGACCTCGCACGTTGCCCCGGCCGCTAGGTGCAGACCCACCGCAGACCAAAAACCTGTCAGGGGAACAGCGCGCACACAAACCAGAAATTGGGAGAGTGCTACGTAAATGAACATGCGAACACGCAGTTCACTGTTTAAGAGCCAGCTACTGGTTAATGTTACTAATACTTTCATTTATGAGTACTACGAGATACTGCTTTATGCATAAAACAAAAACATGGCGGACATTTCATGCGGGGTGAAGATTTAATGATGCTATGTTATTAAACAGAAGTGAATAGTCTATACTCTCCCTATTGAGGGTGGGAGTTACATATGATTGATCTATCGCAACTATTATGATCCCTTATCGTGCGTGGAAAAAATGACATTTTAAATCGATCGGTTCTGCAGTCTATTTCCTTTACCTTATTCCTATGCTCGTTTCTACCGTAATTCGTTGGCTCTAGCAAAATATGTAGAACGTCCGGAAAAAATATTCTGCTTCGAACTTGCGCATAAGTTTTAACATGTATTTCTCCCTTCAATCCGTTAGACTAATTGCTTCAAAAATTCGGTAACACTGCTAAGTTTATCGTTACAACCTTTTTCAAATGCTGCCGCTCCTCGCTGTATTCCATTTCTTTCTGAGATTAGTCCTACTTCGTAAGGGTCCCATATGCTAGCGGCATACTCCAAGTGAGGTCTTACGAGTGAAAAATAACATCCCTCTTTAACCTTCTCGTCACATTTTCCTAGTATTATTTGAATGAATCCTAATTTACGACTACCCTGTCCGCAGATTTCCCGAACGTATTTCCCCCAAGACAGTTCGTGAGTAGACGTCACGCCTAAGTATGTAACTGACTCTACATTTGATAATTTGGTTTGATTAATTGCGTACGTTTCGTCGACCGAGTTATTCCTTTTCCAAAAATTCACAACAGCGCACTTTATAAAAATTCAATTCTAACTGCTAAGTTTTGTACCATTCATTTATAGCATCTAGGTCTTTTTGTAACGCAATCCTGTCTGACTCATTGCTTAGATCCCTGTACAACACTGCGTCGTATGCGAAGAGGCGAATTTTGCTCGTAACAACGGTAGTGATGTCATTGATATACGTTGATGTCATTGTCATATCAAATGATGTCATTTTACGTGACCATGCGCGTTTTAATTCACCTCTATACTGGGATGCTAGACTCTTCTGCATCATTTTCTTGTGTTTCCCTGCCTTAACCGGTAGCAATAACTCTCAATTATTTACAGCGTTGCCGCGTCGACAATAATATATTCCAATGTCTTGCACGAGATAGACGTAAGAGAAGTCGGTCTTTAGTTACTGGGTTCATCCTTATCACCGCTCTTTAATATTGGTGTAACGTTCTTGATGTTCCAATGGATAGAAACTAGGTGTTGTGTTCGGGATTTTTCAAATATTATATTCAAGCACGGTGCTATTTGTGATGCTTATTCTTTATAAACTCGGGTGGGAATTTTATCGGAATCGGGTGATTTATTGGAGTTAATGGAATGCAGATTAATTTCTATTCCACGACTAGTGATATTAATAGACTGAATTGGGTGCTTAGAGAGTCTAGATATTTTAGCGGTGCTTTTTGGAGAGCTTTTTGTATAGACGCTTTGAAAAAAGGAGATGAGAATATTTGCTTTTTCTTATTTGTTGTTCGCTCTTTCTCCTAGATAGTTCTTTATATTAGTGACGTTACTGTTGATTTGCTGCCTTAAACCTCCTTCACGTATGACCTCCGGAACCATTGAAATCATTACACCACATTCGAACCAGTTCTTGCAAAACGTTCAGGCCTACAATTCCGCATTTCAGATGACCTCTTTCGGCGCTAACATTATCCACGAAGGAGAATTCATGCCCACTTTTAAGATTCAAGGCCAAGTGTTTCTTAGAATCGGTTTTTTGATGCCTCCGCAAAATGAAGAACCAAAGTACCTGCAGTTGTTCTTTGTTCTCCTGCTTTGTTCCTTTACCTACAAATCCTGCTATGTTATCATGAATTCCAAGTATCCCCCTTCTCCTTCCCGAGGAACGCTGGGTGGCCGGCTAGTCATCAATAAAACTCGTTAAATATTTTGCACCACCATTTGATCTAGTCGGGGATGTCATGAGATCACTATGCACCAATTCTAACTGCTGACTAGATTTCCTATCACTTTTCTTTGATACAGTACTATTAGTAATTTTTCCTGCAGTGCAAATTTCACAATCCTTTTCATTTTTCACGCTCAATTTCTCTAGACCTGGAATCTGTTTTATTGCATCTAGATGTAGATGTCCCAGCCTTTGATGCCATAAATCTGTACTCGCAGGCTTTAATGCCACCGCCTCTATTTCTGACTCACTATCATTCTGAGTATCATCCCAATTGCGATCAACATGAACGAGACATGCCTGACTCGTATGGAAAGCATCTCCCTCCAAGGCTTCATACGCTTCATACCCTTCATACACATACGCAGTGAACACTATATCATTAGCGTAAATACCAGTTGCAAAATCTTTCCTAAACAACACATCCACGCCATACTCAGCCAACCTTGCCACAGAAATTAAATTAAAGTTCAAATCAGGTACAAACAATATTTTTTCTCATTTCAAGCGTATTGTTACCACAATTATCAGTCAAATTAAGCCTAACCGTTTCTCTACCATGAACTTTAATTATACCATTTCCAAGTGTTACACTTCCACCACCCGTAGAGAATGTTGTAAACAATTCTCTTTTTGAAGTCATGTGTTCAGTAGATGCTGAATCTAAAAACCATACTTAAGAATTTTTCACTGCTGACATGGCACACTGATACAGTTGATAGTTTTACCCTTTGGCTGCTTATCACCCGTTCTTCTATCATTCTTATGTGCAACCTCACATACCTTATGTTTATTAGTACAATCAGCAGCCCAATGGCCCCGCTCATGGCATGCATAAAATTGAATTTTAGGACAATATTTACTGATATGTCCTGGCTTTTTACATCGGAAGCAACACTTAACATTCTCATCTCTCTTGGCTGCTGATGTAGTCTGATTCCTTCTCGAGTTTTCCCTGGGCTGGAATTTCCTCTCTCCGGTTACGAGCGCCAGCTGATTGGTCCCCTCTGCTACATTTATTTGCAGTCTCCGTCTCTCTTCATCCAAGAGTCGTCCCTTTACCTTCCGTGTTGTAAGGCTCTGCTCTTGAAGGACGTTCTGTACAAAAATGTCGTAATCCTCCAATGGAAGTCCAACAAGTAGAAAATTTGCGATCACTTCGTCGTTGAATTCGACCCCTCCTCTCTGTACCTTCTTATTCAGCCTCTGGATTAAGGCTGCATACTCTCGCATGCTCACGTCATTCGTTTTTGTAACATTCACCATCTCTTTCAACGCCTGCAGTGCATGGTACTTCGTCGACGTTACGTGAATTTCCTCGAGAATTTCCCATGCCTGCTTTGCGCGCGTACATTCTTCGATATCCAACAGAAAATCATCTCCCACGGTTGTATAGTACAGAACCGAAAGAGCCTTCCTATCCAATCGCGACTGGTCAAAATTAAGCTCTGTATCATCGATCCCAGGGTCCACAGCATTCCAAAAGTTTTTATCAATTAAATGAGCTTAAACGCGCAACTTCCATGCGAAGTAATTGCCGTTAGATAATTTAGAAATATGTACATAGTCACGATCATCCGCTGCCTCCGCCATCATGGACTAACAATCTTGTCGTCGCACAATCACAAATTAAGCTGCAATACCGCGATCTCGCATTCACAAATCAATCAATTACGTTCTGGGTCCACAACCTATTGTTTTAGTTAATTAGCGCGGTGAAATAAGTCTCTGCATTCTAAAGATGAGTTTATTGCAGCGCACACACTACTCTCATTACAGTACATGACACAGCGGCATGGTAGCATGGGTTAACAGTGGCGCCAAAATACAGGAAATGAAACAAAATTCAGACTCACTGCTGCCAACCTCGAAATGCAAACATATATAATAAATGACATACGCAAATATACAACAAGGGCCATATCCAGAAACCTCGCTATAGCATTATCTCCGCTGATACGTCATCCACGGCTGCTATAGCGGGGATAGCGCGCTGCAGTATGACCCAAACGCGTGCTGCAATAAGTAGCGAACCCCAGACCATGGTACAAAGTACCATTCACCAAGTATTGCGGAGAGTTGCTGTTGCGGGATTTCTGGATACCGTGTAACGGAGATTCTGCTCTTAGTTCAGCGAGGTTTCTGGATACGGCCCTTAGTCACGGAGCGCCCACCATCATAACACATGGGGCTGCACTTTTCCTGCAAAAATGAGCTCTTTCCATTCTAGACTTACTATGGGAAAAGCCGATTCGATAACGAGACAATTGGATTGCCTTGCTTCCCACAGTGAATTCAGTTCAAAGTCAGCATTCTAACGTGCGTAAACGAAGTCGAGAGTTTTGCCGATATTTGGTCCCACTTGATTAAGAAGGAATCCTATGAAGTATAGCCGAAAATTCTCAGTCACCAGAGACGGCCTAGATAGACAACGCATGTTGATCTTCCAACACCGATCTGTATGATCGCGTATTTGGTCGCGACACTAAATCACGTGATTGTTTAAATAGAATATAACCGAATAGAACGAAGGAAATATTAAACCAAAATAAAGAGATTAAAAACTTCGATTTTTCTACGGGAAAACGATTAGTAAAATGCATTTATTATCAGTTATGAATTTTTATTGCCTCTTCAATGGGTTTGTTCAAACGGCGAGCGGCGTCTTCGTATTTTGCCGTAGTAAAACATCGCCTCCTTATACGCACCACGCATAATGGACTATTTTTAATTATTATTTAAATAATATGCGTACAGAAATTTTAAACATTTGAGTTGTCATGAAAGTCCCGCAATAATTAAATAAATAGGCGTACTGCATAATTAAAACATTAGAATTGTCAAGAAAATACCTTTATGATTAAATACAATCCGTATTGGAATAAAATATTTTAGCATTGCGTTAAAAACTCGGTATAGTTAAATACAATGCGTGCCGGACTTGGACAATGGATGCTGGACTCAGTAAAACTCGTAATAATAAAATTATATCCGTACTGGACTTAAAAAATATTAGAATTGCCGAGAAAAAAATTTTTAAAATTAAATAATAGGCTTACTGGATATTTATGACATTAGATTTGTCATGAAAAACCCGTTATGAATAAATGTAATGCGTACTGGACGTAGAATATTTTAGAAAATCGGAGGAAACCAGCTTAAATAAAATAATATGCAAACCTGAGGTAAAATATTTTACAATTGCCGAGAAAAATACCGATAATTAAATAACATACGTACTGTGCATATGTGCGTACTAGACATATAAGCATTAGATTTGTAGAGAAAGTTTGGTCATTTTAATATTTAGAATTGTGGTAAAAAAACTCCGTATAAATAAATTAAATGCGTACTTTTTACATTTCTGTGTAAAATTGCTGAGTGAAACCCGTAGTAATTAGGTAATGTGCGAACTGGCATTAGAACAACTTAGAATTGCAGAGAACAACCCGTTATTATTTAATATTATGTGTACCGGATATTTAACACATTAGAATTGTCAATAAAAACCCGTTACGAATAAACAATGAGTAGGTACTGGATTTAGAATAATTGATGATAGTCGGGACTTTTGAAAATTATTGTATTGCCGATAGAAACCAGTTATATGATATGTGTATTAAACATTTCAACATAACATTTGTCGAGAGAGTTCCATTATTATTAAATGACATCCACACTGAATATTTAATACATTAGAATTATTGAGAAAACCCCGTTATGATTACCGCTGTAAAAACCCAGTATAGTATGCGTATTGAACTTAAGGAACATTGGAATTACCGAATAAACCAGTTATAATTAAATAATAAGGATCGTCAATAACATACTGTTATGATAAGATACAATGAGAATCTTCTTCGAGAACAATCTTCGTAAGCATACCGAGATTTAGATCTTGTAAGAGCTCAAAATCAGACACAAAACTTCTCTGGTCTTTGACGCTTTTATCAAAGTGAAAAGGTATTTATTGACTTTTCATTTTACATATTCATTTTTTTCTCATACATAATGAGTAAATTTGGTGTGAGTAAATTTGGTGTGACATTGGAATGGGATCTGGGAAATGCTTCTAGGTATCATGTTGGTATTCATAGTTTTCTTTGCATGCAGGTCATTCATGGCGTCTGCTTGGGGTGCTGTACCTTGTAAATCTTCTGTGGCCGCTTGGCAAGTGCAGTCTGAAAAAAACGTAAAATATGTATAATACTTAGTATATTTTTTGTTCGTCGGTCAATTTATTACATTTCATTAAAGACGACTTTAGAGACAAATACTGTATTTGGATAATATAATAAATACTGATAATTTTTTCAATGCACAATCTGACCCACAGAGCATACAACCAAAACAGTGTAAGTTAACCGTCGTGCTTTTATAGCAATTATTTGTATTAAGGCTAATATAACATGCAATCTGCACAATTGTTGCTTACTATTTTGATTACCCCTCACGAAGTCTGGACTTGGGGCGAAAAATTTCGCCTTTGAATGCCCCCTCAAAAAGTCTGGACTTGGGGCGAAAAATTTCGCCTTTGAATGCCCCCTCAAAAAGTCTGGACTTGGGGCGAAAAATTTCGCCTTTGAATGCCCCCTCAAAAAGTCTGGACTTGGGGCGAAAAATTTCGCCTTTGAATGCCCCCTCAAAAAGTCTGGACTTGGGGCGAAAAATTTCGCCTTTGAATGCCCCCTCAAAAAGTCTGGACTTGGGGCGAAAAATTTCGCCTTTGAATGCCCCCTCAAAAAGTCTGGACTTGGGGCGAAAAATTTCGCCTTTGAATGCCCCCTCAAAAAGTCTGGACTTGGGGCGAAAAATTTCGCCTTTGAATGCCCCCTCAAAAAGTCTGGACTTGGGGCGAAAAATTTCGCCTTTGAATGCCCCCTCAAAAAGTCTGGACTTGGGGCGAAAAATTTCGCCTTTGAATGCCCCCTCAAAAAGTCTGGACTTGGGGCGAAAAATTTCGCCTTTGAATGCCCCCTCAAAAAGTCTGGACTTGGGGCGAAAAATTTCGCCTTTGAATGCCCCCTCAAAAAGTCTGGACTTGGGGCGAAAAATTTCGCCTTTGAATGCCCCCTCAAAAAGTCTGGACTTGGGGCGAAAAATTTCGCCTTTGAATGCCCCCTCAAAAAGTCTGGACTTGGGGCGAAAAATTTCGCCTTTGAATGCCCCCTCAAAAAGTCTGGACTTGGGGCGAAAAATTTCGCCTTTGAATGCCCCCTCAAAAAGTCTGGACTTTGGGCGAAAAATTTCGCCTTTGAATGCCCCCTCAAAAAGTCTGGACTTGGGGCGAAAAATTTCGCCTTTGAATGCCCCCTCAAAAAGTCTGGACTTGGGGCGAAAAATTTCGCCTTTGAATGCCCCCTCAAAAAGTCTGGACTTGGGGCGAAAAATTTCGCCTTTGAATGCCCCCTCAAAAAGTCTGGACTTGGGGCGAAAAATTTCGCCTTTGAATGCCCCCTCAAAAAGTCTGGACTTGGGGCGAAAAATTTCGCCTTTGAATGCCCCCTCAAAAAGTCTGGACTTGGGGCGAAAAATTTCGCCTTTGAATGCCCCCTCAAAAAGTCTGGACTTGGGGCGAAAAATTTCGCCTTTGAATGCCCCCTCAAAAAGTCTGGACTTGGGGCGAAAAATTTCGCCTTTGAATGCCCCCTCAAAAAGTCTGGACTTGGGGCGAAAAATTTCGCCTTTGAATGCCCCCTCAAAAAGTCTGGACTTGGGGCGAAAAATTTCGCCTTTGAATGCCCCCTCAAAAAGTCTGGACTTGGGGCGAAAAATTTCGCCTTTGAATGCCCCCTCAAAAAGTCTGGACTTGGGGCGAAAAATTTCGCCTTTGAATGCCCCCTCAAAAAGTCTGGACTTGGGGCGAAAAATTTCGCCTTTGAATGCCCCCTCAAAAAGTCTGGACTTGGGGCGAAAAATTTCGCCTTTGAATGCCCCCTCAAAAAGTCTGGACTTGGGGCGAAAAATTTCGCCTTTGAATGCCCCCTCAAAAAGTCTGGACTTGGGGCGAAAAATTTCGCCTTTGAATGCCCCCTCAAAAAGTCTGGACTTGGGGCGAAAAATTTCGCCTTTGAATGCCCCCTCAAAAAGTCTGGACTTGGGGCGAAAAATTTCGCCTTTGAATGCCCCCTCAAAAAGTCTGGACTTGGGGCGAAAAATTTCGCCTTTGAATGCCCCCTCAAAAAGTCTGGACTTGGGGCGAAAAATTTCGCCTTTGAATGCCCCCTCAAAAAGTCTGGACTTGGGGCGAAAAATTTCGCCTTTGAATGCCCCCTCAAAAAGTCTGGACTTGGGGCGAAAAATTTCGCCTTTGAATGCCCCCTCAAAAAGTCTGGACTTGGGGCGAAAAATTTCGCCTTTGAATGCCCCCTCAAAAAGTCTGGACTTGGGGCGAAAAATTTCGCCTTTGAATGCCCCCTCAAAAAGTCTGGACTTGGGGCGAAAAATTTCGCCTTTGAATGCCCCCTCAAAAAGTCTGGACTTGGGGCGAAAAATTTCGCCTTTGAATGCCCCCTCAAAAAGTCTGGACTTGGGGCGAAAAATTTCGCCTTTGAATGCCCCCTCAAAAAGTCTGGACTTGGGGCGAAAAATTTCGCCTTTGAATGCCCCCTCAAAAAGTCTGGACTTGGGGCGAAAAATTTCGCCTTTGAATGCCCCCTCAAAAAGTCTGGACTTGGGGCGAAAAATTTCGCCTTTGAATGCCCCCTCAAAAAGTCTGGACTTGGGGCGAAAAATTTCGCCTTTGAATGCCCCCTCAAAAAGTCTGGACTTGGGGCGAAAAATTTCGCCTTTGAATGCCCCCTCAAAAAGTCTGGACTTGGGGCGAAAAATTTCGCCTTTGAATGCCCCCTCAAAAAGTCTGGACTTGGGGCGAAAAATTTCGCCTTTGAATGCCCCCTCAAAAAGTCTGGACTTGGGGCGAAAAATTTCGCCTTTGAATGCCCCCTCAAAAAGTCTGGACTTGGGGCGAAAAATTTCGCCTTTGAATGCCCCCTCAAAAAGTCTGGACTTGGGGCGAAAAATTTCGCCTTTGAATGCCCCCTCAAAAAGTCTGGACTTGGGGCGAAAAATTTCGCCTTTGAATGCCCCCTCAAAAAGTCTGGACTTGGGGCGAAAAATTTCGCCTTTGAATGCCCCCTCAAAAAGTCTGGACTTGGGGCGAAAAATTTCGCCTTTGAATGCCCCCTCAAAAAGTCTGGACTTGGAGCGAAATTTTCGCCTTCGCTCATATAACCGTAATTCGCACCGGGTTATCCATCCCATATGCATTACCTTATCCTATACTCTTATTTTGTAGAGTCTTTTGGGCTAATAAATTATTATTATTATTATTATTATGCTACGTCAAACGTATGGCGCTCAATTGCTTTCGTGACTTTTGCTCTTTCGTGCAATTGCTTTCGTGATGGAACTTACAACATTTCGTGACGAGGCAGTAAAAGTGTTACATTATGCCGCCACGGAAAGTTCTAACACGTCATGTAATCCGAACTTCATGGAATGGAATGGCGGGTGAGTGATAAGATAACGAAACAAGTAAAAGATTATGAGTAGTTTGACCGAATATTTGCGAAAGATGGAAAAATAGATATAAGAAAATTAAGAAGCGCTCGAACTCTGAAACAATTCAAGGGCAGCATAAGAAGATTTACAAGGAATAAATAATTGCCTAGGGAGTTTAAATGGCAGTAAATAAAATCGCACTTCTCAAAAATTATTATATGGTCGTTAAACATGGAGGAGCGTGCATCGTAGATTTCGTCAATTTGACACAGTGGATGAATGTCCAATAACGAAAACGATTTATGACAGGAGTGAAAGGCGTGATATTAAGTCGTAGACGAAGAAATTCAAGGATGAATGCAGTGGAAGTCACTATTAAGAAGAGAAACATTATGAGTCTTAAGGATAGGAGAGCGTTTATGAAGCAATGCATGTACGAGACAAAAGCAAAAGAGGTATGTAAGAATAGGGCATTATCGAGGAATTATTAAAATAATTCCACTTATACGAGAATGGACGAACCGTGAGTAAAACTATTTCTCTATCTATTATAAATACCACTTTGAAAAACGAAAGGGGTACAATTCCACTTTCTGGCGGAAGAGAATATGAAGAATGGAAAATTATAGGTCTGATATCATATTGGACGAGAAGGAGGTGATGTTAAAGTGCCATTTGAAGATCAGATGGAACACCAAAATCTAGGTAGGAGGTAGTGCCGAGCCTCGGGCAAGAATGAAAACCGCTACAGCATATTTAATGGAACTAGACGAAAGGTTTAAAGAGGGCATATTGTTCAGAGCTTGAGAAATCCTCAGCTATCACCGGTGCAAAGCAAAGAAACTGCAAATGAAATTTGGACTTCTTTAGAAACAACTAGAAGGATGTTGAAAAAGAATTTAAGCAACCTTATCTTTCGGCTATCATCAGAAACATTCGATGATTATTGTGTAGAAATGATAGACGATGCGGGGAACGTCTTACAATCCTTAATGTCCGTGGAAAAGGAGTATTATACTGCAGTATCAAAGCCTGAACCATTGGCATCGAATAAATTTACCATGGAGTTCTGTCGTATGCATGTTGGTGAGGAGGAAAGCAGGGAAAATTCGACCACAGATGGAAGTAAATAAAATATGGATCCTAGACACAGGTGCTTCAGGCTTGCAACGCAAGCCCGTGAAACTTGACGTCGCGAACGAATTGACTGATTTTTGGTGGGCGTAACGAGAGAAAAAACAATGAAAACAACCTTAGCTAGTTTAAAATAACTTCAATGACAGTATTTATATATTTACAATTATTACAGTAAAACACAAGCCCGTAGGCTAAATACCGTTAGCCTTGTCTTTGCCAGACGATCACAAGTGGAACCAAGCCGTCACGTCCTTTCATCGGCGCGGTCAATTGCAAAGAGAGCTGCTATGATGGCGGTACACTTTGCCAGCGCAGGAGGGGAAACAGCTGGCCAGTGGAGGAGTGGGGTGAAGAGGGGAAATTTTATCACACGTTGCATTGGTGGGAATATCCGCAGGTCGACTCGAACGTGGAAACGTGAGTGTTTCTGTAGAAACCGCGATGACCGGAGCGATCGCGCTGACCGGGGCAGATCGACGCACTTAGCTCTTCGCTCGGGCACTGCGAGACGCGAAGTCTCCTGCGGTTTATAGAGTCTCTGAGGATTTTCGAGTCTCGAGGTTTCGAGGGGGGGGGGGATTTTGGCACAGGCTAACCTGGTTTTGGCAACATACGGAGTTATATACGGCGCAATTTCTACTTGCAATAAAACATCCACCGTGACAATTGGAAAAGATATCGAATCTGATTTAATGAAAACAATTTCCTCTCTACAAGCCAATAAGGTGATTAATTTTTTCCGTCACAATCAAGTATCATTATCAACACAATCATAACTTGGCTCTAGTACGAAGAACTCGTGTTTTTGTCGTGTGACTGGTAATAACTAAAATTGTAGTATGGTTAGGCTAACCATAATAACCATAAAATAACTGCAAAATAATTAATCTTTCAAATTCAATAACTGTTCATCTTGTTTCGAATGAATTTTCTTGAATGACATTTATTATGGCAGTGTTCACGATTTATAAAAAGAATTGAAATTTAAATGCAATACTCAAAATGAAACGCCAAAGATTACTGTTTTTATTTATAATTGGAAGTGACGAATGTGTAGGGGATGAAGAAACCAGTATGAGAAAAGGGACCAGTTTTGCGGCTCACACGGCTTTGAAAAGAACGACCGTAGTAAAAGTAACATACATTGTGAGTTTCTCCGTGTATGTTTGCTAATAACTTTAATTTAAATACTCTTAGGATGATCGAATATACAGCAATGGGGACAATAAGTTGTATCACATTTTACATAATTCTACAACGCGTTTAACAGGTTAAATAGTACTTCAAAATCTCCATCGGCGTAAAACACGATACCCTGGACTCACATGGAATGACTCACTAGTATCCTGTGATACAACTTGAGCCGTCGCAACACCTCGCCCCCTCCAACCCCCTCTCCCTTCTTCCCCCAAGGCCTTGACTCCATCTGAAGTCCATCTGGGTACGAGCAAAATATGAGAGGAACCAGGGTTTTCAACGCTAGTAATTGCCGACCTCGGTGACAGCGCGGTTTTATTTCCGCACAGCTAACCTGAGGTTGGAGGTTCAATCCCCACAACCGTCAGTCAATTTTCTCAGCCTCGTTTTACTATTTTTAATTTTTTTTTCACTTTTCCGTGATGGTAATTTTGCGAGTAATTGCCGCATTTTTCATTTGCGATTTTAAATATCTTTTCTGTTAGTTATTACTAAATTTATTTTTGGTAAATATGCATTCCAATTATATACGGGGCAATTTCTGCTTACAACAAAACATCCACCGTGACAATTGGGAAATATATCGAATCTGATTTAATGAAAACAATTTCCTCTCTACAAGCCAATTAGGTGATTAATTTTTTCCTTCACAATAAAGTAAACATAAACTCGCGCATTAGATTGCAGTTTTGAAAAGTACGTTCAATAGGATTTCATTTTTCCGACGGTGAACGCAAAATTCATTAGAGACAGATGTCGTATTTGTACAAAACATGAAGGGACAGCTGTTTGAATTATGGCCTTAAGAGTAACGCCACAGAAGGATGGCGGTCATTTATCACGGCTTGATATCAAGGAGAGAACATTCCATGTAATACCGTATTTATAAAGTTCGTATGCAGCCGACCAGTGATATACAAAATTCATAGATTGAATCGAGCATAATAGAATGAAAAATGTGAAAGAAACACTTCGCGTAACGAAGTTATAGTTTTCGCTTTTTTTCTGTTGCGGTGACTACGATACGAGTCCTCCGGTAGGAGTTGCAAAGAGATTCGTAATGTGCGTACCTTACTCTATCTCGAGTTCACATACGTTAAACATTTTCAGTGCTTCATTCAAGCATATGTTTTCACCAAAGAGTAGGAAAAATCCAGAACAAATCGAACAACAATAAATATTACTCTTTTTTGAGACCTCAACTGGTGGAACAGATGTGGTATTTGAAATCAATCACCTCATTTCAAACTAAAGGAGAATTATATTTTCAATTTGACTACTACGTTCTTACTAAACATGCCTCACTTTGGTTAAAACATTAAGTAATTTCTCAAAAATGTATAACTGTTGATTAATTCACTACACTATTAAAGAATAGGAAACGGGTTACGTTCGAAGAAGTTCTACCGGAGATTTAAACCTATCCCGGTACCCATGACTCACATGGAATGACTCACTAGTATCCAGTGATACAACTTCAGCCGTCGCAACACCTCGCCCCCTCCAACCCCCTCTCCCGTCTTCACTCGCAGGCCTTCACTAAGAAGTCCGTCTGGGTACGAGCAAAATATGAGACCACGTTTTTCAACGCTAATAATTGCCGACCTCAGTGGCAGCGCGGTTTTATTTCCGCACTGCTAACCCGGGGTTGGAGGTTCATTCCCTACAACCGCAAGTCAATTTTCTCAGCCTCGTTTTGTTAGATTGTTGTTGGGGGGGGCCTTCGTCAGGAGCCCGGGCACTTAGACCTTTCTCGGTCCATTGTGCCAACCCCATGCCTGTCTGCCACTTGCAGACAGGGGACAAGAGCACCTCGGTAGAGGTATGGAGGATTGGCCTCCCAGTACCAGGTATAGAGGATATCCTCCCTCCAACCGGCCCGGTTTGGCCTGGCCTGGCCTCTCAGGCCTGCCGGTATAGGTATGGAGGGAGTATCATCTCTCCATCCATGCCTGGTTGAGGTATGGAGGAGGGTCACCCACCCATCTGTAAGACTCATATTACCTGTGGGGTTCCGCAAGGTTCAGTTTTGGGATCAATATTATTCCTTTTCTTTGTTAATAACCTATACAATTGAAAGTTTTATGGAAAGCTTACCTCATTTGCTGATGACACAGCACTATGTTACGCTGATAGCAGCATGTACGCTTTACGTATGCATATGCTAAGTGACTTGGATAAATTGAAGTCCTGGTTTTCTGTAAACTCTATGGTGCTCAGCAGCAAAACAAAATACATCTTGTGTAAATTTAAAAAAATATAAATTTTTAGACAACAGTTTGATTTATTATAGATGTATAAAATGTTTTAATGATAATGCCTTGTATTGTAACAAGTGTATTTTAATAGAAAGGGTTAGTAATACTAAGTAACTGGGAATTTACATTGATCAACGATTTAACTGGAAGCAGCATATTAGTAAACTAAGATCTGAGATGATCTCTATCATTAGAACATTTTACTTGTTAAGATATATTTGACCAGTGTCAGTTCTCAGATTGGTATACTATGCTTTAATTAATTCAAGATTAGAATACGGAATTGCGTGCTGGGGGGGAGAGCATACGTAACTAATATGCAACCTCTTCTGGTATGCCAGAAAAGGGTAATAAGGGTTATGCTATGGGCGCCAAATAAAACGCATTCCTTTCCACTATTCAAACAAATGAATATTTTACCTTCTAGACATTTATTTGTCTATAAGGTCCTTAGGACTTTTTATAATCGTGGTGGTGAATGGAAAACACCAAGAGTTCATGAGCTGCGTAGAAATTGCAATGTGACCATTCCTAGACCTAGAACAGAAACTTTTAAGCACTGTTACGTATTCCTAGGGCCTAAAATATTTTGTGCAATACCGGAACCTATTGCTAACTTAAAAAATTAATGTAAATTGTGTAGAAGTGTGACAAATGGTTATTTTCTATTGATGATATTTCAATTTTATTTTTAAAACTGTATGAGAAGGTAGATCTCATAGCAGTGGTAATTATCTTTGTATGTAACTATAACTTTGTATGTAATTTCAGTATGTAACCATACCAGCGTTAACACAAATTTGTTATTATTACTTATGTTGCAACACATTCAATATATTTTTTGTTAAGTAAATACGAATCGGAAACCCCAAAACGGGAGCTTCTCCAAGGGCCAATGCTAATGTAAAATGTATATGATGTTGTGGAATAAAATTTATTAATATTATTAATTTTTACAGTTGTAACATGATCCTCCGAGTCCCCGGCAAGCATCGGGTTTCATTGCCGTCATAATGGCCGGAGACTCGAGAGGGGTTGTGCAGTAATCGCAGCCACGTCCGACGCCCATCGGATGAGTGGCTACGCTGCTGTCGGGTCATGCGTCCGCAGTAGACGGAGTGACCCCAGGATGACTGCCTTCTGCATGCGTGCAACTAGTGATTCCGCCTGTGCCACGCAGTACGGAATGCACTTGATGTTATTTATCAGCGAGCCCTTAACTCCACCGAGCACACCTATGATGAGGACCACCAGTTTCACAGAGTGTCCGGGGTACATCTGTCGAAGTTCGAAAAGCAGGTCTTGATACTTCGTCCGTTTTTCCACCTCTTTCGCATCCATATTAGTTTCAGCCGGAGCCGAAAACTCGATCACGAACATGGAGCGTGTGAGGTGGTCGAGGAGAACGATATCAGGCTTAGTCGCCTCCAACTGCCTGGTGGTGGAATAGGAGTAATTCCACCAGATCGTGCATTTATCGTTCTCCACGACGGACTCAATATCTCCAGGGGCATAGGGCAGCACAGGTGTTTCGTCGATGCCATAATGGTGTCGAAGATGAAAGTATAACACCCGTAGGGCCGCGTTGTGCCGAGCTAAATACGCTGACTTGGCGTAATAACTACAGCCGGAGAGAAGGTGACTCAAAGTCTCCGGCTGGGCTCGGCACGCCCTACATCTCGTGTCCGCAATCTCCGCCTTGAATAAAATGCGGCGGTACACGAGTGTGTTTATGACACCATCCTGGCACGCGAGGACAAAACCCTCGGTCTCGGACTTCAGACCGGTGGAGCGTAGGAAGGCAAACGTTAGCTCCTTCGATAGCCCATGCTTTTCGATGTTTTGATAGAAACCCATGCATGGGCTTATCGGTATGCACCTTGAGCAAGGCCTTATGCTCGGCTTTTTCTATTTCGAGCTTGAGGACGTCTGCCTTCAATGACGAGATGGTCGTGTCATTGTCGCTTCCGTCGGATGACAGGTCGAAGTCGAGACCGGTTTGGTCCACTGCCCTCTTTGCAGCCTGGAAGAGAAACGCCCCTGCTTCCGCACTCTCGTGATCTCTCACGAGATTGAGCAGGGGGTCTCTGCTTTTCAAAACTCGGCAAGCTGTACCCAGGACAACTCTGTTGTGGAGACACTCCAGACTCAATAGTCCTCTACCACCTACATTGCGAGGGAGATACAATCTGGCGACGGAAGATTTCGGATGAAGACTTCTATAGATGGTCATCATCTTCCTCGTTCCCCTATCGAGGTTCTGCAACTCGTTGACGCTCCACTTCATGCATCCGAAGGTAAACAGCAGTGTAGGAACCGCGAGCATGTTCGTGGCAAGAACCTTGTTCTTGTCTGACAGCTCAGAACTCCAGATGTTCCTGAGAGTCTGTCTGTATTTGGCGGTGACCCTTTCCTTCACTGCTGCAACCTCCTGCATTCGGCGCTGGGGGACGCCGAGATCGTCATAGCTGTCATCAAATTTATTACTTATTATTATTATTTGTAGATACAACGATACATGCCGGGCTGAGGGATTGGAAAAATATTAGATACCGGAAGGGGGTAAAAAAATCAACTCAAAAGGTAACGTAGTTTATGCACTACCACCTCCTGAAAACTCCACCTGGTAAGGAGTTTTTGGTAGCGGAAATAGATAAATTGAGTAAGAAAATGTTTACGAATCTAATTCCACAAATGCAAGCGTTTTCGTCTTGAGGAGTTCCGTATACCACGCTATAAGAGTTAAAGACAAAACTTCCAAAACACATACCTATCAATTCTCATGAATTTCTGGGATGATTTCTTCTTCCATACTCCCTTTTAGCGCATCTGTGGTTGATTTCAGAGTAAGGGACCATTCAAATATTTTACGTAAGACGTTTTTTGGAGTGGGGGGATTGGCATAATCTCACTTTGTCTTATCTAGGTAGGAGGATGAAAGGGGTCTGGAACCAACTTGCGTAAGGTTTTGTCCGTCTTGACACGTTGCATAGTTTCCGAAAGAAATATAGCAGTGACACGGAGATAGCGCGGCATATTTTACGTAATCTCACAGCTACACCAATTCCCTTATTCTCTCGCCTGACTTGCTGGCTACATTACCATGCTATATGAATGTGGTACTTCAACACTGCATAGTTATACGATATCCAGTGCTCAAAGCTATACGATGGCTTCCATGGAAAAATGAAACTTCAGAAATCGAGCATTTAACAAAGAGTAGATGAAAATATCTAATGTCTTACTTAAATCAGAGGGAGGTGGGGGATTGGGAAAATCTTACATTGTCTTACATAGGGGGAGGGGGGTTTTAGGTGAATAACAACCGAAGTAAAAAAAAGTATTTAATCGTGTTCCCAGAACTAGACTGGAGAAGTTTATTAATCGTGCGAATGGGGAGGGTAATGTGATTGGAAATAAAGAAACGAATATGGCAGGTGATAATTTGAAATTGAAGAATGTTTGAAGGGGAAGTAAACTCTGGTGCTAGGAGCACAGTTACTGGCTAGGTTGTTCTGTAGCTTTTTTGAAAGAAATCAAGTTTGTAGTTTTCCGAACATTTAAATTTGCGCAAATCGTCAAGACGATTTAGAGCAACGGGTGATAGAAAATAATATTGAAATACACGGAATACCATGTAGCCCTAATTAAAACCTGCCCTTTTTAGTGAGTAAAATTGGAGCGGCTCTCGGCGTTCTACTAAACGAAAATAGCATTGATTACACTGGTCAACAAAGATTTTGTCCTAGAGACGTTGTTGGGTGATCTTAGAGGTTTTCTTTGCTGATACCGAATCTGTGCTTAGATTCTATCTATCACGTTAGGACAGCTGAATGTATGTTTCTGCTATAACGAAAGTAGTAATTTATTTCATTTATATATCGTGATAGCATGAGCAGGTGAAGAAAAAATTCTCCTGTCAAAACGTGTTGTCCTACGATGTCATGCCTTCCTATCCTGTCAAAACATGTTTAAACTTGCACTATCCTATCGTTTTGTTCAAAGCAATGCTGAATCAGCTGCCACTGCACATCAGTATGTGACTAACTACTGTCGGCGCGTGAAGTCGTTCGTTTTTCTCTGAAGACTGTTTGAGAATTTTGTTATGTAATGGAATAAAGATCTACATCTACATCCACATACTACCCCGCAAGCCGCCTCAATAGGCGTGTGGCGGGGGGTGTTAGGACACCAGCCGTTTACATATAAAAAGGAAACGCTCTAATGAAATTACGCCTAGCATTTATTGAAGTCCCTTATTGTTCGGGGGAAAAACGAATTCCCATACCTATCCGTTCGGCAAAATATCTCTCTTAATTTATCGTTTCTGTCGGACCTGGAAATATAGTGGGGTTCTAATATGATGTTCTCCGTGTCGCTCTGAAAGATATCTATTCTCAATTGCTCAAGTAATCTAAGCCTAGCGCGCAGCCTCCGAGTCTCTAGCGGCTCCCAGCCTAATTCGTTTAACATCTGCGTAACGCTGTCTGTACGCCCGTAGCAGTTTTTGACGAATCGCGCAGCTTTCCTTTGTATTTTATTAAGTTCCCGAATTAATTCTTTCTGCACCGGATCCCATATGCTTGCTGCATATTCAAGGTGTGGCCGGACGAGTGCGAAATAGCACCTCTGTTTTACTTTTTCATCTGAGAATCTTCCCACAATACGCTTGACGAATCCTAGCTTCTTCAGAGCTCTGCCACAAATATTTCTTATATGTGTTCCCCACGAAAGGTTTGAGGTTATCGTAACTCCCAGATACTTAACTTCATCTGTCGCCTTTATCTTAACGCCATCCACAGCATATACACGGGGATAGTTGGACGACCTCCGCAAGAAATGTACCGCCGCACATTTGCTCAGATTAAGTTCGAGTCCCCACTCTTGGCTCCACACATGAACGTTGAATGAAATGTTGAATAGGGCAGAAATGTGGATTGAGAAAATATTAAAATAGTCTGCAGGTATTCAAGCAGCGGGTGTGAAGTAGAATGGAAAAGGTGCGGTGGAAGGGAAGGAAGGCGAACGAGGAAGTGCTTCGTATGGTGGTTGAGAAGAATCTTCAAGAGGAGAGGAAACATCTGGAGGAGGCTAAGTAGGCTGTGATAGAGGGTTTGTTGGGTAAGTGGGGAAGAAAGAGAATAGGATAAATGGTAGGACATGAAGGCCCTGCTCATGTAAAAATCCACAGGATTTTTACTCACTTCCATTTAAACCTACCTTAACTGGTAGATTCCCTTAATAATATCGAGAAATCTGAGAAAAGGGACAAAATATATACTGTCAAAACTTTAAAAATGAAGCATTGCCTTTTATCATTCAGAAAAGACCTTGGTGGAAAAAAGAAATTTGTGTGAACTGGAGGCTTCAAGGATTAGTAATTGGAGACGAATGACAATAAGCTTGGCAACCAGGAAGACAAAGGTATGTGTGTGGTGAGGGGGAGAGGGAGAGGAAGTTTGCGTAGGAGACTGAGTGGGCACAACTTAAGTGGAACGAGGACATGATTGAAAAAAACCACATGGTCTATGTTTAACCCTTCTGCTACAAACTCTGTGTTAACAGGGTGCAGAGTTTTCATTCCACGTGAGTGAACGCCATTCATGAATTATATAAATTTTTTTATGGAAGAGAACTAAAGTCATTGTTATCATGGTTTGGCTGCCAAGCAAGATGCAGCGGAGAAAAATTGTCCTTTGTGTCATTAGGGACCCCACCCTCCTGAATATGGGACCCTAGCCTCAGCCTGAGGGCAAGGATAACCTACATCCTTTATCTCATCCTCTGCTTCAGCCATGGCATTTGGCCATGGGCTCTGAAGTGCGTTGCTTATGTTCAACTGATCATTTACAAGTTTTAAACAAACCTCTAATGTTAGTTTTATCTGAGTTGTTGGTAGAGTCCTTTGATACAACTTTTGTAAGCGAATGATTACCAAAGAGTTTCATTTAAAATTTGTTAATTCAGAGCAAATCATAGGTAATCATAAATCACTTCTGGTTCTTCTTCCAGAGTATGGAACAATTGGATTTTAGTCACTCCCCAGACTGGATGAAAAGTTGATCATGAACACATACTGCAAGAGGGACTGGTGCTCCGGTGAAGGGTCGAGATTACCTCCACCCAGTGGCCAAGGAAAGGGTCTGGCTTCCTGGGAAATTGGGTCCCTAAACAAACAGAATGCACACCTCTGCTATTCCATTCCACAAAAAAGTTATGCACAGAGGGGTAGAGTGAAATGGTCACAATACCGATACTCATGACAGGGAAAGCTTTTCCCATCACAAAGTTCCGGCACTAAAGTGTTAACAGGGTGAGAGGGAAGAATGCTTGGAGGCATAATGGAAAAAGAAAAATAATTTGAATTTTGGTGGAATAAAGGTAGGTAGAGAAGTCTTAATGGCAAGAAAATAATTTCATGTGCATATAATGGTTTAAACATCCTCATAAAATGGCGAAAATAGGGCTGGGACGGAACCATAGATTAAAGAAGAGAATAATGGGAACCATATGGTATGATAACCAATGGTAACATTGTTGCATTAATACATATGTACAACCAGCCATAAATTGAAATTATCAGTTTGCAGTTAATAAGTCGACAACATTGGTATAAAGATAGAAATTGTTGGGGAAGGTACCATGATGATTTAACTAGAAAGATGCTAAATGTTTGGAATTTCCAAAAAATGGCTATACAGTAGAACCCCACTAATCTGACCATGGATGGTCCGATTCCTCACTTAGTACGACCATGCCATCGCTTTTTGTTGCCAACAATTTTGAGAGATCTGCAAACTTTACAACGAGAAGTTGAGCTCAGTAAGCGATCAGAACAGCTGGTGTCGATTGCACAATGGAAGAAAAATTAACTGACAACCAAATCATTGACATTGAAACTCGAGCAGATGACAACGAGGAAGATGATGATGACGACGATGAATACAACGAACCCCATGCAGATGCTAAGAATGCATTTCATCTGACCCATCAATACATTGAACAAAGTTCCATGTATACACCAATGGACATTTTGTGGATGCGAAAATGGAGGAACATCACAGCTAAATCGAGATTGTTCCCTGCTAATCAAAAGAACATTACAAACTTTTTTCGACCAGCGCAAGAACTTAAAATCTACAGTATATGGTTTCATGACGTTCATAGTGCTTATTATCTTTTATGATGTTTTATGACTCTAAAATTTATGTTTCTATTTTTTTATAATTTTATTTATGGTTTACAGTAATATTACATCTGTAAAACCGAACATATAGCAATATTTTGTTGAAACGACAGTTTTTATCATTTTTTATGTAAATAAATGTATTCCTCTGATAATCCAACCTTTTTTGTATTCTGACACAAACTGTGCCTGACACAAACTGTTCTGTGTGTTTTGTGCTCTCAGTCCCATTGGTGACGGATAAGCAGGGTTCTACTCTACAATTTAGAAAATTTAGGGACAAACTACATATTATAACCATGCCAGGTGGATCACTTTCCACAAAGAAACTGGCTTCACTTTTGTCAGTATACATGCCATTACTCTCTTCTCTAATCCATACACTATAAAAACCTATCAATGAATTCGAAGTACATATTACAAATAATGCAGGGATTGAGTTGGTGCAATGACTAAACTACTGGCATCACACTCCAAGAACCTGGGTTCAAATTCTGGCTGTGGCAGAGGAGATCTTTCAGTTCAGTACTTGGGTGCCATGTGGAGCACACTGTATCCTAATAACTCACCTGTCATGCCAAGATGCTAAACTGATGACTTTGAAGTGTATTTCATTAAGAGTAAGTGCCGACGTTCAGATTCTCTACAGCCTGCCTCTTCTCCCCAAATAACCTCCTCCCTTGCCAACCTATCAATCTCAACCTTGATGGCATAAATTACCTCAGATGCCAATTAACCCATCAAACCAATGAAATGACAATTTAAGAATGGAACCATCTGCAGAGAGGAAAGCAAGAATGCTGGGCATCATACGGGAAGAAAGGCAGTTGCCGAGGAAATTTGGAGTGTGGTGGAGATAAAAGGTGGATAACAGAGATCAAAGGTAATTTGTTTAACAAGGTATGTGCTTGGTAAGAGGAGAAAAGAGAAAAAAATATGGGGATCCCGAACATTATTCATGGGTTTTTAACAACTATGGGCTGAAGAAGAGGATGAAGCAGATGATAACAATTTAATTAAGCTTAAGAGGAATATTACAGCTACCCTAAATGGTACATTGATTTTAAAAGCACCCTATTTATGAGTGTATATATCCACCTAGGTACCAAAAAATGAGTACATCATGCATCATCTGAGAGGGGACTCAATTGAGTGATGCTGGCAGTGAAGTTTCAAATGAAGAATAGATAAAACGGTTGCCAAATTCAAATGAAGACATCAATTACAGTTTTCATAGTTCAAGGTATGTAAAGGTAATTTATTACAATAAATAGATTTGAAATTAATTCTAAAATCTATTTTTGCCTATCTGTGACCACTTAGGCTTTAATGAAAGGAAGGGCCAGTGTTTGGAAGGAAGGAAATATGGATGGTAAAAAATGCTTTAATATTTTAATTTGAATAATACATTTGATATTCATTAATAGTTTAATTAAGATCCATGCAATTTAATTTCATATGTACCACCGATTTTGCCAGCTATGGCATCAGTGCAGTGAAGGTTGATTATTCCAATTTCCGCCACGTGGTTCCATCTTAGGGACAATGTTTTGCCGGCTATTCTGTAGGTGAAATATTGTCCCTAAGTACCTAAAAGTCATCATCAGCCTTTAAAAAGGAAAAGAAACTACTAATAATTACTAAAGAAATTACTAGCAAGTGGAATGCCCCAGAATATAAGAATATAGAATTTCATTTGGTGGAAATCGGAATAATGAACCGCCATCCAAGCCCTGTGGAAACCTATGTCAGAACTGTTGTTGTATTTGGTTTTCTTGTGATCCCAACATTGCAGAATCAACCGTTCACTTGTCTGCGACAGGCTCAAGTTGGCGCCTATTATGTTTTCGATGTTCTTTTGTTTGAAGTCGCTGTAACGGTTGTATCAGTATGAAATAAAAGTATGCACCTGTCCTGTGTAATCGTGTGTTCGTTAGTTACGCTAAACCAAAAGTAAGTGGTTACCCTGCATAAGAAAGTGAAAAACAATAGGTTACGGGCCCAGGGACACTAGCGAACACTAAGGATTACTAGGAAAGTGAAATTAAGTTACGTGTGAAGCACATTACCGTAATAAGTAAGTAAATTACGGCCCAAGCAAGATGGCGGACCACGACGAAAGAATGGAATTCAGACGCGCTATATTAAAGGCAGACGGTTCAAACTACTATGCATGGAGCAAGAGGATAGAGGCACAAATGATAGACAAAAACTGTTGGACGGCGATAGACCCGGGTTTCGGAGACGCTGTGCACAATAATGTAAATCAGGAAGAAGCGTTGGGGATGCTAAACCAGGAACAATCCAGAATTAATCGCCGGGCCAGAGCCGTGCTTTATAATTCCGTGCATGATTCGATGTTACATGATGTCGGGGAATCAGTTTTTGCCAAGGAGATATGGTCCACACTCGATGAAATGTGCGGTACGTATAGCATGTTGCACACGGTCGTGCATTTGCGTGAGTTAACTACTACGACGAAAGAACCAGGCATGCCAATGCAAGAGTATGTCAGTAAAATGCAAGAGACTATGGAAAAGGTACGTAAAGGCGGTGTCATATTTAGCGACCAATCTTTCGCGTACTTCCTGCTACTCGGACTCCCCATACCGCAATATGAAGGCCTCATACGATCCCTGGAGGACAGCGAAGATAAGATTACGTCATCCATGGTGAAAGCAAAATTAATGCTTGAAGAAAGGAGGATGGAGAGGAACAGCAGAATGAAGAACGACGATTCGGTTGCCCTGAATGCTTCTAAGGAACCGCCGCCGGCACACTGGCACAAGAAAGGAAATAAGTTTAAGGCCAGAGGAAGGGACATGACAAGGGGCACCCCACCCAACTTCAAGTGCTTCTCATGTGATAAACCAGGTCATGCTGCCCGCGACTGCCCTGTATGGACTGAGTTCAAGGAGACCAGGCTGAAGCAACGCCGTGAGTGTGAGTCAAAGACGTATGTTGCATGTAGCGAGGATTCAGACGAAGAGAATGCCATCCTACTGTTATCCGACTCGACACGACACCAGACGCAAGAAGACAAGTGGTACCTGGACTCGGGAGCGACTGACCATATGTGGCATGATGCCAATGCATTCAAACACTTATTGGGGGTGAGGGGAAGAGTGAAAATAGGAAATGGCGTGAAACTTCCCATTAAAGGGAAAGGGGCTGTAAACCTGTATGCGAGGATGAAAGATGGAGAAGGCAAGAAATTGTGTTTTCAGAATGTCAAGTATGTACCCGGACTGTATTGCCATCTGATTTCTGTCCCCCAGTTAACTGAAAAAGGAGTTGTTGTCACGTTTGGAGATCAAGTTGCTGTAGGCTCACTGAATGGTGAAGTGATCTTCGAAGCCAAGAAAGCTGGAAAGATGTATGAACTCTGTAGCGGTGATCATCCTATGCAAAGGCTAACTAACTCATCTTTGGCTTTGAGTGTAGAGACAACCAAGGAAGTGTGGCATCGACGCCTTGGCCATGTCCATGCCCAAGCATTGGAGAAAATTCCACCACTTGCTGAACTCAAACGAAAGGAAATGGAAGCGTGCGACATATGCGTTCAAGGAAAATTACAAAGGAAGCCATTTATTGCAACGAGTGCCCGTGCATCCAAACCCCTTGAACTTGTTCACACCGATGTCATGGGGAAATTCGACCCACCTTCCAAGGGTGGATCACTATGCAATCGTATTCACTGATGATTTCTCCCGGTATACTGTTGTGAAAACCATGAAAAGCAAGAGTGAGGCTCTCATAAAGCTTAAGAACGTGCTGGAGAGGAAGCTGGTCGCAGCCTTCTCTCCAGAGATGTCTCTGCGAACAAGCCGTTCAGGGTGACGTAGTTGACTTCACCGCCGTGTAGAGGGTGATAGTGCCGTTTCGAAGCTCCGCCCCTCGAAGGCCATAGAAAACCATCAACCATATTTCGGAGCTAATACACGCGAAGTAATGGGGAAGGTAGGGGAATCGGGGAAGGACGACGGAGGGAATGACTAGCGGCCGCTAGGTCGGACGGCCAGCGGCATATAACATTTGGGCAGGCAATTATGACGCTCGGCTGAACCAGCCGAAGGCTTGCAACAAACGCTTACAATGAGTACATTACTCGATCCGCGGTGCGCTGACCAACCCAATTTTGGTCATTTTGATGATTCTACGCCGATCCGACTTCCAAAAGTGTGGTTCTTTCCCCCTGCGGTAGCCTAGCGAGAGAAGTCAAATCGCGCGGCTATCAGTCTGTAAGAATGGCAGAATTCCTCCTCTTAGCATTCGCCGTCTCGCATTCCAATCTCTACTACGGTGAAACACTTTTCGATTCAAAATACTGCCCATTAGTGTTAAACAATATTTTGATTGAGATTTTCGTATGGTGTAACTACTTTTAACCCTTTCCTGCCGGCGACTACGAAAGGAAAATGTTTTCCATGCTACGGGTAGCTTGCGAAAATTTTAAACCTCGCTCTGTGAAGCACTTTTTTGGGGTGGAGTGGCCCAGGTACTCTCGTCCATCCGATTTGGGACCCTACATAACGGGGCGCCTTGCTATTACCCCGGCCACTGGACTCGACCCTCCAACCCTTTCTTAGCGGGAGTCCACGGTCAACTCATTGCATTAGCAGTGTTTTTTAAAATTAAATATTGTCTATGATTTTTAACAGTTTACACTTATATAAGAATAACTAACATTTTTTTAAGCATTGTAGAATTTTAAACGGATTTCTAGCGTCAATAATAACAAAGTTAGGACTTTTCCATTTTTACAGCTAGTTAGGACGTCTCGAAATTTTCTTTGAATAAACCTCCAAATAATACTTCCCATCCTTCTTTTTCATTCGGGCTTTGGACCAACGTAGGCGAAGTTAAAAGTATGTTTTTACAATATACATTACCGAAAAATACCGGAATATGAGTAATTACTAAGGGGATCAATGAAGGAATCGGAAAATAGAGGACATATAGTGAAAATAGGCATTCAGATTGTAACAAACACGTACGATATAGACAATAAAACGACAACATTTCTCTTTTTGCGTATTTTTCGTTTAAAAATTGCTTATGCACAGAAAAAAACGAAGAATTCATTTCAAGGTATAAAAAATTGGAGTTTGCAATAAATTTTTCTTTGCAAAAATCATTGACAATTCAACCACTTCAACACGGATTCCTGCTATTATGAGGATCGTAAATGAGTAGGAGGGTCGGGCCAAATGGCCGAGGATTAGCTCCAAGGTCTCGCTAAGCTGGGTCTCAGGCAGGGCCTGAATAATGCGAAATAATACGATGTCTCCTTGTCATTTATCTCATTTTTCCTTCCTTCATTTTTGGATGAGTGATGTTTTAGCGTTATCTTTACTCAATGTTGTTTCAAATAAAACATGTAAAAAATATTTTCGTGAATTTCTGCGAGTTAGGTAGATTTTCGGATTTTATCTTATTCACGCTGCCTTCAGGCAAATGGTTCTCCTCTTTAAACTAAAACTTATAGTGAAAGTTTCTTACACATCATTATTATTTAATTAATAAACGTTTATTTGTATTTGAATCAGTTTCAACGTTGTTATTTTTATTTACACATGTTTTAAAGTAAAAATTTCTAATTTTGTGAGGTAAAAAGTGGTCGCCTGCTTACTTTCGTATTTTTAGAAATAGACCTATATACCTACCTATGCTGCATATGAAATTTGTATAAAACTTTTAATTTATATTTTGTGGAAGAATTGAGACATTATAATGATTACAAATTTAGATATGAAGTTTCCATTGCATCCGTGTTTCTTCGCGCACCGAACATCTGTTGTCTCGCATTTTCCCGCTAAGATTACTACCCTAGAAATGGGTTTTTGAAAACTACGAAACGAAATGGGTTTTTGATTACTACCTTAGAAATGGGAAACCAGGAAGATTTTTTAGTATGAAATTGAGTTTTTATAAGTACTTCATGAGGTAAAAATCGGTCTTCATTTATGGCAATATTATATGATGCATATAAATTGCAACGCAATAGAAATTGATTACGTTTTAAAAACTCTGCTGATGAAGGCAGAGAGAGAATCGAAATGAATTCTTAATGTAGCTCTTTGCGACCAAAAATGTAGGGAAGAACCTAAAAGTGGGACTATCTGTAGTAAATAAAGGAAAACTTATAACAAAAGGGTTAATGCAAGGCACAACCCGTACATACAGCGCACTATTCAACGCGGGGCACCTTTGATCGCGCCTAAAAACTGACTGACGTTGGTTTGCCGATGAGGCCGCCGCACACTCACGCGAGGCTACCTCGTGTAGTAATTTTACGAGACAGGTATCGCAAGACGACCTTGCGATGCAACCCCGCGATACTTGCATCGCCAAGTGGGTGCGAGGATGTCAAAGCCTAGAACATGCATTAAAAACCTTGGTTATAATAGTCTTCCCAGTCTGGGCGAGAACGGGTTGGCCGTTGAGACGTGCATGACCCGGTTCACTCTCGCTCTACTCCCAAGCGGTCGCGGGATCTGACTGGACAAAGATTTGCCTTGCATTTGAGACCGAAAGCGATGGAAAGTCGCGAACTCTCGTCCGCTCTCGCCGAGAGCGAAGCATTCTCGTCGCTCCCGAGCAGAGTGTGCCATCGCGAGCACCGTTCGAATTATGGACTTGGAGAAAAGCGAGCGGTAAGATAGAAACTCACTCCCCACAAGCATTAACGAGACGCTGCAACTTTATCAACTACCCCGTGTTATAAACGTGCATTCCTCGAGCACATATTGCAGCATTCAGATATCTCATCGCCTATGTGATGCACCGGGAGTGACGAGTCTCGTTCGCTCTCGCGACTGCACTACCGGGAATGAGAAGCCACGAGTATCCCGTGATGAGAGGCAAGCGACAGGACCATTGCTTTACTCTAGTCGGCAGTCGCTATCAACAAAAATGTCATCGGCCCCTACCGCCCCTTCCCAAGTAACCAGACACCAGACGAAAACAAAAAGGGGCGTGGCCTGAGAATGAGGCGGGGTTAGCCATCGCGCATGCCTAGTTGGTTCTCTTACTGCCGCTTGGGCGCAGCACCTCGAGGCCACTATTTCATTAAATTGTTTTTCCTCGATGGCACAAAAACCATAAAAAGTATGAAGTTAGTTTTTCTTAAATAAACCTTTGAAAACATTCTCAATGTACTGACAATTCAGGTATTCATAATTTTGCATTTATTTTGTTTAAATATAACTTCAAAATAAAATGTTTAAACAATTTTGTATAATAATAAATGTCAATTACTAAAAGACGGTATCATCTATGCGCCTACCAAGTTTCACCATAATAGATTATAAATTTTACTCGCCTCCACCGTTTAAAAATTTTAACCCAGTCCAGCACCCTCTTAAGGAATACAAGACCATGATGGAACAAATGACCGGTGAGAAGATAATGAAACTAAGGTCGGATAGAGGAGGTGAATACTGTTCTGATGAATTTGAAGGGTACCTGACGGAAAATGGAATAATTCACCAGAAGACTGTACCTCACTCGCCACAGCAAAATGGCAGGAGTGAGCGGCAGAACCGAAGCCAAGATGTATGATCATCGAATCTGGAGCTACCAAAGATATGTGGGCAGAAGCACTAAATACGGCTGCATACATAAGAAATAGATGCCCATGCCGTACTATTGGGAATGAAATACCCATTGTTCTGATGCGAGGATGCGAGATTGTCATGAAAGACCTGATCAAAATCAAACCATTTGGCTGCAGAGCACAGGCCATTGTGGAGAATCGGAGAAAGCTCGATAGCAAGACTGAGGAATGTATCATGCTCGGCTATGAAGAGGGCACAAAGGGAGGCTACAGACTCTGGAGCATATCAAGGAAGCGTGCCATCGTGAGGCGAGATGTAGTGTTCCATGAAAGCACATTCCCATTCAAGGAGATGCAGTCAACCGATCAGGGAAGGCACGGGAATCCATCGAATAACACATTCACGTTCAAAGAAAGTGACGAAGATTTTGCGGATGGACCGGTGGAGAGTGACGGATTGGAAGTTCAGGACCCAACACCTGAACTACCTGACACTCAACGATTAGACTATGCCCAAAACATCCACCTGCCAGATGATGATGCTGTGCCCATTGCAGTTGAAGAGATAGCTGTCATCCCAAGGCGTTCCGGTAGGTTGCACAAGCCTACCACATGTGGCTGCTCTGAGTGCCACTCAGCCATGGTGACGCTGTCAGAAGTAGATGACCCGTACGAGCCCACGTCCGTGGAGGAAGCGATGCTGAGTCACCACCGTGACAGCTGGGTAGCTGCCATGGAGGAGGAGCTCACCAAGTTGGAGGAGATGGGAACCTGGGACATCGTACCAAGACCCATCGACAAGAAGGTGATCGGCTCAACGTGGAAATTCCGTGTAAAAACCGGAAATGATGGTAATCCACACAGGTTTAAGGCTAGACTTGTTGCCCAAGGTTTCTCACAGGTACGTGGACTTGACTACTTTGAAACATACAGCCCAGTAGTAAAACGTAAAACCATCAGACTAATGCTTGCTGTATCTGTTGAACAAAATCTTTTGGGGGAACATGTTGATGTGGTATCAGCCTATGTAAACAGCAAATCACCAGAGACTATCTATTTGGAACGACCCAAGGGTCTAAAAGTGAGTGACAGAGGTGACTTTGTGTGTAAATTAAACAAGTGTTTTTATGGTTTGAAACAGTCAGGCAGGGAATGGTATTCCAAAATGAAGGGAATATTCTTGTCAATGGGATTCAACCCCACTTATGGTGATCCTTGCTTATTCCTCAGCTCTAAACGTAAGATATATGCTGCTTTGTATGTTGATGACATAGCTATATGGAGTGCTGATGAAGCAAATATCAACTGGTTCAAGAAAATCTGTCTAAGCATGTAGAGATCAGATGCCTTGGGAGCATAAGTAATTTATTGTCCTTAAGAGTCAGAAAAATGAGTTGTAATTCTGTATCCATTGATCAATCGAAATATATAGAGCAAATGTTATGTGAATTTGGAATGTCTGATGCAAAATGTGTATCGTGTCCTCTCAGTGCTAGTGTTACGAAAGGGCTTGATGAGCCTGATGCTGTTGTCAATGAGAGTGATTACAGGAAGGCCATAGGCATGCTCTTGTACGTTGCCAATGGCACTCGCCCTGATATATCATTTGCTGTATCATATCTGAGTCAGTTTAATTCTCATCCAATGAAAACCCACTGGTCAGCTGTAAAACACCTGTTTAGATATGTTAAAGGGACTATTGATTATGCCATTGTTTATCAGAAAAATAACATGCAGGCCCAAATTTTCAGTGATGCTGATTTTGCGGGAAATAAGATAGACCGCAAATCTTTCTCTGGGACTGTTGTAATGCTAGCTGGTGGCCCTATTCACTGGAAATGTAAGAAACAAACTGTAGTTGCAAATTCCACCCAAGAATCTGAATATATTGCCCTTGCTCTGACCACTAGGGAGGCTTTATGGCTGGGTAGCATCCTTGAGGAGATGAATCTTAAATTTATGTGTGAGATCCCCTGTGTCAAGGCCGACAATATACCTGCTATTACCCTGGCCAAAGATGATTTAATTGATCATAGATCTAAGGCTATTGACATAAGATACCATTATATTAAGGACGTTGTGTTAAAGGGTTTAATTCAGCTTGAGTATGTTCCCTCTCACCTTAATATTGCAGACTTGTTAACTAAAGGACTTAGTGCAAGGAAGACTCAGGAACTGTGTACAATGGTAGGACTAATGTCTATATGATTGTGTTTTGAAAGTATTAAATTATTCTATTGGGCAATTGGACTATGGACTGTGGTTGATGAATGCCCTAAAATCTTTATTGTGACAAATTAAGTGAAATGTATTGCTAAGTGAACTAAGAAAGTTTTTTTGTTTGGACTGTTGAGGTATTCCCCAATGTGTGGAATCAAGGGGAAGTGTTGTTGTATTTGGTTTTCTTGTGATCCCAACATTGCAGAATCAACCGTTCACTTGTCTGCGACAGGCTCAAGTTGGCGCCTATTATGTTTTCGATGTTCTTTTGTTTGAAGTCGCTGTAACGGTTGTATCAGTATGAAATATAAGTATGCACCTGTCCTGTGTAATCGTGTGTTCGTTAGTTACGCTAAACCAAAAGTAAGTGGTTACCCTGCATTGAAGACAACAAGAACATCATGCTCTGTATTTGCCTCCATTTACTTAATCTAAATCAAACTGTATGGAATTTTACTAAATAAGCAGTGTGTTTAACCTACTGGAAACCCTTCACTAAGTGCTAGTATTTTCAAAGTATAAAATTCAGCATAATTGGGAGAAAAACGTCAGGGTATATGTCCTCTTGCTATTATTTCATATAAGATGCCCGGAAATCAAGCAATTCTTTCATTTTTCCACCTTAAAGATGGTACTTTTAACATGCCCTTACCTTCACTTAATAGGTCTGCTGAGTTGTGTGACTGAACTTCCAGTGGTCACTTTAGCAACATTATTTTGGAAGGATACAAAATACAGGAATGGAATTATTATACAGGAACAATAAGCAATGTAGAGTGAAGTTACTTTAAATTTCAGTCAAACCTTTGTATGCAAAGCATGATGGGAAAAGTCATCATCAGCCATTAAAAAGGAAAATAAACTACTAATAATTACTAAAGAAATTACTAGCAGGTGGAATGCCCCAGCATATGAGAATATGAAAATTTCAAGGAATGGAAATATGCTCCTACTTTAATTATATCCACTTATAAGAACTAGATACATCATCATGTATCCATATATATCACCTCCCTTTCAGCAAACAACTGGGGGTTAATTTAGTTATTCTGTCAATTTCCAATTACCTCCATTATATTTGCACTTCATTAACATCTTAACTAGCTCCTGCATCTATAGCTACCCTAAGCGTCATTGTAATAATGTGGCAGGAGATATTAGGACTTCAGCTATAAAGAAAGGAGGGAACATTGAAAAGGAATTTGGAGCAGGAGAGGTCAAAGGGTGGGGAATGTCTTGATGGACTAGTTCAGTTAAGTATCCAGGATGTGGGGTCCACGGGGTCTGGAGCCCCACCCTCTATACCCCAAAATTATGAATTTATTAAAAAAAAAAAAGGATATTAAAGGAGAAAATTTTGCTTTCTTTCAGACTTTCTCACAACTAAAATATTAAAATATTGGCTGTTACACCACAGTTGCAATTGTATTTTAGATTAGCTAAACAAATTTGCACCTAATTTTCATAATTTCACTCCCCCCTGCATATATTCAACATGCACCCCATGAAGTGAAATCCTGGCTAAGTCAGTGACTAGTGTCCCAAACTATTTTTCTTGTTTGTAGTTATTTTACTGGTGTACAGGAAAAAAGACTCAGTACCTATCAGTTCAACAGTGTCTCACTCTCATTTTGCAGCTTCTGTAATCTCTAAAGATGTACTATGGGGTCAAAACTATATCCCTATTGTCGAACTGAAATCAATTTGCATATTTGAGTAGTTACTGCATTGTTTATTTTTTTACTTCTCTGAAGAATTAAATATTTCTTCCCAAAGCATAATCACAGGTGCCAGTTTTGTTACTGTTTCTAATGACATGTAACAACTATATTTAACTTGAAGAGATACTGATGAAAATAGATTGACAGGAAACTATTAGAAAAAACTAAATGTACATATGGACATCAAATTTACGTCAGACCACCAATTAAAATAACCCACTTATGATTTACACCAGACGTTTGTAAATAAAATGGAAGTGAATCCATTTGTTTTGCATGAGTCAATTTTGGAATAATGTTGACCTGCTACTAGACTTAGCAACAGCTCCAGTTTACTGAATTCAACATCATGCGAATTTATCATCAAATTAGTACTGTCCATGACCTTGAGATAAAACCAAGTGTACTACATTCACTGTTAAAATAAAATACCTAACTGGATTGCAATACCAATGACATGAGATGAGAAGAGAAGATTCCTTCTGTATTAGTTCCTTTTAAGCCTCCATAGAATAAAAAATGGAAAAGATTCATGTTTGGGTAGTTTCACACATACTGTCCACCACTTGCAGACAGGGGCAACAGCACTTGGACGAATTGAAGGATCACCCCTCCAAACTCAATCCGAGCCCAACAGTGCTTAACTTCGGTGGCTGATCGGGAACCGGTGTTTCCATCGTGGCAGGCCGTTGCCAAATAATTTTTTTTCTCCACTCCCCAAATAATGGCTTGATGACCTCAGTTGTTGGACGCTTCGCCAAGTAACCGATTAATTAGGATATTTTCATGTTTGGTAGGTCAAAATAACAGGTAATATGGGTCAGCATCATAGTAACAATATTATTTGGGGTAAAAATGTGGTTGTAAATGTTTAACGCTGGATTGCGTCTGCCAAGTAATTGGCTCTATGCTTGATGACATTTATGATTCGTTTTGTAGGATCAAAGTATCTTCAAAAATTGATCCACCAGGCTAAAAAAATGAAACCTGGCTCGCGAAAATCTGGTACGAATTTTGTATTTTTGTATCACAGGAGAGAAATGGATATACATAAGCTCTTTTTCCACTACCCACATTCATTTCAGCGTGGATTTCAGTCGTGAATTAGTAGTAGTAGTATAGTGTTTTTGTTTAATGTGCTTCGATGGCTAAGGTCATTTCGCACTTACTGTCTGCCACGCACAGACAGGGGCAACACCACTCGGACGAATTAGAGGATCACCCCTCCACTCTCGAGCTGAGCCCAACGATGCTTAACTCAGTGACTGCTAGGGAACCAGTGTTTCCATCGTACCAGGCCATTGCCCACAGTGAATTGGAGTCTAACGTTGATGGCATATATTAACACTTTCCACTCTGCGGGTCCTGCATGTCTAATCTAGTCTACCGGGCTACATTAGCAACATTTAAATGTCCAGTGAGTCCAGCAAGTAAGTGGTGTATGACTGGTGCTACTGCTGATTTGAAATCTCTTGAACAGATTGTAACTACATATAGTGCCCGGGAAACGAGTGTCTATTGAAAATATTGTCACAAAATAGACAGCACTAGCAATTCAGTATAAGAGCAAGGGGCACTCAGGTTTTGTGCACTTGGAAAAACATGCCTTCCTGAGCATTGCTAAGGAGGTGGTTACAGTGGCTTGCGAAGTGTGGGTGCGGACAGGTGGGTTGAATGGTTGTTTTTTTCCCCTCACTTAAACAAACCCCATCACCACAACAATAAACAAAGGTCAATAAACAAAACCAACTATCAATTTGTTCCTGATGATGCTGTAGAACTCCAGAAGAATATTTGAAATTAAATGAGTTCACCATTTTTCTTATTTCATAAGGATCTTTCTTTGCTAAGTGTGTTGGGATAGTTGAAACAGGTTAGTAGAATTGCAGATTAAAATTCTCAGCTAATTCCTGAGGGTTTGCTGTACTTTGGCCATCAAAAACAATGTATTCTGGGTTTGGTGAATTTGTTCCATTTTTGGTGTTGTTTCTTATTACATTCCAGGTGGAATTCATTATGTTACTGGAGGAGGATATATACATATCAATGGAGGCTTTCTTGTGGTTTAAAACTAATGTCTTGAATTTTTTAAGCTGGGTACAACAGAGTCCACACAGACTTTAATCAAGCTTACTTTTTTGTGAAGGTCATGTACAACTTGACTTTTGTCTACCAGATATTTTGTATAGAATTTTCATTTTGTGCTCACAGCCCGTAGTCTAACTTGTTTTTTTTAGGAAAAGAGGCATTGAAATGCATCAAGAAAGTGTTTATGAAAGTATTACATTTTCCATCTGTGCCATTAACTGTATGCACATCGTCCCAGGTTCCCTGGGTACCTAATTGAATGAATTAAAGAGAGAATAGATTCACTATTAAAACTTCTTCTTACAATATGTCGAGGAGCATTCTCCAAGACCATATTTTGAACCTTCAAAGAAATACATAGTGCTAAATGATCAGAAAAACCAGTAGATATTATGCCACAGAGCAAGTTGGTAGGTTGGAAGGATTTTGAGGCCATGACATTGTAAGATATTGCATAATTAGATGTTACTATTAGGTTCTTTCAAGAGATCTACATTAAGATCGCCACCCATGATGATACTATCTAGGTTTTTAGAGGATAAGAGTGAGACAACATCGTTTACCGCAGACAGGAATACGTTGAAATCACCGTTAGGATAATGATATAAACAGCACACACCCAAGGTAATACAATTAATTTTTAAAATAGAAACACAGAATTCAAAATCTTTCTCATGGCTAACAATGCGATCCAAACATGAAATGTTAAGATCGGTTTTAGCGTGAACAGCCACACCACCACCTTTAAATTTTGTCCGGCAGAAACTTGATATCAAGCTGAAGACCGTTATGCTGTGTAGAGAGATTTCATTAGTGGGGAGCCAGTGTTCACGCAATAGCACAATATCTAAGTTTAGAGACTGCAGTAAAACCTCAGGAACAAAACCATTACTTCTGAGCGATTGAATGTTTGTAAAGAAGATTCTGAATACACCAGGTTTTGGTACCTTGTCCACAACTGGAGGACTTAGTCAAGAGATGTCCCCTTTTTTTGTAGGCTTAAGGTTTCCTGTAGTTGCACGGGTTACTCTGTCGCAGTAGAATTGTTTGTGGGAAGGACAATGTTTGAGGGACTCACTTTTGTGGCTTTTTTTATCTGTTAAATTATCAGAGTTCATCTGTTCAGTGACATTCACACTTTGAAAATCAATTTCACTTTGGGGCAGGGTGTGAGAGAGATCAATTTTACACAGAGGTTGATGACTAACACTACCGGTTGCTAAATCACAATGTTTTAATCAAATTTAATGTTTATAATTCCAGACTTCATGGATTCAAAGGGATGTACAGCAGTCTGTTAACCATAAAATAGAAAGTTGTTAGTTTTTGAGAAATATGATGACAGAAGTTGGAATGAATTGTATGATCAGATGACAATGATGATTACATTTAATTAATTACACCCTTTCACTTGGCCCAGTCCTCTTAACCACCTTCCCTCCCACCTCTCCCCTTCCACTCATTACAACACTATGTACCTACATATTTATGCAAAATATGTTAGGTAATATTCAGATGGTAATGTGGACTATTCGACAAAACCTGGCCATGATAAAATAAAAGTTCTATGGAAGTTAAAATGTTCTCTTGGTGTAACACATTATGAAACTCTGTGAAGTTGAGCCAGGGAGCATTTCAATTATGAAGAAATTATTTCTTATGACACTATGATTGAAGTGAACTGCTGAGAAAGGGTTTTGAACCTTGAGGAATTCATTGTTATATGAAGGATTCATGAGTATTTAATTAATACATTCCAAACAAAGGCAACAAGTACGAAATGAAGTACTGCTCACTTGACCAAGTGGCTTAGTTTAGAATAGTTAGATACACTGGGATGCTAAGGATAAAGAAGTTGTGGGGTTCAGGACATGATGTATAAATGAATAGCTTTTACAGCAGTGTTAGCCTTAGTGACAGATTGCATTCAGAGAAAATGTACAGTAGGTACCCATACTCCACAAATGAACAGGAGAAATAACCTGGAGATACTAAGCAATAAATTAGGGATGGGGGAATGTGAAACCTCCTATAATAGCAAGAGAATTTGCATGTTAATATGGGGTAAAAATATAAATATGAGGGTGATCTGTTCTGAATATGGACCAAAGTTAGTACAGACAGGCAGAGAATGATGTCAAATAAGTCCAGTACAGTGGATGCTTAAAACAAAACTATGGAAGGTAGTGATAGGGCAGAGCAATCAGTCTTATTATCCTAGTGAAGAAAAACCCTTCATTATTATTTCAAGTTATGAATTCTCTTTTTTAAGATTTTGATGGTGAAATTCCTTCATCAGGTTAAAAAGATTTAGGAGAAAATGTATTAGATTACAGGGATAGAATAATAAAATCATTACTTAAGGTGAAACCTTAAGTCATTCCTTTCATAAACCCCTCTCAGCATATTCCATTGCCTAAGGGAAGTTAAAAAAAGAAAGCCGGAATATCGGGATGTGTAGGAGATTGAAGTTTTGTGTGGGGCGAAGAAGGATATGAATTGAAAAGAGAGATAGAAGATCGAAGGAATGAAGCTGACCATTAATTATACTGATGGACCGGACCGTGGAAGTTTGAAGATTTTTACAGGCATCTGTGTATAATAAGATGAAGCTATGATTGGTTTCGAGAGTTCCATATAATTAGGCTTAATGTCCAATGCAGTTTTGTATAATGGGATTTACCAAGGAGAGAAAGATAAAATAGAAATAAACCAAGGGGTCAATGTTCATAGGGTTGTAAGTGAATATTTAGAACTGTATGATGAAGGACTAGATCTTATTCCTAACACCATTCACATAAAACTAGACCCATTACTCAAATAACATAGTTGTTCTTCCACCTACGAGAATCATTTTTTCAATGCATGAAAAACTTTGATTGAAAGATTGAATGGACTGCATGATTTAGGGATTGAATCTGTGACTACAACAACAGATTGGGTTAATCAGTTGATGACAGTAAATGGAAAAAATGGTTACGTTAGGATCTGATACGATCCAAGACTTCCAAATCAAGCAAAAAAATCACATATTCAGTCTCCCACTTTCGGGGAAATATCCTTTAAACTTAGAGGTGCCAAGTACTTTACAAAACTTGATGCAAATTCTGGATTAATTTAGCTCACATTGGATGAATAAAAATGTTTCAGGCAGGGCCCTTTGGTCGCTGGAAATATAAACACCTTCCTTTGCGTCTTAATTAGGCCCCAGATTTATTTCATAGAATTGTGCCACAGATTTAGAAAAATTTTGAGGGGTTGAAATTTAGAAAAAATAAATGTCAGTTGAATTCAACAGAAGTGAACATCTTGGTCACAAGTAAAATGATGAAGACATTGAAAAAGTAGTGTTTATAGTGAAAGAATAAAACCAAATTCATAGTAACATGGAATCTGTTAAGAATAAAAAGAGTATGGATAGCTAAAAGATATATGAAAAGTATTTTGTCGATGAAAATGCTGTTAAAATACTAGGGAAGATTTTTGTAAACGTATAGGTTGTGAAAAATATTTTTAAAATTGTATATGCCGCTAAAAGATATAAGAAAATATTTTTGTCAGTGAAAATGCTACTAAAATACTTTGCAAGGCTTTTTGTAGAGTTCTTGATTGAGAAAAATATTATTTTAGCTGTCTATGCCGCTAATAGATAATATTGTCGTCGATAAAAATGCTGCTAAAATACTTTGGAAGGTTTTTTGTAGACTTATAGATTGAGACTAATATTTTTTAGTTGTATATGCCACTAAAAGATATAAGCAAATATTTTTGTCGGTAAAAATGCTGCTAAAATACTTGGGAATATTTTTTGTAGACGAATAGATTGAGGAAAATATATTTGTAGTTAAATATATCGCTAAAGGACATAGCATATACATCAACAACATAATTTTCCTAAGGCGTACAACTGTAATGCATGTTGTACCTAATTTTTTGCAAAATGATTTATGACTGATACTACATTAATTAAATTTTCAGATATCCGTGATTAGAAAATTGCACTAAACAATGAATGGATAATAATCAGTGAGCTTACAGGAAGAACAAAAGGCAAGATAGACTGTCATGTTGATGATATCATCCTCCTGAGAATAAACATATTTCTGTCAATTACCTGTTCATTACTACACCTACCCAGATATGGCAAATTAAGCATACATTCTCTCAGTCCTGTTTGGTCGTGCTTTCCTTGACCACGTTGAACAAGTGGAAGAAACTTTGGATTGTAATGCACCTCATGCTTCATTTGAGAAATTTATATTAGCAATTAGTATTGCTGTTTTGTGTTGTCCTGTCGACTGTCACCTAAAAATGCTGGACAACAATTAGGCACCTAATGAATATGGAGTGGTGTAAAAGTGGACCGAGGTTATTGTGCAACATTGTCATGGATAATCAAGATAATGATTGGGCCGTTGCTTTTGTGAAACAACAATATTATGCCGAAAGTGGTACGGTCCTCTTCTTCATGGATTCTGCAGTATATCTGCGTCGAATGTGTTCCATTTGGAGTGGAAGATGGTATAGGCGCATGCTAGGGGATATAACATTAGATCATAAGCATGTAGGGGGTTGAAGGGATTAATTGTTACATGAGCTGGGAGTTTCTGTGGAAAACGGAAGCGGGTGTTAGGAGAAATGAATACCTAAAAAGAAAAGAGGCGTATGAGGGCATTTGATTAATACAGGAAGAAAAAGATCCCATTCAATAATTTAGAAAGAGTGTAATAGAAGTTCCATTGCACTAATGCATACAGAAGGGGAAGACCTCACGTAGTTATTATGGAGCAATTACTTTATTGAGTATCATAGGATGAATTCCTTTGCAAATGCAGCAAGTCTTGCGGAGGTATAGGTGCAGGACACCTCGATGTTGCGAATCTGTTTGACAGGGATTATGTAGCCGATTTCTTGATGAAATTCTTTCTTTGAGCTTCACCGGAAAATGATGTCCTCCTCCAGACATGACCTCTTCAACACCTAGGCTTTGCTATTACCTGAAGGTATCGCTAAGTCCCTAAATTTTCATCAAATAAGTGCGGGTAAGTCCTCACAGTGATGGCACGGAGAGAGCTGTACATCGCGACAGAAATCTGTAAAGCCTGATGTAATAACTGTGGAGCAATTAATTTATAGTGGAGTATTAACAGAGTAGGGAAATAACTGTTTATATGAATATATGTTTATATGAAGATATACATCCTACATTCAGTTCTAGCCTGACTGTGGTGAAGGAAAGTTGAGTTCTCCTGAGTGCCCAGAATTTGTAAATGTGGTTTCAATTAGTTCGCGAATAATGTAATCACTTTTGCCTTCATTACTTGGTGACCGTGAGTGTCGTTTTTTTTGTTTATACATCTGACCTTTATTTCAGGTATGCTATGTGTCTTTTTTATTTTTTTAAGCCTCAAATACTTAAATTATATCGTCCGCTATTTTTTCTTAATACTTCCTTACGTGTTTTGAAACATTTTCCTTATATTACTCATGTATGTGATACATTTACGACGCGTTCGTCCTCGTGAACGAATTAGTAATCGGCTAACCTCTGGTTCTATCAATGTAAAATCTATTTTTCGAACTTTTACGCAGGCTTCTTCCGTCACTGAATGGGACTTACCTCCTCACGAGGTTAAAAGACTAGACATCCGTAAAATAATAATGGAATCGGGGAAAAAATCAGTGACCCACGGAGTAGCTCACGGAATCTATTAATTTTCCAGAACTTTTTATTCAGTACTTTCCCGGTACTTCTACAAGGGCCGGCTTGTATTTTTTGTGTAAATGAATGCTTTCCCAATAGTTAAGCTCAAATTGTCCAACCTAAGGCATTGTGCGACAAAATGTCATAATTAATTTACCAGGCACTCCCGGGTGGCCAGAAAAAGAATTTCACACTTCAAGTGATAGATCACGAGGAAGAAAAATTCAAACCTTAAAAACTTCTTTCACTACTGCTGAGCTTGCTATCGCAGCATCTATGAGTTTGGGAAAGGAGGGAGCTACTGCAGCGGCTAAGCTAGTTACGGAAATAATAACAACGACACCTATTCGGGCGAAGGGAGTTCTTTCCAAGTGGAGGAAAAGTGAAAATGTCCAAACTGAGATGACATTTGAGGAAGCACTGTCATTGATAATTTTCTCTGAGTTGACCAAGAGTCAACATAGGTCTCTCCGCAGCACAGCACTGAGCCATGGCCACGAATTATATCCCAGCTATGACAGAATAGTACAAGCAAAGGTAGCGGCTTACCCTGAAGGAGTAACAAGAACAAACTATGTGCGAAGTCAACCATCAAGCTCTTTTGAATCACACTGCATCGCGAATCCTGGCTTGCGTATCCACCACTCAAGTATTGAAAGATGTAATAAAATGCATTTAATATGTTAGTACGGCTTTCACGGAAGTTCGAGCCACTCTCAATATACACAACTGTGGCAACAAGTGGATACATCGGACGAATTCTAATTCAAGAGCTCCCTGATACCTCTTCGTTTGATTTATGTCGCTACAGCTAAAGACTTAAGTTTTTCTAGTTTTCTCTTTGTTAGTTAGATTTATCTCGAACCTATTGATAAAGAATTTAACTTGTCTCACTGGCACTTTTCATATCTGGGCTCTTAAAATTTAAGTGAGATTATCTGGGAAAATCCTCGGCCGTCGACTACATTTAAGGGATATGAAAGGTCGTACAGCTGATGTACATACATATTCTTTTGGTTTGTCTACGCTGCACTGCCACATGAGATTTTTATAATGTATACTACCGTAGAGTAAAGTAACATCCTTATTAATCTATGGTATTAGATGTATCGTATCGGCTGGATTTTAAACAGTGGCAGGTGAGAATTTATCAGCATTTAAGTTAAAACATTTATTATTTTGAAAAATATATTTAGTAAATTATTCAAAAACTTCCTTACAGGCACTTGGAAGTTTAATATCACCACTTCATAGGAAAAAGGCATGGGTGCAGGAATTAAGAGAAAAGATGGGCTTAATTGTTGATGTTCCCCGTCCTGGCTCGGGTAATACCAATGATGGAAATACGGCTCGGCGTTTTTTCGATTATCCAAAATTGGCAGTAAATCTTACAGGTAATGTTCCATTTCGCATTATCAGCGCAGTGGAAACAATATTCAAATGAATTTCCCATGAATAGCGTCATACAAGCATTTATTTTTTTAAATTTTGCATTATAGGAATTGACGACGATCTCATTAAAAAATTCTCAATTATCTTGAAATCAATATCTAGCGGCCTACTACTCAACGATGTGGCATTTGCTCAGTATTGGCTGAGGATTGCTAAACTATAAGCGGATCTGTAACCATGGTACTATATGCCTCACACGGTGCATAAGATACTCCTGTATAGAAGTGAGATTTCAAACATGTGATACTTCCGATAGGTGAGCTTTCGAAAGAGGCACTGGAGGCCAGAAATAAAGACACTAGAAAATTCCGCGAGCGATTTACTAGGAAGCACTTCAGGGTGGCCACAACAAGCACATTTTCAAGAGACTATTACTTACATCCGATCCTTTACTTTCCTCATCTACGGATTTTACGCCGAAGAAAATGAGAATGTGAAAACAGTTGAGAGACTTATTAAAAGTGGACGAAAAAGAAAAAGAACCATTCGATTCAAAGAGTAGTAGTGATGAACATTCGTCGGCACGTCATAAACGACCACTTCCGCACCAGAACCCTAGGGGTTCAGGATGGTGGAGGAGGGAAGGTATAAGTATCCCAGCTGGTGTCTTTCTGAAAGGTATTTCTGTATGGGTCTCAGGAACACTACTCACCTTTTCAAGGTTTGAACGCTTTGAATATAAGGCATGGTTCCCGAACGTGTCCAAAGAAAACTAATTTAACTTCGATTACGCGTCCACTTACCTCGACTGAAAATCCTCCCGTGTCTTCATTATAGACTCTTTGGGGGTCGGTGCCCACAAACGCAGCTTAAAAAAAGTGAATGCTGAGCTTTAAAATCCATACCACTTCAATAACCTTACCGCGTCGCGGCAAATCCAGCTCCCTGCGCGGAGACGAACCCCGACGCGCGATCGAAAAATCAAATTTATTTCCAGCATTGCAAACTTTTTTCAAATTTAACTGCATATACACCTTAACAAGTCTTCAAATAATGCTCTGATGTAAGTCACTTCCCGTGACTTTGCCAAAAACCTATCTGAATCTCCTACTTAATTAAAACTTGGTCTAAAAACAGCGTCTGCCATTTTCTAACGGCACAGCAAGTTTGTAACGAATCTATTCATTAAAACTACGGAATTGTAAACCATAATACCATGATAACATCGTTTTTTATTCCATAAAAATCCTCCTTAAACTTCACCATCAACTCAAGTGGGAAGATTTACCGAGAAAACTGAAGACAGACATTTTTCTGGAAATTTGCTCATGTTTGAGCCTCTGTATCTCAGAAACGGGTAAGAACTAAGTCAAGTAAAGTGCTATTTCAGTTACATGAATCGATTTTGAGTTTTCATGAGAAGTGTCAAGTTCATATAGTTCACTGATACGTTTCAAATGCATACAAATGTGCCTCCGTTTGGAAGCCAGCGCGAATAACGCTCGGGGAAGGCAAGCGACCAGTCACCCGTAACTGGCTTCGACGATGAGTCCATCACCTTACTGTTTTCGAATTTCCCTCGCCGTTGCAAAGATCTGGGAATAATATGCCATAAGAGAGGAACCAGATTTATCTCCAGAGCGATAGTGGCGGCACTCCGTTTGTTGGGAAACGTTTTTCCCCCATAGTACATGCGTTGCTGCCTTTGATGGACCGCAAGGTCTTAACATCCAGTTCCCTTGTATCCTCCTAAATTGCCACGGAATTATGAAATCTTGGGTAGCGTAAGAGGTATGCGCATTGGCTCGATAGGCCAAAGGTCCGAGGTTCGAATCCCTCTTCAGCCCAGTTTTTGGGTCCCCGAGGGATAAGTCAAGTAATGTCCAATAAAATAATAACCATATAAATTATATTTCGATATCTTGGCTTAAGAGTCTGTGGTTACTTTGGGGCAATGGGCGACCGCCCACCGTTAAATCCATCACACACACCTCCGAAAAATAAACACGAAACTATTTTGGGGCAGCGAGGCTTAACGATTTTCATATGTTTAGTAGCTCTTCAGTCTCCACAAGAGCTCGTGGCAGGGGGGTAATTAGACACAAGTCAAAGCAAGAATGGGAGGAAACATTCGGGGTGTTTTGGCGGTTTATTGGCCAGCTCTGCATTTCTTTTTGTCATCATGAGTTATGCGTGGAAAAAGAATTTAACAAACTATTCACGCTCAACAATGCATTTAATTTACTTTGTCGCTTGCGTTTTCAGTGGGTTAAATATTACACCGTGTATCAACCTAAAATTGTTGTATCTTGATTTTTGTCGGAACAGACTTGACTTGCGTCCAGTCACTTCATAAAGTATCGCGACACACTACGCTTGTGCTTCGAATGAATCGGCTGTCGAAGTTGGAAATATTTTGGCTATCCGGGGCCGTCTCTGGTGACTATGAGAATTAACGGGTACATGAGTCAATATCCATGAGGCATTACAAGTTAAGTAGGACCACATTCTGGGAGTGCTCTCGTTCTGGGGCGAGGAAAGAGTTGCACCTAGAAGCGACCTTGAGGATTGTGTTGGTAGGAAAAGAGGCTAATAAGGAACGGAGTAAGAATTGTGGTGAAAAAGCAATATTGAATGGAGTAAACGAGCGACTGAATATACGAGTGTGTGAACTAGAAGGTAAAACGAAGAAGAGCCGAATACACGGGAAAACGACCTCCTACCTATGTGTGAGGGAGCATTGAGATTGCTATCGGCTAGACTCGGCAAGTCTTTGAGCGACTCACGTATCACAGATATTATAAGTGACATGTCTTTTGAAACTTTATCAGACACTGACTAAAGCCATCGGTACCTCCTAAACCTTTACCCCATGTGACAAAATGCGTAATTTTTTCCGCGATTTCTCCAAAATATAATACATGGAGACTCTTTTCAGTGTTTGTATCCCGAAAATATCTAAAGCGGAGTGAGTGCGGCTACTATCAATTCCGCACACTTTCCACGCCACACCTTACTCCCCGTTACAAGCGGGTTGGACCAGACACGACCGCGCGATCGAAAAACTGACGTCAAATTCGGCGTCATAAATGGTCGCAGCATAACTCATCGGATTCGCACTGTGGAAACTTTGTAGTTTCCCCATATCTTTATCTTCCCCATATCTATCCCATATCATACTTTGTGGGTGCTCGGCGAAGTAATTAACTATTTCTCTACATTTATTTAAAAAAAATGACCAAAAATGAGTTTTTTGTTCAATATCTTTGGTAAATAATAACAAAAAAAGAAAGTAGACTACATTACAACAAAGCTGAAAAACTGTTTCATCTAACTGCATCACATTTTATTCCATTCCATAACAAGGCTTAACAAGGGCTTGATTTTGAAGATTTTGTGAGAAAATTGAGTGTAGACCATTTTTGCGAAATTTGTGTAACTTTGACCCCGTGCAAAATTTTCATTGTTGAGTACTAAGGGAAATACTTTGCGCTATCGCAGACACAGGTCTTTTGAAAAGTTTCAGCTTCCTGGCTTTAAAAAAATCACTTTTTGAATTTAGGCCAGCTTTTTTCGATTTCAGCCCACTGTGCGACGCCCATGAACAGTAGCCTAGACCAGGGAGGCCACATTGCAAAACCGAAGTAGTAGATAACAAAAATAATCAGTCCGCTAAGGAAATCCATTTAATGAGCAAGGGGTCTAGCAACTCGGAAACGTTTATATTTGCAGTGTAGTTATTCCACTCTCTGACGGTGCCTCTATGAGGCAGAACCACCAGAACTAAAAATTCATTAGCATGCCCCATTGTCCCATAAGCCACAGTATTCGGAGCAATAAAAGCTGGCAAGACAAAACATTAAAAAGATTTCTTGAATAGTCCGCAACCACTTTGGTACCTCACCATTTTTGCGGACGATGAAACGTTTAAAGGTGACTGCAACGGTAGAATTCAGGCGTCCTGGCGTCCAAGTAATGCACGATAAATTTCCGCTGTGAGCATATATTACACCTTGAGCGTATTAATTTACTTCCAGGATTTTGTCTCGATTAAATTTTTTGCCATTAAAATACAATCTAAGTTCCAAAATGTTTAAAGCTTCATTGCCAAATTTCTAACACTCGTCAACTATAGAAATAGGAATGCATTATACCGTCACTGTTTCAATATATGAACTTTTAGAAAAAAAAATAGTTCTTTTAACAATTATTTGCGTAACTGTAATTTGGGTTCTGTCTTACTAAACAAGAATCTGAATACATCCTGAACAATCGAAAATATGGACGCAGATCCTTAAGCTTTTGGGGGTGGACAACTGCGGAGGTTCAAGAAGGAAAGACCACATTCATTCATGTAGACTGGCCACTGCACAAAGCCACTATTGTAATAATTTTCATTGTTGTGGAGGTAATAGAGGCACCACTTGGAAATTTTGAATGCTAATTTTCTTGATGGATATTTACCGGTAATCCATTATCTGTAATGCGACCGCAGCCACTTTGCAAATGACAAAAGACAATGCAGAGACAAATGCTCAGTGAATGAAATCAGTGAAGAGAAAATCTGGATTCCTAGTTTTTCATCATTTACAGAAATTTAACTGTAAATAAACTTCAACAGTAGCTATATCTTATTTCAAGCGTTCCATCGCATAAGCATATGTACAATCATTTGATAGCGTATGGCGACAAACTACACTAGCGTTTCACACAGGTCGGAATCCTAAACCAATAATCAATTTTCCAGATATGTTTTGACAATTATAGTTGCCATCTTTGAAAATATAAGCATTAAGCGAAAATTTCGGTAGAAAATAAAGATAAGGAACATTAAGCACAACTATCACCAGATTTTCTTTGTTAGTATTGCGGATTGCCTGCCACTTTTGGGGATTTTCATTATTAATTTCATTTCATTTCATTATTTAATAACTGCAGATGGCCCGTGACAAAATGTGTACGTTGCCTTAGCTCGGTAACTATGAAGTTGCGTCCCCATGTTCATAGGAGAAAAAAATGCTTAAAATAACTTCCCTTACCTCCTCCAGAAGTAATGCACTTCCCTCATCAAACACCCTGTAACTATATTGCAACTTACGACTTAAATAACTATGGGGACATTTATCATCCATTGCTCATTTCACATACAGAAAATAAGTAATATATGCATAATGTTATACAGTAGGCGCTAATTTCCGAAACCGTAAAGGCCAAAGTGAATTGTCGACAGCAACTAGGTTCCCTTTGTCAGTGAGTAGCAAACTACTACCCCATCAAATATGAAGTAGCTCAGCGAGTATGATAGCCTTTATGCTTGTTAGTCAAATGCTGGTTCTGTATCACACACAATACTGGACAGCTTGCATGCTAGCAAGAATCCTTGAATGTTTACTGTACCAAGTGTTGTGTGATACGGCTTAAGCCGACCCGCCGAGCTGTCTCGCCACCTCCAGCTGTCTCCGCCAGCGGGCCTTGACTACGAAGCCCAATCACACACACGAAGAATAATCTCACGGCACTCGGCGCAAAATATGTATTGGATCACGTTTTCTTCCGCCTATAATTGCGGACGCCGGTGGCAACGGGGGTTTTTTCCCCGCTGCTAACCTGGGGTCCGGGGTTCGATCCCCACCCAGGACAATACTCACCACCTCGTTTTGCTCATTTTTTTAATTGTCGAATTTTCGCAAATTTTATATTTTCCAATACGATCGTTGCCGTTTGCAAATTTTCATTTTAGTTTTTCATAAGGTTCGGTGACTGCATTCTTTTTATTTACTTAGCGATTTCCATTTGCTACTAAACAGCCACGGTAAATATATGAATAATTTAAAATAACATTTACGGAATGCAATTTCCTATCTACGAGTGTTTTAGGGGTTGATTTTTTGCATCGCGAGAAAGTAAATGCAAAATACGCGATATAATTTGTAGGTTTAAAATATACTCTCAAAGATAAATCATTTATTCCGACGGAGTATTGCATCGTTCTTATGATAAGACATGTTCCGTTAGTACCAAACATGAAGGAATACCTACTCTATTATGAACTTAAGAGTAATGTAACAAGTACTAATGTTGCTCATTTATTTAGATTTATGAAAATAAGGTGAGAACATTCCCTTGATATAGTTCAGAGGTCAGAGTCCATTCAACCATGCACAAAATTCACAGATGGAAACGTGTATGATAGAATCGAAAAAGAGAAATAAACAAACATCGCGAAATTATCGATTTTGCAACCGCCTTCGTCGACGAATAGAATTCCTACGGTACAGTAGGAGATTCAAAAACAGAAAATTTCTATGTGTGTGTGAGTGCATTTCTCTAATTTGAGACAATATACGTGAAACGTTTTTGGTGCTTCATAAAAAAATAGAATTTAACATGGAGTAGGAAAAACCCCATTTCTAACCTAATTTGGAATAAAAAATATCAAGTTCCCCTCTGTACTAGCTTAAGATAATATTTTTTTTTAATTTGAAGACTACCTTGATTTAATCGGGGTTCTTACTAATCAGGCATTAATGTGGTAAAGACTAACAATAATAGTCACTTCTCAAAAATGAACGAATGTTGACATTACTATCTCTTTACAGAATGCCAGCGGGCAGTTGAAGATGCAATATGTGAACCGCAGTCAACCCAGTTTATGTTGCTTCGATTACAGTGGATTTTAGGCAGGCCGATTACAATATAGGTCTGATAGGATTTATTCACTATTGATTTTTCCTCTAATGAGAGAAATAGTAATTTATCACGAGTGAATGGCAATGTTAAGTGTAGTTTATATAATCGACAATAACTTTGAGATTCCACAAAATTACGACTAATGTTATTTCGTTTTAATCAGCGGATATACTTTTTTATTTCCACCTAGTTCTAAAAAATAGTTATCAATACTATAGTTCACTGTGGTTTGCACACTCACTGGATGGATAGCAATCGTTGTTCAAAAACCTCACTTCTAATAATTTGACATAACCAAGCCCAGCCGTCTCCGCGAGCGGATACTACGAATAGTCCAATCAATAGGGATAAACCCAATATAAATTTTACTCCAATTCTATAGTGGATTAAATGTGCTCAGGATGGTAGAGGTGGGCATGAAATGACCCCCCCCATGTGCGTTCGACTCGAGATTATGAGGGGTTGCTAAGTAGTAATTGTTTATACGGCGCCGAAATGACATTTTTGTTATTATTTAAATAACTAATGAACTTGCGAAAACATGTCACAGCACAATGTTGTGGGTAATAAAATAACCTTTAATTTGAGTCGTCGTACGTCGAAATCGATTAATTAGTTATTGAAAAAAAGCAAAAAAAACCGGTGAAAGTGGGCGTTTTTTGTTAATTAAATATTCATTGCAAAAATGAATTTGTCACTGTTTTTATTGCTTTGAAAGAAAGCGATTGTGATTATTAATACGACGATATATTTTTAAAGTAATTTTTTAATTGTCTGCTGAGATATGGGTTATTGTTTATCTGGAGAGAGTGTTTTAAAGTAATAATTGCTATCTTGTCGTGAAATTCTTGAGTCAAATCCAACGGAATTCTACTCTCAAAGACTTATATTACATGTAGTATTAAAAACAATTCGATAAATCATTAAAAAGTCTTAAAAATAAACGTTATAAAAGAATGTTATGTAGTTTTATCTTATTCCAAGCGTTTACATTGCGTTACTTTAAAAAATGCATCTTTGGTGTTATCACGCACACTTCCTTTATCAATTTATATGATGTAAATATGATTTTAACTCTGCCACGACCATATCTGGTCTCCCTGGAGTGAATGTAACCACTGTGACTAACGAGTTAGTTCCATACCAGGCTATTAACGTTGAGAGCAAATGTGAATCTAAAGAGAGAAAATCACTCGAGGCAGAGCCCGAAAAGACTTCAATTGAACTAAATAGTGCGTGTGCGTGAGCTTTATCAGAGCCTTCCTTTAGTGCATTCCTTTCGCTTAGGCGTTTGCCTATGAAGTTTATTTGACTCCAGTTTCGCTAGCCTTACCTATTGCTCCGCATCTATCCTCGTCATCTCTCGGCAATGTACTATGGGGGAAAAAGTTTCCCAACAAACGGAGCGTCGCCACTAACGCTTTCGGGGGAAAATCACTTTCCTTTCTGATGGCATATATTCTTAGGTCTCGGTGACAAGGAGGGAAATTCAAACACAGTAAGGTGATGGACTAATCGTCCGAATCGGCAATGGATTCCCGGCTGCTCGCATAACCCGAGTGGGTTTCGCGCTGGCCCCAAGAACGGAGGTTCATTAGATAACCATGAATGCATTTGAAACGTTCCTTTGAATTCTCTCGTTCGGCTCAACTAAAACCTGGTAGTGATAAAGGCAAGACCACAGGAAGCTTATCGCTAAAAGACGAATGGCAGTTGATCGGTAGGTTATGTGGAATGTGGATTTGAAAGCATTTGCTTTTGAAGACACTATTTCTCTGTGATAACTTCCAGGGATATTCAAAACATTCCATTAAGCTCAGGAGAGAGGGGATAAATCGACGAGACAGTTGAGGTAGTCTCAACTTCGCTCAAATATCGAGGGCAATGGATTGTAATAGAAAGACAGTATATTGCTGGCTAAAATGCTAGAGGGAGGGGATGAGAGTATGACAATACGACAAAGAAGCGAAGACCAAGATGCACGTCTCTAGATGATGATGGCAGCATTCGTTAGCATCCTGCTGACAACTCTCTTACTATTGGCGGGGTGGCCGTGATAAAGAGGACATTAAACTTAAAAGCACCTGTATGATTAGAAGCCGCCTCCATGAAGCCGGTATGAGATGTTCCAGTCCAGCAAGAAAGCCAGAAATTAGCGAAACTAATTAAACGGCGAGGTTAGAATGCGGTCATTCGTAACGGGATCATATTAGAATATCGTAAATTTCATCAATTATTAAACATTAGAAGTGTTGATTATGGACATATTTAGCAATTGAGAACATGCAATTGTTGGTAAATATAACTTTATTAATTGATAGTACTTTTTAGAACATCTACTTATTTAGAAAAAAGTTATATTCCTCCTGTTTGTCACGTATCACCCAAAAAACAACTAGGAAAATAGATCTGGGCATAAATGTCTGCGTTTTTGGAGAGCTATTTCTGCAGTCGGGCCGGGATTGCTGTTGAGAACACCACCTAGAGTGACGTCTAAGGATTAACTACGCCCGAATCTTTCGTATTTTCATCACTTCCTTACATAAACGACGTAGTACCATAATGCGAAGAAATAATATATGTTCAGGACACCTGTCCCATCCACAGTGCGCGAAACTCAGGAGATTTTTCGAGGAGCATTCGTACAGTACAGCGTAACCCTTCCCTCCAAACTCACAGTACCTGAGTCCAATACAAAATATTTGTGACTTAATGGTCAAGGAATTGCAGAATGCTAAAGGAAAGAACCAAGAGACACTGAAAAGTCACGCCTGGGAGGTATGGGCATCTTTGGGTTGGCGCCCTACATTTCAATATTAAATAGGGTCAATGAGATAAAGACTTCAAGGAGTCATAGATTGTGATGCGGGTGAAATTAAAAACTGTTTAATAGTAAAGTAAGAGTCAAACCGTTCGTCAGGACTTCTGCTATGTATCTCCATTTTGAGTTGCCGGAAAATTTGTTTCCTTTGCATTTCTTTATGAAGTTGACAGATAATTTGACCAACAGTGCATCTACCAAAAATTTATTTATTCTCTTTGCGTTTATTTAAAATGATTTACTTTAAAATACTGTAAAAATATTAATTTACGAATACTTCGGTATTAAAAAAGTAACTTCCATCTTGAATAATTGCCTTCAATATTTTTTTTGATATGCTGGAATATAATATGATAACTCCAGTTACATAATCTAAAGTGGTTTCGTACTCCATCTAGAAGCTTAAATAGCTCAATATTTAAAAAAGGCAATCAATCATAAGCAAAATGTAATATCTATCTTACTTACTTTTTTTTGTCTTTTTATTTGCGTATTTATTAATTCATTAATACATATTTGCTCATAAAAAGCTAATTTATTAGCCTATTCATTGAAAATATACCGCCATGCTTGAAATGTGCATTGAACAAACTTTTGTATTCACGATTAAAAGAAGAAACTCTTATTCGGTGCGGTGTTCTTTAAATATCGCAGGTTGTAAGGATAGTAGACAGCGGGTGAATCCCAGGACCTTGCTATAGTGCGAGAATTGGAGCGAAGCCAAGAAGAAAAGGAGAAAAAAGAGGAAGAATGCAGAGGAAGCTATGGCGATAACGAGAGCGTTCAATGGGTTCAATGATACGTTTGAAATGCATACGTGGCTGTCTAATGCGCCTAAATTTGGAAGTCAGCGCGAATAACACTCGGGGAAGGCAAGCGACCAGTAATCCGTCACTGGCTTCAACGATGAGTCCATCACATTACTGTGTTCGAATTTCCCTCGTCGTTGCCTTGGAATAGTATGCCATTATAGAGAAGGCCGATTTTTCTCCAGAGCGCTAGTGGCGACGCTCCGTTTGTCGGGAAACATTTTTCCCCCTTAGTACAGCTATTCCAGCAAAGTCTGCAGCCAAACTCGTGTGCCAGCCTTTCGATTTTTCCCAAACCAGCCTATTACAATCAAATCCGTAAAAGAGAGCACGATGTCTACAAATTTGTGGAGGTAGTAGTATTTATGTTCTCACAAACGCGAACAATATTTTTCATACGACTATTGCTCGGTGTTATGCCGTGTCGAATTACAGCAAAATTTTAAAATATAGCGTTTGTATCATTTCTATTGCTTCCAGTTCCAAAGCATATGTACAATAATTTGATAGCGTATTGCGACAAACTACACTAACGTTTCATACATGTCGGAATCCTAAACCAATAATCAATTTTCCAGATAAGATTTGACAATTATAGTTGCCATCATCTTTGAAAATATAAGAATTATGCATAAATTTAGGTATAAACTAAAGATAAATAACTTTAGGCAAAACTATCACCAGATGTTCTTTGTAAGTATTGAGGGATATGCCTGCCGCTTTTGGGGGTTTTCATTATTAATTTCATTTCATTATTTAATAACTGCAGATGGCTCGTGACAAAATGTGTGCGTTGCCTTAGCTCGGCAACTAAGAAGTTGCGTCCCCATGTTCATTGGAGAGAAAAATGCTTAAAATAACTTACCCAACCTCCTCCAGAAGTAATGCACTTCCCTCATCAAACACCCTGTAACTATATTGCAACTTACGACTTAAATAACTATAGGGATATTATCATCCATTGCTCATTTCATGTGCATAAAATAAGTAATATATATAGATAATGTTATATAGTAGGCGCTAATTTCCGAAACCGTAAAGGCCAAAGTTATTGTCGACAGCAAGTAGGTTCCATTGGCAGTGAGTAGCAAACTAGTACCCCATCAAATATGAAGTAGCTCAGCGAGTATGATAGCCTTTATGCTTGTTAGCCAAATGCTGGTTCTGTATCACACACAATACTGGACAGCTTGCTTGCTAGCGAGAATCCTTGAATTTGTATAGAACAAAGTATCGTGTGATACGGCTTAAGCCGACCCGCCGAGCTGTCTCGCCACCTCCAGCCGTCTCCGCCAGCGGGCCTTGACTACGAAGCCCAATCGCACACACGAAGAATAAGCTCACGGCACTCTGCGCAAAATATGTATTGGATCACGTTTTCTTCCGCCTATAATTGCGGACGCCGGTGGCAACGGGGGTTTTTTCCCCGCTGCTAACCTGGGGTCCGGGGTTCGATCCCCACCCAAGGCAACTCTCACCACCTCGTTTTGCTCATTTTTTTATTTATCGAATTATCGCAAATTTTATATTATATTTTCCAATACGATCGTTTCCGTTTGCAAATTTTCATTTTAGTTTTTCATAAGGTTCGGTGACTCTGCATTCTTTTTATTTACTTAGCGATTTACATTTGCTACTTAACAGCCACGGTAAATATAAGTATAATTTAAAATTTACGGATGACTATTCATTATCTACTAGATTTTTAGGCATTGATTTTTTTCCGTCGCGAGAAAGTATATGCAAAATACGCGATATTATTTGCAGGTTTAAATAGACGCTCAAAGATAAATCATTTACTCCGATGGAGTATTGCATCGTTCTTATCATAAGAAATGCCCCGGTAATACTAAACATGAAGGAATACCTACTCTATTATGAACGTAAGAGTAACATTATAGGTACGCTTCGCTCATTTTTATGAAAATAAGGTGAGAACATTCCCTTGATATAGTTCTGAGGTCAGAAGCCATTCGGTCATGCACAAAATTCATAGATGGAAACGTGTATGATAGAATCAAAAAAGAGAAACAAACAAACATCGCGATATTTTCGATTTTGCAACCACCTTCGGCGACGAATAGAATTCCTACGGTACAGTACGAGATTCAAAAAAAGAAAATTTCGATGTGTGTGTGAGTGCATTTCTCTTATTTGAGACAATGTACGTTAAACGTTTGTAGTACTTCATAAAAAATATAATTTAACAAGGAAGAGGATAAACCCTATACCAAACCTAATTTGGAATAAAAAAATATTAAGTTCCCCTCTGTACTAGCTTAAGATAATATTTTTTTCAATTTCAAGACTACCTTGATTTAATCGGGGTTCTTAATAATCAAGCATTATTGTGGCTAGGACTAACAATAATAGTCACTTCTCAAATATATATGAATGCTGACATTTATATCGCTTTACATAATGCCAGCGGACGGTTGAAGATGCTTTTTGTGAACAGCAGTCAACCCAGTTTATGTTGTTTCGATTACAGTGGTATTTAGGCAGGCGGATTAAAATATAGGTCTGTTAGGATTTATTCACTGTTGATTTTTCCTCTAAAGAGAGAAATAGTAATTTTTCACGAGTGAATGGTAATGTAAAAAATATTTCAATTAATAGAAAATAACTTTGATATTCTACAAAATTACGACTTAAGTTATTTCGTATTAATCAGCGGATATACTTTTTTATTTCCACCTAGTTCTAATATATAGTTATTCATACTATAGTTCACTGTGGTCTGCACACCCACTGGATGGATAGCAATTGTTTTTCAAACACCTCTCTTCCAATAATTTGACATAACCAAGCCGAGCCGCCACCTGCAACGGGCCTTGACTACGAAGCCCAATCGCACACACGAAGAATAAGCTCACGGCACTCTGCGCAAAATATGTATTGGATCACGTTTTCTTCCGCCTATAATTGCGGACGCCGGTGGCAACGGGGGTTTTTTCCCCGCTGCTAACCTGGGGTCCGGGGTTCGATCCCCACCCAAGACAATACTCACCACCTCGTTTTGCTCATTTTTTTATTTATCGTATTTTCGCAAATTATATATGAAATTTTCCAATACGATCATTGCCGTTTGCTAATTATCATTTTAGTTTTTCATAAGGTTTGGTGACTCTGCATTCTTTTTATTTACTGAGCGATTTCCATTTGCTACTAAACAGCCACGGTAAATATAAGTATAATTTAAAATTTACGGAATACAATTTCCTATCTACGAGTGTTTTAGAGATTGATTTTTTTCCATCGCGAGAAAGTAAATGCAAAATACGCGATATAATCTGTAGGTATAAAATATACTCTCAAAGATAAATCATTTATTCCGACGGAGTATTGCATGGTCCTTTAATAAGAAATGCCCCGTTAGTACTAAACATGAAGGAATACCTACTCTATTATGAACTTAAGAGTAATATTACAGGTACGCTTCGCTCATTTTTATGAAAATAAGGTGAGAACATTCCCTAAATATAGTTCAGAGGCCATTCAACCATGCACAAAATTCACAGATGGAAACGTGTATGATAGAATCGAAAAAGAGAAATAAACAAACATCGCGAAATTATCGATTTTGCAACCGCCTTCGGCGACGAATAGAATTCCTACGGTACAGTAGGAGATTCAAAAACAGAAAATTTCTATGTGTGTGTGAGTGCATTTCTCTAATGTGAGACAATATACGTGAAACGTTTTTGGTGCTTCATAAAAAAATAGAATTTAACATTGAGTAGGAAAGACCCCATTTCTAACCTAAGTTGGAATAAAAAATATTAAGTTCCCCTCTGTACTAGCTTAAGATAATATTTTTTTTTAATTTGAAGACTACCTTGATTAGATCGGGGTTCTTACTAATCAGGCATTATTTTGGCTAGGAATAACATTAATAGTCACTTCTCAAAAATGAACGAATGTTGACATTACTATCTCTTTACAGAATGCCAGCGGGCAGTTGAAGATGCAATATGTGAACCGCAGTCCACCTAGTTTATGATGTTTCGATTAAAGTGGATTTTAGGCAGGCCGATTACAATATGTCTGATAGGATTTATTCACTATTAATTTTTCTTCTAATGAGAGAAATAGTAATTTATCACGAGTGAATGGCAATGTAAAGTGTAGTTTAAATAATCGACAATAACTTTGAGATTCCACAAAATTACGACTAAAGTTATTTCGTTTTAATCAGCGGATATACTTTTTTATTTCCACCAAGTTCTAATATATAGTTATTAATACTATAGTTCACTGTGGTTTGCACACGCGCTGGTTGTATAGCGATCTTTTTTAAGGTCTATAATCAGTATATGGGAGGAGTGGACCGAGCTGATGAAAATATTGACCAGTATCGAGCATCAATCCGTGGAAAGAAATGGTACTCAATTATTAGGGATAAACCCAAGTTAAATTTTACTCCAATTCTATAGTGGATTTAAGGTACTCAGGAGTGTGGAGGTGGGCATGAAATGACCCCCCCATGTGCGTTCGACTCGAGATTATAGGGGTTGCTAAATAGTGATTGTTTATAGGGTGCCGAAATGACGTGTTTGTTATTATTTAAATAACTAATGAACTTCGGAAAACATTTTTCAAAAAAAAGTTGTGGGTAATAAAATAACCTCTAATTTTAGTCGTCGTACGTCGAAATCGATGATTTAGTGTTTGCAACAAAACCGGTAAAATGTGAGTTTTTTTGTTAATTAAATATTCAGTGCTAAAATGAATTTGTAACTATTTTTATTGCTTTGAGGAAAGCGCTTGTGATTATTAATAGAACGATATTTTTTTAAGGTAATTTTTTAATTGTCTGCTGAGATATGGGTTATTGTTTATCTGGAGAGAGTTTTAAATTTAATAATTGCATTCTTGTCGTGAAATTATTGAGTAAAATCCAACGAAATTCTACTCTCAAAGACTTATATTACATGTTGTATTAAAACCAATTCGAAAAATCATTAAAAAGTCATAGAAATAAACGTTTTAAAAGAATGCTTTCAGACTAGCGTTTTTTTATAAACAAATAGAGGTACGGCGTCGGAGACAATGCGAAATGTTTAAAGCTTCATTGCCAAATTTCTAACACTCGGTAACTTTAGAAATAGGAAGGCATTATACCGTCACTGTTTCAAATAAAATGTTAAAAAATATGAACTCTCAGAAAAAACAAATAGTTCTTTTAACTATTATTTGCGTAACTGTAATTTGGGTTTTGTCTTACTAAACAAGAATCTGAATACATCCTGAACAATCGAAGATATGGACGCAGGTCCTTAAGCTTTTGGGTTGGGCAACTGTTGAGGTTCAAGAAGGAAATACCACTTTCATTCATGTCAACTGCCCACTGCACAAAGCCACTATTGTAACAATTTTCATTGTTGTGGAGGTGATAAAGGCGCCACTTTGAAATTTTGAATGCTTATTTTCTTGATGTATATTTGCTGGTAATCCTTTATATGTAATGCGATCGAACCCACTTTACAAATGACAATGCAGAGACAAATGCTCAGTGAATGAAATCGGTGAAGAGAAAATGTGGATTCCTAGTTTTTCATCATTTACAGAAATTCAAATGTAAATAAACTTCAACAGTAGTTTTTCGTATTTCAAGCGTATACATTGCGTTGGTTTAAAAAATGCATCTTAGATGTTTTCACGCACACGTCCTTTATCAATTTATATGATGTGAATATAATTTTAACTCTGCCACGACCATATCTGGTCTCCCTGGAGTGCATGTAACCACTGTGACTAACGAGTTAGTTCCATACCAGGCATTAACGTTGAGAGCAAATGTGAATCTAAAGAGAGAAAATCACTCGAGGCGGAGCCCAAAAAGACTTCAATTGACCTAATTAGTGCGTGTAGGTGAGCTTTATCAGAGCCTTCCTTTAGTGCATTCCTTTCGCTTAGGCGTTTGCCTATGAAGTTTATTTGACTCTAGTTTCGCTAGCCTTACGTATTGCTCCGCATCTATCCTCGTCGGCTCTCGGCAATGTACAGCTATTCCAGCTACGTCTGAAGCCAAACTCGTGTGCCAGCCCTTCGAATTTTTCCCAAACAAGCCCATTACAACCAAATCCGTAAAAGAGAGCACGATGTCTACAAATTTGTGGAGGTAGTAGTACTTATTTTCTCACAAACGTGAACAATATTTTTCATATTACTATTATCAAAGTGTTATGCCGCGTCAAATATTTAAAAAAAATGAAAAATTAATTTTCGCATACATTTAAAATACCGCTCCAAAACACTAGTCATAACATGCTCGAATTACAACAAAATTTTAAAATATAGCTTTTGTATAATTCTATTGCTTCCAGTTCCAAAGCATAAGTATATGTACAATCATTTGATAGCGTATTGCGACAAACTACACTAGCGTTTCATAAAGGTCGGAATCCTAAACCAATAATCAAATTTCCAGAAAAGTTTTGACAATTATAGTTGCCATCTTTGAAAATATAAGCATTATGCGTAAATTTCGGTAGAAAATAAAGATAAGGAACTTTAAGCACAACTATCAACACATTTTCTTTGTAAGTGTTGAGGAATGCCTGCCCATTTCGGGGGTTTTTATTATTAATTTCATTTCATTATTTAATAACGGCAGATGGCTTGTGGCAAAATGTGTGCGTTGCCTTAGCTCGGTAACTAAGAAGTTGCGTCCCCAAGTTCATAGGAGAAAAAAATGCTTAAAATAACTTCCCCAACCTCCTCCAGAAGTAATGCACTTCCCTCATCAAACACTCTGTATGTATATTGCAACAGACGACCTAAATAACTAACGGGACATTATCATCCATTGCTCAATGCGATGGTGGGTGGCGTAACATGGTGGAACTCCTCATGATACACAAAGGGTAAGAAAAAGACTTTGCTGTTCCACAAAATAAAATATATTTGCGACCGGTTTCAATACGGCGTATCATCATCTGGCAATTTCACATATTAGTACATAGAATTTATACCCTTGAAGAAGTTAGAGGGGCGGTGGAGTGGAGGTGGTTGAAAAGGGGGGGTGGAGGGGGGGAGGGGTTTTTTGGAAAGGGTAGTGGGCAGAGGGTGGGAAGAGGGGAAGGTCGGTTTGGGAAGTACGTCGCTGATGAGTCACTGCACGGGGTAGCCGAGGGTTGGTGTGGGATGACGAAAAAAGGGCGGAGGGGGAGTTAAGGAGTGGTATCCGTTATGGTTTCGCGGAAAAAACATTGAAAGGTGGTGAAAGGTGAGACTACAATTGCTCATTAACTAATGTGATGTTGGGTGAGATTTGAAGAGATGAGGCCAGGGGGGAAAAGCGGTTTTTGGAGAGGGTATTGGGCAGAGGGTGGGAAGAAGGGAAGGTCGGTTTGGGAAGTACGTCGCTGATGGGTCACTGCACGGGGTAGCCGAGGGTTGGTGTGGGATGACGAAAATAGGGGGAGGGGGGGTGTTAAGGAGTGGTGAGTGGTGTCCGTAATGGTTTCGCGGAAAAAAAATTGAACAGTGGTGAATGGTGAGAATACAATTGCTCATTAACTAATGTGATGTTGGGTAAGGTTTGGCCCACTAAAATTTCCAACTGCTCGAGTGCGTCAAGCCTTGGGCCGTTGTTTTCTTTATGTAGGATTATCGGTTCGAAATCGCTTGTGTGGTCGGAATCCAAGAGATGTTTGGCAAAGTGTGAGGTTTGGTTGTTGTTAATAAAACATGAACGATGTTCCTTGGTCCGGATGTTGAAATTCCGTCCAGTTTTTCCTATGTAACAGGAATTGCAGTCATTACATAGGAGTTTATAAACTCCGCTGTGTTCTCCGGCACTAATTTTGTCTTTGGTACTCCCTAACAGTTTGCCTAGTGTATTTTTATTGTAGAAGGCAGCTTTCACTTGGTCTTTCGGAAATAATTTTTCGGTTTTGTTAGATATACGGCCGAGATAGGGGATTCTACGCCATTTCCTGTCATCATCTTTCCCACTTTCCGTGTAAATAAGATTGAGTGTGAGTCGTTTTTATTTTTGGTGGTACAGTTTTTCAATGAGTTCTCCGGAGTACCCATTGTTGGATGCAATTAGTTTGATTGTGTTTAGCTCCTTCATCCTGTTATAATTCGACATTGGGATCATACATAGTCTGTGAAGCATACAATGTATTGCTGATAGTTTGTGAGAGAAGTGGTGTCGTGAATTGCGGTGTATTATTTGGTCTGTGTAACAGTTCTTCCTGAAAATCGAGAATTCACATTTCCGGTTTACATTTTGAATGGTTAAATCTAAGTAATTTAACTTTCCTTCAGATTCTACTTCACTAGTGATTTTGATGTTTTTGTCCAGAGAATTCAAAAATGACACAAAGTTGTCTAGCTGTCTTAGCGAACCGGTCCACACACAGAAAATGTCGTCGACGTATCGATACCACCGAAAAACATTTTTCACAAGGGTGCTTTTGGAATTGAAAACACATTCTTCGTAGTTGTCCATATATATGTCAGCAAGGAGTGGAGACAGCGGGGATCCCATGGCGAGGCCGTCGGGTTGTTCATATATCGTATTGTTGAATTGGAAATAGTTTTGGTTAACACACACTTCCAGTAGGTGGCACATCTCGGAGATTACAAGGGGTGGTGGTTTGGCTTTCACTAGGGCAATTTCGGCTAGGTGTAAGGCTGCAGATTTGGGAACGCTAGTGAACAAATTCATAACATCAAAAGACACTAGGAGACATTTAGGGGGGAGTATTTCACTTGAGAGAGCCCTCGCGAGCTCCACTGAATTTTTAACACCATATTTGGGAATGAATTTTGAGAACTGGCGGAAAATGGAGTTTAGCTTGCGTGCCAACAGATGGTTAGGACTACACACACTGGAAACAATGGGTCTCACAGGAGCTCCGGGCTTATGCATTTTGGGGAGACCGAAGAATCTGGGCGCCATGGGATTCATTTGGATGAGGCGTTGTTTTTCCCTGGGGTACAGCACGGTGGTGCATTCTGCTATTGCCTTCTTGCATTCTCTTTGGTGATCCGTGGTTGGGTCTCTGGATAACTTTAATATGTTATTGGCACTGATGCCCTCTAACTTCTTCAAGGGTATAAATTCTATGTACTAATATGTGAAATTGCCAGATGATGATACGCCGTATTGAAACCGGTCGCAAATATATTTTATTTTGTGGAACAGCAAAGTCTTTTTCTTACACTTTGTGCATCATCCATTGCTCATTTCAGATACAGAAAATAAGTAATATTTGCAAATGTTATATAGTAGGCGCTAATTTCCGAAACCGTAAAGGCCAAAGTGAATTGTCGACAGCAACTAGGTTCCATTGGCAGTGAGTAGCAAACTACCCCATCAAATATGAAGTAGCTCAGCGAGTATGATAGCCTTTATGCTTGTTAGTCAAATGCTGGTTCTGTATCACACACAATACTGGACAGCTTGCATGCTAGCGAAAATCCTTGAATGTTTACTGTACCAAGTATTGTGTGATACGGCTTAAGCAGACCCGCCGAGCAGTCTCGCCACCTCCAGCATCGCCACCTCCGCCAGCGGGCCTTGACTACGAAGCCCAAACGCACACACGAGGAATAAGCTCACGGCACTCGTTGCAAAATAAGTATTGGGCCACGTTTTCTTCCGCCTATAATTGCGGACGCCGGTGGCAACGGGGGTTTTTTCCCCGCTGCTAACCTGGGGTCCGGGGTTCGATCCCCACCCAATTAAATTCCCACCACCTCGTTTTGCTCATTTTTTTAATTATCGAATTTTCGCAAATATTATATTATATTTTCCAATACGATCGTTGCCGTTTGTAAATTTTCATTTTTGTTTTTCATAAGGTTCGGTGTCTCTGCATTCTTTTTATTTACTGAGCGATTTCCATTTGCTACTAAACAGCCACGGTAAATATAAGTATAATTTAAAATTTACGAAATACAATTTCCTATCTACGAGAGTTTTAGGGATTGATTTTTTTCCGTCGCGAGAAAGTAAATGCAAAATACGCAATATAATTTGTAGGTTTAAATAGGCGCTCAAAGATAAATCATTTATTCCGACGGAGTATTGCATCGTTCTTATAATAAGAAATGCCCCGTTAGTACAAAACATGAAGGAATACCTACTCTATTATGAACTTAAGAGTAATATTACAGGTACGCTTCGCTCATTTTTATGAAAATAAGGTGAGAACATTCCCTTGATATAGTTCAGAGGTCAGAATGCATTCGGCCTACGGTACGGTAGGAGATTCAAACACAGAAAATTTCGATGTTTGTGAGAGTGCATTTCTCTTATTTCAGAGAGTGTACGTGAAACGTTTGTGGCGCATCATAAAAAATATAATTTAACAAGGAAGAGGATAAACCCTATACCGAACCTAATTTGGAATAAAAAAATATTAAGTTCCCGTCTGTACTAGCTTAAGATAATATTTTTTCAATTTGAAGACTGCCTTGATTTAATCGGGGTTCTTACTAGTCAGGCATTATTTTTTCTAGGACTAACAATAATAGTCACTTCTCTAATATATATGAATGTTGACATTTATATCTCTTTACAGTATGCCAGCGGACGGTTGAAGATGCTATATGTGAACCGCAGTCAACCCAGTTTATTTTGTTTCGATTATAGTGGATTTTAGGCAGGCCGATTAAAATATAGATCTGTTAGGATTTATTCACTATTGATTTTTCCTCTAAAGAGAGAAATAGTAATTTGTCACGAGTGAATGGTTATGTAAAATATTGTTTAAATAATAGAAAATAACTTTGAGATTCCAAAAATTACGACTAAAGTTATTTCGTATTAATCAGCGGACATACTTTTTTATTTCCACTTAGTTCTAATATATAGTTATTCATACTATAGTTCACTGTGGTCTGCACACCCACTGGATGGATAGCAATCGTTTTTCAAACACCTCTCTTCCAATAATTTGACATAACCAAGCCGAGCCGCCACCTGCAGCGGGCCTTGACTACGAAGCCCAATCGCACACACGATGAATAAGCTCACGGCACTCGGCGCAAAATATGTATTGGATCACGTTTTCTTCCGCCTATAATTGCGGACGCCGGTGGCAACGGGGGTTTTTTCCCCGCTGCTAACCTGGGGTCCGGGGTTCGATCCCAACCCAAGGCAATTCTCATCACCTCGTTTTGCTCATTTTTTTATTTATCGTATTTTCGCAAATTTTATATTATATTTTCCAATACGATCGTTGCCGTTTGTTAATTTTCATTTTTGTTTTTCATAAGGTTCGGTGACACTGCATTCTTTTTAATTACTGAGCGATTTCCATTTACTACTAAACTGCCACGGTAAATATAAGTATAATTTACGGAATACAATTTCCTATCTACGATTGTTTTAGGGATTGATTTTTTTCCGTCGCGAGAAAGTAAATGCAAAATACGCGATATAATTTGCAGGTTTAAATAGACGCTCAAAGATAAATCATTTATTCCGACGGAATACTGCATGGTCCTTTAATAAGAAATGCCCCGTTAGTACAAAACATGAAGGAATACCTACTCTATTATGAACTTAAGAGTAATATAACAGGTAAGCTTCGCTCATTTTTATGAAAATAAGGTGAGAACATTCCCTTGATATAGTTCAGAGGCCATTCAACAATGCACAAAATTCGCAGATAGAAACGTGTATGATAGAATCGAAAAAGAGAAATAAACAAACATCGCGAAATTATCGATTTTTCAACCGCCTTCGGCGACGAATAGAATTCCTACGGTACAGTAGGAGATTCAATAACAGAAAATTTCGATGTGTCTGTGAGTGCATTTCTCTTATTTGAGACAATATAAGTGAAACGTTTTTGGTGCTTCATAAAAAATAGAATTTAACATGGAGTAGGAAATACCCCCTTTCTAACCTAATTTGGAATAAAAAATATCAAGTTCCCCTCTGTACTAGCTTAAGATAATATTTTTTTCAATTTGAAGACTACCTTGATATAATCGGGGTTCTTAATAATCAACCATTATTGTGGCTAGGACTAACAATAATAGTCACTTCTCAAATATATATGAATGCTGACATTTATATCGCTTTACATAATGCCAGCGGACGGTTGAAGATGCAATATGTGAGCCGCAGTCCACCTAGTTTATGATGTTTCTATTAAAGTGGATTTTAGGCTGGCCGATTAAAATATGTCTGATAGGATTTATTCACTATTAATTTTTCTTCTAATGAGAGAAATAGCAATTTATCACGAGTGAATGGCAATGTAAAGTGTAGTTTAAATAATCGTCAATAACTTTGAGATTCCACAAAATTACGACTAAAGTTATTTCGTTTTAATCATAGGATATACTTTTTTTATTTCCACCTAGTTCTAATATATAGTTATTAATACTATAGTTCACTGTGGTTTGCACACGCGCTGGTTGTACATATAGCGATCTTTTTTAAGGTCTATAATCAGTATATGGGAGGAGTGGACCGAGCTGATGAAAATATTGACCAGTATCGAGCATCAATCCGTGGAAAGAAATGGTACTCAATTATTAGGGATAAACCCAAGTTAAATTTTACTCCAATTCTATAGTGGATTTAAGGTACTCAGGAGTGTGGAGGTGGGCATGAAATGAACCCCCTAGTGCGTTCGACTCGAGATTATAGGGGTTGCTAAACAGTGATTGTTTATAGGGTGCCGAAATGACGTTTTGTTATAATTTAAATAACTAATGAACCTCGGAAAACATGTTTCAAAAAATAGTTGTGGGTAATAAAATAACCTCTAATTTGAGGCGTCGTACGTCGAAATCGATGGTTTACTGTTTGCAACAAAACCGGTAAAATGTGAGTTTTTTGTTAATTAAATATTCAGTGCAAAAATGAATTTGTCACCATTTTTATTGCTTTGAGGAAAGTGATTGTGATTATTAATAGAACGATATTTTTTAAAGGTAATTTTTTATTTGTCTGCTGAGATATGGGTTATTGTTTATCTGGAGAGAGTTTTAAATTTAATAATTGCATTCTTGTCGTGAAATTATTGAGTAAAATCCAACGAAATTCTACTCTCAAAGACTTATATTACATGTTGAATTAAAACCAATTCGAAAAATAATTAAAAAGTCATAGAAATAAACGTTTTAAAAGAATTCTTTCAGAATAGCGTTTTTTTATAAACAAATAGAGGTACGGCGTCGGAGACAATGCGAAATAATTAAAGCTTCATTGCCAAGTTTCTAACACTCGGTAACTTTAGAAATAGGAAGGCATTATACCGTCACTGTTTCAAATAAAATGTTAAAAAATATGAACTCTCAGAAAAAACAAATAGTTCTTTTAACAATTATTTGCGTAACTGTAATTTGGGTTTTGTCTTACTAAAAAGAATCTGAATACATCCTGAACAATCGAAGATATGGACGCAGGTCCTTAAGCTTTTGGGTTGGACAACTGTTGAGGCTCAAGAAGGAAAGACCACTTTCATTCATGTCAACTGCCCACTGCACAAAGCCACTATTGTAACAATTTTCATTGTTGTGGAGGTGATAAAGGCGCCACTTTGAAATTTTGAATGCTTATTTTCTTGATGTATATTTGCTGGTAATCCTTTATATGTAATGCGATCGCAACCACTTTACAAATGACAATGCAGAGACAAATGCTCAGTGAATGAAATCGGTGAAGAGAAAATGTGGATTCCTAGTTTTTCATCATTTACAGAAATTCAAATGTAAATAAACTTCAACAGTAGTTTTTCGTATTTCAAGCGTATACATTGCGTTGGTTTAAAAAATGCATCTTAGATATTTTCACGCACACGTCCTTTATCAATTTATATGATGTGAATATAATTTTAACTCTGCCACGACCATATCTGGTCTCCCTGGAGAGCATGTAACCACTGTGACTAACGAGTTAGTTCCATACCAGGCATTAACGTTGAGTTCAAATGTGAATCTAAAGAGAGAAAATCACTCGAGGCGGAGCCCAAAAAGACTTCAATTGACCTAATTAGTGCGTGTAGGTGAGCTTTATCAGAGCCTTCCTTTAGTGCATTCCTTTCGCTTAGGCGTTTGCCTATGAAGTTTATTTGACTCTAGTTTCGCTAGCCTTACGTATTGCTCCGCATCTATCCTCGTCGGCTCTCGGCAATGTACAGCTATTCCAACTACGTCTGAAGCCAAACTCGTGTGCCAACCCTTCGATTTTTTCCAAAACAAGCCCATTACAACCAAATCCGTAAAAGAGAGCACGATGTCTACAAATTTGTGGAGGTAGTAGTATTTATGTTCTCACAACGCGAACAATATTTTTCATACGACAATTGCTCGGTGTTATGCCGTGTCGAATTACAGCAAAATTTTAAAATATATCGTTTGTATCATTTCTATTGCTTCCAGTTCCAAAGCATAAGCATATGTACAATCGTTTGATAGCGTATTGCGACAAACTACACTAGCGTTTCATACATGTCGGAATCCTAAACCAATAATCAATTTTCCAGATAAGTTTTGACAATTATAGTTGCCATCTTTGAAAATATAAGCATTATGCGTAAATTTCGGTAGAAAATAAAGATAAGGAACTTTAAGCACAACTATCAACACAATTTTTTTGAAAGTGTTGAGGGATACCTGCCCATTTTGGGGGTTTTCATTATTAATTTCATTTCATTATTTAATAACGGCAGTTGGCTTGTGGCAAAATGTGTGCGTTGCCTTAGCTCGGTAACTAAGAAGTTGCGTCCCCATTTTCATAGGAGAAAAATATGCTTAAAATAACTTCCCCAACCTCCTCCAGAAGTAATGAACTTCCCTCATCAAACATCCTGTAACTATATTGCAACTTACGACTTAAATAACTATCGGGACATTATCATCCATTGCTCATTTCACATACAGAAAATAAGTAATATATACATAATGTTATATAGTAGGCGCTAATATACGAAACGGTAAAGGCCAAAGTGATTGTCGACAGCAGCTAGGTTCCATCTGCAGTGAGTAGCAAACTAGTACCCCATCAAATATGAAGTAGCTCAGCGAGTATGATATCCTTTATGCTTGTTAGTCAAATGCTGGTTCTGTATCACACACAATACTGGACAGCTTGCATGCAAGCGAGAATCCTTGAATGTTTACTGTACCAAGTGTTGTGTGATACGGTTTAAGCCGACCCGCCGAGCAGTCTCGCCACCTCCAGCCGTCTCCGCCAGCGGGCCTTGACTACGAAGCCCAATCGCACACACAAGGAATAAGCTCACGGCACTCGGCGCAAAATATGTATTGGGCCACGTTTTCTTCCGTCTAAAATTGCGGACGCCGGTGGCAACGGGGGTTTTTTCCCCGCTGCTAACCTGGGGTCCGGGGTTCGATCCCCACCCAAGGCAATTCTCACCACCTCGTTTTGCTCATTTTTTTATCTATCGTATTTTCGCAAATTTTATATTATATTTTCCAATACGATCGTTGCCATTTGTTAATTTTCATTTTAGTTTTTCATAAGGTTCTGTGACTCTACATTCTTTTTATTCACTGAGCGATTTCCATTTACTACTAAACTGCCACGGTAAACATAAGTATAATTTAAAATTTACGGAATACAATTTCCTATCCACGACAGTTTTAGGGATTGATTTTTTTCCGTCGCGAGAAAGTAAATGCAAAATACGCGATATAATTTGCAGGTTTAAATAGACGCTCAAAGATAAATCATTTATTCCGACGGAGTATTGCATCGTTCTTATAATAAGAATTGCCCCGTTAGTACAAAACATGAAGGAATACCTACTCTATTATGAACTTAAGAGTAATATTTCAGGTACGCTTCGCTCATTTTTATGAAAATAAGGTGAGAACATTCCCTTGATTTAGTTAAGAGGTCAGAATGCATTCGGCCTACGGTACGGTAGGAGATTCAAAAACAGAAAATTTCGATGTGTGTGAGGGTGCATTTCTCTTATTTCAGAGAGTGTACGTGAAACGTTTGTGGCGCATCATAAAAAATATAATTTAACAAGGAAGAGGATAAACCCCATTTGAAACCTAATTAGGAATAAAAAATAATTTAGTTCCCCTCTGTACTAGCTTAAGATAATATTTTTTTCATTTTGAAGACTGCCTTGATTTCATCTGGGTTCCAACTAATCAGGCATTACTGTGGTTAAGACTAACAATAATAGTCACTTCTCTATCAATAGTCACTGAATGTTGACATTTATATCTCTTTACAGAATGCCAGCGGACGGTTGAAGATGCTATATGTGAACAGTTTATGTTGTTTTGATTACAGTGGATTTTAGTCAGGCCGATTAAAATATAGGTCTGTTAGGATTTATTCACTATTGATTTTTCCTCTAAAAATAGAAATAGTATTTTGTCACGAGTGAATGGTTATGTAAAATATTGTTTAAATAATAGAAAATAACTTTGAGATTCCAAAAATTACGACTAAAGTTATTTCGTATTAATCTGCGGACATACTTTTTTATTTCCACCGAGTTCTAATATATAGTTATTCATACTATAGTTCACTGTGGTCTGCACACCCACTGGATGGATAGCAATCGTTTTTCAAACACCTCTCTTCCAATAATTTGACATAACCAAGCCGAGCCGCCACCTGCAGCGGGCCTTGACTACGAAGCCCAATCGCACACACGAAGAATAAGCTCACGGCACTCGGCGCAAAATATGTATTGGATCACGTTTTCTTCTGCCTATAATTGCGGACGCCGGTGGCAACGTCGGGTTTTTTTCCCCACTGCTAACCTTGGGTCCGTGGTTCGATCCCCACCCAAGGCAATTCTCATCACCTCGTTTTGCTCATTTTTTTATTTATCGTATTTTCTCAGATTTTAGATTATATTTTCCTATACGATCGTTGCCGTTTATTAATTTTCATTTTATTTTTTCATAAGGTTCGGTGACTCTGCATTCATTTTGTCTGCAGAGCGACTAACAACTTAAGAGCCACCCTGATAAATAGGAAAATGAAGAATCTTGATTTTTAGGGAAGCAATTTTCTCTTTTTAAGGGTTTTTTGGTGGTTCACTTTTTTACGTAATAAGAACTTAATCGCAAAATACGCGTACTTATTCGTAGGTTTCAAATTTACGTTCAAAGATTATGCCGTTGGTGTATTGCATTATTATTTTATTTAAAAAATGTCGCGTTATCACCAAACATGAAATACTAGTTATTTCTAATATGAACAGAAGAGTAATGTTACAGTAGGATGGCGCTCATTTAACAAATTCTGAGAACATGCACTTTATACAGATAGTTCTGAGTTTAAAGAATCCATTCGGCCGCACACCAAAATCATAGAGAGAGAGACTGATATCACTAGATAATTCAACCATGATAGAATCAAAAAAGAGAAAGACACACAATGCGAAATTTTCGTTTTTGCAACAGTCTTCAGCGGAGACTACGATAAGAGTCCTACGGTAGAAGTCGCAAAGACAGAACATTTCGCCGTGCGTGTATTCTGTTTTTTGAGCCTATATACGTGAATGATTTTCGGATAATCATTAATGAATTAGATATTTTCAAGTATTAGAAGAAATCCAGAACAAAACTAATTTTTAATACAAATACAATTTAATCTGAAGACTCAATTGAATCGATTTCATCGGGGTTCTTACTAAACCATTCGAATGTGACTAAACAATGAGATTCATTTTTCAAAAATGGTTCACTATTATTCAGATATAATAATTTATAAGAATAGGAAACGGGTTAAATTCGAAGTAACAGTCTCGGAGATTTAAATCTATTCCTTTTCAACTCCTTAACATTTCTTAATACATCCCTTGATTCGTAAGTAAACTCATTGAAATGAATGGAGCCATGAAACTTGGATGGATTCAGATCAGAGAATATTGGAAGCAATGAAAATCAGGATATCCCAAACTAGTGGGTAGTAAAGATATTTGAATTTAAATCTGCGAGATAGATGGGACAGAATAATGAAGTGAAAGTAGTTTTCAAAGATTATTACTACGTAAATGTATCGTAGAAAATAACTATTCCGGCCCGGCTTCCATCACACCTGTAAGTTTTATGTCATATACTCCACTGTATGTATCCCACTCCGCATAGTAACGTACATACCGTTAGCGTCTGCAAGATCCGTAGTGGCTGATGAATTGATCAAGTTTTGGGGGAAAGCTAGCATACCAACTCGATGCAAGCAATCGATTGTGAAGCATATTAATACCCTGTACCTCAAGATGCGCTCTATACCAAAAACAGTGACGCGATGTGACAAGACTCAACTAGACTGGGAGAAGGCCTTTAAAGATCTCTTTGATGATCAATTGGAAATTGCACCAGCAAATGCAGTTGATCTAGTAATTTAATTTGTGGACAACAAAGAGTTCCAAAAAGAACAAAGAAAGAAAGTGTGAGTAGGTTGAATGCTAGATATGGACAACAAATTGTATATGAACTAAAAGCGCTTAGATGCGAGGAAAATGATTGAAAAAGAAAGTTTGTGCAGCCTATGGCTCTGAAATTGCCATTTTCCAACAATTCCGAAGTGGATAGCTCAATATTGATCAATCTCAGTTCTCAAGCGGCTTTGAGGACGAAAAATCTGGTTCGTATCTGGAACAGTAGGCAAAACCACAACTGCAATTCATAGAATAAAAGCTCAAGGTAAAGTAACGTGACCAAACAAATTTCAGTAGTAAGAACTTTTCTCGATTTCTGCTCAAAACTTACCCAGAATTTGTTCTCTATTCAGGAGGATCACACCCGTGGCGATTATCGAGATCTTCAGGAACTCAGCTGTGTGTATATTGGGGATCGCTTTCCGCGAGGTTTTAGTATTCCAAACCAGGGCCATACATGAAGCTCGATTCATGTTTAGAGCTATTTACTTCTTGAAGATATCTCTCTTTAAAGAACAGTTTAAATTGACAGCAAGTTCGGTTTAAGGGTTTACAGTAAACTGGTTTAAGGGAGATGTGTTTGTTTGTAGTGCCATGTTATGCGAAATAATGGTATACTGCTTCCTGTGCTGTGCCAGCTCCTGAAAATGATCTCTTTTTCATGAAGGAGTTAACCAAGTACGATAATATTAGTAATAAAGCGTCTGAGGTGGCCACAATAAAGTTTTCTAGCTACTTGTGGTATTTATATCAGCAGTTATTTGGTATAGGGTTGTTAGATGCCAATATCCCACTGGATTGCAAAAAGAAAATGGTGATGAAAATTATGTCAGAGGCTGTCTATGAGGTGGTGAAAACTGTTGGTGACTCTTGTTGTAAAATACTGAATAGAAATACATAAGAGTTCAAAGACATCAGATTGTGTAGAGCGCAACACCATGTATTTGATTAAGATATTTGGGGTAGAATTTAAGGTTTTGAGTAAACGACACCAAAGGATTCTTGTGTAGAGTACAAGAAAGCATGCTCATACATTTCTGACATTAAAGTGGTAAATGATGTCGCTGAGCTGGAAATAGCATTTACTCAGGAGTGATTTCAAAGCCTGAAAACTGAGGAAAATTTGCAAAATCTGCTAATTGTAGCTCGTAACACAAGCAAGAAAACCAATAAATGCACCAAAAAATCCCTGTCTCTAAATCTATAATAGGTTTTAAACACGTAAAAACACGGTTATAAAGTAATTTTGCGAATTAAACCAAATATATACTTTGACCATAAGTTTACTTTATTTCTTAAAGTCGTCCTGTATCTCCACTAAACTCATTTCAAGGTACAGTAGGGTGACTGGTAAATTCACACCGTAATATTGCGAATACACATAAAATACTCTCTGTTCAAGAAATGCACATACAAATTTCAATGTTGGTATTTATTGTGAATTAATATTATTCATTAAAATGAGTTACATTAGCTTCTCCCAGTCGGTTTTCGCAGGTTTTACACACCCCCTTCATATGTGGGTGTTTTTCCTGCAGTGGGTTTTTTCCGTGACGGATTACAGCCAAAATCCTCAAGTTTTTCCCAAAATTGTACATATATTTTTACACCAATATGGGTAAAAATCATCCTAATATGCTTTAATTTGGTGTACACATTAACTAGGATAAAAGGAAAGATTAAAAAAAGGTTGCACTAAAAAATTCCACATTTTGTGTTTCAAGCCAATATAAGGGACACCCAACCCCAGGCGTAGGTACACATGGAAAATGCCGGGTTATACTGGCATATACCAAATTGATTATATAACGGTAAGGCAGAGATTTAGGAACAATGTAAAACACTTGGATAGCTATCCAGGGGCGGATGCGAACTCAGACCATAACTTGGTGATGATGAACTGTGAAGTTAGATTCAAAAGGCTTTGTAAAGGTAGGAAGATAAATAGGCGGAACCTTGAAGCATTGAAAGCGTTGAAAATGAGGGAATACCAAGAGCTAACTGAAAATAACATGGGTGAAGCAAAGCGGATAGGTAAAATAGAGAGATGATAGGAGATATTAAAAACAGGTATCGCAGGAGCGACAGAGAAAACAATAGGAACGGTGGAAAAGCAGAGGGTTAAGAAACAGTGGGTTACGAAAGAAATGATTAAGAAAATGGAGGAGAGAAGGATTTGGACGAACGTAAACACCGACGTAGGCAAGAGGATGTACAAGGAATTGAATAATAACCTCGGACGAGTGACCAATCGGGCAAAAGAAAACTGGTGGAAGGGACAATGTGAGGAAATGGAAAAGCTTCAGGAGGAGGGGGATGTGAGCGCTTTTTACGCCAAGGTGAAAATGTTATCGGGTTGTAAGAGAGGTCAAACGATACCGAAGATTATGAGAAAACAGGGGAGATGTTAATCGAACAGGAAGATATCCAGGAAAAGTGGAGAGAATACGTAGAGTTTCTATATGTTAGCGAGAACAGACCCTTTAGCCTAGATCTAGAGGATAAAGGAACAATAGATACGGATAACCTCGGACCAGAGTTACTTGACAGCGAAATAGAGAAGGCATTAAGAGATATGAAGTGTAGAAAAGCCGTGGGGACCGATAACCTACCTTCGGAGCTACTGAAGAATCTAGGTATTAAGGGGAGAAAATCGTTTTTCGAACTAATTCGCAGGATCTACGAGGAAGAAGTATGGCCAGAGGATTTCGTGAAAACATGATTAATATGTATCCCGAAGAAGAAGAAAGCGTCAGAATGCGAGGAGTATAGAAAAATCAGTTTAATTTCGCCCGCGGCAAAAGTCTTCCTTAGAATACTAAATAGAAGGTTGGAGAGCAGAGCAAACTACTATTTAGTCGATGTCCAATTTGGGTTCAGGAAGGGGAGGGCCACCAGAGACGCGATCAGAGGCGGATAGGGAAAAACTCAAGGGGGCGCAAGTTACCGCGAGGAATGTAGTTTTCAAACTGACTGCCTGGCAGCGACTCTGCTTCCCTTATATATATAGCTCGGTTGTTTCGAGGACATTCGGTGCCAGAATGTTCGCTTCGAGACTTTTAAGGAGTGTGAACAAATACAAACAGTAGAATATTCGCGACTTTTCTCGAACAAATGCCAGACGGAATAACGCATCGAGATCACTAGAATGGCCGCGACTTTTCTCGTAGGTTAGCTATCTATGTGCCATACAGAAACGTATAAAATACGATGACGCGGACGCGCGCGCGTGCTACATAAGAAAGTACAACTACTCGATAACTCCACTCAGAGTCGACTGACGAAAGACATGAACGAATAGCCTGCGGGCTGACTGGCGGGGGCGGCGCGGGCGGCAATGCGGGCGGCCCCGCAAGGGGGGTGGCGCGCGCCCCCCATATGTGTCCGCCACTGGACGCGATTGCGGCAATGAGGACACTTATAGATAGAAACATAGAGCATAATCAGGACGTTTTGGCTTGCTTTGTGGATTTCGAAAAGGTGTTTGACAGAGTAAACTGGGAGAAACTAATGCAGATATTGGGGAAAATAGGAATAGATTGGCGTGATAGGAGACTCATACGTAACTTATATATGAGGCAGAGAGCTCAGATGAGGTTAGCTGAGGGTGATTCAGGGTGGGCAGTTATAGGTCGCAGGGCGCGGCAAGGGTGCCCGTTGTCGCCTTTGCTTTTTAACATATATGCTGAGGAAAAGATAAGAGACTCATGGGATGAGCTTGCTGTGGGAATGAAAGTAGGAGGCCAGCGAATAAAGTCAGTTAGATTCGCGGACGACCAGGCGTTGGTCAGTCGTGTTGTAATTTTAGTTGGTTCTCAGTGTGCAAAACATTATTATGTATGGGAACATATTGTGGTCGCCATATTTTGTTTGTCATTTGTTTTATCACCTATGAGTAATTGTTCTCGTTGTTTTTAGTTACGGTGATGTTTTGATGAGAGTTAATTATTTGGTTGTGGAAAGTTGCGATGTACTCAAATTAAGAGTTATAAAGAAATGGAATAAATTGGTTAAAACTACAGGTCCCAGCACGGTTCGCGATTAAGAGATAGAGACGATAAAAACTAACTAGCGTATATAATCTTTGCTAACTAGCGTGACGGAAGAAACGGGTGATTGAGAATAGAAGAAATCACCATTGCGGTAACGGACGATTGAGGATAGAAGAAATAATCACAATGGAAACGGAATCCTTCATTCAAAAATTGGGGAACGAAAATTACTATGTTTGGTCACGGAGATCGAAGGCCGAGCCAATCGAACGAAATTGCTGGAATGCAAATGATCCCGGCTTCGGGGACGAAACGAACCTTGAAAACGAACGCGTTAATCGAAAGGCACTCGCCTTTCTACTGAAACATGTATCAGACGCTCATGTTGAAGATATCGGGGAATACACAAGAGCAAAGACGGCTTGGGATATTTTGAAAAGAATTCATAACTCGTACACCCTTGTCCAGACGGTAAGATTACTGAAAGAAATGGTCAATATTGACCAGACCCGAGGATATATCTATGGCGGAGTACATTACTAAGATTCAAGCATTAAACAGGAAGATCGAAAGAAGTGGAAATAACCTCCAATTCAATTATACTCAGCTTGCCGGTCTATTTTTGGTTGGTTTGCCCTCGCAGTATGATGTCATCATTGAATTTCTTGGTCGAGAAGATGAGATAACTACAGAAGTGGTGAAGAGACGACTTTTACTGGAAGAAGCCGATATCAAGAGGAAAAACTGCTTGGCCTTGACTGCCAGTCAGCAACCGCGGTATGAACGTCGCAAGGGGGAGTGGAGTTGCTAAAAGCCTTCAGAGACACCGAAGACGAACATTGCAAGGGGAGGATGGAGTTGAAGAAAGTCTTCAGAGACACCAAAGACACGAGCAAGATGGTGCCAACCCAGAGTCCGAGAGGAGACTTCAGAAGATGTTAACACTGCCAAGAACCTGGACACATAGCAAAATTTTGTAACAAAATTCAATGTTTTAACTGTGGAGTCTTAGGGCATTGGGCTAAGAACTGTTGTGTTCAATGGATTCAAGTCAATCAAAACATATCAGTGCCTCTTAAAGTAGGGAATTCAGAAGGGAAAAAATACAGGGTATGTTTAAGTACAAAAGGGATAGGGTTAGCATCTCAAACAACTGGTAAAAGTCTTTGGTTAATTGACTCAGCAGCATGTAGACACATCACCTATCGTAAGGATTGGTTGATTGGCTTTGTAAAATGTCAGGGGAAGGTATTAGTGGGTACTGGGTCAGCAGAAGTAGAAGGGAAAGGACAAGTTGTGATTCGAATTAATGATAACTCTGGAGGATTTACTTAAAGTGTTTCTGATGTATTGTATGTTCCTACTTTTAATTATAATCTTTTGTCTTGTAACTGTTTAGCCAAGAAGGGTATCCTCACAGAAATCACTGCAGATTGTGCCATTGGTAAGGATTTGTGGAATGATAATGAAATTTTATTTACAGCATTTGAATGTGATGGGTGTTTTGTTTTGGAGACTTGACTGTAGGACAGATGATGTTGTTGCAGTAGGAGCTATTATTTAAGTAAATTGTGAAAATGTAGGCGAACAAGTAAATGCTTATGCTTTATCTTGCGGTGTCGAAATTTGGCACAAGCGTGTGGGCCATTTGCATGTGGAGGGGTTGCAAAAAATCCCTGCTCTAGGAGTTAAGGGGAAGCTACCGAAAATTGTGAGAACATTTTCAAATGACAGAATCAATTATTATGGTTCTGAACGCATTGAGGCTGAGGAGAGTGTTAGTCAAGAAGATACAGAGAATAAAGAATCTACTTTAAGGTGGAACGGGAGTGAGAATGTAGAAAATGATATTTTAGTTTGGAATGAGAACGAGGGGAATGAGAGTGTGGATCATAATGAACCCTTTATAGGGTGGAGTGAGGAAGATTGTGTACCAAGGGATCATATGATTGTCCTAAATATGAATGAGAGAAATGAGGTAGAGGTAGGAGAGAATGCAGAATATGCACCGAGGAGATCTGAAAGATTGAGACAGAAAAAGAATGAGAATTGCAAAAACTGTGACATTTGTGCATCTTTCTGTAAATATATGGGAGATGTGATATTGTCGTGACCCGTTTTTCCTTCCCCTGCGTTTCAGGGAGGCCCTGTTTATTTTTCTAAGGAGCCTCGGACCAGGGCGGGTCCCTCTACTCTTGGTCACGATTTGAATTGGCCCATTGCCTATTTTGGCATTGGATCCATGGCCACGCGCAGCCGGACCGACAAGCTTAGGATGTACAATTTCTAATATAATTAGCTGTCATGATTCGGTACTTTTTCACACGGAACATTCCTCTACGGGTGGTCGACATTCTCACTGTTTCTTAAGATATACAAAACCGCAGGTTCCGTCCGGCCTCTCATACTTCTTGTCACTCGAGAATATAATTCTCGTCAACATCTAACTACGTAATCAGCATGGGAACTTTCCAGAGGTTCTCTTTCTTGCCCAAATAAGGTTAGGCTTTGCCATGGACAACGCCCTAAGAAGCTTCTAGAACAAGGGAGGGGATAAAGGGGGTTAGAATATAAAAACCCTTTTCGGACGGAGCTCGCTCTCTCTGTTTTCTCCGGTCCTTGCTGTTAGACGTTCGATCCTTCTGCCGCGTTTCGCCGCCATCGACTCCTCGACCAACAACCACACCCGTGCACCAGAGACGCTGCTAGAGGCCATCCTCCCGTTGTCCCGTTGCGACCAACTTCACTTCAAGATGTACGGCATGGAGTAAGCATAACCTAACATGTATCAATTGGCAATAAATGGATTTTACTTAAGAAACAAGGAGTGAGTTCTTTTTGATTGGTTCCCAAGGTTTGATCCCCTGAAAACTCTGAGTCTCGACCCCCTAAAAACCAGTCGACCCTAACCGGGCCACGACAATATTACTAAGGAATATGTCCGAAGCTTTATAAAGCAGTCATGCTGTGGAATGGAAGAGGGCAATGAAAAAGGAAATAAACAATTTGGAAAAAAAATGTGCATGGGAGATTGTTAAACGGCCTGAGTACACGAATATGATTGGATGTAGATGGGTCTTTGCAGTAGAAGAGAGTGCAGGAAAGAATCACCAAGGATTAAACAGACAGTTGGAGTACACTATTTTGTTTTTCTAAAGGAAGGTATTTTTTTGGGGGTGTATGTGGATGACATGTTATTGATCGGAGATAAGGAATCAATAGTAAATTTTAAGGTGAAATTAGCCGAAATTATTGAGATAAAAGATTTAGGACAAGCAACAAGGTTGTTGTCACTGAACGTTCAGAGGCCTGGAAAGGATATAATTACCCTTGACCAGACTGATTATATTATGAATGTGCTGAGGGATTGCTCTATGGATAACTGTATGGGAGCTGCAACTCCAATGGAAGTAGGATATAAGAGATGTACAGAGGATGTTGAGAGCTTTAATGAGGACATTTATAGAAAGGTGATAGGATGTCTGAATTATATCAGTATAACCACTAGACCTGACATAGATAATGCGGTATACAAACTTAGTCAATATTGTAACAATCCCAACACAGATGATTGGGAACATTGTAAATGTGTTTTAAGATATTTAAGGAAAACTGTTCATTTTAAGTTGGCATATCAGAGAACAGGATCGCCTTTAAAGGCCTTCTGTGATGCAGACTATGTGGGTGAAGCAAAGGAAACTAAGTCATTTAGTGGTTATTGTGTAATGTTTGGGGGTGGAATAGTTCATTGGAGAAGTAAAAGGCAAAAAATTTCCTCAACATCCACTACCCATGCAGAATGTATTGCAATGTATGAGTCTGTTACTGATTTGATATGGATGAGAGATTTCTTTATAGAATTAGGTCAGAGTATGTTTGTTCCAAACCCTACCATGTTGTATTGTGATAACCATGGTGCAATTGCAGTCTTGAAAAATGATCGTGTGACTGATGGAAATAAGCATTTCTATGTAAAAGTTAACTATTGCAGAGAATGTGTAACCAAAGGTGAGATTGATGTAAAATATGTACTCACGCAGAAAAATATTGCAGATATCATGACAAAAGGATTGAATGGACCAAAGACCTAACAGATGTGTAGAGCCATGAATATATGTGTTGATTGATTTCAAGATTGTATCGATGGAGAAAATGTTTTCCAAGGGGAAGTGTTGTAATTTTAGTTGGTTCTCAGTATGGAAAACATTATTATGTATGGGAACATATTGTGGTCGTCATATTTTGTTTGTCATTTGTTTTATCATCTTTGAGTAATTGTTCTCGTTGTTTTTAGTTACGGTGATGTTTTGATGAGAGTTGATTGTTTGGTTGTTGAAAGTTGCGATGCACTCAAATTAAGAGTTATAAAGAAATGGAATAAATTGGTTAAAAACTACAAGTCGGTCATCGAAAGGATTGCAAACTTAAGTAGATGCATAGGAAAAGCAGTGCGAGGAATATGGGATGAAGATGAATCATAAGAAAACAAAAGTAATGAGATTTTCTTGGACAAAGAAAGCGAGGCTGGTCATAAGAGTAGGAAGTCACAAACTCGAGCAAGTAGAACAATTTAATTACTGGGGTAGGACGCTAGATGAAACAGGACATAGTAGCAAAGACATTAGGAGGAGAATAGCGCTAGCGAAGAAGCGTTCATTAATAGAAGGGGGCTGATGACGGTAACTTTAAGTAAGGATGTAAAAAAGAGACTGGTGAAGAGGGGTGTGAGATATGGGGTGTGGCGTTGTTTGGGGCAGAAACGTGGACCTTGGGAAAGGGAGACGAAAATAGGCTGAAGGCGTTCGAGATGTGGGTGTGGAGGAGGATGGAGAAGGTGCGTTGGACGGAAAGAAAGACAAATGAAGTGCTTGACATGGTGGATGAGGAGAGGAAACTTGTGGATGAGATTAGTGGAAGGCAGGGTAGGTGGCTGGAAGCGGTAATGAGGGGCGATGGGTTGCTTGAAGACTGTGATAGAGGGAAGGATGTTGGACAAGCGGGGAAGGGAAAGAAAGAGAATATGTTTCATGGACGGGATGAAGAAAGGTAGGACTTATGCTGAGATGAAGAAAGAAATACTAAAGGTAGATAGGGCACGGCACGTGTAAGAGGCTGTTGGATATTCTCTGGATATTGGACTTTCATCATAACCTACCTTTAACCGGTAGATTACTCTGATGATGATTAGGGCATATTATTTTTTAAATGATCTAAATTATTTTTTTATTCTATTATTAGTTTCAATCTAACAAACTACTCGAGATTTAGTTATCATCTAAGTTTCTCGAATTTTTAAACACCATTTTGCGCAGATTGGCTCCATTTAGGTTCGGTTTTTAATTACCTAGTCAAAGCTTTTCTTTGTATGAAAACTGAAGTTAAAACTTCCTACCGCCGCTAACACTCAAGTCAATTTACCAACAGTCTAATGTGATATATAGAGCCTGGGCTCTTTTTCAAAATCAATTTAACGAAAACGCTGCATCATCTTGCAGTTAGAGCCCAACATGCATTATAAAAATATGGCACTACAGGTGCTACAACAAAAATACCACAGGTTTTTAGGTGAATAACAACCGAAATAAAAAAAGAGCATTTAATCGCGTTCCTAGAACTAGACTGGAGACGTTAACTAATCGTGCGAATGGGGAGGGTAATGTGATTGGAAATAAAGAAACGGATATGGCAGGTAATCAGTTGAAATTGAGGACTATTTGAAGGGGAAGTAAACTCTGGTATTAGGAGCACAGCAATTGGTTAGGTTATTTTGTAGCGCTGGAACTATTCATTACAGTCCAAATTAATGGAAAGTCTGTCTTCCGTTTGTTGGGTAGATTGATAGCACTACTGACAATAATTAAGGCATGAAGCACATAGTGATGTGATACATTAGTATTAAGTAATGTCAAGTTTATGGCAAACTTGACTTCAACTTTGAATTTTATTCAACTAAATATTAAAAATTTATCTTAGTCTTGATGGATTAATTCACGAAATAATCAGCAAAAGATAACGGCATTGCCTTTCTTTGCCAAGACCGGCGCTAAACGCGTACGTCAAGTAACTCATTGTTCATAAAATTGGTAGCAGACAAGCGTGATAAAACTGACTGTTGTGAGAAAAACAAGATCGATCAACGCTTATCCCTAATTTCACGCAACCGCACTTCAATTTTTTCCAGCAAGTTTAAACCAATTTGGGACATGCACGTCACCTTTTACAGAAACATTCGAATTTCAACATGTAATGTTAATGAATTTCGTTAAGTGAAAATAAAAAAATCTGGATCTCCACTGTTACACAGTAACCAAAATTCACTTACATGCTGGTATGTAAAGTTTTCCCCCATTGTTAAGAAGACAGAAGGCAGCATGACGTCCAAAATTTCAACATACTGGTCGCTCCGTCGAGTTCCCTCTATGCGACAGCACACTCCCGGCCCGTCAAAACTAAGCCACGCCCAGGCGTGAACTCAAAATCGTCCACTCCTGGGTATTTCCCAGACGTATCTTGGTAAAAAACGCGAGTTTCTTTATAATAGAGAAATATTAGCCGAGTAAATTATTGATAACGGAAAATAGGTGTGTATTTACTAAATATAATTACGTAAAAAATTTAGGATCTATTCATAATATGAAGAAAGTCTTCAATTCACCAAGGTCCCTGCGAGTATTCAAGCAACGTAGTATATCTTAACCATAATTGACCTTAACATTTTCGTCGTCTTCATCGGGGCCTGTGCTGGTTTATCGGCCAAGAAACTCGCGTTTTTTCCGAGATTGTAGAGGAAAATAACAAAAGAAGGGTGGTGGCGTAATATGAGATGGGGAGAAATTATTACACCTTAGCTTAAACATACAGCTAAATTTTGCTGAAAGGTAATAAGTAACGCATATTTATTGACACTTAACCAGATTAGTACTCCGTCTAACTTAACGGAGATACCAAAGCTGCTTCAGGGAAATAAACATTCACGCGTTTTTATAAAATCATATATTACGTAAGATTTGCTTTGCGAATGGAAAATTCCCGTTAGTAAAAAGACTCATGGTTCATTATTTTCCACCTTGAAGAGACCATGGCGTAATTACATTCTAATAAAAGGTGTGCGAAAAATAATTCCCTAATTTTGAAACAAAAGAATTCATTGAGAATATGAGAATGCTAGAAACATTATTAGGACATACATTTTTCGTGAGGAAATGCAAACGCTATTCACCGAATTAAAAGCCGTCTTACTAGAGGTGTATTTTTTTCTTCGGCGAACTGATTCGTATACACACGTGCATACGAAACATCGACGGCTGTAAGAACCAACATCGTCCAGTTTTTCAAGCGGCTAGAAATTCTGCCTTCACTCTGCCCCGCCAAACCTCGAGGGATCTGCCCTTGGGAACATAAAGCGAGAAAACGCATGAGGCGATAAGAGAGCACGAAGGGCCAGGAGGTATTAGAGGTATGCGAACGGGGCTGGACGACTCAAGAGAGGTGGTCAAATTTTACTGTTCAGTCAACTGCCGGAAAAAATGGTTATGGTAGTTAAATGTTGAATTTTAATTAATTAAGGTTTGTGACATTCCACGTATCGTATAACATCCTGCGGACCTCCTGCACTATTAAGCGAAAATTGAATGGCCAGAAAAACGGATTTCATTAGTTGGATCAATTAATGAGGCTCTACCGAGATTTGAACTAGCGATCTTCAGGTCGAAAGCCGGATGCTTTACCCACTACACCACTGAGACTTTGATGCAAGCTAGCGGTTTCTATGTTCATTATGTGTGCTGCATTCACAGATTCCCCGACGGCAGCTACTTGGTGAGAGATGAGCGAAGAAAAAATTTGAAAAAAAACAAGAACTCGCAGTTGCGTATTTTACGCGTAGTCAAATTTCGATGCATATGATTTAATATCACTGGTACGAATTATATGAATTTTGAAAATTCCCGGTTGTATGATAAATACTGCTGTCAAATTTTCGGAAGGTGGTCTACTCCAAGTGGTTCCCGTGTTCGCCGCATCCACAGAAGCCAACGAGCTTTGCGTTAATTTTTTCCGCCACTGTACACAGTCAAAACCGCTCGTGCGATCTGTACTTGAAGCTACCTTGGAACACCTCTCTAGAAATAATCTCTTAGATCAATATTAGTCAGGATTTATAGAGGGGCATGGTGCCCAGTCTGCCCTTTTAAAAGTTACAGACTATATTAGACTCTCAATTGAGAAAAAAGGTAACATTGTTGGTTTTATTAGGCTTTAATAAAGCCTTCAATTAGGTGAATCACAGCTTACTAATAAAGCGTTTGAATAAACTTGGACTCTTAAAGTTCGCTGTGATTTGGTTGAAGTCATACCTCTCAATCAAGAAACAGGCCGTAAGAGGATCGAAAGGCGAGCAATTAAATTAATATCCTATAACCAAAGGAGAACCACAGGGGTCAATTATTGGCCCCCTACTTTTTTAGATTTATGCCAATGACCTTTCTAAAGTTATTTTAAAATGTAAATACCACATCCACGATGATGGTCTACAGATCTATATAGACTGTTACCCTTCTGATGAGATTGAAGCCATTAGGTACCAAGGTGAATGACGATATTCAAAATATGTATATGTAAATGGTCACTGGAAAACTGTCTTCGACTAAATCCAAACAAGGCCAAAAGTGTCATTATTGATAGCACGTAGCCCTGATTAATTAACTTGTTTGAAGAGCTACTTCAGGGCCTACAATTGCTGAAGGAGAACAGAAGAAGCTAAAATCAGCTATACAAGGTAATAGTGAATTACTGACGGAGCAATCTGAAAAACTAAGTGAAGCGGTTTTAGAACTAAACAAGTTAAGAGCTGCAATAGACGGTATTTTAGAAGAAAATGCAACTCTCAAACGCAAAGTGTCTGACCTTGAATATACGCTAAATAAAACTGAGCCAAGAATGTTGCGAAACTCACTTGAAATTCAGGGCATCCCAGTTAAACCGAATGAAGATACATATAAGTTAGTCGGTGACATTGGGGCTGCTCTTGGAGTATCAGTGACCGCCGAGGAAATCGACTTCTTCTATAGAGCTCGCTCAAGACCATCCGTTAATGAGTCAACTCAGCCACCAAACATAGTGGTCAGGTTTGTGAGGCAGTCAACTAGAGATACGTTTATGTAACGAAAGAGAGTCAAGAGGGAAGTTACAACACGTGATATTGGGTGGTCAGAGACACGAGTCAGCACAATATATGTTAATGAAGCTCTTACCCATTTTTACAAAAAGATGTTGGCACAAGCACGCACCTTGCGGAAGGAGAAAAAAATTAAGTACGTTTGGGTGAGGGCAGGGAATGTCCTGTGTCGTAAAGACGACAAAGAGTAGGTTGTAGCTATAACATGCCTAGAGGAGTTAAATAGATTTAAATAGCAACGACATATCTCTGACCCCTGGTATCCGACACCCCTTTATTGCAAGAGGACAAAATCGTTATTATTTCAAATTGTATTATCTATTTTTAGTCATCACCATTGTAAAAATATCAAATATTTACACACCATGATAATTTTTATTTCGATAAGGATAAAAGTAAATAAGCCTCTCGTTATCTTAATGGTTGCTAATATAACAAATGAGTTTATGGTTCCCTATAATGCATGTAAACAACACTTTCTTCATGTTGTCAAAACCCCATGGATCTATGTCTATGTTCTCATTTTTGGGTTTCCTTGGATAATAACTATTTTAAATCGCCTAAATGAATGAGTTATTGATTTGTCATGTTAACGCACAATCGCTAAGGGCCCACTTCGGCGAATTTGAAGACTATTTTTTGAAAAGGGCGTTCCACATCATTTCAATATCCGAAACCTGGCTTAAACCTAATATCTGCTCAGCAGAGGTCAACCTGCGAGGTTACGCATTATACAGTTGGGATAGAGTGGAGAGAGTGGGGGGTGGAGTGGCAGTGTTGGTCCGAAACGACTTTAAGGTTCGGCAGCTCGGGGCTTCTCAAGGACACCAGGAATGAGCACTGGAAAACCTTATGCGGGAGATAACCGTTGAGAAAAACAACCTCTTTATAGTGATCTATCGTCCACCAAAAACAGCATTTCTTAAAGAGTTGGAGAAAGTTCTGTTTGAAATGGTACCATTGTACGAAAATATATCGCGGGGGATTTCAACGTAAATTTTACCCAAGATAGCACAGAAAAACAAAATTTGGAAAACCTTTTTTTCTCACTTGATCTCCACATAGTGCCATTCAACCCTACACACCATCTGGCCAACAATAATGCATGGCTAGATCTTATCGTCACTGATCAGGGGGATAAAATTTCAAAACATGGGCAATGTCCAGTTAATTTCCTATCATTCCATGATCTAATATATGTATCATATGCATTACCAGTCCCTGAGCTATCTGAAAAAGTATTCATCGGTCGTAAACACAATGATATAAATGCAGAAAATCTCTCCATCGATCTCCTGACGCAAGATTGGAATGAGTTATTTGTGGCTGAAAGTGTTGACGATAAGATGAGCATATTTTACATAATTATGACGACACTGATGAATAAACATGGGCCCTTAAACGCCTTTCATGTAAGGCATAAACCTGCGCCATGGATCACACCGGAAATAAGAACCATCATGAGAGAAAGAGACAGGGAGAGGAAAAAGTTCATTAGAACCGCGCATCCGAAAGCACATGATAGATTTAGGTTCCTTAGGAACAAAGTTGCTTCCCTTATTAGAAATAAGAAAAACGAATTCCTCATGGAAAAGTTAACAAATTCAAAGGACAGCCGCACGCTATGGTCGTATCTTCGTCAATATAAAATTATAAACAAAAGCAATAACTCAAGGGTAACTCCTCCTTTAGAAGATCTTAGCGACTTCTTCCTATCTACTCCAAATCACACTCAAACTCATAGAATAATATCAAATGTTGTACCTTTCAAGGACGATAACTTCTATTTTACGCTACCCTCCCCGACCACAGTAAAAAAGGAAATCCTTAGAACGAGGTCAACTGCAATCGGGCCTGATGAAGTGCCAAAGAAATTTATCCAATTATGCATTAACGAAATTCTGCCAGTGATTCAGCATTTATATGAATGAATACTGTCTGCTAAATTCATGTTTCCCATCTTGTTGGAAGAAAGCTTTCATAAGGGCAATCCCGAAAGTTCCGATTCCCAAAGACGTATCCGACTATCGGCCAATTTCTATTCTTAGCGTGCTATCCAAAGGATTAGAAAGAATCTTTGAGACGCTACTGAAAGAATATCTTACGAAAAATAACCCCTACGACCCACTCCAATCAGGATTTAAACCAAATCATAGTACAAAAACAGCGCTCCTTAAATTAACAGAAGATATTAGATCAAATAAAGAAAACAAAAGACTAACAATTTTAATTTTATTAGATTTCAAAAAAGCTTTCAATTCTATCGATAATGAACTGCTGCTACAGAAATTGAAAGATTTAAATTTCTCTGCCAGTACGTTAAACTGGTTCAAATCATATTTAACAGGACGCATGCAAGCAATAAAAAGTGAAGATGGATCATTATCCACCTGGAAACCCGTCTCTATCGGACTACCTCAGGGCTCAATACTGTCACCACTACTATTTTCTATTTTCATGAAAGATTTACCCGATACCCTCCAGCACTGCGACTATCACTTGTATGCCGATGATCTACAAATTTACATATCTTGTCCCCCCTCATTACTACATGAAACGATCGGCAAAGTAAATGAGGACATAAATAGAATATGCATATGGGCTAATAACAATAAAAATTTTATCAATCCATTGAAAACTAATGCGATTATTATAGGTAGCTCGAAATATATGAATAACTTGAGTAACATAGGCCCGAATATTAGGGTGCAAAACTGCAACATTGAATTTTCCAAGTCAGTGCTTGATCTGGGAATGAAGATAGAAAAGAACATGTTAACGAAATATGTAATAAGACGTTCAGAACGCTATCCAGATTGAAAAGAAACCGAAAGAGCCCACCCCCAAAAATCCGACTTCAATTGGTCACCTCACTGGTATTACCTTACTTAGACTATTGCTGCGTAGTATACAACGACATAATTGAAGAGCTGGACCTTAAGCTACAGAGGACAATGTATGCTTGTGTCAGATTCATATACAATGTCCCTAAATACGACCATATAAGCTCATATTACAGGAAGGCAAAACTCCTTACTACCAAACAGAGAAGGACCCACTTCATCATAAATCTGACACGGAAAATTTTAACTACTAAAACACCAGAATACTTGTTTAACCTCTTTCAATTTTCCCGAGAAATCAAACAAAGTAACCCGAGCACCACTAGAACAATTGTACACTCCTAGCAACAGATCTACAGTGTACTGCGACTCCTTCGCAGTACAGGCAGCAAGGTGCTGGAATGTGGTACCCATTGAAATTAGGAACGCATTCGAAAGTGTATTCAAAACTAAAATATTTAACTACGTTTATAAATTAAAGTGATTTTACCCTTTTTCAGAATAATATAATTACAAAGCATATGGTCAATATCAATATCGGGACATGCAAATTGGATGGCGCTGTAACCCGGGGGTGGGAGTTGGTACGATTGTGGCAGGTGATGAGGGATGCAGGTATTTGTTGCCCCGGCCAACCCGCCACCCTCGGAATGAATATCATCCGCAGTTTATTTTTTGGAAGAAAAGAAAATCAGATTAAACTATGACTTTTTTGTTAATAGAAACATTGTACATGAACTAAAGATCTGCAAGAGACAAATTGTGTAACGGGATAATTGTTAATGAGAAAAATAATAAAATTGTGTGACTATATAAAAACTGGATATGTGAACCAGGTTGATGGTAAGGAAATGCCCGGGTGGGTGGTGGTGGGTATGATGGTGGCAGGTGAGGAAGGATGTAGGTTTATGTTGCCCCGGTCCATCCACCACCCCAAGGGTATACCAGACCTGACCTGTATTATGGGAGAGTGTACCATTCATTGTATCTTTTTATTGAACCTAGAGTCCTTTAGACTAGGTTCTAATAAACACATTCTATTCTATTAATTAAGCTTTAGCTTTATTCAAGAAGTAGTTCGGTTCCTCCGCCTTCCTCCCTCTCGTAGCCTACCTATCAACCCCTCCGTTCTTTCCCTTTATCCCCATCTCTTCTACCTCCCCTCCTTCCCACGCAGTTCTACGCCAGGAACTTTAGCGAGGGCTATACTACTTCGCAAAGGGCATTTCCCGAACGATCGTGGCATTCCCGGCACGAGTCAAATGGATCAGACTCCCCTTTAAAAGGAGGCGCGAGAAACGGGAGCGTTTTACCACTTTTGCCTTAGTTCCACTTGAGGTGAGGAAGGAAATTTGGACGATTACGATCTTACGAACGATTCAAATCGGGTCAGGTGAAGGTGGAAGTCAGGAGTGGGGAGAAAAACATGGAGAAAAAGACAAAATGAAAAAATAATTTCACGATATTTTGTAAAATACGGCGAGAGGTGATTAGGTGAGCATAGAATAGCAAAGGCGAATTTTTAAACCGGCCCTCACTGGAAAGATTTGACAAGTGTTTTCAGAGTCCTCAAAAAAATTAAATATCACGCGTGATTCAAATAACTTAATAAAGCAAGGTTCACAGTATCACCGATTAAATACAGGCATATAGTTAATATGCTCCGGACTAGAAACTATGCAGTAACCGCATTAGGGAATAAACATTTCAGCTGATGAAGCATTAGCAACAAGAAGTTAGGCCAGATTTCTAAGAATAGAGGCAAACAAAGTACTCAAGTTCCCGATTCACCTCTGGCTGATATTCTAACACCCCTTTCCACACGCGTTTGCGGCGGTTTGCAGGGTAATAAATATGTAGATTATGTAATATAACTCACCAATAGAAGGCTGCGATGCTGGATGATCCACGGTATTATTCTGCTGCACTAGATGAAACACCAATTGCAGCTTATCGTTCTTCAAGACTCCCTGAGAATTAACAAAGTAATACAGTTGATCTCAAGAATAGAACAATATAAATTTCATGTTAATGGTTTTACAATATCTTCTCCTCAAGGGAAGAGAAAATAACGAACATAAAATTGATAAAGATATTGATTAGTTATCACCGTTATTCAAAAACTTACATTTCCTACGAATAAGACAGGATTACCTTCAGGGGGTTATTTTGTAATCTCGCCTTTTTAATGACTTTTCGGGAAGGCGGGAGATAGGTTTCACTTTTTTTAAGATAGTCTCACGATCGGCCAAGGTCCGATGGTGGCAAGGTTGGTGAATATACAAACCTTGCCACCATCAATTTATTACCAACCAATAATATTCTACCAACCTTGCGATGGTGGCACCATTTCACGTTCTTTACGACAGGTGAGATGGAACTACAATGTGAATGTTTGTAATAAAATGCGGAGGCAAACGAAACGGATCATGAGTCGAAACATACGGATCAAGAGTCGAAAGAGCGAGTAATTAAAATTAAAGACCTGCAGATCACCACTTGAGAGCCAAAGATGGTCACGCCGCCTGAGTGGTGGAGTGGAATTACGAAAAATGACGTAGTATTCCGTATTTTATGACGTATTCTCACTTAATGAGATTACAAAATAACCCCCTACTAAGTCCTTCCCTCCTAAACGCTACGCAGTGATTCCACGCGACTTTGTCTTAGAATTGAATGTTTCTTAAAACGTAGAATATGTAATATGACTCACAAATAGAATGCTGCAATACTGTATGATCCACGGTAATATTCTGCTGCACTAGATGAAACACCAATACCAGCTTACCGCTCTTCAAGACTCCCTGAGAATTAACAAAGAGAAATAGTTGATATCTCAAGAATAGCACGATAGGGCATGTTTATAGTTAAGTTCTCCTCAAGGAAAGAGAAAATAACGGACATCGAAGAATGATAAACATATTGATTAGTAACAACCGTTACTCAAAAACCTATAACCTACGAAGAGCCCGTATTTCTTTACCAAAACCGAACCTTACACTATATAAACGATGTTTTTTGTTCATAGGCCCAAAAGTGTACAATACATTACCAGATATAAAAAAATATATTTTTATATATATTTCTGATCTGTCTGATATAAAAAAATCCAAACTCAATTATGAAAAATATACAGTCTTGGTTGTTTACAAGACAAAGTATGGAGGATATATTCCTTTGATGTAATACGATGAAATATATTGATGTACTGTAAATTCAAATGCTGTGTCTAAAAACGTTTCTATGTGCGCATGACCTTTTTGTAAATGATGGTAGCCATAAAACAGGTTTTCCTTCATGGCTACCTAAAGTTACTCCAGTATGTAATCAAGTTCCTACTGTACAATTTTAATGGAGTAATAAAACAATTTATTATTATTATTATATTTTTCCACGAATAACTCAGGATTACCTTCAGTTAGTTCTTCCCTCACAAATGCTACGCTGTGATTTCACGTGACTTTGTCTTTGAATTGAATGTTTCGTCAAACGTTCCAGTGGTGGCAGCGATTCCCCATCTAAGCCAATCATTAGGGTGGAGGGAGGGAATTTGGGCCAAACATGTATTGAATCTTTCCTGTTAAGAAAACGTAATCCTGAGGCGTAAGTGATGAAATTCTCTTTTCTGCAAGTCGTATGGGGCTTGGGAATTGCGTAACCTTTAATCCATAACAGTATTCGAGTGGCGGTCACACTTCAGTTGAAGATTGGCCTTCCGCCAACAAAGCCAAAAGCGAATGGGAAAGCCACCGTCATTATGACTTAATTGCATAATCAGTGATTTGACTACGGCTAATAAAAATAATGCACGTTCTATTTGTTTCAACTATGTACCTAATTCGTAACGGGTGTGAGACTGGGTGACACGGCTAGTACCAACGTTATCTCTTACTTGAAAAACTTGATTTTTTGCGTAAATTAACGATATATTTACGTTGTGTGTATAACTTAACTAAACCATTTCACAGTGATTGTGGTAAAATTATACAGAATAAATGAATAAAGAGTACAAATAAAATTTAAAATTAACACTTGGGCAAGGTGCTAATGCCTTCAATCTAATAAACAAAACTTACTTTTATATGTGGATCGTGTAACACAATAACTTATTATTTTGTCATTTTATCAGAAGCATCAAGATCAGCTTTCTTACACGAACTGCCTCTGGAGAGAGGGAACCGTGATGCCATCGTGTCAGAACGTAGGCATACACAGAGATCGATGTCCGGTAATGCACTGGCATGGCAAGCCCAAAGGTCACGGATTAGTAAAAAGACATAGGCATGCATACTGTGTTCGTCTTCGGCCATGCGGCATGGCAGCCAAAACTTAATTGTACTGCTGCGGAAATTTATATCGTTAACATTAGTTTAGCGAAGAAGATAGCAGACGTAAGTTTATTAATTGAGTGCTAGCCGATGAAGTGCAGGAAAAAGAAACCGGACGAAACTTTGTTTACGTGATGACATCACATTATAAATATCCTGATTTAAATGGTGATGGGAACCCCCCCACCCCCTAACTATTAATTTCCCAGAAAAATACAATTCAATCACGGGGAATAAAATCCTGGCAAATACAGGACCTCGCAGCTACGGAGACAACGAAATAAGCGTTTAGCAGTAGGAGGGGGCTGATGACGGGGGCCTTGAGTAAGCATATCGTATAAAATGGAGGCAGGCTATTATTTATGTATAAAGTGCAGCGTTGTTTAGCATTAAAAACGAGGACTCTAAGAAAGGAAGACGAAAATATGTGTTTGAGATGCGGTTGTGAAGGAAAATTTGAGAAATTGCGGTGGACGGAAAGGAAGATAAACGAGGAATAGAGTGCGTATGGTGAATGAGGGGAGGAAATTCTAGGTGGGGATTAGGAAGAGGCAGAGTAGGTGGTTGGAGGAGGTAATGAGGGGCGAAAGGTCGCTCTAGTTAGTTTCACTGGCTGCTGTGGCAGGGGAAGTAAATGCTCTCCTTACCTCTCAGGGATCCAAAATAACTACACAGTTAATTTTAAGCTGCGGTAGACTTTAACTTTTACTGGAAACATAACACAGTCTTACCTAAGACCTTAATCCTTAGAAAAATACTGGCGCTATACCCAAGACAGGGAAAAATATACACAATCTCTGGGCTGCTAAAATGGCACGTTAACAGCCTTACTACTGAAGCCAGCCAATTTCTTACAACTGGATTACATGAACACGTGAATTTTAACCAAAACTTTCCTTTATATATTTGCTCAGATTCCCTCACATCAATTCCATTCTCTTTGTAAATGCATACAGCTTATTGAGTTTTACACCTTTAAATAATTTTGCTTATAGTTTGATATTTTTATCAAGGATCAGTAATAAAAACATGGATTGGGTAAACACCTATCTACCTTCAGAGACAACAAAACATCAACAACAGATGAAAGTAAACACTGTGACAAAATATAAAAAAATGTGCCCATAATCGAGTGTCACCAGATGGCTCATGGATGGCAATGTAACAGCTAAAATATTTTCTTTCAATGTCAAAGCTTGAAGGGTTTGCATCCCTTTGGACAACTCTTCTTTCCCCAGAGGAAATTCTTTCCCCATTCTTTGGACAACTCTTCTTTCCCCATTTCTGTAAATGGTTTCAAAGTGTTGAGGAATAAGCTGGAAAGGCATCAGTCTAAGTTTTGAGAAGGAGCTTTCTTAAGATATTTTCAGAGATTTGCTTGAAAAGGAGAGGCATTTAGGTGAGCAGTCTCATTTGAAATACCACACAAACTGCAAATTAGCTGAGACAGGGTGGGAATAGGAAAAGGAATTGGAAAAGGCAAAGGGCCACACTGAAATGTGTTTGGACTGAGTGCCTTAGTTTAAACAGATAAAATATTTCTCCAATATTCTCATATTTTATCTGTTTAATCTATAGAGGCCGTAGAGCTCATCTACCTTGATTTGAGTGCCTTAGTGTTTTTCTTGTTTAGTTGTGATGCGTGGGAAGAAGGAATTTGTTACATTTTCGGTTATCTGAATTTTTATAGTTGTTTTTTTCGAGTCATCTTACTTGTCAAGTCTCTAGTAGTTTCCACCTAGTCCTTCTGTCTGTGTTCGCTAAATGCTGTGGAAATGGGGTAACAGATTTATGAATGATGAAGGAATGGTTGGAGAGGAAGGGTTGGCCCGAGGACGTCTTGGATTAATGTGGTGGAAGAAACTCTTACAGGAGGAATACTTGGGGGTCTCAAGAACAATAGAGCATGTATGAAGTAATGGATAAAGGTAACATAAGCAAAATAGATATTCTACGATCGGGATGAATGGAGGTATCATTTAAAAAGATTTAGTTTCTCAGCCATAAACTCAAGTACTAAGTTCCGATTAAGTCTTAAGTCCAGACGATATTGCAGAAAGATTCGAGAACCCTCTATATTCCCAAGGCCAATTGGTATGGCCCAATTTAGCACAGCAATATGTTACACAATTACGTCACCACACCAGAAAATGTAAACCCACACTCCATCAACTTGGGACTTTGAACCTTGGACAACACGAACTTGTTTACGAGATTCCATCTACCCCTGTCCATGGTCACGAGGATGACCAAAATGCATGCATTCCTCCGCTTGCATACACTCTGATAGGTGACTGGTTTGTTAAAATGGTAATCCAACTTCTCCGTCCCTTCCTTGTTTACATCGCTTCACTTCTTTTGAAAGAGTTCTCACCCGTATTCCTCACTCAAAAGCAATGTTAGTCCGCCTTTGTGCCGTGCGATCAAACGAATGCCGCAACGGTTGTATTCTGCTCCGAAGTTTTGACAAGCTATTAGGGTGTCATTCAAGTATTGCATAAGGTTATTTTGGTCAATTTCTACCCCCCTCCCCGCCCCGCCTCCCACTGAAGACGACGTAATATTCTATGAAACCCGCCCCCCCTTCTCACCTTCCAAAGTTGTCGTAAATATTGAGAACCATGAAAATAGATCGCTTATTTATTACTGATGTTTTTCACAATTTTTGACTACCGATAAGTCCCCATTTCGCTGGGACAGTCCCGGATTGAAGGATCTGTCCGGGTGTCCCATGTGTTGGACAATCTGTCCCATCTGACCCTGAATTATCCCGGAATGTCTCCGTTTAGGTCTCCTGCCCACTGAACGGAGAAATGCGCAGCGACAAATTTAAGATGAGAAATATGTTTGTAATTACAATTGGTCGAAGGGAAGAACTCCTGTGATTGAAGCCGAATCGAGCAACGTTATTTTTCAGCTATTCCCATGGGATCCAGAATAATTACTTTTCCCAAAGCCCAGGGAATTACTCCGCGGGGGCTAAGAAGAGTTCATCCCCACACCACTGAATACGAGATTCGAACTTGGTATTCCACAATAAAGAAGCCACCGCCGCAGTAAGTAATAATGTTACTTTTTTATTTTAATCAAAGAGTAAAATATTTGTACATCACTGCCTTAAATTTTTATATAAAAATGATCTGATTTTGTCTCAGTTTTAGCACCTTCAAAAAAAGATGTGTCCAAGTTTTGGGCATCAAAGTATAGTAACTCTATTCCTAGGAATATTGAACAGTGTATTGAAGCTGTTTGAGCTGAGCAGCGATGGAACCAACAAGTCTTCTGCCATGAATCAATTTGGCGGCCGGGAGTGCGCAGATCAACTCATGTCACCGGCAGCCGGGCTATCGAATTGTTTCGGTTTAGGACGGGACTGGACGGATGATAAAACAAATTGGAAGCTATGAAAAACTTGATTGCCATGGTTTTCCCGCAATGAAAGTGTGCTGAATTCAGGTTTTTTGAGCCAAGCTCGTCATTATTACTGGATATTAGGTATTCGTGTTCACTACGAAAAATTATAAAAATTAGATATTTGACCTTTTTCATAAATTATTAAATACCGAAGACCCCAAACGTCACGCATGAATAGATGCTATCTTTTGAAAAAAAACTATGATCAATTATTTGCGTTGATTAGTTAGGGAATATTGCATTTTTTTAAATCCCTTGTTTTGCGAGTCGTGCCTACTATGAATCGCCATATCTATCTCTATGCGACCGTCATGCATATCCGTCAACCAATTCAAGTTTTTATTTTTTCTATGGGGCTAATGATTATTTTTATAAGAATTATCTACCGGTTCAGGTTGGTTAAAATGGAAGAGGATAAAAATCTAGATTTTTACTGGCGCAGATCTCTATCTACCTCCACAATTCCTTTATTCATGTCAGTTTAAGTCCTATCTCCCATACATAAAACCTATTCTCTTCCTTCCTCTTCCCAACTTGCCCAACATCCTCCCCTCTTTCACGGCCTCCGTCAACTTTTCACCTCTCATTACCTACTTCAGCCACCTACTTCTCCACCTCCTTATCTCCTCCAGAAGCTTCGTCTCCTAGCCCATCATGACAATTACGTACTCGTTTGAATGCATAGAGAAACTGAGTGAGGCATGTCAGTTCTTGCGCACTTGGACAAACACAGACGTACCGTAGAATGGGGTGACTTCGGCCATATTGGGTGACTTCGGCCACGCGCGCACCGCTTCACAAATTGAAACTTTGTAACAAAATGCATTAAAATGTACGAACCAGCATTTCGTTCTCGACTTGTCTAACATTTTTGGAGGAGATTACAAGCAGTCCACGCTTACTTTACTCAGTTCTTACGATACCATCATACTTGGAGGGTCAGACGAAATTCGTATGTTCTTTTGAGAAGCCGTAAAAACCTCAGCCTAGGATTATCATCAATAATATCAGATAAATGAAAATTGCCTTATTATTTCATTTTGTTGTTGACTATCAGAATGTAAGTCTAGTTACGTTTTTCAGATTTAACTTGGAATAATATTACTTTTTAGGGTAATAATCAAAATACTGTGGGGTGACTTCGGCCATGCCCAGGAACTACCAGAAAGCCCGCGGTGGGCGTCCATACCTGCGTTATGACGAAAATAGTCTTCAGCACGCATTGGATGATGATACGTCTTAATGATACGTTAAGAATAAAGCAAAATTTTGTTTGCAAAAGAGGTGAAATACTATGAAACAAACATTGGAAACTTATACACGGAATGATTTAAAATAATGAATCTTTATAACTTAATTATTTTAATTTTTTATTTTTATAAGTTCAAGGTGTATAAAACTTATATCTGCGAGAGGTAAGTTAAGAAACTAAGAATAAATTTAATAAAAATACGATGTTATTGACAATTCATGAGGAAAATTTGTGTTGGCCGAAGTTACCCCATCTAATCGACTTCGGCCGCGGAAAATTATTTTTTTTGTAAGATATGTTTGCTTTGTTACAAAAATTTTAACATGATTTGAAATCCTAAGGTTTCCATGTTACCAATTTAATTTTTGTCAGAAGAAGGAGCCAGTACAGTCGAAGAAATAACAAAAAAACTGTCAAAAATGGCCGAAGTCACCCCATTTTACGGTAACGAAAACCTATCCTGCTTATTGATTGAAATTGATAGCTGCTGATAATGTAGCAATTAGGCAAGTTAATAATTTATGTGATGTGTGCCTATTTCTTATTAGCATTTTAATTCAACATGAAATACTTTTGGTGTGATTATGTAGTACCTACCATGAACGTTTATCCTTTTTAGTTCTCACTTTTTAAACATTTCTTTAGAGTCAAATTTAATGTTCTTCACCTAACAACGACAACAATACCACATGTAACTACTACACCTGACGAAGCCAAAAAATTGGTGAAACGCTTAGTGTTAAAAAAAAATAAAAAGTGTAGAAAAGTACAAAACTTTATTGGAATGAACAAGTTACACAGTTAACGCAAGAAAAAGAAATTTCTGAAGTTTTTATTTACATTTTAATTTATATAAATGATGACTAACTACGTTACCACTTTTATTTCTTAACAAATTCCATTCACTGTGAGTAAATAAGCATTGGAAGTGGCAGTGGTTACATCTTTGTGACCTTGCAATGAATTACAATCAAATCTCCGTCGAGTTAATACCTACTAGTATGTTATCTAATAATTAATACTATAAGCTTATAGTATCCACAACTCACTCTAAACAACCAAATGCATCCCTAGTTGCGATCATTTTCATAAACTCCGAGTTTTTAAAAATTATTGTAATTCAATCCATAATCTTTATCTTCAAATGCCTGGCACTTGCTTACGTAAAAATGTTGGAAGCGAGGTTTTTAAAAGTACGAACTCTTTCCCAGGGCCTCACAGAGGGGAGGGGGGAAACTGGGGTACCTTTCCCCAAGCCCCCACTTACTTTTCGGGCCTCCCAGAGGGGCCCCCAAAAAGAAAACAAAAAATTATTTAAAAAGATTCCACTCGTACGACTATTCAGGTGAGTGATAAAATACACCATGAGCGTATACGGAAAGTCGTCTGCATTCCCAAACTTGACGTCATCCTCCCCCTCCTAACCATCCTGGCATCAGTGCTTACCACTGTTCAGAGTCCTCTGGATTGCTAATAATGAAAAACATACCCTGAGGGAGGTGCAGCGGATACCAACCAGAGGATTCTGCCACTGTTTAATGGCAGTGTTAGGAACTATTTGTCCATCGGTAACCAACGCGCGTTCACTCGGTGTTTAGCGCATACGACGCGACGGCAAGGACGACCGACGTACGGACGACCGACATACAATCGTTGGGCATGACTGAATGAAAATCGGTGTACTGTAACCCAACGTCCATAAACTAATAGCGATATAAGTATTGTTTTTGAGGGGTAGCAATGCAAATTTGGGGATTCGTAAGTAAATAACGATAAAGATGGCGAAACTAGGAGACGAGAGAAAGGAATAAACAAAGTAATAATATAACCTCATAAAAATTTTTTTTTTATTATACTCCCTTTATTTTCATATGCATTACGTCACGTTTTAGTGTCTCATATTCTCAGTGCATTTTATTATATTTTTTCATTGTTTTATGGTAGGTATCTTTGTCATTAAATATTGTATAATCACATTGCTAATAAATTTAATTTGTGAAATGAAATCAATCTATCTTCACTGATATGCCATATTATACAGGTGTTCAACAACCATTAGGAACATTAATAATTCGATATGACATTTATATTCATTGTTGAACATTCAATAGAGATAATCACTGTTGTTGGCTCACCACGGTCCATCTCCCACAACGTCCAAGGGCTAAGTGCTAGCTTTGATCGCCATCATTAATGAATAATTAACGAGTAAAATATTGCAAAAAAAAGTTTAGAGGGTAACGCTATGATGAAAACAAAATTTCGAAAGACGTAAGTGAAAACAAGGGAGGCCAAAGCCCATACCGGGCTGTAGTGCCGAGGAAGTACCTAAGTAAGTAATATAAGTGAAAACGGCTATGAAAAAATGAAGAAAGATAATTTCCCCAGCTGGGAATCCAACACCACATCTTCCGCTCCACAGTCCTGGGCTACCGGTTGCATGCAAGGATAGGCACATAACGGGCGTTAAATGCTCTTTCATATGAGGGGAAATGGGTTTGTACGTAGACAAGCAGACAGACAGTTTGAGCTAATATAGAGAAAAAAAGAAGTTGGAAGGTGAGAGAAGGAAGCTATAAACGCGGAAAGACAGACGAAAAATAAAAACTAAATAAAAAAATAAGACGTAGAGGGAGAGAGGAAACGTTAAAAGGTGTTCCGGAGAAGGAAAATCCAGCGCATTAGGTTACATATTTGGCGCCACAACGTGTCGTGCTCGACGACTCAAGGGTATTGAGACCTAGGGAAACCTGAGTTAAAATATTTATAAGACGATTCACAAAATGGCAAAGGTAGTTAAAAACTTTACGGAGCTCAAAAAGGGAGAAATTCAGAATATATTAAGAAATAGAGGACAAACAGCGTAAGTTTCGAAGTTTGAATTAAAAGTACGTTTAAGAGGGTTGTTAGAAGAAGAGGGTATAGACGTATATATCCATGGGTTTGAAATTGAGACGGAAGAACCAGTGGGAAGTGGCATTAAGGCCATACTAAAGGAGATGAGAAAGGAACGAGAGAAGGATAGAGAAGAGCAGAGAAAGAAAGACAAAGAAATGGAGATGAAACGTGAGGAGAGAATAAGAGAGAAAGAAGAGAAAAAGGAACGGGAGGAGAGTGACAGAATTACTGAGGGAGAGAGAAGAATGCATGAGGTTGGAGTGGAACGAGGTTCTCATGACGCACAAAACGGTAATTGAGGAGGAACAGGTGAAGGTGCATGGAGAAGTGCAAGGGCTAAAGGAAATGGTAGAAGCAAAGAAGGTGGAGCAAATTATAGAAGACCAGAGGAACGTAAAACGCCATATACAAACGGCTGAAGAGAAGATGGAGAATTTCAAAACCAGGTTAGAAGAATATGAAGGACGGATTGAACAACTGTCCATAGTAGTAATGATGCAGATACAAAATCGAAGGGCAAGAGTGGATGAATGAACACTGAAGGAAATAGCCAAACGAGTGACGTTGAACTATGGAGGGATACACAACCAAGGGGCGGCCGCGAGCATGCTACAATTGAGGATACCAACCTGAGGAGGAGTGGAGCGAGACAGATGAAATTTATCTCCGAATTAGAGGAATACCAAGAGATGTATAAGTTGACAGGGGAAGAGAGTTTGCGGATCGTAAGGCAAGGGATGATTGGTAAGGCAGGGGAGTGGTTTTCCGCAACGTCCCACCTGTCCCAAGACCTGGGACACGTTTAAAAGAATTTTTCAAGAGCAGTATTTGATTGACGAGCAGCAAATGGAGGTAAGGAGAGCGTTAACTACGGGAAGTTACCGGGAGACGGGCAGTCAAACGCGGGTCGAGTACGCCGTGAGCAAGATAAGTTCGGTCAAAGAGTTAAGACCGCCCATAGAAGATGACAACCTCATATACTGTCTCCGACAGCATTTCGGAAGCGAGGTAAGCTCAGGGATGATACCACATAATGTTAGAATGCTTTCCCAATTCCTTGTATTGATCGGGCGATACGATAAGGTGACAAAGGAGGGGCAGATGGACTACCAACCGAGAGGAAAACGGGGAGAGGAAGGTGATGGACGGACACGGTTAAATGGACCCCCATGGATGAGGGGGCGAGAAGAGACTGAAGGATGGCAACCACCGGATACACGTGCGGGGCCCAGACGGACAGAAGACAGTCGAACATACGATGAACGAGGGCATTACCCGAGGCCGCAAAGGGAAACCTTAGATGGACGGAATAACAACCACCATCAACAAACATGATTCAGCGGAGGTCAAGGAAGAATCAGACCGGAGCAAAATGTCTGAGTGAACTCGCTTGACGCGGAGAATCAGGCGGGTAATACGGAGAGGAAGGTGGAAAACTGAAGGCGGCGCGGCACCTTCATCGTCCCGGGGTCACGAACGCCGCAAGACAGTAGGCAAGGGTAATTGTATTGGATGAAGTAAGCGATGGTACGGTAAATAGAATTAAATGTTACAATGTAAACTTAAGTGAAAAGAAACCATATGGTGGAGAACAGAAGAGAGTGTATTGTTATGATAGCGCTGGGCGGAGTGTTGTGGAGAGTGAATAATAATGCTGGGGGCGTGGCTATTGTTTGACATATGTTGTGTTGGAACTCAAAACAATGCGATGGAGATCATCATATATTTTTGTTGTGATATAAAAAATGGGGGAGACAAAAAGAGTTAATATATCAAATGTGTTTAGATGTAGTTAATAATTTCGTTGAGATGCCGAAACTTATGGACGATCACATGATCGATTCTATTTTGTTTGTTATTAGCAAGTAAGTTTTATAAAAATGTGTATGTAAATCATCTATATTGTTAATGTTTAGGGAATGTTTAGGCGTCGTATCAAGACTGTGGCCGTGGTTTTGGCGCTATAAGCATAGTTTTCAAATTAGAGGGGGGTTCATTCCCGAAGGCGTTGGGGCTAGGTCAAGGAGTCGTCAGAAGGAAGGTTAATAGTAGTCCAAGGCGTTAAAAAGGCTGTCTCTAATTAATGGCGACATCTTTTAATGGGGCTGATGTAACCCAACGTCCATAAACTAATAGCGATATAAGTATTGTTTTTCAGGGGTAACAATGCAAAAATGGGGATGCGTAAGTAAATAACGATGAATATGGCGAAACTAGGAGACGAGAGAAAGGAATAAACAAAGTAAAAAAAAGGGAGTTGGAAGGTGAGAGAAGGAAGCTATAAACGCGAACAGACGGACGAAAAAAAAACGAAAAAAATACGACGTAGAGGGAGAGAGGAAAAGTTAAAAGGTGTTCCGGAGAAGGAAAATCCGGCGCATCAGGTTACAATACATATGTGGTAAACTAATATTTTATAGGTATTTACGGCTCCAAAAAGAAGCACCTCTACCCGTCTGGTGCCTAAAAAAAGAAAAAAAAGAGATGCAAGAAAAGCTGAAGCAGAGCATGGTAACAGGACACTTAAGCTTTTTTCGCTTCTGTACCAGTTCAGAAGAAGGAAAACAACCTGACACGGATGAGCTTCTGCCTGAGGACTACCTCCAGGGAGCATACGGGAAGTCCAATTTAAAAAAATGAACTGCTCAATGATAGTGCTTCTCAAGAAGTTGATTGTGCAGTTCACGGAGTTGTAGACAAACGCAGAGAGTCAAATTAAATGCAATCTCATGCACCAAAAGACCAGCAGTGTTTTATCATCTCTCCTTCTGACTCCAAAGACAATTCCAAAGAAACGGGGGATTTTAAATTAAGTAATGATCCAGCCACATGAGGTAGACTAGATATTAAGTTTATAGATATGATAATCATTGGGAAAAAGGAGCCACCTTGTAAGCCAGAGCCTATGCCACGAGATAGTAGTGATAGGCCTTTCCTAATGACTGTCTTTACAAAAAAAATTAGGCAATGAAGAATCTGCTGACAGAAAATGTTGGGAGCGAGAAAAAAGCGAGCTTATTTTGCTTTTCTTGTTGTTTATTTGAATCTGACAATGTTAGTAAACAACAGTCCAAATTTGCGCAACATGGATTAAATTACCACTGAAAAAAGATATAGATGTCAAGGTTAAAAGCCATGAATAAAATGTAAACCACATTAATAACTATGTAAAATGGAAAGAAATGCTCAACATTAATAAAGGTGAAAAATCTGCAATTGGTGAAGCTTTGTTGAAATTTATCGCAGAAGAAGAGGCTAAATGGAGAAGTATTTTAACAATTGTCATAGACATTGTGTTATTCCTAGCACAAAGAAATCTTCCTTTTAGAGGTAGAAATTCTACATAAGATAAGGACGATTGTGGAAATTTCTTTTCCACGCTGAAATGGATAGAACGATACAATCCAGAAATTAGGGGATCATCTAAAAACAGTTTCAAATGCCAACGATTTCGGGAAAAGAATGCAAGCACACAATCTATCGTGGAGGACTCGAAACAATTTTTGAAAGCGTGTGGTAATCAAGGGAAAAGTTATATATTAAAAGAAATTAAAAATTTCCTTCTACAGAATTATAGTTGATGGATCGGCGGGTGTTTCTTACCAAGAGCAACTGTGTTTTTTCTCATCATCAATACAATTGACCTCGTTACTTTTATCTAGGCAGGTAAAGAACTAAAACAGAATGTACCAGCATAGAGCTCATGAAATACTTTTGAAATGCATGCATCTTGAATTAGGGATTCAAAGGTTGCTACACTTGTGGGTCAACTTAACTACCCTCTAGACTTGTGCTTCTTTCTTGGAACTACAAACCAATATCAGAAAAAATCTACTTATCATATATAATTTCAAATCATGTTCAATGAGTTAAGCAGGATTATTTGTCAATATTGACACAAACTCGAGAGGAAAGCTATGTTATCCAGATATTTTGAGCCTTGAATTTTCCGTTTTCTAAAATAATCACTCTCCTCAAACAGTCAATGTATCAGTGGACCAGGGAATGAAGCATCAAATTGACAAATAAACAAGCATCTCAAGCATAATTGGTTACAACCATAGAATAAAGAATACACTTTTGCAATCCTGTCTGTGATATGACACAAAATAATATAATTATCCAATTAAATTAATGATGAGAAATTGAATTATTCATAGCAATTACAGAACGAAGTTGCTGTTGCTCTAATCGGTTTAAACGTGCCTCAGTTTCACTTAGCTGCTTCTTAAAATTGGTGTTTTCACTTGTAAGATGATTCAACGAATCTTTAATCGTTGAGAGTGAAGCGTTGATCGACTCGAATGACTTTGCGTATCCTCCGGCCACTTCCTCCCATTGAGCGATGGATTTACGGATTTCTTTCTGATCATTGCGAATTTCACTCACACTTTTCGATAATTCTCTCAGCAGTTCCTTCATTTGGTTAGTTAATTGATTGTGATCCACAGGCTCGTTCAACTGTTCTTTTCTGGATGTGTCTTTGACGCTGGCAGAAGAGAACTTAGCCCGGCAGTCATCGCAATGCCATGGTTTGTGCTTCGCACCGTACAAGGACAGAGCTCAGACTCTAGCTAAGGTACAGGACAGTAAGTAAGGTAAGAGTAGTAAGGACAGAGCTAAGGTACATAGTATGTTGGAGAAATTTCCCACCTTCTTATGAGAAAAGAGACCTAGTTCGAAGATCAATAACTAAAACTATTCTCAATATTTTTTAATGGATATATTAATACCACTGAAAAAAAGATATAGATGTCAAGGCTAAAAGCCATGGATAAAATGTAAACCACATTAATAACTATGTAAAATGGAAATAAATGCTCAACATTAATAAAAGTGGAAAATCTGCAATTGGTGAAGCTTTGTTGAAATTCATCGCAGAAGAAGAGGCTAAATGGAGAAGTATTTTAACAATTGTCATAGACATTGTGTTATTTCTAGCACAAAGAAATCTTCCTTTTAGAGGTAGAAATTCTACATAAGGACGATTGTGGAAATTTCTTTTCCACGCTGAAATTGATAGAAAGATACAATCCAGAAATTAGGGGATCATCTAAAAACAGTTTCAAATGCCAACGATTTCGGGAAAAGAATGCAAGCACACAATCTATCGTGGAGGACTCGAAACAATTTTTGAAAGCGTGTGGTAATCAAGGGAAAAGTTATATATTAAAAGAAATTAAAAATTTCCTTCTACAGAATTATAGTTGATGGATCGGCGGGTGTTTCTTACCAAGAGCAACTGTGTTTTTTCTCATCATCAATACAATTGACCTCGTTACTTTTATCTAGGCAGGTAAAGAACTAAAACAGAATGTACCAGCATAGAGCTCATGAAATACTTTTGAAATACATGCATCTTGAATTAGGGATTCAAAGGTTGCTACACTTGTGGGTCAACTTAACTACCCTCTAGACTTGTGCTTCTTTCTTGGAACTACAAACCAATATCAGAAAAAATCTACTTATCATATATAATTTCAAATCATGTTCAATGAGTTAAGCAGGATTATTTGTCAATATTGACACAAACTCGAGAGGAAAGCTATGTTATCCAGATATTTTGAGCCTTGAATTTTCCGTTTTCTAAAATAATCACTCTCCTCAAACAGTCAATGTATCAGTGGACCAGGGAATGAAGCATCAAATTGACAAATAAACAAGCATCTCAAGCATAATTGGTTACAACCATAGAATAAAGAATACACTTTTGCAATCCTGTCTGTGATATGACACAAAATAATATAATTATCCAATTAAATTAATGATGAGAAATTGAATTATTCATAGCAATTACAGAACGAAGTTGCTGTTGCTCTAATCGGTTTAAACGTGCCTCAGTTTCACTTAGCTGCTTCTTAAAATTGGTGTTTTCACTTGTAAGATGATTCAACGAATCTTTAATCGTTGAGAGTGAAGCGTTGATCGACTCGAATGACTTTGCGTATCCTCCGGCCACTTCCTCCCATTGAGCGATGGATTTACGGATTTCTTTCTGATCATTGCGAATTTCACTCACACTTTTCGATAATTCTCTCAGCAGTTCCTTCATTTGGTTAGTTAATTGATTGTGATCCACAGGCTCGTTCAACTGTTCTTTTCTGGATGTGTCTTTGACGCTGGCAGAAGAGAACTTAGCCCGGCAGTCATCGCAATGCCATGGTTTGTGCTTCGCACCGTACAAGGACAGAGCTCAGACTCTAGCTAAGGTACAGGACAGTAAGTAAGGTAAGAGTAGTAAGGACAGAGCTAAGGTACATAGTATGTTGGAGAAATTTCCCACCTTCTTATGAGAAAAGAGACCTAGTTCGAAGATCAATAACTAAAACTATTCTCATAATTTTTTTATGGATATCTCCTCCCCATTAAGCAAGAAAATTGTCCAAAGTAGGTTATCAATCAATGTTCCTAAACCTAGCAAAGTAACTTTGTCAGAAGAGAAGGGATACTAAATTACTCGTATTTTATATAGCACAGAGGAAGTGTCAAGGAGATAAATCATTAATAATTTCATCCACTGGTATAATTTCCACACTATAATAATGCAATTTTTTATGTCTCTCTTTAACTGTGGATGGGTTACATTTGGACACCAAAAAAATAATGGAACAACGTTGTATCATTGGATATATTTTAAGTCAACACAATTATTTTACTGATTCAGAGCAAAAGCAATGTGCACAATACTTTTTTGGTCATCATTGTTAGGAAAATAATATGACTTAAAATAAAACATTAATTTTCCAATTTATTTTTTCTGGAGGTGTGATAAAATGTTGCTGGATCTCGCTTTTGCTGTATTTAATTAGTAAATTCACAATGCTTTTTGAACAAATGTGAATGTGTGCTTCATATTTTAGAAATCGCAGAACTTTGTAGTACCTATCTGCATAGGATGTTATGCTAGGAAAAGTAAAAAATGCAATGTATGTGGGGCTCGGGGCCAGGGAACACTGAAAGGTCCCCATAAGGTACCTAATTAATCGTGTCACTCTGCCTGCTCATACATGAATGCTCCACCCTCCCTAGCAAGCAAAACCACGGTGAGTATCACCAAGTTAAAGTGATATACATATGTACCTGTATACCTATATATTATGACAAAATGATCCAAATATGCGACAAAGAGAATGCAATTCCTATGAAGTAGAGGCAATGAAACATGAAAATACAGGAAAATGGATTTGTTTCAGGAATGATTACCAAGAAAATTCAAACTATACCTGTAGGTATTTGTGAAAATTAATAATTGACGGAAATTCGTGTAATTATAGTGCTTTGGGTGGAAATTCAAAGTAAAGAAAAGAGAAAATATTAGGAGGTGAGTAAAAAACTACGCAGCCAGGGTTCTGGTGCTATTGAACTCTCCCTCTTAAGAAATAGCTCAGGTAGGGTGAATTATTTAAATAATAATATAAATTTCCATTCTTCAAACATGACCTATGGATTTCATTGTAAATAACACCTCTATGATAAATAAAGAGTTTAAAATTTCAGGTTACATTGTAATTCAATCGGTATGTTTACCAGTACGGTATATTTTATATTCACTAATTTGATAAATTATGTCACAGTTGGGAATTACAAGTTTCAAAGAAGCTTCGACGTTCAAGTACCTAGTTGAAACAGAAACAACAAAAAATTGTTGAAATAAATTAGAAATAAAAAATGTCAAATATTGCCAATCTCAAAAAGCATGCCTCGATAAATTGATCTATATTATTTTCTTAAATATTAGAAAAACTCAACTCACCGGGCCAGATTGGTTAACCGTCAGCAATCGCTTGCAGAAGCATATTGTTGCCAATTTAAAGAGTAAACAATCTGTCTTCACTATACCTTGTGAAAAATTTTACGTCGGAGTGTAAGTCCCCGTAAGCTCTTGCAGAAGGAACTTGAGGAAGTAACTTTACGGTGTAAACCGACCCTTAGATAATTTATAAATATCTACCGAATGCTTAAATTTCTGATCCATCGAAGACTAGCCGTTGCCATTTGAGATTTATTAATGGAAAAAAATAAGCTGATCCATATTTGTTTTTCATAGACCAAATATATGCAGTGATAATAAGTGTGTGAAATTATGACATCAACCAAAGGCAAAAAAATTAAGCTTTGGCTCATTGCAAGAGGGAGCAGAGGAAGCAGACGCAACATCGATCTACATTACTCCGAATTGTTCAGAGACGGACGACTGGTTAGAACGATTGAAAAGATAAATGTCATGCCAAGGCTATTGTGTAGCCAAGCAAATTCTGTGTTACAGCTAGTTCACACGACGTCCTTCCGAGAGATTATTATAGTAAGAATCATGATTTCACGTCGCCACTTGCCCGTGGGAAAGCATCTCTCTGAAACGACTAAGCTGGTTGGACTAAATTGGGGAGGTGACCGACAACTGAGGTAATTTGTGCCACCAGTAGGATTGTTTTGGGAATGAAAGAAGGGTTAAAAGAAGCCAGGTTTAGGAATTAGCCTTCTATTAACGAAAGGCGTCAATGAGACCAGAGTTTAACTATAGTTAATCTCCGGTCTACTTGGTCTGGTATACCTATCCGACGGCCGGACGGAGTACCACACTTGACGGACTATCCACATGTCACCTACTTAGGAATCGGTATTCCATTGCCAAACTCCGCAACCCCTGGGATTCGAACCGGAGCCCTCATAATGGGAGGACAACTTCCGCTACTACAACAACCCGATCCCCGAGAACGACAAAGGTCTTTGGAATAAAGAATGAGTGATCTTCTTTGCGGTAAACACTTCTGAATTCAGGAACAGGATGGAGCTGTTTAAAAACTTATTTGATTTACTATTTAAATTAAATGTATTCACTGAATATTTGAAATAATATACATTTATCAATTATTATAATGACAACTAGTTAAGTTTTATGTCTTGAAATAATTTTTTTTCATCACTGCTGTTTCAGCACAAGGAGACAACAATAGTAGATAGATATAATTAAAAAGTTTAATAGCATTGGTTTCATAGGAATCATCCTTAAATGATTCGAAACGCCACGAAAGCATCGGGCTAGGTCGCGCATGCATAGGAGTGCAGTATATTCATCGTATGAAGGTATATACAATCCGAAGTCGACGCGCAAGGCGAAACCGAGGGGTTTACGGGTGTGAATCATGGTTTTCGAATACTATTTCGCAGGGGGTGAGTTATCCGGGACGTCCTTGGCTGTCATATCTAGAGTCAAATGACGCTGACTACCTTGGAATAGGCAGAGTGAACGAGCACGAAGGAGCTGTGCAGGAGCTCTCGAGACAAGGAAGGAAACGTGGGACGATTACGATCAGAAGAATGATTCAACTCGGGTCGAGTGAAGGAGTGAGGAGGGAGTGGGAAATGGATGAGGACACAAACATGAAAGAATGAGAAGAATAAAGGATATCGCAATGCGCCGTAAAATACGGGCGGTGGGAGGGGGCGCAAATTCAGCCTGTAAAGTGGAAATTTTAACATGGGTTCTTACGGAGATTGCTCAGATTACAGCAGAAAAAAGTTTATTTGGACGGGAAAGTATTAAACATAAGCTTTAAATTAAAACTGTTTATAAGGAGCGAAAAGTCCGGGGAAATTTTATAAAAAAATATAGGAATCCTACCACCTATTTCCTTAAGTTATTAGCGAATTACAGCCGTAATAGAAGTCAACATGCGGAAGTTATATACAAATGGCGCAGCAGTCGGTTCCTATGGCTGGAAAAATGATGTAATTAAAAATGTATTCGTGGAAAAATCTGCATATTTTATACCTTAATTTTCTTTTTCAATAGGTAGGTAACCCATTTATCTGCGAAAGAAGAATGTTTTAAATCAAATAAATGAAAATGTGTAATTTAATGTTTGTTTTGGCTCTCACAGTTTAAGCCATACCTTAACTGGCCCTCACGTAAAAGATTTTAGTCGAATTTTCATGATGCATGAAAAATTAAAACTTTCGAGAGATGAAAATAATTGAAGAAGGCTATTAGCACAATTGTCCAACCTGAATAAGACTTGTACCGGGTGATATGTAATACAGTGACCACATTAGGAAATGATTTATCTGCACAAGAAACGTTAGCTAACATACGTTTTCGTAGAACTCAAAGAAAATACTAAGGGTTTTCAACCATATGATTATATAATTTTTAGTAGCGAAGCGTTTTATGGTCAATGTGATCATTGTGAAAAAAATGCGAGTTAGTTGAAGGAGTTTCACACGCAGTCAAGGGAAAAAAAGAAAATCATGAACGAAGAAGAAGAAGAAGATAATTTGAATGCATAGTGACGGAACGAAAATATTACGCAAATAATCGACGAGAAGTCAAAAATACAATGCTCGGTCATTGATTATTAGATGTCTAGGATAAGGATAGAAAGAGAATGATGGTTGCCCTTAATATTAATTAAGAAGCATAAAGGCAATTTGTTTTTTAGCAGGAAGGTCATAACTAAGTTCAGCTTAATAATACAATTTTGAGGAGATAAAATGAGTGAATCAGGTATACGTAACAAGTTCAAAATTAAAAAAATATCCTTCCCAAATCTGATCAATAAATTACAAAAGTAAAAATCCGAAAATTATTCAACTTTACCCGACCGGTCCTGCCCGCGTAAAATAGACATCATGAAGTCATTTAAGGTCTCAAAACTTAGTTGGTGGGAAAATTAGTGCGTGATATCATGAGTTATTAATTCACTGCTAAACTGTATAAAATCCATAAAATTAGGCATAATAGCATTTGCTACATCTAGCTCGTGTTGTGCGACCGTATTGAGGATCCTCTATTGCCACGAATTGCCATGGAATCTTGATGAAGGCCTCCGCGAAGAAGTCTAGCTGAAGTATTCTGACTTACGACTTGTACATCACGTTGTATCGTATTGATCGACTACAGTTTCGTCGGTGCAGCAGCAGGAGTCTTCAGACCAGAAGAGTATCATGGGGAGTAAGTCTGTGACCTTTGTCGACCATCGACGAACACCAATCGTCACCCTTGCGGCTTAATGGAAATTGGCGAGTACAATGACCTCATTTTCGAATACATAGCGGCCGCTGTTGAGCTCACCTCACGGGCTTACAAATTTTTTGTTTAACTAGTTTTGGCATAGTTTATATTTTCTCATTGTAAAAAGTGGCTCTAGTGTGATAGTGTGACCATAAAACATTTCATAAACATCTTGAGAACACTAAAGCCGTTAGAGTCAAAAGTATGTGTGCACGAAATGAGCACTTCTACCCTGATAGTCAAACACAGTTGAAAATTTTAGCTATCTCAGCTATAATATAAGCAACTTTGAAAACTCATTTTACGTACAACCGATTACCCCGGTCCTAAAATTGTCGACCGTTGAAAAAAATGAGGGCAAAAATGGACATTCGGGCCACATTGGCTTTTTGATCGAACAGTTTTTAGTTTCACGAATTTTTTTACAGCCACTGTCTCCCAATAGATGCTTGTTATCAATTTTAAAACATTTGACATGTCAATGCCAACGGCGGAAAAAAGTCGTTAAACGGTGAGGTGAGCTCCGCGGTGGCCATCACCTTGTCCTAAGCTAGTTTTTATAAAACTCGCCAATGTCCATATAGGCCGAATGAGAGAAAATTGGCGTAACTCAAAGGATATTACAGACTTATTCCCATGATATTCAAACCAGGAGAGGCCCACTGCCACGCCGGAGAAGCTGTCACCGATTTAGATGACACAACGCGGAATACATCCCGGAATGCCCGAGCTCCAATGCCATAAAATGACCGATTTCCCAACTCATCCCCCACATATTATTACACAATTATTCATTCATATTAATTATACAATTATTCTCTCATTTTCTTTTCCAACTCACCAACAGCTAGCTTCAATCCTGGATGATCCACAACGGTATTCAGTTGAACTTGATGATGCACTAATGTCAGCTTATCGTTCTTCGGCTAGGTCCCCCTGGGAATTACCAAAAAGTGAAATAAAGGTGAAATCTCAATGCTTATTCGATGTAAATGTCAATTTTTAAGATACCGAAATCTAATCCTGTGCGCACGACCAAAACGGATACAATATATTTATACAAGCGAAGAGGAAATAACGAATAACAAAGCATGATTAATGAGTAATATATGTGCATGTAAGAAAAGAAAAACGCTCCGAGTTCCACATAAATAGATTTTCATTACGACCTAGTTTTCGTCGCTGAGTGACATCAACAGGTGATCGCGTGAGACCTGATGATGTCGCTCAGCGACGAAACCTAGGTCGTAATAAAAATCTCTTTACGTGGAACTCACAACGTTTTTCTTTTCAATCATGAAGCTGTTCCATAAAGTTACCCCTGATACTTATAACTATAAAATATATACAATAAAGTCCACTCATAACGTGTATCAATAAGCGGTGATCCAACAAAGCTTCATCAGCCAGTAATATGTATTAATAAAATTAAATATTTTTTAAAATTGTCAATGAAAGCAGAGGAATTTTGACTCCTATATATCCATTTCGGTCACCCAGGGGAACATCGACACGGTGAGTTAAAATAATGTAAACCGTGTACCGTAATGGTTATGCTTGTGTCACAGATGAGCAAAATAAAACGATAAACAATGACTGCACCACACCAGAAACGGTAAACCCATATTTCAAACACTCCTACTTTGATCCTAAGACAACACACGAGTGTTAACGAGATTATAACTCTCCCTGTCCGTGGTCAACTGGATGACAAATGCATGCATAAGAGTCAAAATTCAATTGCTTTCATTGACAAATTGCATTAATTTTAATGTAAATTTACTTATCATCTGCTCCCTTTTTGAATTAATATGTATATTTCTATGAATATGACAGAATTACCTTCAGTAAGTTCTTCCCGTCGAACGCTACGCTGTGCTTCCACGCATATTTGCCACTCAAATGAATGACTTCTTGAAAGCCCTAGTGGTGGCGCGCCGTGCGTCTCCACTCCAATTCAATGGTGGGAGGGGTAGGTTGGGCCGTTGGCCCGTAGAAGGAAATTTTAGGGAGCGCCAAAGCTTACGCGATCAAATGTTTCTCACTGACAGTCGTATCGGGCTTCAGCTTCGCCAAATCGTTTATCCCAAACACTGATGAGGTAGCGGTCAACCTTCGGAGGAAGATTTTCGTATTATGTCAGCAAGCCACATGCGATTGAGAAAGTACCCGTCGTCATAACTCCGTTCCATAGTCAACGAGCTGGTTATAGCTAGCGTAAAACACATGATTTGTTCAATTTTGAGGATTTTTTAAATAATAAAGATGGTCGTTTAGCTTAGGCATATGAGGCTTTATAGGTAGTCGTACCGTGCCCGACGTCACACGCCTGGGGGTTGTTATAGAGATATCTATCCTCACCGATAGTGTCTCTAGGTACATGATACATGCTCGGATCTAGTGAATAGAAAGAAACGCCACGTTTCAGGTATACCCGATTTGAGAGCCATTGTAGGTATGCTATGCGCCACTGCAACCTATGTAAGTATTCTGATTTGAAAAAATAAAGAGTAAAAGGAACTCATGAACAGAAAGTGCTACAGTATTTCGGTATATCACGCTTCGTACAAATTGCATTGAATTAGGAAGATGTAATTGTCATTAGTTTTAACGACCTATTAGTGTAATTGAATTCAGGAATACACTGATGCGTTCAAGCCCTCGTTAAACTAGTCCCTATCAAAGGTAAATGTTTTCGCAACAGATGATTATCAAGCTCTCGAAAATGCTTTAAAAGTAGTCTTTGGTGAATACATCTGATACATCCTCTGTTTGATGAATATGTTATCCCATTTTATGAAAAATTAAAATTATTGAAACTAGAAAAATTGAAATAAATTCCAAAAGGCTTTATGTTTGTTTAAAGTACTGAAATCTAAAATTCCTCGTCGTAAATACCTCATTTTTATCGACGTTCCACAATTTTAGCGAAATTAACAACTTGATCTGAGTAAGCGGTTGCACGTAAAGTAAGCGTCCAGAGTCGCTCATTTAACCCTTAACCACTTATATCGTTCTTTTGCAACAATAACACAGACTGCTTTTTTAAAATCGCAAATATTTCGCCAAATGAGTATATATTTTAAGCCGAATTTTCACATGGAAGCTACTTACATGACAGTAGCCTTGCAATTCTCTTGGAAGTGGTACGTCGATGTGTAAGCACGGACTTCAGGCGCAGTAGGTAGAGGTCGATAGCGTTAGTGATCGACCGCGGTTCGCACTTGCAAGAAAAATAGACTGACTTCTATTTTGGCTGAAAGTAGCATTTCGATTCTGCGATAGAAACGAATCACATCTGGTGTAATATTGTACATCCCAATTGAAAGTTTAGAATTATAAATAAATACATTTATTAACACTGCTGGTCTTATACAGACATAGGGTAAGACAAAAAGAGTACAACAAAAATTGCACCGACTAGTGACACGTTATATGATGATATAAACAATGACGACGTCCCCCCCTTGAGGCCCCCTTGAGGACGGTATATATACAGGCCAACTTTCACCGTTTGGCATTCGGACTTGATCTGAAGATGTGGCCTGCATTGGCTACGAAACGTCATCATAAAGATACACCGACGCAGCTTTGCCCGAAAAACATGGAGACACCAGCACAACAGCGCTGCGAAAGCCTCAAACAGAAAAAGAAAATGACGACGCATTGGACACATATGGATTAAATGTTTCGTACAAACAGTGATGTAATGTTATCATAAACAGTTGTTCAGAGAATAAGGTAAGAATAATGAATGCTTCTCATTAGCTATTAAAATTATTGAGGTATTTTGACAGTAGGTAATATTACACAGTATTAAACAATATTATATCATTACTCTATGGTAATATGAATTTCTTCGCAGGTGGGCAGTTCTTTATTTGGGATTGGAAAGTGCTTATTATATCAAAGTTTTTCAAATGGTTGGGCAGATTATTATATACGTTATTTGGGGCTACATTATTATATTGATAAAAAATTGTGGTCTCCGCAGTGTCTGTTTCAATATGGTTTCAATGATTTCAAGTCAAATCGAAACATCGCTCGTCGTTCCTGGTCGTTTATAGTTCGCACCATCTGCGATTTTATAACTAACCAAAATGCGGAGATTCGAACAGGTGTGCTGCAGAGTTTTTTTGCCACATATACCAACTTAAAAAAAATGAAGTAAAGAAAAAATTGCTACGGTATGTACTAGATAATTACGCTTTTTAGTTACTTAGCTTATTTCTTGCGGAAAACTGAAACATTTTGTTTCTACCTTCATCATGGAACAATTCCACCATTTCAGGCCCTTTACTTTACCTTTTCATTTGAAGGTTTTACGGCTTTTAAAAATATTAAGAGCAATTTGAATAAATAAATAGAAAATTTAATAAAAAAGAACTATGTGAACAACAACAACACAGGTTACGGAAAGATATTTTTTTAAACTTACATAAGCACAGGCATGCGATCTCTCAGATCGCGCAGGAGCGTTCGACTGACATATTTGGAAAATAGTTAAAGAAAAACTGTGAATTCGATGATGAATTAATATGTTAAGTCGATGATGAAGTAGTATCCAATTAGAAGATGCTGAATTTCGAAGCACTCAGACATGAGAAATAGTGAGATAAATCCTATTTTAAAAATGACTGAGGTTGTGGGTTAATAGTCTATATCGCCAAAATTATCGAGGAAAATAAGGCTTAACACTCGCTAGCTATGCTTTGATAAATGCCAGAGGGGATACAATTAACGCTTGTCAACGGGCGACAAAAGTTACAGACTAGCCCACCCTAAGGTGTTAAGGCTCCCCAAGTTGGCGGCCATCACGACTTCTCCTATCTAGACTCACACTTCTATGGGTGCAGTGAATGATTTACGCACGAGGAACACAGCAAGACGTCAGGATGCAAAGGGCTAACCAGCCGGATGCCGTATTTTTTCCTCTCGCCAATGTTTTACAGCCTCAAACTCACAACGTCACATGATGTAATCGAGCAATTCATTTCTGGTTAATGAATGGATAGTCTACATGTCTTTGGGTATGACTGTGGGTGACTGGGGTCGTAATTCAAAGGCATAATTTGCTGAGGACGACCTACTGCAGACGAATGGCAAAAATGCAACAGTTTGTTCCTCTGAGGTGATAGTAGCATACAAAAATATTACAGTTATTCTTTAAACCAAGAGAGTAAGAGTTGGCAATTTGATTTAGCAGTAGTTCAATACTAGTATCTCCAAGTTAAAAAAACGACTTGACTTAAAATGACCAAACCTCTGCATCCGCCGTTTCTTATATCTGTCCTTCCTCTGTCCAATCAAAACCCTTACTCACACGTTTCAATTCCCCTCCTCACCCTCCCCATTCCCTTGGCCCCCCGCCCTTCCCCCCCTCCCAACGCTTCTGTCTAGGGCTATGTATGCACGACCTAAATCGAAGAAACCTGCACGTGATTATGCCACAGAGCGGTGAAACGCGTCGTGCCATTCAACAAATCAGTGGATGATTACTAAGAGTCTTATTCATCATGGACTTGAAGTGAAACCTCAATTACAAATGACTCCAACAACATCCCCCAATTTCACATATGCTTTAGAATAAACATTTATCCGTCAATCTCTTGACGAATTGGTGGAAGTCGCCCACTTAGCGCCGATAACAAAATTTGAAAATCTTCAGTTTCAGCCTCAAATTACGTAACCCTAAAGGTGAAATGGGGACGTCTTTACCATTAACATTTTATGAATCAAAATACATCCCATTTATCGAAATATAATATTAAATACAGTTGAACTAAACTAGGACGGATTTCAGGGGTTTAGTGACTGCGGAAAAAGATTGAGAAAATTTGTAAATATAAGATGTGTGGGGGTAGTCAAAATGTTTGAGCAATACTTTAGCGAATAATTCCTTCTTAATGTCTACAATTTCAACTAGAAATGAAAATAAGAATCGTGCCTCAACCTCGTTCCTAATAAAAAGCCAAGCCAAAGCGATTGGAAACGAATGATTATGAAAAGGAAACTAGAGCTTCACCGATTTAGGTAAGTTAAATGCTTAGATATTCGATGCTTGATCACCGATAATTTAAAACCTGGTGTGAGTTTACTGAACGGGAAATCACCAGCCTTTCTGCTTTTCAATCTATCAAACGTGACAATAATGAAAGTCACGTATGAGTTCTTCGATACGCGATGAAACGGACTCCAAATACTTTTACTTCCCTTTATTTGCTAATGCCCCCGTCACATCATCGTACAAAAATCACTGGAGGCGAATTAGTTTCCTTGTAGAAGATAAAACTGTTTACTACGGCCGTATTTCATTTCTCAACTTTAATTTGCCTCCCACGAACTGAACCCATTCATTCACTCGAGACGTCACCTCTCATCACTTCTCGTCGAATTTGAGACTCAAAATAACAACTTCTGGGCTGACTCTAGAATCCTCTCTCATAATCTCCCTGGCAATAGCAAGAGAGCCAGAAGGACCAGTTACATTAGAAAGATACATCTACATCTACAAAGTACTCTGCAAGCCACCACAGGGGTGTGTAGCAGGGGGTGAAAATTCACCAACATGCATTACACTATACCCTAAAGTTAGTGTTACTACGACTAATTATGCAATAGCATAAATTTCTAATGCTTGTCACGTGTAAACAACAAACGACGACGACAAACCTAGATAAAATTCTCATTGGCAGCTTTTATGATTCTTTATCGTTCGTGGGAAAAATGACATTTTAAATCTGTCCGTTCTGCAGTCTAGTTCCATAATTTTATTCTGATGATCTGATCTACCGTAGTATGTCGGATTTAGTAAAATATTATCAACGTCGTCAGAGAATAGGCCGGTTTGGAACTTACATAATAGATTGAGTCTAAATTTTAATCGACGGTCTGAAAGCTTTTCCCATCCCAGTTGCTGCAAAAGGTCAGTAACACTAATGAGATTATCATAACGGCCTTTAACGTATCTTGCCAATCTTCGCTGCACGCGTTCTAACTCAGTTTCCAAGCCTATCTCATAAGGATCCCAAATACTGGCATCATATTCCAAGTGGGGTCTAACGAGGGAAAAGTAGTTGATTTCCCTAACTTTATCGTCGCACTTGCCAAGTACTCTTTTAACAAATCCCAATTTACGATTAGCTTGACCGGTAATTTCTCGAATATGTTTACTCCACGAGAGATCATTAGTCAGTTTAACTCCGAGGTATTTAAACGATTATACGGTCTCTAATTTGCTGTTTTTTATGCATAGCTGTTACGAAGAGCATTTTTCCGTTTCCAAAAATTCATAACAACGCATATTTTCAGGTTTAATTCTAGCTGCCACGCATCGCACCACTCCTGTTTTTCCTCGAAGTCCTTAAGCCCGTTTCACACGATACTTGTTCCAGCACAAGTTCGACGATACTCGCAAGTATAATAGCTTCCAGTATCGTGTGATATAGAACCAGCATGCTGGATAGCCAGTATAATCGCTATCATACTGGCTTAGCTACCTGATTTCATAATTGATGCGGTACTAGTTTGCTGCTAGCTCCCAGTAGGACTTAGTAGCCGCCGACCAATCACGTTAGCTTTTACAGTCGCAGTGCGATCTTCACTTTTTTAAATCAGCGCCTTACTTATTCGAGGGGGGTTACGCACTCTTTGGTGGTGAAGTCAATGTGCCGTTAATGTCTCGACAATCCCTGCTATTACTACAGCAGCCGAAAGTCACCTTCTTTCATGGAAATCTTCCATTTCCTTTTAAATGTTCGCAACAGTGGATGACAGTACCGCTTCATAGCAAGCACAAGTTCAATGATCGTGTGAAACCTTCTATCACGGTTTCTATCATACTGGGTTCCGTCCTCAATATCAAGTACCAGGTAGCATACAAGGTCTTGTGCTGCATCAAGCATCGTGTGAAACGGGCTTTAGAAACGTTTCCTTATCATTAAGGCTACGAATTTCTCTATACACCTCTGCGACGTCTGCAAATAAACTAAGCTTACTTTCTTAAGCTTACTTCAACTGTTTCACCGATGTCGTTTATGCAAAAAGGAACAGAAGTGGGCCTATGACACTTCCCTGTGGGACACCCTATGTGACTTTTACTTCATTAGAGATAGCGCCATCTAATACAACCCTTTGCACGCGATTGCTTAAGAATTCTCTAATCCAGGAAATTAAGTCGTCGTCTAACCCGTAGGATTTTAATTTTATGAGTAGTTTACTGTGGGAAACTTTATCAAATGCCTTTTTAAAGTCAAGAAAAATTGCGTCAACTGAAACATTGAGACTAAAATATCGTGGGAAAAAAGTGCTAATTGAGAAACACCTGATCTTCCCTTTCTGAATCCGTGTTGCGTTTTTGTTAACAAGTTCTGCATATTGAGGTGTCTCATAACTGAACTTACAATTATATGTTCCAGGACTTTGCAATAGATAGATGTGAGAGATATCGGTCTGTAGTTCGATGGCTGTTCCTTATCACCGCTTTGGAATATGGGAGTGACATTTGCAATTTTCCAGTCCATGGGTACTTTGTGTTCGTTGATGGATTTACTAAATATATTCTGCAAGTAGGGTGCCATTTCACAAGCTAATTCTATATACACGTGGGCAGGAATTTCTTCAGGACTTGGGGATTTATTTGGATTATAGATTTTAGCAAGTTTTTTCTTCCATGAGTGTAAATATCGATAGGCGGCATCATTTGCTGGAAGTGATCTTTATGGATGTAATCTGTGATGACTTGGTGAACACACTTTGAAAGTAGGAATTTTACAAGTTGGGTTTGTCCGAACCGCTTGTTAATAATTCGCCATTTTCGTTTCGCAGTGGCATAACTTTTGATCTATTGCTTTGAACTTCCCTTACGTATGACTAAAATGCCTTTGGGTTGTCCTGTAACTGTTTTACTTATGATTTTCTTTTAAAAGTCATGAATGCATTCCGAAATGCTTCCTTTGAAGTGGCTTTAGGCAATTTGTATTTTTCAATTATTAAATTTTGATCACCAGTGGACAAATCTCTACGGAGTTTTTTCATACCTATTGGCGTGGCATGCTCTCTGACGTCTTAACGATATCCTCAACTCTGTATTGTACAGTTCTGTTCAAAAAAATCTTACCGCCGAAAATTTCTAAGTCCCCAGTTTTTGATGATTTGGCATCGTGGCTGAACCACGCCCCCCTGTGACGGAGAACAACAAACTTTCCAAGCGGAACGAGAGCCCTCCCTCCTCGTAGCTGGGGGAGTTGAACCATCCACGGAAGGAAAATTTTGACCTGGGAAAAGGATTATTTCCGAGGGGAGGGGTAAGGTTTCTTTTTTGTGATGTGTGAGTAAGAAGAAAAGGGAGATGTGCGGGGGAGCAATAAACTCTCCGAGTGAACGGCGGCCCTCCTTCCGAACTCGCTTGCCGAGAGGGAACCTCCACCCGAATGACGATTTTGACCTGCTTAGGGATTTCAGAGGATATGGGTTGGATTTCGGACTCTCGTTTGGTTATTTGTGAGCGAAAATGAGTAGATGAACGATCGGTCTGTCGGCCAAAGTCACCAGATATCTCTCGTAATAGAAAGCTACCATGTAGAAGCCAGGACTCAAATATCCATTGAAAGTCTTTATCAGAGTACGGGGAATAATTCCGCTGCAAATGACATATCTTCCATTATTTTTCCTCTAGAAAAGGCTATTACCGCGAATCGTCGCTCGAAGAGATCGAATCGTGTCCCCGGAGTTCCTTTAGTTTCTTATAAGTATTTTTCATTTATACGCGTATTCATTGACGCAGAAACTTGTCAAAAGTTTGACGTATTTTCGCAATCGCTGTCTGGAATTATATGGCTGCGCTTCTTTGGTTTGAATTTTTCCATCGATATTAAATAAGAATCAGTATGCATGTCAATTTTCTTAGGATGCAAATAGACCAATGCCATTTAATTATAATGCTGGAATGCCGTGGAAACCAGCTATGAAATAAGCTCAAAGCCTGCCTTCTTCATTCAACTATTACTAACCGAATAAAAATGGATGGTTGCTACGCACTGACGACTCGTCATACGGATTCAGCATTTACTTGATCGTCTGCGGCAGTTTTACCCACCTTTTTATATCAACTAACCACTTTCTGCAAAAAAGGCCACGACTTAAAAAAATAAATAAAGGAAACGTCCTAAACGTTAAAGTCGCCCGAACCGCCGTCCCATATCCAACCGCCGTCAACCAGCATCAACTGAAAAGACATAGGAAGATGCGCACGCGCGCAGTGAAATATGCCAGCCTGCCTTCACAATACCCCATTTCCTTATAGCATACGTAATTTTTATAGAACAATACATTGAATAATGACAACTAACAGCATGAAATAAGCCATCTTGGTTAACTGCCCTCTTTTTTACTTTACTTGGAATGTATTTTCTGATCCCCGAATGTACGAGCGAAAGGAAAGCTTTCCAACTACCCTTCGTGTCTAACTATACGCTTGATTCCTGGAAGTCGGGAAGCAAATTATTTAGATGACTCTTGAACGCATTGAAATCGGCTTTTTTTTAAACGTAGTACTTTCTTCTTTGTTTAAAACTTTTAATTATATTCAAAGAGAACTTTGCGGTAACTACTCTATGATCACTAATGCCCTCAACAGTGTTTACCTTAATTACTTGTTCCGGTATATTTGTTGCCAATAAATCAAGAATGTTGTCCCCTTTGTTAGGCGTCGTAGCTATCTGATGTAGGGCATAAACCTGGACGACGCTGTACCAGTCGCGTTGTACGTTCACAGGAAGTGTAGTAAGCTTGAATATCTAGTGATTTGCTAAGGCGGAGGTCGCCTTGCCCTTGGACCTTCCCGCTTCACTCAAAAGGGCGCGCCGAACCTGATTAGCCGCATCCGCGCGTGTTGCGACCGCATCGAAGAGTACCGCTTCTATCGCCCGCAAAACTTCATTCGGGTGCCGCTCCCTCGCCCTTCCACCCTGCACCCATCCCCCAGCCGCCCTCCAATCTCCGATCTGGAGAGGAGGGGAAAGACAAAAGACTGCAGCGGAGCGACGACCATCGCGTCGAGTCTTCGGAGAGGTGGAGAAGGCAGTCGTGTCCTGCCCCTCACCACAAGGAGACGCCGCGACTCAACACCAAAGACCCAATCTACGCCCCTTAAGGAATAACCGCACGAGCACCCGGACACCCACTGCCAACGAGCGCGGAACCAGAGCGGGAAAAATAAAGAGGTAAGACGCGGTAACTGTGAATAACACGAGAGGAGTGGAAAAACAGTGGTAGACCTCATAATCTGATTTCCAATCCTCGGAAACGACGAAGGACATGAGGAAAGCAACCCGGCGAAAGACTGGAGATGTATTCAACCAGAAAAGTAGTCATTTTTTGGATTCCTGTAGGAGTTACTTTAATAATGAGATACTTTTAAAGGACTTTGCACAGAATTCAATATTACTTTCTGCATAAATTTCTTATCACATTATGTATAACTCATTAGCACATTCTGAAGAATTCATAGGACATTTTGTATGAATTCTTAACGAAGTTTTACAGGAAATCCTTACTTTTTTGCTTAAGTTAGTTACTTCATATAAAATTTTCATTGTTAAGTTCGCCTTCGACTGAACATAAGCAACTGACCATTCTCAATGCTTTTCTATGACTCCCATGAAAGAGAGACCACTCGCTAGGGGATGCTGAGAAAGTTTCCGTAGATTTTTCTAGCCACTCTTTCTCTACCGAAGCTACTTATATGGAACACGAGTTTATCAGACGCTCAAATTCCGTATAAATCCTATGCTCAACGGAACAGTTTGTACGGAATGTCAGTTGTAGGGAGGAAGATGCAATCGACAAACGATGTATAGGTGGATGGGATGGTAAAGGTACGCCCAACATGGGAGTGAATTAAGGATGGAGAAAAACATGTCATTTCTTAATTAAAGGCGCCAAATACAGTTTTACGCACCGTCCGAGTACTGTACACTTGAGGTGATTTTTCCGAGGCACTTAAGTAGTGCCCTAACCATCACACCAATGAAACCGAAAGGAAATGAGTAAGGTAGGGGCGAGGGATCATAGATAATTATGGTAATTAGGATTGATTGTGTGTCGGGGGGGGGCCTTCGACAGGAGCCCGGGTACTTAGACCGTTCTTTGTCCATTGTGCCAACCCCATACCTGTCTGCCACTTACAGAGGGGGCACAAGAGCACCGCGGTAGAGGTATGGATGAGTGGCCTCCACCCTCCCCAGTATAGGTATAGAGGGTGTCCTCCCTCTAACCTTCCCGGTCTGGGTATATCTCCCTCCGGCCTCCCGGTGGTCTGGAGGGAGTATCGCCTCTCCATCCATGCCTGGTCGAGGTATGGAGGAGGGTCGCTCATCCAACCCCCGTAAGCGTACGTACGGGCCCAACGTTGCTTAATATCGGTGTTCTGACGGGAACCGGTGTTTCAACGTGGCTAAGCCCTTGCCCATGGTAATTAGGACACTATAAGTTGTGCAGAGAAGAAGAGCAATGCGGAAAGACATCTCCTTAAAGCATTACAACAAAGTCTAAACCCTTCTGGAGTCATTTAGCTGAGAAGAGCCGATGGGTCTCCCAGACCCATGCGCGACCAGCCGAGGATTAAGAAAGAATATTTTAAAAACTAGATAACATAAAATGATTACAAATGATATAATTATTATGTCTCACTTATTATTTTAATATCCAAAAGGAAATGAGATTTTGAGATTAGAAAGAATAGATTTGTGAACGACGTGAAGGCTCATTCGAAAAATTGAACGACTTGGCGTACCTTTACTTGACGCAACGTAAATTCATCCTTAAAACCGTGATAATACCGTTCACAGCATCCTAGACTGGCGTAGCTTGACAAGAAGCAATCTAGATTTTGGTACCGCTCAAATTCCTCTTTCCGTTAGGCAAGAGAAAAAGCTGCGGTAGAAACAATGTTTGCCACAGAATCGACTGCTACAGTGGATATCGTAGTAGTACTTTTTGTTTAACGTGCTTCGACGGCTAAGGTCATTTCGCAATGCATATCTGTGAGATCTAAGTAAGAAGAAGTGATTTTGGAAAATGACATCCACTTTTAGGAACTAAAATTTATAATTTTATAATAAAAATTGAAAATAGCATACCTTCATCTACGCAGCAAAATGTATATAAATATAAACATTTAAATTGTAGGCTCGTTTTCATTACTTCACCGGGTTATACCTCAAGACGAGTAGCACTCAACACGCCAAATATATCGAAAGATAATTTTAACTGTGACGATCGACATACCTGAAAGATCATTTTAACTGTGACGTGATTTGCTGAAATACCTTTTCATGGGTTTCCGTTCAAATTGAAATTTAGATAAATTGCCTCAAGTTAAGTCGTTATGAACGATCTTTGAGATTATAGTTCATGATCAATAAATACAAATATTTATTCAATAATTATTGCAGACCTTCATCAAAGGTACTAAAAGACTTACAAATGTTGAGAAGAGAAAAGGTGGTTTTTATGTTGTATTTAACTTTATCCATAAAGGTTTCGAGCAAGCGAGCGGCCTTAGTCCGATAGAGGGAAGGTTGGGTGTGGGGGACAGTTACCGATAACACCCGCGTCGGCCATTTGGTGAGAAGTAAGAGCGAGATGAAGACACAAAGTCGGCATCATTGAACGAAGGCAGATATTTGTAGTGCACCCGCGATCAGACGTCCCATACTAATCGTTTCCATCCCAACATTCAATTCACGAACAGAACCAAAACACGGACCGACAGGTCGCTGATTGTAGTATCTTTAAAGCCCGTTTCACCCAATCATAAACCCCTATATTACGTAAACACGGATACTCTTCCCTTCTTGCGTATTCTCAGATTTCAAAAGACGCTTTTCAATGCGAGAAAAGTGTGATTAGCAACTGCTAAAAATTCACACAGAGAGTATCAGGTATAGTTTACTTTTCTTGGTTTTGAATCACTATGCAATGAGCATAGATTCGTCAGATTAAATATTTGTGTTTCATTATCTCTAAAGGGCCGTGTTTTTAAAGTAACTACATTAGCCTTCATTTTCCACATGTATTACTACTACTGAAATTTGTTTCTCCTTACGTTTTATTAACCGAAGCATGCTTTTTTCATTATGCTTGTACGTACACATCACTGTTGAGCGCTCTAACGGTTCAGTCAATTAAGTATTACCTGCGGATGCAACATAAGCGTAGGGATGGAGATATGTGATCACACGATGTCTATATTCAGGATTTTATTTGGCGTTTATGCACTTTTAATTCATCGCCTCTCCCACCGCTTGATGTAAACTATTCATTCTCCGTTTGATACAGCAAGTGCCTTCGCTCAGATCTTGACGCTCGTTATCTCCGCAATAGTAAAGCCCATTTCACACGATATTTGATACAACACAAGACCTAGTATGCTAGTCAGTACCTGATATCAAGTACGGAATCCAGTATGAATGGAGCCGTCATTTACACAAGGTTTCACACGATCCATGAACTTGTACTGGCGAGTAAACGGCATTTACATTATTATCGTAGCACATGTCTGCTATAATTTGAAATAAAGCACTCTATGGCAGCATGCGACCAAAATGACTGTTGCAACATATTATTCATTGCTTATTTTCACGGTCAGAGAATTACTAATAGTCACAAGGAGGTATAGTTGGCGCTGATTTCAGAAGATCGCACTGCGATTGTGTAAGCTAACATGAGGGTCGAGGGGACAAAAGCCCCTCAACAGGTTCTAACAGGGGTCCTGTGTGAACCTGTGTATCACACGAGACTGGAAAGTTATCGAACTCGCGAGTATCTTAGAACTAGCGCTTAAGGTAATTTGAACGGGTTATCACAAAGCAAAATATTCGATGAGTTTGGCCTCGTTATAATAAAAAATCTCATCTTTCCAATGATAGCAATATACTATTAGCCACATACCATATTAATTGTCGAGATATTTGCCAAAAAATACAAGCCGATTTCCATGGGAAATGGTACGGGTATGAACTCCAGAGAGGCTTTACTTAAAAAAATGAGGAATTTATAACATTTAGATCTCGACAGAAATTTAACCGTGTGTAGTTTGTATTAACTAACACGTATTAAAAAAATAAATTAATTACCCACCGCAGTAATTTGCACGGAATCGAATAAAATCTTTAATTGTGACGGCGTTTAAACCGCACAGCGTGAACAAATGAGTCAAGTTAAAAGACATATCCATGAATATATAGTTCATATAAAAAAAGAATTTTGGCACCTGTAGTATACACATATTTACCTCATGCTTCCTACAGCTGCTAAAACTAAAAAATAAAATTCGAATATGGATTTTATTATTACTATGGGAAAATCTCGCTCAAACTACCATTAATAAGTTTCAAATTGAACGGGCTCTAAGTTTTTTTAGGAGTTAGGTACAAATTCAACAAATTAAGAGTGCTACACATTCAGGCAATAAGGGTGGGCATAATCTTTACTTCACCCAACGCACCATTTACGACTAAAACAAAAAGGAACGTGACCCCAATCCACTAAAACACATAAATTTTGTTCCTTCTCTAACATGACTTTGAACCATTCTCTTCCTTTTTCATGACTGGTCCCTTGGCACCACTTTCCACATACCCTTGCATCTTCCCGCAGTGAAGTATGCAGATCCACCAAGTATCGTGTTATGTCGTCGTTAATAATTGCGTGCAAGTTAAGATTTATCCCAACAGTCCACCTCACAACAGAGGTGGAATACAGAACAAAGTTCATTTCGCACCGCAAATGTTTTCAAGTTTACAATTAAGAGACTACCCTCATACTTGGAAATCCATCGAGATACTACAGGAACAAGATTTCATTCCAGATGGGTGAAATTTTCAATGTGAGTTTGTCCCATGCTTGTACGGAGAATAAAGAGATATATATATAAATCCAACATTCTGTGGAAGCTCTGGTTCTACAAATCCCCGACCCGTAACACCGAAGAGAGAACGTTCATCACAATATATAATAAATGCTTATAGATAACTTACTTTAATCGAGATAAAATTTTGTCTTTACTGTGACGCATGATAACTGTTCCACCGTGTTGTAAACATGGCCAAGAGGTGAATTTGGGAGATTTTTTCGTGTTTTGATTTGATTTATGACGACCCACAGTGAGCAGGTGAATGTCATCGACCCAAGATGGAGTCAATTTTAAAGGCAAAAAAATACTCTTTCCAAAGTTGCATATTTTGTCCTTCCAAGCAATCTCAGTGACATTGTGATACACGTCAAGGTCCAGGTCTATACTATTCTGACGGCGACAAAAGGCTAGCCTTTTGGACCACCAAACGCAAAAGATTATGTAACGGGAGTCTTACGGGAGTGTGCATGTCCAGAGGAAGGTCATACGCCGCAGGTTGCTTAGATATAGTGGTTGAAACAGCTTCCTGGAAAGGTTTAGCACTCTGATAATGGGGAAGACATCCTCAGCTACTCGTAGAGTAAAATTTATTTCATCATATTTCACCACAACATTACGGGTTCAAGATTAATGGTGGATGTAAACGAAAATCAAAGTGACATTTCAGATTCATAAACCATTATGTGAATACCTAAATATTGTGCCGTATGCTTTCCTAAAATACCAAAGTGTGTCCATTCCAAAAAAATTATTTCAATGCTATTACGTAGACACTGAAATAACTCCAAAGCATGCATTAATTGCGATAATTAATAAATATGAGCGACTCCACTGGATGTATTATTGCCCTCTATTTACGGGAAACATATTTTAACTCACAAAATACACCAACAATCAATATTTATGCAAAGTAATTTTGTAAACACTTTCCATAAGTCACATCCTAGGCCATTGTGTTTGCAATATTAACTTGGGATACTCAGTCTCTTCTTCACATGTCTTCAGCCATTAGCTCTTACCTTCAAACTCCATCCGAAATGTATATCTCATGATACTATAAAAAATTGAAATGAGGTAAAAGCTAAAAAAGTATTAAATCTGGATCAAACCTGGACTATAATGACATAGCTGAACTTAAATTCGGCCTATGATAATCAGCCCACTTTCACTCTTGATAATTTTTTTTCATAATTCTGAATATGTCACTTCAATCGGACTCTGGGCAGAAGAAAAACCATTCAATATAGTAAAAATTAGAATTTTGAATACCTCATTTTTCATGGAAGTTATATACAGCGTATATGTAACAGCATGTAAAGATTTTATAAATTTACGTTTGACCAGGAGCACATCGGTCATGAGTATCAATATAAAATCTATACTAAGCATACGTATTGCATACATATTTGAGGATACGATAACGAATGATTTTAGTCCATCAATGCAGAGAGCTTGCTTTTTCACCACATCCAAAAAATTAGATGAGACATAATTAGTCTTTAAATTTATTTACAGATTTCATAAATAAATTAATAACATAACAATTTGATTTCAAGTCTACCTGACGGGATTTCTACGCGTAAGAGTAGCTCGGAGGCTTGAAGCCACTTCGAATTTCTATAAATAGACTTGCCAGCTTTAAGCTAATATCCACTTTGGCCCTATCACCAAGGAATCTCCGTGTCAGTAGATTTTTTAGGTAAACAATACTCCAAATGTTTACCAACGTTGGGAAACTATACAGCATCCATTCGGATACAAGGTTATCGCCCGAGTGTGCCGTATCGAAGACAACCACCACAGCTTCCCGAGTCTCCCGCTCCTACAAACCCCCAGCTTCCCCATCCACTTCACCAGCCCTCATCCAATCACTCTGAGTGCCGCATAACGGCGCTCTTGCCCTTCGGACGGCTAAACAGTCTCCCGTGAGGTCCACGAAGGAGCATTAAGACACGGCAGATCTAAGCATCATTTATATCACATTAGAATTTTATTATATTATTTTCGGTCGTAATAAGCATGAAGTAAGCAGTTTAATATTCATGACGCAAAGACTTAGTTTTTATGAGTGAAGTTCTTAGTGATCAACTAAATACACTTATTTAAGGATTGAACGCATTTTAGTACACATGATTAACTTATACGAAGTGAAGACTGCCACGGTCAAGTATTTTTGAACTCATTTGTTATTCATAATAGCGGAATGATAGGTGTAAAAAATGGGTTGACCAAAAACGCCAGGGGTGAATGTGGTGAATGAGACTCTTGAGAGGAGGTATACTGAAAGTTTTTACCAATAGGAGAGCGAGTATGACTCAATGTTAGAGTGTAATAGAAGCGATATAGGTATGAAAGGATAGGGCATAATCGAGGAAGTTATAAAAAGGAAGCAAGTTTCTAGGCCGATCAGCAACAACTAACTTCTTTGACATTACCTACCCCGAAATGGAATTGCATTATGGATACGTATGAACGAAAGTTATTTTTTTCACGCATTACTCTGAAAACCAACTCAAAGTCGGAGGTATTTTTGGCAATTTTATAACTATTACTAAGGTGAGTAATGAATTTATATCTAAAATTAATTGATAAAACATACTAACTACTCACCGTCAACTGTCTGACGTGATCTATGCGTCAGAACTCCCACTTCTTTTAAACGATGTCTTTATGGAGCGCAAAGTCGTACAGCATTCCATGGAAAACGGCTTCTTTTTTTAGTTAATGCAAATCTTGTAAATTAGAGCGATAAGTTCCTGAAATCTTTTCTACCATTAGGCATTATTTGGCATCATCATATAAACATGCGATCTTTTTATTTATAACAAGACTAAATAGTTGAATTTTACATGAAGTGTCATCTGGATCAAATAACCTAATCGAAACTACTTCGCTTAGCAATTAAAAGCTTCCAACAATCGGGTTGGTGAGGCGGATTCGGCAGTACGGCTCCATTAATCATTGCGTTCCCCTAGGGAATACTCAAAAATAAGTGTGCTAGTCATATGATTTTTATTCAATTTCTCGCTACATTACAACTGCTATAAATCTGTAACGAATACAATCTCAAGCTTCAAGTTTTAACTACATTTTAGCATAAATTTATTTACTGTAGGCCAAATACTTTTAATAGCTCCCTCAAATAAGAAAATGAAGTCCAAAATGGCGGGTTTTTTTAGCACCAAACTAGTTTTCAACTAGGATATTTATATTACGAGGAGAACCTCAAACACCAAGTTTTAGCTCTGTAGTTTAGAATTTAATTGAAGAACAGGAGAATGAAAATTCAAAAATTGCTTTTTTTTTTACCAACTGGTAGTTGAAATTTCGCATGACCATTCTCAATTTATTGGTTGTCAATTGGTTGTCAATGTCACTTGTTTCAGTTTCTAATCATTCATAATTCACGAGGAAATAAAGCCGAACAAAGTTGCGAAAAAACCCGCCTTCAAGTTTCTCTGAAAATCGCCGAAGATAAGATGATACAGAACCTGTTGGTGCTACGTTGTGGGATAAAAAAATGGAACTAGCCAATTAGACTGCTTTTTTCTAATAATTTGTAATAGTTTTTATGTTTTTATACAATTTTGCTGCAATTTTGCAAAACATGGCGGATACACTTCTCAGTTAATATTGGTAATTTCAATCAGGACACGGGGAATCCATCTTTTACGAATATGAACCGCGAATATTTCAATAATTTGAATACTATTAGAAGAGACGAAGAGCTAGAATTACCGAGGAAGACCAAGGATGAAAACCATTAGGAAAAAAATGAGTGTTGTTAAAATAAATGCTTTAGAAGGAACGAAGTTGTTAGCTGAAAGGAGGTTGGTTTGAAGAGCGGCTGAAACCCAATCATCGGATAAATGCCTTCTCATGGCGATCATATAATCTGGAGTATAAATACAAAACCTACATTTTGCTCGCTCAAGGGAATAATTTCGCTCATGAAAAAGTAACTTTGTTTTCTTCCACAGATTTATTCTCTTGGGGTACAACATGTTTTGACACAACGATGTTATCATCAGGTACCTGATGTACCTGAGTACCTGATTGAGTACCTGATGATTACACATGTTTTACCAAGGGAATAAATCTTTGGAAGAAAACTAAGCTACTTTTTCACTTGTGAAAATCAACTACCACATAGTTGAGCCTGAAACCATGGAACGTATCCCGCTCATGTCCTTGTTGGACTTGGCGTTGCAAAATATCATCTGGAATCATCAGTTGGATGAACAAATGCGTCTTTATTCCCTACCCCAACTGTCTTACCCATCCATTTTCGTAACTCTTTGGAAACGCTCTTTTGCTTCAAGGTCAGAAGAGCCCGCCATAAATAGTGAGGGGCATCTCAGAATTCTTTCACCCATTTCTGTGAAGCATGTAGTCCACGGATTACCTACTTTGCCACCAATGCGGCTGTGTGCCACTTATCACAACCAACTTCGGGTGATAGTCGGCCTGAAGATCAAAGGTCGGCGTTTTGAATCCCACCTCAGGCATAGATTTTGAATTATTGGCTAAGAAATATATTCTCATATTTTTATTAGTATGTTAATCAAAGGAAAGCCGGGCATTTTATTAACTATTGTTACTGGCGACATGAATATGAAGCAGTTATTGGAAGGAGAAAGTTGTGAAACTCGGAGGTTGCACGTAAGGATAAGAATTACTGGAAAACTTCGATTGTTTTCAGTGTGATGAAGTGCAAGTTTCAGGTTTTAATGATGGTGATATTCTTTAACTCTGGCACTGAATGGATAGGGCAGAATAAAGCGACCAAATAAGAGAGATACACAGCTCCACAGATAAATTTAAAAATGCCTTATCCTCATGCACAATCAGATACTACAACGAAATCAGCGAGACTCGAATCTATTGGGGTGCATGTGGATTTTGGTGCTTTCGCTCTCCCAATATCTTTTCCCTATTGTCAGTGGCGTAGCGAGGGGGGGGGTCCCCCCCTCGCCCCCCCCCCCCCCCGAAATATTAAGACATTAAAAAAAAAAAAATAAGCATGGAGCAGGGGAAAGTCTACAAATAATAAATTATCATACTTTTGTTAAAAAAGGTTTGTCCTTTTGTTTAAATAATAAATTATCAAACGATACGTTTGGGCTCGGCCGCTCGGGTAGTGTAATGGCGGTGTTTGTATAGCTGGCCGAGTTTCGACTGTGGACTGTCTAGTTCGCCCTGTTTTTCAAAAATTTCCCCTGGTTTTGGACCCCCCCCCCCGAACGAAATTCCTGGCTACGCCACTGCCTATTGTCTTTCCTCTTATGGCCAGTGTCTAAACACCCCTTGCCACACGAACCAGTGGCTGCTGGCAAAGTAGTACGTAAGTGAATTTTGAATGTTTCACGTTAAGTATATTTGATTTAATTTGAATTCTTTGAACACGGTAGCTTCCTCATACTGCACACCACCTTAACTGGAAATATTGCTTCTACGATGGCAATCATTCCGTCAAATAACATATGTTCACGAGGTCTTGCTCAAAGTTTTCCCTTACTACTTCAATGGCTCGCATGTTCCTTTTGCCGTACTAGAGGTTTTATTTTCTTACATAAAGCATTGGTGGAATTCAATTTGGATTTTGGATGGAATACTTCATCCTTATACCATTAAAAACCTTTTCGAAAAAGGAGTAAAAGTAAAAACAAATGCGCATTCTACGGCGAATATTTCACAACGGAATGATGACGAAGACCATGATAAATTGATTCAATATTTCCACACGATAAGGTAGTTTGAACTTACATTGCCATAGCTATCTGCAATCTATAAACAATTAAAACCAGTAGCCCGCTTCAGAAATGATGAAGACATTGCGATAGCATATAGTAACTGAGTCGCTGAGCGTCAATTAAGAACTTTACTTTCAACTTTAATAGAAATTATTTCAGTGGTACATGCATAAAAGATTACTGAGCTATTTCAAACTTTTCCTCTATCCATTCTTTATTCGTCACTAAGACGTCATATCAATCGAATAGTACACTAACTTAACCTGGGCTTGGGAAGAATCACGAAACCCACAGCTCAATTTCATCGATAAGCTTAAATTAAGTACATACTGTAATCCAATCTAATTTCTTCAATTAAGGAATTATTTCTCTCTTCACGTTCTTTAAATTCCATTTTCTTCACTTTCCAACTTTTCGGTTGCCAGCACTTTTCTCCTTAAAATTGAATAATTCTTATTGCCTCACGACCTCCAGCATCCACATTTATTGCCTAATATGAATTTCCGCCAACAACATTTTGTACAGCCCTACAACGTAGCGCATCTTCTTTCGTCTTTTATCGGCGGCTTTATATCCCTCCAGCCTTCTCCATAACTATACGTCAAAGGCCTTCCATCATCTCTCATTCATTATTCCCTAATTCAAGATTCCGGGACCATAAAACTCCACCTACCGTTTAAAAATTATCAATTATATTTCCTTTATATATTCATTCATCAGATATGCGGAAACCATAGTTTCTTCCTTAGAAGTGAATAACATTTATAAATTATTTTACAAATTTAAATGGAATTTCTTCGGCGTATTAATTTCTAATTCGATTCGAATCACAATGTGTAAATTGATTTGATAACAAAGAAATCTTAATTTTTTTAACATAAGGTATTCATTGTGTCATACATAACAAGCAAGAATGAGGACACTACACAGGCTGAAACATGAAAATACGCAAATTCAGCCGTAAGTTTATATTTTCGCGGTTTCATGGTTCAAAATTCTAATCACTACAACTCATAATATTCTAATACTTAGATTCAAAATGCTTTGATTCTAAAAGGAATGCCTCGCAAATTTCTACCTGCCACCACTTTTCATCGCTTACAGAATGATTCTTTCGTAGACGCAAGTCTCGTAGCTCAAGGTCCAACTACGCCTAATTTCACCCATATCAACGCCCAAATAACTAATAACCTTGCTCCAATGGCTCTGATTTATGCCATCCACCAGCACTGTTTAACTAAGTCGCTCTTGTTTGCGAGAATCTCACTTCTTTTGTTTTCCTATGGCTCATCTTCACCACGAGAATTTTTCGCTGATTCCCCTCTGCGTTCAGCAGTGAAAACAATCTAAAAATTGTCTCACTTTTGGACGATATCCACCAATTTGATGTAATTAAATTCTTGGGACTATCAGACTTGCTGCCTGCTTCGCAGGCAGTCTCTGTCTAGTGTGCTCTTGAGATGAACTAGGTGTTTTTCCTTTTTTTTCCACTACTCAAGTGGAAGTAGTGGGAAAGCAATGGCATGCTCTGCTGTCGCGATTGGAAAAGTCCAGCTTTTACCGCTTTCTGAGCCTCAAGAGATTCTGCGAGAGCTCACGACTGGCCTGCATCAACGCTACATGCATTTCATATGCTAACCTATTTAAGTGAACCCGGGAGTCCCGAGACAGATAGACTCGCTCTACAAAAGTGAGCCCGGGAGCCCCGAAAAACGTAAAGTCCCCGGAATCTTACTAAATTTAAACTCTCACAAACCACGGTTTTTGCATTTTTCTTTGCACCACCAACTGCTAAAAATCCAAAACTACTACCAAATTATACAGACAGAGAATCCACATTTAATGCACCTAACCTCATTTCTCTGGCTCAAAACTTGAGAGAGAAATAAACAAAATGGATACAAAGTGATTGACTGACTGACTGACACGCTACAAATTTAACACAGGAATAAATATATACATACTTATATAAATTTACGTCGTCCAATAGCCCACAGCACACAATTGATATAGAATTATCAGGATACGTCCCAAAATAATAAACTCCCCATATTCTAGAGGTAGAATTAAGCATTCGTCCCCTTATTGTTAGTTTATTAAACCTGCCAATATTTTATTCCTAAGCTGGCCATTATTACGCAATACGGTATCTTAGTTATCGGCCAAGCTTCATGCTGCGGAATAATTCCCTTTCATTGCAGCAAAAGATTTAAGTCTGTAAATTATTACCATCGCCGTGGTGAATAGACATAATTTGACTTTTGTAAACTGATTGTTAAAGGCCACAAATGAGTATTATCATTCAAACATGATAGCATAAAAGAAAATGACAAATTTATATTCAGTATAACTCCTAAATTGTAGCTACTTTTATTTTAAATTTCGACAAAAAGATATGTTGAGAGAACAAAAAAATAGTTAAAATACAGACTAATATCTCAGGATATCAACTCTTTTCAGCATTAAAATATATTTTTAATTTTTATTCCGAGAACGACTCCATGACATGTGAAAAAAAGATTAAGAGTGTGCAAATATAGAAGAATGAATATATCTCTTGTTACGACCATACGTAGTTTGCGGGAATCAGTTTCGATTCATAAATTATTGGCAATGCCAGCCAGTTTAACAATGATTATTTAAATTAGACACATTCGCGTAAAACCATGGTAATTAAAGGCCCACGCAGACATCGCGTGGGAGACAGTTTAACGACCACGGCCAAGAATTGGGTAAAAGACCTCCTCTGCCTTTATCACCGAAGATAAGGAAGCACAATAAATAAATCTTCAGATGCTCCCAGGGGAGACGGACTTTCGTTTCCACACAACCAATCTTCTCCCCGTGCCTCTGACGATGCAACGAGATTCCTGCCTCTAAACCCGGAGCAAAAAATTCTTACCCTTCCCCCTGCAACTATCCTCCAGCGAGCGACAGAAGGACGCCGGAAATAACATCCTTTTTCTTCGGCCATCGAACTCTTTTCCATTCGGCATTCAATCCTTAGGTGAAAGTCGCGAAAAATCACAGCAGGCGTTGGTGAACTTTTGAGAGTTCAGTGATCGAATTGCCACGCTAGAAAATGTGATTCAAATTTTATGAACTGAATTATACAATAGCCAAACCAAGAATAGCCCCGAGTAAAAGATCATTCCTGTATACGAAGCCTAAAATATTAAATTTATTTACGGCCTGATTCCCTCCCGGCGAACGTTAAAAGTAAATTCTTTCCGGTTTACACATCGGGTCCATTAGTTAAGAGTTCAGTCATGTTAACATTAAAAAATTATTACATATTACAGGCGCGTGAAACAAAATTAATTAGTTTACACTGTAATTAAAAATTGAAAAAAATTAAAAATGGGATAAAAAGGACATAAAAGAAAACGCTTACTATTGATACTATCAGCACTATTGACGCTACTTTGTTCCCCAGTCGTATTCAGATAAAGTGACATAGTAGACCTGCCCGTTTTGTAATTACCTCTCTAATTATATTCAAGTAGTCGAACCTACTATAGTAACACGTAGTGTTTAATATTTTATTTACGTCTTGGGTGAAGTCATTCACCTCAAATCCCTGTGGTAAATCCCTTAAAAATGGGATAGCGTGGCGTGATTCAGAATTTTGGTCACTGCAGAAGGAGATGACCGTTGACTGGAAGATTTTGAAACCTATGTAGAAAAGAATAGATACGATGAAATAAATCTTTTTTTTCGGTAATTTTCATTGGAAAGTTAATTTGTTTTTCTCAGTGGGATGTACATTTAAAAAAAATTATATTTTCAATAGATTTTCACCCGTTTTTATAGCATACGACTCAGTTTGCGCGTCCCTTTGAAGCTTTTTACTGAAATGTAAAACATTCCTTTTCAACACACCTCCGTTTAAATGTGGACGTGGTAAGAAATGCCACAGTTGGTTTCCCAAAACAAATCAATGTAATTGAAAAAGTAATAGAGTGATTTGCCTTGAGTTTTTTAGTGGCAGGCCCCGTTGTACTTTGCAAGTAAGTACATGTAAGTGCTAGTACGATAATTTGAGAATACATTTATATTATTACAGGTTGGCTTAGTTCCAACCAGCGACATTGAAGACGAAAATAAATGAAGTAAAAAACTTTCCCTTCTAAATTGTAAACTAAGGTGTTCCATAATTTTTCGTTCAACCTTTCGTTTTGGTTGTTACTCGTCGATAGCTTAGGGATAGAGTTCACGCATGATAAGCTAGAGGCCGCGGGTTCGACCTCCACCAGAGTGGATTGTTCACCACTCAGAGCATGGGTGTTTGTAAATGTAAAAACTGTAAGAAATGACTCTTCAGTCCTAAATTCGTTCAATAATATATGTATGAAATTTATTTAATATCTATTTAATTTCTGATCTCTATTCCTAAGGAGCTGTATGATCCATTCGAATAAATCTCGAATCCATTGCAGGCGCATGAGCTATGAATGGACGATATATATTCGATTTGAGCATGTGATACCACAGAGTAATATACCTTACTCTATGGTGATACCCCTCATTTGATAGCTATTGCATCATACGTTCACAGATTTTCTAGTATAATTATGATTTTATTTTGATATTTCATTTGATACCTAACATATTTCTTACAAGAAATTATCACTCTAAGAATTTTGCTAAAACTCTTAACTTACTCAAAGGAACTAGAAGTTACTACGGTTAAGTCCTAATATTCTAGGGAAAAATGAAAACTAAATCATACGTCATTCATTTCATAAAATCGCAAATTGCTTGATAATTGCATAAATTGACACCTAACCATCATTTTATTTACAGCATGGCGACGGTAAAAATTACGATAAAATTCTTACGCTTGTAAAATGGGAGAAAATTACGATGGAGAATACTCATATCATGGTTATGTCAGTACCTACCCAGGAATAGCCTTTATGTCTTGGGTTCATGTATCCTATATCGTGGATGTCGTGATTTCTCTCAGTACCCAAATGTTCAGGGAATATTTTCCTCATCATGCATGCAGTAATTTTCTAACGAACGCTATGAATAGGAGCGTATGTATTTCCTTCACAACCAGGGACTGCTGACCAGACATGCACTGGTCAAGGAGGCATTAATGAGAGGAGATAATTAATCAGGGGGATGAATTACTCGAAGAAGCATATATAAGTTCTCGTTTTTAAAATCAGTACTTTTCATTTTGGCAAGCTTTAATTTCGATTATAGGCAATATCTCGATGCATTACTGTACCGATATTTAGATACTCAAAAATTATTATATCGTATCAAAGTTTTATTATTAATTGAGGGCCTGAGAGTCAAAGTAATACAAGTGACATCAACACGAAAAACGATATAAGTGCATATTTTATTAGTTGGTACGGTCGGGTACCGTCAGGTAGCTACAGAAAAAGGAATACGAGTGTTCGAAAGTATGGTGTTACGATCTAGCCGCCGAACACTTAATCTACTTTGTTTTTGCCATTTCTTACCGGAGTTAAGTGATTCAGGTGACACTGGACGATGTATGTCACTTGTATTACTTTGACCCTCAGGCCCTCAATTGAAATAGTCCTAATCGTTTGTATTGATACGATTGCCCATGAGCTAATAATTTATTCACTTTCACTTTAAGTAAATCACATACCTATAGTAAAATATTTAACAATGGAAGCTTAAGGTGGGATCCAAGGTCCATTGCTTGAAGTAAGCCATCATCAATGGCTAATGTTAAATTTCATATGCTAATTTACATTTTTATAGAGTGCAGTAAAAGACATTTTAATATAAAAAATACAAAATCAGAAAAAAATATTCAACATTTCATAAGATAGAAGCCGTTCATTACCTATTTTCAATTTTTTATCACATTTGCATGTTGTTATTATTTATGGAAAACTATTAAATGTAAACGCTTCTCGTTTACTATTAAATGTAAACGAAACTGTTTCATGTAACTGCATCACTTTTTATTCCAATTATTTACCCATAAAGGCTTAGCAAGGGCTTGATTTTGAAGATTTCGTGAGAAACTTGAGTGTAGACAATTTTTGCAAAATTTGTGCAACTTTGACCTCATGCAAATTGTTAATTGTTGAGTACAAAGGAAAATGATTTGCATCATCGCATGCACAGGTCTTTTGATAATATTTATGCAAAGTTTCAGCTTCCTGGCTTGAAAAAAATCACTTTTTGACTTTTGGCCAGATTTTTTTCGATTTCAGCCCACTGTGCGCCAGTGAGAGAGGGTTAACGCTATTTTAGCCATGTTGACCGCTAGTCAACGGATATCCCGGAGACCCGGTGTGAGGAAAACTGGCAACACTCTTTGCCTCTCCTCCAGTGTGTGAGTGAGAGAGTAAAGAAGGGATGGTAAGGCTGGAAGGTGGGGTTGGTAGTCGTAACTCCACCCACCGTTCACCGAAAAGGACCATTTCAACGCGGCTGGACGCTAGTATGGTACTTCGTAGATGTAGAATACATCCTTCGTCTTCATCCGTTGCTTTCTCCAAATCTCCAACCCTACAATTCTCTTACCTCCTTAACCATATCCAACACCATCTCACATTGATTTCCATACAATCCTATTAGGGCCTAATTAAGGAGGTTCTCACCACGAGTATGTGAGCCAAAATAAACACTGAATTCCACTATTTAATTTGTAATGTTTAAAAAATACTGCATTCACTTATGACAAGTTTTAGCCATTGGAAAACAAAACTTGGTCAAAAAATACGCAGATTGATAACCACTTTATTTTTTATGAACTTTTTCTACCCAAGGGACCCGACTGCAGCGCCTTTAATGTTGAACTGGCGCATTTTGACTCCAGTTCTTGTTGTTTAAAAACTAAGTTGTATTGGTGCCTAATTTTATCAACATTGCATTCCATGGGAGAATTCACTTCTATAAAATAATTTTTTGCATGGCATATATAATAGACAGAAAAAATGCAAGAAAAACCGTCGCATTGTAATAGGAATGACCACAAGTACAAAATCAAAGTTCTACGACGGAGAACGGATGTCCTACATAATTTTTTCAAAGAGAAAAATTAATGGTTAGAATGTTTAGCCTGCAGAAGTTTTTGAGCTATTTTCCCATAGTTCCAAAACATATAGGTATTGAAAATGTCTAGAATTGCAAAACGTAGTATATCCTTTATTGTGATTAAGCACTGTGCTCCCTCATTGATTGAATATTTGACATTTGAACTGATTCACGGTGTAACCACCTCAATTGTTCGAACAGTGCAATTCATTAAATGCTACAGGAGGAAGCTCTCTGGACGCTGGTGAGGACGCGGAATCGGGGAAGAATATGGACGCGAAGGGATATGACACCTCGACCACCACTGGAGCTCCGTGGGCCGCGTACTCAGAGAGCGGCGGCAGCTCGGAGACTCCACTGGTGGGCTCGGTGCCCAAGATCCACGTGTTCTCCGCCCTGGACCACACACTCTTCGTCGGGATGCTCGTCGTCTCCGCGATCATCGGCATCTACTTCGCCTTCTTCGCCAAGCAGAAGCAGAACACCACGTCCGAGTACCTGATGGGTGGGAAGAAGATGGGGATCGTACCCGTGTCACTGTCCCTCATCGCGAGGTGAGTGTTTACGTCGTATCCCCGTCCCACGGCGACATCTCGAATTCTTTCCTCAATTTCGAATGATCTCGCCTTGTCGATTACTCTATGCCTATGTATCTGCAAAATATTACACTCTGAATTTCTTTGCCCTCAGTTATATTTCAGGGATTACCCTTTTAGGAATGCCTGCAGAGATATACGTTTACGGTTCTCAATACACCACCATGATGATCGGAGCCTTCGGAGCCATCACTGGATGTGCCTTTGTGTTCCTCCCGGTATTTTACGAACTTCAGTTGACGACTTCGTATGAGGTAAGCGGCATACCTCCCACACTGCATTTGTTTTTTGACACTTTCATACGTATTCTACCAAACATGTGGTAGATCAACGGGCATTTCTGTCAGGAACCATCCTGATCGCGGTGGGTGTATATTGTTTCGTTGATAGTACTATATATCTTCCAATATTAAATCCCTTTTAGACTAGTCACATATTTTGTTTCTCTACATGCTATCCAATGGTTCCATTTCTCTACTCCCTCTCCCACGCTTATCCTACCTTCTCCTCTTTATCACCCTCTACTGCGAGTCGTTGTCCTTAAATATGTCATTCAGCCATTTTAGTTTTTTCCTTCTGATCCCCTCAAACAGATTCCTTTCCTCACCTTCCATCTATCACATCTCATTCGTTTTCCTCTTCAACCAGCTTACCTTCCCCGTGCCTATCCTCAACCACACAGAAAAGCCTTTAGTCTGCGAGCAACTTTCTTCAGCATCAATTTCCTCCTTTACATAAATGATTCCTTTGCTAATGCAATCCTTCGTTTTGTATCCTACCTAACAACTAAACCACTATAGCTCCAAGCTCGAGCTCTATGATTTCAACACTTTCCATTTGTTATTTACTTCAAATTTAATGTTTTCTGAGAGACATATACGTCACTTATTATACTAAAATTCGTTTTTGTTTTCAGTATCTCGAAGTGAGGTTTGACCGAAAGGTGAGGCTGCTAGGATCGCTGCTTTTCCTCGTCGGCAGCGTGAGTAGCACTAGTGTTATCTGCCCTTGAATGCACCAGCACATTTCATAAAAGAAAGATCAACCCTTTTTCCAAAATATTAATATTCAAATCCCATGGTGTCGGCGATAGACTTTTATAATTTTTAAAATTTAACACGATTTCTACCTGTCACCTTTCGTGTATATTACCTTATCTTTCCTTTCCCGCCTTTACAAGGCTAGAAAAGTATTATGCTAAACTACACCTTAGGATCTCTTACCAACCTTTTCTCCTCCTGGTATGATTTGTCTGGTTATTTCATTGCAGTTCTTCTACATTCCGATTGTGATCTACTTGCCAGCACTGGCGTTCAGCCAAGGTAAGAAAAAGAGATGAGAATTTAAAAAGAGTTCAAATGGAGAGATTTTCAAATGTTTATAAATTAGCCCTCAATAATATTTGTTAATCAGTCCTTTGAGCCCTTCAATCAGTTATTTACTATAATCAGCATGTGGTAATGGCTAAAATAATGTATAAGATAAAAGCTATTACAAAATCACTAATTATGATGAAGAAGATTGACAAAATTTGCAGTCGCATCGTCAATTGTTATTTTATCAACGCCACCGAAAGTATGAAATTAAGATTCAATGCCGCTAAAGTAGCCAAGGCAAATATTTACCGGGATTCAAAACTAGATCTGCCAGCAGGGTCAGCTACCATGCATATTTTTTGTCGGTCACTTTCAATACACATGATTGGTATTTACCACATTAATAGAGCAATCGCAATGTTAATTATTTTCCTTTGTTGTGCTAATGAAGTTTCTTTCTTTCGTTTTCCCACCACAGTAACTGGATTCAACCTTCACCTGATCACTCCACTGGTCAGCCTTGTCTGCATTTTTTACACTAGTTTGGTAAGTTACTTCCGGTGAAAATATTGTCGTCGTGGTAGCCGAATAAGTGGGGGAACACAAAATTGCTGGCGCAAAAAGGTAACAGAGAATGATTCTCCACAGCAGTTGACAGGAAACTAGAGAGTGGGGGACAAACAGGTACCGAAGTAAAATGGGATGAGTTGAAGAGGACATTTTTAGAAGTAGCAGAGGAGCAACTGGTGAATAGGAGAGCTAAGACAAAGAAGCCATGGATTACAACGAAGATTACTGAACTTATAGATGAAAGAAGAATATACGTGAACACTAGAAACGAAGGTGAGACAATCCTCTATACAAAGCTTAGGAATCAATTCATTCAAGAAAGCAAGGACGCAAAGGAGGATTGGATAGAAAGCTGCCGCGAGGAAATCAACGAAAACATGAAGAAGGGGAACACCGGAACAGCATACAAGCTAGTGAAGAGACACTTCGGAAAGAGAAAAGCGAAAAACAATAACATCAGGGATGTGAACGGGAGTATACTGATAGAGGGTGAAGACATTGGGAACAAATGGAAACATTACATCGAAGAACGCTACAAAGGCCGAGGTCATTGAAAGAAAACCTAATGAAAGACGAGAGGGAGGTAGACGAGGATGACCGGGGCCCAGACACACAGAGAAGCTAATTTGACAGAGCAGTGAACGATCTAAAGAATAACAAAGCGCCGTGTGCAGACAACATCAACGGAGTCATCAAGGCGCTTGGGAGTAGGCCTGTGCAATTACCGAAAAAAATCTATATCGATCAATTATAAGAATAATTGGAAATGTGGTCGATTCGACTGTCGGGAATTAAAGAGATGACAATTAATTGAAGTAATTCAATTAATTGAGAAAGGCCAATTAATTGACATCGAAATGGGTGTCAATTAATTGCCATTGCTCAATTAATTGGCATCAACCAATTAGTTAGTTAGATCGTGCTTTTCAAAGGCTTTCCTTTGATAATGAGAAGAATTAAAGAACTAATTTGAAAAACGACAAAATAATTCAATCAGTTAGTTTTTATGAATTTATTAAAGGTATAGGTCGCTATTTGAAGACAGGCAGATGAGATCCTAAGCGTGTTCATCCGACAGACTCTGGCGTGTGTCGATGACAATGTTCCCACTGAGACTGAACAACCTCTCGGATGCAGTTCTAGTTGCCGAGATAGCTAGATATCTTCTTGTTAACTTGTGGAGGGATGGGTAGGTGGTGGCCCTCTCCCGCCACCACGGAGACCTCCATCCACACGTTTGGAATGCTCCTGTACCTAGCCATTTCCCCCCTGAAGATTTCCTGGGCGGTAGAAGGAGGGCCGAGGGCCGAAGGGCGCCGAGCGAAAGCGAAAATGTTTAAACGTACAATTTGCAATCCATAGAAAATCAATAATCGTCAATTAATCGATCACCGGACAATTATATGTGAATTGAATAACAATTGATCAACAATTGACACTTGAAAAAAATTTACAATCGAGTCAATTACCGCAATCGACATCGATGTGCTGAAATTATCGATCAATTGTAAAAATAATTGAATCGAAAATTCAATTAATCGAATAATCGCACAGGCCTACTTGGGAGTAAAACCAAGGACAAACTGTAAGCGGAAGCGGAAGACTACCGGAGGACTTTCAAAGGAGTGTAATGATTGCGATACCGAAGAAGACAAGGACTGAGAAATGTGAGGAGTACAGAACCTTGTGTCTGGTACCACATGCGTCATCAATAGTTACGCGAATAATAACTTGAAGGATAGAAAGGGAAATTGAAGACCATCTCTCAGAAAACCGATTTGGATTTAGGAAGAATAGAGAAACTAGGGAGGCCATACTCTGCCTGAGATTAATGGCAGAGAAAACAATACATGTGAACAAGCTACTGCATGTGACAGTCGTGGACTTGGAGAAAGCCTTCGACAACGTTGAATGGAACAAGGAGTTCGAGCTGTCGGAAAAACTCGAAATCTATTACATCGACAGAAGAATAATCTACCAACTACAAAGGAGAATAGTCGTCACAATACGAATGAGAAACGGAAGGAAAATGGACGCTAAAATTATAAAAGGACATAGACAAGGATGCAACCTCTCACCATCACTGCTCAACATATACTTGGAGGAGGCAATACGAGAAGCACAGGAAATAGTACAGAACGGAATTAAGATTAACGGAGAATAAATAAACATGCTCCACTTCGCATACGATATCGCAGTCATAGCAGGAGATTGTGATGATCTCCAAAGATTACAGAACACAATGGACAAAGTTCTTCAAGAGTAAAACAGGAAAGTAAATAAGAAGAAGACCGAAATCCTAGTATACGGAAGAGTGAAGCTGAAAGCAGAAGTCACGGTAAGAAGAGAGAAATTAGAGCAAGTGGACTCCTTCACCTACTTCGGAAGTACCATCCCGTTGGACGGAAGAAGTAGGTACAACTGACATCAAGCGTAGAATAGCCCAAGCTAAGAAAGCATTCATGATGAAAAGACAAGTAGATACTCTGTTCAAAGGAGGTAAGAATACGAACGAGGAAACAGTATATAAAAACATTCGTGTGGAGCATGGCACTCTATGGATCATTGGATTGATGGCATGTACCATTGAAAAAGCAGATCAGAAGAGATTAGAAGAATTAGAAACCTGGTGTTGGAGGAGGATGCTGAAGATAAAATAAAAAAATGAAGGAGTTTACAAGAGTAGAAGAGGAAAGGATCGTACTGAACTCTATACAGAAAAGAAGAAGAAGATGGATTGGGCACACCCTGAGGCACAATGGGTTTGTGAAGAATATAATTGAAGAAAAAATAGAGAGAAAAGTCCCAAGCGGAAGGCCAAGAGATAAATAAATACATTAATCCAATAAAGAGAAAATTTAGCCTTATATTTGCATCGAAAAATATCGCAATATCTTATCGCACGCCGCTCTTTGTCGGCGCGAGTACGTGTTGTAACTATTGATACGTGTTGATACTTTGTTAATCATTTGTAACGGGGGGAGAGTCACTAAACTTAAAATTAGTAGCTTCTTAGGCACCCATGTCTTGTCCCCCAGGTTCCCCTACCTCTACCTCATTCCAGACACGTTAAGTACTCGCGCATTTCTTCATCCGTTATGACATCTTCCGCTCATATATTCATGGACGCAGAAGTTGATCGACTGCTTGATCAGTGGATTCTGCCTGCCTTCAAAGTTATTTTTATAGGTACGTACTACCCACGCACGGGAGGAGAAGGAATATTTTGTCTTAAAATGATTATTTCAAAGAGTATATTTTATTACGGAAGTTATGTGGCTATCTTGGATCACGTTCAACATGTTGCGAATATAAACATAACCTCTACAGTTCCCAGGATTTTTTTGTTGAAACTTCTTTGTCTCTCACCTATGGAGACGAAGGTAGTGAGATTAACTCTTTTTTCTCTATTCTTACATTAAAGAACAACATTTTTCGCGAAGTGGCTTCCGCACTAAATTCTTGGACTCCCTTTTGTCAGTAATGTCTTCTTCTTTTGCTCCGTTCGTCACCTGGTAACCTAACTCAAAATTTGAGGTTCTCTTTGGTCTATCAGTAAAATTATTTGGCGGTGCGATTCTCTTCTAGTTCCAACTCTTCCCATCTGTTCCGTTCTCCAGCATGACTAGCATTGTGTGTACTCTGAGGTGTTAACCTTTTAGCCAAATGAGCAGAATTGAGACGACAGTTGCTTTATTTTCAGGGAATGAAATCGATCTGGAAGCCATACTACATATGACGGAGGGGGATGTGGCAGCAATCATCAATATGATAGATACAAGGTTATATAAATCAATGTAGAAATGGGCAGACCAACTGCAAGGTTCGGGGAGACTTAATACACACTACAGTATTCCTTACCAGGCAGGCCTTTCTGTTTTGAAACAGTGTAGTATTTGTCAATAGGCAGGCATGATGCTTTACCAGACAGTGTAGTATTTCTAACCAAACACGTCTAACTACACTGTTTAGTAGTTTTAGCCAAATATCTAGTTGGTTCATATTTTACTACACTGTTTAGTAAAAATAACCAGGATCCTAATTATTCCAACTACACTTTTTTCAGTGCATAAAGACAGCTTTTCTGACCCAAAGCCATGTGGAAAATGTTTTTTTAGACGATCACCCCTATTGGCCAGCTCTTACTTCACGAACAAACCGACCTACCGGTCATCAATTCCACCTTTCAACAAAAAAATAATTTCCCTCCTCCACTTAGGGTGGCCTGAAAGCTGTCGTCTGGACGGACGCTTTGCAAACGGTGATGATGTTCTTCGCCATGATTGTGGTGGTCGTCATAGGGACGGCATCACTGGGAGGATTCGGTAACGTGTGGCAACGGAACGATGAAAGCGGAAGAATAGACTTTTTTAAGTAAGTACTGACCCTTAATAAATACAATGAGCGACTGAATGTTTGTGACAGTTTCATGGAACGTAGGCTTACCATACGTCCCAGTTTGGCCGGGACAGTCCCGGTTTGAAGGATCCGTCCCGATGTTCCATCTGGTTGGAAAATTTGTCCCGGCTGTCCCTGAAATGTCCCGGAATGTCTTCGTTTAAATCCGCTCGTCCATCTCACGGAGAAATGAACAGAGACCAACATACGTAAACAAGAAATATGTCAATAGAAAACATTGAATCAAATTGTACTACGCATCCTCGAAGACTCTTGACTGACTATTGAGTCCTATAAATTCTCTTCCACACACGCAATATATAATTTAAACAGGTATAAACCATCGTATTAATTGTTTACTCTGGATTATTATAAGTTGTTTGTTGCGGTGTGGCTCTTCAAATTAATTACAAGCATGACTGCTAATACGTTTAGCTTTACTCCTTTAAAATTTACTTAAATATTTTTTGAGATGGTTGAGATTTAAGTATTTGGCTAAAATAAATATTTGCTATTTAAATTTATTAATTAAATTTGAAATTATTTACTCACTACTGTTTTAAGCAGACGGGGTATGCTAATTTCTCTAGTAAAGTACACATGCCGAAAAAATATAGCGGTATATTTAAGTTGCCTAGTTCAGAAAAACCAAGGATTGCTCTACTGCGCACAGAAATAAGCATCGTGTAAACACAGGCTCCGAGGCCTCAAATTCGATGTTGCCTCCAAGATACACAGGCCGTTAAACTTCCGCCCCAACTTTGACTAATGCAAGCAGTCCTAAAAAAAGGCTCGGTAAATACGCTTTCTGTTACTGATATCCTCTAATGGCGAGGTTACAAAAAGTTAGTCAATTATTTCCAACCATACGCTGCATTTTGAGGGCCACTTTATCTTTATTAACAAGCTATATTCTCTTGGGAAACCATTAGCACTATTTTAGTGAGGCAGTAGTATGATTTCTATTAGGTTTTTGGTAATACTTAGACAAACGTTTGATAAATTGGTAAATGTACGTCCATCACATTCCTGATCGATGAACACACCCTGACACCAAAATGGATGTAATAAAAAGACAATTTGACACAAAATATTAAAACATACGATAAAGACACATTGGATTCTCATTATCATGTGATGTACGAGTTTAAAGGGATGTAGAAATTCTTAGTTGACTCTGTACGAGTCAATTACTAAGTATAAGTATATGCCAATAAGTTACACACCTGTTTAAGCGATTTCTGCCGCAGCACAACCGACTGCCGCTTTTAATATACGCAAGGTGCCAGTTATTTGCGAGACATGTGATCCAGATAAGTCACAAAAAATTATTTTTACCTGGTAAAGGCGTCCTCAGTTTTCGTGTCATACTGATATAACAGAGCATTCCGGTGGTGTAAGAATTTTTGCAACTATCTGTGAAGGTTCATTATCTTATTTAAAGGAAATTAACATGAATAACCTAGTATAACATGCAATTATAACCTTGTTTGAATTTTTTCCCTTAGCTCCGTAAGTGTATTGAAAAAAATTAGGCCTACTATTTACAAACAGATGACGATTGATATTTGAGTGGCCTGTACATCTCGGAGGCTGCGGAAATTAATAGTTACGAGTTTTCGGCGCTTATTTCAGTACCGATTTCAGTGCTGACCTAAGTTTTAAATGGCCTTTATAGAGGGGAGAGTACTGGATATGAGAGAAATAGATAGAATTAGAATGGGAATCCTAAGACTCCGTGATAGAAGGAAGAGTATAAGATGGGGATGATCTCTGTCGTGATTCCTACCGGAATGGGATTAGAATGCACAAAATATTCTGGAGGTTGGGAATCACGTAAGGACTGTTCTTGAGCCTAAAATATTGATAAATACACCTTGAATGAAATGTAACGGAAACAACTTGAGTGAAATGTTACGCTTCACGAAAGCATTTTATGTTTCAACTTCTAGTTTGAAGTGATGGCGATGAAATCAGAAACGATAAACTACTTAGCATTTTTCGAAGTTTAGAGATATGAGCGAACTATCGTCGATAAACAATGACTTAATTTGAAAGGAAAAGATTAGAGGACAGTTTTGACATTCGAAGTCACCAAAATTGTGTATCGAAAAAGGTATTGAAATATATATTTGAGCCTCTTGCTTGTCTCTCAACAGTGACATTATAAATCAGTGGTAAACTGAATATAATATAACTAGTCTACTCTTTTTACCTTCCCGTTGACCAATCTAGTTTCGATATGGACCCAACAGTGAGGCACACATTCTGGAACACCGCCTTTGGCTGTGTCTTCAGCTGGATGACTCACATCTCTGTGAACCAGGGAATGGTCCAGCGGTTCCTTGCGATGCCATCGCTCAGGAAAGCACACATGTAAGTCAAGATGAAATCAAATCCCTACCCTCTATGCACCACTTTTACTACGACTATCGTAGACTTCGTAAAAAAATTCAACTGAACTATCTAGACGATAAAACGATTTTAAAAATGCAATTCACGATCTACTAACTCTTTTGGAGCCTAACATATCTTTGAATGATTCTCACCTTGATACTGCAATAAAGTAATCTCCAATAAGTCTTCACCGTCCACTCGCTTTCTTTTTCCAAATCTCGGAAAAAAACGGAAGAGGTAATTATTTCATGAATTAAAATCGGAGAATATAGATGAAATATTCGTATTTTCCCTTTTCATAAAGACATATATAATGAAAAGTTTAAAATGGAAGTGTCGCATAATACGAAGTAGTTAGGAAGCAGAGCTCTTTTAAATGGTATTAAAAAAAAACTTGAAGCTACTTTTACAGGTATGTGATGTCGAGATGAATCCACAAGACGCAGTATTACAGGTTTCACGATTTATTCAGCTCCCACTTCAGATTTAGAGTATTTTCTCACGAATCTTAAAACGGAGAGGAAAATGAATTATATACAGAGTATATTCTAAAGCCAGAAGTACCGATAAAGAAGTACAGCCACAGAAAACCCTCTCCGCGGATAATTTATGCTCATGATAAACAACTCTTTTATACCAGTTTATTACAGCCAAGAATTAGCCCGAATAAGTCATAAAGCATTTATCCTGAAACTCTTTCTATAATGCAAAACGTTGTTTTTCTAAAGACAATTCTCATCGAGAAAAACATTGTAGGAAAGAAAACAACTTCTTTCGACAAATCGGTAAGGCAGAATTAATGTGGAAATTGGAAAAGTCGGATTGCCTTCAGTCATCATTCCTACTATGAATACTTTTTTTTAACGGCAAATGTAATTTATTCTTTAAAAAGGAGCCATTCCTGCGGCATTTGGACTGCAACCATATTGTTCATTGCACGAATCTCAAGTAATTCAAACTTATATATAAACCGAAACTGAGCTAATTGATGAATGGTATTCATTTATCTGGAAAGACATCTTAAAATCTAAAACACATCCCCTACTGCTTCATTACCGAAAACATCGGTGTATAATTAAGTAAACAAGTAGGGGCAATTTAATACTTGCGCAAGGATACTGACTGACTCAAAAGTAAACTGGTAGTACCCAGCCAAAAGTAGGTGTAAATTTTCAAGTATAAATGAAATACTGCTTTTCCGAAGAAGATCGTCGCAAATATTGCGCGTAAATTACGAAAAAATCATTAATACGTATATGTCGTATCACGGGTAGAATTAAAATTTTTACAACTATGAGAGAAACTGAAACCTATTTCTTCTTTAAACAATTATTTTTCAGAATGATCGTCTTTTTCATATTTGGATGCTTGGCGATAACCATGATGAGCTGTTACTGTGGACTTCTCATATACGCTACATACTATGACTGTGATCGTCTCTCTACAAAGGTAAGAACTGAACAGAATAAGAACTAACATTTACCAGAGAATGAAAACTTAAGATGGACAAGCTGGGAACATTTATTCCACGAATACCCATGCGGCTACAGCTGAAAATAGGGAACGCGAACTTCATATTAACAATAAACTGACCGCCCCACAACACGTGAGAACTTGTTCCCTAAAACGGCGTAGCAGCAACGCAAATTTGATCGCAAAATTATTTCCACAATAACTCTACTAACCTAATATTCTAGAAAAAGTTTTTTATTACACAAAGTAATGCAAAAGAGTATTATTTTCCGAATTATTCCACTGGTTTTGGCAGGGGTCCACAAAGTGGACGATTTGACCCTCAGGAATCGAGATGACATTCAGACGGGGAAATTCCGTCTCGGGAATCGATTGCGATTCGATGGAAATTGGATGATAAAAATTACTAAATTAATACTACTACGTATTATTACATTGTATCTAACAGCTAGTCGTGTCCTGTATTAGTAAGCGTTATCGTATGAATAATTAATAAATAGTTTGACTTGTCAATAATAAATCTATTTTCGTTAATACTTTCATTTAAGGTCGGGTTGCTAATTCTCTCAATTACCTTCATTTTAAATTAGACATTCAAGGAACATTTTGAGTATCATCTCAAACTAGTTATTTATATTCTTTAATTCAATATTTGCCGATTAAAGGCCCCCAGATTCCCTCGCATGATTAACCCTATTTTATTTAGATCGTTTCCTTTTTATTTACCCTAAAAAAACACATGAGAATCTGAATTTGCTTGCCTGTTCTAATTGCGACAAAGTAAAGTAGAGTCATTAAGAGTAGAGGATCTCTTGAAGGAATCAACAATCAACCAACTCCGAGGTCCCTTGGGTTATGGTGAATTCTAAATGACCGTGTCAACTCTAATTTTTCCTACTTCAAACTTCTCTTGACATCACACAAATTCACCAAACCCCTGATGTCGAAAATGACCTATATTGTCAATCCCCTCCCAAATAACCAACTAACCGGCAGTGAGGAAAAAATTGCGTAATGAGGTCCATTTAGCACCAATTACGGCTCCTGCGAAATCTGGTGACAGACGGATGCGCAGACGGATGCGCAGACGGCTACGTCATTCAGCGAGCTAATCTAGTCGCTATTCAAGATTCTCGTGTCAAAAGTAATGAGAAGAAGGGATGAAGAGGGAGGTAACGAGTGGAAAAGCCTTTAAATCTTAAAGCCTTATTTTCCTAATAGAAACGTTCACCCATTGGATTTAGGATAGTCCAAAGTAAACAAAGGTACCCAGCTACCACCGATTGATCAGCAGTGATAGTTTTTTTTCAGGATACAGACACCTCTAGTCTCATAATGGCCCGCTTCGCACCTGCCACGAGCTTTCGCTAAGGGCATACTTACAGTTGAAAGTCATATAAAATCAAATGAAATTCAGTTTCCTGCCTCTGTCCGGGTCTGTTAGTACGCAAGCGTCCCTAGGCTTGTGCGATGACCGATTTTGGTCATCGAATTTCGATGAAAAAATTTCATCGAAATGGTTCGATGACGATGGCTGTCATCGATCATCGTATAGAGTGTACACGATGATCGATGGCTATCGATGAATATCGATGATCGATGAATGTTGATGATCGATGAATGCCGATGATCGATGAATTACGATGATCGATGACTCTCGATGAACTGTGCAGTAGTGATGAGCGATATATCGCTGTGATTGAATCACCGATACTGAAAAGTAGCAATCACAGCCTGTGACTAAATAGTCGAAATCACTGGGACTGTGAATTCGGTGAATTTAGCCGATTTAGCTCATCTGCTACCGCTGCTACCAACTGCACCAGTGCAACCAACGAAAACAATGCTACCACTGCTACTGCGTATTAACTGTGATTGAACGTGATCGCTACTTCTGTATAGTCTACCACAAACTTGAGGAAAAACATGAATTCCAAACATCCCACTATGGCCCTGCCATCGTCCTCAAGGCGTAATAGCTGGGGTGCTTATACTTTATGCATTCATTTTAGATCTAAGGCGTTGAAATGAATGGAAAAAAGAAGAAAAATTAGTGATATAAGGCGATCATGATCATCGATCATCCTCATCGATGGTTCTCATCAACATCAATGATTCGCATCAACTCATCGGGATCGATGATTCTCATCGGCATCGATGATTCGCATCGACTCATCGGCATCGATGATTCTCATCGACTCATCGACATCGATGGTCGATGACATTCATCGTCATCGATTACAGTCATCGCACCGCGATGACTAAAATCATCGTCGATGACTTCGATTAATCGACTAATCGCACAAGCCTAAGCGTCCCCATTTCCTTTTCTCTTCCCACCACCTCTCCAAGGCCACTCTGATCCATTTCTCCCCTCTTTTCTGTATGCTCTCCTCCACTCCTTTAAGGTAGTCTTAGCGCGATAACACCTGACAGAAAATTCAATGAATTTGACCTCACTAAGTTGAAAAAGATCTCATACTTCCAACGATACCGATATATCAACCACTTACCACAATACTTTTCAGCAGATTTTCCAGAAAGTACACGCCGTTTTCCACTGGATATTGGACGGATATTCGCACGAGAGAGACTTTATTTAAAAATAAGGAAGTCCTGACGCTCTTAAATATGATTAAAATTAAATTCACAATTTGAATATGGTCTCTATTATGATTAGATAAAAATCTCGTTCTAATTACCTATATCCATCTTTCGCTTGGCCTTTTTCAAGGCCTTTTACCCCTTCTCTCCATTTCATCAATTCTTCTGGGTATTATGTCCATTTACAATCTTTTCACATATTCAAACCCCTTGAGCCTTGCCATCTCTATCCTGTACCGCACCATCCCTCTCATTCTCTAATTTCTCATCGTATATATTCTAATGTTTCCAATTCTGCTACTTAGAAATTTCATCTCACATGTCTGTACCATTCTTCACAACATTCCTCTTCACTGTCCATTTTTGGGAAGCGTATTCTATAACTCATTCACGGAAAGTTATTGCAACCTCATGGGAGAAGACACTGGAAGTTTGGACACGAAGGGACGCTCGCATAACTCATAAGTTAGGTTACGCGATGAATGATAGGCGAGGAGCATGTTTAATCCACCCTCTCACTTTCTTCCCCAAAGGTCGTCCGTGCCTCTGACCAACTGCTGCCCTACTATGTGATGGACGTAGCTGCGTCATTGCCGGGACTGCCCGGTCTCTTCATGGCTGGCGTTTTCAGCGCTGCTCTAAGGTGAGAGTTATTTGAGTCCAATGACTGATCGTAGAGAGACACAAAGGGGTGTAAAGGGGGGTGGATACCACGTCTGAAAAATCCATTTTCAGGCCGTTGGATATTACATTCCCAATAAAGCATTCTGATAGATTAATTTAGTTTTCACCGTTCAGCACTTGAAAGATGTAGCAAGGACTTACTTGTTTTCGCGCTTACTTGATTCAAACCATACCGGAGAAAAAAATTAGAAAACTTCACTAAAAATTGACCATTTTTGCTGGATTGGTAACTCAGCTAAACGAAGCGTTGCGAAAATTAACGATAGAATAAGTCCTTGTTACATCTTTTATCTTTAAATCCAGATATTTTTAACTACGTAAGTATAATAAAATTTCTGTGATAGTGTAAAGTGAGTAGAATGTCCAGCGCTATCCTCGGCAGGCCGTCCCGCAGTACGCAGGCAGGAAGATGGCGCTGCTTTAAACGTGAAACGGTGCCACGCATGTCAGAACTAGCAGGACTAGACCGTTGTGCCTGGCTTTTCGAAAAGTATCCACTCCCTTTAAGATGGTTCCTAAGCGAATGCTCTGAGTCAGAATATGAAACATTCCACATATCCCTTTGTTTAGTTCAGAACTTACTGATTTTACTGATGGTGCTGTAAAGCTGAAGGAAAGGTGCTGTAAAGCTGAAGTACGATGATGAATATGAAAGTTATTGCATTTTTTCGGGTATAAACCACGTTCGTGGTACAAATCTGTTGATTACAGTTTCGCCCTTGTTCTAACGGGCATCTTCAGGTTCAAACCTTACCCTGACGTTGCCCGTTGGAACTCGGGTGAAACTATAGTCAACAGATAAGTACCACGAAGGCGGTGGATACCCGGGAAATGCAGGAATCCTCACATGAACGCCGCGGAAATCTACCATTGAACTATATAAAAATGACTTTGTTTTTCTAATGAATACTTTTTCAGGCATTTTTTTATGAAAAAAATATTCAGCACGATTTATATATAAATAATACATTTTCACTCCAATAACTGTTGGAATCTGGTAATAACTCAAAAATTATGATGGCTCTATGCATTTATTTCATTACCTTATAGTTTCCTGACCTCATTCGGTTCTTATGTCAGTTTTTCGCAAATAAAATATTATGTTCATACAGTAGAAAAATGCTATTTATTTCCTCGGGTTCATCCATTGACTCATCTGAGCCAATGCAATTTCAAGTTTGATTTGTGAAAAAAACCAAAAACCAATGTGAATGAATGCAATTTCGTTGAAGTTATAAAAAAGAGGGCATATTTTTCCATTACTACCTCAAAAATATGACATTTCTATTACCATACGGTGGAACATTCTCAATGCAATCATTTTTTTATGTTAACTTTCAACCAGAAGAGTCAAAGTTTCCTCTCATATATAATCATAGACACTTGTTTTTAGTCAAGTTTCGCTGGTAAATCATCATACTCGAGTCGGATTGGATAAATCTTTCTCGGTAAAAGTTCAGCAAATACACAGGTGAAATAGGGAATCAAGCACGATGCCGGATTGCAGAAAGGTAATGAACTTTTGAAGCTAAATCTTCTTTCTAATCATGACAACTGTCTCATATACATTATATTATAAAGTGATTTTAAGATTGGAATAGCATTTGAATGAATATTTGAAGGTTACAAAAAACCATTTCTTCACAGCTCCATGTCAACTGGTCTCAACTCCATGTCCGGCGTCATATATGAAGATTTCATTCACCCTTGCCTAAAGGTCAAAATATCAGAGGAGAGAGCTTCAACCATCATGAAAATCATTTGCGTTTTCATCGGAATTTTCTGCGTTGGCATGGTCTTCATAGTGGAGCACCTGGGTGCCGTAATTCAGGTAGTGTAACGCATAGGTGTAAATGAATTAGTTTAGTATCAAAGTCAACCGCAAAAGAACGAATCCTTAAATTTATTCTTTTGTGAGAAATGATTTCAAGGTAGAGGTAGTCATAATGAATAAAGACACTTGGTAATCTTCCACAGATTTATTTATTTGACACGACGCGTTTCACCACACTGTGGCATAGATGCAAATGAATACCATCTCGCGAGTCCTCAATTCGATATTTGTTGCTGATTCGGGGAGGGCTTCTAATATATAGAGAGAGAAAAATTTATTGAAGGTTTTACGATGGGATGCGGTATGTTTAGGAATGGGATTAATGAAGGGAGAACATGTGGTGGAGTGGCGGTGCCCATTATTTCCTATGGAAAGCGGGGTAGAACACTCGCCGACGTAAAATGCCGGGCAGAAATGGCACGAGAGACGGTAGACGATATTTGTGGAAGTACAGTTGGCTGCTGAGGAAGATTTATTGGAAGAGGCCGTAGCAGAAGAGCGTAGGAGGGAGCAGCATTTGCATCTAGGACGGTTGCAAGTTAAGTAGAGTGGTGGAGAGGGGGCGGTCGGTTGAAGGTTGGGTTTCGTAGATTTTAAGATATCTCGCAGGTTTTCGGGACGCTTAAAAGATACTGTGGGACATGAGGGTGACAGTGAGGAGGGCAGTGGAATTATTATTCTTTAAAATTGGGTATAAATCGCGGAGGATGTTTTTGATTTTATGGGAGCCAGGGAAGAATGTGGTAATGAGGCTGGGTCTGTCGGGGTGGTGCGTTTTGGCCCAAGGGGTGTAATTGGCAGAGGGTGGCATGATTTTATTGGTAAGAAGCTTTTTGGGGCATTTACGTTCTCTGAGGGAGTGATATAGGTTATCAGTGTATTGTTGAAGGGAGTGGGCGTCGTTACAAATTCTGTGGCCGCGGACAGAGAGGGAATATGGAATGGAGCGTTTGGTATGTGGTGGATGGCAACTATTGAAATGAAGGTAAAGGTTATAGTTAGTGGGTTTTTTTATGGACGGAGGTGATGAATTTGTTGTTTTTTTTAGGGATATTAGCATCCAGAAATGTGATGGAAGAATCAGAAACGGAAGAGGTGAAAAAAACCGAAAAGGAAGAGTTTAGCGTAGAAATGAAGGAAGATAGAGATTCACGGCCATAAGGCCTAAGGACAAAGATATCGTCGATATAGCGGGCCCAGAAGAGAGGTTTGAGGGGTTGGTTTTTGAGGAAAGTGCTTTCAAGATAGCCCATGAATAGATTTGCATAAGAAGGTGCCATGCCAAGTACCCAAGCCTCTCTGATCTGAAGGAAAACTTGATTATTGATGGAAAAGGCGTTTTTAGTTAATAATAATTCTGTTAGGTCAACAATAAAGTTGGTGGAGGGAAGATGTGGTTTTGGGCGTTGGGAGAGATCAAAACGGAGAGGTTCAATTCTTTCATGATGGGGTATACTCGTATAGAGGGAAGTGACATCTCTTGTGGCCATAAGAAGGTCATTGTTAGTAGGGATAGGGATGGCGTGTAGGAGGTCGAGGAAGTGGTAGGTATCTTTGATGAAAGAGGGGAGAGACATTACTAATGGTTGCAGGTAATGATCAATCAGTGCTGAGATTCGTTCAGGGGGGGAGTTGATGCTAGAGACAATAAGGCAACCGGGATTGTTGGTTTTGTGAATTTTAGGAAGCATGTAAAAATGGGGAGTTTTGAAGTTAGAGGGTGAGAGGATGGCGATTTAGGAGGGAGTGAGGCCTTCGGCTGGTCCGAACTCCTCCAGAAATAAGGTTATTTCTTTCTGGAATTCAGCGTTTTGGTCTTGGGGGAAGGGGGGTATAAGAAGAGGGATCAGTTAGTTGCCGAAGCCCTTCGGATATGTAGGCATTTTTATCCACTATGACAACAGTTGATCCTTTGTCTGTCTTAGTTATGATGATCTCATTATTAAATTTAATTGTTTCAGGCTTGACTTCGTGGAAGTGATAGATATCCATTTTTAATAAAGTTTTTTATTAAAAATGGATCTCATTATTGTTGGATAATTTTTATATTGATTTTAGTTAGTACTAATTCTGTTAGGTTAACAATAAAGTTGGTGGAGGGAAGATGTCGTTTTGGGCGTAAGGAGAGATAAAAATGGATAGCTTCCATTCCTTCATGATGGGGTATACTCGTACAGAGGGAACCTAAAGCACTCCATGCTAACCATCCTATTGAAATCTTCATTAAACTCTTCCTCACTAAATTATCTGAACAGTTATTCCTCCAATCACTAACCCCACCAAGTAATCTCACCGGTCTAGAAGCACTCGCTTTAAAAAAAATGCCAACACCACCGAAATATTGGAAGTTTTAATTTGTGTCTTTCGCTTGTTTATATATTTTTATCGACCACCGTCTTGGCATATTTTATATTTATCGCTCGAGTGATTCATAAAGAAGTTATATGTATAGAATATGTATATATATATATATATATATATATATATGCATAAATAAAACAGTGATACACTAAACAAACACAGAAACACGCAAAAAGGACACTCACAAAATAAAACTTGTACGTTTCGGCGTCAGGACGCCATCGTCAGCGGTAGAGGAATCAAGATTCAGAGAGATCAGAGATTCCTCTACCGCTGACGATGGCGTCCTGACGCCGAAACGTACAAGTTTTATTTTGTGAGTGTCCTTTTTGCGTGTTTCTGTGTTTGTTTAGTGTATCACTGTTTTATTTATGCATGTGCATCGTCGCCGAGAGCGATTTTCTACCAAGACATTATATATATATATATATATATATATATATATATATATATATATATATATATATATATATATATATATATATATATATACAAACATTCATAGGAAAATGGAAATGGATAGGTACACATAAAAGGACGAACACAGATGTTGTATGCCTGTATTCCTCTTTCCTTTCAACCTTCCAATTGTGTATGTCCCCTATATGGTGGGTGAAATCGCCCTTGCGCGCCATCTCTGGGCCGTTCAACTTGGGCATGGGGTGTGACATAAAACCCCGTCAAATTCAGCAGTTAATTGAGTAGCCTTGGTGGTGTAACTGGTAGCACACCTGACCGGCAATTGGGAGATCCGGGTTCGTATCCCGGCTAAGGTGAAATTTTTTCTGTCTGGATTTGACTCATTTTCATCTTCCCCACCAAACCCTGTGTTCGTCCTTTTATGTGTGTATCACTGTTTTATTTATGCATGTATATGTGTATATATATACTGTACATGTATATGTGTATATATATACTGTATATATGTACTTATATATATATATATATATATATATATATATATATATATATATATATATATATATATATATATATATATATATATATATATATATATATATGTATAAGTTCGACTGGAGATCACATGTGATAAGGTGACGGAAAACCCTACGACTCTCTGCATTGGGTAAAGAGAAATATTAAGGGTAGTAATAAGGAAACTAAATAAATGGCCAACACAACATTTTTTTGTTCTACATCGGAGTACGCACAGTAGTTTGGGATCCATACGAATAAAATAATAGTATCAATCTATAAAAATCACGAGTCTATAGGAAAGCAGCCAGTTATATTTTAGGATTTAAAAAACTGACGGGCAGTGTAACAGCAATGACAGGTTCTCTGAGATTAAAATATCTGGTAGTGAGAAGGCTGATTAACTGTGAGAAAATAAATCGCGAGAAAAAGTTGCTTGGAAGGAAATTACTAAAAGTGTGGGTACACTCTGCTACAAGGGTGGGACAGATCATAGTTATACAATTAAAAGTAGAAAAAAACATTCTAAAACACTCCTCCTTTAATCTAGAGTCAAATAATGTAATGTACCTAACGACATTTTAAAGATATTTATTAAGAATTTAAATACATTTAGAAATGAGTGTATTGTTTTTTAAATTGATTTATTTTCTATTTTTAACTATTTTCCTCTACCCTAAAACACTCCTTCCAGAATGCTGGAGCTAAAAAATAAAATAAGTAACCCGAAGACATTTTTAAGATATTTCCTAAGAATGTAAAAATGTTTCAATTATAGACTATATATGTGAATTGTTTTTAAAAGTAGTTTTATGTTTTTTGCTTTTTTCTTTTAATGTTCAAAGTTTCGCTAGGCGTACTGTCTCATTTTGACGAAATATCATAAAACTATAAACATATAATTTCCTAGATTTTCAAGGAGTGGTGGTTGTTTTGAAGAACACGTAATGTTTGATAGAGATACAGCTATACCTGCTCGCTTACGCATGAAAACTGAACGCCTCTTAAATAAGATTAACCTCTGTTATTCAACTCGTTCTTTCCCTTTAAGGTCTCGGGCACCCTCGGCGGCATAACGAGCGGCCCGATGCTGGCAATATTCACCCTCGGCATGCTTTTCCCCTGGGCCAACTCCAAGGTAAGTGGGCGACCCATTGACGGGCGACCTTGTCTTCCTCGCCAATCCTCCCTCGGTCGCCCCCGTGAAGACCAAGGTTACCTCATGAAGACCCTTAATATTGCGTGGGCCGCGCATCAAGTGCAAACGTGCTCTAAATACTAAATCAACTTGGACTCCGCAGATTAATTGGTGAAGTGTTTCCTTTCGGAACCATTAAAAAATAAGAAAAGTTGCCTATTAAATTGAAAAAATATTCTTCAAATAACTCGTGACCGCATGCCCCTCGCAACGTTCTCTTTCGAGAGAGTTGCCGTGAATGAATCCGGTTCCGCACTATCGACAAAACCTCGCCTACTTAACTTCTTTCCACGATATGGGAACATTTATTATTTTTAAAATATGCTTGAATGGGAACTTTATATTTTAAAATGTACAGGGCCATAATTAAGTCGACAAGCATAGTCGTTTTACGAAAATATTTCTTGTTAGAAATTGTGTGTGCTGCGTGGCGTCAAAACATTATGTCATCGGGAACATGGCGAATGATATCATGAAACGGTATTGCTGCCAGTAACTCGACGCGTTTTCACGTGTAGTGCAGCTGGTACACTTAAGTAAGATGGAAATAATCTATGCAGAAATTTCTATTAGCACGAATCGAGGCTATTTCATTAGCGCCTTTGATTGGATTATACTGGACTGGATAAAATACATATGGATTATGTATTTTATCTTCGAACATTATATACCAAAGACAACCTGTTTTCAAAACCTACTTGTTTATATTCATCATTATTTATTTATAGAATATTTATCTATTTATTCTGTGGCCTTTCGGTGGCCTTACTGGTTTCTCACAGTCTAAAATGCGACCGGGCCGTTCTTTTTGAGACACCGAGCCAAAGGCCGATATTACCACAACCTGAAGGAGCGAAAACCCATAGCGGAGGCCACATTATATTTTTTTGAGGCCGTTTTGTTGTTAATATTCCTTATTAGTTTTGTTTCTTCTTCCTATATCTGTGGTCTTTCCAAATTGGGGCAGTAAAACATCCTCAAATGTATTGAATTTCCTGAGGGCGTATTCCAATTCACGTTAAGGCGTAATAGCCGTACTTAATTTCCCCCGAATTCAGAAAGTGACTTCAAAATTTTAACCTTTGGACCAACTTATTGACAGCGAAAGGCTGGCACGGGTAATTGGAATGCATATGTTAATTAATCTGCCATTATACTAAGTTTAAGGTTGTTATTACTATCCTGCGTTCCCTAATACAATTTTCTTTGACAATAAAATTCCATTTCGTGACGTTTACACGAGATATGCCAAGATGACGGCTGCCGTCACTTATTTGTTTGAAATATGTTTCGTCGACTTCTACGTAAAAACACTAATTATCCGTTCCATGTCGCAAGTGTGATTCAGACTCGTACTTAATGTAGCACATGGTTTATTACTATACGAGTATACCTGAATTGAAACACGGCTAGAATCATCTTTGATCTTTGAAGGTTCCGTTCAGAATACTTTCAATGTCTTTCTAATTTCTAAAACTCACCTCTTCCCATAACCAAAGTTAATTCTAGAATGCATTTTCCATCGGAGTTTATTAGGTACGACTAGTTTCAATGCATGTGCGTCATCACCAGGTATATAATCTAAAAATATATCTAGTTCTACTGAATATGGATTGAAGATATTGAAAAAGGAAGAGAGAAAAACTATGTACATCTGTAATTCAATAAAAAACACAAGGTATTTTTAAAATACTGTTGACAGAATGCTATTAATATTATTTTATGAGGGAAAAACTTTGTAGTTTTATAATTCAGAAAAGTATAAGATACTTTTAAAATACGGTAAGGAGATTACTATTAACGTTATTGCACGGCGCTGAAGTTTACAAACATATCCAACCTTACTGAATATGGATTGAAGACATTAAAAAAAGATAAGGGAAAACTGTCTAGATTTGCAATACAGGAAAGTATAGGCCATTTTTAAAACAGTAAACACTTGAAACATATGACCGGTTGTGACATGGACAAGGAAAGAACGAACGTTTCACCAGAGCACCTCGTTCCACTTAACGTTCTTCGTGTGCTCTAAAGTGTCCTTTCGATTTGCGCCAACTTTAACACCTTGAATGGAAAATCTCCCAAAAACTGCAATTTATTTTTCCTTCAGAATGGTGAAACTCTCGTGATCCAAAACAAAATAACAATGGCCCGACGAAACTGCACGGTATCGCATCTCTGATCTACAAAAAACTTCGACAAGAAGGGTCAAATCATACCAATTCATTGTATTCCACAAAATAAATAAAAATGCTTATTTTCATAAAAGATCTGGTTCTTTCCCGAACGATGTGCGTGGGAGAAACGTTTGGTAACCAGCCTGTGGGTAGTATTCTGTGGGTTCACAACAGTCGCGACCAAACGTTTCGCGCATTGCTATGGAATTCGTTAAAAATAAGTATTAAAAATTCTTATCTTTTAACCACGGAGTAACTGGAGCAGGTACTTAAAACCTTTACAATATCCATGTTTGACGCCTTTACGGAAAACCATTTTAAAAACTGTCTTGGATGCTATTATCGACGTTCTTATTTTATTAGCCCACATCAACACTGCTACCGGTCTGTTTTGAAGTGCAGTACCTAGTGCGCAGGCTCTATAACGAATGGAAAGCAAGGTCGTTGTTGTGCTGCAAAGTGATTAGCGCAATAGAGTGAACGGAGAGCTCCCTTTACTTCGATTAATAATGGATGTCCACATGCTTAAGCCTGAAACCGTTGACTGTCTCCTCTTCTCACCAGGGCGCTCTCTCCGGAGGCATCACCGGCATGATCATCATGGGTTACATATCCTTCGGCCAGCAGACGGCCATCGCCAAGGGTCAGATCAAATTCGAGAGGAAGCCCGTGACGACGGAGGGGTGCGCCTTCCTGCCCCACGATGACTCCTTCCTCTCGTACGGGACGTCGCTCATGAACGCCACGTAAGTACGAGCTCAAGGCCTCCAAGTCAGAAATAACTTAAGGAGGTGCCAACGCGACAGTGTGAGATAAAAAAAATTCGCAATTCCGCCTTTAAAAAAATTATGTTTTCGCTAACAACATGCGCTGGCTATTGAAAACCAAAATTAAGGCAGAAAATATGCAGTTTTTTCCATGAACTTATTTTCTTTGGACACTTTTTTGTAGCCATAGACACTGACTGAGGCGCCGTTTCTATGGAATTCCAACATTTTCACTTCAATTATTGCAATAATTAGCTAACAACTCAAACGATATGGAGTTAAGATGCATCTGTTTTATTTTAAATCAATTTTCCAGGAGTTCCCGCTTCTTCTAAACAGTTTTTCGTGAAAATGGCATTTATTATTAAATAGAAAAATCTCTTTTTCCCCGAAATTTCCCATTCTTGTATTTGACACTGAGTAATTTCAAGTTCAATTTGCGAGAAAAATAGCGAGGAAAGGTAAGATTCTGTTTTTCATATTATGTAGATGATACGTTTTTCTGAAAGTATCCAGAATATGAATAAAATGGCATTCATGTCCTTTTACGGTGGAACCAATTCAAGCAGAGCCTTAATTATTCGATATGTGGTGGTCGGAGCGATTTTTGTTTGAGTACAAATTGGCGCGAAACTTTGCAAACGTGTTCTTATTAGAGAAATCCATAGATAAAAGTGAAAATATTTTCATTTTACTGATTTGGTAATTCAATGCTATTTTTACCTGTAGCGGGCAACGGCCTGCCACGATGGAAACACCGGTTCCCGATCAGTCTCCGAAGTTAAACGTCGTTGGGATCGGCTCGAGTCTGGAAGGATGATCCTCCGATTCGTCCGAGTGTTGTTGCCCCTGTCTGCAAGTGGTTCACAGTATATGCAAAGTGGCCTTAGCCGTCGAAGCCCGTTAAACTAAAATGTCACTACTACTTTTACACGCAGCCTTTTTGCGCATGAGATACATTTCATAATAACTCGATTACATGAGTACAGTTTACATAATAAGCGAGAAATTATACATTTCATATTGTTATATTGGGTGATAACGAATAAAAAATTGTCACGCCGAGCCAAAGATTCTACAAAACGTATTTAAATATAATTTTCGTAAGCATTCCGAACGCCACGCCGAAAACCCAGGTCATAACGTGCTTCTTATTAAGCCAATACATTTAAAATATAATTCTTTTACCATTTGCAATGCAGCATCTATTGTGAGTTTCACTGCAGAAACAAGTGTACATAAATGAAATGTAGTCCTACCATGTTTTCGACTTGTTTGAAAATTTATTATAATATACACTCTATGACCCACGATTATGCGATTACCTCTCCAGCCACCTTAATGTAGACTTCGGATGACAACTTCAGAAGCTCAGGTTCTCGGATAGTATCGAGAAAAAATGCGGTCGTCTGTCGCACGTAATTTGTGAAATAAACACACTATTCCCATGCCTTCCTTTAATAAGACATATATTTGCATTTTTAAACACTTCGGAGCAGTTACTCCTTTAAACAAAATATTTATCTATTTCACCATAAAATGTAAGTATTTCAATTATCAATAAACTATTTCCAATTATTTTCTCCAATAACTTTTTATCATCTCAGCAGCAAAAAGTTCTGGTGGGATGGATTATTTCCCCATTTTAGGAGCAACAAACAATAAAGCTATTTTCCTAGTATGAATTGCTTCCTCTACGTGACGCCTGAAACTGTGAACGAATTTCGATGTATACAATTTTATTTTAAATACAGGCATTTAGTCATGACATATGTATTAATATTTTCTTCTAATCTGATATTACTCATCATACGAGTAACAGGTTCATGGTATGGAAAGTAACGGGAAAATTTATATAATGCAGTGTGTTATTCCTCGTTGAGGTGAATAGATAGTTGAAATGAACAAGTTCAAGTATTGGTGGACATATCCGCTTTTAAAGACTTGTGGGTGACCGAGAAAATGAGCGAAGTCGTACAAGGGCAACCTAAGGTACTCGACACACATGGAGGTCCAAAATTTGATCTAATTTGCGCATTAACCGAAGGCAGCTTGTTCAACGATCATTTCTCACTCTTTATATAAATGCCAAGATGATGACTGCAAGTGACCTAATTGAGGTCTGTATTAAATGGAGAGGACACCGTGGTTGATTTGCCATCTCCACGCATGAGGCCATCTTTATACGTACCATTCTCGCGGATGAGATACTTAAGCGATAAGACGAGATGCAAGTTGTGCGGTAAATGAAATTTGTAATTTATTTAAACATTCTGCAATGCTTACATTTTGAGATAGCCCTTCGGCTTGCAAAAATACTTTTAACTGCTGTTATCATGAAAAAGATAATATACCATATAGCATATAAATATGTAAGAGCCTCTAAAAGAACAGGGTTGGAGTGGGCTTTATAAGTATATTCGAAGGAGACAAAAAGGGAATAATGCTCTGGAAAATATTTCTCTCAAGTGTGAAGATCGGATTGTAAATGACAATTTTTCAAAAGCCACAGCTTTTAAGAATTTTTTTTCCAAAGTTTATAGTGAAACAAGGGTAGTATCACCAAAGGTTGGGGAAGATGTCTCGTTTGACCCTTTTGAAATCAAAGACAGGGATATAAGAAATAGATTGAGCCAAATAAAAAGTCACGCGTCTTGCGGCCCTGACAGTCTTCCGGGGGAACTAATCAAAAGACTGGGAAATGTTCTGGTTCCTTTTCTAAAACACTTATTCACGGTAATAATTAACAATGGTGATTTACCCGATGATTGGAAAAAGTCATACATCGTTCCCATCTATAAAAAAGGGCCTCGTGACAGTGTTGATTCCTATCGACCAGTTAGTCTAACTTGCATCGTGTGTAAAATAATGGAACATCTGGTCGCGGACTATATCAAGGAGGTCTTAAGAAAAAAGAACTGGTTATGGGAAGGACAACATGGTTTCCGTAAAGGTTACTCCTGTGAAAGTCAATTAGCGTCTCTCTATCAGGATTTGGCGGAGGGGCTAGACAGCGGCAAGCAAATCGATGGGGTTCTGATTGATTTCTCAAAAGCCTTTGACAGGGTAGATCATGAAGTTCTAATGAAAAAAATTAACTCACTTGGCTTGGATGGTAGGGTCGTAAACTGGATAAATTCCTTTATTTCAGGTAGATCACAACGGGTTAGAGTCAGCGATATATTCTCCGATGAATTCTCTGCCACTTCTGGGGTGCTGCAAGGAAGTGTGCTAGGACCTTTAATATTTATTATCTACGTAAATGATATAATTTGGAATATAAAGAGTCATATTAGAATGTTTGCAGATGATTGCATTATTTATAGGGTAATAGAAAAAGTAGGTGATTGTATTATCTTACAAAATGACCTCAATATATTGGATAAATGGTCTAACGAAAATAAAATGGTAATAAATGCAAGCAAAACTAAACTTATTAGATTTCGGAAAGGTAGGAGTGGTACACTGAATGATTATTACATCATGGGTAAGTTACTGACGGAAACCAAAAGTTGTAAGTACCTAGGAGTGACTTTAAGCAGGGATTTGCATTGGGGACCGCACATCGAAAGAACTACGACCAAAGCTTTTAGAGCATTACATTTTTTGATGAGAACCCTTGGAAGGAGCTGCAGGAAAACTAAAGAATTTGCGTATAAAACGTTTGTTAGGCCTATCCTAGAATATCAGTTTGGGATCCTCATCTGAATGGGGAAATCAAGCAACTGACAAAAGTTCAGCGTTTAGCAGCAAGATTTGTAATGGGAAATTTTAAAAGGAAGGCAAGCGTTACAGAGATGTTAAATACGCTGGGCTGGAAATCATTAGAGTCGAGGAGGAAGAAAGCACGCATAAAATGTATCTATAAGGAATTTATCGGTGATCCTGCGTGGAGGGACCTATCAAACCGGTTAAAAGGACCACGTTATCTGGCGAGGAAGGATCATAATTGTAAGATTGAGCCTCCGAGGCAGCTCTCAAATACTTTAAAATTTTCCTTCCTACATCGGGGGATAGGGGATTGGAATGGTTTACCGAAGGAAATTTTGGAGCCCTTCCCTACTAATACTAGGATATTTATGACGAGGGTGAAAAAAATTGAATTTTGAGGGATTTTCCTATTTTTATTTGTATTTAGTATTTTATATCTTGTATTTTGGTCTTCATATATTTTGTGTCTTGTGCCACCCGATCAGGATAACTTGTATTTCGTATTTTCGTATTTATATTTGGTTCTTTGAGTATTTTCTTGTTATATGTTACCACCCGACTAAATGGTCGACTTGTAACAATTTATGCAATAATAATAATAATAATACCTTTTGGGTACGAAATCCGGACCACCAGCCTCCACGTGGCGTACCTGGCAACGGCTCTTGCCGGCTAATGGTGGACGTCTGCGTGTGGGCCTAACCACCCTACACGCAGTAAAACTGGTTCCCAATAGGAATACAGAGAAAGCCACCCACAACCGGCCCCTCTCGGATGGGGGCCCTAGTACAGTTGGGTGTGGCAATACAAATACCACCGTAACGGGAGCCCGGATGCAGTGGACGGAAGCCCTAAGGGGCGACCTCCTCGCATGCCATGCTGCCAGCGAGCCCGAACGCAGGGGGTATATGGCAAGGATGCACTCTTTGTGGTGTGAGATGCATCCAGAACACGACCACCTATCGCAGCAGAATCTGCGCGATTATGCCAACCACCTGCGAAAAAAGGAAACTCTCCACCAACCGCCAGTTCAGAGGAACACACCACCGGCCAGACCACTCTCCCCGACACAGGCAGCCTCTGCACCACCTGAGGCTAGAACGGCACTCATGCCGCAGTCTATGTCAAATGGAGATGAAGCTGGTCAGGCCGTCGCTGAACTACGAACGCGGTTGTTAAGCACAATATCTTATGATGATGGACAACCTAGGCCGAGAGACATCCACCGGAAGATCTCTCTGCGGGGTAACCACCTGCCCCAGTTGAATGGTCTTATCGACGAAATCCTAACGGAAACGTCGGACCTTTGGACGGTAAATTGCGTGGTCTATGCTGCTGCCAAAATTATGGCTCACTCCCAAAAGAACACCTCTTGGGAGGACAAAGCAGCAAAGAGGCTTGAACAGTTGGAGGCCAAGATCACGCAGGCGAGACAACAGGCGTCGAGAATTCAGTGTGTGATGGAATACATCGCATCTGGGCGAGCTTTCACTCCTAAAGTTCGGCGCATAGCGCGCAGTCTCAGGTACAACCATCACACGCTGAATAAAAGCGTGCTGCTTACCATTAAGCAGCACGCGGTCGATAGAGTACGGGCACTCACCACGGCCCGGAAAAAACTCCTGAAGAGGAGTAGGGGCGTGAGAGAAAATGCCACCTTTCTCCTTCAGCCGTCCCGTCTCTTTCGACCACCTCCGCCTGTTGTTGAATCTCCGCCACCCGTCCAAGAGGTCGAACGTTTCTGGAAGGAAATATACGAAACGTCGAAGCCATTCAACGGAGACACTCCGGCCATAGGCCTCTTTAAAGAGGTTTGTGACCGCCACCTACAAGATGTGGATGGACCTCTTTCAGTCACCGAAAGTGACGTGAAGAAGGCCTTCTCTGGCAAGAAGAATTTCTCGGCTCCAGGAATGGATGCCGTGAATAACTTCTGGTGGAAGAAATTTACTTCCACCCACCAACACCTCGCCAGAATCTTCACGTCCTTTCTAAATGGTGGAAAACCAATTCCACCTTGGCTGACTGAGGGACGCACGGTTTTAATACCTAAGAAGGGAGACTTGTCCAATCCAAAGAACTACCGCCCTATAACCTGCCTCAACACTGTATATAAGGCGTTCACCTCGATCTTGAGTGAACTTATCCTACGCCAAGTCCAGCCAGTTTGGGAGGAGGTGTACGAGCAGAGGGGCTCAAAGCGGGGAATCGCGGGATGCAAGGACAACCTGCTCATTGATAGGTGCATATGCCAGGATGCCATCCGGTATAAGCGAAACCTATCAATGGCCTGGGTGGACTACAAGAAGGCTTTTGACACCACTTCGCATGAGCTATTGATCGCCATGCTGAAGTTGATGAAAGTCCACCCTGAGGTTGTGTCCTGCATCCAACGCCTGTTACCACTGTGGAAAACGCGCTTCGTTCTGACCTCAGGCAAGCGGTCAGTTTCCACAGAGTTGGTAACATACCACCGTGGCGTTTTTCAAGGCGACAGCTTGAGCCCCCTACTGTTCTGTATTTCCCTCCTACCCCTGTCCCTTAGGCTGCGACGAGGTAAAGGATACATGTGTGGTGTTCCAGGTGACAGGAAGCATAAGGTCACCCATTTGTTTTATATGGATGACCTGAAGCTGTACGCTTCTAATGCGAAAGACCTTCGCACTGCCCTGGACACCGTACTGGAATACAGTGAGGCTATAGGAATGGAGTTCGGATTGGACAAGTGTGCATCCATCCACTTGGCGAGAGGAAGATTTTCGGAGATCAAGGAAGACGTGCAACTTGTTGACGGGAGCGTCATTCGTCACCTCGAGGACGATGACAGCTATGAATATCTCGGCGTCCCCCAGCGCCGAATGCAGGAGGTTACAGCAGTGAAGGAAAGGCTCACCGCCAAATACAGACAGACTCTCAGGAACATCTGGAGTTCTGAGCTGTCAGGCAAGAACAAGGTTCTTGCCACGAACATGTTCGCGGTTCCTACACTGCTGTATACCTTCGGATGCATGAAGTGGAACGTCAACGAGTTGCAGAACCTCGATAGGGGAACGAGGAAGATGATGACCATCTATAGAAGTCTTCATCCAAAATCTTCCGTCGCCAGATTGTATCTCCCTCGCAATGTAGGTGGTAGAGGACTATTGAGTCTGGAATGTCTCCACAACAGAGTTGTCCTGGGTACAGCTTGCCGAGTTTTGAAAAGCAGGGACCCCCTGCTCAATCTCGTGAGTGATCACGAGAGTGCGGGAGCAGGGGCGTTTCTCTTCCAGGCGGCAAAGAGGGCAGCGGACGAAACCGGTCTCGACCTCGACCCGTCATATGACGGAAGCGACAATGACACGACCATCTTGTCATTGAAGGCAGACGTCCTCAAGCTCGAAATAAAAAAAGCCGAGCAGAAGGCCTTGCTCAAGGTGCATACCGATAAGCCCATGCATGGAGGTTTCTATCGAAACATCGAAAAGCATGGGCTATCGAAGGAGCTAACGTTTGCCTTCCTACGCTCCGCCGGTCTGAAGTCCGAGACCGAGGGTTTTGTCCTCGCGTGCCAGGATGGTGTCATAAACACACTCGTGTACCGCCGCATTATATTAAAAGCGGAGGTTGTGGACACGAGATGTAGGGCGTGCCGAGCCCAGCCGGAGACTTTGAGTCACCTTCTCTCCGGCTGTAGTTATTACGCTAAGTCAGCATATTTAGCTCGGCACAACGCGGCCCTACGGGTGTTATACTTTCATCTTCGACACCATTATGGCATCGACGAAACACCTGTGCTGCCCTATGCCCCTGGAGATATTGAGTCCGTCGTGGAGAACGATAAATGCACGATCTGGTGGAATTACTCCTTTTCCACCACCAGGCACTTGGAGGCGACCAAGCCTGATATCGTTCTCCTCGACCACCTCACACGCTCCATGTTCGTGATCGAGTTTTCGGCTCCGGCTGAAACTAACATGGATGCGAAGGAGGTGGAAAAACGGACGAAATATCAAGACCTGCTTTTCGAACTTCGACAGATGTACCCCGGACACTCTGTGAAACTGGTGGTCCTCATCATAGGTGTGCTCGGTGGAGTTAAGGGCTCGCTGCTAAATAACATCAAGTGTATTCCGTCCTGCGTGGCACAGGCGGAATTACTAGTTGCACGCATGCAGAAGGCCGTCATCCTGGGGTCACTCCGTTTACTGCGGACGCATGACCCTACCGCAGCGTAGCCACACATCCGATGGGCGTCGGACGTGGCTGCGATTACTGCCCAACCCCTCTCGAGTCTTCGGCCATTATGACGGCAATGAAACCTGATGCTTGCCGGGGACTCGGAGGGTCATGTTACAACTGTAACAATTAAAATAATACCTTTATAGAATGAACAAAAGTTTTTCGGCTCTGGCATCACAAAAAGAAATGCAGTAAGATGGATACCATCAACGGATTGAACTGTTTTTCATCCTACCAGTCCTGAGAATTACATACCAGGATATAAAAACAAAAGTTTTTATATCCTGGTATCCCAAGAAGAAAAGCAATATGATCGATACCTACCATCAACGGAATGAACAATTTGTCATCTTGCTAGTTTCTAAGAATAACATTAATAGGGATTAAATCTACAACAGCATGAAGTCTGAACGATTTTATAAAAATTGAATGAAGTTGCAAATGTGCCCTTAACTTTTCAGAATAAGTTTCAGTGAAATTATATTAGATGGAGATGCTTTTAATGGTTTTTGTTTCCTTTTTTCGTCAATTTCTATCTTCTTCACGCTATAATAGAATGGCATTACGATAAGTATTGTGAAAAAACTAGAAATAAATGAACAAGAAATGTACTAGGGATGCGTGGGAAAAGAAATTTTCCAAATACTTCATAATTTTACTTCCGGAATGGTTCAAGATTCTTTATTTACTTTAAAACTACCTTTAAATAAAATTAAATTATGATGGCGGAAAATAATTTTAGCAAATACACCTTATAAAAGTAACTGAGGCAGGCGAGATATAGTGGAATGACATCCTGATTTGATGAAAAGAGAGATGGCACTTTTCCACAAATTTATTGAAGTACAACGCGTTTCGACCGTTAGGTCATTTTCAAGTACACTTGAAAGTTTTCAGTGTACTTGAAAATAACCTAACGGTCGAAACGCGTTGTACTTCAATAAATTTGTGGAAAAGTGCCATCTCTCTTTTCATCAAAAATATACCTTATTTGACGCAAATGTGCGAGCTCATATTTCAAGTTAAATTTCCACGCTTTCACCGCAGTCTAGACTGGCTCTAGCCTGAGCTCTCTCTTGTTTAATTTTACACATCTATGGTTCCATCAACGGACAAGAGTGTTTGTCCAAGAATAGTTCCCGAAGGAACGAATGCAAGGTATGGTTGAAGGTTGAGAATTTAAATAGCAAAAGAAGAAATAAATAGGCTAAGTAAATACAATATATTACCAGCTGAACACGCAAAATTAAGTCCTCAATTATAGGCTAGGTTTCCTGGGAGCAGCAGGAGCTTAAAACCGAAATGATGACATTACAAATACCGTATATTTTCGTAAACGCAATGAAGTCAAAGTATAGAAAAAGTATTTAAATGCTATGTATGACAGAGCACGAAAAAATGCTTCTCCTACCGATAGTAAGGAAGCTAAGATAATCGGGACAAGATTCATGAAGTCTCCATTGTACTTTGAAAAATTGTGCAAAGCGGACGAAGCTTGGCGTTGTGGAGAGGGAAAGGTAAATAAAGGGTGTGCAACCTATTTAGTGGTATTCTTTAGCAATCTCTGTCTTAGAGGAGATATAATTCCATATTCCAAACACTCATACAGGTGACTCGACGACTCTGTCAGAAGCGAGGCGAGATTCCATCTCCCGCGCACTTTTGGAAGTGACTCGATGCTTGAGAGTCCGAACTAGGGATGTGCAGTATATATCGGTATACCGGTATATTTTGGCCGATATCCCGATACATACCGGTATATTTTTTAAAGTCGATATACCGGTATATTTAGTGTTATTTTCTAAATACCGGTACCCGATATATTGCTCAAAGTGAAAATTTTCATACCCAAGTTCAGTAATTAAATTATTAAACTATTTTAGAGAAGGGGTTGTTGAAAATTCCCTACGGCAAAGGAATTAAACTGATTAAAGGATATTGGGAAGTAAAATTTCATGGTTTTTACCGTTTTACTACGATTTTTAAAAAGTATGATGAACTCTTTTTACCTTGGTTTTGAATTCTCTTTGTGAAGTGTTTCTCCTTTTCGGTGCTGCTACGAAGTATTCTGTAAATAAGCGCTGTGCCTTAAAAATAGGCCACGAGACGGCCTTGCTTGGAACTGGATGTAAATTTTCTTTGCAGAATACAATCTGAATTTGGTGGAACAAAATTAATGTCCCCAAACCTAATAATTTTTAAAAATTATCACAGTCATGGAAAAAAGGTTACGCACTGTTTTTCCCTGCGTGTACTAATTATATCTAGGATGATAACCTCCGTTTTATACCATCCATTAAACCAATCCGCGGTATTCCGCACGCAACGCATTTTCAATGAAAACAGATACCCTAACTTGTATTTCCTCCAAAGTTATTTTATAGAACACACTTATGAAACGTCATAGCCTAACCCATGGAATATGTGAAGAGACTGCAGCCATGGAGGTTGCTATGGCTATCCTTTCAAGCTCCCACCATTGGCACCACGTGTCTTATCGAAAGTGATACGATTTTTGTATTGACGTAATGCAACAATAACTTTAAATGTGATTAATTTGATTACAAGTGAGTGTAAATTATTCTTTATATTCCATTTTAATATATTATGTAGATTGATTTGATATCGTCGTTTTTTCTTGTTGTTGCTCTTGCTCAGATAAAATAATCCCTTTTTACAAAAAAAAAAATTGCCTTTCACTTCAATCTCAAAATGTGGATAAGCCGCGAACTATTTGCTGCAAAAACAACGCTTTGGGTGTTAATAGCCCACGTGTAAACGCAAACAATGAACACAATTAAAACTTTTATATTGCGATTCTGTATCGCGACGCGGCGCGATATTATTCAGCTTGCTTCTGTGGGGAGGCCTAATTGAAGCCTTTCACAAGTGTACGACTCTTTATCTCACTCAGATTTATCCTTGATTATTAATCATATATCGTATACCGGAATCATATTTCCTTAACATTCATTCGAGGCAAATGTACTCACAGAAAAAAAATCATTATATTCATTTTTCCATTCCTTCAGTTGCATCTAACGCCATAGCTTACATAAGTATAGAAGGAAACGCTGACGTTCATCACCTTGGTCAAGTCTCATCACCCCCACAAGGTCTTCACGAAAACCCTGTTATAAGTAATCACGATGCCTCTACACCCATATCGGCGAATCATTATGTAATAGCTAGGGTAAGAGCAAGATAGCGAAAATAGCACAGTCACATTCAATGCCAAAAAAGTCACATTCAATGCCGAATGAACTACAATTATATCTCACCCACCCATTATCACTCAGAGAAATGAACCCTCTGAAAGTTTGGCAGAACAGTAGCAGCTTTCCCTGCTTTAGCCGGAGTGGCCCTTAAATTTATGGTTGTTCTGGGATCCTTAGTACCATCTTATCGCACTGTCTCATTGGTCAACTATGTTGCATCTGATGATTGGAGCAAATTGACCGGTAATCATATTAACCAGATGGTGATTTTCGCCCTTCTCTTGGACTACAACCTTGTCGTGGTGGAAGGGCTTGCGTGCTCCGATGACCCCTAGAGCTGCACTGGCGGGAGTAATGTTCCTGGTGGGGTAACCCATGGCAGATTGGTCGAAGGTTAGGAGACAGAGGAATGGTAGTCCGCGCAGCGTCTGTACCTCAGTGACGCGGCTGCAAAAGGCGCCTGACCCCAGTGGGGCGGCCTCGGAAGTAATGGTGTCACGTAAAAAACACTATTGAGTAAGGCCACGGAATATTATCTCAATTAAAACAAAAACCTTGAAATTATGGACAGTTCTCAAATTATAATGAATCCTGGCAACTACGGAAATCGGCCCAGAAGGCCGGGTGTCGTGCCCGGCAGCGGTGGGAGCAAGGCCCCTGCGGTCGTCATCACACGAAATCCTTGCTCAGACGTAGCAGCAGCAGAGGAAAAGAAGAGGAACGAAACTATCAGAATAGGTACGTGGAATGTAAGGACTATGCTGAGGTCGGGGAAGCTAGAGAATATAAAACAAGAAATGGAGAGGGTGGGTGTAGACATCATGTGTCTGGATGAAGTAAGATGGAAGAATGACGGGAACTACTGGAGCGACGACTATAGAGTAATTTATAGTGGAGGGAATGAAAGTCAGCGCGGAGTTGCATTCGTAATGAATAGGAAACTAGGTAGAAAAGTAGTGTATGTAGAACAGGTGATTAATAGGATTATAGTCGTGAAACTAAAAGCAGATCCAACGAATTTAGGTATAATCCAGGTTTATATGCCTACCACTAATCATAAAGAGGAGATAGATGGGGTATACATCTACATCTACATCTACAAAATACCCTGCAAGCCACCTCAGGGGTGTATGGCAGGGGGTGAGTAATCACCAACATGCATTGCACTATACCCTAAAGTTAGTGTAACTACAACTAATTATGCATTAGCATAAATCGCTAATGCTTGTCATCAGGCGAAGCCTCACAAGCATGCAACACTACACTACAGATGTCATCAAAATGGAGAGTGACCGTCAATATACATGCATTCTACAACTACACAGATGGACAGGGACTCAAGACCCATGTAGAAAACATGCTAGGCGTGCTGTTAGTATGTACTAGGTAACAGTTAAGGATTCAAGTATTAGGAGTACTACTACTACTAAGAGCTACACTACCTAACGACAAACCTAGATAAAAGTCTCGTGGCAGCTATTATGGTCCCTTATCGTTCGTGGGAAAAATGACATCTTAAATCTATCCGTTCTGCAGTCTAGTTCCCTAATTTTACTCTCATGATCTGATCTACCGTAGTATGTCGGATTTCGTAAAATATTATCAACGTCGTCAGAAAATAGACCGGTTTGGAACTTACATAATAGATTGAGTCTAAATTTTAATCGACGGTCTGAAAGCTAAAGGAAATAATTGTTACGATCAGCTAGAGGAAATAATTGTTAGGATACCTGGGAGTTAGTACTTGGTAGTAATGGAGGATTGGAACGCGGTGTTGGGTGCAGGAAGAGATGGGCGGGAGGTGGGCGATTACGGAGTAGGAAGGAGAAACGACCGGGGCGAGAAAGCTGTATAGTTTTGCCGTAGAAATAACCTAGTAATTACAAACACATGGTTCAGGCATTAATTATCCTCGACGTAGGTACACTTGGAAGAAGCCAGGAGACACAGATATGTTCCAGATAGATTATATAATGGTTCGTCACAGATACAGGAATAGTGTTAAAAACTCGCATACTTATCCACGAGCTGATGCAGACACAGACCACAACTTATTAGTCATGAAATGTCGGGTAAAACTGAAAAAGATAAGAATGGGACGGAGGGTACGAAAGTGGAATACGGAGGCATTATCGAGAGAAGGTGGATGAGATAATGGGTGAGGAACATGGAGTTAGACCAATGGAAGATGAATGGGGAAATTTGAAAAATTGGAATTGTGGAAGCGGCGAAAGCAACGGTAGGCGTAGTGAGTGCAACTAAAATAAGTAAACCGTGGATTACGAAGGAGATGATAAGGGAGATGGAGGAGAGAAGGAAATGGAAGAGCGTAAACTCAGAGCTAGGTAAGAGAAAATACCGAGAATTTAATAACAGGCTTAGAAGACAAACAAAGAAAGCAAGAGAGGCGTGATGGAGAGAACAGATCGACGCGTTACAGAAATACCAAAAAGAGGAAAGAGCAGATGCATTATATGGGAAAGTAAAGGAACTGACGGGTGGTAATAAGGGAAGGCGAATTACAACGATAACAGAAGAGATGGGAAAGGTGATCGTGGAACCGAAAAGATCCAGGAGACGTGGAAGGAGTATGTTGAAGACCTGTATGGTAAAGAAATAAGGCGCAATTGGTTAGATACAGGAAGGCAAGACGATATCGACAGAGATGGCATCGGACCAAGCATCCTAGATAGCGAAATAAAAAGAGCTCTACGAGGCATGAGAAGGAATAAGGCGGTGAGAATAGATGACATACCTGCAGAGTTTTTAAAGAGCATGGGGAAGAACGGAAGAGGAAAACGTTTTGCGCTTATTCGTAGGATTTATGAGTAAGGAGTGTAGCCGGAAGACTTCGCGAAGACTGTACTAATTCCTATACCAAAGAAGCGTAAGCCAGAAACGTGCGAAGACTATAGGACAATAAGCTTAATATCCCTCGCGGCCAAAGTAGTTCTGAGAATTATAAACAGAAGGCTAGAGAAGAAGGCAAATGAATACCTGGGTGACGACCAGTTCGGGTTAAGGAAAGAGACGGGGACGCGAGACGCTATTGCGGTAATGAGAACGCTAGTAGAAAAAAACCTAGAGTATGGGCAGGATGTTTTTACATGCTTCGTAGATTTTGAGGCGTTTGATCGGGTGGAATGGACGAAATTAATGAGAGTGTTGAAGAAATTAGGGGTCGATTGGAGGGACAGGCGTCTGATTCGGAATTTGTATATGAACCAGACGGCGCAGGTTAGGGTAGCCAATGGAGAATCGGGTTGGGCCACGATAGGACGGGGAGCTCGGCAGGGGTACCCACTATCGCCGCTGATTTTGAACGTGTACTCAGAAGAAATGGTAAGGGAGGCATGGGGGAGGTGGAGGTAGTAATAAAGGTACGAGGGGAGCTGATAAAATCAGTGAGATTTGCAGATGATCAAGCATTTGTTAGACAGTCGGCCAAGGGGTTACAGTCAATGGTGAATGCATTAGAGGTGCAGTGCGAAAAGTATGGGATGAAGATCAATCACAAGAAAGCGAAAGTAATGAGATTTTCTAGAAGTAGGAAGGCGGGGCTGAATATAAGGGTGGGAGGGCTGAAGATAGAGTCGGTCGAGCAGTTTACGTATCTAGGTAGTATTTTGGAGGAGAATGGGTTTAGTGGTAAGGAAATCATATGCAGAATTGCGCTACCTAAAGACGAATTTTCGAAGAGAAGGTAATTGATGAGGGGGTGTCTGAGAAGAGACGTAAAGAAGAGACTGGTGAAAGCTTTAATATGAAGCGTGGCGGTTCATGGGTCGGAAACTTGGTCATTGCGAAGGGAGGATGTGCGTAGACTTGAGGCGTTTAAGATGACGTTTGGAGAAGGATAAAGAAGGTTAGCTGGATGGCGAGAAATACGAACGAGGAGGTATTTGATATGGTCGGAGAGGAGAGGAAGCTTGTGGCAGATGTTCGGAGAAGGCAGAAGAGATGGATGGAGGAGGTTTTGAGAGGAGAGGGCATGTTGAAGAGAGTGATAGATGGGAGAACACTGGGGAAACTTGGAAGAGGAATGAAGAGGATAGGAATTCTGGACGAAATAAGAGGAGGTAGAAGATATGAAGAATTGAAGAGGTATCTAATAATGTGCCATCCTTAGGAGGGAAAGCGAGACAATGTTTATGAGGTTGGGATGCTGAATGGGGACTATCCGAGAACCTACCAATCAGCTGGTAGAATACTTGAATGAATGAATGGTGTTTTTCGAATCAATTAGAAAAAATATTTGTTTCCATGATTTCCATTTGAGATCAATCGTATTTGCCCTGTCACTACATCATCAGCCAAGCTAGAAATGTGTTAAGCCTCCTGGAAATATTGCATCAATGCATGGTATATTTTAATTCTGAATACTTTGTTGAGACCTGTACACTGTATGTCATTACCTTGATAACATCTAATATATTTATAATCTATCATAATACGATGATTAAGTTCTTTTAGGCTTATTCCTTAGCCTATTTTTGTTGTTTTTTCATAGAAGCTATCGCGCATGGAAAACTATACCCTAACTGAGAATGATGAAAATAGTATTCTGTAATTATCAGAGTTTGTGCTTTCTGCATAAAAATTACCTTTAAAAAATTGTACCAATCTGAAAAGAGCATGTTAAGAATATCCCAGTTGCGCATTTATTCCGCATATTCTTGAACTGGAAACCAAAATGAATCGAACAAAAATATTGAAAAATCTTTCCTCGGAAATATTCTCCAATAAATATATATTTTAATAAAAAATTTAACCTAATTAATTTTAATTACCTATTTATTGCTCGTTTCTTCAATATCCTTAATAGTTTACACGATTCTACTTCGTTTTCTATTATTTTGAGAACTAAATAAGTTTAGCGAAAGATAGAAGATAAGCAGGTACAAGTAGATTGCAAATGCCAGCAAAAATAGTAGCATAATTATGCCTGATATAAATGGCACCGATATACCGGTACACCGGTATATTTTTTAACGATATACCTATCGGCTAATTGGTATATTTTAAAAATATCGAATTCCGACATATCGGTATATTTTTAAATACCGCACATACCTAGTCCGAACTCATTATATATCCATCAATGCAGCCGCCGACTTTAGTCATATATCGTTTCCGTCATCCGAGAAGATAAGCAGTATATTCATGCTCGGCGCAAACTTGAGATTCATTTCCATGAATTTGTGAAATAATTTTTCCCGCTCATTTTGTAAGGGAAAATCTAACCATATGCAGTACTTGTACGTGCCAGCATGAAGGTCCCTTTAAAATATTTAAATAGGAAATACAACTCGCATGCCTAAAATTTATGGAAGTAAACACTCATCACGTCGGTTGTCACAAGGATTTTACTTTATTTTAGGACTCTATAAATTTGGGTACCTTCCATGGTTGAATTTATAAGTTTCAAAGTACCGGAGCTCTGGAGCACCGGGAGGTGTAGGGAGCATGGAGCTCCCCTACGGTGTTACAAGAAGTATCCGAGCAGCGCTCCGCACCGCACCGGCTACAATTAAGTGCCTTCGATGACTAACGGAAAATGACCGACTCTCAAAATCAATGAATTTGAAGTAAATCGACCTCAAATTAGGCACCCAAGAGACGTAATTTCAGCTTATCCTCATTCAAATGATTCATTCCACAGGGGCACCCTGATGGAGCCGATGACCGAGAGCAGCCTTGCAGGGGCGGCGGTTGCGGCTATGACTGAGGATGAACACGAGGAGGCCGCGTTCTTGTTCCGCCTCTCGTACACGCTCTACGCCATGATAGGCCTCTTCATCACCATCGCCGTGGGCCTGGCCGTATCCTTCATCACTGGGCCCACGGACCCGGCCGACGTGCACATTGAACTGTTGACGCCGATGGTGCGGCCGCTCTTCGCCCACCGGTGCAAGTCGGGAGACGAGGCGGCGCACTGGAAGAACAAGGACAAGGAGGAGGAGCGGGAGAAGGAGACAGCCGAAGGGGACAGCCTCCTCAAGAAGGAGGTAACTTGCACGATCCCATTTTCTTCTTTTTCTTCAGCATGAGGCTTTCGCAGCGCTGAGTTTCTTCGGATTGGATACCTCCCGGTTTCCTATGCGTTGTTTCATCGTTTTGGTGATGATTTTTCGCGTTCATTACTGAGTTGGAATGAACCGTGTGTGTAGGTTACCTGTTGGTCGCTTGTGTGAAGTATATAATTTTTTTGAGGTTCTTGATCATGGAGTTATTCATCATATTGGGGTTTTGGAGATTTGGTCAAGTAAACATGAAAAACTTCAGGCAACGTTTCGCCTTAAATTAGATCATCATCAGGGTTTCAGTTTATAATGGTTTCCTAGCGAAGGCTGAAGTTTTTTATGTTTAATTGACCAAATCTCCAAAAAAACCCAATCTAATGTATAATCTGGCAGTTTAATGTAGTGCATAGTTTCATTTTTTGACCTTACCTTATTTACCATTTTTTACCTTGCTTTAACACCCGAAAATAATCAAAGGCTTGGAAAAGATATTTAAGACGGTGAAATCAAAAATATCTTTCAGTCATATTTACAAACTAAAAAACTTATTAGAGAACACCAAAGACAAAATACAAAAATCAATAAGTCCGGGATATAAAAAATGTCTTGCTCCTCATGCGACCTGGCATACGTAGGGCAAACTCGAAGAAGCATTCAAACTAGATTTGAAGAACATATGGCACATTACAAATACAACCAACCTGAAAAATTCAGCATGGCAAAACATTTACTCGAAACAGAAAACGAAACATCAGAACAAAACCTTCAACTCATTCAACAAACAGATAATCATTTATTTGACGCCTATGAAAGCTTACACATATGCAAAATTAGAAAAAAACCTTGTTAACAGCGACAAAGGCCCGATTTCTTTCTCTCCATTATTTTCTATTATAGAGTAAGAAGTTCTCTTTTTTCACCTTGTTCGCAATTTTCTAGTTGCTCCCTGACAACAACTGTGATTTAGTTTTAAATTTAAAATTTATTTTGGTTGCGATCCCCACGCTAAATTCCAACGGTAGGTTTGTATTGTTCCAATATACAAGATGGTTGAAGCATTTACTTGGTGGAATTTTGACATGATAGAAAATTACAAAGTTTTAATCATTCTATCTTGTATTGTTCCCCCTCCCCCGGGATGGGGAACAATAAAAAACATACCGTTTGGGATTACATACAAACAAATGGGATTGTTCCCTCTTGCCTCACTTCAACGGTCATTAGCTTCCACCCCCCTCATTCCATTCAACGGTCGATATGACTCCCACCCTCCTTCCTACTTCAACGGTCACTTTCCTTCAGGGATGTGACCCGAAAAGACACTTTACGTTTCGTGCCGTACCTGGGAGGCACCCGAACTCGGAGTCCGAGCCTCGGCGTTGAAAGAGACCCAACCCTTCACCGAGGGTGGTTTATGGCACCAACTGACGAGTCACACTATGGTTTATGACTTCTTAAAGTTAAACATAAATCGCACAATTATGTTCGCCTTTGTGTTGTACTAGTCACGCTGATGAAAATTGTATTTTCATCGCAGTTATAGGATAGATATTAACCATTTTACGTGCATTATTAAACCAAGCCAGTTTAATGTACATTGAATTACTAAAGCTCGTAAAATGGTTAATACCTGTCCTATGACTCCGATGAAAAAAACATTTTCATCAGCGTGACTAGTGCAACACAAAAAGGCGAAAATAATTTTGCGATTTATGTTTAACTTTAAGAAGTTATAAACTATAGTGTGACTGGTCAGTTGGTGCCATAAACCACCCTCGGTGAAGGGTTGGGTCTCTTTCAACGCCTAGGCTCGGACTCTGAGTTCGGGTGCCTCCCAGGTACGGCACGAAACGTAAAGTGCCTTTTCGGGTCACATCCCTGCTTTCCTTTACTACCAGCCCCCAATAGCCATGTACCACATCTATTGGCCATTGTATCCCTTTCTTCCACCCACCCCCCCCAACGCCTCCCCCACTCTCCACTTCTCCCATCCCAACTACCCAACAATGCCCTCTTAGTCTTTTATCAATTCCTTTGGTAATTGCCCCCCCCCCCCCAATGCCGATGGAGAATCGGAGTGAGCCGTGATAGGACGGGGAGCGCGGCAGGGGTGCCTGCTATTGCCGTTGCTTTTTAACGTATATTCAGAAGAAATTGTAAGAGAGGCATGGAGGGAGGAGGAGGTTGGAACACATTTATGAGGCGCTCTGATAAAATCAATGAGATTTGCAGATTATCAAGCATTGATTTGAAAGTCTGCACAGGGGTTAAAGACAATGATGAATACGTAATGAGAGTTATAATATAATTTGTAATATTCCACTTAGATATATTTACTCGACCGGTTTCAAAGCTTGTGCGTCATTATCCGGGGAACAGTCTACAAGTTTTCTGGGAGTGCGTGCCGCATATATACCAAAATTCCCCCGGGAGGGGGGGCAGGGGTTATGTGGAAAGAGGGTGAGGAAGGGAAGAACACCTGATTAACGAAATGTGGCGACAAGGTGAGCAGGCGTGCGATAGTGGTTTGGGGGGAAGAGGGAAAGAAAAGGTGAGGGTACTGCAAGTCAACAACTGTCAAGGTGAAGGAAAGGGCTGCGGGAAGGTCATGGTGCAACACGGAGGTGAACGGAGAACGTTTAAAACCAGGATCATTTAAAAGCAATAAATCAGGTACACTTCGTCTCTTAACAATTTTAAAATTCTCTATTTACATGTAAAATCTTGGGTGAAAAATTACCATGTTGTCCAGTTTCAATGAGATGTTTTAAAAAGCCTGATTTGGGGTCATTATTCAAAAAATACTTGGGATTGGGATTTACAAATCAAAAAAATACTTGGGACACGCAAATTGGGATTTATCAGAAGAGTATTAGGAAAATGCGACGAGAAGGTTAAAGAGTGATGTTATTTTTCACTCGTGAGACCTCATTTGGGGTTTGCCGCTAGTATATGGGACCCTTACGAAGTAGGACTAATCTCTGAAAATGATCGAATAACGCGGAGAGCAGCAAGATTTGTAAAAAGTTGTCACGATAAACGTAGCAGTGTTACCAAATTGTTGAAGGAATTGGGGTGGGAATCTCTAACTGATCGGAGGGAGAAATGCAGGTTAAATATTTTGCGCAAGTTCGGAGCAGGCAGTTTTTTGCCGGGCGTTCAACATATACTGCTAGAGCCAACGTACCACGGTAGAAGCGATCACAGGAATAAAATAAAGGAAATTGACTGCAGAACCGATAGATTTAAAATGTCATTTTTCCCACGTGCAATAAGGGATCATAATAGTTGTGATAGATCAATAATGTGAAACTCCCACCCTCAATAAGTAGAGGAGAATTTTCACTTGTGCTTAATAACTCAATATCATTACTAACACTTCACACCGGTAGATTTGTCCGGCATTATTTTATTTTGCTCTCTGCATGAAGTAGCATCTCGTAGCATTCAAAAATTAACAGTATTAGTAATATTAACCACTAGATGTGTCTATAGCAATGTTCTGCATGTTTGCATGTTCATTTACGTATCACTCTCCCAGTTTCTGGTTGGACTGCGCACTGTTCTCCTGACTGCTTTTTGGCCTGTTCCTAGCGGCAGGGGGAGCGTGCGAGGTTCTGATTTGTGCTGGGACGAGTGCTGCATGCCTGATGTGGAATCACACACCCAAGTGGTGGCTTGCACGATACTTCGTAGATGTAGAAGTAGAGAGAGTTTTTCGTTTTAGTAGCTTATTTAATAGTTTCTGAACAAGATCGTTGCTATAGCCGTTTTCTTCGGCGATCGTTTTTATTGCTTTAAGTTCCTCTTGAAAGAAGAATTTCGAGAGGGGGATGGATATTAATCGGTTTATCATGGAATTAATAGCTGCAAATTTGTGACTGATGTGGTGGAAAGAATTACTCGGGATGATTACATTGGAATATGTATCCTTACGGTAAATTGCAAATGAGTGTTTATTCATATCGATAAAAATTGTTAGGTCTAAGTAATTTATTCTACGATTGCCCAATTCTATGGTAAATTTAACGACTTTGTGTCGAGAGTTTAAAAAAGCTAAAAACTGATCCAGTTGTTTATGGTACCTGTCCACAAACCAATAATATCGTCAACATATCTTTAATAATATACAACATTCTTTAAAAGTGGGTGCTTAGAATTAAATATGTTGTTTTCTAGAGAGTCCATGAACATATCTGCATCAAAAGCTACAAAATACCATTCAAGCCACCTCTGGGGTGTGTGGCAGGGGGTTAGTATTCACCAACATGCATTACACTATGCCCTAAAGTTAGTGTAACTACGACTAATTATGCATTAACATAAATCGCTAATGCTTGTCACGAGACGAAGTCTCACAAGCATGCACTGCACTACAGATATTGTCAAAATGGAGAGGGACCGTAAATATGTATTTTGCATCTACAAAAATGGACAGAGACTCAAGACTTATGTAGAAAACATGCACCCCGTGCTAATAGTACTAGGTAACAGATGAGGATTCAAGTATTAGGGAGTACTACTACTACTAAGAGCTACACTACCTATCGACAAACCTAAATAAAAGTCTTATTGGCAGCTGTTATGGTTCCTTATCGTTCGCGGGAAAAATCACATTTTAAATCTGTCCGTTCTGCAGTCTAGTTCCCTAATTTTACTCTCATGATCTGATCTATCGTAGTATGACGGATTTCGTAAAATATTATCAACGTCGTCAGAAAATAGACCGGTTTGGAACTTGCATAATAGATTTAGTCTAAATTTTAATCGACGGTCTGAAAGCGTTTCCCATCCCAGTTGCTGCAAAAGGTCAGTAACACAAACGAGATTATCATAACGGCCTTTAACGTATTCTGCCGATCTTCACTGCACGCGTTCTACTTCATTTTCCAAGCCTAACTCATAAGGATCCCAAATACTGGCAGCATATTCCAAGTGGGGTCTAATGAGGGAGAAGTAGCTGATTTCCCTAACTTCATCGTCACACTTGCCAAGTACTCTTTTAATAAATCCCAATATACGATTAGCTTGACCGGTAATTTCTCGCATATGTTTACTCCACGAGAGATCATTAGTCAGTTTAACTCCGAGGTGTTTAACCGATTCTACAGTCTCTAATTTGCTCTTGTTTATGCAATAGCTGTTACAAGAAGCGTTTTTCCGTTTTCAATAATTCATAACAACGCATATTTTCAGGTTTAACTCTAGCTGCCACGCATCGCACCACTCCTGTATTACCTCGAGGTCCTTAGTTAGCGCTTGCTTATCATTAAGGCTACGAATTTTTCTATACACCACTGCGTCGTCTATAAATAATCTAAGCTTACTGTCAACTGTTTCACCGATGTCGTTTATGTACAAAAGGAACAGAAGTGGGCCAATGACACTTCCTTGGGGGACACCCGATGTGACTTTTACTTCATTAGAGATAACGCCATCTAATAAAACCCTTTCCACGAAATTGCTTAAGAATTCATGTCTGCAAATATAGGAGAGAGCGGGGAGCCCATGCTGATGCCATGTTCTTGTTTATAATAGTTCCCGTTTAATAGGAAATAATTCTTTTCTATGCACAAGGTGAGAAGTTGGTGGAAATGATTGATGATTTATTCTCCGCACTTAGCTCAACTTAGCCAGGAGGTTGCTACACTGATGGATTCATTGGCCGGAAAGGACGTAAACAAATTACACACGTCAAAGGATACAATTTTCGCGTTTCGCGTTTTGACATCCACTACTTTGTTCGCAAGGTCCGTAGAGCTTTGAATTCCGTAAGTGGATTTAAATGAGGAAACATTTCTCAAGGGGGAATTCAGGTTCATTGACAGAAGTTGCGAAGGTGCGGCAATATGGGAAACCGCTGGTCGAATAGGAATTTCAGGTTTATATGTTTTGGGAAGGCCGTACAACTTGGTCATTGCGGAGGGAGGATGTACGTAGTCTTGAGGCTGTTTGAGCTGGGTGGCAAGTAAGACAAACAAGAAGGCATTGGATATGGTTGGAGAGGAGAGGAAGCTGGCAGCGGAGGTTTGGAGAATTCAGAAGGGATGGATGAAGGAATTATTGAGAGGAGAGGGCATGTTGAAGAGGGCAATAGAGGGGAGAACACTGGGGAAACGTGGCAGAGAAAGAAAGAGGATAGGAATTCTGGACGAAATTCTCTGTGCCACACACCCTAGTGGTGGCTTGCACGGTACTTCGTAGATGTAGATGAGAAATGAAAGTAGAGAAAGTAGAAAGTAGGGAAAGATGAAGAGGTAGAAGATATGAAGAATTTAAGAGGGATCTATTGGCAGGACAAACATAGGAAGTAAAACGAGAGAATGTTTCAGAAATTGGGATTTAGGATGGAGACTGTCCAAGAACCTACCAATGAGCTGGTAGAATACTCAAATGAGTGAGAGGCGAAGATAGGCAAGACACGTGAAAGGCCGGTATGACAATTTAGTTAGTGTTACTATCCTTCTGTAACAACTGGGATGGGAATGGCTTTCAGAGTTCCCGTTAAAATGTAGACTTAATCTTTTACGTAAGCTCGAAGCCGATCTATTTTCTGACGACGTCAATAACATTTTACGAATCCAGACATCTACAAAATACCCTGAAAGCCACCTCAGGGGTGTTGCTGCAGTAACGGGGGACATGCTACAGTAGATTGGATCGTGAGAATAGAATTAGGGAAATTGACTGCAGAACGGATAGGTTTAAAACGTCAATCATACCGCGAACGATAAGAGACCTTACTATTATCTGCCAATGAGACTTTAAGCTAGACTTGTCGGTAGGTAATTTAATTAGCTGATTTTCTCGCAAATGCTACCTTCTTAATATTCTACGTAGCACTAACAGCACGCCTGGTATTTTTTATGTATAGCTCTTATACCTCTGTGCATTTATGTCGTTACAAAATACATTAATGCAAATAGTTTCTCTGACATTGACAGCATACCAACAATGTAGTTCATGTTGGTGAAATTTCACCTCCTGAAAAGCATTTGCAGGTTTTTGCTAATGCACCAATAGCCGTAGTTTCATTAACTTTATTAAGGTATAGTTGTAAATGTAGTCATGGGTGCTTTCAAATCACGACACTGCACCAAACTGTTTTAATCTGTGAAACAGTTTAGCGCAGGCTGCGTTAAAATGACTCTTGTGACGTCATCTGCACGAAGAAGATTGAAATACACCTTCACTGCAGTTTGTCTGCGTTAACATGTTCGCTAGTGGATGCAACTTGTTATATGCAACAGTAGAAACAGGAATACCTTTAGCAGATAATGGATAAATTTCTTTAATAGATAAGTTTAACTACTTCTTTATACAGGTTTAATATCGTGCCACCATTTTGCAAACACTTCAGCGCAGAGTGTTCCAATCGTTGGCTTGAATGTGTGCTCACGTGTTCCCATCTGCTACCATTTGCACTAATCGGCGCAACGTGATTGGAAAGCACCGGCTATGTTAGACGTCAGGTATTGTTTTTTAATTGGAAACGTGTGTGAGTAATTCTTTCGGGACGATATAAATAATGCACTAATGGAAATATTTCTCTCCCGAGCATAATTTTCAATGACATTGTCAAAAATTTGATGGAAGCATTATGAAGAGGCTATTATCAAAGTTCATTCTTTAAAAAATAATCAAATATTATTATTACTATAGGTGATCTATCGGTAGAGGTAAATTTTGACGGAAGTAGAAAATACTATACTTATCTTTTACAGGTCTTGCATCTCAACACTATTTCAGTCTTCAGCTCGATATCCGTCCTACCTCTCTTCATCCCTCTCATAAAGTATATTCTCATTCTTCCCTTTCCCACATAACTATTATCCTTCCCTATATCAAGGCCTTCAGCATTCCTCCACCCATCATTACAAGTTTCTCCTACCTGCTCCGCCTCCTCCTAATTTCCTTAAGCATTTTTCTCTCCTCATCCACTCTAACGAGGATCAGTCTAGCTGGGCATCTATATCGTCTGGAGTTCCTCAAGGTTCTGTTCTTGGGCCTTTACTCTTCTCTATCTATTTTCTTGACCTGCCTCATTGTCTGAAGCATGCCAAATATATGCTATACGCTGATGACTTACAAATATATTGCAGCTGCCCTCCCTACGATATTGACAGCACAATTAACAACATAAATGCTGATATCAGAGCCATTTGCCAGTGGGCTGAAAATAATAGTTTTACTATCAACTCAGGCAAAACAAAAGCATTAACTTTTGGAAGTTCCCGTCTAAAAGCAACTGTATCCCTTGATGGTACCGCTCCTATTACATTTTCAATGAAAACATTCCTTTCTCAAACTCGGTACGAAATCTCGGTGTTACCTTTAGTAATAACCTTTCATGGACCGATCGTGTTCTTTTTAATCATAGGATTAATATTGTATTAAACTGGCAACTAAAATTCCATCGAAATGTTCTACTTTGTAATACGAGAAAAATGTTCATATCAACTTTGGTTTTTCCAATCCTCGACTATTGTCCCCTGGTCGTTTACGACTTGAATAGAGGACTTAACCTTAAACTTCAACGGGCCTTAAATTCGTGCATTAGATTTATTTTTAATCTTCGTAGAGATCATCATATTTATCCTTATTACAGGGAGTTGGGATGGCTTAAAACAGAATCCCGAAGAAAAGATTTTCTAGGGACTTTTATGTACAGCCTTTTTCAAGCAAATGAGCCCAAATACCTCACTGATATGTTTGCAACGAAACCAAATAATCTTGATGCTTGTGCATACTAGAAGTGATCCCAATATTTTATACTATCCTGGGCATAGATCGACTACATGCCACAATTCATTTTTGGTATCGACTACTTCCTTCTGGAATTCTCTACCTGGAAATCAAAAAAATTCCTCCACCCCTCAGCTGTTCAAATCTAATTTTTATCATTTACTAATGGAGGAACAAAATCTCATAAAACAAGATGTAAATGCTTTTATTTATTGGGCACATAATTTTATTGTAAATTGCTATTTATGTTATGACTGTCATAATCATGACGGTTTTGTTTCTTTGAAAATTCATTTTTTATTTATTGTTTGTTTCTTTCATATATTTGTTTGTATTATTATTCATAGCTACATGTAACCTTAAAATATAATCCTCATGAGAGTTTACTTACTCTTTTATTGCATTTTGTTCTAACGGAGCTGCTGCTCCAGGCCAATAAATTTTGTTCAATTCAATTCAATCCACCATTCTGGACACTTACTCGTTCTCCTTCCTTTACATCCATCGCACCTTCTCCAATATCCTCCGCACCTACATTTCAAAAGTCTGCAACCTACTCTCATCCTTTTTCCTCCGAGTCCATATTTCTATACCATACAACTCTTCACTCCATATTGAACTCTTCGCCAGCCTTTTCATCATGCTCATGCACGAAGTCTCAGTCACCAGCTGCCTCCTATTGCAGTATGACTTATTTTTTAACGCCATTCTTCTGCTAATACCTTTAATACTTTTGCCCGTTTTCCTCCAGTATAATATCTCGGAAATTAAATTGTTCTACTTGATCTAGTATGTGCCCTCCCACTTTTATGGTCGTCTTTCTTTATTTGCTATGCAATATTAATCATATACAGGCACTAATGCTAAATTCCTTTCTCTTACAGGAAATCATAATAATGGTCAATGACGAACGTAAAATGATGAACAACTCTCACTGAATCCTTATAATTGGATGCTAACGTGAAAAGCAGAAATGTATCGACTACCAAGTGTAGCCGTCATATTACTTTCAACTCAGACTATCACTTCAAGTGAGGAGATTGTGTCAATCTGCGATTCGCCAGGCGAAATGGTTCGAGTGTTCTTGGAAATCCGATTATGATCGAAGATGCCAAAACCTTGCAAGCCCAAAGCCGAAAGATTGAGATTCTCACACCAATCTACCCCATGTGAAAACATCTCATCGAAGTGGTACTTTTCAATTACACGTATGGATTTACGGAATATGTCTCAATGACGACTAAGAGAGATGTTCTTTATTAAAGCAATACTCATTTTTCCAGTGATACATAATTTAATTACTTAACTTCAACATTCTTCAAACGCATAGCAGTTATTTTCTGACAATATTTACCCCTAGTCTGTAGACGCCAAACTTATACGACACCACTGCTGTATGTACGTGACGCAATTCATAGCGGACACGAGTGAATCTATAGAGCTCTGAAAATGAGACTGGACAAGTGCAATCACATTTCATGTATGTCCGTCCTCCCCAGTTTTACTTCGGAGCAGCACCAATAAAAGAATTTATATAAGTTATGGAGAATTGGCACTCGGTTGTTCAATAATCTGTGTATCCCATGTTCAACCAACGAACACAGTTATAAACAATTTGTAATCAGCAACCAGTGTACAACGTAAAAACAATGAACACATGCCAAGGTGGATTATTCAGTAAATTGGAACATTAGGCATGGTACCCCGTCAAAATGGACTCTTTCTTACGTTCTACATGGAGTTTGCAACGCGACAAATCAAATGAATGGTTTGAGATATCTGAAAATTCGACAACTCCTGAATTTCAGCGGCCCAACCAACCAATTACAGGACTGGGGCTATATTAATTTCACCAGAACGATGAGTCGTAACAGCATTTACCCCAGGATTGTTCACTACATGTTCTGTAATTTGTAGTCTTTCAAGTCATGCACTATCACGCGCATTGTCCAAATACGTGAGGCATCCACCGAGCATGATCAGAGAATGTAAACGCTATGCAAGTGCATCAATTATTGTAAATGTACTGTAAAATTTAAACATAAATAAAATGTCCTCTTTTCACAAAACACCTTTCAAATGTTATTTACAATATATCAACCATTACTTTTTACTTCTACATAATTTGCGGTAAAAACCACCAAAACCTTCAATCAGCACCTAAGGTTAGTGCAAACTCCACTCTAGCCGCTTTAGAGGCGTCGTTAGGCCTTCTGCACTCGTAAAAGGGTTTTCGAGATTAGAATGACTCCCATTAGGGCCCCTCTTAACCTCTTCAGGGGCTCACCCGATTGCGAGTCCTTAGGGGCCCGGATCGCTGGGCTTGAGAAGAGGGTGGACGAGCTCCGATCCCTGGGGGAGCGGTTGGTGGCAGATCCTGGAAGGTCGCGGCGGAATGAGAAGGGGGATTCGCATTCAAGCATTTCACGCGTCTCGCGCGTACAGTTTACGTGCGAAACGCACGAAAGGTCCACATTCAAGCGGAGGCAACGTCGTCGTACGCGTGAACTGCATATGGTGACACCTATTGGAGGATGAATGAAGTTGTAAAAATAAGTCGAGCCTCTGCGTGCGTGGACGCGCCGGGAGCGTGCGAGCAGCGAGGTGCTACGAGGAGAGCGACTAGACAAGTCTTTATTTCATTATGAGGACATGTAAATGCACGGTGGGCTTCGATCGACTTAAAATTAAAAGTGCTTGCACCGATGAAATCTTTTCAAATTTCATTTCTACGATGTCTCACGAATATTTTTATCCCCGAAAGAAAATAATTGGTAGAGAGATTTGTGAGAAAATTGATTTTTATTGTTTACATGGCATTTTTCCGTCAGAATTTTTCTGTGGTGAAAATTCCACGTTCGGACTTTGTTCACGTATATTCAATTATGGTAATTTTATAATGCATTTCTAATGAAATTGAATTGGAAATATAAATTAAATTGATTTTATCATCTCGAACCAATAGCACGAGTAATTATTTGGAGTCACTTAAGGCATGAAAATTGTATCTTATTACCATTCTATGTTATAACATACATATTGTTATTATATAATCTATACTATCATTATTCTGCAAGATAAAAGAGCTTACTGTATAATAAATTATTGCTTTAGATCAAATTCAAATAATGAATTTAGAAAAATAAAAATCCACTTCAGTAATAATTAACTTACTATTTATTCAAACATCAATAGCACTAATAGACATTAAAATGAGTGATAAAAAGTATATTTAGTAAAAACATGAAGCAGTCTTTCTGTTAATTCCGGATGGTTCTTAGAGATTTGATGCTTAGATGATTTTCCCATATAAGTTTGAAATCAGCGTGGACAGATTCCATTGACTATTCACTGTAGAAACCAAGGCCTACTTGCATTTTGTCGCAAAAATCGGGTAAGTGAAAAAATACTGCGTGGACTTTAGGTGTTGCCGTTGTATTGAGCATAATAGAGCTCTCTTTGTATGCAGCAATCTTATTTTTGAAGTTGGGATTGAAGTTTTTACCAAAGCAGACCATAACATCATTTATAAAATTTTCAAATACAGTTACGTATATCAAGCTTCTCAAATTTTGACTTCTTGATCGCAGTAAATCAGGCTTTACTCATAGTGTTTTGTAAGGATTGACGTTGAAAGTTGACTCCCTTGAGGTATATCGCGAGTCACACTGCATGTTTCTGCCGACTGAAAAGAATCTAGCTCAAATTCATTCAGTAAATGTTTATGTAAATTGTTCACGACACCTATCATTAAATGCAACTCTGGCGGAGGAACAATTTCGAGGAGAAGAAAAAAAAAGGACTGTAGACGCTGTTTTTGTAAAAATTTTCGCCTGTTTATACTCATGCCGAAGACCATTGAATTTAATTTACTAACGTATAAGCTATCGTTCTGTAGGTATCGCAAGTACCTATTCAAATTATCATTGGTTTCGTAACACTAGGCACATGGGCAGTAACTGCTATGCGACATTATACCAACCAGAATGTAGGCCAATTTAAGATCGGTTACGATAGTTGATAATAAATAATGCCCGAAAAGTTGATAATATTTACTGCAGACCAGAAGGATACATTCCCATAATTTTCCTGAGAACTAGGTGCGAGATATTTTTTCATTATTTTATATAATAACTATCATTAATTTATAACCCACCCGACCCTTAACCAATTATAATATATAAAACCACCCGAATCCTTATAGCGTTTAGCGGAAATACCATATTAAAATATCTTCTTATAATAGTTTTAGTCAAGATCTCCAAAACGCGTAGTTAAGATGCATTTATGAGATAGTCCTTTTCCAACCAATGAAAAACATTAACCGCAACGACTTTCAGTAGAAAGTAATTGCATTTTATCTATAAAAAAATACGTTTCATTAGGAGAAGGAATGCACGTATTCGCACAGGGAATACGAGGAAAAGAATGTTTCAAATGTTACTCATCCAACATTGACTAGGAATTAGTTCGAAAACTAAGGCAGAAAAATTTCCTTCATCAGATTATTCACTACTTTTAAAATATATCGCTATAGTAGAGGCTAAATTAAATGTTACGTTAAATATTGAGGGAAAAAAAATTACACCGCTTGGGAATGAACCTCTGACCTTCACACTCGCAGTCAAGCGCCCTTCCGACCGGTCTACCGTGGTCTTCTACAGGTTGGTCTATTCATACCGTTTTCTATGAACCTCGGGTTATGGCCTGAGAATGTCGGACCCCACCTTGAGGAGTTTTTTGTTGTTATTTTGCTCATTGTTCACGTATTGAGGTTCTTATTTACACTAAAACAATTATTAATAGCTCGTACCTGATCCAACTTCACATTTTTGGCGGGCATTAACGGGGAAATCGTTAATTATAATGAATACTGCGACGGTGTCCCGTTGTCGCCTGGGATGTTAATGCACGAAAGTTAGCCCATAAAATTCTCAATGTGCCAATAATACAACTATTATATATCCAGCACTGTAGCAATGATTAACAGAAATGGACGATTCATGTATGCATGCTAATATATCCCAGTGAATCTTATAAGTAAATACGAAATGACTCCATGTGTCCGCCATTTGTTTCACGCGTCAGGCGCGTAGAAAGTTGAGCAAAATTCAACTTCGCTCGCACGTAGCCAGGCGAACGAAGCGAGCACCTGATTGGCTGCGCGCGAAACGCTTCGCTTAGTACACGTGAAATGCTTGAATGTGAATCCCCCTTGAGTCAATCCCCGTCAGCAATAGGTTCGATGTGCTGGCAGAGGCTGAGCCATCGGAACTAGAGCTGGGAGGTGGGTCGATGAATGAGAGTGGAGAGGGAAGGGAGGGAATTTTAGTAATAGGTAGCTCCAATGTCCGGAGTATAGTGTCTCCGCTGCGGGGAAAGGCCAGACGGGAAGGAGGACATCCACGGATCACCTCCTTGTGTATACCGGGAGGAAAGGTGCCACAGGTGACGAAGGCGATGAAGTCGGAGGTCAGGGGCGCGAACTGCTCTAAGTTGCATGTGTTTGCTCATGTTGGGACCATTGATGCTGTGAATATGGGATCAGAGGAGATTTTCGATTCTGTGATAAACCTATGCTCCGAGTTCCGCCGTATTCGCAGAGGATCTGGCACCAGGCAGGAGGATCTGAGGCTTACAATATGCAGCATGATACCTAGGACGGATCGGGGTTCGATGGTTTGAAGCCAAGTGGAAGGCATAAACCAGAACTCAGAGAAGTATGTGGGAGCGAGGGAGCGGAGTTCTTGGACCTCAGGCCGGTGCTGGATTCGTGTTGGGTACCTATAAATTGCTCGGGTGTCCACTATACGTACAAGGCATGGCAGGAGGTAGCGCGCAGGATACTAGAGCACACTCGTCGAGTTTAACATAGACGGTAGGCTACAGGGCAGGTCAATTAGTGGGGTCAATAGTTATGTGTTGCCAGTTAGTAATTCAGCAAAGAGTGCTCCGAGTATAGAGCTCAAGAATAGCTTAATTGAAGACAGCAATCTTGCAATGTCCCCAAAACGCATAAAAAATAATCATCCAGCAGTAGTCGTAGAGGTTGTTAACTTCCGTAGTTTAAAAAATAAGATTCCAGAATTTCGCCACCTTATTCGAAGCACGAAGTGTAACGTCATTATTGGCACAGACAGTTGGCTGACAGACGATATTTCTGATAGTGAAATTTTTCCTAAATCATTCAACGTTTACAGAAAAGATAGGTCCAACCGAACCGGAGCTCACAGTGGTCCGAAATCGGAAAAAGCCGGACAAAAGTCCAAAATGGCTTTTTTTGAGATAGAGACTTGAAACTTAGCGTAAATACTCATAAACGATTACCAATTATAGATTAATACGCCATTTTACATCAATACGACCCGTTGCTGAGATACAGTAGCCCAAACATGACCAATTTTTCAAAAACACGCGCGATCTCGTTTTTCTTCGAAAATCTTTGAATTTAAGCAGGTGGTGTTGCGTTGGTATGATTTTCATGGAATGAAAAACGCAAGATTCCTTTGACCTAGTGCTTTGTCTATATTTTCCATGACTTTTGAAGATTTTGGCTCTCATCTGTCTGGTTTTGCAACGCAAAATGGCGTACCCGTTTTTCACGTGAAATTTGACATAAAGTAGACATTATACGAAATATGTAACTCGGGAAATTCACATCACAGTGTAAAGTAGAGATTTCTTAAGAATACTAAGAAGAAACCTTGGAAAAAAATTTGCGACGAAGGAAATGAGAGCGATTTTTCGATCGCGCGTCAAGGCTGAGTGACACGACGCAGGACCCTGAGGCTCGGTAACTGCGGTCGATTTTTCAAGTTTTTTGAAACTTTATTCTTGAAAGTCGTCATTTAAAGCACGGCACATAGTCAGTGTTGACCTAAAACACTATACTGAGGATATTACCAGGATTATAGATCGATCGACTAACCATTTAACACATTACTCTAGTGAAGATGCTAGGGATTGGATATTTGTCGGAACCATCCCACATATAAGAAATATGCTTCAGGTTTCATACCGGGTAGGGTTAACAGATTAAGTCGGCATGCTAAAGAGAGTTAGAAATAAACTGTTTCCGGGAAAGGCAACAACCGATACTCCTTTTCCCTTGCCACCCTCGCCGAGGGTAGTACTCAGGGTTGGGTTGTTGACCAGCTTGCTAGGAATTCTCTTTACCTTTTCTCCATCTGAGAAAGCAGCTGAAGGGAAGTTTAGCAAGGTTGTTTGGTAACAGCCGTAAGATTTCCTGAAAATGATTCAAAGAAATAAAATTTTCAATGTTTAATACCCGGATGTAAGACGTTTAACTCAGACCTAGTCTAACTAAGGATTCAAAAGTGGAAAAAACTTGGAATTTGGAAACCTTGTTTATGTGGAATAGAGCCGCTTGGACTTGAGCAAGGAAGTACTGCAAGGATACTGCAGATACCTACTGGTTTATGAAGATTCCCGGATGAGCTTCATTAAATCTGCCAAAGGTCTGGTCAAAGACGAATGGGAAAGTTTGAAAAATTGAATTGTAGAATTGGCGAAAGCAACGGTAGGCGTAGTCAGTGCAACTAAAATTAGTAAACCGTTGATCACGAAGGAGAAGATAATCGAGATGCAGGAACTAAGAAATAGAGCATAAACTCAGATCTAGGCAAGAGAAAATGCCGGGAATTAAACAACAGGCTAATGTTATAAGGGAAACAAAGAAAGCAAGTGGGTGTTGTTCTCTCCGATCGACTCGTTAGAGAAATGCCAAAAAGAGGGACGAACAGACGCATGATATGAGAAAGTAAAGGAACTGACAGGTGGTAGTAAGGGAAGGGAAATTGGAACGATAACAGACAAGTCAGGAAAGTTAATCGTAGTACCAAAAGAGATCCAGGAGAGGTATATGTTGACGAGCAGTATGGCAAGGAATTAAGGCCCAGTATGTTAGATATAGAAAGGTAAGACGACTTCAATAGAGATAGCATCGGACCTAGATAGAAAAATCGAAAGAGCTCTAAGATGCATGAAAAGGAATAAGGCAGTGGGAATATATAACGTACCTGCAGAGTTTCTAAAGAATATGGGGAAGAACGGGAGAGGAAAACTTTTTGCGCTTATTCGTAGGATTTATGAGGATGTAGTTTGGCTGGAGAACTTCGCGAAGACAATACTAATTCCGATACCGAATAAGAGCAAGGCAAAAACGTGCGAAGACTATAGGACAATAAGCTTAATATCCCACGCGGCCAAAGTAGTTCTGAGAATTATAAATATGAAGCTTGAGAAGAAGGCTAATGAAGAGAGAAACAAGTATGGGCAGAAGTAGATTTCGAGAAAGCGTTTGATATGGTGGACTGGATGAAATTAATGGGAGAGCTGAATAAATTAGGGGTCAATTGGAGGGACAGGCTTCTAATTCGGAATCTTCATATGAACCAGACGGCGCAGGATAGGGTAGCCGATGGAGAATCGGAGTGAGCCGTGATAGGACGGGGAGCGCGGCAGGGGTGACCACTATCGTCGTTGCTTTTTAACGTGTATTCAGAAGAAATGGTTAGAGAGGCTTGGAGGGAGGAAGAGGTAGGAAAACATTTATGAGGAGATCTGATAAAATCAATGAGATTTGCAGATTATTGAATCAAGCATTGGTTTGAAAGTCTGCACAAGAGTGAAAGACAATGATGAAATCATAATGAGAGAAATAATGTACTTTGTAATATTCCTCTTATATTTATTTACCCGACCGGGTTCAACGCTTATGCGTCATTATCCAGGGTACAGTCTCCGAGTTTTCTGGGAGTGCGTGCCACATATATACCAAAATTTCCCCGGGAGGGGGGGCAGATGTGGAAAGATGGTGAGGAAGGGAAGAACAACTGAATCACGAAATGTGGCAACAAGTTGAGCAGGCGTGTGATAGTGGTTTGGGGGGGGGAAGAGGGGAAGAAAAGGTGAGAGTGCTGCAAGTCAACAACTGTCAAGGTGAAGGAAAGTGCTGCGAAAGGTCATTGTGCAACACGGAGGTGAACGGAGAACGTGTAAAATCAGAAGGATCATTTAAAAGCAATACATCAGGAACACCTTGTCTCTTAACAATTTAAAAATTCTCTAAAAACTCCTGTTTAAAACCTTTGTTATTTACATGTAAAATCTTGGGTGAAAAATTACCACGGTGTCCAGTTTCAATGAGATGTTTTACAAAGCCTGATTTGGGGTCATTATTCAATAAATAGTCCTTATGTTCTTTTGCTCTGGTAGTGAATTGCCCAACATAACCATCTTTACACTCTTCACACTCTAATAAATACACACACATTTGTCAATCAATCAGAAAGTCAGTCTTGTCATTTGAGTTAAAAAGAAGTTTTTCTAAGGTTAATGAATTGTAATACCTTATTCTGAGCGTGTCACCTGGGATGTATTTGGTTATTTTGTGGGTAATGGTACCAAAAAACGGGAGTTTACACCATTTTTTAGGCTTGTATGGATAACTTGCTGAGTGATGACATGAGTGATAGATTAACATACCTGAAAGCATCCTTAATGTAGTAACAGTGAACGGAATTAGTGATCACAGAGCAGTAAAAGCTAGATTCCATATGATAAAAAGGCACCTATAAAGAGGAGGGTATACTTATTTCACAATGCGGATCTCGAAGGTTTAAAACAAAAACTATTGACCTCGTATAAATATTTTTGTGATATTTGTGAAAACCGTTGTACTGACTATGTATGGAATACTTTTCGTAGCATCACTCGACTAGCCATTACTAGCGCAATACCAAGTAAACTTAAAAAGGTCAATACTGAACCTAGGTGGTTTAACACACTTTGAAAGTAGGAATTTAATAAGTTGTCTTTGTCCGAACTGCTTCTTAATAATTCGCCCTTTCGTTTCGTAGTGGAATAACTGTTGATCTATTGCCTTGAACTTCCCTAACGTATGACCAAAATGCTTTTGGGTTATCCTGTAACTGTTCTACTTATGTTTTTCTTTTAAAGTCCATGAATGCATTCCGAAATGCTTCCTTTGTAGTGGCTTTAGAAAATTTGTATTTTTCAATTATTAAATTTTGATCACCAGTGGACAAATCTCTCTGGAGTTTTTGCATCTTGGCGTTGCATACTTTACTATCTTCTCCCTTCTGCATTGTGCCATCTTGGTTCGCTGCCCTCTTTTTTTTTACTTTACTTGGAATATATTTTCTGATCCCCGAATGTACGATAGAAAAAAAACTTTCCAACTACCCTCCGTGTCTAACTTTACGCTTGATTCTTGGAAGTCGGGAAGAGAATTTTTTAAATGACTCTTGAATGCATTGAAACCGGCTTTTTTTTAAATGTAGAACTTTCTTTTTTGTTTAAAACTTTTAATTATATTCAAAGAGAACTTTGCGGTAACTACTCTATGGTCACTAATGCCCTCAATAGTTTTTACCTGAATTACTTGTTGCGGTATATTTGTTGCCAATAAATCAAAAATGTTGTCCCCTCTGTTCGGCGTCGTAGCTATCTGATGTAGGGCATTTGATGAGAACGTGTACAGCAGGGACTCACATATATCTTTGTCTCTTCCCCCCGATATGTAACTGTAGGTCCTCCAATCTATATAGGGCGTGAAAAAATCTCCACCTATTATTAAATTTCTTTCGGTGTTCCTGGATGTGATGTTCTTTATTTGTGTTTCGAGTTCCAAAATTGTGGTGACGTCTGTGACGTCGAAAAATAATCATCCAGCAGTAGTCGTAGAGGTTGTTAACTTCCGTAGTTTAAAAAATAGGATTCCAGAATTTCGCCACCTTATTCGAAGCACGAAGTGTAACGTCATTATTGGCACAGACAGTTGGCTGACGGGTGATATTTCTGATAGTGAAATTTTTCCTAAATCATTCAACGTTTACAGAAAAGATAGGTCCAACCGAACCGGAGCTCACAGTGGTCCGAAATCGGAAAAAGCCGGACAAAAGTCCAAAATGGCTTTTTTTGAGATAGAGACTTGAAACTTAGCGTAAATACTCATAAACGATTACCAATTATAGATTAATACGCCATTTTACATCAATACGACCCGTTGCTGAGATACAGTAGCCCAAACATGACCAATTTTTCAAAAACACGCGCGATCTCGTTTTTCTTCGAAAATCTTTGAATTTAAGCAGGTGGTGTTGCGTTGGTATGATTTTCATGGAATGAAAAACGCAAGATTCCTTTGACCTAGTGCTTTGTCTATATTTTCCATGACTTTTGAAGATTTTGGCTCTCATCTGTCTGGTTTTGCAACGCAAAATGGCGTACCCGTTTTTCACGTGAAATTTGACATAAAGTAGACATTATACGAAATATGTAACTCGGGAAATTCACATCACAGTGTAAAGTAGAGATTTCTTAAGAATACTAAGAAGAAACCTTGGAAAAAAATTTGCGACGAAGGAAATGAGAGCGATTTTTCGATCGCGCGTCAAGGCTGAGTGACACGACGCAGGACCCTGAGGCTCGGTAACTGCGGTCGATTTTTCAAGTTTTTTGAAACTTTATTCTTGAAAGTCGTCATTTAAAGCACGGCACATAGTCAGTGTTGACCTAAAACACTATACTGAGGATATTACCAGGATTATAGATCGATCGACTAACCATTTAACACATTACTCTAGTGAAGATGCTAGGGATTGGATATTTGTCGGAACCATCCCACATATAAGAAATATGCTTCAGGTTTCATAGTATTCATGAAATCATTTCATTTCATGAAATCATTTCATGAAATTCATACCGGGTAGGGTTAACAGATTAAGTCGGCATGCTAAAGAGAGTTAGAAATAAACTGTTTCCGGGAAAGGCAACAACCGATACTCCTTTTCCCTTGCCACCCTCGCCGAGGTGGGTCGCGCGGAAAGGCGATTTTTATGACGACGCACAGCCTTTGACGGTATTTAACGGGTTCTTCCACAAGGGTTTTTTCCTTTCCCCGGCAGAAATGCATGTCAACTTGCAGTTTTATTTTGGAAGCGGTGAAGAAGTGTCGTGCTTGTTGTCCTAGTGTCGTGTCGTGCTCTAGTGTAATTTTCAAGTTCGTGTTGCCCAGTGATTTGTTGCGGGCTTTATTAAATTCCCACTTGCTATTCTCGGAGTTGGGCAGCGAAGTGATTTTCCTGCTTGAACTTTTGCAAGGTGAGTGTTTTTTTAATATGTTCATTTCAAAGATGCGTGTATTTGCGTACTACTTCAATGAAAGTGTTAAATTATTTATTGATTTTTACTGTTGTTTTCGCCTCGCATTGATCATGGCAATTATGATTTTGATGCGTGTTCTCTTTACATATTTCTAATTTTCAAATCACCGCACAGGGTTTTGAGAATATTTTCCCTGAAGTTGTGCGTCAATACTTTCCTGGTACTTCAAAGGGAACTGGTATGTATTATATTGAAGTATGTTTTGAACTTTTAAAGAAAATTATATTTCTGAATATCTATACTTATTCTGTTTCTTATACATTATATACACGATTCCATATCTTACAATTATTGCTTCATTAGGTTCATTGGGTCGGCCCGAGAAAGATTTTACTTATTCGTGTGACCGATCTAAAAGAAGGAAAGTTCAATATATTAAAAGTTGTTCCTCAGTAGCCGAGCTGGCATTAGCAACCTCTCTTGGTTTAAGGGAGGAAGGAGATATTGCAGCCGAACAGTTAATTACGGAAGTAACGGCAACTACCCCCACTAGAGCTAGGAGAGTGCTTACTAAGTGGAGGAAGAGTGATGAGGTGCTGAAAGATATGTCTCCAGAGGAGGCTTTATCTTTGATCATCACCATTGGGCTGACTAAAAATCAGTACAATGTATTAAGACGCTCCGCTCGTACTTACGGACATTCCTTGTACCCCAGCTATGCACGAGTGCTAACAGAAAAAAGTGCTGCATACCCAGAAGCAATACGCATCACAGAAAACGTATGTGAAGTAAGTCTACAGGCTCTATTAAACCACACTGCATCGAGGATACTGGCATGCGAATCCATAGCTCTAGCGGCCAGCAATGAGGTGAACTGCACCTTATAATTCAAATATGGCTTTGACGGGAGTTCGGGCCATTCACAATATAAACAGTGTTGGGAACAGGCGGATTCTTCCGATGAATATTTATTTATGAGCTCCCTGGTGCCACTTCGTTTGCTGAATGACGAAAATGGTAAGAGTTTGAGGCGTTTTAAATTGCATATCTTGCTTATTACGAATTAATCTGACTGCAGTAAAATTGAGTACTTAATTCCATATCTGCTGTTTTAGGTGAAATAATCTGGCAAAATCCTCGCCCATCATCAACCAGATTTTGCTGGCCTATTCGCCTCCGGTGGCTGAAGGAAACCAAGGAAGTTGCTATTGAGGAAAGTATTTATATTCCAAGGCAGATTGACGGGCTGAAAAATTGGAGCAATGGAAATTACTCAGTCAATTTCAGCTTGCTGCTAACCATGCTAAATGGAAAAGTGAGACAAATTCATATTTTTATTGTGATAGACAAGAATATGGTAGTGCTTATGGATTAAAAAAATTAAATTACGATTATTTTAGGCACGCAACGCATTAACTGACAATCCGAGTATGAGGTGCTACATCTGCGGAGCTACAGCTACGGAGATGAATGATTTGAAGGCAATGAGGAATCGCCTTCCTCATATCTGGTTATTCCGATTATCCTCATATCTGGTTATTCCATATTATCGATTCCTCATTGCCTTCAAAGTGACCTGCAGATGTGACTAAATATTCTTTTGGATTGTCAACCTTGCATTGCTACATCCGCTTTTTTGAATGTGTGCTACACATATCGTACAGACTTGAGTTCAAAAAGTAAGAAAGTAAGTAAGAAAAATATTTATTGTTCAGGACAAAAAATCCAAAAGTGGCAGGTAAGAAAGAATACAAACAATCTGGAATCTGGTTCAATGGTGAAAATGCCTTTGAATTACGAACAAAATTCTTTACAGGCCCGAGGAAATCTCAAAACACTGCTTATACAGAGAAAAATAAAAATTCAGAAGGCTTTTAGAGAAAGGATGGGGTTGATTGTTGATGTTCCAAGGCCTGGATCAGGTAACACGAATGACGGTAACACGGCAAGGCGTTTCTTTGATTCCCCAGACTTGGCCGCTGATTTGACTGGTAATTAAGTAAACGTGCACTGTAATAGCAAAGCATATGTAAACTTCACGCATGTGTTTGCATATAAACTGGTTATATATTTCATCTAAATTATTAGTTCTCATAGGAAAGTATAGTACCATCAGCAGTAAATTTATTTATCATGTTTTAATTACGGGTATCAATGTTGATCTCATAAAACATTTTTCCATCATTCTGAGGGCAATATCCAGTTGCATAACTCTAAATTATACAGCTTTCTCGGACTACTGCCAGAGAACTGCGGAATTATACGTCAAGCTGTATCCCTGGTATTATATGCCAACCACGGTACATAAGGTACTTCAGCATGGAAGCGACATTGCGAAAGAGGCGATTCTTCCCTTGGGACAACTTTCTGAAGAGGCAATGGAAGCCCGGAATAAGGACACCCGTAAATTCCGCCAGAGATTCAGCAGGAAGCACTCCAGAGAGGCCACAAATGACGACCTTTTTAAAAGACTGTTGTTAACGTCTGATCCATTTCTTTCCTCCACCCTGACATCAACTCCGAGGAGAGCAAGGGAAATGCCAAAAGATTTGAGAGAACTGCTAATTATAGATGATAGTGAAGAAGAGGAATCAGGCACTAGTGATGAAATGAGTTCATCGGAGGATTGAAGGTAAAAATGCAATATGCCTGTAAATGAAAAAATGCAATTTAATAACTTAAAATAGCACAGTAATAAGTGACTTCTAAAAATGTATTCCTTTTATATTCTAATTTATGGGTTCCGCATTGATTTCATTTGTAAGTTTCACCTGATGCTTGGTATTCCATTGATGCTATTTTGTTATTTAATTTAAATATTCCTTTACGGATTTAGCAAACAGTTGTCAAACTTATTGCCAATGCATTTGTTCGATTTGATTTTGAATTTGCATTTCATACATGTTGCTTCGTATATTTTCTTTACGATGGACGACTCGACATGAATTTCGGCCGGGGAAAGGAAAAAACCCTTGTGGAAGAACCCGTTAAATACCGTCAAAGGCTGTGCGTCGTCATAAAAATCGCCTTTCCGCGCCTCGGCGAGGCCTTTTTTTTTAAATTTAATTTAAACTAAATTTAATGGACTTGGAAGAGGAGCCACAATAAAAATGCCGAGAATTTTTATCTGTGTATAGTAAAGCATAATCGGATTTTAGAAAAGATGAGCAAGTTACCACCACTAACAAACGGCAGAGTATACTTTTGTGCAAAGGATTTCCTGAGGGGTTGAACACAAAATGTCTACGTGGGCGAAATGTGCTCCGAAGAAAGTAGGTTATCATCGGGGTACCCACAAGGTTCTCGGACCGCTTTTGTTCTTACTTTACATAAATGATCTCCCGAATAAAATGAGTTCCCAAACAAGTCTTTTTGCCGATGACTGCATAAGCTACAGGAAAATTGAAAACGAGAGCAATCTTAAGTCCTTCAAAATAATGTATATAAACTGGCGGCTTGGGTTTTAAAAGTGGATTGGAAAAAAACGTATAAGGGTAAATTTATTACTTTTAGTAGAAAAGTAAATACAGCTAACATTGACTTCACATTTCAGGAAAACGTTTTCCCAAAAGTAATACTAAGTGCAAATATTTAGGCGTTAATTTAACCAATGATTTAATGTGGGGGGAAAACGTGGAAACCATAAAAATTCGTTAAAAAAATTACATTGGGTGATGAGAAATATTTACGAAAGCAGTAAAACCACTGAGGAAAAGACATTTAAGCCTCTGATAAGACCAATTTTGGAAATGCAAGATGGCGGAGAGTGTGCGCGCACGTATTTTTGCCGCTGTGTTCGTAGTTGTGATAATAGTGATTATACCCAGTGTGAGAATTATCCGTTTGTCACCAGACAATGTGCTAGCTAGTAACCGGCAGTGGACGCATTTTTTCGGCCCAAGATCAAGTTTTAGCTTCAGTTTTCGTGATTTATCCATCCCGGCCTTCTCTTCCTGCTGTCTCACCACCGGGCAGTTACATTCGGCCGGAACGGCGACGGTTGCCCCCGGGAAGCGCCAGCGGCTTCGCCCGGCCAAGAATCTCGTCCTCGTCATCCTATTGCTCGCTGGTGATGTACATCCGAATCCCGGCCCCAATCTTGAGGTTTACTACCAGAATGTTCGGAGTTTGAAAAATAAGGTATCCTGTACAATATCAAGCTTCAGTGAGCTATCTAAATTCGGCATAATTGCGTTGTCGGAAACGTGGCTGAACAGCAAGGTTGGTGATAGTGAACTTGGATTTTCAACGACGCACAATATTTATCGGCGGGACCGAAGTGCTAGAGGTGGTGGAGTGCTTATAGCTATTGATTCTTCTTTACCCTCTAAACGCAGATGTGATCTCGAAAGTGGCTGTGAGATAGTGTGGACTGAAGTGCTAACGGGTGTCAGTGCGATGAGTGCATCTGCTGACGGGAACTCCGTCGCGGGTGGAAAGTGGTTTGTGGGTTGTTTTTATCGCCCACCCGGCAGTGGTCCCAGTGTGCTTGAGACATGTTTTCAATCTGTTCTCCGTGTCCGTGCCCTCAGCCCAAATGTGATTTTAGTTGGAGACTTTAATTTATCCATAGACTGGAGGTCTCACGACGATGGAGTCCCCAAAAGCACGCAGGATGAATTTTTTCTTGACCACTTCATCAAAGGTTTAGGCTTGCTGCAGTGCAATTTCAATCCAACTAGAAACTTGGCAACATTGGACCTAGCTCTCGCCTCTCACTCTGACATGATACAAAATTTGTCCTCCGGTAGAAACATATTCCACTCCGACCACGAATCCTTTGAGTTCCAACTTTCCCCTCCTCCCTGCCGGCGGCCCAGGTCCCCCATTCCTCCCAGGACTGTTCGTGCGTGGAACAAAGCAGATTGGGATGCCATTAACCGGGTTTTTTCCCTTCTGCCCTGGGGCCTCCTAGAGCGTGGGTCAGTGGAGGAGTCACTTGATCTATTGTACGACTTCCTCCACAGTGCCATAAATGACTTCGTCCCTTCCCGCAAAATCTCCAAAAAAAGACCCATGTGGATGTCTGTAGAAGCGACCACCACTCTTCGCAACAAGGAAGCAGCTTGGAGACTTTGGAAATCCCACCCCAGCCCCCACACATACGCGGGATTCTCCAAGCTCCGTAAACATGCCAGGAATCTCCTCCGTCGTGACTACACCAATCACATTAGTGCAATCACCGAAGACATAAAGGAAAACTCTAAAAGATTTTGGTCGCTTATTAATAGCAGAAGAAAGTCCACCAGGATTCCCACTACCTTACGTTTGGGATCAAAGACATATTTCGGTGATGAACGGTCGCTAGCTTTCAACAACTTTTTCTCCGAAAACTTTGCTCAGCCGTCTCAGATCCAACAGTTCCCACCCACCTCTCCCCTTTGCTCCCACTCATTATCTGTCATCTCCACGTCACCAAATGAAGTCCTCAGTCTTCTTTCCTCCTTACCTGTGAACAAGGCTACCGGTCATGATGGCATCGGGTCTCTGTTTCTTAAACGCACTGCCAATACCTTACATGTTCCCATCTCAAAGATCTTTAACAGAGCCTTATCATCTGGCACTTTTCCAATTCAATGGAAAATGGCCAATGTAACTCCTATATTAAAATCAAAATGCAAGAATTCCATTGATAATTATCGACCAATTTCCATTCTTCCAGTCCTATCCATCCTCTTCGAAAGAGTCATTCATAATCGCCTCCTTTCATTCACACTTCCCTACTTGTCTCCTCAACAGCATGGGTTTCTTCCAGGTGGATCATGCCTTAGCAACCTCACAGTCATAAGCAATCACATCAATGAAGCTTTTGAACAATCTTCCCAACTTGATGTCTGTTACATAGATTTCTCCAAAGCATTCGATACAGTTGACCACGCCCTCCTATCATATAAGCTTAAAAACCGCTTCAACATTCACGGCAGCTTTCTTCGTCTTCTCGTTGACTTCCTATCAAATAGATCTCAGAGAGTAATTCTTGACGGTGTCTCCTCTCCATCCCTCAAAGTAACCTCCGGTGTCCCGCAAGGCAGTGTACTTGGCCCCCTTCTGTTTGCCCTATATATTGATGACATCACCCAATCCCTTTCTTCACGAGACTGTGACATTCTTCTGTATGCTGATGACTGCAAGGTATTCAGGAGAGTTGACAGCCACGCCGATAGCTCTGCCCTTCAGGATGCCCTTACTTCCATTTCAGATTGGAGCTCTACCTGGAAGCTTAAGGTAAATCCCATAAAATCCAAATCTCTGACCTTTACATTGCGCACCAATCCTGTTAATTCCTCCTATAGTTTCTCTGACCAACAAATTCCAAAAGTTATATCCTGTAATGATCTTGGTGTACTTTTTGACTCCAAGCTGACTTTCGCCCCTCACATTAAAAATATCTCTTCAAAAGCCATGTCTCTAGTTGGACTCCTTTACAGATTCACAGAAATTCAAAGTCCCCTGGCTCTAAAATCCATCTTTTCCGGCTGTATTCTCCCAATTATAGAATATTGTTCACCTATATGGTCCTCAGCTTGTCCCACAAATCTCAAAATTCTTAATAGGCCTCTTAACTTCTTCATCAGCATTGTGAAAAACCGCAACCCCTCTCTTCGTAGTCTTACCAAGCATGATCTGCTCTCAAAACTTGATATCGCTCCCTTGCAACGTCGCCGCACACTTAGTGACCTCAAGTTTTTCCATAGAATCATGAACGGCCGCTTCAGGTCTAACGACCTTCTATCAATGTTCTCCCTCCGGGTCCCCTCACGTAAAACAAGGAACTCTTCCCTATTTCATCTACCTCACTCCCGTCTATCAGTGACTCAGAGATCCCTTACCTACCGGCTACCTCTTACCTACAATTCCCTCAATACCCCATCTATTGACATTACATCCTCTTTTCCAACTTTCACAACCGCTATTAACAGACTTCCTATCTAAATTCCCCTTCCTATCTTCTTTCCACCTAAATGCCACAACGGATGAGTTGTTTACGAGATGATGTTTCGATAACTTATTGTTTTTATTTTTGTTGTTCTGTGTAAAGTCATTTTATGTTAATAATCCGATGTAAAGGTCATCTTGACTGTTTTTGGATTTACTATTAAATAAATAAATAAAATATGCGTCATTAGTCTGGGACCCACACAAAGAAGGGCAAATAAAAACCATTGAGAAGGTACAAAAAAGGCAGCCAGGTATGTAATAGGGAATAAAAAGGGAACACATAGAATAATTAAGCTTCTAAACATACAGGGATGAAAATCATGGCGAAGGAAAAGAAAGACTTTTCGGACAATTCCACAAACCTAGTGAAACAAGCATCCGGGGGAACTGGGAAAGAAGTTGGAAAACTCAAATTGCAATGGAGGAATGATCATCAATACAGGGTGAAATATCTATAACAAAGGACGAGTGTAAAAAGTTCTCATTCCTTAACAGGACTATTGTGGATTGTAACATCCTTCCTGCATAAGTATTTGAGCTCTTTCCTAACAATATTAATACTTTTAAGAAGAGGTGCAGAAAATATTTCTTGTCTTATTGATTTTTTAATTTGTATAGTCGATTTTTGAAACATTTCGTTTACTTCTCAGGAAAACTATGGTGCGGTTGTGGAAATCAATTTGCCAATTCAATCAAAATTATGTACATTCATATGAATGTTATCACCTGGAAAATCGCCAACTTGTAGTTTTAATTGTAGCAAACCTGGCAAACATCCAACTTTTATAATAATAATATACTACTCCCACACTTCTCTCGCAGAATTCGAAAAACCCATGAAGAGACATGGAATCATAAAAAAGCAAATTTCAACGAATTTCTCCCCTTCAGAATACCAACGAGTAATTTCCTCAATATATTTACAGTATGTGATCACGTGATTTTTATCAAATTGGCTGTGATTTTACAGTATGTGATCACGTGATTTTTATCAAAACGTTTACTAGGATGGCTAAAGAGACGGCGATATGAAATAATGTTTTTTTTATCCAGTGGTGACAGAGATAAGGAATATACGGCCTAAAACTATTCATCATCATCATCATTCCGTTTCCATCCACCGCCCTGTCGCCAACAGGATAGCCACAGGTAAGTACTCCCGTCAGCCCTTCGTTGTGATTAGTCCTACGATACGCCCAGAGGAGTCGATCGAACCTCGCTCGGAGCGAGAATATACGTACCACGAACGTGACCCGCAATTGAAATAAATACTCAGTTCCATTTCAGCTCCGAGAAAAACTAATTCTCACATTTTGAGGATACCGGAAATATCCACGGTATTCCCTTTACGAAGTATCGCGTCGTATATAGTAAATATCACGTCGAGTGCTTTAGCCAGTTTAAGCCATCGAAGTACCCGTGTTTAGTTTTACGTTCGGATCCGAATTTATCCGGGCTCGAGTCCCAGTCAAGGCAAATTATTTTTCCTCTGCATGGCATTTTCGTCACCTTGATATCGTAACTGGCCAAAGCACTCGCAGCTATAACAAGGATTTTCATATTACTTCATCCGGCTTTGAGTCCCGGCTAATGCATTATTTGATTTTTCCTCTACGGAATCTTAGAAACTATTTTTCATTCGCTGAAATCGTTCCTTTTGGAAATGGGGCGATTTTTCTAAGAACAATTCAGTTTTACTTAGGAAATAGAACAATTTCGTCGGAGTAAAATGAAAATATATGGAACACAAAAGAAGAAGCACTAGCGAGTGAATGAACTTCACCGTAAATCTACACGCATTACCTCCTCATTCTCACGTGCGATGCAATAATTAAGTATGGAAATTGGTGTTTTAATTTTGCCTACTTCATGCTATCTTTAATTCTTTGTCCTAAAAATTCTCAAAACTTAACTCTTCTAATTGGATATGTGGTATATGATAAAACAAGATCCGAAATTGGAGAATACTTCTGGTGCTGCATTTCGGAAAGCCTCAGAATTTCGGAGCCTCGACAATGCCGCAGATTTTATTTTACTATATAGAAAATAAAAAAACAAACGTAATAGTCTTTAATTGTCAAGGCTGTAACCTCACGCCCACGACTATGTCGAGGTTCGTAAATTTATTTCTCCAGTCAAGTCAAAATTCAAGTCTGCTAGCAATAACTGGCATGCAATTAATGTAAAATTTGGAATCACACTCACCCACGCAAGGCAATATCGGCACTTTGACCCGCTTCTCCCGTGGATCGCACGGCGGACGCGACGGAGGAGGATGCGGGGATGGAGGCGTGGTCCCCGGAAGAAGGAGCTGTCAGCTCCCTGGCGTCGTCGACCGAAGGCACTTCTGAAGGCGTCACCGCCCGCGGGTCCATGGCCCTAGTGCAGCAGTTCTCCGCCGTCGATTACGCCGTCTTCAGCACCATGCTGGCCATGTCCGCAGTCATCGGCATGTACTTCGCCTTCGGTGCCAAGCAGAAGCAAAACACGACGTCCGAGTACCTGATGGGCGGCAAGAAGATGGGGGTCATCCCCGTGTTACTTGTCGCAAGGTACGTTCTGTCCGTCAGGTTCACATCGAGAATGATGTGAAAGAACTTATTGGAAGGGCAATGAAATATAGGGCAATAATACTTAGTGATGAGAAGTTCTGAGAGGAAAATTTGAATATCGTTATCAACATTTTTTTAATCGAGTTTTTTTTATGTAATACAATACAGATGTACAAATGCATTTTACTTTATCTTTACAGTATCTAAGATAAACATACACCATCAAATATGAATTACAATATTTTCCTTTGAAAAATAACCAATAAAGTCCTGCTGAGCCAATGGCTTGTCAGCAGGTGCCATTTTTGTATGTCTCCTAATGTCCACTGGATTTTACCCAATTTACAATCAATTCAATCAAATATTTATACAGAAGTCAAAGCATACAAATTTAAAAACATGTGAATACTGTATATAGATACCAGTTTAATTGTCAGAAAACAGCATTTAATAAAATGTACACGAAAACAAATTTAAAATTAAAAATGTAATAAAAACTTGTTAATTTGCACAAAAAACAAATTATAAAATTTCTATCAAAAAAAAAATACACTAGTTTCAATACCATTTTTTAACAACAACACAGCATTGTTCTGTCTGAATGCATTTAAAAATTGTAAAAGAAAACAGTTTTAAGATCTTAAATTTAATTAAAACATTTATATACAGACAAAAACAAAGTTATAAAACTTCTATCAAATCATAAATACCTAAGTTTAAGTGCCAAAAGTTTACTTTTTATTTTTTACTAATGGTCAGTATTGTTCTTCAGAAAACATAAAAATTATAAAATAAAACAGGTTTAAAGCCACATCTTGTATTAAAAACAGGTAAATATAAATAAAAACACAAATATAACATTACTTTCAAATTATCAGTAGCTTAGTGCTATTAGTATATTTTTAATCAAATTCACAACCCTTTAATTGTTTAAATGTTAGTACACCATATTGTCTCAACTGCATATCTTTTTATTCAACAACCATTTTTTTTACTTCATTCTTTAATGCAGACATTTTTTCAAATGCTTTTTGAAAGTCAATAAACTCAGCTAATGCGGAATGGTTCTTGTTTAGACATTTACGAACGTCTTCGCTGAAGTCTTCAAGGAGAATTTTAGTACTTTTTTGTTGTTTATATCCATACTGGTGTCGAGTGATGACATTAAATTTAGCAAGAAAACCTTTCAACTAGTTGGAAACATAGCGTTCCATGATTTTATCAATTGAGGGAAGAATAGAGATGGGACGATAGTTGGTATTATCATTCCTCTTTCCTTGTTTATAAATTGGCATAATTGTTGCTAGTTTAAAATTAGATTGTATCTTTCCTTGCTTCATATTTAGGTTTATACACTTTGATATTATTGTGTATAATTCCTAACTATATGTGAGGTCCACCAATCTAGTTCTATCGTATCCAGGGCTTTTTTTATTCATGTTGTTTAAGATATTGCGTACTTAAATTGGCGTTATTGGAATTTGTGAGAAAGTATGGAGGCTAGTATTACTGTTACAATCACTGAGGAGGTAGTGTGAGTAGTTTGGCAGTATGTTTTTTATATTGTTGGTGAACTGTGAAGCAAAAACTTCGCAAACAATGTTTATATTCCACTCTTTCCTAAAGGTCCTTTTTATTAGTGCGTCAACATTTGTTTTGTTTGGAGCTCCTCTGAGATTGTTTAATAGTTGCCAGGTTTTTCTAATTTTATTTTTATGTTTTACAAATTTTGAGTTGCAGAAGTTATTTTTGGACTTTCTTAGTAAGGCAGTGACTATTTCTTTGTATTTTGTAATTCTGTCTATGTAAATCGTTTGATGGATTAGATTTCCACTTTCTGTATAATGTATCACTTCTCTGTATTTCCAAATAAATGATATCGTTAATCCAAGGTTGCTTATACGTTTTTACTTTATTATTGTTTGTTTTTTTCACGGTAGCCTACGCGTATATGCGACTCAGTTGTTCGTGAAGTTGCTTATATATGCAGTCTGGGTCTATTAACGTTAATAGTTTCAACCTGTTTATGTTATTCATCATCTGCCTTATTATCCGGTTACAAAGGTAGGAAGAAGAATGGTTGGAATTGGTGTCAGGTATGTCATCATTAGTGTGGATAAAGATGCCAACTGGAAAATGATCAGAGAGTTTTGTTTTTATAATGAAGCTATTACTATTGTTATGAAAACCTCTAACACTAATATGGTCAACGATCTTATCACTTTATTGTTTTTTATTTCTAATCTGGTGGTTTTATTTATGTAGGTCAGGAAACCACAGTTAGAAACGATGTTTTATACGCTGCCACAGTGATATCCCTCTTAGATTTTAAGTTTAAGTTGAAGTCCCCAAGTAATGTTATTTGTTTTTCAATTATGCTCTCAATGAATGCTTCAAGACTAGTTAGAAATTCCTTTTTGTTTCTATGTGGTGGTCTATAACTTTTATTATTAACACAGTTTGAGAGCTAAGGTTAGTTGTCAATATTAGAGATTCACACTTTTTTATTTCGGTATAAATAACTTGACCAGGTATATTTTCCTTTAGGTAGAACATGATTCCCTCTCCTCTTTGATTTTGTCTTAATTTATACGTAGGAGGTGAATCCAATAAAATGAAAGGGATGTATTCATGACAATTTTACATGAAACTCAGTTAGGGCAAAGCCAAGGACATAGCTAAAGTTGTTAAAGCTAAACATTCTTAGGGCTAATGGATTCCTAATAGGCCTTTTAAACAGCTTTATTCATAACGGTTCTCCTAATCCAAAACATTCTATGAGAAATCAGACGAACCCTACACCGGATGCTAGTGAGCATAATGGCCGTAATGATGAAAGGAATAGTGGTAAGGTCAAATACAGAAGTATGATATATATCAACGGTGTATCAGAACGGATTGAAAAAATATTTAAACAAACTGATTTTAGATTTTGACTTAGAAATAAGAAAACCCTTGGCTCAACCATTTACTTTGACCAAAAGTCCGATCAACCCTAAATTGAGGAGTAGGCTAATTTACTCCATTCGATGCAAAGACTGCGAAAAGGTGTATATTGGAGAAACTGGCCAATTCCTGAATAGTAGGATTTCAAATCATAAATCGGACATAGCAAACAAAAAGGTAGTATGTGAATTAGCTCAACAAACTATGGAGAATAAACATTGTTTTAATTTTGATAATGCTACAATATTAAATTATGAATCAAATGTGAAAAAAGACAAATTAAAGAAATGGTGTATATACCCCGAAAAAAATACTTGTAACAAAAAAACAGATGTGGCCAAGCTGAGTAAGGTTTACAGCAATATTTTAAACCCAAATAACGTGGTTTCTAACAATACTATAAAGGTAAGTTTTCATGTAGCCATTTTTGCGATGATGCACACTGCGCTGCCAATCAGAAGCGAGATCCTCAACGCAGATTGCGTTGACGCCGAAGTTGCCCATATTTTATCTTTTGACGCAGCCTGCATTGACGCAGCTGCGTCAGGGAGGGAGGATTCACGCTTTCTGCCCGTCATTTGTTGGTCACGTGATTGTTTCCCGAGGATTTTGGGTCATCTTCAGATAGTTGAATCGTAGTGAGAGCGTGGTCTGTGATAATTCCCTCACTGCCTTTGAATTCATTGTGAAGTATCTTCGTTTAATGACAATTTTAGCCGTGTGAATAGGTTACGTAGGTTCACTAAAACGAAAGAGGTTAATAAGAAAGCGAAGAAATGTCCTTAACATTCTTGTTTTGAATAAAAAAGGTATTAATGAGGCACATATTGCTCACCATTGCCTCAGCACTGATCCACTTTCCACTTGTCGACAGTCTCGTTTCAGGAATAAGCCTCCTAGGATTCTCGACTGAGATGTACGTATACGCGACGCAGCTTGTTATCTTCCACGTCGGAATTGTGCTGGCATCTATCCCCGTAGATCTGGTATTCGTGCCCGTGTTCTACAAACTCCAGCTTACGTCATGCTACGAGGTAAGCATGCATTTTCCTCAGCATTTCCATTTATATTGCTTATTACAAATTCTTTCCATCCATGAACGCTGCTCCCAGACTTAAATTACAATGAAAAATCGTTTCATTTACGCTGAATTTCATTGTTATCAAGATCGCCTAAATATACCACGTGTATTTCTACCAAAAGGTTAACTTTAACCTGAAATTCTATCCCCAAACCTAAACCGAGCTACATGTTTAAAATGACCTCTCCTTTCATTTGAAATACAAATTCTGGTAGAATCGTAAGTGACTGAAAACTTAAAAAAACTCTTTAATATACATTATTTTTCATGGACATACTACCTCAAGGATTATACAAATGAGGACTACCTATTGAAGTAAATATTTCCTCGGAAAAATAAATAATGGTCTAGGTAATCTTAAAATCTCTGATGACATTCAATTTGGAACTCCAACTCAATACTGCATCAAAGAAAAATGTAACTAAGTATCACGTATTAACATTACGAAAATAATTGCAGGCATAATTAAAACATATGAAGAAGTGCTGCCATAAACGAAAATTCTTCAATTAGATCGTTTTTTAAGAACGCGAGCTTATGGTGATGGGTTATTTCATTGGGGAATAATTGGGGAAAACATATTTCGTCCCACTTTAGAGCAAATGATATATTTCAATGAAATTATCAGTATCGCAACAACAATAGAAAGGCAGTCCATAGCAAAGAAGCAAAGTTGTAGAATAATGAAAATGTGATTCTTTTTTCATTTTTTCAGTGTCTAGAACGGCGGTTCGACCGGAAGGTGCGAATGCTCGGCTCGACACTGTACTGCGTCCAATGCGTGAGTTACTTTTAGTTATCCAGTTACAGCGTGGTGCTCACATTAATCAATTAACTTCCGATTTATTAGCGAACCTTAATGCAACGCTGTATCGAAGCTCGCTACTATGAAAGGTCAAATCATGACCTCAGAAGCTCACTTCCTGAACTATGTCTTCAGAAACCACTAAAAACTCTCCAAATGGATACCAAATTTCTCCGTAATGCCGAAAATAATTCACCTGAATACGTGCAAAAACTTGGCAATACCAATCATTATTTACACAGCTACTACGAAAGTCACTTTAAGATTGTATCGAAGGTGGAGACTCCACCCCACTTCAATGCATATTTACAACAAGTATACCTTCAACGTATATTCTCAGAGTAGATCTCATAGGGGAACTAAATGTATATATGAGAGAACACTTACGTAGTAAGTGATACACATATGGGAATTAAATAGACTACACACGCAATTAAATGTGCAAGAATACTTACGTGCAGCGAATATTAATGGTAATAATGCCTATGTTACTGCAACAATCACAGCGTTGTTTATTATCGTTTAGTACTCAGATGTATTACACGAATTGGAACCGTCTGCCTCTCATTACGATTGCGAACTGTTTTTTAGACCAAGTCCCACATCATTAACGTTACGAGTTATTTTTATATGTTTAATAGTGTTAAAGTGCAGTTAACTTACATTCACTCATTTTTGTGTTTGCCGTGCATGAAAGAGGACCAACAGTCACTCATCTCTCCGAGCATTTGGAAAAAGGTCAGATTGTCTACTACAACGAACACAACGTACAAGACAGGTTACGAACACTTCATATGCCCACGCTGACAGTATTCTTCAGGCTTCGAGGTCTTCTTATAAAATAAGTTCAACGTTCTTCACACCCGTTTAATTTCAACGGGTACCTTCTGCTAGTATAAAATACAATAGAACTAAATTAGGAATTACTTCAGGGGTTAAATGACTGCAGAAAAAGATTGAGAAAAGCTGCAAACATAAGATATGCGGGGGCAGACAAATTTTATTAGCAATATTTTAGCGAATCACTTATTTTTAATGTCTAAAATTTCAAATAGAAATGAAAAATCGTTCCTCCATCTCGTTACTAATGAATAGCCATTCTGCATGACTCAGCTGAACCAACACTTATCGTTGGCTCACCTACGCGATTGGATACAAATAATTATGAAAAGGAAACTTGAGCTTCATCGATTTAAGTTTAATGCTCAGATATTCTATGCTTGGTCACCAATGGTTTTAAAATCTGGCGTGGGTTTACTGAACGGAAAATAGCCAACCTTTCTGTTTTTCAATCTATCAAACGTAACAATCATGAAAACCACGAATGAGTTCTTCGTTACGCGATGAAACGGACTCTTCAGATAAATGTACTTCCCTAAATATCACTTCCACTGAATACCTTCGAGCAGTTTACTTTGCCATTTTTCATTGCCACCTAAACTACGGCATTGAGGTTTGGGGTCATTCTTCTTCCGCAAAAGAGTTATTTATTTTACAGAAAAGAGCCGTTAGGGTTATTATCAATTCGAACGCAAGGGAACATTGTAAACCATTATTTAAGGAGATAATTTAGGGATTATGACTTTGTTAGGTCAATAAATATTTAAATGCCTAATTAACGTAAAAGTGAACCTTTACTGCCATAAAACTGGTGCTGATGTCCACCATCATAATACTAGGTTTAAAAATAATTTGATACGGCCTCAATGTAGGCTGTCAGCAACTGCAAATTCTTTTGACTATGTTAAACTTTGCCTTTTTAACCACTTACCCCAAGAGGCCAGAAATTGTACATTACCAAAGTTTAAACATGCTCTTTGCACCTGGAGTCAAGCATTCTATTCACTAAATAAATTTTTGGAGAGAAATACTCTAAATTGTATTTTTTAGATGTAGCATTTATTGACGAAGACTATTACACTGTATTGTGTTCAATGTCGAATATAGTAGTATTATTATTAAACATGCTAATACCCCCGTCACATCATCATATAAAAATCGTCAATACATTTTTATATCATTATCCTTTTTAATAAACGTAGAAACTCATATCACTCAGAGACCAAGTTTTCCTTCCTTTCGTGACAACCTGATGCACACTCATTATCGAATGAACTTTAAAGAGTTCTATACCCCACTCAGCCTCCTCCTAGTATATACGTGATGGTCCAGCTATTGTAGTGTAATATTTTAATTGGAAAAAACCACTACATAATAAGGACCACGCTTTTCAATCACTTGAAAACACTATCATTTGTAGATAACTTCAAAATAAAACACGATGAAAGTAGGTTCTATTAACACGCTATAAAAATACACTGTTTAAATCGACAAAATAGGAGGATCAACTAGTTTCAGTACGCGAGGAATTCTTAGAATTGGTAAAACGGAGATGATCCGTTAATAGACATGGAAGATCGCCAGAAATAAAAAAAATATCAACTGCAAAGATTACGACTTTGTCAAGGAAGCCAGCTAGCTGGCTCATCGTGTTTCCTGCATTGGCATCAAACATGGATAGCAACCTACTTGAGATGAAAAGGAATTCACTCGCTGCTCGCAATGAAGTCACTTAAATAACACGCCAAGAAATTGAAGCTCGTCTTATTTTCATCGCAAAAATAGGGAAATAGTACCAGGGCCGTAGCCAGAGAGGGCGCCGCCTCTCATGGAATATACTTTACCCGCCCTAGCTTAGAGAGTTTTTTTTAAAGAATTTAACGCCTTCTTTTATTACTCTGCTTTACAGAGGTGACCTTTAAGAGTCGAACCTATAATAATCCATACTAAATTAAAACTGCAAATAGTAACCTTGAAAATATCTAATAAATTTACAATGTTAACCTTCCCAAGCCGTTATTATTAAACTATGAAACGTTTGCCCCTCCTAGAAAATTGGTTACCCCTCCTAAAGACATAACCGGGCAACGGCCCTGAATAGCACTCCTCATAGATAACTTATCATGATATCTCCTGAATTTCAATTTTTGACTAAATCTGAACACAAGAGAGACCTTAGGTCACCTGAACCCTGATTCGAACAGTCTCTTTTCACGTACAAATTAAAAAATATCGAGATTGATAGGGATCCCGTACTCCATTATTTGAGTAGGCCCTTTTCTTATTTCCTGAACGCGAAAGTGAATCTGAAATGCAGCCAATCAGAGCAAACATCGGTGCATAGGGTTTGCGGCGCCACAAGTGTGAATTTGAACATAGTGTCGTCTGCGAATTTGAAAATAGTGTCGTCTCAAAGACTGATGCAGTGCAACTTATGCATGGCTAAAAAAGAACTCTTCGTAGTATTCTGTAGATAAATGTTTGATCTGACCGATGTTGACAATTATGTAAAACATCGAAACCGGCGACATTAAGCATTCATCAGTAGAAAAATGAAAAGGCATATCTTTCGCGCTTGAAAAAAGAATCTTGAACTTTATGAAATTCCACGTGGAAAGAGCTTCAACCGTAGAATTTACATGGTTTTTATTTTTTTTTTCATTCTTTTATTTCTCATTTTTTCATATTTTTCGCTAATTTATCGTATTACCCTATTTGCACATCACAGTTCTTTGTCAAAAACATAAGAAACCCCATTCAGAAATGGTGACTCTTTCCTCAAGTCCATCCACGCACCTGGATGGAGGTTAAAACCACAACGCTCCTAACAGCTTCGAGCTTGAATCAAAATTAGATGACCAGGAAGTAGTTTAACAACAATGGTCCTGAAAAAATCAAGGGAATTGTATTTCTCCGCTCATAACATATGCGCATGAGGGTATACATATTAAGGTCATATGTACAAGAGGGCATACCAAAATAATTATCCAAGAAATGTATATTCCTCCATGTATTTTGAATGTGAAGTACAAGGTACCATCTCCTCAGCCTAGGAAAGATGAACATAGGATTTCAGTCGTGCTATTTGGTAAAGCATTGAAATCCGCAGCTAAAGAAGTTGGAAATATTTATGAAATTCCCCACGAATAGCTCACCCGAAAGAAATCCGAAAAAGAGACACTTTGCAATTCCTTATGTAATAAAAAATAACAAAATTACATTGAGTGTTGGAATAATAATCTAGGAACCAAATTTGCCGCAAAAGATAATAAAAATATTGTTTTTGACAGTTGTTATTTCTAATCATATTTTACAAACTCGCATCGACCTTAAAAAAGCTTTTGGGTAAGTCATAAAGTAGAAGTAACTTCATTATCCACAAAAAAGATTAAAAACATATCAAAAAACAACAATGGGGACAAAAAAAACTGAAAGGCAGATTGTTACACAGTTATTTCGTAAATTGTTGAAATTTGACAGCTGCATTGAATCAATAACAATAATATTAACATCATAATTCGCCCTACATACAGAGTGTTTTCGATAATTTTGACGCTCCATTTGCACTCCATCCTTAACCTAATTCACTATAATCCCACATGTTTGCGTTCCTTACAGCAAAAACATTGCTGTAAGGAACGCAATTGGTAAAAAAAAGGTCATTGGTGTCATCGCTCGTTAATGAAACGCGCGATGCCGTAATTTTCTCTTGCGTTTCTGAATAAAGCAATAAGAAATAACCCGTTATTTACTCAATGGTGTAGATTATTCTATTCATAATGAGAAGCAGTTCTGTGTTCGTTTTATTCTGCCCATGACGCAGATGCACGTCCTCTTTGACTAGCCTTTTTTATAATGAACATTTTCACAGAAGCAATTCACAATTATAATAAAAGTTTATGCCATTCGCCCTCATCATCTATAATTTGAAGACTGGAAAACAGAGGAAATTACTCATAAGCAGTTTCAACAGTCTGTTTGTAAGCAATAATTGAAAATGACAAGCAAAACAAAATATTTTGTATCTAAATTACTTTTTTTAATTAAAGTGTTTTTAAATAACTTTTTTAATTACATGTTTTCATAAAAGTACAACAGCCAAATTCAAAAGAATTTCGATATGTCCTTAACGAGTTATCAGGAAGTTATCTATAGTAGTAATTACTAAAGTAAGCATGGATAGATAATAAAGAGAGCATATACATTATGCAATACATTTATTAAATCAGTAGTGTTAATTCATGACATATTGACCGAAATGATTACAAATTTACCATGGCATTAAAATATTTACTAGCAATAAGATATAAGGTTTTGAGTTTAGGATTGGGATGGTAATGAATGATATGCAAGGAAAGGAAGACGATCCAGGTGTCAGTGACACAAGTTACCGCAGGAAAATCGAGGGAGGCAAAATAGGGAATGGAATTGACAATGAGGGGCTGGGGATACTGAAGACCAATGTAGACGGGAGAATTTTGGGGGATAAGGAAGGAAAATGATAAGTATCTTCAAGAGACATAAAGGAGTTTGAAATGAAGGTGAATTGAGAAAAGATCAAGAGTTGTCCAAAGTGGTTTAGAACCACGGACCATTGGCTTTTCGGGCAAATTTGAAGACCCCCCATGCTACCCAGGCTTCATGATTCCTATGGTAACTAGAGAAGGATTTAAGACAAGTAGATGTTCAGTGCTCCTTACGGGTGCGATCCTTCATCGGCCGCAGGAGCTTAACATCTAGTTCCACTAAATCCTTCTCAAATTGCATCAGCAATCAGGAAGCCTAGGTATCGTGGTTCGATACCCGGTCCAGATGAATTTTTCCTTAGGCAATTTCTACCGATTTTCATCGTCGGTTTCAGAAAAAGTGGAGCATCTTTATAAAATTCCATATTGAGAAAAAAAGGCGGTGAAAGGCAGGAATTACTTTTTCGTATCAAACAGAGGACACATTTTTTCTGAACCAGCCAGAATATGATTACATGAAATGTAAGCCATTTTATGGTGGAACCACCTGAACGCCTAGGTGTAGACGGCGCGACGCGACATGATCTTACCATTCGGAGCACCTCACGCGCAAATCTGCCGCCCCTTTCCAACAATTTACACATTAAAACGACAAAATACTAATGATGATTACTGACCGAAGCGCTCTACTCCGGCACCCTGTCCGATGAATTGGTCTCCCATGGTCACACCACTCGAGGCAGCGGTAGCCTTGCCCTTGGGCCTTCCCGCTTCACCCGAAAGGGCGCGCGGAACCTGATGGGCCGCATCCGCGCGTGTTGCGACCGCGTCGAAGAGTACCGCTCCTATCGCCCGCAAAACTTCCCTTCCCTCCCCCTTCCACCCTGCACCCATCCCCCACCCGCCCTCCAATCTCCGATCTGAAGCGGAGGGGAAAGACAAAAGACTGCGGCGGAGCGACGACCATCGCGTCGAGTCTTCGGAGAGGTGGAGAAGGCAGTCGTGTCCTGCCCCTCACCACAAGGAGACACCCCGACTCAACAACAAAGGCCCAATCTACACCCCTTTGAGGAATAACCGCACGAGCACCCGGACACCCACTGCCAACGAGCGCGGAACCAGAGCGGGAAAAATAAAGAGGTAAGCACGCGGTAACTGTGAATAACTCGAGAGGCGTGGAAAATCAGTGGTAGTCCTCGTAATCCTATTTCCAATCCTCGGAAACGACGAAGGACATGAGGAAAGCAACCCGGCGAAAGACTGGAGATGTATTCAACCAGAAAAGTAGTCATTTTTTGGATTCCTGTTGGAGTTCCTTCAATAATGAGATACTTTTAAAGGACTTTGCACAGAATTCAATATTACTTTCTACATAAATTTCTTATCACATTATGTATAACTCATTAGCACATTCTGAAGAATTCATAGGACATTTTGTATGAATTCTTAACGAAGTTTTACAGGAAATCCTTACTTTTTTGCTTAAGTTAGTTACTTCATATAAAATATTCATAATTAAGCCTTCGACTGGATATTAGCAACTGACCATTCTCAATGCTTTTCTATGAGTCCCCTGAAAGAGAGACCACTCGCTAGGGGATGCTGAGAATTTTCCGTAGATTTTTCAAGGCACTCTGTTTTCTACCGAAGCTACTTCTATTGAACATGAGCTTAGCAGACGCTCAAATTCCGTAACATTTTTATGCTCAACGGAGCAGTTTGTACGGAATGTCAGTTGTAGGGAGGGAGATGCGATCGACAAACGAAGGTGGATGGGATGGTAAAGGTACGCCCAGCATGGGAGTGGATTAAGGATGGAGAAAAACATGTCATTTCTTAATTAAAGGCGCCAAATACAGTTTTACGCACCGTCCGAGTAAAGTACGCTTGAGGTGAGTTTTCCAAGGCACTTAAGTAGGGGTCAGAATTTTATTGAAAATATCCTCTCATACTAAAATTGAAACCCATGTCCACGTCTGAGTGCATCAGTACTCTTACCATCACACCAATGAAACCAAAAGAAAATGAGTGAGGTAGTGGTGAGGGATTATAGATAATTCTGGTAATTAGGATACTAAGCCGTGCAGAGGCAGTGCGGCAAGAAATTTCCTTAAAGCATTAGAACAAAGTCTCAACCAAGTGTGTGACCATCAGCGGGTGACTCCGTTAAAGTTACTGCGCGGCCAGTTCCGCAGTCCTTAAGTCTCAACCATTCTGGAGTCAAGAAGCTGAGAAGATTCGATGGGTCTCCAAGACCCATGCGCCGCCAACCGAGGGTTTAGAAAGAATATTTTTTAAACTAGATAACATGAGTTTATTACAAATGATATAATTATTATATCTCACTTATTATTTAGTAAATACCTGTGAATATCAACCGCTAAAAATTAACGCAGAGAGTATCAGGTTTACTTCCCTTGGATTTGAATCACTATGCAATGAGCAAAGATTCATTAGATTAAATATTTATGTTTCATTATCTCAAAAGGGCCGTGCTTTTAAAGTAACCACATTAGCCTTCATTTTCCACATGTATTACTACTACTGAAATTTGTTTCTCCTTGCATTATATTAACTGAAGCGTGCTTTTCCATTTATTTTTTCATTATATTTGTACGTACAACACTGTTGAGAGCTCTAACGGTTCAGTCAATTAAGTATTACCTGCCGATGCAACATAAGCGTAGGAATGGAAATATGTGATCACACGTAGTCTATATATTAAGGATTTTATTTGGCATTCATGCACTTTAAATTCATCGCCTCTCCCACCGCTTGATGTAAACTATTCATTCTCCGTTTGATACAGCAAGTGCCTTCGTTCAGAGCTTGACGCTCATTATCTCTACAATAGTAAAGCCCATTTCTCACGATATTTGATACAACACAAGACCTAGTATGCTAGTCAGTACCTGATATTGAGTACGGAATCCAGTATGATTGGAGCCGTCATTTACACAAGGTTTCACACGATCCATGAACTTGTACGGGCGAGGAAACGGCATTTTCATTATTATCGTAGCACATGTCTGCTATAATTTTAAATAAAGCACTCTATGGCAGCATGTGGCCAAAATGACTGTTGCAACATATTATTCATTGCTTATTTTCACGGTCAGAGAATTACTAATAGTCACAAGGAGGCATAGTTGGTGCTGATTTCAGAAGATCGCACTGCGATTGTGTAAGCTAGCATGAATGTCGAGGGGACAAAAGCCCCTCAACAGGTTCACACCGGAGCCCTGTGGTTTCTATATCACACGAGACTGGAAAGTTATCGAACTCGCGAGTAGCTTAGATTTTGTACATTAAGGTAGTTTGAGCGAGTTATCACAAAGCAAAATATTCGATGAATTTGGCCTCGTTATAAAGAAAAATCTCATCTGTCCAATGATAGCAATATATTAGCCACATACCATTTTACTTTTCGAAATTATTTGCCAAACAATACAAAGCGATTTCCATGGGAACTGGTACGGGTATGCAATCCAGAGAGACTTTATTTAAAAAATGAGGAATTTATAACACCTAGATCTCGACAGAAATTTAGTAGAGTGTAGTTTGTATAAATTCTCACATGTTTTAAATAATAAACCAATTACCCACCGCATTAATTTGTACGTAATCGTAACAAAATCTTTAGTTGTGAAGGCGTATTCACCGCACAGCTTGAAAAAATAAGGCAAGTTAAAAGACTAATACATGAATATACGAGTATATAGAGGCCCGTATAGTTCATTAGAGAGTATTTCAGTCATAAAAAAAGAATTTTGGCACCTGTAGTACAAAAATATTTACCACAAGCTTCCTACAGCTGCTAAAATTAACTAAAAAATGAAATTCGGATATGGATTTTATTATGACTATGGGAAGATCTCGGTCAAACTACCATTATCAAGAATACCGTTCAACGGGCTCTAAGATTTTTAGGAGTTAGGTACAAATTCAACAAATTAAGAGTGCTACACATTCAGGCAATGAGGGCGGGCATAATATCAACTTCACTCAACGCACCATTTAGGACTAAAACAAAAAGGAACGTGACGAAAATCCACTAAACACATAAACTTTGTTCCTTCTCTAATATGACTTTAACCCATTCTCTTCCTTTTTCATTACGGGTGCCTTAACGCCCCCTTCCACACACCCTTGCGTCTTCCCGCAGTGAAGTATGCAGATCCACCAAGTGTCATCTTATATCATCGTTTATAATTGCGTTCAAGTTGAGAATTACGTCAACAGTCCACCTCACAACAGAGGTGGAATACAGAACAAAGTTCATTTCGCATGGCAAATGTTTTCAAGTTTACAGTTAACAGATTACCCTCATACTTGGAAATCCATCGAGATACTACAGGAACAAGATTTCATTCCAGATGGGTGGAATTTTCAGTGTGAGTTTGTCCCATGCTTGTACGGAGAATAAATAAATATATATAAATCCGACATTCTGTGGAAGCTCTGGTTATACAAATCCCCGACCCGTAGCACCAAAGAGAGAAAGGTCATCACAATATATAATAAATGCTTATAGATAACTTACTTTAATCGAGATAAAATTTTGTCTTTACTGTGACGCATGATAACTGTTCCACAGTATTGTGAACATGACCAAGATGTGAATTTGGGAGATTTTTTCGTGTTTTAATTTGATTTATGACGACCCACAGTGAGCAGGTGAATGTCATCGACCCAAGATGAAGTCAATTTTAAAGGCAAAAAAATACCCTTTCCAAGGTCGCATAATTTGTTCTTCTAAACCAGCTTAGTGACATTGTGATACACGTCAAAGTCCAGGTCTATACTATTCTGACGGCGACAAAAGGCTAGCCTTTTGGACCACCAAACGCAAAAGATTATGTAACGGGAGTCTTACGGGAGTGTGCATGTCCAGAGGAAGGTTATACATCGCAGGTTGCTTTGATATAGTGATTGAAACAGCTTCCTTGAGAAGTTTAGCACTCTGTTAATGGGGAAGACATCCTCAGCTACTCGTAGAGTAAAATTTATTTCATCATATTTCACCACAACATTACGGGTTCAAGATTAATGGTGGATGTAAACGAAAATCAAAGTGACATTTCAGATTCATAAACCATTACGTGAATACCTAAATGCTGTGCCGTATGCTTTCCTAAAATACCAAAGTTGGTCCATTCCTAAAATATTTATTTAAATACTATTGCGTAGTCACTGAAATAACTCCAAAGCATGCATTCATTGCGATAATCAATAAACATGAGCAACTCCACTTGACGTTTTATTGCCCTTTATTTACGGGAAACATATTTTAAATCACAAAATACACTAATAATCAATATTTATGCTAAAATAACTTCGTAAACACTTTCCATAAGGCACATCCTAGGCCATTGTGTTTACAATATTAACTTGGGATACTCAGTCTCTTCTTCACATGTCTTCAGCCATTACCTCTTACCTTCAAACTCCATCCGAAATTTATATCTCGTAAGACTATAAAAAATTTAAATGATGAGGCAGCTAAAAAAAGGATCAAATTTGGATCAAACCGTTACTATAATGACTTAGTTGAACTTAAATTCGGCCTATGATAATCAGCCCACTTTTACACTTGATAATTTTTTTTCATAATTCTGTACATATGTCACTTCAATCGGACTCTGGGCAGAAGACAAACCATTCTATATAGTAATAATTAGAATTATTGAATACCTCATTTTTCATGGAAGTTATATACTGCGTATTAGTAACAGCATGTAAAGATTTTATAAAATACGTTTGACCAGGAACACAACATCGGTCATGAGTATCATTATAAAATCTATACTAAGCATACGTATTGCATACATATTTGAGTATAGGATAGCGAATGATTTTAGTCCATCAATGCAGAGAGCTTGCTTTTTCACCACATCCAAAAAATGAGATGAGATATAATTAGTCCTTGAATTTATTTACAGATTTCATAAATAAATTAATAACATAACAATTTGATTTCAAGATTAGCTGACGGGATTTCTACGCGTAACAGTAGCTTGGAAGCTTGAAACCACTTTGATTTTCTATAAAGAGACTTGCCAGCTTTAAGCCAATATCCACTTTGGCCCTGTCACCAAGGCATCTCCGCGTCAGTAGATTTTTTAGGTAAGCAATGCTCCAAATGTTTACCAACGTTGGGAAACGATACAGCATCCATTCGGATACAAGGTTATCGCCCGAGTGAGCCGTATCGAAGACAACCGCCACAGCTTCCCGAGTCTCCCGTTCCTACAAACCCCCAGCTTCCCCATCCACTTCACCAGCCCTCATCCAACCACTCTGCCGCATAACGGCGCTCTTGCCCTTTGGACAGCAAAACAGTCTCCCGTGAGGTCCACGAGGGAGCATAAGACACGGTGGATAAGCATCATTTATATCATATTCGAATATCATTCTATTATTTAACCGGTCGTAAGAAGCATGAAGTAAACAGTTAAATATTAATGACGCGAATACTTTGTTTTTATGAGTGAAATTCTTAGTAATCAACTAAATACACATATTTAAGGCTTCAACTCATTTTATATTCATAGTAGTGGAATGATAGGTGTGAAAGAATGGGTTGACCAAGGAACTCAGGGATGAGTGTGATGAATGAGACTCTTGAGAGGAGTTATATTGGAAGATTTTAAGAATAGGAGAGCGAGTATGACGCAATGCTCGAGTGTAATAGATGCGAAATAGGTGTGAAAGGATAGGGCATAATCGAGAAAGTTATAAATAGGAAGCCAGTTTCAAGGCCGATCAGCAGCAACTAACTTCATTTACATTATCTACCCCGAAATGGAATTGGGTATTGAATACGTAAGAACGAAACTTTTTTTTTCACGCATTACTCTGATAACCAACTCAAAGTTGAAGGTATTTTTGGCAATTTTATAACTATTACCCAGGTGAGTAATGAATTTACGTTTAAAATTAATATAATTAAAACATACTTACTACTCGCCGTTAACTGTCTGACACGATCTACGCGTCAGAACTCCCACTTCTTTTAAACGATGTCTTTCTGGAGCGCAAAATCGTACAACATTCCAAGGAAAACGCCTTCTCTTTTTTTGCTAATACAAATCTTGAAAAGTAGAGCGATAAGTTCCTGATATTTTTTCTACCATTAGGTATTATTTGGTATTTATTACATGAGATCTTTTCTTTATAATAAGACCAAATAGTTGAATTTTACATGAAGTGTCATCTGGATCAAATAATCTAATCGAAACTACTTTGCTTAGCAATTAAAAGCTTCCAAAAATCAGGTTGGTGAGGGGGATTTGGCAATACGTCTCCTAGAAACATTGAATTCAATATAAGTGTGCCAGCCATACTCAATATAAGTGTGCCGGCCGTATGATTTTTATTCAATTTCTCGCTACATTACATCTGCCATAAACCTGTTACGTTTCTCAAACTTCAAGTTTTAACAACATATTGCATTTTTGCATATATTTATATACTGTAAGCCACATATTTTGAATAGATCCCTCAAATAAGAAAATGAATTCCTAAATGGCTGTCTTTTTAGCACCAAGCTATTTTACAACTAGCATATTTGTCTTACGAGGAGAACTTCAAACTCCAAGTTTTATCTCTGTAGTTTACTTTGGCATACCTGTATCCCTTATATTATAATCTACGTCCATGCTGTATTCATATTCTGTTAGCTACATATTATTAATAGCCCAACTTAAAAAATTAGGTCAAAAAATTGTTGATTGCGAACGCAAAGCCATTTTTGTTAGTTTCTAGAAGAAAAAGGGATAGTTCCACACGTATAAAACTTTCAAAGATTATTCTTCTACTGTATTACTTGTAGTACAAAAGTACAAAAGCTTTCACATTTGAGGCTTTCCTCCTTCGTATTTTTCTCGCGTTAAAATACAGTTTTTTTGTAGGAAAAAATGTTGACTTAAAGTTCAATTTCAAATAGAAAGTAATGTAAAAGGAAAAAAACTAAATGAAACGTCTTACATTAAGAGTAAAATAGTATGGCGTCAGAATCTCTCCTCTGTCATAATTAATTCTCTAGACATTATAGATCGAGTAAATAAAAAAATTGTCAAAAATTCGCATGCACTATCTTGGGAAAATGGATGCCGTGAGAAAACGAGGAGAATGAAATTTTTAAAATCATTACATTCCACTGCCAATGCATGTAGGTATGCGCGTGCAAAACATGGATTTTGTTTCATATACGATAATGCAGGAAATTAAATTTTTATTGGATCATTTGACATGGAAGGACGCTATTTAGAGACCACTTGAAGTACAGTGCCGAAGAGAAAGACAGACGGATGGGTAGTTTAAGTATGTATCCCTAGGACCCTTTCGTTGTAAGAAAGCTAATGCCGATGCCGGGTTTCCCTCCACCCTTCCACCAATCCCAAAATAAGTTACCTGTTAACAACCTCCCCACTGACAATTTTACAATGGACCTAAGTTGTCGTACACCTTCCTCAATTAAACCTCTACTCGAACCATTCGGTAGTTTCCCATTGCATTATCAAATTAGCAGAATATTTAATGATACGGTCACATATTTTTCAACTGGAAGTGGTACTACTTTAGCGCTTGGACAGCAGTTATTACTCGAGGCTTAGGTCTTGCACCCCATTAAAGATGAGTGGTAACATTGACGATGAATTGTTTTAAAAGATTGGAGAAGGTAATTGGGATAAGATTGGAGAAGCGTTAGTATTGGCCCACTTTTCACGAAAGGTGTTATGATTCCATGTTTTTCAGACTCATGCCACGAACTATTTATTGATATTAAAATGATTCCTGCGAGGCACTCAGTAACGGCTTGGGGTTTCACTGAAAAATCCGTTACAGTAAGGTTTCAAACTCGGACCCTCTGCAGATAATTCCTTTAATGAAGATAGAATACTGGTGATATTTTGATACCATTGCCAATGAACGCTAATACTCGATTTTACTCTAAGTGTCTAGGAATTCCACTTCCAACGTCAATCCATGATATATATTGCTCACACGGATCCTGGGGTACAAGTCGTCGCACCGTTCATAATATATCAGTAGCCTGGAGGCGGATATAATCAATTCATAGGAATATACGCAACAATAAATTGGAATAAAACAGCCCCATGTTTAATTTAATGCCTGAAACAAATAGATTTTCTTGAATTTGACTGAAGAACAGGAGGGCGTGCATGAAAATTTAAAAATTGTTTTTTTTTTTTTAAACTGGAAGTTGAAATTTCACATGAACCTTCTCCATTCATTGGTTGTTGCATGATGTCACACATGTCATGTTTCAGTTTCTAAGTAATTTTTCATGAGAGCATAAAGCCGAACAAAATTTGCAAAAAAACGCGTGCAAAAAATAGTACACTAACTTGACCTGGGCTTGGGAAGGGCCATGAAACTCACAGTTAAATTTCATCGATAAGCTAAAAGTATGTACATACTGTAATTAAATCTAATTTCTTCAATTGATGAATTATTTATCTCTTCACGTTCTTTAAATTCCATTTTCTTCACTTCCCAACTCTCCGGTTTCCAGCACTCTCATCCCAAAAATTGAAAAATTCTTATTGCCTCATGACCTCCAGCATCAACATTTATTGCCTAATATGAATTTCCGCCAACAACATTTTGTACAGCCCTACAACGTAGCGCATCTTCTTTCGTCTTTTATCGGCGGCTTTATATCCCTCCAGCCTTCTCCATAACTATACGTCAAAGGCCTTCCATCATCTCTCATTCTTTATTCCCTAATTCAAGATTCGGAGACCATAAAACTCCATCTACCGTTTTAAATGATCACCTATATTTCCTTTATGTCTTCATTCATCAGATATGTGGAAAACATAGTTTCTTCCTTGGAAGTGAATAAAATTTATAAAATATTTAATGAATTTTATGAATGAATACCTTCGGCGTATAAATTTCTCATTCGATTCGAACCACAGATAAAATGTAAATTGAATTGACAACAAAGAAATCTTAATTTTTTTAGCATAATGTATTAATTGTGTCATAAATAAAAGGCAAGAATGAGGACATTACACAGGCTGAAACATGAAAATACGCAAAAGCCGCCGTAATTTTATATTTTCACGGTTTCATGATCCAAAATTCTAATCACTACAACTCGAAATATTCTTATACTTATTGTTAGATTCAAAATGACTTGATTCTAAAAGGAATGCCTCGCAAATTTCTATCTGCCACCACTTCTCATCGCTTACAGAATGAATCTTTCGTAGACGCAAGTCTCGTAGCACAAGGTCCAACTACGCCTAATTTCACCCATATCAACGCCCAAATAACTAATAACCTTGCTCCAATGGCTCTGATTTATGCCATCCACCAGCACTGTTTAACTAAGCCACTCTTTCTTTCGAGAATCTCACTTCTTTTGTTTTCCTAAGGCTCATCTTCACCACGAGAATTTCTCGCTGATTCCCCTCTGCGCTCAGCAGTAACTAAAATCTATTCGCTAATTGTCTCACTATATTAAAATATCCACATATCTGATGTAATCAAATTCTTGTGATATATTTTTAAATTTAACACAATCAGAAATATATAGGCCTCAGCGATTATTCGATTAATTGAATCGTCGATTCAATTATTATTACAAATGATCAGTCATTTCAGCACATCGATGTCGATTGTGGCAATTGACTAGATTTTCATTTTTTCAAATGTCAATTGTCGTTCAATTGACAATTGTTATTCAATTGACAATTATTGTCCTGTAATCAATTAATTGACGATTATTGATTCGCTATGGATAGCATATTGCACGTTTGAACTTGTTCGCTTTTGCTCGACGTCGGTCGATGGCCGACACTGCTGATGCTTTCCGCTCGCCCACAAGCCAATGTCTGTCGGATTAACAGGCTGAGGTTCTCATCTGCCTGTCTTCTAATAGCGATCTATTATCTCAATTAATTAATAAATGTTAACTGATTGAATTATTTTTTTTAGTTCTTTCATTTTTTTTATTGCCAAAGGAAAGCCTTTGAAAGCACGATCCAATTGAGTCCTGTCAATTAATTGGTTGATTTCAATTAATTGAGCTATGAAAATTAATAGATACTCATTTTGATGTCATTTAATTGGCTTTTGTCAATTGATTGAATGACTTCAGTTAATTGTCATTTCTTCGATTCCCGACAATTGAATCGACCACATTTCCAATTATTCTTATAGTTGATCGATATCGATTTTTTTCGATAATCACATTCCTATATACATGCATTCATAAATTTACGTCGTCCTGTAGCCCACAACATAAACTTGATATTAGGGTTACCAAATCACCCGGTTTAGCCTGGTACCACCCGGTTTTTAATTTCCTTTTTCAGCCCCCGATTAAATTTCCAGAAAACAGGGAAACCTTCCGGTTTTTATGATCGCTGCCCAGCTCCGGTAGTAAAACGGTAGAAGCTAATTTTTTTTCCATCGTGTAATATTGAAAAAAATAAGATTATGTCCCTTATCTTTGTACCTACACCAAAATATGATAAATTAAAAGATTGATTGAAGGTTTAACTCGAAACCTCGGGTTGTTTAATCTGACGTATTTGTAAATTTTAGCCCGCACTCAGTTTACATTAAACCATCCTTCTTTCAACCATCATCATGCATCAATATTAATGCTGTTCGTCGAACTATATCTCACTGCCTGAAAGTCTGCTTCTTTCAATCACTTCCAAATAATATTTTTTTTATCACTCCGCTTCCAAAAACAATGCCCTATAATTCGCTTCAAACATGTGGACTAATTGTCAGGCGACCTTTCTTGTTTGGGATGTACAACACGTGCTCCCACAAGAATGCAACTTAAAGTCGATATGCTAATAATAAACGCCAAAACAAGTATACAACTCTACGCCAAAATGCCAATTAAAGAAAATGGACTAAAACTTTCAGTGATAATCCCCTGGTTTTTCATTGTATTTTTAAATAAAAAAGGGGGGATTACTATATTTAATAAAATATTGTAATCCTCCAATTTTTTTCATTTTAAAATAAGATATCCCTACTTGATATCGAATTATCAGGGTACGTGCCAAAATATTTAAATACTGTATTCTAGAGGTAGAATTAAATATTCGTCCCCTTAGTTTATAAAACCTACCAATATTTGATTCCTATGCTGGCCATTATTACGCAACACGGTATCTTAGTTATCTGCCAAGCTTCATGCTGCGGAATAATTCCCTTCCGTTGAAGCAAAAGAATTTCTGCCTGCACATTATTATCATCGCCATGGTGAGTAGACATAATTTAACTTTTGTAAACTGATTGTTAAAAGCCGCAAATGAGTATTTCATTCAAATATGATAACATAAAAGAAAATGGCAAATTTATACTCAGTTTACCTCCAAATTTAGAGCTCCTTTTATTATAAATTTCGACGAAACGATGTGTTGGGAGAATAAAAAAATAGTAAAAATGCTAACAAATATCTCAGGATCTCAACTCTTTTCAGCATTAAAATATATTTTTAATTTTTATTCCGAGAACGACTCCATGAAATGTGAAAAAAATATTAAGAGTGTGCCAATTTAGAAGAATGAATATATCTCTTGTTACGATCAATCGTAGTTTACGGGACGCAGTTTCAATTCATATATTATTGGCAATTCCAGCGATTTTAACAATGATTACATAAATTAGACACATTCGCGTTAAGCCATGGCAATTAAAGGCCCACGCAGACATCGCGTGCGAGACAGTTTAACGACCACGGCCAAGAATTGGGTAAAAGACCTCCGCTGCCTTTATCACCGAAGATAAGGAAGCACAATAAATAAATCCTCAGACGCTCCCAGGGGAAACGGACTTTCGTTTCCACACAACCAATCTTCTCCCCGTGCCTCTGACGATGCAACGAGATTCCTGCCTCTAAACCCGGAGCAAATACAACTTACCCTTCCCCCTGCCGCTATCCTCCAGCGAGCGACGGAAGGACGCCGGAAATAACATACTTTTTCTTCGGCCATCGAACTCTTTTTCATTCGGCATTCAATCCTTACGTGCAAATTGCGAAAAATCACAGCAGACGTTGGTGAACTTTGAGGGTTCAGTGATCGAATCGTCACGCTAGAAAATGTGATTCAAATTTTATGAACTGAATTATACAATAGCCAAACCAAGAATAGCCCCGAGTAAAAGATCATTCCTGTATACGAAGTCTAAAATATTAAATTTATTTACGGGCTGATTCCCTCCCGGCGAATGCTAAAAGTAAATTATTTTCGGTTTACACACCGGGTCCATTAGTTAAGAGTTCAGTCATGTTAACATTAAAAAATTATTACAAATTAAAATGACGTGAAACAAAATTAATTGATTTGTACCGAAATTTAAAATTGAAAAAACAATATAAATGGGGCCAAAAGGACATTAAAAACGCTACTAATGAAACTGTCAACACTATTGACGCTATTTTGGTCCCCAGTCGTACTCGGATAGAGTGACATATTAGACCTTGATTCCGTTCGGAACGGAATCGGGATTCCGAAGACGTTACGAATGGAATCAGCAATAATTCCGATTTGCGATTTTATAACTCATTCCGATTCCATTCGTATAAAATTCCGAGTGGAATTTTATACGTTGCAAAATCTCACCAAATCTATGCTCAATATAAGCTTCTGCGTATGCGCTAATGAGTCCCCCCCCCCCGAAACCTCCCCCTCCTCCAAGTTCAAAAACATTTGAAAGTGTCGAGGCGCAAAATACGCTATTTTATCAACTTTACCGAGAGAAATGTAGAAAACACTCGTATTAGATGCAAAATCGAAATCTGAGTTGAAAGAGCAAAGTGATTGGTATGGTATGGACTTTGAGCTTAATGATAATGATATCAAATAATGATGGCGGAATAGCCTCTGAACGAAAGACATTAATTAAATAAAGGACAATGCCTTTGAGATACTTGAGGAGACATTTAAGGTCCAAAGATTGGACCAATGGATTATAAAGTGCATTTTGTTCTTAATTCGCTGCCATTTCAACGGTGTGGAAATATTTCTCCTGTATTCTTAAGAGTATTTTAGAATTAAAATGAATTTATATATCACCATGGATAAACTGTCACAACGTGCCTTAAATTTGGATAAAACCGAGATTCACGCTTAATTTTTACCTTTCATTACGTTTATGACTAATCCTTTTCCCGAAAAGAATATTACCACGGTAATTTCACTCTTGAATAATGCGAAATTTACTTACTCTTGAATGGACAGGAATGGCTGACATTCTATGAGATCTTATCGCCTCAATTAATTCAACCACTGAAATAAATTGAATAATATGAATATAACTTAGTAAATTCCTCCGCGGGTATTTCGAAAGGATTCATAATGTCCCTGATTCCCCTCGATTTATATAACGGCGGTCCATTTCCTCTGCAAAGAATATCGTCACAGCGTAGCGGTACGCCATTTTGTTGCTCTTTAGAAGATAATTCCGATTCCATTTTTTAATTCCGGCAACTTCTTGAAAAGTGGAATTATTCCGATCCGAACGGAATTGAAAATTCCGTGTGGATTAGCATTGAGGCATTCACAATCGCGTTTCGTAATTCCGAGCGGAATTAATCAAAATGGCGGAAATTCCGCTACCAAAAATACGAATGGAATGTTCCACAATCGACCCCCTGGCCCGTTTTGCAATTACCTCTCTAATTATATTCATGTAGTCGAACCTACTATGGTAACACGTAGTATTTAATATGTTCTTTACGTCTTCGGTGAAGTAATTCGCCTCAAATCCGTGTAGTAAAAGCTGTAAAATGGAGACTAGTGTGGCATGGTTCAGAAACTTTGTCACTACAGAAGGAGGCCGTTGACTGGAGAACTTTGAGATGAATGTGGAGAAGAATGGGAACAATGAAGTAGACATTTTTTTCTTCGGTAATTTCATTGGAAAATTTATTTGTTTTTCTCAGGGGGACGTAACTTGAAAAAAATTTATATCATCAATAAATGTTTCGCCCGTTTTTATAGCATACGACTCAGTTTGCGCGTCCCTTTGAAACTTTTTACTGAAACGTAAAACATTCCCGTTTAACACAGCTCCGTTTAAATGTGAACGTGGTAAGAAATGCCACAGTTGGTTTCCCAAAACAAATATATGTAATTTTAAAAATAATACAGTGATTTTCCTTGAGTTTTTGAGTGACAGGCTCCGTTGTACTTTGCAAGTACACACACACACACGTAAGTAATAGTGATATGAGAATTCATTTAATTTATTACAGGTTGCCTGAAACCCAACCAACGACAATGATGACAAAAATAAAGGAAGTAAAAACCTTTCTCTTCTAAATTGTTAACTAAGGTGTTCCATACTCTTTCGTTCAACATTGCGTTGTGGTTTTTACTCGTTGATGGCTTTGGGATAGTTTTCTCGCATGATAAGCTATAGGTTACGGGTTCGACCTCTACCAGAGTGGATTTTTCATCAATTAGAGACTGAAAATGTAAAAACTGTAAGAAATGACTCTCCAGTTCTGAATTTGTTCAATAATATATATGAAATTTATTTATTTAATTTCGGATCTCTTTTTCTAAGGAGCTCTTCTCTTGGACTACAACCTTGTCGTGGTAGAAGGGCATGCGTGCTCCGATGACCCCTAAAGCTGCACTGGCGGGAGCAATGCTCCTGGTAGGGTCACTCATGCCAGATTGGTCGAAGGTTAGGAGACAGACGAATGGTAGTCCGCGCAGGATCTGTACCTCAGTGAGGTGGCTACAAAAGGCGTCTGACCCCAGTAGGGCGGCCTCTGAAGTGATGGTGTCACGTAAAAAACACTATTGAGTAAGGCCACGAAATGCTATCTCAATAAAAACGAAAACCTTGAAATTATGGACAGTTCTCAAATGATAATGAATCCTGGCAACTACGGAACTCGGCCCAGAGGGCCGGGTGTCGTGACCGGCAGCGGTGGGAGCAAGGCCCCTGCGTTCGTCATCATACGAAATCCTTGCTCAGACGTAGCAGCAGCAGAGGAAAAGAAGACAAAGAAGAGGAACGAAACTATCAAGATAGGTACGTCGAAAGTATGCTGAGGGCATGGAAGCTTGAAACTTGATATAAAACAAGAAATGGAGAGGGCGGGTATAGACATCATGGGTCTGGGTGCTGTGGAGTGTGGAAAGCTGTGGAGTTTTGTCGTACAGATAACCTAGTAATTACAAATATATGGTTCAGACATCATCCTCGACGTAGGTACTCTTGGAAGAAACCGGGAGACACAGATATGTTCCAGATAGATTATATAATGGTTCGTCACAGATACAGGAATAGTGTTAAAAACTCGCATACTTATCCAGGAGCTGATGCAGACACAGACCAAAAATTATTAGCCATGAAATGTCGGGTAAAACTGAAAAAGATAAGAATGGGAAGGAGGGTACGAAAGTGGAATACGGAGGCATTAACTGGGGCAATGAAGAAGTATCGAGAGAAGGTGGATGAGATAATGGGTGAGGATCATGGAGTTAGATTAGTGGTGGATGAATGGGGAAGATTGGAAAATGGAATTGTAGAAGCGGCGAAAGCAACGGTAGGCGTAATGAGTGCAACTAAAATAAGTAAACCGTGGATCACGAAGGAAATGATAAGGGAGATGGAGGAGAGAAGGAAATGGAAGAGCGTAAACTCAGAGCTAGGTAAGAGAAAATACCGAGAATTAAATAACAGGCGTAGAAGAGAAACAAAGAAAGCAAGAGAGGCGTGTTGGAGAGAACAGATCGACGCGTTAAAGAAATACGAAAAAGAGGGAAGAGCAGATGCATTTTATAGGAAAGTAAAGGAACTGACGGGTGGTAATAAGGGAAGGGGAATTATAACGATACCAGACAATACGGGAAAGGTGATCGTAGAACCGAAAAAGATCCAGGAGAGTTGGAAGGAATATGTTGAAGAGCTGTATGGTAAAGAAATAAGGCCCAATATGATAGATATAGAAAGGGAAGACGATATCAACAGAGATGACTTCGGACCAGGTTTCCTAGATAGCGAAATCGAAAGAGCTCTACGAGACTTGAAAAGGAATAAGGTGGTGGGAATAGATGACATACCTGCAGAGTTTTTAAAGAACATGGCGAAGAACGGAAGAGTCAAACTTTTTGCGATTATTCGTAGGATTTATGAGTATGGAGTGTGGCCGGAAGACTTTGCGAAGACTGTACTAATTCCTATACCGAAGAAGAGTAAGGTAAAAACGTGCGAAGACTACAGGACAATAAGCTTAATATCCCACGCGGAAAAAGTAGTTCTGAGAATTATAAACAGAAGGATAGAGAAGAAGGCAGATGAATACCTGGTTGACGACCAGTTCGGGTGCAGGAGAGGGACGGGAACGCGAGACGCAATAGTGGTGATGAGGACGCTAGTAGAAAGAATCCTAGAGTATGAACAGGATGTTTTTGCATGCTTCGTAGATTTCGAGAATGCGTTTTATCGGGTGAAATGGACGAAATTAATGGGAGTATTGAAGAAATTAGGGGTCGATTGGCGGGACAGGCGTCTGATTCGCAATTTGTATATGAACCAGGCGGCGCAGGTTAGGGTAGCCAATTAAATGGAGAATCGGGATGGGCCACGATAGGACGGGAAGTGCGGCAGGGGTGCCCACTATCGCCGTTGCTTTTTAACGTGTATTCAGAAGAAATGGTAAGGGAGGCATGGGGGGAGGAGGAGGTAGGAATAAGGGTAGGAGGGGAGCCGATAAAATCAGTGAGATTTGCAGATGATAAAGCATTGGTTAGTCAGTCTGCAAAGTGTTTACAGTCAATGGTGAATGTGTTAGAGGTGCAGTGCGAAAAGTACGGGATGAAGATCAATCACAAGAAAACGAAAGTAATAAGATTTTCTAAAAGTAAGAAGGTGGGGCTGAATATATGGGTGGCAGGGTAGAAGATAGAGCAGGTCGAGCAGTTTACGTATCTGGGTAGTATTTTGGAGTAGAATGGGTTTAGTGGTAAGGAAATCAGAGGCAGAATTGCGCTAGCTAAAGAAGCATTTTCGAAGAGAAGGGAATTGATGAGGGGGGTCTGAGAAGAGACGTAAAGAAGAGGCTGGTCTACACTTTAATACGGATCGTGGCGCTATTTGGGTCGGAAACTTGGTCATTGCGGAGGATGTGCGTAGTCTTGAGGCGTTTGAGATGTGGGTTTGGAGAAGGATGGAGAATGTTAGCTGGATGGCGAGAATGACGAACGAGGAGGTATTGGATATGGTCGGAGAGGAGAGGAAGCTTGTGGCAGATGTTCGGAGAAGGCAGAAGAGATGGTTGGAGGAGGTTTTGAGAGGAGAGGGCATGTTGAAAAGAGTGATAGAGGGGAGAACACTGGGGAAGCGTGGAAGAGGAAGGAGGAGGATAGGAATTCTGGACGAAATAAGAGGAGGTAGAAGATATGAAGAATTGAAGAGGGATCTAATAATGGGCCATTCTTAGGAGGGAAAGTGAGACAATTTCTATGAGGTGGGATACAGAATGGGGACTGTCCAAGAATCTACCAATCAGCTGGTAGAATACTTGAATGAAATGAATGGCATATATTAGACAGAAAAATGCAAGAAAAACCTCCACATTGTACGTAGTAGGAATGATCACAGGTACAAAATTAAAGTTCAACGACGAAAAACGGACTTTTTTTCAAAGAGAACAATTGGTGATTACAATGGTTAGCCTGAAGTTCAGATGGCTAAGTTTTTGAGCAGTTTCCCCGTAGTTCCAAATCATTTATTAAAAATTCCAAGAAGTTCACAACGTAGTAAATAATTTATTATGGTGATGTACTGTGCTCCCTCATTGATTGGATATTTGACCTGCTTCATGGTGTAACCACCTCAATTGTTCGAACAGTGCAATTCATTAAATGCTACAGGAGGAAGCTCTCTGGACGCTGGTGAGGACGCGGAATCGGGGAAGAATATGGACGCGAAGGGATATGACACCTCGACCACCACTGGAGCTCCGTGGGCCGCGTACTCAGAGAGCGGCGGCAGCTCGGAGACTCCACTGGTGGGCTCGGTGCCCAAGATCCACGTGTTCTCCGCCCTGGACCACACACTCTTCGTCGGGATGCTCGTCGTCTCCGCGATCATCGGCATCTACTTCGCCTTCTTCGCCAAGCAGAAGCAGAACACCACATCCGAGTACCTGATGGGTGGGAAGAAGATGGGGATCGTACCCGTGTCACTGTCCCTCATCGCGAGGTGAGTTTTTACGTCGTATCTCCGTCCCACGGCGACTCCACCTTGACTCAAGCGTGTTGCTCCCGGAGTACATTACTATTTCTCATATTATGCATAACAACTTATTAGAAAACTAATATGCCGAAATATGTAGTTGGAATTGATTTTTACTTAGAAGTCTGAATTTACCCCATTTGTGCCACGAAATATCGACTTGTTGAGCTAATTTTTAATAAATACCAAACATAAAGAGTAACATTTAGCATTAACTGACCATGCTCAACTCACAACTTCGTCGCCATACAATTTCCGGGGATTTTAGACCAAAAATGGTGATTACGCGAATTATCTATATAAGTTTACCTCATACAAGGCATGTTTAATAAATTACTATGCTTCAATATTAATTTATGATTAAATAATGAAAAAGAAAATTTTTTTATTCCACCAGTTTATTTCACGGACTACTAGTTTCGACGCAGTAGCACAAACTTTTCTTTTTCATGATTTATAATGAACTTCCACAAATTTGAGCCAGAAACAATTGAGTTAATTTCTGATTGTTTAAATCATATTTTTTCCTAAAAGCCGCCATATCCCATGGCTATGGATGAAGTCAATATAAAATTAATGTAACCAGTTTTATGGTGGTTATAAATTATAAACTACTTTTAAGTTATATGAATATTTTATAGCCAATTCTAAGTGCATAGTGCTATTTAGAATGAAGTTTACTGTATGTTACAGTGAAGTAGAAGTAGATTACTTTCACAGTGACATTTTCGTTGGCAGTTATAGTATTAAATTCGCCACCTTACATAATTTTAATGCATGCGGCACGTGACCTGCGTCAGTACTTCTCTCGAAATTTTAGATCGAAGTATGGAGCTATTTCTTTTATTCTAAGATCTGCAGCATTCATATGCAGTTCATAATATCTACCACAAATGGGAGGTTTGAGAGCGAAGGGTTGTGGACCATTCACATATCATCTGATCACCCTTTTTATGGTAGTACTACTTCCCAGTAAGTCCAGTGTCAGTAATCAGTAGCATGTTCAGTAAGGCTTTCAGGTTCTGCCGCGTTTGGCTGATATTCACTGTGCGAGTATTCACAGCCATTGCAGCCCGTATCTTCAAGAAGCCTGTGTCCCCATCTACCCGTATTTTCAGGAAGCATGCGGCTCCTTAAAATGTGGCCGGCAATGGCTACGAAAGCTAAATAACCATCAGCAGCTGACTCTCCTGAAGCAGTTTCTTGAAAGCTTATGTCCCTTCAGGTGTTAGAAATGTTCACGCTTTTTCGGAATATGGAAGTGAAATTACAATTAACCAATCTGCAGACTCGTCAGATCTATCTTGAGGTGCGAATTCCTTTTGAAATGATTACTTCAGAAACTACGAAGTACAGAGAAGAATTGAAGCGGAGAAAATCATACCTTGGTTGAACTCCAAGCAAGAGAGATGCAGCTATACTGGTCATATATACTCTTATATACTTATACAATAATCTTAGGCTCAATAGAGCAGAGAAAATAGAGAGCCAACTTCTTTGAGGAAGACGAGGATAAACACATTAGTCAGATAATACTGGGCATTTAACAGAAGAGCAATTAGGGACTATTTAGCAGGGGTCAGGGAAGACCTGGGTTTTATACTCAAACAATCTAAGGATTGAATAAGTTATTTCGATAATAAACAACCATCAATCAAACTGGTCACGAAAGTGAACCATAACTCCCTACATATTTGCCTTGTCGAATTACTCTGTTCCTATATAACTGCAAAATATTACACTCTAAATTTCTTTGCCCTCAGTTATATTTCAGGGATCACCCTTTTAGGAATGCCTGCAGAGATATACGTTTACGGAACTCAATTCGCCACCAGTATGATCGGAGTCTTCGGAGCCATCACTGGATGTGCCTTTATTTTCATGCCGGTGTTTTACGGACTTCAGTTGTCGACTTCGTACGAGGTAAGCAGCCTACCTCACGCACAGCATTTGTTTTTTGACACTTTGATACGCACTCTACCAAACATGTGGTAGATCAACGGGCATTTCTGTCAGTAACCATACCGATCGCGGTGGGTGTATATTGTTTCCATGATAATACTATCTATCTTCAAATATTAAATCCCTTTTAAACTAGTCATATATTTTGTCTCTTTACATGCCACCCAATGGTTCCATTTCTCTCCTCCCTCTCCCACGCTTATCCGATCTTCTCCTCTTTATCGCCCTCTTCTGCGAGTCGTTGTACGTAAATACGTCCTCCAGCCATTTTAGTTTCTTCCTTCTGATCCCTTCAAACAGATCCATTTTCTCACCCACCACCTACCATCTATCTCATCTCATTCGTTTTCCTCTTTAACCAGCTTACCCTCTCCATTCCTACCCTCAACCACACAAAACGTTCAGTATGTGAAAATATTTCTTCAGCATCGATTTCCTCCTTTGCCTAAATGATTCCTTTACTAACGCAATCCTTCGTTTTTTATCTTAACTACTAAACCACTAGAGCTCCAAGCTCGAGCTCTATGATTTCACCAACTTTCATCTATCATTTCCTTCAAATATAATATTTTCTGAGAGGCATATGCATCAATTATTTCACTAAAATATGTTTTTGTTTTCAGTATCTCGAAGTGAGGTTTGACCGAAGGGTGAGGCTGCTGGGATCGGTACTTTTCATCGTCAGTTGCGTAAGTAGAACTAGTGTTATCTGCCCTTGAGTGCAACAGAGCTTTTCAAATAAGAAATATCACTATTTTTCTAAAAAATTAATATTAAAATCCCATGGTGTTGTCGATAGAGACTGCTCGACGACGGTCACGAAAAAATTCGTAATAGCACATTATTATTAAGATTTTTTCAGTATTTAAATTGCAGATCATGAATTTCATTTTCGTTACTTATACGCTATAAACCCTAACTGAGCAAACTTCTTTTAATTTTTAAGTGAGATTCACTGAAATTCGAGTAAATTATAATTAGAGCAAAAAATCATCAAAATTATTTAAGTACAGCCTTGAGTTGATCTCTCCACTGGAATGGATAAAAATTAAATTCATTAGAAGTACGTTTTATAAAATTTCGAAAGCTCCCGTAAAAAGCATTGTTTTCGATATATCGTCACGAAAAATTACGATATTAAAACCATCTAATGGCATGCATAGCTAATACTAACATAATATTATTTAATCCATATAATTTCAAATGATTCTACCTGTAATCGTTCATGTATATTACCTTCTCTTTCCCTCCCCTTCTTAAAAATACTAGAAAAGCATAATCGTAAACTACACTTTAGGATCTTTTACCAAACTTTTCTCCTACTTGTATGATTTGTCTGGTTATTTCATTGCAGTTCTTGTACATTCCGATTGTGATCTACTTGCCAGCACTGGCGTTCAGCCAAGGTAAGAAAAAGAGATGAGATTTTAAAAGGAGTTCAAATAGAGAGATTTTCCAATGTCTATAAGTTAGCCCTAAATAATATTTGTCAGAGTCTTTCAATCAGTTATTTACCGTAATTATCCTGTGGCAATGGCTAAAATAATGCGTTAGATAAAAGTCTACAAATTCACTAGTCAAGAATATTGACAACATTTTGCCGTCACATTGAAAATTGTTATTTTATCAACGCCACCGAAATTATAGTATTAAGATTCAATGCAGCTAAAATAACCAAGAAAACTAAATCTACCAACAGGGGCAGAATTCTAAATCTGTTTCCCCAACATGCACCTTTTTTGTAGGTCAATTTTAATGCACACAATTGGTATTTACCACCTTAAAAGAGTAATCGTAATATTAATTATTTTCCTTAGTTGTACTAATGAAGATTTTTTCTTTCGTTTTACCACCACAGTGACTGGATTCAACCTACACCTGATTACTCCACTGGTCAGCCTTGTCTGCATTTTTTACACTAGTTTGGTAAGTTACTTCCGGTGAAAATATTTTCGAGTGGTAGCCGAGTAAGTGGGGGAACACAAAATTGCTGGCGAAAAAAGGAAAATGAGAAAGATTCTCCACAGCGGTTGACAGGAAACTAGAGAGTGGAGGACAAACAGGCACCGAAGTAAGATGGGATAAGTGGAAGAGGGCATTTGTAGAAGTAGCAGAGGAGCAACTGGTGAATGGGAGAGACGAGACGAAGAAACCATGGGTTATGATGAAGATTAGGGAACTTTTGAATGAGAGAAGAAAATACATGAACCCCAGAAACGAAGGTAAGGCAATTCTCTATAGAAATCATAGGAACCAAGTCATTTGAGAATGCAAGAGGGCAAAGGATTGGATAGACAGCTGCTGCGAGGAAATTCACAAAAACATGAAGAAGGGGAGCACCGAAACAGCATACAAGCTAGTGAAGGGACACTTAGGAGAGAGAAAAAGGAAAAGCAACAACATCAGGGATAGGATTTGAATGGGAGTAACCTAATGGTGAGACGGTGAAGACATTAGAAATGAATGGAAACACTATATCGAAGAACTCTACTGACAAGGAGACATCGCGTGACTTATGTTCGGGATCCAAACGAGGCAATTATTTTCTAAAACTATACAGAGAATGCGGGAAAAGTGTCACGGCTTTCTTCCACATAAGCCCGGGTTCGAGAGAAAAAAGCTATTAAAGAATCTTCCTCCGTAAAAATCCTTTACAATTCACGCCTCTCTCAACAGATGATGAGCCGGTTATCCTCATATGGTGGCTGGGGTTCGATCCCAGGTTGCGGATTTTTTTTCTTTCGAATATTTTTCGGAATTACTGTAAATTGCCCACTCCCATACATTTACGGCAGTAGCAACATTTTTTTTTATTTTCAGCGTATTTCCTATATTTTCAATCAATTCCCTTGGGAGATTTTCAAAGCTAATGTCGGGATTCTTGTTCAGCCGAAAAGAGGTTACACACGCTGACAGACCTAACATATTTAGATTTTGAAAATAAAAGGATACTTCCGTGAATAGGATTGACTTTGATTGGTCGTGGGTCTTTCTCAAGGCCGTAAACGATCAACGGATTATTACTTTTTAATTAGCAACGATGTACTCACTTAAAATTTCCCAGGAGCCGCGCTCGAGTAATGAAATTTGTCATTCGAAAGGATGCAATTCTACGCCATGAATGAAAACTTTAATTCCTTCAATTGAAATAAACATGAGGTGGGAAAAGAAATAGCGTTATCATTACGCGATATATTTTTGTGCTGGAATATCTTCCTCTCCCCAACGATACAGGCTTCGCTTCAATATACTATGATGCTCCGCAAAAAGGTCATAGCAAAAGTTTTTTTACATAACCTCGGAAAAAGTTACCATCTCTTTTTTTACCTATATCATGTTCACTATTAAACCAGAAATAGAGTTAAAGAAGTCATTATATACATCAATAATGAAGTACTTGTAAGGAAATTTCTACTAGTCCTCCGAGGTGAGTTAATCGCAGTAAATCGGAGAGAGTAACTGGGAAAACAAATGAAAAGCTACTTGCGATCTCCTTTTCTCAACTGATACGAAGGTGATAGCGACGAATAAGGTATTAGTAGATAGGATTTTTCAACAACATTTGACATAAGATCCTCAGTTTACGTAAAAACTCATTGTTTGCTTATAATTTAAAGCTAAAAGAAAAGTCTTTTAGACTAAACCGTAACGAGACAAGAACACCCTCACGGAGACTTAGTGAATAAACAACGAAGAAGAAAGTGCGCATATATACGTCCTTCCAAGGACGGCGGCCATCTTGAAGGATGTCCGAATTGGTTGAGCCTCCTCCCAAGGATCAGAGAGAGGGCGCTTCCATCGAGGATGCATTGGGTGCACCGCAAGAACACTGTATAGTGTTCTTGAGATGCACACTTCCACCCGTCCTAGGGACGCCATTTTGGAATGTTGAACCTTGGGAATACATCCGGGGGACGCGCAGCACGCTTTGCAATTGTTTCCTATGCCACTTTCGCCACTTTTAGGAGAATTTAGATCAGATAACAGAATTTGCGTAATGTGTTAGTTACTCAAGAAGTTAGGAAATGTCCATGATAATATTGTTGCCTTCTGATTCTAATCGTGCTTTACATTAAAGTGGCAACGGTTTTGTTGTTTAAAGTTATCTTTAGGAATGAGAAGGAAGGCCTGTATAAAAAAATTAACCTCGAATGCATAATGTCCGTACAGTGATTTTTAAAATGTATCTCCGGCAAAATTCTTTCGTATATTTTCATATTACGAATGAATATCTAGTTAACATCATTGAAATTTAATGTAGTAGTATACCATGTCTTAAGAGCGAAAAGTAACAACCTAAAGAAATGGACAACCAAATTGATAAATTAAAATTCCCAAATTAAGTTAAACCGAAATAACTATCGTTTAAATTAGATAAAATTAAATACAAGATTTACAAATGAGAAGATTAATTAAGAAATACCTTACAAGAGTGTATACTAAAATATGTGGTAGATATCTATTATAGGTGTGTTTAGTTATAGCTCGGTGCTTATAATTAACCTTCACCAAAGTAACACTATCCTTTACTTATATTTTATTTAAGCATTAGTTTCTCTGGTGTGTTTTCTATTTGAGAGTTTTATTTATATGCCAATTTAGAAAAATATAAGTGCTTAATTGTTGTTGAAACTACTATACAAACTCCTACTGCAAATGAAATGCTAGGAAAATACAAAGGAAAATAAAAAGTAAATCTAAATAAATGTTATCGGAGACAATTTTAGGTTGGAAAGATAATTATACGACGAATTCAAGGCTAATTATCATAAAAAAACATAACTTAAAGAAAAAGATAACGTCAATATATCTTTGAAAAATAATAGCACAATAAATTATACACAGAAGTGCTTACGACACTCTGTTATGCAAAATTAATAAATTCAATCCCAAAGGGATCTTTGCTAAATTTTTCATTGCGTAATCGCAATGAAAAATTCAGCCTTGAAGGTTCAATGGGAAACTGCATACGTTAATCAGCCTTTTTTAAAGCCGTCATTTTTATGCGATGCAGGAGATGCAAATGCTACGCTAATGTTCTGTGGTTTTTCTTAATACGCCCTAGTCATGTTCGATATCCTTGGTGCAACATTTTCTCTGTTTCGACCTTTATCATTACGATAATCACCCCAAAGGCTGCACTCCACTTCCTGCGAAAGCAGGAAATGAGTAAATGTTGATTTTTGTCGAAAATATTGGTACAACATTTTGTAAATATATTAGTACTGATGTTAGTAGAATGATAAAATCAAGTCCCACATGGTCTGTCTGTTATTTACTAATCCTTTACTTCGCTTCTCTCGCAGTTTTTTAATTCCAAGATTATTTAATGTAGTTTCCTATTCCTACATTGGCAATTTTGATTCAGAATGTAATTGTTCGCTGCTTTCACTTATTCAGAATTATGAAAATGTAGGCAAAAGAAGCAGCTGGTGTTGTTGTGTGTTAGATTGGACAGTTTATACAGGATTGACAGACTATAAAATAAGCTATCCATCAGATTTCAATTGAAGCTATCTGCCGTCCAGTTATCCAAACTGGAGTGCGGCACGGAGGCAAGTGAAATGAAAAAAAAAATGTGTTGAAGCCCTAGTACGAAGTTACATTATTCGGTGGTAAAATTTCTCCTTACTCAACCAAAATGAAATAGAAAGAAAACTATCAACTAAGAGAAACGATCACGCAATCTGTCGATTCGAAATATCGCGCGATACCACTACGGCGACTTACTCTGTGTATAAATGATGTTCCCCTTGGATATCAATACTCAACATTCAAAATGGCTGGTCAACGTACGTAGTTTTCTCTTGCCTGACAATAAAACGCTATTATTTCGAATCTATGAAAGATAAACACTGCAGAAGATGATTGAAAAGAAAAAACTTTGTTTAGTTCCACATAAAATAATTTTAATAAGACTTAGGTTTCGTCGCTGGGCGACATCATCAGGTCGCCAAGCGACGAAACCTAGGTCGTATTAAAATTATTTTATGTGGAATTAAACAAAGTTTTTTCCTTTTCAATCATGAAGGAGTTCCATAAAGTTACGCCTCAAACCATTAACTTCTGCAGAAGATGATGTTTTTACATGCAAGAATTTAAACAGATAAAATATTTCTCCAATGGCTGTAAAATATATGCACCACTCGTCAAAAAAAAAAATTAAATACTTACTGTGTTGGTTTGCGGGAATGAGGTTCCACAACAGGGACCAACCACAGCCTCTCCACCAGAATACCCTCCTGTGGTAGTTTACGGGAAAATGATTTCCTCGCCAGGGACTACCACAGACACACACACACAACCCAATTGGAATCCTTTGTAGGCTAATGAGACCTAGCTAAGGATTCCTGGGTTATAACCTGGGATCCTTCGGAGAGCTGTAGTGACTCTACTAAGGCTGCCAAGTTATTAACACAACCACACACGCAATCACACAAAACACTCACTCACACACACAGCAGGGCCCCAGATTTCTGGGAGAACAGCTCAAAAAGAGCGTTGTCAAATAGAAAAACAACAAACAGGGAACGAGGGTGAAATTCGTATACGCGTATTTCGACCACAAAGTGGTCCTCTTCAGCGAGCTGAAGGGAAAACACTAGTAACACGAGGTTGAAAGTGAATGAGTGAGTGAAGTTCACTTTCAACCTCGTGTTGCTAGTGTTTTCCCTTCAGCTCGCTGAAGAGGACCACTTTGTGGTCGAAATACGCGTATACGAATTTCACCCTCGTTCCCTGTTTGTTGTTTTTCTATTTGACAACGCTCTTTTTGAGCTGTTCTCCCAGAAATCTGGGGCCCTGCTGTGTGTGTGAGTGAGTGTTTTGTGTGATTGCGTGTGTGGTTGTGTTAATAACTTGGCAGCCTTAGTAGAGTCACTACAGCTCTCCGAAGGATCCCAGGTTATAACCCAGGAATCCTTAGCTAGGTCTCATTAGCCTACAAAGGATTCCAATTGGGTTGTGTGTGTGTCTGTGGTAGTCCCTGGCGAGGAAATTATTTTCCCGTAAACTACCACAGGAGGGTATTCTGGTGGAGAGGCTGTGGTTGGTCCATGTTGTGTAACCTCATTCCCGCAAACCAACACAGTAAGTATTTAATTTTTTTTTTGACGAGTGGTGCATATATTTTACGGTCATTGGAGAAATATTTTATCTGTTTAATCTATAGAGGCCGTAGAGCTCATCTACCTTGATGCAAGAATTGTGCATAACGTTACTTCCGAGTACATATTTAACTTCATACGATGGAATAAACGACTTTTCCTCATGATGTTCAAGTTTTGCAGGCAATTCGTCCTCGCTTGGTCTAGTTTAAGGTAAACTGTGAAACACGCATTTATAGACACCGATCAACATAGTATTGACTCTTGGTTATAGAAGAAGGCTGGAGAAACTCGCGAAATATATTGAAAACTTCAAGCAATAGCTAAATGAGGATTGGACTTACGTCATTTTCACTTGTAAGATATTAGTCCACTTGTGGAGAATTTACAAGTCCTCCGTTTTCGTTTAAGAAACACTTGTAAGTCACAATTGTAAGATCCGACTTTAAACTTGTAGACTTGTAACTTATGGACTTGCAGCTTTGAGAAATAGGCCCCTGGTGAAGGAGAAACATATGCCAAAACTTGATGACAGTTGACAAAAAGTACGAAAAAAATCCTGCGTTATATTGAGCCATAAAAACAACTTTTCTGACCCAAAGCCATGTGGAAAATGTTTTTTTAGACGATCACCCCTATTGGTCAGCTCTTACTTCACGAACAAACCGACCTACGGGTCATCAATTCCACCTTTCAACAAAAAAATAATTTCCCTCCTCCACTTAGGGTGGCCTGAAAGCAGTCGTCTGGACGGACGCCTTGCAAACAGTGATGATGTTCTTCGCCATGGTTGTGGTGGTCATCATAGGGACGGCATCACTGGGAGGAATCGGTAACGTGTGGCAACGGAACGATGAAAGCGGAAGAATAGACTTCTTCAAGTAAGTACTGACCCTTTCTAAATACAATGAGCGACTGAATGTTTGCGACAGTTTCATGTAACGTAGGCTTACCATACGTCCCAGTTTGGCCGGGACAGTCCCGGTTCGAAGGGTCCGTCCCAGTGTTCTGTCCGGCTGGAAAATTTGTCCCAGCTGTCCCTGAAATAGCCCGGAATGTCTTCGTTTATACGTAAACAAGACCTGTGTCTATCGAAAACAATGTATCAATATTATCACGCATCCCCGAGAACTCTTGACTGGCAATTGAGTCCTATCAATTCTCTTCCAAATACGCAATATATTAATTAAACATATTTATCATTGTGTTAATTGTTTACTCTGAAGTATTATAAATTATTTATTGTGGTGCAACTTTTCAAAGTAATTACGAGCATGACTGCTAATACGTTTAGCTTTACTCCTTTAAAATTTACTTTGATGTTTTTTGTCATGGTTGAGCTTTGAGTATTTGGATAAAATCAATATTTGACATTTAAAATTATTAATATAATTTGAAGTTATTTAGTAATTTTATTTACTGTTTTAACCAGATGGAGTATGATAATTTCTCTAGCATAGTAGGTACACATGCCGAAAAAATATTGTAGTCAATTTAGGTTGCCTACTTCAGCCAATGCAAGGATAGCTGTACTGCGCACTGAAATTATCATCGTGTGAACACAGGCTGAGGCCTCGAATTCGATGTTGCCTCCGAGATGCACAGGCCGGACGGCTCATTTAAATGACTAATAAATAAAAGTTGGGGCGGTAGTGTTACGCACTATCTCAACGCTATTTAGTAGTCCTAAAAAAAGCGCGGGAAATGTGCTGGCTGTGATACTCTAATGGCGAGGTTCCAAAAAGTTAGTCAATTATTTCCAACCATACCTCGTTTTACCATTTTAAGGACCACTTTATCTTAATTAACAATTTATATTCCCTTGGGAAATCATTAGTCCTATTTTAGTGAGGCAGTGGTATGATTTCTATTTGGTTTTGGTAAAAGTTAGTAAAAACTTTGATAAAGTAGTACCTGTATTTCCATCACTCTCTTGATCGAAGAACACACTCGGACCAAAAAGTGGATGTAATAAAAATACAATTTGGCACAAAGCAATTAAACATACGATAAAGACACATTGGATTCTCATTTCCATGTGATCTATGAGTTTTAGAGGACGTAGAGGTTCTTGGTTGAAAACAGTACGAGTTAATTGCTACCTATTTGTGATGAAGTAATCTACCTACCTGTTTAAGCGATTCCCTCCGAAACACAACCGACTGCCGCTTTGAATATACGCAAGGTGCCATTTATTTGCAAGGCATGTGATCCAGATAAGTCACAAAAAATCATTTTCAAGTGGAATAGGCGTCCCCAGTTGCCGTGTCCTTATATTGTTATAACATAGCATTCCGGTGGTCTAAGAATTTCTGCAGCAAACAGTGACGATTCACTATCTTATTTAGAAAATTGACGTAACTAACCTAGTATTACATGCCATAGCAACCTCCTGTTTGATTTATTTCCCTTAGCTCAGTAAGTGTATTGAAAAAATTAGGCCTACTATTTACAAACAGATGACGATCGATATTTGGGTGTTCAGGCCTGTATATCTCGGAGGCTGCGGAATTTAAGTTGCGATTTTGGTTCTGAGTTTTCGGCGCTTGTTTCAGTACCGATTTCAGTGTTGATCTAAGTGTCGTGTTAAATAGCCTTAATTGAGGGGAGAGGACTGGACATGAGAGGAAAAGATAGAATTAAAATGGAAGTCCTGGACTCCGTGGGAAAAGGAAGAGTATAAGATTATCTCTGTCGTGATTCGTACCAGAATGGGATTAGAATGCACTAAATATTCTAGAGGTAGGGAAGCACGTAGGAACTGTTCTTGAGCCTAAAAATATCGATAAATACACCTTGAATGAAAAGTAACGAATACACCTAGACTGAAATTTTACGCTTCACGAAAGCATTTTATGCTTCAACCTCTAGTTGTAAGCGCGGCGGTGAATGCAGAAACAATAAGCTTACTCAGCATTGTTCAAAGTTCAGAGATATGAGTAAACTATCCGTCGATAAACAATGACTTAATTTGAAAGGACAAGATTAGAGGACAGTTTTGACATTCGACGGCACCAGTATTAAGGCTTTGGCACACAGGACGCGGTCTGTCGCGGCGGGCAGCGACCGCGCGATCTAATAGGCGGTCGGCGATATGGCTACGTCACATACAGAGCGATATCTGTGTCAGCGTGAAAGGATTACACGAAGTAATCAATATGTATTATGACCATATTGGATACAGCTATATATCCTACTTTGAATACAAGTGGAATACACATGAGGATGTATTCAACCACATACCGTACACAAAAACATTGACTAGAGAATGCACCTTTACAGAGGAGCTGTACCATGTCTTCGACCATTTCTTTCTTTTTTCTTTATTTGTATAATAGATTGTAATTTTCCCTATCTTTCCAGGTATTTGGCTGCAGGCGACAGTCACCATACCATCGCTTTTTCTTTCAGCCTGGTACGTTCAACTGTTTCCAAGAAAGTGAGAGAAGTTTGTCGAGAAATATGGAATGTTTTACAGCCTATATATTTGCCTCCTCCCACGACACAGATGTGGAAAAAAGCTGATGAATGTTTTCCATCACTACGGGGTTTTCCGAACTGTATTTGAAGCATAGATGGAAAAACACATATAATTAAAATGCCCCATGAATTGTGGATCTGACTACTATTGTTACAAAAATAATTTTCACTCGTTCTTCTAGCGGTGATGGACCCACTCTACAAATTTATGGTAGCTGATATAGGAAGTTATGGACGGCATAGATAAAGTGCTATTTTTGAGAATTCAGCTTTCTATCGGCAGTACATTGAGGGAAAAACAATTCTACCTCCACAGCCACTACCTGGCACACATACCCCCATCCCACACGTTATCGTTGGTGACGAAGTCTTTGCACTTCAAACGTACCTAATGAGACCGTATCCCAAAGCCGGAATGATCTCCAATCCAAGAAAAAAACGTTTCAATGCATAGCTCTCTGGAGCACGTCATGCCGTACGCGTTCGGTATATTGGCTATGAAATGGCGTGTATTTTTGAGAGCCATAAATACAGATGTGTCAAATGCAGATTGCATAGTGAAAGCAGCTTGCTCTTCGAATAATTTCATTATAACGAAGAATGGTAGAGAATTTTCAGCTAATGATCAAAGTGAATAAGTCACACAACATATGAAAGCGCTGTTACCAACAGATGCCACCAGTCGAAGATCAACCAATGCTGCAATTCAAGTCCACGAAATGTTTGCTGAGTATTTTACCAGTTGGACATAACTTCAATAGATATTGTTTACAATACTTTTTGAGGTACCTAATAATTAATAATAGGTAACTACATAATAAAGTAATTTTGTGAAATAATTACATTGTTAAACCTGAAATAGCATTGTGAAATAAAAACATTCGTACTTTCAAGTAATGTTGAGCTCTTCTTCAATCATGATCTATATTTCTTTCTTCCTCACCACATTTCTGTAGAACTGGTGTGAAGTGTCATACAAATACGCGTACTTTCTGACTTTTTCTATAAATAGTTCCGTTTCTTCTCCCATCTTGAAATATCCTCTCAACGAACTGATCTGGATCGCGCGATAATTTTGTGATTTTGTACAAACGCATCACCTGCCGCCGCAGTCAAGACTGTTTCGCTACGACAGACCGCCTCGTGTATGACGGGGATGATACAATATTGCGTCATACAAACATCGCCGGATCGCGGCGGGCAAATGTCGCAGACCGACGCGCCGCGACAGACCGCGTCCTGTGTGCCAAAGCCTTAAATGTATCGAAATATATATTTGAGTTTCTTGATTTTCCCTCCACAGTCACATCAGTAAATCAACAATAAACTGAATATAATATAACCAGTCTACTCTTTTTACCTTCCCGGTGACCAATCTAGTTTCGATATGGACCCAACAGTGAGGCATACATTCTGGAACACCGTCTTTGGCTGTGTCTTCAGCTGGATGACCCACGTCTCTGTGAACCAGGGAATGGTCCAGCGGTTCCTTGCAATGCCATCGCTCAGGAAAGCACACTTGTAAGTCAAGTTGAAATCAAATACCCTACTCTCTATGCACCACTGTTACTACGACTATCATAGACTTCGTAAAGAAATTCAACTGGACTATCTAGACGATAAAACAATTTTACAATTGCAATTCACGTTACACTAACTTTTTTGGAGCCTAACATATCTTTGAACGATTCTCACCTCGAAAATGCATTAAAGTCATCTCTAATAAGTATTTTCCGTTCACTCGCTTTCTTTTTCCAAACCTCAGAAAAAACTAAAGAGGTTATTATATCATAAATTAAAAACCGACAATGTTGATGAAATATGATGTTCGTTCGCAGGTTTCCGCGGCGTTGATCAGATGATATCAACATTTTTCGGGTGCGTCCGCGTATCTTCTTTAGGATAACAACAGTTTCGCCAGCTATTCTGCTAGCGTCCTCTCGTGAAGGATAGCAAGAATGTTTTTCGTTCAATTGTGATAGAGGCCAAGTTGACTAGATTTGGTGGTAAATTCGGCCGATTCTGTGCCCAGTCATCGAGCAGCGTCGTGATTGAGCGAGAGACTGATTAGATACTCTTTGCCACGCCTTGTGTAGTGGGTATCCATCTTCTCTTTTGCAGTTCATGGGCTTTTTAATGTACGAAGTACCTATTCTCCTCGGCTATTATTTTTTCGTCTTCGAATTTTATGGTATACCCCAGTTCACTCCATGCGTGCTCTGAGATGGCTGATGTTTTAAATTGTTTAATTTTTGTCACCCTCTGGTGTTCTTTCCCCTTCCTTGGACTACAACCTTGTCGTGGTGGAAGGGCTTGCGTGCTCCGATGACCCCTAGAGCTGCACTGGCGGGAGCAAGGTTCCTGGTAGGGTCACCCATGCCAGATTGGTCGAAGGTTACGAGACATACGAATGTTAGTCCGCGGAGCGTCTATACCTCAGTGAGGCGGCTGCAAAAGGCGTCTGACCCCAGTGGGGCGGCCTCTAACGTGGGAGTGTCACGTAAAAAACGCTATTGAGTAAGGCCACGGAATACTATCTCAATTCAAACAAAAACCTTGAAACTATGGACAGTTCTCAAATGATAATGAATCCTGGCAACTACGGAACTCGGCCCAGGGGGCCGGGTGTCGTGCCCGGCAGCGGTGGGAGCAAGGCCCCTGCGGTCGTCATCACATTAAATCTTGCTCAGACGTAGTAGCAGCAGAGGAAAAGAAGATAAAGAAGAGGATAAAGACAATCAGATTATGCACGTCGAATGTTAGGACTATGCTGAGGGCAGGGAAGCTAGAGAATATAAAGCAAGAAAGGGAGAGGGTGGGTGTAGACATAATGGGTCCGCGTGAAGTAAGATGGAAGAATGACGGGGACTACTGCAGCGACGACTATAGAGTAATCTATAGTGGAGGGAATGAAAGTCAGTGCGGGGTTGCATTCGTCATGAATAGGAAACTAGGTAGAAAGTAATGTATGCAGAATAGGTGAGTGATAGGATTATAGTCGTGGAACTAAAGGCAGACCCAACGAATTTAGTTATAATCCAGGTTTATATGCTTACCTCTGACCATAAAGAGGAGGAGGTAGATGGGGTATACAATCAGCTAGAGGAAATAATTGGTAGGATGCCTGGGAGTAAGCACTTGGTAGTAATGGGGGATTGAAACGCGGTGGTGGGTGAAGGAATAGATGGGCGAGAGGTGGGCGATTACGAGCTAGGAAGGAGAAACGACCGCGGCGAGAAAGCTGTGGATTTTTGCCGTAGAGATAACCTAGTAATTACAAATAAATGGTTCAGACATCATCCTCGACGTAGGTACACTTGGAAGAAGCCGGGAGACACAGGTAGGTTCCAGATAGATTATATAATGGTTCGTCACAGATACAGGAATAGAGTTACAAACTCGCATACTTATCCAGGAGCTGATGCAGACACATACCACAAGTTATTAGTCATGAAATGTCGGGTAAAGCTGAAAAAGATAAGAATGGGAAAGAGGGTGTGAAAGTGGAATTCGGACGCATTAACTGGGGCAATGAAGAAGAAGTATCGAGAGAAGGTGGATGAGATCAGTGGAGGGATCAGTGGATCAGGGAGTTAGATCAGTGAAAGATGAATGTCGGGTACGCGAGACGCTATAGCGGTGATGAGGACGCGAGTAGAAATAAACCTAGAGCATAGTAGGCACTCAGGCAGGATGTTTTTGCATGCTTCGTAGATTTCGAGAAGGCGTTTGATCGGGTGGAATGGACGAAATTAATGGGAGTGATGAAGAAATTAGGGGTCGAATGGAGGGACAGGCGTCTGATTCGGAATTTGTATTTGAACCAGGCGGCGCAGTTTAGGGTAGTCAATGGAGAATCGGGATGGGCCACGTTAAAACGGGGAGCTCGGCAGGGGTACCCACTATCGTCGCTGATTTTTAACGTGTATTCAGAAGAAATGGTAAGGGAGGCATGGGGGGAGGTGGAGGTAGGAATAAAGGTACGAGGGGAGATGATAAAATTAGCGAGATTTGCAGATGATCAAGCATTGGTCAGTCAGTCTGCCAAGGGGTTACAGACAATGGTGAATGCGTTAGAGGTGCAGTAATGTGCAGTGTAGCGGTGATGAGGATGCTAGTAGCAAGAAGCCTGGAGTATGGGCAGGATGTTTTCGCCTGCATCGTAGATTTCGAAAAGGCGTTTGATGGGGTGGAATGGAGAAATTAATGAGAGTTTTGAAGAAATTAGGGGTCGAATGGAGGGACAGGCGTCTGATTTGGAATTTGTATATGAACCAGGAGGCGCAGGTTAGTGTAGCCAATGGAGAATCGGGATGGACCATGATAGGACGGGAAGTGTGGCATGGGTGCCCACTATCGCCGCTGATTTTTAACGTGTATTCAGAAGAAATGGTAGGGTAGGCATGGGGGGAGGAGGAGGTAGGAATAAAGGTAGGAGGGGAGCTGATAAAATTAGCGAGATTTGCAGATGATCAAGCATTGGTCAGTCAGTCTTCCATGGGGTTACAGTGAATGGTGAATGTGTTAGAGGTGAAGTGCGAAAAGTATGGAATGAAGATCAACCACAAGAAAACGAAAGTAATGAGATTTTCTGGAAGTAAGAGGCGGGGCTGAATATAAGGGTGGGAAGGCAGAATATAGAGCAGGTCGAGCAGTTTACGTATCTGGGTAGTATTTTGGAAGAGAATTGGTTTAGTGGTAAGGAAATCAGATGCAGAATCGCGCTCGCTAAAGAAGCATTTTCGAAAAGAAGGGAACTGATGAGGAGGGGTCTGAGAAGAGACGTAAAGAAGAGGCTGGTGAAAACTTTAATATGGAGCGTGGCGCTATATGGGTCGGATACTTGATCATTGCAAATGGAGGATGTGCGTAGACTTGAGGCATTTGGATGATGGAGGAGGAAGTAATGGATGGAGGAGGTTTTGAGAGGAGAGGGCATTTTGAAGAGAGTGATTGAGGGAAGAACACTGGGGAAGCGTGGAAGAGGAAAGAAGAGGATAGGAATTCTGGACGAAATAAGAGGAGGTAGAAGATATAAAGAATTTATGAGGTATCTAATAGCGCGCCATTCTTAGGAGTGAAAGCGAGACAATGTCTATGAGGTTGGGATGCAGACTGGGGACTGTCCAAGAACCTACCAATCTGCCGGTAAAATACTTGAATGAAATAGTGTTATTTCTGCCGTGTGCTCAAAGGTCTACAAGTTTCACTAATGTGGTACCTGCCTCAAGAACACGGCCCTTGGTATACGCCTTCGGAGAGTGTCGATGGAATTATGTCCTTTGGCCCGGGTAGGATGTTGTTAGGTAGGTCGGTAGGCATTCTCCGAAGGCATACCATGTGCCATGTTCTTGAGGCAGGTCATACATTGGTGAAACCTGCAGAGCTTTGAGCACACGGCTGAAAGAGCACTTGAGAGTGACAAAAATAAGCAATTTAAAGCATCAGCCATTTCAAGAGCACGCATGGAGTGAACCGGGGTATACCGTAAAATTAATTCAAAGACGCAAAAATAATAGCCAAGAACAATAGGTACTTCCCGAGAATCATAAAAGAAGCCATCGAAATCATTAAAACGCTTATGAACTTCAAAATAGAAGATGGATATCCAATAAACAGCACGTGGAAAAGAGTACCTAATCAGTCTCCCGCGCAATCACGATGCTGCTCCATGACAGGGCGCAGAATCGGCCGAATTTGGCACCAAATCTAGTCAACTTGGCCTCAATCAGAATTGAACGAAAAACCTTCTCGCTATCCTTCACTGAGGACGCCAGCAGAATAGCTGGTGAAACTGTTGTGATCCTAGACGTCATAAGCGGACGCCACCCGAAAAATGCTGATATCATTGATGAAATATTCGTATTTCCCATTTTCATAAAGACATCTAATGATAAGTTTTAAATGTAAGTGTCGAATAACACTAAGTAGTAAGGAAATAGAGCTAGCTCTGTTAAATGGTATTTCCATCAATAAACAACTTGAAGCTACTTTTATAGGCATTTGATGTCGAGATGAATCCATAAGACGCATTATTACAGGTTTTACGATTTCTTCAACTCTCTCTTCAGATTTAAAGCATTTTCTTGCGTACCTTTCAACGGAGAGTAAAATGAACTATATAGAGTATATTTTCTAGAGCTAGAAATCACGATATAGGAGTTGAGCCATAGAGTCCTCTCCACGAATAATTTCTATTCATGATGAACTTCTATTCCAGTTTATGACAGTCAAGAAATAGCCCGAATAAGCCATAAAGCATTTACCCTGAAAATCTTACTATTATGCAAGACGTTGCTTCCCTAAAGATAATTCTAATCGAGAAAAGCATTTCTGTAGCAAACAAAACAACTACTTTCGACGAAACACTAAAGTAACATTAAAGTGGAAATCGGTAAAGTCAGATTTCCTTCAGTCATCGTTCCTACCATGTTTCGACCTACCATCATTCCTACCACGGCAAATGTAATCAATTCTTTAAAAAGGAGCCATTCCTGTTGCATTTGGACTGCAACCATATTTTTCATTGCACGAATCTCAAGTAATTAAACCTTACATATTCACCAAAATTGAGTTTATTGATGAATGGTGTTCATTTCCGAGTTCATACCAAAAATATCCGTGTATAATTTCAAGAAACAAATAGGGGCAATTTCAAACCTGCGTAGGGATTCCGACTGATTCAATCAAGTAAAATGGTAGTCTATAGCAAAAAGTAGGCAAATAATTTCAAGTAAAAACTAAACACTGCTTTTCCGTGGAAGAATGTCGCAACTATTCCGAGTAAATTATTAAAATATCATTAATACGTATATGTCGTACCACGGGTAGAATTATCATTTTTACAACTATGAGACTTTACATAAAGGTTTTTTTTCTTTAAATATTATTTTTCAGAATGATGATCATTTTAACAATTGGGTGCTTGTCGATAACCATGATGAGCTGTTACTGTGGACTTCTCATATACGCTACATACTATGACTGTGATCGTCTCTCTACAAAGGTAAGAACTGAACAGAATAAGAACTAACATTTACCAGAGAATGAAAACTTGAGATGAAAAAGCTGGGAGCATGTTTTCAGCAAATAACTATGCTGCTGCAGTTGAAAGGATGGAACGTGAACTTCATATTAATAATAAACTGTCCGACCCACAACACGTGAAAACTTGCTCCCTAAAACGGCCCTCTCGCCATTTTATATGCCTCCGGCCTTGCCGGAGGAGGGCGTCTTTAAGGGGGAATCGTATGGAAGTTGGCATTGATGCGGGTGTTGACGTCACAGTAACATTGACACCGGTGCAAGTCAACCATCCCCACATCCCAACACTTGACTGCACTATTCCCGCATATCCTGCACTGTACACACACTTCACCCTCCGTCCGGGTAACCTTGGTCGCCGTGCGCACAATCCATTCATCACTCAAACAAACAACTCAACAAACAAACAACAAGAATTTTCCTTGGCAACCAAGCGTGAATATACATAAAATAGCAATTTCATGAATAGCTATTTACGCCTGCAGCATTTAAAGGCCAGGTTCAATGACTAATTGTATAGTTGTAGTCAAACGACTACAGTTCCCCGTTCAGGTAAGGGTAGCTGACGGTGAATCAGGGTGGGCAGTTATAGGTCGCGGGGTACGGCAAGGGTGCCCGTTGTCGCCTTTACATTTTAACATCTATGCTGAGAAAATGGTAAGAGAGGCATGGGATGAGCTAGATATGGGAATGAAAGTAGGAGGTCAGTGGATAAAGTAGGTTAGATTCGCAGACGACCAGGCGTTGGTCAGTCGGTCACCGAAAGGACTGCAGACTTTATAGATGCACTGGAAAAGCAGTGTGAGAAATACGGAATGAAGATAAATAATAGGAAAACAAAGGTAATGAGATTCGGTAGGACAAAGAAAGCGAAGCTGGTGATAAGAGTAGGAAGTCACAAACTGGAGCAAGTACACCAATTTAATTACTTGGGTAGTACGCTAGAAGAAAGAGGACATCGTAGCAAAGACATTAGGAGGAGAATAGCGCTAGCGAAGGAAGTGTTCAATAATAGAAGGGAGCTGATGACGGGGACCTGAAGTATGGATGTAAAATAGAGGCTGGTGAAGAGCTTGATATGGAGTGTGGCGTTATATGGGGCAGAAACGTGGACCTTGAGAAAGGAAGACGAAAATAGGCTAAAGGCTTTCGAGATGTGGGTGTGGAGGAGGATGGAGAAGGTGCGATGGACGGAAAGGAAGACAAATGAGGAAGTGCTTGACATGGTGGGCGAGGAGAGGAAACTTATAGATGAGTTTAGGGAAAGACAGGGTAGGTGGCTGGAAGCGGTAATGAGGGACGATGGTTTGCTGAAGGCCGTGATAGAGGGAAGGATGTTGGGTAAGCGGGGAAGGGAAGGAAGAGAATCGGTTTTATGGACGGGATGAAGAAAGGTAGGACTTATGCTGAGATGAAGAAAGAAATACTAGAGGTAGAAAGGGCCAGGCACGTGTAAGAGTTCGTTGGATATTGTCTGACTTTCATCACAACCTACCTCTAACCGGTAGATTACTGTAATGTAATGTAAATGTGTCTGCTTTGCATACCTATGTGTGCCTACTTAGAAAGGGGAAGAGCCATTGCTAAGGATGCCGGGAACAGCTAGTAGGTAATAAAAAATAGCTAAATTAATAAATAACTACGTATTATTACATTATAGCTAACATTGAGTCGTATCTTATATTAGTTAGCGTGATCGTTTGAGTAACTAAAAATAGTTTGACTTGTCAGTAATAAATCTGTTTTCGTTAATACGTTAACACAATATTTAAGGTCGGGTTGCTAATTCTCTCATTTAGCTTTATTTTAAACAACGACATTCAAGGCACTCTTCGAATATCATCTCAAACTAATTATTAAAATTCTTTAATTCAATCTTTGCTAACTAAAGACGCCCAGATTCCATCGCATTATTAACCCTTTTTTATTTTTTTCGTTTCCTTTTTATTTACCCTAAAAATCACCTGAGCGTTTTTATCGTGTTCTAATTACGACAAATGTAAGTACAGTGAGTCATTAAGAGTTGAGAATCTCTTCCAGAAATCGACAAGGAAAATATTTTTAGCGCCCCTGGGTTATGGTGAATTCTCAATGAGTTTTTCCACTCTTTTTCCAACTTCAAACTTCTCTTGACATCAAACGACTACACCAGCCCCTGATATCGCAAATGATACGGACGTAAATGATACTACGGGCGGATTTTGTCAATCCCCTCCCAAATAACCAACGATCCGGCAGTGAAGAAAAGATTGCGTAATAGGGTAAATTTATCACCAATTACGGCTCCTGCGAAATCTAGCGACAGACGGATGCGCAGACGACTACGTCATTCAGTTTATCTAGTCACTATTCAAGATCCTCGAGTGAAAAGTAATGAGAAGAAGGGATAGAGAGGGAGGTAACGAGTGTAAATACCTTATTTACCTAATAGAAACGTTGGCCCATCGGATTCAGGGTAGTCCAAAGTAAGCAAATGCACCCAGCTACTGCCGATTCATAAGCAGTGATAGTTTTTTTAGGACACAGAAACTTCTAGTCTCATAATGGCCCGCTTCGCATCTGCCACGAGCTGTCGCTGAGTCTGTACTTACAGTTGGAACTCATATAATCTTACTTACTTACTTAGGTGGCCATTCAAACCATTAGAGGATTTTGGCCTCGTAAATAACTTGTCTTCACCTTGGCCTTTCGCGCACATTGGCGGCCCCAAGGGTGTGGGCAATAGTGGCAATTGCCCCCCCCCCTCTCCCCAAAAAAATAGAAACCGGCGTATTTATTTGTCATAGACTTTAAATTTAAGGCCTAAATTATTTTGTCGCCTTTTTGCTATTGAAGTTTTAGTTATTTTACTTAAAAATCAAGTTAAATTTTACATGAACTAAAACGGTTTTTAAAACCACAAGCTAAATGCGAATGTAAATCAAAATAATTTTAAAGGGAAACATGCATTTCGTCAAAACTGGTTCTTCTTAAAAGACAAACATTTGCTTCCAAACCGCTTAAAACGCGACATTTTGCACATACATTGTTACGAATTTCCGGGACGAGACCCACGAACCCTTTTCCTGGGGTTCGTGGGTCTCGTCCCGGACAATTCTTCACATCATTCCTCTTCACTGTCCATTTTTGGGAAGCGTATTCTATAACTCATTCACGGAAAGTTATTACAACCTCATGGGAGAAGACACGGGTAGTTTGGACACGAAGGGACGCTCGCATAACTCATAAATTAGGTTACGCGATGAATGATAGGCGAGAAGCATGTTTAATACACCCTCTCACTTTCCTCCCCAAAGGTCGTCCGTGCCTCTGACCAACTGCTGCCCTACTACGTTATGGACGTGGCTGCGTCACTGCCAGGACTGCCCGGTCTCTTCATGGCCGGCGTTTTCAGTGCTGCTCTAAGGTGAGAGCTATTGGAAAGTGAATGCTCAGAGTCAGAATATGAAAAATTCCACATTTCCCTTCGTTTAGTTCAGAACTTACTGATTTTAATGATGAAAGGTGCTGTAAAGCTGAAGTACGATGATGAATATGAAGGTTATTGAATTTATTTGGGTATAAACCACGTTCGTGGTACTTATTTGTTGATTACAGTTTCGCCCTTGTTCTAACGGGCATCTTAAGGTTTAAACTTTATCCTGAGGTTGCCCGTTGGAACTCTGGTGAAACTATAGTCAACACCAAGTTTCCACGAACGCTGTGAATACCCGGGAAATAGCTGGAATCCTCATATGAACGCCGCGGAAATCTATCATTGAACAGTATTAAGATTATTTGATGTTTCTCATGAACACTTTTTTAATCCTTAAAAAATATTCATAAGCCCTCTACAGCACGATTTCTATACAAATAAAATATTTTCACTCCAAATACTGCTGGAATCTGGTAATAACTCAAAAATTAAGATGGGTCTATACCGTCTGTCTCTATTTCATTACCTTATAGTTTCCTGACCTCATTCGGTTCTTATGTCAGTTTTTCGCAAAAAAATGTTATGTTCATACAGTAGAAAAATGCTATTTATGTCCTCGGGTTCATTCATTGTCTACTCTGAGCCAATGCAACTTCAAGTTTGATTTGTGAAAAAAATCAATGATGAAATGCTGGATTTTGTTGAAATTATAAAATAGAGGGCATATTTTTCTATTACTAACTCAAAAATACATTTCTACCATTTAACGGTGGAACATTCCCTTTCTTTATTTTAACTTTCAACAGGAAGAGTCAGTGTCCTATCACAAGTTAACCATAAACACTAGGTTTTAGTTGAGTTTCGTCGGAAAATTATCATACTTGTTTCGGATTGGATAAATCTGTCTCAGTAAAAGTTCAGCAAGTCCACAGGTGAAATAGGGAATCAAGCACGATGCCGGATTGCAGAAGGATAATGAACTTTTGAAGTTAAAGCTTATTTCTAATCACGTGCTCATGACAACTGTCTCACCTACATTTTATTATAAAGTGATTTTAACATTGGAACTGGCTTTGAATGAATATTTGAAGTTTACAAAAACCAATTTCTTCACAGCTCCATGTCAACTGGTCTGAACTCCATGGCCGGCGTCATATATGAAGATTTCATTCACCCTTGCCTGAAGGTCAAAATATCAGAGGAGAGAGCTTCAACCATCATGAAAATCATTTGCGCTTTCGTCGGATTTTTCTGCGTTGGCATGGTCTTCATAGTGGAGCACCTGGGTGCCGTAATTCAGGTAGTGTAACGCATAGGTGTAAATGCATTAGATTATTATCAATCAACTGCAAAAAAATAATCCTTAAATTTATTCTTTTCTGAGAAATGATTCCACGGTAGAGATAGCCACTATAGCAGGACAAATATTACTTCTGGTAAAATACAAAAAACTCACTGAGATCAAATTAACGTCCTATTCTATGCTATTGAAAAATCGAATGAATGTTTATTCGAAAACATGACGCTCAAATGTGCGAATAAATTCATACAAACATAGGAAATGAAAATGGATAGGATCACATAAAAGGACGGACACAGGGTTTGGTGGGGAAGATGAAAATGAGTCGAATCCAGACAAAATATTTCACCTGATTCGGGATTCAAACCCAAATCTCCCGATTTCCGGCCAGGCATTCTCCCAAGTCCCAGTTACACCAGCCAGGGTACTCAATTAACTGCTGAATTCGACGGGACTTTTATGTCACACCCCATGCCCAGCTTGAGCGACCAAGATATGGCGCACGGGGACCGTTTCACCCAGAGTCCTCAGGATTGACGATAATACACTACATAGTTGAGGAGATAACCCTATGAGGGAGTAGTGTGAAGAACGGCCATCCAGAGGACTCTGGTTTCACCCACAATGTAGGAGACAAACACAAGTGGAAGAGAAAAGGTAAAGAGGAATACATGTATACAACAAATACATAGGTGAACAGTGCGTTTAAAGGGACCCATAGCCGAAGAAGAAGAAAAGAGCCAAGAAGATCCGAATCCCGGGTCAGGTGAATTTGTTTTGTCTGGATTCGACTCATTTTCAACTTCCCCACCAAACCCTGAGTTCGTCCTTTTATGTGTTCCAATCCATTTCCATTTCCTATGTTTGTATGAATATATTCGCGCCTTTGAGCGTCATGTTTTCGAATGAATGAGTATATTTGGCCATGTTGGCTCTTTAGAAATATCAATGATCGAGAAATATCATGGGTAATCATCAGTAATAAGGAAACAAGAAATAGCCGACACAATAATTTTTATCATTCTCTCTTTCTCTTTGAGGTCTCGGGCACCCTTGGCGGCATAACAAGCGGCCCGATGATGGCAATATTTGCCCTCGGCATGCTCTTCCCCTGGGTCAACTCCAAGGTAAGTGGGCGACCCATTGACGGGCGACCTTGTCTCCCTCGCCAATCCTCCCTCGGTCGCCCCCGTAAAGACCAAGGTTACCTCATGAAGACCATTAATATTCCGTGGGCCGCGCATCAAGTGAAAACGTGCTCTAAATACTAAATCAAGAAGGACTCCGCAGATTAATTTGTGAAGTTTTTCCTTTTATACCAAGAAACAGAGGTGAAAAATCATCTAAATAATCGAAAAATTACTGGTCGCGATTTTTTTGTGAAAATTTCTTGTGGAAGCTAAAATAAAATACTTCTCATCGCGTGGACCATGAAATTTTTGATACGTCATTGTTTTTTTCGAACAATTAGATCTAAAATCGTTTTTTTTCTGTTCTTTACGATATTGTGAAAACACAATAGAATTTCGAGAAAAACGTTGTTCAGATTTATTGCACGTGATGAACAGATGTAACAAATGAGAGTTTGTAAATAAAAATCGGTCTGTAAACAAAAACGTTATAGTAAAAGTAAACGGAAAATCAGCATTTTTTACAATTGATTATAACTTTTGAAATAATTATTATAACTTAACCAAACTTACCAAGCGTTTGAGATGTTATGTGCTCAAAACATGTGCAAAAGATGGGCCCGATCGGTCAAGTAGTTTTTGAAATATTCTATTTATTTATCCCGTTTTTTTTAAATAATAAAAAAATAGTCATTTTTAATTGGCTCGGTAATGACTAAAATATTTTTTATGTTTTCTTTCTCTTCATCAAGCCTCAATGTGTCATTTATTTGAAAATAAAAATGGAATATTTTTGCAACTTATTTATAAAAATCGTTATAGAACAAAGTGCACTTTTTAAGGTAAAAAATTAACCTATCGCAATTAGAATATCTCCATTGCTTTTTATTTGATAATAATATATTAATGTATAATTTAATGAAGCATACCATTCAAAAGCTGACTCAAAAACGAAGCTTAAAAAAAGAACTTTCTACGACGAGTATAGAACCGGAGATAGGTATTTTTTAAATCAAAGAGCAATTGTTTATAAACATTAGGCGTTGAAATTTTCACAGTTCATAAAAGAAGATCTAGTCTTTGTAATATAATTTAATTGAGTTTGATTAATATATTTTCACCCTTGCAAATCCAACCCCAACCCTCAAAAAATTTATATTTTCCTTAATAATTTTTTATCGCAGTTTTGGTGTACTTTGAAACATTTTCTATAATATTTGAGGGTATATGTTTATTATAAAATAATAATTAGTAATATAGAGCACATTTTCACCATTTTATGACCACCCCCAACTCTCGAAAAAATATAATAATTTTTAAAAAAAATATCCTCTTTTTTAAAATGATTGTTAATGGATAAATAAATTAATAAGCAATATTTATATAATAAAGTTAAACCCTCAAAAACTATTTCAAAAATTTCAAAATTAAGCAAAAACTTCAATAAAATAATGATTTTAAAAATATCAATGATTTTGGGGGTCGTACAAGGATGGAAATGTACTACATAATATTTACGGAAGCAATTAGCGGAAGGTAACCGTTGAAATTCAACGGGTGTGAAAAACAATTTATTTATTTTATAAGATAACCACAAAGTCTGAAGAATACTGTCAACGTGATCATATTAGGAGTTCGTAAACTATCTTGTTTGTCGTGTTCGTTCATAGTAGACACGCTGACTGTTTTCCATGTGCACGGAGAGATGGATGAGATTTGGTCCTCTTTCATGCACGGGAAGCCCAAAAATAGGGAGCCGTTTTTTTTAGTGATTAACGCTTGATCGATGTCCTAGTGTACATAAATATATTTGCACACAATGACTCTACTGAGTTGCGAAATTCAACGTTGATATGTGTGTTGAATATCTTAATCAGGATTGGAGAGTAGGGTACAATACTACAATCCAGCGATTGACAACGTCAAAGTGAGCATTTGCAGCAGTAGCAGCCATGTTTATTTGACCTATGAACAAGCCTATGAATCCTCCGTCACCCGGACTGCGCCTTCGCCATAAAGGGTAGCCATAATCATTGGTTTCGGTTGCTAAATAAAACATCTATGTTGATTCTTAGTGCACTTGCCGATTTTCATGCAGGGGTGTCGTTCAGTGCGCAGAATATCCGTTCTTCTTTCGTGTAAGAAGCATTTAGTGACGTCATTATAGTTTCCGCCATCTTAAAACAGATTGAAGTTTCGAAACAGATGGGTCTAAATTTGAACCAGATTTATAATTGGTTACCCGTCCGTAGGTTGGGTTAGGATGAAATTTGTGCGGTTCTTAGCGTAACCCGAGAAACACCACGGGGAGAAACTCGTGAGATCGCTGGTGGGCATGTCTTTGAGTATCCAAGTATAACCATTGTCGTTTTTCTTGCAAGTGCTCATTTTCTCACAAAGAAGACATTCCTCTTGCTTTAAAAGATTTTTTCGAAAGGTTATTCTTTTTTCTATTAGGCATGTTGATGGATATATTTTTAAGTCTAAGAAGGGGAAACACAGCGGTGAGTGTGAGTCTTGAATAGGTAACTCGATGATTGAGTGAATGAACTGTACTTTAACACTTTTAAACATATATAAATAACTCATGGCGTTTATGATGTGGGTATTGATCCAATAAAAAACAGTTCACAATCTTAATGAGAGGCAAACGGTTCCACTACGTGTAATACATTTGAGTATTAAACGATAATAAACAACGCCGTGTTTACTGTAGCAACAGAGGGCATTACAATTCGCTGGACGTAAAAAATCTTGCACATTTAATTGCATGAGTAGTCTAGTTAATTCCTTTATGTGCATCGTTTACTACGTGTTCTCTCATATACATGCAGTTACCCTATGAGTGCAACTTTGAGAATACACATTGAAGAGTATAATTGTTGTAAATATGCATTGAATTTTTCGATTACACACCGAAGAAATCTATCATGGGGCCCTTGGGACTCTGATCCCGTCTTATACAGATTTTATTTCTTCGTACTATCATGGGCCTTCAGGAAGGCTTAAATGCTAGAGGCGTGAATATCTTTTTTAAAATCAAATCTCTGGATGCCAAGGAAATATGTTATTTGAAATTTTGAGCAATTTCTCATACCTATGGTGGTATATATTCTATATATGTATATATATATATATATATATATATATATATATACAGTATGCCAAGAGGGTGGCCGATAAAAAATATACACACGGAAAAAAGAACACTTACACATAAAAATTTTCGATATTTCGGTGAAGTCTAGCTCCACCTTTCTCAAGGTTTAAGGTAGGAATGAAGAAAAGGAGAGAGATTGAGGTATGGGAGGGGAAAGAGGGGGAGACGAAGGTGTAAGAGGGGAAGGAGGGGAAAGAGGGAGAGAGGAAGGTGTAGGAGGGGAAGGAGGGGAAAGACGAAGAGCGGGGAGAGGGCGTGGAGGAAGCAGGGAGAGATGAGATGAGGGGGAGGGAGAAACTAGTGTGATTTATTGAGTCCGGGGGGCGAGAAAGCCTGGTGGATTAAAATACAAGAAGATTCAAGATCTTTGAGCTGAAGGGGAGAGGAAGAAGGGGGAAGGGAAGCAAGTAGACCGACTTTAAAAGTTTTATTGAAAGTGGAGTTGTGGGAGGAGACGTGAATGGCGACAGGGAGAGAAACAGAGAGGGAGGGGCAATCGTTACAAGACGAGCGGTGCCCATTCATTCTAATATTGAGAGGAGTGGTGGATAAGCCAATATAGAAAGAAGGGCAGTATTGGCAGAGGAGGATGTAGACAATGTTAGGCGTGGTGCAGGAGGGTGAGAGGACAGAAGGGAGGGGAAAAGCGAGGAACTTGTCCGGCAAGGGCTGGGTGATGAGGATGGGGCAAGTTTTACATCTTTCCCAAAGCGCGTCCTTCCTAGAAGCGAATCTCCTTCCGCTGCCCCCACCCTCCCAGCTCAGTCGTCGGCTGGACTAGCGGTAGTAGAAAAAGCGGTTGTTAACCTCTCTTCTACTTCTCTTTCCCCTGAACAATTATCTCTTCTTTCCAAAGGCCTTAGTTTTTCACCTACCCCTAAAATAAACCCTGTTAAAATCCTCTCTGACGCCCTTCTTTTCTGCCGACGACTGAAATGGAAATTTTTCTGGGAAACGCGTCCCACTCCTCCGTCTCCCACCTCCCCCCCCCACACCGCTCTCTCCAAATTCAAACCTCCTTCTTCACATGAACCAAAACCACTTCTTTCCAATCACCCCCTTGAAATCTTCACCAACCTTCTCCTATCAAAACTCTCTGAGCCATCTTTTTTCAACTCCCTTAAACCAAAACCCAATCTATCTCCTTCTGAAATCTCGGCCCTCAGAAAACTTACTCTAAATCCAGATATTGCCATCACTCCTTCTGACAAAGGCTCCACAGTAGTCATCCTCAACTCTTCTGACTACCTCGATGAAGCCAACCGACAACTTTCTGACACTTCCTCATATCAGCCTTTGTCCCATGACCCTAATCCTGAATTTTTGGATGAAATAATCTCCTTCCTTCAAATCAAAGGCCCTGATGAAGGCCTGTCTAAACAAGATATCACCCTTCTTTCTCCGTCACACCCACGCACCCCAAACTTCTATATTCTACCCAAAATCCACAAACCTGACAACCCTGGCCGCCCCATTGTCTCCTCTTATAACTCACCCACCGAACGCATGTCCGCATTTGTTGACTACTACCTACAACCCATTGTCCACTCCCTGCCCTCCTTTATCAAAGACACTTATCATTTTCTTGAACGCCTCCATTCTACTCCACTCCCCTCTAACTGTGATATCTTAATGGCCACTATTGATGTCACTTCCCTATATACCAACATTCCTCATTCTGAAGGACTTTCTGCCATCCGCCATTTCATCACTAAACGCCCTGCTCCTCATATTCCCAGCTCTGAGTTCCTTCTTGATCTTTCCAATTTCATCCTAACCCACAACGCTTTCTCTTTCAATAACAAATTCTTTCTTCAAATTAAAGGATGCGCTATGGGTAGTCGCTTCAGTCCTTCCTACGCCAACCTTTTCCTTGGACTTTTTGAACAATCTTTTCTATCTTCATGCTCACTAAAACCTCTTCTCTGGCTTCGTTACATTGACGACATCTTCCTTTTATGGCCACATGGTATTCATTCTCTCAACTCTTTTATTTCCTCCCTCAACGCCTCCTCTCCCCTCTCCTTTACTTCTAACATCTCTGCCTCTAACGTCGTCTTTCTGGACGTAAACGTCTCCCTCTCTGACCGCAAATTTAGCACTTCCGTGCATATCAAGCCCACCAACCAACAACAATACCTCCATTATAACAGCTGCCACCCCTCCCATACTAAACGTTCCCTCCCCTACTCCCTTTCTATTCGTGGCCACCGAATTTGCAACAACCCTGACTCCCTTGATAAATTCCTTACTAACCTCCATCAATCTCTTCTTCGCAGAGGCTATCCAGAGCAACTTCTCAATAAAAAAATCCTCAAAAAACCACACTCCCCCAAACTGCCTCCTACTAATAGCATTTCCCAACACAATATCTCCCTCTGTACCACCTACTTCCCAGGTGTGGACTCTATTAGGCGTATTATTAAAAACCTCTACCCTATCCTGTCGGACAACCTAACCACTTCTAAAATATTCCCCCAATGTCCCTCTCTCAGCTTCAGACGCCCCCCCAATCTATCCGCCATTTTCAATATTACCAAACCCCTGTCCAAATCACTCAAACCCACCAAATCCCTTCCCACCCCTTGCAACCGCCCGCGATGTAAAACTTGCCCCATCCTCATCACCCAGCCCTTGCCGGACAAGTTCCTCGCTTTTCCCCTCCCTTCTGTCCTCTCACCCTCCTGCACCACGCCTAACATTGTCTACATCCTCCTCTGCCAATACTGCCCTTCTTTCTATATTGGCTTATCCACCACTCCTCTCAATATTAGAATGAATGGGCACCGCTCGTCTTGTAACGATTGCCCCTCCCTCTCTGTTTCTCTCCCTGTCGCCATTCACGTCTCCTCCCACAACTCCACTTTCAATAAAACTTTTAAAGTCGGTCTACTTGCTTCCCTTCCCCCTTCTTCCTCTCCCCTTCAGCTCAAAGATCTTGAATCTTCTTGTATTTTAATCCACCAGGCTTTCTCGCCCCCCGGACTCAATAAATCACACTAGTTTCTCCCTCCCCCTCATCTCATCTCTCCCTGCTTCCTCCACGCCCTCTCCCCGCTCTTCGTCTTTCCCCTCCTTCCCCTCCTACACCTTCCTCTCTCCCTCTTTCCCCTCCTTCCCCTCTTACACCTTCGTCTCCCCCTCTTTCCCCTCCCATACCTCAATCTCTCTCCTTTTCTTCATTCCTACCTTAAACCTTGAGAAAGGTGGAGCTAGACTTCACCGAAATATCGAAAATTTTTATGTGTAAGTGTTCTTTTTTCCGTGTGTATATTTTTTATCGGCCACCCTCTTGGCATACTGTATATTTATCACCCGAGTGATTTTCCTGGAAGTTTTATATATATATATATATATATATATATATATATATATATATATATATATATATATATATATATATATATATACATATATAGTACTTGTAGTATACTTGTGTGCCTGTCACTTCTTAAAAAGAAGGAATTCTCGTAGTTCCAAATATCACCACCAGAGCACACTAGAATATAGCCTATTTTTATATATATATATATAAATAGGCTATATTCTAGTGTGATCTGGTGGTGATATTTGGAACTACGAGAATTCCTTCTTTTTAAGAAGTGACAGGCACACAAGTGCCCATGTGGTCAGTCGTGTGGTGAGAATTCAATTGGTTGTATGCAGTGGCGGATACAGAAAAAACTCAAGGGGGCAAAGGCAAGTTATCGCGACGATTGTAGCTTTCAAACTGACTGCCTGGCAGCAACTCTGATTCCCTTATATATGTAGCACGGTTGTTTCGAGAACATTCGGTGCCAGAATGTTCGCTTCCAGACTTTTAAGGAGTGTGAACAAATACAAACAGTAGAATATTCGCGACTTTTCTCGGGGGCGGCGCGGGTGGCAATGCGAGCGGCCCCGCAAGGGGGGGGGGGGGCGCGCGCCCCCCATATGTATCCGCCACTGGTTGTATGGGAGGAAAGAGGAACTCCGTATTAAACTATTGAAAAGCTTCACTGAAGAGTTATTAATTATCGCTAACCCCATGCCTAATTACTACAGGTTATGAGCCCAGAAATGCGTGTGAAATAAAAGTAAGAAATTACGTGAAAGGCGTTATTGTATCGAATCCGTTAATGTGCTCACGGGTTCGTTTCTCGTGTCGTGATATTTTGGATCAAGATATGGAAGAGGATAGATTTAAAATTCCTCTCTTTGACGAGAGCAATTTCTCCTATTGGAGTTTTCGTGTGAAACTTCAACTCGAAGAGAATGATTTGCAACTCTACATTGAGGAGAGGCTAGAGTTTGCTGGAAGCTCAGGAGCCCGCCTCAGATGACATGGCTGCACAGAAGAGTGTGAAGGAGGAGGAGAAAAAGATACTTGTAAAAATGGACAAAGGTGTAAGAGCTTCATTGACCAGAGAATCCAAGACGGGTTACTTGAGGTGGTGAAAGACAAGGTGATGTCATATGACGCCTGGAAGGCTCTCAAGGACAGGTACGAATCGAAGACGGCAACAACGCGAATGACTCTCTCACGAGAATTACATTCTCTTACGTACAACCCAAAGAAAGAGTCGTTCGGATATTTTTGCTTAAAATTCGGTAAAATAATCAGAAGTCTGAGGCGAGCGGTAGACTCGATGGATGAAGAGGAAGTTGTCATTCGCTTTCTTCTGGCGATGCCAGAAGAATATGAATCTGTGATCTCTTCTCTCCAGACAAATGTGTCAAACGATTCGAAAATAGTGTTAGTTATGTTCGAATAGAAGATTATGAGGTTGGCAGAAAGAAATCAGGCATCAGCGTTAACAGCGTTGTTGAGAGTGGACACATGCCCGTTGCAATGACGATCTTACATCTCTACAACGCAATTGCTGTGTTACGAATGCAAATCCGGCTGCGCGAGAACGTGCGTTGCAAAAACGTTTTCACTACAGACCTACAACACGCATAGCCCCATTGACTTAGCGTTGAAACAGCGTTGTTGAGAGTGGACACATGCCCGTTGCAATGACGATCTCACAACATCTCTACAACGCGCTTTGCCGTGTGACGAATGCAAATCCGGCTGCGCGAGAACGTGCGTTGCAACAACGTTTTCACTCCAGACCTATAACACGCATATTCACCCCATTCACTTCGCGTTGTAACAGCGTTGTTGAGTGCGGAAGCAGGCCCGTTGCAAGATTGTACTTACAATATCTTTACAACGCGCATTGTCACGTTATGAATGCGGTGCAATGACGTTGGAAATAAGTTATAAAGAAAGTGCGTCGTGACAACGTTGTGGACTTGTTGGAGGTCTGTTACCGCAATTATATAACTTACTCACAATTGAATTACAACGCGATATCTTGTGCTGCTTCGTCAGGATTTTTGCGTGATTGAGCAACAGACAGACAGACACCATTACATTTTTTATATATTAGTATGATTACTCCCTCAAACGTTATAGAAACATTTTCGGTTCTTAAAAATTATTTAAGAAGATAGTTATTTTTTTACGTGTTGGGAGTGGTCGTAGAAGTGTTGAAATGTGCTAAATGTTATTGTTTATTATTTTGTAATGTTCTATACCTTCTATAGTGTTCTATACCTTCAAATGTTAAAGAAAAATTTCCAAGTCCACAAAAAATGTGATAAAAAATGATTTAATTGAATATACTTTTTGTAGGAGTTGGGGTGGTCGCACAGGGGTGAACATGTGCTATATATTATTCATTATTATTTTATAATAAACCTATATCCTGAAATATTATATAAAAACGTTCAATGTACACCGAAAAATCGATAAAAAATTATTTTTTTAAATTTACATTTTTTGGGGGGTTGGGGGCGGGTTTACAAGGGTGAAAATATGCCAGATGTTATTTTTTCGACGTTCTACCCCAAGTTATCAAAAAGAAGGTTCTACGATACCTAGTAGCCGAGATATTCCAAATTTTTCAAGTGCGCTCCTATTTGAAGATCCGTTCTCGGTTTCACTAGACGAGAAAAAAGCTATCCCCACTAGAACCCTCCGTCAGGCTTCCATCGCATGCTCTCTCCGGTCATATTCTTCGTAGAACGTTCTTTTTTTTAGTTGTGTTTTTGAGTCAGCTTTTGAATAGTATGCTTCATTAAATTATACAGTAAAAACAACGGAGATATTCTAATTGTTTATTAGCTTAAAAAATGCACTTTGTTGTTTAACGATTTTTTTATAAATAAATTGCAAAACTTTCCATTTTTTTAAAATAAAAAATGAGCCTTCCCCCTGACGTGTATCATTACCAACAACTACCAACAAGGAGGAGATTTACGTCAACCTAAGCCCCTCCCCCTCTCTTTATCCTCACCAATCCAAACCTTCACCTTCCCCCTCCCAATTTCCCTGTCGCATGGTATATAAGCTTACAGCTTAACATTTTCTATAACATGAAAATGGCGATCACTCGCTGAAACCATGGTCGGTAATAAAGGAGAAAAAGACAACTTTTACAAATACCACTGAATATTTATTGAAACTCAGTTTCTTTGAACCACTGAATATTTATTGAAACTCAGTCATTGAAACTTGAGTTTCAATAAATATTCAGTGGTATTTGTAAAAGCTGTCTTTTTCTCCGTTATGATGGAATACCACACTATTAACCTTAAGAATGTATTTGCTCGTCGGCAATTAATTTTGTGTGGAACGGACAATGTTATTTCTGTTTAATTTTATAATGACGCGGTTCCATAAGGCAAGGCCTGAGTCAATTTCTTATATCCAACCTTACTGAACATGGATTGGAGATATTGAAAAAGGGGATGGGAAAACTGTGTACATCTGTAATACAGAAAAGTATAGGCCATTTAAAAAAAAGTGACCAATATGGTCGCTGTCGAGACATGGAGGCCTATCTCTATATTGGAAACTCCGCTTTTCGAAACCGAAGGAAAAAACAAACGTTTTGCTATAGCACCTCGTTCCATTCAACGTACTCCGTGTGCACTTAAGTGACGTTTCGATCTGCGCCGACTTTAACACGTTGAATGGAAAGCTCCCAAATCGCAATTTATTGATGTGAATGCGAATATGGTTCGTTCTTGGTGTCATGTAAGGTTTTGCCGCGACCAATATGTGTGTACTTTCGAGGGCCTTGTGTGCAAAAACTATAAGAATTACAGAATATATAAAACTATGACTGGATAGCCCGTTTTGACGACTACCGGAAAAGTTTCGTCGCGAGCGGAGAGGGGGTTGCGAGGTGACGTCACAGCGCTGCGCGTGGGGGTCTTAAATTTGGGCTTTTGTGGGCACGGCGCGCGCTCAGTTCAGTTGTATCTCCGGAACGAGTTGGTCGATTTTAGTGACCGAGGTGTCTACGGAGAGCTGAGAACGTGAATTAGACGTTAATAACACAATAAATATAAAATCAACATCATAAATATAAAATTAACATTAGTTACCAATGACCAATTTTTCATAGGTTAGGTATTTCTATTAATTATTTCGATGAATACATTTTATGCATAGCGTAATTTTCTTTCAGTCATTTCAACTTTCTTTCTGGCAAACAAAACAAAAGAATCTCCCACTAACGAGAGTAACGTTTGTAATTTATAATTTATAATTTACGAAATAAAGATTCGACGGGAGAATCAAGAATACTCCCTGTATTTTTTTCCTTCAGAATGTTGTTGAAACAACTCTTGTGATCCAAATTCACGTGATCCAAAACTAAATATCAATGACCTGACGATACTGAACAGTATAGTATCTCTGATCTACGAAAAACGTCGACAAGAAGGGTCAAATCTTACCAGTTCATAGTATTCCAAAAAGGAAATAAAAACATTTATTTTCATAAAAGATCTGGTTCTTTACCGACAAGGGTGGCTCCAGACCAGAGGTTCGGGAGGGAGGGTCACCAGCGCGTTGGGGCTGCAGTGGCTCTTGGGGTATGGAATACCTCCCAGGAAAAGAGGGGTTTGTGGGTCTCGTCCCGGAAATTCGTAACGAACTAAGTGCACAATGGATTTGGGGGGGGGTCAATTTCCCCCCCTTGGGGCCGCCAATGTTTCCGCAACGATGTGCGCGGGCAAGACGTTTTATAACCAGCCTGTGAGTAGAATTCTGTGGATTCATAACAGTCGCGGCCGACTGTTTCACGCATTGCTATGGAATTCGTATAAAAGAAGTATTAAAAATTCTTATCTTTTTACCACGGAGTGACTGGAGTAATCAAAACCTTTACAGTATCCATGTTTGACGCCTTTACGGAAAATCATTTTGAAAAATTGTCTTGGATGCAATTATCGACGTTCTTTTGTTTTATTAGCCCACATCAACTCTGTTCCCGGTCTGTTTTTAAGTGTACTACCTAATGCGCAGGGTCTATAGCGAATGGAAAGCAAGTGCGTGGATGTGCTGCAAAATAATTAGCGCAATAGAGTGAACGGAGAGCTCCCTTTACTTCGGTTAACAATGGATGTCTACATGGTTAACTCTGAAACCGTTGACTGTCTCCTCTTCTCACCAGGGCGCTCTCTCCGGAGGCATCAGCGGCATGATCATCATGGGTTACATATCCTTCGGCCAGCAGACGGCCATCGCCAAGGGTCAGATGAAATTCGAGAGGAAGCCCGTGACGACGGAGGGGTGCGCCTTCCTGCCCCACGATGACTCCTTCCTCTCGTACGGGACGTCGCTCATGAACGCCACGTAAGTACGAGCTCAAGGCCTCCAAGTCAGAAATAACTTAAGGAGGTGCCAACGCGACAGTGTGAGTCAAAACAAATACAAAACTCCAACTTTGTCCTTAATTCGTTTAAAGAATCCTGTTTTCGCTAATGACATGCGCTGGCTATTGAAAATCAAAATTAAGTCAGAAAGTAATCAAATTTGTCCACGTATGTATTTTTAATGGACACTTTTTTGGAATTTGGAATTTCTATGGAATTACCACATTTTGACCTCGATGATCGCAATAATTAGCTATCAACTCAAACAGATGGCGGTAAGATGCATCTGTTTTATTTTTAATCAATTTCCCAGGAGTTTCCGTTTTATCTTAACAGTTTATCGTGGTAATGGCATTTATTATTAAATAGAAAAAAAAATTTTCCCCGTATTTTACCCACTTTTGCATTTAACACCTTGTAATTTCAAGTTCAATTTGCGAGAAAAATAGCAAGGAAAGGTAAGATTATGTTTTTCATATTACATAGAGGATACGTTTTTCTGAAAATACCCAGAATATGAATCAAATTATATTCACGTCCTTTTACGGTGGAACGTTTAAATTCCTTACCCGGTGGCAAACCCGAGAAGATTTTACTAAGTCAAAACAATGCTTTAATTTAGGCGAAATTTTGAAGTATAACTCTTGCATCTGGTAACTGCATTTATGGTAATTTCCAACGTATAAACAGGTGTACTTGAGTGAAACGTGGTCCAAGAATATTTTTTTCGACTTACTTGAAAAGTTATTAGAATGTGCCTTCAACGACTCACGCTTAACGCTCCAGCCACCTTAAGGCGAGTCCGAACTCAATAGATAGCCGCCGATTTTACTCATATACCGTCATCCGAGAAGATAAGCAGTATATTATTGCTCGGCGCAAACTTGAGATTCATTTCCATGAATTTATGAAATAAATATATTTAAGTAGGAAATATAACTTTTAAGTAAAACGACCTCAACTTTAGCAACCAAGAGACGCAATTTCAGCTTATCCTCTTTCTAATGATTAATTCCACAGGGGCGCCCTGATGGATCCGATGACCGAGAGCAGCCTGGCAGGGGCGGCGGTCGCGGCCATGACCGAGGATGAACACGAGGAGGCCGCGTTCTTGTTCCGCCTCTCGTACACGCTCTACACCATGATAGGCCTCTTCATCACCATTGCCGTGGGCCTGGCCGTGTCCTTCATCACTGGGCCCACGGACCCGGCCGACGTGCACATTGAACTGTTGACGCCGATGGTGCGGCCGCTTTTCGCCCACCGGTGCAAGTCGGGAGACGAGGCGGCGCACTGGAAGAACAAGGACAAGGAGGAGGAGCGGGAGAAGGAGGAAGCCGAAGGGGACACCCTCCTCAAGAAGGAGGTAACTTACGCGATCCCATTTTCTTCTTTTTCTTCAGCATGAGGCTTTCGCAGCGCTGAGTTTCTTCGGATTGGATACCTCCCAGTTTCCTATGCGTTGTACCATCGTTGTGGTGATGGTGTTTCGCGTCCATTGCAGGGAGCATCTTCAGATCACGATCTGAGTTTGAACGAACCGTGTGTGTAGGTTACCATTAAGTCGCTTATGTGAATTGTATAATTTATGTTTAAAAGCATCAGTTAAAATTAAAAGTGGAGATGTTATTAGAGAACGAGGCGAGAGTATGGTATGGGTGCATACTTGAGGATCTTTGAAGCAAGGAGATGTAGGGAAAATGAAATGCGTTTGTGTTGTGAAGTGGAGTGGAGTGAAAATTGCGTTGAGTGAAAAAAGAGAGGCGTATAAGAGATTAATTGCAGTCAAATCTGAGGCAGAGCAAAAGAAGACATGTGATGAATACAGAGAGAAAAAGCATGAATGCAAAATCGTTGCGAAAGAAAGCAAGGGAATGATGCGTTAGAATGAGCCCACCAAATTGCAGAGTGATTTTGTAGGCAATTAAAAGTTACTTTGGAAATGAGAAAAGAGGGCAAAGCAGGATGAAGGCAGGGGAATAGATGCAAAAAAGTACAAAATTGGCGAGATTGAGTGGGAGCAACGTCAGGGACTGTTGGAGGTAGTATTTTGAAGTATTATACAATAATGGTGTACGCGATGACAATGAGGCTCGCGAATTAGTACGAGAGATTGCCAGCATGGAAAAGGAAATAAGTGAGAATGAGGTCGTAATGGCAGGGAGAATTATGAAAAAATGGAAAGGCTGCAGGTATATATGGGATATCCAGTGAAATGCTTAAGTGCAGCTGTAAATTACTTATGCCTCTTTTGTGAATCGTATTATTTATTTTAAGAAGCTTCTGTTGTTCCTATGTAATGCAAGGATGCGATAATAGTACCATTTTAAAGGATGGGAAGAATAATCATAGAGAAATTAGTTTATTGAGCATTACGTGAAAAGCATCCAGTATAATTATAATCGAAAGAGTGAGGAAGATTACTATTGACAGAATCTGGGGAGTACAGTGTGGGATTATGTCTGGAAGGGGATGTAGTGATCAGCTGTTCGAACTATTGGAAAGGAGTTAAATTCACCTTGGGGGTCCCACGTTGGAGTGTCATTTGCCAACTTTTGTTCATTTTGTACATAAATGATATCGGTGAAGTAGTTGACAATAGGGTTCGATTATTTGCAGACTGCTCATTGCAACCTTATTGATAAGCAAGAGCTAAAAAAGGACCTCAGAAAAATCCAATAGTGGTGCGATGCTGGGTAGCTAGAATTAAATTTGAAAAAACTTGAAGTAATGAAATTCAGGAAAAAGAACCACTCTCTTCATTACTCCGATTGCATACAGCATAGCCACTTAGAGACTAAAGAATCAGTTTAAGTACCTAGGAGTTAAACTGACTAATGATCTCTCGTGGGGAAAACATATTCGGGAGATAACTGGTCAAGCAAATCGTAAATTGGAATTATGTAAAAAGTTTAATAGTCATTAATAGGCTACTTTCCCTAGTTAGACCCGACTTGGAATACTCTGCCAGTATTTGGGATCCTTATGAGATGCGAAGATCGGCAAGATACGTGAAAGGCCGTGATGATAATGTAGTAAGTATTACTATACTTCAGCAAAAACTGGGATGGGAATCGCTTTCAGACCGTCAGTTAAAATGTAGACAATCTTCTACGTAAGCTCCAAGCCCATCTATTTTCTGACGACTTCAGTAACATTTTACGATTCCCGATGTAATACGGTAGATTAGATCGTGGGAATTAAATTAGTGAACTTGACAGCAGGACGGACAGGTTTAAAAAGTCAATTATCCCGCGAAAGATAAGAAACCTTAGTAGCTGCCAATGAGACTCTTAACTAGGTTTATCAATAGGCATTGTAAGTAGTAAGCTGATTTGCTACTAGTTTCTTAATGTTCAACGTAGTACTAACAGCATGCCTTGCATTTTTTTTGTATAACTCTCGTACCTCTGTGCATTTATGTGGTTGCAAAATAAATTAATACACACAGTTTCTCTAACATTAATAGCATACCTATAATGTAGTTCATGTTGGTGAAATTTAACCTCCTAACAAGTATTTTCAGGTTTTGCTAATGCATTAATAGTCGTAGTTTCATTAACTTTAATAGGGTGTAGTATAGTGCCTGTTGGTGATAACTCACCCCCTGCCACCAACCCTTGAAGTGTCTGGTAGAGTATTATGTAGATGTATATGTAGATGAGTGTGCTTCGCTGGTCTGGTTATGTTGAGAGAATGGTATGGGAGGAGGGCATAGACCGAGAAAGCCGTGGGTGAACGTGGTGGAAGAGACTCTTAAACAGGATGGATATTAGGAGTCTTAAGAGCGTGTATGAAGCAATGCAAGAGTGTAAGAGAAGCGTAAGTGGTTTGCAAGGATAGGGAATTATCGAGGTGCTTATTAAAGGAGATCCTGTTTTCTAAGGCTAACGGCATTGACTAACAACAAGTTCTTTGGCTTTACACCAAAGAGGGTGAAATTCGTCATGAAAAAATCATTTAACCTGACCGGGATTCACACCCGGATTTCCCAATTGTCGGTCAGTTGTATTAGCCAACACCACCAAACTATCTTTATTCAATACGAATGTGCGATTGCAATGATTGGAAAATTATTTGGCTTTGCCTACCCCGAAAGGGAATGGCGTAATGGGTAGGTATGCATGATGTATATTCTGTATATAAATTACTTATGCACATAATTAGTAGTTAACCCGAGTTAATAAACTCGTCACTCGTCGTATAATCACTCTTTTATCAAATAATTAAGCTTTAAAGTGTTTCATTGCGCATACACCATCTTGGTTACTTATGGAACTCAAATAATTTGACTCTATTCCATAATGCGAAATACGTTGTGAAAGGCCATTAAATGTGTCGAATGTTTCTGCAATGCATGTTGAACGAACGTCTTGACTTATAGATCTCACAACTTTATTTTATACAACTTTATTTCATACATACTCATTGTTTCTGCAACTAGCAATTAAACGAGTTATTTTATACTCTTAAAACGAGTAATAACTGTACTCATGGGTGCGAACCAATCACGACACTGCGCTAAACTGTTTCAATCTGTGAAACAGTTATCGCAGACCGCGTTCCAATGACTTTTATGACGCCATCTGCACGAAGCAGATACAACCTCACTGTAGTTTGTCTGCGTTAGTAGGTGCGCTAGTAGAGGAAACCTGTCATATCGGGGAAATAGATAGATAGATAGACGTCTTTATTGGGGCGAGATTGAGAATTTAAAAGTCCCTTCTAGCCCCTATGTCAACCTGAATCTAACCAATATGCAGCAGTATAAACAGGAATATCTCAATGTGTAGGATGATTGTGATGACTACTTGAAATTAAATAAATAACCAATTGCAGCTTTATCTTTCAAGAGATAAGTTTCACCACTTCTTTACAGAGGTTTAATATCGTGCCACCATTTTGTAAACACTCCAGCGCAGAGTGTTCCAATCGTTGGCTTGAACGTGCACTCACGTGTTCCCATCTGCTACGATTTGCACTAATCGGCGCAACGTGATTGGAAAGCACCGGCTATGTTAGACGTCAGGTACTGTTTCTTAATTATAAACGCGTAATTCTCTCGGGACGATAAATATAATTAACGCACTAGTGGAAAATGTTTTTTTGCGAGCATAATTTTCAATGAAATTGTCAAAACCTTGATGGAAGTATTATGAAGAGACTATTAACAAAGTTCATTCTTTCAATAATGAGCGAATATTATTTCTGTTATTGGTGATCTACCGGTAAAGGTAAATTTTGACGGAAGTAGAAGAAACTATACTTATCTTTTACAGGTGAATTATTTTCTTAATCTTATTTTTTACAGCCCTTATATCTGAAAACTATTTCAGTCTTCAGCTCGATATCCGTCCTACCCCTCTTCATCCCTTTCATAAAGTATATTCTCTTTCCTCCCCTTCCCCCATAACTAATATCCTTCCCTCTAACAAGGCCTTCATCAGCATTCCTCCACCCCTCATTACAAGTTTCTCCTACCTGCTCCGCCTCCTCCTAATTTCCTAAGCATTTTTTCTCTCCGCATCCACCATTCCGGACACTTCCTCGTTCGTCTTCCTTTACATCCATCGCACCTTCTCCATTATCCTCCGCACCCACATTTCAAACGCCTGCAACCTCCTATCATCCTTTTTCCTCCCAATCCATATTTCTACACCATACAACGCTTCACCCATATTGAACTCTTCGCCAGCCTTTTCATTATGTTCATGAACAAAGTCCCAGTCATCAGCTGCCTCCTATTGCAGTACGTCTTATTTGTTAACGCCATTCTTCTACTAATACCTTTAATACTTTTGCCCGTTTTCCTCCAGTGTTATACTATCCAGGAAATGAAATTGTTCTACTTGAGCTAGTATGTGCCCTCCCACTTTTATGGTCAGTCTTTCTTTATTTGCTATGCAGTATTAATCATATACAGGCACTAATGTTTAATTCCTTTCTCTTACAGGAAATCATAATAATGGTCAATGACGAACGTAAAATGATGAACAACTCTCACTGAATCCTTACAATTGGATGCTAACGTGAAAAGCAGAAATGTATCGACTACCAAGTGTAGCCGTCATATTACTTTCAACTCAGACTATCACTTCAAGTGAAGAGATTGTGTCAATCTGCGATTCGCCAGGCGAAATGGTTCGAGTGTTCTTGGAAATCCGATTATGATCGAAGATGCCAAAACCTTGCAAGCCCAAAGCCGAAGGATTGAGATTCTCACACCAATCTACCCCATGTGAAAACATCTCATCGAAGTGGTACTTTTCAATTACACGTATGAATTTACGGAATATGTCTCAATGACGACTAAGAGAGATGTTCTTTATTAAAGCAATACTTGTTTTTCCAGTGATACATAATTTAATTACTTAACTTCAACATTCTTCAAACGTATAGCAGTTATTTTCTGACAATATTTACCCCTAGTCTGTAGACGCCAAACTCATACGACAACACTGCTCTATGTACGTGACGCAATTAATAGCGGACACGAGTGAATCTATAGAGCTCTGAAAATGAGACAGGATAAGTGCAATCACATTTCATGTACGTCCGTCCTCCGCAGTTTTACTTCGGAGCAGCAGGAGTAAAATAATTTATATATGTTATGGAGAATTGGCACTCGGTTGTTCAATAATCTGTGTATCCCATGTTCAAACAACGAACATGAATATGAACAATTTGTAATCAGCAACCAGTGTACAACGTAAAACCAATGAACACATACCAAGGTGGCTTATTGAGTAAATTGGAACATTAAGCAAGTTACCCCGTCAAAATGGACTTTTTCTTACGTTTTACATGGAGTTTGCAACGCGATAAATCAAATTAATGGTTTGAGAGATCTGAAAATTCGACAACAGCCCCTGAATTTCAGCGGCCCAACCAACCAATTAAAGAACTCATTATGAAAAAAACACAGTAAAAAATTCCACTATTTATTTTAATGCTGTCGACCGGTTTCGACTTCTAAAGCGTCATTTATATGTCTTGTAAATGACGCTACAGACGTCGAAACGGGTGGAAAGCATTAAAATAAATGGTGAAATTTTGTACTGTGTTTTTGTCATAATGAATTCCATCTTCAATTTCCACCAAGTATCGCCACAATCGATTAATTTGAACCAATTAAAGGATTGTGGCTACATCAATTCCTTTAGAACGATGAGTCGTAACAGCATTTACATTTTCTGCCATTTGTAGTCTTTCAAATCATGCACTATTACGCGCATTATCCCAATACGTGAGGCATCCGCTGAGCATGATCAGAGAATGTATACGCTAAGCAAGTGCATCAATTTTTGTAAATGCATTGTAAAATTTAAACATAAATAAAATGTCCTGTTTTCACAAAACACCTTTAAAATGTTATTTTCAATAAGTCATCAATTTTTTTACTTCTACATAATATGCGGTAAAAACCACCAAAAGCCTCTATCAGCAACTAAGGTTAGTGCCAACTCCACTCTAACCACTTTGGAAATCCTGAAAAAAATCCTTTTTTTTGTATTGCTAAAAATGTTAAGCCACAAAAATTTACAGCTGAAGGCAGACATTGAATTTACTATTTTTAATGTACACAAATACCTCCTATGTGTGAAATATACTGTAATGCTTGAATGAAACATAATTGATGTCTAATACTACCTTCGAAACAGGGTCACCTTCGCGCCTACGCCCACCTGACTACTGCCCCGCATCCCTAAGTGCATCGGATGCCCAACCAGGTCATAGGAATCTTGCATATAAATTTTAGTGGGAAATGGAGGGAGCCAAGAGCATTACTTTGCCCAGGCCCCCAAAATTGCTGGCTGAAACGTAGTAGGTCGGAGAATATGCAATCAATTTTGTTTTGATGAAAATAAAATGTAAAAACTGCTGGCCAAAAATTTTGGAAAGCAGCTATTAAAACTGGGCAATTAAAAGCAAAATGTAGAGGCCGTAAATATGAAAGAAAGAAGTTATGAGCAATTTTAGCAACAGATAAATATTTAATGCGACCGGCTTCGATGTTTTACATAAATGTTGGACATCGAAAAATACTGTAAAGCATGGAAACCGGTCGCATTAATTTGTGGAAAGTTTCGAAGAATTCTTCTTTCGTTCGGTACAAGTTCCATCACATCAGCCTCGAGACAACATTATTAAATCTAAATTAGGCTTTGGATTGTGATCAAAGAAGGAGAGAACGGAAAAATATTTTAGGATAGATGGTAAAGGGCCATGGGCCAATCGGCATTCAACTTTCGGTGTGAAATAAGAGTAAGCGGAACGTTTAAAGACTTAAAAAGAAAGAGAAGGGAGAATTGTATGTACTTAAATGAATTCCAGAGGCATAATAGGAGAATTTATATCCTTGGGAAAAATGTAGATGTAAATGGCGTTGATACAGTTGGGGATGCCGCATCATCTTCATCAAATAAATTGCAGTTACTTCTTATCAAGGACAGTTTCAATAACTTTGCGGTTTCAAAGCCCTACACTGTGGAAACGCTGCATGACACAATCAACCACTTTCACACAAGCATTTATATAACGGACCAATTTTTAAATAGCTGACTCCAAATATCAAGTTACAATGCTGAATGACTATATTTTACTGTTTTCACGCGCCTTAGCAAACTTAAACGATAGGATGTGCTCAAAATTCTGTTAGACCAGATCTTTAGCTGATATAATGAAGTACGACCGGGATTCTTCATAAAACAGTAGGTATCTGCAGTATCCTTGCAGCACTTCCTTGCTCTAGTCCCAGCGGATCTATTCCACATAAACAAGGTTACCAAATTCCAAGTCTTTTCCACTTTTGAATACTTACTCAGACTAAGTCAGAGTTAAACGTTCTACATCCGGGTATAAGCTTTAAAAAATTCATTTATTTGATTTATTTTTAAAAAATCTTAGTTCTGTTACCTAACAACATTACTAAACTTCCCTTCAGCTGTTTTCTCAGATGGAGAAAATGTAAAAAGAGAAGAGAATTCCTAGCAAGCTGATCAACAACCCAACCCTGAGTACTAAATTTAATGGACTTGGAAGACCAGCCACAAAAAAAAAATCAAAGAAAGCATTCGAATCTAGCACACAAAAAATACATGTAATTACAGCTGTTTTCCTTTTTGAGAGAGAAAAAAGTTTATTTTTGTAAGTCAATGCTAGAAATAGACAAATAAATCAGCAGGGTATCTCAATAGATCTACTCAAAATAGGAGATAGCGCAATTTCTATCACGTTAATCATTTGTTCGATGTTGCAATGAACAACAAAGTCCTCCCCAATGATTAGAAAAAAGCACATGTGACACCAGACTTCAAAGGAAGATATGAGGCATTGGTAGAAAATTAGGGAGCGGTTAGCTAGACGTTAGTAGTCTGCAAATTACACTGTTCAACAAAAATGCACTTTGGAATTCTTTCCTCGATCAAAATAGCTTAACTACCCTAATTTTGGGTCGAGAAAAACGAATATGACATCAGATTTTATTTGTTAGCTCTAGTTTTTAAGATACACTAATTTCAAGTATAAATACTAAAAATACACTTAGAAATCCTTTCCTTCCTGAAAATAGTTAAACTACCCTAATTTTGGGTCGAGAATATGACATTAGATATTGATTAGTTTAGTTGTCATTATATTCTGCTTTTATAGCTTCACAAACTTCATACAAAAGGACTTATTCACGCGAACGTCTTCTCTTCGCTAGTCACTTGTACTCCTTTTTTGGGTCGTCTCTTGTCACTGTCCAACAGTAGTCCGTAAGCATAGAAGTGTTGCATTTTCCCTGATATCTTTGTTCCATTTGCGAAATGTCCTGATGTAAACGCTCTCTATGATCGTCACTTACAGCACCGCAGTTGTCAGAGAAGAAGTCCAGATGAGAATGGAGTTTAAGTGACATGTTACAGCTTAATTGAAGGTACTTTTCTAGAAGATTATTCACAATCGCAACATAGTTGCTAACTCTTCAATTTCCCAATAAGCCATTCACAACATCTTTAAATGCTTCCCATGCTGCTTTTTCATGGCCATGTAGAACTTGATCGAAGTTTTCATCTTTAAGAAGATGACGAATCTGCGGGCCAATGAAGATACCTTCTTTAACTTGAGCATCACTGATCTTTGGAAATAGTCCTCTGAGTTCCTGAAAAGCTTCTCTGCCCTGTTTCATCCCCTTTACAAAGTTCTTCATTAATCCAAATGTTATGTGTTTAGGTGGCAAAATAATTTTGCTTCTTTCTACTAGAGGATCATGCTGGACATTTTTCTCTCCGGGGCAGAGATATTCCCTTGGGGGCCAGACCATTACCTTGTAGGGAGATAACCTAGCCCGACTGTCCCTCTGACACAGGAAACAGCAGTACTTTGTGTATACCAACTGCATGCCCAGCAATATTGCAATGACCTTCCAGTCTCCACAGATCTGCCTCTAATGGTTGGTGTACTTAATTGCTATCAGAAGTGTTATCATATTTTCATGGGTTTCTTTCATGTGGACAGCATGATCTATAGGAACTGAAGGGAGGGAATTGCCATTGCGCAAAATTACACCTTTTAAACTTAGCTTTGAAAAATCTATGAATAGTCTCCAGTCCTTTGGATTGTACTCCAAATGCAAAGCTGTCATCAAGCCACCCACGTTGCAGCATGCAACAAGAGTACATATTTTCCTTTCGAAAGTACTGAATAAAAATCTTTTTTCCCGAATCCTGTACACAGACACATTGACATTAGGTTGTAGAAGATACCGTTCTTGAAGCCTTGATGCCAGAAGCTCTGCTTTGTCTTTAGATATGTCCAAGTCTCTAATTAAATCACTTAGACACACTTAGCCTGGCTAGACCTTTGTGGTTCACTGGTTAGTTCATTTTCAGGCACAAAAATCAGTGCCCTTTGAATATGAAGGATGAGGTGATTTCTCCCTTTCACAGTCTTCGTCCTTCGTGACTGCTGAGTGTACTCTTCCGGAGGAAGTGGTACAACAGACCGTCTCCATGTGCTACTGGTCGAATGGCTGATGGGATGTTGGGGTATTCTACAGTTCGCTTCTTTTTTTTTCTGGACATAACATGCTAGATCATCATGCAGAAATAGCAATCGTTTGTGTGATTTTAAGGCTCTCTCCAAATCATTGCGACGGCAAACGGTATTGAACGAACTTTTTTGTTTAACCATCCATATAGGTTCACAGAACATGTATTGCAGATTTTATGAGGAGCCCAGGACTTGTCCCGGTCTCCTAATTGCATCCCAAAATAGTGGCGATATGTTGTCTTTATGATTGGAGTAATTCGAAGTTTCTGGAGAGAAAATGTCACCTCACCACACACATGACAGAAATTGTCAGGAGAGTTCTGACGATTACGTGGCATCCTGGATTCTATCTAACCCGAAACAAAAACAAAAACTTTATTATTTAAGAATGAATAGTATACACCAAAGACGGTGAAATTCGTCATGAAAAAATCATTTTACTTGACCGAGATTCAAACCCGGATCTCCCAATTGCCGGTCAGATGTGTTAGCCAGTTACTAAGATGGTTAGGTGGGGTAACTGACTAAAACACCTGACCGGCAATTGGGAGATCCGGGTTTGAATCTCGGTCAAGTAAAATGATTTTTTCATGGCGAATTTCACAGTCTTTGGTGTATAACTTCGCACCCGTGCGCGTGACTGCGTACCACATCATTTGTGTAAATGCAATGATTGGAAATAAAAATTATCTTAAATTTACACACAAACTAAGAGAAACTCATTATAATTCAATATCTGAAAGAAGCTATACAGAGCAAATGTCACAGAACATTAGCAAGAATGAAAAATTTCACAAAACATTAGCAAGAATGACAAACTTCACAGAACATTAGCGAGCATGACTAATGATTCTTGCATTCAGTTATGCTTACATTATCTCTAGACTCCAAATTTTCCTACTAGTTATAAAAATTACCTTTAACCCATCACTCCATCAACGGCAACCCAGCAGGCGTCAAATTTCGTAATAATTATCCTTATAACTTGAATGGGCTATATCTGAGAACCAAGAGCTAACTGAAAGTTTTAAATGTCATTTTCGTTTTCTCCATAATGAAATGAATCAGAAATTGCTATTTTAAAGTTGGCTGATAATCTTTGGGATTTATGGGAGAGCACCAATTGGTTGTTCAACCTCCAACAAGGGTACAGAGAAGGGAACTCCTGCAAAACGCAACTTCTGGGTTTCTGCCTATAAATCGAAGACTCCATTGATAAAGGAATGAAGTTGATGCAATAATAGACAACCTGTCAAAAGCTTTTGACAAAGTCGAGTATGATCGGATTTTAGAAAAGATGAACAAGCTACCACCACAAACAAACGGCAAAGTATAATTCTGTGTAAAGGATTTCCTGAGGGGTTGAACACATAATGTATAAGTGGGCGAAATGTGCTCCAAAGAAGGTAGGGTACCATCGGGGGTCCCACATGGTTATCGGACCACTTTTGTTCTTCCTTTACATAAATGCAAATCTAATTCTAATCTAAATATATAGTAAAAAAAAGTCTAATCTCCCGTATAACACGTAATTTCCCAAACAAGACTTTTTGCCGATGTATCTACAGGAAAATTGAGAAGAAAAATAATCTACAGGAAAATTGAGAAGGAGAGCGATCTTGAAGTCCTTCAAAATGATGTAAATAAAATGGCAGCTTGGGTATTAAATAATTGAATGAATATAAACTAGAGATGGGTCTAACCCAGTTTTTCTCGAATCTGAATCTTGAGTCCGAATCTTAAATTCACCCTCGAATCTCGAACCTTATTTAGAATCCGAATCTTAAAGGTACCTTGAATCCTAAATTTTATCTTCAATCTAAATTCTGCCTTTTCCTTTTTACATAATGTTATATTTTATTTTGAATTCTAATACTAATGTCTCTCGGAGTGCAATGTTGCTGGTGGGGCTGAAACGTACCTCCTAGCCAGTTTTGGTAGTACTGAAAATTGATTTACTGCCTACTCTTTTCCAGTATTCTAATACTGTTTTCAGGAAGAAGAAGGAAATCCTTGCAAATACCTTTCCACTTCTTCCTCAGCTGTAGCACAATGATTTGATGTTTTTGAAGTGCTCATAATATAGCTATAAAATGAGGTTCCATGCCTCGAGGTTTTACATCTGATGTGGGAGCCATTGACAAGGAAGAATATGGAAAGATATTAACATGTCTACATAAACTATGAAAATAAGAAGCAATCAACTGATAAATTCTAGAGAAGAAACTACTCATGATATCGATTTGAACTTTGCTGGTGTTACAAATAATTAAATAATTTTATTTCCACTGCTTTTAGGATATCGACGTAGGAGACCTGGAGTTGACGCGAAACATTCCAAACTTTTACAATTTGATTTATATGTAACTTGAATTTCTAGCCGGTGCACTATGTTTGTCATATACTACTTTGAGTAAAATAATTGAGTAAGGAACGTGAAACATGGATCAAAATGCAATTAGAACTATAAAAAAACAAATATCAGGAACAGATAATTTCTGAGAATATCAATGTCAGTATATTTCACTGAGCAAAGGCATGAACACGTATCACGTAAATGATTTAATTCGCAGGGTCGGAATATTAATTCCACGAAATAGACAAGCGTCCTAGCTATTAGATAGATCATTTCATAGGCATACTTTCTTAAATGTACTACCTATGTGCAATTATTAGTAGTCTACAGATATTTTTCTTTAATATTGGATATAAAATGCATATAAATATGGAGTATGCGAAAATATTATGTGCTCTCATGCGCATAGGTGAGGTGAGGATTGAGTTATACAGGCTCAGGGTAAAAAAATATTATGGCTCATTGAAAGTATGAATATATGCGTATTATCTATAATAATGTTTCTCCCTCCTCGTTAGTTTTGGCGGCAAATACTTGCAAGCAATTCTTCTTCATGTGTTTCTTCATTGCACCCGTGGTATGCGATTTTCCACCGCTTCATATTGATGCCTTAAAAACTTGCAAATGGCTAAACTGGAGTTTGTGGCTGATACAGCGAAATGCTTCCACACTTCACTGGACATATTTAGTCTTTCCGTTGCGATGATATTATACATTCATCACTCCACAAAACTTTAGCGCGACACTATTTCCCCGCTCAGGAAACGTGAATTTATCGAATTCGCTCTCGAGTAATCGGTTCTATCCATGCTTTCAATTATGATGATGGTGGTGGCGGTAAAGTTGAAATGAAAGCAACGCAAGGATGTTCGTCTGCTGAGACTGTAAGTGAGCCAGATTTTTCAGGATTCGGATTCGAGGTGAAACTCAATGGATTCGATGATTCGAGGAAAGAGGCAATATTCGAGGGATTCGAGGATTTGAGGATTCGAATGTCCCATCTCTAATATAAACGTAAAAGTGTAATTTGTTACTTTTAGTAGAAAAGTAAATACATCTCGCAGAGACTACACATTTTCAGACAAACAAATTCCTAAAAGTAATAGGTGCAAATAGTTAGGTGTTTATTTAACCAAAGATTTAGGGTGGGGGGCAAACGTGGGATAAATAACAAAAAATCGTGTAAAACATCACAATGAGTGATGAGAAATCTCTAAGAAAGCAGTAAAGCCACTAAGAAAAAAACATTTAAGTCTCTGATATGAGTCAATTTTGGAATATATATCATTAGTCTGGGACCCACACGAAGAAGGGCGAATAAAAGCCATTGAGAAGGTACAAAGAAAGGCAGCCAGGTATGTAATAGGGAAAAAAGGGAACAGATAGAATAATTAAACTTCTAAACATACAGGGATGGAAATAACTGCGAAGGAGAAGAAAGACTTTTTGAATTGTTGCACACACTTAAGCGAGAAAAAGCATGGGGGAACTGGGAAAGAAGTTGGAAAACCCAAACTGCAATTGGAGGAATGATCATCAATACAGGGTGAAAAGTCTGTAACAAAGGACCAGTGTAAAAAGTTGTCATTCCTTAACAGGACTATTGTGGATTGGAACAGTCCTCCTGCATAAGTATTTGAGCCCTTTCCTAACAATATTAATACTTTTAAGAAGAGGTGCAGAAAATAATTCTTGCATAATTGATTTTTTATTTTGTATAGTAGATTTTTTAAACATTTCGTTTATTTATCAGGAAAACTATCAATGGTGGAAATCAATTTGTCAATTCTATCAAAATTATTACATTCACATGAATGTTATCACCTGGCAAATAGCCAACTTGTAGTTTTAATTGTAGCTAACCTGGCAAATATCCAACTTTTATAATAATAATAATACTCTACCCCCACACTACTCTCGCAGAATTCGAAAACCCCATTAAGATGTGACGCATGGAATATCATAAAAAAGCAAATTTCAACGAATTGCTCCCCTTCAGAATACCAACGAGTAATTTCCTCAATATACTTACAGTATGTGATCACGTGATAATTATCACATTGAGAAAAGATTACGAGGATGGCTAAGGAGACGGCGATATGAAATAATCTTTTTTTCCAGTGGTGACAGAGATAAGAAATATACGGCCCAAAACTATTCATCATCATCATCATCATTCCGTTTCCATCCACCGCCAACAGGATAGCCACAGCCACAGGTAAGTACTCCCGTCAGCCCTTTGTTGTGATTAGTCCTACGATACGCTCAGCGGAGTCGATCGAGCCTCGCTCGAAGCGAGAATATACGCACCACGGACGTGACCCGAAATTGAACTAATTCCTCAGTTCCATTTCAGCTTTGAGAAAAACTATTTATCAAATTTTGAGGATACCGGAACTATCAACAGTACTGCCTTTACGAAGTATCACGTCGTACATAGTAAATATCACGTCGAGTGCTTTAGCCAGTTTAAGCCATCGAAGTACCCGTGTTTAGTTCTACGTTCGGATCCGAGTTTATCCGGGCTCGAGTCCCAGTCAAGACAAATTATTTTTCCTCTGCATGGCATTGTCGTCACCTTGATATCGTAACTGGACAAAGCACTCGCAGCTATAACAAAGATTTTCATACTACTTCATCCAACTTTGAGTCTCGGCTAAGGCACTATATGATTTTTCCTCTTTGGAATCTTGAAAACTATTTCATTCGCTGTAATCGTTCCTTTTGGAAATGGGACGATTTTTCTAAGAACAATTCAGTTTTACTTAGGAAGTAGAAAAATTTCGTCGGAGTAAAATGAAAATATATGGAACACAAAAGAAGAAGCACTGGCGAGTGAATGAACTTCACCGTAAATCTACACGCATTACCTCTCCATTCTCACGTGCGATGCAATAATTTAGTATGGAAATTGGTGTTTTAATTTTGCCTATTTCATGCTATCTTTAATTCTTTGTCCTAAAAATTCTCAAAACTTAATTCTTCTTATTGGATACGTGGTACATGATAAAACAAGATCCGAAATTGGAGTATCCTCCTGGTGCCATATTTCGGAAAGCCTCGGAATTTCGGAGCCTCGACAATGCCGTAATTTTGACGCCACTACCTCGAAAATAAAAATTAAAACGCCACGTAAAAGTCGATATTTGTCAGGGCTGTGACCTCACGCCCACCACTATGTCGAGGTATGCAAATGCATCTCTTCAGTCAAGTCAAAATTCAAGTCCTTCCTGAATGAGGTTTCTGGTTGCAATAACTGACATGCGATTAATCAAAATTGGGAATTACACTCACCCACTCAAGGCAATATCGGCACTTGGACCCATTTCTCCCGTGGGCCAAATGGAGGACGCGGTGGTGGAAGATGCCGGGATGGAGGCGTGGTCCCCGGAAGAAGGAGCTGTCAGCACCCCGGCGTCGTCGACCGAGGGCACTTCTGAAGCCGTCACCGCCCGCAAGTCCATGGCCCTCGTGCAGCAGTTCTCCGCCGTCGACTACGCCGTCTTCAGCACCATGCTGGCCATGTCCGCAGTCATCGGCATGTACTTCGCCTTCTGCGCCAAGCAGAAGCAAAACACGACGTCCGAGTACCTGATGGGCGGCAAGAAGATGGGGATCATTCCCGTGTCCCTGTCACTCGTCGCAAGGTACGTTCTGTCCGTCCGGTTCACATAGAGGATAATGTGCAAGCCCAAAAGCATTTATGGATTTGGTATACTGGGCGGTATGTGTAAGGGAAAATTTTTGGGCGTGGGATAGTCAGACAATCAGCATTACTTTATTTAAATGTTAACAAATATTTCTACCTTGATAGGCAATAGCGAATACATTTCAATGAGAGATTACAGAAAAGAGAATAGGTAACGGCTTGTCGCAAAAATAGAAGCACGCTTTTCTCAAACACTAACAACACAGTATTCCAATTGTGCGATAGCTTATTGCTAACGTTATAGAGCACGCAATGTTTTTTCCAAATTATTTTTGATAAAATATGGCTCTATAAATCAGCGTTAGATGACAATTTTTAAAATCAATTACCACTATTTTTGCATTAATTGCATATTTGATGGTATTGCGTGATTTAATTAATTGAGGTATGCACACAAAATAGTTCACACCTAGAATACGTGGTAGGCCCAAAAGCATGTAGTTCAATTTTAGTAGAAAATCGTAAATTGGTTTCAATCAGAGAAATCAAAGAATAAGAGAATAGGTGGCGTCTTGCTGTAAGAAAAACGTGCGTTTATCCTAATATAAAAAACATACAGTATATTCCAATAACGTTATTAGGCCCAATAAGATATAGAGCACGACATTTTTTTCTTGCTTATTTTCTATCAAATATGTAGCAGGGTATGGCGACAACTATTCTTAGTTGAAGCCACTGTTTTTGCATTAATTACGTACTTGATTCCACCCATATGGCCGATAGAGCAAATTAATTACTCCTAACTCCCTTACACTCTACTGCCTCGTTTCCTTCAATTGTTTTCTTTAATGTATGGTCATAACTGAGTTATGAGCTAGGTATGCATATTCTGCTGTCTACGTCAAGAACAACTGGCCGGCCAAAACAAATTAATGTAAACGATATAGCTATTTATGAACAGATAAAGAACATTTTATATGTAATTGTACTGTAAATTAATGCAATGTATTTATATGGAGAATTGAAGTGCCTTGCCACACGAAAGTAAATCCTTTGTTCCTAATTGAACCACGCAACATGGCTATCGCGCGGAATGTCCTGTAACCTTACATACACGCTATTTTTTTGTATTTTTTTTTTAATTTTTGTAATTACTCCCGAGCATTAAAAGTACTTTTATACCAATGATAATGGTATGACAAAATTTTATTTGTGATGCCATTGTTTTCGTAGAAGCCAAACGTATCTGATCTTAGCAATGTAATTGATTATGCATTTTAATAGTTTCGACATTCTCTCGCATAATTGTACCGTATAGTTTCTTCTCTCCTCTTCTACAGTAAGTCAACTATATTGAATAAAATAAAACCCAATATTTAACCAATGTTCAAATAAACTGGTACTATCGAAGAGTGACTTTCATTTGAAACTAAAATATACTTAGGCACATAATAAACACATTCGAATGTTATATGATACACAAAAATCAGGTAAATATCACGGTTGACTACTATCTCAAAATAAAGACTAACATAAGTTAATTTCTCAATAACTGATAAACTGGGTATAACTAATTAATAACACCTATTTCAAAGCCAACCTACCTAATAGTAAGGAAATGTATTTAGAAAACGTGGTACCTACAGAGAGTACTGAAATTCTCGGACTTACTTTACGTACATATTAATGTCAGTGGCCGTGAAAAAGGTGATACTACGAATACATGTTTTCTTTAAAAGTTACGTGGTCGTACAAATGCCAAGAGGAAAATGAATTTTTCATGCTAATATTCCTCAACCTACCTTCCTAAAATTGCCAGTATTTTATGATTTGCCAATGTAGCGCCCGGATTAATATTAACTTCTAATTAATTTTATTAAATTTTACTGTCTTTAATGTCGTGATTCAAATCACAATTGATTAAATATTAGCAATGAGTTTCATTAACAATTTCAAGAAGACTTTCAATAGGACTTTTTCACGCAAAACAATTGCTAGCAATTATTCCAAACCTATCAACTCCTAGCATGGGCTAATTCCCCTTAAGAGGAACCCACGAAAAAGTGTAAAACACGATAACGAGGAAAGAAAATTTTCGGAGAAGACCCAGCGGTAGCAGAAGTTGATACAGGATGTATAGAAATGCAACAAGTTCTTGGAGAGGATGATATGGGAGCGAATGCAGAGTGGCCGTGGAATGAGAAAGAGAAGAATGAGACATTTTGATGTCTTCCGGGTTCCGCTGCGTCCGTCTTTATTGATGTCGATAAAGTTTCGTGTCCATTGCACTGCACATCTTCAGATCGAGTCCGAAGTCCATTCGGACTCTATCTGAAGATGTACCCTGCAATGGACACGAAACGTTATCAACATCTAGATAGACGGACGTAGCGTAACCCGGAAGACTACCTGCCTACAAGTGCCTGCACTACAGTGCTGCAAAAGCCTCCAACAGAGAAGAATGAGAATTTAATGCGGTGTGAACAGAGGTAGAGGAGGGACTCAAAGGCAGATCGAGTTTTTAGAGTATCTATTAGTTGTAGATGCTTCCAATCCTGGCGGTCCAGGTTCTAATTCCAGCAGTGCTGGAGATTGTACGGTGAAATCCCGATCCCTATTTGGGTGGTATACAGAGAGTATTCAAAGAACTGCGGAACTGACTGCGCAGTAACTTTAACAGGGTCACCTGCTCGTATTTACACAAATGTTTGGAATTCACCATGAATAACTCATTCTCCCGGACCGGGATTCGAACCCAGACCCCTCAATTGATCGAAATGCTCCAACATGTTGAGCAACCCAGTCGTCCTCTTCCACTGTGAATTCCAAGTAGACTTTAAGGAGTGAGTGTTCTCACGAGGAACCGGGTATATATGGTCATTGAGTACCCATGCCCGTGCTCTTAGCGCCACTGACCTGGCCGCGCAGTAACTGTAACGGCGTCACCCACTAGTATTCACACAAATGTGTGAAATTCAGTGAAAAAACAATTGTCTGCACTGGGATAATTAGCTGGAACTTGCAAACCCACAAGGTGATCCCCAGCTCAGGAGAATGACTTTTTCTTGTGATTTTCACACATTTATGTAGAGAATACTTCAAGTGTAGTGCACCGTTCGTCGGACGGGACGATAAACAAAGGACCCCTTGTCACCTACCGTTAAAGTAGGCTACTGCCGACGACGAGCTTCTCTCGCCCATTCCATAAATTATCCTTCTCTAACCAACCTACTTAGCTATCGTTAATGACGCGAATTACCCTAGTTATCAGTCGCCTCACTAAATGACCGATCAACTGAGAATTTTGTGAGAATAGGGTCGTCATTCTATGGTAAGTGTTTTTTAGTCATTGGATATTCAGAATGTTCTGTACCTAATACCAATAAAGACACTTTTGAACCACTTTTTAGTTTTGTAGGTATTAAAATATGCCACTAAATCCATATTTTATAAACAAAACGGCACCATTATTTTCTCAGTATATCATGATTAACTGCTGCGTTAGTCACAGATCCAATAAATATTGAAACAATATAAGGTAATACAATTTTCACCTCTTATTTCACAGCATTCGTGAAACACATAAAATTCCAATTTGGGAATGTCATAACACAATCTCAGCTACATGTTTTGAGCTAATATTTGTAAATTTATAATCCTTTCTTTAAAATACATCATAAAAAAATATGAACGAAAGCATGTTAGTCACTGAACAAAGGACTGCGCTAGTCACTGGGCATATTAGTCCAAGAAGTGTAAATAAAGCCGCCAAATCATCTACATGATACATTTTTTGCTTAATAAACTAAACATAGGCCTGGTCTGCTCTATAAATTAATTACATTTATAATGACCACATCTCAAGCTTTTCCGGTGAATAGAACGGTGGAACAGATCTAAGATTTTTCACCGGGTAGGAGTGCTGTTCAACACTGACGTTGCGAAGACTGTATGACATCGTCTTCAGGAGAAAAGGATTTCGAAGGGAAGACTTCAGGGTTCCCCCTGAAAACGAAGGACAAATTCGCCCTCGAAACTTCGGTGCTGAACGACAATGCTACGTGGTGCAAAACCCGATCTCTTATTTAAGTAGTAGGTGTTTCTTCTTTATTTTTCCTGTGTTCATCACAATAATGTTTTCATTCTCAAGTAAACAACTGTCATTTTCCTCAAATTGTCACTCGTTAGTAAATTGTATCAAGCTTTCCATCTTGCATCGCACTTGTGATTTGGCCAAAACACACTTTCATGCCCTACGGCAATAACAATAAGACAACATTTCCGGCTGTATATGTTTTCAAATGATTTGAGTATCTCAGGAAAGCCTCTACTGCTCCAGGGATATTTTAATTTGGTCTTCCTTGCCTGGAACCAATAGTCACACTTGCACATGGAACAAAGAGGGCGGCAAAGATGCTACAGCGCAACATAATCATTCTACGCTAGCGGACTAATTACAAAATGTGCAAGTTGCATTCTTTCAATAAGACAGACTGGACTCTATAAAAAGACTTAGCTCCATGCTAACCTGAATATCTTCAAGCTTTTACTATGAAGTTCGTTCCCTCCGTTTTCCTTGAATATTGAATTATTTCCAAATTCAACTGTTTCAGGAGACTTTCCAGATCTGATGTAATGAAATTTCCTTGTACCAAGAACCATCCTCATAGACATAGTTCCCCGATCATTCACAAATAATTTTTTTTCCTTCTCTATAGTTTCACCAGATACATAAAGAAGAAACATTTTGAATTGGAAGCCTTCATCAGCCTTTGCAGCGAAATCTTTAACAGTATTTACCACAGCCTGCCTTCTCAAAACTTTCAACCATATCTTCCTTTTCTCTTCAGATCCTACTCCAATACAGCCCCTTTCCCATAGTCCAAAATAACTCCAATACATTGTGAATCTATAAAGGTCGTCGGGAAAAGTACAGCGAAAATACATCTCTTTTTGAGCCAGCTTCCAGCTCCGTCTGACCAGCCAAACTTGGGCAACATGTAATGATGCATTAGTTCTAAGATATTCAATTGCGTGCTTGTTGAAAGCACCTGTTAAAACTTTGTCATGTTTAAGAACATCTGACTCAACAGCATAGGATTTGCATATTAGCTGACTTGTTGAAGGATCAAGGGGATGAAAACTATTACTGAATCGGAACCCCAGTGAGCCTGCATGTCTAGCTGATGTTTTATTGTGTGATTCTTAACACATTCCTCATGAATAACAGAGTTCCCCACTGACACGGTCAAATCATGTTAATATAAGTCATTTCATGTTCATTTATGAGTAGAAAAACATTTGTAAATGCTCATGTTACACTCTTTAGCGGTTAGTAACATGAGTCTTATATACATCGTGACGATATAATTTAGCAGAATAATATTTTCTGTCCTGTTACTAACAATTTTCCTGTCACTAACAATTTTCCTGTAGCTAACAGACCAATTTGTGACATTCACGATGGTTTCTCATTCATAAATTTCAGCTTACCTCTGGAGAAACTCAGCACCAGGTAGGCTATTGGAAACCTATTACTGAAAGTAGTGAGACCACCCTCTACAGCTTTAGAAATTACCATAAAAAAGTAAAATTTTTGATATGTTAGTCACAGCACATCACGGCAACTGCCAAACGCTAGAAATACCTTATACTTACAGTGCCAAATACTTTATCTTATATAATTTCATAACCTACACTCATTATGCCAAATTAAATAACTCATGATCTTGAGAAACAGTAAAGCTATGAAAACATTGAAAACATGCCCTGTGAACGGTGAACTTGTAGACAGCTGTTAATACTGAAAACGAAAAAACAGCTTTCAAAACGCTGTGTGTTTATACGCCGAAACTATATTAAAAAAGCTATCAAGTGACGTATAGCTAACAACCAGAATATAATATTTTGTTTTCGTCATGTAGTGATCACTTACCGTGGAATTACCCCGGTAATAGATGATTCGATGATATGGGAAAGAAGGCAATTAAATATTGGGACTCCCCAAAAGCAATACCAATATTAATAGAAAGTCTATGATGATTTCATGAACCATATTCATTAAGCCTCAAAACCAGTGCTTCTCAACCGTCTTTGCTCAATTCCCCATTCACCATAATTGACAATATAATTCCTCCTTCCCAATATAAATTATTATATAAGTGAATTTTAGATTAAATAATAGTTTAATAAAATTTATTGACTGTCAGAAAAAATTAAAAGATACTAAAATTTTACAGATGTTACATAATCTGCAGAACATTACATTTTGCTGAATAGTGGTCCCAATTCCCGTCTGAATCCCCCTAATTCCTCCTATGGGGAATTTCCCCAATGGTTGAGAGCCCCTGCTCTAATAAATTTCCATCTTTCCAATGAAAGTCTCATATGACCATGCAATTTTATTTACGGTATAGGTATGAAATAAAAAAATACGTAATATGCATAAAGATGAAGTTCAATACACTGCATAGTCATGCTAAAATCAATTGTATGGTCACGCTGAAGTTTACTTATACGTAAACAATTGCAATGGCTACTAAAGAAACAACCACTGCCTCATCACTGATCCACTTACCACTTGTCGACAGTCTCGTTTCAGGAATAAGCCTCCTAGGATTCTCGGCTGAGATGTACGTATACGGGACGCAGTTTGCTATCTTCCACGTCGGAATTGTGTTGGCATCAATCCCCGTAGCTCTGGTGTTCGTGCCCGTGTACTACAAACTCCAGGTTACGTCATGCTACGAGGTAAACATGCACTTCCCACAGCATTTTCATTTATATTGCTTATTACATATTCTCTCCATCCATGAACGCTGCTCCCAGACGTAATTACGCTGAAAAGTTGTTTCATTTATACCTCATTTCATTGTTATCAAGGTCGCCTAAATGTATCACATGTATTTACCAAAAGGTTAACTTTAACCTGAAATTCTATCCCCAAACCTTAACTGAGCGACATGTTTAACTTAACCTCTCCATATCATTAAAATACTCATTCTGGTAGAATCTAAAGTGAGTGAAAACTTAAATAAACCCTTTAATATACATTCTTTTTCATGGGCTTACTACCTCAAGGATTATGCAAATGAGAACCACCTATTGCAGTAAATATTTTCTAAACCTCAAATGGCATTGAATTTGGAAATCCAACTCAATACTTTACCAAAGAAAATTAAACTAAGTGTCACGTTAAAACATTACGAAAACAATTGCAGGCATAATTGTAACATAGGGAGAAGCCATAAACGAAAATCTTCAATTGGATCATGTTTTAAGAGCTTACGGTGATGGCTTATTTCATTGGGGAAAAAATATTTCGTCTAACTTTCGAGCAAATGATTTATTTCAATTAAATGATCAGTATCGCAACCACAAAAGAAAGTTGGACCATAGCAAAGAAGCAAAGTTGTAGAATAATGAAAATGTGGGTCTTTTTCATTTTTTCAGTATCTAGAACGGCGGTTCGACCGGAAGGTGCGAATGCTCGGCTCGACACTGTACTGCATCCAATGCGTAAGTTACTTTTAGTTATCCAGTTATAGCGTGGTCCTCACTTAATCAACTGACTTCCGATTTATTAGCGAACCTTAATGCAAAGATGTATCGAGGCTCGCTACTATGAACAGTCAAACCATGAATACAGAAGTTCGCTTCCCAGACTGTTGTTAAAATCTGAAATCACTAAAAACTCACCATGAATACCATATTTATCCGGAATGCCGAAAATAAATCACCTAAATACGCGTAGAAACCTGGCAACACAATCATTATTTACACAGTCACTACAAACGTCACTTTAAGGCTGTATCGCAGGTGGAGACTCCACACCTTCGAGCATGTATACATTAGAGGGCACGGGAGCTATCCTTGCCATGTGTTGTTAGTGGGGCCAGAGCAAACTTGCACATATGACGTCAGGCATAGGTATTATCAGCAGCGTTACCTTGTATGATGTCATACGCCTGGCGGTTGCTCTGGAGACAACTTTCAAGCATCAGGAGGAAAGGATATGGCCCTAAAAAAGATTCATTTCATACGTTGCCAGACTTTCTTCGACGTAGTCCCAACCAAACCTATTCCAGAGTTGAAGGTGTAGGTTTAACATGAATAAACAGCCATTGGGTAGGGCTTTCTACGGCTACACGGAATGTTCTGGAATCAAATACGTACTTTCAGTCACTCAAGACTGCCAGCTAATCCAAGATGGTTAATTATCCGCTCATCATATCCCCCAGTTTATTCGCTATGGGAAAAAGTATGGCCCTTAGTGAGAAGGAGTTCAAATTTCATTATACTATCAACTAATGAGCTACACTCAAGTCCGCAACACCCTAAGTAGGGTAGAAGTTAAACAAGGAGAGACGGTTACAAGTCAATTAAATACAATATTCTTTGTTTCAGCTTCTTCACACCCCTATCGTAATTTACATGCCAGCTCTCGCCTTTAGCCAAGGTAAGCAAAATTAATTATTCCGTATGTGAAATTCCACATAGTAAACCTGCCAATATCAAGTGATGATGTTTTGGAATACAAAAGCCATTCACTTCATCAAATTATTAACGTCCGAGTCCATCCGTTGCCAAACGCTATCCGCGGAACTTAATTTTGGCCATGAATCAGATACTTGAAATTAAATGCCCTCCTAAGGCGATAAATCGTCCAAGAAATTAAATATATAACAATTGCAAGTCAAACGGATAACTACATTAGACAATTACTAGCACCCTAGTTTAAATGCCAATGAATTTGACAATTTTTTGGTCCTAATATCACATACTTGGTTCAAGCATGAGAAGATGGTCCATCTGTCTTCTCTGAAGGATTTCAAAATAATTTGCGTGATAATTTCACGAGGCAATTTAAAACTAACCATTAATGACATACATATCTTATTTATTTATAATAAGATGTCCATATTAGAGCACGATTGGATTTGATGGTTATCAAGCCGACGGAGTAGGCTTCTGAGGGATCATGGCTGCACTCCTATTGACCATGCTGACGTTTCACTATTTTGTCACACGAGTAGCAGTAATTTTGTTTAACGTGCTTCGACGGCTAAGGTGACTTTGCACATACAGTCTGCCACGCGCAGACAGGAGCAACAGCACTCGGACGAATCGGAGGATCACCCCTCCAAACTCGAGCCGAGTCCAACGATGCTTAACTTCGGTGACTAATCGGGAACCGGTGTTTCCATTGTGGCAGGCCGTTGTCATTCGTCACATGATCTGTCACTTCAATTATGCGCATCTCCTATTTCTCTTCTTAACATCATCTTTCTTCCCTTCTTTCTGAGAAATTATAGATTTGAAAAATGGTCTTCATTTTTCCCATTCTTCTTAACCACGCTTACTCCATTCACCGACTTTACCTCCTCCTGACTTCCTCAAGCAACCTCCTCTCCTCCTCCACCATGTCAATTACTTCTCACCCCATCTTTCTTTCCGTCCATCATACTTTCCTCATCCTCTTCAACTCCTAAATCTTGAAAACCTCTAGCATATTCTCGCACTATCGACTCAAGGTTCACATTTAGCAGCCACTAAGCGCCACGCTCCATATCAGACTTCTCTCTAGTCCTTTTTTTAAACGTATATAGTGAATATTCCTGACATTAGCTCCCAGAAATCTATGAAAATTTACTATTTCTAACAAGATAACTTGTGCATTATTAGATTGACGGCCTGCTCACTGAACTGATTGAGTAGATTCAAAAAGGGGTGCTCTCTAAGGGTCGGGGGGGGGGGGGTCTTGTCCCCTTGGTAGCCCTCTAACCCCTCGCATTGGGTCCTTCCCGCATCCAAGCAAGGTTTCCTATCTCACAACAGTGTCTGGATTCAACATCCATCTCATCACTCCAGTGGTCTGCATCGTCTGTATCTTCTACACCAGCCTGGTGAGTACACGAATCGACTAAAATGTTACCATAACATTAACACTGGCACAAATGTAAGACGCTCATGAACCAACGTTTTTTTCACACTTTGTGTAAAACGTTATTTATGTAAAACTACCGATATTCACTTTGAATCAAGCAAGCATTATCCCTTTCGTAGTGCATGATTTTAGTGAAAGATGTTAGTTTAAATAACGGATTTGGTTACCAGATGCATGTAAAAACGCATTTAGAGTCATAAATAGATACAAAACTGCTAATAATAATTCTCAGAATTATAACTTGAACTTTTTTGAATAAGACTGAATGTTTTCTATCGGTTTTTCCACCGTGCATAATGCCAAAATAAAGGCACATGGGTGCACGCCTCAATATGCCCACAAGTATGCATCAAGTAGGGAGGAAATAAAATTTGCACCTCAGAAATATTGGTTAACTACATGAATTCCCTTCAGATCGCTCCCACAGATAGAGCAGAGATGTATCGTTATTTTTTTAGACTCAAATGCAAAAATAAAAACTATTTTTATGTTTATAAAAGAAAAAAACTAATTTTTAATCAGGTCTTTTCGTGGAATAAAAATCGACGACAGCCACAAATTGCATGAGGTCATCCATTAGTTGCTAAAAATTTCACATTCATAATCCTTGTTCATTATATAACCATTCGAAATGTCCAAAGCTGAATCCATAGATGCATGGGCTATTGGGAGCAAATTCGATACATGAATGCCCAGAAATATGAGATGGGATTGAGGATAAAAAAACGTAAGGTGAACAAGTTCCCTAAAACTAATGAATCCATTTATCCTTCAGGGAGGCCTAAAAGCAGTCGTATGGACGGATACTTTGCAAGTAATTCTGATTTTCGGTGCTATGATGACGGTTGTCTGCATAGGAACGTATAAAATTGGAGGAATTGACACTGTATTCCAGAGGAGCAGTGACGGTGACAGAATCGAATTCTTCAAGTAAGCCCAACAGCTCTGCGCCCAAATAAGATAAGAATCAAAGAGCATCTAGTTAAAGTATCTATTTTGAATCAATCTTAAAAGATAATCATTAATATATCCACTTAATTCTTAAACATTCATTTATGCACACACACCATCACGACTTACCCTTTAAGGGATAGGCAAAGTCAAAGTAGCTTAGTTAGTAGTCAACTTAGCTATTGTTGCTGGGCCTAGAAAACTGACTCTTTTATGATAATTTTCCCCATAATGCCCTATCCTTGAATATCTCTTACGCTTCTCTTACACTAATGCATTGCTTTACACACGCTCTCCTATTCTACCTCCTAATAAGACTCTAAACCTCCTAATATACCTCCTCTTTAGAGTCTGTTCCACCACATTCACCCATGACTTTGGTGGTGTGCCCCTTCACTCTACTGTCATATGTCTGTTTTGTTTTTTTGACTCACATGCAATCTGTCGACATGGCCAAACCAACGTAGCACACTCCTTTCATATATACCCTTTCCTGGAGCATCCAATCCACATTCTTTCATCGCCCACAAATTCCTAACCCTATCTTTCCTACTTATGCCGCCAAAACGTCTCAGGTACACCATTCCCACTGCATTTAGCCTACTCTAATGCTTATCCTGACATACCCAGGTTTCACTGCCAAATAACAACGTCTGGGGAGAAAACTTTTATAAACTGCGATTTTAACTTCCCTAGATAAACACTCATTCCTTGATATGCTCTACATACCAGCAAATTCCTCTCAGTAATCTCACCCTTTTTAATCTCTTCATTTATTCTTCAATATTTCGAAAATATTCGGCCGAGATACATAAAATCGTCAATTCGTTCAATTATTTCATCATTTACCCTCATCATACAATCATTCTTCCTGCTCTCCCAATCCAAAACAACTATTTGATCTTTAACGCATTTACCATTATATCTCCTATCCTTGTTGCTTTATTATTTTATTTTTTTAAATACTCATAATCAGAAAAAGGGTATCCCATTACATTTAAAATGTATACCTACTAATATAGCCAAAGCCTTTTAAGCAATAATATTTAAAAAATTAGATTTCAGAAAAGAAACGCGTGGCTGCATATACATATTTTACATATTGAAAATGAAGACGACTCATCTAGATATTATTTATATTTCCACAGAGTGTCAGTGCCATAATTACACAGTTAAATGCAAACACCCTACTTAATCATTGGCATTTCAATATATGCAGTTCCTGACTTCAGCATTCGATAAATGTCCTTAACCATTCAATTCCACATATGTATATTCCCATAGGTAAAAGGTTTGTTCGGTTATATCTACTCCAGCATCACTCACTTTATTTGAAGGGTATAAACTATATATATGATTTAATTCTATTTCCTTATTTCCACTCTATCTTTTTCGCAGCATGACTTTTGACCCTACGATCCGGCATACTTTCTGGAATGTGATGTTCGGATTTTTCTTCACATGGTCGACTAACTGTGCGACAAATCAGGGAATAGTTCAAAGATTTCTCGCCATGCCAACAATGAGAAAGGCTCAGATGTAAGTACTTACCACCGATTAATGCCATATGCCATTTTCCGACAAGAACAAATCATATACTCCTTCTTTTTCATCTATATTAATGCAAACAACAGTGACTGAAGTGAAACATCGGATAAACTGTAACTGAGAAAGTAAACAACACAAAATGACATAATCAACCAATTTCAATATGATTTTCTTCGAGGAAGAGCGGTCACTTCTAAGGATATCACGTTAGGATTTATACCTGATCACTTAATGCTAACAACTAAACATGGACTAGCTTAAACGCATTCCTTCAAGGACTGATTGCCAGAGATCTTTATGCCGTCTATTCAGTAAACACATTATTCATGCAATCAGTAAGAAAAAGTGAGCCTCATTGTTTCATGCCTTGGCGTATTCATTATCTCCCCTGCGCACAGACTCATAAAACTAAGATGTAATACATCCTTATATATCCTTATACATTCTTATACATCCATCCTATAATATTCCTGATTTTTTCAATTAACACCGTCGGCTCACAAGGGTCAATCTTTAAATCAATGCCTCTCACCTAGTCATTACTTATTCACGACTGAAATCCACGCTGAAATGAACGTGGGTAGCGGAAAAAGAGCTTACATCCATTTCTCTCCTGTGATACATAAAAACAAAATTCGTACCGGATTTTCACGAGCCAGGTTTCATTTTTTTTTAGCCTTTTGGATCAATTTTTGAAGATACTTCGATCCTACAAAACGAATCATAAATGTCATCAAGTACAGAGCCAATTAATTGACAGACGCAATCCAGCGTTAAACATTTACAATAAATCAACATTTAAAATAAATCAATCATCACAGAACGAAATTCGACCGTTGTTACATTACTGTTCTCTTACATTTTGGTGTGAAATAGCTATTTACCACGCCTCTTTTGGTGAGTACTGTAGGTGTATGGTGAGAATGACGGCAGTTATCCATCACAGGCTTAGAATGTAAAGTTTTATGAGGTACATAAATCTTGAGCTACCCGCATCATTATTCTGACATTACGCGATTATCACTCGCATTACAGACAAACCACATGTTTACCCCAAATAATATTATTACTATGATGCTGACCCAAATTATCTATTATTTTGACCTACTAAACATGAAGATATCCTAGTTAATCGGTTACTTGGCGAAGCGTCCAACAACTGAGGTCATCAAGCCATTATTTGGGGAATGGAGAAAAGGTGGAGAAAAACCCGGCGTCTGTATTGGCCAACCCTTAAAGTAAGGCGCTCACGGGATTTACAGTTTAACATCCCATCCGACGGGCGGAACACTACACTGCAAGTTATATGAAGTACGGATTGGAGTTCCCCTGCAAAATTTCCGTCACTGCCGAGATTTGAGTTCACGCACTCTAAATAGTACCCTAGCCATCACATTAACCCGATCATCAAAAGAACTATATTCTAAAGATATTTTATTCTATCAAAGAGAAAATTCTATATACCTACTAAAGATAAACGCTTTGTAAAATTCCAGGCTTTTTAATAAGAAGAGCGGTTCCATCCAAAATTGGACATGATGAGGTCTGAACTCAGGACCTGATGTTGTCCACTCTCGGAAGAAACCGGTGTGTACGTGAAATTTTATAAAGTTATTTCAATTTTGCATTTACGATACGATTTCACAAAGTTGAGCCTAGCTTTAACGAGAATATTCTATTATTTTTGCATCCCACATTCTTGTATCACAACGCGCTTTTGTTTATTTTATTAAATCAAATACTAAATAGGATCAAGGAAATGAGCCATACCGATGCAACGTGCGTCACAAGTATACGTATGAAAAAAATTCATTTTTGGGGGACGCTTTCAAAAAATATTTACTCACGGTAAAGCGTGGGGTTAAATTTGCCACCATACATCACTTCCCAAGATAGTGAAATGATTGATTACAGTTCGTTGATACCGTTATCACAGCTGCAATTTGTCAGCCTACAAATAAAATTGAAATAGTATGGTGGTCCCGATATGAGATAATTTACGCATTATAGTTCCAGCACATTTCGGCTATGGCCGGTAACTTCGTATCTAAGATAAGCTAGACAGTTCCACTGAGATTCAAGTCCGGTTCACTACGGTTAGGCGATCTATAGAAAAATTGGTTCAAGTTCTACCACAGTCTATCGAATATACTTGAGCAGGGCAAGGGGGAAATATAAAGGAATATTTTGGGCACACATTGTTCGATATGAGTATCACTTTGCTTTTAAACACTTTCAGCCATTATAAATAAAAAAATGCAAAACCCATAGAGGAGTTCTTCTTCGAAAATAAATGTATACGTCGGTTAAAAGCGTCTATGCATATTCTTCATTATGGATAAAATTGGTCTACCTGCCATTTTTATAAAAAAAATCTAATGTTTAGGTTTAATGGATTTGTTTCACATTAAAAATTTTTTTTTTTTTCAGATTACAAATTTTATAATTTTGGGCTGATCTTGGTATGATGTCTCCATAATATGACAGAAAAGTTAAATGTTTGTCACTTAGACGAGAAATTCTTATAGTAAAAGTTAACAATGTTTAATTTTTTTTCAAATTTAAAAATATTCCGATTTGAGCGGTTTCCCCATCATCGATCAATGACTCGTCTTCTTATGCACCGAACATCATCTACACCCATCACAAGTAACATTTTTTTGTTTTGTTTCTCAGCACAAAGAAAAATAAGCTTCTCCAAGGAGAAAAATGAACTAATTAATACATTTTATTGCACTGACTATACAATGTATGCTCAATACATATAATATTGATTAATTTCATGTTCTATTCCATTCATTTCCTCAGGATTGTCTTCATTTACACCTTCGGGAGCTCAGTCCTCACTCTAATCAGCTGCTATGCTGGCCTTCTTATGTACGCAACATACTACGACTGCGATCGACTAACCGCTAAGGCAAGTCCATTGCTAATAAATCAATCCTTTCAACGATCTCTAAGGGAATACGTCCAATTTAGTGGCGTGCGATGATAATTTGCCTCGGGTAAGCTCTCGTACATCAGAATGGTATGCATCCCGCACGATACAGAAGGTTAATTGTGTAGTAAAAATGGAAAAGGATGTAAGTTCCAAAAAATAAAAAAATGACTTTTTCGGTGAAAAGCGAAGTACAAGCCAGGCGTAATAAGGTAGACAAGTTAGTAAGTGTCAGAAAATATTTCCCTAGTTTGTAGAGCAGTCGGAAGACTTATTTGGCCGTAGGCCGCAGGAGAAAGAAGGACTTATTTTATTGAATACTGAAAATTTTAGTTTATGGCACTTACAAACTTTTCCATTTTTACTACACAATTATTTGTGAAATCCCCATTGAAGACTAAAAAGCAAAAACAAGAATGAAATTTGATTCTAATTATGAATCCATAAATTACAATCGGTTCATGAAGTAGATTATTTACCTTTGATGCTCAAATAGTCATTTTAAAAGATGTATTTCAAGTATCTAACAATAAGATAAGCATCCCCAAGGTAAATCCCCATCGAAAAGTTCACACATAAAAACTATGGAATGCTCCTCTTGAAGCAGGCTGAAACGAAAAACAAGTCAGCGTGTGATTTGAAATAGTGACCAACTTCGTATATTCTAAGCGAACAGCTGGAGTGGACGGCGATGCAGTTGAGCAAGAGGGAAAATCCACGAATTCACTGATTTCCTTGATATGCGCGAAAGAGTCATTCACGGTATTTCCGAAGGCTCCGTAAGATTTTAAATTTCTGCTTACAATAAATTACAGATTGTACGTGCCCCCGATCAGCTTCTTCCTTATTACGTGATGGACGTGGCGAGGTTTTTGCCCGGACTACCAGGTCTCTTCATCGCTGGAGTGTTCAGCGCCGCACTAAGGTGCGTCGATAAATTGGGTTTAAATGTATAATTTATACGAATAGGGTTAATTAAGATTAATGCTCCTGCTCTCTTATAACCATGCGCCAGTTGTACTTACGAGAATGCTTTTATCGCTAATGAAGAAAATGGTTAACATTAGTAGGTGCAATTCAAAACGTATTTTACCCAACCATTCGCATTTCAAGATAGCGTGAGTCTTTGATTCAAGGAAAAAGTACAACCAAGAAAAACGGCCATTTTGTTATATAAATGTCTATTTCGCTTCGCGACGGTTATACCAGGCATTTTTTAGTGTACGGGGACTCCCTCAATTCCTAGGCTGGGTAAAACTTTATAATAGTCGTACAGAGCAAATTTGGTGAAAAACTCGGAAAAAAGCATAAAGGCATTAAAAATCAATGCCCTGGCCGAAAAAGCAAATCAGAACCAAAATGGCATTGATTTTATTCCATTTTAAGGCAAAGGAGGAGTCATATTTTGGGAGGACCGAGTCACAAACTAAACTTAAAAATCTGTTTCCCAGTGTTATCTCCTCAACTCATTGTTCATAAAATTGAGACATTGCTAGTCACTTCTTGCAACTTTTCTTATTGTGGATGAGTAAATGCCCCAGTCTCGTGAAGTTTTTTTTAACAAGAACGCTCGGTTTTACAATACCTGATTAACGTGAACCGCAAGATGATGTAACCTTAGCGTAAACTTGAAGTTAAATGAAAGCTCGGGGTTTTTTAAATTACGTAATACAGTCGGTTGGTTGACGTGAGCGTTATTTATGGGCTAGCGTATTAGCACCGTCTTTCATACTGATAAAATATTTAACTTAGGATTAAAAAACTGCGTGCCTTAAGCAATAAAGAGAAAAAACGGTATTTTTATATCTGATTACTGACAGGTTGGAGAGATAAAGCTTATGACGCATAGAAAGAGAGCATATTTTAACATTTTTTTATATAAGAAAGGTTATTACCTCCTAATCATTAAATAGTGGATATTACAGAAAAAAACACTGAAATTGTTTAAAATATCTTTTTTAAAATCTTTTTATAATTTTTGAATGCGCGGAATCGGGCGCTTTGGGCATTGATAAATGAGCTAAGATGGCTCCAGGCATAAAAGAGTTAAGAAGTGATTTAAAAATAAACTACATTGATAATATCTATGTATAGACCCAAAATGCAAAAGAATTGGTGGACGGGATTGTAAGAATAGGCGAGCACCGAGAGCTTCCAGCAAGGGCCTTTTTTCTCTGGTTTTAAGAGAGTACACAGCAGGGCAATGAAAGATGCACCTCAACATAATTTCATTTCCAACATTTCTTTCTATTTCAGCACACGTGAAACATCGAACTAAGTAATCTGGATACCACCCTTCAATAAAATATAATTTTCATTCAAGATAAAATAATATATAAAGATATGATTTCATGCTTATCTCGGCATCTATCCCTTTTTAATGTTGTGAAACACTATTATAAGTATTTCAACCATCAATTGATATGTTAATCAATCAATAATTTGGTGTTTCCATTATTGTTTTTTTCTCTCCGTACGCTGTTGCGTGTAGTTGTTTAATCTATTTATTTACAAAAAAATAATGCCAAATATCTTTGCTACTGTTTTTGTGGTGGCATTAAAGAAATAAAATTAGACTCAAAATTTTAAATTTGAAAATCTATGAAATCAGATTCAACAAGATTTTCCCAACTTTCCTCCAATTCAAGAGACTGCCAATAAAAGAGCGGTGTCGACTTATTAATTCAGGAGATATGAAATATCTATTATTCTCCACAGCACCATGTCAACCAGCCTAAACGCGTTGTCCGGAGTTATTTACGAGGGCTACATCAAGCCGCGTTTCAAAGTGGCGCCTTCGGAGGAACGGGCATCGTGCACCATGAAAGTGCTGTGCGGGGCCATCGGGATCTTCTGCGTTGGAATGGTTTTCATCGTGGAGCACCTGGGGACCGTTGCGCAGGTGAGCTATCGCGGCACTCATTGTTAAATTGCACCCTTTGAAACCAATCAAACCTTCAACAAGACACAGATAATATTTCTTAAAACCCCAATAAGGGGTGCAACCACGTATGGTTCAGTACCTACATCTACATACTACACTGCGAGCCGCTGCAGAGGCGTCTGGCACGGGGTGTTAGTACAACAGCCATGAAAGTGGAGAGAGTATGGAAAAGGAAGGGACGAGAGAACAGAGGTGAACCGTATGTTAACGATACCTCCTATGTTTGTGTCACGCTATTTTTTTATATGATCATTAATAATGAGCGGAATTTTTGTATCGATCAGTTTAGAAATGTATCTCTCATATGTTATAGCTTCTATCAGTTTCAGAGATACAGTGCAGGGTCAAAATAATATCCTCCGTTTCGTATTGAAACTCGCCTAATCTGAAATGTTCAAGTAATCTAAGCCTAGCGTTTAGCCTCTTAGTCTCCTATGACTCCCAACCTATTCCTTCCATCAGCTGTGCAACAATTTCTGGTGAGCTAACCCGTCAGTCAATATTTCATTGAGAACTTTGAAAAAATGCCACCAACCAGGACTTTAACAGAATACTGAGATAATATTTCTTAAAACCACAATACGGAGCATAACCATAGATGGTTCAGTATCTATATATACCAACTACCCTTCGTACCCCCTAGATAACCTTAGTTAATGTAGTTTGAGCGAGATATTTCCCTAGTCATAATGATAACCACATTCGAATTTTATTTTTTTACTCGTCTGTAAGAAGCAAGAAGTAAATATTGTAATATTAATGGTGCAAAAATATAGTTATATATGATAAAAATTCTCAGCAATTAAATAAATATAACTACAAAAGTCTCCAACTTGTATCACTTTTTAACACCGTACGGTGAAAACGACCCCTCAACATGAGGTTATTTTGCGATTCTGTAAAAATTACTGCGGTAATTGATTATTTTTTATAAATAGTTGAGAAAACATACAAACTACACACCGATAGTTTTTGACCAACTCTAGGTGTTATAAATTCACAATGTTTTCAATATTCTCCCTCTGAAGCGCACAGCCGTAATCTATCTCATGTAAAACAGCTTAAATTTTTAGGCAAATTGCTCGAACAGTAGTTCGGCAAGCAGTTAATATTTTGATATAATTGGAAATATGGGGGCTTTTTCTTTAAAATGAGGTCAAATTCGCCAAATCCTAGATGAAATAGCATCAGGCTCCAATAACCTTAAAATAAAAGAGAATAACTTTCTTAAAACCCCATCACAGAGCGTCGCTAGCGTAAAAAGATCAATTTTTTTCCAGATCACAAACGGTCGACATTACACTCCAGGGAATTTGAAAACTTCCGTGTTTGAATATCTTCGTGTTTATGTAATGCATAAATTAACTTTTTCCCAAATTTACAGCGAAAAATTACTGAAAATGGTTTCAGTAATTTTTTTGCAAGACGGAAGAGAATATAGCGATAAAAACTTAATATTATTCCCAGTTATACGCAAAAGCATAGATATAGTACGAATAGCACAGTGACTCAAAATTAAACAAATTTAAAAAAAGACGTTTAATTTTTTTTTCAACTTATTGTTTTATTACAACATATCTAAGTATACCTAGGCCTAAATTATATACAAATTGGTCGTTATTATTATATATTCCACAGATTAACACGAAAAGATTTTGTATCAGCCCGACTTAGGTGATTTTCAGAGAAATTGAAGGCGGGCGTCTTCTGCAAAAATTTGTTCAAACTTGAGCCACTGCGCTATCCGTGCTATCCTGTATGTATTGCTAATCCATGAAAACTGAAACAGATGGTATGTGTCACGTCACGCATTAATTGATGGAGAATAAATACGTTAAATTTCAACTTCCCTATATAAAATTAGCAATGTGTTAATTTTGGCCAGCTTTTTTATTTCAGCACACACTGCGTAACCTTGCAAAGCTTGGTCGCTACGAATGGAAGATGAATGAAGACTGTATATTTTGAGATGTGGGTGGGAAGATGGTTGGAATAGGAAGCTGGTTGAAAAGGAAAACTAATGAGAGAGTGCGATATTCCACAGGAGAAAAATCATTCGCTTTGACCGGGATTCGAACCCGGATCCCTCGATTTCGCGCCGAGTGCTTTAACCAGTTAAGCTACGGTCGAAATATATTTATTTTCCAAATATTCTCAAATACAGTTTTTTTATGTTTACATGTGAAGTTATATAATGAAGAAGAGAAAGAAAAGAAAACAAAAAAAAAACAAATAGTCCAAAAAGTTTCTCTCCACCTCGGGCTCGAAGCGGCTCCACTCGCTGCTGGCGCGAGCCGAGCCCGCGAGATGCTCCTCAGTTGAACTCCTCTTCCAACTCCTCCGACAACGGCGCCTCGCGTCGCTGCTCGGCGTCCACCACCCGCCCAAACAGCATGCACAGCCACGGGCGCATGGTAGGAGGTGCGCCATGGAATGGGGCCTCCTGGACGAATCGCAGTAGACCCCTGCCCAATGCCTTGTGGTTTATTTTAAGCTCAACAAATTTTGCTATTGTGGCCGAAAGGATTTTATTTTTAAAATTTGGAAACAGTCGAAAATTTAGATTTAATAGTTTTTCATTGCTTACGAGACCACCACCGAAGATGTCCCAAGTCTTATATATTTTTTTGATCGCTTCCCATGCCATAATCTTGTCCTCACATCCCAATATGTGATGTGTGATATCGCCCAGTCGTTTACATGTTGGGCACCGAGGAGAGTCCTCTAGCCCCATCTTGTGCCTAATTTCTCGTGTGGGAAGGAGGCCCGCAATAACGTCAAAAATGGCACTTACAGTCCTAGCGTCCCCCTTCCCACAAGAAGCCCAATTCCTCCAACTGTTATTGATGGATGCAGTGGGAGTTCTGCTTCCCGCATTCATTCTTTCGTATATTTTTTTAACTATAAATGATTCTCCTTGCCTAAGATTTTCTACGACCTCCCTGGTGCCTTTAATTCCCATCGTGAAGGTTGTCGATGACGCACTCGCCTTGTCCCACGCCGAGCGAAGCAGCGCTCTTCTCTCAACGTCCGCACCCCCAACACTTTGGCATTTAACTTTGCAAATACAATTTTTGTTTTTAATTCAATGTTGGTGAGGTTTAATCCTCCCTGCTCCGGCGGGCCATGCAGTTGTTTGCGCGCGACCTTCCTTATATATCCGTGCCAGAGCATGGAATTAGTGGTGTTTATTATTTGCGCGTTGACCTGCGCTGTAATGGGCCAAACATGAGCTAGATAAAATATTCTGGGAAGTACTACTTGTGAGAGGAGTCGAACGCGGGCGGTGAGGGGGAGAGAAGGCAAAGTGTACCGCCCCGAACTCCAACGCACGGCCCGGTCCACCTCGTTCCAATTTCTCTCTATTGTTTCGTCTACCGATTTGTCCCACCAGAACCCAAGAATTTTAAATGGGGGCGATGCTTCCCTCCAGCAAGTATTCTCCAAGGCTGTTTTTTCCCCTTTAATTATTAGTGCCTTCGATTTCTGTGTGTTTATTTCGATTCCCGCAGGGGAGTATAATTTAATAATGTCCTCGGCCTGTTTTAATTGCCGGGAGTTGCCGATAAAGAGGGTTATGTCATCGGCATAAACTACACCCGTGTATTTGGATCCGCATCTTTGTACCCCCAGTCCGGCAATCTGCAGGGAGCGGATAACGGGGTCCATTGCGAACGCAAACAATATCATAGATAAAGGACATCCCTGCCTAACCGAATTTTTAATGGCAAAAGGAGGGGAGATGTCCCTATTAATTTTCAGGTGTGCTCTGGCATCAGTGTACAATAGTTCAATGGAATAAATAAAGGATTCAGGGAAAGCCATCTTTCTTAAAATAAATAAAATATATTCAATCCTGATAAAATCGAAAGCTTTACTCAGATCTACGGCTAGAATTGCATAAAAATCTTCATAGGAGGGGGCACGGATAAAAAAAGGTCGCGTATCAAAACTGTCGCGTCTAATATATTTCTTTTATTCGACACTGCGTGTTGGGATGGGTGTAAAACAGATTCGGCAACGGCCGAGAGACGCGTCTTTAGAACGCGAGTAAAAATTTTATAATCAGAATTTAAAAGCGCAATCGGCCGAAAGTCACTACAGGATTTTGGCAGACGTCGCTTTGGTATCAAAGTTATGATCGCAGTGCGCTGACTTAGAGTAAGCGCGCCGGAGGGACTTGTAATGGCATTAAAAACCTTAGTTAAAACTGGTGTTAGAACATCCCAACACGCAGCATAAAATTCATATGGGAGGCCGTCTGAGCCGGGGGCCTTTCCTTTGGGGAGGTAGCGGATAACACTTTGCACTTCCTCCCCCGTAATCTCGCCCGCAAGCGAGTCGCTCTCCTCCTTGGATAGGGTGGGCAGGGGGGACGGAAGGGGAGGGGCGTCACCCTCCCGCCAGGGCTTGTACCGGTCAAATACGCTCGCGAAGTGCCGAGTGGCTTCCTCCAAGAGACCACCGCCCGGACACCCCGCCGATGGCGAAGCGGGTGTTGCATCCCCGCGGAGTCGAATAACCCTCCGCAGTTCAGAGAGGGTGAGCGGGCCCCAGGTATCTGGGTCCACCTCTCCCTGCCACCGGCTGGGAGCGTGCCGCTTCATTTCGTGCATGAGGATTGTGTCTTTTAAAGAAGACACTTGCACGTAAAAGTTCGGAGGACGAGGGTCTGAGTTTAATAGCTCGCTCAAGACGGACCGGTAAAAGTGAATGGTACAATTTCGCTCCCTCCTCCACTCTGTGGTTTGACGTTTCAAGAATGATTTAATTTTTCGTTTAAAAACACTCTCCCAACAATTTAAAATATCTACGTCCGGACGGAGAGCAGAGACGAGGTCTCCAACCTGCGCCCGAACGGCCTCGCGAAAACCCTCATCCTCAAGCGGCCGCGTGTCCAAACGCCACATTCGGGCGGGACTCGGTCTCTGGGGGGAGGGGGAAGTCAAAGGAACTTTAAGGTCGAGGAATAGGGCGCAATGATCCGAAAAAGAAACGGGGATGGTGTTGATGGCGTACGGTAGGGTCTTTAGGTTGTGGGAAAGTAGGAGGAGGTCGATTCGCGTGCGAGAGTTGTGGCCAACACGCGAAAAGGTGCGGGGCCCGCGGAGCTGGCTAAGACCGCGTCAGTTAAACAGGTGGAATCGATTAGATTTTTAAGGGCCCGGCTCGGTCGGTTTAAGATTTTGACGCGATTGGACTCAGAGTCCTCCCGCCTATAAATAGAATTGAAATCACCCGTTAAGATGGCTTTCCCCATGAAGGGAGTCAGGTAAGGGACTAAAGTTTCGTTGAGAAACTTTTCTCTCTCAAGTCTCTTCGTTTCCCCTGACGGGGCATAGATGTTGACGAGAGTCATGCCTTGTGTTTGGAGGGAGGTTATCCTCCCCGATGCATGGAAGCGTACCGTATTGACGGCAAGGCAGTTTTTCACTAGGGTGGTGGTCCCGCAGCGTGAGCCACTACAATTCACAAAAGGCCGGTATTGTGGGTCAGGCCAAGTGACCCCCTCGACCGTCTCTTGGAGCATTATAATGTCCGGATCAAGGGATTTTGCAAAGGCCGAAATTAGGTTTAACTTGAGGGCGCTAGTCGCCCCCGCAATGTTTAAAGTTAGGACTCTCATGTTAATAGGCATTGGGAAGGGTCTACTTTTTAGCTTTACCATTTTCATCGGAGTTTTTGTTTCTCCGTCGCGTGTTGCGTCGCTTTCCGGGGCGTTGCTTTTTCCCGGAAGAGTCGGTGTCCGACTCATTCTCTCTTGCGACGTCTTCCACCAGGTATCGGAATGGGTTGGGGGTGAGGAAGGAAAGGGGCGGGGTCTCAGGGGGTGGGTCAGGGAGGGAGGGGGGAGGATCACCAATCTCCTGGGTGGGGGATATGTGTGAAGGGGAGGAGGGGGAGGTTGGACTTTCAACCGTGTTTTCTTCTTCATCCGATGCGTAAGTTGCCTGGGATGAGTCGTCACACACACCACCCCTCGCGCCACCCCCCGCCGAGCTCCTCGTCCCCGTCATATCGCCACCTGTCGCCCCCGACCCGCCGCTCATAAGCGTTGTGGGGCCTCCCCCCCCGAGCTCCCCCCCTCTATCCCTCCCCATCGGCCCCTCCGGCATCTCCTCGCTCGCCACGCCGGACTCGGCGCAAGTGGTGAGAGCGGCGGTGTTGTCGTTGTCTATGCATGGCGTCTGTAGAATGTCTGGCTCCTGGTGGGCGGGGAGGGAGGGCTGGCGGCGTTGTTCCTGTAGGAGTGGGACATGGGTCTCCGCCTCCACTCGGTCGGGGACGGAAGTGGCCGGAGGCGGGGACTTAGTCCTCAGGCGCTTCATGGTGTCTTCCTCTCTAGCTTCCCGAATGCTGGAGGGGGAAGGGCTCCGTTTGACGGCCCCCTCCTCCACCCTCGTCGAGATAGCAGCGGCCCCAGACACGACCACCGAGATAGATCTATCTCGGTGGTCGTGCCCCAGACGACCCCGGGTCCACCTCCATCCTTGTTAAATCCCTAGCCCGCTGCTCCATTGTCCGTCGCGTCCGTCATTGGGACGGACAAAGAAAGAATCCATAAGACCAGACCAAGGAAGAAAAGAAGAAGATGGCAACCAACGACGAGACCGGGATCTCCTGGATGACCCAAAGGAAGAAGAAGCCTGCCAAGGTTCTGGGAGTCATCACGGCCCCCAGACCACCGACCGGTGGAAATGTGTCGACCGCCGACTTACCTCTCATCTCCCCCCAGCCCTCTCCATCATCCACACCTTCCAACTCCCGACCCAACTCCCCGTTGATCCCCCCCCCTTTTACCGCCTCCTTACCCAAGCCTCCCGTCAATAACACCACGGTGTATATTGGCAACCTTCCTCCCAAGACCTCCCAAAAAACCTTCCATTCCCACGTAGTTTGCGCCTTTCCCAACCTACGGCACGCGGAGATCTCCGTTTTCTCGTCTGAAAGGAAGGCTCGGCTCCGCATTCCAGCGGCGTTGGGCTACCTTTTCGAGAAGGCGGAGGAAAAGAGAAAGCTTGAGCACAGACTGGGCGGCCCGTGTACTGCACTCGTGCAACGCCCGCCCGCCCAGTCCTCCACTGATAAAATTTCACCTTTGTCTTTTTCAGTCGTGATCCGGGGAGTAGACGGCGAGACGACAGAGGAGGACCTGAAGGTTGGACTCGACTTCGGAGGCATGGAGTACACCAGGGTGCAGCGCATCATCGCACGAAAAACGTCTAAACCAACCACTCTCGTGCGCGTTGTCACCAACGACACGACGACGGTGCACCGGCTGCTCCACGAGGGTCTCCTAGCCTACGGGAAACGCTACCGGGTCGAGCCCTCCCATCCACCCAAAAGCCAGCCAGCCCAATGCCACAAGTGCCTGGGTTTCAATCACCCGGCACAAGGTTGCAGGCGAGACATTCGCTGCTCAAGGTGTGGAGCGAGCCATCGCTCCGCAACTTGCGCGGCGGAGGTGCTCAAGTGCGCCAATTGTGGAGGCGGGCATCATGCCGGTGACTGGCGGTGCCCTCAGCGCCCGAAGGAACCGGTAGGGCTGGCCGACTCAGTCCGACTCACGCCATGTTCTGTTGTCTCTCCTGCAGGTCCGGAAGGCGAGGAGAAGGTCACGAAGAGAGAGCTTCTACGACTCCTGAGTGTCCTTCTGGCAAATCTGCACCCCAAGGAAAGGACACCAGTGGCTCAAATACTGGACGAAGCGGCTCGAGGCGTCCTTGGATACTCCGTTCACTCGGTGTATTCCTGGACCTGGCAGTTGGCAGCCGTGGAGAAGCTACGCGGATAACCTGGAGGCCTTTTCTTTCCCCTAATCCCCTTTCTTTTAATTTTCTTTTAAATTCATTCTGTTTTTCTTCCTTCAGAAGTAGAACGCCTTTTGCCTTAAAAACTTGAAATTTTAAAATACTTGAAATAGATTCCATTTAACAAAAGGCCCTTTTTAAGTCCCTAGAAAGCCTATCAGGCACATATTTTTCTCCGAAAGCTCTTTTCTTCTAATGTAAATAATGATTGCCCATAAACAAAACTACAAAGTAAAGTGTAAATAATAAATATCTGACAACGGGCATGTAAATACTTGACATCACTTTATTCTTCTTTAACTCCTACTTAAAACTTTGTAAATAACAATTAAATTGTACATAATAATTGACTCAACCTCTCTGGTCTCTGATATAAATGTAAAAAAATGCTGTATATAATGTATTCTAACATCACACTCCACATTTCAGAACAAAGAACCGGATATCTAGAAACCAAGACAGCAGGATAACAGCGGAGCACATCACTACGATAACATCAGCATCATACACCGACATCAACTCTTACTACACGGCGGTCTACGTGGGGTTTTGCCGGTTTCCCTCACGTCTCGGGCGAATGCCGGACCATACAGCCATCCCGGAGGAAAAGAAAGAATCAAACGCTGCAACATGCTCACCAATAAACAAACAGAAACAAATTTTGACAAGCCCTGAAGAGGAAATTGTTCCTATAACAGGGTCATTGCTGTATATATGTATATAAATATATTAACCAATACTATGTAAATATAAACATGTAAATGTACAATGACAGCATTGAAATAAACACTTTTTGAATTGAATGAAATTGCTCCATTGTCTCCTCGTCGTCAACTGCCGCCCCCTCCGAGGGTGTCGCCATGACGTCCGCATAACGCCTGCCCACGTCATTTCGGGGGCAATTTCTGCGCTCGTGGCCCTCCTCATTGCACCGGGCACACGTCCGCCTCTGGCCATCATAAATAATCAGTCCGCGGTTTCCCCCTATGGTGACATAAGAGGGAATGTTGCGGTCGACCACCATTCGTACATGCCGCGTACCGGTGCAAGAGTTTACAAGGCCATTTCCCTCCCATCTAGCGTCCCAACTCCTAATAACTTTCCCGAATCGACCGAGCTCCGTTTCGATGTCTTCCCTCGTTGTTTCAACGGGAAGGCAAAGCACCCTCACATTGACTGGGCTGCCGGTCGTGTGGTCTATAGTGCATTCCATGAACTTCTTGGCCTCCGTAGGAAACGGGAGCCTTTGGGTTTTCGTTGAAAAAATTCTATTTAATATCTCTTGGCTGGCCATCTTCACGAAGATGTGTCGCCTGTTGTATCCGAATTGGATCGCAATAACTTCTGCATCCGCGAGGCCCAAAGTCTCCCTGACGAAGATGTGGACCTCCAGCGGTGTCGGAATTCTCTCTTTATCGTCCGTGTGGACTAATAGCGTGTTCACCCGGAGAACCACCATGGTGAACAAACAAGGGGATAATGAGGAAAAAAAAAAGAAAAAAGTAGGGGGACACAAATCACTCCACTGAGGGTACAGAGCACTCCACTGAGGGCACTCCCCTCACCTGACACGACCTGTGACAGGCTGAGGGGGTTTCAAAACTAACTAAAGAGAAACTGAAAACCACTCGGTGTGTAACACAATAACTAAAGAAAAAGAAAAAAAGAGGCACCACTTGTGTCGAAGATCTGTCACAATGAAAAAAAAAACAAGAAATAGCAGCCGCTCACATAACAAATGAGAAAAACTGTCGGGAGTTAACACACTCGGTCAACCGGGGTGGGCGAGAGACCGTCCGGTCTCGCGCCCGTTCGGTGGCAAGGGAGGCTTCCCTTGCCGCGAGGATTTACGTCAGCTCTCGCACTCGGGAGCGATAAACAAACACGTCCGACCTCCACGAGCTACCGAGGCGTCCTTCTCCCCTGTGGATTATTGGTGGCTTTATAGGAGCATAGGACGCCTCGGTAGCTTAACTGGTTAAAGCACTCGGCGCGAAATCGAGGGATCCGGGTTCGAATCCCGGTCAAGGCGAATGATTTTTCTCCTGTGGAATATCGCACTTATGTGCACTTGCGGGTGACTCCGTAAAGGTTACTACCGTGGCTAGTCCCGGTTTCCTCAAAATTAATGAGAGAGTGTTCTATTACGTAAGGAACGAAAGGAAGCTTATAAGATAAACTAGGAGGAGGAAGTGAAATTGGCTCCATGAATCCCGCATGTCTGACATTTTTTCCTCACATGTGCATTTTCATCCTTTCCGTGATGATAGTCACTGCATAAATTGCTTAACTTTCGTTTCACATCTTATGTTCAAGCTATCCATCAGCTTTGGAGGAGTGACCAGCGGGCCAAGTTTATCGATGTTCGTGATGGGAATGTTCCTTCCATGGGCCAATGCTAAGGTAAACAACATTTTTTTAACTTGAAACGTTCACATAGTTATGCAATAGCCATTACTAACAAGGGGTGTAAAAGTAATGGCAGATTTAAGATTTAATTCTTCCACGGCAAAAGTAAAATACAGCTAAGAATAATATGTAAATTAGACGTTTGCAATCTCTGGCATCATCATCATCATGAGCCATAAAATACCAATCTCAGAAACGGTTTTGCAAAGGCTGAATATTAAAGTAATTTTAAAATCTGAACAGGAGTATTTAAACAAAGAAAAATATAGCCTAGGGTTGCTTAGTGGACATCTGCTCTGACCGCGAACAGTACATAAGAGTAAAGACTTAATGGCTCTCACTCACAGTTCAATCCTGAAAAACCATTTATGATTCTATGGACAGTTTATGATTTAATCTCTCTTCCTGTAAAGGGGTCCAAATGCTCGCGACGTATTACCAAGTGAATAACTGGTGCAACGTGCTCTTTTTTGTACTCATTCACTTTTATGATTAATCTCTCTTTCTTTCTTCAAGAAAATTTAGCTTTTGCTTTCTTTTAATTAATGAATAATTTGGTATTTCCAATACCAATAATATAGTGCGTCCTATCATTTCACTAGATGACTAACTAACGATTTTTGGTCAACTAAAAAAACAGAATTGATTAGCTGCTCTCCTACTTTCATTACAACAACCAGCTCTCCCTTGCTTATCACACTGCGAAGTACTATCAATTAGGGGCAACATTTTCTCACACCCCAACCTACAACTACCCATCCTAATTCTCTTTGGCCCATCCTTACAGTAGTTTATTGTTTCAATATTACTTGTCTTTCTATTTTTAATATGATCATTTGGAACATTCAAGCAAAGAAGCCTAGGTCAATGAAGTGCATAAAGAATAGCTTTCAAGAAGATTTATTCAAATTCTTATGTCATTTCGAGAAATGATCTTTCATTCATAATATGTGTTTCACGTCCTATATTCTCAGGGTGCATTCGCGGGTGGGCTAACTGGACTGATGGTCATGGGGTGCATATCCTTCGGCACGCAATACGCCAACGCCAGAGGACAAATAAAGCACCCAAGGAAGCCAATGTCAACGGCCGGGTGCCACATCGACCCAACCGAGGGCCCACTCTCATCCTTGGCCCCCGTGATCTTCGACACTATTGCAATGTAAGGAGTTTCGTTAATTGATAACTGCGGTACAAACTGCGCCAGTATTTCAACGATGTCAACCCCTAAGGAAGCGGACAAATGAGCGGCAATCAAAGACTATATATAAGCCCAAAAACTATATATAAGAGGGTATTTGCCCCCGTGCGCGTGACTTCGTACCATATCATTTGTGCAATCGTAATTATTGGAAAAGTTACACATGTATAAGCCGCTGAGAGCAAAAGTGGTGCAGGTCAAAATTGACAGAATTGTGAAATGAGGTTTAGAACAAAATAAATACCTCATTAACCCTTCAGTGTTTGCTTTCTAGTGAAAAAAGCTGAAGCTAGACTCACATTATTCATGAGAAAACAGAAATCAGATAGAGAAATAATTCAGCGAACCTAAATAAAACTGGGCACAAAATGACACGACTTTTGCTCCCAACGAATCATATTCACTTACTTTGATCGTATAGTCCTAGAAATCATGAATTTTGCTATGTTACTAGCATGCAAGTTTCTTCTTTCACGCAAACACAAAACCCTATTCATATACGAAAAATTAAGTTATATGCGTTTAACTATAAATATTTACACATTCATACATATCCTTTATTTTATTAAAGATCATAGGAGTATACGAGCTGCGAGTATAGGAAGTTGTGGGGAGTAACATACACCGGAACGGTGTCAATGAATTCGAACCTTCGGCGTGGCGTTGAAATGTGTAAAGTGAACCGGCCACAATGCCGCTCTCATCTATCTCCGATCCTCACAGGTGGAACTCAACGTTGGAGCCCCCTACGATGATCCCGCCCGTGGCCGGCCCACCGTGGCCCATATTCCGCCTCTCCTACACCCTTTATTGCATGACCGGACTGGCCGTCAGCCTGATCGTGGGGATGACAGTGTCCTTCCTGACGGGCGCCACTCGGCCCGAGGACGTCCACATCGACCTCCTGGCCCCCGTAGTGCACCCTCTCTTCTCAAAGCGGTGCCTCAGGGGACCACCAGAGGGTCAGGAGGAGGACACCAAGTGGATAGAAGAGGATGAACGGGGAATCGACCTCCAAGTCAGGGGAAAACTCCTCAACAAGAAAGTGGGTTGAATTATCGAAAAAACACTTCAGGTGTTTGGAGCGAGTTTAGTTTAAGTACAGATTTGCGTGAAACCTTGCTCACGAGTTCTCATTAGTGATATCTATTGATGTAAGTGAAAAAAACTGCATCTAATCTATATGGTTTTTTTTGGTAAATTCAATACTATTTAAACAAAGAGCCTTATGGCACATGACATATATTTCCAAATAATTCGATAACATATGCACAGATTTTCTTTTCAACGCGAAATAACGATTTCTCATTATTATAATTGTTGTTAACAAATATCAACGTTCCACGTAGAGTCCAAAATTCTAAAACTACACATTTCGCCATAATTTTTTCTTATGTTCTAAAGGCCGTTTTACACGGGGCACGAAATTGCACAACTTCAAACTGCATGTTTTTCTCCATCGGGCGTGCAATCATTTTCGAATTAGAGCAGGGGCTATTTTGCCCTCTCGCGTTCATGCATTCGCGCATGCGTTCTCGCAATTCACGGTTTTACAAGATGATATTTGAAATTCATGTTCGTACGTACATCAGGTTGTGCAATCACGTGCCCCGTGTAAAACGGGCTTAAAACTGTGCCAAAAACTCTATTGATAACAAGCTTTAATTACGGAAAATTTTTTAAATGTAATTCCTGTATCATTTTCACAATTTCCTTTGTGGCGAGTTCCAACGCATAAACAGAAGCACTTAATTGAAATGTGGTCTAATAATGGCGATAAAAAAATGTGATATTACAAACAAATACATGTATATTTAGATAAATCTGGAGAATTACAGTGATTTTAAATTTATTTTTGCATCAATAATACTACAATATTTGCTTCAAGTTTCGTAAAGTTGTTCAAATAAAAAATAAAATTCGAATATGATCTCTGATATGACTAGAGATAAATCTCGATCAAACTATCTTACGCGTCGGTTCACGGATATAATAAAACAGCAAAGGAAACGAAAATTCAACGCCAAATAATGAAAATGCTTCCAAACTTGAATGTTCAATGAATAATTGTAAATCATCCAATCAACTTTTAAAGCTTATAACATTTCGAGTTCCCGGTGCTATCACACGAAATAGGTACTACACCTTCCACAGGGATTTCTTTAAGACAAATTAGCTTTACCATAGCCCTGTGGGTGAGATAGTAAGGAAGGCAAACAGGCTTCCTTTTCAAATTGATTTCTTCAACATGGATACATCCAAGCTTTAACACTCCTTGAGTAATTTTTTTATAGATTTAAAAAAATGATTTCAAGCCTATCAAATGTTTCATTCCTCTGTTTGTTGTATTTCTTAAAATGTATCTATTTATTGTGATTGGATAAACAGCTCGTGTTTGCTCGAGATGTTCAACAAAAGAAGCAAAAAAAAACGTTCCAAAAATAAATAACGAGGACCGTAAGAAAGCTGTTTGCACTCCATGGACAACCGCCGACGATAGGCCACACAAATAAAATCGGTTCAGGTGAACGATATCGAAGAAATTTCTCTCCTCATAGTTCACCTTGGGTTTCTTTTGTCTCTAAATGCTTGCGGTCTTTTAGACTAATCATAAAATGACATGATAAAAGAACAGAAATAATTACTGCTACAGTGCATCCCCAATTGCCACGTTCATAGGCGTTCAAAATACTTTCAGACTCCTTATTCACGAGTCAACTAATCATGTCACATGTCAACTGTCATGTCAACTGTCGCATGTCTAATTTTTTGAATTGACAGCTCATGGGCCAATTACTCAAATCACATTTATTTATTTATTATTACTAGCAGAAGGCACCCGTTGAAATACAACGGAGGGAATAAATTACTAAGCATAACGTATACGATAAAAATAACATCCTCTATATTTGCTCTTCAAAGCGTATAAGCTTAAAATGGTGAATTCACAAACTAAACCCCAAAATGCACAGAATTTTTGCCGTGTATTGGGTACAGCACTGTTAAGGGCCGTTCGCCATCTCAGTTCTTGAGTTAGCCGCTAGAGTCACTAGCAGAAACGCCCGTTGATTTTCAACGACAGAGATAAACATGAGAAATAGCATCGTAGTTCTATTCAAACAGAGGAGTAACTGACTTCGTATTTATCATCTTGGTTTTTTTTTACAAGTAGAAATTGCTCGTTTTGCCTCTTAACGATATATCGTACGAAACTATTTTACTGGAATTGTATACCAGTAACTGAACAAGTATACCAGTTTCACAATGGAGGGCGTGGGGAATAATGCCATTAAATTCGAGTATATTTTCCCTTAAGTGATCTAGAGCGAGATTTTTTCGAATACCATAGAGATCATATACTAATTTTTATTTAAAATACCATGTACCCACGCGCAAAATTTCAAGATAAACGGCTCATTACTTCATTCGTTCCGGAGCTAAATAGAAAGGAATGATTTGGGGATTTAGAGCCGATTGGAACAACAACCATCCCACTTGAGCTCCAGGAGGGTATTAAAGTTTAATAGGAGTAATAGGTCTCTAGCAGTGTACACAATTTTACATTTTAATCGATATACTATCGATGGGCTCTCATTATAAGAATCAATGTGACAGGCCAAATGCAGATACTACGTAAATGCCGTTAAGCGCACATGGAGAGGTTGGGGTACCAAGTAACCCAAATGAAATTTACAAAAATTTGCTAATATTGATCATTTACTTTAATGCAAGCTATAAAAGTCTCGGGCGTAATTTCCCGATCATAGCCAATGCTCAGGTTGCTAAGGAAATATGCTATTATTGAAATGGGAGAAAAATTGATAATTTTGGAATTGAAAACATTATTAAGGAGCAAAAAAGATGCATATTACAAAATCTATTGCAAGAATTAAATACTCCATTCTAAATTTCCATACGATAGTGAATATTTCAACCCTATATCGTGATGACAAGTAATTTAAAAAAGCAAAAAAAGAAACCACTGCACTAATTCCAATCCTTTTATTACTGGAATAAATAACAGGGGCCCAGTTTGGGACCTCTGGAGCCCTGAGTCTTATTTATATAGCATATAGCACCTTCTAGTGTATACGCTAGAATCCTGCAAAATTTCAGCTCAATCAGTTTAGTAGTTTTGGAGGAGATGCGTAACAAAATACAGACAGACACCACTACATTTTTATACATTAGTAGATATGATTGGCACATTTTGCCACTTTTATTTTATTTATTTGTTAGTATGAATATATTGTACTTCAATTTTTGTGGAGTTCTTGGTTCCTCGTGATGCTTATAAAGAAAAGTGGTATTTTTCCTTGAGGAGACATATTGGAGTAAGATAGTCCTAGATCCAATAGTCCTCGATTAGAGAGGACAATAAAGAAATTAAGTATAATTGTTACAATACAAATATTTCCGCCAGGGATAGATTACCACTTAGAATTAATTGTTGGAAGACGTCAATCCTACACTATTTTTGTGACTTAAGGTTGATTGGTGGGTTTTGAGCCAAGTTTTTTGGGCACTCAGTTACGGGATACCCTAGGGCAATGTTCCCTGATGAAGAAACCATTTCGCATATTTTTTCTTTGTCAACGACACTGAATTTTATAATTACGTCTCAAATTATCTTTTAGTTCAAAGTAATCCAAAAAGGGTCAACATTTTTCTTTAGATAGTATCGCATTACACAATTATTATATTATTAACACATGATATTATTTTATTTCACTATTATCGTATTACGCTCCTCCCTTTCTGTGTCTCACTGAAACACAACGTTTTTCCATGCGTCTCGTAAATACTAAATTTCAAATTTCATTTTTTATGTAACCAGCTTGCGAGCTTATTTTTAGAAAATTTTGCTTTACTGGTGAGGCCTGAGTCAGGCGAATCAGAAACGTCCCCTTATTTAGCATCACACTTGTCCAATGCTCGTTAAGTAAATTCTAAGTACCAATTAGCTCAAAAAATTACTCAAAAAGATATCATCATTCAGCCTCACCCCAATATACGGCACAGATGGTACAGTTCTTATAGTGATAAATATCGTGAGATTGGCAATGTTCCACAAAAAATACATGACAAGCACATCTTTGTTGCACGAACAGGCTCATCCTTTGACCGCCCACGAAGACTACATTCGAGGAGTTAATTATTACAACCATGCAGATGACGCATTGCGAAGACCTTTGGCAGCAGGCAGACTACGAGGCTCAAAGGACTGATTGTGAGTATGGAAGTCTACATCTTGCATTCACTTTCAATGTTGAAAGGAAAATGAAATTCAAACAAATCAAAAGAAAATATAGGATGATACACAAACGCATCACTTACGCAACTCTCATTGGCCGGGAGTTTCTTCGGCAGCCTCATGCCGTAACTCATTGCACATATAAATCTACATAATACCTTGCAAGTCACCTCAAGGGGGTGTGGAAGGGGGTGAAGTTTCACCGATATGCACTACACTAGACCATAGATAAGCTAATGAAAGAACGACTATTAATGCATTGGCAAAAATCTGCAAATACCTGCCAGGAGGTGAAATTTCACCACCGCGCACTACACAACAGGTATGCTACCAATGTTACAGAAACTATGACTATTAACTGTTGCAATTGAAAACTACGTCGATAATAATTATAATAAAGAAATTGATGTGCCGGATCGCAAAAACGATTCTCAATCTCAGCAGTCACCCCAAAGCAAGAAGTCACATGTCAAAAGGGTGATTCAATGAGGGTATCAGATATTGAAACACAGTTTGCTTTGATGCTCCTAAGAATATCGCTGGAATAAATATGTCTCCATATTCACTCAAAAGAACTAACAAATATCAACGTTTCACGATGTGATTATTGCATTCTATATAAATGAGTAAAAGAGAAAATAATTGTCATATATCTCCAAAATCAGAATGAAACCAAATACGCAGCTCAATTAAAACATAATATCCATGAAACACATGAAATCACACGGACTCCGACCCATGTAATATAATCTGGCCCATTTGATAATTCTATCGGGCGCGCAAAACAAACAAAAATACCTTTCATTACTTCATGCCTTCCGATACCTTATCTTTGCGTTTCTATTAAGTTATCTTCAAAAAGGTGAAACTGAGCTGATGAGTTCAACAAAATCTAAAATATTTACGAAGCAGTGGCATATTTCCGCTATTTTTATTCACATTATTTCATTAATTTTATCAAAGCATTGTCGCTCATATTTGGCCGCCAAAGAGGCAATTTAGTTATTATGTGGTTCGAAAAAGTATTATACATGAAAAATGGCCCTCAAGCAGAAATACTTGTACAATGTACACCCATGATGCAATGAAATAAACTTGCCACATCTTTAACTTTAAATATCGCCATTAGAATGTGAATGACTCCGAGACATACAACCAGGTTGACTGATAACCCTTGGTCGTTTCCGCGTAACATGAAGGGAAAAATAAAATACAAACTTCACCAAAAGCATTCCCACCTATCATCGACAATGCGTGCTCTAATCGCGAATGAAAAAGCCTCTAATTATCCCCTCACATATTATCAAAACAGCCATAAGAATTAGTACGCCTTGGTAGCAAGGCGGTATGCGCATTGGGCCGGAAAGCCCGCGGTTTGATTCCCGATCCAATTGGATGTTTTCCCAGAGTATTTTCAACAAAATACCTTCGACTAATGGAAATTTCTATTATTTTACAGGATGTCAATAACCTTGGCCAACGAGGAACGTAAAATGCTCTTGGCCAACGACGAACGTAAAATGCTGAAAAACTCTCTCTGATTCCTCACCATTGGATACCAATGTGATAAGAAGAATTACATGGGCCACTAGGTGTAGCCGTCATATTGCTCTATACTCGGACAAGCACCCCAAGAGATTGTGTTTATCTTTGATTCGTCAGGCAATCGAGTGTTCGAGTTCGAGTGTTCTTGGAAATCCGACTATGATCGCAGCTGCCAGAACCCAATGATTCCGACGCCGAAGGAATGAGATTTCACGGCAATCTGTCGCTTGTTACATTTCCTGTTACAGTCACACAACTCATAGAAGTGTTACTTTTCAGTTAAACGCTAGAATTTATGCTCAACTTTCTTTAAGCTTTCTCTCTTCTCAATCTTTCTCTCTTTTCAAGCTTTATCACGACTACGAGAAATGCCCTCAAATTTGATCGGTACTCGTATCCCCAGTGTAACTTAATTACATTTCTTCTTCACAACGTTCTTCAAAATCAATTCTGTTATCGTTCCATGGAATATTCTCTAGATAGTATGGAAGCCTTTAAACGTGGAAAACAGTAAATCTTTAAGCTGTAAAATAGCATATATTTAGCAAGAAGTGTGAAGTGTATCTATGTATTGATAGAGATGTCAATTGTTTTCTTGATTCTCATGGGGAATATTTGCAGAGATTGAATAAAATGCAAGAAGTGATTTTTATTAAGTAAGGTATTATCTTATATTTTTATTAATATAATTGCCAATGATCTGTTGCATCTGTGTGAAAAATATGTATTATATGTATTCTAATTTAGAAGGATTATAAAGTAATGCAAGGGCTTGGTAAAGCCAATTTCTGTTAATTCAAACAATTTACCTGCAAGAATAACATCCCCTTCCCCAGCACTTGCAACGCTTGAGGCCTAATGTACAGTACACAGTACTTAACTAACTCTTTCACTTATGGTCACATTTTGATAAAACCTTGTGAACATGTTTCTGAGATATTTATTTTTTTAAATAAGGCATGATAAACATTTTTTCTTGCTAAACAAACTCATGACCGGAGGGGTTAAAAAAGACTGGAAATAAGCAATCAATGTTTACATAGTTGCGTCCTCCGAGATATTACCTCGGGGCAGCAATGAAGAACGAAATGAGAAAAGCAATAGTTAGTGGACATACGGGTGAATAGTACTCGCAGCAATATTAGTGTGCTAGGATGTCGTTTTTTTTAAATGCCGTCAAAAATGTGCATATTTTAAACAAGCAAAATCCTAAATTTTACACTCATGCTATTCTTTTTTAAAGAGTAATCAATGAAAGATTTAAGAAAAATTATTGCCGCACTGAAACACTGCCCGGCCATGTTTCTGGGGCAGTGACGTCATATCCGATGAGTGAAAATGAGTTGAATTTTTAGTCAGACAGATTATTTTCATCCGTCTTCCTCGATGTAATATCTTTTGAGCTTTAAAAATAGATGAATTAGCAATGTAGTTTAAAAAAAGGGGCGATGGGAGGGCGATGTAGTATAAAAAACCTTGAAAAATATTGGTTGTTGACATCGTATGCGGTCTACAGCGAAAAATAAGGTTTAAATACAAAGTACAAGAAATTCATATTTTTAAACCAGTGATACTTTTTGCTGTGCGATTTCTGGAAATATACTTAAGTTTTGCAGCATAAATGACAGTTTACCGTTATTTATCTGTTATCAGGTTAAAAAAAATTATTATACATATGCACCAGCCGCTTCAAGTTAATTAATGATGGTAACCCCAAAACAGGTTTACCTATGGGGTACCTAAATTCCACTTTATTGTTTTTTCATATATTGTATATATATACTTTGTTTACTTCACAAGTGGAATAAATATTATTATTATTATTAAGGTTACAGTTGTAACATGACCCTCCGAGTCCCCGGCAAGCAGTGGGTTTCATTGCCGTCATAATGGTGGGAGACTCGAGAGGGATTGTGCAGTAATCGCAGCCACGTCCGACGCCCATCGGATGTGTGGCTACGCTGCGGTCGGGTCATGCGTCCGAAGTAGACGGAGTGACCCAAGGATGACGGCCTTCTGCATGCGTGCAACTAGTAATTCCGCCTGTGCCACGCAGTACGGAATGCACTTTATGTTATTTATCAGCGAGCTCTTAACTCCACCGAGCACACCTATGATGAGGACCACCAGTTTCACAGAGTTTCCAGGGTACATCTGTCGAAGTTCGAAAAGCAGGTCTTGATATTTCGTCCGTTTTTCCACCTCTTTCTCATCCATGTTAGTTTCAGCCGGAGCAGAAAACTCAATGACGAACATGGAGCGTGTGAGGTGGTCGAGGAGAACGATATCAGGCTTGGTCGCCTCCAACTGCCTGGTGGTGGAAAAGGAGTAATTCCACCAGATTGTACATTTATCGTTCTCAACGACGGACTCGATATCTGCAGGGGCATAGGGCAGCATAGGTGTTTCGTCGATGCCATAATGGTGTCGAAGGTGAAAGTATAGCACCCGTAGGGCCGCGTTGTGCCGAGCTAAATACGCTGACTTGGCGTAATAGCTACAGCCGGAGAGGAGGTGACTCAACGTCTCCGGCTGGGCTCGGCACGTCCTACATCTCGTGTCCGCAACCTCCGCCTTGAATATAATGCAGCGGTACACGAGTGTGTTTATGACACCATCCTGACACGCGAGGACAAAACCTTCGGTCTCGGACTTCAGACCAGCGGAGCGTAAGAAGGCAAACGTCAGCTCCTTCGATAACCCATGCTTTTCGATGTTTCGATAGAAACCTCCATGCATGGGCTTATCGGTATGTGCCTTGAGCAAGGCCTTCTGCTCGGCTTTTTTTATTTCGAGCTTGAGGACGACTGCCTTCAATGACGAGATTGTCGTGTCATTATCGCTTCCGTCGGATGACGGGTCGAAGTCGAGACCGGTTTCGTCCGCTGCCCTCTTTGCCGCCTGGAAGAGAAACGCCCCTGCTCCCGCACTCTCGTGATCTCTCACGAAATTGAGCAGGGGGTCCCTGCTTTTCAAAACTCGGCAAGCTGTACCCAGGACAATTCTGTTGTGGAGATACTCCAGACTCAATAGTCCTCTACCACCTACATTGCGAGGGAGATACAATCTGGCGACGGAAGATTTCGGATGAAGACTTCTATAGATGGTCATCATCTTCCTCGTTCCCCGATCGCGGTTCTGCAACTCGTTGACGTTCAACTTCATACATTCGAAGGTATACAGCAGTGTAGGAACCGCGAACATGTTCGTGGCAAGAACCTAGTTCTTGCCTGACAGCTCAGAACCCTTTCCTTCACTGCTGCAACCTCCTGCATTCGGCGCTGGGGGACGCCGAGATATTCATAGCTGTCATCGTCCTCGAGGTGACGAATGACGCTCCCGTCAACAAGTTGTACGTCTTCCTTGATCTCCAAAAATCTTTCTCTCGCCAAGTGGATGGATGCACACTTGTCCAATCCGAACTCCATCCCTATAGCCTCACTGTATTCCAGTACGGTGTCCAGGGCAGTGCGAAGGTCTTTCGCATTAGAAGCGTACAGCTTCAGGTCATCCATATAAAACAAATAGGTGACCTTATGCTTCCTGTCACCTGGAACACCACACATGTATCCTTTACCTCGTCGCAGTCTGAGGGACAGGGGTAGGAGGGAAATACAGAACAGTAAGGGGCTCAAGCTATCGCCTTGAAAAACGCCACGGTGGTATGTTACCAACTCTGTGGAAACTGACCGCTTGCCTGAGGTCAGAACGAAGCGCGTTTTCCAGAGTGGTAACAGGCGTTGGATGCAGGACACAACCTCAGGGTGGACTTTCATCAACTTCAGCATGGCGATCAAAAGCTCATGCGAAGTGGTGTCAAAAGCCTTCTTGTAGGCCACCCAGGCCATTGATAGGTTTCACTTATGCCGGATGGCATCCTGGCATATGCACCTATCAATGAGCAGGTTGTCCTTGCATCCCGCGATTCCCTGCTTTGAGCCCCTCTGCTCGTACACCTCCTCCCACACCGGCTAGACTTGGTGTAGGATAAGGTCGCTCAAGATCGAGGTGAACGCCTTATATACAGTGTTGCGGCAGGTTATAGGGCGGTAGTTCTTTGGATTGGACAAGTCTCCCTTCTTAGGTATTAGAAACGTGCGTCCCTCAGTCATCCAAGGTGGAATTGGTTTGCCACCATTTAGAAAGGACGTGAAGATTCTGGCGAGGTGTTGGTGGGTGGAAGTAAACTTCTTCCACCAGAAGTTATTCACGGCATCCATTTCTGGAGCCGAGAAATTCTTCTTGCCCGAGAAGGCCTTCTTCACGCCACTTTCGGTGACTGAAAGAGGTCCATCCACATCTTGTAGGTGGCGGTCACAAAACTCTTTAAAGAGGCCTATGGCCGGAGTGTCTCCGTTGAATGGCTTCGACGTTTCGTAGATTTCCTTCCACAAACGTTCAACCTCTTGGACGGGTGGCGGAGATTCAACAACAGACGGAGGTGGCCGAAAGAGACGGAACGGATGAAGGAGAAAGGTAGAGTTCTCCCTCACGGCCTTGCGCCTCTTGAGGATTTTTTTCCGGGCCGTGGTGAGCGCACGTACTCTGTCGACCGCGTGCTGCTTAATAGTGAGCAGCACGCTTTTATTCAGTGTGTGATGGTTGTATCTGAGGCTGCGCGCTATGCGCCGAACTTTAGGAGTGAAAGTTCGCCCAGATGCGATGTATTCCATCACACACTGAATTCTCGACGCCTGTTGTCTCGCCTGCGTGATCTTGGCCTCCAACTGATCCAGCCTTTTTTCTGCTTTATCCTCCCAAGAGGCGTTCTTTTGGGAGTGAGCCATGATTTTGGCAGCAGCGTAGACCACGAAATTGACCGCCCATTGGTCCGACGTCTCTGTCAGGATTTCGTCGATGAGGCCATTCAACCGGGAAAGGTGGTTACCCCGCAGAGAGATTTTTCGGTGGATATCTCTCTGCCTTTTTTGTCCTTCATCATAGGATATTGTGCTTAATAACCGCGTTCGTAGTTCAGCGACGGCCTGACCAGCTTCCTCCCGATTTGGCAGAGACTGCGACATGAGTGCCGTTCTAGCCTCAGGAGCTGGAGAGGATGCCTGTGTCGGGGAGGGTGGTCTGGCCGGTGGTGTGTTCCTCTGAACTGGCGGTTGGTGGAGAGTTTCCTTTTTCCGCAGGTGTTTGGCATAATCGCGCAGATTCTGCTGCGATGGGTGGTCGTGTTCTGGATGCATCTCACACCACAAAGAGTGCATCCTTGCCATATACCCCCTGCGTTCGGGCTCGCTGGCAGCATGGCATGCGAGGAGGTCGCCCCTTAGGGCTTCCGTCCACTGCATCCGGGCTCCCTTCTGAGGTGGTGAATTTTCATTGTTATTATTATTATTATTTTTTTGAAGAATAAAACGAAAAAATAAGAGATTGACAATAATACTGATGGTCATTCCCAAGAAGAAGGTACTTATAAAAAAAGGACGTTAATCTACATAGTTTACTGTTGTACGTCAAAATAATAACCTCCATATGGTGTCCCTTACACTTGTACGATGTAATATTAGACCTGAAATGCCTGAGATTAGTTTTACAATAGCATATGGAAAGATACGTATGTACAGTTACGTCTATAATTTTTCTTAAGGCTATTTTAAAGCATCGGTAATTTTTCCTAAGTTCTAGCCTATTGGTAGAAAATATTGCGAGAGAATGTCTCTTCACTGCTCATCCAAAACGATCCGTATTCCACCAAGATATTATCCAATAATTAATGTGACAATTACTAAGGTGACCAACCTTTTTACAATGAAAAGGAGGGTATAAATAAAAAAATACAAATATCGTAAATAAAAGAAACATTTCATTCATTGCAACAATAATACACTACATATAATATGATAAATGCATAATAAAAACATTTGTGACCGTTTATATTGTGGTTATGCTTACATGCATATTAATTATTATTTAAATGAGTACTTTTCCATTGAATGAATATGTTCAATCAATGTATTATCTTCTAACAATATATTGGAAATATCTGAACAAAAATTATCTTTCATATCGAATGTTACGGCAAGAGCTACAGCTGGAGTATCAACATTCAATTTCGATTTTTCACTGGCCCAAAAATCATTAGCAATTGAAAAAAAACTCTTTCAACTGCTGCATTAGTTCCAGGGCAGCACAAAAATTGAATAAGAACAAATAAATGTTCACATGAAATATGATTATGTTTGAAATGGCTGAACATTTCCATCCATCTTTTATCAATTTCAACATGTTGATTTTCCCATTCAACCTGTTCATTGCAACATGTTGATTGCGTCTCGCCGTACTGTACCTACCGAGCCTTGACAAATCGTCATATCAAGTATATATACGTCTCATCACGTGTAACGGACCGGCTTGGCAACGATCAAAGATTTACATATTAGTCTTCAAGTATCGAAAAGGAGGACATTTAGGAGGACACATTTCGAGGGAGAACAGAACTTACAAAAGAAGGACTGTCCTCCCTAAAGGAGGACGGATGGTCACCTTACAATTACTGGGATATGGTTGAATCACGCTTTGATTAGCCCAGTTAACGTTATACACGTAATTATCCCTAATTTAGGATATTACGTGTATAAACGATAAACACAGTCTCCTCTGACTGCAGAAAATGGAATTGCGTCAGTTGGGCGTTTTACCTTAAAATATATTGCTACGCAAAGTATTCTCAACAAATTGCAAACTATCATCATTCTAATATATAAAAATGTATTGGTGTCTGCCTGTCTGTTTCTCAATCACGCAAAACGTACTGGACCGATTGAGCTAAAGTTTGGCATGTAGTGAGAAAATGTATCTGGAAGTAACATTGGCTATATTAATAAGCCTTCAGGGCCCCCGAGATCCTCCCCTGGTGGTCCCTGGTGGTCCATGCTAAGTATTGGTTTCGGTGCAGGGGTTTCATTTGTTGCTTTATAAAAGTACTTTCACTCAAGATAGAAGGCTGAGATTTTTTTATCGGGTGGCTGAATAAATTATGTTTCTAAGTCTTTCCATTAATTTTCTTTTACGCTTCGTAATTGTCTGAAAATCATGTATTTTTGCTGAAAAATCTCACATTTTTCTCTGAAATCAATAATAGCGTATTTCCTTGATAACCAGAGATTTAACTTTCAAAGTATATTCACGCCTCTAGCATTTCCGTTTTCCTGCAGACCCACCACAGATATACTAGATTGGCAGTGTCCACTCTGGCCGCAGGGATGCGTTGAAGCCTACCTCTTGCGCACGCGGCCATCTTACATAATTAAACGAATCGTAAACAAAGCGCAGTACTGATTTGTGAATCTCATTGTAGACCTTTCTTTTGGAGGAATTGGGCCTGAATCGACAATTAATAACCGTAAGTCTGAGCACAGATCAAAATACAACAGATTGGCTATTTTCAAAAATCTTTAGTTGCCACTCATTGTAAATTCTTAAGGATGACATTATACATGTTGTTATCGAATTTACGATGGTGTCGGAAATTTTGTTGGTTTCGTGGTGAAATAAATAGTTGCTTTGAAAAGTTTTCATGTCGTCTTCATTCTTCCTTTTCTACAACTTGGGTTAAAGATGGAATAAAATTCCATGTAAAAAATACCCCCTAGCTATTCCAGTATTAAAATAAAAATTATATGGTTGGAGAGCCTAGTGACGTAGAATTGTATACACGGAACTTTGTTTTACTGAACTACTTTAAAAATGATTTTCATGAATTCTTGACCGTAGCCGTCAGTGCAGATATACCTACACAAATTGCTGAGGTAAGATGGCGGCGATGACGGCTTCACTTTAGCTCCACTCACTTCCAGGCCTTGAGACCCACGATAGCATGTAGAAAGAAAATCTGTATGAAAAGGACCCAGAGTCCCATGGGCCCCATGATAGATTGTTTCGGGGGTTAATCGATAAATTCAATGCATATTTACAAAAAGTATACTCTTCAATGTCTTTTCTCAAAGTAGCTCTCATAGGGCACTGCATGTATACCTGTACGAGAGAGCACTTACGTAGTAAACGATACACATAAAGGAATTGAACGTGCAAGAATATTTACGTGCAGCGAGTAGTAATGATAATAATGCCTATGTTGCTACAACAAACACGGCGTTGTTTATTATCGTTTAATACTCAGATGTATTACACGTAGTGTATGTAACTGTCTGCCTCTAATTACGATTGTGAACTGTTTTTTTTGGAACAATTCCCACATCATAAACGTTATGAGTTATTTATGTATTTCTAAAAGTGTTAAAGTGCAGTGTAGTATTGTTAATTGTTTGTGGTGCAGTCCCGTTGTCAAGGACGGGACAACACGAGCAGTTTCAAAATGTATCCCTTGTAATGACGAGTGATGCAATTAAAGAATCTCTAATAATTAAAACAATTTGTTCGTAGTTTTAACTAGAAGTGTTGTAAGAGTGTAGACAACAATAATGGCGCAGTCGGTAATTTACTGAACGTAAATATCAACTCTAAATTGCAATAACTGAAAGGCAGAATGGCGTCGTTGATGTTTCAACCTCCAAAGGTATTGGATATTCAAACGGGAAACATTAGTGAAAATTGGAGACGTTTCAAACAGGAGTTCGAAATTATTTTACTAGCCACTGATTTGCAGAATGCGGAAGAAGATCGCAAAGTAGCGGTATTTTTTAACTTTCTCGGGGAGCAGGGTTTACGTATATATAACGAGTTCAAATTCGGCAAAGGCGAGATACGAACTTTAAGTAAAATACTAACTAAGTTTGAATGTTATTTCAACCCAAGAAAGAACGTGCTATACTGCCGATTTTTTATTTACGAGAGAAAACAAAAGGAAGGCGAACCTTTCGATATTTTTTACAACGAAGTGCAGAGGTTATGCCGAGATTGTGAATTTTCAAACACAGATGAATTATTGAGAAACAAGTTAGTTTTTGGGTCAACTGATAATAAAATAATAGAGATTATGCTAAAGAACGGCTCCATAAATCTACAAGACGCAGTGATGAAGTTTAGACTTGCAGAAGTCACGAGGAGACAGGTAAAAGAAGTCATGGCTGACGGCAACAGCAGAGTCGATCAAGCCTTCAAATATGATCCAAGACAGTATACCGGGCGACCAGCTGCTCCTGCCACTCAGACCAACAATATCAAGTGCAAATGGTGCGGCTAACTTTACCTAAAAAATCAAAGTGTGTGCCCTGCTCAGGGAAAGGTCTGTGCAAAATGCGGAAAAATAAATCACTTTGCCAAGGTAAGTAGAACAAACGTTAGTAAATTTGTACAAGCTGTTTATGAAAAATATGATAAAATGAACTGTAACACGGAATTGAAGGAGTATTATTGTAAATCAGTTGTTTATGTTACTCAAAGAGTACATTCTTTAGTATGGACTGAAAATTTTTTACTAGAAAATGTTATGATATCATTGGATACATCTACATGACTAACCAGCCAGCCATCAACATGCCTAATAGAAAAAAAGAGTACCTATTCGAAAAAGCAAGCAAGCTAAAGCAAGAGGAATGTCTTCCTTGCGAGAAAACGAGTCCTTACATGAAAAACGACAAAGGTTAGACTTAGATGCTGAAAGACATGTCCACCAGCGATCTCATGAGCATCTCCTCGTGGTGTTTCTCGGGTTACGATAAGAGCCGTACAAATTTCATCCTAAGCCCACCTGCTGCTTGGCAAATAATAAACAAGGAAACTGGTCGTTCCAAATGTGCTTCTGACCTACCCATCTCATCTGATCATCTAAACAAGTATTTTATAAATTCGATCTCCGAACTTGTCCCCAGTGTTGACTCAATTGACAACACCGCAACGGACTTTCTTAAGAATTTCCCAAGTACTACCCTCTCCTTTAAATGGAAATGGGTGACACCTCACGAGATCAGAATCATCATTAACTCTTTAAAATGTTCCAACAGCACAGATGTTTATGGGTTATCAGTCAACTCGATAAAAAAACTTAGCAATGTAATTGATGAACCCCTTGCTCTAATTTTGAATTCTTGCTTCCAGTCAGGCATTTTCCCTAAATCGCAGAAGATATCTAAAACCATCCCCATCTATAAAAAAGGGGATAAAACCTTGCTTTCCAACTACAGACCTATCTCAATAATTCCTGTCTTTGGGAAAATTTTTAAAAAAGCAATCCATAACCAGTTGTACAATCATTTTGAAACTCATAATTTATTTTCTTCTTCCCAATTTGGTTTCCGTAAAGGCCATTCCACCACTTCAGCAGTAGAGTCTGCCGTTAAATTAATACTAGACGCATTCCAGGGAAAATCACCTATTGCCATAACTGCCTGTGATCTTTCCAAAGCTTTCGATTGTGTCTCACATCCAATTCTTCTACAAAAACTACACTATTATGGTGTCAGTAATCTTGAGCTTCAACTCATGGAGTCATATCTTTCAGATCGCTGTCAATGTGTTTACATCAATGGTAATCTATCGTCACCCCTAAGCATTAGTTATGGTGTCCCCCAAGGCTCAATTCTTGGGCCTCTTTTATTTCTCATCTTGATAAATGACCTACCATCAAATATTTCTTGTAAATCGTTACTCTATGCTGACGACACCACTTTCATCTATAATTCAAATACTCTGCTCAACACCAGCACCGCATCAAAGTTAATTATGTCTGAAGCAACTAAATGGTTCTCTTCCAATGGCCTTGCTTTAAACAATGACAAAACCCAATCACTTGCTTTCTCCTTATGTAATACAGCATGCTCAAATGATACTATCAAGCTGCTCGGCTTTGAACTGGACCACAAATTAAGCTGGGAACCTCATGTATTAACCACTTTAGGTAAACTATCAAAGGCAGTGTACATGCTACGCAAAATTAAAGCACTGATCCCAAAAGAATACATTACCCCAGCATATTTTGCCTTATTTCACTGCCATATAAACTATGGCATCGAGCTATGGGGCCATTCTTCATCCTCCTTAAGCCTATTTAAAATCCAAAAAAGGCAGTTAGAGTAGTATCTTGTGCCCAGCCCAGGGATCACTGTAAGCCACTCTTCACCAAGCTCGGCATTTTGACCCTGTACTGTATGTATATAATGAAGTGTCTTTGTGACGTAAGGGCAAATCTTAACTCCTTGGAGACAAGAGGAAATGTGCACAACCATTTCACAAGAAACCGAGATATCCTTAATGTTCCCTATTGCCGACTATCAAAAACTTGTAAATCATTCCACATAATTAAGCTGCACCTGTATAATAGTTTACCTGCCGAAGCCAAACTTGTCAGTCTTGAAAAATTTAAAAGAGTTGTGTATGCCTGGCTCATAAAAAAGGCCTTTTACTCCATTGAGGAATTCATCGATAGCAACAAGGATGATATGATTTTCTTGTAATTTAACATCTTCTGTATTTGTACTACTTAATAATATTTATAATTTTTTCTGTATTTGTAATAAAACTATTGTAATTCTGTATATTAATATGACGAAGACTAATGCAAATTGTATCTTGTTTTATGTCTAATAAATATTATTATTATTATTATTATGGACGGGTAACCAGCTATAATTCTGGTTCAAATATAGACCCATCTGTTCCGAAACTTCAAACTGTTTTAAGATGGCGGAATCTGCGCAGTGAACGACATCCGTGCTTGAAAGTCAGCCAGTGCACTAAGAAACACCATAGGTTTTTTATTTAGCAACCGAAACCAATGATTATGGAGCCATAGAATATGCCCATTATGCCGAAGGCGCAGTCCAGGTGATGGAGGATTCATAGGTCAGATAAACATGGCTTCTGTAAATGCTCCTTTTGACGCTATTAACCGCTGAATGGGAACCTACTCTCCAATCTTGATTAAGATATTCAACGCACATATCAACTTTGAATTGCGCAACTCAATTGAGTCATTGAATGCAAATATATTTATGCACACAAGAGAAGCGATCAAGCTGTTATTCACTCAGAAGACGGCTTAAGGGAATCGGAGGGACGAGGAGACCATCTGTCAACCTGGGTGCTATTTAAGTAGTAATGAGTCTGCGTGGCCCATTTTTGGGTTTCCCGTACATGAAAGAGGACCATCAGTCACTCATATCTCCGTGCACCTGGAAAACGGTCAGCGTGTCTACTACAACAAACACAGCATACAAGATAGGTTACGAACTTCTCAAATGACGACGCTGACAGTATTCTTCAGGCTTTGTAGTTTTCTTATAAAATAAGTTCAATGCCCTTTACACGCCCGTCGAATGTCAACGGGTACCTTCCGGTAGCTGTTGATAAAAGTAAATTGGCCCTTAAAATGCGGCATATGATTAGAAATAATTGACTTAATTTTTGGAACCTCACCATCAGAATATCACAGAAAGCGCATTTCCCGCGCTTTTTGTAAGACTACTAAATAAAAGTGAGAGCGGTAACGTTACGGCCTCTATATCTCGGAGGCAACGCAAGGAGTATAGACGAGTATGGCCCTGAGAGCGGCTAGGAGTTACCGGAATATTAAACACAGTGTAATTTCACAAAATACTTCTCTTCCAGTCATTGGGCTGGGTTCTAAGTTTCTATATAATTTATAAGTTCTCAGGTAAAATATAATGCATTTCAAAACCATTTATGAAACAAATTGTGTATAAAAACACATGCTAAATTTTTGGCATGAAGAAATTTAGGACAGACGAATTCTACTGCCAAGAGAAATGTATTTTTTGTAACAAACTAAACGGGCATGAATAAATTTGTCAAAAATAAGAATATGAATACTCCTAGTTTCTCTGTAACGAGCCAGTTAAACCTTGAGGAATGGCCCAAAAACTAACTCAAACAGTAGTTCACTAATCATAAAAATAATGCTACCGCCACGTACCCGAGCGTGTTTCAGTAAATAAAATAATACGGGAACTCCCCAAAGGACATTGATATATAGGGAATCCATATTAACACCTTGAAAACCTTAAGCCTCGATAGTCAATCCGCCGAATTTTATTCCCGATAACGTGTTGCCTAGGAAAACAGTGGATGATAGCAATACGTATATTCATTGAGCGATTCGATTATCAACATTCTTCCCCCACGCTTACCACCAAGAATCTGCAAACCCCAAGTTTAAAGGCATGGCAGAGGGGTAGCCAAATGACAGCAAGTTACCGCGTGTTACAATTTGCTACCCATCACGATAAGTTCCTTAATCCACAAGCAGCCGGTGATCACGTGATAATAATCGAAATGAGAAAAAAATGACAAGAGAGGAATAGAGGCGATATGAAAAAAATATTTTTCCCCCTTAGTGATGGAGATAAGGATACTACGACCCAGAACAGTTCTTCACCAACATATTATTCCGTTTTCGTCCACCGTCCTGTCGCCCTCGAGATAGCCGCATACGCAGGTAAGGACGCATCAAATCTTTGTAGTGGTATTGTAGTTCCTTGCAGATTCTATAAACTGTTGTGCATCTCTTATATTCGAGCACCATTTCGTCAATATTAGTAAATGTGGATCAGAGCTGGAGCCCTTTCCATCGCTAGGAAGAGGCCCTCAAAAATCACATTTCATGCAAATATTTAAATACAACCTGCTACCTTCGGATATTAACGCGGACACAATATTTACTTCATTTTAGCTTTTAAAAATCATCGTAACGACCGATCACTCTTCTCCATAACGCTTGGCGTTATCGCTATTTTTCAATTGCGCTCATGAGAACGAAAACGTGATCGTCATTCTTCAAATTTCGTCAGGCGCTTTAAAGCACTAGTTTTAATTGGTGGAGTGCGTTTTTTGGTGAGTAACTGTGAGCATTTCACTTCTAGAGTGGTTTGCGGTTTTTTATATCGATATCGACAACGCAAAAGAAGGAACCGTGACCCAAACCCAGGTTACCAGAAGGTCGTGAGTTCGAATTCTGCCAGTGGCATGATGACGCGTGTCTTGGATTGGTTGCTTATACATATAAGGAGGGACAGCTGAGGTAAATTGTGCCCTTTGAGTTGGGTGAGTAAGAAAATACTATTCGGGGAAAAAGGGAAAAGTGGATAGAAACCCGGCGTCAGCATTAGCCCACTCTTTATTAAGGGCGCCAAGGGATCCACCATTCAACGTCCAATCCGACAAATGATGTGCCACATTCTAAGTCCACAAGGCAGCCGAGAATGGATCGAGGTTTTAATGAAAGATCTGCCGCGAACAGGTTTCAACCCTCGGCCTCCAGGGGGAGGAGGAAATCCAACTCCAGCCACCATTCCTACCCGATACTCCGTTTGTCTTGGAATTAAGGTCTAATGTTTGAAGGAGTGATATAAAGTTACATCAGCATACTACCCTATGGGCCGCCACGGAGGCGTATGGCATGGGGTGATAGGACACCAGCCATGGAAAGGGTGGGAGAAAAGGGGAAATGAGTGGGGGGAGGACAGAAGTGTGTTAACGATGTGTCTTATGTTAGTGTCATGCTGTTTTTTACTGGTCTTATTTTAACTTGCTTCGTGAGTTTAATCGCATATATATTACCCAATTTTTGAACCCCTTCCCGTTGTTCAATCTTTCCCAACCTTTGCATACATGTAAAATTTTGAATGCAGAATCTTGGTGAATTTTTTCGAATTTTTCACGTTGTCAGATTTAATCAAATTAAATATTTTTTATTTAAGTACATAGAGAAAGCATTAATAAAGCATTACGCATTGAATTGTAAAACATTGGAAGCATTGCAAAACATTGAGAAACAAAGATTACGATCACTAAGAGAGGAGTAGTAACGGAATTTATAAAAGCCAAAGAAAATTTCAATAGTTGTTAAATTAATAAAAATGTGAAGACTAAAAAGTAGAAAAAGGGCATTTTGTAATAAGACCAGTTTTTAAAAAGTTTTTTTTTCTAGGTATATTATTTATAATCACTAACGGTGCAAGGAAAGAAGAAATTCTGTACCTGTGAGTCCGGAAGTGTATCTCATTTCCGTGCAGGGTTCCAAATTCTCGCGGTTGATCAGCAGCCGGAGTACCTAAAGTCTACCACTAATCAGTACATTAAAACATTTGCCCAGCTCGTTGCTGTCGTGATAGCTCGTTTATTATTCCTCTTCGAGGCAATGCTATAAATGTCAGGATACTCATGTTGGCCATTTGTCTGGCGCCCTTCGAAAAAGGATTTTCCAAGCGTTTTACATGAACCACTTTGACCGTATCATTTTGTGAGAATTTGAGCGTAGGATATGATTACGCCTAAAAACTAGGCGTATTGCCTTTATCGCACTAAGGCATTAAGAAATAGCTGAAATATTTTACTCTTTTTTTGTAGATTTTCGCAGCTCATTTTTTATGGTATTCAGGCTTTTGGTTCTGTGATTAAATTATTTAATATTATGCAACAGTTTCGCCGTGCTATGCTGCCGGCTTCGTCGGGATTTTAAGAACAACAATCTTCTTTTTCAAAAAATAAATAAACAATTCCAGCAGTTGATGATTTTGAGAAGTAAAAAACTTAATTCTCTTCCAGGTATAAGGGAGTTTATAACTATCCTCTCTAACTGTTGAATAATATTAAATAATTTAATCGCAGAACCAAAAGCCTGAATACCATATTTTAGACTCTATTATTTCAAACTCAACTAGGTTCGAAAAGTTTGACAAGGTGCAGTTGCAATCTCAGTTACAATGGATTGGGTCAAATTTACCAATTTACATCGTACTTTATCACTTGAAACCATTAGCTCATTATTAAAATGTTGCATAAAAATAAAAATGCAGTGGCGGAATAAGTGGAAACTAGTAAAGGTTTTAGTTAATATTAATTCAAGAATATTGCCGAGGCATTTCGTATCATTAAGAATTTACGGTAAAAGCAGAAATTGAAAAAGAAAATTTTCCAAAGGGATTTCTCTAACGTCCAGAGTTCTGTTGGAAACCTGCCATTTTCTTATGCAATTAGAGATGGAAATATTCTTCCTCGCATGATCATCTTATTTTTGGCAAGTCTGCATCCAAATCAATTTCTTCACATGCCGTAAAATTTTAAACCAAACGAGGTTAAAGGCACCAGCAGGTGACAATTACGTCCAGAGTTGCATCACAAATTTATAGAAGTATTCCCAGATTTTAGGTGGCCACGCAAGGATATCCTAGATTTATCCTAAATTCAAAAGTCCTCTAATTACCTAGATCTACTCTGCCCAGCAAAATTGACTGAATTAAGTCAATTGGTCATTCTTTTGGTGCTGTTGCATTCAAGTTGTAAAAGGCCTATTTAATGGCATTATAAAACAGTATTTTTACTTTAAACAAATGATTCGGTATGTCTGTGCTTATGGTTCTTATTGAGGCCTTTTTCAGAGACTTGATTCATCTCATTCCTAACTTAAGTCTGAAATTTAAGGGAACATTTAATCAGCCATTGAGGAGGCAGCAAAGCGAAAATAACCTAGAAGGCAAGGAAAACCCTTTGCAAGAATTTTGAAGACGATACCTTCTAATCAAAACCCAGGTTCAGTGCAAAAACATCGTACTTTAACTCTCCGTTAGCCATAATTTCTAATGACTTTCGCTATATTTTAAAATTACAAATTAAAGTGAAAATAATTAAGGATTGAATCATTAAATATGATGGAGGATTGAACTTATTCCAGTCCTATCACATTATTTCGTTTTGGCGAGGTTATTTTCCGACAGAGAAATTCATCTCAAAGTACTTTTTTTTAGATTCTACATAATCTACGTAAACCGCGGTTTTAACTGTGAGGAAATAATAAACATAGTCATACGAATAATAATAAACATAGTCATAATAAGAGTATGAAATAAAAATAATAACATGATATATATGATTTCGCACGAAGTTATTTCCGGAGAAGTTCCTTTCTCAAGAAAATATCAATACCATTTGGTAAAATCTGCGCTCTGCAACTGCGCAGAGGGATGCAGCCAACGACCACCACATTTCACATCAACGGCTTAGCTCCCGGTGAACGCGTTGGTGCAGCTGAATCGCGTGTATTTTGAGATAACGTTTAACCAGGTTAACCCATATTGTCTTTCTTCCGTCGCTGATCACTTTGATAGTAGTGAAACCGATACTACCGCCCTGATTATTTCTCGGAAGTTATAGAGCACAGGTGGATTTCAAAGCTCCAGCTAGGCCGGCATTGATCCCACTTTCAACAGAGATTAGAAAAGTAGAACAGAACAAAACGAAATTTCCATTCCATTGCAAATAGATAAATATGCACATTTTTGTCCATATTATGCATTACATTTCGATTGAAGGGCAGACGACGATAGGATTTCAATAGTTACATGTTAACAAAAAGGTCTTTTGATGGGAGAATTTAATCATGCTTCTCATTCCGTGAACTAATCAATTATAAGAACGATGATTTCAAAATTTTAATTTTTTTCTGCATTCTATGGAACCACTTCAACATGAGAAAAGCGAATCAATTTCTCGTCCATCATGAGGGTTCACCAATCAAAAGGCAAAGAATTCTCTGATGGAATAATATGCTAAAGGCTGAAACCAGTTACACCTACTTGTTACAACATAAAATCTTAAAATAGGAGCGGAAATAACCATGTTCACCTAAGTTGTATAGCTGTAGGTCATCGCCACTAAGTTTAACCAGAGTCATAAGGTCCGACTGTTGGATTACCGGGAAATTGGCTTCAAATTAAATAGATGAATCTTAATAACTTATTTTTTAGTTATTAGCTAATTACTGCGACAAATTAAATCCAAATGGCGCAGCAGTCTGCTTCTATGGCAGTAAAAAGTGTTCATTAAAAACATATTTGTGGAATAATCAGTGTATATTATACCTCAATTAAGGTTTCCAATAGCTATCTCATGCCATTAGCGAAAGCAAGAGTTTTTAAACCAAATTTAAAAAAAGTTGGAAATTAGTAATTGTTTTGACTCACACAGTCACGGCTGCTTTATACAAATACGGAATTATATTTACCCGTACAAGGCACATCGGCAATACGACCCCTTTCTCCCGTGGGTCAAATGGAGGACGGGGCGGTGGAAGATGCCGGGATGGAGGCGTGGTCGCCGGAAGAAGAAGCCGTCAGCTCCCTGGCGTCGTCGACCGAGGGCACTTCCGAAGGCGTCACCGCCCGAGGGTCCATGGCCCTCGTGCAGCAGTTCTCCGCCGTCGACTACGCCGTCTTCAGCACCATGTTGGCCATGTCCGCAGTCATCGGCATGTACTTCGCCTTCTGCGCCAAGCAGAAGCAAAACACGACGTCCGAGTACCTGATGGGCGGCAAGAAGATGGGGGTCATCCCCGTGTCCCTGTCACTCGTCGCAAGGTACGTTCTGTCCGTCCGGTTCACATAGAGAATAATGTGCAAGCCCAAAAGCAGTGATGGATTTGAATTACTGGCAGGCGTGTGTAAGGGAGATTTTTGGGCATGGAATAGACAGACAGTCAGCATTACTTTATTTAAATGTTAACCTTGACAGGCAATTTCGAATTGATTTTAATGAGAGATTGTAGAAAAGAGAATAGATAACATTTTGTCATAAAAATAGATACATAGTTTTTTGAAAAACTATCTACACAGAAAGCCAATCATGCGTCAAGTTAACACTTTCGTTAAATAACACACGTATTGTTTTTCCCAATTATTTTCTATTATATATGTTTATCAAAATGAACTATGTATGAGGACATTGTTTTTAGTTAATACAACTGTTTACATGTATTATTTGCGTATTTGATCCCCTCAATGTGACCAATTACACAATATATTGGCTCCAAAATTCACCTTAGTCTCGTGCCGATTCGAATCTCCCAGTGTCTTCTCAAATCTATGATCTACACAAAGTAGTTATTAAGTTTTTCTTCGACGAAGACGATATAAAAATATTTTTACTGAGCAAATTTTACGGATTTCCCGAGAAGAATTTACACTGAGATACATATTTGTTTTCATATTCGTGTTACCTGAAGAAAAACGCGTCCTCTATCTTATGTCGAAAATCAACAAAATATTAACTTTCCAAACCTTTGTTTGAATCAAGCATGAAATAAATTAGCTCAAAGACGAGGTTATATTTTCTCAATGTTTTCTTTCCAATGTTTTCTTTAACCCATGTTTTTTACATTTTAATTTGTGGAAAAGATAACTGATTGTTAAGATTTGATTGAGACTATTACATAAAGAACACGTTTATTGATAATGATATGAGTATGAGGTAAAGATAATAACATGAATTTTTTTAAAGGAGGAGCCACATCTAAAAGATGTTTAACTAAGATTCTAAACACTAAAAGGACTTTTTCCACGTGAAATAAACTAAAGGCAAAGACTAAAACTTTACCACACTTAAAAGAGAGAGGATCATTCCATAAGAAGAACTCAAGATAAAGCCGATAGTAATCTAACAGAGCTAAATAAGGAAAGAGAGAGAAGGCAATATTATGGCATAACTGATAAAGACAGATAAAAATTGATTGACAACGTTTTGAGAAGTAACGTGAGTTTGAATTCGGTTGTAAAAGTTCGGAATCTAGATAAGCGGAGAGGAGTGATAAAAAATACGACTTTATTTAATAAGGATGTTTTAGTTACGGAGAATGATTTGAGGTTGGTCTCATGGGGTTTTGTGAGAGGAAAGTTTATGAGTAACCAAACGCTGGGGAAATAAATAAATGTAGGAAACAACTAATTATAAGTTAGAGAGGATAACATTTAGAGCAAGAAGAAAAGTTCATACAACTGGGGAATATTTTTATAAAAATGAGTTAATCCGTTTAGAAGTAAAGCGGGGTTAAGTAAAAAAAAGCAAGCTTTTGCAAAGAGAAAGGAAATTATGAGGTAAAATTTGAGGAGAAGACAACGAGGCGGAACCCTAATATGGAGCTTCGTGTTGAATGGTTCAGAAAATTGACCGCTGCGGAAGGAGGTTTAGCGTAGACTGGATTTTATTGAGACGCAGGAGTGGAGAAGGATAGAGAGAAAGAAAGCCAGGTGGAGAGGAAAACAAATGAAGTAGTGTTACAATGGTAGGGAAGGAAAAGACTTTAATATGAGGTATTTTGAAGGACACAGACAAAAATGGACAAAGTTTGTACTGAAATGCAACAAAATGCTGAAGGGAGTGAGGGAATAATGTTGGGTAAGCGCAGGAGAGGGAAACGAAATGTAGATGGTATGATAAACGAAGAATTTAAAGAGGATCTTATTTGTAAAAATAGTGTTTTTTGTAAAGGAAGCAATAGGGAAGAACCCCTCAAAGAGAAAACTATAGGCAGGACAGCCCAAGTATCCACGATTCATTCAGTAAAGTACTTAGGATAAATTGTTAAAGACCTCTGAAGACCAACTAATATTGTATGAATACGTTTGATGATGAAACAATCACCTTAAAATTGCTCTTTCAATTTTTGTTCCCGATAATATCTTGCATGTTGAACAAAGTATATTACGCCTTATATACACGGACATGAAACCTGTGAATCGTAAGTAATTAGAAATTTAATTCAGCACTGATTGGATGGCAGGAAGGTCATGCGGGTCGCCTATGCCGCGTTTGTTACACTTTCTGACGCTCCGTGGTGGCAGGAATTTTTTATAGTAATTTACACTCCCACACACCTATTGCTAAGCGAGGGTAGTGATACATTTCCTACATAAGAGAGTTTTTTTTAAATCGATCATTCGCCAGTTTTATTTGAGTGTATTCCCGGATTCCGCCTGATTTTTTGGCAATTTTCGGACTATGTTAGGCAACCAAAAATAGTCACATTTAGACAAGGCACTTTGATTTTGCTGGAACTTGGCATGGTAAACTAACAAAATAAAAGGCATCTTTTTCGATCGGAGGCGTTTGGAGATTCAAAAAAAAGTAAAATATTGTCGCCCCTTTTGCCAGTATAACCATTGAATGATTAACATGAAATTTCTGCAATTTATAAATTAACCGCCAGTGTAAACGATTTCCACCTCAGCACTTATCCACCTCCCTCTTAATTCAAGCCCTTTCAATCCTAATCCCCATAAACAGTCTCATTTCAGGAATAACCCTACTAGGATTCCCGGCTGAGATGTACGTGTATGGAACGCAGTTCACTCTCTTCCACGTCGGTATAGCGATCGCATCCATCCCAATATCAATGGTATTCGTGCCCGTGTACTACAAGCTTCAGCTTACGTCATGTTACGAGGTAAAAACTCCATTTTCAACAGTTTTTGTGCCATATTATTTTCATTATCTTCAGTCCCGAGCTCAAAGCCATTAATCATTTTCAACTGTTTGATTTTCAAGCTATTTCATTTCATTGATACCCAAGACGCCTAAATCAATCACCTGCATTTCTACCAAAAGATAATCTTATCTAATTCACGCCCAGTGGTCTGAAATTCCAAGCCCGAAGTCTAGCCTTAACCAAACCTCACATAAGCTTTAAAATACTCTCTCCGGTATGCACTGCGATTATCAACTTGTAAAAAATGTTTACGTACCCACTCAATTTAGCAGCACCACACATTAAATGCAAATGGGGACCTAAATGCTGAAATAAATAAGCTAAAATAAATAAATAAGGGTTGAAACCGATCGGAGATGCGTGTAATAAAAATTGTGGAATGTAAAACGTTAATTCATTTATCTCTTAGCTTATCGACCACAATGATTTAGTTTTGTTAGTCGTGGATTGAGCCAGTGATCATATTTACAGAGCTGATAGCTGATATATTTATTCATATAAGTATGTCTACAAAATTCCACTGATTCAACCCGCAAAGCTTTAAGATATGGGAAACTACTATACCAATAAAATATTTTCTCGGAGTGTATGTTTTCAAGAGCTTATTTCCTCTCATTCCATGTTGAATTTCTTATTTCAATTATAATTAGAAGTCAAAATGAAGAATTAGATAGCAGATGCACATCGGCATAGTGAGTTTTTTTAAGTACAGCTTATTTACGCAACACAGATCTACAGCTGTTATGGCAATTTTGACTACGCTTAGATAATAATGTTACTTTCTGTAACGTTAACAAATATAACGGAGCGAGAAATCAGTATACATCAAAACACAAAATTTTCCATCCCTTCAGTCTAATGATTCCTGTTGCCCATTAACTTCCCTCTTCATGGCTGTAGTCAGAACAACCGCTGCCTCACGCCCACATGACTAATTGCAGGGTAGTATAGAGATCTAAATGTTTATTTTTATGAGTACTTAGTTCATATTGCATTTCATGATGAACTATCTGATGCAAAAAGCTTAAATAAAGCTTTGCTTGATGAAATGAAGCATCAAGTTTTCGTAGACACATCCACATCAAAGGATGCAACCTAACCATGAAGCAACATGGTAAAACCATCCATCACCATCATTGGCGCTACAGCCCATGCAGGGCTCTGGCCTCCAGAACAATCTGCCCCCATTCTTCTCTACCTTCCGCAACTCGCTTCCACCTCCTGACTCCCAGTCTTCTCAAGTCGGTCTCTACATCATCAAGCCACCGCTTTCGTGGTCTTTCTCTGCATCTCCTCCCTCCTGGAATGCCATTGAAAACCTTTTTGACTGCCCTGCTTTCCTCCATGCGTTGTACATGACCAGCCCAGCGAAGTCTTCCTTGCTTTATTCATGATATTATGTCTGGTTCTCCATTTAGTTCATACACTTCAGCATTTGTTCTAATTCTCCATATTCCTGCATCTATCACGGCACCGTATATTTTTCTGAAAATCTTTCTTTCCCATCTTCTGATCATCTTTCCTTTCTTCTTGTGTTACTGTTAGTGTCCATGTTTCAGAAGCATAGAGGACAACAGGTTTTAGCACTTCAGCATTTGTTCTAATTCTCCATATTCCTGCATCTATCACGGCACCGTATATTCTTCTGAAAATCTTTCTTTCCCATCTTCTGATCATCTTTTCTTTCTTCTTGTGTTACTGTTAGTGTCCATGTTTCAGAAGCATAGAGGACAACAGGTTTTAGCACTTCAGCATTTGTTCTAATTCTCCATATTCCTGCATCTATCACGGCACCGTATATTTTTCTGAAAATCTTTCTTTCCCATCTTCTGATCATCTTTCCTTTCTTCTTGTGTTACTGTTAGTGTCCATGTTTCAGAAGCATAGAGGACAACAGGTTTTAGCACTGTCTTATATATGATTATTTTGGTGTTTCTTGAAATATTTCTTGACCTGATTATAGGCTGCAGTGCATAATAGCATTTATTCCTCATGTGTCACCTGTCTTGAATTGGCAAAACCATGAGCACCATTAATTCTATTTTACTTTCTTTCAGTATCTGGAGCGTCGGTTCGACCGGAAGGTTCGACTGCTCGGATCGACATTGTATTGTATCGGTAGCGTAAGTAGAGTTTAGTTCCTAAATTAGAGAAGTACTTACTTCAATAACTCATTTCCAAAATGTTACCGAGTCTTTGGCGAAGGATTACACATTTATACTTGCTAATATTTAGAACAATGAAATCATTGCCGCAGAATCTCTCTGACTGGACTGCTTCAAATTTGAAGTAATAAATATTTTAGACTAAACCCGCGTTTTCCGGAAATGCGGATATCAATTCACTTACTTATCTTTAGATATCTAAACATCGCATCTCGACAGCTACATAGTCATATGCAATTCAACTCAAAAGTGAGCGGAAGGTGGCAATTTCATGTCAAACATGCACAAATTAGATACAGATCTACAAATATAGCAGATTACTTGTAATTACTGGTGAAGCTCACACTCACACATGCACAAAAATATTTAAATTTCGTATTACGAAGAAGGAATACAATACGATGTAGAAATGTAGAAAAATAGCAGTGGTGGACACAGTAAAAAAAAGATGTATGCAGAGGTGCAACTCATTATGTTACATTTCAAACAACCAGACCCACACCACCTAAATGGCAGCTCTTTTGATCTCTCACAGTGTAAGAAGAAAAAGTACATAAAACGTCCGATCGGCAGTCTGACTCCCTAATCTTGTTTATGATGTATTCTGTTGGGGCTTGCTAAAGGTTTTTGACATCGTCGGAAAAAAATAAGCTTCCAACCTACATAAAAGATAAAACGCCTAAATTTTAACCATTCGTCTGATAATGACTCCCATCCAAGAAACTGTAATAGAATAGAGGAAGTAATATAGACAATAACACGTCATTTGAACAAATATAACCAATCTCCAAGACGACTCAATTGCAGTTTCATTAACATCTTCGAGGCATGTCGCCACGAGTTTTTCACAAGATGGGATACGCAAAGTGTAATGGAGACAAGGAAAATGATCAATAAACAAATTACTTGTGCCGTTGAAGAATAAAAGTTAAATCAGCGGTTACCAGATGTTTCTGCCATGGAATCCTTAAGTTAATATGATTTGTTAACATTTTTTTGCTAAACCCCTACGATGCATCCGCGGAAACATAAGGTTCGCAAGATTTGAGAAGTCCATTTTCATCCGAATCAGAATTCTCAGGATTTGCAGGGTGAAGGACCCCTTCCTGGCTAAGATGAATTTCATCTGTCATGAGACTAGCATTAAATGAGCTCCAACCACAGCTGCCTAACTTAAACAGGGTTAAAGTTTGAGCCGCAATGTAAAAGCCACTCAATCACTTAAATAACGCTTTTCCTTCATTCCAGCTTCTATACATCCCTATCGTCATTTACATGCCAGCCCTCGCCTTTAGTCAAGGTAAGTAAGCAATAACCATTCAACAGAAGTAATTTCCATTTGCAAATTTCCGTCAGCAATCATGGAGTGCAGAATATTGCAAATAGCTCTAACACTGTTTATTCAATTGTAATTAAATAAAAAAATATAGCAGTTACATTGTCAAAACGAAGTAATTTCAAAGGAAAAAGTTTAAGACATGTTCAGTAAGTTTGAAAGTGAAGTTAAGAAATCAAAAAAATCAATCAATACAACTTGCAAAAAGGATATCTCTTTTTTTGGAAATTGAACGCACTCCAGTTTTGAAATAAGTAATTTGGATGGCTTATTAATTATTCCTAGCGTGAGTCCAAGTATTGGAATATCATTGACTTCTTTTATAATTTTAAAGATAATTTGCTTAAAAATTGAAAGCGCTATTCAGAAACTTCGAGGTATTCACGCGATGGTGGTATATCATGGCACGCAAGTCACTTAGTGGTATTTCCACATGTTTGGAAGAAGTAACACTTGGCAATATTCCTCACAATATTTTAATGCATAGTGTGTGAAAACATTGCGTGGAGTATTGCCAAGTTTATGAAATCCAAATACCGTCTTATTGTATTATTAAATTTACTAGTGCATAGAAACTTTGACAAACTACAAAGAAAAAATATACACGACCCGAGTCTCAATGATTTTTCAGCGCTCGAAAGATTGATCAATATTTTTTTACTCAACTTTCCTGGTGAATTATCGGCATGCATCCTCCATGCATAGAAAACTTATTCACACCAATAATATAACACCAGCCGATTCGAGGCAATGCTAATCCACAAGAAGATGGCACCCTTCCATTTTTTAATTTATCTGTTTCTTGAAGTGCAACTTGGTAAACATGAGTTTACCAGAAAAAACATGTAATTAAACAAATAGCGAGCTGAAATCGTTGTTTATCAGTGACTATAGACAAATCAATCCACAAAAAGAAAAGAAGGTATAAAAACACATATTCAGGTGGAAATTTTACAAAATAAAGTTTAATTATATCCCCTTTGGCGATTTAACAAATGCGAACATTAGAAAATTACCAATAACTGAATTTTGCCAGATAAAGAATCCCTGAAAATTTAAAAAAGCTCGCTTCACGTAAAACTTCGGCGTTCCGAATGATGAAAAGCTGAACTCATGAATTAATCTGTTAAAGTTGCAATAGAGGTAACGGGGAAAAAATAGAAGTACCAGGCGTGATATGGTGGAATTTCAACATAATGAAGACAAAAATTGTAATTTTCCAATGATATAATAAGATTTATAGCGACCCTGGTTTTAGTGTATTACATCATCATCAGGTCTGTCACCACCACCTGATGATGATGCAGTACGTCGAAACTTAGGTCGCAATAAATCTATTTTACCAGCGGAAAATTGCAATTTCTGTCTTCATTATGAAACGAAACTTAAGAAGCTTTTACATTAGAATCAAAGAACGCTAAAAGTGCCAAATCAAATGACGCGAATAGCAATTTCGAAAAAAAGAATTAGTATGTGACCACCAAAGTGATTTTAAATAGATTGTGGTGCATTTCACCGATGGCCTGCGTGGACTCATTGCTTTACAACAGCTTGGAATTTAAAAAAAAGTCGCGACTCTGAAGTTGATCTTTATCCCTATAAGTTTTTTCATCTCCCATCAAAATCCCTAATCACTTCAGTAATAGAAAAATATACACATACGAGGCATGACAAAAAACGGGCATTTTCGTTTTTCTTAAAGAATATTTATTTATTAATCAATATCGATTTTGTCCCCTTCAAATTAATCCCCTTTAGATATAATACACTTTTGCCAGCGGTTTTCCAATCTTGGAAGCACTTCTGGAACTCACTTTTCGGTATAGTGTTCAGCTCCTTCAGCGATTCTGTTTTATTTTCTCATCAATGGTGGACAAACGTCGTCCTTTCACGGTTCTATTCAGCCTCGGGAATAGAAAGAAGTTACCGGGGGCCATGTTCGGTGATTACGGTGGCTGAGGCAAAATAAAGTTTTTTTAAACCAAAAAAACACGAGTAAGCAGTGAGATGTGAGCGGGAGCATTATCGTGGTACAATTTCCATGAGTTGCTTTGCCACAATGCCGGGTGTTTTCGTCGGATTGCTTCAAGCAAACGGCGCATAACTTCTAGGCAGTAATCCTTATTGACCGTACTACCATATGGCAAATAAATAAAATGATTGTAAATCGGAATTATAAAGCCCGAAAATTTGAAACATTCCCGTTATTTATCATACCTCGTATTTCCCTCGCCGTTTATCGTCCCCAACCTATTTCTTCCCTCCCTTACCATGCCACTTATTGTATAGTAGATAAGAATTTTACTTTGTAAAGAATTTGAACAAGCATTGACATCTGGGTAACGTGTATTTTAATACTCGAAATAAATGTGACAAACTTATCAATATTTTGAGTGACCTTAATATTACAGTTGAGCCTTGATAAGCGAAAACTGGATGAGCGAGATAGATTAGATTAGATTGTTGTTGGGGGGGCCTTCGTCAGGAGCCCGGGCACTTAGACCTTTCTTGGTCCATTGTGCCAACCCCATGCCTGTCTGCCACTTGCAGACAGGGGACAAGAGCACCTCGGTAGAGGTATGGAGGATTGGCCTCCCCCTGCCTCACCCCAGTACCAGGTATAGAGGATGTCCTCCCTCCAACCGGCCCGGTTTGGCCTGGTTTGGCCTCTCAGGCCTGCCGGTATAGGTATGGAGAGAGTATCATCTCTCCATCCATGCCTGGTTGAGGTATGGAGGAGGGTCACCCATCCAACCACCGTCCGGGCCCAACGTTGCTTAACTTCGGTGTTCTGATGGGAACCGGTGTTTCAACGTGGCTAGGCCCTTGCCCCATGAGCGAGATAATTCTGAGAGACTAATCACCAGGTGGCGCAGAAAAGCGGTTAATGCGTGAAACGGAACGCACCTCTGATATATAAAGAGCATCACCGTTTTTGCTTCGAGTAGAGATAACCTAATGTTTTTAAAATCTACTTGAAGTTATGCACATGACTTGAGAACACAGATAACAGCACCCATCACAAAATAAAGCGTTTCCGCAGTAGACTGATTGTTTTTTAACGAAGCTTCACACAAACAGTATGTTTTGACGCAATGTGAGTATTATACGACAAAAGCCGGCAAATAAACCCATTTTCGGTGATATCTTATTTACTGAGGTACTCTTTGTTATAGTTCAGAAAGAGGGATGTTGACCACAGAAATAATATGCATGATAAGTTATTATTTCCTGATCTCCCATACATTTCTCGCCCTGTTTTCCCCTGTTTTCATATTCTTCTGAAGTGAAAAAAGTAGATGCTAGAGCTGGGGTGCAATCACGGGTCTCCATATTGCGTACATTTGCGTTATTGTTATTTTTCACTTGTGTTCACGAGAGCGAAAACGAGACCGTCATTCTTCATTTATTTCGCGATCTTTATATCATTAGTGTTGTTAGCTGTTTTCGATTTGCAAAATGACAACGACAATGAGAAAGAAGGAATCATGATCCCACTCCTGGGTTAGTGAAAACCTCTCCATGTAATAGAAGCCACTCTAGAACCTCCAAAATCGGAAAACCGGTTTAGGCTACACGCGATAAAATATTCCCGGTCACTTGAACCCTCGCTTATCCAGGTTCGACTGTGGTAAAAATGTCATATGTTTCTTCTTCCTTTGTAATGCAGAAGGCTAAACTTAGATATCCTTAAAAAAGGATGGTAAATTATAGGTGATCAGATTGACGGCCTGTTCAGTGAGCCGATTGAGTAGAATCAATAGGAGGGTGCTCACCAAGGGGATGGAGGGGGGGCTCTTTAGCCCTCTATGGAGCATCCCCTACCCCTTCACCCCTTGGGTCCTCCCTGCGTCCAAGCAAGCTTTCCTATCTCACAACAGTTTCTGGTTTCAACATCCATTTCATCACTCCGGTGGTCTGCCTCGTCTGCATCTTCTACACCAGTCTGGTGAGTACACGATTAGATAAAGGTGTGACAATAATATTGATATTTGCACAGAACGCAGAGGTAGATGTCTCCGATACATGTACCTATCTTAAAACATGTAACCTATAGTTACGTAAATGCGCATTAAAATGCATAAATGCATCTAATGCGTATTTTATAAATGCATCTAATGCGTATTTTAATGCAATAAATTCATTAAAGTGCGTATGTTCGCTAAAAAATTATCAGTACTAGACCAGTTGCTTCTTTCAATATTCCTCAGTGATCTTACTCAATTTTTTCTTTGAAAGTACATAACGCAGTACTCAAGGCAAAGTATTCAAGTATGAATCATAATGCTCTATTGCATGCCTATCGTCGAAATTTCCCCACGGAAATACGAGCACTGTCTCTTGAAAAAGTCCTCACAAAAGTACTCATCAAGAGCGGCGACCTTTATTTTTCTACTAAATATTTCTAACTTTAAATACGCTTCTGAATTGATGTATACTTCAGAACTAGTCCCGATAAATATGAAACTAATTTATTCCAGAAGGAAAATATGAATTGCTTGAAAAATGTACATTCCTCATTTTTTTTCAATCTGAAGACAATTATTCTGCGAATTGAAGCGGCGCGCGGGCGTTGTTGTGACAATTTGATATTTTAATGCGCAGGAATGTGAAGGGATTAAAGGGTAAAGAAAAAACTAAACACAATTATAAGGCTAATATTTTGTTTTTTCAACCTCTTCTCCTATAGGGAGGCCTGAAAGCAGTCGTATGGACGGATAGTTTACAAGTCGTCATGATGTTCGGTGCCATGGTGGTGATTATCAGCATAGGAACGTATAACATCGGAGGCATTGGAACCGTATTCCAGAGAAGCAGTGAGGGTGACAGACTCGAGTTCTTCAAGTAAGCAATATATATGCACCTTCTTGATTTTAAAAAGGAGCACCTTCATCAATAAAATTTACTGCGTGTTTATTTCCTCAAGTAATGATTCTATAAAAACATGGAAAAATCATTTGATTATCCCAGGAAATATTTTTTTAAATGATAGCAAGAAACTCACAATGAAAAAATTACAGATAATTAATTTCAGGTAATTGTATTCTCGTGACCGGTTAACTCCGTTAAAATTACTTTCATGCCTATTTTCGCAGAACTTTCAATAATATCCTCATAAATTAGAAAAGGGTGCCAACTCAAGTCCATTTTTCAATAAAAGTTCACACAGAACTGATTTATACCTTAATCATGAGACCACAGATACATACGATACCTACATTATATATTATTTTACTAAGTTTCATGGTCATCGTTAGGTAATCAGTGAGCTGCAAATCCCCTTCGAAATTTTTGTGCTACGATAATTTTCTTTTTTCTCACTCCGACGTTATAGCTTTAAAATGGCATTTAATTCCTTGTATTCAACTCGCACTCTCGTATGATAGTAGGCAGGGTATGGACCGGATGTATCTTTTCATGCTCTTTCCTTATTTCCACTCTTTCTTTTCCGCAGCATGAGTTTTGACCCTACGATCCGGCATACTTTCTGGAATACGGTGTTCGGATTTGTCTTCTCATGGACAAGTAACTGTTCGACAAATCAAGGAATAGTCCAGCGATTTCTCGCCATGCCAACAATGAAACGCGCACAATTGTGAGTATTAACAAATGATTTGAGCCAAATGGCATTTTATGACAAGTAGAAATGAAAAACAAACAGCCTATGCATAATCAATTTTAATTCAACCAATTTTACTCTAAAAGATACATTGGCTGTAGAGGATAATTGTGTCAGCTTTTAATTTATGTTTGGTAGTTGATCAATAATCATGACACAAACGTCATTGACTGCATACTAATTTTTAATATTTTTTCATCAAGGAATAGCTTTTGAATTCACGAATCTCCTCAAAACCTTTTAGTATTTTATGATGTTCACTCGATATGGATAAGCATTAAACGTTCTTTCATCGCTGACTGATCGCGAGAAATCAAGATTCTATTAGGTATAGGCTGTGGCGTGTTAAGGAAACGTATCATGCATGCATGTTGGGCTGAATGACAGAGCAAATTCGGAGCATTATCCCGCACATTGGCACAACCACTCTTGAGAAGTGGTTCATACCACGGTGATATTGTACAACTAATTCCTGTTTGTGTGGGTGTAAAATTAATGTGAAATTTACGTCAAGAGAGTAATTATAAAAATATTATAATCGTATGAAGAAGATCTAACTTTGTGGAATCTTTCCGAGTAAAAAGAAGAACACAACTTTGTGTTTTCCACTGATTTATTATATCTATAAAATACAACCGGTTTCGGTTATTACGCCATCATCAGGTACACTAATAAGTGTACCTGTTGTACTTATAAGTGTACCTTATATAATAAATCAGTGGAAAACACAAAGTTGTGTTCTTCTTTTAATATAAAAAAATATTAGTATGGAGCGGGCGCAATATGTTTCCATAATTTTCCTAGAGTTAATTAATTAAAAATTACGAATTATTCTCCATTCTATGAAAGATACTTAGCTGCAAAATATTAGTGTAAAATTACGATGGAACATACTATCAAGCGAATCTTATCTCAGTCTTAAAATTTTTTTAGCCCACGTTTTAATTAATGTAATTTACGGTACGTATAGAAACGAATATTTAGTATCTACCACTCTCTTCAAAAATTCCCTGTAAATAAAAAATAATATTTATTAAACAGCTTCCGGCGGGTTGATATGGTTATTTTCCGGTGCCAAGACGTTTGAGGTCATTTTTTAACTTTACTGAATTTATTAATGTCTAATACCCATTACGTAACTGAATCACTATAGCAGCTTTACAATTTTCAAAATAGATTTATTCAGATGATTCCTTTTCATAACCTCTTATATTTATATAATTATTGTTTTCATTTCATTATAGAATAAAAAATCAGAAGAAACTTTCTCTGTGCCCAGAAGAAGCATTAATATAAATACGAAACATTTGTAATAAAGCGCTTAAGTACCTAATTTATTAATTAATAAACCTACATCTCCAGAAGACATCAAACAAATTATTGATAGATTTATTAGTTACCGGCCGGATTTATTGCTAAGACGGCATCATCAAGTACAGTCCATTCGCGTTTACCTGGCCGACACTCAGTAGTCTACTGCGCAGGTGGGCATACTCCAACTCAGAAAATAGGGGAATCAGCGCTTACTGAGAGGGGAGCCATGCGCGAGCTGTTTTCCCGCGGTGGAAAGGGAGGGGGAAAGTAGGGAGGACGGTTCCCCTTCAAATCTGAAGTCAAATGGGCTGACTAGTTGTCCAGGAGCCTTATTCAGTAAGGACTCAATCCGGTCGAACCTCGGAAAATCCGTGAATGTGACGTCACTTCCCACGATAAATCTCAGCTTTTGAATGGCCCTATTTGACATTTTAGAGGCTGTGACGTCAAAATTTCGTCACTTTCGAGGTTCGGAAATTCCGAGGACATGCAGAATAGCCCCCCAGGTCAGCCAAGGCAAGAACACTGTCTGAGATGAGGTAAACCACGTGAGGCTTGAAAACCCTACCCCTTGATGGGCGATATTGTAAGAACTTGGATTAGTCCGAACCAAAATCGCTTACTGAGCATGACGTATGGCGGGCAGATACCCCTCCAATGTTCCCCCTCTCCTCCACTTATTTCCCCTCTCGCGAGTTGTCATCGGCCAGGTTAACGCGAATGGACTGTACTTGTGTATCGAGGTCGCACATTACGTACTTCATTATTTGACATTAATATACAAAATGTATATAAGAAGAGCAGATTTATCTCTTTTATGAATGTGAACGGCCAATCTATTCGTGAAAGGTCATTGCCAAACACAAAGCTGTAAGTCCTCTGAGAAGTTGAATCAGAAGAGAAGGCTCTTGAATCATCATATTTGGGGCAATCCATCAGGATCACCGACTATTCCTAATGGACGACCTAGAAGACGTGAATGCATCTGTAATGAGCCGGAATTCATTCGTTGTTTCCATCCACGACCTCTGTCACTCTTTTAATAGTATGTGCTGGAACATGATTTCCGCTTCCTGGCAAGTTACAGCACCCGAGTCAACTTCTTTCCGGAGGGTTTCTTTCGCTGCGGAGTTAGATTACTCATTTCCAGGAATTACTCCATGACCTCTAACTCACTGCAATGTAATGCGAGTTCCACTGCGTTTCATGTTAGTTAAAATACCGTGATTCTCAGCATATAATTGGGCTAGTTGGCGTGAAGGCCGCAACTGGCCTGCAGGGAAATCAAAGAAACTGAGGAAATGAAATAATTTAAAACGTTAAAAAACGCTTATGCAGTCTAGGGCAGCCTTGGTCGCATGTAACCCAGGCGTAACAAATACTGTTTTTTAAGAGTTCTATTTAAATTTGCGATTTTGTCACCCTCAGTTGCGTATGCACAGCTGGAGTTGGAGTTAATTTTGAACCCATGTGTGCATATAAGGTTTAGAGTGCCCACGGTATCAGGTGCCATTAGTTTTAGGCCAGAGAGATGGGCATATGATTTGAAATACTTCGCAATATCCAGTCTCCATTCTACAAGCGGAACATCCTACTACAGAACACGTATATGCTAATATTATGTAAAATGCTTGGAATAAACCTTGCGTTGACATATCTGGAACTCATTAAGTCGATTTTTAAAACGGAAACCTTGAGGATTCATTGAACTTGATTGTCGAACGTAATAGTATGAAAAAGAAGGTCAAATATAATTTGAAAACAAGATTAAGATTCGTTTGATAAAATTTAGATAGCCAATTCTTGGTAGCCAATCTTTGGTAGCCAATCCTTGGTTGCCAATAACTGATCCTTGGTGTAAGCAATTTACTTCAACTGGCTAATCTAAGCCAAAATAATACCACATCACCGCATTTGATCGAATCCTAATTCGAAATATATTAGATTCAGGATAAAGTCGAATGACAATAAGGATCAATATAATAGTTAGAAATAATAGTAAGCTGCTAACTTAACTCTTTAGTGATTACATGCCAGCGCTATTCTTGTTTATACACCTTAGTTTGGAACATTAATTGTCAAAGTAAAATAATGCTAACGAAGTGGCGGAAAGGGTATTAATCAAAGAATAAAATCGCGAGAAGGCAAAAAGAAAACAAGCGTTGCCTACAACAAAAGTGAACTGCGTAATAATAACTTCACCAAGGAAGATGACAAAAATAGGTAAACACATGGTTGAAAAGAAGGAGTATCGACTGTACGGTTAAAAATATCACATGAAACACTTCCTAAGATAGCATGATGATTGATTACACTTAATTGATGCTGTTATCAGCGCCGAAACTGTGCTACCTACAAAAAAATCGAGATATGGAGGTGATTCTCGAAATAAGATAATGCATTGAAATTCCGATACGTTCCGGTTATACCCAATAATTACGTCACCACGATAGTCATACAGTCCCAATCATTCATGTCCGTTTCGCTATGGTTGGTCAATGCTTACGCAAAAAGAGTTCTGAGACGCTCTTCTGCGCTAAATACACCTAAGGATGGTAGCCGGAAAATTCCCAATAATTTCACACGAAGAAACAAACGAAATACTATGTCAAAAAGAGGGGGTATGTGATAAGGTAAATTCATAGCAAAATGATTAAAAAAATAAAAGAGATTAATTTACAGTTTCTTCACCATAAATAATTATCCGGCTAATGAGATGTTGGGTGAATGCGCAGTAGTTGACAACTCTTGGAAGTATTTATTATTGGATTGAGCCACTAATGAGATAGCCGTGAGTTAACACGAATTTTAGGCACCGGTAAAAATACGCAGGGAGAAATACGCATAAGCACACTATGATTAAATAACAAGTAGATTTATGATTATTTATTATTAGAGGTGACCTATCGATTGAAGTGGATTGAGATGGAGACATAAAAATTAACTCCACTAATTATACAATAACCGCAGGACCTTATCTCCTCACACGATTTCAACCGTCATCACAGCATTCCTATCTCTCTTCGCACCGTTCATAAAGCCTATCCTCTAATATGAAGAGCTCTCGGGTTTCCTGTGGAACTGTTTGTTTCTGAAGAAAGATGTAGGTTTTCCCGGCGTATAGTGTTGTTGAAGGTTGTTCGGGCTTCCCACCGGGTTATACTCTTCATCTCTACCGACGTTTCAATGTACGCGTCGTCCATCACCCTGCCCTGATGATGATGGACGACATGTTCATCGAAACGTCGGCAGAGATGGAGAGTTTAACCCGGTGTTTGTCTCTGTTGAAGTTTTTTTTCCAGTCTGATCTCCACACCTATCTTCAAACTTAGCAATGCTTGGAAACATGCTCTGTGAATGCTGAAAAAAGGGTGGGAAAAAGATGACCAATCACAGCCAAATTTATTATAAATTGGCCATGTAAACATCTGAGATTCTGGCGAAAACCATTCGCCCTGAAGACGATGGAAGGCTACGCCATCAAAACGTCGCGTCGCACAGTGGGCTGAAATCGAAAAAAGCTGGCCAAAACCTCTAAAACGTTTTTTTTTAGTCCGAAAGTTAAACTCCGCTTCAGCATTTTCGAATAGTTTGTGCATGACATGGCGAATTTATTTTTACACTACCACTCTACAAAGCTTCCAGATTTGGAATCTAAAGAAAAAGCTTGTTCATATTTGCGACCCCGAATTTTACATTGGTTTTTAGATTCCGGTACCGCCCGCCGGCGACGGGGAGTACGGTGACGCGGCAAGTGTGTGGATGCGATATGGCCACATTCACCATATTTTTTTCACATTCACATAAACCATGATAGAAATGTCACTCTGCATCATATCGCGGGACACCGCAAGAGGTAAGCTGAAATACTTCTTTCTTTGAATGCACGGGGTTATCACATATGTCCTGCACTTCGCCTACGGAAGGGAATGTGCATCTATCGTTGACAGACAAACTGTCTTTCTAAGGCACCAGCCTTCTCAACTCCCCAGCTCCCTCCTACTACTTCAAGACCTACCGAAAAGGGTCGTTTTATGACACTACGGAGCCCTTCGTGCGGATTGTTGAGATGTATTCAACGGTGTTCGGCGAGATGTTGTGGAACATATTGCAATGATAAATGAAAAGTGAAAAACTTTGTGTATGTCCACAGTAGTAATACTGTGGACATACACAAAGTTTTTCACTTTTCATTTATCGGATTTTTGAGGATATTTTCGGGAGCATATTTTCTTTTATCCAACGAAATGCACGTGCGCATTTAGTTGTATTTCTGGTGTGATGTGGAACAGTTCTGCTTGTTTGTGTCTGCAGCTATCCTTGAAACCTTAATCCTCCGGTTTTTACCCGTGTGTGTATCAGTGTCCGATATCTAAGTATAATCACATCTTTTTTTGGTGGTATTTGTGGTGACATTTCATTTTATTTTCTACATTTGAGGCTTTATAAAGGTATTTGTTAAGGACGTTATTGTTACGCGTCGGTGCAATTCAACAACATAAACCGGTTGGAATTCCGAGAGCTCTTAATATTAAGCATTTGCCGCGACAGACTCAGATCCTACACAAGTCTACATCTTTCTTCCTATTCCCCGCTTCCTACACATCCTCCTCCCTAACTACGGCCTTCAGCATCCCCTCGATCTCCGAAAATTTATGTGTGCAGCAAATACAGAAATACCTCTGTCACACGGACAGCGGTGTGTTTCATCATCTATTCCATTCATTTCCTCAGGATCGTCTTCATTTATACCATCGGGACCATACTTCTCACTCTCATCAGCTGCTATGCTGGCCTTCTTGTGTACGCAACTTACTACGACTGCGATCGACTAACCGCCAAGGTAAGTACTTTTTCATTCATTCAAACGGCAGTGCGAGAATAAAATCCAATAAAATAAAGAGGAAGAAAACATTACATACAGATAAACATTAGTTTGTACAGACATAATAAAAATGTATCACTTATTGTTCAAAACACGGAGTCACTTATTGTTCACATGAAGAAATTCTTTTATTATGACTTTTCGTAAGCCAAAGGGCCTCTCGTTGCTTCTGGAAACTATCAATTGGTGAGGTGAAGGCATTCAGATGGAAAAATGCGACATAAATATATCATTACTAGGTGATAATGTTTTTTCCCTCTAACAGCAATCTTGATCATCGAATTTTAAAGTTCAAGAAAAACAACTACCTAAAATTATCGACATTATATTTACTGTACTTTATAAACATTTTAATGAAAAACCTGGAATAAACATTCTAATAACAGCATAGCTGAAAATAGGAAAAAAGACCAATAGGATACGTAAGACTAATAAGGTATCTATCCCTTCAACTAAACTTATCTTAAATCGAAACAATGACAAACGCTTTTAATCTCACTTCAGCTTTCTCATGAATGAAAGGGATACTTAATTATTTACGCTGTGTGCTGGCGCGTACCCGTAAACTGTGCTGGTCGGCACATTCAATATAAATTTTTAGAAATTAAGGTAGTATCTCATAATCTCTAGAAAACACGTTGATCACCGTAGTGAAAATAGATGCATGGCACATAGATTTAACAAAAAATGTTAAATAAAAATGTTTAAGACAAATAACGCTTGAATATTCTTTCTGTCCGTCCCAGTATGATATTTTATGAACCGAAATTGAGAAGAGAAATTAAATAGATTGAAAGATCAGATCAAGCATAAAGGCTAGTGTAAGTCTATGCTTTTAATTCGTCGCCCTAGAAGATTCTGATGACAACGGTAGTGGAATCGGCGGAGAAATGTTTGAAAGACTGAAGGCATCACGTACCCGCTGAGTTGTAAAGCCTCCGTCCAAGCACAATAATATTTCACTAAAACGGACTAAAACGCATGCTTGTCACATGCAATCATGGTACTACATTAATGCAAGAACTTTTCATGTTATTTCAGAGGTTTTAGCTTGAGATGGAAATAGGAGCAAAAACAAACGTTATTAATCTCCATCGTCTCAGGCTCAACCTTGTGGAAGTTCATTTTATCGTAAATGAAAAGGAAAAATTTGTTATATTCCACCAATTTATTTTCAGGTACTACTAGATTCGACGCAGCGGCGTCATCTTCGGCGTACCTGAAGATGACGCCACTGCGTTGAAACTAGTAGTAGCTGAAAATAAATTGGTGGAATATAACAAAGTTTTCCTTTTCATTTACGCTAACGTTCTTAATCTTATATCAGTATTTTCATCAATGAAAAGAATCTTTAAATATTCATGCTGTTCGAAAGAAGATGCTCTAAACCCATGCTGATCAGCATATTTATTAAATTTTCTGTAGGAACTTAAGAGAATATTCCATCAACTCTTTAAGAACAGGATTAATTATTTCAGTTCAAATAGGGGTATGGCACACAGGTTGAACTGAAAAATATCCCAGAAACATCACACGTCTCTTCCTCCCCGTTGCAACAGCAGCTTTCAGTCGAAATTTAAAAAACTTTTGGAAAAATCAAAGAGATGTGTAAGAGCTAAAGCAAACTTAATGCAACGATCACATGCTGTTATCCTGAACTATTCTTAAGAAATAAAAGGAGGAGAGTTGAAAGGATGCAGATAAGATGAACCTTCTGAGTGGTCACGTCTCAGTCCGAATCCAATACTTTTTAAGGTACATACTACATTACATTACGCACATAATATAACATAGCATCAAATTACCTAATTAAAAGAATACAATAAGAATGTTTTTTAACACATCAGTTGTACATTATCATTGATAAACATATGGGAGTAACTTATGGTCCCATAAAAAACATAAATCATTTTCGGCCCTGCTAAGACGCACTTATCGATTTGTCAGCAGGTGCCAATTGCAATAAAATAAGTCAGTGATCTTTCGGGGTTTACCCCGGGTGAGTAGGTCCATGGCGGCCAACGTTTCGACGCTAGAATCGAGCATCGTCCTCAGGGCAGAGGTAAGTCACCTCTGCCCTGAGCACGATGTTCGACTCGAGCGTCGAAATGTTGGCCGTCATGGACCTAATCACCCGGTGTAAACCCCGAAAGATCACTGACATGCATCTTCGCCGGGAAAGCCTGAAATCTTTCAGCAATTAAGTAATGTTCCAAAAGTCTGCGTTCGTTTTAAAATGCAACATAAAAACATCTGTAAACAAATAACGGTTACATTTTTTTCTACCATTTTTGCTCTAGCAACATTCATTTTTACTTTTCAACCTCATTTGTGTACATAATATTTTCAAATTATTAGGAAACTCGTTGAAAATAATTGGTACCGCCACTTCCCAATTTCTCTTCCCATGAATTAATTCATATTTTTACCTTAAAAATTTTTATCGTTCCTTTGTGCTAATTCAAGATGTATAATAACTTCGGACCTTTTACAGTATTTCCAACCCACATGATTTATTTTCTCGACATCTATTTATAAATATTAATTCTTCTCTGCGAACATAGGTCTAATTATTAAATAGCTATGGTATTACTCCTTTCTGCCGACGTTTCGCATATTAATAATACTTCTACGAGGTTCAGAGTTCCTTCTGTATTTTTTATGAGATAATGATGATTTGATTCATACACTTTGGTTCTTTCTTTGGTTCATTGATGGTTTGGTTCCTTTTCTTTAGTTCCAAATCATCACTGTCACATAAATAAATACAGAAGGAACCCTGAGCCCTGAAGAAATAAAATAAATATATGAAACGTCGGCAGAAAAGAGTAATACCATAACTCATAAAAATTAGACTTCTGTCTCCAGAGAAGATAATATTGACATTTCCAATATTTCAGTAAGAAGGGTGAATTCTGTTAACAATGAATTACAGATTGTACGTGCCCCCGATCAGCTCCTTCCTTATTACGTGATGGATGTGGCGAGGTTTTTGCCCGGACTACCAGGTCTCTTCATCGCTGGAGTTTTCAGTGCCGCTCTAAGGTGCGTCCAGAAAATAAGGTTTTAATGTAAAGCTTACATTTATTACACTAGTAACTGTCGTTTTTGCCTAAATGAATTCATGTGTACTCTCCGAAACACTTGTTTGAGCGGCATGACGTATATTACTCCTTAAGCATAATCGTATGCATTGAGCTGAAGCTTCTATTCTCGGGTTAATACAAACTTCACAGTAACTTGAAGTCATTAGAAAACCAGAAAGGTTTCATTTAATTAATGCGTTTTCCTTCCGATGAAAACGAAGGTTTCGGAGTAACATTGTGGAACAGGCACACGTTACTTAAAGTAATTGTGTATTCCAGACTTTTTTGTTTCCGACCATGGTTTAGACAATAATGGTCATATGCGTGTGCAGGTGTGTCATTACCAAGGTTACAGCCTATGTAATGAAAGTTATTGTTGGAATCTTGTTCGGAAACAGAACAAAGTGTGGAATACAAATAGGGTTCATTCAAATTCATTAAATAACGTTCCTGCTGTGTACCGATCATAAACCTCTTGTAGCTATTTTTGGATCCAAAAAGGTTACCTGCTTTCGCAGCCAGTCGATTACAGAGGTATGCTTTGTTTCTATCAGGGTATGATTACGATATATGTTACATTAAATCTCAATCTCACGGGAATGCAGATTGGTTTCTCACTTTTTTTCAAAAACAATAATATCCGTGCGAGACGAAAGCTCCCCTTTACCCAGATGGGTTATCCAGATTGCCAATACCCAGTTTAGCTGATGGTATACAGGATCAAAATTCAAATCTAAGTAATATCGCAATATATAGCAAGCATATTTGCAATGTATTGAAGAAAATGATATCCCTATAAGTATAGAGGAGGTACGAGCTGAGACACAGAAAGACCCGGAATTAGTTAAAAGTTTTGGTTATGTGCTCTATGGGCGGCCAAATCGAAATAATTTAGAAAAAATAGAATATAACCTTAACTCTTATATTAAAAGACAAAATGAATTATCATTGAACAGGGAGTGCTTATGTGGGGTTATAGATTAGTCATACCTCGTCCATTAAGGATGGCATTGCTTAAAGAATTACATGCTGGGCACCTGGGCATTGTCAAAATGAAATCGGCAGCCAGATCCTATTTGTGGTGGCCTTCTATGGACAAGGATATTGAGGACATTACTCAGAGTTGCTCAACATGTCTAGCTCTGCGAGGTAATCCACCCAAAAGTAGATTGCATACGTGGGACCTTCCCGCTAGAGTATGGCAAAGAATTCATGTGTGTTTCTTAGGCCCATTTAAAAATAAATTATATTTAATTGTGTTAGATGCGTATAGCAAGTGGCTGGAAGTGGAACCGGTAGTCTCCACTTCGGCTAACCAAATTGTGGATAAATTGAGAACCATGTTTGCCCGGTATGGCATTCCCGAAATGATAGTAAGCGATAATGTACCACCTTTTACTTCAGAGGAATTCTCAAGATTTTTGAATCAAAATGGCATAAAAAAGACTTTAACTCCACCATATCATCCATCCACTAATGGGCAAGCTTAAAAAGTTAGTTAAAAAGAGATTGAAAGGTGCTTTGCTAGAAAACCAGGATGTGAATATAGCTCTGAATAGATTTTCATTGGCATACCGGAATGCTACTTACTCCACTACAAATGAGAGTCCTGCCAAATTAATGTTTAAGAGGCAGCTTAGGACTAGACTAGATCTAATAAGATTTCAGTGGGGTTCAAGATACAGTGGCGGACAGACAAAGTAAACAGATAGTTAATGCTCAAGGGAGTAAAACCAGAGAATTAGTAATAGGGCAACCGGTACTGGCAAGAGATTATAGGGACAGGAATAAATAGATTGAAGCCAAAATTGTAAAGCGACTAGAACCTGTAACCTATATAGTGCAATTAGAATCAGGAATCAACTGGAAGCGGCACATAGACCAGTTAATTGGATTGAAATCAGCTGCTTTAGCGCCAGAAGTCATACCAATTCCAATACCTACAGTTGACTGGCCTGATAGCAGTACTCCTAATAGTTCCGATCCACATAATCCACCCACTCCAATAGCTGTATCACCTACAGCTACAGCGGATAATCAAAGACGCTATCCTACCCGGATTAGGAAACCTGTGATTAAATTAAATTTGTAACTACAAAATGTTTTCTGACTTGTGGTCCATAGTCTATATAATGAATGTGTATTTTGGGTTGTTTGTTAATTTGAGTTTTGGTGTTATTGGAATATTGACGTGTTATAATTACCTCATTTACTTTTCATTACATGTCATAATGTTCAGTGCATGTAAAAGTTATATATTTTATTATTTTTCTGAATAGTTAATTGTGTTCAAGAGTAAGGAGGGAGGAGTGTAATGTATTTTAATAGAAAATAATGCTCTCTCATTGGCGGACCGCTGGTCAAGGGTCCAGTCTGAGTGGCTACTATGGATATCTAAATAAACAGTCCGCTGTTAGACATTGCACTAGAATAGAAATGTATTACAATGACTTAAGCTATTAAGTATTACTCGCTTATTATTTCGTAATTCCCTAGCCCTGCGTGCTGGGTTCAGACATAGTTCCCCAGTCCATCCATGTGAAATCATGGACCAAATAATTTTAATATCAGCCTCCATAAAATACATTTCTGATTGAAAAATGACCAATTATGAATGTTTGGTTCATTTGTGAAATCATACGAATATTTACTACAATAAGAGAGCGGTGTTGAAGTAATTAGGACATATTTACGTAAATAACGGTTTATAGTGTCAACGTTTCAAGTTGAAAATAGCACTTTTCCACATTTGTATTAAAACACGGATAATAGTTTCGTAAATTTACTCCAATTCCCAAGGTACATATCTGCAACAGACGGAGTACTAATAGCACTCTACGAAGTACTGCATACTCTTATCAATCAAATGGAACGTATAACTTTAGGGACCTTGTCGCTTTTCATTTTTCTATCTACCCTTTCTCAATTCCCCGAATGATCCAGCCTCAGTCAGTCAACTTACACATCAATCAGTCCATACGTAACGGATGATACATTTTTACGCTGGTGTATGCATTTTTTCTTACATTTACATTATTCTAGCCGTTTAAGAGCCAGGACTAGAAAGAAAGGTAGGTAAGTTCCTTAAGGTAGTTAGAGCGAGGTTTTCCCAATTTCCAATTTTATTTTTTTAATTTATCAGCAGTAAGAAATATGAAGTAAATATTGTAAAATTATTGACGCAAAAACTTTGTTCTAAGTTACTGAAATTCTCAGTAATTAACTAAATATACATCAATAAGGCTTCAAATTGACATATTTTTTCACATCATACGCTGAAAATACCTTCACAACCTAAGACTGTTTTACGTTTGCGCAAACAATTCTGCGGTGAGCAGCCGATTCATTTTTTTAAATAGTTAAGAAAGCATACTGACTACACACTTAAATTGATAATTAGATCTATGCGTTAGAAATTCCTTATTTTTTAAATAAAGTGCCTTTGTAGTGCACACCCATTCCATTTCCCATGGAGAATTGCTGTTTTTTTGCAAATGTCTTTTGCAAAATTATAATGATAAGAGGCTAATATTTTGTTATGCAGCAGCAGAACATGCAATCTGATGTAAATCTTAATATTTAGAGAGGTGCTATTTCGCACTCGTCCGGCCACACCTTGAATATGCAGCGAGCATATGGGATCCGGTGCAGAAAGACTTAATCCGGGAACTTAAAAAAATACAAAGGAAAGCTGCGCGATTCGTCAAAACTGCTACGGGCATACAGACGCCGTTACACAGATGTTAAACGAATTAGGCTGGGAGCCGCTAGAGACTCGGCTTAGATTGCTTGAGCAATTGAGAATAGATATCTTTCAGAGCGACACGGATAACATCATAATAGAACCCCACTATATTTCCAGGTCCGACAGAAACGATAAATTAAGAGAGATATTTTGCCGAACGGATAGGTATGGGAATTCGTTTTTCCCCCGAACAATAAGGGACTTTAATAAATGCTAGGCGTAATTTCATTAGAGCATTTCCTTTTTATATTTAAACGGCTGGTGTACTAACACCCCCGCCACACGCCTATTAGGGCGGCTTGCGGGGTAGTATGTAGATGTAGATGAAATCAAATTAGCAAATGGTTTGCAACCAACAAACTCAAATTAAGTGAGAAAACAAAAGTAATATGTTTTAATATTTGTAATCGTTTCTCCATTGATTTCAAAGTTGTGTACCATTCTGTACCAAAGTGTACTTACACGAGTTGCAGTGACTGTTTTACACTGGAACGAGTTAAAGACTACAAATACCTAGGTGTAACAATTGATGAACAACTAAAATGGGAGTAACATATTAACAATTTCACAAATAGTTTGAGTAAAGAAAAATTAAACTCTATTTTATTCGAAATAAGTTTTCTTTAACTTTTATGTATAAGATATATAATGCCTTAGTATATTCTACGGTAAATTATGGTAAAATAAGCTGGGGTAGTTCTTTTAACAATTCATTCAAATGTGCAGAAACAGCTCTAAAAGCAATAATTCGTACTACAGCCAGAGTAGGTCATTGTTCACCTTCTTTTCCAATATTCGAAAAACTGCAGATACTCCCATTAAGGCACTTATACAAGGTGCGAAGACTATTCTACCTTCGTAGCGGGAATAACCCTCAAGTCTTGGATAAGCCTCATTCATACAATCTGCGGACAAATGTTTCGTATGTTTTGCCCAAACCAAATGTAACCCTTTTCAAACGATGCTTTCTTTATTTGGGGCCAAAAAATTTCAATAGCTTGCCACAGAGTATCCAAGTCAGTTTTAACATTAAAACCTTCCTAAAGCAAGTGAAACTCAGGCTATTTACTAGTGGAAATATGATTAGGGATATATTTTAGAGATTGTTTGCTATCAATATCCTTTGTTTTGTACTTTTGTGTGTTATATTTCTATTCCTTTGTTTTTTTACTTATGTATATTATTTTTCTGTTACAAAGAGTTCCTCTTTCCAACTGGAGACATTTTGTTATAGTAAAAAATTGTGCTAGTATTACTATAAAATTTTTAAGAAGAACCCACCAACCCAATGGAACCAACCAATGCCTAAGGGATCACCTAAAACTCCAGTCTGTGATTATTATTTTATATTATGTACAACTTGATGGAGCAATATATATATATTATATATTATCACTGGAAAAGCGGATCATGCTTATTTCATCTACGTTAATCTTAATTCCGTTTCGATCCATTTCTTATACTTCTCACTTTGCCTCCTCCAAGTATATGTTGAACAGTGATGGTGAGAGGTTACACTCTTGTCTAACTCCTTTGTTAATTTTAGCTTCTATTTTTCTGCCGTCTCTAATTCGCACAGTGACGACTTTCTTGTTGTACAGTTGGTAGATTATTCCTCTATCGTAGTAATCCTGTGGAGCTTTTCTAACAGCCCGAACATCTTGTCCTACTCAACGTTGTTGAAGGATTTCTCCGAGCCCACGAATGCCACGTACAGTGGCTTTTTCACATGTGTCGTTTTTTCTGCCATTAATATTAGGCAAAGTATAGCCTCCCTGGTTCCTCTGTTCTTCCTAAATCCAATTTTGTTCTGCCTACAATTCATATGTACACCGCAAACGTAGATATTAGGACTTAAGATGATACAGCAAATATAAAAACTGGATTAATTCTCTAACGGAAATTGACTTCGCCCAGCAATTAACTCTATCAATTGCTTGCAACAAATATTTATATTATGTCTTAATATATTTATCCTTCTCTCCAACCTAGGACTACTGACTCATAACCATCTTCGTCCAGTATGTCTCCTCAAGCAGCAATCCTCTATTACTTTATAAACACACCACTATGGAACCAATTGCTTGCAACAAATATTTATATTAAGTCTTAATATATTTATCCTTCTCTCCAACCTAGGACTACTGACTCATAACCATCTTCGTCCAGTATGTCTCCTCAAGTAGCAATCCTCTATTACTTTATAAACACACCACTATGGAACCAAGGACTTTATGAAAATTGACCAAATATGTTAGCAAATAAATGTATAAAAGAACAAAATGTACTAATATATAAAATAAATAAATAAAAGTGACAAAATGTGCGAACATTAAATAAATAAATATTTTAGTCGACTCACTGTACCTGGACTGCCAGTTCACAAACTTGACATACGACAAAGTTACATTGAAGTTTTCGACGGATATTACAGAAACTTCATAACTGTAATTAGTAGGAGAAAAATTAACAGTGTTACGACACGGAATATCTAAAATTATGCAAATGAGAAGCAGTCCAATTACTTACCTATATCTATTAAACTGAAATTCTCTTTGTTTGAACAAAACACACTTCCAAACCCCTTGACGGATTTGAACAAAAATTGGACACACACGTTCCTTAGAATTCGAAAGGATTAAAGGACTACACATAAAAAAGGGCCAAATGCCCAAAGGGTCACTATGTGGTCCCTTTTTTAAAACTTAAGTAACTTCTAACTAACTATCAATAACCTTCTTATCTTCCTATCTTCCCTTCGTCTTCCCTTCCTATCGTCCTACCTTCCTATCTTCCTCTAACTATATAAAAACTAAAATAACTTTTACTTCCATAAGAAAAGCATTGGATTAGGTGCAGAAGTTTCTTTTTTTTGCTTTTATAAATTACTTGCACTCATGATATTCACTAGGAATTTTTGTACCCGATGGCTGAAAGAACAAAGACTTGGATTCCAGCATTCGATTTTCGTAATCTTACGCTTCACTTTTTCCTGAAATTTGAGTTTTTTGTCCAAAATCGTAAATGTTCACACTAATTCAATGGGCATTGTAGTTTACTTGACAATCGCAGCATAGACTTGGAATGGGAAATTATGTTCAAGGCACTTATGCCTCACCTCAAATACTCTTATGCAGCAGAATTAGAGCGAGATTTTAGTTTTGATTTTTATCCCAACCTCTTCAAGTGCGGCTAATGACTACTACATATGGTACGTGCATTTTTCACATCATTTTGGGAAGATTCATTTAATAAACTGCCATAATTTTATATTTTCTTCTTCCCGATAAAATTCAACGAGCACCATCTTCTAGTTTTCAATAAATAATTAATGATATTTTAAAAATATTTACAAATTTAGTATCGAAAAATTTCAATACATTTCCTCGTTTAAAGGAATTGATTGACATCCGAGATTTTGATCGTGTAAATGAAATTGAACATTCGAAACAATAGTTGGAGTGTATATACAAATGTGATAAAGTAATGTGTTTCATTTCAAAAGACGAATCACGTATTATTTCCATAGCACCATGTCCACAGGCCTGAACGCGATGTCTGGAGTGATTTACGAGGGCTTCATAAAGCCTTGCTTCAAAGTGGCGCCTTCAGAGGAAAGAGCATCTTGCACCATGAAATTACTGTGCGCGGCCATTGGGATATTCTGTGCTGGAATGGTTTTCATCGTGGAGCACCTGGGGACCGTTGTGCAGGTGAGCTATCGCGGCACTCATTATTAAATTTCACCCTTTGAAACCAATCAAACCATCAACACGGCACTGAGATAATATTTCTTAAAACTCCAACAAAGAGCGTAACCATGAATGGTTCAGTAACTACATCCATCTACATATTATCCTGCGAGTTGCCGCAGAGGCGTATTGCAGGGTGGGGGGGGGAACTGTTAAGGCCGTTTTACACGGTAAATTTTTCTGTACAATCTATCGTGCGAACGCATGTATCATGAAATTATACTGTGTAAAACGGTAAATTGTGCGAACGCTTGTGCGAACGCTTGTGCGAACGCTTGTGCGAATGTATAAATGACTGAACGGAAAATAGAACCTGTTCTAATTCCATTCAGACAATCTTACAATTTCGATCCGGTTTTATTCAACAGATGGCGCAGATATGGCGAAAACTGTGTTGCCTGAGTTACGATTGAAAATAAAGTTGTTTATAAAAAGGATTAACACTTTCCCGTCGAATAATATGAGTAACTATTATCCTGTGTACATAATCTTTAATGAGTAAACTCTTCTCGGGCTCTCCACCGGTTTAAACTATTCATAATTATTGACGTTTCGAGAGATGACTCGTCACTCATTCTCAAGATAAGAATTAATTACGTCAGCAAATATGAATAGTTTGAACCAGTGGAGAACCCGAGAAGAGTTAACTCAAAGTTGCTCAAATGTTTACATCGTCATTTCGTCGTGTTATTTGGTGTTCTAGTTTCTCAGTGTAATCGCGATATTTGGGCTTGTGTCCTTTTCCAACAAAATTATGACTGGTCCGCCCTCAAATAGAGTTCTTGATATCCCGCGTGATATAATAATAATAATTTTATTTACGTTGGTTAGCAAGTAACATAGAAATCTAAAAAAAAGACATTACAAATACAAGGGAGGGACATTTGGAGGGACCTAAGAAACGTGTCCCGTGTTCCGCTATACCACTGGATAATAACATTTAGTCACACACACAAAATAAACCTACGAAATGAGTCTATCAAGAATAAAGATCCGGCGAGAAACGTCAATGACTTGTCACACAAAAATCCAAAAGAGAAAAAGTGAAACTATACTAAGGTCGAATATAAAACCAGAGATAAGAGTCCAAGAGAGCTTTGTCTAAACCGGGAGAATAATCAGTAGGCAGATAGTCGAGTCCAGGTTCCGAATTTCAGGTGATCAGCTTTTCATGGTGTCAAATACGTGAGTGAAACATATGTTCATGAGCGAAACCAAGGAGCCTACATAGTAGTGTATTATTCGTGAGTGAAACATAAACATGATAAACAAAACACTCGCGAATTCCGATCGATTTCTACCGCTAAATTGCACGGTGTGCGTTTGCACTCATCGTGTAAAGCGACATTCAGTCTGATTCAGTCGTTCGTACAATATTTTCTTGCACACTTGACTGTACATCCGTTAGCACGACAGATTGTACAAATAAATGTACCGTGTAAAAGACCTTTAGGACGCCTACCATGGAAATGGAGGGGGTTAGGGAAAAGGAGGAGGGAGAGGACAGCGGTGAATTGTGTGTTAACGATGGGTCTTGTGCTAGGGTCACGCTGTTGTTGTTATGGCCACTAATGGTGCGCGGAAAGAATGAATTTTTGTATCTATCAGTTCGGCAGTGTATATCTCTTATTTAATCGCATCCATCAGTTCCAGACATATAACGCGGTGTCAAAACAATATCTCCGTGTCGTACTGGAACTCGCCGGAACTGTTTTTTTCTACAAGTAATCAAAACAAGTGGCCTCCGCGTCTCTAACGGTTCCCAACCTAGTCATTCCAAAAACTTGTATCACTTTCTCCTCGCTCGTATCAGTTTTTGGCGATGCGTCCAGCTTTCCTTTGTATTTTTATTTTTACTTAGCAAATTAAATATTTCCATGCAGGGTCCTTCTTTTAGCTTAAAAACAAAGAGTAGCCTTGCATGGTACAGTAGCTTTGTCGCTACGAGAGAAAGATGATCGAAGACTTTTTCATTTGTGTGCGTGGAGAAGGATGAAATAGGAAACTGGATGTAAAAGAAAACAGATGAGGAAGAATTCGATTTCGAATAGAGGAAAGGAAAAATGAAAGTAATCGATATCGTACTGTCCACTTTTATTTTAAATTTACAACACGTGTTTCGGCTTATGTACTAAGCCATCCTCAGATACAATGTTTGATTTCCAGTTCGCGGTTAGTATTTATACATAATTTCCAACGGAAGGGGGGGAGGAAGGTAGGGGAAGAGAGGGGTTGGAGGTTGGAGGGGTTAAGATTTACTTACGGTATTGAGGTGGAATGAAGGGGGGAGGAAATGGAAGTATTTGGGTCAAAATAATAGCACGGTGATTAGGTCACCCCAGTGCCGTTTGTCATGTATGTGGGGGAAGAAATTTACGGTGGGGGGAGCAGGGTGGGTGTAGGATGGTTTGGAGGGGGGATAGGGGGCGGTGTCACGTTTTGGGTTCTCGGTAAGAGGGGTTTAGGATGGGGGAGTGGTAGTCAAATTCAGGAAGGTAATGGGGAAATTAGGAGGGGGTAGTGAAATTGGTTGAAGGACTTAGTGAGTGTAATGACTCACTATCACGCGGTGTGCGAGTGATTAAGTGACTATTTCCATCGCTATTACGAAAACAAAAAATTAACTTTTCAGCATAAAGAAGAGGTAGGGAGTAACGGATTGTAATAGTGACTAAATCAATGACTACCGATTCCAAGGACCCCGCTTTCAAACCCACGAGTGGGGATTTTTTACTGGAATTCCTGGGGCGGAATTCTGTACATGTCGACCGACGACTGTCGGTGTCGGTCGCGACCGACGGTTGTCGCTTGCACCGACAGCCGAGCAATTCTCTACAAGAGACATACCGACACCTGTCGATGCAAGCGACGATTTGCTGACGTCATGCAGTTGTCGGTCGGAAACTGGCATCTGCGCGAGAGGCTAAATATTTCGTATTGAAGTTTTGCAAAAGAACAGAGATTATTATTTATTTATAAGTTCTCAAAAAGATGAGCATGCTATTTAAGTCGACCGATGTGCATTAAATCCTCTATAAAAGTATTTTAATCGAACTCCTAAAAAGGACTATTTTGTTTTGTCTAAGGTGCGGATGATTACTATGGACACGGCGTAAGAACACGGCGCTTTCCGGCGAATTGCTGTTTGTTTACGTTCGAGCGACGATTATTTGCACAGGTTGTTTTAGTTTTTAATTTTCATGATATTTGAAGAAGTATCGCAGGGTGATATATTTTTTTAAATACAAATAATTTAAAACATACTATTCTTGGACTTCAAATGTGAATAGTGGTCTTGAATGCTGTGCAACGTAATTTTGGAAGATAGTTTCTATCGCACGTCTTTTTCGGTTTTAAGCTGTGGCGATTATCCCATTGGAGCATTTAATTTCAAGTTTTAAATAAAGTTAGCATCATTAGGTTTCAATGTGCAAGAAACAACAGCGTCATTTTTTGTGATAATATATAAACGAAGGTTTTGCGTGTGTTTTGGCTGTGAGTGTTACATTATGGCATGCCAGTGATTACAAGCGTTATTTATGTGCTACGATGGATTGTGTGTCAAAGTGGTGATATTTATGCGTAAATTTGTTGACTTGATCTCTTTAAATAATGTGTTATGACATGAATAGTATTAAAAGTGTAACAAATACGTAGTGAGTGTTGGAGAAGACGTAACAGCAATCAGTTCGTTGTCTCTACCTTTGACTAAATTAAGATGTGGAATCTATTTGAATTGAAGTCACGGTGACTAGTTGAATTGTTCTTGTCTTTTAATTGAGTGTCTACGTCCCAGTGAATGGATAAACAGTGATGTGTATCATTATTCTTCATTCAGTGAATTTTGCCACCCCATGTTTCATCTATTAATTTCTTTGCATTGTTGTGTCCAATATGATTTTGTTGAAAAAGTAATTAATCCGTCTATATTTTAGGAAGATAATGACTAATTAGCAATAGGCATTAGGATTTGTCATTGGCAGATATTATTGTGTTATTGTAGAATACCATAAATTGTGAGTGTGGTTGGTTGTTTACGTCCAAGTGAAAGGGTGATTATTTGTTGTCTACTTATACAATTTATGTTGTTTCACTATCCTTCATTCAGTAAATTTTACCACCTCAAAAGTTGTGTTTTCATTTACTCGACTTGATGTCAATACCATGGATTGTTCCTCTATTTGAGTGCCGCTGTGTGTGTCTGGAGAAATATATCTCACGGTAGGTATTCATGTATGCTACAATAAAGCTCTTGACAAGCGGTAAATGGTCTTCTAAAAGTGAGCTACATAAGTATTTGTATTCGACGTGATGGGACGAACATTGTGTTTAATAGTGTGTTGTGTTGGTTAGCGCGTTAATGCCAGGGACTGGCTCGAGGATAGTAATTGTGTCAATAAATATCAAATCAATTTATGTCTGAAGTTATATATACCAAGATGTCATATTTTTTGTCTGAGCGTAGTTATGGTAAATGACCTTAGAAGTGATAGGATTGAGTGTGGGTCACCGTTAATTGCTAACTCTGTGCAGAAAAAAGTAAATAAAATGTATTCAGATGTAGGATATAACCCTTGTTCAATTTTATTTCCAGAATGTATAAAATCTAGATGCAGATTTATTCCTTTTTGTGATGATGGGACGAAGGTTGTGTTAAAACACCGACACTCATTTAAGGTGATTGAAAGTTAATATTTATCAACTAATTACAATCTCCTTGCACCCAACTATTGCACTTTCGGTGCAGGAAATTTCTCACACTAAAGATGATACACTTAAGGAATCGCGAATCGACGAAATACGTGTCGGTCGGCCTACCGTGGGCTTCAAAATCGTCGGTGGGATCACCCCGGCTGACCGACGATTGTCGGTCAAGCTATCGACGAGTATCGGTCGAAGGTGCCACCGGAATAGCTCTTGACCGACATGTGTCGGTCGGGCGAGTTAGCGACACCGATAGGTGTCGGTCGCATGTACAGAATTCCGCCCCTGGTTCCTACTTCAGTGCTGAAGGGAGAGCTAGACCTTTAAATCAGTACCGTATCAGTGCTGACAGCATTTTTCACTATTTATTGCCATAATCGATACCTAATTACCGTTAGGTTATTATCAAGTTTTACATATCAGGTTAATTTTGCTGCAGCTATTCACCTCTGTTTCATTTTTTTCTTAAATAGTTACTTTTTAAAATGTTTCTATTTATTATATAAATCATGTCTATTATCTCACAATAAGATGATAGTGGTGCAAAGTGACCGCAGACGCACCCGAATCTTACAACAACTACTACGTTTCATTCGTGGGTGATATACAGATCGGTGTTGTCCTTTGAAATATAAACACCAAAACGAAGCGCAAGAGCTTAAAATATCATGTACCGGATTTTGTTTTTCTAGTATTTATCGCATGAAGGCTTCGGTTACATAATTAATTACTCATTATCACTATAAGTCTCATCTCAGGAAACTACTTATTAAAACTTTAATATGAAATACAAAACTTACAATTAAAATGTTGGCCAAAAGTACCTTAAAATGCAAATTAACTTTGTCAAACTTAATTATCACGTTGTATTTTAGTGTGTGAGATAGATTATCCCGGTATAAGATCTAACTCATAAATTTAAGAAATGGATTTACGTAAATTAACTCAAAGATAGATGCATAATTACGACTCACTTCGTTTTAGTGTTGTATTTTCCCTCTTCGAGTGATACTCTCCCTTTGTCAGTTCTCATATTTGCTCTGTCGACCACCGATAGATGGCAGTTACGTTGCGATTCTCATGCGTGCTACCACCGCGCGAATATACTGCCGATTCAAAGAGAGCAAAGTCTGCACTAAATTAAAAAATGATAATTTTGTTAAACTTTAACGACCCAGGGTATAAAAATTAAATCTTAGTTCGCACACTAAAATCTCTCCTTTTATTAACTGGCTCCGACACACAATTGCCTCTTATTAGTATAAAAATTCAACCACCTATTCCACCCCATTTGAATTTCCTACATAATCTAATTTGAAACTATATCACACCTGATAGAATTAGTCCGTCTTCAGTTCCATCTTATTACTCACTATTAACCTTACCACCATTAGTCATAGTGTAATTTATTGAATAATGAATACTAACATTCTACTTATCTACGAAGTGAAGCCAGTAAAAGTTAATTTGATATGAAAATGTTAAACATAATTTGGTCCAAAATAAAGTTCACAATCAATACCGTCGTTTCCTACCAAAATAAGTAGATAATCAAGATTTTATAAAATATACCATTAACCAACCTTGGTCATTATAAAAAAATAAGATTGGTTCATTACTTGCTTCATTCGAAATTTAAGACAGTTATTTCACATTTACTCGGAATAAGTCAGAGATAGTCCACTTTTCTTTGTTAATAATTTATATGAACCATAGTATTTTACAATATCCTGTTTCTTTTTCTGTTGTATTTTTAGCCCTGGGATAGTAAAATAAATTTGACGTAACGCTGGCAATATCTGATTGGATTGATAATTATTAATATAGACTGTTGTATCCTGTTTCTTTTTCTGTTGTATTTTTAGCCCTGGGATAGTAAAATAAATTTGACGTAACGCTGGCAATATCTGATTGGATTGATAATTATTAATATAGACTGTTGTATCCTGTTTCTTTTTCTGTTGTATTTTTAGCCCTGGGATAGTAAAATAAATTTGACGTAACGCTGGCAATATCTGATTGGATTGATAATTATTAATATAGACAAATACTCCATAGTATCTCAATTTAAAAAATTAAGTTGCCGTCTAGTGAATGAAAATAGAGGTAAAAAACAGCGAAGGTCCTCAAAATGAGCAAAGTAAGACACAAAGTTGTCAAAAAGTACAGCATGCATACTGACAATTGACTTCTAAAAATTAATATTTTAGAGATTCTCTTTCCAATTCAGAGCCTGAAATATCGACTAATGTTATTATCTTAAAGTTCTCCAAGGTAAAAAAGGTAAAAAGACTCAAGGTAAAAAAAGTGTGATCTTATAAGAAATATCCTCGATTTTCCCGGTGAAGCTAAGGTTGAAGAGTTCTCAAGTTTCTTACTGGGTAATAGCACAGATCTGCGGAAGGGAATCCAAGAACTCTTCGTCCGAAAGGACTTCTTAGTTAGGAAACAAAAATGTCTCCTTTTACTCGCAGCATCCAAAATCCTAAGGCTTCTTATTAGTATGTACATGTATGCATCCGATAATTTTATTCTCCACCATATTTCCAACAGAAGCTATATGTTTCCTTACCATGCCTCTGACCTTTTATCTACATTAAGGTCCACCTTTCCACACGCAACGCGCTTTAATACTCCCAAGCGTTTAGTCACGGCGCCGAAGGCGCACACAATACGACCGTACCCACCCGGTAGACATTTGCCCACCCCAACCGGTTCATTAACAAAAAAGCAAGGGTAACTGTTGAATGGAAATTACTTTGAAATGTTGTTGTGTTGAAAGTGAAGTGGATGCTGATGGCGTGTCACCAAAAGAAATAAACTTGGAGTGAAGTTAATTGCCCTCTAGCCTGGCATGATTTTTAGTTGAAGACTTACAAAATGAATTTACGTGTAGAGGAGGAGTAACTGTTCAAGTATGAATTCTTTCTTCTGAATGACGGTAGTGAGGGAGCGGAGTTTAGGGAATAGTTCCCGGACCCAAGAAATGAGTTCTAGGGCTTCGGGATTGGAAGGTGAAGAGGTTGAAGGAATGTGTTGTTCGGGAAGGCGAGGAAAGTCGGAAGGAGAGGCGGCGGCTGAAAATTGACGGGTCAAAGGTGGCGGTGGAGGAGCTGGAACTGAAGGTTCCGCGGGCTTAAGTTTCTCAAGGAGCAGGCGTTTCTGCTCCTTAAACTTTGGGCAGCCGCGACAGCTGGAGGGGTGGTCGCCTTTACAATTAAAACATTTTGGCGGGGAACCGATGGGGACGGGGCAGGCTGTTGAGATGTGGTCCCCCCACATCGTACGCAGTTCGGGCGAAGATAACAATTATTTTTTGTATGATGGAAATTTTGGCACTTGTGGCACTGGAGGGGTTCGATGGCTTTTTGAAAAACAGTGATTTTAACGGCAAGACCCTGGACACCGGACACATTTAACAATGCCGCGGTGTCGACAGATATTAGAGAAATGAAAATTCAAGAGAAAATGTTTTCTCATGCAGAGCCAGAATAATCTATTGGTAAACATTCATAATTGGAGCCTATTGTCAGTTGATAAAATGCCATTGTTTCACTAAAGTGATTCCATGTAAAATTACTCTATAAAAATGACACTTTAAAGCAAAACATTTTTTGCACATACTAGCCTACAAGTGTTGACAGTTGAATGATACTATGATCATTTTAAAGCGAGCGCCATCAATGGATATAGCAGGACATTCCCTTGAGTTTCATGCATAGAATTTAGTAATACTACGACGAAGATAGATAAATTGTAAAACTAAATGTTTTAACCTCATCTCCTTTGCTACAATCACTTATACATGGGTCAAAACTATTGCCTCTTTTCCCCCTCCACTCTGCTTTTGAGGTTGAAACTTAACTACGTGCAAAGGAGTTGCGAACAGTTTCGTTTCGTTCCCGAGAGTAACGTTTCGTTCTGGTTCGAAACTGAACTCCCTAGTGCATATCATTTCGTACTGGGATGAAACGATACGTGAACCTACTATTTTTATTTCACTCCGGGTCGAAACGAAACATATTCCTTTCGTTTCGATTGCCATCCCTGGTGTTAGCCCTTCATATATGTATTTTCATGTCTGTCGTATGCATATCCAACGTGCAAATCGCATAATTTCTTTCCAATACTTTTTTTTAAGTTATCCATCAGCTTTGGAGGAGTGACCAGCGGGCCAAGTATATCGATGTTTGTGATGGGAATGTTCCTTCCGTGGGCCAATGCTAAGGTAACGATTGTTTTCTAAAGTTGAACCCTTTACTGACTTAACCATCAATCATAGACATTATAAACAAGGAAAGTATAACTCAAAAACGATAAAAATTAAAAATCTAGAGGTATATAATATAATAAATATAATGCGTATTTCTTTCCACCATGCCAAAGGCATAGTCCTCAAGTAGGCCCCAATACCATGCTTCTATTCATAATCACCATGAATTCTGTCCTCAGGTTTCAACGATAGTAACACCACATTAGTATAGTATGTACCTTCATCTCCGCCTGATTCCTTCCTTCCTTCCTTAATCTCCGTCCGCACTCCGAAACTTCTCTTTCCTCTCTTGCCATATATCTTCCTTTCTATTTCTTGTTCATTTGGTTTCCCACATAAGCTTATTCAATTTACGACCCGGGTACCGTCGCGTCACTACATCTTCAGTCATTCACACCTGAAGATGGGAACGCGACGAACCCCAGGTCATTTCCTTAAAATACGTCCGATCCAATTGGCCTTCCCCTTACTTATTCCTTTCAGAATTCTTCTTTCTTCTCCAACCCTCTTTATCACTTCCTCATTCCAAATTTTATCCCTCTATCCAATCTTCTCTACTCTTTTCCACTGCCATATTTCAACAACTTCCTCCAAGTATTTCTCCTTTCTCTTCTGCACAGCCCAAGTTTTGCATCTATGCAACATAATGCTCCATAAAAAGCATCTCATCAAATCTCTTCCTGATTTCCGTCATAATGTTTCTTGCTGATACCAGTTCCATCATCTTGTTAAAGGCTGCTTTTCCTAGCGTAAATGGTGAAATGTAAATGGCTACCTCTCGTAGCGTAATCGGTAAAAGGTGAATATTTTAAGTTTACGTACTTTAATTTATAAGCGCTACTGTATTCGCAAATTTAAGATCCGCTCATAAAGTATAACACTTAGAATTGGCATATGAAAAAAATATTTACAAACTCTTGCATCAACATATTCTTACAAGGGGATATTAACATATTATTAGTATGGACACAAATTTGTTGAAGATGTAAAAATATATGCTTATAAACACATACGAGGGGGTACCCAAAAGAAACCGAACTGATGTTGTGGTGGGCGGAATTTTTTAAGTACCCTGTTCTGCCGCTAGGGGCATATAGAGCAACCATTTCTGAGTCAGCAAGGCAAGCTCCGTTGCTACAACTACGTTGTAAGGAAGGTTCTGTTTTGTTTATAAGCATATGTTAGCAACAATTGTTTTGTGTGCTCGTCGTTTTTACAATGGCCGATTATCGTGAACAGCGGGTGGCCGTAAAGTTTTGCTTCTTGCTCGGAAAAACTGGCACAGAAACACTTGAAATGATAAACACGGCCTACAAAGATGATGAAATTGGTAAAACTCAAGTTTTTGAATGGTTTTCCCGTTTCAAAAGAGGTGAAATGTCAATTGAAGACAAACCTCGCTCGGGTCGTCCTTCCACGGCCCGAAATGATGAAAATTTGGAAAAAATTCTCGAAATCGTCCTGTAATATCGACGAAGGACAATTGAAGAAATTGTGGCGCTGTCTGGAGTGACTTGGAGTTCAGTACAGCGAATTTTAACGGAAGATTTGAAGATGAAAAGGGTGGCTGCCAAATCCGTGCCTCGACTGTTGACTGCTGAACAAAAACGAGGTCGTGTGGAAGAATGCTGTGCTTTGAAAGAAGAGTTTCGAAATGATCCACACTATTTTTCAAAGGTTATCACAGGTGATGAATCATGGTGCTACGGCTACGATCCTGAAACGAAACAGCAATCAAGCCAGTGGAAGTCTTCAAGTTCACCTCGCCTCAAAAAAGCTCGTCAAGTGAAATCCAATGTCAAAACAATGCTGATTTGTTTTTTCGATGTGAGAGGAGTCGTCCATTCAGAGTTTGTTCCTCAGGGCCAGACAGTTAACCAGGCTTTCTACCTGGAAGTTTTGACAAGATTGCGAAACAGTTTGCGGCGGAAGAGGCCTGATTTGTGGCGGTCGGGCGACTGGTTTTTCCACCACGATAACGCCCCTGCTCACACAGCCCTGTCTGTGCGCCAATTTTTGGGTAAAAATGGCATGACCCCTGTGCATCACCCCCCCTATTCACCTGATCTTGCCTCCTGAGACTTTTTTTTATTTCCCCGAATAAAAAGAGACATGAAAGGAAATCGTTTTACCGACGTTTCTGAGGTGAAGAGAAAAACGACGGAGGCTCTGTCGGGCATCCAAGAAAATGAATTTATAAATTGTATGGAACAATGGAATAAAAGATTGGACAAGTGTATTAGTGCCAGTGGAGAGTAATTTGAAGGGGATTGAAGGTATTTTGTTTAAAAAATTAAATTTAAAAAATTAAAAAAAAAGTTCGGTTTCTTTTGGGTACCCCCTCGTATTTCTGGGATCCACACTCGACGATGGGTATGTAAGAGTCTTATGCTTAAAGTTCAATACCTCATAACCATTTCCAATGCCATATTTACATCAATCGACGGCTGATTAAAAGATGTATTTGTGAAAAAATAATACCCCTTATTTCCCATATTTATGCTTGATTGTCGGTTTAAAAAATTGGGGCTGAGGTAATTGAGCATAATACGTCATCCAACAATTAATCTGTTCCCTGTGGGAATATGGTCAAAGCTTTTACTCAAGATCGGTATGAGTGGGGTTACGGCTGTGAAAGGGCTAATGCGCTGTAAAAAGGCTTGCTAAATCCTAATTTTTCTGCTGGTGACTTTCGCAGCCCTGAATTGTTTCTGGTTGGATGGTTTAGATCCTGCAATGGATGTGATACGTCATCACTAGAAAGATGAACCACCGCGACGGATCCCAGAAGTCATCCAACCAGATTCAATCCTAATATTTACTAATACAATCTATGCAAAAACTTAAATCATTCTGGGTATTCGCGATAAGATTTTCCGCAAAACATTTCACAGTATCAGTTGTGAAACTGCTAATTTTAAGAAACCGCGCTTACATTTAAGACTTTCCGTAAAGTCAGTCTTTATAGTAAATATTTAATGGATAGAACTGGTTCTATTTCCAAATACACAGAATTTTGGCGGTTTATATACGTACTTGGCGTTGTATTAAAATCAGTGTTTTACGCCATGCATCCACAGGGTGCATTTACAGGTGGAATAACGGGACTGGTGGTCATGGGATGCATATCCTTCGGGACGCAGTACGCCAACGCCAGGGGACAAATCAAGCACCCTAGGAAGCCAATGTCGACGGCCGGGTGCTACCTCGACCCGACCGAGGGCCCAATCTCGTCCTTGGCGCCTGCGATCTTCGACACCATTGCCACGTAAGGATTCTTGCATTTTAAGTAGAATTGTACAGTACAGTACAATTTGTACTTCGGGACGAGCGGCAAGATAAAGATTACCATAGTTTGATATCCCAAAACCGGGACAAATATAGTAATGAAGAGACTGAAGCCTCGAAAAAATCGGGACGTAGTTTACAAAGTTAGCTAATGTCGTACACTTATTTTATTCTTTGATTACAATTACAAAATAAAATTATTACCTGCAGCAGTTGAGGCTTGATTTAATCCCAAACTATGAAGTACCCAAGAAACTTTGATACATTTAAAAAATCTTACCCGGTGTGAAACCCGAGAAACTTTCACTTATATTATTCGCCGGGTAAACCTTAAATCCTTTATATGAAGTACCCAGTTCGAATCTCGTTATTAGCAGGGTAGCTGAACCCTTCTTGGGCAACGCCAAGTAATTCCTCTGGACCCGCCGGGAAAATTAAAAAAGGCGTAGCTCAGTTTGGCTTCTGTCACATGGGTCCTTCAACTAACAATACGTGATTTACACTCAATAGTCAGTTATAGTCATCCTCAATAGTCATCCATTTGAGGATGCGTGAGAGTTTGAATGAATGTTTTAGATTTACACATTTCTCGCCATACATATGTTTCTGGGCATATTTCCGTACATTGGACAGCCGCCCTAACCGAGACATTGGATATAACCAGGACATTTCAGGGTCAACCGGGACAAATTTGCCAACTGGGCTGGACAGTGGGAGCAACCCTCCAAAATTTGACTGCCCAGCCAAACTGGGATGTATGGTAAGCCTAGGCATGAGTAATTTTAACGGAGTCGCAAGAACATGCACAAATAAGTAAAATTAAAATTAATAAATCACTCCATCATCAAAATCACAAAAAATATCAACAATTATTTCTCACCGGGTGGCTCCGTTATAGTAACTGAAGTGGAGATATTCTCGCCGTACTTTGAATATGTTTATGCCAACAACTAATTGTTGAAGGGGAAATCCCTTTTGCCATTATCTCTAATAATCTAAATATTTTCTGAGGTAACGTTTTTGCATTAATTGTCCTCGAACAGATCATGCAAACATTTTAAAATGCTGCAGTGAATATAAATAAAATATTCATGTCTAAAGAAGCACACTTTAAGAAGTAATTTCTATTGCTCTTATTCGGTGGCTATACCTTCCTCTTGTTAATTAATCAATTTCTGAAAACAAACTTGACTACTGCCATCTAATAACATTTGTGACATGCGAAGTATTTGAGAATATTATGTTTTTTAGTAAACCTTACATGTACGCGATGGGTACTTGATGAAGGGGACGAAGGACCAGACGGATCACGATAAAAGAAAAATCCAAAACGTCAAGATTGTGATTTAATGACAAAAAAGACTCTCAAACAGAACCGTTCCACATGGCGTTCAAAGGCTGACTGCCTGCCCACGGCACCGGAACACGTGGGGCAGTCAACACAATTTGACTTACTTCTCCAACTCAAATTTGACTTCCTCATTATAAAAGAATAACGTGGTGGGAATTCGAACTAGATTACAAAGACTTCAAACATTACACGTGACCTAACATAATTCAATTCTTTCATTCTTTATATCATAACGCAATGGCGCACAGTGGGCTGAAATCGAAAAAAGCTGGCCAAAACCTCTAAAACGTTTTATTTTGAGTCCGGAAGTTGTAACGTCACATCAACATTCTCAAAAAGTTTGTTCATGACATGTTGCATTTATTTTTTTCCTGTAATTGCACATTAACAATATATATGGGGTCAAAGTTGAACAAATTTCGCAAAAAACACCCGACCCGTCTTTCAGTTTAGCTCTTGCAGTGCCCCGCGATATGACTGTGAATAACATTTCCAGCATGGTTTATTAAAAAAATCTTTATGGTGCCTCTTTTCAATCTCTATATATCCGTTTCCGAAACGATCACTATAGAAAAGTGAATGTGGCCATATCGCATTCACACACTTGCCGCGTCACCGTAATCCCCATCGCCGGCGCGGGCGGGCGGAACCGGACTCGGCCGCGCGCTCTAAAAAACAATGCAAAATTCGGGGTCACAATTATGCGCAAGATTTTTCTTTAGATTCCATATCTGGAAGCTTTGCAGAGTGGCGTGGTATAAGTTACTTAGCGTAACCAGGCGGCACCAACTGCTTTTTCTCGACAAATATGTAAAACATTGACTGAAAATAGGCTCAGACATTTTGTTGTGTATCTACGGTTAATATTCAAATAAAATCTTAAAAAAGCCATCAAGTGAAATAAAAGAACTAAAAAGAACAGTATAATAAAATGGAAACATTACTATTGACGATCACAATTTTGCAAGAGTAAATGAATTTAAATACCTTGGTACCATAATCAGCGCAAACAATAGTGAATCACAGGAAATCCAAAGCAGAATAAATTCAGCCAATAGAAGCATGTTTGCCCTACATAAACTGCTAACATCCAAAATTTTCTCCATCAGAACCTAACTTAAAATTTATAAAACCATAATAAGACCAATTCTTCTCTATGGAGATGAATCATGGGTTATCGACAAAAGAACGGAAAAGAAGTTAATTACCTTCGAAAATAAGGTGTTAAGGAAAGTTTTTGGACCCACAAGAGAAAATGGAACTTGGAGAATAAAACACAATAAGGAAATCAGGGATCTTTTTAACTCACCGGACGTTGTAGCTGAGGCCAAGAGCCGGAGATTGCGATGGGCTGGGCACGTCATGAGACGAGAACAAGATACCATATTAAAACAAGTCTGGATAGAAAACCCTGATGGAAGGCGACCTCCGGGAAGACCGAAAAAAAGATGGAAGTATGAGGTGGCCATTGATATGAGGAGAATGAAAGTCAGCGAGGTGGATGCAAAAGATCGGAAGAATTGGAGGCAGACAGTTGGCGAGGCCAAATACCATCTAGGGTATAAATGGCCATGGGAGTAAGTAAGTAAGTAAGTATAATAAAATGGTACATCAGTCTTTTCCAGAACTCAATCCATTAAAGAACAGCAAGAGGTTAAGTTTGGTAATTCACAGAGAAAACGTAAGTCGGGCGTTTTTGCGAAATTTGTTCAACTTTGACCCCATATATATTGTTAATGTGCAATTACAGGAAAAAAATAAATGCACCATGTCATGCACAAACTATTTGAGAATGTTGATGTGAAGTTTCAACTTCCGGACTAAACAAAAAACGTGTTAGAGGTTTTGGCCAGCTTTTTTTTATTTCAGCCCATTGTGCGACGTACCGGTTCTTTTGAAGACTAGATTACGTCAGATCGTGAGAAACATGTCGACGACCTTTGACCGGTCGATAGTCTTCGTGTCTGTAAAAGAAATTATGTTTTGCAAAGTAATTCACACGAGGGAAAACTCTCGTGCCTGGCACCTTCGATCTTCGACACTATTGTCTCGGAGGAAACCTCCCATACTGGCAACTGTCGTTCAAACCGAGTCAGTTATTTCAACGGAGTCACCCCCTGAGGAAGTACAAAAAAAGCAACATTCAAAAATCTACATGGATATCTTGGATATCTACATCTGAATCTACAAATCACCCTACGAGCCGCCGCGGGGCGTGTGTTATAACACCAGGAATAAAAAACTTAAGGAAAAGGAATTAATAGGATGAAAGACAAGACGAAAGATATCTCAATTCTGACAGAGTGCCTAAGTGAATTATCCTGTTTTTTATGGTCACCAAGGGTGAGCGGAAAAAAGGAATTTTTGTATCTATAATTTCGGCAGTGTATCTATTTCACTTATTATGTTGTTTCTACTAGCTTTAGAGATATATTTCGGGGTCAAAATAATATCCACCATGTCGTATTGGAACTCGCCTGTTCTGAAATTTTCAAGTAATCTAAGCCTAGCCAGTAGCCTCCGAGTCTCTATCAGCTCCCAAACTAGTCCTCCCATCAGCTGTGTAACACTCTCTGTTCTCTTATGGCAGTTTTTAACTAATCATGCGGCTTTTCTTAGTATTTCATTTACCTCGCTAGTTAAATCTCCCTTTGCAGGACCTCAAACGCTCGCGGCGAATTTGAGGTGTGGCCTAACCAGAGCAATTTCATTTTGCATGAAATACATAGGAAAGTAGAAGGATTTTGCTAAAACTACTACAGAAAATGACACACGGCTATTGACGCGATGTTTCCATTGCAAAGTCGCATATTTTGGCGTTTTTTTAGCGAGGTGACTTCTTTAACGTTACAGACTTGGCCACTTACGTATTTCTGAAAATATGTTCACATAAAAACCTGAATTATGAATAAATAAAGTTGTCTTAGGGCAGATGTGGTGGAATTGATTTTTTATGAATAAAAGAAATTAGCATTTTTCCACTTTTTTATATTAACTATAGGTTTATTGCACGGTTCTACACCACGCTTGACAATGATGTAAATACATCGAAACCAGTCGCAATAAACCTATAATTAATATAAAAAAGTGGAAAACTGCTAATTTATTTCATTCCAACTTAATAATGGTTCACATTGAGCGTTATCCCTCAAGTTTGAACTTAACTGAGACGGTTGAACTATCCTACTCTTTTCAAGAATTTCATTTCTGTAACACCAAGAATATATTTTTGTAATATAAACAATTTTTTTATTTAACTACGACCAGGTTTCGTCGCTGAGCCGGCATAATCAGAATATGTCGACCATTCGACGAAACCTGGTCGTGTATAACAAAAAACAATATTAAAGAAACTTAAAAAGTTTTTTTCTTGGTATTACATCATGAAATTTCACAAATTTAAGACGGATACCGTTTTATTTTTTTTCATTTCTGCTGCTCGTTTTCTATACTCGTTGCAAAAGGACAGGTTTCATAGCCATACGTTGGCATAGGTTCATAAATAGATTTATATATTTATATTTTTGTGTCTATTTATTTTTTCCTATTATTGTGCTAATTATGTGGTGGTACACGCTGAACTTAACTTAAACTTAAATAACTAGGTATAGGACTTAAAGGAAGGAACTAAGGTATAGAAAATAAAGGAAAAATATAACTTCTTACTTCACTATTAACCATTCTCGAGTTTGGGACAACTCAAACTAGTGGATGAGACTCCTCGTATGGGCTTTAGTTTTAAGGGGCTTTAGTTTTAAGCGGGCGTAACTTTGATCTCATCTTTCCGATCCCTACAGGTGGAACTCGACTGTGGAGCCCCCTACGATGAACCCACCCGTGGTCGGCCCACCGTGGCCCATATTCCGCCTCTCCTACACCCTTTATTGCTTGACCGGACTGACCGTCAGCCTGATCGTGGGGATGACAGTGTCCTTCCTGACGGGCGCCACTCGGCCCGAGGACGTCCACATCGACCTCCTGACCCCCGTAGTGAAGCCTCTCTTCTCGAAGCGGTGCCGCAGGGGACCACTAGAGGTTCAGGAGGAGGAGGTGGCCAAGTGGAGGAGGGAAGAGGACGGGCAGGGAATCGACCTCGAAGTCAGGGGAAACCTCCTCAACAAGAACGTGAGTTGAATTACCGAGGAAATATGAAGTTTTTACAACGTAGAGCTCGAGAGTTTCCAAACAGGTGATGTCGGTGCCACTCACCAGCATCACCCAGTTGGAAACCAGAGGGCACTACTTTTTAAGCGCTCGTCGGGAAAGCCTTAAACTGGTCATTTAAATGTTGGTTCGTAGAAAAATAAAAAAAAAACTAGGGACACGAAAATTCACCGCCAAAATAACGAAGAGGATTTCAAACTCCGAAATATCCACGGAGAAAAAAATCATTCACCTTGAACGAGACTTGAACCTGGATCCTTCAATATCGCGCCGAGTGCGTTAAAGTGATATCAAGGATCCGGGTTCAAATCCGGGTCAAAGCAAATTATTTTTCCTCTGTGGAATTATCGCACTCATGTGCACTTGCAGGTGACTCTGTAAAGTTAATACCGTGGCTAGTACCGAAATCTTCAAAATGTGTAATTAGGTTTTTCTAGCACTCGTTAAAAGAACCAGGCCCCATAGGCATCTATTTGCATTTTATAAAGGACACTTATAGATAGAAACATAGAGCATAATCACGATGTTTTCGCTTGTTTTGTAGATTTCGAAAAGGCGTTTCACAGAGTAAACTGGGAGAAACTAATGCAGATACTGGGGAAAATAGGAATAGATTGGCGTGATAGGAGACTCATCCGAAACTTATATATGGGGCAGAGGGCTCAGGTAAGGGTAGCTGACGGTGAATCAGGTTGGGCAGTTATAGGTCGCGGGGTACGGCAAGGGTGCCCGTTGTCGCCTTTACTTTTTAACATCTATGCTGAGGAAATGGTAAGAGAGGCATGGGATGAGGTAGATGTGGGAATGAAAGTAGGAGGCCAAGGCCAGTGGATAAAGTCGGTTAGATTCGCAGACGACCAGGCGGTGGTCAGTCGGTCATCGAAAGGACTGCAAACTTTAGTAGATGCACTGGAAAAGCAGTGTGAGAAATACGGAATGAAGATAAATAATAGGAAAACAAAAGTAATGAGATTCTGTAGGATAAAAAGAAAGCGAAGCTGGTGATAAGAGTAGGAAGTCACACACTGGAGCAAGTAGAACAATTTAATTACTTGGGTAGTACGCTAGAAGAAACAGGTCATAGTAGCAAAGACATAAGGAGGAGAATAGCGCTAGCGAAGGAAGCGTTCAATAATAGAAGGGAGCTGACGACGGGCACCTTAAGTAAGGATGTAAAAAAGAGGCTAGTGAAGAGCTTGATATGGAGTGTGGCGTTGTATGGGGCAGAAACGTGGACCTTGAGAAAGGAAGACGAAAATAGGCTGAAGGCTTTCGAGATGTGGGTGTGGAGGAGGATGGAGAAGGTGCGTTGGACGGAAAGAAAGACAAATGAGGAAGTGCTTGACATGGTGGGCGAGGAGAGGAAACTTATAGATGAGATTAGGGGAAGACAGGGTAGGTGGCTGGAAGGGGTGGTTTGCTGAAGGCCGTGATAGAGGGTAGGATGTTGGGTAAGCGGGGAAGGGGAAGGAAGAGAATCGGTTTTATGGACGGGATGAAGAAAGGTAGGTCTTATGCTGAGATGAAGAAAGAAATACTAGAGGTAGAAAGGGTACGGCACGTGTAAGAGTTCGTTGGATATTCTCTGACTTTTATCACAACCTACCTATAACCGGTAGATTACTGTAATGAATGAATGAAACAACCGCCGAACGATAATCGTACATCTCTGACACAAATGAAATCAGTTCGGGTGAAAAGTACAGCAAGAAATTTCTCTCCTCCTAGGACATCCTGGATTTCTTTAATCTTCGAGTGTTAGCTTTTTTCCCGGGACTGAGATGCAATCATAAACAATTGATAAAAGAAAAGCGCTGAAATAATTTCTGCGAAAAGTCGTGCTTGATTTACACGTTTGAAAAGAGTGTAACATTTACTGAATGTGTAACATCCTGAAACCGAAACACCTTTGAAGGGTACAAAAAAATTATCAAAGATAATTGCCATCCGTTTTTACTGTATGAACTACTTTCGAACACCAATTGTATGTCGTCAACGTTAAGAAAATATACTCTGGCGAAAGGGAAAATAAGGTTTTTGACTTTTCCATAAAGCTCTTCATAGCGTTTGTACAATCGTATTATGTTCCTTAAATTGACTCATTCCAACCCAACATTTTATCTCAACGCATAAAATTGCATTTTTTTAACCAGCCTTTCATACCTTTTACGTGCCAAAAAGTCATCCGTGACGGTTATTTTCATTTTATTATGTAGTCACAAAAGGTGTTCTTGCGTCTTTTCATGACATTGGTAGATGGGTCACCGGATACCTTAATAATGCCATCGGATAAGACCGAATTGTTATTCTATGGCGCTTTCAATGAAATTAGACTGTATGGAAATATATAATCACGTCATTTGATTGTATCTTAGAAATTTACGAGTTTAAATGCGTTGCTTTTATGGAAAAAGTAAGGAACAATGTCACCGTGTGCAAAAGAAACATGTATTTAGAACACTTTTCTTACACCAACAGATGAAGCGGCTAACGAACCACGAAGATTACATACGACGAGTTAATAATTACGACTACGGAGATGATACCTCGTGGAGACCGCTGACAACAGGGAGACTGCGAGGCTCTAAGGACAGAGTATGGAAACCTTGATCTCTACATCACCCCCATTGCCGAAGTGAATTCAGCACACACATAACAGACACATAGGTTTATCACTCAAGCATCTTTTATTGGCCAGGATGTTCTTCTGTGGCCTTACATCAAGTTTCATCATTAATTAAGTTGGCAATTATGTGACTTCATCAAGAAATAGATCGAAGAAAGTTGAAAACGATCTCAAACAATTAAGTGTGGTGTTACTCTTGGCCGTCACTTCAAAGTAAGAAGACTCGTTTCAATAAGGCGATTGGGATTGCATGGTGAAAAAGTTTATTTTGCTTTGCTTTTCCTCAGTTTCCCGCTAAACAAAACAACTACCTCTATAAAAACAAATATGTCTCTTTCTTCTCTCAAAACAAATACCAAAGACAAGTTTCGTGGAGGGTTTAAGGAGGAGGGTGGAGGGGACTTCAAGTATACGGAAGAATTGCCCACAGAAAAGATTTATCATCACAAGATGAAATTAGTATCAAATTAACGTCTTAATATAATAAAAATGTATTGTATTCAATTTTATACGCCAACAATTTTGTATTTATACTAGTAAAATCCCATTTCATCACCAAAACTCTTGTAAATATTCATAATTTTATCCCTTTTCTTGCCCAAATATTTTCCCAACTTGGTTAAGTGATCCATAATCTCTTAACCAATCCTTTCCACCCCTATACTTACCTCCTTTCGATTATTCCGTATCTCATTTCTTTCGTTTCCTTTAGATGCATTTTCGTTCTATACCTAACCCTCACATTTTTACTTGAGAGCAATATATTCCTTAAATCTATTTTTATGAGCTTGCCGAATCTGGATAATCCGAAAATATTTCTTGATGAGCTAGCGTTTCACCTAATTGCATTGCAAGTAGTAGCCCTTCTAGTGCTTTCTGATATTTCCGAAGTACGAAACAGAAAAAGCACACTGGTTAGTGGAAATATATTTCGCACAAACTTGCGTGGTATCTGAATTCCGGATTATCAGTTTATTACCAAATTCATTTATATGCATAACTACAGTTTTTCAAGGATTATACCATTATTGCAACCATGGGCGCACTTGAACCCCCCTGCCTTTTGGGAAATTAGAAAATATTGGGGAAAATCTTATATGAAAATTATGTTTTTAGAGGACACAAGTATCACTCCATTATCGATTTTTTTAATAAAATGGGCGTGGCACTAAAAACATTTTTGCGCTTTTTCTTGGGAGAGAACCAGTTTGTGAAACCCCCTTTCCGTTGGTCACGAACCGCCACTGAATGCACCCCTCTGTAATTTTTTCTGCCGGCGCCCATGGTTTCAACTAATGTGTATAACATGCTGAAAACCATCCACCGTCAAAATTTTCCACGGCGAAATTAGGATGAACGTATAGGTGTGTTCAAGAGGTGCCTATTCAAATAAAATTCTGAGTATCCCCAGCAAAAGAGAGAAATAGGAGCGCAATCATCATCACAAAATCAATGCCACTAGGTCGAGAGGAATTTGTTTTTATGACTAAAGTGGCGTCACTTGCTCCCTTCCATAAAGCGTTAACTGATCCTCAAGTCATTAGGCTTTGAACTTCCTACCCAGTCTTTTATTGATGACTCTCAGCCAATTACCTGCAGGGAGATCAGGAATAGCTAGAGGAAATTTCAAAACGTTTCAACATGTACGCAACAGACGCATACGCCTATGTGTCAGGAAATACAATCAGTAAGAATAATTATCGTTCGTCACTACAATTTTTACTTTGGGAAAGGATAAAATACTAATTTCAGTAAACTTTTTCTACTGCTATCTTAGATTTCCCGCACCGTACTAAAGTAGCTTCGTGAAACGTTCTAATAAAATATAACATTTAATATTTTGATGACAGTTGTGCACATGATGCAAATAATTTACAATCGATTTCGTCTATTCTAAAAAATATAAAATTTACGGTCACTTATAATTATTTAGACTGCTCTAATAACCATTTCATGAAAGTCGCAACTCATCTTTTCGTAAAGGATCACATCTCTCAAGCACACAGCGCAACAATCCATACCTACTTAACTTCTTCGTTTATCTTTCCTTTATGGATGTTCAAGATTATCCACACGCCCTAAAGTATGAGTTATCCCTTTATTATCCCTTCATTTCATCACTCATTAGCGTAATCATTACGCTGATTCAACACTCATACACACACATTCGCTAATGATAAGGAAACTTTTATTTTTTAAGTAACCAAATTTTATGCCCTCTTTAAAAATGAATAGCTTAAAGTTCTTACTTCTCAATATCCCAATTTCATATTTTTTCAATACATTATTCTAAAAATTCCGCATGTGGTTCATATGTGATTTATTTTCTCATTGTCAACTTGCATACAGTTTTGGGAGAAAATGAAGGAATGAAGGAAACAGAAGGAAATAAAAGATGTATGGAAAACATAAATTCATCTATTTTGATTTATCTTGCTCGTAAACAAGACGATATACATACGGTATATGAGCATAACAAGAACCCCATATCTGAGTACCAATTCTTTAGATATGAGAGATAATTCTTTAGAATTGTACAAATGGTAAACGACTTGAACTTCGGACACCTGTAAACACTCACAATTATGTATTTAAATATAAGTAAAAAGTAGGCCTACAGCAAATATTCCATTCTATACGGAACTAATTTCTGCCAAAGGCTAATTTGCGCAATAATCGTAATATGTTTGCAAGCATTTCGAGATAGCCAGGGATGAGGTTGCTTTGTAAAATCACCGACTCACCGGATTTTAAAAATCACAGGGAAATGGACTTATTACAGATGGGCATGCATCACAAATCGAAGCTCAGAGAATCGTTGCCTAAAGGATTTCATTCTCGTATAGCATAAGGCGTCGTTTTTGACAAGGAATGTTTGCGCATAATACATGAAAGATGACCTCATGCTTTGGCATCACGGCATTATCGACAGGTATTGGAAATGGCTTACACTGACATAGTTCTTTCTTCTCTATAACTGCTAGACCTGGACCTATCGTAAAAGTATAAAAGAATTGTTGCGGATAAATTAATTTATCCGAATTAGACCACCAAAAATGCACATGAAGTACGCATTCAAGGATATTTATCAGTACCTATATAAATCTTGAGAGTGCATCTTCGCTCGTCCTTTTGGGGGCGAATAAAAATAGAATTACCTACCAACCCAGAACACGTGATTTTTTTCTCCTTCAGTCACAGGAATTGGATTCGGTAATAAAAAAGGACTGCATGGTGGCATTAATCAATAAATCATTGTCTTTCCCGGACAAAATTTAGGAGAGATTTAGAAGCTTCAGAAGTAATAGGCACGGGCCCTACGCGAAAAGTCAGCAAACAAAATCCTCTTCCGCTCGTCGTGAGTTAAGTTCATTATGCTCCCTCCTATCACGTAGATAGTCACAGCAGCAATGCATTCGGCAAACAATAGGTACCTATTCCGTTTGCCAACGTTGGGAAACATGGCAGCGCCGAATTAATGGATGTCGTTCAAAAAGATCCAAGAGATAACGGGAGGCCGCCCTCAGCTGACGAGGGCCTCGGATGGTGGTCGCGCGCGCCGCCGACGCCACAGTGCGCAGAACAGCCGCCTAGGGCGTCGGAGAGGAATAAGGGAGAAATTTCAAACCTCCCCGTCAAAACAAGGTTACCGACGAAGTTTAGCAAACGGGAGGCGGGCTAACTTCGCTGCACTGCTGACGGTTCAGCCGGACGACACCCGCTGAAGGTAAGTCAGCAGAGTCACCGTCGCTTACCCTGCGCCATAACCTCTCAAATATCCCGACTGCTAACTCTCTTCCTTTCAATATCAGGACATTTGTGTCAAAACATTTGAGGACTTTTTGAAGAGATCCCTAACCCTAAGATAACATAGATCTTGTCAACGAAGCATTGCGTCAAGGCCATTAATGTGGCTGGATCGGTACCAATGTTCGTGGGTCATTGAGTGCACTTTTCAATAATTTTTCAAGTAAATCGGAGAAAATACTGGGACCACACTTCATTTAAGTTCAACTGTTTATGCGGTGGAACATGTGTCACCATACATGCAGTGTCATGCATACATGCAGTCATGTGGCAGGCATACATGCAGTCATGTGTCACCATACATGCAGTCATGAATACGATACTAAAATTATAATTTAAATTTTTGCTTTTTTTTAAACATGTTATGATTAGAGTTTTCGGCACGGTATTCGAAATTTAGGCGAACGTTATACTTAAATATGCATTTTCCAATCGTTGACTCGGCGTGACATCTTGATAGTCAAGTAATTGTAATAAACTATAACAGTAATATGAAGTGCATTATTTCGCGTTCAAAAGAAAATCTGTAGGTATATACATACTTCATCGAATTATTAAGAAATATATCTCACGCGTTACAAGGCTGCGTGTTAAAATAGCATTGAGTTGCCAAAAAAACCAGATCGGTAAAACGAATTTTTTTTTACTTTTATCTATAGATATCGCTAATAATCACACTCATGCTTAGTTTAACTCAAATCTGTTCGGAGACAAAATTTGCTTCCGCCAACTTCAAGGACTTGGGATGGGAATTGCTATCACATCGTAAATTAAAGAACAGACTTAACATTCGGAATAAATCTGAGGTTAGTTGCTTCTCCCAAGACGTTTAGAGCATATTAAAAACCCAGTGTTACTATGGTACATTTTATGATACTCATATCACTAGCAGGATAGATAGCAGGACGGTCAGGTTCAAAATGTCATTTTTTCCACTTACGATCAGAGGCCACAAAAGCTATGACGGCTATGAATCATGCTCCCAATAATGTTTATGTTAGCAATAGATACATATTCTGGTTTTTATGCTCTTTTTTCCATTTCTGCGAGGGATGCTAATCAATTTTATGTTTTTTGTGTCTCCAATTTTGTGAAAAATGTTTGCATGCTAGTATGACTCAATTCAGACAAAATTGCGGTGACGTGGTACATAAGGTAAATATGCGACAGTAAGCGGTCACCATTAACCTTGTCTCCAATTTTCCAGAAAATGTTCAGTTTTCGTAGTCCTGTGCACCAAAAGAGGTTCGAATAGGACAATGTCGATGCCTAGATTCTCTACACCAATCTTCCATTGCCCAAACAGTCATATTAATATTTATCTGCCCACTCTCCCGTCATTGTGCAAAATGACACCAATTGGTGGTCACCATGTCCATAAATGACGACTTGACAATGTCCTCCAAATTTTTGAATACGTTACGTATAAATGCTAATCCCATGATGTTACCACAATTTTACTCAACAATAATTGAGCTCTTGAGCAAAAATACATTGTAAAAAACACAATTCTAAGGTACTCATCGGTTTAAATGTTATAATGTGATTTCAAGTTACTTGAATTATAATAAATGCAAAACATTGTCTACTACCGACAAATATGAAGATATTACTCAGCTTCGTACTCAGCCTCATATCTTGTCTGTCCTTTGATTTTAAAGCATTGCTAAAACAATGGCTTAGGTGTTTTTGATTTAAGGTGAAGTTGATGATACTAAATCCTTCGAAATTTCTCCATCCACCACACAGCGGCAAAAGGATAAAAATTATTTCCTCTCATTCTGAATTCTGCTTCTTCCATTACTCTCTTGCACTCAGTAGTAATAAACAACTGGTCTATAAATGGCGGCTGGGTTGCACATAGGGTGGTTTATCATTCTGCCAGTATACCGAGATCATCACTTCCTTCGTAATATAGCTGCATATCTATTCATCAATGTAATTCAAGTCTGTTCTCCATGAAATCCTTGCTTCAGACCAAAATGAAAGGTATCAGGTGAAAAGGGTGTGTTGTTCTGTAACTTTCATATCCGAGTCGCAGAATATATTTGGTTGCTAACAGATAAGATATTAAAAGTTCGGGAAACTACGGTAAAAAGTAACATAGCAGTACATTAAGGACTTTACGCTTGACTGTACCGTGGATCTTAATTTTAACCTATAAAAGATTAGTGCGAAGTTGCATATTAGCTTCTCATAATATAAGAGAGGAGAAAAGGTCTGAACTGACATTAACGTGATATTAAATCAAAACAGCAATTATACACCTCGATCATATGTCACATCTGACTGGTGAAGCACTGTACAATGTACATGAAGTACGTGTATGTCATAGAGTAATAGTTTGATTGCCCATGAAAATTTCTTCCACTTTTTCTGTATAATCCAGCACTCCAGCCACTACACCATCTTGAAATCCACTGCATTACATTGTAACAAAATAATTAGGGATTCGTTAGAGCTCCAAGTATTTAAAGAATACATAAAATTTTTGAAAAAGTTTGACATCTCATTATTATTGGAGTTATCTAACGGTTAAGGTAGGTGAAAATGGAAAAGAGTAAAAATCCAGTGGTTTTTTAACAGATGCAGGTTTCTTTCTCCTTTTATAGTTTTTCTTCATCTCAGCATACGCCCTACCTATCTTCATCCCATCCATAAAGCCCATTCTTTTTCTTCGCCTTCCCTGCTTACCTAACATTTTCCCCTTCATTATGCCCTTCAGCATCCCTTCAGATCTCTTTACCTGCTACAACCACCGACTCTGCCCCATCCTCATCTCCTCCCGAAGTTTACTCTCCTCACCCACCACATCAAAAACGACCTCATTTGACTTCATTTTCGTCTAACGCACTTTCTCCATCCTCCTCCTCACCCACATCTCAAAAACCAGCAGACTATTCTTGTTCTGTTTTCTCGGAGTCCACATTTATGCATCATACAACGCCACACACCATTTTAAACTATTTGCCAGTCTTGTCTTTGCATCCTTACACAAGGTCCCCATCATCAGTTCCCTCCCACCGCGGAAAGCTTCTTTCGCTAGCGCAATTCTCCATCTAATGTCTTTGCCAAGATGCCCGTTTCCCCCCAGCGTACCACGTAATTGCCACCAGCGTACATTGCTCTACTTGCTCCAATTTGTGCCTGACTACATTTGTGACCAGCCTCGCTTTCTTTGCCCAAGAAAATATCTTTAAATTTGTTTGCTTATGTTAAATCTTCATTCCGTATTTTCTATATTGATTTTCTAATGCAACTATCAAAGATTTCAATCTCTTGGATGAACGAAAAGCCAACTCCTCGTCAACCGTGAATCTAACTGACTTTAACAGCAGTCCTACTTTTATCCCCACTTTAGCTCCTCACAAGCCTCTTTTATAGTTTCCTCGGTATACATTTTCAAAAGCCAAGACGACACCGATGATCATACCCCGCAACATAACTGCCCATCCTGATCTTTCATTAGCCACCCTCACTTGTGCCCTCTGGGCCATATATAAGTTACAGACGAGTCTCTTATTTCGCCCAGCTTTTCCTATTTTCATCTATACTTTCAATCGTGTCTCCCAATTAACTTTGTCAAACGCCTTTTTAAAATCCACAAAGCACGCAGAAATTTACCAACTCAACATAAATTTAGTATATTACTGCCAAGAAAATTTTTATTTTATCCATTTTTAGTTTCCACTTCATATGGTTGTTCAGGATTGCCTAGTTGATTAAATTTAATTATTTTTATTGCGCTTCGGCTGCTCTGTCATCTGCTATGTTATTCTTACCAAATTCCAGAACCATTTTTCATGCTTATTATTCAAGCAGTACGATTATTATTTCTTTTGGAAATGATAGGGGTATTTTTCCAAATATTTCCAGTTTTTTTGGGAACACGGGTTGGCCTTCAAAATTTCCGGAAATTTTACATCACTAGTCAGGATAGGCATAAGAGTAGGGTCAACGCGGTGTGAATGGGATACCTGAGGAGTGTTTGAGGGAAAAATTAGAATGGATAGGGCTCGCAATGAGTGGGATGTATGCTCCTATAATGTACTTACATGAAAGGAGTATTCTTCGTTGGTTTGGCCATGTTGAGAGAATAGATGTAAGTCGATTAGTGTTATCATTTTGGCTTAACGTGCTTCGACGGCTAAGGTCATTTCGCACATACTCTCTGCTAATTGCAGACATGGGCAACAGCACTCAAACGATTAGTAGGATCACCGCTCAAAATTCGAGCCGAGCCCAATGATGCTTAACTCCGGTGACTAATCGGGTGTTTCCATCGTGGCAGGCCGTTGTTCGTTGGTTGGGAACAATCTATATTTTTCCTCGGGCGGAAGTTAAGAACGATATAACAAATTTGTCAATAATAGGTATCCTTTCCCTATGTCAATCAGGTTTTTCGATATTGTCATCCTCCCTAGAGATTGATTAATATATTTGACTAGTCTCAACATTTTTAGTCCGTCTCAACCTGTGACATTGTTCAACGCGGTGGCGTACGAATCGCGTTCCTTCATGAGTAGCTTATCCCAATCCGTTACTCTCCTGATGCAACATACAATTTTCAAGTGCTAACGCATTTAGCCTTCCGCGTGGTGAGAGCACCCTTATTCACGAGGCTATTTCCGCTTTTTACGGGCGAAATCTGCCCTACTTCCAGATTCCTGGGCTCCATGCACCACACCACAGAGACCCGGAGAGCGTTCGCGAATCGGAGTCAAACCTTTGCCTTTGACCTGTGTGAACCGAAATAACCAGATCTAAGGTAACCGCTTTTATCTGATAAATTTTGCGTCGCATGTGCGCAGCATCGTTTTTTCATGTCCCAAAGAATGAAGACTCATCAAAAACTAAATTCAATATTTAATCTGATTAGCGTACCAACTAAAGGTAGTGCCAAAGGTAGCGTACCAATAACCAGCCGTATTCATAGTTATGCTACACTAGGTCCACGTCAGATCTACGGATTTTTCCCGTCGTCTCTGAATATCGTCTGAATTTAGAATACTCCTCCGAAAACTCTAGTCATAACATGCTTTAATTAAGGAAAATATATATAATTCTTGTATCATTTCCATAACCGTCTGTCCGGTGAGTTCCAACGCATAAACAGATCCACTTAAGTGAAATATGGCCCCAGAAATTGTTTTCTTGCTTAAAAAATATTAAAATGTGCACTCAATGACACACGATTACTGCTCCAGCCACCTTAGTTTAAAATCTATGAAAACGGCTGCTGAGGCTCACTACAAAACTATTATGCATCGTAGAACGCAGTACGGAAATTAAACTCAATTTATTTACGCAGTGCCAAGCGATGCAATACAGCGAATGCATAACAGATGTCATTTACTCAGTTATCAACCCGTAGTGGTTGGTTAGATGGGTGAGAGTAACCTCATCTTATGCTAGTCTGATAAGCGCGAGAAGCTCATACACTCAGGATGGGGACAATTTACTTCCCTGAGTTACCTATCATAATGATAAAATGGATGAGAAAGGAAAACTAACTAGGAAGTAGTAAGATGGGTGAGGAGAGGAAGTTAGGAGAAGACAGATTGGGTGGTTAAAATAGGTAATGAGGGGGATATACTGAAGGCCGTGAAAGAGCAGAGGGTGTCGGGTAAGCGAGGAAGGACAAGAAAGAGAATAGTCTTTATGGAAGGATTGAAGGTAGTTACGACGTATTCTGAGATGCAAAGGATTTTTACCCTCTCCCATTCAAATCTACGTTAACCGGTAAATTATAATAATAATAATGATCTATAAAAGAGGCATCACCCAAATTTCAGTCCAAAACTCCTGCGCTCCGCAGCTTATTACAAACCACAGTGCTGATACGATGCTCCCATCTTTCATAGATGTAGAGGTATTAATTTTTGTCAATTTTGATAAGTTATCAGTCGCAATGATTTTGCAGCGGTCACGCTACTCATCAGTTGGGACCGTTCGGCTACTTATTCAAGAGTTCTCGGTTGGAATTCAGCTGACACTAATGGAACTCCCCCAGGTAAACCCCATAGGATAGCCGCGTAGGAATTACTAGAAAACCAATACATTAGTGGTAAGCTGCGTGAGATCCCGAGGAAAAAAATCCCAAAAGTATGAATGAGTGCATTTCATGCGCTATTCCAGCGAGGCATGCCTTACAGAACCCAGCTATTCCAATATTTGGTAACCTTCAGACCGACGTATTTTTAGTGTATCATAATAATGACATGTGTGAGTGACATGACTAGAGTAAAATAAGACCATGATAGCTCATCCTATCTTACGTCTACATTTACGTATGAACAGTGGTTTACAAACGTTTTAGGAAACATTTGAGTGGAAACAACAACGCTTCTCAAATAAATCAAACTCACTTGCTCCATTGTTGTTCTGGGTTACGAAAGTTATTCAGTTGATCGTAAATGCGTATTCAAAGGTAATAGTCGATAAGTTGTTAAAATATTAATTAAATACCAAAAAGGGTGTACTATAGAGATATGTACTTGTGTGCGTTAATTTCTAGAATGTTTACCGACTTCCAGGAAGTAATTACTAGCAGTTTGAAAAAGTTGACATATGAAGGTGTAATATAGACCTACGGAGAAACAGTTTTTATGTCATTTTTTAAACAATAATAATCGAGGTACAAGAAAAAATGCTACTTTTATGAACAAAATTAAAGAGAAAATAAATGAAAAATAAATATGTGGAAGATAGAAATAATAGCCAAATATAACGCACCATGTGTTTTGAGAACAACGTATTTAGTGAACAGCATTGAATAATGAAATGATTTATGTGCCACTGAGGTGGTTAAAGTAAGCTCATGTTTCATGAAACATGTCAAATCTAGTTGACGTGATATTTAATGACGGAAGAGAGTAGGTTTCCACGGCTGTCTCATAAAGCGATAGTGATTAACAACGCATCTTAAAGCCGGGCAAAGGTGAGCTGTACTTTCGCTAATGAATTCGACCTTCAGACTGAAGAATGTGGATAGCCTTCGCATGTTTACTACGATCCTCACTAGCTAGCATAGAACGGTTAAGGAATATGGGATTCTGCCTCTGTGCGTCCGCGACGATAGAGGAAAATTCGGGACACCAATCAATCGCAATTATTTTATGCAAATACATGTCGTTACTTTTATTAGGATTTATGGAAGACATTTGTACGTTACACCGTGGTTGGTTTTCGAGACTACACCCAGAATTGGGCGGTTTTGTTAACTTATGAGAGAGTAAGCTGCTTTGATGAGTTTACGTCGCGAACTGATTTGTAGAAGGCTGAGAATAAGTATGAATCTTGAAGTAACTTTCCTGAATATCATGCTAGCGTTTCGAGAAGTGGGATGACTCACCACTACCTGCCGTCCCGTTTCGACTCGTCTGACAATGAGACCTAAAGATATGGTCTTTGGGTCTTTGGTATAATCTTTAGTCTTAAGTATATGTGTCTCCATGCCTTTCTTGATACTTGCCCGTCTCTCTCTCTCACTCTATTGTTGCTTCCCTCTCTTCCCTCCGTCTTTTCCCTTCACCCCCTCCACTTCTACCTACTCTTCTTGCCGCACAGGTCTGCGCCGGGAACTTTTGCGAGACCTATGCCTCCGAATCTCCGCCAAAGCTTCCTTTCCTCCCCTCCATCTCTAAAAGTCGCAGAAGTAATTCTTTCTCACTAAAAATCATTTATTTTCAGCCCATCACTGAATTCGTGGGTAATATCGATGTTTCGCTTCAGTTTGAATGACCACATTATCTAATTTTAGATTGGGGCCAATTGAAAAAGGAAGGTATCTGTTAAAAATTCTCCTTTGATGAACAGAGATAATGATATCTTCGGAGAAAATAATTATGCATCTGGGGAAACCAACACCTACACACATTTCATATGGGGAGTGCGATCTTCAGTAATTTCCATAAATAGTGTCAATCTGTGTTGAATTTCCTCCCTCTAATGACCCATCTCAGTACTGAATTCAAATCTGAACATATGTATTTCACATAAATAAACATATAAACATACCCATCACGCCATTTCCTTTCGGAATAGGTTGAAGTCAAAGACTAAGGTATTCCTGCTAGGCCTAGGAAAACGGCTCTCTTTTAATAATTTCCTCCATATTACCCAATCCTCACAAACCTCTTTCTCTTCTATTAGGTACATTCGTGCATTTAATCATGCATGCTTTCCCACTCTTTAGGACCCCTAAAATTTCTCCTCCTAAGTGTTCCTTCCATCACATTCACCCATAGCTTTCTTAGTCTACTCCTTTCTCTCATACCATTCATTAAACTTTCACATATAACTGTTTCGTTATTCGACTCTCAACCATTTTCTCAGCATGACCAAACCAACGAAGCATACTCCTTTCATATAAGTACATTACTCGAGCATACATTACGCTCATTGTTTACCGTATCCGTCATACTTTTACCGCAGACAATCCTCAGAAATCCCATTCCCACCGCATTTAGCCTACTCTTATGCGAATTAAGTAATAACGTTGGGAGGAGAACACTTTTGTACACTGCGATTTTCGCTTCCCTAAAAAAACACTCATTCGTCAACATGCTCCACGTACTAACAACGACTTTCCTACCGCCATTCACACGCCTTTTCGAGCCCCTTCAGCTATCATATCTTTTTTTTGTACATTTCATGTTCTGATAAAACGTTTTAAACAAACGGGAGTGCCTCTCCTTGAACCTCCTCAATGTCTCGAACACAATTTTCTTAGCCAGGTTCCATGCGCTGAGGAATCTTTTCAGCGTTGAAAAATAATAACTATCCTAACACTCAAAAAAATTCACATAAATACGACTGACTTCATCGATCAATGACTAAGGAACACGCTTTGAAAAACAATAAATAGCCTACTGTGGTGAATGATGTATGGTTATTAACTTAATTGTATTGAACTTTCAATGGTTTATTAAAGATTATGAAACAAAAAAACACTCAAAATAAATAAACAGACTCGCATTTCATTTTTTGTTTGGTGTTCGTTCAATTTTAAAGAATATGAACCATTTCATCTGCTCTGGAACTTTCAGCACATAAAAAATGAGACTATTAATCACTTCTTCTCACTGCTTTAATTAATTATTGACTCAATATGAAAAGAGATGCATAGAGACCTCTGCGTTTATGTTAATTTTGGCTACATATTCATTTATGATACTTATGATGATTATGTTATTTTTGCAAACATAGCCATATTTTGTTTTGATCGCATTGGCATTAGAAGATGAGCCATAAAAAATATCCTTAATATTGAGGCAAAGTCTAGTCATTAAATTGTTGGGCATTCAAGGAAGATCAGGCTTACTCACAAATAATTGAAGAGAAGCAAGTATGATTCACGTGGTCACTAGATAAACTACGGCGCAGTCCCTCTTCGCGTGGTGAGAGTTCTCTCGCATCATCCTCATTATTCCTTCGAATGACTCGCAATTATCACATGACAATGGCAAAATATTGCGTCAACATTCGCATAACGACCTTACTGCCACATGCAGTTCATTTTATAGACGTGCCATAATTTGCTGGGAAGATAAAAAAAATGCATTCCGGACCATTTTCAAACAAATGCAATTAAAACGATTGTCTTGAACAGTATGTGAATCAATTTAGAACGCACTTCATGGATATTTTCGAATGTATTACAACGCAGAATTTTCATGGCACCTGCAAACACTTCATAATTGCGGATTTCATTATAGTGGAAATACATCAAAATTCTATTTTCAGGAATTTATTTTTTCGACTTTTCACGATTTTAAAAAAAATCATGTATCTTCATTCCACTCAAAAAATGTTCAAGATATCTAATGGATACACGAGGGGGGACCCAAAAATTAAGAGGAATTATTATATGGATAACAGGCTAGTTGTAGTACGTGCTTCCACCCCCAGTTGCCGGTCACTCGGACCATCATTCATCAGCATACCTACTTCCGAAGTCACATAAAGTCGTACGGCCACGTGGCGAGGTTTTTCCTGAGACCTCTCTCGCCTGTTTGGCGATTTTTACGAAGGCTCACTCGATGGCACAACGCGCGGCTGATTATATTTTCCGTTCGGAAAGTCGGCGACGGAAACAGTTTCAATGTTTCAAACAGCTAACATGGAAATTGATATGGAGTAAACGCAAGTTTAGGAGTGGTTATCCCAATTTAAAAATGGTGAATTTTCATCAGAAGACCAACCTCATCCAAGGCGACCATCGACTCCCCGGACGGATGAAAACACGGTGATGATTCGTGAACTGATTTTGAAAGACCTCGTAGTGTTTGAATTACGGTATATTACATGCATCCCCGAAGTAATCTTGCATTAGGTATACCATTAATCAACAGAATATCAGGTAACAGATGCAGAGGCTGGTACAAAGGCATCTTTAAATTCGCATTACTGAAACAATGTTTTGCATTATTATAAGTATGCTTCATGTAAACTTACTGGAACGCACCTCAGCAACGTGTCATTCACTGAAAAATTAGCAATTGCTTGCGCACAAGAGAACGGGCGATAGCTTAGTACAGAATTCAAGTCACTCCCAGCCATCGCCAAAGTCATATGAGTCCTAACAGGACCAATCAGTGATCCAGCGACAAGATGAAAAGTATGTCGGGCAGGTATATGTAGATGAGAAAGTGAAATTACTTTTACAACTACATTCGTAGGAGATGGCACGGTAGAGCTGGCTGTATTCTGTTGTCGTAAAACAAAACTTGGGAATGTATACGTAGCTTTATCCGCTAAATCATCTCTTTAAGAATGAGTTTAACCCCAAAGAGATGTTTGGCTAGCATTAAGCCGTCCCACACAATTTGGAATTTTTCTGCAAACAAAGGCAGCTAACACTTTAAGGACACCGTCTACGTATATTAGTGATGCACAACTAAGCATCGAAAAGTACGTAAAATCATTAAAACATTGCAACATTCGACCTTCAATCCACGTCAGTTGATTAGAATAGTAATTTATACGGTCTCGACAAGACAGTAAATATCTTCGCCCTTGAGATAAAGCACTTGACTCACTGAGCTAAATTTCCGCCATTGCTCCTTCAAATGCATTACTCTGTACGGGATGTTGACGAAAGATGATTTAGCATCCACTGACGTAGAAAAACTAGTTCAAGAGTTAGAGGTAGATTCTCAGCAGTGACAAGCTGTGAAGGAAATGTGAAGACAACAAAAATTTAATCAAAGAGAAATTGAAAGGGGTGCATCATCAAAGGATGTAAGTAAAAATTCAGTAAAGTTTCAAAATGTCGATTAAAGCGGCCAAGCAAGGAAAAGGGCGGGCATTTAAGATCAATCGAGGGTTATTATTAAAACCTGATGAATAAGGGAAGGAATGACAAACACATAAGCAATGGTGACTTTGAAGAGTATTTTCAATGCCAGGGTATACCACATTTCCTATATGACCTTCACCCGGCATTGCAATAATACGATTTCCGTTCCACTTAACACCAGAGGCGAAATGATTTACGTTTGATTTGGCGCGGCTTCGGGCTTCAAGCCTCGGAATGCGTAGATAACAAATGCCATCATCAGTAGTCATCAATTAGAAGATTGGTTTGCTGCAGCTCCCCAATTCAATCCGTCCAATTAATCTTCATCATTCTTCGGTAACGCCATATCTCCATTGATTCCAATTTCATTTGCCCTGCTGCTGTTACTGTCCAGGTTTCATTGCAATATAAGAGCATGCTCCAAATATGTTTTCATAAATTGCTTCGGTACTTCCGGGCTTGTTTTACCACCTGTCAGTAACCCCCCCTTCTGGTAGAATGCCTACTTTACTTGAGCTATTCTGCTCAGTATTTCTTGCTTCTTCCATCGCTGGTGATCCTGCATCCCAGATAACAAAAGCCTTCCACATGCGCAAGCTTTTAAACCTTAAAGACTACCTAAATCTTTCATATTCGATGTTAATGTAGTTGTGTACATAATTTAGATGAAAGAATAAACAACTTACTTACTTACTTTTGCTACACAAGTTTAACATGTGGTTTTGTGGTAGTGTAGTAACCTGCGGTGAATCTGAATCTGTTCTGTGAATCTGTGAAGTAACACAAGGTGAATCTGTCTTCTTGAGTTCTTCTACAACCACCTTTGATTCCTTCTACCTTGGTTTTCTTGACATCAATCTTCTGGTTGCATTTCTTCAGAGTTTTTCCATACAATTCAGCATTCTCATCAGACCTTCTTTCCTCTCAGCAGAAATTAGCACGTCATCAGCAAAACGTGTAGCAAGCTGATGTTTTTCTCCAAGCACTTATATCCCAGTATTTAATTTTATCTTTATTTCCTGAATGGCTTTCTCAATGTACATATTAAAGATCACTGGGGTCAACGCGCCTCCTTGTCGGACTCCTTTCCTCAATCCTGTTTCCTCTGCCTTTCCGCCTAATTTAATCACTTACAGCAGTTACTCATACAGTCGGCATATTGCTCTTCTGTCATTAAAAGACACTCCAACGCTCTTAAGAGTAGTTAGCATTCTGTTCCAATTCACATTATCGAATGCTTTCTCTATATCGATGAAGCAAATATATGTGGGATGGTCCTTTTAAATCGTCTTTTATATAAAACTACGGGAAAATTTACGTTTTTTCCCCAAATTCCATCTGGACAGAATTTATATTACGAGTAAGTAGGCATTCACTCATTAAGGAGCGGAATAAAGTCAAATAAAAACGAAAAAAACGTTGAAATGATTCCCAAATTTTTTAAAGAGTAAGCATCTCAATTTTTACGCAAGAGAAACCCATAGATCAATAAATTTATGCACAGAAAAAAATCCTCTCTTTGTGGGTAGTTCAACATCTCATCAAAGTGTAAATCTCAAGAAATTATATGAAAGACTGATTCTGCGGTCAATCATTTTACCAATTTCAAAGTTATTCTCTGATGGCCTGATATATTTTACGTACCTATTCGATTACTTATCTTCATCAGTTGCCCCCAAAGACTTCCTCAGGTAGCAGCCTTTTGCGTTTTCCTTCGAAACCTTCACTGCGCATGGATTTCAAGTCTTTATTATCACACCCTGATCCTTTACCTCCAAGTGTATCTTCTTTAAGCATAGCAGCTTTCTCTCCACCAAGAATGAGTCTCGCCGAGCTGGAGCTCTTTTGCGGTTATTCCATCTCATGTAGACCTACTTTCGTCTTGATGTGAATGATTGCACTAACTCGAATGTCACTTCTGGCAACGCAACGCCTATCCTCAGTTCCATCCACTCCACGTACTAGAAGTCACGCTCTTATCTGAATCATCCAATTAACTTCGATAGCTCTTCCGTCATTGATACGAAGTCTAGCGAAATTCTTATCGTTTGATTCATAGATTATTATCCGCCAATAGTACTCATTTAAGGTTCAGCAGTTGGGATGTATTTTTTCGTTCGAAAACGTCCAAGGGCTTCTCCGAGGCCACGAATGGATGGTTTACCCAATTAACTTGTTCGACTAATATCTTTAGATAGGGTATGGCATCCCTCAGTCCATTGTTCTTCCTGAATGCTGACATTTTTCCGGCAGGTTCTCAAACGAGGCATTTTATTCTCATGAAGTCAGTCAGTGGTCATTCAATCCTAAGATGGGTTGATTGCAGCCTACCGTCGTTCCCTATTTAACGCTATTTCCCACATTTTCACGAAAACCTCATTAAATTGGTCTATGCCTCTCGCGGAAAAGGTAAACGCTTTCACTGATCACGATCACAAAACTATTGTCCCAATCTCATGGAGATACAAATAGTAACGAGATAAAGATGTAAGTAATTCGCTATAAGTCGGGTAGGTTGTTTAGTCACATCTTATGCTTCTTCATTGGTGAAAAAAGGAAGAATTGCTGATGACTTAGGGGCTCAGGGGGCACCAGGAAGCCAATCTAAGTTCCTCTATTTTCACAAAATACGTCAACCATGAAAATAAAAACGAATCACATTCTTTGACCATGGTCAAACGCAAGTCCAAAAAGTTCCCTCCTTGGTTCACACCAGATACCATTCACGCTCTTGGAAACAAGAATCGTGCTTGGTATCTGTACAAAGCTTTCCCTAATGAGAACACTCGGAAATCATTCAACGATATCCGCCGCTGCTCTAAGAAGCTAATCTGCAGTGATCACAAAGAATACGTCCTGGGCCTTTCCTCTTCCATTTCCTCCAACACAAAAAAATGCTGGTCCTTTGTAAATAGTCGCCGTAATCGGCCGCGCATTACCGTTGATATGTCATATGAAAATGTCAATGCGGCGGGTCAAGATAGACCAAACTTATTTAATAAATTCTTTACAGATTGCCTGGTCCCTTTATCTGATCTCCCCATTAATCGTGATCACTCCCTCTCTCCAATTCGAGACCACTCCTTATCGATGATTAAGACAGATCCCTCTGCAAAATCCCTCTCCATCGTGCTCCTGGTCCCGATGGCCTCAGTTCCATACTCATCAAAAACTGTGCATCCTCCCTCTCCCTCCCCTTGTGCCTCCTCTTTAACCATTGCTTTTTCCTCGGCACTTCTCCTTCCCAATTGAAAATCGCAAACATCATTCCCATTCATAAAAATGGCCCTAAAGATGAAGTTTCTAACTCTCGCCCAATATCTTTAATACCAATACTATCTTCAGTTAGTGAAAGGATTATCCTTAACAGACTCTACTATTTTACCTCCCCTTTTCTGTCCAAGAATCAACATGGTTTCCTCCCTGGCCGCTCCTGGCTGACCAACTTAGCAGTTTTTCAGCACCATGCAGTCAATTGCGTTTTCAACAAAACCAAACTTGATGCTATTTTATTAGATTTCTCAAAGGCCTTCGACTCTCTAGACCACTCTCTTCTCCTTCACAAACTTTTTCATCGATTTAACCTGCATGGTAATTTCCTAACCTTAGTTGAATCCTTCCTCAGCAACAGATCCCAGCGGGTAATACTTACCGGCTCCCCATCCCACTGGTCACCTGTAACGTCTGGGGTTCCCCAGGGAAGTGTTCTCGGACCATATTTTTTTAAAATTTTCATAGATGATCTGGCCTCCCTAGTTCCCTCCTCACAAGCTCATACCCTTCTTTACGCAGATGGCTGCAACATTTTAAAGCAAATCCACAATTTCACAGACTGTTGTGATCTTCAGGATGCCTTAAACACGGTCTCAGGGTGTTGCAATACCTGGAAACTCAAATTAAACCCAAGAAAATGCAATGTTATACCTATTTCCCTAAAAAAAATCCCCCATTGATTTCAGTTACAATATAAACTCACTAAATCTCAATCGCGTCTCCTCCATTAAAGACCTCGGCGTTTTGAAGGACCACAAACTCAACTACTCTGACCATATCCTTGCAGTTAAAAATAAAGCAATGTCTCTGCTTGGCCTCCTCTACCGCTTCACACAAATTGCAGATCAACTAGCCCTAAAGTCATATTTTTCGACTATTGTCATCCCAATAATCACGTATTGCTCCCCCATCTGGTCCATATCAGCTCCCTCTAACATTCATACCCTCCAGCCTGTTACTCCTTTCTTCTGCAAGATAATTAAATACAGAGTATCTCATTTTCGAAATATGCCAACTGAAACTATTATGCCTACGCTATCTATTCTTAACCTCCCTAAACAATTTCTCAAATCTGACCTGAAACTCATCCACAGCATCCTCAACTCTGCCATTGACTGTCCAGAACTGATTGGCAGTATCAACATTAAAGTTCCATATAGACCTACTCACACACATTCGCTACTCCACATGCCCATTCCCAGATTATCCTTGACCATGCGCTCCCTCCTCTTCCGCCTCTCTTCCCTGATAAACTCACTTCCGGACAATATTGACCCGTTTTCACTTTCTTTCTACACCTTTAACAGCCGTGCTCTTTCGTATCTCACTGGCAATTTTTAATTGCTTCTTTCTTTTAATGTGTTATTTTCATGCATTGTTACTGAGCTCATTGTTTTTGTTTGAGTACATTCGTATATCTTTTTCTTGTTTTGTTGTTGTTACATTGTGCCACTGTAAATTGGCAAGAATGCTGTAGGTGGACAATTTTTATAAATAAAAATAAATAAATTATTACAAATATTTACTTTGCGTATTTCGCTTCGCATTTTACTTCACCCTTGGACTTCCGTAAAGATATCCCGATTAACCCACTCAATGAAAAAAGGTGAGGCGTTTTCTGCTGTCTCATTCTGAATTGGATTCCGAGATTTGGTGGCCACTCGAAACCGTATCGAATATGTTTTTTTTTAGATAGTGATAGTCATCGGCGCGGAGAATTGCGATAGTTTTGACTCATAGTATTCAAATAAGAGTAATTCAAAGAAATCAAGAACAATGGTAGGGCTACTCTAAGTTAGTACGATTGCTTAGAGTTGTCACTATCGATTGGTCCCCTCAGAAATCGTATTCACCAGATTTCCAAAGGCATAACTAATGATTAAATTGAAAAAAAAGTTGTTTCCATGATTCTGAGTGATTGTAAATTGCTCAAATATCTAGGGTTCCCAAAGAGAAAAGGTTAGTTACACCGTTGAAGGAAGCATAGCTTCGTATGGTTCCAGGTCGCTACGGAATAAAGATGAGCGAGGGATAAGGGCTTTTTGAGTTGCGGGTTTAGTGAAGAATGGAATGACTTACGTTGGTGGAAAGTAAATCAAATGAGGAACCGTGAGATATGCTGGGAGAAGAGAATTAAGGTGGCTGGAACGGTAATCGTGGGTGTAAATATTAACAATTTTTCAAAGTTGAAAACAAACCGGGACCACATTTCATTTAAAGTCATATGTGCATGCAATAGAACTCACCATGCACGAAGTACTGGAAATGATACAAGAATCATATTTTACATTTTTGCCTTAAATAAAGAATTTTATTACTTGAAATTTTGGCGCGGTATTCAAAATGTAGGCGAAAATAACAAAAATGTGCCTTTTCCAATCTTTGACTCCGTGTGACCACTCTATAATCATATCAAACACTATAGTAATTTCATATGAGTTACTTTGCACTTTTGAGAAAACTTTTACATATTTAACCGACCTGTTACTATTTTCCTTGGCATTTTTTTACCATGGTAAACGATAAATCGAAATATATATTGTGTGCCATAAGGTCTATGTGTTAAAATAGCATTCAATTGCAATAAAATAAAATCGGTAAAATGCAATTTTTTCACAATCGCATATCACTAATGAGAACTCGAATGCAAATTTTCACGAAAACCTATGCAAAGGCAAAATTCACTCCAACGACCTTAAACTCCTAATGGAAATCAGAAGTAGGCAGCAAAAGTTGCTGGAGGAAGTATTGAGCGATAATCGGGTGATAAAGAGGGTGATATGTGGGATAGGGACGGCGATGAGTGGAGTTAGTGGACGGTCTGAAGGAATATTGAATATTCGAAGATTTTAGAATCGATTTAAAATTGTAAAATAGATTTTCTATGGATGAGAAGTTAGGGAGAACTCCTCAAGGCAGGGTAAATTCCAAGGAGGACTGCCCATGGACTGAGCATTTATTCGTCAGAATACTTATGACGATAAAATAATGCCAAGGCTTCGATTACTCGCTCGCAGCTGTGATTGGACGATTGGGATTTGACAACAGCATGGATTCCTTGGCTCAAAGATTTTGGTGATTCTGTGTAATTCATGGTTGATTTTTTGCTTTCCGTAATTGGCTCATATTGGCTCTTGGCCTCCTGGCGGAACGGCTGGAGACTCGCTTTGCCCTCTAAATGATTTATTCGAGAATCGTATCGCGACCTTTATCTACGATAAATTTAAACCGGGGACTATCACTACAGACATGCCCAAAACGTCAAGGAAACAAGCGAATCACGATTACCGGAAACGGAGACTTCGAGATACTGGCATCAATAGAGATGTAGTGAAAAATTTACGTTTTTTTAAATAAATTGTCAGTTAACATGCCTAGATAATGGTTCACCATTAAAAACATTGGCGTTTTGTGCATAGCATACGCAACACTTCGGCAGAATACGTTCGTTATTATACTTAGTATAGATTTATCGTTTACCATGGTAAAAAAATGCCAAGGAAAATAGTCGAAATTGTGACATACATAAGCTAAGGAATCATATAAATCAGTTACATTAATATAACCTACTTGTATTTCTACATGGTATTCTTTCAATTTTTTCCAGAGAACAAGGGTATAGTCTGGTTTTAACGAAACGCACTCTGAGAAAGAGAGTAAATATGTAGGAAGTCAGTTATGTATTGCTGAGGAACAATAATGCTTTCCAATCTGACGAGTGATTCCTCTGTATTCCAATATGTCAACATTCATCATTAAGTGGTTAGGTTTAGGTGAATAATTGGTTTCGATGATCAACAGATTCGATTTCGACACTCGATATCGAACTTTTTAAGTAAACAAATGTTAAACAGAAAAACAGTTAACACGCCGAAGGCAAAGGTTTTAACAGGAGAATTTTTGCAGCACGGTGGTGGTTAATCAAACACGTATGCAGCACAATAATTAAGAAAAACCATCGCATTTTATAAAATCATGCTTCAATAGTTTAGCGCGTTAAGGCCGCCACACACCGAATGCTATGCTAAGCGCGCTACCAGATTTCGCGACGTGTCTTAAGATCCCGTAAAGCGATTTCCCACTGCCCGCACACACCAAATGCGAGCCACGCGAACCGATGCGAACTTCCCTAGCGCTATATCGCAGGGGATCGCTCGGCCGGCGATTTCCTCTTCGCTTAGCTTCCGTGGCGCATGCGCAGTATCTATTGCGGTTAATGAGCACTTTCGTCCCGCCAGCCCATATTAATTTTTAACCTACTTACAACAGATCTATTTCAACTAAATTACGTACATTAGTTCTGCACACTATGTGCATTGTATAAAATCATTCATCATTGCAATTAAGTCAATATTAACGGAATAGTCAAGTGTCACAAAAAAGGGCCAGTTTCACCAACTCGGATAATATTCACTGTTACCGGAGTTTACGAAATCTCGGATAAAATAATTATCCCAGTAATCTGTTGAACGTGGTAAATAAGAAAGCGAATACTTGTCCTTGACATTCTTGTTTTGAATAAAAAAAGGTATTGATGAAGCGCACATTGCTATAGTTGCATTTTCATTGTAACTGAAGCGGTGGAATTGCATTCAAAAGCTTCCTAAGAAATCTTATTAGGATTTGAAACGGGAAATGGCAATGACGAAGGCGTGCATCAGGAACATAAATTTCATTTCTCGAACTGGAGACGAGGGATCCCGTATCATTCGCTTAGAATCGCCGAGACAATTTTCACCTTAAAAACATTCTAAGCAAGAGATATAATTAAAGTCTTGGCCCTACTCTCCGACACTGTTTTTGAAAATTCAGAAATTCCAGACGAATGTATTCCAACTGAAAGCCCAGAGCGTAAAAAAATGTCTTGAAAAAAAAAAGAAAAAAAATTTACTTCTGTCGGGCGCGAACTGGTATACTTCGTACCCGGAGTCGAGAACACTAACCACTAGCCCACGACGACACATGTAAACAATCGAGAAATATGTCATTTTATAACCTCAAGAATGCGTCATCACGGCATGGCATTACATGTTTGCCTCCGATTTCAGTTATTTTAGGCGCATATGGTTCTTCATAATATTCCCAAGGGTATTATTTACACACAATAACTATCACTGTTTACATATATCAAGTCGCACTTAGTAATTTTGGGGGAAACTGGCACAAAAATCGTAAATTATGATACATATTTGTAACGTGATTCAGTGTCCTCTTCGCCTGGGACGTTTGTGAGGGAAATTTGTACATTAAGTTCTTACTACGCGAATAAATGACGTTAGATTAATATAAAGCATGGTATCAATGATTTAATAGAATGCTTTTATTATCAATGAACGCTTAAATACACTATTGAAAGTTATTCATAATGTACGAAGTGAGGGATTTCCCTTGTTTACCTTTCGTCGCTAGAAATATTTTATAGTTAATTTCGACCATAATATGCCTCGTACAGCCTACAAACGCATTTATCAATTTAATGCAAAATGGTACTAATACCCTGAGAGGTTAAATTGCAACAATAAACAATTGTATATTTATAAAATAATATCATAACTTACGATGTGCTCGGGTGTACTGTTATTATCGGGTGTGTATTATCTCGGATAATAAGCTTTTAACCGAGGAATATCGCCAGTAAAATTTTTAACCGAGATAATGCTACTGGTGAAACAGGAACATTGTATTATCTCGGTTTTTCGGAAAATTATCCGAGTTAATTATATTATCCGTGTTGGTGAAACCGGCCCTAAGAAGTGCGTTTTACGCCGTCCACCATCTTGCTACATAGCACGGCATGGTTAGCTTCTGGTGTGTGCGCGCACATAGCGGACGTCCGTTGCGAGAATAGTTCTCACGCTTAGCATAGCATTCGGTGTGTGGCGGCCTTTAGTAAAGCTATAAGGGTTATTTTTCAGCAAAATTACAGGCTATGATTTAGTGCAACAGGATGCCTTTTATTCACTTCATTATCCTATGGTACAGCTCTCGAAAAAGCTTGTGGCATACGGATGCGCAGAACGATACGTGACGGAGGGGAATTAGCTGAATGGAAGGGCTTATGAGAGTGGACAGAAGGGAATTTGAGGAGCGGAAGAGAAAATGCCTTCACATCTGAAAGTCTAATTCGTCGCTAAGTTAGACTGGAAGCCGTGCAGCACGCAGGGTAATCAAAATCGTACTAAGGGAGCTTTCCATTCACTCCAGTGCGCTGCTCAAATAAGAACACAACAGTGCACTTGCTTGTCATTCGTTTCAAACCCTGCGCACTAGGCAGCACAATTCAAACAGATGGGAGGCAGAGTTGATGTGCGCTAGACAATAAAAGCACCTAGATAATCCCATGAGAGTTTGTAGTTTTGTGTCGATTTGGAGGAAAGGCGTCAAACATGGATAATGCAAAATTATTTTAAATTATTCTTTGATAAAAAGCTTAGGTTTTTAAATATTCATTTAGAACGATTTCGAAAACTATACGCAAAATTTCCGGCGGGTCTATTGTGAACGCACAGAATGTTACCTATCGGCATGTTACCTCACGTTTCGCCAGCACACATCGTTCCATTTATTGTCGGCAAACTTGAACATCTTGAATGGAAAGCTCACTGTAATTTGCTTCTGCTGGAATAAACGGAGAGCGATCGCACGAAAGCATTTGCATAGAGACGATTAAGTTATATATTAAAGTTACTAAAAAAAAAGGTTGTGAAATCTTTTAATATTTCGTTCCTGCGACGTCATCAATAAAATTTTCTTAGCTTCTACGGTTTTTTTAAAGGAAATTGCTTCCTGCAATGGAGCAGAGCAAACGCACCCTGATTGGCCGAACCACATTCGCTCCAACACACCTCCCACCCATTCATCTTTACTGGTTATTTAATGGCTTTTTAGGTTGGTTTTCTTTAATGGGAATTAAACCATTTTATAGCAACCATCTTGAAGAAAGAGAAACAGAAACACTAGTTGAAATTTTCTCCTTTTTAACTACCACCGACCAAGGTTTCGACACGTTATACCATCACCATGGTACAGTTTTATAAATATCTAGGCCTTATAAATCAAAGCACTAACGGTGGGGTAGGAAGTTGAGAAAAAGGTGGGGGTTGAGGAAAATTAGGGATGGTTTTCGTCTGTCGTAGGAAAAAGAAGAGTTTTAGGAGAGATGAATGGGTGACTGCAATATCATTACATAGTTGGCCATTACTATTAGATATTTCTTTAGATAATTGTTCTTTTTCGGTGGTTTAAAATTGCAGAAATTTTAACCAGCGTTTCTGTTCCTCTTCCTTCAAGATGGATATATTATTCCGCAAAAGCCAGTACCAATACTCTAGCATACCTTTTATAGAAGCAAAACCGTCCACTTCGCATCTGCGAGGGGCTCTACGCGATGGAACGCGAACGTTTACGCACGAGTATAAAAGTCTCTCCCCCCTGGGCAACCCTGGTATAACCACTGGGGCAAGGACAAGGGGAGAATATACGCGGGGGCGGCAAGCAAGCACGGCCGCTTAAGGAAGGTCACTTAATGACATAATGCGAATAAGTCTCTCGCTTGATTTGCGGGATGGTAGAGGGAGAGTCAGAGAGAGAGAGAGATGGGTGTTTGGAAAGGGGGTTTTGAAGGGGGGATAGGAGAAGCGCCCCCCCCCCCTTTACCCTCCCACTCAGCTAGCCATTCCGCTGCCGCTGGACATCGCACGTCACTTTTATAACATCGCTTACTCCCGACCGACCGGCTGTCGGAGCGTAATCACCTCCATCCGTTCTCCAATCGGGCCCGACCAACACGTTGAAGAAGGCGGCCTTCTCGACGCAGTAGGCGCTGCCGCTTAGGCTGGGACACTTCATCGGCACAATCTTCGGCGGCCCCGTCCACCGTATCCTCCTGCCTACCACACTTCCATCTCCCGTGGCCGCCCATAAAGAGTAAGAGGTACCCTTTTCAACTCTTAAGGTGGCTGGTGCGTTCATAGAGGGTCATTGAGTGCACATTTTAATAATTTTTAAAACTAACAATAAGTAAAAAAAATTCATTTAAGTTTATTTACCAACCAAACCAAAGTTCATTTAAGTGTATCTGTTTATGCGTTCGAACTCACCATACCGGCAGTAATGGAAACGATACAAGAATTATATTTTAACATTTTTTTCTTTCTTAAGTATGCCATGACTAGATTTTTCGGCGCGGTATACGAAATGTAGGAGATGTTTTAATTAAAATATGTTGTTTTTTTTCGAATATTGGACTCGGCGTGACATCTTGATATATGTATAAATATATTTGCAACAATTGTGACAGTGAATAAATTTGTTTATTCCCTATTAGAAGAAAATATGTACTAATATGTAATCGAATTATTACGAAGCATGGGCCTAAAGACTACGTATTATAATATCATTGAATTGGCAAAAAGCCAAATCGGTATGATACAATGTTTTTACTTATGTCTATCTTAGGATACGTGTATTAATGACATATTTATTGATTAAAAATGAAAAAATACATTTTAACCGATTCTGTTCTAATGGAAATTCAATGCTATTTTAACATGCAGCCTTTCTTGACACACAAGAAATATTTCGAAATAAGTCAATTATGCATGTGTACAGTTTTTCTTCTAAACGCGGAATAATGCCTTTCATATTATTACCATATCCTATCAGTTTATTAACTACAATTCAAATTAGCGCAGTAGTAGTTTTTTTTAAGTTGTTCAAGTAAGCGTATAGAAACACATCAGTACACTTCAACGCACACGTAGCGTAGCTGTAGATTGGTCCAGTCGCGCCGTAGTTGGAAATAGGTGTATAAAGCTTGAATCACATGATCACTTTTTACGTCACTTTTCAGGGATAGCACCAATGATGGCTCAAATGATAGCTTAAAAATGATCGTTTACGCGATCACTGTCAGGGATAGTGGCAATGATAGGGATTCCTATCAATCTTTTCTTCTTTTGAGCATATTCCTTTTTCCGTCCCTGAAGAGGACCAATCCCGTCTCCACATCCATCCCTGACTCCATTACTTATATAAACATTCAGAGTGCACGTCCGCAAAGAAAGAATGTTGCGTTAAGTGTGGTTTTCAATTAAATCAGGATTATAAACATTATAGAACCTCAAAACGCTGGTAAAATTTCCCGCAATACATCGTGCTCACGGATGGCGGAAGAGACTACAGCTGTCCTAGAGAAGGGAAAGTTTGACCACCAGTAATAAATTCGCACATATTCCTAATACTTTTTTAAGCGTAAAGAGCCCGAATGAAATAGTCGCGAGTTTGGAACATTTCCGTTCTGTTACAACGACGAAACACGTGAATGTGAAAATTAATACCTTGCGTAATCAGGTCGGATCAGAAGAGCAGCGAATAAAATACTCAATGAATTGCGGATGCTCCACAGGCGAGAAAATATTTTAAAATCTGTATATGCATTTATAAAAGTTTACCAATAAGTCTTGTGGCGCATTTTAGCCCACTCGGTAGTACGCATTGGATTTAACATTATAAACTTGTTTTAGTGCCTAAATGATAAGTCATCAGGCATACAATACCAAAGTTCGCTGCCGTAAATAAAAAGCTAAATAGGCAAATGAATTTTCGATTAGATAAAAATAACCAATTTATCAGCAGAAATTCAGTTGCCTCTAATTCACAAAAATCTCCATAATATGTTGAATTTCTCGTGTCTTTTCAAGGTTTATGAGCCTGCATATAGGTATTATTACAGTTTACATTTTTTGAGAGAGCATATATCTCCCAGAAAGAGCATTGAAACTACCCATTGGCCAAATAAAACTACAGATAATGTCGTGATCGATTACTTAATAAGATAGGTAATGGTTATTTATAACAGAGTAATGCTTTATTAGACTGAAAGAACAAATGCCGATTGGTTTCGAATATTCTCAATAATGGTTCAATTCATAATATGGCTAATTTTGATAATCGAGAAAATAAAATCTCGGGTACAGAAATGATGCTCCCAGTGCGGCGCAAGTGATCGTATGACACAGAAAATGATGGCTTCAGCTATCACTTTCTCTACCATTTGAGCGATCATGAAAAGCGTCCCTTAATTGATCCCTGACAAGAGACAGAAAAAATATTCATGATCCAGATATTAGTGATATCAATGCATCGACCAAATCCTTTAAAAAATCTAAAAATACACTCATTTTATAGTGGTTGCTAACAAATATCAAGGTATCATGCCGAGTCAAATATTCGAAAAAATATATATAAAATATATTTTTTCCTCAATTTCGAATACCATGCTGAAAACTATCAATAGCGCAAGTCGTAACATGGTTTAATTGAGGCTAAAATGTAAAATATAACTACTGCATCATTTACATTACTAAATTTATAGTGACTTCCACCACAATTCCACAAATTCCTTCCACAAATAGCTGTTTATGAAATGTGATCCTAGAAATTTTTCCGACATAAGTTGAAAACTTATTAAAATGTGCACTAAATGACCCACAATTACTGCTCAAGCTACCTTAAGTTAGTTTAAGTGAGATTTTTCTATAGTCATGATAGATTCCATACTCAAATTATATTTTTTTAATTTATAATAATGGAGCTGTAAGAAGCGTGAAGTAAATATTGTAATATTAATGATGGAAAAACTTTGTTTTCTATGACTGAAACGTTTAGTGATTGATTTAATATACGATTAGAATACCTTAGACTATTTTATTCATTCATTCACAATCGAAGATGTTTTAGCGATTTTGTAAAAAATATTACCTTGAGTGATGAATCTATTTCTCAAAATAGTTGGGAAAGCATACAAACTACACAACCGTCACATTTCTAACGCGGCCCATGCGTCAGAACTTCACCATTTTTAAAATAAAGTCTCACTGGAGCGCATAGCCGTACCATATCCCATGGAAAACTTGAATTTTTCGACATACGGCTTGATTTTTTCGGCACACGTCTCGGAAAGTAGAACGGTAAGTAACTGATAGAAATAATTAGAAATATGAGACCTGTTTAATTGTAATGAGGCCAAATTCATTTAATTCTAAGGGGAGTTATATCTCGATCAAGCAACCTTAGATCTATAACACACTCCTTACTAAGGCTTACTAAACTCGACTCCTTACTCCTTACAAAACGCGAATTAATTATCGCGTCACCTCTGAATGGCACTAGTGTGCGAAGGATAGAGTTTGCTGCTCGTGATTCAAGGTAGCTTGATCAAGATATCAGAATTAATTAAATTCAACGAGTCAATTAAATTCGCCTCATTATAGCAGTAAAATATCTCATCATTCTGATGATACCAAAATATCAGACACTTATCGCACTACTTTTCGAGATGTTTTCCAAAAAAACACAAGCCGTTGTCCGCGAGATTTGACACGGCTGTGCGCTCGATAGAGGCTTTCCATTCACTCTAGTACGAAAATCACTTCGCCACAAAACAGCATACTTGCTTCCCATTCGTTTCAGATCCTGCGCGCTAAGCGCACTTGAAAACAGATCAGGAACAGAGTTTATGTGCGCTAAACAACAAAATAACGTCGATAATCGCATCCGCGATAGTTTTATTCATTTATTATCCGTAAAGGCGTAAACATGTATATTGCAAAGTTTTTAATTTATCCGTGGTAAAAAGCTTACGTTTTTAGATACTTATTTTGAACGAATTCAACAACTTTACACAAAGCATTCGGCCGTGACAGTTTTGCACCAACAGAATGCTGACTACCGGTAAGTTACTGAATATTTCACCATCGCACATCGTTCCGTTTAACGTCTATTGCGTGCGATGAAGTGCGCTCATTTGTTCCGATCTGTGCCAACTTCAACACCTTGAATGGAAAGCTACCATTATTTGAATAAATAAGGAAGTCCTGACGCATAGATAGCTTCAAAAATGTGATGGTGGGTATTTTATGTGTTTTCTTAATGAGTTTTAAGTCAAATAAATTACTCACCGTAATACTGCATATGATATCACCATAAACGTCAGTTTTATAGGCTATTTCAGCGTAAGGTGTGAAAAGATAAATTAACGTAACTGAGCACTCGCCTCGCCCGATATAAAGGTAAGCATCTTGTGGTCATGGCATCTTTAAGGTCGCGAGTTCGAATCTCGTTTCAGGTATGCATTGATCAAGCAGTGTTTGCGCGACCAATTCGAACGGGGAAGTGAAAACAAAATTCACAAAAACATTCTGAGTCTCACGATTAAAATTTCAACGTTCAATACTTTTTGCCTTTTCCGAGGAATGTTATTCTTTGACAATTTTTCTACATCCGCGAATTCAACTCATGTCACTTTAATTGCGTATTATCCCATCGCAATAGGATGGTAACTTTCCGGTCTCACTCACTCTCTCAGTGTTTCAAAAGGCGTCAGGTTCCAATTTCACCTCGGGTTCAAGTGTTTTCTTTTCATCATGAAAACTGACATTAGACAATGCAATTTAACCTTAGCAGAAGGTGCACTTAGCACCCAAACCTAAAGGTAGCTAAAACATTCGCAAGTTTTTCAAAAATGAGGAAAAATGTATCGATTCATTTTCGAAGACATTTTTGAAGTCTCTTAATGTAGAGCGTCTCAAACGATAACAATATCGTAAAAATCCGTTTCAAATGTGCATGGTGATCTATACTTTCATGTTTGTACCATGATATGTCAATCTTGGAAGTTAACTTGGTGGTCAAGAAAATGTTGAGAAAAATTAGTATACAAATTTTTCCGATTCTACAACGGATAAACTACCATCCCAATCACGGCAGCAAAACTGGTGCATATCATAGACACTGTAACGCGATCACCATAATTTACACTTTAGGTGTTACTTAATGCTCACGCCAATTTTTTATTTACAATTTCGAGTGCACACCAAGAATGTTCTTGCCAGGAGATCTGTAACGTACATATTGCATCATGATTTAAATAATTTCAATTAGAAAACTCAAAATTTCATAATGGAAAAATATTTTTAGCAGTTTAATGCCACTGTAGCTGTACTCCAACGGTCCAAGTCTCAAATGTGGTCTAAGAATTTTTTTCCAACTTACTTAAACATTTACAAAAATGTGCACTCAATGACTCACAATTACCGCTCAAGCCACCTTAAATATCAGTCAGCCGTTATAAATCGTCGCCTGAAATCCTCCATGCGATTAAAAAGATTTTCCTTACGTTTGTTTCTCTCATCCACGTCGTAAATTAACCCAACATCTTTATGAACTCATTCTCCTGAAAAGCCATTAAGAATAGCGGAGGGCTCCTTTTCGCTTCATGCAAATTCAAATCTTATAGTTTGAGACCTAAAAATCTCCTGCGGGTTTCATGTTATTCGAAGATAAAAACTAAACGCCGACAATGGCTAGTTGTGTATGCGCTAATGCTACAGTAAAGTTTGGAGAAATAACTCAAGTATTAGCATAGTTTAAACAACATATAATCCAGCAGCGGTTGTCTGGGAGGTAATGCGCCGAACTGACACCCAAAAAGTCTTGGGTTCGTATCATGTGGCTATTTGAATGTAAATATCAAATATGGATATGCTATACTTACACTATTTATCGGGAAAATGTTGATGAGATAGGTCTCAAGGATCAATTGGTCATACAGATGGATCTATTATAAATAATTTCGTAATTTGAACTGTAAAGGAGTAAAATAAATTCCATAAATTAACCGTAATTTATCTGTTACTACGTATATAGCAGCTGATACTTAGTAACAAGGGAAAAAAGGATGCTTGTTCAGATTTTACGGTACGCAGACCAAAATCTCCGGGTCCAGAAGGTCTTGCAGTTGGTAACCCTAACCAGCACCCAAATTCCTTTTCTTTACACACCAAGAATTTCTTCGTTTGTCTTTCAAGATGATACCAACCGCAACTCTATTGCAGGTTCCCACCCATCGCCTCTCCGTGCCATGGAGGAGGCCACGGAATACCTCGAGGCCCTCACAACTGGGCTATTGGCCTCGGATGGGCGTCGGTCAACGGGCGACTTCGGACACGACGACGACGGAGGCGACCATCTCCTGCTGGCCGGGACGCCTCCGTCGTCCCCGGCAGGGGCTGCCGCCGCCATGAATCGCTACTTCTCCCCCCTCGACTACGGCCTCTTCGCCGCCATGCTCGTCGTCTCCGCCTCGATCGGCGTCTACTTCGGCTTCTTCGCCAAGAAGAAGCAGAACACGACCTCGGAGTATCTCATGGGCGGGAAGAACATGGGCATCGCTCCCGTCGCCATGTCGCTCATCGCAAGGTGCGTTTAACTTGGGCGGTTTAGGCCACATTAAGGGGGTGGGAAACCACGCCTCATTAAAATCCATTTGCTGGCCGTTTGCTTTTTCATCGCCATGGTGGCATTCTAATAGATTTAAAAAAAATATTTTTTCACCATTCGACGCGTCGCGACGCCTAAAAGATGTACTTAGCTAGGACTAAATTGAATCATGAATTTCGAAAAGGTCTCATATCGGATTTTTGAACATTTTCAGGATACAAAAAAGAACTGAATTTCTGTCAAACCATTTGAAGTAAGAGCGCAGTTTTTTTTCTGAAACTCCTGCTGAAAGCTTTTTGAATAGCACATGTAGGCTCTTCTCGCTGATAAAACATCTGTCTATACGAATAGATAAAGAGAGGGGTAAATGTCCATTTTCAAAAATTTCCTAAATGAGCCCTTTTCGAAATTCACGATTCAATTTTTTTCACGTTTTATTAGATGCTAACCACATCCTGTGCCAAGCCAAGCTTATTTTTCAAGTTCAAAAATAACTTATGGGTTCAGAAAGTTGGGAGTAGAATCATTTAGAAAGCTCTGAGTAATGAAAAAACGTATTCAATTCATGTCATAGAATTAAAATATCATTATGTTATCGTAAATTTAATTAAAGGAGTAAATCACGGCCAAAGGGCTTAGGTTTCAGGATAAAAATACAATAATCTGCAACCTAATATTTTGGCTTGTGTTCCATACTTTTCTAAACAAATGTGAATCAGTACGTGTAGAAAAAATGCTAATAAGCGTATTCATTTGGAAAAAAATACTAGAAAACCGTATTAAATTAGAATGAGCTATTGTTTATCAGGTTTAGATCATCATTTGCATTCGATTAGATCAAAAAGACAATTTTTTAAATTTATCTCCTTGAATTCATATTCTTGTGTAAGAGCAGTTTAATTTCTCTGCAGTGGATGGTTTTCATTTAACAAATCCATGAAATTGAGTAATACCTGAAAGAAAAAAGTGAAACTACCAAGGCTAAAATAAAGATTCCTCCGTGTCAAAAAACGACCAATCCTTGTCGCACGTGTTTCCGCAGGGGCAAGGGGGACGGTATACATCTACATCTATCTTCATTTACAAAAAGCCCTGCAAGCCACCTCAGGGGTGTGTGGCAGGGGGTGAGTATTCATCAACATGCATTACACTATACCCTAAAGTTAGTGTAACTACGAATAATTATGCATTATCATAAATCGCTAATGCTCGTCACGATACGAAGCCTCACAAGCATGCACTACACTACAGATATTATCACAATGGAGAGAGACCATTAATATATATGTATTTTGCAAGTACACAAATTGACAGAGACTCAAGACTTATGTAGAAAACATGCACGGCATACTGCTAGTCCTCTGTAACAGATAAGGATTCATACGGATTCATTTATACGATACTAACTACCAGCCATTGTGCATCAATTTCTTCGTAATATCTTGATTTAATATCTACGCAAGTTCTTTTAAAATTATATTTAGCTATCACATATATTTACAGCCTCTTGGGCCCCTATTTCAGGTGTTAACTAACCAACAACATTGGCCATTCAGAAACAACCACGACCTGGGATTTAAGAAATCCAGCCAGGCGGGACTCGATCCCGTGACCCACGGGTTGGCTGGTGAGGAACGCCGCCACCGCGGTTGACTGTATATGGTCTTAATATTTCCATTGGGAAGGATATTTTCCCGTCGTGGATCATGGAGATTCTGTACTGTACACCGAGCTGCCGGCGGCCATAGCCCGACTCCGCCGCACATTAGAAAAATCTATGTTTTTGGGGTCGCAAAGGTCGCAGCTAATCTTTTTTGAGTAATTTTCTAGGCTAGAGTCTATCGAGGTCTCTCCATTTTTATTGATGTTTCAATTAACTTTTTCTCTACATTATTGCGAAAAATTTACTGAAAAGAGTGTTTGGTACTTTGTTTTATGACATAAGTATAATTAGCAAAAAACATAAATTTATGTAAAAGCATAGAAAATAAACTGATTTTTTGCGAGTATATTTTCTTGTTCCACAACTTATGATTTTTATGAGCTTGACTTCGGTGATTTTCAGAGAAAATTGAGCGTGGGCGATTCTTGCAAAAAATTGGTTAATCATTGAGCCCTCGTATATTATTAATGAGTAAAAGCTGAAGCAAACAACGTACATCACCTCTTGTACCTATAAATAGAGAATGATCAGGTGAAGTTTCAGCTTCTAGTAATAATAAAGCACTTATGAAATTTTCGCCAGCTAATTCCATTTCCGCCCATTGTTCGACGTTTCGAGAACTGACCCCGTGGTCTCTCTACATTTCCTGAGGAAGAGACACCTCATCTAAATCATGGAATCTAACTCTCAAACATGTTCATCCATCATTTTGTTCTAGCGAAGAGCACATCAAATTCCACTATTCATCACTTTTTTCAAACTTAACAGCTTGACGCCGCACAGGACATTCTCGCTCTAGTCGTGTTTTCTTGGCTAAGAGCTTATTAATGCATTTTTAGTCGCACAATTTCCCGAGAGGAGAAAATTCAATCTTTGCTCATCTCTTTGCTCATTGTTGAAACACCCGAAAGAATGCAACCTTCAACTTCACACACCGCGGAAGTATTCGCACCAACTTTGCTCATCGTTTCCATAATCATTGTTTTGCGTTCAGTTCCAAGAAAAGTAAACTTATAACCGGATAAACAAAGTCTACACGTGAGCGCTGTATCGTCAAATTCCTCTGAAGTAATTCATTTAATTGAATAGTTGCACAACGAAAAACTGCGAGTCAGAGCCTATTTTCAGCCTTCGGCCTCGTCTGAGAACAACTAGCTGTGTAATTTTTTGTATCGAGTCTCTCTCTCTCTGCAAGCCCTCCGTCATAGGATGATAGCATCTCATTCTGAAGTAGGTCGCGACCATTTGGGATACTCCAAAGAAAGACAAAATACGCGAAATAAACTAAATACAAAGGTAAGCCGCACGTTTCGCCAAAAAAATATTACGAGCGAACAGAGAGTGTAAGGGTGGGTGTAAACTGGCAAGTTACGTCCACAAGTTTCTTCTACAAGAGCTTGCGGAGGATTTTACTCCGACGAAAAAATATTCACGAGTTAGTGCAAAGCCAGACTGGCTGCTGTTTTACAACGGAAACAATACGCTTCTGCAAGCGACTTGCCGATACTTTCAAAAGTACTGCAAGTGAATTTTTATAGCCATTTAAACCATCAATATAAGTTGACAGTCACTTGCTGCAAGTAAATTGCGAAATATACTTGCTAATGTAAATCCACCTTAACACAGCTGATGCAAGGACTACGTTAGGAGACGATGTTAAACGAATTAGGCTGGGAGCCGCTAGAGACTCTGAGGAGACACGCTTGACGAATGGTACCAACAAGATTCGTATTAGTTCAGCGACAGAATAAGAGAGATACAGTACCGAACTGATGGAAACTAGATGCCCGTTTCCCAGTAGTAATTAATGACTACAACAAAAACAGATCGAGAGACTATGCAACTCCATTAGAATGCAGGTCACTTGCAACCTTTCCCATTCTATATTCCTTTTTCCTATCCCTTCCCTTTTTCATGGCTGGTGTCATAGCACACCCTGCCACACGCTCCTGCGGCGGCTCGCAGGGTAATATGTGGAATCAGGTCATCGTAATTTGGCGCTCTATCGATAGACAAGTAGGTCACCGGACATGCCCTTAATTCACTCAGTAGCAGGGTCGTCCCACAAACCCCTGACAGCGCTAGCAATTTGCTCTGTAGTGAGTCTCTTTGTAGATCCTTATGCTTACCTTCTGCTCCCCTTTATGTCACCCGAAATCAAAATCTTCTTCCTTACTCCTCTGCGCTTACTTCTCTCTCATCTATCATTCTATTCTCTTATCTATCATTCTCATGAACGTGCCTCCCCCATTCAGTACTACACCCTCCGTCTATTTTAGCTGCCTTCAATGAATCCCCGCTTCTAACCTTTCCTCTCCCACCATCTCAAACACTTTCTTCCAAGCTGTCCAGCCAGTAAGCCCGCATCACATGATAGCACCAGATCAAGCACAAGACCTGGTATGTTAGCCGGTATATAAGAAAAGCGAAACTTGATGGCACTCACCAGCAAAGGATTAGACGAAACAGACCGTAAATCAAGCGTTGATGAGCGTGCAAAGTTATCGAAGGACTCCCGCACGGTTCCCTTGAAAAAGGCTCGGCCGCTTCAACCCACATTTCATGTATGTTTTCCTTTCCTTTAGGTTATGATCTTCACAAGCGAGTGCCACCAAGTTTCGCTACACCTATACTTGATATTGAGGACGGAATCCAGTATGATTGGAGACGTGCTATAAAGGTTTCACACGATCTTTGAACTTGTACTAGCGAGAAAGCGGTTTATTCATTCATATCGTAGCGCATATCTACTATTATTTTAAAATAACCAATCCATGGCAGAAGGAAACCAAAACAACTATTGGGACATTTTTACTTGTTCTTGATTTGATTATGGCCAGAAAAGTAATAATATACACAGGAGGCATTTAATTTTTATTTTAAAAAGTGACGATCGCACTGCGATTGCAAAGCTTACGTGATTGGTCGACGGCTAGTAGGTCCTGCTGGGAGCAGGTGGCTAACTGGTACCACATCAATTATGCAATCAAGTATCTCACCGAGTATGTTAGCGATCATGCTTGTTAGTTAGCATCCTGGTTTTGTATCACACAATACTGGCAAGCCATCATACTAGCCAGTATCCTCGACCTTTTACTTCATCAAGTATAGCGTTATGCGAACATTACCAATTATAATTTCTACACACTTAAAAGCTCCCAGTCCACGCTAATCTTCTTTCCGAAAAAAAAATTCAAACAATAAAAATGTTATTTTGGTATGAAGATACTCGCAGCATCTTTTATGAATAAAAATTATCCTTTCGGGATTGTCTGCGTATTGTCCATTTCTAAGGAATGTTTCGCTCCTTGTACTGAGAGCGTTGTGAGAGAAATGGCCAATACGCAATAAATCATTTTTATTGATAAAGGTAGTCAAAGCGAGATATTTTTTCCTGTGAAAAGACACCATATTCAAGTTTTATGTTAAAATTAAAGCAGATACAAGACTCATGACGAAAATATAGTAACCTTAATGACGCAGAGAATTCATTTCTATGACTGAACTTCTCAGTAATTAACTAAGCATACACATTTAAGACTCGAAATTTTTTCACGTCGTACGCGGAAAACACTTGTACACCTTAGGGATTTTTTTGTTTTTTTATAATAATTGTAACGCGGAGAGTAAGCATTTATTAGTTAAAATTATTTATAAAGCATAAGAACAACACTTCGTTACATTTTTGGCGGGATTGGAGCGTCAGAACTTTCTCGTTTTTTTAAGTATGCCTCTATGGGGTATAAAATCGTATATAGTGATCACTCTGACTTTGAAATTCTATCATCGGATTTAAACAACGTTCATGTGTGGAGCCAAGAGTGGGGACTCGAACTTAATCTGAGCAAATGCACGGCGGTATATTTCTTGCGGAGGTCGTCCAGCTATCCCCATGCATATGCTGTGGATGTTGTTAACATAAAGGCGACAGATGAAGTGAAGTATCTGGGAGTTACGATAACCTCGAACCTATCGTGGGGAACACACATAAGAAATATTTGTGGCAGAGCTCTGAAGAAGCTAGGATTCGTCAAGCGTATTGTGGGAAGATTTTCGGATGAAAAAGTAAAAGAGAGGTGCTATTTCGCACTCGTCCGGCCACACTTTGAATATGCAGCGAGCATATGGGATCCCGTGCAGAAAGACTTATTTCGGGAACTTAATAAAATACAAAGGAAAGCTGCGCGATTCGTCAAAAACTGCTACGGGCGTACAGACAGCGTTACACAGATGTTAAACGAATTAGGCTGGGAGCCGCTAGAGACTCGGAGGCTGCGCGCTAGTCTTAGATTACTTGAGCAATTAAGAATAGATATCTTTAAGAGCGACACGGAGAACATCATATTAGAACCCCACTATATTTCCAAGTCCGACAGAAACGATAATTAAGAGAGATATTTTGCCGAACGGATAGGTATGGGAATTCGTTTTTCCCCCGAACAATAAGGGACTTTAATAAATTCAAGGCGTAATTTCATTAGAGCGTTTCCTTTTTATATGTAAACGGCTGGTGTCCTAACACCCCCCGCCACACGCCTATTGAGGCGGCTTGCGGGGTAGTATGTAAATGTAGATGTATTATAGGTACCTATCCAATGGAAAACGACTTATATTTTTTGATGAATGTGCTCTAAATTAAGTGCGATTAGTGGCGAATAGTGTGATATCATAAGAAATATAGGATCTTTTTCTTTATGATTAGGATAAATTTATTGACTTTTATGCATAGTGACATATTTATCAAACTAAGTACTCTTAAAACACCTCGACGACATTCTCATCGTACAGTAAACAGCGAGCAAGGGTTTGAGATCTTTCAGAAAAATTAATTTGGCCGTATCGATTTTTATTCGGAAGTTATAAAACGCTCTGCCAAAAACTAATAACAAAAAAAGTAATTGTATTGACGATACAAAGGACTCTCAGGAATTTCAACCTCCGGTTTAATTACTGTGTTGTTGACGGTAGAATAAGCCTGGTTTGAACAGATGAGGCATCAAAAATAAAGGTTTTACTTGGTAATCTCTGTCATATTTAGTTTTATGCCAAAAAATATTGTGGAAAGCTATACCTTGGAAAAATTTAATACCAATATGAACATTAGGGGTGAAAGCTTAATCGCGAGGCGTAAGATGACTACAGTTGATAAACATTCCGAAAAAAATCCTGCGTTACATTGAAGCACAAAGACAAAATTTCTAACCTCAAGCCAAATGAAACTTAGAAAAAAAATACGATCACCCATATTGAAGGTGATCCACCATTCCACCACAGAACATATTCAACACTTTAGGTGGTTGGAGCGGTATTTATTTGTGTACAGACTTGCGTGAAACTTTGCGTACGTGTTCTCATTAGTGATAAACTATATATATAAGTGAAAAAATTGAATCCTAACGATTAGAGGTTTTTTGCAATTCAATTATATTTTATCACGTAGCCTTATAGCCTTTATTTCCAAATAATTCGATGAAATATGTACAGGTTTTCTAATAAACGCGAAATAATGCATATATTATAATTGTAATTGTTGGTAAGAAATATCAGGTTCTACGCAGAGTCCAATATTAAAAAAAAACATATTTCATTATCATTTCGTCTAAATTTCGGATACCGCGCCGAAAACTATAGTCATGCTTTGATATTGGAAAAAAATAAAAAATAATTCCTACATCATTTCCATTACTGTCTGTACAGTGAGTTCCAACGAATACACAGATACTTTTAAGATAAATTTTGTCCCAGAATTCTTATCGACTTACTTAAAAAAATACCAAAATGCGCACTCAATGACCCACGATTACCGTTCCAACCACCTTAAGAGACATTTTGAGACCATAAAAGACAGTAGAACCTCAGAGACAAAAGAGACCAGTAAGAACCTCAGAGACATTTCTTTGGTGTAATAACGCGAAAAGAACGCACTGTCTCTGAGCGATGCAATGCCATGTTACATAAATTACACGCGTTCACAGTTATGTTTCAGGGATCACATTGCTGGGGGTGCCTGGTGAGACATACCGGTATGGAACCCAGTTCTCCACCATCACGTTCGGGAGCGTCTTGGGAGGCATAATCGGGGGCGTGTGCTTCCTGCCCGTGTTCTACCAGCTGCAGTTGAACTCTTCGTATGAGGTAGGTAACACTTTTCAAAGTTGGCGAAGCTCGAATGAAAGCTTATAGCCCTGTCAAAAGTCTCCTCTCTGAACATCCTATCCGCAAAAAAAAAAAAAATCTCCCGGAACAGCTCATCCTAATCCGCTCGCAATAGTCTTATCTCCCACTCCTCTCAGAACGTGCGCGCATTTTTTTAAGGCCTTCTTCAAACTTAGATCTGGTTATGTTGTCACATAGAACCCCCTTATTCCAACACAAACTCATCCATTACCCATACACTGTCTATTCACACCCCCCTTCATGTATGGGTGTTTTCCTGCAGTGGTTTTTTTCCGTGACGGATGCCAGCCAAAATCCTCATATTTTTCCCACAGTTGTACATATCTTTTTACACTTATTTCTGATACTTCATTATGTCGCGTAAATATTCTATATCTATTGTTTTTAGTATTATTTATCTGTATTATGTACTGCAGTGTTTGTCATATTGACTGTATTCATGTAATGACGAGTGGTTAGATGGAAGAAGGGACTTATAAGTCTCAATCTCGCCCCAATAAAGACGTTTATACATCTATCTATCAATTCAATTACTCAACTATGAGAGTGTCCTAGGCCTGTCAATATATTGCAGACGGCTAACGAGTTCACTCCTGTCTCGCGAGCCAATTGTTATGTACTGGTCACGAATATACTTGTGTTTTGTATATTTACTCTTTTTAGGTGTAGTTTAAAATTTTAGAAAGATTATTGTTTGTAAAAATAAGAATTATTTATATGAATTGCAAATTATTGGCTCAGAATGTATTTCCTGATTTTTACTCCAAACGCTGAAAATTTCATATCAATACAATAAAAACATTATCGGAAGTGAGCTATTTAATGGATGAGTACGAAAGAAGAGCCGGAAAAAACACGGACGCAGGAGAAAGTTACAATATAAATATCTTGTCTTCAATTTTTTAAAATTGGTCCTTCTTCCCTGAGTTCACCATCCCTCGGCACGTTATAATGATGTAATAAATTGTTCTTGCTTCGCCTAAGTGATGATCGTGTTACAAGAAATAACAGTGGAAAGAAACCGAAGGAAAAGAATCTTTATATTAGAAATAAAATAAAAAATAAAAAAAACAATATCAATATATTCAAATAAATAAAAAAATGCACGACAACAAAACCAATCTCCCACAAAAATACATCTCGAAATGAGGATAAAAATATAGGTACATAAAATGGTAGAATGCCTATGTAAATCCACTATCAATAAGGCACCAAAAATAATATCTGATTATATCTTTGGTGAAGTATGATTTTAGGCTTTCCCGGCGAATGATGCTGATGAGTTCTTCTCGGGTTTCCCACCGGGTTAGGCTTTCCATGATTGCCGACGTTTCGGCAGGAGACTTTCCTGCCATTTTCAAGGCTGTGGATGCGGACGGTCTTTGTGTTCCAGTCTTTATACTCTGTTCCTCCCACCGTGGTCTCCGTTCATTGGCTATCCGTTCCCGCCAATATTATGGTTTCCCACATTTTTCAGGATAGGGTCCCAGGCACAGCTGAGACGAAAGCCCTGATTCCTGTTGAGATTGTTGGTCGTGAGCCGGATCTCAATGGCCTCTTCAGTAATTCTATCCCAGTATTCTCTGGTTCTCCCCTTTTTCATAATTGCAAGTCAATTCAGGTAGTTCTACGTTTACCAAGAGATTTTTCCTAATTTTGACATATGGAAAGGTATAAAACAACACCTATGTAACTTCCCTAGAGAAAATTAATAATGGCAACTAAAAATTTTGGATTAAATATAGTATGTTTTAAGGCGAAGTCATGAAGCAATTCTTGAGAATTTCATTGGGAATCTGAATGGATTAATACGGCAGACAGTACAAGAAGTCTCGCTTTAGGCACCACCTTCTATGCCTTTGATAATCTCAGAAATTGAAAGTGGATTTGATCGAGTTCTTTTTGTAGCTTTTAAAGACGTTGATAGAAAGGAATCATTCGAATTAAAATGAAAAGGAAAAAAAATATTTATTGTTTCAGATTCCACCAGTTATAATCTGGGGCAGAAACTGGTAAAAACATTTTGCCTAGGCAAACTTGAAATCGCAAGGCAGTCCGAGGAATACATCTGAGAACGCATCTAGCCTCAGACACCATAATAATAGCGCAGTTGGTGACTTTGCGTTCTGTAAAGCAGACATCCGCTTCCGCAATCGCAAGCAAAACCAAGGCCAGAAACTTCGTGTTTGACGTATCGTCGGTGCACTACGGTGTCTAATTGCTGCTGGGTTGCGAGATTCTACCGCGTTATTGGACGAAGATGAGTAGGTCGTTTATGAGACGAAGAGAAAAATTTCGCGTCGACATACGGGAAAAGTTTTTAAGGCTCTCTTCACTGATTCCGAAATTAAGTCCCGGAGAAGGAGGATAGAAAAAAAAATGAAGGTGACCTTCCACTTGATTCTTAAAGCCAATTCCATTATTACAGTTGCAAAGCTTAGGCCTAACTCTGGCTTACGTTTCCGGTGGTCGCGTTTTATTTTCGTCTAATCTAACAATAAGTTAAAATCCACAGGCAAAGAAATGTTTGGTAGGCCACGTCTATTCGGCAAGACATTCCTTCCCATACACCCCTGTTTTCCTTCACTTTCGCCCCTTAGCGTTCGTTGACATGCCTCCTCTATTTCATTTCGACCTTTTTGATCCCGAAGCAGTTTGACTCTTTCATCTTGTTTCAAAGTATACCAAACAACGACATCGGAATTCCATGATAAGGGGCCATTCAAGTATTAGGTAAGGCGATTATAGCCACTTTTTAATCCCCTCTCCCCCCATGTAAGAAGGCGTAAGATTTCATGAATCCCCCTCCCCTTCCAATCTTACGTAGGTTACCATGCAATGTTGGAACCATGCACATAAATAAAAATATATGAGCGATTTCATGTCCAAGTTCACAAAAACTGACCTCACCACCTCCAGTTTATTTTTTATTTTTTAGATAATAAAGGCACTTTGGAGAAATTTAGAAATATGAACTTCTAGCCGGATATTGATCACGGTTTTCGAGATTTCGCGGTTTACAGAACATTCGCATGTTCGCACTTGCAAAACGTAATCTTTAAAAATTCGATATCTCCAAACTGACGAACGCAAAAAATTGATCATACGTTCTTCTGTAGTTCAGCGTGAATTTAGGCGTACAGCCGCACAGTGGGCTGAAATCGAAAAAAGCTGGCCAAAATTCAAAGTGATTTTTTCAAGCCAGGAAGCTGAACCTTTGCATAAATATTCTCGAAAGACCTGTGCATGCGATTCTGAAAAGGCATTTTCCTTAGTAATCAACAATTAACAATTTGCATGAGGTCAAAGATGCGCCAATTTCGCAAAAATTGTCTACACTCAATTTTCTCACGAAATCTTCAAAATAAAGCCCTTGCTAAACCTTTATGGTTAACGAATTTTGATAAAAAGTGATATAATTAGATTATACAGTTTTTAATCTTTGTTTTAATGTAGTCTACTTACTTTTTTGTAATGAATTGCTAAAGATATTAAACAAAATGGTGGACCCTCATTTTTGGTAATTTTTTAAATATATGTAGAGAAATAGTTAATTGGATCGCCGAGCATCACAAAGTAATTTATAAGGGGAAACTTTACAAAAATTCCACAGTGCGAATCCAAAGAGTTATGCTGCGACCGGTTGCAGTTTGCAGAATTTCACATAAGTTTTTCGATCGCGCGGTCGAGTATGGTCCAACCCGCCTGCAACCCGCCTGTAAGGTGGCGCGGCAAGAGTGTGGATTGGATTGTAGCCACATCCACTCCGCTATGGAGATTTCTGAGATACAGACATTGAAAAGAGCCTCCATGTATTATATTTGGGAGAACTCGCGGGAAATATTACGCATTTTATCACATGGGGTAAAGGTCTAAGAGGTACTGAAATACTACTTTCTTCCGGTGCACCGCGGGCGTTTCTCTTGACATCGCCTACTGACGAATGCGTACACTTTTAACGGAGACATCATGCATACCACATAGGATTATTGTCACTTCGAAGCCACCAACCCACAGCTGGTGTCGCACGGCTGCAATTCCCCGCCCCCTGCACTGCGGTTCGGCGTAATCTCCGTAAACGGTCGCAGCCATTTTGTTTAATATCTTTGGCAAATCATTACAAAAAGTAAGTAGACTACATTAAAGCAAAGATGAAAAACTGTTTCATCTAATTACATCACTTTTTATTCCAATTCTTTACCCATAAAGGTTTAGCATGGGCTTTATTTTGAAGATTTCGTGATAAAATTGAATGTAGACCATTTTTGTGAAATTAGCGCAACTTTGACCTCATGCATATTGTTAACTGTATAGCACTAAGGAAAATGCATTGCAGCATCGTATGCATAAGTCTTCTGAGAATTTTATGCCAAGTTTCAGCTTCCTGGCTTGAAAAAATCACTTTTTGAATTTTGGCCAGTTTTTTTCGATTTCAGCCCACTGTGCGCCGCGGCAGCAATCCTACGAAGTAAGAATTTTTCTCAGACCCCCTCACTCCCCGACGTAAGACAACGCAAGAAGAGTCCATACCCCCCCCCCCCTCAAAAACGTCTTACGTAAAACTTGAATGGCCCATAAGTTCTGCTAGAGCGGCTCTAGGGTTGTTAGAGTTAATCCAAAAACTATCTCATTGTGCGTTTAAGGTCTCGCTGTTGATCCTTTTAAGGACTGGAGTTTCCTCTCTGTCAGGGACACAGAATATGAGCAACAATATTTCCAACCAAACACTTTCCCATACCAAGAAATGGTCTACAAAATATACGATCTCTTGAACTTGATTTTTTTAATGCTTGTCAACACGATCTCATATTTGGTGCCTGTGAATAGTCATTATTATTTGCAATTGAGCTATATTTGTGATGTATATTATCAACGTTAAACCCACATACATTATTTCCAATCCCAATAAATGTATTTCTTCTTTTCCCAGTACTTGGGCATTCGCTTTGATCGAAAAGTGCTACTCCTGGGGTCATTCTTTTTCGTCCTCACATATGTAAGTAAGTCCAGCATTAGGTTAATGATCTTGTACTTATTGCAATTCAATGAGGATTATGATGTGCACGTTCAATGTTAGAACAGTAATTTTGCTTTTTTATTGAGATAATTCAAAGTTTCCCCTCAAAATAATGAGGTGAGATCATCACAAATCTGTTCAAATTTCTTCCACCTTTGAGAAAAATTAACAAAACAATATTCCATAGTTGGAACATTGGACATTCCTATCGATGCCCAATTTTATTATCTAATTAAAATTGATGAAATAGAGAGCATTAATTATTTTATTCAATTTTTTTCAGATGCTGTACATTCCGGTGGTTATCTATGTACCAGCATTGGCGATAAATCAAGGTAAATATTTTGGTTTAATTTAACATATCAGCAGTTCAGCTAATCGCAAATGACAATTTTTGTAACTCATGAATAAACTGTCTGCTACTTCAAAACACCTGCATTTTCGTGTAGCTACGTTAACATGATAAATGGAACTGTATTCAATAATTAAAACGTCCCCATTAACTTTATGTTATAGACCTGACAGAAACATCTAACTCCATCATAAGTCTGCTCACTTTGATGAGTACAAACGTGGATCATTTCCAATCGCTCAAAGAATCATAGAAAGTTTTAACGATTTGAAGAGCTAAATTTAAGGAACTGTTTTGAACTCATTCACATAGCTCTTAGGTCTCAAAGCTCTCATTTTAATTCAATAACCATACGTCACAATAAAATTACGTTGCATGCTTTTCTAATCGATGTTTACTCTTGCTTATAAACATTTATAAATGTGTTTGCCATTTATCCGCAGTTTCCGGAGTAAACATCCACTTAATAACGCCAATAGTTTGCCTCGTCTGCATATTCTACACTAGTTTGGTAAGTTAATAAAATAAATGTTGGTGGTATATTTTCGACCTCATCTTTCAAAATAATCAAATTAAGACAATTTAAGTCATGCTTTCACATAAATGAAAGTAAATTTGAGCAGTAAATGGAACTTCAGTCAAAATATTTCCTCCAACTCAACAACTCGATGTAAAAAAACAGTCAAAGAAGAAGATTTTGAAAATTACAAATCAATTACATGGAACTCAAAATCTCGCCACTCTCATCTGAGTGATATACAAACATACCACGCTCTAAATATATTTAGACACACTCTCTCTTTGACTGCAGGGTGGAATCAAGGCTGTTGTATGGACGGACGCTTTGCAAATCGTCTTAATGTTCGGCGCCATGTTCGCAATCATCATCACTGGGAACAACAACGCGGGGGGTTTCCAAACTATTTGGCAGAGGAATAAGGACGCCGACAGAATCGAATTTTTCAAGTCAGTACCACTAGCTTAGCAAGGAAACTTTTAGCTGTAAAGTACTCGAAGTATTTCAATTTATTACTAAACTTCAGTGACTTATTGAATTCCGTAGACCTAGATATTATTTTTCAACTTCATATTGAGGTCATCACACCCAAGTTTTAAAAAAAATCCACTTAAATTCCAAAAATACATCCCGATCCGTATCAAGATTAAAATTCGCCATCGGGATGGAGCTATATTGTATGATGTATGTACTTAAACATGAGAGACCAAACCTTTGCCTTACATAATAAATGTTATAAGGGATTAGAATTAGATATCTTTTTTATTTATTGACAAGTTATTTTTATTTTAATTGGATAAGGTTAAAGTGTATATTATATATTAAATTTAACAATTTACGTGAATAAATAAAACACTAGAAATGATTTATACACGGATTTAAAGAAATATACGCTCACATTCAACGAAATGCTTGCAGGAGACTTACCAAAGCATTCAATGAAATAACTTAACGTATGCCTTGGCCTTGACGGCGAAAGAAAAACAAAATAACCACAAACTTTGACCAATATACATCTATACTACATTTAGGTTTGAACATAAAATGTGCTTAAAACACGGTTCTTTGACCATCCAGCATGAGGGTTCTTTATGTGTGAGCACGTTCAAATTCCCTCATCCACATTTTCAAATGGCACATCGGCGAGTTAAAATTGCAACTGCCCACGTAAATTCCTTTCCAAGCTAGTTTAATTCTAATAAAGTGAAGAAAATATGTATATTACGATGGACTTGTTTTTAAATCAGGTGTCACTTAACTTTTTCAATCAGGTGTCAACGCAATTTAGTTAAACTAGTAAGGTTGTATAGTTTTTAACACTCATTAAATTTACCTTTTAAATCATTAAATCTTTGCGTCACCTTCATGATAACTATTTGGCCCTTGAACATTCCCACAGTGTAATTCGTACATATATCTATATATCGTGAACCAAGTAATGAAAATTAATTATAAATTAATAATAAAATTAATTGATTAAAAAAGTATACATTTACAAAACTCTATTACAATTCTATCCTTGACACCAAAATAATTTCAAATTTTCACAAGATTTCTAAAGATTTTTTTTACAATAACCATTTATTAAATTGCAACCTGAATAGTTTATGCTCGTAGAAAAGTAGGATTCTTACTTGATTAGAATTTAAAACATGATAAATTAAATAAATTAGATGTATTAGCAGATTTGAGATACTTAAGTTGGATTCATAAAAATTGAATTTTTCTAGATCATCACTGTCACGTCTGCAATCATTGCATGTCTGCATGGAATGAGTTATATTATAGTTTCATAAAAGGGAGCTTGAGAAATAATAACAGAAATGGCATTGCAGTATTGCAAAATGAATTCCGCTAGCTTCATATTTATAAACTACAGCGAAAAATTCAATAAGATATGTTGTACCACTTCAGTTAGACCTCTCCATTACGCAGCGACCATTTGAGATTCTACCCAGTAAGATTCAACTCAATATTTGAATAAAATGATAAATAAATCTGAATGCTTCGTGAAAATGCCCAGGAACGACCGAAAATAATGGTAAGATAACAGGGCTATTTAGGGCTGGGATAGAAATCACTTGATAATCGGAGGCCACATACCAGATGTAGGGAAGTTATTAAATAATATCACATCTTTAGAGTTTGACAGACACGTAGTGTATACATAAACAAACTCTCACTGCATTTGTAAGTGAGACAAGTAAGCAGAAAGGGTAACAGACGAATAAATAAATTCGACTAGTTTCCACAAAACACCATTTACGACCGCAGAAAAATAGATGGAAACACTAATACACCAAAATTACTTCTGACCTCATAATCAACCATCTCTTTCCCAACCTCATTCCTTTCCTCAATCTTCCTCATAGCTGGAGAGTAGATACTTTATATCATATGCCCTCAAAAGTGGTTTGCAATGGAAAAGATACGGGGACGCGCTACTAGTGGTCCAAGGCCCAAATTTTGTAGCGCTGAGCATGGATGTCAGAAAACACAAAATGATTAAGACTTTAATGTTAATTGATGATAAAAGTTAATTGAAGGTGGTTCCACCATAATAGGACGTAAAAGCCATTTTATTCTGGATGCTAATAGAAAAACATGTCCTCTTTTTTTATATCAACAACCAAATGTTACCTTTCCATGTCATTATCTCGCAAATTGAACTTGAATTTACCTGGTGCTGAATACAATAGTGGGAGAAAAACGGGGAAATATACTCTTTTTTCCATCTAACATTAATGCCCTTTGCACGATAAACTGTTCATTAGACGCGAAACTTCCCGGGATATATATTATAAATAAAATAGAAGCATCTTACCACGTTAGTTGTTGAGCTATTAGCTAATTACTGTGATAATTGAAGTCAAAACGTGGCAATTCCATAGAAATGGGGTTGTAATCGGGGTATTTTACAATAAAAAAGTTTTCATTAAAATATATTCGTGGAATAAGCTGCATATTTTTTACTTTAACTTTGGTTTCCAATAGCTAACGCATGTCGTCGATGAAAAAAGAATTTTTTTAACCAGTTAAACAAAAAATTTTGAATTGAGTACTTGTTTTGAATCTCACATTGATGGTGGAACCACGATTAAACGATTTAAAAAATGATGAAAAAACATCATGCTTCCATTGCCATTGCCAAGTATTGCCATTAAATGTTGGCATTTTGGTAATCTGCTTCAGTTTTTATTCATTGTATGGCACAAGCAGTAAGTTGTCATCAGAGTCATCTTAGTGCCACCATAACAACTACTTGATAATTGTCGTGGCCATAGAGCTACAAAAGAGCTTTTGCTGCTCTATGGTTGTAGCGGCATGCACGATAGTTGTGGCGGCATGAAGCCCGGTTGCTCCGGTTGCCATCACCAAAATAAGGTACTTCACGATGATTGTTTCGTCGAATTTCTCATGACAATAATTATGAAGGAATTGCATTCATGAAACTGAGCACATATGATTCCCAATGTTACAGAAAAGGTATAAGAGGGTGAATTCCAAACTCTTTTGGCTATTAAAGAGAGTTGACTGAATAACGTTTTCCCCTCTATTCGTAATACATACATTAATCTCCTCTGTTTGCAGCTTGACTTTGGACCTTACGACCCGACACACCTTCTGGAACACTGCATTTGGATGCATCCTCAACTGGGTCTACCAATGTTCCGTGAATCAGAGCATGGTTCAAAGATTCCTAGTAGTGCAAAACATCAACCGAGCCAGACTGTGAGTATAAAAGAAAGTAGCAACTCGCGCTGATATTGAGAAATGCGGGCCTTATATGCACAAAAAGCAGGCATTTCAACCTTAAACACATGTGATGCGTAAACCAAACATTCAAGACCAATTCGTATATTACATATTTATTCTGCTTTAATTTTCAATATAAAAGTTTGTCTAACGCAGTTTGCTGCACAGTGAAGTAATGGTTTGGATTGTATGAAACCTTCTCTCTCCCACGTAAAATGTAAATTTTTTCTTGCACTCCAATACCATCCACAATTAAAAAAGGCCCGAACAACCAAACGATTCCGAGATTTGTAAAAAAAAAATATTTTTACAGAACCACTAAAATAATTAAATCTTTAATTATTATCACTTTATTGCAGTCTGATTCTTATATCCTTCACTGGAATAATCACCTTGACCATGATTAGCACTTACGTTGGCCTTCAAATCTTCGCCACGTACTACGACTGCGACCGCCTATCAACAAAGGTTCGTAATTATGTATTTCAACGCTTTAGTCATATAACATCAGAAGCTTACACAATCAAGGAAATGTGCTCACGCTTAGCAGTTTCTTGAAAGTCTCTATCTGAAGGGATGGTTCTTAATTTAACTGAAGGGATGGTTCTTAAATTCTGCTTCCCTTCATTATAAAAAGACAGCATCAGCTACCTACTTTTTATATTTCATTTTCAACTAATATCCTGAAATGTAAAATTCATCCCTCAATATGACCTACCTTCATTAAAATAAAGTTTTGCACTTTTCTACACTTTTTATTTTTTAAACACACTACGCATTTCATGCTACTTACTACATGCATACGTTACTACACCTGAGGATGCCATAAAATTGGTGAAACGCGTAGTGTGTTTAAAAAATAAAAAGTGTAGAAAAGTACAAAACTTCATTGAAATGAATATTAAAAGTTTCTACAAAGTAGAGCCTGAAGCTATGGATTTTATACCTACCTTGGTTAATACATTCGCTTCATCCCACAACAATCATCAAACTAACTTTATAATAATTCAAAATTAACCGACATGCAGCAATGAATGCCTTTTACACACCATTAATATGCATTCAGAATTAATATGCTTAAAACGTTTAACAGGCTTGAATGACTTATCATAATTTAATCTTTCAGCTCTATCGTACTTCGTAACCAAAATTCTATCGGTATTTACCTAATTGTCATCAAGATGCTACATTTAGAGCTATATTTTTTAATATTCTCTTTAATTTAATATGACTGCATGAAGAGCATGCTAAATAATTAGCCTCTATCAGTTTAGGTACAGCTCAAAATAATACCTAGGGTAAAATCGAAGTTTATCATGAATAAGGTATTTTCACTAATGATACTGGTGTTGTTGTTCTCATTGCAATGTTGTTGTCCATGAATAGCCAAAACATAAACCCAAGAAATCTGGGCGATTTTTAGCTAATTTCCCATGCAAATGAAAAAGTGGAACCTTGCGAAATACATACAATAGTATTGACATTCATATGTTAAGGAGAGAGCAATTAGTGATTCACCACCAGTATCGGTAATCTGTTATGACTTTGAATGGGACTTTAACGAACGAGCAAATTTGATACGTTGTGATAGTGCTTACTTCTTCGTTTGAGATCGTCGGCGCGTCGGATCAATTGCTGCCCTACTTCGTTATGGATGTGGCGGGATCACTGCCAGGACTTCCGGGACTCTTCATGGCCGGTGTTTTCAGCGCTGCTTTAAGGTACGAGTACCCTCACTAGTAGGGGGCCTAAACTATGCAAAAAGTATGCCAGTGTGTGCAATGTTAATCCCCAAAGGACATATAATGATTTATCTCCACCCAGGTAATGTCCACAAGTAACTATAGAGGTTTGGCCCAGTTATTTATTCCTAACTATAAAAAACCTATGAGTAACTAAAAGCAAAACTTATTCGTAAATACAGGGCTCCAAGATCTAAATGTAATTATAAGCTTAAAAAACCTACATGTACCAGAAGGAGTTATAAACGAATTTAACAGGAGTCAAGCTGGATTTTTCGCTGCACAGTTTCAGGTATGACCCTGAAAATGTCTACGGAGTAGGCGAAACCCGGGTAGGTGAATTAAATTTTATTGTGAGGAATATACAAATTATTTTTATTTTATTTTAACGTGGATTTTTCACCCTGTATTCTAGCCTGTATTATTAAATTAGACTATTAATTTCCTCCATTCTAACTTGATTCGGGGTTGAAATCCAGCTGAATTTTTCGGATTTTATACTGATAGTCCAGCTGAATTCGGGAATAAATCCAAAGAGACCATGATGGATGTTTGCACAAATCATCCATTCCCCAATCCCTACCTTTCCGTCCAACCCACCGAAAAGACCTCACTTGCCTCTCCAATTGCCTAGCTGACATTTTACCGTGGAGTTTCAAGGCCCGCATTCAAATTCTCGTGAGCCCATTCGGGGCATCACTGGATTTAATCAAAATCGTAAGGTATTCTGGGCATTAGAACTTTGTCGGAACCAAGGAGGTTGAAATAACATGGAGGAGGCATGGCCGTGAACACTCGTGGCCTAAGGTGAAGCAAGAACAGTGGAGCATGGTAAAGATAAACTCGATATTTTCAGGGGTAACTTAGTGAAAATATATTATGACTAAAACTAAATTAACTTTATAATTTTCAAGAGGGTTTCATTTCAAGTCATCCTCAGACCTGCAGATGACACCTACAAGATGAAACCGGTTGTCTTGAAATAAAACCTTAGTGAAAATTGCAAAGTTATTATTGTTTCATTCAGCATGGTATATATTTCGTAGCATTTTCATAAAAATTCGCATTGCCTGTGGATTTTAACTAATACCTGACGAGTATTAAACAGAACCAACTTAAACATAAGCCAGAGTAAGGCACAAATAAACTGTGCCGACTGTAATGGCTTTGGAATTGGCTTCGAATATCAAGTGGAATGTCGTATTCATTTCTTTTCTAACCTCCTTGGTCGGAACCTGTAAATGCGAAAGAGGAAATAAAATAGGTGCATTTACACGTCTCTGAATGAGTAAATTTGACCTTCCTCTGATCTTAGTTACACCCTCAACCTCCTTGCTATGGTGGCTGGAGCGGTAATCGTAGGTCATTGAGTGCACATTTTAATAATTTTTTAATAAGTCGAAAAAAAATCTACAACCAAATTTCATTTAAGTGAATCTGTTTATGCATTGGAACGCAACTTACAGGCAGTAGTGAAAATGATACAAGAATTATATTTTAAATTTTATATCTATATTGAAGCAGAGAGTATACTAGAGTTTTCGGTGCGTTTTCGAAATTTAAACGATTAAAATGTTTTTTTTTCAAATATTGGACTGAGCGTGACACTTTGAGACTTCTTACCATCAATTATAATAATAATTTATTTAACCAGTTACATTACATTAGGCATTTGCCTGGTGGTAATGGTCCATGTAGCACTCCAATACTCAATCCACAAATAATATTAAAAAAGTAAAAATTCACATAAATTATTTTTTAATTTTTATTTTAAATTCGCATAATTATTAGTCGGTTCGCTTAATTTTTGTGAGACGAATTCTCTTCTTGAATTCCTTATAACATTTTGGGAAAGGATTTAAGGCTTCTACAGGAAAGGCATTCCACTCCTCTATCGTCCATGTCACTCACACTATCACATCTCTCATGCCTGCCTAAGACGTAGCGTGCCGCCTTTCTTTGCACTTTTTCCAATTTCTTCACTAGCCCTATCTCATATGGGTCCCAAGCACTCGTGGCGAACTCCAATATTGGCCGTACCATTGTTTTGTAAGCCATTTCTTTAACTTCCTTCGATGCTTTCTTTAAGTTTCGCATGATGAAATGTAGGGTTTTGAAACCTTTCCCTGTAGCTTTTTGAATATGCTGCGCCCAACCTAATTCTTTATTTATGGTCAACCCTAGATATTTCAGCGTGTCATTTTTAGGCACCTCCCTGTCCCTGATTTTATACACAAAGGCGCCGGTATCTAAATCTCTTCTACGCCTCATAATTGAGATAGCGCAGCACTTGTCAACATTTTTTCCATGCTATTTAACGTTGCCCATTCAATTATTTTATTCAAGTCATTTTGAAGAATATTTTGATCCGCGATGCCACTAATTTTACGGGACACAATACAATCATCCGCCAATAGTTTAATATTTGATTCAATTCGTTGGGGAAGGTCATTTATGAATATTAGGAATAGTAATGGTCCTAATACACTGCCTTGGGGTACACCGGATGTTATGGAAATACTCTTGGAGAGGCATTCTCCTACCTTGACCCTCTGCTTTCTATTAATCAAAAAGTCTTTTACCCAAAGTACTATCCTTTTATCTATGCCCATATCATTTAGTTTTCTTATCAACTTGTCATGCGGTACCACGTCAAATGCTTTGGATAAGTCTCAAGTAATAGCATCCACTACCCCACCATTGTCCAACGTCTCGGACAGGTCTTGCACCAAGGCTGTAAGTTGTGTTTCACAGTAGTACCCATTCCTAAACCCATGCTGATTTTTAACTAGCCAGTTAGATTCCTCCCAGAAGTTCCTAATATAGTCGGCTATTAATCTTTCCATAATTTTACATGATATGGAAGTTAAGCTAACAGGTCTGTAATTTTTTACATCTGTTTTATCACCTTTCTTATAAATAGGGACTATTGTAGTCATTTCCATAATAAATGCATTAGTTCGAGTATAGAAGAAAATCTGCATATATGTAATCAAATGGTTACGAAATGCATATCATGCTCCATAAGGATACGTGTTAAAATAGCATTCAATTGCCAAAAATCAATTAGCATGATGCCATTTTTTTACTTTTATCTAAAGCTATTACTAATGAGAACACGAATGTAAAGTATCCCGCAAATCTGTGGATAAATAAAAATCACTCCAAACTCCTTATAAAACCTCGCAAAAGAGTAAATTACGGCACCAATCTCGGGTCTTAAGTTCTCCGAAATATATTGAATTGCCTACATAAAAACCCATCGTAAGCATAATGAGAGAGAAAAAAGTTAGACGAAAATGATTCTAGTGGAAAAGAAATACGGAAAAAATTATTGCACGCATTTTTGCGCTTATTGAATACATATAAAAGTCTCCCTAATAGGAATAAATCATGATAGCATTGCTCTACTGATTCTCGGCTAGTTTTGACGGGTAAACACTCTAAATTTAATTTCTGCTAAAATAATAAAACCCACTGTAGATTACGGCAAGTTTTATTTTAAGTTGGAGCAGTGATTGATTTGTAATAAAAACATAAAATCTGTTTTTCCTCTTTTTTTCGCAGCTCCATGTCAACAGGTTTAAACTCAATGTCAGGAGTGATTTTTGAATACTTCATCAGTCCGTATATGAGGGTTAAACCGTCTGAGGAGCGGGCCTCGTTCATCATGAAGGTCATGTGTGTGGTTATTGGCGCGGTCTGCGTCCTCATGGTGTTCGTTGTCGAGAACTTGGAAGGTGTCATACAGGTAATATAGCTCCTCGAAAACGTTTTTGCACAATCACTCATGTCCTTCAGAAATCACTATAATCCATCAGCAGCCATGTGTTGAGCCTCCAAGAATCATTAAGAGCTCAACCATTTCGGAATGGCCATATAAGACGATAACCGTGGTATTTATGAATACGAGGTAACTTAAACGTCAAAAGCGGTGAGAGGGAGGCTGATTTTCAACCAACAGAGTACCGGAACGTGAAAACTAGCGATTGAGGGGAGAATGTTGGTTTGCAAAAAGCACAAAATATTTGGGAGAAAAATGAGAATGTGGTGGTGCGAAGGGAGGTAAACATTTTCGAAGGGAATATAGGAAAATCAGGTGGTAATGTGAAGGAAAGGCTAGAAAAGACCTCACGAACAGGAAAATATTACAAAAGACTGCCCAAGGATGAACCATTTAATTGCTGAAATAGCTATGATGACGATGGATTACAAAAGCAGCCATTATCTAAAATATATTTTCCATCTGTTGCTGCTGCGATCTAACCAATTTGACATAAATTCGATAGGAAATATGTCAAATTAGATGCTCGTAAACTAAGAAGCCAGTTGTGTTATCTATATTTACCTGAATGAGAAAGAGTGTCTTCTAAATATAAATAATAAGCGCTCATACAGAAGAATAGCGCACATATAACCCTAGAATCATTCTATACTCGTAAATTCAATGGGATGACGAGGCATTATACAACATCGAAAGGAATCATGTAAAACAGAAAATGTCAACTCAGGGATTTATGCATCATCTCTAATAGTAACATTCATCATAGTGGCAGCATTCACTCCCGTTTACCCCGCGAAAACTCTAATGCACAAAAATTTATTTTTAGATAAATGTTGAATTTTTAGGGAGCAATAAAGAAAGGGAAAATAGAGAGGGAAATTCAGCGATAAGACTAGAGAGAAATGAAGCAGAAAAGCTATAAAAGCGTTAAGGAAATAGCAGGGCACAGGGAAGAATAGATGGCTGCAGTCAGCATATCCCAGGATTGATTGACTAATAATAATTATGTAAAATGTATGACGATGTGAAAAAAGCTGTTCAATGAAAATCATGTTCTATTTATGAAAAACCAGGATTTTTTTTAACTGCATAAACATTTTTTGCGATTTTTCAGTATCGGAGAAAAGATACTTGACAACTCTCCCGCGCGAAGAGTTTCCGAGACACGAAATTTTTTCCTTACGTTGTAAATATCATCCATTAGTTCAGTATCCCAGTAAGTAAAAATAATTTTCACCCTTATTTATAGTGCGTCATGCACGCAACTATTTCAGCGGGAGATGGTCGGTAAAACATCTCTTCTCCACTAATTAGGATTGTTCAATTTTTCCGTAATATTTTCATTAGCAAATTAAGACAATTTTTCAAGATTCCAATACAATACACACGTTTTTGCCAGCAGAGGTTTCCACGTTTTCCTCATTTTACGATTTACCAGGAGACTGTGATCATTGATCCTAGAGAAACGGAGCAGTTACCTTCACTGGCAGTGGAATTACTGAAGGCATTGCGTTTAATGTCATTTTTACACGAGTGAAAATAGGATAAATATACTTGTACAACAATGGTAAAATGTATGGATTTCCCTTGCAGTTAGAATGCTACATTTTCAAAATAAATAAAAATTCAATCGATGAGAAACATGCAAACTGATATTTTTTTCTTTCTTGTTTCAAGATCGTCTGGGCATTGGAAGGAATTTCAAGTGGACCCATGCTGTCACTTTTCTTCTCCGGAATGTTCATTCCGTGGGCTCACCCAACGGTAAATATTCATCGTTCGCCAACTCTCTAATGCGCCCCTTAAAAGGCTAGGCCAACTTGGACAATGCGCGAGTTTCGAGACATAGAACACAGTATAGAGTAAATATTTGCACGATGAGAGTTTAATATCTAGTACGAAACTAGAATATACTTTTTTAAACACCAAGATTATGTTGAAGCGAGTCATTATCAAGCTCTAGAAAAATTAATGTTCTTCTTCGTTCCAGATAATCTTAAATGTCAAAGTAATGGGACTTCAAGTGTAAAATATTTTAGCCTACTCTTTTTATGGAAGGCTTTATCGGTAATGTGGGGTAATTTGTAAACGACTTCATAAATGAGGTCTCATTGACGCATTGAATTATCTCATCATATAATTCAAGGTGAAACAAGTAAAAAAGGGGTTTCGATCATCATCTTTCATCCATCATCACTCTATTTAAATTAGAGATGTCAACAATGATTTTAGCCAGTAAACTGTGCTACTACAAACATTCAGGTATAACTATACAGTATACAAATTAAGTTTACCTTTTAAAGTCGAAATTTTACACTCGAGACATCCAATAATATGCTATTATTGACTTTTTCCATTAAAAAACTAAGTACCAGCGCGAAATTCAATGTTTTATGATGTCATGAATTTATTTCCAGCGTAAAATATGAATGACAGAATCATTATTCCACGAATATTTCCTTCCCTTCTTCATCACTGGAAGTGTTTATTTAAATGATAATCAAGAGCAGTGCCGGAATACCAATAAGGCAAAGTAGGCAGTTGCCTATGGGCCCCGAGGCTTTGGGGGCCCCGGGGGGGCCTCGAGAATTTTTTCCCCCTTTATTTTCTTGCGGCTTGTTCATTAACGTGGGCCCCGTTGGCTGTACTGCATACAAACCCCCACGTGTGTTAATCCGGCACTGATCAGGAGCCTCAATCCGAAAATGCTAAGACATGTAATTGAAAAGTTCAACTTTAAAACGCATCTTGAAAATTTATGGAATTTTCCAAATGAAAAGTAGGATTTGTCACGACTCTCAGTTCAAAGCAGCATAATGTGAATTATGGAAGAGTGAAAATAAGAAAAGATAAACCAGATTTATCTTCAATATGGATTGTTTGCCATTTTCATTTCAATTACTGTGTCTGATACAATTTGAAAGATGGAGAACATTTTTTTGTTCTTAAACCGTGTTTGCACGATGCATTTACCCGCGTAAGTACGTGGCTGGACAGATGCGTGAACACATTCACCAAATTAGAACAGGGGCTATTTTTTGTCCACGCATTCACGCATTTGCGCAATTTTGAGTGTTTACACGGTGAAATTTTGATGGTGATTGTGTTCACGCATCTACCCGCGCGGGTAAATGCATCGTGTAAACACGGCTTTATAGATGCAAGGCATTAGAGGTGCAGTGCAAAAGGTATGGGATGAAGATAAACTACAATAAAACGAAAATTATGAAATTTTCTAGAAGTAAGACGGCGTGGCTGAATATAAGGGTGGGAGGGCACAAGATAGAGCAAGTCGAGCAATTTACGTATCTGGGTAGTATTTTGGAGGAGAATGGGTTTAGTGGTAGGGACATCAGATGCAGAATTGCCCTCGCTAAAGAAGTATTTTCAAAGAGAAGAAAATTGATGAAGGGGGGTCTGACAAGAGACGAAAAAGAAAAGGCTGGTAAAAACTCTAAGATGAATCGTGGCGCTGAATGGGTCGGAAACTTGGTAATTGCGAAGGGAGGATGTGCGTAGACTTGAGGTGTTTGAGATGTGGGTTTGGAGAAGGATGGAGATGGTGAGCTGGGTGGCGAGGAAGACGAACGAGGAGGTATTGAATATGGTAGGAGAGGAGAGAATGCTGGTGGCAGAGGTTCAGAGAAGGCAGAAGAGATGGATAGAGGAGGTTTTGAGAGGGTAGAGCATGTTGAAGAGGGTAATAGGGGAGAACACAGGGGAAGCGTGGAAGAGGAAGAAAAAGGATAGGAATTCAGGACGAAATAAGAAGAGATAGAAGATATGAGGAATGTAAGATAGATCTAATGGCAGGAAAAAAATAGCTGGGAAAGCGAGACAATGTTACAGAAATTGGGATGCAGGATGGGGACTGTCCAAGAACCTACCAATCAGCTGGTAGAATACTTGAATAAATCTGTCACCTGGTTCTTAAGTTATCAGCGCTGTAGCATAGAAGCAGGTACAGTACAATCTCGAATGTCCGAGTTCCGATTTACCCAGGTTTCGTATTATCCGATGTATACAGATCCTTATGTTGCAGCTGTACGGAGCCAGATTAGCTTATGCAAACGAACGTCAGAATTCGTCAATCAGTTCGATCTCCGAGTAAAACGAGATTTACAGAAATGTTTTCTCACAGCCATGCCAAAACAATTAAGTACGGCAAAGCATATATAAAAAACTTATTTTCGTCGCAATTTATTCCCGAACATAAGTCTTCCGTACTGTATGAGTTTTATATTATACGAGGTGGCCTCAGTCCACATTACCTTGGATAATCGAGACTCCATTGTACTCTGAAAGGGGCACATTCGAGTAACCTTCGTCATAACCGCTATCACTCACCCTTCAACCTCGCTACGACCACTGCGTATCTCTTACTGTCACCGCGACTTGACGTAGCCTCCGAGATGTAGGTACAGGCCTGAACACCCGAATTTTGATCGTCATCTGTTTATACATAGTAGGCCTAAAATTTTCAATCCACTTACGGAGCTAAGGGAAAATTTTCAAATAGAAGGTTATTATGACAATGTAAGACTGTTAGTACCGAAACTTTTCTTTAAATAAGATGATGAATCGCCACTTATAGCTGCAGAAATTCTTACGCCACTGGAATGCGCTGCTCTAACAGTACCTATGTTAAGACGCGAAATCTGAGGACGCCTATTTCACATGAAAGAATTTTTTTTCGACTTATCTGGATCACATGCCTCATAAATAAATGGCACCTTGCGTATCATAAAAGCGGCAGTCGGTTGTGTTAAGGAGAGAATCGATTAAACAGGTAGGTGTATTACTTAATCACAAATAGGTAGCAATTAACTCGTACTGTTTTCAACCAAGGACCTCTACGTCCTCTGAAACTCGTAGATCACATGACAGTGAGAATCCAATGCAGGTCTTTATCTCTTTTATTACTTTGTATCAAATTGTCTTTTTATTACACTCAATCTGGTGTCAGTGGTATCAGGACGTGTCTATCGATCAAGAAAATGATGAAATTACAGTTACTAATTTACCTAAAGTTAACCTACTGATTGCCTAAAATGCATTGCTGAAGAAGTGCTAATGCTTTCCGAAATGTATATATACCAACAGTTAACAAAAGTAAAGAGGCCCTTAAAATCCGGCATATGGCTCGAAATAATTGCCCAACTTTTTGGGACCTCGCCAAGAGGAGTTCTTTCCCGCACTTTTCGTAGGATTGCTAAATGAAAGTGGTAATTAGCGAGTGGCGGCGGTTATGACGAAGTTACTCAAATGCGGTCCTTTCAGAGTGAAATGAAGTCTCCAAGGTAGTGTTACGGCCTGTACATCTCGCAGGCCACATGCCATGGGTCTTCCATGACCGTTGGCCGCAGTCGAACGCGGATCACGAAGTAGACAATGAAAATAGCAAGCAGTCAACGCATGCTCTCTCTCATATCTTGAATATAGTTTTGGAAAAACTTATTTTTTTCGTACAATTATGCACAAGAAGTAAATATTTTAGCCTTATTTACACTCTCGCCGGGGACTCGACCGTTCAGTTAACCGCTCTTTCTGAGTGAGATAAGCAACCGGATACCTAATGCATTAGAAAAGTCGATTGAGTGAGTCTCAACTTTTTGAACTTTCAATTTTTTATTTTTTGAGTGAATAGATGAGTGGGTTGAGAATGAAGTGAAGAAAAATTTTAAAAACAAACCATTTTTTATGGTCCATGTAGCGACTTCATGAATAAAATAGCAATTTTGGGTAAAAGTAAACGGCCTCGTTTTCTGCCTCGATTCACTCAGGGCTCGAAAAAACAGGAGTTCCACATGCAAAGGTTGCTTAATTGCGCGCATGGGTTATCTGAATGCTGAAATTATTCGCCAAAATAAATCTGGACCCTATTTTGACTTTCGGAGCTGATAACTAACGCCGCGCCGATGCGAAGTGGGTTTGAGCATCGCATCACAAGCAGAATTTGAAGAAAATGAAATTTGAAGAAAATGAAATTTGAAGAAAATGAAATTTGAAGAAAATGAAATTTGATCAAAATTCCATCACAAACTTTGAGAAAATTAATAGATAAGCTTCTAATGTTTTTTTACCGTAGAGTCGATGAATTATAAAATGGTTTCAAAATGCTTTGACTCGTAAACATTGCGGCTTTAAGTCAGTCGGGGCAGATTTTGAGCTGCCTTTGGCTAATTACATTAAAAGTTAACATATCATCCTAAAAGTATGGCTAAAGTGTGGAACAGAGAGCCGGTTAACTAATTGGAACTATGAGCTGTCACAAGAATTTATATTATGTCAAGTCCCCGAAATATCATCGAAGGCATGCTAGAATAGATTCCTGAATTTAAGTTAAGGAGGAAGAGGAAATCCCGCTACGGCTTATTCAATGATCCAATGTTTATACTTTATGTTCGCTATTACTCGCGGAAACAAGTAAATGCGCATTATAACAAACAGCTGGCGGCAAATTCCACAGTTGCATATAATTACGAGTAGCTGAAACATATGACGAAAGCGTGCTGAGAGTAATATGAATTCAAAATGTTTTGGCGAAATTCCCAATTTGAATTAAGTCCCACGTACTTACTTAGGTCCTGATAAGACTCATGAATTTCCAGGGCACATTCATCGGCGGAATCACCGGGCTAATCGTCATGGGAGTCATCTGCTTCGGCAATCAAGTCGCAATGTCCAGTGGCCGGCTTGTGTTCCCGAGGAAGCCCGTCTCCACCACGGGATGTGCGTTCTACTTCAACGGCACCGATTCTCCTGAAATGGAAGCAGCGATCACAGCAACGTGCGTCGTCAAGTATTTTTTCCCTTCTTACAGAACATTTACACATAAAAATGGATTATATTGCATGCAAAAATGCATTATATAGTGGAAACTTGGATGTTTCCGGGTGAATTCCTTTCTTCAGAAAAGGTTCCTTTTTCAGTACGTAATACAAATGTCCGATAGCGAGAAAACTATCAATAGCCAACATGTGAATAGTACTTTAATAAGGACATAATTATACGTATACAGAAAATATTCTCGAATTAATTTTTTTGAATTTATATTGTGCACTCAATAACATGCGATTACCGCTCCAGCCACATTTTAAAAAATCATTCTGCATTTTCACACCTTCGTAGGAATTTTCTGGAGACTGCATTTGACGTCAACGCCACATCGAGCCTTCTAGAACATGCGGTGGCAGAGGATGTCCCTTGGCTATTCCGCGTGTCGTACACGTGGTACTGTCCCATCGGGCTCTTGATCTCTTTGGCCGTTGGACTGGCAGCGACCGCCATTATAGGCCCGACGGATCCAAAGGACGTTCACATCGACCAACTCTCGCCCGTGGTCCGACCTCTGTTTGCCCGGCGCTGCAAATCCGAAGAGACTCACCACAGGAAAGAGATTAACGGACGAGCGGAACAGGGAGATTCTTGCGACCAAGAAGAAATCAACACGCTGCTGCACAAAAAGGTATACACACCTTCCTCCAATCCATCCACATCGCTGCAGTCCTTTTAAGACACTGGCCTACTCTACTTCAGAGGATCGAACTTGAGAGATTGGGGTGGCGAACCAGGGATTCACTTGCAGGAAGGTGAAGGCTGTAAATTGAAATTCAACGTATACTTACTCAATTAAGGTGGCTGGAGCGATTTTTTTCATTCACCAATTTGCGTGAAACTTTGCATACTTGTTCCTAATACTGATATCTATAGGTAAAAGTGAAAGAATTTTATTCTACCGATTTGGTTTCTTGGGAGATTTTTCACAAGTAGCCTTTTGAGACATGAGATACATTTCGTAATAATTCGATCACATATATATATACTGAGTTTCTTATAAACGCTAAATAATACATTTAATAAAATTATAATGGTGGCTGACAAGAATCAAGGTGCCACGCGGAGTCATAGATTTTAAAAAACGTATTTCCATATGATTTTGCCTGTATTTCGGATTCTGCGCCGAAAACCTAAATCATTTATGATCATTTTATGTTACAACATACTTTAACTCAGTCAACTCTTATCTGAATCTTTGAACCAGTTCCATGATCCGAACCAGTATAATGTTTTATTTCTCCAAAGCCGAAGAGATTGAATTTCAATAAAATAGCTAAGTAAAGGAAGAAAACTATGGGAGTGGAGAAGAAACCAACCCAGTACTAAATATTGCAACCTTTCCTGCTGATTCAAATATTAATACTTATAATTTTCCCAACAATGGAGGAGATTTTATCACAAGGGCTCTTGGGTTTGAACAGTGTACATTCCTTAACATTCAAGTTCACACGTGGACTTTCAAAACATGAGATCATTCACCACATTGTATTTAATAAACGTTTCAATTCAGTTTGAAGTCCAAAAAAAAATAACGAAAATGCGAATTGTAAGTAATATTTTGAACTTACATTACTGCCAATTTATTAACTAATCAACAAATTAATGACTCATTATTAATTTAAGATTGATTGCATAAGGTTCTTTAATTATTTCTTTCTAATGTACGTAAGTAATAATAGCTCAAGATTCTGATTATAATCAGTTTTCCATTGACTTACAGGTTCTCAATTTTTCCATGCACGAGGATAATGGCCTAGACCCGAAACCGAGCCGGTAAATTGCTGATAGCCTCTTCATATTTACCATGGATTCAAACATCATGTTAACCATATCACAATCACTAATAAAGTCATATCATCAACTCGTCGAAATATAAAGGTATCATTATCTTGTTTTGTCATCATTTTTGTGAATAAGTAGCAAAACAAAATAAAGAATACTACAAGTATATTTCATACAACATTCCAAAACACTGCGGTGTTGAGTGTTTTTCTGTACATTTAATTATTTCACAAACACCTGCATTATCCACCGAAAATATTGTTTTCATACCATTGTAGCAATTACTTATAAGTCAGCTAGCACTTTGATTTCATGTTTTTTGTTACCGAATTGGTCAACGAAGCCTACTTATAGATCACCCAAATGAATAAAAAACATTTTTGTATCAAATGCTGTGATGCATTTTGTATCCCAATCTCTATCCAAAATTGAGGAAGCAAAATCGCTTACCATTGTTGAAAGTCTCAGGCGTAACATGGTTGAAATCTTTTATGCTTGGAACGAAATATGAACGTCATTCTTTCGAGTAATCTAACGGTTAAAGGTAGGTTTTAATAAAAGTCAGAGAAATTCCTCAAGATCCTTCATACGTACAGGGTCCTATCTACCTCTAGTATTTCATTTTTCATCTCAGCGTGAGTCCTACCATTCTTTATTCCGTCCAAAAAACCTATTCTTTTTCGTCTCCTTCCACGCTTGCCCAACATTCTTCCCACTATCACGGCCTTGAGCAACCCATCGCCCCTCAATACCAGCCACCTATCCTGCCTCCCCCTAATCTCATCCACAAGTTTCCTCTCCTCACCAACCATGTCAAGCACCACCTCATTTTCCCTCTTTCCCGTCCACCGCACCTTCTCCAACCTAATCCACACCCACATCTCGAACGCCTGCAGACCATTTTCGTCCTCTTTCTCAGAGCCCACGTTTCTGCCCCATAAAACGCCACACTCCATATCCAACTCCACACAAGCCTCTTTTTTAATTCATTACTTAAGGTCCCCGTCATCAGCTCTCTTATGTCATTAAACGCTCCTTTGCTAACGCTATTCTCCTCCTAATGTATTTGCTATAATGCCCATTTTCTTCCAGAGTAATAATAATAATATATTTGATTTGCCAAGGGACAAGTAAATTGCATACATGTGCATGGCACGTCAAGTTTAGGGTAAAAAATATACATACAATATTTACAATGTTGTTAGTAATATAAACACAAAATAAAATAAATCAATTATTGCCTAAATATTCATCAATTGAATAGAATACTCTTTCATGGAGGCAAGACATCACCTTAGATTTAAAGACATTGTTGGATTGAACATATTTCAATTCTTTTGGCAACTTATTATAAATTCTAATTCCCATTTCCACGGGGCCAAGTTTTTTGGTATTAATTCTGATGCTATTTAAATGCAAATGATCAGATTTTCTAGTATAATACTGATGAATGTCAGAGTTTAGATGAAACTCATGAAGAATTTTCCTGATAATCATAACAATAGAGAGTATATATATATACACATGGAAAGGGAAGAATCTTAAGAGATTTGAATATGGGCTTGGAAGGGGCAAAGTATGATTTCTTAGCGATTACTCTCACTGCACGCTTTTGAATGAATGTGGGGATGAGCCCCAGAAAATAATATTTTTGGACATATGAGAATAAAAAATGACATAAAAATAGTTAATAAAACATCTAAACTGACTGAATACCTAAAATAACGAATGAGGTAGCAAGAAGAGTTCAGTTTCCTCATGAGTAGATCTACATGTGCATTCCATAATAAATAAGCACTCAGTATGATACTAAGAAATTTTATAAGGTTGACCTGTTCAATTGATTTATGATCAGTTTTTACTAATAGACTTACTTCCATTTTTTTATGTGAGAATAAAACCATTTGGGATTTTTGTGAGTTAAAATTAAGACAATTATCATGGCACCATTTGGACAACTGTGGCGTTACCAGGTTGGAACTAACTGTAAGAGACAAGCATGATGAGGAAGATAGTAGGATGTTTGTATCATCAGCATACAAAATCAACTTAGTCCCTTTATAATCAGAGAAATATATGCTCAAATCATTAATATAAATAAAAAATAGCACCGGTCCCAATGTGGATCCTTGAGGCACTCCTAATGTGGATGTCAAGTTACTCGAAGAATACTTTTTGCCTTCAATTGATAATGAGACAAATTAGGGCCTATATAGAAGGTAAGACTTGATCCACTCATATGGGGTACCTCTAATTCGCAATCTGTGCATTTTATTCAAGAGACAATGGTGGTTGACATGGTCAAATGCCTTGGAAAAGTCAAAGAAAAGTCCTGCTGTTTTTTTTGTTATTGTCAATAGATGACTGAATAAAGTCAATTGCATTATATATTGCTGATGTTGTGGATCTGCCTTTCCTAAGGCCATGTTGGGTATTGTTCAATATATTATTCTTTTCTAAATAGGAGACCAGTTGATAGCAGTACACTTATTCGAAGATCTTGGCTATACTATTTTGCAGTGATATTGGTTTATAATTTATTATATCGTCATGGCAACCTTTGTTCTTGAAAACAGGCACTATTTTTGATGATTTCAATACAGTAGGAAAACTACCTTGACATAGAGATTCATTTATTAAGTATAGCAAGGGCTCTTTTATGTAGTTTTATGCGTGGAATATTGCAGAGCCAGGGATTTCATCAGGCCCAGCACAGCATTTCTAAGCAAGTAATTGAATTGCTCTACCTCCTGTTCGTGCCCTCCCACTTTTATGAAGAGCCCCGCTTTCTTTGTCCGTCAGAATTACATAACTTCTGTTTTCTTATGATTTATCTTTATTCCGCATTTCCCGCACTGCTTTTGCTATGCTTCTACTATAGCTTAAAATCCCTTCGATTATCTATTAACCAACGCCTGGACGTCTACTAATCTACCGACTGGCCTCCTGCTTTGATTATCAAATGTAGCTCTTCCCATGCCTCTTTTACCATATCCTCAACATAAATGCTAAAAAGCAAAGGCGACTACGGGAACTCTTGCCCTACCCCGCAACCTATTACTGCCCACCATGATTCACCATCCGCTACCCTCACTTGTGCCCTCTGGCCCATGTATGTTTCGGGTGAGTCTCCTATCTCGCCAATCAATTCCTATTTTCCTGAGTATCTTCATTATTTTTAACAAATTTACTCGGTTAAACGCCTTTTCTAAATCCAAAAAATAAGCAAAAACATCCTAATTATACACCATATTTCTATCTATACTTAAGTGTCATCGAAATTGCATCCCGAGTTGCCCCACCTTCCTGAAACCAAACTGGTCATCGCCCAAATAGTAATTTTCTGTACTCTATAACCTTTTATTTATTATTCTAAGCAAAACTTTTCCGCGTGAGAAATTAAATTAATTGTTCTATACTTCTCGCATTCTGACGCTTTCTTCTTCTTCGGGATAGGTATTAATACTGTTTTCACGAAATCTTCTGGCCAAACTCCTTCCTCGTAGATCCTACGAATAAGTTCGAAAACTATTGTCTTCCCTTATTACCAGTATTCTTCATTAACCCCGACGGTATGTCATCTACTCCCATGGCTTTTCTTACCTTCATCTCTCTTAATTCTATCTCTATTTCGCTATCGAATATCTCCTTCCCAAGGTTATCCTTAACTACTGTTTTCTCATCATCTGTATATATATATATATGTTCACAGGTCGATTATCGCTGTCATATAGCACCTCTACGCATTCTCTCTACCTGTTCTGGATACCTTCCCGTTCGATTAATATCTTCTCTGTTTTGTCCTTAACATTTGGTATCGTTTGCTCTATCTTACCGCCCGATAGTATTTTCACTTTAGCTTATAGTGCACCCACTTCCACCTCTTCCTGCATATTTTCCATTTCCTCGCTTTGCCCCTTCCACCAGTTTTCCGTCGCCCGATAAGTCAATCGCCGGAGTTTATTATTTAATTCCTTGTACTTCCTCTTGCCTCAAGGTCGGTGTTGGCGTTTTTCCATATTCTTCTCTCCTCCATTTCCCAAATAATTTCTTCCGTGACCCCCTTCTTTATTTCTTGACCCTCCTCGTTTCCACTGTTCCTATTGTTTTCTCTGCCGCTCTTACGATGCCTGTTTTTATAATATCCCATATTCCCACGATTTTTCCTGGTATTTCCTTCTTTTCAGCTCTTTGATTCTATGATCTGAGTCTGAATCCGCCCACTGGATAGCTTCGCGAGTTATTACGCTATTTCGAAATCTCCACCCTACCATAATGTTATCAATTTGATATTTCCCGATATTGCCCGGCATTTTCCATGTGTACCTACACCTAGGAGGATGTTTAAACCTAGTGTTTGTTACTACTAATTTATTCTCCTACAAAAATCAACTTCCTTCTCACCGGGGTACTTGTCCGTAACCAATACCCTCTCACTTCAAATCCATCCCTTCCTTCCCCCACCACTGCGTTCTAGTCGCCCATCAATATAAGGTTTTTCTTGCCCGGGACTTCTCATATTATATCTTATAATGTTATATATATATACCCCATCCACCTCTTCTTCCCTATGATAACTCGTAGGCATGTACACCTGGAACAAGACGAAAATCGTCGGGCGTGCCTTTATTTCTACCACAAGTATCCTGTCGCTTACTTGTTCCATGTTTACTACTCTCAACCCCAATTGTACATTTAGTACCACAGCTACCCCACGATAACTCTCATCTCCCCCACTGTAGACTACCCTGTGACCATAGCTCCAGTAGTCCCATCATACCCACCACAGCCCCAAAGAATGTTTCCCCTTTCTCCATTTCCTATTTAATATTCTCTAGCTTCCCAGCCCTCATCATTGTCCTTACGTTCCAAGTTCCTATTTTACTGCAGCTTTCCTCCTCCTCTTACTCTTTTACTTCTTCCTCTCCCTCCTATTCCTTGTACCCTCTGATGACATTTTTGTGCTAGAATTTCGTGTGATGACGACCGCGGAGGCCTTGCCTTCCACGCTGCCGGGCACGACACCCACCCTAGTGGGCGGCGTCCCGTAGTTGCCAGGATTCAATGATCTATGAATGACTTTCATATTCTGGGTAATTCATAGTTGGGAGGGAATCCCTTCCCCGCTTCCCAACAGCATTTTCAACAAGACACCATCACAGAACAGCCCTTCGCCTCGCTCCTACCCTTCGACCTATCTGGCATGGGTGGCCCTACCAGGAGCAATAGTAATTGCTCCTGTCAACCCAGCTCTAGGGGTCATTGGAACGCGCAAGCCCTTCCAACGCGTGATGTTTTTAGTTCAAAGGAAGGGAAGATGAACTTGCAACATTTCAATTTCCACAAATAATTTTATTACTCAATAATATGGTTTCCTTTTCAACTACTTTATGCTGATACAATTGCTAATCCACGAAACCATGGTCGTAGGCAATAAAATTATCGGCGGAAATTGCTGTGTTAAAGACACCTTTCGTTCAAACAATCACTAATATTCTGAAGTAGACGTTACGTAGAGGAAGAACCATGAATGAGGTTGCGGTTCTTTAAAGCTCAAGGGTCGTATACAAACAATTAATTTTTTATTTCGTTTTTTAGTTTTCCAGTCATCACATCTATGATAGTAAATTTTTGTGCAGAAAGAAAACTGCTGAGGTCCAAAACATCAAATTGGTAAGTCACAATGTGAAACAAACATGATACGAAGTTTAGTGAAACACCGACCGCAGATACCTGTTTCGGTAATTTAAGAAAAACAATAGAGCATTTGCTTCCAAGAACATCTAAAATATTCCACATTATTTTAACCCTCAATATTGAAGAATGCAAATAAATACAACTATCTCGCTAAGCATGGAGGATAAAAATACTACGTACAGTTCCACACATGTTTATTTCTCCGATCTATTTCGATGTATACAGCGTCATTTTCAAGGTACGTTTATAGTAAAAACACCTGCTTTCGTCGCTTATACAGTTATTCAGGTTGAGGGTAAAATTTACCCTCAACCTGAATGACTGTTCTATGTGAACGACGACTATATGAACGACGAAAGCAGGTGTTTTTAACGCTGTAGACGTCGAAATCGATCGGATAAATAAGCAAGATTGGAAATGTACTGAGTTTTTGTCCATCATGCTTAACGTTGTAAATTTCCACAAAGTAACATCTAACTCCATCAATCTAATAAACTACTTGCACCTACCAAAAAAGTAAAAAAGAGAGCAGCCGAAACTTTGTACACGAGCAGATAACGTTTATCCATGCCAGGGAGACTATGAACTCAGATGACAAAACAATACACAGACTAATTAAGAGGTAAATTTCTACCTCAAATGAATTATAAAGAAAGCTCCTATCGCAAAACATCTGAGTATTTAACACCATTTCTAAACGACAATCAGAATAAAAGATGTCGCTTAAGGTTTGTATTTACCTAACATAAGTCCATGTACATCGGAACACTAGTAAGATCTCAGGAATAAGTTGTTACTGTGTTCACTAACAGATCAGTAGAAAATAAATGTTTGATTAAAAATGAAAAAGTCTATAGATACAGATTTTTCAGTGGAAAAAAGACCAGGACAATTAACTGGTGCATGATGAATTCTCCATTCACGCTTAGGCAAACGGTGATGGAATCAGAACTAAAGCAAGCACAATTATATAACATTTTCATGTTTAACGTATGCATATACCTAAGTGCGCCACTAATAGAGGGATTGAAGTGCCTGTATTATTTTATCAAAACACAACACCCAACCCTACGCCTGTCTGTGGACCTTTGCCTATTATTTTTAACTTAAACTTCGTGGGAGACGAGTGGAGAGGAATAAGGATGGAGCGAGCGACTAAAAATATACCATTTTAGTACGCACGCATTTAGCAAGCTCCGCGGTTCAATAGGGGCTTGGCCGGGTGGATCTCCGGAGGAAAGATTGCATCACAGTCGGGTTGAACGCACGGCAACCCCTTGACCAGTTGCTTGCAGTCTGTCTCTCCAACATTCACCACGCCTAATGTAACAGAAAAAATGCTGTAATCATAAGGAGGCAACCGAAATAGATGAAGACGTCGCATTACGACCGACAGGCTTAGTATGCTAGGCCCTTAATGATGTATTTGGTAGTCGCATGGCGGGAAAAGACCATTAAAGTTTGTTCCATTTAAAACCGTGCCGCATGCCAATGTATTCTCTTCTGTAATCTACGCTTTGGATGAAGTAGAGTTTCCCAGGACAAAACGTTAATTATTTATTCCGATAATGAACTAACTACCCACACAACCCTACACAAAGCGCATGTTTTCAGCCATCAGTTAGTTAGGCACTTTCCTTAATAACCAAGTCAAAGTTATGGGTTGGTCTGCTTCTGGCATAGAACCCAAACTGTCAAATGGATAGTTTAGTGCCTCTTACGTCAAGACAGCAACCCGAGCATCAGAGAAAACCTCAATCATTTATAGCGACAAATGACGGCAAAAGAGGAATCAAGGATTTCAGTAAGCTCCCACGAATGCATCCCATACTGATTACCACCAAAGTATTTTGGCACAACATTAAGACCTCTCTCCAGAATAACGAGATACGCTACCAGTTTATCAGAGTGAACTATGTATGGATATTTTCCTTTCCGAAAATGTACCTATAAAGTGATTAAATTATGCTGTTAGTAATAAAAGCACCAAATAAGCCTTAAAGTTAATTTATTTCAACCACAGCATTACTTTTCCTTCTATGTCTACAATTCACTATAGCACTATCTATTTTTGTCTCCATTTGCCAATATTTTCATTAATCCTAGACATTTATTTACTGGTTGAGTGGTCGTCACGCCCAATGCAGTAGGAAGAAACACTGATAGCTTAACAAGAAAAGCGACACATATGTAGACAGTGCGGCGTGTTATGGTCGACAAGCTTTGTATGTCAGGCCCTTAAAAATTGGCAGTTCACGGGCTACATTAAAATGGCAATAGAGAAGTGATGCGTTGATGCTAGAGACATCATGGACTGCGGGAAGGGTGAATGTTTTGCGATCCTAAGGAAGTTCAACGGTAAACGGGCAAATGTCATTTTCTTGTTACATACAGGAAAACATGTCCTCTACCTTACGATTTACACTACCTTTCCTCCTTATTTTCTTACAGATTGAACTTGCAATTACGTGATCTTTCTTTACAGGCAAAAATGGATGAAACACAGGACAGTATAGTATTTTCTGTCTTGAACAAATTTCATTTTCAATGAATTCAAAAAAATCAAATGATAATTTTAAAAAGGCCTTATTGTTTCCCAATACCTTATACCTAAAAGAAAATAAATTCAGAACCTCAAGTCAAAATGCGTTAGTTCTATAATATCAATGCAGTCGGTTGTAAAATGCAGTTGGACTGTAAAAATATTTCGTAAATAAATAAACATTCGATGACTAACTTTCATGCTTAGTAATTTACTCTTGCGTTGCGTTGAGTTATACCATCAGTGAAAGAAGTAGGTACCTATATTTTAAACGGTAAAAAATGGTAAGTATAGGATTTCTCGTTCGTTTTGACCCACGCGGTTGCCATTGAACCTCCTAAAAGGCTTCCGGTCGTCATATTCGTGGCTTGAAAATGTCGCCAATCGTCGATAGGCGAGGAAACAGAAGATGTTTCTTATCCAACGGACGCGTCCGTTGGATAAGAAACATCTTCTGTTTCCTACTTCTGCGTCTGGACGCAGCGACAGCTCACTGGCGGCTCTTGACGCCAGAGATTTTAGGAGGAATTCCGAAAGGCGCGCGTGATGTAATTAGAGAAATGTATCTCGAATATCATGAATTTCCACGGTGCATTACCGTCAGCCTTCCTTCCTCAAAATGACCACCAATCAGTTCCTTTTATAACTTCTTCATTCACTCATATCTAAATGGAATGAGCGAACCAATTCCTTCGGAGGACTAAACGCGTACACTAATCCGAATTTTCGCTGCAAGAAAATGGCACAGATGCAATACATCTCAATGCCTGTGAATGAAAAAGCATTTCTTTTTGTGCAATGAAAATTCACACTGACTAAAACATCAATACCTGCAAAACATTTCATATTTCAGTCATCAATAGGCTGTTATGCCACATTTTCACTAGATGAAATGGAGATTATTTCGTTCCCACATCAAAATTAGAATTTTGAAGTTGGGAGAGCATTTCCCTGAGGTTTGAAAAACATAGTGTGTGGAGAGAGAGTATTTAAAGTTCCAAAGTTCCGAAGTAAAGATCTCACTTTTATTTAAAAATATGAATACTCTAGGAAACTTCACGATTTCACGTTTGAGGGGCCGATTTAAATTTGGTGAAGAAAACTGCACCTTCAAAGCTTTCCGTAAATATCTTCCAAATTTAGAATTTTGAAGTTGGGAGAGCATTTCCCTGAGGTTTGAAAAACATAGTGTGTGGAGAGAGAGTATTTAAAGTTCCAAAGTTCCGAAGTAAAGATCTCACTTTTATTTAAAAATATGAATACTCTAGGAAACTTAACGATTTCACGTTTGAGGGGCCGATTTAAATTTGGTGAAGAAAACTGCACCTTCTAAGCTTTCCGTAAATATCTTCCAAATTTAGAATTTTGAAGTTGGGAGAGCATTTCCCTGAGGTTTGAAAAACATAGTGTGTGGAGAGAGAGTATTTAAAGTTCCAAAGTTCCGAAGTAAAGATCTCACTTTTATTTAAAAATATGAATACTCTAGGAAACTTCACGATTTCACGTTTGAGGGGCCGATTTAAATTTGGTGAAGAAAACTGCACCTTCAAAGCTTTCCGTAAATATCTTCCAAATTTAGAATTTTGAAGTTGGGAGAGCATTTCCCTGAGGTTTGAAAAACATAGTGTGTGGAGAGAGAGTATTTTAAGTTCCAAAGTTCCGAAGTAAAGATCTCACTTTTATTTAAAAATGTGAATACTCTGGGAAACTTCACGATTTCACGTTTGAGGGGCCGATTTAAATTTGGTGAAGAAAACTGCATCTTCAAAGCTTTCCGTAAATATCTTATTCCATTAAAATTTGTTCCAAATAGAAATATGCACGATTTTCACTAAAAAAACTTTCGCTAGATTTGGAGAAACGTAACAAAAGTTCCTCCATTCATTACATCAGCATACACTACTGGCGAAAAATAACGACGATTACCTTGTAAACAAACAAAAGTCTGGAGAAATAGAATTTCGCGAACCCGGTTTTTCGCGACGGATGGAAGGACTGACTTCTTCCATTTAAAAGACAGAAGAAATATTTTACTCTCTAAAATAAGTTTTAAATAAAAATATGAAAGATTAAAAATAAATTTTATTTGTTAAGAATAGGGGTAATATGAGTTTCGCCGCTCAGTGCCACCAGCATACACTATATGAGAAAACCTACGAAAATTTGTATACTAGCAAATTCTTAAGAAATAGAATTTCTTAAGGCTTTGCCATTTTCATAATCGAACCCAGATTTTCGTGACGAATATAATGATTATCTCCTTCCTTTGAAGAGACCGAAGAAATATTTTATTCCACTAAAATCTCTTTAATTATAAAAATGTAAGATTTTTTAAAAACATACCAGCAGCACACACTATATGCGAACACCTACGAAGACTATTAAACTGGAAAAGTCTTAAGAAATAGTATTTCTCATTACTTTTATCATTTTACCAATCGAACCCAGATTTTCGCGACGAATTTAAGGATTATCTTCTTTCTTAGAAGAGACCGACAACATTTTATTCCACAAAAATCTGTTTTAATACAAATATGTAAGATTGTTTTAAAACTTTCGCTAGGTAAGCAGAAAGCAAGCAATACATCCATGGGTAATCATAAAACAAGTGTATCACCATTCATTACTGCCAACAGCAACAAATACCACACGCAAAAAATTAAAAAGACTAGTCAACTGACAAAATTCTTGTGGTATAGAATTTCGCAAACTTAGATTTTCGCGACGAATGAAAGGATAGGCTTGCTCCTCCCTTTTTGAAAGACCAAAGGGCTGGGGGAAGTTCGCATAAAGGTCTAGGAATGAAAAAAAAGTCGAAACGGGAATCCGAGTGCGCACCACTTCCACGCATTCTACAAATCGACGCCCACGCCTTCAACACCCGCCACCCCCCTTTTATCCAGTGCACGTGCTCCTTCCGCTTCTTCAAGTCGCTCCTTACAAGAGTAGCGGGAACATTTCGTCGGCCAGCGTCCGTCCTCCTGATCTACTCCGCGCCGGCTACCCACCCCCGTAGGGGATCGAGGAAAACGCCGTAAAGGTAATTCCGTTCACCAGAACCCCCTCAAACCTTTTTCTTTATTTTCCCCGATATATAATGTGATTCATGGCTGAGACACGATCAACGTTCCATCCACGTGGTCCCGGTTTCGAATCCCAGCACTGGAGGAGATTTTTTTCAGTGGAATCCCGGTCTCCAATTGGGTGTCTTCCGGCGGTCACTTCGAATGCAGTGATCCGTCCATTGGATGGGACTTCAAACTGTGGTCACATTGGCACAATCGCAACTTGACGAGTAAAAAGGATCCGATCAAAACTTGCGCACTGAAGAGTAGACGGTCGTGGTTCTCTGAGCAGACCGCATAAGTGAAAGATGAAAGTTTCCCGTCTCCCAAGTTATAAGTCTGTACGAGTCACCAAGTACTAGTTGATTATATCTCTTGCAGGTAGTGTCTTTACGTTCATTTTTAATAACTGGAGTGATTTTTGTCTATGCACATATTTGCAAGAAAATTTGTATACGTGTTCTCATTAGCGATATCTATAGATAGAAGTGAACAAAATTGCATTTCATCGACTTGGTTTTTAGGCAATTCAATTCTATTTTTACACGTAGCCCTATGGCACACGAGATATATTTTGTAATAATTCGATTACACATGTGCATATTTTTAATTCTAAACGCGAAAAAAAATTTCATATTATTAAAATGGTTGCAAACAAATATCAAGGTGTCAAGTAGAGTCAAATATTCGAAAAGCATATTCAAATATAAGTTTCACCCAAGTTTCGAATACCGCGCCGAAAACATGGGTTGAGTTAGGTTGTTACTATCAAAAGCTCAAGTCGTAACATGCTTAAATTAAGGCAAAATGCAGGATATATTTATTGCATAATCTTCATTACTGCGTGTAAGGCGAGTGCCACCGCATAAACATATGCACTTAAATGAAATTTGGTCCCAGTATTTTTCTAACTAACTTGAAAAAAAATTAAAATATGCACTCAATGACCCATGATTACAGCTCCAACCACATTAACCGATTCAAGTTGATTGTGATTGATGTAAACATTGATTGTGTCTCAGTCTTAATCCCTGTTGAGTAATTAGTAGAGTAAGAAACGACGTACTACTCATTTGAAGTCCCACTGTTAGGTAGAATAAGCACTCGCTCCATAGCACTAGTTGGTAAACACAAGCCACCGTAATTCAAGATAAAATCAGCATGCGTAATGTAGGTGTATTTGTCAACGTCTGTTTTCATGACGTGAGAAGAGTCGCCTCGATGGCTTCCGGTCCGAATTTGGAATCACAAGGACACGGGTAATAATGAGGAAAGTTGTACTTGACCACAAAACGTTTACTACTGAAGTGTAATTAATTATTTGCAGTCAGGAATGTGTCAGGTAGGATGAAGTAGAATCGTCTCAAAATTAATTACTCTAGTCTGTCGTAATTTTCTACCAATTACTTTCCATTTACAACGCTGTACCCGGAATCTGTCACGAAGGATGACGGTGAAGCAATGAAGCGCGTTATAAATAAAACAATTTTCTTGGAAAATTACCACGGAAAACAACAATTTGCCTTTTGAGTACAGCTTTATTTATTTATCTGAGAGCGAATGTATAGTGATATAAACAAATGATAACACTGATAGATTTACAAGCTCTATCTTCTTTCATCCCTTTTAAAACACTTTCCTATTTGTCAGCCTTTTATTTTGTGGCTATGTCACGCTGGTCACGCTCGAGTAGCTTTCAGGAATACGTTGAATTAGGCGTAACAGCTGAAGAGAAAAGCATCAAATAATCATACAAACAAATCAAAACGCAATATTTCCATTTGCGGGAAGACCCGCGAATCAATTTCCAATGTTTTTGCTGTAAACAATTCATGCATCTACATCAAAAAATCATACTTTAAGCTACCTCTTCCGAAAAAAACATATTCCATTATACTTTGATAAGGGGAAAGCATTGTACCTTTTTTCTCGGAAAAGATCGACTTTTGAGTTTCATAAACAATAGTCTAGAGTTTTTGACATTATTCCAAATAATGTCAGTCTACCTGCATGCGTGTGTATATACTATTATGATTTGCGTGTGTGGGAATAGTGACTAGCACAATATTAAGCTGAGCAATTGTAAATTTTATGTCTAAAAATTCCAATTGTTTCGAAGAACATATTAGATTGTACCTTCCTTGGGATCCATTGAAAGTGAATCCTTATAAAACTAAATGAGAATTCAACCTTGAGGATTATGTATTCCGTTAATCAATCAATTTTCAGTTTTGCATCCCAAATAATTTGAGTATCGCAGTATTTCTAAATCGTTGAAAGGTCTCTTCGTCTCCCCAACTCACGCGAAAATGCTGGCAAACCTCTGACCCTCCTCCGAAAAACAATAGCATATCATTTAAAAGTATAAATAAACCCTGTGTGTTGTGCGACGGATGAAAAATTTACGTAAATATCTCTCCTCGGTTTGCCGGGGCTAGAGCCGTGGAAGCGAGATCGGTGGGGCGGTTCGTACCCTCATCGACTCCCCCGCAAATCAAAGAAGATGAATAGATGGCGCCTTTGACGCACCAAAGTAAAGCACGTTTTACAGCGAAAACATGATGCAACCTTAGCATGTTCCACTGATTGTGAGACTTCGTGAGTAAAAACAAATATGTACTTCACTCCACCTTTTACTCTGCATTGCTCAACCTTTTAATTTTAGGTTCGCCTAACTCGCCACATGCTTATCTCTGAATTCAGCTTAGCTCATTTACCAATAAATGCTCAATGTGCCAAACACAGTAGTCAAAAATTACAAATGCAATTTTTTAAATGCGTAAGAGAGTAATTAACGCTGTTTGCATTATTTAATGATAAAGAGGGAAAAAATACCCTTTCAATAATGAATGTGTTGGTTTACACAAGATTAAAAATGCTGCTTTCGCTTATGAGAGACAATAATTGATAGAAAAATATTAAATTAGAAAATAAGCAGATTAGTCGACGAATTCATTTTTTAATGAAAATGCAAACCACCCCTAAGCACTAACTGCTGCGACATTGTCACTAAATTAACGCATGTTGACTGTAATTACGACTGCTATTCTCAAATAACTCAAAAAAATACAATGTGCTAAAGTGCCTTTTATACATTTTCATTCAACTCCCTGGGAAAATTTTCTGCTTAGAAATAGTTTTTCACGAAAATTTTCATTTTTACTGGATATAAAAATACTAGCTTTCCCCATGTTTTACCCAATATGGCATTTAAACGCATATAATTTCAAGTGCAATTCGCGAGAAAAATAACGAGGAAGGTGTGATAATAGGTACAGTTCATATCAAACAGTTCATATTAAACTTTTTCCTATACATCACCAGTGTATGATTATGATATTTTAGTTATTAAGGGTGAACAATTTTCAAAATCTCTGAGCTTCTACATAAAAATCACATTTTATGATGGAAGTAGCAATACATATACTAGGTAATTTTTTTCAGCTGTAGACCCTCGTCTCCTATACCATTTCATTTTTCAGCTCGGCATAGGACCTACCTCTCTTCATCCAGATTAATAAAATCAGTGGTATTATATTTAATGCGTAAAATCAATTATAAAACGCTTTCGGATGGCTAATTTTAACGCTGCGCTAAAAAAGACACGCTGCCATGTGCTTTTCATTTTGAAAACACTTGGCAGTAAAGATCGTACCGTGTTACATAAAATATATAACTTCAACAAATTGTTTATGTTCAGGAATCATATAATTATATTTATTTATGACGAGTTTACCTTTTCTTCTCCAATCTCAGTAACGCTGAATATTCCGCCATGTTTTAGGCACTCCATTACCATGCATATAATTTTGGAAAACAATTAAAACTGGCCGTTTCGTAACCACAGATTACTTTTCTCGAAGACACTGAGTAAAACTCTAGTGCATTCAGTAAAAACTAGTCCAGACTGCTCCTAAGGCAAAAATGTAAACAAACACACGCGATACAGCCTGGCAACGTCACCGAGCATGGAAACCCGTTTATTTAGACGTGGAATCCTTGGAAAGTTTTGCAATTTTTTCCTGGCGTACGAAATGTTTCACGCACTTGTAATTGCGTTTAGCCGAGTAATTATACGCCGAACTTCAATTTACGGCCTTAATTTAATTTCCAGCAAGTAATTCACTGAGTCCCGGATTTTTCCCGGAGGAGGCAACGTCAATTTTTCCGGTTTTCATGGATTTCAAGTGGGAATGGTCACCCTGGAAAAAACGACCATCCCCAAACATTTCAATCGCGCGTAATTTGTCCATTGACGCTATGCATTACATACAGTACAGTGTCAATTATTTTTGCTTTTCAAGTTTTTAGATAAATAACAACGGTACCGTGACAACTCCGCTACTATTATCATTGTTTATGTTGTATTTACAACCAAAACTGGCCCCTTCAATCGTCATTTAATGGACCTATTATTCCGCGGATATTTTATCGTACGCTTCCATGTCGTCTCTTCTTTAATCTAAGGAATCCATATACAATTTGAACATTGTTCGCAGCAACTTAAATTGGCGCTACTTGGCTTAACGCGGCGTGGTTTCAACGAAAAGACCTTGGATATATAATAGTCAACAACACTTAACTCGACTTACAAAACGACTCTTAACGACAGCAGTAACACCGGTTTCACTCAACTTGGAGTAGACTGTGGTCGAGCCCCATTCAACACTGCGTTTAATGAAGTAAGCAGCAAGAGCTGCATCACTACAAAACAATACCCGTGATTGAATTGACTGAATTAACTGCCACAGCCCGTGCCCTGAGTCTTCAATATTTCGTTGCGGGACGAATTATATTAAGTTTATTTCGTAAGCGAGGTTAATGTAGCTGCCTTAACAATAATTTTTGACATCAAAGAACTTAAGGTCGAATGATTAAGTCATCCGTCAGTGAGCCAAAATATCTGCGCACACAAAGTTGGAGGAAGAAGTGTTATCGCGTTCTAAAATGTATCGCAAATTTATTACGTAAATATACTTAAGAACCACGTAATATGCATCGCAAAATGAAAAATGTACCTAAACTTATATGAAAAGCTAGTTCTATTTATTTCAACCTTTCGAGAACTAGACGCATCTCACAATTTCTCGATGGAAAGATCAATTCAAGAACTAGGCCATGATTGTTTGAAAATATAGAATAAATTTAACGTGAGATTAGAGTATGTCAAGTTATGCCAAGCTAAGTACCCGCGAGAGACCCTAAGTCGGCCAAAATTTCAATTAGCATTCAAATTCGTATCTATCACACGATGGAATGGATGTGGAGAAGAATTGAGAGGGTGAACTGAATTAACGAGGACGACAAACTAAGTTCTATTTACTGCCACATCATTTATACGGTACTACGATAGCACACCTTGTTCCATTACAGCCTTTACCACATTCTTTGAGGAATAGTACGCCTGGGTAACTTAGCTGGTTTTAGCACCTAGCGCGAAATCAGGGAATCAATATTCGAATAGTAGGTGAATGATTTTTATCACTGCGCATCTCACACACTCCTCCATCGAGGATGACGCCCGGCAGAGCGCAATGCTTCAAAATGGGCCGCATGACTATTCACAAATTACATATACATATCCGTAACTACCCATCGCGTCATTCACTTCCGGAGTTTACAAAGTCATATAACTTAGTTATTTCCGTCATGCCTAGAAAACTGGCTCTCTTTTAATAACTTCATCCAAAATGCTCTCTCTTTGCGTACATCTTTCGCTTCTCTTACTCTCATGCATTGCTTCATACACGCTCTTCTATTCTTAAAACTCATAATATTCCTCGTCGCAAGTCTTCTCCGCTACATTCACCCATGACTTTCGCTGTCTACTTCCTCTCGCACAATTTATTCCACTATCATATATATTTTTCGGTATTCGACTCTCATCCATTCTCACAACGTGGCGAAACCAACTACGCACACTCCCCTTTGATATATGTCCATTACTGGAATATCCAACCCATATTCTTTCATTACTTACCCATTCCTAATCCTTACAGTTTTACGTTTACTGAAAAAGCATTGGTTTACCCCATTCCGACTTCATTTAGCCTGCTCTAATGCTTATCCTGCCATACCCCAGTTTCGCTACCATACAATAAAGTGGGGAGGAGAACACTATTGTATACACAGCGATTTTCGCTTCCTTAGACAAACCGTCGTTAATTGATAGGTATGCTCTACAGACTTCCTACGACTTTCCTTCCAACACTTGCACGCCTCTTCATATCCTCATCTATCCTTCCACCTTTCCCAAACATTCAGCCAAGGAACACAAAATCGTCCACTTGCTTAATTATTTCACCATTTACCCTCATGATACAATTATTCCTCCCATTCTCCTGGTCAAAAGTATAACTACTTTGGTCTATGTCTATTTTTTCTCCTCTCAAATCTACGCTTTGCATGTATGCTGTTCTAAGCAGTTTCCCTGTACATAAAAAACGCCTCTCACTTGTTCCGAACATGAACTTACTACCCACACATCCTATGCAAAGCCTAGGACTTCAGCCATCACTTAGGTAATTTCCGCTACACTACGTCAAAGCTATGTATTTATCTGCTTCTGACATGGAGCCCAAGGTGACCAATGAATAATTGAGTCCCTCATACATCACGACGGCAGTCCGAGCCTCGAAGAACTCCTCAATCATTTGCAGCGGCAAATGAAAAAAGAGGAATCATGGATTTAAATAAATACCCACACATGCATCTCACACTCATTACCAACGACGTAATCTTCTGGTGGTACAGGAACATAAACACCTTTAACTAAAATAGAGATTTAGACTACAGCTTTATCAAATAGTAACCCTAGAACGGACATTTTTCTATCTCAAAATATACTTATACAGATAAAACTACGCTGTTAAAAAGTAAAGAACTAAATATGATTGAAAATAATTTCTTAAATCACAAAATTCCTTTTCCTTTTATGTCGACTAGTAGTTAGAACACATTTCAATTTTTTTCATCTTCCGGTATTATTATTCTCATAAATCTTTCTCTGTCACATACTGATTATGAAAATGATTTCCCCAGAATTTTTTTCATGTTGACTAACTTTTGTATCAACGCTGAAGACTTAAGTCTTTGCCATAAGGACGGATGAAATGTTAAAAAAGATTTTAAATGGACGTAATACGAAGACGTTACGCATATAAGAGGGAAGAGTCAAAAGTGACGTAAAAATCGTTTGTATTGGTGACAACTAATGATGAACTGCCATTAAAAGCGCAAAATATTGAAACTGAAGCCATCTTGACTAAGATTAATCACACAATACTCACAAACTAAGCAAAAATGCGTAGGCGATGGTTAACAGATTGATGTAAACACTGAAAACAGTTAGTAAAAATCAGTAAATAGAATAAATAAAATTTGCAAAATTATTTTACCGAATTTCTACCACACAGGCTTTTTTAAACAAATTCTTACAAACAGAATTTGTTATAATATATGAAAACGGAAATGTACGGTGCATAAGGAAAAGTAAATATCTTCATCTGCATAATACCCTGCGAGCCGCCACGGGGGCACGCGGCAAGGAGTGTTAGGACACCAGCCATGAAATAAAGGAGGGAATAGGAAAAAGGAAGTAGAAGAGCTAAAGGACAAAAGTTAATTGTACATTAAAAGAGTGGCCGTGTTCCATTTCAAGTAGGGTGCACTGTACGCCCTTGTGCTCTTAAATGCCCTACGATCTTATCTACTCTTTTCAGTAGGTGGCCCCAGAGTCTTCCATTAGCAGATTTGACAACTATGAATAATTGATGTACGCATTCCGTGGTCACTTGAGTACACTATAGGTGCATGAATACCATGCATAACTTTTGTTGAATACGTTCGATATAGCATGTATTGACGAATGCTTGAAAGGTGTTTAGATGATAATTTAGAAGGTGACATGTCAGTGAAATACGGACAAAAGAAATTTTCCTGCCCTTCCCCGGCATGCGTTGGACTAACTGTTGGTTGAACGCTGTAACTGAGGCATTATTGTTATTAATTCGGGAAACGAGACGATGAGTTGTCGCATTATTATTGTATAAAAATATCTATTGTAGTCCATTTAGGAATTTAATTCATCGTATGCTAACTCATAGACCTAAGCACATGCTAACTCATAGACCTTAAAGCTAAGAGAGTCAATGGCGTACAGATGGCTATTTCCTTTCGCTACCTATTTATTCTACATCTAGTCAACAAAACTATACCTAAACTCAAAAAGATAGTATCTACGGATTCATTTACTTCCATTGGATATAATTCAACTGGAAAAGCAGCTTGAATTCAATCCATTATTAAGAAATATACCATTTTAAGCAATATTTCCATTATTTCACCGAAAGCTTCACTCGCCATTCCCTAATAAAGAAATATCACTCACAAAATAAATCTATTCTCACTATGTTGTCTATATTCACACTCACAATGTACCGCATCCGCAAATCGCAGGCTAATGAAAACCATGCAATTCCCAGTTAACTAAATCACAGACTATCGCCTGTGGAGTGACCGATTAGTTTCCTTACATTCTAATCGTTAAACTATCTATCTTAAGACCAATGAAGCCATGAAACCTATGTGATTGGCTCCCATAACGTCCCAACGTAAAGGAAACCCATAACACAGAAGGCAGCTTCCGAGGAAGGACCTTTTAAAATGAAAAATACTAGACTTACCAATACATTAATACCTACCTCACCAAAGAAAACTAGGTACCAAGAAATAATAAGTTTTATTCTATTATACCATATGGCAACTTCCCACCATATATCCCAGCACTTATTGTACTTTCTTGCAATATATGATGAAAGATAAAACTTTTCCGAATTTTTAGATGGAAAAATTAACGATACACAAATATTCATAAAATGTATTGTTTAATTAGGATTCATTATAAGAAGTAAACTCCTCTGCTTCCATTCCGCGGTATAAGCTTTAAAAAAACTCTTAATTATAGCTGTTTAAGTCCCGATCTAGCGAAGCTCATTGGTTTAGGGCGCATAAGGGAGCATGGTGGAACTCTTTCCTGCTCTACGCCCTTGCGCTCTTCTCAACATTCGTCCTACGGAATGGAACAGCACTACGTGACGTCACGACATTAGCCTGTCTAGTATCCGAGCCTTCAGCAGCTTCCAACCTAGTCCTTCCGTCAACTAAGTTACACTCTCCGCTCACTCTTTCTGATGAGCGTTTGGCTTTCCCATGTATTTGGCTAACTTTGCGCATTTAATCTTTCTCTGCAAGATCTCAAATACTCAAGTCGCACAACAGATGTGGCCTAGCTACAGCGAAGTAATTACTCTCATTCACTTTTTCATCCAAGGACCTACCTACTATTTGCTTGATGAATCCTAGTTCTTAATTGCATCGCCAAAAGTATTTTGTACGAGAAATAAATAAAATAGTGAACTAAAGATACCCTAACTACGGCTATAAGCATTAAGACGTTAATTTCAGTTGCCAAAAGACGTACTCTTAAAAGAACAAAATAATTATCTTGAGGAAGAGATAATTATAAGTATTGGCTTATTGCATCAACTCAATTGAATCTACTTTAATCTACACTAAAACTTGGGACAAATATTTCGTCAAAGTAATCTTTCTACTGGTCGCCATTGACGACGACATAAACATTCGACAAACAAACGAAGTTCAACCCATCTATCTCAATAATTGAGAAAATTCATTTAACTCGCTCATGCTCTCAGAGAGTGATCGCAAACGCTTGTAAACATTACGCATTCCCCCTCTGCCTCACACCAATCACTGTTTACCCAAGCGACTCAAAAACAGGGAAAAAACAAAGAGTTTTTTTCCGCGGTCTGAACCGAGTCTCCCGGGTGTGAAATGTGGTAGTGGTGCCAAAAACGCAGACCAACGTACGCGAAGACTTGGACAACTTCCAGGACATTCTTTGGCAGCGTAAAAGCCCGCCGACGTTCATGACTGTCGCATGGCTCGCTACTCCACCACCACGCGCCCTCCACCGCTACCCTGCTACCGGGTTAACGTTCTGCCGGCGATAAATAGACTGTACCCACGCCTCACACAGAATTCTTTCCTTTCACCTCCCTCCCCCCTGACCTCCCCTTTGACACCTAGCTCCATTGAAATGATGCACCCTGCATGTTTTCCAATGGGCTGCCAGGGCGTTTGGGAGACTTTATTGACGCGAAGGGAAAAGACTCACCAATGCAGTTTTTCACGGCGAATAATTGTGCGAATGACCATTGAAAAATTAAAACATACATACCCGTCACGCCATTCCCTTTCGGGGTAGGCAAAGTCAAATAACTTAGTTATTGCAGTTAGGCCGAGGAAAATGGCTCTCTTTTCATAATTTCCTCCACAACGCCCTATCCTTGCATACCTTTATCGCTTCTCTAAAGGCGGGTTTGCACAGGCAAGTTTATTCCGCAAGTTCCTTGCAGCAAGCAACTTTCAACGTTAAATTCAGGTGTAAACGGTCGCTTGCACAACTTTTAGCAGTTTTGGCAAGTTACGTATTGTTGCCAGAGTATACGGCAACCTACGTGTCTTTGCACTAACTTATGAAAAATATTTCGTCATAGAAACTCCCCCGCAAGCTCTTGTAGAGGTTACATGCGGAAATAATTTTTCAGTGTAAATCCAGATTTACACTTATTCATTGCTTCATGCGAGCTCTCCTGCTCTTAAGAGTCTTCCACCACATTCGCCCGACAATTTCGCTGTCTTCCAGCACATGCTCACCGCAGTCATTATTCAACAATCTGAGATAAATAAAATGGGAAATGAAATCTCCTTAACGAGTTTTATTCGAGAACCAAACAAGCCATAATTTGCCGTTATCTTTCCAGAAGAATTAGCAGCCAAGTTTCTCTTTGCAGGTTAAAAAAGCATAATTTTATAAATAGAAAACAAATTAGATGAGATAATTACATATCCTTCCACATTATTGCTGACCGGATTGATGCGGAAGGACGCAATAAAATCTTATCGCGGGGCATGAAAATGCCTCCATGCTGTCGCCAATGTAAGCCTCAAAAAAAGTATTCTACTCTTAAAATATTTTTGCGGAAAAATGGCAATTTACGGAGACAGAAAAAGGCTGGTACGAAGATGAGGTCGCAAACCCTTACGGCTATATTCATGGTTTTGTAAAACCAGTATAAGCCTCGTATATAGGGAAGTTCGTCTGGTGCGCCGCTCTGCGTAGCAGCTTTAGTCGTGAGAAAATAAACTCTACGGCGTACAGATTTAACGAATACCTTAAATTCTATGCCGCTTATACACTTTTAGTCCCACACGCATCCTCACTAATATTAGGACTAAGTTAAACCTCCGTGACCTGGGTATAACCTGTAACTATGAATATGGCCGATTCTAGAGTAGTTACGTTAGTTCACGATGGAATGGGATAATGGATTTATCCTTTAGACTGTGGTTTATGCTGAAACTGATTTCACTAATCATAAACTAACAAGAAACAAAGGATATTTGTCCCTAATAAATTCAAATTCTAAATGCGCAAGTGGAGGAGACATGAAGCTCAAAGCCAAGGCAGTCATCAGATTGTGAACACAGCGTTCACATTCATCAATAAGATGTGAAAAGTCTCTCACAAAGGACTAACATGAAATATTTCATACATCAATAAAAGGAAAGGTCTACAAGCGCAACTAGTAGAGTCTTTACCGAGATATACATTTTTGAGCAAATATACAATCAAATTCATAAGATTATTAACGTTTTTGCAGCAACCAAAGCCAATTTTGTGACAATTCGACAATTGTTGCTTTTTAGTGTGGGAGATGCAATTAAATTTCGGATTCTATACTACCACCTGGAATATAACAAATCAGCGACACTGTTTGAGCAATAATAATGGTAGAATTAAAGTAACTTAGTTAAATCCACTAATTATTTATTGTCACGACCCGGGTTTCAACACTTGGTGTCATCTTCAGGTGACCTGAAGATGAAACCAAGTGTTGTTACCAATAATTAGTGGAGTTACGAAAGTTATTTTAATTCTTTCGTAATGGATAAATTCCACAAAATCAAGCCTACAACCGTTTCCTTTGTGAATAATAATAATATTGATATCTTAGTAAGGATGCAAACCACCACCAGTGTAAAGGCTAAACCTGTTTATATACTTTCTAGATTTTCCCTCGTGGTGTGACATGGAGGAGGAGTTGGCTGTTTTACTTACTACCGACTCGGGAGGAGAGGCTGGGACCCACAATGGCGGCTCAACGGCGTGGAAGACCTCGAATACCCAACACTACTTCTCCACTCTGGATTACAGTCTCTTCGCGGCCATGTTGGTGCTCTCTGCCTTCATCGGTATCTACTTCGGGTTCTTCGCCAAGAAGAAACAGAACACGACATCAGAGTATCTCATGGGTGGAAGGAACATGAGCCTCGTCCCCGTCGCGATGTCCCTTACCGCAAGGTGGGTAGTTATCATGCGCGTTATAAAATGCAGACTCGTCTTGGAGGTTGAAGTCTTGGAAGAAGCATTGGAGTGTCCACTGGATTTCTCCTCACCAAATCAGAAGGAGTTCCGGGCTTTCAAAAAAGGGAAATTAAGTATGTCAAGGAGATTTTGATGCACCGTTATTTCCACTGCCGAAGTGCTGACCAGCATCCTCACGCGCGTGAGCCTAAATCACTGTGGCAACGCACGTCCGTACGCGCGTGTTGGACTAAGGGTGGTCTCGAAGTGTCGAGCAAAATGAATTCAGAACTCAGCTCTTTAGGGAAACTTATGTATTCAACAGACAATAGTGAAATTGCGTTAACGTAAGTAGAGACATATATAAGTGAAAAGTCATCAAGTAGTCCTTCACAGCTGAACGTCCCAGGCGGACGAACACAGCAATTGACAATCGCGTGGGAATCCCTCCACTCCCGCCCACACATGGAACTCCATTGAACTTAAAGAACTCCATCTAACACGCGTAACTCAGTTCTAAACGCCACCAATTAAAGTAGTGTGTCACGGTGGGGGAGGGGGGACCGGACACATGAATCCCGATAATCAAGCGTGGAAAAAAATGGAGGTGGATTTACTGCTATTCTGTAGTGTGGAGTGTCGTTTGATTTTTAAATAATTTCGAATATTTCAAAAGGTTTATAGGATGGGGTAATTCCAAGGAGGTTAAAAAAAATGGAGGTGAAATTCTGCTTCATTCTTGAAGCTGACTCCGCCATAACAGTCGGCACAGTTAAGGCCTTACTCTGGCTTACGTTTCCAGGTGGTTGCGTTTGATTTTCGCGAAATCTAAATTAAAATCCACAGTTAATGCAAATTTTTATGATTGTTAGCCTACTCGGCACAAAATCCTTCCCATACACCCCAGTTCTTACTTCACCCTCACCCATGCACTTTCAAGGCAATGCCTCCTCCACTTCCTTTTAACCTCATTGAGTAATTTTAATTTCGTTTGGACTTAACTGCTTCCGGTACTCCTACAGAGGTGTTTCTTTGGGAGGTGGTGGGAGCATGGCTCTACATATTGATTGATCTAATATATTCATGGAATGCATGTAGGTCAGTTATGCTGGTATTTCGATTGTAGTGGAAGCGGGGCTTAAGTTGAGGTCGGTTGCTGAAACATCTAAACTATTTTCTTATTCATTCTGCTGCCTCCTTTAAATCTTATGAGCATAGTTCAATCGAACATGTGTAAGGTAAAGGAAGAACTGAGAAAATCTTCAATTCCGAAAATTACAATCTTTTCATAATACCCTTGACTCGGCAATTATCCATGTCATTATGCCACATAGGGCTGCCTCAGTATGGAAAACTCTTAATCCGAAGAAATGTTATCTAGCAGCTGAGATGCTGTGTAGAAAGCGAGATCAGAAATATTTAGGCTGATGCATAACTTCTCAGCGTTTCTTGGCAGTGATAAAAGTTTTAATTTAGATGAAAACCATGCATAAATAAACTAGCAATATGAAGGATTTGATTCCGGCGAATTTCCGAAGTAATTTGCCCTAAGGCTCCACACCGGGTCAGGTCTTCCATGGCGGGCGACATTTCGATGGGAGACTTTCCCATTGTCTTCAGGGCCAAAGAATGATGCCAAATCTTCAGCAGTGGTCGGTTTATATCCTCCTCCCTTCAGGTCTTATTGGTTGTGATGGGTGCATTTGTTTGCCTTTTTTCCACCAATTTGAGGACTGGATTCCAGATTATGCTAAGCTGCCATCCTTGATCCCTATAGAAGTTGTTGACCGCCACTGCCATAGAAGACCTGACCTGGTTTGAAGCACGAGGGCAATTTACATAAAGCTAGCAATATATTCCACCTCATTTATAAATGACTCCCTCCAACTCTGGCATAATTTCTAACTTCCACATCTAAAGAAATCAGCTGATTTGGAGTTGAAGAAATCATCAAGCCAGGTTTGTCTATCAAAAAAAACTATGAACTTTTGCGTCAATTCAATATATTAAATAAGCATGTGATAACAAGTAAATAGATTCAAATCAGAAATTAAGGTAATATTTGGCGAAAATGTTCCTCTTATTCAATTGTGTCTGCTGTACACTAGGTATTTGCATATTTTGAGTTATAATGCAGAATACTGAAGTAAAACTTCACTGCTCATCAGCTAAAATGATGGTTTACTTAGCTTTTTCAGCTTTGTACATAGGTAGGATGCTTATCGTCTGAACCAAAATGGGTGATTTTAGTGTGACCTTAGAAATTCATACCCTGGTCATGAGTCAAGTAACCCACAAAATACTACATATCACATAAGTCATTTCCCACTCAGAAAATGGGTAATCACGAGTCTAACAAGAAAAGCCTACTCTATCTTTAACCTTTTATTAAGTTTACCCAAAAAGCAATCTATAAATGCACCTATCCATAACATAACCAGAATGCCTATCCTGAATTTTCCTCACAACTTTGTTCGTGTTTCTCGGTATTCTGCACTCATGTAACTATGTACTGCCATGTTTTTTTCACTTACCTTCAGTCAGTGTATACGCGTTTCTCACGAAAAAATGAGAGCCCTGAGGAAAAAGCCGAGTTGTAACGAGGTAAATCCAGGTGAATTTGAACTCGGATCACCTCGTAGGTACGAGCTGTCACCTCGTTTGACATGGTTTTAACTCTCAAGCCCCGCAAACATATTCAACACGCATGACAAGCAGTCTCGGTGAAAAATCGAAATACCTAGTTTCAACTCGTTCGATGTGGAATTCGTTTCAAGTGGTTTCAGCTTGTAGACGAGGTAACTTGTCTAAACTCGGTTCACCTCGTTCGAGGTGGATCTCGTATCAACTGGTTTTACCTCGTATCCCACGATTCTCGTTTTTACTAGATTCACCTCGTCCGATGTGGATCTCGTATCAACTGGTTTTACCTCGTATCCCACGCATCTCGTTTTTACTAGATTCACCTCGTCCGATGTGGATCTCGTATCAACTGGTTTTACCTCGTATCCCACGCTTCTCGTTTTTACTAGATTCACCTCGTCCGATGTGGATCTCGTATCAACTGGTTTTACCTCGTACCTTACGCTTCTCGTTTTTACTTGATTGACCTCGTCCGATGTGGATCTCGTATCAACTGGTTTTACCTCGTATCCCAAGCTTCTCGTTTTAACTTGATTCACCTCGTCCTATGTGCATCTCGTATCAACTGGTTTTACCTCGTATTCCACGCTTCTCGTTTTTACTTGATTCACCTTGTCCGATGTGGATCTCGTATCACCTGGTTTTACCTCGTATCCCACGATTCTCGTTTTTACTAGATTCACCTCGTCCGATATGGATCTCGTATCAACTGGTTTACCTCGTATCCCACGCTGTAATAAGTTTCCTTTTTATTTTACTTTTTTACAGAAAGTAGGTGTATTTTTGCTGCCACAGTGACGCTGTTTTATTATTTTGATTTCCTGTAAATTAAGGTGGAAGTGGGGTCTAAATTTGCAACACTCCTAACTTCCTCATAACTTTACACAAGCTCATCCCTTTGGGCGACAACACGTTGTTACCATCCTCTGTAACCCCCTTAGCCATGCACGACTCTTTTTGGGTGCTGTATTACAGGTCAAAAGAGGTAATACGATACGAATCGAGGTAGCCTGTTCTAGATAAAACGGGTTTATTCTAGGTAATGCGAGTTGATTCTTGCCAATATGAAACGAGTTAATACGATGTGAAACGAGGTAAGGTAGCTGAAACTAGTGGAAACGGGGTAGTAATAGTTCAAACCAGTTGCTTCTCGTACAGGTCAAACGAGGTAACACGATATGAATCAAGGTAGCATGTACTAGATAAAACGGGTTAATTCTAGGTAATACGAGTTGATTCTTGCCAATATGAAACGAGTTAATACGATGTGAAACGAGGTAAGGTGATGCTAGCTGAAACTAGTTGAAACGGGGTAGTACTAGTTCGATCAAACCAGTTGCTTCTCGTACAGGTCAAACGAGGTAATACGATATGAATCGAAGTCGTCGGTTCTAGTTAAAACGGGGCAATGCTAGGTAAGACGAGTTGATCATTGCACATTTGAAACAAGTTAATACGATGTAAAAACGAGGTAAGGTGATGCTAGCTGAAACCAGTAGAAATGGGGTAGTATGTACTAGTTCAAACCAGTTGCTTCTCGTACAGGTCAAACGAGGTAATACGATATGAATCGAAGTCGTCGGTTCTAGTTAAAACGGGGCAATTCTAGGTAAGACGAGTTGATCATTGCACATTTGAAACAAGTTAATACGATGTAAAACGAGGTAAGGTGATGCTAGCTGAAACCAGTAGAAATGGGGTAGTATGTACTAGTTCAAACCAGTTGCTTCTCGTACAGGTCAAACGAGGTAATACGATATGAATCGAGGTAGCCTGTTCTAGATAAAACGGGTTAATTCTAGGTAATACGAGTTGATTCTTCCCCATGTGAAACGAGTTAATACAATGTGAAACGAGTTAGCGTGTTACTAGCTGAAAATATGGAATACGAGATTAAACAAGCTATTCCTCTCTAGGTAAGACAAGTTGGTTCAAGAAGAATCAAGCTGCCAGAAACGTCAGTTACTGGTTGATACCACATAAATCGAGGTAATCCCTGGTGAAAATATAGCGTGAAGGGGGCGTCAATGAAGCTCCTATCGGAGAGTGAAGGAAGAGCTGACCAAGCCACAAGGGAGGGTGAACGGAGAGTCTGGGGAGCGTAAAGTGGAACACCTGAGAGTAAACGAAGCGTCGTCTTGGAGTGTTAACGGAACGTAGACGGGGTACAAGTCTACTACCGCCTCTATTTACATTTAAAAAATTGCCTAAAAACAGTTTTCATTGAAGTAACGATGAAAAGAACACGATAAATAAAAATTAAAACAATAAAAACTTAGGAAAACAGAGTAAAAAAATGTACCTTATCATGGCATCGATCTCGTAACCTCTCCACTCACAGTCGCTCACCTTAACCACTAGGCTATCACCGCTGTGTATGCACAGAGCGTTTCACAGGGTCTAGTTTTTATTACATACCGTGACTTGTTTTTTTAAAGGTTTTTAGATGCTTGGAGTTCACGAGTTTTTGCTTTTCAATGACCAGTTAATATAATTTCCTATGAATAATTGGGGATAATGTTGAAGAATAGTTCCTCTATGTTTCTTATAGTTGCATTTTCCTTGTTAATGTCGATGTTGTTCTACATTTTACTTTTCATGATTATTATTCCTCATGACCTTGCTCATCCTCTAAGCATTTTATTCCACATCTGGAGAGAAGTGAAGAGTATAAATGAGTGGAAGATGATCAATATATGTCATCATGTCATCACCACTCTATAATTATGCATAGGTATGCCATTAATTCAAATTGATTACCGCGACTATGCCTGGCGTACGAATGCCTTGATTATGTTAGATGATTAACAAGTTAGGTGCAAAATACATAGCTATGGTAGGTAATTTTTTATTTTCTATGTGTAATTGCACGTAAGCAAACGTCCATGGCAAACATGCAATCAACCTTAATGAATCTTCATATGAAGTATACGCAGTTGGTACATCATGCACTTTTTTTTAAATCCGATGTAGACATAATAACGCATTTCCGAGGGGAAATGTACGAACTGGCTAGCTACCAATAAATTAGTTACACCGTATTTTAATATTCAATTACTATCTAATATTACGAAGTGATCATTACCGTAGGTATGTTATTTAAGTTTAAATTGTCCGTCAACGAAGGTATACATCATGATATTAACTAAAAGTGTTGCATATTATTGGGACGTTTGAACAACCAGCTTTTATTTACACAAGCCTATTCTTAGAGTCAAAATTACGACTTTTTCGTAGTAGAAGCAGTGAAATCGAAGAGTAAACAAAATCATCAGACAACTCTTCGTTTCCTTCCCCGGAAGCGTTTTAGAAGTGTTGACAGGGAGACGAAAAACGAAGCGTCAAGAAACCTTAAGGCACTCTCCGTTCGCTCTTGCGGAAGAGTTCGGGAAACGAGTTTGGAGTCAAAAATCTCGGAGAGTTATCGGGGAGTAAAGGAAGATCCTCCAAGAGTGTAAAACTCCCCGTTGACGCTGCCTCTACGCTAGGGCAAGCGTTCGATTTTTACCAGGGATATTACCTACCTCGATTTATGGCCCGCAGGCTGTGGGTCTACAAAGTGCGCCCCCTGAGGGTTGCGCCCCTGGCAGCCGCCCGCCTGTCCAGCCCCTAGCTACGTCGCCGAAGCTAACGTTCGGGAATTGGAAAAATATTGTTTATTCAAAGTAATATTGCATTTATATTCATACAATGTGCAACATAGGATAACAGTTATCTGGCATTAATCAATGGCAAATAACATTTATCAATATTTAATGGTTTTTCCTTAAACTATCACGGAATTATCATGTAATAATTATAGTAATCGAAGTCACATTTATCCACGGAAGTGACTAGATATATACGTCTTTCTCAACTATCTTTAAATAATGAGTGCGAGAATAGGTGCGTAAAGTCGTAGGATTCATAATAGGTCGTTAATTCATAGTAGGTACTATATTGTTAGGTAGATTCGAGGTAATATAACACGAAGTACTATAACATGCCATTGTTCTGTAACGTATTCAAAATAATCTATGATAATTTTTTTTTTTATTTTGAGAGCGCAGCAAAGTCAGTGGAGAGGTAATACGGTATTAATCGAGGTAGCTTGTAAAAGATAAAACAGTACAATGCTAGGTAATACGAGTTGATTCTTGCCCATATGAATCGGGTTAATACGATGTGAAACGAGGTAAGGTGATGCTAGCTGAAACCAGTTGAAACGGGGTAGTACTAGTTCAAACCAGTTTCTTCTCGTACAGGTCAAACGAGGTAATACGATATGAATCGAGATAGCTTGTACTAGATAAAACGAGCTAATGCTAGGTAAGACGAGTTGATTCTTGCCCATATGAAACGAGTTAATACGATGTGAAACGAGGTAAGGTGATGCTAGCTGAAACGGGGTAGTACTAGTTCAAACCAGTTGCTTCTCGTACAGGTCAAACGAGGTAATACGATATGAATCGAGGTAGCTTGTACTAGATAAAACGGGCTAATGCTAGGTAAGACGAGTTGATTCTTACCCTTATGAAACGAGTTAATACGATATGAAACGAGGTAAGGTGATGCTAGCTGAAACCAGTTGAAACAAGCTAATGCTAGATCGAACGAGCTGCTTCTCGAACTGGTCGAACGAGGTAATACGATATGAATCGAGGTAGCCTGTTCTAGATAAAACGGGCTAATGCTAGGTAAGACGAGTTGATTCTTGCCCATATGAAACGAGTTCATACAATGTGAAACGAGGTAGCGTGTTACTAACTGAAACCATTTAATACGAGATGAAACAACCTATACATATCTAGGTAAAACAAGGTGATTCAAGAAGAATCGAGCTGCCCAGAAACGACAGCTACTAGTTGATACGACGTCACTCAAGGTAATTCGAGGTCAATGTACGAGTCAAAGCAAGCAAAAAGCGGCCATAACCGACCTCAAACGAGTTGAAATAACGAGTTAAACCGAGTTGAAAACAGGTAAAAACATGCTAGCTGAATCCATCTCGTTTTAACTCGTAGAATCCCCAGGGAGGGTACACTATTCCACTAATTTCAACTTTTTAAGATAGTGGCCAAAATTGTAACATTTTAACCACAAGGTATAGCCTCAAGAACATTGATACAAATGCCAAAAAAAATTCTTCGGTACATTGAGCCACAAAGAAAACTTTTCTGACCACAAGCAAATTGAAATATAAAAAAAATGGCGATCGCCCCCTAATGCACATATGTATCAACAAAGGGTGGGAGTTATGAAGCAAATGTCATCGAATTCACCTACATCCATTGAACACCTTGAATGATAAAGAAACTTTTTCATAAAATACGGAATGTTGATATCCAATGAAGCCCCAGATATGGGCAGAGATCTTGAAGATGATATTTCAGTCAACTCATGTTCTAAGAAACAGTCTGTCACCATTTCACTGTTAGCTGCATAATATTACAGTATAGTGTATATTACAGATGGGTGCATTGAGAGCAAGAGAATAATAATGGTGACTCTCCCCAAAGGGAGAGTCACCATTATTATTCTCTCTCGACACACTTGAGAAATTGAGTGGTTAAACTGGGTTTGGTAATGGTGTAAGGTAGGCTCTCGAGCATGACAGAAAAGACTCTTGGCTGAACAAGGTGCATGGTTGACATTGCTAAAGTCAGACATGAACCAAGGACATGAATTGTAAGCTTCTGCCAGTTGCCATTTTGACTTTTAGAAAAGAAAGCTTTCATAACTGTGTTCTACATACTAAAGGCATATATGTAGATTTATAGAGTTGGAAAACAATAGTTGGCACATTCTTATAAGTACAGCTGTTAAAGCTATGACAGCTTTCTTCTTAAGGAGTTGGTATGGCCCCAACCGGGAGTCACCAGAACCTTACAATACATGGTCTTAAGATGAATCATAATGAGTGGAACAAGCTACAGTAACAAGTGGGTGTGGAACTAACATGCCATCCATGTAAGTTACATGTGCTCGCAGTTATGTTTCAGGAATCACGCTCCTAGGAGTACCAGGTGAAGTTTACACCTACGGCACACAGTTCTCTGTCTTGAGCCTTGGGTCGGTGTTTGCAGGCCTGTGCTCTGCCATATTCTTCATCCCAGTGTTTTACGAACTTCAGCTGAACACATCCTATGAGGTGAGACTCATTCAGGATAACAAATTATAGAGCTATACTCTGAGAATATATGGGGCCACAAGCTAACGATGACAAATGAGAGTAAATTTAAAAAAATAAAAAATGCTCCCTTGACCAGATTGGACTAAAACCTAATAGAATTCAGATAAATTTCAGCACAACTGTGAGAGGTTTTCACTCTGGAAACTATCACACAAGAAAAAGATCAAACTCAAAAAAGAAATCCTTAATACAAAATACAAAATTGCAAAAATGTTTCTAAGCTTTCAATTTTTTATGATTTTTCTTATTTTTTCTAGTACCTAGGAATTCGTTTTGATCGTAAGGTGCAAGTTCTTGGATCATTCCTGTTTGTCCTCACATATGTAAGTTCTACAACAGGAGGAGAGAATATTTTTTCAAACTCTAAGGATACAAATATTGACTTAAATGATCTCCTTTCACCAGGAGCAAATGATAAGAAAGATGCTCACTCACTTGAAACCCAAACAAAATTTGCCAGAATAAGAAATATGAGGAAAATTTTTAAACCATGCATTGAGCAATACGCATTCAAGGATATGTTGCCGACATAAGTCTCTTTATCCTGAAATATATTCCTTTACCTATTAAGATAAATCATTACATATACATAACTACAACTGGGACATCTCACTGATATGTTTTTTTATTTACAGCTTCTGTACATTCCAGTGGTTATTTATGTTCCTGCATTAGCAATTAATCAAGGTAAATGCACCTAGCTCATCTTCACATTGATTTTTGTACAAAAATGTGTAGCATGTAACATGAATCAGTAACCTTAAGGAGAATTTCATTTATGTACTCAGAATGAAAACAATCATCCATCGACAAATTTGCATACAAAGTGAACCTATATTATTTTGTTTGCTGTCTATAAATCTTAACTACATATGTATTATATTGCCATGTTTTTTCAGTATCTGGTGTCAACATCCACTTGATCACCCCAATTGTATGTCTTGTCTGCATTTTCTACACAACATTGGTAAGTAACAATTAACTTGTTTGTGACTGCTTCATATGAAAACTGTTTTTAGTCCTTGAAAATCAAAAAAGAAACTATTACGTATCAATTTCAAACCCAAAAAGAATGGCAATAAGAAGCGATTTTAATGATTTTTCCATACCCTACTAACATGATCCAAACAAAAACTATAATGAAGGAACCAAGTAGGCACACATTCGTCAGCACTGAGTCTTTAAGAGATTTCATACTCCTGAAACCCAAACAGATCTTGGTTTCACCTTGGTTTCTACCTTTTAAGCTATGTACTTAATTTTCTAGGTAAATTTTGCTCTTTCCCCTATGAAAAAATTGTATAAAACCCGTATAAAATTTTATAAAAATTTTGTATACATTCCGTATAAAATTTTATACAGGTTGTATACAGTCTTTATACCGGTTGTATACAAGTTATATACAAAAATGAGTGTATATAAGTATACATTTTATACAACTTTTATACAGGATGTATACAAATTATATACAGCGTGTATACAACTTTTATACAGGCTGTATACGACTTGTATACAGGCTGTATAAGACTTGTATACAATTTGTATACAACCTGTATAAAATTTTTACGGAATGTATACAAAAAATTTATAAAATTTTATATGGGTTTTATATGGGCCATCCTTAGGAATGAAAGCAAGACAATTTCTATTAGGTTGGGATACAATATGGGGACTGTCCAAGAACCTACCAATCAGCTGGTAGAATACTTGAATGAATGAAATACAATTTTTTCATAGGGGAATATGCTATTGCGCAATGTCATGATATAATACGTCGTATAATACTACCTCGTGTCTACCTAACTATATGGCACTTGTATCGCATGCTTACCAAACCTAAGACTCAAAGCACCTATTCTCGCACCCATTACTGAAGTATCGGTGTTTAGAAAGACGTATATATCTAGACACTTCCGTGGATGAATGTGACTTCGAGAACTATAATTATTAAATGATAATTCCATGATAGTTTGAGGAAATGCCATAAACTATTGATAAAAGCTATTTGCCATTAATTAATGCCAGATGACTGTTATCCTATTTTGCCGCATAGTATGAATATTATTGCAATATTACTGCTTAAATCTGTAAAGAAACTGTATACAAGTTTTATACAGGCTGCATACAAGTTTTATACAGGTTTTGTGCAAGATTGTATACAGCCTGTACAGAGATTTTGTGCTGTGTGACATTATGCAACATAAATAATTATGTGACATAATACAATCCGCAAATATTTACATCATTCGCTACTACCTCATTATCATCTGAAGATGATGACTCTTCTGGAGAAGATGAGGGAGAAAATATATGGAAAAAGCCGTTGCATTCCCATACAGATATGTTAATGTGTGAGGCAGTAATAGATGTCATCACTTTATACGTAAGACATCAACTATTAGTCAATAAATAATAGTCAATATTAGTTTTGCTTCCTAGTATTGGTGGAGTAGAATAAATTTGTTATATAGATTAATATTTTTCTGTTAAAATTAATTGGTTTGAGCGGGGACACGTGTCCTCTATGCCCCCTCCTGGCTATGCCACTGGTATTACTAATATTCCATGTTAATTCTTTAGATCTTTGCTGGAACCTATTTTAAATACTGGGTTACTATAAGATCTTCCCCATACCATCAAGGTAGATTCTCTACTTAAATGATATTAAATAGCTGTCACACTAAAACTCATGGCATTTAACATGTTATATTCAAACAAAAAGTACATTACCTGACAGAACAGCATATTTTCGTGCTATTTACTAAGGTTGAACCTATTATTATCACCAATTGAGTTGTTTCAAATACATAATTTTGAATATGTGCAACCACTATTGCATTGTATACAAATTGTATACACTGTATACAAATTGGAAACAATTGTGTACACTGTATACAATTGTATATGCTGTATACAGCACGTGACTTTATACAATTTGTATACTATGTATACAAATTGTATACATAACCTGTATAAGTTGTATAGAATTTTTATATGGGTTTTATACAATTTTTTCATAGGGGTTAGGATAACACAACCATTATTCGAAGAATGCTTATGTATACCATGTAAGTAATTATATAGGTATGCATTACTGAAAGGTATCCACTGAAAATTTGCAACATATTAGGTATGTGCATAATCCTGCATATTTATAAACAATTGATTATTAATTGATACATCACACATTTCAAAAGGCATTAATGAGTTTTTTGTTTCAAGTTCCTACTTTTACTATGGTATAAACAATGAGATTGAAAAAAATTCACCCTTTTCAACATGAGCACTCAATACAACCCTGAAAAAGTTCAGGCTATAATGTGCATATACATGTATTTGAGTTCATATGTTCGCTGGCTGAAAAAATTAAGCACAAAATTATCTTCAATTTTTAATTAGGGTGGATTGAAAGCAGTCGTTTGGACAGATGCTCTACAAATCCTCCTTATGTTTGGATCATTGTTTGTGATTGTTGGAGTTGGGACCAATGCCATTGGAGGCTTTGAAACTGTATGGCAGAGGAATGTGGACACCAACAGGACAGAGTTCTTCAAGTGAGTTTTATGAGCATGGCAAATGGAAGGAATGAATTTAACCTCAATATATGTACTCCTATTATCATTGGTTCTACTGCCACTATATCATTATGCAGTGATGTAGCTAGAATTCTATCTGGGGGTACCAGGGGCAGACAGGCCAGGATGGGCAGGCAGGAATCCCCACCGGGGTCCCTGGCCTTGCAGGGCCCCGGATGGTGTGCCTGGTGTTCATTACAGGCTTTTTTGGGGGTTTGCCTGTTTGGGGCCCCTTTACCACGTCGCCACCATTGAGTAACCAGTCTGCCCCTGGGGGTGCCCATGTTGAGTATAAGCAGGTGGGGGGGGGGGGGAAAGAGGGATGAAAATTTTGGAAAAATAAGGAGCAATATCATGTTTCCAGGCAATTTAGAGCATAATTGCAATTGCGATGTAACGGCCGATTTTAAAAGATTTTTGTACTGGACATTTTGGTCCCCTGGCTACATCACTGCAATATGGTATTGTAACTGCTTAGTGGAATGTTTTACACTAACACTTTAGCAATGCATTTCATATGAATTGAGATCGGGAATCAGATTGATGAGGTGGCTGGATTACTGACTTCCCTTCTCTAGGACATGGGTTTGAACCACAGTGGCATCCCATATTTTTCAGTTGTATCCCATTCCCTTCTAGAGTGTTACAAGGAAAGAGCACCACCAGGGAAATACTCAGTCCAGCAGATAGAACATAAAGCTGTGGACCCCTTGGCACCTTTTGTTAAGTGTAGGCTTATGGTCATGTGGGGTTTTTCTCCACCCTTTCTCAATTGAATTCCCTATGGCAAATTCCCATATTATTTATAGCAGGAGATTATAAATGATTATCCTCTAGGAGCTCATCCAGCGAATAGTATACATAGTTTGTCCGGCATTTTTTCAGTTGTGTGCACTTTTACAGTCTCTCAAAACCAGGGTAGTTGCCTGTTGAAAAGGCCATTGGATTTTGGTCCTAGAGGGGCAACCTTAGTTCAGACATGGTTGTGGTGAATAGCATTATGACTAAGCATGTAATACATTGCTTTATTCTTAATTTCAGTTTGGACTTGGACCCAACAACCAGGCACACTTTCTGGGGCACAGTGGTGGGTTTAAGTTTCAACTTTATCTACCACTTCTCAGTGAACCAAGGGATGGTTCAGAGGTGCCTCGTCATGCCAAACCTTAAACAGGCACGGATGTAAGTGCAAAAAAGAACCAGAGACAATACATAGCTGCTATCACAGTGTCAGTGCCGTCCCTAGGGTAGTGCGACAGGTGCCGCTGCACTGGGCCCCGCATCTATGAGGGCCCCACACGGACTTGCCTTTTTCAGACGGTGTGGTGAAACCCACCCATTACCCCAAATAGCCTACTACTTAGTACATCTGTAAATTTCTTGAAATCATTAGCCATTTTGTAGGTTAGTTCCCTTCTTTCCATGGAATATGTGTAAAAGATGCTACAATATCTAAAAGTGAATGCAAAGTTAAGGGGGGTCCCTGACTTTCGTTTGCACAGGGCCCCTCAATCCCTTGGAATGGCCCTGCACAGTGTAGCCTTATCTGTACACCACTGTCTAACCTTGCTTTTTCTGTGAGCTGCCCAATGGTTGTTCCTTCAAGAAGAATACTAAATACCAGAGCTACCTATTTAGAAAAGTAGATGCTTAATTATGTACACTAGGGAATCAGGCTGGTGTGGTGGCTTGAGTACAGGCTTCTCATCCTGAAGCCCTGGGCATAAATCCTGGTGTTGGTGGAGATTTTTCAGCGGAATCCTGATCCTTATTTGGGCATTATGAGGAGAGTACTTTAAGTACAATTCTCCATTCATCAGATGGGACGTTAAACCTTCCAAGTTCAGAGCAGGCTAATGCCATCGCTGGGTTTTTTTTAACCCTTCCTCCACTCTCCATTAATCCTTCCCCTGCCAACCAACCTATCTGTCCATCATGGTGCGAATGACCTCAGCTGTCAGTCACCTCCACAAATAATCAATATGTAGTATGTGCACATGGCACAAAAGTAGTCTTTTGAATATGAAAACATAGTAACGATTTGAAGAAAAACCATATTCCAAAACAAATGATCATTGCTTGTTATATCAATGGAAAAATATCTGATTCAGCCATACTTAGTTTTCTAGATATTATTGTCTCAAACTAAGAAAATTACTAGCCCAAAAAATCGAGGAAATTCACCAACTGAACTTCACCAAGATTATACACTGGTTGTTCTCAAGCAACAAAGGTGGGCTTATCCTCCCTCAACTCTGGCTTATGAACCACCACTATGTCCCCAGTTATACAAACTATGGTGAGAAGTGGAAGCAAGAACATCAGGGTTGCGAAAGTCGCACAGAGATCCATAGTAAATTAACCCTTCTGCGCGGTTCGCCGTATGGTGTACGTCATCGGTGGTCCGACCCCACTATTTGACGTACGTGGTACGGCGGTTGATACTCCTTCGGTTAAGATTTTTTTTCTCTCGATCTCAGCACTTTTTGAAGGGTGAATGCTATCGCTGGCCTCTGATAAGATGCCTCATCGTTATCATAGTCTTCTGCAACATGAAAAAGCACTCTACAGGCAATAAAGATAAAGGAATATCTGAGCTCATCACCATTGCAAGGTTTGCATTGACCTCCTTCCTCATCACAAAGAGCTCACTAATCTGCTTGCATTTTGTTTATGTCTGGCATCTGGATTCTGTCTCTCATATTAGGGGACCTTTTTAATCACTTTTGTCAGACAATTCACATGCTTTGTTCATCCTTTTTTTTACCCACAGAGTAGTGGCCACGTCGCCTCACTTCCAAACTCTCTCAGTGTGTAGATCCCTTTCATGTGGAGAAGGCCAGGAAGCACAATAAAAATTTACAAATGGAGTCAAAAAGGAATAAGTTATTTTTGAGTGAAGAAGAAATACAAGATATAGTTCAAAATGTGGAAGAAGAAGAAGTGCTTCTTGATTCAGGTAGTGAGTGTTCAAGCGAAGAAGAAGGTGATTACTCAGTGAATACCCTTCCCCAAATTTGTGATAGCACAACTAACACCATCAATTCTACATTAAAACTTTTGTTAGTGACTGATGAATGAGAAAGGGTAGTGAAAAGTGCATACAAATTCACTGGGGAAAAAAGTCTAGTAAGACTATGAAACAAAGGTGGGCTTCCAGCAAACTAAGGGCCGACAGTCACTCTCTGGAGCCTAAAAAACAACTGAAAAATTTGAAATGTGCAAAGAAAAGGAATTTCTTAAAGAACAACTTTGCAAGGGAAAGTGGCAACAGACAATGGTCATCATCTGCTGTCAGCAGATCAAATTTGTGGCCCATCAGTGCTAAGCGTTTTAACCATCAAGCCTAGCATAAATATTAAATACCCTGTGAACACAAAATGCTGCTGACACATGGCAGCAGCACAAAGTCACAGTGCTGCAGCCACTACGGGCGTGCTGCTGCAGCATTCCCAACACCTTCAAATTTCCAATATTCCCATGTCATCAGCTCTACAGAGGTGCTGAAGCAAGGCTATTAAAGCGCTTCCACAGCACTGCAGCAACACCCTCGGTGCACAGCAGCAGTGCTTCCATCACGCTGCAGCAACGCCCTCGTTCTAATTTTCAATACAATCCAAGTGCCATTTATGGACCGCTACCTCTAACCTAAAAAGCCATAGCCTCAAAAACACTAAACCTGCCTTGCTCGCCAAACCTTACCACCCACTCCAGAGAAACTACAAAGTACATAAAAAGTCCAAAAGTAAATAACAGCACATAGTTATCTCATAATGAACACCACATAAGTGTTCCTCTCAATATGTGCTACTCTCAAAAGAAGACTGACTCGGCCCGGCATGCCTTCACAAATTACACGTATTGAGGTATCCCATTTGTTTTGTTGTGTCCTACATGGCTGCGTATGTCGAGAGCCAAAGGCATGTACTTTTTAATGGCCCATCATGAACGAAATGATGACATAAATTGTGCCTCATGGTAAAGCTGTAGTTTCTAAAATAATTGTGTGACGCTAAACTATTCACTACAGTTGCAGTTGGCGCAGCAACAATCTACAGTTCATCTGAGATATCAACAGTAGTCAGTGCCATCCCTTATTCAACTGTACAACCCATTCCATTCAAACTAGGCATGAAATATATGGTAGCTGTCTATGTAGCTGATGTAGCTTCTTATGCAAGCAGTTTGCCCTACAGATGTTTTTATCTGACAAATTTTGGAAATTGGAAGTAACACCGATAAATACGGGAGGCTCATAAAACTGCGTGTTCCATTCTGAGAACTTCATTTCATACTCTGCATCAATAGTTATCTTTTCAAATTATTTTGAATTATCTCGATAAATAATAAAACAGGTGCCTGAAAATATACTATCACTAACAATTCAACATACTCAGCTTCGTGTTAATGGAGGTGTGAAAGAGCCCAAGTTCTTTCAGCAGTGGCTTCACAAACTAGCGTTGGTAGCGCATCAGTGGTGTGTTGCTAACATGCATTACACATGCGCTGTTGATGCGTTGCAGCAGCACGTTTTGGCAGCGGGCTCTGAAATATCGCTGCAGAGATGCTGTGGCAGCGCTTCATTCGAGGCGAGTTAACACATTCAATACAGGTCGCGAATTTAAGGGAGACGCTAGAAACGGAACCCATTTTTTAAATGGCCTAAAGTTAAAAGACCACGTCTATTGACGTGGTCCCGCCATTCGGCATAGACGGGATCACGTCAATACACGTGCTCCACGCTGAATGTGTTAATTGAGGGCACGGACCGTATGATTTTGAGGATTAATCCTTTCACTGCTAGCAAATTCCAGCTAGGATGAGCTGAGAAAACCAAAACCATTTCCATGACTTTTTTATGTCATATTTTTTAATTTAAAAAATAAATATATTTTCTCATTATAAAATGTTAATTTTTCAAAGATTATAAATACTTCAGTGAATTCAATGTTGAATATAAATGAATTTATAGGGTTTTTGAGGCAATGAAAATTATCAATTTATAATTCCATGCATGGCAACGCCAGCTGATATATTGACCAGTAAAAGCAATAGCATAAAAAATAATGAAAGCTTAATTTTGTGAATACAAAAAAGTCATCACATATTTCTCAGTAGGTTAATAGTCATAGCATTAATGGGCCAGTCAGATCCATTTCATTTCTAACACAGAAATTTTCCCAGGATAAGAGATAGCTAATCATTATGCCATTAAAATTCCTTGAACTTTACCCTCTTTATCGATGCTGAACATAACTAATAACAACCAAATGGTTTTCACAGACTCATAGCCATTTCCCTTGCTGGAGTGTGCATTCTGACAAGTATCAGCACATACACTGGACTTCAAATATTTGCTGCCTATTATGACTGTGACCGACTATCAACTAAGGTGTGTATTTCAGCGAGAGGTATTGCTTGCTTTTTCTATTATCAAGTTTTCTCTCCCATCACAGCATATTCAACTTAGAATCGGAGACTCCTATTGACCTAATATCCAAGAAATTTAATTATAAAATGCTACTTCATGTAACTGAGCTTGAAAATGTCAAAATGACGAATGTCCTACATCAGCCTTCAACCTATAAAATGGCTCGAATCAGGCTGTTATACAAAATAAAACATTCTATTCCATCAGATGATTAGCCAATCATACTTTTCTGATGCCAGCCTTTGCTAACGTTTATGTTCAATAAAATTAATATTGAAAGCTTCTAACCTTTTGCATTGAAGGTGGTGGGTGCAAACGATCAACTTCTGCCTTACTTCGTAATGGAAGTTGCTGAATCAATACCAGGACTTCCAGGTCTCTTCATGGCTGGCGTGTTCAGCGCTGCTTTGAGGTACGAGGTAGCTTCATGTTCCCTGATTTGAATAGATACCACAAAATGGAATAATAGCCACTCAAAGATAAAGTTGCACAACGCAATTTATTATTACATTTCAGGTTCTGATTACTGCTTTTAAAAATCACCAGCCATCAGGTTTATTCTATGCTATTGTGAAGCCTGATTTCATTATTTCTCCACAATACCAAAGCTATAATGCCTGTTCCTATTAAATGTGACAGTGCTTTTAATCATGTGTTCTAATTAGTCAAATATTATTATTAACAACCTTATCATCATTAGAGATCATTAGAAGATCAATAGAGATCATTAGAAAATATCCATGTAGGTTTTAGGTCAAACATGTACACAGCAAACAATTTAGTTTTCATGAGTTTCACCCCTACATAGGGTTAGGTTATTAGAAAAAAACATAGATTTTTATTCCAAATAATCTAACCTGCAACCTCATGAAAAGTATGTATATTCTATCCATTTACTGGGAAATCCTAAAATCCCAGTAAACACTAAAGTGTTGTAAAAATGTTGCACAAGGTTGCAACGTGTTTCTGGTCACATGGCAACATTACTGTAATGGCTTCACTACATTGCAAGTAGCCCTGTAAGCTCAGAAACATTAAGATTGGAACAGTTGAAGCAGAAAAATACCTCCGACAATGTAGTTTGAAATGCATTTCTTAATCTTCTGAAGTGATTCAGCTTTTGCCGGCAGGATATATTCCTAAGGGTAGGTTTTCGCTGGCAAGTTACTTCCGCAAGTTTCTTCTGCAAGAGCTTGCCAAGGATTTTACTCTGACAAAACATTTTTCACGAGTAAGTGTAGAGCCAGATTGGTTGCTGTTAACATTGGTATCATAATGCTTCTGCAAGCGACTTGCCGAAACTTTTAAAAGTTCTGCAAGTGGACTTTTAAAGCCATTTATATCTGCAATTTACTTCGAAAGTCACTTGCTGCAAATCTTGCACTGCAATCTTGCACAGTAAACTTTCCAGTATAAGCCCACCTTAAGACCCTAAGAGGGATTTCAGACATGGAATAATTCCACCCTGAATCTTGGAAAATGAAAGGAGACAGAACTAGAGAGGTGAGATGAGTCGATTGATATTAATGAGTGATTGATATTTTTTCAGCAAAGTGGATGTGTCATGTGTGATGGGCAAAAAAAATGTCTTATTAATAATTATAATCATTCAGGGTCAAATGAATATAATTGCAGAAAAAGGTTATTATAAATATGACACAAAAATTGTAACTACTTCTCACAATTTCTACTAGCCCTTAATTGGAAGTAGTGCTGCAACATATACCAATAATTTCAACAAAATAGAATGTTAAATTGGATTAGGCCACCATAATGGCTTTAGGGTTGCAAATATGTTGCACCCCCAGTTGCAATAATGCTGCAGAGATGTTGTCAAGACATTGTAGGAAAGTTATTTGGCAGCCTTAGAGATGCTGCAATTACATTATGGCAACTCCAAAAGGTTTAGGCAACAAACATGGTTTCCAGGGATCTTGCATTATGCTATACGCTGTTTCTAACCCATGTGCCTGCTATCATAGCCTCCAACCAATTCCACCAATCCTGACCCATTTAAGTCTACCTAAAATCTACCTATCAAGACTTTTTGTGTCACAATGGAGCAAACTTTTTTTCTTTTTTCTTCAGTTCCATGTCAACTGGACTTAACTCAATGTCCGGAGTGATTTATGAAGATTTCGTAAGTCCCTTCCTGAGCCCTGACACATCTGAGGAAAGGGCGTCATTCATCATGAAGGTCATATGTGCAATCCTTGGAATCATCTGTGTTGGCATGGTGTTTATAGTTGAGAACTTGGAAGGTGTCGTACAGGTATCACACACCAGCCCTTGTTGAGTTTTGAGAGTTGCTAGCTCCTGCCTACCATGCTGCAGGATTTTGCTTCATTGACCCTTTCATTGCCACTAAATTCCAGGTTGTGAATGCTAAGATTGCTAATTCCATTACTGTATACTATTTCATGCAGTACCTACTGATGAAATTTTAAAAATTATTACATTTACGTATTCTACTAAGATTAGAATTCATTATGACAAAAACACAGTACAAATTCCACTATTTATTTTAATGCTTGTCTCGTAAATGATGCTTTAGACGTCGAAACCGGTCGAAAACATTTAAATAAATAGTAAAATTTGTACTGTGTTTTTGTCATAATGCATTCTATCTTGAATTTCCACCATGCATCGCCACAATCGATTAATTTGACTACTTTAATGTTAATTTTTTTAAGAAAATATATACAGGGTCTGTCAGGTAAGTAAGGAAAATGCTTTTTTCCCACGCTTCTACTGGTTGTATGACGTTCAGATTGTTTGGGTTCGGTGGGGAAGGCTTCAGCTATCCAATGCTTTCAATCTCAGCTTGCTTCGAACTCTGGAAGTGTCAACATCATTGTTTTAGTGTACCCCGTTTTACTGCATGTGTCATGACGTGCGATGGAGGACTCGCACGAACAAAGGTACGCCAACAAATTTTGTGCCAAACTCAACAAAAATCTTTCCAACCCCTACGCAATGATTAAGGATGCTTATGGGGACTCAACTCTATGATATTCTTGAGTTTCGAGATGGTTGAAGATGTTTAAAGATGGCCAGGAAGAGGTAGCCGATGAACCACTCTGGACGTCCTTCATCAACCAAAAGTGAGGAAAATGTGGCCTGTGTGCAAAATTTGTTGAATGCGGATCGTCAATTAAGTGTCTGGATGATAGCAGTTACTTTAAACTCCCCAAAAATAATTGTGCACAAGATTGTTTTGGAAAATTTGCAAATGCGGAAGTGTGCACCAAACTTGTGCACAAGGGGGGAGATCCCCGCCACCAAGACAACGCTCCCAGCCACACTGCTCTATGCGTTCGGGAGTTCCTGTCCAAGAACAACTTGGCAACACTGCTGCAGCCCCCATACAGTCTGGACCTTGCCCCGGCTGACTTTTTCTTGTTCCCCAGGATCAAAAGCGCCCTGAAAGAAACCCGTTTTGGGATGATAGAATCGAGCCAAACCACCGTAACGAAGGCCCTTAAAGAGATTCCCAAAGACACCTTCCAGGACGCGTACCGTGCATGGCAGAGTCGCTGGGAAAAGTGTGTAGATGCCCAAGAGAACTACTTTGAAGAGTTTTAAAAGTTTTTAACTTTATCTTGAATAAATATTTCTAAAAAAATATATTTGCCTTACTTACCAGACAGACCCTGTACATGTACAGCCAAAATGGCAAGACGTTTTTGTACATCTTGTCCTTATAAATTTTGGGAGGAGGAAGGGGAGGGGGCAGACCAAGGTGAGAGGATGGGGTAGACCGAGAAAGTCATTGCTGAACGTGGTAGAAGAAACTCTTGGAGGAAGGAATATTAGAAGTCTTAAGTGCAAGAGTACGAATGTGGCCAAAGCAAAGCAGGTTTGCAAGCATAGGGTAATGTGAAGGAAATTATTAAAATCAAAGCCAGTTTTCATGGTCTAGTACTGTGAATTAAGCTTATTTCACTATGCCTACCCCTTAAGGTAATGAGTGGTAAAAATCAAATATATAAATTATAGTTTATGGGTAATGATAACTAGCAAATTTTTATGTTCATTCATGCACAAAAATGGTGATGGATTGAAGTTTTGCTTAGGTGCTAAATCAGCCAAATGGCAGCATAACGGTTGACTGGCATGACAACTCTTTCAAAAATTCAGTTCACTATTCAGTGGAAGGTTTGAGTATTTTATCAAATCTGTAATGCAACCATATTATCTCGGAGGCTACGCGCTAGGCTTAGATTGCTTGAACAATTGAGAATAGATATCTTTCAGAGCGACACGGAGAACATCATATTAGAACCCCACTATATTTCCAGGTCCGACAGAAACGATAAATTAAGAGAGATATTTTGCCGAACGGATAGGTATGGGAATTCGTTTTTCCCCCGAACAATAAGGGACTTTAATAAATTCAAAACTTAATTTCATTAGAACGTTTCCTTTTTATATGTAAACGGCTGGTGTCCTAACACCCCCCGCCACACGCCTATTGAGGCGGCTTGCGGGGTAATATGTAGATGTAGATTATGCAAGAATTCTCTGGGCATTTTGGCAATAATTCTCAGTCGTTCCCACTAATTCTATATTATTTTAAACATATCCAGACCTAAGTTGAACTCCACTATGCATTGCAGCTCCTCAAGCAAGGCCCAGCATTGACTGTCAACTGACAAATTTCATTGGACAGGAAAGAATCAAATATTGCAATTCAGCATTTTAACTACAATCATTTATTACTGATCATGACTGAGATATCCTGAGTTGTCAAAAGTAATGACAAAATGAATTTGCAAGTAAATTCATCAGTCAAGAGCATAAGTAACTGAGGGTATCTCAGCCATGACTTGACTAGAACTAGAGCAAAGCTAAGAGACTAGAAACTAGTGGTGGCATAGTTAGGAGCGCCAATTTACTTTTGCTGCTGACTGTACATTCTACTGTTGCAGAAACATATATGTACTAATATTATACCATATAATTAAGGGGTGGTGAGGGTACTGATTTAGGTATTTAAAAGGAGATAAAATTACCTCTATTTATTAGGTATGTAAGTAATCTTTTAAAATCTAGTATTAAACTCAGCATATGCCCTACCTTGCTTCATCGCATACATTTATAGTAAAAAAGTTTATATGTACCTTTTTAATTAAATTCTACCTAAAACTAAAATATGTATACCATATAAATTGAATGAATGGATAAACATACATTTTAAAAACTTCCATGCAGATTTTTAAATTACTACTCAATACGTCAATTTCAATTACTCTTATCAACATACTGACTAAATGACTCAAAAATTCAAGCTGTAAGAAATTAATTTGGCGGAAAGAGATGCTGTCTTGAATTTTATTATTTTATGCTCATTTATTTCTTTTCAAGAGTGCTTGGTCCCTGGAAGGCATTGCAAGTGGACCCAAGCTGGCAATTTTTGTGCTGGGAATGTTCTACCCATGGGCAAGTTCTTGGGTAAGCAAGCACGGTAATAAATTAAAGGAGTCCAGTACTCAAGAGCTGCAATCTTTGAGAGCAGGACTCTATTAGTTCTTTTGAGGGACCTTCACAATAATCATAATGCATTATTTCTTTACATAGTATGAATGATACTATCCAAGACTTTCCGTGGAAAAATGAGTATGCATTGCATGAGTAACACACCCCATGTTAAGTTGACAGTATGGACTCTTAGGGAGATCCACTTGTACTGTAAATCTCCATAATGTGTATCATGTTGCCAGTAGCAGCAGGACAATCATCACAGTATTATGTAGTATACCAACTGCACCTCTAGAAGTCTTCCAATATTCAATTATATTTCCAGAAAGCAACTTACTTAAATTCAGAGTGTGTTGGAAATGGCTGCCTAAGTGGTCAATAGTTGAGCCTACGATGTTGGCTACAGCGTTCTCCATTAGACCCATACTGTCAATGAAATGCGGAATGCCCTATAGACATTTCTCCATCATCTTGCCATCAGATTACCATGTACCTCCCCAATATTATTACTCAGGATGTTTTTCAATATTAGTAATTTTTAGCACACAAAGAGAAATCTTACATGAATTACCATCGCACAATTCTATACTACACCCTGATTTACTTAAGCTACAAGACTTCACAGGGACAAGAGATTCCATTTTCCTTTATCATCCTGTCCCTCCTTCCGTCCTTGAAGAAAGGGAAGGCCAGAGTGAGGATTGAGTATAATATATTTTTCTCGAATCAATGGAATGCCCTAGAGTGTCAATGTATGTCCCTTTCAGTACTGACTGACCGATAATCATATTGTCTTGTCTTTATCTTAAAAAAACGGGGGGTGGAGAATGAGGAACCCTTCCCAACGGTTTGTCCCAGAGAACAAAACTTGGCTGCTCAAAAAAAGTACAATGGATCCACAAAGCCCCTTCTCTCTGGCTGATCTGACAGCCATGAAGTCTCATGACACAAGGTATGCATGGTCTAGGTTGGCAGAGGTTATTTAAAGGGTCGTTCACCTGCTCCATAACTCCCACCCCCAAATCACATCCCTATCACTTATGTAGGAAATATTGGAGCCAAGAATGGCTGAGAGCTCCCCCTGGCATTGCACCAGATACTCCCACCTGTACCTTCCCTCTTGCAAGACCCAATGGTTTCTTTCATTTCAAGCATTTATTGTAGTCACCCTCAAGCACAGGGAAAAATATTTCTGCGCGTAAAATACAAATTGTTAATTATCACGTTAAAATATCCAATTTAGATAGAATATTTTTTCCTTCTTCACAATCTCACCAATCGATCTCATCGTAAACTTTAGCAACTTCAGTGTTTTTTTCCATTCTCATTTAAAATGAGGATATGCATTTTTTCTTGATTAGGAACAATTCACGCATTCTCTTCACTATTGCTGAACTGTCGTCACTACTTTAATGCTTAGGATCCATCATAAAAAAATTAGTGGTAACTATTACAATGATACTTATGCCACACAGCAACAAATATGAATATAGTTCAAATTTGTTGCTGTGTTCGGAGCCTACTGGTGCATATTTTGCAGGCTCAGATGGTAGCTAAGGTCAGAGTGCAATGAGTCATGGACTTGGAGATGAGAATTGCCCACATTTGAGCTTACGGTCGATTACTTTAGGAAATTTTCACCTTTAATTTCTGAGCCAAGTGAACCGTGGATGTGAGGACTCCACTGTGCATTACGTGTAGTGACTTTACCATCTATAATAATAAAAAATGAGGAGATCAGTTTGGTGTAGTGGCTAGAATACTGACTGGATTCAAATCCTACCAGTGGTGAGTGGTGGAGATTTTTACTGGATATAGGTCCTTGTTTTGGGTGATATGCCCAGGTCACTCCAAGTGCAGAACTTACTTCAAGCACATGGGATGTTAAACTTTTTATCCCTTGGTGTCTTTCATAAAAAATAGACTAATACAGACATTATACTTTTCTCCACCCTTCCTCTATTCCCCAAATAATCTTTCCCTTTCAATGACTCACTTATCCTTATTGGCACAATTTGCCGATTTTAAGCTGCTCCAAAAATTGTGAACAATTGTAAAAAACAATTGAATTTTAAATTCGTTCCTGGAAATACACTTTGTACCATGAACTTCTTCATTCAAATAAACATTTGTATGTAATTGTAAAAGAATAAGTGAATTCACAACTTCCAAAAATCTGAAAATGAAGGTATTTCAAGACAAACATTCACATTTCTCATTTATTTTCTGCCTTTCATGGGTTAATACTTTCAAAACGCAGGGCCCACGACTTTTTTAATTTGTGCACTAAAAAACGTAAATCAAAACCGATGAGACCTATTTGGTTCACAGTCTCAGTAGCTAAACTCAAAATAAGAACCTATGTGCATAAATATATGATTCTCTCACTTTATTAGATCATATCTCTCTTGCTTTTTTCTACTTCCAAATACGTATAGTCAATTCATATGCTGTGAACACTTTGAAGCACATTTGCTGAATGTAGCTCTGGCTACATGATTACACTTATAATCCCAAGCTTGAGATACACTCAGGCTCTATAATTTGCAACAATACACGTTAGCAAACTTATTTTACTGATACTTCAGTTCCTCAGGCTGTTGCCTAGGCCACAAACCTTGATCCATCTTCCCTTTCTTTAATGGTGCAGCCACCGCAAGCCTAATTTGTAGATGAAATTTTGTTTACAATAATCATGTGACCTTTAGCATGTACATTCATGGATACACCCAAAAAAAATCTTGGTTTCTACGCCGTAATAGTTACTGAGCCTAAGGGCTTCAAAGTGCTAACCAGAGAAGCAACAAACAATTGCCGGGAAATATTTTAGAGGCATAAAGGCTATTCAGAATATTCAACTTGTGTCATTACCACTTCTAAAAGAATACAACCACCTACTTTATTAATTACCTGCCTTACACAGTGAGCCTTCTGCATTGCTCTAATTGATGAATGAACTTGCAGGGAACCTTTGCTGGAGGGATCACAGGACTGATAGTAATGGCAGTCATCTGCATTGGGAATCAGTTTGCAATAGCCAATGGCCAAATCCAATCACCAAAGAAACCAATATCTGTGGATGGCTGCACCTTCCCATTCAACATCACCAGCATTCCTTCATTTCATGAAGGAAACAATGCCACGTATGTACATATTTAATGTCAATTATGTAGACTTATGCAGCATAATCTGTGCTCACTAAAAAGAAAATATTCTCCATATAATTGTCTTGGATTGCTTTGAGTAAAAATTTCTAGATTAATTTATACAGCTGAAAAACAAAAATTCAGCCTTATTGCCCTGATTTTTATGCAAGGTAAAAAGCTTCTTCTGTCCATTTATTTTGTCTTTGGTGCAAAGTAAACAATAATACACAATATTTTTAAGATAAATATATTTTGTCCCACACATTAAAATGACGACAATTTGTTGTGTAATGTGGGCTGTGGCATCCAAGAAAGTTGATGATTCCAACTGGAATCACCCAGGTACAATGCTAAGCAAGTCTAATTAAAATGATGTCTTTAATTCACCATATTCTCATCAAGGAATTTTCTGTCGGACACTCTTGAAGCAAGTGCCATGAGAACACAATGGGAAGAAGCAGAGATGTTTCATGTCCCATGGATATTCCGCATATCATATACATGGTATGCCTTAATTGGACTTACGACCTCTGTGGTGGCAGGAATAATAGCAACAGCCATCACTGGACCAAGTCATCTCAAAGATGTCAACATCAATCATCTCACACCGCCAATACGTCCACTATTCTCAAGATACTGCAAAGGGGAGGACAGCGACCATGCTATAAAGCTGAATGGGATAACCAGCAACAATCACGCATCCCAAAAGTCAGCTACCTGATTCACTCAGGTGTTTCATCAATCATTTCTTTCAAAATGGTAAGTAACAATAAAAATAATCCCAGAAAAGTAATGATATTGTCAAATGTAAAGCAATTGCCTAAAGTCTTGCTCGATATCATAGCAAGTTCTTTAGCCAGTTAAGCTACTGATGTTTCCTTCTTGAGTGGGCTTTAATGGAAGAAGATCCTCAAGATTGACAGACCTATGATGCCAAAGAAGTAGTCAAAGTGTGTGCTTGGTGCCACCATCCACAAGGTTTAAACCAAACTTTGAACACAATGAGGTGTTCAATCTTTTTGACAAATCAAGTCAAAAAGACTGAACTCGGAAATGTGTAGCCTTGCTAGCTTAACTGGCTAAAGCACTCAGTGCAATATCAAGGGATCTGCGTTCAAGTTCCGGTCAAGGTGAACAATTTTTCCTCTATGGAATTTTTGTATAAATGTGCACTTGCGGGTGACTCCTTAAAAGTAATATCATTGCTAGTCTTTGCATCCTCAAAATTTTTTAAGTCTTACTATTTAAAGATCAGTGCCACTTAAATGTAACCACAAATCTGCGGGGTTCCACTGATACAAAGGTTGGTGGAGGGAGAAGTGTAATGGGAAGGAGATGATAATGAGAGCCTCTGGATGGATGGGAGCAACTGAAATGAAAAGGAATATGGTTCCACTGAACCAAGGGTCTCATACATCATCTTCCCATAGTGGTGAGGTTCAAAAACAGCATATGAGAGACCTGGAAGTGGATGAATGCAAATAGAGATTCAAAGAAAGGATGAGTGATGCAGCTAGGTGACCTTGAAAGTTGATATGCTGATTCAACAATATTGCTTCCTGTCTGATAAGCAATAAAGCAGAGCAAGGACCTTGTGGTTAAGGACCAGTCTTCATTTCATATTTCCACTCCACTAGCCTTCAAATGAGTGGAACTACACAAATTTGCAGTTCCACTTATGCGGTGGTGCTACCATAACAGTGAGACTACGCTATGACTATACATACATATATTTAACAAGCAGAAGGGATTAAATCCACAAACAATCAATCTGAAATGAAAGTTTTGGATGATAAAACCTATTATGTAATTACATAGGTAATTTGGGCTTCATTTCCCAGAATGACTCCCTGATTACCTTAGCCTAACCAAAAGTCCTGTTGATCAAGCATCTACCGATTCAGCTACAAGTATTTCACTAGCATTACATCTTTTTACTAATTACATGTTAACATACAAATTTCTGTGTTACCTTATCAACTTTATGAGTGAAAATGACCACTCAGGCTAGCATAGTGAAGAAATAAAGGCTTTCCCTAATTTTAAAAATGCCCATATCAATAGTTACATTTTGTATGAAAACTACTGAAAGCACCCACACAGCACAGGACGTCATCAGGATATCCTAATTTGGTCTCGTATGTCCTGATGAGGTCCGAGATATCCCTGGGATGTCGCTGAGGTATCCCGCCGGGATTTTACATCCTTACGATAGTTTCCAGAGTTAATGGGTTTTCTACCCATTTTATTGAAGAGTGATACCAGGAATGAAGGAATTTAATGATTTTTACTGAAAAATTATATTTTGTACTTATGTCCTGCGGACGTCGCGGGTCCGTCTCTGGGACATTCCATTCCCACTGGTTATATGAACTCTTTAAACCAATTAATCAATAAATATTTACTCTTTTGGGATTAAATCATATCAGAGGCGAGTGACTGTAAAGTTTTTTTAATGAAACATGACGCTTTTTTAATTTGTCATTAGAATTCTACCCCAGATTATTCTGCAACTGACGATTACACGATTACACATTTAAAGTGACTGAGCTAAATGGTAAGAAAATAGTTGATAAGTAGTGGAGTATTTTTTCATTGATCACTTGGAATTCTAGTTGTTTGGACTTGATCCTTGGCGAACGAATTTTAAATGCACCTTTTCTCAGCGCCAAGATAATTAGGGAACAGAAAGGTGTTTTCCACGTTCCCTCTTCCCAACTGAGAGACTGGAACGGAACACAGGACGTAGAGCTATTTTCCTGACTCCATCACTTCTTTTTTGGATGCCTTAGAAGCTGACGCGAAGAATTGTGTGCTGATTGTTCTAGATTTTGTGACCACCTGCCTGCTGGAATTTCTCTTTGGATCTGTTCAACTTTTTTCGGCCTTCCTTCATTGGATTTAGATATCTTGAGATGTCCCATTTTGGTCAGTGGGTTATTCAGTATATCCCATAGATGTCACAATATCCCGGTAGGGTCCCAGATGAAAATTTTTGCTTTCCGTTTCCTTTCCGCAGGCAAAAGGAAAGGAAACGGAAAGCAACTTTGCTTTCCAATTGGCTTCCGATGCTTTCCGGTTGGCTTGCATTGTGGCTAGTTGCCATCCGATTGCTTTCCGATTCCTTTCCCATGGACTTAGAATTATTTCAGAGAATAAATGTGATTATATTACCATCCGATTGCTTTCCGTTTCCCTGGCGAAAATGTTCCGTTTCCTCGACCGGTCACGAAGGGTACACGTAGCGGTGATTCGCTTAAGGAAGCAAATCAACGTTTGGTGTACGCTTCTTTGACTGTTGAAGTAGCGTACACGAAACGTACGGAAGCGTTGCTCTCCGATTCCGCTTTCAGACAAGGAGATTCAAGAAGAATCAAGCTGCCCAGAAACGACAGTTACTATGGATGATACCTCATAAATCGAGGTAATATTACCTTGATTTATGGCCTGCAGGCTGTGGGTCTGCTAAGTGCGCCCTCTGAGGGTTGCACCCCTAGCAGCCGCCCGCCTGGCCAGCCCCTAGCTACGACGCTGAAGCTAACATGCGGGAATTGGAAACATCTTGTTTATTCGCAGTAGTATTGAATTTATATTCATACTATGTAGCAACATAGAATAACAGTTATCTGGCATTAATTAATTGCAAATAACTTTTATCAAGAATTTTTGGTATTTCCTCAAACTATCACGGAATTATGATTTAAAGATTATAGTTCTCGAAGTCACATTTATCCGCGAAAGTGACTACATATATATGTCGTTCTCAACGCCATATATTAAATAATAGGTGCGAGAATAGGTGCGTTGCGTCGTAGGATAGGTATTCAAGTGTTACAGGTATAATCACGTTAGGTAGATACGAGGTAGTATAATGTACTTCGCTTCGGGATCTAACGTTAAATCTCTGCTTCGTCGATGACTTTTTTTCGGAAAATGTTCGGAAAGCAAACGGAAAGTATGAATTTGCTTTCCGAATGCTTTCCAATTGCTTTCTTTTTGCACCATTGGCAGGCAATCGGAAATCAACCTACGGAAAGCAATTGGAAAGGGTGTGGAAAGCAATTTTTTTTCATCTGGGGTATACCTGGGATGTCTATAGGATGTCAATGTACTGTGAGTTGATATTTGGATATCCCTATGACGTGCATGGGAAGTCATGGGATGTCCCAGGGAGGTCCTGTGGGGATGTCTCCAGGACGTCAAATTTATAGGACATTCCGATATCCGTGGGATATCCCATTTTGGTCAGTGGGAAATTCAGTATATCCCACGGACGTCACAATATCTCGGTAGGATATACTAGGGATGTCCGGAGGATGTCATTGTGCTGTGTGGGCAGTTTATTTCCAGATTATGGATCAGGTTATGCTACTTATGGTATAACGGCAGAAGTGCCTTTCTAGAAATTAATTTTTTTTTGGGTTCTTCATGAATATTTTGAGCTTTCAATGACCAGAACAAATTTACATAGCATACCTATTATGTATACACAAAGATTTTAAAATAACAAATAGCCCTGAACATTTGCTATTCTCTTAATTTTACTACAATACATATAATGTTTTCCTGGATGCCTAATTATCACCATTTACCAATAACAGAACCACACATGAAACAATGAACCCATAAATTTCTTGGTAGCTCTTTATGTAAGTGGCATTCCCTCTTCAAGTAATATTCTCCCTCCAGAAAGGTCATATTCATTTATAATCTTTCTTATAGACATTTTCATGATTTGACAGCTGAAAAAGTAGCTGGCTGCAGCACACTTTCAAGAGAGCTTAGTTAACTCAAAAGAAAGATAAACAATATTGAGGCAGGGCAAGTAAAGACAGAGGTATTTGAAATCACAGCTTCACTGATTGGTTTTCAAGAAGTTTGTTTTCCATCAAGCCTGACAACAAATCACCAATATCTGATATTCATTGAATGCTCTCAGTCCTAAGCCCATGAAATTATTGGGCCCCTGTTTTTCTTTGAGAGTTCTAACACTGAGAAATTCTTGGGTTTTCATTTTTTGCCTTTAACCCTTTCGCTACGAATGCCGGAAATATACGGCAGTAGGTTTCCTGACCAGGAAGATGAATGCTGAAAATTTCAGTCGGAGATTTTCCTATGCAAGAGAAGAAAAGCCATATATTTTTGTTGCTATGCTTTCCCCTCTTTCTGGTGCTTGTAGATACACAGCTTCAATGTTTCGGGACCCAACTCAGCAGGGGTCAGGCCTTTCTCTCAGAATCTCGGAGTAGGTACCTGGACCCTTAGTCGTATAACCACCCTCTTTGCGGCAAGGGTCCGCGGTCATATGATGTTTTATTCAGTAATTTTGCTAAATAAATATTTATTGCTTTCTCAAAAAATATAAAATCATAAATTGAACTCCCTGCCTTTTGGTGAGCGTTTACAATGTTTAAGTGAAATTCTACCATCAATTTTGACTGATATCATAATTTCAAGATATTTTTGCATTGGAATTGGTTGGAATGCATTAAATCTGTTAATATTGATGGTAGAGTTTCATTTAAAATTTATAAATGCACAGTAAAAATCAAGGATTTCATTTCAAAGTCTACAATGTGAGAGCAAGCAACAAATATAAATGTAGTAAAACCAATAAATAAACAATTAATTGACTGCGAATACATACTGCTGGGAAGGTTGTAAACCTGAGAAGGGTTGAGCTAAACCGCCCCCAGAGTCCGAGATAATGGCGAGGTCCCCGCAAGGAAGGGTAAAAAAATGTAGGAGCTGAGTGTGAGTGTATACCTGTGAGAACTTTCTCCACAGATGCTGTACCAAAATGGTCCATACAGAGAAGAAGGAAGTCTCTTGGTACTCAGATCAGTACACCTGCATAGGAGAGAATTTGGCCGCCTCAAAAGGGTTAAGACAAATCATTTCCAAAGTGATGATGATTTTAATCTCACGCAATTCATTTCTTCACTATATGCAGAACAAAACAAGAGTAAAAATTTAGTAGCAATCGAGGCAGAGGGAATGTGTATAACACCTGGGACTGGAGGTGTTGGAAGGCTGATTGAAAACAAAGATAGCATTAATACACACACAACAATCTTACTCAGACATATCTACCAACATTATTAAGGATAAACAATGATGTACCTACATTCATTTTTAGATCCAATTCTATTTTAGAAATGCCACTCTCAGTATGCTCAATAAATGTCTCATGTTCACTGAACTATTCAAAAGCTTCATCTTCAAATCACAGTTGCCCAAGAGAATATCATCCGACATTACCATTCCTCAAACAAATAGCACACCCTTTTCATGTACGGGCATTTTGAGAAAGTTCATATCAGTTGGCCCTGTAAGACATATTAATAATCACAACAAAAATTTATATGGAAGGTGTAAGATCTATATAATTATCTTAACTTTAGATATTACAAACATAAATTACCTAACCAACATTTATAATAAAGGATACATAAGAGAATACTAGTGAAATGATCAAGTGTGTGCAAAAATTAAGTTTAGTTATGCATTATCTCAATTAATTATAATGCCTGACTTAATGTTAAACAAAAATTTAGGGAAATAAGAGTCATGAAAATAACTCAACAAAATTAATTTTTCTCTTCACAGGTATCAACTTTATTACCAAAATGACAACAAAACAACGCCAAAGGGAATTAGAACAATTCAGAATCCTTTCCTTCGTCTAATGTTATCCAGAATCACTGCCATACACACTGCCTTGGGAATACAAATTGACAATGCTCTCGCTATCATTTTCTAAAGCATTAATCACAAAAAAGTATAATGAAAAATAATTAAATCAGCACAAGGATGATACGTAAGAGCTCACAAAATTTCCCAGAAGCATATACAATAACAGCAGCTCAAGCAGGATTTTTTCTAATTCCTTACACATTACTCTTTTCACCAGTATACATGTCATGCTTATCTTAAGAACTCATCATTTTTATAATTTATGTCAATTAATATCATGATTTGTACAAATAACCATATCATTATTTTTCCCATCAACAAATCATTTTATTGAAAAAAGTCAACAAGTAATGCATTAACCAAAGTGGAATCAATGGAAACCAAATGGTTAATCTAAATGCAACTAATACCAGCTGAAAAGCTCAGGGCAAGAGAAAATGTAGGTCAATCATTCCCTAAAACATCCTTCCAATAAAGAAAATGCTATAGCTTTTAAAGACAAATTTATATGCACTCAAATGTTGAAAGTTGAAAGCATCAGATTGCTTTCAGTCACTCCAACTTCTGCCTTCAATTACAATCAAGACTAATGAGAAAAGTAACACCATAAAACACTTGTACATGTTGCCATTACAGCGGACTCTCGTTAGGACGTTCCATAATAGCACATTTTCCTCATTTGGACGTTCATTTCCTCAGGTCCGCATCACAGTGTATGTAAAAAACTACGGTTAGCACGTTTTGGTTACCTCTTTAGCACGTTTGCAGTAGGAACAAGTCAAATTTGTCATAGGGAAGTAACCGCCTCGTAGGTTAATCAGACGATGGATAAATCTCAAGAGGTTTACTTCTTGAACTTTAAAAGAATGCTATCGCTTAAAATACTATTTGAGTCATATCATGGTTTAAAAAAATGTTTATGAAGTAAGAAAAAAGAAATCTCAAACATTAGAATCACCTATTCAACGCTTGGAAAGGTCCCCACAAGCAGTGCATTATATTGCGATATTCGTTTGTTTCATCGCTGTCACGGCTGTCGCCTATGAAATCAAAACTGCATGAGCAACAGTGCATGTAATCATCATCTATGTTATCATCAAAAACTACATCCCAAATAAAAAGTTTTAAGCCGATGAGACGGGTTTACTTTTTAATTTGCTTCCTGATAAAACACTGGCATTTAGAGGAGATAAGTGCCATGGAGGTAAAATGAGTAAGGAGAGGCTGACAGTCCTATGTTGCAATGAAATTGGAACAGAAAAACTGATTCCGTAAGTGATCAGGAAATATAAACGGATGAAAAAGTCGGTGAATCTCATTATCACATATTTTTATCAGTAGATTGATGTCAATAGATGACGTCTATACAAGTCGTCTGTTCATATGAACAGAAAGGAAAAAGACACCGGGAAAGACAAAGCAGAGCCCAAGTATCCTCCAACATTCGCAAAAAACAGTGGAAGCGATAGCAACCGTTCATCAGCAGTCAGAAATTCGATGAAAGTGTGACATATACTTAAATAAAAATGGACTGTACTATCAAAGACTGTGGGCACAAAATGATAAAAACAAAGAACCTTGGACAGATTCTTCCAACCACCATTAATTTATATGTATTTCCATTAAATTATGTATTTTTGTTTGCAATATTTGTGGAGAACACGCAGGAAGTTCCATTTTTGCTTTGTTACAAGCAATCTAAGCAATTAGCTTTTAAGTAAGTTTTTAAGTTTACGCCATTACGCACGGGAAAGACGATGTTTTTGGGCCAGGAGCTCAATTTGTTCATGGTTTCAAGGAGTTCTGACAATCCTTACAATGCTATAATATTTGTTCATGAAATTTAAATGTTCATCATGGAAAACACAAATATAGCATTTTCGGTGCAATCATTGTAATTTACTACAAGCAATATAAACATAAAGCGCTATTAAGTGAGAAGTGGACATTCGTGCCGCGGATTCATCTGTCCTCCGATCTAATTATTTCTTTGGAAGTGCGACGAGAAAATTATCGCTAGGTGTCTTTGATAACTTTGCCACTGAACTTTGTGAAAGCAGCATCTGTAAACTAAACGTGCTGTTTGGTTATTAATAATGATGACAATTGTCGTCATCATTAATAACCAAACCAGTACAACTGTCGTCATCATTAATAATTGAGTATGCATCAGCGTTAGGTATCGTATGTATTTTCTTGGGAGGCAGAAAAGGTGGAAAATAAACTATTTTTACAATAAATGATCACCAGTTATCTACGGCATGATCTAAAATGAGCGGCAAGATAACATTCCCCTGCAAGTTATGCAACCAATCAGTACGTATTTGACTTTCCATGGAATGCCTACCCTGTTTTGCACGTTTTCCTGGTTACCATGTTCAGAATCCCAGGTCCCTTCAAGAACGTGCTAACGAGAGTCCGCTGTAATGTCATATTCATTTTGAGAATGAGGAACACAGTTTCAATGACTGATTTCAACCTTGGCTAATAGCCAAATTGTAATTGATTAACTTGAGCATGGAAATATGCATATTCCACTGAATAATGCTATAGATTAGTTCCGCACTGTTGTAAGTGAGAGTTCATGAAGTATTTATCGATAATATTTATACACAGGCTCTGAAATAGTTACTCAGGCTAATCTGGATTTCAATACATAGCAAATTTTTTATTTTATATTGATTTTTCCCTTACTTACTCGTGTGTTTGCATGATGCATGAACCCACATGGGTTCATGCACAAATACAAGTCCATTCAGAAATTCATCACATTAGCACAACAACTTGCACGAATGCATAAATCCATTTCCAGAAAATAGCCCATTATAACTCTGTCAATATGTTTTTAAATGCATTCTTGCATTAACCCATGTGATTTTATGCATCATGTAAACAGCCCTTTAAGAGAAGGAAAACATTAGGTACTTTCCCAAAAACTTCCAATAAATTGGGTTCACCCCAAAGCTGGTCATATTTTTGTCTCTAATCTGTTATGATGAGGGGAAAAATAGTCACAAAGTAGAGAGCAAACCTATTACCCACTTCCAGCTCAATAAAATGAATTTCAAGTCAACAACATCATGTGAAAGACTCAACCATCCTAACAAGCTGTAATCAAAGATTATAAGTTCTTTCTCAGTCCTAATAAAATCCAATAGGAAAGTTAAATTACAGCATGCATACACTTTCATCACCTCACAATATTCAATGAAGATTCTCTAAACAAAAATAAGAGTGACAAGTTTAACAATAAATTCAAGCGGCAGAACTTGATGGATCTCCAAGACAATGAGGAAAGATAATTGTTTCAGAAAAGCATATCTAAAAGTAGCCATTTTTGTAAATTCTCTGGAAAAAATAAATCCATGAATCCATTTTATATTTTACCTCACATCATAATCAAGATGGACGGAAAGAAATACAAATGAAGAACTCCAGGGCATAGTTATAATTGAAATAAGGTTGCTTGAGGAAGTCAAGAAGAGGCAAAATAAGTTGATGGAGCAAGTACCACATTTCTCAGCCCATAAGATGCACTTTTTTTCTCGAAAATGTATACTATAATTGGCCTGTGCCTTGTGGGTTTAGAGTAAAGCTATGATATCATTAGGATTGAGGCAATAATTAATTCCGTAATAATTATGGTTGATATTTGGTTATTGCTATATCGATATAAGAGCAGCAGAATCCTAAACTATTTTCACATTTGATACTTTCTCATCATAAAACTATATATGAATTTCCGTAATGAATCTTTTGCATCCACTTATTTACTGAAAAAATTGTAAAAAATATGTGCACCTTTCAGAAGTACCGAAAATATTTTTAGCAGCTCTATCACAATCTATTGGATCAGAAAGGTTTTTCAGCTCAGAGAAATTATTTTCTTCTAAAGGTGAGTTTAAACAGGAAAGTTCCTTGCAGCTAGTGACTTTCGACATAAATTGCAAGTGCAAATGGCACTGCAATTCCGTCCACATGCAGAACTTTTTGAGAGTTTTAGCATGTTGCTTGCAGAAGCATATTGTTGCCAGTGTAAACAGCAACCAATATGGCTCTGCACTAACTTGTGAAAAATATTTCGTTGGAGTAAACTCTCCCACAAGCTCTAGCAGAAGAAACTTCAGGAAGTAACTTGCCAGTGTAAACCCACCTTACGACAAGGGGATCATTGAACCCTAACTAGGTCAAGCAATTTGTTTTTGGCCCAAAAATTTGCTGTGACCAGGAATAATTCTGAATATATTGTTGACTTTCATAAAAAGTGTATTTTCATAAATTAAATAAATTTTTTTAACCTTTTGTGGAGATGTTTTTCAGACCTAACTACAGCTCTATGATAATTTATTAAGTAAGCAATATGAATTGGGTTATCGGAACAAAATATCGGGTACCAATTATCGGAAAAATAAGGTTATCAGCTCAGCCCTAGGTTTAATGTGCCTGACTTTGCATTGCCGTCAGAGGTACCCATCTCTCTACTTTCACCGCAGACTGCATTACACCAGTAGGCTTAAGGTTTACCCTCCATCAGTCATTTGTTTATGGGATTTCCAAAATGAATAACTTTACTAGAGTTTCTACATCCTATGGGCCAGGGAATACAGTAATAGAGGGGGATTCAATGCTGAGTCATTTTGGAAAGTAAAAAACTGGGAAAGAGAGGAAAATGGAGGAGACGGATAGGCATTTTGGATGCTATGAGGAGACCAAGGAGGTATGCTGAAGTGAAGAGAGATATCATTCAAAGAAATGGAGCAAGGTAAACAAAGATAATAAGAGATAGCCGATGACCCATCAAAAATAGACTCTAAACTGGTTGGTACTCAAATTCAGAGAGGTAAAAAATGTATTGGCACTAGTCTCACAGTGCTATATGTTCCTCATTTCATCAATGACTGTCACCAATAGCCTTTAAGAAGTCTACAATTCAGTGAGAAATGGTAGAATAGTTATGCATAGTGAGATTGAAAGATCTCAAATTAGGAGCCAAAGCAGTTAGAAACATAATGGTAGCCCATAAAAACATTATTCACCAAACAATTGAGCTAAGTCAAAAGGCCAATCATGAAATTGAGGGCCCTTATGGCCCTTGCTAAATGTTATTAACAGCTAACAAAGAAGGCCACAGATAATTGTCTTTTGTTACAGACCTTATATGGCTAAGCATCACTTGGAATATGCATATTGCAGAACCCATTTGACTCATAAATTATCAACATCATTTCCTCCAATTTTGAAATTTTGTTAACCCTTCAACGACGAGCGAGGTAGACACTATGTTGGGCATGAACTTTACATGCCGTCGACCAATGTAGTGACTATGTCGCGGCAATTCCATTTAAATCAGCGGAAAACCAGCTATTCCATTTAAATCTCTTCCGACCTACAAGATGGGATTCATTTAAATCTCTTCTGACCTATGAGATGGGATTAATTTAAATCTCCACCAGGCTTGAAAGGTTAAGAATAGCCATCACTCTAACATAATGTGCTTTATGGGAAAAAATATTTAATGAGAGAAACTTAAGAACCATTAGTAGGATCTAGAAAAAACATTAAGGTTATAATTCTCACAGCACTCAATTTTTTCAAAGGAAAAGTTTTCTTTGTATCAACAACATACTGATACACATTATCATTGTAGGGTAAAAACCTGGTGTTATCTCAAAACCATGAGACTTAATAACTTAAACAGATCAAAACAACACACTAAACATTTTTTAAAAGAAATACTGAAACAAATAATTTTAACAAATTGCTCAATGAACAACCACAAAAATATGAATGCTTCAAATCATAACAAAAAGCAATACATATAACTTTTAAAATTGCATGAGGATTAACTCTTGTGCAAATATGAAGATTCTGAAGCATTTTCAAGGTTGCTACAGATCAGACTAAGAATTTCTAGGACTTATTCAGGTTTCATTTTTCTGGGTGAAAATATCCGTTCTTTGGTGTGTATTATGAAGAAGGCACTACAAATAAATGCATGCTCTCTGGGGAGTAAAGTTTCCCAACAAACTGAATGGGCCACATCTCACTTGTACAAATTCTGAAGAGAAAAAATAATCCATCTTCCTCAGTATGAGTGTAAAGAATAGAACCTGAAAGTTTATTTAAGGCTGTTCCATTGTAAAATGACTTAATCTCATTTCATTCACATCTGCTTCTTTATGTTCTTGCAATTATTTATATGGAAGCATATGTTAAAAAAAGTGACCAAAATTAGAGTAATTTTTATCATGAAAATGTGTTTCCATTGTTTTCTCTGTGGGAATTAAAGAATTTCCTTTACTGCACTTAGTTCATATGAAAAGTATACTTGTATGTATCTTGCATTGATAATGTGATTTACGATGGAATAAAGCTTTGTGTAGGGAACAAAGAGAATAGCTGCATTGAGTTATCCTGGTAACAAACACCAGACCACTATGTAGTACTGTGTGAAATGTGCAGCCAATAGAGTAGAGAAAGTGCCATACCCTCGGCATCTCTCTCCAGTAGAATCTAGCCCAAGATCTGCATGGCCCACTTGACAATGCGAGGTCATGAGACTCGCTGAAGCAATAACCTTGGAAACAGAACATAGAAGCACAAATGCACACTGCTGAGGCTTGAGGGTGACTGAAATGTTCAGGGGCTATGCTCCACTCACCATTTCCCATTAGTCCTTTCCAAATGACATGGCATGGCATGGCATCAGAGAGACAAAGATATTTGAAAAGGATAATACATAGATGTCGAGCACATCATTAAGGCTCATCATGGATGGAAATCATTTGGCATAGCTGAACTTTGAAGAGCCACCTTCCACAAGGATGAATCTTATGATCTATCACAGCATGTGGTAAGCAAACCAGGGCAAGATGCTAGTACAGGTGATATGAATGGCGATAAAATGTGATATCAAGGGCAAGGAAATTTCCCAGGAGGTTTATTTTCTGCACTGATTTCCAATGGACTTATAACTCATAACACCAGTATTAACATCATGCAAAGGGTTAAATGGTATTTTTTACTGGAGAGCACAAAACATGTTGTAATAATAGATAAAGAAGCATCAAGTAGTTCAAAATCCTTGCTGAAAAAGGGCTTAAAATTTGAACATATTATACATCACACTTAAATTACGTCAGATCACGAACAGAAAACATTGGACATCACGTGGGAGATGTGAGAAGAAGTCAGTATTATTTGTGAGAATTTTTCACTCTGAACTTGACAGACACCAGCATAAGTTACTTGCACACTCCAATACATTTAATAAACAAAGGCTAACTGCACCAGGGAAAATTTTGTTTCTAACTTGAAAACTTGGAACGTTTTTCAAGGGGAGAAGCGATCCAATACATTAAGATTAAAAGGAGAGGAAAATTGAAATTTTGAGGCAAATACTTCAACTTGGAGGAAAGAGGGACCCAGAAAATCCAAAAATAAGTGTTGGAACTTTTTATTGAACAATTTGTAAGCCCAAATATATTCTAATCAACATGGATAATGTTTTGATTCTTATAATTAAAGAAGTAAAAAAATTTAAAAATTAAATTTCACAAATTACCAAATACACTTCCATTCAAAAACATTGAAAATTTTTCAATCTGATAGCTGAAAGAAGACATATCATTCCTTAAATGCACATACCTGCTTAAAACTATATTCCTTAGAAAACTGTTTTCATTATGTTTCATACTGAATCAAGTTATTAGCCAATCATCCTGACAAAATATTCTTTAAATGTCAGTTGTCTTGAGCAAGAAAGAAACCAAAGTCTTTTCATAGAAGGATGTTATAAACAGATGGCATCCATTATTGCACTTTTCCATGATGACTGTGACGATGGCATAGCCTATGCCCATTGATGCATGCATTACGGCATGGAAGACCATTCTGGCATATTGCACTGCAAAGACCCTTGGGGGTGGTGCTCCTGTAAATACAATACATGGGAAGAAATTGAAAATAAATTTAAGCAATATTCATGGATGAATAGCACATGCAAGTCATGCCCATCCACCAGTTAGAAGAGAAATACAGCGGACTCTCGTTAGGATGTCCCTTGATAGCACGTTTTCCTCATTTGGACGTTCATTTCCTCAGGTCCGCGTCACAGTGTATGTAAAAAAAACTATGGTTAGCACATTTTGGTTACCTCTTTAGCACGTTTGCAGGAGGACCAAGCCAAATTTGTCATAGGGAAGTAACCGCCTCGTAGGTTAATCAGACGATGGATAAATCTCAAAAGGTTTACTTCTCGAATTAAAAAAGAATGCTATCGCTTAGAATACTATTTGATAGTCATATCATGGTTTTAAAAAATTTTTATGAAGTAAGAAAAAAGCAATCTCAAACATTAGAATCACCTATTCAACACTTGTAAAGGTCCCCACAAGCAGTGCATTATATTGCGATATTCGTTAGTTTTATCGCTGTCGCCGTTGTTGCCTATGGAATCAAAACTTCGTGAACAACAGCGCATGTGATCATCATCTATGTCATCATCAAAAACTACACCCCGAATAAAATTTTTAATGCCAATGAGACGGTTTATTTTTTAATTTGCTTCCTGATAAAACACTGGCATTTAGAGGAGATAAGTGCCATGGAGGTAAAATGATTAAGGAGAGGCTGACTGTCCAATGTTGCAATGAAATTGGAATGGAAAAACTGATTCTGTAAGTGATCAGGAAATATAAACGCCCCAGATGCTTCAAACATGTTCAAACATTACCTTGGAAGTATGATTGCAACTCTATTGCCTGCACGACCATCACAATTTTCAAAAAGTTCCTGTAATCACTGGATGCAAATATGGGTAGATAAAATCATAAAATTTTGTTGCTTATTGATAACTGCACAGCACATCCAGGACACTGCATTTTTAAGAAATGTTAAAGTGGTGTTTTTTCCCCCAAATTGCACAAGTGTTCTTCAGCCCCTCGATCAAGGCATCATACGATGTATGAAGCATAAGTACAGGAAACTACTTGTCAATGAGAGGTTGGCCAGCTTTCTCGAGTCAGGAAGAAAAGTAAATGTCCTGAAAGTGATGCATTTTGTGAAGAATGCCTGCGACTCCGTCAAAGCCAAGAGCATTAGAAATTGCTTTCGGACCTCTGGATTTCACCGCAGTGCAAACGAGGACGAGGCGGTCCACGTTGCTGAGTGACGAGGCGGCACTTGAGCACACCCTTGAGGGCTGGGATCAGCTGTTTGGAGAAGGGGAGGGTATGACCTTCGACGAGTACGTCGCCTGTGATGCCGATATCGAGGTCTGCAGGTTGGTTGTTGGAACCTGTGACTACTAAGAATGAATCTTTATTTATGGAGATAATTATGTAACAAATGAATAATAACTATTCCAAACAATCTTTCATCTTCCTCAATGTAATTGAAAAAGTCAGTGAATCTCATTATAGCATATTTTTATCAGTAGGTCGATGTCAATAGATGAAGTCTATGAACAGAAAGGAAGAAGATGACACCAGGAAACATGAAGCAGAGCCCAAATATCCTCAAAAAATTCGCTAAAACAGTGGAAGCAATGGCAACAGCTCGTCAGCAGTCACGAAGTCGATGAAAGTGTGATATATACTTAAATAAAAATGGACTGTACTATCAAAGACTTTGGGCACAAAATGATAAAAACAAAGAACCTTGGACAGATTCTTCCAGCCACCATAAGTTTATACGTATTTCCATTGAATTATGTACTTATGTTTTCAATATTTGTGGAGAACACGCAGGAAGTTCCATTTTTGTTTTGTTACAAGCAATCTAAGCAATTAAGTTTACGCCATTACGCACGGGAAAGACGATGTTTTTGGGCCAGGAGCTCAATTTGTTCATGGTTTCAAGGAGTTCTGACAATCCTTACAATGCTATAATATTTGTTCATGAAATTTAAATGTTCATCATGGAAAACACAAATATAGCAATTTTTGTGCAATCATTGTAATTTACTGCAAGCAATATAAACATAAAGCACTATTAAGTGAAAAGTGGGCATTTGCACCACGGGTTCATCTATCCTCCAACCTAATTATTTCATTGGAAGTGCGACGAGGAAATTATAGCTAGGTGGTTACGATAACTTTGCCGCTTAACTTTGTGAAAGCAGCATCTGTAACTGTAAACTAAACGTGCTGTTTGGTCATTGTCATCATCATTAATAATTGAGTACGCATCAGCGTTAGGTATTGTATGTATTTTATTGGGAGGCAGAAAAGGTGGAAAATAAACTATTTTTACAATAAATGATCACCAGTTATCTACGGCATGAGCTAAAATGAGCGGCAAGTTAACATTTCCCCTGCAAGTTATGCAACCAACCAGTACTTATTTGACTTTCCATGGAATGCCTACCCTGTTTTGCACGTTTTCCTGGACACCACGTTCAGAATCCCAGATCCCTTCAAGAACATGCTAATGAGAGTCCGCTGTAATAATCATTAGCATTACAGCACTACAAAGACCACCAAATAAAAGGTACTCAAATTTAAGTAAATTTACATGGAATAATGTCATGTATAATAGATGTTTCTCAATTGCTAGACTATTTGTTGAAATAATCTCAATACATAGTTTCAATCATGGTACATATTATAAATATACGGAGTCCATTTTTGCTTGATTAGCAATTTCATTACCTGTTGTCAACTAATTGTAATAGTATTTTTTTATGGCTAAGCGTACTTCAAATTAAGTTCTTGTAATAATGATAATCTAGAGTAGCATTCAAAGAGATTGATCAGTTGTATTTTTAAACTTTGCAGTCATTTTCTACCTTTATGTAAACTAGTACACCAATAAATCAAGATAATGTATGGGATGGCATTTGTGAGATTTATAGAAGGAGGCAAGAAGATGAAGTTAGGGAATCCAAATTATAAACAACCAACCATAAGTCCACAAAAGCTTTGCAGCTTTTCAATATCAGAATGAGATTTGTGCAATGGAGATATATGATTGAAAAATATAATGGGAATGAGATATTCAGGATTAAGGGCAACTGAGCAAAACTACCATATTGGCCTGAATATAAGAATGTTATTTTTTCCACTTGGAAGAGGGCAAAAATCGCTTTCTGTCTTATTTTCGCGCCCTATGAAAATAAAATGTCAGGACGCAACCCGCACAACATTGGTGCGTGGCGTGATTACTGGTTCCTCGCGATTATGAATTCAAACTTGATTACAGTGTTACAATGAACGAAAGCATCACATGTAAGCACATCAGGCATATCATGACAACTGATGTTTGACAATGTCGATTTCTTATGAGAGTCGCACGTTGTAGGAAGATTTTAACTACTTTAACGTAGATAATTCGAAGAATGTGTCGGAGGTCATTTGCCAAAATTGGATTGAAAAAAATGAATCTACAGATTAATGCCATGACCATGGTTTACATTTTATAACTATATTTTGCAACATCCTGGTGCTGTTACGACGTACGCCTTTAGACTTGGCGTACTATTTTACTTTGTAAGTGTGACTTTAGTTTGAAGTCTTATTAAGCTCAGCTATCACCAACGATGAGTAGAGTTGAAAAACGTGGTACACAAATGAAGATCATCATTGATTAAATTGAGAATCATGCTCTCAGAGGAGAGAGAAAGAGTTACGACGCTAGTTTGTACGATGGATCTATGTATCAACAGGGCCTTCAAAAGTGACTGAAAAAAATATCATGTTGAGTGGCTGATGAGTGGGAACTTTGAATAAACACCCTCTGGATGTATTCAAAAGCCATCTTTGGCACTTATTACTCGGTGGATTAAGGCTTCTTGGGATGCCTTCCCAGAAGAATCAATAGTGAGAGGCTTTAAGAAATGCTGTTACAAATGCATTGGATGGCACCAAGGATGACGTCATGTGGGAGGACTCCGATTCGGAGGATGTGGAATGGAGGGCATGGGAAGTTCAAAGTGAGATATCTCATTTGGAAAATGACGATGAAATTAAGTGAGAAATCTGAAGAGGAAAGTGAATATGATATTTAAAATAGTGTTACAAGAGTGAAATACACTACCCCTGAGAATCCAGAACTCCATATCATCCTATTATAACCCCTGTAATCATAGGAGAACATTTTCAATAATAATCACCTTAATGTCAGCACCTGATTGCAATAAATAAGGTAATATTGTATGTGTACTCTATATCCTCATATTTAAATCCCTGTAACCATTGGAGGGAAATTTCCTTAAAAGCCACCTCAGAACTTGATTGCATGTATAGTTACACTGTAAGTAAGCATATATCTCACTGATTGAAGCATTACTCTCATGAATTTAGTAATAAAATGCACGAAAATTTTTGTAGTGAACACTCTGCATGCTTCTTTTATCCTATATATGCATTATAATTTTTTCCCTAAAATGGCAGCTCTAAAACCCAACCCGTCTCACATTCGGTTCTGTCAGTATGGTTATTGTAAGGAGGACATAAAGTAAGTAATAGCTGGCGGAACAATTTAAGTATCAAGGGGTATGGAACAAGGAGAACTGAATCACAAAAAAACAAATAAATGAAGAAAATAGTTATCAGTTAAAAACAGCCAACTATCCTCATTTTTTAAGCATCATTGTGTGTTCAGCGGGAATAAAAAATACTTAATAAAATTCTTGGATTAAAATGCCTAGAATTTTGCCCCTTAGAACTGGAAAATCTCAGTATACGTGACTAGAGGATACCAGGACTAGCTACGGTGTAATTTTTATGAAGTCAATTAGTTGATCATCATGATTATAAGACCAGGGTGCTAAAATGCAACTTAGTAAATTACTTTGCACCCTAGTCTTATAATCATGATGATCTACTACATGATCAATTAGACGTACGATTATACGTTCTTGCCTCATAATCATCGACGAATTGCACAGATAAAGTAAACGAATATTCATTTTCACTTTCAACTTAAAATATTTATAAATTTGTAATTGGTTCTTTTCCTTTGTAAATTTCAATCTAAGATTATTTTCTACTTTTTAGTGCATTTTTATTTTTTACTTTTTAGTGCATTTTTATTTTTTACTTTTTAGTGCATTTTGAAATAAGACCAGTTATTAAAAAGTATTTTTTTATATATTTTTATTTTTTACTTTTTAGTCTCCACACTTTTTCTTTTTAGCAGTGTACCCCCTAAATGTTTTGCAATGCTTTCAATGTTTTACAATTCGATGTGTAATGCTTTATTAATGTTTTCTCTTTGTACTTAAATAAAAAATATTTAATTTAATTAAATCTGACATCATGAAAAATTCGAAAAAATTTTCCAAGATTTTGTCATCAAAATTAAACATGTATGCAAAATTTGGGAAAGATTGAACAACAGGAAGGGCTTCAAAAATTGGGTATTAGATGTGCGATCAAACTCACTAAGCAAGTTGAAAATTCGTCTTCATATTAATTGTGTAACGGTCCTTTGAAATTTAAATTATTAGCATTTCTTCTCAATATATAAATGTTAAAATGATGGTTGCAATGAATTGCAACAGCACAGACTGAGAGTAGACTATGCCATGCGGGTTGCGTACTTTTAGGATAAAGAAATATAAATTTGAAACCATTTAATTTTAGTAGATTAACTTAGTAATTACTGAATATAATGATTGATTCTTGTACTGTCATTGGGATTAAACATGTATTCAAAATTTGGGAAAGATTGAACGATGGAAAGGGGTTCAAAAATTGGGTAATAGATATGCGATTAAACTCACGAAGCAAGTAAATCAAAAATATTTAATTAAATTAAATCTGACAATGTGAAAAATTCGAAAAAAATTACCAAGATTCTGTCATCAAAATTAAACATGTGTGCAAAATTTGGGAAAGATTGAACAACGTGAAGAGGTTCAAAAATTGGGTAATAGATATGTGATTAAACTCATGAAGTGAGTTAATATAAGACCAGTAAAAAATAGGCACATGCAAAAGAACAACTGTCAGATTACATTTACATTAGACAGAGAAAGTTGAAAACACAAAATGAGGTTGATATCAGCCAAGAATCAACCAATACTCACATGTAACATATATGCACACTAGGAAAATTAGTTATTGATAAAATAATCTTTTACCATTACCCCCATGATGACACCTGTGAATGCTAACACCATGTAAGAAAGGTAGAAGATAAGGGTGAAGTACTTCTCCAAATACCTACTTAATAGTATTCAGGTGTGCATATGTGTAATGCATTACAAAAAAATTCATATTAGCACTCAATAAACTTTCAAGTACACATACCCTGCCATGGTCCAGCCATTCAATTCTAACCACCAATCTTAACTACAGCCTATCACATCATCTCTTTCACTATAATTTCACCCATAAAATTCAACATCATACATAACTAGAAAATCACACTGTTTGAGTCTTAAGGGTGGCAAGTCTCTTATACTACTTTAACTGTCAGAACCTCACATCAGAGTATGAATAATTCACCATCAGTCCCTAAGGTAGACCTTCAGTCATAGGCAATAGAATGTTATGTTTACCCTATTTTTTTAATTCCTAAAACATAATTTTTGAATATTGGTGATAATGTACATGACAAGCTATGCGATGTTTAGTAACCAGCAGAATACCCAATACACCACATTAGCTTTCCGACCTTGCGCAAAAACAGAAGCAATTTCAGTAAAAATGTACTACCATTCATAGTTAGTAGCTACTCACATGTGATTTCATTTCACAAATCAACAACCAAAGTAGTTCCCCTGAGTTAATGAAGATTAGGTAGAATGTGCTGCCCTTGAATGAAACTGGCATGTTCTCAAGTAATTAGAAAGGTTTTTCATGAGTGGCACACAACACGGATGACAAGATAAATCTTTCACCAAAAATTTAAACAACTAGTACCTAACTACAAAAGGAGCAAGAGTATGTAACAAGATTCATGCCAAAATTCTGAGCGTGCTACATTTTTTACTTAACTCAAACATATCAAGAGACTAATTAGTACTAAAAGTTCCACTAACTAAATTTATCAAAATGATGAATTGTAAGAAAGTGCAGCAAGATAGATGAAATTCCACAAAACTTTACAAAAAGGAGTAAAAATAAAACAGAAATGGTAAAAATAGTACACATTTAAAATAAAGTTATAAATTCCAATGAAGTCACATACTTAGCAGTAACACGTACTTAGAAAATTAAATCGTTTCTAAAGGAAATATGTAAATAAATTTCCACCAATGTTAAGCTGCATTACTTAACACGTTGAACGCTGACTGACGACAATTGTCATCCGCCGGGTGCTATCCGGTGACTGCGGATGACAATTGTCATCTAAGCTCGCTTTGCCTGTTTAAAGGCCATTTAATTTCAGTCACCGGCAAAACTCGAAAAAAATGCCGCCACGTTGAAAGTGTTAAGTAGCTGAAATTATTAAATTATAACAGCGCTCAATATTAATTAAACAATACTAACCACATCAGGATGAAAAATGAATCAGGTTCATCATCTCTGATACAACCATAATCTACGGAAAAAAAATGTACCATGAATAAGTTTCTACACCACAGAACCAACAAAAAATTGACAAGGGCCTAACCAACCAAAATTAATCAATGAATAAGGTTGATTAATATAAATCCATCTCAAGTCAGACTAGAACTGAAAACATCAGTGTATGATACCATTACCTCTAAAAAGGAATTCAACCACATGAGCTAAAATAACTCCACCACATTGCCATTACATATCTGCTCAGATTCTGACTCTACACCCCCCTTCTGACATAAGACCTTTGAGCATGTATACAATAGAGAAGCTGTTGGCAAGAGATGTTGCCTCCAGGTCAACCACCAGGCAAGGGACATCAGGCTAGGTAGGCCGCTGAAGTCCTTGCTAAAAAGGCATCTATCATACAAATACATCCAGTAACGTATCTGGTGCTATTGATGCAAATTTGAAACTTTAAATGAATGTTGTAATTTATGAAAGAGGATAACTGACATTACTGATGGATAATTGGCATCATTAGAGAATGATCATGAATATTTTAACGAGGAGGCACATGGGCATAGTTCAAATGTGAAAAATTAACTTAACCTTTAAAACAAAGTTTATTTGACCAAAGAACACTGTCCAATGATTTATCTATCAACTACCAATAATTTGAAACAATCTTTGGGTGAAAACTACTTTTAATAGGCAAAACAGATATCATTACCATAAATCCGCACCAAAACTAAGGAGCCTATTATGCCTTTTTCTAAGCAATGAAATACAGAACAGAAAAACTATACATATTACGAAAACATCTTAAGTGCTAACGTTTTTACTTGATTGTTTTAATTCAACATCAGTCGCTATAAGCATCAAAAATGAATGTATGGCTCCTACTTTTATCTAAAAAAAAACCATCACAGTAAATTTTGTCAAGCACGCTTAGCAGAAATATGGTAATTCAAATTTTGAGTGTTTTTACATTCGTCAAATGGGGAGTGAGCATGACAGGCTCTTACATTTTTAATTTTAACAAATATAATGCATATCATGCTAGTACTACCTTAATAAACACAAATTTTCAATCGTATGATTGATTTATTTTAGTTTTTCACATGGTCTTTTGGGTCAAGCATATAAACCACTGGTCACTATGGCTGATGTCACATGTTCCACCTTGCTCTGGCCCCACTAACAATACATTGCAAGGATAGTCAACGCACTACCTACAGGGTGGGATCAAAAAGTAGTAGGACTGAATTTCTGTAGCCGACCAAGTGGTGGAGGGGGGTCAGATGACCTGGGTGTGGTAGTGGGGAACCTACCGAAGATACTGATATTATTTCCAGACGCCTGCCGGCAAGCGGATAGTAAGGATGTCGATTTCTGTGAACCTCTCTTAAGAAGTGTCATCGCGATCCGCGTGCGTCTGTGTCCTCTGCAAGGGTTTCAGGCCAAGCACAGGGTTGCCACGTCGCCTCACCCCCCCTACAGTCCAGATCTGGCACCGCCGGACTTCTTCCTCATTCCTTGGCTCAAGTGGGACCTCAATGAAACAGATACAGCTCCATAGAAAATGTACAAGGAGCCGTGACAGCATCCCTGAAGGGGATCCCGGAAAGAGAGTTCCAGAAGGTGTACGCGCAGTGGGAATTGCGTTATACACGTTGTGTCGAAGCACAAGTGTGCTATTTCAAGGACTACTAAGGATTTGTGCCGATTAGTTCAATAAAAAAAATTTACATTAATTCAGTCTGACTACTTTTTGATCCTACCCTGTATTGTATACATGCTCGAAGCATAAGACAGACTGATAGTACATACGATAATGACCAATAAAAGTAATTTATGACATGATATAACAGTTTGTTAAGTGACTAGGGATCAAGAAAGTAAAATTGAAACTGTCAATAGATGTTCCTTTGAAAACTCAAAACATTAAATTAAGTTTATCATAAATCTATGCACATCTGCCATTTATTGTTATTGGGGTAATGTTTTCTGTGAAGATCATGAGAAAAAAGAGAGAATTGGGCATTCTAGTAATGGCAACTAGCTACAGGCCCGCTAGCTAGCAGCAACCGGCTGTAGCTTAGGAATCCACGCATACACCTCTCGCCACAGCCTTATATTTCAGGAGGGGCCTGGGCCCCCTGCCCCCCCCCCCACTCCCCCCCGCCCCCCCACTCCCCCCCCCCCCCCCCCCCGGCCCCCCCACCCCCCTCCCCAATATATATGCCACTGAGTGATGGAAAATTATGAAAACAGCAAAATTTGTGGTTTTCGACATGTTGAAAGAATGAGTGTCAAATAATGACACAGGCAAGTAATTGAAGAGCGAATGGTGGGTGAGCGACACAACAAGAAAATCATGGGAAAGAGTCACCAAGAAAGAGATTCTAAAAAGAAAAAAATACTAGGAGAATGAGAGAATATGGAGGATATAAAGCAAACGAAGAAAGCAAAAAAAAATAATGTTCCAACATGGCAGAGTATGTAGAAGAAATCGCTAGAGCCGAGCCTATTTCCAGCCGCTAATAATGTTTAAAAGCTTTTTTGCAATACTCAATACGAATGGAAATAATGTAATGTGCTGTGCATAAACTGTAATTAATAAAAAAGATTAGCAATCATAGTTTATGAGAACACTAACATTTTATAAAAAGAAACTTGATTCTTCAAAACAACAACTCCAGTACCTCTCAAAGTTAAGGTGAAGATGCAATATTTATTTAGCAATGCACTTTTCTATTAGAAGTAGCCATACCATGCCATTACTTTTCTTGACATTTTTATTTTTACTGGGGTACATATATGCATAGTTCAACAATAGAAACATAATTCTACTTTTTAATAACCTTTATTTTCTACCATTTTAAAAATAAATAACAAATATAGGTACAGCGGACTCTCGTTAGGACGTTCCTTAATAGCACGTTTTCCTCATTTGGACGTTCATTTCCTTAGGTCCACGTCACAGTGCATGTAAAAAACTATGGTTAGCACGTTTTGGTAACCACTATAGCACGTTTGGAGGAGGAACAAGCCAAATTTGTCCTATGGAAATACGCCTTGTAAATTAATCAGACAATGGATAAATCTCAAGTGATTTACTTCTCGCATTTAAAAAGATCGTTATCGCTTAAAATACTATTTTGATAGTCATATTATAGTTTTTAACCGCTTCCCTGGGGCGCCCGAGTATACTCGAGCACCGAAAACATGCAAATTCTGATTATACTGATCCCGAGTATACTCGGACAAGTCCAAAAATTTCGTCCCTTTCTTCTCATGTCCGAATATTCTCGCCAGCTGCTAGTAGTTCGTTTTTCTGCCATCAGAGGAACAGGTTAGGGCCCGTAACTCACTCTAGCCAAGCGGTGCTCTCTTCAAATGTTGATTTCTGATGTTAAAACAATGGTCATTTTTGTAATAATTCTAGCAATTCGAGGGTCATAATTTTTTTCTCACTGAAAAGTTATCCTCTTATAGAATTGTATTCACCTTTATTGTCATTGGTAACCATCCATTTATTAACTCCATGCATGGAGTTTCTTTTGCGATCTTTTTACGAAATTTACAACTACAATTTTTGTCATTTATCGATAATTTTTCCAAATTTATGATGTGAAACTTCCATTTTCGCATGACGAAAAACTTTCTATATAAGTAAATAACTTTTAAATTAGTTATTTTCATTTATATTTCCTCATTCAGTCTTCATGAGCATTCAATTATATTTTTCTTCAACAGTTCAGCGGTCATTATAAAAATTGCAATTTCAATTTTACGCTAATTTTCACTGCTATGATGAGTCCCACAGTAATTGGAATAAAATATTTCTCTAGCAACAGAATATGAACCTTTCCTTGCCTTATTTGTTATTATATACATTTGTTACAGCGTCATGCATCATATGCATTTTCTGGGAGGTGGAATAGGTGGAAAATAAACTATTTTTACAATAAATGATCACCAGTTATCCGTGGCATGAGCTAAAATGAGCGGCAGGATAACATTCCCCTGCAAGTTATGCAACCATCCAGTACGTATTTTACTTTCCATGGAATGCCTACCCTGTTTTGTACGTTTTCCTGGTTACCATGTTCAGAATCCCAGGTCCCTTCCCTTCAAGAACGTGCTAATGAAAGTCCGCTCCACATACATACGCATTACTATTGAGGTGATGTAATCATTATAACAAATAAGTTTACTCCTGCTTTAACTCATTGGGTGAACTAATAGAGAGTTTATAGAACAATAAAAAAAATGATAAACCATCTACTTTGAGGTACTTTATTTTTCTTAAGAATATATCATATCTAAGCATCAGCATTCATTAAAGCCCCCATGAAATTCACAGTGAGAGAGGACACCTGGGTAGCTTAACTGGTTAGAGCACTCGGCGCGTAATCGAGGGGTCTGGGTTTGAATCCCAGTCTAGGCAAATGATTTTTTCACTGTGAATTTCACTCAATCAGCATTCATACGTTCAAAATACAGATTAGTATGTAAATAACATCCAAGACTCACCTTCTTGATTTTTCAGGCAAAATACCTAACGGTCGCTGTGTTAAAGAGGGTCTATCACTCCTTTCCCTATAGCCTTTTTGAAGATAACTTGTATGGGATCCATTGGTAGAAACATATGACTGAAATAAAAACATTGAATGGTCAAATATAATGCCAAATATATTAGGGATGAGTCGATTCCAAATGTCGATTCTCGATTCCACCGATTCTCGGGCACGGAATCGGAATCGAGAATCGATCGCCTAAAGTCGATTCCGATTCCAGGAAGATAAATATTTTGAGCATAGACTATAAGCTTGGGGCATAAAGGCCGCAACACACCAAAGCGGCCGCGGTGTCAGCCTTGCCCGCGCGGAGGATACGCCCGGCACGTGGGTGCTGCGACGATCATACCTAAGAGGCCTCGGAAACATGAAAATGTTGGCAAGAGCGACAAACCGACGAACCCTGAAATGGCGCGTGTTCATGAGCAACTCTCAGAGAAAAAAATTGGAAACCACGGGATCGGGAAGCAATGCATGCGTTTTTCGTTCTTTTATTAACCGCTGGTCACGGCAAATCAAATTATTGCGATTATGAATCACCATCGGAGAATTCATCTGGACCACCAATTTTAACGTATAATAGATCGAAATATATATTTTTTATTTTCGAAAGATATTTGAAGTCTGATGATAACAAAAAACGTGCAGATGATAATAACGTTTTTTTGCAGGCAGCGCGTAAAATGCGTAAGTGCGTTGCGGGTTGCCTACCACGCAACCGCGCTTTCGGGGGCACCATAAAAGGTCATCTGCTCGATAATTAAGTGCAATATAGTTGGCGCATTTGCGCTTAAATGTCAATTACAGTCTTAAGTTTTATCTCATTACCAAAAAAGTGTGCTCGCTCAAACCAAATTTAAATTATTGACAATTTTAGCGTTTTTCGTCGAAATTTTCGAAACTTTAAGGCTAAGTAGCGAGCAGAAGATATTATCCGATTTGGAAAAAAAATCATATCTGTAATATCCATCCGGGTACGCAACTTTTGCCGGGTATTACGATTCGCTCCTAGAAAAAAGTGGCAAAACGAGGCACCCTAATGTACAGTGAGGTGCACCAAAATGTTAAGGTAGAGTTGCATTTGGCCAGATATGTGGCTATTACAACAGATATGTGGACATCTATTGCAAATGAGGACTATATGGCTGTTACAGCACACTTCTATTCCGGAGCAAAGTATGCCCTCAGAATGACACACAGGTGCCTGGAAGTAGTGCCTTTTACTGAAGTATCCCATACTGCTGTCAACCTCAAGAGTTTCTTATTGAAAGTTTTCAGTGACTGGAGCATATCCTCTAAAGTTGTTGCTATCATAAGGGACAATGGAACAGACATAACCGCGGCTCTGAACCGATCACAGTTTGAAGCAATATCATGTGTAGCGCATACACTGCAACTGGTAATTAAAGATGGCTTGATGAACAACCAAAAAATTACGACTCTACAGAAGAAAACAAAGAAACTTGTGGGAAGTTTCAAACATTCTGCAAAAAACTCAAAGTTATTAAAAACCTGTCAAATTCAGCTAAGACTGCCGCAGCATAGGATGATACAGGATGAACCAACCCGCTGGAATAGCTCCCTCCACATGCTTCGGAGAGTAATTGAGCAGAAAGAAGCGATAATTTTAGTTTCGAGTAAGAGTGACATCAAACTTTCTGTGGACATGGTTGCTGATGATTGGATGACAATGCAATTTGCTGGAAGCATTCTTGAGATTTTTGAGCAAGCAACTCTTCAAGTGAGCAAATCATCTTCAACTATTTCCGAGGTAGGTTTATTGTAAATTACTATTTGTTACCACCACCATTTGTTTGCTTCTGTTACCATTGTTTTAGTTGAATTTAGGTTCTTAAGCTTGAGCTGCAAATTAAATATTATTAATCAGATTTGTTGATTCATATAGCCTAGTGGCTACTATTTTACAGGGTATCTCAATCCAACTACCGTACTAACATATTTATTAGTGGATATTACAATTTTCTTATGCTTTTTTTCAATAGACCTCCTTAAAATAACATTTTTTGCTAAACATTTTGCTTCATGGGCAGTATAAATAGTAAATTTTATAGGCTAAAGGTTACCAGAAAACAAGAGGGTATGGGGCATAAATAAATCTGAATGAGGTTAAGCATTTTATACTGTATAATCAAGAAAAGAGACAAAATCAAAATTTTCCTCAGGTGATTCCACTTATACATACAGTAAAAAATGTTGTGGAGAACTCGAATTGCCAAGGTTCTGGACTTCAAGGACTGAAGAATGATTTGATATCATCCCTGAAACGCCGCTACCCTAATGTGGAAGCAAATTTGACCTATGTTTGTGCAACAATATTGGATCCTCGCTTTAAAGCTACACCTTTTCAAAACCCTGATGCTATTGAAGCCGCAAATGTGGAAATAATCAAAGAAATGGTGGCCTTGACACAGACGGATTCAACCTCACTTAATGAACCAGCAGTTGAAAATGCAACCTCCCCTTAGACTCTCCTGGTGATAAGTCTAGTAAGGGGCTGTGGTCCCATTATAAAGACTACTTTTGCAAAAGTGTTGAGCAAGTTGATTGCAGTGCTTCTTCTTGCGAAAATGAACTGCTGCAGTACCTAGGAGAAAAAAACCTTGATCCAAAAGACGGTGAAAAAGTTTCCCATTACTGGGATAACAGTGTCTTTCTGAGACTTAAAAATATTGTATTCAAGTATCTGTGTGTTCCTCCTAGCACTGCGTTTAGTGAAAGACTATTCAGTACAGCAGGGAATATATGCGATGCAAAAAGAAATAGACTCGATCCTGACAGAGTAAAAATGCTTGTTTTCCTTAACAAAAATATTGAATAGATTGTCATTTTCATTGAATATTTGTCATTTTAACTCTCACGTGTAACAGGTTTTATATTTGTGTTTTTTTTATAGTGTATATGGGTGAGCATCCTTAAGCGTATTACTTTGGTGGTTAAATAAAATACTAATTTAATACATAATATATTATGTAAAACATCAGAACGGCATAAGTAATGCTGGATAGTCATCTAAATTTAATTACATAGTGCACGGTACATTATTAAGTTCACAATGTTTGTCTAAAACAGTCAGTGTTTATTATTTTATTTAACCTGAGGATATATTGCTATCATACTATTTTGCTATTTTTGTAAATATACTTATTGGGCCACTTAATTGTTTTGTTATTTTATTCCACTCAATTCTTAAATTTTAATGACAGCAATGCTACAGATAAATCAATATCCCACCTGTTAGAAGGAATAAGAATTGATGGAATCGAGAATCGGGAATCGATTTGAAGGAATCGGAATTGGAATCGGAATCGAAAAAAAGTGGAATCGACTCATCCCTAAAATATATGTATCTCCACTAAAAATAGGTACATATTCACATTCATTTCATTCAAGTATTCTACCAGCTGATTGGTAGGTTCTTGGACAGTCCCCATTTTGTATCCCAACCTAATAGAAATTGTCTCGCTTTCCCTCCTAAGTTATTAGATCCCTCTTCAATTCTTCATATCTTCTACCTCCTCTTATTTTGTCCAGAATTCCTATCCTTTTCCTTCCTCTCCCACGCTTCCCCAGTGTTCTCCCCTCTATCACTCTCTTCAGCATGCCCTCTCCTCTCAAAACCTCCTCCATCCATCTCTTCTGCCTTCTCCGAACCTCTGCCACAAGCTTCCTCTCATCTCCGACCATATCCAATACCTCCTCGTTCGTCTTTCTCGCCATCCAGCTAACCTTCTCCATCCTTCTCCAAACCCACATCTCAAACGCCTCAAGTCTACGCACATCCTCCCTTCGCAATGACCACGTTTCCGACCCATATAGCGCCACGCTCCATATTAAAGTTTTCACCAGCCTCTTCTTTACGTCTCTTCTCAGACCCCCCCCTCATCAATTCCCTTCTCTTCGAAAATGCATCTTTAGCTAGTGCAATTCTGCATCTGATGTCCTTACCACTAAACCCATTCGCCTCCAAAATACTACCCAGATACGTAAACTGCTCGACCTGCTCTATCTTCTGCCCTCCCACCCTTATATTCAGCCCCGCCTTCTTACTTCTAGAAAATCTCATTACTTTCGTTTTCTTGTGATTGATCTTCATCCCATACTTTTCGCACTGCACCTCTAATGCATTCACCATTGACTGTAACCCCTTGGCCGACTGACTAACTAATGCTTGATCATCTGCAAATCTCACTGATTTTATCAGCTCCCCTCCTACCTTTATTCCTACCTCCTCCTCCCCCCATGCCTCCCTTACCATTTCCTCTGAATACACGTTAAAAAGCAACGGCGATAGTGGGCACCCTTGCCGCACTCCCCGTCCTATCGTGGCCCATCCCGATTCACCATTGGCTACCCTAACCTGCGCCGTCTGGTTCATATACAAGTTCCGAATCAGACGCCTGTCCCTCCAATCGACTCCTAATTTCTTCAACACTCCCATTAATTTCGTCCATTCCACCCGATCAAACGCCTTCTCGAAATCTACGAAGCATGCAAAAACATCCTGCCCATACTCTAGGTTTCTTTCTACTAGCGTCTTCATCACCGCAATAGCGTCTCGCGTTCCCGTCCCTCTCCTAAACCCGAACTGGTCGTCACCCAGGTATTCATTTGCCTTCTTCTCTAGCCTTCTGTTTAGAATCCTCAGAACTACTTTGGCCGCGTGGGATATTAAGCTTATTGTCCTATAGTCTTCGCAAGTTTTTGCCTTACTCTTTTTCGGTATAGGAATTAGTAGTCTTCGCGAAGTCTTCCGGCCACACTCCATCCTCATAAATCCTACGAATAAGCGCAAAAAGTTTTCCTCTTCCGTTCTTCCCCATGCTCTTGCTTCCCCCCCAAACTCTGCAGGTATGTCATCTATTCCTACCGCCTTATTCCTTTTCATGTCTCTTAGAGCTCTTTCGATTTCGCTATCTAGGATGCTTGGTCCGATGCCATCGCTGTCGATGTCGTCTTCCCTTTCTATATCTAACCTATTGGGCCTTGTTTCTTTACTATAGAGCTCTTCAACATACTCCTTCCACCTCTCCTGGATCTCTCTCGGTTCTACGATCATCTTTCCCGTCTTGTCTGTTATCGTTGTAATTCCCCTTCCCTTGTTACCACCCGTCAGTTCCTTTACTTTCCGATATAATGCATCTGCCCTTCCCTCTTTTTGGTATTTCTCTAACGCTTCGATCTGTTCTCTCCACCACGCCTCTCTTGCTTTCTTTGTTTCTCTTCTAAGCCTGTTATTAAATTCTCGGTACTTTCTCTTACCTAGCTCTGAGTTTACGCTCTTCCATTTCCTTCTCTCCTCCATCTCCCTGATCATCTCCTTCGTGATCCACGGTTTTCTAATTTTAGTTGCACTCACTACGCCTACCGTTGCTTTCGCCGCTTCTATAATTCCGTTTCTCAAACTTCCCCATTCATCTTCGACTGATCTAACTTCATGGTCCTCACCCATTCTCTCATCCACCTTCTCCCGATACTTCTTCTTCATTTCCCCAGTTAATGCCTCCGTATTCCACTTTCGTACCCTCCTTCCCATTCTTTTCTTTTTCAGTTTTACCCGACATTTCATGACTAATAAGTTGTGGTCTGTGTCTGCATCAGCTCCTGGATAAGTATGCGAGTTTTTAACACTATTCCTGTATCTGTGGCGTACCATTATATAATCTATCTGGAACCTATCTGTGTCTCCTGGCTTCTTCCAAGTGTACCTACGTCGAGGATGATGTCTGAACCATGTATTCGTAATTACTAGGTTATTTCTGCGGCAAAACTCCACAGCTTTCTCGCCCCAGTCGTTTCTCCTTCCTAGCCCGTAATCGCCCACCTCCCGCCCATCTCTTCCTTCACCCACCACCGCGTTCCAATCCCCCATTACTACCAGGTGCTTACTTCCTGGTATCCTACCAATTATTTCCTCTAGCTGATCGTACACCCCATCTACCTCCTCCTCTTTATGATTAGAGGTAGGCATATAAACCTGGATTATAACTAAATTCGTTGGTTCTGCTTTTAGTTCCACGACTATTATCCTATCACTCACCTGTTCTGCATACACTACTTTTCTACCGAGTTTCCTATTCATTACGAATGCAACCCCGCGCTGACTTTCATTCCCTCCACTATAAATTACTCTATAGTCGCCGCTCCAGTAATCCCCGTCATCCTTCCATCTTACTTCACCCAGACCCATGATGTCTACACCCACCCTCTCCATTTCTTGCTTTATATTCTCTAGCTTCCCCGCCCTCAGCATAGTCCTAACATTCCACGTGCCTATTCTGATAGTTTCGTTCCTCTTCTTTATCTTCTTTTCCTCTGCTGCTGCTACGTCTGAGCAAGGATTTCGTGTGATGACGACCGCAGGGGCCTTGCTCCCACCGCTGCCGGGCACGACACCCGGCCCTCTTGGCCGAGTCCCGTAGTTGCCAGGATTCATTATCAATTGAGAACTGTCCATAATTTCAAGGTTTTTGTTTTAATTGAGATAGTCTTCCGTGGCCTTACTCAATAGTGTTTTTTACGTGACACCATCACTTCAGAGGCCGCCCCACTGGGGTCAGACGCCTTTTGCAGCCGCCTCACTGAGGTACAGACGCTGCGCGGACTACCATTCGTCTGTCTCCTAACCTTCGACCAATCTGGCATGGGTGACCCTACCAGGAGCAATGCTCCCGCCAGTGCAGCTCTAGGGGTCATCGGAGCACGCAAGCCCTTCAACCACGACAAGGTTGTAGTCCAAGAGAAGAGCATATTCACATTAAGGACTGATAAAAATATTTTTCAGCATTGGACCACTGATGATAGAATAATTCATGACACACAGTTACCTTAATTATTGTACCCTCACGCTGAACTTTACAGTTTATAGCAACATAGACAGCAACGTGAATTTTGAAAGAACAGGAATCCAAAGCAACCATTTATATTCACATAATAACCTTCAAGCTCTTTCCTGCATGCTTTTTTAAAACATCAAATAAGAGAAGAAAGTTTCCAGAATATAGAGAGGATATTTTATTATAGTTTCCACTTTTGTTATACATTCATTTTCTATGTCCACGCTTTGCCTCCCAATCCACCATAAGGGCTGGAGAAAGAGTGAGTAAGGATGCAAGTAAAAAAAAATAATGATATAGGTGAAAGGAATTCGGTGAGGAAAGGGATGATTACTGATAAATATTTTGATATAGTATAAGACTCAATGTCAACATACCCATTATAGATTCTCAGTGTTTATTTTTTCTGCTTCAGACACAACTTAAAGCCCAACCATAGAAAACCACGACATCCCCAACATTTACAGCTTTACATTTAAATGTTTTGAGATACGTACCTTAAACAATGAATTGCATTTTTATAACTAGACGACTATTATTGCATTTAATCACTAACTATGGAGAAAAATTGTCAACATATTTCCGTAATAAAGGTCATTGTGGAAATTAATGGAATGATTCATGTTGCAGTTGAGTTTGTCTATTTTATAAAATATTTTTACAACACTATACCATTAAAATAATGCAATGACAAGCCACTAAAGAAAACAAGGTCTAAGAAGGCTGTTCATCCTTGATGCATAATTTTACTCATTTACTTTCTCTGATATCTCAACTGTATCTCAAGTGGCTCTACACGAATTAAAGAGAAGATCGGAGGAACTATAACAGGTACACATGTTGTAAAGAAAGGAATAAGAAAGGCCAAGGATGAGGCGTGGAACTCCAGGTGTGCACAAATAAGCTCAATGATAAGAGGATCACGATCTAGAGAAGCTTGGAACACTGCTAACTAGGCCTGTACGATTATTCAATTAATTGAATCGCCGATTCAATTATTTTTACAATTGATAAATTATTTCAGCACATCGATGTAGATTTTGGTAATCGACTCGATTGTCAATTTTTTTCAAGTGTCAATTATTGTAAACTTGTCAATTGTTATCCAATTCATAATTATTGTCCAGTAATCGATTAATTGACGATTATTGACGGTGGTGACGGCCACCACCTACCCCTCCCTCCCTCCAGAAGTTAGTTAGCTATCCGGGCAACTAGCACTGCATCCGAGAGGTTCAGTCCCGGCGGGAACATTGTCATCGACTCACGCCAGTGTCTGTCGGATGAACACGCTGAGGATCTCATCTGCCTGTCTTCAAATAGATATTCCTTTAATTAATGAATAAAAGCTAACTGATTGAATTATTTTGCTGTTTTTCAAATTAATTCTTTTATTATTCTCATTGGCAAAGGAAAGCCTTTAGCGGCGATTACACACAGGAGTTGACTCCTATACAAGTCCACTTGGAAGGAGAAACTTAGATGTGTGACTGATAGCGATATTGTTTACGCTGCAATTGGACAAGGAGGAGAGGAAGGGAGTGGGGAGAGTTGAAGTAGCAGGGATAAAGACGAGGGGAGCAGCGAACCCATGAGTCACAGCCAGGCGCTCAACTTCGTAGATGGTTTGCTACAAAATATGGAGCAGTGGGAATGCAATTACAACGGCATTATCGCTGCCAAAAAGATATGCGGTCGAGTGAAGAAAACTCTCAATGAGTCCATGAAACAATCGAAAATAACGGACTATGTGCACAAATGATAGTACATTGTTTTTTAATGTATTGTAACGGTCCGGTTTGGCAAGGTGACAAGAAGGATAGGGGGTCGATTCAAGGCAGAATACGATCTCCAGTTTAGGTTAATTTGTGAGTGTAAAAGTGACAGTGGAGTGAATGAGTAATGTTTTTGTGTGTGTGAGAAGTGTGTTGGTGTGCGTGACTTCCTCCCATTCCATTCCCCATACCCTTCCCCAGTTATTTTGTGCGGGGCGAAAACAGAGAAGGTGAGGAGTGACCTTCCCCCCCCCCCCCCCTTCATCAACCGACGAGCAACCCCGCCATTCAGAGACGGCCGGATGCTGAGTGCTTTTACCCCCCCTTCCCCTTCTGCCCCCAAAGTCACCAGAATAAGCTGCATCGGGACCGGGGTCAAGTGCACCCCGGACGTCTTGGATTCTGGGTGTAGCTACTTCCCATCACCTCCCTTATTTCCCCCACCATCTCACCCCAGCCGGGGCGAGAGGTATAAAAGTCGGGAGCCACGCACTCTCGACACAAATTCTTGAGACTGATTCTTCTGAGGCGAAGACTTACGAGACGGCTAGCGGCGAACAGGCAGATGACGTATGGAGGGCGATCCCCTGCAAGAGAAGGCTGGACCCGAGGATCTACGGAAGGGACCGTGGCGTAGGTGAATAAATGAAAAAAGCATTGCGGCCAAAAGAGAAAGAGGTTCCGTATCCCAAGCCAGCATCCTAGTTGGGAGAGCTGCAGGAAGTGAAATCGTCGGGAGAGCTGCCCAGGAGAGTTGGTGCCGACAAAGCCGATAATTACTGTCCACATTTGTGACTATTCACAAACCTAGAAGAGCTCGCCATTCCCCATAGAATGAATCGCCATTCCCCTAAGAAGATCCCAAATAGAAGAAGATACCGAGTGAAGCCCCGTTAATCGTATCATTTGCTTATACACCCTTTTCCCTACCCCGTACTCGAGTGAGTGTGAATGTGTAAATTGAGATAAATGTTAGTGCAACTGAATGAGAAGAATACGAGTACAGACAATTAGAAGCTGCACTCAAACAAAATTTTCTTAGTTGTCAATACAATCAAAAGGGAGTTTCATGTTTGTTCCCCTGTCCAAAGGCGAATAATTTTGTGTCAGTTATTTTTCTTTTCTGTTTTTTTTTTTTCATAAAATAGGATATCTCTTGTTCTAGGATTAGCACCCCCCCCTTTCCCCTTAGAGTCATCTACAATTGATCAATGGTTTTTTTTGTGCCTTTCGTAAACGAATAAATTTGTTAAAAAAATCTGCCGTGACTATTTTGCTCCGAATCGCCCACCCTCTCCACGCCCAGAACTTTGCCCACGTTAAAGATCACTTGACCCGAGAATATTTCGTGCTCTTCCCGGTGAAGCTGACCAATGGTAATCCCCCTTTTTCATTCTCTTCCCCAGTCCCCAGGCTGAGGTCGCGGGTGCATTCTCATTTGAATTTCTTTTCTTTTTTTTTATTCTTTCTCATGTCATTCCGATTGTGTGGAAGGACGCGGGTGGCACCCAAAAACAGCCCACGTCCCTCACCAGCTGTTCTTCCCCCCCACAATCCCCCCTCTTTCAGTTGGAGGGGTCAGCGAGGTTACAGCATATTATGAAAATTATAGGAAATAAAAGTAAAAGTTTGGATTATGCGTGCATCCTAGTTCACTGTATTTCATTAGCTAGCACTCATGAGATTAACACGAAGCCAAACAGGCTCTGAGGCGGCACTTTAACCAATTGAATAGCCATATTTTCGGCGGCGCGACTTAAAAAATAAAAAATTCACAACATTTTGGAAAACCTTGAGTTATTTAGGATTCCAGATTATCGATCTTCTACTGTATTATCAAACCAGTCATGACATAGGGGTCAGATGTATGGGTCATAAGCAAAAAAAAAGTCTCGAAAAATTCTCTCCACTTAGATGACCTGTTGGAGGAGATGATACAGATTAATGCTATTAGACCACATTACAAAATGAACACATCTGGGAAAAAGTGACTGCATAAAAAAAACAATTTTGGACATGATCAAGGGAAGACAACTAAGGTGGTTTGGGCACTTAAGGAGAATGTCAACTGAAAGAATACTTCTTAAGATCTGAATGTGGACTCCCAATAGATAAAAATAAGTGGGGAAGACCAAGGAAAAGATGGAAAGATAATATTGAGGTGTAAATTGAAAAAAAGAGGACTGGTACAAGGAGATTGGGGACAGGGAAAAGTAGCATTTGGGATGCAAGAAGTGATAATAAGCAGCAAATACTTGCTATATATACATACCTCCTCTGGTTCATAATCATCATCATCATCTTTCTCCACCAGTAAGGGACCATCAGTATCACTTGAGTCATCAATATCTCGATGTTGAGAGGCAGGAGATGTGAAGGGACCACAATTCCCTAGGCCTCTTGACCAATTCCCTTTCCCACAACTGGAGCTCTCACCGCTAGCCCACCAATTACGTGGATCAAGGGCAGAGCCTGAAAATTCAATGAATCATGAGAAAAGATAAAGAAATCTACAAGAATAAATCATTTTGCTGCAATTGTGCAAATATATACAGGCAGTCCCAAAGTTACGTAAGCCTCGTCTTACGTAAATCCGTACTTACATAAGTGGCAACCTTACCCAAAAAAAGACGAGAATTACGAAAGTTACGGATTTGGAAGGATGGTTGCCTACTTTCAAGGAACGCATGTGCCGTAACGTTAGATTAGATTGTAGGTGGAGTTCCTCCAAGAAAGACCTGAGGCACTTAGACCTTATGGCGTATGGTGCCAACCACCATGTCTGTAATCACCCATAGAGTCCAGTCGCCCTGCTAAAGGCTAGCATGTCCTCTACGGGGATACCCCTGACTTCATCTAGTTCCAAAAATGGTGATCCCAGATGCCTGACTCTAGTCCTCATCAAAGCGGGACACTTGCAGAGTACGTGCGATGTTGTTTCATCCTCTTCCACGCACCATCTACATTTTGCCGAGTCTGTAATTCTCAGGAGATGGAGGTGCCTCATAACCTGATAGTGTCCAGTAAGTAGTTTCACTATCATACGAAGTTGTCTTCTGTCCAGTAAAAGAAGCTTTCTTGCCAGCCCCGGTCTGGGTCCTTCTATCAGGAACTTGGCTTGCCTGAGCCCCTGTATGTTCTGCCAGATCTTAGAGTGTTGAGCTAGGCTCCACTCTTTGATCTTTGAAATCCCTGAAGAGGGTGTGATTGGGATGAAAGGCTCTGGTCCAATTGGGTTGCTATTCGAGCCTTCATTAGCAAGTTCATCCGCTATCTCATTTCTGGTAATGCTTGTGTGGCCAGGGACCCAGAAAAGTTCTACGTTGCTCTGCCGTAATGTTAGTAAGAGCTGGCCTTCCTCGTATTTCTCCGAATCGACTGTAATCTTGAGAGCACGGACTCAGTTACGGAGTAATTTTCGATTCCCTTTTTTTTTCGACTTCCGTAAATTTCGACTTACGTAAATTTTGACTTATGCCGCTAGTGTTGGAACACATCTGTTACGTAACTCGGGGACTTCCTGTGCAAGAACCACAGACCCATGACAAACAGTCCCATTAATATGTCAGACTCCTTAATGGAATATGAGACATATTAATGAACTGAAATGAACAGGCTAACATGTCCTCATCATAATAACAATATTAATCCCATTTCTCCCCCACAATTCTTGAGACTCAAACATTTTTCCATGCACTGACAGAATAATTTAATATTTTTTCCAGGTGTTAATATCAGTCATTTGCATACATACCAGCAACGCTGAAAGTTTATGACAAGGTGCACACCTTCCAAAAATTGGGCACTTTTTGTCTGAGATGCAATTAGGCTCATATGTAATATATCAGTTTCGTACAGTTTCAACAGAAGTTGAAAACACATCAATAAGCTATGTACAGGAATCAGTACTTTCTCACCCAGACACAATTAGTGAAGGGTTATCCACACCCAAGAGAAAATATCTGTATCAGTGAGACCTGAACAAAGTAAAGAAGTACAGTTGTTCCTTTTTTGTGCATGCCCACTGAGATCAATACTGCTCTAGAGAAAATGAAAATCTGGTTGATGGGGTGCTGTAGTACTGGCTTCCGATCACATGGGCCCACAGTCCAGTAGTGATGCAAACTTTTCAGTGGAATCCTGATCCCTATTTGAGTCCAATAAAGACAAGAGGCACCTCAAGTGAAGAACTCTATCAGAAGAAATCTATCAATGAGATATTATACTGACAAGGAGACATCGCGAGACAGATGTTCGTGATCCAAACGAGGCAATTATTTTCTGAAACTATAGAGAGAATGCTGGAAAAGTGTCACGGCTTTCTTCCACATAGGCCCGGGTTCAAGAGAAAAACGTTATTAAAGAATCTTCCTCCGTACAAATCCTTTGCAAGTGCACGCCTCACTCAACAGACGTCGTAGCCCAGTGGGATGAGCCGCTGAGCTGGTTATCCTCATATGGTGGTTGGGGTTCCATCCCAGATGGTGGCACTTTTTTTTCTTTCGAATATTTTTCGGAATTTCTGTAAATTGCCCACTCCCATACATTTACGGCAGTACCAACAAATTTTTAAATTTTCAGCCTAATTGCTGGATTTCCAATCAATCCCCTTGGGTGACTTTCAAAGCTAATTTCGGGATTCTTGTTTCACTGATAAGAGACTACACATGCTGGCAGACCTAATATGTTTAGATTTTGAAAATACAAAGATACTTCCGTGAATAGGATGGGCTTTGATTGGTCGTGGGCCTTTCTCAAGGCCGTAAACAATAAACGAATTATTACTTTTTAATTAGCAACGATGTACTCACTTAAAATTTCCCAGGAGCCACGCTCGAGTAATGACATTTGTCGTCCGAAAGTATGCAATTCCACACCATAAATGAAAAGTTAAATTCCTTCAATTGAAATAAACATGAGGTGGGAAAAGAAATAGTGTTATCATTACGTGATATTTTTTTGTGCCGGAATATCTTCCTCTCCCCCAAGATACAGGCTTCGTTTCTATATAATATGTTGCTCCACAAAAAGGTCATAGCAAATATTTTTTACATAACCTCGGAAACAGTTACCATCTCTTTTTTACCTATATCATGTTCACTATTGAACAAGAAATAGAGTTACAGAAGTCATTCCTCGAACGCGACTCCTATGAAATTTTAAGTGAGCACATCGTTGCTAATTAAAAAGTAATAATCCGTTCATTGTTTACGGCCTTGAGAAAGACCCATGACCAATCATAGTCCATCGTATTCACGGAAGTATCTTTGTATTTTCAAAATCTAAACATACTAGGTCTGCCAGCATGTGAAGCCTCTTTTCGCCTGAACAAGAATCCCGAAATTAGCTTCGAAAGTCTCCCAAGGAGGTTGATTGAAAATCCAGCAAATAGGCTGAAAATTAAAAAAAAAATTGTTGCTACTGCCATATATGTACGGGAGTGGGCAATTTACAGTAATTCCGTAAAATATTCGAACGAAAAAAAAAATGCTGCAGCCTGGGATCAAATTCCAGCGACCATATGAGGATAACCGGCTTAGTGCCTAAATCCACTGGGCTATGACCTCTAATGAGAGAGGTGTGCACTTGCAAAGGATTTATATGGAGGAAGATTTTTAGTGTTTTTCTCTCGAACCCGTGGAAGAAAGCCGTGACACTTTTCCCGCATTCTCTCTATATTTTCAGAAAATAATTGCCTTGTTTGGATCCCAAACATCAGTCACGCGATGTCTCCTTGTAAGAAAACCTTGGCATTTTTCATCAAAATTAAGTTGACATAAGCTGATGCTGGATTCTCTCCACCCTTCCTTTATTTATTTAGAATACTGGGACTAGCCACGGTATTACCTTTATGGAGTCACTTACAAGTACACATGAGGGCAAAATTCCACAGATGAAAAATCATTCACCTTGACCAGGACTTGAACCCGGATTCCTCAATATCACATCGAGTGCTTTAGCCAGTTAAGGTACAGAGGTATCCGTCTCCCTTGAGGGTTTTTGAGGGCTTTAAAAGAGCAAGTTGTTCAGAACTTGCAGGTGACTCCATAAAGGTAATATCGTGGCTAGTCCCAATAGCCTCAAAATTAATCAAAAGAGCAAACACCTCACTGTGTTTCATGTTTGGCTTTAACCTTGCAGATGATAGTGCTAAGCGCACACTTTGGACTACTCCTGTGACATCATATGTCCTGTAGTCCTGAACAACTTGCTCCTTTAAAGCCCCCAAAAAGCCACAGAGGAGACGGATGCCTCTGTACCGTAACTGGCTAAAGCAATTGGCACGATATCGAGGAATCTGGGCTCAAGTCCTGGACAAGGCAAACAATTTTTTCCTCTGTGGAATTTTGCACTTCCTTCATTTCCCAGATAATCCTTCACCGATCTACCCACTTAATCTTAATCTCACGAATTCCCTCGGTAGTTGATCTCCTCCCCATAAACCAATTAACCAAAGTCAAAATGAAGCAGCAGCTAAAACTGCCTCCACCACCTCAAAACTGATGTAATCATTTAATATACATCAAATGCTGATTTCCTAAGATACAGGCACAATGAGTATGAATCCTTACTTTCGACAACAAAATATGCATGTTCCCCACTTTTCTTTCACACAAAATAATTGACCAATAGCAAACCATGGGTGATGGCTTTTGGGCATAGCTTTTGGATGTCATAGACTGTTACCAGACCCGTGGCTGAAGAAACTTATGCTTGAGAAGGAATTTTAAGAGTTTTGGATGCAAACTTCAATAATTTAGCCACATTTGTTTGCATTCACACTCCTTTTGAAGATACATAAATGAAACACAAATCTCTCACATAAAATCCAAATTAAAGGGGTCTGAAATAAACAAGTTTAGTTTAAAAAAACTTTTTCTTTCTTTCACTCTAAAATTCTCTTTTTAACAAATTTATATAGTGATGATTCCTAAGAATATATCCCTTGGGAAATAGGAAGCATGGATGTAGTGATGGATTGGAAAGTCATTGAATCAATACACATCATCAATCAATAAGAAATCAAACTATTTCATGAAACCCATTAAAGTTCTCACCAAGCAAATTATATTTATGTGAATAAATCTTTAAAATAAGACCAAAACCTGGGGTGCCAGTCAAAAAATAGATCCGGGTGATCTATTCCAATAGTAAATTTGTGAATGATAACACCATTGATGACCACCAAATGTGAACCTTGTTCGATTCAGTGTACATAGCGCTAAGAAGCAAAAATGATCTTGAGTTGGTGCCACACATGTACAAGGCAAGGGTGGAGGCCCACAGTAATTGGTGGCTACCTGTTCTGGGAGGCCAATTTGACACAACATATCTCGCATCTATGATCTGCAAGTGCACTGATTTTCTGGAGAAAACAAAATATCTCATGTATATCTGTCAAATTGAGCCATTAAAGTGACTTATTTCAATATTAGTAGGCTGGAAGTCAAAATTAATTAATATGTGAATTTTCAATTTTAGATTCCTGCCCAGACTTAACGATAAGTTAATAGCAAATGTAAGCAATGCATATACATAATTAGGCATTAACATTAAAACCAATGACACAGCCAACCCATCATTTTAAGTTTATTTTGTCCTAGGATACTTTTGCATTTATAAAAATCAACAATTTCATCACAATTCTAACGGCTTAAATAGAAAGGTATTTTCTAGTGGCCATTTACATGGCCTGATAAAAATTATGGTTTATACATACTTTTCAAAATTTTTTTTAACTGGCCAATAATGGTTTTGCAAGAGAAATGCAAAACTGAAATGTGTTACAGAGTAAAAAATCACATGACGGAAATTGCAAAAAAAATCACAATAAAAGAAAATTTCCTCATTCTTTCCTATGTATGTATAATAAAAATTTCATAAATGTATTCTATAATGTAATGAGAATACAGGAGTTAGTAAAAATGTTAACACATTTCAAATAACTGCACACACACCAGCACCTATATAGGGGTATGTCTGGGATTCAGGGCTTCCACTCACTTGTTGATACAGAAAAGTGAGAAAGTGAGCAATTTTTGCCAAAAAAGTGAGGGGAAAATGTGAATAAAGTGAGGAAAAAGTGAGAAAATAATTATAAAATTAGTGATATTCAGCCCATGTTAGACTTCTGGCAATGACTATAACCCTACATTTTGCAATATTTTAAGCTGGAACTCGTTTTTAAAGCAGTAGCAACAGGGATAAAATTACAATACAAAGAATTGAACAATGAACACTTATATTTTGGACTCCAGAAAACATAAAAAATAAACAAAAAATAAAGAAATCTTGACTAGAGATGAAAGGTACAAAATAGATAAGAATGAGGTAAATAATATACCCTACATTAGGAGATCAAATGTAAAAAGCAATTATTACAAACAATAATAGTTTTAGTCTTGGCAGGGTCCACCTGTGCCTCGGGATCATCATCCCGGTGCTTTTTGTGAATCTTAACAAGCTGCTCTAGTAGAGACGATGTCCGCTTCTCTACTTTCGTTTGCAAAGGCTCCATTTTCTTCAGCAAGTCATCTGCCAGTGACCACAGAGTTTGTGCCCCCCCCCCCCCAATTTTGTCATATCTTTTTTGGCAATAGCCTCCTCAAGCTTCTTTTTTGCCTTAGTTCACTAGTTAACCACAAGCCTTGCACTCCTCAATATCCTTCTTACTTGTCGCATGCAGGTCATCCTGCAGCTTTCCCAATGCCTGTCGTTCCTTTAACTGGGTGGCCTTTTGCCTCTCTGTTGCCAGGTGAGCATTCTCCTCTTCTTGCAATCTCTTCAGCTTGTTGTCTTATAGTTTCCGCTGAGGCTCCAGGTACTCTTCATACTTTCTGCATGCCGCTGCTGCATGCTTGAGCAGCTGCGACATCATGGGCACAAGTTCAGGGATGCCATTGTAGTCTCGAAGGCCATCCCTGATGTTGAGCCTGGCATTAAGAGTAGACTCCAGCATAGCCAACCTGTCAGCAGGGAGCTTATTTCTGGAAAGAGAAAATTCTCGCTCGTCATCAGAACTGCCATGGGCCAAACAGAGGGCAGCTTTCACCACTCTGCTTACGAGTGGATACTTGGGATCACTGACAACATCTGTCTTGGAAAATATCTGGGTCCAGCAATCGTCAATCCTAGTTCCAGGTTCATACGGCGGAAGGGTTTCCAGCTCCAACAATCTCCACTCATCTCGAAGGCCATCTTTGTCCACTTCCATTGGCATCTGTAGGATCTTGTAAACTTGTTCTGCAGGGAGCTTTCCTTGATGTTTTGAGGCTTCAAACATTTCAGGTGACGAACCTCTCTCTCCTTCACCAGGACTGATTTCTGGAGGTGGCTCACAGCCACCTGATAATGTTTTAAAGCTTCTTGATAAAACTTAAAACTCTGGAGAGGCAAGCATTCCTGTTCGATAAGAAGCTGATCGGCATCCTAACCAATGTCAATTTTGCTCATTTCCATAATATAGTGGGTATGGAGAAAGAAGGCTTCTTTCATGCATTCTTGCTTACTTGTGAGCAGGTCTGGCTTGCAGAACTGACTTAGCAACAGGAAATATAGACTCTCAACCTCTTCATCCAAAACATGGATCATACGCTGATCATATTGAATAAGTTTTGAAAATCTTTCAAATATTTTAGCACTATACAGGACAAGGGCTATCTCTGCAGGGAAGATTTTAAACTTAAGGGCGTTACTAATAGCCTGATAGCACTTGGATGCAAGGAGCTTTTCAACATCTTTGCCTTTCTGACAGGGTAACACTTTAAGAAAGTTGTGTTTGAGAGGCGGCAATTGCTCTTCAAGTCTCTCTGCTGGTGGGGACAGGGTGAGCCACTGGGAAACAACATGCTTAAGAAACTCATGCATAGGCACTTTCTTCTCTGTTTGAGATTTTTTAAATACCTCAAAATGACTTGGGTAGTCTAGAAAGTCATATACCAGAATAATGACGTCAGATACCTCCATTCCAAAAATTTCAAGCCCTTTCTGAAATGATGTATGGAGGATGAGTAGGTTGAAGAAACCAATTTCAAGGAGTCCTCTGTCAAAATCAGATTTGAGTTTCGGAGAAAAAAGCCTAATAATGGCTTTGTTTACATTGGGGCCGTCGCAAGAGAGCATGAGCATTTTCCCAAAGTACACAGAACATAATGCAGAACAAATTAACTGAAACAATATTTCAGCAGTGGCCCTGCCAGTGAATGAAGTCTGTAAGTGACGAAAAACTACCCTTTTTTTCTTTTCAAAGTAGAACCTGATGCCAACCTGCAGTTCCTTAAAGCATTTCTCGTTAGTTGTCTCATCATAACAGATAGTAAAGCCAACAGCATTATGAGCATCTTCTAGCATTAGATCCCAGAAGTAAGGGCTGAGGGTTTCAGTCCACAAATAAGCCACCTTTGTCCTTCCTAAAAACATTCCCTTCGGCATGCGACCTTCCCTGAACATTCCTGTGAAGGTGTCCACAATGCCATCACAGGATGCAGCTGAGAAGCTAGACTGGGCACACTTCATTGCTCAAATTAGTTTTCAAATTGCACAAATGCGACTGATTTCCGCGGAAAGGATGGATTTTGCTGTAGGATAGGCTCCTTTTTGCCAGAAATGTGAGCATTTTTTCAAAATAGTGAGAAAAGTGACCCAGTTTTCGATTAAGTGAGTAAGAGTGAGAAAAGTGAGTCAGTGGAAGCCCTGCTGGGATTATTAACTCCTAATTGCCTTTCCTACAAACGTTATTACAAATTAACTACCAAACAAAAGAAAAAATTAACTGAAAAAAGAACACTTAAAAAGGCAACTAATGCATACATCTAAAGGAAGCATAAAGGATACATACCCTCGAATTTTCTTCCTTACAGACAATTGTAATTACAGTGACTGGTTCAAGAAACAATCCATCACAAAGTGACTATTTGGTATGATCAACCTATAAAACAACAGAGCACATAAAATGCAAGCACCACAACAGCCAAACATTAGATAATCATGACACAGTTAAGTGTAAGAGGTTAGGCGGGAACAGGTTAAAAGCAACACAGAGGGGTTATCAATAGTGAAGTAATACCAATCACGCTGAGAGCCTTGAGCAGTTTGCCGTCACTCTTTCCACCATGCAGCTCTGGTGAATGCAATTTCTGATTATGAGAGATGTCTGGGAACTGCATCCCTCTTGGTGAAGTCCACACACCATTAACATTCCCATTGTTAGCTCTCCAGATGCTTAAGCCATATGCAACAATAAAACTTCCTAGAAAAATATAAAAAGAGGGAACTTCATTTTCTCAGGTGTCACTTTGAGGTACTCCATTACTAGGTAAAAGAGAAACTTTGTATGTATAATCCACTTTTTATTTAATTTTCAGACCAAGGTTTCGACCTACACAGTCATTTTCAAGGCCTAGATAATGACTGTGTGAGTCGAAACCTTGGTCTGCAAATTAAATAAAAATTGGATCATATAAAGTTTCTCTTTCACCTCATAACAAGAGGGATTGGGTAAAAAGGGGTTGTGTATCACCTTTGGCAAATCTAGAACAAGATTCTCCCCAATGGGAAACTTACATTACATTTCAAAACTACAGTACAAGTCCCAATTTATCGAGATCCGGTAAAATCCAAGGTACAGATCTCTGTGCATTGTACCAAACCAGTTTAGCTCATGCAAACTAACATCAGAATTCAGCAATCAGTTCGAACTCCTAATAAAAAGTAATTCCCATTTATGTTGCATCCCAACCATGCCAACAAATGAAGTATGGCAAAGTATGGTAAAGCATGGAAATATCTTATTTTTGTTGCAATTTAATCTTGCACATTAGCTTTCCGTATTATCTGTGTTTTAGATTATCCAAGATAGCCTTAGGAAACATTACCTCGTATAGTCGAATTTTCGCTCTTCAGGTATTCATCAAATTAAGGAAATACATGAAGAGTTCTTGAATTTTGAGGTGAATTGAATAAAATTTGGATGAAAATAATACCCTGCATTTCTCCACAACGACCGTAACCTCTGGAACACAGACTCGGCTCTTTTTTTTACTTAGAACATTTCAACTTATGCAGCAAGCATCAGAATGCATCCATTACGTTACATAATGGATGCATAAATTAACGGTCAATGTGAAGAAATGCGGGGTATACTTTTCATCCAAATTTCATTCAGGCCATCTCAAAATTCAAGAACTCTTTATGTGTTTCCTTAATATGTTAATCAAAATCTTAAAATTGCCTGAAAGTTGCATCTCGTGAATTTCATATAAAAATGCATATGTCATAACTATGAATTAAACTATTGCACGGATGTGTGAAAGCATGGGTAAGCAGGGGTACCAAGAGGGTTCATCAAGGTAACCTTTTTCCCAAGTGTGAAATCAACAGTAATATCCTAGCAAATTTAAAATATAGATGTTCTTTTCCTTGGAAATTTTTATCAAGGTACATATTTTATTAAACCCAGTATAATGACATTGGATTTAATATTGAATATCCAGGAACCCCCAACTTTCATGAAAAGATCTACAAATTAGAAATAAGATAAATTTTACAAACATGGTTTTATTAAAAAAATGTACTAAAAAGTAGAAATTAATTTTGGAGCTGTCAAAACTGGCCTACAACAGGCAGAACATGATTATTTGTGACTAATAATAAAATCATCGGGGCACAACCAACATTTGTGATACAAAAGACTTAACCATTACTACATAGGTAACGTGGTAATAAGTATTTCAAGTTGCGCATGACCAGGAATTTCCGGCAAGCGAAGCTACCCTCAACCTTTACAGTAATTTGTTGAATAGTCTTTAGTATCACAAATTGTGATGAAGAATAGGAATCTCTGGCAAGCAAAGCTTTATAGTAATTTGTTAAAAAGTCTTTAATATAACAAGTTGTGATATTAAAGACTCCGTGTCACTCCGAGTGTGTGTGGACACCCCTATCAATGCTCCATTTCATAAGCAAAGATTAATAAGATGCTGGCATTTATTCAGTTTTCTTTGGCATTCTTACTTTAAAAATTAATAAATATTTTTGTGAAACTGAAATTGCCGCTAATTTATTTTCTCTTTTAAATCTAAATTGTTAGACATACATTTGAGTGAAAATCTAGAGCTACTTATGTGTTCATACATTTACGAGAAAATTAAAAATAGATTAGAATTTGTTTGAAATATAAGTATTGTTTTGGTAATGAAAAGAAACTAGGAATCATAAATTGGTTAAAGCATGATTCAGATTCGAGATTCGATAAAAAAAGAGATTTGAATTCGGAATACAGATTCAATAAATTTTGGATTTGACCCATCACATAAATGTATAAATATATTATGTATGTAATAAAACAGAAGGTACTTCTAAAATACCATTAACTACCCTATGGATAATCCATATCATCAAAACGCTAAACTAATGTACCAATAAAATCATTCCAGCAAAATACCACCAATGATTAATACTTACCAAAAGTAAACAAAACAATAACCACCGTCATTGTGCTAAAATCTAAGGGCTCAACATGAATCACTGATGCAACTTTTGCAGCATGATTAGGGTTGATAACCAACAGGAGGTTAACAGGAACTATGAACAGAAGTAACATTCTGGACAATGCAGGTGCCCCGACGAATGCCATGGAAACCATTCCAAGGAGTAAGTACCCAAAGTGCAGCACAAATGCACACATAACTGCCATGTGGTCACCTGTACAGGATTAATTGGAAAGAAAGTATTGTGAAAAGCACTACCACAACAAATCTCAGAATTTAATCAATTACATAACGAATGATTGGAAATTATTTTACACTGTGAAGCACATTAGCAAAGTTGGTGATTTTTAGCAATTGCAATGGATGCAAAATAAATGCTATGCTTTCCATTAATGCAAAAGGTATGCAAATGTAGTACAGAAAGTCTAATTTCACCCATTGATAATGCCATTACAATTTGAAAAGCTACCCCAGCCGGCAAAAGGGAGATGTTCTTCGGAAGAAATCAGGAAGGGATGAGAGAGAAGTGCCCCCCTCCCAATTCTCTCCCTAAATCCTCCCATCAGGTGACACAACATAAAGTCTTTCGGATGGAAATATATTGATGCATAATATATTTTATTTTTATCACTTAAAAATTACGACAAAAATTTCCAGGCAATCGCTTTGAATTGATATGACCGCTAACAAATATCTGTATCATTATAGCTACTTCTTCCGCACTTAGGGAGAAATCATGGAGAGTTTCTTCATTGTTTCTACATTATTACTTTTAGGGAGAGAATATCCATTTTTTTCCACGATCCCTCCCAAAGTTCTGATCAAGTTCACTTTATCTCGGATAGAGCTTTCTTACACAAAGTGGTATTAATAAATATATATAACAACAAAAAATAAATAAGTTTTCGTAATGTTGTTTGGGCAGTAGCATAATTATATGCGCTCGCTTGAGAGTGATCAACGTGTGTAACTTCAGTAGTCTCCCCACCATGATCCACCGAGTTCAAAGATTGAACGAATGGGGACGGAGAGTTTAAGAACATTGCCTGCTTAACCGTTGGTGAACTCAGCTTTCCTGCAATTAAAGAGGAACTGCAGAATACTGCACAATTTTCCAGTTTTGCACGTGTGACTTAAGGTAATCTTATAATTTAGTAATTATGAATAAAGAAACTCTGATTTCCGCCATTTTCAATGAAGACACTTTATTCACCACATGTCTTGGCTGTGATAGATTAAAACATTCCCAAATTGATTTTGAAAAGGGTTCCAATTTGTATTATGAACGTGGTATTTAAATATTTATACATGTTTGTTAATGCATCATGCATGAAAGTTGTGACATTTTGTCTAGATGGAATTTGTGTCGAACATCGTTGATCGGCATAGGCACCATATTTTTGAGTGAAGAATTATCTCTCCAGTGACATATTAAGGTGTTTACGATAAAGGTTTACATTATATTTACATAACTGCTTACGATGATGCCACGTTGAAACAATCCTATAAAAGTATGTATGAATTTCCCGTGCTAAGTGAACCCAGTCGAGGTTTACATGCTTCGCCATTATAATGTCCAGATTGTATGATAAAGAATCCTCCTTTGTACTTATATCTGAATAGTGTACAAAGTACTTTTTTAATACCAGAGCAATGGAAGGTACCGAATTTATTGCTTGTTTATATTTTCCAGATCATTTTGAAACTACTCGAGGGTATCATTGCTGATCAAGCACGATTGCTGAATTGTTAATTACACTGCTACTTTCATTGTTTTAAGTGAATCTTATATCAATAAACTAATTTATGGACAAATGTTATTCCCGGTGGTTGGTATATTCTTTGATATCCTTTCCTACGGATGTTTTATTAATATTTTCAATGGTCATGTAAATGCGCTTTTTTGTCATTTTTCTGGGTGTTCTCTGATTTAAGTTTAGGTAATGATGGATGCTGTTGGAGAGTGGAAATTGGTGTGTGGAAGCCCTTCAGAATCATGGTTGGATGTGACTGGTAGCAGATCATTAAAGTGCCATGAAATGACTAGTTAAAATTAAAATTACTACAGTAGAACCTTGTTATAACGTAAAGGCAAGGGGGTATAAAATGTGCCTTTACACTATAACAAATTATGTTATAACAAGATTTCATCAGAATTTTTATTCAGTAAATTTTGAAGCTCTGGAGGTATCTTCCTGGTTAAGAAAGGTTAGAATCGAATATCAGGAAACCATTTATCAATGAATAGACTCAACTAAAAAACTTTTTAAAAACCCTCCAGAAGTTGCTGGTAACAAAAACATTTCAATAACCTTCCTGATGACTAAAAAACTTTTTTCTGCAAAAAAAAAAACAAATTAAAAAAGGTTAAAAAGACTTATTTGTACAAAAATCTTAACACAGCATCCAACAATACATAGAGAGGAACAACACAGAGAAATCTGCTCTGTAAATCTTGAGTACCTTTGTCATAATTCCATATTTAATTTGTTATATCTCTAAGGCAATGAAAATTTCTCTAAAACTTTTTTGTGTTATCTGTCCTATTTCTGTGCTTAATTTGTTAAGTCTTTTTGCTTAGATGAAGCCCTCACAAATATGTATTTGTTCAATGGAGAAGAAAAATCTGATGTCAAATTTCTTACAATGACAGGGCAGGTACCAATTACCATATAGGAGGTAAAAACACCAAGATTATATATGATCCATGTACATACACACAAAAAATATGAACACATATTCCAAAAAATAATAACAACATTTTCATGGACATAGTCCACCACAGCTAGGTACTATATATAGATATCACTAGTATCAGTTGCAGTAAAAATCATTAAATGTAATGGCCCTGAATCTATATACAAATATTAATTTTGTAGCATGTCAGTCAGTCATTCTGTATCCATTCTGTTTATTTCTCTCTCAAGTTTTGAGCTAGAGAAATGAGGTTGGTGCATTAAATGTGGATTCTCTGTCTGTATGATATGGTAGTAGTTTTGGATTTTTAGCGGTTGGTGGTGCAAAGAAAAATGCAAAAAACCATGGTTTTTGAGAGTTTAAATTTAGTTAGATTCCTAAAGGGATTAAATTTTTTCGGGACTCCCGGGTTCACTTAAATAGGTTAGCATATGAAATGCTTCCACTTGAGTATTGCAAAAAAAAAAGGGAAAAACACCAAGTTCACCTCAAGAGCACACCAGACAGAGACTGCCTGCAAAACAGACAGCAGGTCTGCTAGTTTGAGCTTAATTTTCTATAATTTAGTACTCAAAGCTTACCAGTCCCTCCTAGAAGTGAGGACATCCATTTCATCCGGGCATCCAACTCACTTTGAGTCATTTCAATGAGATGCAGTAAGTAGTTCACGGTGACATTAATTTGAGATAAGCTCTCAATGGCAGCTTCATACTTGGAAGTAATATCAGCACTCTGTTCGTTAACCAACTGGATGCTTCGATCTATTATTGAATAAAATGGAAATGGTGCATACGGTTAAATGTCAAATAGTTGACAGCCTAAAATTGTATTTTCCCATGAGCAGTGAAGCAGTCAACTACAAAACAAAATGATTCCTGCTTCATGACCCAGCAGACTACATCAGGGATGCCACAAAGATTTGAGTCTGAAATTCCCTGAGTTTTCCCTGATTTCCAGACAAAATTTTTCTGTTTTCCCTGAGGATTTCAAACAACAACTTGCATTATTTTATAGGTGTAATACAATTAACCAAGGACACTTTTGCAGTATTTCTGTCAAAATATAGACAAAACTCCAAAGCAAAACAAATTTCCAAGCAGAAATGAGGAAAAAACTGTATTTTCAAAAGAAATCTTTTCATTTTTGTTAGGAGCATGTCAAATGGTACAAAAGTTGACTAAAACACAACAAATCAATCACAAGTTATATGTGAGAAGCCACATAAGGAGCAAGTCAAATTATTATTAAAAGAAAGTGGACGCAAAAGAAATAAAAGCTTTCACAATCTTTACTGAAATCACAAGGGAGATGTGAGGGCTGAGATTTCCTCATCAATAACTAAACTTTCCTAAATCTTCTCGCTGAGTGTTTTAGCTTTTTTCGTCTTTAAATCTGAGATTGTATTTAAGCTGCGTTTTTCAGTTGCTTCTCTGGTTTTGAAGTCAGCATCCAGCTGCTGTCTTTTCAAGCAGGTCTCGTACTCCTGCCAAGCTCCCCTGAACGACCACATTAACTGACTGTTAATTTCAATTTTAAACAGGTCACCAGCACTTTAGAGACCATCATAGGCTTTCCTCTGAGCTATCAAACAAATGGATCTTTGGTTTTCAACCAGACATTCTTTGTTAACCGAGAATCCCCTTTCCACAAAAGCTTGTCCAGGACTTAAAATAAGGCACTTCTTGACAAAAGAGCATAAGTCCTCAAAAGCCTTCTTCCCTTCCAGACAATCCCTCCAGAAGTGATCTACTCTCTGATCACTCCTATTATAGCCCTTGCAAAGTTCAATCAAGTTTTTCTTTGATGTTAGATTTTTGAACTGTTTCTCAACCTTATCACATTCCTGAAAAAATTCCCAATTCTTCTTTGAGAACACAGTGAAAGCAAAAGAAAGTCAAACAATACTTGCAGGTAAGTGACTAGCAATTAAATTAAGATCACAGAAACGTATTGCCTTACAAATCTTATACTTAATAGGGGACTTGTCAATTCAAAGATTACACATGTTAACTACAAAAGTACAGCAATCTTCTTTAAAGGCTAGGAGTTCTGTCTTTGTGAGGGTTACTTCCCTTAACTGAGCTCTTACAGCATGACTGAATGTGAACTTCTCTGGTGGTTTCAAATTACTTTTTTTCCTAAGTCAATATCACAAACTGCAGAAGCCTTCTCTAGCAAAGGTTCTAGTACTATGAGAGCCATCAAATCCCTGATCACACCGGTTAAATCAGAATGCAAGAAAGGAGATATGGGTATCACATTGATATTTCCTTAGCCGGCCGGCCGGCTAGAGCAGGCAGGCAGCCTAACGCTGACTCACACGGCTCATAACGCACAGAGTAGGCGAGTCGGAGGTTAGCTACGTGGACAATAAATATCCAACTTTTTATACTGTTTATTGAGATTGAGTCTGCTTTATACAAAAAAACCCTTCCATTGAGCATGCACCACTGTTTTCAGGACATTTTTCGATTTTCCCTGAGGGTTTTTCTTTTCCAGAATTTTCCCTGATTTCCCAGATCTCCAGAATTGTGGCAAGCCTGTACATACTTGGTGCCCAAACCATGAGAACTTTGAACGGTAGCAATTGTATGCTATCGGAATGAACTCGTTTCCTCAAAGTTTGAAAGAATGGATATATTTACGACAAGTTGCACCTTATTAGAAGAATGAAGGCTACACAATGTGGAAATTTGAACAGCAAAGCCTACATATTTGTGAGATGAATGGGTGATTTCCAATTACCTTGCACAGATTAGCACACACTGTAACAGACAGAAACAGGGAAGGCTAACTTCATGGCCAGGTGAATGAAAAGTCTGCAATAACATCCTTTCAAAATTAAGAATAAGACTAGTTATAAAGGAGGTAAAATGAAAATTAATCCTTGTGTTAACCCTAAAATGTATAAATACTATGAATAACATAAAGGTTACTGCTGAAAGACTAATAATTATCTCCGAAATCCTACAACATACGTACTCCAAATTCAACTTCCAAAAACCTATCTACCACTACATGCATCATCTCAACTCTCTCCAGGGAAACAAGCTCCGAATGGGAAGCGGAGTGGGAGGAAATGCTTTCAACAAATCCTCCTCTGGCGCCACCTAGGTTTCTTCGATGACCTTTGAACTGGTTCCCGACTGTGGTTCCCTAAAATATTTTGAACTTTTTTTCAACGATGAAATTGTTGACTTGGGAAACTAATTGCTAGGCCAGTGACACTTTGCGTGAAAAAGCAGGGCCGAGTTTGCTAGTGTAAATCAGTGGCGAGCTGTGACAAGCTCAGAAATTTGTGTTTTTTGCCCTTGTAATGCTACAGAGCATAGTGCGGAAGCCAGATACTGAGTTTTATTGGTTGACAAGACCTATACTCTCCTCTCCATTTTTTGGACACACAATGTCTTACCGATGATTCGTAAAAATAAGGCAATATTTACATTTTGCCTATAATAACGATTTTGATCCCCAGACACACCCAAACGCCAAACTAAATAAAATATGGCTGATTTACCAGAAGCTGGAGGAAAAGTTCAAGGCACTCCATACACCAGAGAGGGACGTTACCATCGACGAGAGCCTGCGCTTGTACAAGGGAATATTGGGGTAGCGGGAGTTTATGCCTATGAAAAGAGCTTCATTTGGCAAATATTTGTTCTTTGTGAATCGAGAATTGGATAGGTGTGATCAACGAAAATTTACATGGGAAAGGGGACTGTGTAGGACAAATACTTTGCCCATTTACCCATGTCCTCAAAAGTGGTGATGACTCTAATGAAGCCATTATTTGGCCTATGATATTGCCTGACGGCAAAATTTTATATGTCTCCAGAACTAGCTGATCTTGCCCGCTTCACACTCCACTGACTCGTATGGAACACTGAGGAAAGGGATTCCAGATCTCTTCAAAGAGAATCAAGTAAAAGAATTAAAGTTTTTTGATTTTGTCATAAAATGAATTATTTTACAAAATTTTCAGAGCGAAAGTTGTCGTAATGCGGTTTCCCTAACTCCCATGAATGTTTGTATGTTGTATCTTGCTGTACTATGGACTAAAATTAATAGTGAACATTAAAGTTGTCAGCAAAGTATATACATTTGAAATATAAACTAAATATATTCCTCATTAGATGTCTAGCTTTATTTGTAAAAAAGAATCCATCTATGTTCATTCCTAACTCGATGGTTCATAGTCACTTGACTTGTGGAAGGGAGAATGTTCACCTGCGAGTACAATCACGTGCTGTATGTAAGAATGGCCCTATTTACTCGGCATCGCTTTAGTACAATAAGTTACCTACAAAATTTAAATGTATGTTCTCTGTGTCTTCTTTTAAACTAAAACTCAAAGAACTACTGCTTAATAAATGTTATTATAGTACTGATGAGTTTTTTTCAGACAATATTGTAAAGCTATTGTGAAAGGTTATTATGTATAAATGTTTCTGAATATGTTCTATGTCAACAACGACCAACAGAACAATAAAGCTATGTATTATTATTATTATAAAGGTTTACGGGAAGGAAAGTTACACTAATAGGCAGGTGGCCTATTTCTCTTAAGTTAAGGGGCAACATTCAGAGATTATTGAATAAAACATTAGTTATTTGGAATAAAAAGTTAAGGAAAACATTTTCGGATTTGCCTCCCTTCAATGCTTCTGAATCTGAAATAAAAAATATGCCTTTTTAGACCATTTTTGTAAAAAAAACCATCAGGGAAGTGGTTAATTGGACAGGGGGCCTATTTCTCAAGGGAACAAGTCAACTGACAATTCTTAACAAAATATTTTAATAGCACATTTAAAAACTCCAAACCTTATAGCCTGAAAAGCATGGGCATGAGATCTACGTAAGTATGTATGTACTTGGATGTTCTGCATATGCTAAAAAAAAGTCCTTGTAAGTGGGTTATTAGCATAGAGAAAAGACAAGTTTAGTGAATTTATGTACCTGGAGCTATTGAATTCTTAACCTCATATAACAAACCTTTTTTACATTATAAATTATAAAGTCTTGAGAAAACTAATTGGAAGAATCCACTTCTTGTTCATGTTAAATATTTCATCAGCTACTAATTTTGCAGAGGTAAAATTATTAAATACATACTATCATCAACAAATGAGAATACCACATATCTTACCAATATTCTGCAACAGCACTAATACTTGTTCTTGAAGTGTACGGATATTTTTTAAGAGTTTATTATGATTAGCTTTCCTTTCAGCTATTAAGGCATCCATCTGTGAATTTGTTTCATCTGTGAAGAGATACAAAAATAAGCAGTTTTTTATTAATTTACTGGGGAAAGAAATTCACAATTCGGAAAAATGAATTTCAAATACTGTATTTTTCGGTAGATAACACGCACCTATTGTATTACGCGCATTTGAACTTTTTCGGCATTCTTTTTTATGTATAGATAACGCGCGAAAGCGACTTGTGAAATTAGATACCAAAAATTAATTTAGTTTCATGAATAATGTGGTAGGTACACGTAATTATACAGCCTCTTACTAGAATGGTAACTTAACATAACACTGGCATGTATAATAATTGTCGGGAAACGTAATTTGTCGCATATATTTTATTGTTAGGGAAAATATTCTGCGATGCAATCTTCAACAACCCGTATATTTTCCTAATTTTCGATATCACTCTTGGTAACGCTTCGTACGACTGGCCATGAAGAAAATCCAGGGCTTGAAAAATATATTCTAAGACTTTTTTATAAGCCCAAGATTCAAATTTCTTACTATAAATTTGATAGTGTTAATTATAACGGAGATTTGTTTAATAACACAGGGTTTTTTTCTCCATGCTCGGGTAGCTGACGCGAATCAATTTTATTCTCGTAGGAGAAAGTAACCAATCAGCATAAAGTAGCATTAAGTAGCAAGGCAATGAAAATTAGAATACAATTAGCATGCTCTTTATCAATGTCATGAGGATTAGCATTAAGAATCAACGCATTGAAAGATTGCTTATAATAAATAACCGCGCAATTCGGCCATATTGAATTCCAAGCCACTGCCGACCGGTCCGAAATTCATGCTACTGCAGCAGCCGCAGTACAGCTTCGCGTTCTGTTTTATTGGCAGCACAGGCAGTGAATTTCAGAATTCGCCCGCCCCTAGTGGTAGAGTTAAGAAGTACAAACCATTACTGCCAGAGGTTAGAATTGGGAGTGATTTCTGAAAGTGTGGGTTATTAGTGGTAAAATTTCCGAAAATTTCCTTATTTTCATATTGCTGGCAAGAACTACGCATAATTGTTTGTGATTCTGGAGGATAACTCGAATGGTTTACAGAATTCTCTCATTGCGAATTGGTTGAAAGGTAAGTCAAATGTTTGTTTGCAATGATGTTGCATCGTCTATATTTTGTTATTGTACATATCTAAAGTAACTCGTGATTTTCGTTTCTTTTTTAAAATTAAAATTGAATTACCCATGGCAGCAGCAAGTGTTTCCCGGAGGAAATCTTATACAGCCCAATTCAAACTGGAAGTTATAGAAGCTGCGAAGGAGAAAGGGAATCGTGAAGCTGCTCGACAGTTTGATGTTGGCGAGAGTAGTGTGCGAGAATGGCGAAAGGCCGAAGCAGTTCTAAAATGTTTACATAAGAGGAAACGGGCTATGCGATTCAGAAAATGTTTGTGGCCAACCGTTGAAAAAAAACTGTATGATTGGGTTGTGAATGAGAGAGAGAAAGGTATGAGAATATCGACAGTTCGTGTTTTGCAAGAGTCGAAGAGGATTGCTCAGGAAGATAATATTGAGGATTTTAAAGCTTACCCATCTTGGGTGTTTGGGTTTATGAAAAGGAACAATTTAAGTGTTCGCTCATCAACTAGCGTTGGACAAAAATTGCCTTCCGACTGGGAAGCTAAAATAGCAAAATTTCGTTTATACCTTCGTGAAAACTTGTGTGGTGTTGACTTTCAGCACTTCGGGAATATGGATGAGGTTCCCGTAAGTTTAGACATGCCTGCTTCTAGGACTGTGAATTTAAAGGGAGCGAAAGAGGTGTCAGTAGCCACGACAGGTCATCAAAGGTCGAACTTCACTGTGGTTCTCTGCGTCACAGCATGTGGTTCAAAGTTACCACCAATGGTGATTTTTAAAAGAAAGACCATTCCTAAGGGTTGTGATTCCAAAGATATCATTGTAACTGCTAATGAAAAAGGTTGGATGAATTCCAAGGTGATGAAGTTTTGGTTAAATAATGTGTGGCGGAAAAGGAAAATGGCATTTTTCAACCCTAAATCTGTGTTAGTTCTGGATTCTTGTAGGGCTCATATAACGCCAGAAATTAAAAGCATTGTGAGCAAATATTCTCTAATGGCCGTCATCACAGGTGGGTTAACAAAAAAACTACAGCCTCTTGATATTGCAGTTAATAAACCGTTTAAAGATAACTTGCGTGCTAAGTGGGAAAATTGGATGATGGCCGGCATCCACGAATACAACAAAGCGGGGCAGATGAAGAGACCGTCTTATAAGGATATGGTGACGTGGGTTGCCGAAAGTTGGGCAGCTGTGAGTGAGAATTGTGTAAGAAATGGTTTCCTTAGGGCAAAAGGAGACGAAATTAATGATGAAAATGAGAATGTTGATGATCTTGCATTATCTGAAATCGAATCAGAAGAAGTGCCAAAAGAAATATTAAACGCAATAGATTCTTTCAATGTTGACTCAGACGAAGAATTTCTTGGATTTGAATAATCTAATGTTTAATAAATGATGAGTTAAAATTTCACCACAGTTTTATTATTAAATTTGATTGAAGTACCTACTTTTATCGCTTTCTAATGTATAACGCGCAGTTCTTATTTTATCAAAATTTAACTTTTTTGAGTAGATAACGCGCGCGTTATCTACCGAAAAATACCGTATTACTTATTTTTATTAAACGATCAGAATTTTCAATTCTCTTTTCACAACAAAATCACTGAAAAAGCTATTGTGGCATAGGATGGAAACTTCCCAGTCAATCACAATATCAAGAACAGATCTTGATTGCAAAACTTAATAAGCATGAATCAATTCCAAATAAAATATTTACAATTTTAGCAATTTTTTAGTAAAAATACTAACCTAGTTTCTCATGCATTCCTTGAACAATTTGTGCTATCTGACCATGTCCAGCTTTCACAAGTGACTTCTCCTTCTCCAAATACCGCATGTGAGAGGCCAAAGAGGCAGTAACAGCATCTTGAGCCTCTCGTAATGTGCCTTGTTGTTCCATCATCATTTTTTGTCCTTCCTGAGAAGCAGCAAGGATATTACCAAGTTACCATAGACAAAAATAAATGGGAAGGCATCATGGCTTCAAAGTACCATATTTCTCAACCCATTGCACACACCAGCCATAAGCCACACTGAGATTCCTTGAGTTACATTTTATAAGAATAAAATTATAATAGTCATCCACGAATGTGAACAATTTATAGGAAGAAAATGGAATTGTTAACTTCCAACAATAGCAGCTGTATTTAAGTTATACATAATAGAATCTCAAATACAAGTGAATGTGGTTGAGTGCACCTTTAGCTCCCTGCCACAATGCAGTTTGTGGTGAACGTAGAGAGATGGGCACCTTCTACAGAAATGCAAAATTGGATGCAAGGAAACAAAGCTTTACCCTCGGCCCATAAGACATAGGCCAATTTCAGAATGCATTTACAAGAAAAAAGTAAGTCTTTTGGGCTGGGGAATATGGTAGGCATCTAAAATGTAGTTCATTAGTTTTTAAAAATAGTTTTGCAGGAATTCCTTTTCACTTTGACCCAAAGATACCAACTGGGATGGGCTGGTATTTAATGTCATCAGTATTAATCATGCAGTAAACACATCTAGATTTCACATCCACCATGAAGAATTTGAAAAAATGAGGGAATCTGAGAATTCTTAAAGAGTGAGAGGCTGAGGAAGTGCTACTACTCCTAATATACCACTCTCGAAAAGGTAGAAGCAATGGGCAGAAGAAATTGCCCAAGAAAGTCCTTAGGTAAGCTATTACAGAGACAGTTCTTCAGGTATGCCACATATGTAATTCAAAACAATTCAAAGTAATTTTATTTAAGATCTTCATGACATCTCCACAAAAACTACTGCATAATTATTTTGCAGGACTGCAATGCATTATTGGACAAAAAGTTTTTCACACTGTCATCTCAGAAAAGCATAACATCTACATAACTTAAGGAAGTTCGGTGGTTTCACTCAACTTCAGAGAATTCAATGAAACTTCCAGACAGCATTAAAAATATTGTTCTTCAACTAGGGGAAGTGGGGTAATTGGAACAAGATAAAAGCATCTCTATTTTGCCAGGTTATATCAAACAAACTAAATGCATGATCAAAAAATTTTTTTTTTTGATAAAAAGAGGATATTTTTAAGCAGAATATCACATAAGATGTATTCCACTGCATATCAAATTGGAACAGGGGTCTAGAATTTTCTTAAAAAAAAAAAAATATTCTGATGCAATAGATAAGACACTATTGGTATATGTTCTATTTACAATCAAAGTTTGAAAAGGATCCACCAACAAATAAAAAAAATATTGGATCACGTATAAGTTGAAATGAAAACTATTCATTTTACACACTTTTGACGTTTTCATGAATTCTACCTAATTTAGCTGTAAACTTAAAAAATTCGAGAACATATTTAAATATGAACTTTTGAACATAAATACATACATTACCTGTTTTCTTTTAACCTTTTCACAAGATATTAAGAAATTGAAACTATGAAAAATGGAAGAAAAACATTTTAAAAATTATTATTATTAAGGAATATAAGATAGCATTTTTGTATGTATCTCAAGTTACAATGAATCTCTACTTTAGCTCTTCCTTATTACAATGTATGCATTTGCTATTTGGCAGACCAACTGTGACACTTTTCATTCAAATGGTGATTCTCCTATTCTAGTTGCACTGAGGTGCAGAAAGTTATCAATTTATGAGCTGATTGAGGATTGTCACTCTCGGGATTCCTCTTGTTCTAATTACCCCAGCCTAATTGTTCTAATTACCACAGTGATACATTTTTGAGGTACATTATTAGAACATGGCCTAAAAATTAGGTTTGGTCATTGGTAAATTTGAAAAAAAAATCACTCTGTGATTAGGAATGCAATATTTCACACCACAATAATTTTTTGTCTGACACTTGACAAATTATTTTTCCCAGCTTCTTTCTATTATGTAAGGGGTGTAAAGTTGACGGCCGAGTTTTTTGCACCATTGGGGAAACAATACTTACAAAATAAAATGTATCGGGGAATGTGCACTAATTTTTCTATGATCATTAGGATACAAGTGCATACAGGTCCATTGTGATTTTCAGGTCATTTTCTTCACAAATACAGTAAAAACCTCGTTAATTTAAAATTCAAGGGACCAAAAAAATTGGACTTCGAATTATCCGGGTTCAAACTAAACATACTTTCCGAAAATTAACGAAAAAGATTCCGTATTTTCCGAGATAATCACCATACTGCTATATTTTTTTATAAAAAGGCAAAGAATATGCACAAAAATGAGGAGTTAATGGGCAAAATTCTTCACGTTTATCAGATTCAAGTAAAAGTTGGGGAAGTATGCACTATCAGACCCAAACACGTGCAAAATAAAAACAAAATTAATTATTTCGGGCATTGTCCACTAATATCACATAAGGTGTATTTTCCAGGTCACCAAAATTTTTCCCATAGACCTTTAAATTTTCCGGCCTGCTCTCATCCCATTTCCCCCAAGACTTTTCTAAGATGAAGAACTGCTACATCATTATCCTTGCCCACTGGAAACCCCTTATCAGTTACCACCACGAACCAAAAGTATCACATTTCACTCATCGCTTCCCCTCGCCCTAACTTCTCAGATGGCTTCCACTAGGGGAGGGGCTTGGGAGTCGGGAGGGAAGGGTAGGGATGGAGTATCACGTCAAGGTCAGCGACGAACCCAGAATCCCTAGCCCTCCGAAAGAAGCTTGAGGGAACTCGAGAAAAAAATCACTGATGCAGTGTCGGACAGACACCACCAAGAAGTAGTCCCAACATAAATTTCATTGTTTCAGGCTTGACTTCGTGGAATCCATTTTGAATAAAAAGTGTTTTATTCAAAATGAATAGTCCCTATATCTTCAGCCTTCCTTACCTCGTGATTCACATTCAAGTTCGGGGAGATGGGGCAAGAATAGATAGGAAAAGCGTAAAAAAGCTGAGAACCATGACTCATCAGAAATTCAGGGTAAACAAAAGAATCTGGGGAAGCAGCCAAAGCGAGATGGGAGGAGCGGCTACCAAATGATAAAAGTGCTCATGCAGGGAAAATGGTTAAAGGATATCGCACCATCTGAAAAGTACTACTCCACCAAGCCTGGCGATACTACAGTCATCACTTGAGGAAGGGAGGCTCGGAAGGAAGAGAGGGGAAGGCATTAGTCATGGCGCGAAAGCACCGAAAAAAAAGCTATGGGAGGGAGCAGCCGAGATGTATATGTACTACAGGGATAGAATGCTGAACTTTAAGCATTTGTATTAAATTCCGCCGGAGCTCCATAGAGTTATGTAATATATCATTTTACTCCTTGTTTATTTGACTACAAAATATATTAATTGAAAAGTGTTTAAATGTAAACGTTTAGAAGCTAGAGTCGAAAGAGTGAAGAAAAACTAGGAGAACGGTGAAAGGGTCGTCTTCTTCATCACGTCATGGCCAAAATATTTGATTGGTGCACTTCATTATTTTTATGGAGAGAATGACATCTCTGCATTACAAACATTATTTCAAAATTAAATTTAACCCATTCTTTGATTTTTTAAATGGCCAATAGCTAGATTTCAATTTACGAGATGTAGAAAAGTATATATGAATATCTAATTTTCGTATGCTTTATGGAAAAAATACTGCTAAACATTTCATGCAAGGAAATGCTGATATTCTTTCTCTTACTTAAAAATCAAAGAATGGGTGATATTTAATTTTAAAATAATATTTATAATGCGGAGATGTTGTTCTCTTAATAAAAAAATAATTAAGTGCACCAATCAAATATTTTGGCCGTGGCGAGATGAAGCAGATGACTGTTTCGCTATTCTCATAGTTTTATCACGTGTTTTTCTTCACTCTTTCGACCGTAGAAACTAAACATTTACATTTAATCACTTTTCAATGAATGCAATTTGCAGTCAAATAAACAAGGAGTAAAACCATATATTACACGACTCTATTGAGCTCCGTTGCAATTTCATACAAATGCTTAAAGTTCAGAGTTCTAACTATTTTGCGCCAATAGTAACTAACCATCGAAGTGCGCTGCCCCGGCTTCCCCTACCTGCAAATTTTCAGAATTTTTCGCAGCAGGTTTCTTAAAATATTTGATAGAGGATTGGGCATGAAATTATGTGGGTTCTTATGCCTTTTCTTCTGCATCCTGCAAGTTATGCATCCATATGTTCAAGTACCTCACTCGTTGTATCAATTTCACATCGTCTGCAATGCACACGAGGGATTTCTTCATGCGCTCGGAGTAAAAATATGTTGCACATTTTTCTATCGATGATATAAATTAGTATACATTGATTAATTAGAAAAGGTTCTTTCTGATGAATAAAGCCTTGCGTTCCCATAAGAACCTATGTATTTTCATACCCACTTCTTGTTCAAATATCTTAAGAAACTTGCAGCAAATAATTCTGAAAAAATCAGGTAGTTTTAAGACAACAAAAGTAACGTTTTCAGCAAGTTTCATCATACTCTCTGAAGTTGAGCAAAACCACCGAACCTTAATAAAAGCTAAGGTTACTGGCATAATCTTATCCTCACTAAATGAATTATTTTAATAATAATAAACACTTGGTTGTTATTCCACACTTTATTGGAAACAAAACGACCCGGGTTTCAGCATATAATGCCATCATCAGGTACAAACAGTTGGGTGGCTTACACTTATATAGGTATCCATGGGTGGAGGGGGGGGATTTGAAAACAGGGGAGGAGGTTGGGGAGCATAAGTAGCGGACAAGGCTGTTAACGGACAAGGGGTGGCCTTGGGATTGCTTCCATAATAAAACAACAAAGTAATGGGGGGGGGGGGGGAGGGATGAAGAAATAGACTCCCAGAAAGGTTTAAAAGCATGAGGAAATTAAGGTTGAGTGTTGTGGAGGGATGGTAGTGTGATGTAAAGGAAAGGTGACTGGGAGGGGAACATATATGGTCATTACAAATTTTAGTGGGGCAATTCACAACTTCAAACTGTTCTAAGAAGTCCATTTGTTTCCAATAAAGTGTGGAATAACAACCAAGTGTTTATTATTATTAAAATGAAGGAGTTCCACAAAGTAACGCCGGAGACAGTGTATTATATATTAAATGAATTAATTGTACTTTTATATACTTATCAATATAATGGCATAACTTTAAGTTTACAGGTAATGGGGTGAGATGTCAGTTTCCATTGCTGAAATTTTAAAAATTCTTCAACCAAACTAAAATGCTCACACTCTTAGCAGGTATTAACCATGCATATATCACATCCTCAATTCACATGTAATTAATTTCGAAAATACTGAAGACATTTGAAGAAGAAAAAAACACCAGAAATGCCATGAGAACATTAAAGAGTAGCACAATCAGATTTTCCCCATAAGTTTCCTAACTCTAAAGTGAGAAGCCCTCCTAGTATTCGATGATAAGGGATGAAGCAGTCAGCAATAGGCGAACAGTCATGAACATAATTTACCTACTCCTTTATATTCTCATACAAGTAATAATTACTTAAAAATAAAATTTAAAGATTAAAATTTAAAATTTTCATGAGTTCTTCAACAACAATGTAACCACATTCACATTACCTACTGTAAAATGAAATTAATAGACGCATATATTACTATACATCAGAGTTCTACAGCATAGAAAAGGGTTCACAGAATAAATCAAATCTGAAGATTCACACACAGACAGACATTCATCCAAAAGCAAAAAATAGATAGATATTAACAAAAAGTCAAGTTTTTTAACTTGCCTGTAAAAATGAAAATATGTACATACTAACATGCATTTTTAATGGCCCATGTTTAAGTAACATAAATAATTTTAAACCATTCTATTAATAACTTAACAGAAACTAGCGTTTTCTGCATGTTTTCTCCATTAATATGCAAAGAAACTATATAATAACCAATAGCAATCAGCACTTCAAAGGCAATTTAAAGCAATGACCAGATGTCATCACTCAAAATGATTCCACATGCATTAGTAAAGAGATCACAAAAAATTATTACTCACCTGAAGAACCCTCATTGATCTTAGCTGGTCTTGGGAGGAATCCATTAGTTTGTTAACAACCATTTCAGTTAATGCCTTGAATAGCTGTTGTCGAACTGAGAAGCAAAGAGCCCGAGCTTTCTCCAGCATAACACGGTAAGAATTCCACATTTCTGAATTCATGTCTCTAGTGCAGTCATCCAATTCCTGAAATGGCAGAGAAAAATGAAACATTTTCCAGGAAAACCACAAAAACTCTGAGGGCCAGTTGCACAATGTCTGGTAATGTCCTTAGTTATGGTTAGAGCCACGATTTTACATAAGAAAAGATACGTGTGACTGTGACACTAGCCGCCATAACTAGGGCCATAACCGGACACTGTGCAACCAGCCCTAAATAAATCAACACAGTTAAGGTGGGTCTATACTTCAAGGGCACCTCAATTTAACGGTCGCCATCTGTGGTCGCCTACTAGGGTGGTAGAAGCCCAACTGTGAAAGGGGCGCTGACAAAAATGGAGAGGGGAATGATTATCCTTGGGTGGGGATGGAAAAAATCTACTCCGTTGTCAATGCAGGCTTGAACATTTAACATTGCTATAGCCTTAATACGAAAACAGCATCAATGTTTGTTGATTTTTTGCGTATATGAAAGATTATTCTTAGATTTAAGTGGGCTGAAAATCCTCATTTCGGAATCCAGCCTTCGCAACGTGCCCCGGAATATTTCCAAAATATTTTGTAAAAACCAAAGTTTTGCTATTTTTTATAAAAAAAACACAACCACTTCATGATAAAGTTACTCCACTTAAATCAACAAATGACTCTTCATCTACAGAAGACAAAAAGTGCAACTCTCCAGCTATCATGGCAAAGCTGTCACTGGGTTAGGGGGAAACGTCTGAAACAAGCTTCTTAGCCCTGGTATAGAGCCACCTTAATTTCAAATTCAAAGGTCAACTTAAATTCTCAAAATCATCCATCCACAGCTGCAAGGCTTAAACTATTCATACAAAGGATTAAGATGGAAAAGTGGATATAACTTCGAACATGTATAATTGTATACGATAAATGAACTGCTGGAGGGGAATGTTGTCATTAGAGCAACTCCTAGGCATAAGTAATCAGACAAGGTTATGCTGCCGGTAATGCCTTGAAAGCCTATGCTAAACAAGCATCTATGTTATCAAAATAAATCTCATCTCCAGCATTATTGATGGGAATTTGAAATTTCAAATGAATTTGGTATTTTATAGAATAAGATAAATGATGAATAAGGTGCCATTATATCATATGCTAATGATTAATTATTTTTACTTTAAACAGGAAAATAATAGAGGTAAACGATGGTTTCAGACCTCACTCGGTGGAATTCCTTAATATCAGGGATAGAAGGATTAACTTTGCAATTCCACATTGTACAATGTGGAATTGCAAAGTTAATCCTTCTATCCCTGATAATAGAGGTACCTTACCATCACAAGACTAACTTACCCTTAGAAGCAAAATTTTTTGCACTAATAATAAAGTCTAATGAAAGTGCTATCAATTATTCTTTAGGTCTGCAAAACAGTCTTGGGATGAAAGCTACCTGGAAAGGTTCCAGCATGTTAACACCTAAATATGTTTCCATGTCTGACGTCATATGTACCAGCACAACAATTCATTGCAAGGATAGCACATGCACCCTCTATTGCATACATGCTCAAAGGAACTTAAGAAAAAAAGGAGCATTGTCTCCAATGGCTACAAAAAATTTAGAATAATTCTTCAGCTGATAGAATTTCATCACTATTATGGCTATTCCTCCTTATACTTAACATAAATCAACCCAGAAAACTGAAAGACCAAAGTAATACAAAAATACTTAGTTTATTCCACAAATTTATTTTCACTCGACCGGTTTCAACCTTCAAAGGTCATCCTCAGGAGTAAGGACGGAGAGAGTGACATGAATATATACCCGAAGCAAGTGGGGGGGTGGGGGAGGAAATTTTTCCGAAAACAGAAGTTTGAAGAGGTGGTTCGCAATCCGCGACTCCCTCACCCATTATCTCTATATCCTGCATTTGGTTTTATCCAGCAGCCTGCACTGGTGGGAGTGGTTCTATTTTCAAGATCATGTGAAAAGTGTATCCAGTGTCACTGCCTTTAAAAAATGCAAGATTGTTTTGAAGAAACTTATGTCCTTGAGGTGTTCTCAATGTACCATTCCTTCCAATGTGTGTTCGGGTGAAGTGGACAGCCGGTTGTTCCATAATCAAGTGGTCAATCTATCCAAAAATTCCTTTTTTTCTTCCAAGAAGAAACTTTTTAACAAGGGCCATAAATTCTCACTGCAGCAACCTTTACATAGAAACCGTGTCATCAACCTTTAGACGTATTGCAACTTGGCTCTTAGACAAGAATCAATTGGTGTTAAGCAACTACATAGTAGTGGACACTATATCCAACCATAGACTCCTGCTAGTAATTCTGCCATAGTGTGTGAGTAATAGTGTCCTCCCAGTAATTCTGCCATAAAACCTATCAATGGCATTAAGGCCTCTATTAATTCCCATAATTTGGTAATTACAAAAGCCAATAAAGGAAATAGCATTGTAATTCTTGACAAAGTTCATTATCTCGATAAATGTGTTAAGTTTTTAACTGATGACAAATATTTTTGTTTTAAAAAGTGACCCGACCAATAGGTTTCAATTGTCTCTGAAATCATGCCTTAGTACTTGTACCCATTTGTTCACGGATCGGGAGAAATTTTATTTTATTCGATGTAACCCCCTCCCCCCAAGGTTATATGATCTTCCCAAGATTCATAAATCTGATACATGTACCTATTCGCCCAGTAGTCACCCATTTTATGTCTCCTTGCCATCGTCTAGCTGTTAAGTTAAAAAGCCTTTTTCAATCCCTAACAAATTTTAAATCTACGTATCGTATCAAGAATGCTATTGAGCTATCTCAAAAATTAAATGCCATTTCCCTGCCTTCCAATGCCAAGCTAGTCTCCTTTGATGTTAAAAACCTTTTTACGTCAATTCCTGCCAAGGACGCTTACACTTTGACAGTTGAGTGTTAAAAGAAAGCTGGCTGCGTGGATCCTATTGTAAAAGAATTAAGCTTGTTATTAAATCTATGTTTAAATCAAAACTATTTCACTTTTCACAATGCTTTCTATCAACAAGATCACGGTCTAGCGATGGGATCACCACTTTCTCTGATTTTAGCAGAGGTTTTCATGAGTCATTTGGAAGAAAACCATTTTAATTCGAAACACCCCCTTCTTCAGAACATTTTGTATCATTACCGATACGTGGATGACCATCTGTTTATGGATGGGTAGCCAACGGCAGTTAAACCTGTTTTTGTTACTACTCAATTTGTTACATCCCTATATTTCATTCACAATGGAAGAAGGTCTTAATAAGATTAACTTCTTAGACTTAACTACATATTACTTTAAAGGACTCTAGCCATAAGTTTTCCATCTAGCGTAAGATTTCCTTTACTGACACCATAATTCCTAATGATTCGAACCACTATCACTCCCATAAAATGGCTGCCTTCCATTCTATGTTACACCACTTACTGTCAATACCCCTTTCTCCCGAGGATTTTTCTATTGAATTAAAAACTATTAAATGTATTACAATGGTTATAACGATTCCTTGGTGGATAATTAATCTATTGATCCGGCATCAACTTAAACTTGCTATAAATCAATCTACTGCCCTCTCCCCAATCCCAGTTACTCATTCCATGTGGGTTATGTTACCCTTTATTCCAAGTCTTACTTATAAATTATTTAATTTCTTTCCTACAAATAAATATAAAATGTTTATAATCCTGTGACTCTCAGCAAATAGATTTTTTAATTCAAAGGACAAGCTGGACAATTGTAACAAAAGTGGTGTGTATTTGTTGAACTATGACACTCCTGGTTGCAACTCCATGTATTTTGGCCAAACTGGAAGGAAACTAAGAGTGTGAAAATCTGAACATTTTAATTTGTAAATGGAGATAAAAAGTCTATGTTTGCTAACCATCTACTTGACGAGGATCATACATCTAATTTTTGTCCTATGCTTTTACATGTATGTATGTGACAGTGGTAACAAACTGGACTTCATGGAAAATTTCAAAATTGTATCTTATCTAAATGTATATGGTAACCATCTGTTTAACGACCTCATTCCATCAACCTCCTCCCCCTTGTTCTCCATACCGGTTCCCCCAACCCCACAGTCTAATGCGTTTTGCCCTTGTAGTTGTTTTTTTCTTTCTGGATTGTTCTTCCTTCCCTTCCCCCCCCCTCTTCTAACTGTTTTGGGAAAAACTTCCCTCACCCCTCTCCCAACCCCCCACTTGCTTCGGGTGTATATTCACATCACTCACTCTTTACTCCTAAGGATGACCTGTGAAGGTTGAAATCGGTTGAGTGAAAATAAATTCATGGAATCAACTAAGAATTTTTGTATTACTGTATAAATTCCACAAAGTAAACTTGTCAACCATCGATTTTATAAGAAAGATCAAACCAGGTGAATGATAATCATATTCATCCCAGCATATACCAAAAGTGTGATCTTTATGGGAGGCCGAGGAGATTCTCCATCATGTATAATTCAAAGTGAAAAAAATCACTGACTGGGATCCTTTATGGATCCACCAAATTCATACAGTGAGATGGTGAACAATGAAAATAATAAATATTCACAATGAAAATTCTCTTGGACTGGGATTTGAATCCAGATCTCCAGCCATTTCTTCAACTGTGACACAGTGCAAGAGGTTATGCCACTATCAAATAAATGGCTGTCTACTTTACATGAACACAAAAGCATTGTAAGTCTGATAGAAATCACCTACTGAGGAGATACGCAAATGTGCAAAATTTACAACTTAACAATCATTCAGTTGCACTAGAATTACCGGATTATTGGTTAAAGTAATCAGCAGGAATCTGAGAGATCTGGATTAAAATCCCGGTCCAAGAGTGACTATTTTCATTGTGAATAATGTAAATTCATTAATCATGAAGCCTGATAAGTTACTTTGTGCATAATAGTATAGACCTCCCTCCATGTACCACAACCTCAACAAGGTACATTCTGTCATCCCCTGGGGGGATGGGTTTGAAACGCTCAAGATTATTCCGATCACGTAACTAAGGAGTCACGTGGAACAATGACTTGAGGTTCAAGATTTTTCTGTTTGAACCGTTTGTATAGATAACTTAAGCTTCCAATTTGTTGTTTATTGCATCAACAATCAGGATTATTAACATGATCAACAATATTCCGGTGATAGAAACTTGATCGGGAAGACTAGGTGAGATTTTTGAGTAATTCAAACACACCATAATCTTGAACCATTCATTAATGTACCACATCACTCCTTAGTTACATAAACAAAACTACCTCGAGTGTTTCAAACACAACCCCCTGGAGCTGCCATGGTGGGAGCATTGATAACTTCACCCACACTATATGAATTGCAGGGCAAAAGCCACACACAAGGCTTCATAGCAACAGCTCTTAAGTGCATCTTAGTCCCCAAGATATAGCCATATAGGTGATATCATATTACCATTACCAGAAAAACTCTGGATCAGTATTTTTTTCATTTAATTTGATAAGAAATCATTATGGAGAAGAAGAGAAATAAATCCTAGCCATAACTTTACACAGCTAGTTGAGGCAGTCACTTTTTCATCCAGCAGCATTTAAGGAATGGCTTCTATAGAGGTAGCAAGGGGAAATCTTGATACAAACCCCCAAAGCAGAATATGTTTTATCTTTCTGCAAGGGTTGATACTAAGACAAAAAACTTTCTGCGAGTGTGGGCATTTTAGTAATAAATTAACTGTAGAGGTTTTATAGGTGAATAAGTAAGAAATTCACGCATGATTAATTCTTGTTTCTATGAACTATTGAACGCTGCGTTCCAATATTTTTTTCAGCGTACATGATATCTTTCTGCGACATTGTCGTGCTGTTGCTTGTTGTTCTTCTTTTGGGGTACAAACCACTCACGATTAACCAAAAAGAAAACGGAGGGACTGGAGCAATATGTAGGGTGACATGGAAAGGTAGGACAGTAAGGAAAGTTAGGACAGTATCAAGGACAGAGAACTAAGTTCACACATTAAGGGTTTGACCAAGGTTGGTAAGTCCACAGATACTACTGGGGTGCACACATCATGTAAACAGGCCTTGAGGACAATGTTGGTAGCAGAATAGAAATAGTTCTACTCCCTAAATTTTACCTGCCTTTAAGGTAAATAAAGTGTTGCTTAACACCATTCTTCATCACAGAAATATTGACCACCCTGGTGGATAAATAAAACTAACATGCTGAATTCTTCTTCTTGCATGGCACAATGACCCGGTTTAGGTCTCGGCCTTCTGTGATGTTGTTTACCATTCCTCTCTCTGCATTGCAGCAATTGATCAATTCCTTGCACTAATGGTATTCATATTCATGTACATATATGCTAACTAATCATCTTTCATTAATGCAGCACAAACGTCCGCTGCCATCTAACTTCCCAATGTTTAGTCTTACCCTAGTAGCAGAGGACGTTGTCACAACGTTGCATCAACGCCCAAGCACAACGTTACCACTTCACGTTGCACCAACGTCCAAACACAACGTTATCAGTCGACGTTGAATCAACGTGCATGCAACGTTGACGACAGCTATGATTTAAATTATACTTTATCTATAATTATACCACAGGGGTTGGAAAACTGCGGCACTTTGCATTCGTGCACGTGAACATTGTCTTAACATAGAAATACATATTTAATTTTGAATAATGTGTTCTACTAGTTAGTTGCCTGCTAGTGAACGTGAATAAACATGTGGGAATTGGATAAAATCTTCTTTATTCTCAGTAATATTGCATTAACATTCATACTATGTGGCAATATAGGTTTCAATTAATTAATTCCTGATAACTGTTATCGTGATTGGATGGTATTTCCTCTAACTACTATCACATAATTGCAATTCAAAAATTAGTTCTTGAAGTCACATTAATCCACAGGAGTGGCCATATATATAAAAAAAACTTTCAAGACGCGAGATATATAATATCGGGGGCAAGGATGTGTGCTTAGAGCCGTAGGACTTACCATTATTAGATAGATACAAAGTAGTCAGGTAGATAAAAGGTTGGGTAATACAGCGTGCATACTTATCTCATCGCGTGATAATAACATGCATAGTATTTAAGGCGTGAATTCCCTTTTTTATTTTGAGAGCAGGGAAGAGTCAATGGAGAAGGCAAGGGAGTTTTAAGGGAGAAAGTTTTACCTGAGTACCTAGGAAAGAACTGTCTGTTGACAAATTATCAACATTAATGTTAATTATGGGATAATTTCATTGATGGCTAAAGCTAGGGAAATTTTTTATTGATGCCTTAAAAATGTTTCACCGATAAGGTTGCAGCGATGTTTCACTGATAACGTTGCAGCAACGTTGTTTTTGGGGAAATTTGGATGTTAAGGCAACGTGCATGCAACGTTTGGACAACCAACATCAACGTTGTGTGCACTTGTACCTTTTCCCATTGTAACGTTGTGACAACTTCCTCTGCTACTAGGGTAAGGGTATTTGTTTAGTCTCCATCAGTATGTGTTCTGACCATCTCATTCTAGTTTTTTTTATATCTTCATCAGAGAAAAGTTTGTATGGCTCATGGTCGTATCTTCTGTGCAAATAGACTTATTCATTCGATCCCAAGATTTATCTCAGTTACGAGCAGCCTAGGTAAAAATAGCCATCGGATGGCCACTTTATTATAGCCATTGAATACATGCACAAGAGGCCATAAGTGGTCATGAATGGCCACTATGTGGCCATTGTTATCACCAAATTTCTATTACAGGTCACTTGTATCATAGTGGCCACAAAATGCCATTGCCACTATAATAACTCACACACTTGTGTTAACATGAAGTGGCTAATTATGAAGCATTTCCTAGGTTTACACGGCCAATAACTAAGCAAATAACAATTGCGGTGCTTCTAGAGTATGGAAGAAAATGCACTAGCGAAGGGTACAGAAAGCCTGATTGAATAAAATCAGATACACACACAAACCAATTCTCAATCTCATAGTGTCATCTGATTAGCCTCAGCGATATATAAATAATAGGCATGTATTATTCAAATGGGACATTTTACACGACTTACGAAGTGGTTCATGAGAACCTCAAATTAGATTCATTTACTCAGAATTTCAAATTACCATGCTAGAAGAACATAAAAACTGCTGCTTTCCTCCTTCGGCAGATTTACAATTTAGCAGATGGACACTCAATTTCCCCAATTCGTCTTCAGTTAGGGTGGAGCAGGAAGACTTTATCTTCATGAAGACCTAACAAAGATAAAATTGGGTTACAGATATTTTCACAGCTAAATTGACGTAATGACTCCTTCCGAAATCTCACCTTATGGTAACAAACATCTACTTCGGATAAATTTATGTCTATAATTCTTTGCGCCTCCAATAAAAACCTATCATAGTCGTTATCCGACTCATAATTGACGCTGTCCAGCAACGCTTCATCAGTCCCACGCTGAGATAATGATGTTTCTGAAGCCTCGTTTGAAAATATTTGAAAGGGATAATACAACCAGTCCAATAGCGCCCCAAAAGAAGGTTGCGTTGAAATTGCTAGTATACACAAGACACAGGTGAAAAATTTCATTTTATACGCCAATTTTAATCTCTGGTCGCCGCACCCAAGTTCTCAACATCCGCTCATAATTCTAAAATATCGGGGGTGACATTGCTTCAACACCTTCAGCAGACAGAATTCAAAGTTATAAATAAATATCACAACCACCGTGGGCCTGTCACTATTTCAAATCAGCGTGCTCCGAAAAAGTATTACAGGTTGCATAACACATGGAGATGCATGGTGAGCATACTACTCCATCTAAATAATACAAATTGTCGTCACTCTCTGTCTTCACTCCGATAATTTCGGTATTTCACCTTTTGTATGAAAATTTTCGAATTCTTAAGAGATATGATGTTGGCTCAGTTCTCTCTTACACTCTTCCTGTACTCTTGTAGTCTCATTACAAGTCTAATGGTTGGTATGGTTGGTATTAACTACGCCTACACAGATATACCGAATAGATGCACGCACCACACGCACGTGCTAAAATTGGGATGATGTTGCGATGTTGCTTTTCTCCGCGCACCCTTGCAGTATTTTGTTTTTTTCCAATGGCCACTATGGTCACGTAGAGGATACGGTACTTGGAATTACTCACGAATCCTTAAAATTTATAGTATAAAACAATTTTTCTCTAATAACTGTCACGGTGCTGGCATGAGTGACCCTTTCTCGTTTCCGGGAGGGAAAAAATTAGGTTAGTGAAGTGAAGCATTACCTTGAATCTTATGCCGTATATACCTAGATTGTTTTTGGTCTAACATTTTGATGTAATGGTGGAGTTATCAATTTCCCGTACTCCTAATAGTATTATGGTGGTAATTTTTTAGTAGATGTTAACATTCAGCAGAGGAGAGATTCTCGTTGTTTTACCAGTATCACCAGTATTATCTGTGGAACTAAAAGGAATGCGCCCTCGCGCCAAGTCGAAAAACTTATTTTTAAAAACAAAAGTAACTTCGCACTCAATGGGAATGTGCACAAGGTTAATTCTGTTGCAAAAATAATTGTCAACAATAACACCAGGATGATGAAAAAAGCTAAATACACGGTTTCTGCAATGCTTTTATAATAAACCAGTGAATTTGCACATATATATTATCTAACAGTATTTTTGCATTGCCTAATCATTTTCCCCATCATGTGATATTCGAAAGTACGATATATTACGTTTGAAATTTTTTTTCCGTGCATAGTGGTGGTGTCGGTGTTCTTTATAGCTTGTACACTTGAAGTAGCACTGTCTGGCATATCGTGACATCCACGGTATTTTGCATTGCCAAAGTGATCATGGCAAAAATGAGCTTAATGTTATGTAATTGAATGCACGTTTGGCCCATCCACATCTTATGCACCAGTTTTAGATTCTGTGTTGTAATTAAAAGTAATTAGTTGGAATTATAGAAACAAACTAAAGTAACTTTTGGAACCAGTATCTATGTAGGGCACAACACTAATTAAGGTTAAACATGGTAAATGAAACAAACTTTGTACATTCCACACTGCTTTATGTTTTCCCCCATCGATTTCGACAACTATGCGTCATTTTCAAGGGGAGGCCAACTCTTTGTTGAGAAATGGCCTCCCCTTGAAAATGACACATAGTCGTCGAAATCGATCGGGAAAACTTAAAGCTGTGTGGAATGTACAAAGTTTGTTTCATTTACCATGTTTAATGTCCAGAAGTTCCAAAAAGTATCGTCTTCATCCATTAATTTAACTAATGGTGTTAGAGCTACTGAATTTTTCATTTCATTCATGCCTACGCACTACTCGTTGCAGGATGCGCTAATCTTCATCCGTTGGTTTAGAGATGCTTCATAGAGGAATCATCTTATCCCGCTTTTTGAAGAGTGAAATCGTTGCTAAATGCAGGCATGTGGGCCACATTATGTTCAAAAAGCACCTGCTCCTAACTAATGTTGGAATTTCAATGAGCCTCTCTGGTGTTGGAGATGTCTTTCAGCAGCACTATGAAATTGCCCAGGGAGACAAACAAAAGTGGGACAGCACAAGAACTTTACACATGTCTATCTCAGGTCTTACAGTAGGTGTGCTCTGCCACTATTGGTATATATACCTAGACAATCGTATACCTGGTCGAAGCTTTAAAGCAGTGACCAAGAAAGTTATAGCTGATCAAATTATTTGCTCCCCCATCACAATATCATTAATATTTGTCACATTAGGAATCCTTGAAAAGGCTAATGTGAAGACAGTGGTAGAGGAAATAGTGCAAAAGGGTTGGCGTTTGTATGTTGCCGAATGGATTATATGGCCTCCTGCTCAAGTCATCAATTTCTATATGCTGCCAACAAGATTCCGTGTATTATATGATAATACCATCTCATTGGGATATGATATTTACACATCTTATGTGAAGCATGAAATACCTCTTAAAGAAACAAAGCCTTAAAATTTGTGATTGTTAAGTGATGTAATTTTCATGTATCATTTTTATTTATTTGAACTTTTAGCTAAATCTATTGTTTCTCAAACTTGTTAAATCATGTTGTTGTGTAAGAGTATTTTTGACGAAATATTAGTACAAAGTTGTTGAATCTCTTGCTGGGCAAGAAATAAAACTTTTTCACCATTACCTACCTTCGTGAACGAAGGAAGAATTTCTAATTGGCTTATTCATTCCTATTTATTCCTCCCTATTACTATTTATTCCTACCTTTAAAGGACTAGCATACATTTAAATACACGCTAGGATGTGCGATCTTACGGCCATACGTACAATATATTGGACGTGGTATTTAAACCCATAGAGTTTCTACTGAGTGTTTAAAATTAAATCTGGCAGACAGTATCCGAAGAGGAAATTTTAATCTGTAGGATAAAGGTTAATCACACTTGCATCCAGTTTCAGCTAACCAAAAGACCTCTAGTGATAATTTTTTTTTCAATTTTGTTGCACTGCTCCAGTATGCTTGTTTCTTGCACAAGGTTTCAAATATCTTTGAATTTCAGAGCAACAGGAGAGAGAAAACTGGCAGGCACTTTGGTTGGTATAAATCAACGAGAAGTGAGTGAGAAATTGCTGTCAACAATTTCAGTCACCCATATGAACTGAATGAAAATATAAATAAATTTCTGAACTGTGTACTACATGCCCTAATTTGCTAGGATTTCCACAAGTCATTGTGGTGCTTTTTGGTTGTAAATCAATGCTCATGACTTAAGGATGATAAAAGCATATCCTCTCTCTGATGGAAGTTTCTAGTTGGGAGCCCCTGCCCTGTCCAAAATTTAAATTAATTTACCCCTCTCAAGTTTGAAGCTGCGAGTGACTCTGAAGCTACTCGGTTGGGTATGATGAGATATCTTTTCACTCAGATATGTCATTCAAGTTTGGCATGAAGTTGCATTTTTTCATGCAAATTCTTGCTCTGTTTCATGTGGGTGTGACAAGATACCTCACAGGAAGTTTCTTGTGTTACTTCCTTAGTTGTTTGATTATGCTTATCACATGGAATACATGAAAGCCTTTGTTAAAGGATGCATTTCAATGAATCCCAAATCTGTACGTAGAGCTTGCCTAGCCTCATTCTTAATTCCCCAAAATATTAACTAATAAAGGTAATCAATCTACTGGCTAAGGTAGGCTTTAATGGAAGTAAGTAAAAATACTCTAGATTTATAAAGGAGCGCATCTTTATCTACCTACAAAATCTTTCTTCATTTCAGTATACAGCCTACCTTTCTTCATCCCATCCATAAAACTTATTCTCTTCCTTCCCCTGCCCTGCATGCCCAACATCTCTCTATTACAGCCTTCAGCAACCCTTTGCCCCTCATTACCGCTTACTTTACCTTCTCTCAATATCCTCCAGAAGTTTCCTCTCCTCAGCCACCATACCAAGCACTTTCTCATTTATTTGTTTTTTCATCCACTGCACTTTCTCCATTCTTGTATCCCACTCTCATCTTCCTTTCTCAGAGTCCACATTCCTGCACCATACAATGCCACACTCCATATTCAACTTCTTACCCGCTTCTACTTAGTATCCTTACCTATGGTCACCATCATCAGCTCCCTCCTGTTACTAAATGCTACCTTTGGTAGTGCTTTTCTCATTCAAATGTATTTGCTGCTATGCCCATTTTTTTTCAACAATCTAACCAAGTAATATAATTTCCCAATATTGCTCCAATTTGTGTCCAACTACTTTTATATGACCTTAATTCACTTTCTTTGTCCTAGAAAATCTCATTACTTTTGTTTCCTTATAATTTATCTTCATTCCGTATTACCTGCTACGATTTCCTACTACATATAGCAAAGCTTGTAATCCCTTTGATTAGGGTTACCGTATTTTGAAATTCCAAAATGCGGACACCCTCAACGGAATTGATCAACATGCTCTTAGCAATGCCAAATGAAACATTATTCGTTTAATTATATATGGTGAAATAGCTATATTCCACGGCACCCCCCCCCCCCACCCAGCCGCCATCACCCCAACCACTGCCGTCTATCGCTGGCTATAATTGAAAGCACCCTCACAGATCGCTGACAGTATAATTCAATAATCAATATAAAAATATATAACTATTTGGTGATACGAGATGAAAACAAAAATCAAAAGATCTTACTTCCCAAAAATGAAAAATGCGGGCATTAGCAGAAGTTGTAAAAATATACATACATGGATGCTTCATAAGAAGTCGAAAATACGGACATGTCCGAATAAATGAGGTCGTATGGTAACCCTACCTTGGATTATCGACTAACCAACACCTAATTGTCTGCAAGTGTGACTATAAACTGACCTACTTTCATTCCCACATCATAAGCTCTTCCCATTTCCTTGGTATTAATGTTAAAAAGCAAAGGTGACAATGGGCAGCCTTACTCCGCATCATATCACTATTCCTCTATTTATATTCTCCAATCTTTCCTCAGTTGTTTCTATTTCCTTTATTCCACGGGTTGCAGTCCACTAGCTCCTCAATTTCCCTCCTTTTCAATGCATCCATGTTCCACCTCTTCATCCTCCTACTTCAATTTAATCTTATGAATCTAACATAACATTTCATAATAACTTAATTAAGATCAGAGTGCACATCCACCTATGGAAACCTGCTAGAGTTTTTGACACTGTTCCTAAATGTCTGCCTGACCAAGATATAATAAATTAATATCGCCGTGTCCTCCAACATTTTCCATGTGTACCTATATCTGAGGTATTGTTAAAACCAAGTGCTTGTTATTAATAATTTATTTTTCCAACAAAATTTGGCTGCATTTTCACCAGGATCATTTCTTGTTCCCATCCTATACCCTGCCACTTCATATCCATCTCTCCCTTCCCACACCACCCTGGTGAAAATAAACCATGACAACAATGTGCTGCACACTGTACAAGGGTATTAGTCACAATGTATGTGCACAGTGTGCTCCCTCCTTAAAAGGGTGATGAACAGCATGGCAACTATGTGCTGCACGCAGTACGAGGGTATAAGTCACGGTGTCCTCACACTGTATGCACAGTGTCATCACACTCTCCTTCACACTTTTGAGTCCCAATTTACGCTTTTGTCACAATGTTTTCACGCTCTAGTAACATTCTATGCACAGTGTTCACTCTTCTGTCACAGATTATTTTCACCAGGGCACTGCATTCCAGTCACCCATCACTATCAGGTTTTTCTGGCCAGTGACTTCCTTAATTTTCTTTCTATGTCATACCCTTCTCATTATCTTCGTCGTAAACTTCACCTCTTCCTCACTATGTTTAATTGTAGGCATGTACGCCTGGACCTCAACAAAAGTCAGGTGTGCTTTTATTTCAACCACTAGTATCCTGTCACTTTCTTTTTCAATGTTGTACTACTCTCTTCCCCAATTTTGTTAACAATATTAGTTCAATCTCATCTCCCTCACTATAAATTACTTGCTAACTATCACTCCATTAGTCCCCGCGGTCCCCGATATCCCTCCCATCTCACCTCCCACCAGCCCAAAGCATCTATTTTTCCATTTCTTCTTTAATATTTTCAAGCTTCCTGGCCCTCGTCATTGTCCTATCATTTTAAGTTCGTATTTTCTCTACTGCCTTCCTCCTCTTCTTCTTCTCCTCCATAGTTCATGTATCTACTGTTGATGTTGCTGAGCAGGGATTTCATGAGATGAAGACCCTGGAGACTTAACCACTGCCGAGTCTAACACTCGTACTAGGGAGTGGAGTCCCATAGTTGTCAGGATTAAATTCTTTGTGATTAACTTCCACTTTTTCAGGGAAATTGATGAGTTGGTGATTCCCATTGACCTTCTCAACAGTATTTTTAATGTGACACCGTCATGTTAACTACCTTTTGTCTGGCTCCTACCCTTCAAACTATCCAACTCTTGGGGTCATTGTAACGGGCAAGCCCTTCCACCTCATCAAGGTTGTAGTGCAAGGGAAGAGATTACAATATAATAAAATTAATTATAAATAGTATAATTTTTTATAAAAAATGAAATCTGCCAGTCAAGTGGTTAAAAAAATTCAGATCATGTGAGTTTCCTGTAAGAGGAGAATATTATTTTTATCCTGCACTACATCTCTAGGTGTGTCAAGATTAGGATGAGTAGATTCCAAATGTCGATTCCACCGACTCTCAGGCAGCATCGGTATCGAGAATCAATCGCCTTAAGTCGATTCCAGGTAGATAAATATTTTAAACATAGACAATATGCTTATCTAGACTATTTGTAAATAAAATCTATGAAACATTTTGTTTCACTCCCTGCTTAATCCTACATAGCTGTTAGAAATTACTGATAAACAAACAATTAACACCCTATTGTGGTTGTAACTGAACGAATGACAGAACTGCTGTTCTGTGCATATCATAATAAGTGCCGCAGCTTGAGAATCAATTGTCTTTGTTATTTTATTCCAGCCAATACTTGAATTTAAATAATAGTCATACGCTACTGGTACCTATATCAATATCGCACCTGTTATTAGGAATAAGAATTGAGAATCGATTTGAAAGAATCGGAATCGAAAAAAGGGGGAATCGACTCATCCCTAGATACGAGTAATACATTGTCGAAAATGTAGACAAAAAAATTCTTCCCATACACAATTATGATTACAACAGAGCTAGACACTAAGACACCCCTTCACGTGAAGATATTCATATCTGCCAAAAATATGGCAATGAATTACATAGAAATTGATTGCCATGAGAAAAAAATGGCATGGACCAGTAATCAAACCACTGGCCCTTAGGCTTGCCAGGCCAATGCGCACACCACCATGCTAATATATGCCATAATAATGCCATGTATGTACTAAGGATGTAGTTTTGTCAAGGCAAAAGCTGGGGTATTTTCTTGAGAAAATTGATTTTTTAATGATGATGCAAGAAAATCAAGATATGGTATAAATAGGGAACACCTCCAGTGGTCATTACCACAGTCAGATGAAGGATTACTTCGGTGTTTTTGCTTATGAGCAATACGTGGAACAGAAATAATATTCTGATGGATGATTATTGGCAACCAAAAACTGTATATTGCTCTGGCGATTAATGGGGCATCTTGTGCTTTCATTTCCACAAAACCAGCAAATTCTTCTACAATTTTCTCTTGGCTGTCATCATAGAAATGCAATCAGATTGATAGCTGTTCTTTCTCTGCTATTTCATCAGCTAAGACTGAATAAGCTATAGACTTTTGAACATCACCTTATCCTTAATAAATTCACCACTTAAACTAATTATGTAATGTGTTTTGTATTTATGGTGAAGTGTACGCTGCATTTTAATGGCACGTCTTTAGGTGATTCTTCAATTTTTTGTCACCCGAATCAATTCGTAAATTCAATAGATCCAAAATACTCCTTCTTCTGCTTGTTTACCTTGAAGATGACTATCATGTGCAACGAAGAATATTATGCATGAAAGAATCTTGATGATATTTGCCTGTTATCTTCGATTGCTTTTTGGTGACAACTTTGCACTTGGACATCCACTGGTACATTGTTGATAAAAGCCTTCGGAGCAGCTGTTGCAGTTTTGTGGAGGTTAGTGGCTATATGATTCTGGCAATCCTCATGCATATCCTTAAACTTTGTAAATAGCCTAGTCATGAATGATACCAAACCCCTTTAATAGTACCAGTGACAGGAGGAAATAAAATGCAGTGATTGCTAAGAGCACCCTTCAGTCACTTGGAGTACACTAGCCATGGCCCATATTAATCTAACCAGGCATGATTAAATTTTCTCCACAAGTGGCATGCATCAACAGCAAAATCGCAATTTTTCGGCGGAACCCAGGGATTCTTTAATCACTGCTTTTTTTCCACTGTTAGCTGGAGATCTCATCCAACATAATGACTCAGATCATTTTCGTGTTAGCCATCGTTTTCTTAAATATCGGGAGTGATGACATCAACAAAAAGTTGATCAGAGGTTGGTGGAGAGTAATAAACATCGGGGACAGCCATGCCCACAGATACCTACTATGGAGATTTCGATTGATGGCCGTTATCAGCTTTAGATGAGCTTGGCAGTAGTCTTTCATCATGGTTGTCGTCGCTTCCACTGCTACTGTCAGGACTCTTTTTCCTCTTATGAGTAGTAATTGCTGAAAAACATATGCACACAGTCAATTCTTCACCTTCACTTTGCATAAGAATGCTTCACAGTACTAACATGAAGAATCATTCACAGCACTAGCATGGGTAACTTAAAGCTAATGGATAGGATCACAGGAACCAACAAAACATATTTCAGATAAATTTGATTACATAGAGGAACTTTATGCTTTAGCAATGTGCCATTGGTCTGCTTCTTCTCGGTGTTTCTAAGTACAGAAATGAGAGATGTTATCTTCCTACCTGCAATGACAAGAAACACGATTCGACGCAAATTTTTATGAAATCGCTTTGTCTTCTTTCAATGTTCTATTATTGAGCTTCGAGGGGGGGGGGGGGAGCTGCTCGCCCCTACCCCTCGCTGGGTACACCCATGTTAGGAAGTGTGGTGGTGTGCGCATTGGCCTGACACGCCAAAGGCCTATGGTTCAATTCTCTGTCCAGGCTGATTTTTTTCTCATGGCAATTTGTACGTTACACGCTTCACTTTCCATCCTTCCAATTCCCTTCCCCTCCCGTCTTTATGGCTATTGACCATACATCCCCTGCCACACAACCATTTGGTGGCTTACAGGGTAGTATGTTCATGTAGGACTCTTTGCTTTTGTCTTTATCGGTGGTCATTGTCATTGCTCCTGAGTCCCTTCCCCCCCCCCCCCCCCCCCCCCCCAGTGCCCCATGAGTCATCAGTGTGAGCCAGCCCTTCCACCAAATCAAGGTTGTAGTCCAAGGGGAGTGGATTAGAGTGTGTTTTGAGTGGAAGTGTACTCAACTGTTGGACTGGGAGTGTACTTGGGAGGAAATTCTGCTACATAATAATAATTGAACCAGTATATACAAATATTTCAGGCATATATTAAAAACTTGTGCTTAACAGTTCATTGTACTGTAAAGAATAATTATTTTTACACGTAACTTGCAGGTATGTATACAATTAACCACTTTCATTATTATTTCAACCAAAAACCCACAAAGACCATTGATTTTGACTAAGTTGACAACTGATCTATGACAAACAAAGTATGCACACTAAAATAAGTACAAACTTCCTTAAGTATCAACTCAAATCCAGATGAAATATGAGCATTCTTCTATAAATAAACTGGTCCTTTAAACCGTTTATGATACTGGTGGTTTAAATCTCATGATATTCAACCCCTTTTGTTGCCAGAGGGTCAATGTATCAGCTTTTGGCACCTGTGCTAAAACTGCCACTTCCCAATATATCAGTAGGCATTTCCTCAAAATAATGCTTATTATAATTACCATATTTTCACGAATCTAAGACGACCCCCCTTTTTTGGAAATCCAAAATGGGAAAAAAGTCGGATTTTGCTTCCGATTGTAAGACGAACCCACTTTTCTTCGAAAACCCGGAAGGGAAAAAAACATTGTCTAAGATTCGTGCAAATAAGGTACTTTCAAAACACACTGCTTTTCGCCATTCAATTATAAAATATATATTCCTCATCTTTGAAAAATAAGGTAACCTTAGTAGAATAAATATGATTTTTAAAAGCTACATCATTAACAAAAATGGCCTTGACAGTCTTAGCACACCCTACCAGGAATTATCTGGCAATGAAAAGGCTAAATTTAATGATATTTAAACTTCCCAATTTCAGGTCGAACACTTATGACAAATGGATTTGGCAGTTCTTTCACCAATTAAAACTTTGGCTCATGCTAGTAAGTTCATTGGCGTTCAACCTGTCAGCAGTGGGGAGTAGTCCATAATCGGTCAGTGGTAGCTATTATTAAATTGTTCCAGGCCAGAAACCCACAAAAAACATTTCATAATTTATGTTTGTATGTCTGTACCTGAAATCCCCAACTATTTTCAATGATCCCTCCTGTAGTTAGCGAACAATTTACGTTGAAATGAAGACCTGAAATTCTCATGCTCTTCCATTATGGTATTTTTTCCTGTATTTCCAAATCCCACAAGAGGATAGGAAATAACTTAAAAAAAGGTACATAACATGATTATAAAATTCAAATGACCCATTTCCTGGCGTACAAAAAATCGCAGAAAGTGTTACTTATTCCATTTAAGTTTCACATTGACTTTTATGACATTACAAGGATGAAGGATGTTTACAATGAAAGCTATTTCCATTACCATACCTCAAGTACACAAAAAAACCAAGCAGAATATTTAAATGCTTATAAATACTTGTGGACCTATATTCCACAAACTTTATACAAATATCTCACATACCATCCAATACTGATGCAAGTCAATATTTTCTGGTGGCCCCATGACCCAATAAAATGAATACTTTAGAATATACTGCCACTTCAGATCTAGGAAAAACAAAAGTTCAGTATGGTTTTATTGGTAAGGCTGAATGAATCAACTTCTGAAGCTAAGTTAAGGATATAGACTTAAGAGCACAGTGTATGTCTAAGATGAAGTATAAGTAAATAAATTTTCATTTTGTTCTGATCCATAGGATGAAGGGATGAAATGCCATGTTTCTTAAAGATAGATTCAAGCTATTCACAAGTCCTGCCACATTACTCATCAGACTTATCTAATAACAAAAACCTTCAAGCATTTGTTACACTTTGCATTTTATATTTTCATTAATCTAAAAAACAAATTCATGTTCCTTTCACTTTCTTTATGGTGTGCCTATAAACCTATGGTGTGCCTGGGTGGAGGTCATTGAAATAGATGAAGAGAGCATGACTTTAAGAACATGTAACCACCATATGAGACACTGGCTATCAACATTCCCTTTAACTTACCATACTGCACGTGTAGATGTGTCGCACTCGCAACTGCTTTTAGCTGCCTAATTGAATGCAGTGTGAGCCTATTCAGGGTTGCTGCAGACCAGATTGAAATTCCAGGACTTATCCAGGGGTGTGATTAGGCCTGGATCAAGGGGGGGAGGGGGCATCGCTTCATCAGGGGGCCTCTGGGGGGGAGATAATTTTTATTTGCTTGCTCAAACTTAGTCAGGAGATTTCGAAATGTCTTTTATCTACGAAATAGAGAAATTTATCCCATTACATACTGGAATTGATTGTTTAGTTATACAGAGCAAAAAGAAAAGGACAAGTTTAGGTCCTCTCATTGTTCTGAATTGGATTGTTTACTCTAAACTAACTGGTGTTTTTCTGAATATCTCTATCGCATACAGCTCCTGTAGCAAGTTGTGTGGCTGAATGGTCCTTTTCTGTTCTAAGAAGGATTAAAAATTTATATACATCAACGAAGTTGGACAGTAGATCTTAGGTAAGTCTATTGATAGAGTCAGAGCTCATGAGATAATTTAATTGAGATGATCTAATAAGAGATTTCACAGAAAAAAATATTTCAAATAATTTATTTTCTTTGCTCATTTTCAAGCTACTGATAACATAGATAAAATGTTATTTGCATAAATACTTACTGAAAAGCATGTATTCATTCAACAGTCTATATGTTGGCTATACATTGTAACCTGGGGCCTCCTATTCATCAGTAGCCCTGGGCCTTTACCACCTTTAATCCTGCCCTGGGAGTGATATGATAGTAGAATGGTATGAGAGGAAGAGGTAGACCCTAAATTTGGCAGAAGAGACTAAAGAGGAGGAATGTTAGGAGTCTTAAGAATTGCAAAGCGTGCATGAAGCAATGCATGAGTGTAAGAGAAGCAAAATTGGTTTGCAAGGATAGAGTATTATGGAGGAAATTATTGAAAGGGAGCTATTTTTCTAGGGCTTAGGGCGATGACTAAATTCTTTGACGTTGCCTACCCCAATGGGTTAGTATTTTCCCAGAAAAAATTAAATTTTTCCAGGTGAAAATATGTTTTTTGCAAAGTATGTACTTCATAGAAGGTGCAAGAATAGGAGCAAAACACATTAACACACACTATGGGGGTTTTAGGTTTACCAGCATCCTGAGTGCTAACAATATCACCCTAGAGGACAATTGGCTTCCTTTATTATGGCATGTGTGTTACTCTTCCTCCACATCGACAACGAGGGAAATTCAAATATTAGAGTGGTGGACCCATCGTCAAAGTCGGTGATGGAATACTGGCCGCAGACCTTCCCCGAGAATAATTTGCACTGACCACCGAAAGGAGGCAAAGTTGATAACCTTCTATACATTTAAAACGTTCAATTTACCTCTCTCGCCGTACGCAGAGGCATAAATGCCAAATAAGAGCTCCACTGCCTCATTCAGGTGAGGTATTTAAATCCTGTCTACACACCAACAGACTATACTTATTGAAAATTATCAGATTTTGACTTTGAAAAGCAAATTTCCAGGCTAATTTATCATTTACCATGACCTTTCTAGGCCTTCCAGGACCATTTTCAATTACCATGACTTTTCCAGGCCTGTAGCAACCCTGCTATTGGTCACGATGCTATATTTTATCCCTAAAGCCCGTTCCACATGATACATGATCCAGCACAAGACCTAGTATACTAGACGTTACTAGATATTGAGGATGGAGTCTAGTATGATTTGAGCCATCCTAGAATGTTTCACATGATCACTGAACGCAGGCCTGGCTTAAGGCCTGGGCGACACGGGCAACTGCCAGGGGTTCCGCAAAGGAAGGGGTGCTGTGATTGTGAAAAAATATTGTTTTCCTATGTTTAACTGGTGAAGAGGTTTGATAAGCACAGGGGAGGGGGGCGCCGGAATACTCTCTTGCCCGGGTGAAAATTTTGTCTTAAGCCGGCCCTGATTGAACGTGTAATGGCAGGATGCAATATTTTCATTAACAACTTAGCATATGTCTTCTATAAAATTAAATAAGTCAATCTATGGCAACAGGCAACCAAAACAGCAGTCGGAACATTTTTACTCATTGCTCATTTCATAGCCTGAAAATTACTGATAGCCAAAAGGAGAGATAGTTGGTGCTGATTTCAGAAAGTTAAGATCGCACATCAGATGTGTAAGCCAACCTGATTTTTTGATGGCTTCTAGGTCCCACTGGGAGCTAGTAGCAAACTAATACGGCATCAATTATGAAATCAAGTAGACCAAACAGTATGGTAGCAATTAGGCTTGTTAGCCAGCATGCTGGTTCTATGGTATATCAGTGTACAACTCCTCCAACGCCTGAAGAAATTACAACGAATTGGCACAAAGATTGGGACCAAGAAGAATGGGGGAGTAGCACAAAAATGTTCTTTCCAAACATTAAAGATAGGAACAAGATCCAAATAAAATTCAAATACAAAATCACACAAATCCTATCCGGACATGGAAACACTAAAGCCTACCGTAAGCCTATCTTTGAAAAAGAAAGAATGGAACTCAAAGCAACAATCTAATTGATGGAGAACTTGACAGACTTGGGCAAGGAGATTTTCCGGGACACAACATAAACGGACCTGCTTTCAAGATTCATCACAAATGAGGACGGGAGTAATCTGAGATACATATATCAATAAAGGAATAATGGACCAAAGGGAAAAGAAGAGGAGAGGAAGAAAAGATACCCCTGTTAAGCAAGAAATTTCAAGATGGAAGCCATTGTATAAGCATTAAAAGAAGAGACCAGAAGAAACAAAATATGTACGTCAAAAGATTATTCTATTATGTAAAAAAGTCTTGTAGTATGAATAATTAAAACACTCAAAACCTTAAATGTAATTCAAATGATCAAAATGGAATATGTGACGGTTAAAACTGAAGGAACCTCACAAACCTATAAACTCTAATAGGAAATAAAGACGACAAGTATATCACTGTACTGGAAAGTTGTCACACTAGCGAGTATTTTGAACTTGAGCTGGATCAAGGACATATCATGTGAAGTGGACTTGTAAAATAGCGACTTATTTGAAAGCAAGAAATATATCACTTTCCATCTAACATAGCTGCTTATTATTATTTGGTAAATCTATAGCAATTTTTTTACAAAGAATGTTTTGCTCTGCTTTGAGGTGCAGCAATCAAAAACCTTCAGCAAGTGAGGAAAAATGCAGCTTATTTACAGATTTGTTCACCTGCCTTGCATAATTCCCCAAGATAAACACAAAATAAACATTTAAAGAGACACCAGTTTATATACTGTTTTCCTACGGAACGGCACAAACCCCTGTTAAATTTATGAACAGCCATTAAAGCTGAAAGGCACGCAAAACAATGTTGTCATTGAAAGAAAGAGTTTTACCCAATACACTGTGGGGCTAAAAAGAACAGAAATATGGTGGACGAGCCATGCTCAGGTTCCAGTGTTTGTCACTATATGGAGCACCATCTCCATGTACCTCAATGAGGAGAGATTGGAGGAGTTATATCCGGCAACCCAATTATTAATTCAGCTAAACTGTAGAAAAAATTAAGTATGACAGTAATATGCTAACGGGTCATAGTCAACTTTCAGAAATTCAAACCTTATAAAATATAAAAGCTGGGTGACTTTCACAACCAGTTTACATACCTACACATGATTAGAAGGAGCGATATGTCAAACAAAGGAAAACATGGTTGGACCACATAGAAAGTGAACACAATTTATGCCAAATGATTGCAACACAGGGTGTGCAGCAACGTACACAGACGGGTAATCCTCAAGCATAACTAGTGAAGGAAGTTCACATAAGTTACTTATAACTGAATTTATCATAGCTTTTAATTGTAATCACATGAAAAATGTATTATAACAGAATCCCACGGTAAGCCTGACCAACTTTTGTCAATGGGCCTTCAAAAGATAAAATTCTTTTGACAATAAAAGAATTCTTGAAGCCTTAAACCTATATTGATAAAATAATAGCTACACTGAGGATATTGGGCATCAAAGTATTATAATACCAGAGTTGTGATTATATCACTACATTGCTTAAACGAAGTATGTACTCATCATTATTTGCAAGTGGAAACCTACTTAGACAGGAAATACACATTTTAAAAAACATAAACATTGTGGTATTAAAAATGTTATGAATTTTTCAGGTTAATAAGAAAGCTACTGTCTTCTAATACTAGTTTGCATTATAATTACATATAAAATAATAATATATAAATACACTTAATATCACAGTAGATGAAATAGTAAATTATTTGGCATGAGGCTGGCATCATATGTGCATTAGGCTAATACAAATTTAATGCCTTTATTTACTTTAATTTGATCACATGGCTTTAGCTCCTCATCTTAACTTGAGTCAAAATTTAAAAGAAGACTCAAAGTCGAGAGCCATCCATCTAATGGGGCCACTGAAATTTAGCAACTTCATCATTTTTCTCAAAACAGAGAAATACTTCTTTCTCTGGTTAAACATAGTCCATAAATTTAACTTTCAGAGAGATCACCGATTCCAATGGTGTGCTCAACAATTTCAACATGATTTTACTCTTCCAGAGATAAAAAAGACATGGGCCTCCCAACAATAAGTACTATTTATATAAGTATCAGAATAGAGCAAGAGGCATACAAATTTTGATGTATGTATACATCAATGATTATGCCAAGTATGCCTTTCAAATTGTTACCAATCTGAGAAAATTATGCTTGTAAAAGCATAAGCTTCAACGCTGAGAAAAACTCTCTCACGAGTACAACAGGAGGACAGGAGTGATCACACACATCCCTCCTCATATGTACAATCATTAATCATAAATTTCTAACCACACAGTATAACAAATGCACTCTCATTTTGCTCGTGAATGTATTAACCATCATTTATCTCACATCAACCACTCAACTGATTTATCACAGACACACACACTTGAAGCACTCGGCTCACTCACACACTATCACTTTCAGTACCTTTGTAAAAGTCCTGGTGCTTTCAAAACATTCCATCGTGAACACCTATTGGGAGGAGGATAGCAAAGAACAGAATGAGATTGCGCAAACCCTTGCGCCAGTCTGATGTTGGTACCGCAAGGGGCAGTAGAGCAGCTGTGATGGAATGAAGTTCGTGTGCTGCACACGCAAATATGTATGAAGTTATGAGTGCATTAAGAACAGGCCACCCTGGTACTAAAACCAATATCCCATGAGCATCAGCAGCAAGCCAAGCATGTACTTGTCCCACTAACAGCTCAAGAGATATGCGTCCAAACCAAGCAAAAAATGCTGAATGCCTTGTGCGAAGAGCACCAGAAACATTTCTTAGCACTATATAACCAAGAATCTGTGAAAAGAACAAATTTGGTATGAATAAATCATTTTATTCAAGACATACATATGTCTGAAAGGGATAAAGTCATGGCATATAGTGACCAGCAATTTGCGAATGAAAACACAAATGGGCAGTTCCACTGATTCAAAGACTGGTGGAGAAGGAAAGCTGTAGATGGAAGACAATTGAATCAGAGCCACTGGATGATGAGGGTAACTGCAATAAGAGGTCCAATGATCAAACGGTCGATCACTGCTTCCTCCCTCAGCCGAAACATAAACAGCAGTGGAAGAGAAGCCTGGAAATGACCAAGGATCCAAGGAAAGGATAATAGGATAGGTAAAGCTGGATGGCCTCAGGCAATGCATTGCTTTAATTAACACCTGATAGGACCATAGTCCTCTTCAGTTGCTCTCATATCCCAGAGGCTCTAATCCACCCCTCCATTCCTCAAGACTTGGTTGGCTATTTCCAGTAGGCAACCAACAATTAAGATCCTTTGTGCCATTGAGGATAGGTAGGTAGGATGGTGAGGGAAGGATTATCAGGGGAAAGGGGTGGAGAGAAACCCAGCATCGGCTGTAGCCTGCTCTGGACACGCACCTAGGGGACCACAGTTTAATGTCCCATCCGATGGACAAAGTACTATACTTCAAGTGCTCTTCACACAGCACCCTAGTAGGAATTGGGATTCCACTTAAAAATCCACAGCCAGGTTTTAAACCCGGATCCACAGGATGGGAAGCCAGTACTCCAGCCACCAGATCAACTTGATCCCCTCCTCGACACTTCTTACTCCCTTCCACCAGCCTTCAATTCGATGGAACCATGCCAATTCATAGTTTTATTTAAGCAGCACAGCTATCACAATTGCCAGGCTTTATGCAATGGCTGTACATAACACAAAGAATTCTGATTAACTGTTCAGCATAGGACAATTATTTATGGAAGGTATTTGTCTTTAAATTTGTCGAGTCAGAAGCTCTTATGCTTTCTTATAAGGTTCTCTCACATTGCTGCAAATCAATAATTACATACAATAAACTCTCAGTTACTCATTACTCTATAATCCAGAATTCTCACACAACTAACACGAAACTTGTAGATTGCTAGACATTTTGAACTTGGGACTGCATTTTAAATCTTGCGGTAGTTCTTTCATTCACGATGATTTTCAAAGCATTTATTTAATATAAAAATTATTAATTTGAAAAAGGCAACAACAGGGTAAGAATCAGAAGCTTCTCATGTAAGAATTCAATGTTGTTCAACCAGCAGGAAAATGAAACTCTCCGCAGATGCTGGTGAATATTATTCAACTCTGAATCATAAAGAAAAGTGTTCTTTGATATTTAGTTCCTTAGAGAATCTTAATAAATGTGAGAGATTTTCTGTTCATATTATAGCATTTTGTTCCATTTAAAGGTTTTTTTCAAGTACCTTAAATTCATGCACTCAAATTATAGAATTATACAATACACAGTTATCACCTATGCATGCTGTATTGTAAGAATACTTTCATAATAAATAAATCATAAGTTTCCAGATCTATGGAGCACTACTGACACTTAGCCAGTTTAACAATCATACTGGCTCCATTGGAGAAGGGGGGTAAGAGAGTGCCAAGCAAAATTTTGATAGTTTTAAGATAACTTTTTACACATTTTAGTTCAGGTGAGTCATGGCCCCCTCTAATACAGGCCGGAACATGGAATTTTGGCAACGCTGTGTGTTAGTCCTATCGTTGCTGTTTGGAAGCATGGCGTCTTACGGGAGAAGTGTGTCCGTGTGATTAAAAACGTATGAATTCACTAGTTAAAAAGGCCGAACTGGACTAATTTTTTGTATATTGTGTTGGCTAAAGGTACGTAAATTCGTTTAAAGATATTTTCTGTGAGTTTAAGGTGGAAAATCACGATTATTTCTTCAAAAGCATTTTGCGATCGCTTGCCGGCCGGCCATTGTTGGAATGATATTGAGCACGGGATATTGAGAGTGCAAAAAAGCTGGATTAAAAGGCAGAGCAGGGATTATTTTTTTGTATATTGTTTTGGCTAAAGGTAAGTAAAATAGTGTTAAGATATTTTCTGTGAGTTGAGGGTGGAACATTACGATTATTTCTTCTAAAGCATTGCGACTACTTGCCGGCCGGCCATTACGGAGGGAAATTGAGAGTACACAAATGCAACGTAGATTATATGTAGGGAATTTAGCAGCTATTCTGTTTTCATGCTAATATTATTATTGGGTTAACAGTGATTGTTATTTTTGGTGGATCTTATGAATTAAATAATTGATGTTACTCAGGTTTTCTAAAAACAATCATAAATGAACTACACTTACTGAACTATGTTTATTCCTACAACTCCTATTTTTAAATTAAAGATACCCCGGTGTTGTTGTGTGCCAGGTTGCAAAAGCAACTACCTCTCCACCAAGAATGAGGGGTATGTGACTGTGTTCCGATTCCCCAAAGACGAACGCAGTAGAAAGCAGTGGCTGAAGAATATTCCTAGGAAGGACTGGAATCAAACGCAGTAGTTCGCATCAAGCATTTTGCTGAGCGGGATACTCCTCCACTGTTCAACTTTCACGGATACGAGCGGTGAAGTGCAAAGTTACCAGTTACATCGCCCAAAGTTGTCCCCTGGTGCTGCTCTTACTTTGTTCAATGTTACTACTCCGTGTTCACCTCCCTCAGTACTCATGGCCCCATATCCCATGTTTGTGAAAATGAAGTGAAATATAATTAACAGTAAGTGAAGTGCTGTTCTTTGCTTTGTGAAGCGAAACATGCGATGTGAGTTGTGAGTAGCTTCTAAGGGTGTGATAGTGAATGACAGTGAATTGGTAAAATAGTTTCATTGTATATTTTTAATTGTCCAACCTCACAGACATTACAAACAACACTGATACATTAGTCTTACTGCTAACAATCCTCATCAGCTTACTCCATTTTCACGGCTGAATATCCATGCGATTACAACCATCTACCTAAAGTAAACGCTCGCAACGTAAATGTTTGCATTTTTAGTAGTTTATCATTTTCCAAAAAAATTCCTTTTTTTCAACACTCCCACCCACAGCGAATTTCAACCGTTACATGTATAGCCCACAAACGCGTGACCCCGCATTATCCACTAGACTGAGAAATTTCATTGGCCTGTATGTAATATTCTTGTGGTTATTTGCAATAATTCCTCCTGAAAATCACAAAAATTCCACATTCTCGTTTTCTTGTATTACTTACATACATTATTTTCAAACCGGTGAACACTGCTTCCAATTCCAATTGCTTCCAATGTTGCTTTCTACTTCGTCTACACATTCTGTTAGTTTTTAATTTGAAAAACAAATTTTTTTGAGCTTACATATTCACACTTTCCTCTAAAACTTGATTTTTTTCAAAATGGTGAACACTACACCACAGGTATATGTGCTGTTACTTCTGTCTACCTCAGATTCACACCCTCAACGTGAAATATTTTACATTCTTAGCAGTTTATTATTTACAAAAAAAGACTAATTTTTTACTCTCCCACCCACACTTTTACAGCTATGGAATTTCAATCGTTTGACGTATGGCTTTCAAATTCCACACAAACGTGTAATATCCTCAAGAATTATTAGCCATCACACCCCCTGATTCTCACAGATAACTACACATTCTAAGTTCCTTGTAAAACATTCATTGTTTTGAAACCGGTGAACGCTGTACAGCTGATACCTATTTCACAGTATACAATTGTTTAGACTGTGCCTGTTCCAATACTACTTTCTACTACCCCTACCTATCTTAGTGTTAAACTTTATTATTTCAAAACAATTTACTTATAAGCTTACATTTGACTATATGTTCCTTTTACACTTGATTTGTGTCAAAATAGTGAACGCTACCCCACAGATATTTTTTTCCTTTGGTAGTCTTGTAAAACTCGTTGAAAACGATTTCTGGAAATCATTCATCAGTGAATTTAATTGCTCAAGGATGTGTCGTGACTGTTTCTTTGCGAGCCTGATGATGATGCGGTGCATCGAAACCCGTGTCGATTAAAAATTTATATCTGTGGAAAATTGCATCGTCGTAGTTCTTATTGTGACTGTTTCTGATTGGAATTCAAGTGTATTACTTACAGCAGCTTTTAGTTACGTATTCCATATTAGGAAGTTTAATTTACGCTTTTGATGGTCGTTTGCACTGAAATTTGAGAGTGATGTTATTTGATCTACGAAGTTGCTTCTTGTAAGTTTATTTACTCAAGATGGATTGATTACCTGAAATAATGTATTTTATGCCATTTTCCTTTGAAATAAATGTTGTAAAGTTTGGAAATGTTGAATTGTTTCATTCCTGAAATAATCCTGGTGATAGCTGCAAGAAGATAACCGAAAACCTTAAAAATATTTTGTTCGCTTTCTCACTATCCGGGACGGATGTGCATCCAGGTAGGTGTCCTGTCTTTTCACAGCCGTTTAATGAGATATCTTTGTGATGATTGTAATATTTAAGTTTAGCTTCCCCTTTTGAAGTTAAAGCCTAATGCATATTTCAACAACGTACCTTGGAGCAGCCCGTCAGCCTTCGCGACTATATATTTCTAAATTAATACTTATGGACAGCCGTTCATTTGCATAACTTTTGTTACTTAACTAACCTAAAATTCCTTCCTGGGCTGCAAAAATGTTTTTAATCGAAAATGCTGTGAGATTAAATCGCCCAAGTTCATCACTCGTCTCACTTGCCATTGACAATTCTCACATATGCCTACAACAAAATGCTATAAAAATACGAAATAGGTATTAGAATTACTCAAATGATGCAACCCTATGTTAAACATTAGCATAACTGATGTCCGTCGTTGTAGTCACATCAGTTCTATCCCTACTTGCAACGATGACAGCTGGCAGAATAACAACAGGACCACGGGCGATGCAGTAGGACCAATGACGTCATGCAAAGCGCTGTTGACAAATTGCATGTTCCGGCCTGTATTAGAGGGGGCCATGGGTGAGTTCATAAAATAATGCTCATAAAAATTATTTCATCCGAATTGTCTTAATTAACCAACCTATTGTAACTTGAAAAGAAATTGTTATCTGATTAAATTTATTTTTTTCCTACTTTTTCTATTGATGCTTTAAAACAAGAAAATAAGAAATTATGGTTGGCACTACCTATCTTACTCCATCCCTCTAAATTTCTGCTCCAGCTCATGCATGAAAACTTTAGATTTTTATTTTGACACAACCAAAAGTTTAATGCTTTTCCTCAGATTCCCAATCTGTAAATATCATAGTATAAAGAAAAATGTATTCTTTTTATGCCTTCTTCCCACACCTTTCCCACGAATAGAATTTTTTTGATCCAAATAAGTAATATGTACTAGGTATATGAAACTCAAGATCTGGGAACATTTTACCATGTGATTATTTGCATAAAGAAAGACTTTTAGCATTCAGTATCAAAATCTTCCCAGACTACAGATTTTACAAACGTTTTTATAGCATGACCTAGTTTATTATTAGTATACTCCGATAATGACTATACTTACAGGAACAAACACAACATATGAGTGAACCTCATTACACTCAAGTTTGTTTCGACACAGGAAAGAAAACGCTGTATAACCTCCAATTGCCAGAAGGGATGTCAGCACAGCTGACAAGGAGGCTCCACGGGAAAAGAGATTTCCATGGTTGTTATCATCCAAAAATCCAGAGTGACGCCTTAACAGCACAAATGCAAAGGCAAAGATCATCCCATACAATGAGCTGCTCACATTCAAACAGGAAGACAACCCAACATGGAAAAGAAAGAAAGATATTTATAGAGGAGAAATATTTCTATTTCACGCATTTTGCACCTATGGATACTTCCAAACACAGAAAATCTCATTATGAGCAACAAGTGGTTTTAGCTAATTTCTTATTGTTAGGTTTGAAATTATTTCCAGCTGTATACAATAAAGTTGTGAACCACTAAATAACTTGCAGTAAATTGAGGATGTAAACTAAAATTTATTGTCTAGTTACTCCATCAAGGGAATTTCAAATACATATGTGAAACATTTCATGATTTAAAAAACAACGGGAACTTTACAGGTATTCAATTCCAAAATAAATGGGTTTTGACTTTTCGCGACAGATTCATCTACATACTACCCTGCGAGCTGCTGCAGAGTTGTATGGCAGTGGGTTTTAGGACACCAACAATGAAAGGGGGAGGGAAAAGGAAGGGGGATAGGACAGAGGTGAATTGTATGTTAACGGTGTGTCTTAATTGTATGTTAATGGTGTGTCTGAATTGTATGTTAACGGTGGATCACCCTGTTTTTATTATATGTAACCACAAATGGTGCAGGGAAAGAAAGAAAGTTAGCAGTGTATCTCTCTTACTTTGTCACTCCTATCAGTTCGAGAGATATAGCGCCGGGTTAAAATAATATTCTTCATGTCGTACTGAAACTCTCCTCATCTGAATTTTTCAAGTCATCTAAGCCTACCATGTAGCCTAAAAGTCTCTAACAGCTCCCTATCTAGTGCTTTAATCATCCTAGTAACCCTTTCTGTTTGCTCGTAGCTGTTTTTAATGAAATGACTTCCCTTTTTTATTCCATTAACTTAGCTAATATAATCTTTCTGCACAGGGTCCCAAATGCTTATGGCATACCCAAGATGTGTCCCTCTCATTTTCTTTTCTTTTGGAGAACCTTCCTACAATTCGCTTGATAAATCCTAGTTTGTTTAATGCCGCACCACAAATAATTTTCATGTGTTTCCCCCACACTAGATTGGGTGAAACCTTGACTTGAGATGGCTGTAATTGAAGAAGAAACATACCACAGGAGCCTACTATAAAGGATGAAGAAAACATTTCACGGCGTCAGTAGGCAGTATCTTGTCTGTGTTTGTTCACATAATTAACCACAAGATCTACCAGGACATGCTCACTCACACAAAATGCTAATAATTTTGCAAGGCATTAGGAAATGGCTTCATAATTAGTAAGCTGTGGATGGGAACATTGTCATTTCTAATAATATTTCAAGATAAGGTGAAGAGGTATTGGAGATACATGGTAACATTGTTCCTACAATATGACATAAGTTTGAACATTGTAGAGAGGAGTAAAGACAATTTCAGAAGCAAAGAGAAGTTCCTTAACCACTCATCAGGGTATTTAAATTCTCGGTTTCCAACCCATGGTAGGTACATATTTAATTTAGGATCGAGGCGTATTTTTCCCTTTTTTTTAGTTTTAAGAGGTCAAAATAATTTCTAGTTCATAAAATTTTACCAAAATTTTGACAGATTATTGAACAACTAGGAAGTAGTTTTATAATTAATTTAAATAATTTATTTAAATAATTAATTTTAATTATTTAAAATATGTAAATATAAATGCAAACTGATGGAATCTTTTATGTATAAAATTGTTTCAGGCTTGATTTTGTGGAAGTTCGCTATATCCATGTTGAAAGAACACACAAATGGTAATTTCCACACTTTTTAATAAAACAACACTTAACAACCGACCATGGTTTCAACACATTGTGTCATTCTCCTTGAGAATGACACAATGTGTTGAAACCATGGTCGGTTGTTAAGTGTTGTTTTATTAAAAAGTGTGGAAATTACCATTTGTGTGTTCTTTCAACATGGATGGAATCTTTGACAATATGATATAAATTATATATTTACTTATATAGTGTTGAAGTTCCGTGTTATCAACTAAGGAAAAGTAATATTAGACATTCATTTGTTTTGTAGTTATTCGTTTTTGTTTGAGCTCGCTCATGTTCTCGATTTTGTCTCTATGCTGTATCCAAGAGTAGGTACTCAATAAAACACCGAGCTGGACAGTCATGTCATGTGTTCTCATTACAAGTGCTCGATCTGGGCGAATCCATCAATTAGAAACCTCATCTACCCAATTAGTTCATCAAAGTATCTTATTAGTCCATATTTGATAAATTAATAATGAATAATATAGTTAGAAGTAGTAACATTTTAGTAATGCCATAAATTTTTGCTGGTTGACTTTAAGTTAAGACGTATTCAATGATAATATGCAGGAATTTGTAGTCATTTCATAATGGAATATTTGGAATAGGTAAAGACATCAATGAAGATAAGGATTATTGTTGGCATTTATTCATTTCAAAAATTTAATAACAGTTAAAAATTGTTTATATTTAATTTGTCAACAAGTTCTTACTCTATGCTAAATTTTTGAAAATAGTGGTACAGGAGGTGTTGAGAAAATATTTTTATGCAAAAAACCTTAAAAAAATATTATTTGTAGAGAATTATTTGTTGAATTGCCGGGGAAGCAATGAAACCTCTTACTTTCTCCATCATGGACCTAGAGGAGGAACCCAACCTGTATATCCCCCTTCCCGAACGACCTGTGGGCGGCAACTTCCAGGAAAGACGACCTTTCCACAAAATTAGTGATTCATCTACTACAATATCCTGGTTAGTAGATTAAATGGTTAAAAATTTATTTATCAAAAATTGCAAAACTCAATCTATTTTGAAAATTTTCCCATTGCTAACATCTGCATTGAACGTGCTGTTATCAGCAAAATGTATAAACTTTAGCAAAAGGTGAAATCTCTTTTCACTGATTACTTTTGAAAAGTAATGAGTTGCTATGCTTCCTTGTTTGCTGAAGTACATTCCATAATCTGGTTTTACCACAATTCCCTGCAGTATAAAAACTCCTGACAACTCCCTAATTTCATTAGTTATCGTCTCGACCCAATGCCGTGCTCAAGATCGAGACTTGAGATTAGGGATTGCATCCAAGAACTGCTGAGCGTAAATATTTGTTTGCTCTTTTACCAGTGTGCACAGATCGTCATTCACAATTCGTTTGTAACACTCTAGAATGCTCTCCCTATCCCCAATTTCTAAGTTCAGTCCTACGTTAACTTCAAACTCTAACTTCTCTCTCACTTCTTCATGAGCACTCCAAACGTTGGGGTAACCAGGTTGATTTGTGACTTATTTCTCCTCCAGGACATCTTCCTCCTCTGTCTCACTGTCACTGACATCAGTATTGTTATAGTCATCGCTGGAAACACTTTCTTTATCACTTTCTTCTAAAAAATGAACTATTTATTCCTCTGTCAGTTCAATCCGTTTTATTTTGCTTGTCGAAGCCATGATCAGAACCAAAACAATTTCAAAAATTATTTCAAATGCATTAACTTTCATGATTCAATTCCAAGAGATAAACCTAACCTTGGATCATTTACATTTTGTAGAATAAAAATGAGTACAAACTTAAAAAAAAACTTCTAACTAGGAGATTACAAATTACATGAAATTTTCCTTGGCAGTCCAAGACCTATTGTATCAGGGATTTTTTTAGTAGAAAAAAGGTTTACAGCTAAGGTGTCCAAGACAGGAGGCTGATTTTGACAAGATGATATGATATGAAGTTATGCTTTTATATCAACAATATTTTTCTCACCTGTAACGATCCAATTTCCACCTAAACCACCATTCATGAATGTCATCATCAGTTGTAACAAAAAGAGCCTTCCATGGTCTTGTAACAAACACCTTCTCAAAGAACACCTAAAAAAATGAACAGCATGAATAAGTAATGAAAGGCAAATTAATAGGGGACAAACTGCAGTTTGATGCAAATCCTCAGTAAAATAATCTGCCATATCCTCATATGAATTTCTTTTTAGTCTATCAACAGCCCAAGTACATTGACCGGCAGACAAGGAGGAGAGTTTATTGGAGGATCTTGAGCCTCAAATGGATAGCAAAATAGCTAACACCCAAAATTAAATGTTTCTGATTTAATTGGCACATTCAAGTCAATTTTTTGATAAACTAGTATATATTTTAAACTCTCACTAAGTCAGCTAAGGATCATATTGAAATATTAATTTTCTTTTAATATTATTATTTGAAAAATCAATGAAGATTCTTAACAATCAGTTATATTTAACTATTTCAAAGCCTTCCAATAAAAAAATGACAGCATGTGTACCACATTATATGCGGTTCCATTGAAGAAAATATGGTCTCCAACATTTTATAGTAAAATTATAGTTGTAGATCATAGACTGAAGTGTTTCGAAAATAAATATACAGAATGTAAATTTGCAATTTAATTAATAGGTAGTTGATGACAATTTTTGAGGATACCATGACTAGCCACGGTATTTACCTTTAGGGAGTCACCCACAAGTACACAAAAGGGCAATATTCCACAGAGGAAAAATCATTCGACTTGAATGGGATTTGCACCCGGATCCCTCGATTTCGCGCCGAGTGCTTTAACCAGTTAAGTTACCGAGGAATCCTTCTCCCCTGTGGATTTTTGGTGGCTTTATAAGAACAAGGTGTTCCGGATTAATAGACATATGTCAATAAGCAGTCCAAAGCGTCCGCTTAGTGCCACAGTCATTGAGGATGAGAATGAAGCTGCGCCTCGGTAGCTTAACTAGTTAAAGCACTCAGCGCGAAATCGAGGGATCCGGTTTCGAATCCCGGTCAAGGCAAATGATTTTTCCTCTGTGGAATATCGCTCTTAGTTGATACCTAATTAGTTGTAGATAGAGCAATATATCTTCAGCATAAAGAAGTATGAATAAGATAGTCTTTATTATTTTGATTTGTTTACCAAGCCTATGCAGAGGCAGCATTCTGACTAACAATTTCTTCTGCACAAACTTCTGAGTCACCTCCACTCAGAATACTTTCCTCTGAGTAATTAATATCATTGCTAGGTCTGCAAGTAAGGTATCCATTAGTCTCAAATGAAGTTGTCAAATCTGTAAAATCACCTTTTCCATTTTTTTGATAGGGGGAAAAATATTCCAGAGAGCCTCAATTATTTCTACAAACATGAGACATGTTTTCCCCCACTTACCCTCAATACTGCTGCCCTGAGGATTATCGGTCATCATACCATTGAGTTACTGGCTTTATGCTTGAAATGCTTTTTTTATTCATATCATCCTGAATCCCTTGCCATCCTAAATGCCCTGCCATTAGCCATGCCACTGATGAGGCTATTAAGATGTAGCAATGTGTTTTTCAATGTTCAGATGCTTAATCATATGTACAAAAATTCCACAGAGGAAGGATCATTTGCATTGACTGGAACTCAATATCATGCAGAGTGCTTTAGCCAGTTACACTGCCAAGGCATCTTTCTCCAATGTGGATTTCTGTGGCCTTTAAAGGAAAAAGATGTTCAAGGCTGCCGGATTGAGGTCCCAGTCAAGGAAAATGATTTTTCCTCTCGGGAATAATTGCACTTCTGTGCACTTGTTGGCCAGTGACATTACCAAGATTTAGTTTTAATTTCTCAGGGGGGTCCATGTTAAGCATAAATGTAGGGGGAATAAAATTTTATTCATCAGGAGAAAATTTGTGTTTACATATATAGGCAATCAAGGGTGCAATTGTAAGTGGTGTAGCAGCCGATTTTAGCTTTGCAAACTTCTGAAAGAATACAAAACCCACAGTTTTTTATGCTTTTAAAAATTACAAACATGTTTATTTAAAAATTTTTTAAAACTGAAGAATACATGGAGCAACATTCTTTGTTAAAAAATATAACTTTCTCCTTTTGTGCGGCTTTATTAAAATAGATTCAAAAATTTCAGGGGTCCCCCCCCAAGCTATGATAATCTGGTGGGTGACTCTATTAAAGGTAACGGCTAGCCCCTGTAACGTCAAAATTTGAAAAACAATTTTGTATACAATCTTAATTTGAAATAATGAAATATAATTAACGATAAAAATGACTGAAAACCCTTTCAAAATTAGCAAATACTTAAATCTAGTAGACAGGAATGAAGTAATTAATGATGGACTAACCATGAAATAATAATCATAGAATGATATTCAGGAGTCTCACCCCATAAAATTGTATCTAAGTGAATTACACTTACCTCTGACATATAAAGTATTGTTATAACACTGAAGAGACCAACAAACTTGAGAACAAGATATAAGTACTGCAGAGGATTGGTTTCTGAGGATGCCATGGTCACATGGGGAGGCAGAGCCAAGACTAAATAAGTCATCACAAACCAGAATGACACCAGCGGCACGAAGTAATAGAATTGGTACGGCCTATTCATACACAGGCAAAGAGCAACAGTCATAAAGTTTGTGCGGAACAGCACCTGTGGGGGGAAAAATTGTGGCACCTTAGTACTGAAGAAATATAATGATTCAAAGGAATAAGGTCATGAAAAAAAGGCAAGGCAAGGTATTGAATTTTCAACCTCTGGTTTAGTAAGATCTAAGATTCTAAGAATCTAAGATTCTAGCATAATTAGATTCACATGCACATGAAAGTGCATTCAGGGCTTCACCAAAGGCAGAGACAATAATCAATAGATCATGTGTTATCCCAACATGAGAGGGTTCTAGCTAGTAAAAAAAATCACAAGCATTCAACAAAAAATTTTGCCCTCTCCTATACCCTTTGAATTTCAACTATAATGCACTACAAATATCTTTGAGTCTGTGACATCTAGAGAGGGAGAGAGGTCCCAGCTTGCCTTGAGAAGAACGAATGGGAAATTGCAGGGTGGAGAGTATTCTCGAAAATTTCACTGTACACTTTTTCTTTGTGCTGTGTTTCCAAAGTTATTGCTTCCTAAAGTCATGACCATGCATTGCCCCTGGGTTCAACCTGTCCTTGAACTCAACCCAACTGGAGACAGGTACCTTAGTAAGTGATAAGAGGCTACAGTAAATTGGGCAAAGTCTACAGAGAACTCACATCCCTCAGAATGCCATTTACACATTAAGATGAACCACAAAGATTTTTGAAATTGATATTATTCACCTACGGCTTAGTCAAGCTTTGCTCAAACATGTCTAGCTTCATTCATTGAAGATAGTTTCCAGAATTTATACAATCATCACCTACACTGTTTCAATACTGCCTTCCCTGTTGTACCCATAAAATATAAGCCACAAATGAGAGATAATCCATCCATCACAAGCGAAATATAGTCTTCCTATTTAAAAGGCTTTCCTGCAACTGTCACGAGTGACAGTGACAATGCATTGCATAAAAAAACAAAGCTATAAAAAGACACCATAGACCTCCCTGACTAATTCAAAGTACCAGGAGTCCCATTGTGCATATCAGACCTCCAACATTGTCTTCATTAACATGCTAAACACTAATTGAAAAAAACAGCAGCTTCATTTTGTGCAAACTCTTATGCCAAGCCAAATAAAACACCATGAAGTGGCATGCTACAACAACAATAGGACAAATTCATGCAATAGTTATGCCATACAATTAATACCAGTGAATTAATTCAGAAATTTGGTATTTTTAAAGCATGCAATTGAATTGGTATTCAGAAGATGACAACAAAATCCAATTATGTGACAACAAGACTTAGAAATTTTTAAAATTAAGGAGCTGATTTCCCACGTAGAACAAGAAGAGCATGAAGATCTATAATTGATCCATTGGGATAGGAAGATGTACCTGGAGGAATCTGATGAGGCCAGCATCCCCAGTGTGCCAGAAGTAACAAAAATGGCCATAGCCAGTGAGAAAGAGGTATGCTGACACAAGCACTCGAATGTGCATGTATATAGGAAGAACTTGACTGGCTCCCGTCATGTGATATATGAGAATGACAAGCTGCATCCAACCTTTGAAAAAATAATTGAACAAATCAACTCCAAAGCTTACAATGTGGGAATACTGATTTTGTATTTCAACTAAAAAAAAGAGACCAAAATGATCTTTCTGACAATTAAAATAAATATGTATGTATATTAAATTAAATAAAAATTTCTTTACATTTTTATCACCATTTCATCCACATTTTATAATTCCAAAAGAAGACAACCCATCCAGATTATTACAGGGGTTAAGATTTACAGTATCAAATTCAGACTAGGTCTTTAAATTGTGAGGCACAGATTTTTTTTACAAAAACCCCAATTATTTAAGTAGCTTCCAACTATTCAAATTTACCCAAAGGTTTTACAAGGACATTCTCAATGCCATATGAAAAATTAAATCAAAAAGGATATACAAAAAGTCACCTTTCCAAAAGTTCATACCACAGGAAATTGAATTATGTATTACAAAGTCACTAAAGAGGGGATGCAATAACTTCATAACAAAAATCTCGCTCGAGTCTGATCATATTGATATGCATATTATCTCTAAGAACCACAATAACCCTTTAACCATGGCCAACCGGCTTAAATAAGTTAAATATGAAACACTATCGGAAATCACATTCCATACAATGAACAGTATGGGAGTTTTTAAAATTAACCCCATAACATCCCACTTGGTTTTGTCGAGTTTTTGCTGCGGCCACAACAGTCCCCTTTGTTCCAGTGCTGGCCAAGTGGGATGTTTGGGTCCCTCAGACATGTCTCGTAAAGAAAGGGCCCAACAGAAACTCATTTCACACCAAAGATAAACAGGTCAGAGATCACGAAATTAGGGTAGGGTATAACTCACGAGTAGGGGAAGTTGATGCTTCAGCAAAATCCACCCCATGGAGAGACGTAAAAATCCTTTCTCAGTCCAAATGAAGACCTATCGATAAGGTGATGAAAGAAAGAAGCAGAAGAACATATGCCTCATTGGTTTTGTGTTGATAACAAAAAAATCTCCGATTCCTTAGCAATATTTTTTTCCTGCTTGTCTCACAGTTTCATGCAAGCATCTCCCAGTCTTCAGACAGCTTCCAAAGCATTCATTGTGCCATAAGTGAAGCAGATAGAATATATTTTTTGATTGAACATGAGGAATGGGTTCCAAACGCAAACTAATGGCTTTAAAAATTGCAGGCAAATCGGTTGCCGATAGTGATTCAGATTCTTATGAAGAGCCAAGTGTTGGTGTGGAGAGTGAGGGGATGATTCTCAAGAGGAAACTACTATAGATGTATTCATCAATAATCCATCTTGGGGATCCCCAGAAAATCGAGAACATGCTAGTATTCAGAAGGTGTTAACTGCCCATCAAAAAGGAGTGAATTCTGATGAAGCAGAGAACATCAGTAGTGAGTCAACCTTTGTGTTTTTTTTTGCTGTATTTTGAAGAAGGTTTCCAACTATTGGTGGATTAAAGAAATATTTATTATAAGCAAAGTTGCAGTGATTTCGATGAAGGCCCTTCTCCTTGACCTAATGTGAGTCTACAGGCATGTATTCGTTCTTGGCAATTGTTTCACAAGTGGGACACTGCATCAGAGACATGCTGAGAGACTATTGGCCCACTCTTGAACAATTCCATTCCCCCTTCTTCAGTACTGTAATGAGTTACAACCACTTTCTTCATTTCTTACAATTCCTTTATTTTACTGACAACACAGAAGCACCGAACAAAAATGATGAACATTATTATAGATTATGGAAAATTAAAACACTTTTTAAAAAGCTCAATGATAACTTTACAAAGTATTATTACCCTAGTGAGCACCTGGCAATTGATGAAGTCATTGTACTATTCAAGGGAAGGGTGATATTCAAGCAGTATACATATACCAAATAAACACAAACGCTTTGTGATTAAAATTTAAGAATTTCCTGACTCAACTGGTTATACTTATGATATGAAAGTATATTTAGGCAAAGATAGACTGTAATGGAATAATTATTACAACTTTGTTAATTCCACTGATTATTTATTAACATGACCCGGGTTTCAACACTTGGTGTCTTCTTCAGGTGAAAAATATGTTTTAGGTTAGGGTATACATACATACAAAATCATGGTAGGGGAGGGGAAAGGATCGAATGAGGAAGGGTGGGGTGAAAGTTTGGCAAGGGTTAGGGAGGAAAGGGGGGGCTGTGGGGTGGGAAAGGTAGGGTGTGGGGAGGGAAGGTGGGAGGGGGTGGCAGTCATAGTCGTTGTTCGTTGTTGCCTTCACCGCGGGAGGTTGGGCATGGGTCAGGGGAATTTGGGTGAGGAGGAGTGGGTGGGGTATCACATTAACATATTGTATGGTATTTATCAGTACACATGTCCTTGACCCTTTCCACTACAATAGAGTTTTCAGAGGGATAGAGAATATGGGTGAGTGGGAGGGAGAGCACTTGTTCGTTAGCCAAAGGAGTGTTGTTTAGGAAGTGTTGCACGATTTCAAGAGACTCTAGGGCGTCTAATCTTCTTCCATTTTTTTCGAAATGGAGGATTTTAGGCACTAAGTTGCTGTGATGGTTGTTGTCTCTGAGGTGGTTGGCAAACATTGAGTCTTGTTTAGTTTTTTCGTGTGAATTTTTGTGTTCATTCACTCTGATTTCTACACTTCTCCCAGTCTACAATCCAGTGGATAAAGGTTAACTGATTTTTATATATTCCAATACATATGTATTGTGGCAGTAACGATTTTACCGTCACTTGTTATTTTTGGGTCCCCTCGCGTCTTGGGCGTTTTGCGTTTTTCTTTTGTTTTGTTTTCCCTTCTAATCCCCCACCCCCTTTTTCCTGAGAGTCGAACCGCACTCGAGGCATGCAAGGCCAGCGAGTAACGTGTGTTTTGGGTGGGTGTGTTTTCCCCTCCCCCGACGTTGCCAACATCAAGTGGCCGAAGTGGCATTTTATTTTAACGTGTGGGTATTCCCCAGTTCCCCCCACCCCCATTCACCATGTGATGTGCTCACCGTCGCCCCACCCCACCATTTTTGGGGTACATAAGGGCGGTGAAAACCCCGAAGCGAGGTAGAAACGATTAGGAGAGTGTGGCGGCAGGCTATGCCGGAAGAGTGGGAGAGTGCAACCAGTGAGAATCGGGATCGGGACGTCGCGGAAACAGACGGCGGAGATATTTTCCGCTCGTATACCTTCCCTTGTAGAGACGCGGAAGGAGTCTCACGGGCCGCCACGTATCCAGATCGACACCGACATTTGCAGATCCGCGGGACACTGGACCTGCGCAACCACACGGGTTTCGATCCAACAAGTCCCCGGCAAGGAGTCGGTGCCTCCCGGTTCTCCAACTCAGCACCAAGAACCATTTGGTCACGTAAGCTGCCGTCAGTTCACCCCCTAATTCCTCTCCACCACCACCCCCCCCCAGTGTGGACGAGCAAGTCCTCCACACAACAAATTGTAACTTCAATGACCCCCGCCACAATGACGAAGAAGCTCTGTGAAGCGGCTTCACCGCGTGTCATCAACGAACAATAGACGCAAACGATCATTTTCTCGTGCTTGTCCTGTGCGACAATAAACTTTTTCATGGTGAACGTCAAGGGTAACTTTCAATTTATATCACGATCCGATTTTCGTTCGTGACTTGTTGTAAAAGGGCATTCATTAATCTTCATCTGTAAGTTCACTCATTCATTCGCTTTTTTTGTTTTGGTGTAAAGTGTTATTTTGTTCATGTTTCACGCAATCGTTTTTTTTTCTAGGGTATCGTCCTCATCCATATCATTTCTGTTACATCCCCATTAATTTCATTCATGCTCATCAGGGAAATTATTTTCAAGTGTGTTAGATTAGTGATTTTTTTCTTTTCTTGTTTGCCAGTGTGTGTAACACTATTGTTCACTGTCCATTAATAAACCTGTGGTGTTAAAAGCAGCTCTGGGTTGTGGTTCGATTTCATCACCTGGGCCATGCCCACTTTTGTTCCCATTCCCCGTTAAGAAAAAAATAGCGCCATACGCGCAAGACGCCTTGGTACGATCCTCAATTTCTTATTTTTTTATTTAACGATTTCGCGGAGTAAGCTCTCTTGAGCCGAAAGGCATTTCTAAATTGTGTGCGGCCGTCCTCCCTACAATTGCGGGCTGAGAGGACGTGGTCCGTTACAGTATATTCGTTCATATATGTATTTGGAACGGGGCTATATCTGGACAAATACGGTAAATATCAACCCTAGGGCTGTTTGTCACAATAATACCAGAAAAAATAATAACCGCAACAAAATGGGTCATACTGACCATTTGGTGTAAAATTTGTCCACAGTAGAGTATGCTACGATGACTTAAGCCCGCATAAGGAGCTGCATTTGCATATAAGACCAGGATGTGATTTCAGAGGATTATTTTGGGAAAAAGGTGTATATTATATTAATATATATATGTATGTATATATTATTAGGTGAATAACCAGGTGGTCCAGGTGGGGTAGAAAATTTTCGAAAATTATAACAACAAAACTAGATTTCTAGCCCCTTTCGAAGTATTTAGAGATATTTAGTACATTACATTTTTTTATTTATATGTATGTTGATACCCTTAACAAAGTTGCTTCTGGGGGGATCCAGTCCTGTTTGTCCACCCCTCCCCCTCCCGTAAATATGCCCATGCTGTGCTGCATGGCAGCTTGTAATCCAGTAGGTTGCTCATATTGATGACCCTACCTAATGCTCCCTAAAATGTATGGGGAGCAAAGGCTCCTGTATTACATTCTCTGGTTGGACTGGAGGTTCAAACTCCGCTTACTTCTCCCACACTTCTTGAAGTACAGGAGAAATTAAAGGAAAGCGATCTCCACTGCCAGGCCCATCTTCATGGGCAGAAAAGTATGGTTTTCAGATTGAAGATTCATAAGTTTGAGGGTTATCAATATCAATCACCAATTATTAGAGATCCGTGAAAGTGGTTTTATTTTTTGCTAAATCTCGTTTTAAAACTATGCGACTTCGGTGCTATAGAATATCTTGGCGGTGTTATTATAATTTAACACTTTTTTGTACATTTGTAGGTGTATTATTATTATTATTTTTATGATTTGTGAATGGATATACTTTTATTAAACATTTTACATAACATATTTAATAGCATTTTGATTGTACTAAATTTCTGATAAAATCAAATGAAAGAAATGGTTCAAGTTGTGTTAATACTACAAAATGTGTTTGGAATCCTATATTTGGCTTGTCTAACTTCAATGACATGTCCTATATCTATATTTTTATGTCACACTGTAACATATTATCTTCTGGACAAATAAAAATATTTATATATATAAAGCTACAAAACTGACTCACGGACTGACTCACTCATTGACACGAATTCCTGGGCATTTCTAATCGAGCTAGAAGATTGAAATTTTCAGGGAAGGGTTTGAATTTGGTGTCGAGTCAGGAAAAAATCGAAAATTCCAATATTTTTCATTTGTTTCGAGTCCAGATAGGATTTTGTTTTTTAATGGGTTTAAATGGGAAAAACGAATAAATTCCGTGTAGAGTAATTTTCTTTCATTCATTAAAATATGAAATTATTAAGATACAAGTTTCATTCTTTGACTGAAATGAGGCCAAAACTTCAAAGAATTTAATTTTTGCAACCAATTTTTGCTTAGCAATCGATAAACTGAAATATTTGAAGTTTAAACGCAAAATTAATGAAAATTTCGGTCTTTTTTCATTTTCGTTGCTAAGCAATTTTTCCATTGTTCCCGAGACTTCCAGTACCTTATACACCGGCTAAAAAGCATGCATTTGTGCGTATTTCAATAGCTTATAACGATAATATGCCTTCGACCTACACGATTCACATTTGTTTGTTTTATGATGGTACATATATGAACAGTAATTTTTAACATTGTATTCTAGCAAACTATGAGCGAAAGGAATAGAATTATTAATCAAAAATATATCCATAAATGACATAGTATTACACTCTCACATCTATAAACCGTAGTAATGCTCTGATATTATATTAAAATCAAGGAAAAAGTAACAAGCTCTCTCATTAAAAGGATGTTTAGAAAATGTATTAGTTGGAGACCGTGAATTGATTAACACCTGCTAATATATTCCATTTGCCTGGGATTCCCTTTCTCTGTGTTTCCGGTTAACTTATATCCTTGCACCTCCTTTCTGAAATATACCTGGAAACGCTGTTCTACAAGTCCAAACCGTGTAAAACGATAATGAACCATGTTGCATTGACGTGTGGATTTAGAAATTATGAATTCAAATACTATACCATTTGTTTAAAAGGTTCAATTTGTTTATAATAATTGAGATCAACAAAAATAAAAATGAAATGTGAAAATGCATTGTACTTATTGTTAGTTAGGCTGATATTGATTAAATTAAAAGCTGCCAAATAAATGTAACCATTTTCAATTACTAATATATTTCTTCAACATTGCTCAATGGCATGTAAATTATAGAAGAAGTCTAGCGATTACTAAGAAGAACAAAGCATATATATTATTCACCTATTCGTTTACTGCTATATTCTCCTAATTATATTCATAGGTCACAAATGCACCTCAATAACTTAATTTTCATGAGTAGTAAGACTAAACTGCTTTCGTTTTTAATGACTTACAATGTACTATCATACGTTCTACGCCTTCCGCCTGCAAACTGCAAGCACCCATTTACTAGTTATTATATATTATATTATTGTTATTATTAAAAGGTGTCATGGGAAGGTAGGTAGCATGTAGATGCAACAAAATCATTTAATGTTGATTACAGCTTTTGCCAATCGCAATCGGTCAAGAAAGGCAGTGAAAGAAGCACGCATATCTAAACACAATCGGAAACAACGAAACTCCAACTGGGGTTGTGTCGAAATGATTTTTTTACATTGAAGTACAGTGGAGTGCCGAATATACGATGATTTGTCCGCTAATAAGTAGCACCCCCTCTCCTCCTATCCTTTCTGTTCCTTCCCCCCTCCCCCAACTGCTAGCCATTCCGTTACCAGCCAGCAGCCATGTTTTAAGTCTACACAATTGCTACATTAGGTAGGCCCATTTCACATGGATGCGGACGATCCATGGAACGCACGCAGAGCGTCTGCGTCCTACCAAAGGTGGTTTTGGGTGCATCCTATAGTGGCACAGAGATCTTAGACAAAGAGATAGACAGTGTCTACAGTGAAACCTCGTATTTGCGTTATCGGAAATTACGTTTTCCCGTAAATTACACCACTTTTGCACAGTCCCATTCAATTTCCTATGTTTCCAACGTATGCAGAACCCCAAATTTAGACTATACATTTTTCAGTTTTCCTGCAATTTGCACCACAACACGCTCTTTCAAAAAATAAAATTTACTTCTTAAGTCCATTTCTCATGCATATCATCCTTCGTAAAACACTTTGTGACTTTGTCTTGTATATATATGCGGAAAAATACGAAAGAGAGCAGCAATAGGACCTGTTTTAAGGAAGAATTTGAATGTGGCAGGAATAGTATACAGCGCCACTAGTAACAGAAATCTGAACTACATCAACTTGTAATCTGCCAGATATGATTCCAGCTATGAAATTAAGCATAGTCTTTTTTATTCAATCCAGTTAGCAATAATTCTATAATATCGTTCTTTTACTGTTTCTATGCATAAAAATGATAATTAATATCTGGTTTTAACTTTGTAAATTGCAGAAAAATAGTACTTTTCCGGCGAATCTGATGACGCCCCTGACAACGAGGGCCATGTTGGAAATCGAAACGCCGGAAAACATGGAACCTTTCGCCTGTTTGAACACCCCAAAAGCTTTAATTCGCAAATACTCGTTTTTAGAAAAATATATTTGTTAATATAATGAGGAAAACTTGAGCATACTGAAATAAAAATGAAAACTACGAAACATTTTCATGACGCAACACTCCTTGCTGCGGCCGATTGATTAATGCGATTGACGATCAGTTTTTTCATCTTTTTTTGATGCTATTGTCGTGTTGGGAGTTAAGAAATTAAGGTTAAGTTCAATGGAGCAGTTTAGTCTGCTTCATCCACATTGTGGTTTCAGGAGGCTGGTGAGGATAAACTTCTACTTTTTCTGTAACCAATAGTTTTGTGCCGTTGCTTCACGCCGCTGGCATCGCTCCGCCTGCTCAGATCAGACATGGTCATAATATCTGTGCGTATGTAGCAAAGAATTTATTGAAGTTTCTTGCACTTTACAGGCAGAGAATATGCAATAAAGCATTATATTTAAGCATGGCTAAATGTGCACACCATAAAGTAGCGTAGCCGCGGCAAGTCACAAAACTAAAAGTAGCGGTTTCTCAGCCAACAGTGAGGAATTCAAACCGCAATGTGCGTAACTTAATCGTATAATTCGTTTAGATTGCGTGTACAATTATTTTTTAATGAAATTACCGCAAAATTTACATTATAATCCAGCAATTAAAGGAAATATTTTAATAAAGTGCAGAGTCAAAAATGTTTATGATTAAGATTTTTTGATTTCTCGGAATATATATGAGGTAGTTTTCACAACACTGCCGAACTATAGTGTGCTCCTGGATTACCAGATTAGGGGTGCTCGACTGTAATTAAACCAGCGGGGGAGTATTAACTATTTACCTAAGTAGAAACTATGAAGAATGAAAATGGATTCTTATCCAGATATGATGAAAAATAAACAAATCAAGGTGGACAACTGAGATCATTTGCACTGCCTCAATTCCAGAGTTATAACTATGATAGGCAAGACACTGTGTGTGCTGTTCAAACTGTAAGAAATTACTTAGTAGATAGTGATTGCTGTGAGCAAATGCTTGAGGAACTGCTGAAAATTGAAAATAAAGTGCATAATATTATTAATAGGCAGAAGAAGTCCAAGCAGTTGAAAATATCAATTTTTTAAAATAATCATGCTATAATCATTAGATAGTTTCAATGATTGCTAATAACAAATATAATGTAAATCGCCCTGCCATCTTCATCCTTTCTTAATTTTCAATTTTATATTTGTCTAAGATGTTTTATGTATTTTTTCATATAATATAAATAAATGAGAAGTGCTATACATATATGTATTTCAAGGAATAAATTATGACACTGCTCTTTTTCAGTTTGTCAGTGTTTCTTATTTTTACCCTTACTCCAGTAGAAGAACATGGATGTGTAAGTGAAAATTCTACTTTCCCCACAATTTGCATTTTCCCACAATTTACACTTTTTTTCTAGGGTCCCAGGAAAAGTGCAATTTAGGGGGTTTACTGTATTTCACCACCCATAGCGCAACTTGCAGTGGCCTTTCACCGAGTTCTCACAACAAACTACAACCTGCTTCATCCGCACAAGCCGTCCACATTCATGTGTATGCACCAAATTGTCTCTGTGGCCCGTACCCATGCGGATGAACTGCGACGCACAAGGGCCACGCGGATGGCTCCACCACGTGCGGACTGTCCACGTTCATGTGAAAACTTCCATTACTGCCAATGGAACTTACTATCTGTGCAAAAAAGGTAGAATGCTGAACTTAAAGCATTTGTATGAAATTCCACCGGAGCTCCATAGAGTCGTGTAATATATTGTTTTGCTCTTTGTTAATTTGACAACAGAATGCACTCATTGAAAAGTGTTTAAATGTAAACGTTTAGCTTCTACGTTCGAAAGAGTGAAGAAAAACACGAGAAAAACTAGGAGAACGGCGAAACGATCGTCATCTCGTCAAGGCCAAAATATTTGATTGGTGCACTTTATTGTTTTTTATGAAGAGAATGACATCTCTGCATTACAAATATTCTTTTAAAATTAAACCGCTTTAGCCTAGTAATTTAACTTTTAGTAGTCCGTGCGCTAGTGTGGAGCGTGGATCATCCACATCCAGGTGAAATGAGCCGGTTTTCCTGCAACAAGCTATTCAATGACGCTGTCTACTGCATTATTGCGAGTCACCGGAAACAGCATCGACGCGTTCTGGGCGCTTGAGCTTATATTTCTGCTGATCCGTGGCCGTGTTATTTTTGTTAAATTTCTTTCAGCACATTATTGATTCAGAATATCTAATTCTTCAGGAGAGAAAGCGCATCATTCTAGATATTTACGAGAATTTGAGGATTGATAAATGGGAATCGAAGAGAGAGTCCTTGGTTAATATAACGGTGAATTCCAGCAGAGACATGACGTCGATGGGGGGAATGGCAGTGCCGAGGGCGCTGAGATATGGCACCGATCCGGTAACCGGAGCTCAACACAACCGGTCTTTTCACATATTCACAAAGAAGTGCATCGCGGGAGATTATAAAATTAGTGTGTGAGCTGTTGTTTGTGTGGAACTTGAATTATTAAAATTTGAGTACATTTTTCTTTTGCTAAACCTAAGGAAGAGATGGGATTACAATATAGTTCAGTGAGCGATATATATTACGCGAATGTGATATGTGCATGAAAAAGCAAGTTATCGGTCTTTGGATCATAATGAGATAGCACGAATGAACTCCAGCAGCGTTAAACAATGGAGGCCTAGGCTTTAATCGATTTTGACTCACAACATTTGCGATTTTTTCGATAATTCACATAAAATTGTCGAGAAAGGTGCAATTTCATTTTATTTACTGATTTCTCGATATTTCACATTATTTTGCATTATTTCACGATATCGCGTATTGCAAATTTCATGGATCTCTACCAATAATGTCTTCCTGGGCAGTAGACTGGTGTTTTTAAGATAGAAAAATTGCTAATTTTTTCCACATTAACTGCTAAGAAAGGAACCATTCTCAGGAAGTCACATTGATCAAACTTAACCTCATTTAATGTGTCACTTGTGCACGATCGGCTTTATAAAAATATAGATGCATTTTCATAACCACAAATCTTTTACAGGGATATATTACAAGAAAACAATGTAAGTACCAACCTTTCCACTCGTCTGTCTGATCCCGATGTAACACTTTTGTGGAGCGACTATCTTCTGTGAAGAAAAGACCAAGGGCAAAAACATAGCCAATGGGCAGCCAAAAGCCAACTTGGGAGAAATACTTATTTTCCTTCATAAAAAAGTTGGTTCTGAAAATAATTAGAAATGCTTAGAAAATTCTCTGAAAGATAAAAAAAGGTTAAGGAGCATGATTACTATGCAAGAAATAAAATCCTGAATTAATTTGCAGAATCAGACAATACTTTGCGGAATTTCACAACATAAAACATGATGAAAAGAAAAATACTTTCTTCAATTTCACACTAGTTGATCAATTGACCAATCGATTTCAACAACTAATGCATATACATAGATAATTGTACATAATTGCGATGTCATTCAAGCTCACAAGGATTTTTCTTAATAAATGTTCCCTAATGCAGACGCAGTGATGGCTGAAAGTCTAAACCCTAGGAGATGGAATTTAGCACCCACCATCAATGAAAAAGAGACTAGATAATGCTGATTACACAACCCTGTTTCACAATTCCTGGGAGCAAAGGCAATGAACACTAAAAACAATTAGAAGACACCAGTACCAAGATTTTGAAAGGGAAAGAGTGAAACAAGGTTAGGAGGATCAATGAGCAGGTAATTGACTTTATCATATTCCCTGACTGAACTGGGTCGTGAGGTTGGTTAGATCAGTTTAAGTGTAAAGACACATTAGTAGTTAGTTTTGGAGAGTAATGATATTTTATTTATTAGGATTATCATAAGTATAATAAGCATCGAAACACATTTCAAATAGGTTAACACACTGAAGCATCAATGTCCAGTAATGATGTTATCAGCAACCAAGCCAAGGGTGGCAACATAAATAACCACCAAATCATAATTCTTGATTGTTTATTTCTTTTGGATATTTTGTAAAATTTTAAAAATCAAGAGGAAATCTGTTTGCATGAAGTGTTTGGACATACATTTCTACATAGCATATTTAACTCAAAAGCTGTTATCATGTATCAGGCCCTATCTTTTCCAGCATTTCTAAAAACCTGGTTCATACAAAATTCCTATTTAGATTTATGTACTATTATAGTACATGTGGTACATACTAGCCAATATTTGCCTGAATGATAGCTAAGAGACTTACCTATCACATAGGAAAAAGTATGCCATGATGACACCCAATTTAGCAAGACCAGCCATGAGGACATAGACCTCAGACTCTTCCACCACTTTAACTCCCTTCCCATACACTTTAACTTGCCATAACACCTTCCTCACAAACATGACAACAGCAATCAAAGCACTAAAAAAAAATAATGAAACAAGATTAGTTGCATATGAAAGGTAGCCATCTACCATCACATATTTTTGGAGACACGTTTTTTTTTCTAAACAGGTTAGCTTAACCGAAGGGGTGGCGTAAGAGAAAGAGAATTACTTTTGTTTGAGTTAAAACCATTCCCTATGCAAATGACAACATTTTTATACAATTTACGACATAAATTCCATGTATCATTGGTTGCTGGTGTTCGAATCTTTCAAGTCCGCGGATATAAAATTATGTTTAAAAATGTACCTGATTACTCCCATGTACTCATGTTTAGTGACAATCAAGCGGTGCTCTTAGACCTCAGGTGCGGCACCAGGCTAATATTTGCTGATGATTTATTCTGTACTTTGTTCTTTGATATAATAAAGGATCTGACGCATTCTGCGTTCTGGAGGTACCACCGCGGACCGTACTCCCGTGACTTTTATGCCTATGTCGGCCATATTGGTCGTTATAGGCTATATAAGCGTGGGTGTGCGGGACCGACGCGGTTATATACCCAAGAGCGACCAATATGGCCGACCTAGGCATAAAAGTCACGGGCTGCCCCAAGTGCCCACGGGCTGCCCAACCTACGGGGATTTTGCTCCACGCAAACACCGGCTGGCTGCTATCTTATCCAGTTAAATAGTGGAAATAAAGAAGAGGACTTCAACGTCTGTAAGATCGCCTCATAAAACTGCTGACTTCGGCTTTTCGGAATCATAGATCCCAATATCACAGCATTTACAATTAGCCCTTATCAGTATACTGTCGTTTGTGTTATTATTACAATAATTATGCGTGGAATACTCTCTTGAATTTACGGAAACATAATTGTTACAAGCAAGTCCACATATGACAGTTGTAAGCATGGAGCGAGAACACAACACCACAACGCGGACTTTCAAGGATCGACTGCATTAAGATAAGATGTGAAACTTTTTACCACTAGCGAATAAGGTATCAGCTCCCAGGAAATGTAATTTTCAAGCGATAGTGCATATTGTGGCCGCTAGGTGGCAGGGCACATCAACATTGTTATGGCTCACTATTTTTTAGGTATTCCATGGTACATATACGTGATTTGCTGTGAGTTCCGAGCGAGAGGCAGAAAGTTCCGAAGGTTGTAAGTTCCGACATGAATTCCATCACGATACACATAATATCTTCTACCATACTTACATCTAGCATGAACTTGTTGATAATGAATACCATGAATACTGACTACACTCCCTGCTGTGAGATAGACGCATGATTTATAGTACATACCTTTCGTGCATATCGAAATGAATCATTCTTGACCTGTTTTCAATATTTATAATCTTTGAAACAATTATAAAAGACAATACAATACGTAAACAACTTAAAATATAGGGAATCCGAATTCATAACAATTTACGTATTCAACATCGGAATATTTAAACTTATCAATACTGAGCCTCTCACTTAGATACTTCTCCTTTGCCTTCATCAATGGGCCATTTATCGGAATTCAGGCTGCTCTCTGCTGGCAAAACCACGAGAAAAGGGCAGAATCTAACTGCGTATGTTCTCCTGGCCACAAATGTTTCTGGCTACTTGGACATCCTTCTTGAAGCACTGGGACATGAAATTTTTCCTTGTTCTTTAGAATTGTGAATAAGGTCGAGGAAGATATGCCAAATTGCCTCGCAATCTCGCTATTGGACCCCTTGCCACTTGAGCATTCATTGATAATTCGTATTTTAGTTTTCAGATCCAACAACTTTTGTTTCCCAGCCATGATGTTGTATCAGTTGGACTGAACTTGATAAACAAGCAGGATGACAAAAGAACAATGAAATGCATGGACTTATGAGGAATTTATTAATGTGTATACGGGCATGCCATGAATGTCCGAAATGTGCATTTTAACATCAAATTGTGCAGAAAAAATGCTGCTAGACATATAATTTCAATGACAGAGGACATGAGCACAAGTTTGTGCACGTTTTCCGAGATTGAAGCAGACATTTGCCACTCGTAATAGTATATGACCCCAGTGGAGGCTGGTTGTTGTCCTTGCTAATACCGATTTATTTAACAGGCAAATCATAGGGTTTTAAATAGTTCTTTGGCCATCCCTCGCAAATTTGAGCTTCTCGTTATATGCCCTACACGTTATATGGGGCTTCTACTGTATGCAGATTTTTCCACAAATTTATTTTCAATTAACCCTTTTTTGTAGCCACAGACGCTGACTGCAGTGCTGTTTCCATGGAATTGCCACATTTGGACATCAATTATCACAGTTATTAGATAATAACTCAAAACATATGGTGGAAAGCATTTGTTTTATTTTTTATCCATTTCCCACGAATTTTTGCTTCTTCTAAACAGTATTTCGTGGAATAGGTATTTATATCAGATAGAAAAATTCTATTTTTCCCATGTGTTTTTCCCATTCTCACATTTAACACCATATCATTTCAAGTTCAATCTGTGAGAAAATACTGAGGAAAGGTAAGATTCTGTTTTTCATATCAAATAGGGGACACGTTTTTCTACAAGGACACGGAATATGAATAAAATGGCATTTATGTCCTTCTAAGGTGGAACCACCTTTGACCCTTTTGCTACGAACGTCGGAAATATGCGACAGTAGATTTCCTGACCAGGAAGACGAACATTGAAAATATGCAACGGAGATTTTCCTACGCAAACAAACGAATGTCGCATATTTGCGACGCTATGCTTTCCCCTCTTTCTGGCGCTCGCCAGTACACAGCTTCTACGTTTCTGGACTCAACGCAGCGGGGGTCAGGCCCTTCCCTTGGAATCCGGGAGCAGGTACCTGGACCCTTCCTCGCATTAGCACTCTCTTTGCAGCAAGGGTCCGCGGTCATATGATTGTTTATTCAGTGATTTTGCTAAATAAATATTTGTTACTTTCGCAAAAAATATAAAATCAGAATTGAACTCCTTGTTTTATGGTAGGTGATTACAATTTTTAAGCAAAATTCTACCATCAATATTAACCGCTTTCTTGATTTCAAGATATTAGTCAAGATATTTTACATTAGAATTGGTGCATGCATTAAATCTGTTAATATTTATGATAGAATTTCATTTAAAATTTGAAAATGCACAGTAAAAAACGAGGATATCATTTCAAAGTCTACAATTTGAGAGCAAGTGACAAATATCCATGTAGTAAATCCAATAAATTAACAATTACTTGACCACCAACCCATGCCACAGGGAAAGTTGTAAACCTGCTAAGGGTTGAGCTTAACTGCCTCCAGAGTCCGAGATAATGGCGAGGTCCCCGCTAAGAGGGGTCGAAGAAAGTAGGAGTTGAGTGTGAGTGTATACTTGCGAAAACTTTCTCCACGGATGCCTTAGAAAAATGGTCTGTACAGAGAGGAAGGAAGAGTCTCTTGGTACTCAGTTCAGTAGACATGCATAGGAGAGAATTCCGCAGCCTCGAAACGGTTAAGAATAAAAAAGACATTACACATTACTTAAATCCAGACAAGGGAAACAACATATCATTTAACATGCTTACCAAACTGCCAATGAAGAAAACGTGACAACCTGGAGGGTGGTATAATGTTCTGGACTACTGCAGCAAGTTCCATCATTGAAATTCATATGATCATTGCAGTACATATTAAGAAGAATCTGTATAAAAATGTTTTCAACTCAAATTAAAACCGTCATAAGGAAAGTCACAATGATGTTCATATATATAAGGTTTTACAACAAGAAGATATCATCATGAGGAAAAGATCAACACAATGGAACTATGTACCATGCAATGAATGAGCAAAATCTATAGTGAAAATCCATTGGAGGTATTTATTTTGTATCATCTGAAAACAATCAAACTGGATGACCAATTATACTTCACTTTGCATGTTTACATTAAATACCATGTAACATTGGACATTTATAGTCAAAATGGCAAAGGATCTTCTTTAATAAATTCTTTACTACAAAAAAATGTATTCAATCAATCATTACAGTAATCTACCGGTTAGAGGTAGGTTGTGATGAAAGTCAGAGAATATCCAACAAACTCTTACACGTGCCGTGCCCTTTCTACCTCCAGTATTTCTTCCTTCATCTCAGCATAAGTCCTACCTTTCTTCATCCCGTCCATATCGTCTGTTCTCTTCCTTCCCCTTCCCCGCTTACCCAACATCCTACCCTCTTATCACAGCCTCCAGCAAACCATCACCCCTCATTACCCCTTCCAGCCACCTACCCTGTCTTCCCCTCATCTCATCTATAAGTTTCCTCTCCTCGCCCACCATGTCAAGCACTTCATCATTTGTCTTCCTTTCCGTCCAACGCACCTTCTCCATCCTCCTCCACACCCACATCTTAAAAGCCTTCAGCCTATTTTCGTCTTCCTTTCTCAAGGTCCACGTTTCTGCCCCATACAATGCCAAAATCCATATCAAGCTCTTCACCAGCCTCTTTTTTACATCCTTACTTAAGATCCCCGTCATCAGCTCCCTTCTATTATTGAACGCTTCCTTCGCTAGCACTATTCTCCTCCTAATGGCTTTGCTACTATGTTCTGCTTCTTCTAGCGTACTACCCATGTAATTAAATTGTTCTACTTGCTCCAGTTTGTGATTTCTGACTCTTATCACCAGCCTCGCTCTCTTTGTTCTAGAGAAACTCATAACTTTTGTTTTCTTTTATTTATCTTCATCCTGTATTTCTCGTACTGCATTTCCAGTGCATCTACTAAAGTTTGCAATCCTTTCGATGACCGACTGACAAACGCCTGGTCGTCTGCGAACCTAACCGACTTAATCCGTTGGCCTCCTTATTTCATTCCCACATCTAGCTTATCCCATACCGCTCTTACCATTTCCTCAGCATAGATGTTAAAAAGGAAACGCGACAACGGACACCCTTGCCGCACCCCGCAACCTAAAACTGCCCACCCTGATTCACAATCAGCTACCCTTACCTGAGCCCTCTGCCCCATATATAAGTTTCGGATGAGTCTCCTATCACGCCAATCTATTCCTACTTGCCCCAGTATCTCCATTAGTTTCTCCCAGTTTACTCTGTCAAATGCCTTTTCGAAATCTACAAAGCAAGCGAAAACATCCTGATTATGCTCTATGTTTCTATCTATAAGTGTCTTCATTACTGCAGTCACGTCTCTGGTTGCCCTCCCCTTCCTGAACACAAATTGGTCATCGCCTAAATAGCAGTTTGCTCTGCTCTCCAACCTTCTATTTAGTATTCTAAGCTAGACTATTGCCGCGTGCGAAATTAAACTGATTGTTCTATACTCCTCGCATTCTGACGCTTTCAAAAAAATGTACACAGCATAAAATTCAACAGTTGACATTTTAATTCCAATGAAATGAAATGATAAATGTTATTATATAGTATTACTAATAAAGAGCAAAGGCAAGTAACTGGGTGAAGATCAAAGGATCCCCTAGAATAAATTCTTTACAGCAAAAACAAATTAAAAGGCATATAGAATTACAATAGAATTAGTAGAATACTATAGAATTTAAATAAATATATGGAATATAAAACTATAGAATTGAACAGTTGACATTTAAATTCCAATGAAATGAAACAATTATAAATGATGTGAAACATGTAATGTGAACAATAAAGAGCAAAGTCAAGTAACTTGGTGAAGATAATTGATATTACATATGTGTACTGTTTATGGATTGAACTCATGGAAAGAGGTATATATGTATACATATTTGCTCAGGTACTTATGTTTATTTAAAAAAGAAGTGAAAAATCTGTTAAAACTGTTCCTTTACCAGTCAAGTAAATATGAAAATGGGATTGCAGATTCTATCATGCCAAAAGAAGATTCATGAAACACTGTATTCTAGACAGGGATGTATTTATGACCTCTGAGGCCCCCCGGCGGAATCTAGAATGTTAAAGTCTTGTAACCTGGCAGCTTGACATAGACTTTTCCTTGCTTATAAAGACAATACATATTGAGTACAAATATCTATCACTATTAATACTCTGCTAGTAGGCACCAGGTTACTTAAAACTATATTTACATTTTTTAAATTTTTGAACAGTAAAAACATGCCTCCTCGTGACTCTCGCGAGGCCCCCAGTTTTTGCGAGGCCCCCTGCGGCCACCGGGTATGCCATATGGTAAATATGGCCCTGATTCTAGACCTATGATTTAACACTAGGATGCCTGGACTTCTCGACATCATTCAACGCCCAAATGGGGTCATTTTGACCCACGGTATTTAATAAATATATTTCTCACAAGGCATGCACATGTTTATATTTTTTTTAGTTTTTCTATTATCTAGCACCTTAATTCTTCACATTCATTGATTTATTCAGTTCGTTATGTATATTTTTTCTCATTATAATTATTTATGGAAATATCTACTTTGAGTTTTGGTATAATTTTCTCGTTTTCTTCAGTTTTATTTATTTTCTCGCTTAAAATTGTGACACATAATTATAAAAAAATATCACCCTTTCTATTGAAATTATTTATTTATCATTGTTGTAGTTTTGTTGCAATTAACATACTCGTAATATTTAATTCTGTATCTAAATAGGAAGTTTACGAATAATCAAAAGCGTTTGGTTGATTTTTTCTATTATTGAAATAGAAATTGTAAAAATTAATTACTCCAGTACATTATCATAAATTTTAATTAAACATTTTAATTGTTTAAACTATATTTTAACAGATTTTTGTTCATACACTTGACACACGTATATTCAGTTCTTCTAGCACACCACAGGTCGCCATCTTGCAGAATTGACATTTCAAAATTGTTTTATTCACTTTACAATTTTCTTTATTTTCACATTTTTTTCTTTTTGTATCTATGTCTACTTCTGAAGGTTGTGCTTGACTCCTTCGCCTATTCGCGTACTTAGAAAGGAGTTCCTCCGCAAGCTTTTGGATGAAACTCATTCGTGAAATTTTCCTCCCAGTTACGGCTCTATGCATTACTATGGTATTTATTGCAGAAATACCTAAATTATTATAAAAACAATGAACAGGCCACCTCCTTGATGATGCTTAAACTGAGAACTGTCTTGCCATTTTGTAAACAATATCCACACTACAATTCGTTGCATTATAATAAGAGACAGTTTCTGGAATTATTTTCTTAGAATTAGTTACAATAGCGCTTGGGTGAAGAGAACTCAATAGTAAGAAAAGTTTTCCCATTTTCTCTCGGTACATCGTCAATATAATATTATCACATTACAGTACACTAGTGGAATACAATTCTTCTCCATAATACAAATTACAGAATACAGCTTTTTACTGAGAGAGATCGGTACATCTCGTTCGGAGCGATTTACTGTCCCAACTAAACTGGTGCATTTTTCCTTCAGCATATTAGCAAATTCAGGGATAAAAAGAATTTATTCGTAGTTAAATTTATGCCTTTGTACAGAAAAGGCTGCATAAGTCACATCACTACATAATCCAAAATTTGTTGATTATTGGGACGGTTATCAACTTTTTCTAAGTAAGGGAACCCAGTGAGCGCATTCTTCAAATCAACATCTACAACGATCCAGTATTTCTGAGGCTTCGAAGCCATAAACTGAGAGAATTGGCACATTAGCTTTGGGAGGGAAACGTTGTTCGTCAATTGTTATATTCGCCCCCGTTTTGTAATAAAGTTTTCAGTTTTCAGAGGAAATCAATGCAAATTTATCAGTTTGCATGCGAATAGATCTAGTTGATTTTTCATGAAACTTTTGATTTGATTTTGAAAAAAATTCATGATTTCACAGAAGTGGTTCCTAGGCATCTTGTCCTTACAGAAAGACCATCCCCAAGAATGAGAACATATAGAGTGAAGCTCCTTGCTTTTACATTGCAATGAATGCTTCTAATTCTTCAATGCTGACGGACCACTCATTGTTTTCAAGGACTCGGTGGGCCTATGTCTCAGTACACTTTTTTTACATTATTCACTATGGATTTATGTATGAACAAACGCCAAGAACTTGCCACGCTGTTCTCATATATCGTTTAGCATGGACAGTGGGACCTGGCTCTTCCCTCAGAATATTCTGCGAGGAAAGTCGTCCTCGAGTCGTTGAATCCAAAGCCACTTCCTTCCATGTGCTCTCATCTGGAGAAGTGTGGTTCTAACTTGAGTGTACGTGGGTATTATCAGTAGATGATTCTTCCTCTGCCATTGAATTATGATCGACAGCGTGGTGATCTACAGGGGAAGTACATATAAGTCCATGACGGGGTCGGTGGCCGCGTCGTGTTTTCTGTGTGGGCCTGTTTTCTGATGAATGATTTGTCCTGCCAAAATTATAAATTTCATATTCACATTCTTAGGATTCTGTTGATTCTTTATAAGTTTCAAGTATCAGCTCGTCGTCGAAATTGTCAACTAAACACGCTCCACAATCTGACTAATCCTCTTGAATCTTATTCAGCTCCGCAAGAATGTTAGCAGAAGGTTATGTTTGTCTTTGAGACATTTTGACCACCTCAAAATAATGATCACATCGAAAATTCAAAAACCACGAACCGTGAAGCCACCCACGATGAACAACGAAGCCACGAACTTCCCTTTCAGGAATTGAGAGAAAGACTGCGTCATCCGAAGAAGGATAATCAGAGTTGAAGTCAACAAAGTCTATGCGAAAGTGGGGAACAGTATTTTATTCTCCTCATAACGTAAATGTGACAATGTATGATGGTATCAACAAAGTGATTACTAAATATTCCACACGTAAGCCAGACGAAAAGTGAGAGTACGAGGTTTTGAAGGGGAAAGAAAACAATACTGTTTAGAAATGTGACAGGAATTTGAAGAAAACCAAATGAAAAAAATAATATAAGAGAGCTGTAAACAAATGCAAACAATAGTAGCAGAATAATAACATGAATGCTGATAAAAAAGAATCTTCGGTAAAGATAAAACGCGAAAATGAACGCTTGGGTCAAATTGACCCCATTTGGGCGTTCAAGGTAAAATATAATGTAACTGCTGAATTGATTATTTTAGGAAGATAAAACTTTTTGTAAGCAAAAAACTATTAAAAATATTAAAAGTCACCGGCGGAAATTTTTTTCTCTTAAAAAATGAGCTCAAAATATAAATTTAAAAACACGTTTGGGTCAAAATGACCCCTCTGGGCGTTCTAGTGTTAAACACAAATATTCTTCAGAATACTCTAAAATAAAATTAGGCACAAAAAAGGGTGGTGAATCAGCTATTAATTTGAAAGAAACTGTTTTTTGAAATGAAGCATCTCATTAAATAGTTAAACCAAGTTACAAATGCAAGAAACATCTCGAATACCAGAAGAAAATAGTATACCGTATAAACTCGTGTAAGAGGCGCACCTTTTTTCCCAGAAATCGCAGCCGAAAATGAGGGTGCGCCTCTTACACGAATCTGTCCGTTGCAAAATTCCGTCACCCGAGTTTGAAGGCTAATATCTCAGAGATGGCTCAATCGATTTTAAAATGAAGTACATCAAATTAAAGCTTGTTTATTTCTGAGTTTATTGATGGTGTACAAAAAATTTTACCGTTTATATCGACTTCAGTGTGTGCTTAAGAACAGAATTTTAGCGCATTTTCCCGCGTACCGGACGGATACATCGCATTTACAGCTTCGTAATAACAACACGGATCAAGATATCGAAATTTCATTTACAAATATTGTAGCAAAGATCTTTCCTAACAGCTATACGAAGTTTCATATTATTTAATGCATTAGTATTTTAGTTATAGATGCAAACGCACGGATCCGTTATTTTCCGTTCCGCGCGTCCGGGAAAACCGCCATTTAGACCTTCTTCAAGCTCTCGAGTTCATCATCATGAATCCACTTATAAAATCTTAAAGGCATTCGTTGGTTAATCAATATTGATTAACATTTATTTTGGAAAAAGAGCGCGTTCAACTACCAGGAGCATGCATGGAAGAGAAAGGGAGAGGCGCGCGCTGTTGCCCAGTCAGAGGGCTATCCGTAAGGCGCGCGAGCATAAAGGGTGACGCGGCGTTCGGGCACGCGGGCGTTCCTCCGCGTTGTCTTGTAGAGGAACGCCCGAAAGCCGTTACCAATAAGGATAAACGCCGCGGAAACCTCAGATCCAAGTGAATACTTACCTCCGGGGTCTATATATGCCTATGAAAAATGCCTCGTAAATTATAAGAGAATATCGCAAGCGGAAGGCTTTCAAAATGGCCGAAAGTTTGCAGTTAGGCCCGCAAAACCTCGCAATAGAAGAAAAAAAAAACTAAAAATTTTTTCTTCAACTTCGACGCATAAAAAGAGGGGTGCGCCTCTTACACGCATTTATACGGTAACTTTCAAAAAATTACACGTATAAAAAAAAGGGGTCACCATGTTTAGTGCTATCACTAGGTTGCATTGTGCCTATGCATTTGTTTACATAATAAACAATGGAGTCTCTGGGACTCTCACACATGTCAAAAGGCAAATAACTTCACCAGAATTTTAGGTGTTGGGTCGAAGAAAAGTGAACTATGGTTTGGAAAAGGCCATAGAATGAACATATCAGAGATAAGAGGAGAGAAGGTAAATCACCAGCTAAAAATAGTTATTATAGTTTATGTAAAGAATATGCAGAAATTTAATATGTTAGTGACATAGGGTGCGTTCAACCAAGCAAGCGGTAAGCTAGCAAAAAGCGCTACTCGGCACTGACAGCTCCGCTAACGAGTTCGCTGGATCCAACAGACGCCATTGTTAACAGTGAAATTTTTCTATGCTCGCGGAATCAGTGGTGATCCCTGATTGGTTGTTAAGGTGTGTTTAGAGCAGACGGGATTGTTTTGAAATATTTAAAAACAACTCCAAACGCATTTCTAGGCTTTTAGTAAATGCATAATGGCAGAAGAAGAGTTAATTAACCTTGAATTCTGTCATGAAGGAAAGAAGTATCAGACAAAGATATCTTCGGCGTTGATTCTATTGATGGAGTCCAGTAATTATGTACTTTATCTTCTGATAATTATATTTTGCCATGAAGATCCCGGTTGTACTAGGTTATACATACATATAAATCTCGTTAATCTTAAAGTTTTTTCAGACCTACTATCGGCATTTATTTTCCCCATATAGTTGAGACGTTCAGAAATCATCATCCAACTCATTTAATAACATATTAGCTACAATTTCCATTTTATAAACGTGAATTGATCCACGTGAAACTGTTTTCAAATATGCGCAGTGTTATGACGTTGTTCCCGTGACAACAGGAGAACGTTCACCCGAACCTAGCATGAATACATCAGCGCTGCTCACTTAAATAGCTAAGCGCTTGCTTGGCTGAATGCACCCATTGAGTAGTGATTACTGCCCTAGTGCCATCAAAATCAAAGCCAACATGATGGCGTGCCTTTTTCAGCACAGCATCAACATATGTCCTTCAAAACCATTTCATAGCAAACTTGATGTTTTAAATATTTACAATCGTTATCATCAGTTATTCTTTTTCAACATGCCCTTTAGATTGAAAGCATAAAAAAAAGAAATTAGTACGCAATCCTGTCATAAAAAGGCAATAATATGTTTTAAGTGAATCTGATGCAGTTTTTTTGGGACGTTTTGGAAGAAAAATAAGCCAATTTAGGTAACATTAGCACACCAAAAGCATCATCAGGTCTAAAAATGAAAAAGCTAGGTAACACTCATTACCAGTTTTGATACACATGATTAAAAGTTGAGATATGTATGTCAAACAAAGGAAAACATTTTAAAATTATTCTTCAGGTTTCTAAGATTTTTAATAATTTGCTTTTTTTATCTGAAGACCCCTCCAGGAAGAGAAGTGAAATGTTGCGCATTGGCAACCAAACGCGATGAATCCCAAAAGTAATACAAAGCAAAGGAAAGCATGGTTAATCCAGATAGGAAGTGAACACACGAGTAGCGCCAAATGATTGTGACTAAGGAGCCTGTAAGAGGAGGAGAAACTCCGCTGCTGAAAACGAGCCAGACACATCGACAGTGGACGGTATGTTTGCGTACGGAGCGCTGCTTGTGGTGATAGTTAAAAGTTCATCCTCCTCATGTTTCCCGCCGCGATACAAATTTTCTAATGCAGACTAACCATTCATGTCACATGTTGATCTCACATTTCTGACTGAAAGTACACTTAACGACCGGTTAAATATTCTCGCTTGATAACCCATGCAAATAAGCTTTCACCCTGATATTGTCGTCAACTAACATGTGTACCATAACTGATGTCCTACATTTTTAAACACATTACCAGAACTTTGTCATCACCAATCAATATTCAAACTTTATCTGTCAGTTAGCGTTAACCTGGAATTATAAAACGAGACAAAAAAACTCAACATTTGAAGCTACAACTAGGAAAGATAATGCATTGGACAGCTATTGACTCAACACGCCGCTAGATTCATAGCTAGAAGCAGCAGATTAACCGGTGAAAATAATCTTGCTCGATAAGCCAAGCGAATAAGCTTTCACCCCGATATCGTCATCAACTAACATATGTAACATAACTGATGTACCTACATTATTAAGATTTTACAAGAACTCTGTCATCACAAATCGACATCAAAATAGCATCCGACGGTTAGCGTTAACCTGAAATTATAAAAAGAGACGAAAAAATTCTCAGCATTTGAAGCTACAGCTAGAAGAACTAATGCATCGGACAGCACAGAAGGATGCACGGACAAAAGAGTCAACATGTCGATAAATTCATAAACAGGAGGAACAAATTAACTTCAACAAATAATTTTTTTTAATTGCTGGAATGGTTTTTAAGGAATAAAATAGCAATGTACCTTTTTTGTTCTACTTTAATAGCAGGAAAAATCCCAAAAGGTATGAAAAAACCAGCGATGAATGCAATACAAGAGAAAAAGCTGAAAATGCAAAGGATCACTAACATAAATAGACAAATACAATTATTATAACCACAAAACATACAAGTAAATGACAGGCAGGCAAAACAAATAAATTTATTTTAAATTAAATAATTACTCAAAACAACAAAAAAAAATGTTACCTAGCCCCACTTTAAATGTTGCCGATTTCTTCAGCTGTCTGGATTTTTCATTCTCCTTGTTGTCATGTGAATTAAAATCGCTACTGATAAAGTGCAATTGAGTAAAGAGGAAGACACCCACGAGCATACGAGTCTCCAACTTCAACTCACGAATATAGGCTTCAACTAATGGTGGTAAATGACGCAGAGGGCAAGGGCCTAGCCACGTTGAAACACCGGTTTCCGTCAGAACACCGAAGTTAAGCAACATTGGGCCCAGACGGTGGTTGCAAGGGTGACCCTCCTCCATACCTCGACCAGGCATGGATGGAGAGATGATACTCCCTCCAGACCTATACCGGGAGGCCGGAGGGAGACCCAGACCGGGCCGGTTGGAGGGACGACATCCTCTATACCTGGTACTGGGGCGAGGCCATTCCCTATACCTCTACCGAGGTGCTCTTGTCCCCTGCCTGCAAGTGGCAGACAGGTACAGGGTTGGCACAATGGACCAAGAAAGGTCTAAGTGCCCAGACTCCTGACGAAGGCCCCCCCAATAAGAATCTAATATCTAATCTAAATGATGCAGAACACCTGAGAAAATAGTTTGGTTACCCACCGCCTACGTGACACTGTGTTCAAAACCTTCCTTTCCCCCGCTACCTGCTCAGGACACTCTGGGAATGGGTTTTCCCTATCCCTTCAAATAGGAGTTTCTCCTCCTCTTACAGGCTCCTTAATTGTAACACAGGGTGTGCAGCAACATATACAGACGGGTAATCATCAAGCAAAGCTAATGAATCCACATCCACTCCGCAAGTTTGCATTATTTCTCTTATGACTTCATGCATTTTATCTTTTGATTGTGATCACATAAAAAATGCAGTATAACAGGATCTCACAGTATGTCTGCCAACCTTTTGTCAATGGGCCAAATCTAACCCAAATAATCTGAGTGTCCTTTGGTTGTGTGGGCCAGTGTGTCCTTTGGCTGTGAAATACAGCATATTCACATCTCATTTCATATATTATTACAACAAATGATATTCATAAAATTATTTCAATACATTGGTATGTGAACACAGCATACATGAACACCTCAACCCAAATAATCAACGAGATTTCCACATTCATTGATGTGACTAAGAAAATGAAAGACACAGGCTTCAATTCTTAGCTGTTACTACTCATTGCAACACTCAATTAATTCATCTCTCATTTCAAAATATAAAGGAATAATAAATAAATTGGATACTTCTAGCCGGGAAATCACTTTAGGTCTAATAACTATGTAACTACAAATAATAAGAAACTCACCTGAGTGTCATGTTTAAGGGCCAGTGGCCCTATATGAAGGCCATCATCACTTTCCTCTAAGTTGCCTTGGGCAATTAAGCGTGAACTCGACCATAATTGAGCACCACTATGCTGAAGAATCTAAGAATAAAAATGTAACCATAATTCAATCTATTATTCAATGCTTGTCAATTCTTTAATAGTAAGTATATGTTCTCTATCTTTGCATAAATGCAAGAAACAGGGATTACTCATGTTTTAAATATCTATATCAACCACTGTCATCAGTACAGAATTTGGTTGAGGATACATGGGTGGATCTCATTAAACTCGATTCAGCAGCGTGTAAACTTTATGCACCAAGAGAAAGGGGTTAATTTCTTCTCCTTGTTATCTATGGCTCCCAAAAAAGATGTGGTAACAGCATAAAGCACTCAGCTTGGGATTAGCTGCGACTGTACATAGAGGCTTAACCCTCTGCAGGTGAGTGATTTAGTAAAAATAATACACATTCAAAATACTCATAATAAAAATTCAATAAAAAGCATTTCATTTTTATTAATCTCATGGGCAAATGAGATGTAGTGAAACACAGTTGGGGATAGCAAGTAACCTCACTATCTCAAAATATGGCATCAGGCTATGCACATAATGGTAGGTACCTCATTTGTGTTAAACCCTTTGTTGGGGTCAGACCAGAAAAACTGCACGTTAAAATTTTGCTTGATAGGGTCAAAAAGGGGAGGTGGGGGTAGTTTTTAAATATGAAATATAAATAACAATTTTTCTCTTGTTTTGAATTGTTAGCATGCAAACTTTCATCGCGATCCAAATAAACCTGTAGATCTCTATAAAAGACAAAAAAACACATAAATATTCTTCTTTATATATTTAAGTAGAAAATTAGAAATTATTCCCAGCATTTAAGGTTCCTAACAATATGCAATAAAACGCTACATTTATCACCTATAAATGCTACAAAATGCCAAATCTATAATTAGTAATAAAGCTAAACCATTAGTTGAGAAATGCTGAAAATCACCATCTCTACACGTAGACCACTGTGCCTATAACTTGATAAAGAAAATGAGGAACCCATGTATGTACTGATGAAATTTGAGCTTCCACAAGTCAAAACCTCAACAACTGAAGGAAGGAAACTTCTTTCATATTAGCGTTTTCAAAACTTAATTCACAGTATAAAAAAATTTCTCTAATTTGAAATTTCTTAAAGCCATTTTACACGGGGCACGAAATTGCACAACTTCAACTGCATTATTTTTTCTCAATCGAGCGTGCAATCATTTTCAAATTAGAGCAGGGGTTATTTTGCCATCTTGTATTCATGCATTCCCCCATGCCTTCTTGCAATTCACGGTGCAATTTGAAATGCACGTTCGTACGTACATCAGATTGTGCAATTACGTGTCCCGTGTAAAACGGGCTTAATGCCTGATTCACCTTCCAGTTCTCAAGGTACTTCCACTATGTGGAGTTCAATGTATTTGTATTTCCTACTACATATTAATATTTGACATCTCATGCATAAATTTGACAATACAATGGTTCTGAGTAAAAAAAACTGCATTAATATGTACCATATTTTATGGCTTATAAGGTGCACTTCCATTTTATTGGGACCTATTCAGGAAAAAATAATTTTTGCAGACCATGAAAAAGCTGTGTAAATGGCAGTAGACTAACTTGATACTTGAAGGGACTATTTAAAAAACCAATTTCAAATGGGGAAACATTGTCGGAGATTTCCTAAAACATGTACATATATACAGTAAAACCCCTAAATTACACTTTTCCAGGGACCCTAGAAAAAAAAAGTGTAAATTGTGGGAAAAGTAGAATTTTCACTTATACATTCATGTTCTTTTACTGGAGTAAGGGTAAAAATAAGAAACACTGATAAACTGAAAAAGAGCAGTGTCACAATTTATTCCTTGAACTATATAGCACTTCTCATTTATTTATATTAGATGAAAAAAATACACAAAACATCTTAGACAAATATAAAATTGAAAATTAAGAAAGGATGAAGATGGCAGGGCGATTTACATTATATTTGTTATTAGCAACCATTGAAACTATCTAATGAATATAGCATGACTATTATTAAAAATTTGATATTTTCAACTGCTTGGACTTCCTCCACCTATTAAAATATATTGCACTTTATTTTCAATTTTCCGCAGTTCCTCAAGCACTTGCTCACAGCAATCACTATAGGTATACCTACTAAGTAATTTCTTTAGAGTTTGAACAGCACACACTGTGCCTTGCATATCAGTTATAGCTCTGGAATCGAGGCAGTGCAAATGATCTCAGTTGTCCACCTTGATTTTTTAAATTTTTCATCATATCTGGATAAGAATCCATAGTTTCTACTTAGGTAAAAAATTAATACTCCCCCGCAGGTTTAATTGCAGTTGAGCACCCATAATCCAGGAGCACGCTATTGTCCGGCAAAAACAACCTCATACATATGCCGAGAAATAAAAAAATCTTAATCATAAACGTTGTTTTAAGAGATTTTGACTCTGCACTTCATTAAAATATTTCCTTTACAACTTATAAGTATTTCACGGTAATTTCATTAAATAATAATTGTACACTCAATCTAAACGAATTATGCGATTAAGTTACGCACATTGCGGTTTGAATTCCTCACTGTTGGCTGAGAAACCGCTATAATGGTTTTGTGACTTGCCGCGGCTACGCTACTTTATGGTGTGCACATTTAGCCATGCTTAAATATAATGCTTTATTGCTTATTCTCTGCCTGTAAGGTGCAAGAAACTTCAATAAATTCTTTGCTACATACGCACAGATATTATGTCCATGTCTGATCTGATGCCAGCAGCGTGAAGCAACGGCACAAAACTATTGGTTACAGAAAAAGTAGAAGTTTATCCTCACCAGCCTCCTGAAACCACAATGTGGATGAAGCAGACTAAACTGCTCCATTGAACTTAACCTTAATTTTTTAACTCCCAACACAACAATAGCATCAAAAAAAGATGAAAAAACTGATCGTCATTCTCATTAATCAATCGGCCGCAGCAAGGAGTGTTGCGTCATGGAAATGTTACGTAGTTTTCATTTTTATTTCGGTATGCTCAAATTTTCCTCATTATATAAACTAATATATTTTTTCTAAATATGATTATTTGCGAATTAAAGCTTTAGGGGTATCCAAACAGGCGAAAGGTTCCATGTTTTCCTGCGTTTCAATGTCCGACATGACCCTCGTTGTCAGGGGCATCAACAGATTCGCCGGAAAAGTACTATATTTCAGCTATTTACAAAGTTAAAACCAGATATTTATTATCATTTTTATGCATATAAAAAGTAAAAGAACGAAATTATAGAATTATCGCTAACTGGATTGAAAATGCCTTGCATAAAAAAGACTACGCTTCATTTCATAGCTTGAATCATGTCTGGCAGATTACGAGTTGATGTAGTTCAAATTTCTGTTACTAGTGGCGCTGTATACTATTCCCACCACATTCAAATTCTTCCTTAAAACAGGTCCTATTGCTGCTCTCTTTCTTATTTTTCTGCATATATGTACAAGACATAGCAAAAAAGTGTTTTACAAAGGATGATATGCATGAGTAATGGACTTAAGAAGTGAATTTTATTTTTTGAAAGAGTGCGTTTCGGGAAATTGTGGGAAAACTGAAAAATGTATAGTCTAAATTCGGGGTTCAGCATGCGTTGGAAACATAGGAAATTGAATGGGATTTTGCAAAAGTGGTGTAAATTGCAGGAAAACGTAATTTCCGATAATGCAAATACATATGAGGTTTCACTGTATTTCGCTTCTTTTAGCAAAGTTATGACCTCGTCACAATCTGCATCGGAATAATGTGCAACACATTCAGAGATTGTTTTGTTAGTTTAGTCTGATTTGACTATTTAGGGGTATGAGATTCCTAAGTCTTAAAAGGAGAAAATATGACCCTCTATATATTGCTCTTTGATATCACAGAAGCAATCAAAAGGATACATATCAACCCTATCCAGTAATATTCATAACAAAATACTGGTCATGATTATAACAACCACAAAATTGTTAAATAAAATACAATGAAACCTCCCTTAACCCATTCAGCCTGCCCATCGGCGAGTTGAGCGTCTGTCTCCAGGAGTGGCACCCGCCGACAGGCGGTCTCGGTTCCTTTCCAGGTTTAGCTCTCACTTCCCACAGTTTCGGAGGTCGATTCATGATTTCAGCAAAGCAGTCAGTGTGTTAAGGGACACCTCCAGAAAATGGACAGTTTTTCAGTCCCTGGCCACAGGACATGGAGACTAATGGATCCAAGCCCTCTAAATAGTGGACAATCTGCTCAACAGACACTGACAGAGGCTCATTAACAATTTACTTTGAGGAAAAATATCTCTCTTGACAGATAGGCAATGTTCACATATGTAGATAGAGACAAATTATTCTTTGCGGGAGGGGAATATTCTCTAGCCATTAACTGCAAAAAACGAGCATGCACTTATTCACAGAAAGATTCTTGGAAAATATCCTATGTTATTAAAATGGCAACTCTTCACAAACATGTCTGAAGTTCTCAGCACTATTCAATGGCTGAAGGAATATTTTTCATTCCAGGGAGATGCTTCGGGTCAATCACATTAAGTCTGTATTCTACCGACATACACATTAAATATGAGATAAATTGTATTTTGCTTCAGCTTGAGACGGTTTTAATTTATTTTCCTTTTAGTGTTCCAATGAGCATTAACGTCTTTATATTTCAGACACAGAATTTCGGCAAAACATTCCAATGTCTACATATTTTCACAGACAGAAAAAGATTTGAGCATAAGCATAACTCTTCCTCTCAATAGTGGACAATTATTGTTGCCCCAATATTGTCCGTTATTAAGAGATTTCACTGCCATATCATTTAGGAAGGGCTCGGTAGTACTAACCATGTGGGGTAAATTTTTCCAACCGTGGAGAGCCTCAGGGATGACTTTAGCCAGTAGAAGGACTCGGCTTCACATACAAGACCCGAGGGTGATTTGCAAGTGATTATTTTGGGTGTCTCAAGTGCCACCAAATATGGTAATTGGGCATTTGGGTAGCTACAAGCACAATAGTAAACTCACAGCTTTATATCTTCCCTTCCTAAAAATTGGCCTTGGAAATACTACAATGATTTAGCATAAGCAAGATAAATGCTGATAATTTAAAAAAATATAAATAAAATTTGCAAAATACTCAAGTAAATACTGACAAGATTTAAAATTAATAATCATTAACACACCACATCCCAGAGTCATTAACTCAATATATTTAAATAATATAATATTAATAAGAAGTCAGTTTATGGCCCACCTCCATTGCTGCTTTGTTATACAAGTCTATTTGTTCATTTGTAATCATTGCTCGGGCAGGGCGAAGACGTTCCACATCTACAGGCTCCTGTAGAGTCCACAGCACATGAGAGCGTCCACCTTCCCGCCTCTTCTCAGTTATTTTGTCAATAGACTGAATTAAAAAAAAGAATCAATGGCTGTAGTACACACGCATGCATTTCTAATACAGCAAACTCATAAATAACACAAATAATAACTCAATAGCACCAAATTTCAATGCACAACAATGAATACTGCAAAATATTGCAATTGTAAAATCAAAATAATAATACTTTGTTTATTCCACAATTTATTGAGTAGGTACCTTGCATGACTTCAACACTATTTACGGCTGCCTCATATTCAAATAGTATATTACAGGAGGAAAACCCTTTGATAATGATGTGGCATAGGTAACGTCGAAACCGGTCGAGGTACTCAATGATGGTTGGGATATACAAATATACAAAATATTCTAATCATTGCATTTACAAATGATGTGGTACGCAACCACGTGCACAGGTGCGAAGTTATACACCGAAGACTGTGAAATTCGCCATGAAAAAAACACTTGACTTGACTCGGATTCGAACCCGGATCTCCCAATTGCTGGTCAGGTGTGTTAGCCAGTTACACCATCAAGCCATCTTAATACAAAATATTCTTTTTATTTATAGTCTCAATTCCACAAAGTGAATAGGCCCACCTTTAAAAAATCACAATATAATTTTGTCAAAAGAGCAAAGGAAGCTTAAATTATTCATTTTTGGCCCATTCAAAGGTCTTTGCAAATGGCCTTGATTCAATATACATAAATAAATACCTGTTTGGGATGTCGACTGTTGCTGAATTACATTGAATAAATCAGAACATCTTTTGTTAAAGTGACACAACATAGGTATTTTGTTGACAGATCCAGGAAATTATGTAGGGCTACCAACCATCATCATTTTCCCAGACATGTCCTCATTAAACATGGACTGATTAGTTGTCTGATGTCTGGAGTTTTGGCTTTCAAAATTTGAACCCCATCATTGATTAAATTGGGTAGCCACTGTAATCGAATCAGCCGTGAAATGCATGGTGATCTTGATGGGAACACATATCCTTAAGGTCAAGGTTTGAAGTCCCACCTTGGGCATTGCTGTTGTGATTTTATTAGGGTTGAGATATTAGGTAAGATGGTTCTATGTAACCTTAGCCAAAGGGGCACCTAAAAGTTGAAATATTGAAATTTTTTGCTAAATTTGTTTTAAAACTATGTGACTTCGGAGTTATAGAAAATCTTGGCGGTGTTATTATAATTTAACTTTTTTTTGCACATTTATAGGTATTTTATTATTTTTGGTACACATTTTGTGAATGGATATACTCTTATTAAGCATTAAATATAACATATTTAATAAAATGTTGATTGTACTAAATGTCTGATAAAACCAAATGAACGAAATGGTTCAAGTTACGTTATATTATAGAATGAGCAATAAAAGGTTCCAAGGGAAGGTAGGTAGCAAATAGATGCAACAAAATCGTTTAGTATTGATTACAGCTGTTGCCAATCGCAATCGGTCAAGAAAAGCAGTGAAAGAAGCACGCATAACTAAACACAATCGGAAACAACGAAACTTGACCTGGGGGTGTGTTAAAATGATTTTTTTGCATTGAAGTACAGTGGAGCGCCGACGATCCGTCCGCTAGAAAAAAAAGGCCCGTTTCACATGGACGCGGACGATCCGCGTTCATGTATAACTTCCATTGCTGCCAATTGTGCCAATGGAACTTACTATCGGCGCAAAACAGGTAGAACGCTGAACTTTAAGCATTTGCATGAAATTCCACAGGTGTTCCATAGAGTCGTGTAATATATTGTTTTACTACTTGTTTATTTGACTATAAAATGCATTCATTGAAAAGTTTTTAAATGTAAATGTTTTTTTTCTACGGTCAAAAGAATGTAGAAAAACATGCGAAAAACTAGGAGATTGGTGAAATGGTCATCTTCTTTATCTCGTGACGGCCAAAATATTTCATTGGTGCACTTTATTGTTTTATATGAAGAGAACGACATTTCCGCATTACAATTTTCTTTTAAATTTAAACCGCTTTAGCCTAGTAATTTAATTTTTAGTAGTCCGCGCGCGTAGTGCGGATCGTCCGCGTCCATGTGAAACGCGTCCAATGTGGTTTTCCTGCGACAAGTTATTCAATGAAGATGTCTACTACATTACGGTGAGTCACCCCAATTACTGCACCGCATCGACGCGTTCCGGTTGCGTGAGCTTATATTTCCGCTGTTCCGTGGCTGTGTTACTTTTGTTAAATATCTTTCAGCACATCATGGATTCAGAATATCCAATTCTTCAGGAGAGAAAGCGTGTCGTTCTAGATATTTATGAGAATGTGAGGATTGATAAATGAGAATCGAAGAGAGAGTCCGTGGCTAATTTAACGGTGAATTCTGGCGGAGATATCACGTCGAGGGGGGAATGGCAGCGCCGAAGGCGCAAAGATATGGTACCGTTCCGGTGAGCAGAGCTCACCACTACCGATCTTTAAACATATCCAAAAACTAGTGCAATGTAGATTATAAAATTAATGTGTGAGGTTTTGTTTACATGAAACCTGAATTATTAAAATTTTAGTACATTTTTCTTTTGCTAAACCTAAGGAAGGAATGTGGATTACAATATAGTTCATTGCGCGAAATATATTACGCGAATGCCATATGCGAGTGAATAAGCAAGTTATTGGCCTTTGGATCATAATGAGATAGCGCAAATGAACTTCAGCAGTGTTAAACAATGAAGGCCTAGGCTTTAATCGATTTTGACTCATTACACATGCGATTTTTTCGCTAATTCACGTCAAATTTGCGAGAAAGGCAAAATTTCATTTTATTTACTGATTTCACGGTATTTCGCATTATTTCGCGATATTGTGTATTGCGAATTTCACGGATCTCTAGCTATTTACAAACCTATACATCAAACAGTTAAAACACAGAGCAGAGGGAAGATGTAAGAACACAAAAAAATGTAATACCCAACTGACCACATAAAGTTATGAGCCCCTCACACCAGAGATCAGCTGAAAAGCAAAAAGGCACACACCAGAAACTACATATTATTATTCAATCACACTGGTGCCTTATGGATATTCTAGCAGCCTCGTGAAGTATCACATTTTTTTGGGTTGAGTGAACTTCTCCTGTGATTTGTTCACTGGAGAGGAATTAGTTCTTCCATAAACCATCAAAGCATGATTGATCAGGAATAATTTCAATTTCTCGTGAGTGCCTTTTTGCTTTTAGGGCAATCTCTAGTGAGTGGTGCTAAATACATACTTTATACAGCCGTGGGAGAACTATATTTTTCATGCTCTTACACTTGAGGCCACAGAGCTAATCAACCTCATGTCCGTGAGAAGATGATAGATGGCCTTTTAAAGTTATCTTCAAATATCTTTTGGAGGGGTGGGGAACTACCTTCAAGTAGAGTGGCTCAAGCTTGATATTGACAACATTATCCTTCAAACCCTTCAGCCAGGTATCCACGTGACCAACAATGTCACATATGTACCTGAAAATCACCATGACTTCAGACCTAGCACGGGGGAAACACATGATAAACATTTGTGGTTCAGCATGAAACAAACTAGGACTTATCAAGGGAATTGTAAGAAGGTTCTCCAATTAAAAAGTAAGTGAGATGCTACTTTACTCTGGTTAGGCCACATCTAGAGTATGCCGTAAGCATTTGGGACCCTGCATGGAAAGATTACACTAGCAAAGTTAATGGAATAAAAAAGGAAAGCCACACATTTTGTTAAAAACAGCGACGAGTGAACAGAAAGTGTTACACAGCTGATGAAAGGATTAGGTAGGGAGCTGTTTGAGACTTGGGAGGCTACACGCTAGGCTTAGATTACTTGAAAAATTCAGATCAGGACAGTTTCAGTACAACATGGAGAATATTTTAACCCTGCGCTATAACTCTAGAACTGATAGGAGTGACAAATTAAGAGAGGTACACTGCTGAACAGACAGCTACAAAAATTCCTTCTTTCCACGCAACATTAGTGATTATAACAAAAACATCCTGACACTGACAAAAGACGCACCGTTAACATACAATTCACCTCTGTCCTCACCCCCCTCTTTTAATCTCCCCTTTCGCTGCTGGTATCCTAAAACCTCCTACCACACACCTCCGTGGCAGCTTGCAGAGTAGTACATAGTAGATGAATGAGAGAGGTCCTAAAGAACAGCTTGACTCCCCTCATCGAGATGGGGTCACCTGACCAACGGCTACACTGAGAAATATTAGGGAGGGTGACCAATGCAATCTTCACATCCCAGGGATTTCTAATCTGGGCCTTTGTGATGTGGACTATATAGGTTCAAAAAATTTGACAACACAGAAAGCAGATTCAAAAAGTTCACCCGCCAAAGGTCTGAGAGCAACTGAATTTCTGAGAGGATAGGCCACACCCACTGCACCCTAGTCGGTTCTAGGAAAATCACGTGCCAAGCAACTTTCTTTTTGCTTGCTGACACAAATTTTAGTCCTGCCTCACAGTTCCCAAGATATTGGAAAAGAATAATAGGGATAGATGCCCTTAAAAGTCCACACTTATTGATTCAGGTGTTCTCATTTCTAGAGGAAGACTGTTGGCAGCCCTAATAACACATGATCATTAACATGCGACAAAAAAATGACAATGAAAGAAACAGCCAATTTTATCATTGCCATCTATTAATCAAATCTCAGGAAATAAACTACCTATTGGTCATTTCCTGAATTAGAAGAAAAATAAATAAAGCTAAAAACACATTAATGTGGATTGGATAACAGACTTCCGAGAAGGAGAAAACTTACCTGAACAAGTCTCGTCAGGTTGTATGTATACTCTTTCAGTGCTTTAGCAGAAGCATTGGATTCCTTAATTGCCCACGTAGCACTACCAGCAATAATGACACTGGGGGGTTCATCTTCTTTCTAAAAAGGTAGATAAATATACAAACCTTAACACTTTCATAATGCTAGTAATGAATGCATGATGATTACAACAACAAATAAAGCCGCTGTCTACTATCTGAGAATGGAGTCTACAATTTTTACTTTCTCAACCAATATGAATCATATAGGTAGTTCCTTGTATCCAATTCAACTTGGTGGAACTGCTTCAGATTTGAAAATAAAACATCACCTATTTCTTCCATATAAATATGTATGTAACTTACATTGTTTATGTGGAAAAATAAGTATTGTTTTATTTTCAAACATGAATATAATTTGGGGAATAATTGTCATTTGTCGCTACAGCACTATCATCTGTTGGAACAAAACTATCCACAGTTCTCAAATTTTAAACATTGCTTTAATTTTCATTACAATAGGCACTACTAAAATGTAATAGGCTTGATAAACCCAAAGGGTATCAAAATTATTTAGTATAAGATTGAATGACACTAATAAGACATACCATCCCAATGAGCATATTTTATTGGCTTTCAATAGTTTCCTTGATACTTCATTTACAAATTTACTTAAAGGAGATTTTCTTTTTCAATTCAAATATGTACTTTCACTGCGTTTATTTCACAACTCTTCACAAAGGAGAAGACGTGTACTCCCACCATAATTCTCCTGAATAAGCTTTTCTTCCCAAAACATCATTCTATCCGTTTTTTAACGAAAGATTACAGCTAAAATCGAAAATATCATGCAATTATATGCAAAGGCACCAATTATGCTTGCATAATTAATTGTAATATTGCTATGCAAGCCATTATTCATTGGACTTGGCATTAAAAAAATTAGCATCAAGGAGGAACTGATTAATACACTCACATCTCTGTCAACAAACAACATTTGCGCGTACCTTCCAATGCTGAAACTCTTCTATCATATGCCTTGAAACCAGGGGGCTCCACACAAAATCGACTCGTAAAAAAAGTTTTGCATCTTGAAACGTGAGATCTGTATGCACTTGCTGGGCATTCAGAAGCTGAGTTGACAGGGTTTCCGAATTGGATGCCGAGGAGGACGGTGGCACCATTGGGGATGATACCAAATGTGGAATCCTGGCGACATTTCCATGAGATGGATCCAAGTGAGAAAGGAATGCTAGGTACAGCTGCCGTATACGTGAGTCTCCGATGAACACAAAATGGTTGTGGGTTCCCCAAAAAGCAAGGTACCTCAGGCACTGCCGCGTATCGCTGTAAATAATTAAACATACAGGAACTTACAACACTTTCACTTGAGTCACACCAAGCACATTCCAACACCACATCCCTTATAATATTGCTCGAGTCACAACCAAAAGTAGTCACAAAGCATATTCAAACCAACATTGACACAATAGAGATACGGAAAACGGACAGCAATGAATATATTGAACAGCGCTCACGTTTGGGAATAGTGGTGCATCATACACCCGTAAGGCTGCCATTCTTGTGACCCTTTGTACTCTCCGTCTGACAGCAGCCAGGTACATGAATCTATTCCTGAATATGCATTGAATAGAAAGAATTGACGATAATGAATGCTACAAGAGGATATCCACCGCATTAAATGCTGAATGAGTCAATATTATAGGTCCGAGTTTGGCCCACCATATCTAAAATGAAGCATTCCATGGTATATAATGAATCCCAACACTAAGGTCAACGCAAATATCTTCGCATTTTTTGCATTTATTTGCTGTATTATTTCAGCAGCCGATCTTCCCTGTTTGGAAGACGTCTCTGCCGCCGACATAACACCGCAAAATAAAAAACATCGAGGAGTGTACAACCGTGTTTAACGCTTCGAAAATAATTGACTTGAGAACCGGGCGGAACCAAAGGTGGAATCTCTCGAGCTGGAGGAACGGATCCATATGATCCACGATTCACCGCCGCAGCGAACGGAACGAACTTCGTGGACTGCAGTGGGAATTTTAAAGAGTACAAAACATGAGACGGAAACTTGTAATTGCTCATATATCCCTGCAATGGCATATTACGAACTGAGATAGCCAATATGTTCAAAAACCAAAACTAATCATTTTATTAAGCGTTCTATATTACTTCCAAAGCTCAAATATGAGCCAAGGTTATAGCCCACTTTGACATAGCGTGAGATGAGTGCATCTATATCGCGCCAACACTTTCAAGCAATTCACACACATTTTTTTACGTAACTACTTCAAAACTAAATTCCTGAAAAAGACTCATTGGCTTCAGTATCTTTTTAACGGTTACTTATTTTGTTCGGGAGAAAATATTACCATTTTGATGGGGCACATTTTTAAAATATTCCTAGTTTTTAATTTTATCATTCATCTTAAATAGCGCTCAATTAAGTTAACCTAAATGTCAACTAATGAAAATTATCAGCCTCACTAATATCTTATTGTTTAAAAGACAATATTTGAAGAGATAATATTTTATACCTATTCGGAGTTACAAAGCATTTTATAATAATTATTCTAATTGTAATAATTTACCAATTAATTAATTTCACGATTATTTATGTTTCTTGCAGTAAACCTAGTGTTTTCAAATATATTGGTATGTACATAAAAATCGAACGGTGTATAATAAATTCGGCGGAGCGAAAGTAGCGAACCGCTGCCTGTTCAACTGTGCGGCCTGGGAGAGGCTTTGCAGGAGTTCAACCTGGGAGAGGCTGTGCAGGTTCGAAATGAAATTAGGGCATTGGCTCCCTAAATATTAGCGTTATTACATATCGATGCCTCTACGGAGTCCACAAAATAAGTACCTATCTAAAATAGAAAGGAGTTAAAAATGCGCTAAAAAATTTCTCCTTCAGAAAAAAAAATGTGGAGGGGGAAAAGGAAATGTCATACACATTAAAATAGCTTAAAGAAGACTTTCAACATTTGGACTCAAGAGGGCTCTCATTTGGTGGTCAACAAGGGTAAGGCTGGTTATAAAATACCTACATAATATTTTACCGCTCATCTACTACACAACGTGGTGAATTCCAACGTGCGATCCTTTAAAAACTTACAGAAAATTCCCGAATTATTGGAATTTGATATGCTCCGCATTCAAAGATAGCACTATACGATGTTTGCGTAGGAGGAATGGATTTTTTTCCAAACGCAGGGCAGTGGCGTACGGACCGGGGGGGGGGGGGGTTTAAATCCCCCCAAAACATGTTTACCTGAATTCGTTTTCGTTCGTTTACCTGAATTAGCGTTTAGAATTTTGCTAATTGGACTGAAAAAATAGTTGAATTGTCTTCACGAAAAGAGAATGCTAATTTCATTATTTTTTTAGTGAATTAATAATCTAAATATCCTTTTATGATGATGCACATAAATATTAATGAAACCGCCCGCCCAAGTCAATCCTGCGTACGCCACTGCATTTACTAGGTATACGGTAATTGACCGCTAACTAAAATTCTCTTTCATTAAGTCACACAGGATTTGGATTCCCAAATGTACTGATGGAAATTGTGTTGTAAATAAGTCTAACGCATATCCATGGTATTGGGATGATTTTAGAGAAAAAAAATTAGATTCGCAAGACATATTTCCGCTGAAAAATAGCGGCGATATACATGATTCGGATCTAGCGGATCGCTCACAGGTATGCGAATAGTCGCATGTGTATTTATTTAAAAAAAATTCTAAAGGAGAAAATTTAATTGATATATATATCTCGATGGAATGAATTCATCACATTCTTGCGCAACCCATTTTAAAGATTAAATCTATTCATAACAGAAATCCATTCTCCCTTCATAAATTTTCAGAGAAATAATTACTTTTTATCACAAAAATATGTTCCGCTCTTATCAAAATACATTTAGATCTATATTCCAATCGCGATTTGCTTGATGCGTATCTAGTTCCCTTGAGTCGTTAGAAAAATTATAAAATTTTGTAATAGTGTTAAGTAGAAGACAAAAAGAAGGCGAACTGCAAATTTTGTTATTAAAGATGCTGGCTATTAATATATTTTCCCACGATTTATTATTGATTGAAGGACTGCAGGCAACTAAACGAATTTGCGCATTTCCGAGAGAGAACCACAATGCCCTCTCTTGAGTACCTACGGATTGATAGTGCGATTGGGCGCCACGAGAGGGGGGATTCCGCCTCATTCCGCCCAATTCCGCCATTCCGCGTTTCCGTCTCGTACGCCATATTGAATTGGGAGAACACATTTGTGATTCGAATCTTAGCTGACAGTTCACCCGGTCAGTAGCGTCAGTAGTTCATTCACTCGTTTGATTGCCGACTCTTTCGAATTTGTGAACAAATTTAAACTGTTTAAACTTGAGTTCATCCGTTATCGCATTTATTGAGAAGGTATATGCCATTTTATGTTTTCTCTGGGAATGTTCATTGGTTGCAACATGCATTTCATTATTACTGAATTTAAACTTAGTGCTCTTGAAACTATGATGGATTTTCTAAAGTAATTTAACACCTATTACATGGAATTATGAAAGTTCGCACACCCTCTTTCGACAATAATGATTCGATCTTATTATGAATTTTAGCCAAAATGCCGAAGAAAAGGAGTGAAATATGGAATCACTTCTCGCCAGAAGAAAACAGAGCGGCAAAATGTGGATATTGCCATAAAACTCTGAGCCTGGTCGGAGGATCGACGGGGAATTTAATGCGTCACTTGAGGCTGAAGCATCCCGACCTCGATATACAATTTGGGCAAGGCATAATCATCCAAGAACAGTCGCAATTGGAAGGGAGTTCACTTAGTCCAAAGCCCGAAATAAGCATTGCAGTAAGTGTTAATCATCATCCAACTCAGATTCACCACGAAATATTAACACCGAACTCTTCCCCATTTTAAGGTTGAACTAGACATGACAATTTTACGAAAGTACTTTTCTATTTATCCAGATTTTGCTCGGACTCGGGTATTTTTATTTTTTACCGCTTTATGTGAAACAAGATGTTAAGATAGTTACTATCAGTAAGCAATTAGGTAATACCTCTTCTTGAGATGTATACCAACTCGCGAATCATTGATTGTCCATCATATTCAAATAGCCTGATAACCATGTAGCATATTTAGAGGTTATGTGGTTGCACAGAGCAATTCTGCAAATATACTTGTTAAGTCTGCTGTAGGTCAACGGATATTGTGCATTAAGTCTGCTGAATTTCAATAGTTAAATGTTTAAAGTACTTCTCTCCAAGGCCTTTTTTAATAAGTGCTTTGTCCGATTAGTCTTATTGACTGCCTGGCTGATGTTTTTAGCATTAAATAACACTGAAGTATCTATTTTTGACCTACTGCCTTTAAAAAAATGTTTAGTCCCTTTCGAGTCCTTTTCTCTGCTAACAGTTGATGGGGATTAGGTGGGACTCCTATGGGATGGGTCCCATGCATGAGCGCCCATACACGGGGGCAGGCCCCCCCCCCTCTAGCCTCCCGGGAAATATAAAAAACAAAAAAATATGTTACATTTAAAATTTTGTAAATATATACATATTTTTAGAAATTTATTGTTTCACTTGCCCAGCTGGCACAGAGTATGCTCCTTACTCTTTTCTTATGAGATACTTGCGTAAGAAACGGGTAAGTAGCTTACCAGGAGGTATGGCGCTTCCGTAAAAATAGCTCAAGAACAGGTAAGACAGTGGTAAGGAACGGCGTCAAATAGCCTCGTAATGGGTAGGCTACTTACATACAGTAGCGCAGCGTGCGGCGGAACGCTGTACTACCACCTAAACCAGCATATTACCTACCGTGAGATATATTTGGCTGCTTTAAATTATTTCCACTATTTCTCCAAGCACACACAGCGACACTTAAATAAAGGAACATTATTGCTAATGGCATCAAGTCGAGAAAATGAAGAAATAACTTTTGAGGAGGTAAAATTTTACTGAATGAAGCATTTTGAAACAATATACATTGCAAAAGTAGGAAATAATCATCACTCTTTCAATTGGCGTAAACAGCCACACAATTTTAAACTCTCAAATAACACAATAATCCTGGCCAACGACAATATCCTACAGCTAATTGCTAATGAATCATTACCTGCCTTATACATAGACGGACTAATTATTTCAACAAATTCACATTGGACACAGCAATGCAATGAAATAAAAGGATGGCACTTGGGGTGGCAAAATTCACTGAATAATAATAAAACACTACACTATTTATCCTTTCGCTGGGACGTAAACAACCACAATTACAAGACAAGAGCAATCCATATAATCACCAAATTTCAATTTAATTCACATCAAACTTCACTTCAATTCACATAGATTCGACATCTTAATGTAGTCAATACTAGAAACTACGAAATTATTGCTGTGAAGTCTTCTCCAACATATCAAACTACATAGACAAGGAAAGCTGCGAAAGCCTTCAAACAAAACATATTTGTAACGCTTGAAATATAACTCCTGTCATGACATGTTATTTAAAGAGATAAATCCTTGCTAATGTACGTAAAGATATCAACACTTAGACGCATGCAATCCAGCTCAGCAAATAAATAACACTTGTAATCACTGGCATATGTAACAATGGACACCTTCAACGCATTCAAAGCACACGATAAACCTTTGTTTACATATTTTCACAAAAAATGACTCGGTTATTTCTTAGACATTGAAACTTATAAGTGATGCCAAACTTATTTAAACTTGAAATTAAATGTTCCACTGGGATAATTCGCTACAAATCGTCACAGATAAACACCAAATTATCGTTCTCGTGGTTTCCGTTTCCTCCGAAAAAGGAAACGGTTTGAGACCATCAGTCCGATCCTCAATTATCCTTAAGTACCTGTTTCGCCCCTGTAAGGAGTCATGCCATACGTGTGTAAGAAATAAGTGACTTACATTGTAAGCTGCTTACCTATTTCTTCGTTAAAACTTACCTCAATGACGTACATTGTGCCAGCTGGGTGGTGTATAACTTTTATCCTTTTAATATTTTTCTAAATTGGTTTCCTTGTTTTAGCTACTTAAATAAGTCCAAGACCCACGCATGCACTGTCCTGATTTTTTTTGTGGTTTTTGTTAATAGAAAGGAGGGGGAGGAAAATTTGAAAAGAATCAGAATGGTTAAAGAAGATGTGTAAGCTGGGTGTTTAGATCTAGTGGCCAGATTAGATTTGTACGCCTCTGAAGAGGTCGTCAAACTACGAGGCACTCAGTTACCCATCACCTCACCCCGTAATGTTTTTTCATGAATACGACAGCTGACAGGTGCAGTTGCCGGCAGTGCAGTACGATACTCATAAAATATAGTTTTGTTTTCGTTACTGAATCATTCGAAAGTTTGTTTAGTTGTTCCGACATCTTGATGCTGAGTTCTGGATAAGTGTTCTTGTATTTTGAATAATTGTAAATAATTTACTGTGCAGTGTAAATATCTTGCAGCTTGTGATCTAGTGCTTGGTAAGCAGGTTTATCAATTCAATTCCTTGGACTTGAATGCATCAGAATCTTAGCTGTTGGTTCAGGTAGACACATGCTTACCTAAATCTTTATCTGTAATGCTGTATTACTCATTATTATTCAAGACACTCGTCCAAGTTACTTGACATATAGGCACTTGTTGAAGTTCCATTTCCAACTACATGCAATAAAATTCGGTCCTAACACGGGTCTTGGGGACAAAAATACACCCGCGTTACTAGCTACCTACGCAATTACGAGATGGAAGGTGTAGTCTCGAAGAATTATAATTTCTGTGGTCAAAGTAAAAACACATGGAAATATTAACATTATTTTCGTACAGACGAAAATACCATCTTCACCTTTGCGTATTTTTACATTTTAGCCTTTGGATCTAGCGTCTTATTGTTGCTCATGGTCCGACGACATCAAGAATGCAAAACATTTTTATTGCATGCATAATTCGCTGAAGACGTTCTAGCTTTCAAATCACTGAATTTTTGCATCCCCGCCTTCTGGCTGCTACCGACAAGGTAAGTACACATTACCAAGTCCAACGACCCTCCAGTCCCTCCACTCGTCACGGCTGATTAACAAAGTATCAATCTAGTAACAGTGGTCGTACTCGTGCCAGTCAAGAGTTCGGCGGTTTAGCACACTTTGCCGTGTGAAGACTTGGCTACAGAGCTAATTAGTTGAGGTGCTAGTAATTTCAGAGAAAGAAAATTGTAAATTTATTTTCTTCCCAAATATGTCAATTACATTCTCTTGAAAAATTAGAAAAATTTGTATGAGGGTATGGGTCTGTGTGTGCACAGTCATTCCTGCTCCTGCGTGCTTATGTGATTCTAATGTCATACATCTTATATATGCTCATAACTCTGCCTGAATATTTTTACTGTGCCAATTGGTGATTTATTTAACATCATTAACTATGGGTTTGTTAACTTCTCTCCACCAATTCTACCTGCGATCTGTTGATGCCTGTATATGGTACAGGGAACGCCCGAATGGAAAGGAAGGAACATTCAACGAATTATCTGTATGCGTACGCCTTTCTTCATTCTCTCATACCCATCACTCACTTGTGCTCTAGTCATTTACTAGGGTTACTACTCTAAGATAACCATCTTTGCCTGCATCCCATTTTCATTGAATTGTAACGGGAAATAGAATTGTTACGAGCTACGATACTTTTACGTCAGACCTTGGAAAATGTGGAAAAGTTAACTTAACACACTGGGTTCACGACTAGTGATTCAATAGTGGCCAAAGTAAATGAAGATGAAATAGGTGAGATTTTACACCATTTATGTAAAAGTTAATTCCATTTTACGATGTAGTTGAAGTATAGGAATGTTCTTTGAAATCATTTTGTACAGTTAAAATCCAAAAAGTGTTATTTCACCCTATATTTTGCTAAGGAAACCGAGAACTTTTTACCTGAACAAGGAAAGTCTTGCACTTAAGACGAAAAAAAAGGTAAAAACTTTCTAATTAAGCACTAATCAAAATAAGTGCTTATAAAAATTAAATTCAGTAGTTATCGGAGAAATACCAAGTGTAGGTTTTACAAGTGTGTGGGAGAGGTGAAATAAATATCAAATGAAAGATATTTGCTTTGCAACCTCGCAATGAATACATACCAACTTGAATGAGAAACATCCAAACGAAAAGGTAGGTCTCACAAAATTTGACGACTTTTCATCTCCGGAATCCGCAAGTACTACTGTAGTCGGTGCCTCAAGCAGTTGCACGATGTTCGTACGTATTAGTTAGTTCAACTTGAAATTGCAGTTTCTTGGTGGCAAGCTGAATAAAATTTTATGGAAAGAATGACTACCGTTATTTCAATTCTGAAGTTACATCTACATCTACATATTACCCCGCAAGCCGCCTCAATAGCCGTGTGGCGGGGGGTGTTAGGACACCAGCCGTTTAAAGATAAAAAGGAAACGCTCTAATGAAATTACGCCTAGCATTTATTATAGTCCCTTGTTGTTCGGGGGAAAAACGAATTCCCATACCTATCCGTTCGGCAAAATATCTCTTTTAATTTATCGTTTCTGTCGGACCTGGAAATATAGTGGGGTTCTAATATGACTGAAAGGAAAGTTACTGAAGGGACTGCTTATAGGAGAATATTTCTTGCAAATGTGTTCCAGAGGCACACATCGCTACAACAGCATTTTAGCGATTTGGTACTTTCTGATTATTTGTTATTAGCTCACATCAGCTCATAGAATTAAAATGATATGAGAGTGGTGTATTTGCTTGCAAATGTGGAGCCCACTGTCGCCCAAGCCTAGGATGACGTAAAAAGCGAACATGTGAACACATAAAAATAAATTTCTCCCTTAACCCTCTCCCTCTTAACTCGGCCGAAACCGGCCATATGGAGGTTGAAGGAAAATTTGTTTCTTTATAAAGTATGTAACTATTTACAATGGCTGTGTTCATTACAAACGCGAAAATATATTTCCACCATTTCTTGGTCTTCCTTCCGAAATCATAGTAAGACCTATTCTGATCGGCTCTATCAACTCCACCCATAAATCTATTATATCTTACTATTGATTCTGGGCATGGAATCAGAATTTGTTTGTTACCCATCCCCGTTTTCTTGGGAATCATCAAACTCACTTTTGGATCGCAGTTTGTCGATAGAACACAAATGTTTCGTCTGTCATGCCAGACAGTTGCCGTCACTTCTGCTAATTGTAAAATTTTACTTTCACCTCGTTTAAGATTAAGGCTCTTGGGATGTTTGAATTCAACTGGCCATTCTTTACGTGTTGGTCGAGTAGTAGCGCAAGAATAAGTTTTACTTTTATAAAGTTCTTTCATAAGAGAAACGCTTGAAAAAAAACTGTCGAAATAAATGTGATGGTTCTTACCTCTGTGATTTTCAAGTAAGTTCATCACAACTTGGCTTCCTAACAGCATTTCTTTATTTCTGCTTTCTTTCTTGCCCAAATATACATTCCCTTCTAAAACATAACCGCTCGGACTCGCCAACACCCAAATTTTAAAACCCCATTTTGTTGGCTTTGATTTGACGTACTGTTTTATATGGTGACGTCCTTTAAATGCCACCATCGCTTCGTCGACAGCTAAATCACGACCAGGCTGGTAATTTTCATGGAAAGTATCTAAAACATCTAGTACTGGTCTCACCTTTTGAAGGATATCAAAACCAACATCACTTTCTTTTTTCTCTTTTCTGATATCACTTACATGAAAATATTTTGTTATGTCCGTAAATCTACTGTAAGTCATACATTTTCTAATCAGAGGGCAGTCTATATCCTCACTTCTCCAGTAGTCTTCACTTTCAGGCAGATCAAACACCCCCATATATACCATGACACCCAAATACGCTCTGATTTCCTCATAGGTAACGTTAACCCAATGCCTATCATTCTTTCCTGAACGTCGCTGGAGATATATTTCTTAAGATATTCTGCGTATATATTTACATTTTCTACTATTTTGTGAAAGAACTCCTCACCGCTTAACATGTGCATTAAATAATCTAATTCACTCGACCCTATGGGCAAGTCGTGCTTTGGCCCCATTCCTCCATTAAAAACACAAGGAACGTTATACAGCAATGAATATTCCCATTTGGATGGAAGTGCACTTTCACCTGTCGCATCACTCACACTGGGAGTATAATCCTCTTCTAGGTCACTATCACCTGAACTGGCACTTTCAAGCAATTCCTCCGCTTCATCCGAAGAACTCGAACACCCTGTATCACCAAGGAAATCGTCTCTGTTCACTTCTCTCGCTATAGCGCCCTCACTCAAAGAAGCCATGGTTAGAACTGGGGGGCATTTGGGAAGATATTTTTTCATTAGGGCTGTGCTTTATCTCATTGCGAAGCATATGAGTTAGTGATGGTGGTCACCCAAGAAGAAAACTCAGTATGTAGGTATGAGAGTCACTCCTAAACAAGCCAAGGCAGGCGTGGTGTTTTCATCTTCTTTTTTCGTCCCATAAAGTGTCCCTTACAACCCACTCGTGAAACCGTGTGTCATCTGCTCTCTACGACAAGGCCTCTTCTAAAAGGGCTTTCGTGATGACTCGAGAATATTCCCTTCATCACTTCGCTGGTGAGAAAACGCTAGCCCAAACACCCAAATGGATTTCGAGCTCTTTCGGGTTTCGTGGCTGAGACAATGGGGCTCTGTTTCAACTGATAGGAGTTAATGAAATGGCAGATGCTTGCGTAGGCAACGATAAACATTCATAAGATAAAAAAGATGCCTATGAAGCTCAAAAGTGTGCCCTTGGCCGGTCAAACCACGAGCAGAGCAACACGGGCGGTTTCGGCCGACTTAGTAGGGAGAGAGAGAAAAATCGACGGCCGGTTTCGGCCGACTTAAGAGGGAGCGCGTTTTTGGGCATTTAAACTTCAGAAGGGAAAGGGTTAAGAGAAAAATTACCATCACACAACTTGAAGGCTGGATAACTAAGATACGTAATTTTCAGAGTGGCCCATCTTTAGTTGTAGCACCCTCATTGATCAAAAAACGGAAAAATTATGTGTTTAACACATACTAATAGTGCACCTATAGATCACTTTCCATAACATAATAGAACACCTTTAAAATGCAATTTTAATATGTATATTTTTTTAAATTCCCGGACTCCCCGTTATACTTGGGGGGTATTCCATAGCCCTTCCCCCTTCAGGTGGTAACCCCCACCCCCTTCAGGTGGTGACCCCCCCCCTTCAGACACTTCTAGATACACATATGGTTGTGCATATTAGGTGATTCACAAATAAAAAGCATGTAGATAGTATACTAATTTTCAAAATTCACCATGAAATGATCATTTGCCTGGACTGCAAACCATACCCTGATCCCATGAATATGTGGAGACTTATTCAATCAATCAGTCAGGCATTCACTTTGATTATGAATTTCATTTTGGCTTCAAAGGAGATTGATGTTTTCACAAGCATGAACATCCAATGCCATTAAATACACTCTTGTGCTTGGCACCACAGTGACATCAAAGCTACTTTTTAAACCCATGGATGTTTACTTAGCCATTGGCAAAATTCAAAACAGCTAAACTTTAGCGGGGGCTCCCACTAGGAATGACACAAACGTGCTAAGTTCACCGTGGAGAAAATATTTGTCTGAACTGGTTAAAGCACCTGAAGTGAATTTGTAAGCACTTGATGTGAATTTGTGGATCTAGCTGAGGCCAGGCATTTATTTCACTGTGGATAATGCACATTCATATGTCTCATTGTAGATAACCCTCAGTCAAGTGTAACTGTTTGGAATATCATATACCATATTAATTTATGAATTTCCCAAACTAACCTTATTGTATTTATGTGTACTACTGATTATTCAATGTTTTGTTGGCTTCATTCACCTCGCATACCTCTGAGTCATTGATCCCGTGCTGCATTTTAGTGGTAATATCTTCAGCATAATTATTGATCGTGAAAGAGGGCGTATAATACTTCATGGCTTTAGTTTCACTTGTAGTATTTTGGTGATAGTGTGTCATATCTGATCAATTGGGTGCCAAAGTTGCAGTATGAGACTTGAGTTTTTAACACAAAAAACAGACTAAAGATTACTACTCCACCCACACTAGAAGTGTGCTGAGAGAACTAGGATAAATTGAATAGAATGAACTTGAGACAAATAAGCATCCTTCATGAATAAGAAATAAAGCACGATGCCCATGATGCTGTTGCAATTTATTAGAATTAGGGTCAGGAGTTGACTGTGTTGGTTGGTTATTTAGGGAGGCAACTTACAGCTGAGTTCATTTGTGCCATTAAGGACAGGAGTGTTGGTGGGATAGAAGAGGGTTATTGGGGAATCGAGGAAGAATGGAGAGAAACCCAGAATCAGCCTCCGCTCTTAATGAAAGGCACCAAGAGGATCACAGTTTAATGTCCCATCTGACGGACGGAGTTCTATACTTGTGTTCTCCGCATGGCTTGCAAGTAGGGATTGGGATTGAAAATGAAAACTTTCATTACCTCATCATTAAAGAAGTAGGGTTGAAAGGAAGGAAATACAAACGGTCACCTAGGTGGCAGGCATCATGAGCCTTATTGTCCAAAGCCTCAGGCAGCAGTTCAGTAGCAAATAAAGTAACTCCTTAAAAAGGGATTTTATCTAAAATGGAATTGTGGAAATGTAATGATAATATTGGGCAACAAAAGTTAGAGACCTTCCCCCCAGACCATAGGCATGGTGCCATCTCCAAGATTTCTCTTCCACTTCACTAAGCCACATGACAGGACTTCTTTCTTCATCTCATAATGGACAGCTCAATGCTACATTACTCTCATGGGTGAAGTAGGGTGCAAAGTGATGTTTAGAAATAGTTATCCTGTAAAATGCTATTTCCTACAGTTGGGGACTCTAGTTGGGGTAAGATTTGCTCAGTGTATTGAAATTGTTGGCTATCAATGTAAATAGGATGATTTTTTGGAATAAGGTGGAGGATTTATGATTGACCATGATTTAAAAGTGACCTATATTGTTTGAATTTCAGGAGTCACTTAGATCAAAACTAGGTAGCTGTTATCCAAATTTGAATGACCAGGAGGTTGAGGAGAATGCAAAGAAAATTTATTATAAGCCATGGCCAGTACAATATGTACTTCCAGAGAAGGCGGATCAGGAGATTAAAAGGCTATTTGATGAGGGGGAGATAATTAAGGTAAATCATTCTGATTCCCTCGAATAGTAAAAACGTAATGATGGTTCTTAGAGAATATGTGAATGCGAGGCAGCCAACTGTGAAACCGCGAAAACCGTGAATCGGCTATGAATTTCGAGTGTAAACCATTAATTTGGGTATCTGTGGGCCTTCAATTGCTCTATCAGATTTTGAGATGGTGCAAAAGTCAGTTTTATTTCGTCCTGGGAATAAGTCTGGACGGTCTCCTTAGAATGTTATATATGTACTACGTGCTGTTTCTAACTTTTTAATTCTGTTCCTATCAAATTTTCTTCGTACTTCCCTGTCAAATCCTTGAAATTCTTCCCAGCATTAGGATCTATGTTCAGGAAGTCAATAGGATAAAAAGATGCCTATATTGGTATGTTCTCAGCAATAAATTGTGCTTACTTGAGTTTTCAACTGGGTGAGAGTTTCATTTCCGATGTTTCAAGGTTGGACACGGCCCTTGTCACCAGGGATGCTGATGTTGATGTCTCGTATTGTCTGCAATATATAGCTCCAGTCCTCATTCAAGGGTCCTCTGATTGGTTTCAATTTTGGCACCAATTTTCCTCAATTTAGCTCAAGCTATTGAGATCCAGATAGAGACAATTTTAATCGTGACTGGGAATTTTCCCTAAGCTAGACATGGCTGCCGATCCTGAAAGAAGAAAAGCTTACAAGGGAAAATTGGTGCCAAAATTGTAACCAACCAGAGGACACTTGAATGAGGACCGGAGCTATATATTGCGGACAATACAAGGCATCCACATCAGCATCCCTGATGATGAGGGCCGTGTTGGACCTTGAAACATCAGAGAAAATGGAACCTCCCGGTTGGAAGCCCAAGAAACCATAACTCAACAGATTCACTGGGAAAGCACCAGATCTTTCATGTTCTCAGCAAGTGTCGGCTGAATTCACTCTATCACTGAAAATATTTGTTTGATTGGTAATGAAAATGTACTTCATATGTAAATTCAAACGTTTTATTGAAGAAACGGTGCCTTATTGGTACGTAATGATTTACCTTCTGCATACTTCCATAAAATCTTGATTTACTAATATATTATGTTTTTACATGACTCAGTATCTGATTCCAACAAAATTGTGAAAATGGAAATTCTTGACTTCAACTCATTCACTGCCCACAGTACACCTGGCACGGTTATGCATGCGCCTATTGTTCCATGCCCGTAATGCATCCAGCCTGATCACTCTCCTTTGTTATGCTTTTTCTTATGTACAGCTAGGCACACAGCTCCACTTTTTCTGTGGAAAGGGCCGAGAGAAGGGATATATCTGATGGTGAAAGTGTTTGGTTTTCTAATAATATCATGTAAAATGTATATTTAGTAACTAATAATTATAAAAAGTGTAATGAAGGGCATCAGGGACAGTGAAAAATAAAATGCAGGGTCAGTGAATGTGATAAAAAAACGTGAACTGTGGCCACACTGTTTACTAACATTGGAAGGTCAGCACCCCTGCGAGTGCTACATAGAATAGATATTGGAAGGAAAGCTACCCTTAGTATGCAGTTAAGTGTTATTTTCTACACTTTGGGGTGGTATCTAACAAAATTAGATTTCAGGATGGCACACTATTGGTTGATAGTGTAAGACCTATCATAGAAATTGCTAGCCTGTAGCACTGACAGGGATGTTTTTGAGGTGAATAAGCTGCATGTTAAAGCATCAAGTCTGTAAGTGCTATTTTTCTTGAGAAATCAAGAGAATTTGCTTAGTGTGCCTGGAGTGATCATGTCTGAGCATAATTGTTTAGTTTCAGATGCTACTAAGGAGAAGACTTTGAAAAAAATTGAGTTAATTAAGTTATATTTGAACGGCATAGACAAGTGATTTTTAAAGTTAATAAATGCATTAATAATAATAATATTTTATTAACACCGTAGGGATACAATTGTCCATGGATTTCGTCAATTAAACAGCCGGTTACAGAGACATAAAAGAAGTATAGTAAGAACACAGTTACAAAATATCGTTAAAAAAGTCCTTAACACTATAATAACATTTGCTATATAGTAAGTTTTTCAATCTATTTTTAAAAACCATTGGTGAGGTAAGGGATTTTAAATCAGAGGGTAGCTTATTGAAAATTGCAGCTATAGTATGATAGGGGCCTTTCTGGCATAGGCTGAATGAATAAAAATTACTATGAATGTTATTTTTAGAGCGAGTATCATGACTGTGAAAGTCAGAGTTGACATGAAAGTAATGGGGATAACACTTCACAAACATGGCACATGTGAGGATATAAATGCATGGAAGTGTGAGGATCCTGAGGGAGACAAACAGTGGCCTACCACTCGTTCGGATTGAAACTCTACAGATGGCCTTAATGGCCTGTTTCTGTAGGGAGAAGGCCTTAGCTGCAGTAGGGGAGTTACCCCAAAATATAATACCATAGGACACAAATGAGTGGACTTTGGCAAAGTACACAGCTTTTAGAACATTGAGAGAAACAAGAGGAGAAAGTTTCCTTATCATATAAATACCAACTGAGAGTTTCTTATTCATTTCAAAAATATGAGTTGACCAGTCAAGAGTGTCAGCAAGCTGTAGACCTAAGAATTTCACTGATGAGGAGGTGGAGAAATCAGAATGAGGAGACAGAGTAGGAATCTCATGAGAGTACTTGTTATGAAAAAGAATACACGTAGTTTTAGCCTCATTCAAAACAACTCTGTTAAGGTGGCACCAAAGTAACATCTCATCTTTTGTATGACACTATTTATATGCATTGTAGAAAGTACTATCAGGGATTTGAAAATGTGTTTGGTTCCAGTATAATTCAGAATCAAAAGAGGATAGATGTGACAATTAATGACTGGAAAAATATGCAAGGTGAATGAAGTACAGTTGGCAGTGATTAAAAAGAAATAAAAACGTGTGCACTGTGCACAAAATCAACAATCCCAGTCGCCCAATAGTTTCCAGCATCAATTCCCCTACGTAGTACTCAGCACCAGTTGACCATTACCTCAAACCCCTTGTCATATCTCTTCCCTCCTTCATCAAAGTTTCATACCACTTCCTCAACCTTCTCCACGCCGTCTCTATCCCCTCTAAAAGCACTTTACTCATGGCCACTATAGACCTTATCTCCCTGTATACATCCATTCCTCACGATGAAGGCATAAATGGATTAAAATTTAATGTGTCCCAATGCCCAAAACCATACCTTCACTCAACAAACTTCATCATCCGCCTGGCCGAAAGCGTATTGACAAAAAATGCCTTCTCCTTGAACAATCAAATTTTCCTTCGAACAAAAGGTACTGCCATGGGTACTAGCATGGCACCAGCTTATGCCAGCCTGTTCATGGGCCATCTCGAAATCACTTTCTTAAAAAACCAAACACTTTGACGACATATTCATTCTCTGGCCTCAAGGCCGTGATTCTTTATCTTCTTTCATTTCTACACTGAACTCTTCATTCTCAGTTCCCTTCACATCTTCCATTTCTGACTCCTTAATTCCTGGATATTAATATCCAAATTAAGGACAGTAAATGCATCACCGTAGTCCACAAAAAACCTACTAACGATGACCAATACCTCCATTTTAACAGCTGTCATCCTTCTCACACCTAACGCTCCATCCCTTATTCCCTCTCTATCCACGGCCATGGGATCTGCAACAATGCCCCCTCTCTAAAAGAATATACTGACACTCTTGATCACTCCCTCAGTGAACGTGAATACCCCAAAAAATTGCTTTTAAATGAAACCCTGCCTCCCACTGCCAAATATTCGAGGGTGAGGTGAAAAGTTCTCAGCCTGGCAATGAAAGACTGTAATTTTTAAGTCAAAAATGCATTTATTTTTCTACATAGTCCCCCTTTATGTCAATTCACTTTGTCCAACGTTTTTCAAATGAATATATTCCGTGATGGAAGTGCAATTCTGATTGGTCTGCGAAATAACCATCTGCAGCTGCCATAACATCTTCATGGGACTCAAAACGTTTTCCAGCCACAAATATTTTAAAATGTGGGAACAGGTGAAAGTCAGAGGGTGCCAAATCTGGTGAATCGGATGAATTTTCCAATAATTTATACTTCAAATCCCTCAGTTTTCCTATTGCCAAAGCAACTTTGTGGGTAGGTGCATTGTCCTGGTGAAAGAAGCTTTTTCATATTTAATTCTGCATGAAACTTCTAATATGCCTATGGCATCAGCTATTTCATACACCTTTAATCGGCAATCGTCCAATATCATATTTTGCACTATCTTGATGTTTTCATTTGTGGTTACAGTTTTGGGATGTCCTTCACATGGTTCATCTTCAAGAGAAGTTCGGCCACGTTTAAATTCTGCCACCCATTTCTTAACAGTCAAAAATGAAGGAGCAGACTTCTTATAAACCTTCACCAAATTTGGATGAATTTCCATTTGTGATAAACCGTCCAAAACAACTACATAGTTTTATGACAGCACGATTCTCCAGTTTATCCATTTGAACGAAACACACACAACACGTCCACTTTGAAAAGACGTGTCAACAATACTATGTGGCAGCTCAAGTTGAAATTTGAATTACATTCTTGGGAAACTTGAACGAACATAACAAAACAAAAATTTCATTGGTACTAATACCATCTCTGTGTAAGGCCAAGAACTTTTTACCTCCCCCTCATACCTGACCATACCCACCAACCTGACCAACTCAACCTTGTCACCACATTCTTCCCTGGAGCACACAGAATCAAAAACATATTGAAAGACCTGTATCCAATCATTAAAAACAACACCTCTACTTCCCTCCTCCTACCCTCATGTCCCAAAGTTTCCTATAAGCGTCCCTCAAACCTGCGAGACATTCTAAAATCCACTAGACCCTCCCTCCAACCTACCACCTCCTCTCCACCACTTTCCTCAAACTGCGAACACCCTAGGTGCAAATGCTGCTCCCTCCTCCACCCTTCGGCTTCCCCATCCCCCAAAAGATCTTCCTCCATGGCCGATTGTACCACCAGTAACATCATCTACTGCCTTTCCTGCAGTTTCTGCCCTGCCTTCTACGTGGGAAAATGTACCACCCCTCTCAATATTGGTATGAACAATCACCGCCATGCCACCAAAACTCCACATTTTCTTGATCCCATCCCCAAAGATACAGCAACTTTTAGAGGCACTCAATGTGTAAAGCACTTCCTCATAAAACTGGTGTCAAGGCCCTCTGTTCCTTACTTTAGGCTTCTCTTTTTTCCCAGCACTATATTGAAGAGAGAGGCCACATTTCTTCCAAATGAGTTCTTTCTTTAGGAATTGAAAGTGAGCAAGAGTAAAAACATGCTAGAATTAACTTATGATCTGTCACTCAATTAAATGTCTTTATTTTGCCATATGTCTCCTCTTCTACACCTTCTATTCCTTACTTGCTTCTTTCAACTCCTGTTCCTCAAGGCCACTTATATGATTGAAACTGCTCTTCCTATGAAATAAATGTGCAAAAGTTTGAGATTGTCTACTCCCTCAAAATGGCCCTACTCATCCAAGTAAAATGTCTACTTAATATGCTGAAGTGTGCCTGAATTCTCCTACGTGCTATATTCACAGCAGATAGTTCTTGAGGTTGTATTTGGAATGCAAAGTGAATATAATTCACATATTCGGAAGACATCTTTTATTTGTATCGTCCGTGGAAGTAAAAGCCTTCTGTTCTCTCAAATTGTATCGCCATATTGTATACACTTCAGCGTAATGAGCTCAGATTCCGGTGCACTAATATGCGCAAAACACTTTTAAACAATTCTGCCAATCCACCTAGCAACACTCGACACAGTCCGTAAGGTATACATTTGTCCTCTTGGAGCAATAAAATTTTTTGCATGAAGCTGCCACTCAACATGCTTAAAATTTTCCTCCGCATAGAGTTAAACATTAAGGAAAATTCACTCTATGCGAAAACCTGAAGTTTAAGTCGAATGACTGTTTTGTAAGGGGGTGTGAATTTCAAAATGCGCGGTGCCGCCCACTTTCTTCTATTGAAGTCAACCTAACCAATCAGCGCTTGAGGATGATGATATGGTAACATTTGCCGCTCGTGCCTTATTATTCTGTGCAAGAACACTATCTTGATTCTGTGAATAGTTAGGCACTGCGATGTATTAACTCACTATTTATGTGTTTACTTGAGTGTTCAGAAATTCATCGAAAACCATTAGCAATCAAGGATGATTACGGACCACTGCGTCTTTCGCATTCGTGAGAGTTGAAAGAGTTCATAGTTTCGACTATGCTAATGTTGTGATACTGTCTTGGTGGTTGGAAGCTGTGATGTTATTTCCTCAAAACGATAGTTCATCAATCAAAGATTTACCTGTGATTCTTGAAAATTGCATTCCCAGTGATTCCGAATATGTAATTGAGCAAAGCGAAACCGTACAGGTGGGTATTTTGGTACGACTGTATTATTTACCTTAGGTTAAATCAAAGCAGAGTAATTTGGTGAAAAAATTATACGGTGAATCGACTAAGCCAATGAAAAATGATAGCGATCGACGAATGTACATTTTTATCAATGTTTACTTTTGTCACTTAAAAAAAATATGAATCACTTAATCTCAGTGATAGTGTTGACATCTATGGTCAAGCTTTGAAGTGATGTTTTCGTTTTGCCGCTGGTGATCTCTATCGCCTGATGCAGTGGTTGGATTGCATTCTGACGTTTGTAATTCTATTTACCGGTGATATCCATCGTGTTTAGTGCTAATTGTTCGAACTGTTATATGCAACATTTAGTGGTTCCGTTATACACAAACTGGCAAGGAAAGAGTACGTATTTGTTGCCATGAATTGAGACCCTCGCCGGATTAATAAAGACAGCGCAGTACAGTGATCAGTGCATTTATTATTGTTAGTTCGTTTATGATGGAGATCGGTAGGTTTTTGGAAGCCGCTTTACTTGGATGGCGTCAACATGAGTCTAGGGGTGTATGGCTTAAAGAATGTCTTGCTCTACTAAAGACTCTACTAATGATTTTGGAATGCAGAAAGAGGGTACGAAGTGAATTCAATTTTTATGCGTTGAAATGTTATTTTTATTGCTCTTGAAAAATTATTTTGGTAAAGGTGAGCTGTCGTCCCGCCAGCGTTTTCGCGAATTTCACCAACTTACTTACATTTTTACAAATTCGCATTCTTCCTCTACTCATAGGTATCACATTCAATATCGTCAGTTTCCTAGGTTTTTCAAAAAAAAAATGTTGACTGTGCGGGACGAAAGCTCACCTTTACCATTATTGCTTTGGTGAAAAACGAAACTCAAATCTTAAAAATGATTCACAATTATTAAAATAAAAACTTGGCATTTATGTGGCCCGGCTTAAGGCCTGGGCGACTGCCCGGGGCGCCGTGATTGTGAAAAAATATTTTTTACTACGTTTAACTGGTGATTAGGTTCGATGGGCAGGGGGGAGGGGGGGGCACTCTCTCGCCCGGGTTAAAATTTTGTCTTAAGCCGTGGCCTGTATGTGGACGATTTATTTAGCTGAAAATGATTCGACAAACTATGCACATTGGAGGTAATACACATCTCCCTGATGAAAGCAAGCAGATTCGTTCAGAATAATTAGTAAACGCCGCTACTAATGGACTGGGTTCAGGGCCGTTTCTAGGCATTTTTCTAGTGTAAGCGAACATCAAAGAGCGAAGCGAACAGCGCGCCCCCCCCCCCCCTCAAAAATAACATGAGAGGTAGTAGGGATTCTCTCAGGATACATTTTAAAATAAATGCAAATACTTTAGTAATAAGGGTCGAGACTTAAATATCAATGTGAACTTATAACGTGCTTGCTCTTATATATTGAATGTGATATTTTCAGAGCTTAAAAACCAATTACATATATATAAAAATTCAGAGTAAAAAATGTAAATAAATCAATAAATACAAGTCAGCTTTCAAGAAATTCAACCATTTATTTACTCGGCAAATGAAAATAAACTTAAGAAGTACATACTTAGAACACTAAAAAGGGAATTTTCTAGCCTTCATTTAGGCAAATTCGTTTAGAATGTAATCAGTGTCCATTTGGTTCAGTAAATCATTCCCAATGGCCATTGTTGCCAGTCCACTCAAACATTCTTGAAAAATGGTTGATCTAAGATGAGTCTTTATCAGTTTCAACTTAGAAAAACTTCTTTCACCACTTGTCACTGACACAGGGAGCATCATAAGAATTCTTAGGGAAACAAAAACATTAGGAAATGTATCCATATAATCATTTTTTGTTATGTACGACAAGGCGTTCCTTGGAGAACTTCCAGGTAACAGCATTGGCGCAAAAATGCCCTAGAATTCAAATCAAGTATTCTTTTCTGGACTCCAGCATGCTTTCCTCTCATGTTGGAGCCATTATCATACCCCTGGCCCCTCTTTTTTTTTAACGGGATGTTCTGTGTAGATAACTCACTGAGTAAAACTTCTGTGAGACCTCCTGATGAATCTTTGATAGGTAGAAAGCCTAAAAAATGTTCTTTTGTTGAGACTTCCTCATTTTTTACACATGTAACGAATCTCACCAACATTGTCATTTGTTCTGTATGGCTTATATCGGGTCACTTACAATTCAGTCTTGGATCTTAGTGGAAAAGAGATAAATAAACTCGTTTTGTATTTGTTTTTCAAATAGTGAATATTTGTCTCTTCAGAAGTAAGTCTTCTGACATGTTCTGCCATGACAACATCAAATTTGGAAATATACTCTAAAAGTTTCAAAAAGTTGCCATTGTTACGCTCAAAAAGAGACTCTTTTGTTCCTCGAAAAGCAAACCCCTGAGTTCCTAAAAATTGGACAATACAAAGTAAACGTTAAAAAACCTGGTTCCAATGTTCTGTTTCAGCTCGAATAGTTCTTGCATTTTCTTTGTCGATCGTTCTATCCAAACGTAATCGCATGGATAGTTCACGCCAAGATTGACAATGTTGTATGTGAAATGAAGTGAAGAGAATTTCCTACCCTTAGCATCAATTGGGAAATCGAAGTCTGTAACTTGCACTGGTCCACGCTCAACATGAAGTTTTCGTATCTCATCTGTGATTTTGGGCGGCCACTCTCCACTATCCATCGATAGTAGTGGTGACGTGCATCCGGTGAGCATCTGATCCTATAATACAAATTAAGCTCTAGATTTTTCATCGTCTTATATTAAAAAAAAATGTTAAAGTAAGAATGAGAGAAGAAAATTGTATGTAAGTAGGAAAGAAATACCAAATATTAAACTAAGTTGAAGAATTGAAAACGAGCCGTTCAGTTGCAGAAACTCATTGTGATAAATTTGTGTAAGAGAAAGGGCATTAACAAAATTCGCAAGTTTTATTGTAAATGGCCGTCTTTAAATTTTTTTATGCTCTAATTAATAAACTGACCCTCCTGATTAAGAATATAAGTTTTTTAGGTTAGATTATCGGGGCAACTTGATTTAGTAAATAGATCATAAAATAAACAATATAAAATTGTTAAACCAGGACGAAGTACGGAAAAAATAATGGAAGGTAGAAATAGGAAGGGTGCAGGTACCCAAAACAACTACCTCTTTTAAATTTACCCATATAGGGATTTGATTGATAGGAAATTCATATTTTACGCCACTGAAAGATAATACGTTGTCATGCAATTGACTTAATAAGAATTGTGAATTCAAAAATTGTATTTCTAGAATTTCAACATTAGGGACCTCACAAAATGGAAAAAATTGTCTGCTGTATGCTGTTGCTGCTGTCATTGGTGTGCATTTCGGAACTGTAATTTTACAAAACCCCGAGATTAAAACATCCTTAATTCACTACGTTTACCAATCGATCTCAGATCGGTCTGAGTTCAGACCGATCTGAATGTTCAGCATCGAGCTGACTCAGGTAGCCTGGTTTACCAACACGGTCTGAAAATATCGATATTGAACTATCGAATTAAGTAGTTAAAATTATTTTGAGATTTCTTGCGTATTTCAGCCGCACACATCTCTCCTGTCCCTTCTTACAACAAGACATGCCATAAATGATATCGATTATATTTCGTTTACCATCGGCAACCAAAAGAAGAACGATGAGCACCACGCTCTGACCGCTTCCGATCGATCTGGGATCTCAGACCGGTTAGGGAAAGCGGGCTGACTCGAATCACTTCTCAGATCGATCTGGCCAGCTCGTTCCGTTTACCATACCGAGCTGAGCCAGTCAGATCGATCTGAGATCGATTGGTAAACGTGGTGATTGCCTATAAATATCTTAGGTACAATTTATTGTGATTTAAATTAAATTAACTTACAGTCTCATTTGTTTGTTGGCTTGTCGATGGTGGAGTTACAGCCGCCAATATTGGCAAGTCATCTTTTCCGATATTGGTAATTACAGCAGTATCGTCCTCGTCCAACTTCGTTGAGAAAGTTGAGGCCGAAAGAAACTTCTGGAGTGCTTTTGATTGTATTTGGTCTTCCTTTTCATGCTGCAATTTCCTTTTGCGACCGAATGACCCAGAGTGTTTTTTACTGCCACTACCGGCACTACTACCAGACATAACTCTCGTTTAAAAAACAAAGTTACAGAAAAGACAAGAAACTGCTTCGTTCTTCACTGATTTTCACTTTGTAAAATGGCGTTTCCTTTGGTTAGCACCAAACGGTAGAATGTCACTGTTACGAATGAGTCAGTAGGTGACAGAGCGACGGACGAGTCCAAGTAGATGACGGAGGGGCGTCCGACATTCATTTGGGAATAACAATGCCCCGAGTAGTGGGGGTATGGGTATCCACTTTACGATATATCCTTTCATCTTCAATAATTTTGTGGAGTAAATCAACCCTCAACCTTTAATCTCCTTGTTTGATTAGTACTGAACATTGGACTAAGCGCTTAGGTGCCCCCTTTTGCATGGCGCCCTACGCGGCCGCGTACTTTGCTTACCGCTTAAACCGGCCCTGACTGGGTCTGAGGTCAAGGAGAACTTTTAGTGGGCTATGGATATATTTTGAGATTTTAGGTAAGAAGTGCAATATAGGTGATGAAACGTGCATACCTTTTTCCAGGCCAAAATTTGTTTATTGTATGGCATCGATAAAATAGTGTATGCATGTGGAATAAATTACTTATGATGCTTATAAAAGGTTACTTGAGAAGGAAATCAAGTGATTCCTTCAAATGGATCCATTGGACCTTTTTCTGTCAGCATTTTCTGATGTGTTGTGATAAGAATGCCATGGAGTTTTCATTTAGTTTTTAAATCTTTAAAATAATTATATTTATTTCAAAATGAAATTCAATTTTTCACAGATAAGGCATAAAAGGATAAATAAAATTGTGAAAAATAAGGACACAGATAGCATTTTGGAAGTCATTTTTAATAGATGTGATTGTATGTAATCAGAGCTTCATAGTAGTTCTTTTCTTTTTAGGTGGGTGATGAGGATGTTGTGGAATGTATTACATCCCAGAGCCAAGAGGTCAAACCCTCCCATAACTCGTCAGTGTCGGCATTGCGAAAGCGGAAATTTAATGAGTCCACGCCTGGGAAAGACTCTCCATCTGTGAGAACATCAATGGCATATGAAGATCTGGTGAAGATTGTTTGTTCAGGTTCAAAGCAAGGGAACTCCAATGAGGATAATTTTGATCTTGTTGGCAAGAATGTTGCAATGAAGCTGAGAACCATGGAAGGGACTCAGAAGGCTATTGCTGAGAGACTTATCGGTGAAATTCTTTTCCAAGGCCAGATGGAAATGTTGGCGATTAACACTACCATCACCACTCCAAACTCTAATAACATGACCACTAGCACACCTTTGAGATCCATAGTTATTAATGCTGCATCAGCCATTCAAACTCGACGAGATGTGCAGGAGCAACCAAAAACAACTTACATTATCACTCCTCATGAGGGTTCCGAGTCATGAGTACCTGTTATTCACTTTATATGTATTTTTTAAGTAAAATTTTATAAAGGACGAGGCTATGGTTAGCCTTAACTATGATGTATAAGTGGCATGATGATGAGTAGAGGACTTGGTTGTTCTGTAATGGATTTGCCTTATAATTATGCTTAAGTGGTGTCAAATCCAGTGGCTCAACAAGAAATATTTTATGCCAACATCGTCTGAATTTGTTGAAGAAAGTCCGTGAAAGAAAAATTGTTTCCAACAATTCATTGAAACAATCTTGTAAACTTGTATATTGCTGTTGACTTAAAATAAATCAAGCTAACGTAAACAGGGCATTCATGAGGTCCTCAGTTATCTCTTTGGTTTGATTATTATCATCTACCCACAGCCAATATAATTATTAGTAGTCTTTGGACCTGTATGGTAAAATTAACCAGCTTCATTATCTCCAATTTATTAGGTATCAACTCGTAATTGCATGAGGTCCTACGTGTAAAATTATATTTATAGCCATTAATCTCTAACTTTTAATTGACTTTTATAGTGTTATGTGAAATTTTGTACATACAAGTCAATGAATTTATGCTATGTATTATTGTTGTAACTGTGTGCTCATTAGTCTTTGATCTTTATTTTATGGGGCTAAACAATAGTGCCTTTGCCAGAAAAAAGCTAGGCCACAGTAGACAGAAAATTCTTGGTGTCTTGGCATGTCCACCTGTGACTGAAGAATAACGTATCTAATACTCCATAACCAAAATATCTAGTGGCTGATTTGGTGAATTAGGTGAGATTTATACTAAAATAAACTATCATAGGATTTTACATTCTTAAACTTATAGTATTTTTAACCCATCCAGCGTGTGCGACGCAGCATATGCGTCCACTCAATTCCATGTCTCCAGCGTGACTTTAATCGGAAGTATTTAAATCGCTCAGGGTACCTTTTTTTCGCAAGCAGTGAAGAATTTGTGCAGACATTAGCCTAAATATTTTTAGCATTGTAATCGCTATTTTAAAAAATTCAAAAAAATTATATTATATTTAAAATTGTTTATACTGTATCATTACAAATTTATACTTACATTTTTTCATGCCGTTTATTCTTTTATGCTCTCCATATCCGATGTTTAGTAGTTGCTCTGAGTATGGTTTCGCTCAAAACAGGGGTCTAGGCAGAGAGACGGTGTCCCTGGGCAGTTTTTACACATGTACCTTGTTTCTTTTCTCTTTCCGTGTTTCGTGCACACCACACACCTTCTTTCAACTTTTAAAGTATCTGTTTTAGGATTTTCTTGAATGAAATGCTGACCTGTCAATCGCGTGCATTCAGTGTCGGTATCTGAGGGCCGTCCTTTGTGCTTTTCTAAATTCTGCCTGCGGTACTTGCCTATGATCTTGTTCACTAAGTCTATTCTGAACGATAGATGATCTTTCTTGTTTCCAGCCTTGCAGTAAAGAATGTAAGCATTCAACACAGCTGTATTTTCTAAGTGGTTGAATAATTTTTTATACCACACTTTTGTCCTTTTCCTTTCTAGCAAGAACGATTCTAAAAGTTGATCTTTCAAGTCTACACCACCCATATATTCACTATAATCTATTACACAAGTAGGCTTATTTACCAATTCTAACCCACCTTTTAGACTTACGGGTTGCATATCGTCTGAATGTTTAGTTGTCAGCATTGAGACATCGTGCTTATCTTTCCACCTCAACACTACCAATTTACACTAATCACTTCTCCTTTCTTCAATTTCTTTTTAAGATTTATTGGTATACCTTTGCGTGTGATTCTAACTGTCCCAACAGCATCTGTTGTTCTCTGAACCAATCTCTGGAAAAGATCGGGACAACTATAATAATTGTCCATGTATACACATCTTCCCGAATCTAATAGTTTCTCACACAAACTTAGAACAACTTTTGTAGAAAAAAGAGCTGTGTGTTTGGTTATTTCACAGCCTAATTTTGTTCCTAAGCCACTGTAAATTATAAAATTCCACAAATATCCTGCGGAATCACAAACATCAAACATTTTTATGCCAAATCGGGAAGCTTTCATTGGAATATACTCTTTCCAGGAAAGCCTACCTTTCCACAACAACAAAGATTCATCGACACTGACTTCTTTGCCTGACATATATACTTTCTGGAATTTATTTTTCAAATAATCACTTATTGGTAGAATTTTATACAATTTCGGATCTCTTTCCGCAATTTCCTTTTCGGTGTTATCTACAAAATGCAGAAATTTGGTCAGCAACGAAAACCTTTCTTCGCTCATTACATTGGGGAAAAGAGGTGTTTCTAAGATGTGTTTCATACTAAAGTACATTCTGAGACTTGGTTTCTGAATTATCCCCATCAACATAAGCAAACTTAGGTACACCCTAAATATGTTCGGATTTGTGGGAGCCCACTTTTGAAAGCGCGATTTTTTTTGCATCAAGATTTTTTCTTTCTCGTGAGCAAGAAACTAACTGTTCCACGTAACGGTTTGTTTCAGTTACTATGATCGTAATTAGATCATCGTCAAAAAACAACTCGAAATATTCTAGGTGATCATCGGCTTGTTCACTGAACTTGCACTATTTGTTTCCCAACTAAATCACACGGAAAAGGAAGAGGAGGATTAGCACTGTCGATTTCTTCCCAAGTATTCTCTTCATTATTCCCAGAAAAATGAGATGGCTCTTCCTCTTCTGAACTGGAGCCCAAAGTGTATTCACTAGAATCCTCAGAAATTATGTCTAAACTTTTGTTACTCGTTTCTTCCAAAGCATGAAGCACTTCCTGGCCAGACAACTCACGAGAGCTAGACGCCATGGCGAACTGAAGAGGGGTTCAGTAAGGGGCCGATCCAAAGGAAGAAAAAAATAAAAAAGCCACCAATGCAGCTTAGGCCATTCGGCAATATGCATCAAGAAACCATGACCCTTCAACTCTGTAAGCATCGTAAATAAGATAGGAGACAAGGATAGACCTTATGAGGTTCTGAGAAGCATTGAGTGACCAAGCCTGGATGGACCATGCCTGCAAAAGCATTGCCATGATGAAAGAGAAGGGGAAAATGTGGAGTGTAGATAATAAGGAACCACAGAAAGAAAGCAGTCAGCATCAACACAATCATAAGCTTTGTGAGAGTAATAAATCAGAGCGTTAGTGGAAAGATCTGTTCACAATCAGGCACAAGACGCCGGGCCGGGTCGCGAGTAAGCATTTTCTTTACCAGGCATGAGTGAGGAAAAAAAATTAAAAATACAAACTCATATATACAGGCAACGTAGAAGCACAAAAAGAAAGCAGGCACCTTAAGCTCACATATATACTCACTGGAAGTATATATATCAGAGCGTGAGTGATAAGAATTCTTAATGAAAAGTCTGGATGCAAACGGTGCGTCGCACACGCTTGAGGCATGGATTTAGGCGGACGCAACTGCTGCGTCGCACACACTGGGGGATTTAATACGTCCATTTTAAGTCACACTTGAGGGGTTAATAAAGCACGACCTTTCCCCGACCCTTCTGCTGGCTTCGTTAGGCAATAATGACTCTATCACTGCATTTCTTGCAATGACGCTTTTTTTCTCCATTAACTGAAATATCTCATATTTGTTATTTTTTATTCCTTCTGCTATGCTTCAATGCAATATGTAATTCTCTTTAATGTTCAGTCACTTGATAATGTATCACGACAAACTGCAGTGGCAGTGAATACAGGTCGGTGCTAAAAGTTTGAAATAGGTTTGATACCCTCATGTGACTTTGGGGAATTTTGTGTATGCTTCACCATATTCAGCCAGCATCATTGCATACGGTTGAGTGGGACCATAGTAAAGGTTTGCTTTGCATAGGTAATTGCTTCAGATGCTGGAACGGCCTTCGCTCATAGATGTGACCTAGAGTCATATTTAGGGATGAAAAGAAGGGAAGGTGCCGGGGAGGGGATATATGCCAAAAGAGTGGAGTGAAGAGGCATGAGACTACCCTTGTGTAAGTTTTTAGTTTGTTGCTCGTGTCAAATATATCAAGAATAGAAAGCCTTTGGTAAACAGGTGGCCAACCTCCCATCACTTGTCTGGAAATTTAAAATGAGTAAAGCCAATTCAATGAGATGATAACCTTATTACTTATTTATGAATAAAGCAGCTGAATGTTTTATTTTACATTAAGTAAACCTTGGTGCCAGCATATTTGATAGGATGGTGTTTTTTCCGTGTCAAGTCCTCGGGCCTGTTGGATTGGTGCCAATCCTTACAATAGGTAGCCTAGAATTTTTTCTTATTTTTAAAGTAAATTACTCGTCGTATTCACTTGAAACTCCTAAATTTACTGTAAGTATATGCCTCATAATGGCTGTAAACTATGTTATTGAAATTTCACACTAAACAGACGTGTAATCTTAAGCCTTGGGGATCAAATTGGTGTGGTGCTTAAAGTAATGGCTTCCCTGCAGGATAGCCCAGGTTTAAAGTGTGGTGGGGGGCAGAGATTTTTCAGTGGAATCTCTTCACTTATTTGGTGCTCTACGGAGAGGACCTCGAGTACAGAACTCCATCCATCAGATGGGACGTTTAACTGCAGTCCCCTTAGTACCATAGGTGGTTAATGTCGATGCCAGGTTTCTCTCTACCCTTCATTCATAAAATTACAGTTTCCATATCCTTAATTGTAATCTCACTCATCCTTAATTGTTGCTAAGGGTTTTATAGATTTTGAATTAAGAGCCCATCTGAGCATACTGCATTTAACTTGTTGAATTGTAAGTGCAATTGTGATATTTTTTTTGCCTTTTTTCTTGCTTGCTTTTTCTCTTTAATAGGTGGTTAATGCCGATGCCGGGTTTCTCTCTACCCTTCATTCATAAAATTCCATATTAACCTACCCACTCATCCTTAATTGTTGCTTAGGGTTATATAGATTTTGAATTAAGAGTCCATCTGAGCATACTGCATTTCACTTGTTGAATTGTAAGTGCAATTGTGATATTTTTTTGGCCTTTTTTCTTGCTTTCGGTGTCTTTCAAACAGCAGTGGCACCAACCTGAGTTAATATTTTCTACGTGAATTTTAGAAAATCCAAAATTAATGGTGCAAATTACCACAGTTGTCTGTTGCCTCTCCAGAATAATGAACCAACCCTCTGCCCCCTCTGAAAATCTGGTATGCCACCAACTTGACCGTCAAATGAGAATTAATTACAAAGGCTATAAATGTGCCATCCTTGTCTCATGTAGTACAGTAGGGTCTTTCAGAATAAGAGCAATTTGCCATATCCTTACTTTTTGCCCCACTCAACCAGCAATGAAGAGGACTATAGGCAGTCCCCAAGTTACGTAATAGATGTGTTCTGACACTAGCGGTGTAAGTCGAAAATTACTCCATAACTGAGTCCGTGCTCTCATGATTACGGTCAATTTGGAGAAATACGGGGAAGGCCAGCTCTTACTAACATTAAGGCACATGTGCTCCTTGAAAGTAGGCAACCATTCTTCATAATCTAACTTTCTTGATTCTTGTCTTTTTTTTGTAAGGTTGCCACTTATGTAAGTACGGATTTACGTAAGTCGAGGCTTACGTAACCCTGGGACTGCCTGTATAAGGGAATTCTTAGCCACTTTGATCACAGAGTGCACGCCCTTCACCGAGCCCATTGTTAAAGCACTGGGGCTGCAATTTTCCTTCAAAGATTTTTTGGACTTGCTAAGGGAAATGCTGATTAATATTACGAGACAATTGGGGTGCCGAATAAATAACCTTGTTCCCTCCCCATTGGCCCCCGCAGTGAGTACACTTCAGTGTTTTTTTTTATAACATGAACAAGAGTTGAGAGCAAGGTCAGAAGTTGATCCCACTTGATTAAGAGAGAATATATTGAACTGTAGCTGATAATTCTCTTAGCCACCAGAGATGGCCCAGGATATCCAACATATTTCAAGCTTCCAGCACCAACCTGTATGAACTGCCAGCAGTGCCGTCCTTAGGATAGTGCGACAGGTGCCACTGCACTGGGCCCTGCACCTATGGGGGCCCTGCCCAGGCTTGCGTTCTTCACTCGGCGCATGGAAACCAGCCTGTTACCCAAAATAACCTACTACTTAGTACGTATGAAAATTTATTGAAATCATTAGCCAGTTTATGGGTTAATTTCTATGTTATATGCAAGAAGGTAGTGCAGGGGAATGCAAAGTAATGGGGCCCCTGACTTTCGTTTGCACAGGGCCCCTCATTCCCTAAGGACAACCATGACTGCCAGTGTAGTTTGTCGCAATACTTTTATCAAGTGAATTTACTGTGAGATAGCTTAAAAGTGGTCAATGACCTGGAAAGTTGATATTACCTGGTGGAAATTGGAATTTTGAAAGTGAATATAATTAGGATATAAATCCCATGTTGGTTAAGTAAGTTATTTTGAATTGTTATCAATATTTTGATAATAAGAATGGTTTGTGGTAAATCAGGAAATGATAAAAAGAAAAATATTGATCTCCCCTCTTAATTTCAATATTCAATATTTGTTGACATTATCCTATCTTGTATGGAGTCAGAAACTATATTGACTGTGTGAAAATTACCATTTTCGTAGAGCCATATTGGTGTGAAGAGGGTTGTATAGCTTCCAGATGCCACTGCTCTTAGCCATCAACTTTCTGCCTGAGAAATAGCAGCAAAAATATGAATATTTTTGTTTCTTTTGTCAATAACAAAGGAATGGAAAGAGGGCATGGGACAGTCACTTCATGGAATGAGCCATACTTGAAAATTTTATTGTTCAAGATCGAGACCAAAATTTTAGTAAAAATTATAAACCATGTTTTCTCCTTCTTTAAAACAAGTTGAGTCCCTTGAGTTTAGGAGGCTATATTTCTTAAAATTAATCGATTTATATGAAATAAAAGGCATCCACAGAGCACTTTTTTCAACATTTGTAACTTATTGTTAGTGCATATATTTTTTCTTGTCTCATCTGTGCACTTATACAATAATTTACATTATATAATTTGGAATAATTACGTGGTTTTCGGTGCATATTACCTGATGCCACAGCCTAATTATATGCCACTCTCTTAAATTTGTTTAAATGAACTTTAAGTTCTGGCATGTGTTGGTCTGGAATATTTTCAACGTCTTAAAGTAAGAAAATTACTCCTACCTTAAAATTTGAATGGGCAGTAGTCAAATTAATAAATTTCCACATATTGGAAAGTAATGATTCTATGAAGAATAGAAAAGAAGAAAATCATCGATAACATTATCTGGAAGGCTAGGTTAGGATAGATAGGCAACAATTTGAGACAGAAACTTTGAAAGGAACATAGAAAGTATAGAAATAATAGAAGAAAAAAAATAATAGAGAAATTCCCACGAGGAATACCGAGGGAGAAATTAATGGACTGGGTAGAATGGTATATGAAAAAGAAGAGCTACAAGGACAAAGGAGTTGGTAGATTGGAGGGCTCAGTGGCGAATATATGAGTGGGGCGCCCCCCCCCCCCCTCCCCATCCCCATTCCCCCACCCCCCCCGAAATAAGGCCGCGGCGAGAGGCGCTCGGCGCTATACACCGACACAAACTTCTGTACATACACTCGAGTTTGAAGCTTAATGACAAAATAACCAATGGTTATACATAATAACCAATTACATTATAGTTTTCTTTGGTTAATTCTGCGTTTAACGGTTATAAATAATATATATTACATGTATAATGATACTTTTATTGAGGCGGGAACGTAAAACGTGCTCGTTTTTAGGCGTATTTCAAGGAGTCACGGTTAAAATTCGTTTTCTTAAACCGCGCTGTATAATGGGCACCACATTTTACAAACTGATAGATAATATTGTTGTTTATGTACATAATAAATTACAGAATTATGCCTTATAAGAATAAGTTTTTGTTGTGAGTTTTATAAACAAACTTTTCCTCCGGAGCGGGAAGTCGTAAAACAGCGTTCTTGGCTGCGCTTTCATAAGCAACGCATGAGTAATTTATTTTTTCATGCCAGTATAAAGTAAAATAAGTAGCTGATTTTATATTTATATCATTTTAGTGAGGCTGCGCTCGGGGGCGAATCGCCTTGACTACACTTGCGGCGTTGCCGCGACCGTGGGTCGGTGGGCCGGGACGAGTGCGAGGCATCCCGGGCGGTTATTTGCGGTAGAAAACATTTCAAACACGGCGTGGCCGGGCAGGGTAATACGAAATTTACTCCCTCGAGTCATAGCTCATTGCAATGGAATTTCCTGTGACTCGAGTTGAGCTATTTGTTTTGAAGATCCCTATTCGCTTCAGTCTCTTTTAGCATTTCGTTCAGTGTAGACATCTTCAACATGCCACCAAGGTCGCCATTCTCGGAATTCGGATTATTTTAAGCGCCATTTGTTTTTTCAAGGTTTAGGGGGATAAGTTGGGTGAACAATGGTATCCCGTGTATCAACGTTCGTTGATACACAGGAGCGCCGCGCGTAATGGTCGATTTGCGTGATTTTGAGGGACAAAATTATTTTTTCAATTATTGTTTTTATTTTTGCCTATAAGTCAGAAAGTATGCATTTTAGTAGCAATAATACATATAAATGAAACAATATCTTATATTATGTATTCATCAAATGTATTTTTACTAAAATGGCATTACAAGTGCCCTCTTAAAAAACCAAGATAAATAAATATTTTCTTTTCATATGAACAGTAATAAATTTGTAAGGAAATGAATGTGAAATACAAATGCATCCTAAATTAAATGATAGTAATGAGAAAAGGCATGTAAACGACAAAAACGTTCATATTACAATGTTTTAACAATTTTATAATACAAAAATACATTTAGTCACTATCCATTGACTCATCCATATCATTGGACACAAATTCAAGAGTTTTACGTAAGCTTAAAGCTCTTCACTAGAGAGTTGACTACACTTCTTTATCGGTTATTTTCTAATATTTGATATAAAAGGGTCAGAACTCACTAATAACAACATTTAAAAAAAATATTTTCTCTCATTTTAACGAATTGTCAATGTGAAACAATTGTCGAATTTCATACTGTTTGTGCATCGGTGGAGACTGGGAAGGTGGAGGACGGATATACAACGAAAGGTTCGCCGATAGGTCACAAAAATAAAACATATAGGTACTTAACAGGGGGTGGGGAAAGGAAAGTGAAAAGAAAAGGCTTACAGCGACGTTTCGGGCTTGATTGCACTTATTCAGCGTAAGAAAGCGAAGTACTGCTCCATTAGGTAAGGGAAGCGGGGAAGGGAGGGAAGTGATGGAGGGTTTGGGTACATGGGAGGGACGGGGATGGGCCCTCGGTATCGCGCCTAGGTATCTAGGGGGAGGGGGGAGTGCAAGAAAGTAACGAAGCAGCAACGAGTGAGGGTGAACTGGGATGGGAACGGGGCATTGCGCCTGGCAGTCAAGAGGCGGGGGAAGTTCGTCCTCAAATTTCAGTGGGATAAGCATGATGGATGTGAGATAAAAATGATAAACAACTTTTTTATACTTCTTATTTTCATCCAGTAATTTTTGGTAGTGCGAGTTTTTTCAAGTGTTGAAGAAGAAAGAGGAAACGGTTGTAAGCTTTATCTTGTGGAATTTATCCCTTACGGGAGAATTTAATAACTTGGTTAGCTCCACTAATTATTTATTACCACGGCCCGGGTTTCAACACTCGGTGTCATCTTCAGGAAGGAACACCTTCAGGATGACACCAAGTGTTGAAACACAGGTCGTGGTAATAAGTAATTAGTGGAGTTAAAAAAGTTATTTAACTCTTCCGTAGTTGAAGAAGAGTTTACATTTGTGAACTGGTGATTTTTAACATTCTACTGATTGTGCGGTTTTAGGAACTGTTTGAAAGGAATGAGGCTGTATCTGTCATTGTGGGAAAGGCTGTAAGAAATGAAGTTGGGAGTATGTCATCGGAAGGCAGCGGCTCATTATTAATTTTTAGTAATTCCAATTCAGCGTGATGGAGAATCATTGCAATCTGACCCTTCACTTTCACCTGGAGGGTTGGAGGGAAGGTCCTGACAGTCTCCTCAGCAGCTTCAAAATATTTTCCGAGAGCATCACCTGATTTCTGTTTCTTGACTTCTAAGTACTCCTTAAGTAAAAGAGCTGAAGATAGTGTGGAATATTTTCTTTTGGAGGGTAACCTGGGAATACCACAACTAGGAGACATAGGAAGGGATTTTAACTCTATGTGAGGGATTTTGGAACCGTAGGAAGCCTCGTCCTCACTTTTAGCTGCGGAGGAAATGTTTGTGTCTTCAGACAAGGCATAATCTTCGGCAGGCTGAGTGCTGGGCTGATTCGACGCCTGCTGTCTTGGTCCAAGAAAGGGGATTAGGAATTTCATTTCTTGATCATACTTCCACGGCTTCACAACGGAAGCTCTTTTGTCATTTCTGCTATTCCTGATTTTCCTGGACTTCATAAACAAATCCCGCAGTGACTTCCATTTGAACTTGCATGCCTCACCTAGAAGATGAAGATTTAACCCTATCAATTACATCTACACGCACTGCTTAACGAGTGACTGCAGGTGTATGTGGCAGGGAAGGGTAGGACACCAGCCATGAGAAGGAAGAGGAATAGGACGAAACGTGAGATGTCTCTTGACGGAGTAGTGTTTTGTTTTTGCTGTAATCATTCTAGGTGCACGAGTAGAATGAATTCTTACAACTATCTGTTCAAGAGCAAATTTCTTTTATTTTTTCGCTTCAGTCTGTCCTAGAGATGTAATTTGATACATTCGCCATGTCGGCCAGAAACTTAGAGATACTAATATTTTTATTTATATTCAATCTAAACCCGTCAATTCCCCGTGTCACTCACTGGTGACGCAACGTATTTGCCTCATTAAAATTCCGACCTACCATTTTAATATACAACTTTACAACTCAGTGAAGATAACTCACCTGTAGGTTACACTGGGAATTGATGGATAAATCTTCATCTTAATTATTGAATGCTCAACTTCTGTTTCAACAATTTTTTGAGGGAAGGGGAAAATGGAAGACAATGCAAAGCTATGACAAAAATTAATATTTATTTGAGAAATAATTCTTTTCTATACTGTCTTGTGAGTTTGGCCGTGTGTCGGGTTGTTTGGTCAGCACCAAAGAAAAGGGCAGTGAAGCAGAGAAAAATTCGGGAATGATTTGGGAATAAAATAAAATAAAACTAAAGACTAATCATCGTTTTGTTTTCTGGTGGTAAAAGTCTCCTAGAAACTTTCTGATATTTATTTATCCTACTTCGTCTCTTTTCTGACTAACTGTTGTGGTGGTAACTTAAAAATGCCTCCAATATCGGCTCAAAACGTGTGACAGGAGTTGTTTGGTCAGTAGCAATGAAAAGGGAAATGAATCTGAGAAACATTCGGGAAAGACTGGATGAAAATGAAATTTTGTTTTCGTTTATTTTAACTCGGTGGTAAATGAAACGGGTGGTAAAAAGCTTCTTCAATTTGCTCGATATTTATGTTACTTCGTCACTCACATCTGACCTACTGTAGCGGTTGGAACCTAAAATAAGTCTTCCACATCGTATTCTAACGTGCGATTTTAACTTTTTCTTGTTACTTTTACCCTTATGCTGAACCCCAGAGCCTCTTGAGGCTTCCCTCATAGCATCTAGTCAGTGTAATATTTGTGTTGCTTTTTTCGTTTGTAGTTGTCTTTTACGATCCGTGCGGCCTACCGCATGCATATTCATGTACATTTCACGAATTTTCATTTTCTTTCCTGTTACTCGATCTTGGGTGACTAGGTTAATTTCGCAGGAATAACTTTTTTTAAAGTGAAGTACGTTGCTTCAATTTACGAATCTTATCCGCTGGTAAATATGATAATGTCTCTATGTATGCAGTGACTTTGCCATTATCAATGTAATATTTTTGATTTCGGTGATGATTGTTATTAGCTTTGTTTGTAATACCAGAAGTTGAGGATAAAATCAGAAATGAAGATGTCTGATGAGACTTTTTTGACTGATTTCCAATCCACAAATATAGGATTTATACTGTTTGTTTTTGCATCATTCGTACCTATGTTAAGAGCCGTATAATTAATGAACTCAATCATGTACTTTAGCGAAGGAATCAAAGATTTAGAAGGCACGTCAGCCCATTTCAATTATTAGAATAAAATTTCATCGAACGAATTCAATAAAAAATGGATCTTCCTCTATGAGTAATATGGAAATTCTACCCTTCTTGGTTAACGAATCATTTTCTTAGATAGAAATTTCATGCGACTTTATCTGTGAGTTCTATTCCATCACAGTATCCCAAGAAAAATGTTTGATTGCCCGCTTTTTTTACTCGATGTTCGTATTTGGAAAATTAATTATAAAAGGGTCCCTTTTTTCAAAACTTTTTTTGAATATGACGTTCGCACACTAGACTTATACTATGCATTTTAGAGTGTAACATTGCTTTGATAGCTTTGAATATAGATAATTTTGTGTCTTTTTATAACGAATGCGAATGCTGACTTTGTGCAGGGATGCCAAAAGTGATAGCTACCGGATGCAATTAAATTTGACTCAACATCACTACATAGGTTCAACTCAGTGCATACCGGGTCTTTTGCAATAATAACACCGAAACAGTCTCTCCCGTTCTTTTCTCTTTTCTACGTAAAACTACTTCATAGGATGTTTGATGATTACAGTGTCCAGAATGATTTTTTTAATTTTTCAGTGAGCGTTCACGTAGGTAATTCCAAATAATTCTTAATGTCTTTTGTTAACTTCGTGAAAACGGAACTACCGGCGCGAAAGGTTTGTCCGCTCATACCGGTAACATCACCGCACTGGCGCGGAAAATACGTCCCACGGAAGCCAAAAGGTGCAGGTGACGTGTCTTGCGCCATTTGATCCCATAGTGAATGCTAACATAGCTGACACTTGTTCCCGCCGATTTGGCCCAATAAGTAGGAAAACGGTATCCTCTTATGGGCGTCCTGAGGCGAGATTGATAGTAGTGGGAAAGTTCCTATCAATCACGACTCGAAAAAAAAGTTTTGTGATAACTGACTGAGCTCTTAAAGTTTTATTTAAATGGCTAATTGCCGGTCGGGAATGTATTATGCCTGATTTCCGGGGGATCTAGGTTCGAATCGCAGTCTGGGTTACCTAATGATGATTTTTTACGAATTTCTCACATCCATGTTATCATAAGTACCTACAAATAAACAATATACTAATGATCATCTCTTTTTTATGAGTAGTAAATTATAATTGTCAGAAAGAAAACCTGCATAAGCCCCTGTATTTTGATTATTCGGACGTATAAGTTAACCATTTGGAGACAATATCTGTTTAAAATTTGTTCTTATTTAATATTTTTCGTGGTTAATGAGAGTGTCTGGACATTTATCGGAGATGTTTGGGCTAAGATGCGAAAGATGCGTTGCCTCCTTCGACTAGAATGCACACTACGTTGGTAGTAAATTTGAACTGTGTGACCTACTGCTGTGTAGTTAGTATACCCTTAGGAGACATAGCCTTCTACGAAACCGTAGAGAGACCATGCTGGTTATGATAGAATACCCATACTTTTTCACCTCCTAAATTTGATGCGTTACGTGAGGAGAGTGATAACTCACGGGCCGGTGTCCTGACAATCTAGCACCCCTGCCACACGCCCTTGTGGCGCGGCAGCTCACAGGGAAGTACATATGAGTAGGTACATGTAGAACGGTTGGTTCTACGAAATGAGAGGTTTACGCAATAGGGCCAATTCTTTGTGGTTACCGGGTATTTCTGGGAACGCATACGGCTCCCAGAAAACCTCACTCCCTGAATTAAGGCTTCCCAGGAGACCCTGGATTGGTCACCCATCAAAGTCAATCAAAGTCAGTCACATTCCCTCTTAAGGTGGTTGGAGCGATTTTAGTTTTTGTACAGATTTCCTTGTAACTTGGCATATGTGTATTTATCAGTAATATTAAATAATAGGTAAAAGTGAAAAAAATTGCATCATACCGATTTGATTTTTTTGACAATTCAATGATATTTTAACGCGTACCTTAATGTCTCATGACATATATTTGGAAATAATCCGATTACATATACACAGATTTTCTCCTAAACGCGAAACAATGCATTTCATACATATTATTATAATGGTTGCTGACAAATACCAAGGCTTCATGCCGAGTTAAAAGAACGTATTTAGATATGATTTTTGCTTAAATTTCGAAGTACGAGCCGAAAACCCAAGTCATTACAATACTTTAATTTAGGCAAAAAATTCAAAATTTAATGCTTGCATCGCGATTACATTACTACATGCATGGCGATTTCCACCGTATAAACAGATGTACTTAGGTGAAATGTGGTCCAAGAATGTTTTCTCGACTTACTTGAAAAGTTATGAAAATATACACTGAATAAATCACTCCAGCCACATTATGTCTGACATCTACGAGGGAAATACTTACCACTGCAGCCCAGTTTTTCTCCTATTTCCTCCCAGATGGCGTCGCGTCGCCTGTGGTCAAAGTACTGCTTAATCTGAGGGTTATATATTTCTTCGTACTCCTGCACGCAGGCTATTAGTTCCTCCTCGTTCAGCGGCATTGCTGCGTTGGCTTCGTGCAATGCAATGCACGTCCCTATAGGGATATATATCCCTCTCCTTCCTCCCGCAATGTCGGGAGACGGACGCGAGACGAGGGAGTCGCATGCGCAGCCGAAAACTCGCGCGGGACTTGTATCGACCGCAGCCGAAGCTTCGGAAGCCGTCGCGAGCGAAAGCTAGCCGAGGCGTGATGAAACGACGAACTTCGTCTGGGGAAGAGCAACGGCTTAAAAAAAATCCGCGTATCCACCTAGCGACGTACCATAAACATTTTGTGCTTCATAGGTTTTCTTCTATGGTAATCGTTGCGATGCAAGGGTTCGAAGCTGGTTTAGCCGTCAGTTAAGCCCTCAGCCACAGTCTAAAGTATTTATTTTAGACTGTACCTGAACCTACACGCGGGAGCATTAACTGTGCCAAAATTGGCGTTCAACTCTGCGCTCAGCCATGTTGGATGGAATCAAATTTTTCAGGCGTCACTGTGGACTTTTTGCACTTTAGAGGAAAAAAGAATACTTTGTATAACAACAAGATGTCGACCGCGGTTTCTTCGCAGTAGTGTCATTTTCAAGACGAGGCATTTCATTACCTTTTTTAGTTCGTCACTTTACTTTTTTTAGCCCAGCACAGATGGGAGCATTTATTGTGCCAGAATTGGTATGAAATAGGGATGGGACGTGTAAACGTGTACACGTCTGAAGGCGTGTACACGTTTTCGTTTTCTTGCAAAAGAATGCACGTTAGCATCATCCGCCTTTGATCACGAATTTCCGCCACATTGCCCTCTCCCCCTCCCCCGGTCGCTTATAATATGACTTGAGTCAAGGTGAATCGTTATGAATCAGTGTGTACAGTACTTCCTGGAATCTGGATAGCAGTCGGTGACTACTGTCACCGCCTGCAGTCACATATTAGTCCCTGTGACACAGTTTGACCTTAGCTGGCTGCCGTTCTGCAAGCATTGGTGCGGGACTCCAACACTCTAGGCGTACATACATGTAGGCCCACCGCAGAACGGAATGTGGGGCCAGAGACTAACTATTGTCTGCGTCGGGACAAGTAAGACGTGTACACTAGGGGTGATCGTCAAAAATTTTTTCGAATTTCAAGGGGCTTGGGGTCAGGAAAGTTGTGTATGGGGCTCAATATAATGCAGGAATTTTTGTCGGACGTCCTGAGGTTCATGATTATTAATACAATTGAGGATATGCAACCCGGCAAGCACGCAATGATGGCCTGGTTGGGCGGGACGTGTTCGATGGCCGCGGGATTGCCGTAACTAGTTTTGAGCAGTGTGTAACGCCTACGTGGGGAAAAGGGATATAACATTAGTCGATTTACTGCTATCTAGCTATACTTTGTGGCATTTTGAGATACATATTGTACATCTTGCGCATGAAACACATCGTAATGTTTTGCAGTTTAATACATTTTTCTCGTTCAACGGAACTTTGTCATTATCTAGTAAACACCGCGGCAGTGAAAATGTAGCATCATAATGTTTCGGGAAAATATCCTGTACTATTCAAAATTACAAAGTGTTTTATTTTTACTATGTTCTTCCTTACAAGTCTGGATCACGCAATCGCGCGCGGAAAGAGGGGAGCATTCTCTTACTTTCATCTGTAAGCTAAAGTTCTAGAGGTAGTGTTTTCTCGTGAAGAAATGAATTCAAAGAGGAAGAGGACAAGAGAGGATTTGAGCCTGACTCGAAAAACATCACTCACGTGACTCCTGTTTCCGGTACAGCTAGATATATTTCAAGATCAATCATGCAATGCATGGGAGAGCATCCTGCGATACTCTCAAATATTTGCGCAGTCGGCTGCGATGGCACTGTTTTAAATACAGGAAAAAATTGTGGAATCATTAGGATTCTGGAAGAGCATTTAAATAAGCCATTGCAGTGGTGCATTTGTCTTCTCTATTTAAATGAACTCGCACTCCGACACCTTATAGCTCATTTAGATGGAGTTACTGCTGGACCCAAGAGCCGCCAGTGGGAAGCAGATCCAAAACTGTGAAGATTTACCTTTTGTTGAATTTGAAACCATCCCAGCTTGTCACCCCGATGTATATATTGCTGACATAAATAGTGATCAGGCGTACCTAATAGATGTGTCAAGAGTAGTTGCGTCCGGAAAATTCCCGATGGGTTTTGCTGAACGATCACCGGGAAAACTTTGCCACACCAGAGGGGTTACAACAGCCGCTAGGATTTTACGTTTGTGGTATTCAACGGAGAATTCTTCAGAGAAACTGCTGATATTGGTCACTTATATACAGAAAGTATACATTAAGATGTGGTTCATGATTAAATCGAAACCTTACTGCGTTGATGGAGCTCGACACATGTTCGACTTGGTGCACTCCACAAGGTATTTAAGACGGGCGGATTAAGGTCGTTGTTTTGGGGGGGGCGGTTCACTACTTTCCGAGGCGCCTGGGGGGTATGCATTACCTCTCAACGAAACGGGGGTCAGGGCAGACCTCCCTCGGAAAGTTAAAAGAAATGAAGCGCTTGGAACGTAGTATTGGTGTGGCTATATTATAAAGTAGATGTGATAAATTACTGAGTTCAGCTCTCTATTCAGATTTGAAAACCTTTAACAAACGATGTAAATAATGCCATTCTTGTGAAGATGCAGGTTTCCCGGGTTTTACACCACATTCCAATTATATTTAAACATTGTATATTGATTTGGTGAAATAAAAACTTTCATTGGAGAACCACCTTAATGATTATCATCTTTTCTATTTTCCCGGGAATTACGGGGGGGGGGGGGGGGGGGGGCGGCCGCCCCCCCCCCTTAATCCGCCCCTGATTTAAGAGAAGACTTGCTGAAAGTTTTCGATTCAGTTATACAACGTGGTGCTTTCTGGTGTCATCCTGAAAACATGCTCATCTGTATGATGACGGATGAAAGTAAGAGAGCAAGCCGTAAAAAAATAATTCATGCTAGATATATCTACAAAAAACAATCTAGTGAGAAAATTTGAAGTGCCCGAATTACAATGGAAAGCAAAGACGTATCATCATTTGATAGCTTGGAAAAGCATTGCTGTGACTGAGCCTCCACTTAAAAAGAGTTTGACTCAGAAAGACATCAGAAAAATGGCAACTAACGTAATAAGATCGTAATTGCCAAAATTCCTATAAGTTCCTGTCCACACTCAAAAGTGTTGAGAGGCATGTTCGTCTCGTGAAGGATGCGTCTGCAGCAGTCTATGGGAGACACAACAGAGATATGTTCATCAAAACTATCATTGCGGAGAGAGAGCATATTCCTGAATTCCGCCATAAATGTCAGTACAAGGTCCACGATTCAAACTAAATGCTAAAAGTGCCCATTTTGGTTGGGAGGTTGGGTTGGGCACGGGTGGAACTCTATGCGTAGCCACTTCCTCGTGGTGAGTTCTGGGTTGTTACTGGAACGGTAGCAAGCGAAGAGATACGCAGGCATTAAAAGCGATATCCACTTCGTGTATGCCGGGTTGCCTATCCTAAATTTTATCAGTATTTTTTTTAGTGTTTCTAGGGGTTTTAACTACTTCCAAGCCCCTTTTCACTTACCTTCTGACAATATGTGAGTGTTTCTTACAAAAAAATGAGGCGGGGCACGTTCTTTCGCTAATTTCAAATTTTTACCAAAATTGCCTAAAATTGTTAAACTTTAACCGCTTGGCGGAACCTCAGGACGTTCGACAAAAATTCCTGCATTATATTGAGCCCCATACAACTTTTCTGACCCCAAGCCCCTTGAAATTCGAAAAAAAGTTTTCGACGATCACCCCTAGTGTACACGCCTGAATAACAAGCGTGTACCCGTTCACTGCAATACACGCTTTTTCCCATCCCTAGTATGCAATCCTGCGCTTGGCCACGTCGGATGGAAATGCGGATGGCATCGTATGGCGAGTAACATTTCACAGCTGCCTACATACGATGCAGTGGCCAAGTCGCGGAAGCAAGGTTAATGCGGGTGGATGTGACTACATTGATTATGAAATGGATGACGTTCAGATTGTATTCATCATCAGCAGCAGTCATCAATTCGAAAATTGGTTTGTTGCAGACCTCCATTCCACTCCTATCATCCAATCGCTCCATTCTACAGAATTATTCATTTTGACGACCTCAATTACTCGCCTTCTCTATTTCAGAATTGGTCTTCCTCTATGATTCTTCCCATTCATTTTTACTTCCATCATTGTTTTCAATTGGCTGTTGTGTCGAAAAATGTGTCCAATAAGTTTATCTCTCCTTGTCAGAGTTTTCATCATACTTCTATTCTCTCTAAATCTTCGTAAGACTTCTTCGTTAGTGATTCTCTCCGTCCACCATTTGATCCTCATTTCTCTTTGGCAACACCACACAGATTGTATTAGCGGTAATAAAAAACTCTGCACTATTTATTAAACTAGAGTTAATTCATCGTCATTTTTATTGCCATGCATTGTAGGTAACGGGTAATATACCTGTTGATCATGCAGGTGTGCTCTATTTCCCAGAAGAACATAAAAGTAATATGAAAAATAAATATAAATTTATTTTAATAATCGCTGAATAGTTTTATCTATAAGAAACTCTTCTGTTTCAAAAATTTCCTCCTCATACTTAAAATTTAATGTCTTTATTCATAAATAAGTTAAGGTGGAAATGCACTCAGATTAATTTGCTGCCAGATCGCTATAAAATTGAACGTTTTCTTACCCTTAGCAGAGCAAGGCAACCACAAGCGATTCAATCGCATACCTGCAGGTGGCATTTCATTTAGTTGTTCACACCAAGGAGGATAGAAATAATCCTCCTTGGATCAAATGGAGAAAGTTACTGCCAATCACGTCCTACGCCAGCTTAGGAACCAGAAATGTCGCCGTGTGCACAGGGCTTTAATGTTAAATGTCTGAGACAGATTAATTTCTACTAAACCGTCCTTTTATAAGATGTCCAAGTAATACAGGCCGTTACAGGTGGAATCTGCGTAACTTGTATGTGATAGGGGATTTGATCGTATATGCATGTCTTGCCTAATCGACATGGGATCGTGACTCCTTAGTTACGGAGCAATAACGACGCAAACATTCAGCGCATTTTGCCGTTGCCATGGAAATGCCGAATAACGATGACGTATCTGCATGCTACCCTGCGAGCCGTCGCAGAGTGGTTTTGCAGGGGTACACCCAATACCGTCTTTACCATAAGGGCACACGGGGCCCAAGCCCAGGGCCCCCGACCTCACGGGGGTCCTGAAATGCCGATATACTTACTTGCTTAGACAAGAAAAAGGAGCTCAATTTTTGTTCGGCTTTCAATTAGATACCTACTAAAATTACCGTCAGATTTTCAATTTTTTCCAGGTAGTGAACTGTGAACACTTTAACAATAACAAATTCGTACTATTTTCTATTTCGTGAAACTGATTAACTGCGCCATAAGCATAATAAATATAACATCATTAAAAAAATATTTTTCTAGTCATTCCCTTTTTTTTACTTTCAAACGGGGCCCCAAATTTTTGAGTGCCCAGGGGCCGCGGCATGTCCTAAGACGGGCCTAGGTACACCAGCCATGAATGGGGAGGGAATCAGGAAAAGTAGGGGGAGAGGACAGAGGTGAATTGTATGTTAACTGGATGTCTTATGCTACTGTTACACCGTTTTTGTTATAATCACTAATAGTGCTTGGAAAGAAGCAATTTTATAGTTACCTCTTAGTTCGGCAGTGAGTCTCCCTTTATTTTGTCGCTTCTATCATTTCAATAGATGTAGCGCGGGGTCAAAATAATATCCTCTGTGTCGGGCTGAAACTTGCCTGACCTCTACTGATTGAAGGCTTCAGAACTTGCCTCAGTGGTGCATAAGATATGTATCGTTATTTAAGGTGGTTTGAGCGAGAAAGTTCCCTAGTCATAATGGAGACCATATTGCAATTTTATTTTTTTATTTCAGCCTCTGTAAGAAGTATGAAATAAATATTGTAATATTAATGGCGCAAGAATATAGATATATATGACCAAAATTCTAAGTAATTAAATAAATAAAGCTACACAAGTCTCTAACTTGACTCATTTGTTCCCGCCGTACGGCCGAAAACTCTTCAAAACAGCAGGTTTTTTTGCGATTCTGCAAAAATTACTGTGGGGAGAAATAGATTATTTTTTATAAATAGTTGAAAAACATGCAAACTACACATAGTTTTTTGACGAAATCTAGGTGCTAGCTGTTCCTGATTTGTTTTATATTCTCCCTCTGGAGCATAATCTATTCCACGTAAAACAGCTTATATTTTTAGGCAAATTGCTCGAAAAGTAGTTCGGCAAGGGGTTGATATTTTGATATCATTGGAAAGATGAGAGTTTTTCTTTAAAATGAGGCCAAATTCATCAAATTATAGGTGAAGTGATTTTTTGCTCAAGCTACCTTAAATGTTGTCCCTCGTGCTTATTGTGGCATATTTTCTGTGATGGCACCTGAATATTCGGTGTTTTCATAGTAACTGCACAATGTGGTGAATAAAGTGTTTCTGTGGACCAAAAACTTTAAATGACATTACATATCACTTCCAGAAGTCACGCAGATACATTCTGAAACATCCTGTTAATTTGTACAGGTTAGGAGCGTAGAAGGTAGCATTGAAACGATGGAATGCACAAATTCTCGGAAAATTTGGAAAATAGTCGACAAAAATATTTTGATAATCATAGAATAAACTGTTCCGTGCCTCTTGGAAAAAGGTGATTTTTATCAGAGGAAAATTTTAAAAAGACCAGCCCAAAAAACATTTTGTGATTTGCTAAAAATGCAACCGTATCTGCCAAAATCTGTTCTGTGAATGTGTAGCGCGATGCGGGAAAAAGATAGACACAAATAACTAGCTAGCTATGATGACGGCGTCCTACGTCGAAACCTAGGTCGTCTATATAGCAAATCTGATGTGGAATAGGTAATAAAATCAGTGCTTTCGTATCAAAAAACGACTTCTCCACGCAGTTTGTGTTAATCACCACGTGTTTTCCTATTATTATCAACACGATTCGCTTCGCAAGAAAACTGAAGGTAAGCGCCCAGTCTATGGTTTAGGATGGATCTAACTGTACTTTGTCAGTCTTTAATGCTAAAGACCATCACTAATTTGATACTAATTATAATAAGGTTTATTATATTTTCCACCGATGAGGCTAGGTTCTCCTAACATTGTTTTAGAGATGGGTGGTGGATGTGGTGAGATCAACTCACGATTCTAGTTACTACACGTTTCGAGAAATGACCCCTGGTTTGTTGGATTGCGCAAAAATTGGATCAGGTCAGGGGGCATCGAAGAGGAGTGATAAAACCAGAGAAGAGCGAGAAGAGCGGTGGCTGGAGCGATTTTTCTCTATGTACAGATTTGCGTGAGACTTTGCATAAGTGCCCTTATTAGTAATTGCTATCGATAAAAGTGAAAAAAACTCATGCTACCGTTTTGATTTCCTTTGAATGATTTGATTCAATGATATTTTAACAAGTACTCTTATGGCACACGACATATATTTTGAAAGAATTTTATTAATTATGCACAGATTTTCTTCGAAATGCGGAATAATAAGTTTCATATTATTATAATTGCTGCTAACAAATGTCAAGGTATCATGCCAAGTAAGAAAAGCATATTTAGATATGATTTTCTCGTAAATTTCGAATTTCGCGCCGAAAATCTAAGTCAAAACAATACTTCAATTAAGGCGAAAATTTGAAATACAACTCTTGCATTTTTTCAATTACAGCATATATGGTGCTTTCCAACGTATAAACAGGTGTACTTGAATGAAATGTGGTCAAAGAATATTTTTTTCGACTTACTTGAAAAGTTATTAGAATGTGCCTTCAACGACTCACGATTACCGCTCCAGCCACCTTATGTAAGCTAAAAATATTATGGAGTTTCTTAAATGTATATTTTTATAACGCTCCTGCTTTTTAAATTATATCCTATTCTTAGGATAATTTACGTTCATGGTTGGATAGCGAAAGACGAGCTTTTATCAGGGCATAAACGAGGCCATTGAAACACACTTTTGGCGAATAAAACTGATGATAATCAGGCCTGAAATCGTGAAAATGATGGATATACATGTTGAGAAAAACCAGCTTTGCAATTTCCACAAACTTTACTCCGCTGGCACAGTGGATTTAAGATTGTGGAAATTACAAAGTTGGTTTTTTCTCAACATTGACACTTTTAGCGGTTTCGAACGTCCTCCACTCTTCCGCCGCCCGCCAGCAAAACATCCGGTTACGCTCCCGGCCAAATGCCTACGATGTTGAATGATGTCAGCACGCGCATGAATTTCAGAGCGAAAATTCAGCGTCCACCATGTTATCGACATTGATGAAATGACTGATTACTCACGAGTAATGCCGGAGGAAGTACTTCGGCGATTAAATCATGGACGTTTCTTCACTGGCTGACGCAGGAGCAATCCCTCGCGCACTCCACTCCGGCCGGCGTCTCAAGGTTCTGCCGTTTACATCACGAATGAAGCGATCAGTTTCGCAGGAATTCGCGCCGTGGCTATTTTCTGCACTTATTTTGTTATGTATCTCGCGAGTTCGCAGAATTAACCCCTGCGCAAACACGCCATCTTGGGTCTTTATCTTCATAAAGACCCCTCTTGAACTGGCTTTATTTAGGGTCTTTATGATAAAGACTTTTCACTCCATAAAGACGGCCTTATGAGTTCCGTATTCGCTCAAGTCGGTCGGTGGGGAGGAGTTGAGGAGTAAAATGCCTCGGACGGAGTGTAGATACCTACTTAAATGCTAGAAGGCGGAGAGGGTGGGGATATGCGGCCTTGAAACTTCCTGGTCTTAAACGAGGGCTATTTTAGGCTTAATTTTGTTAGTCCCGGTCAAATATTTTCTCGGTGAGAAAGTCGATATTAATACGTTCTCCCATCAATAAGACTCACGCCAACTAACTCAGTGATCAGATCTTTGAAAATTTAACTTATTAGAATAAATTAATGAATCTGTTTTTAAAATCTAGAAAACTTCACCGAAAATGTCATGTCAGTCTTACCAAACCCTACCTGGAATTTGATGGCAGTATTATTATTATTTTGTTACTTTTGTAACATTCACCTTCGAGTCCCCGGAAAATATCACGTTTCATTGCCGTCATAATGTCCGGAGACTCAAGAGGGGTTCGTAGCCACGTCCGACGCCCATCGGGTGGCTGGGTGGGTGGGATGGGTGGCTACGCTGCGTTCGGGTCATGCGTACGCAGTAGACGGAGTGACCCCAGGATGACGGCATTCTGCACGCGTGCTACTAGTGATTCCGCCTGTGCCACACAGGACGGCATGCACTCGATGCTAGGTATCTAGCAGCCAGGGGGGGCTCCAGACCAGAGGTTCAGGGGTGGGGGACCAGTGGCTCATGGGGTATGGAAAACCCCCTAGGAAAAGGGGGGTTCATGGGTCTCGTCCCGGAAATTCGTGACAAACGAAGTGCAAAATGGTTTGGGGGGGGGGGGGGCATTGCCGCTACAGTCTCCCCCCTTGGGGCCGCCAATGCTAGCAGCGAGCCCTTAACTCCACCGGTCACACCTATGATTAGGACTACTAGTTTCACAGTGTGTCCGGGGTACATTTGCCGAAGTTCAAAAAACAGGTAGTCAGTTGTTCCACCTCCTTCGCCTCCATGTTCGTTTTAGCCGGGGCCGAAAACTCAGTCACGAACATGGAGCGCGTGAGGTGGTCGAGGAGAACGATATCAGGCTTGGTCGCCTCCAACTGCGACGGATTCAATATCTCCAGGGGCATAGGTAGGCCTGTGTGATTTTAGATAAAAATCGATCAATTATAAGAATAATTTGAAATGTGGTCGATTCAACTGTCGGGAATTGAAGAAATGGCAATTAATTGAAGTCATTCAATTAATTGACAAAGGCCAATTAATTGACATCGAAATGGGTGTCAATTAATTATCATTGCTACATCAATTGACATCATCCAATTGATTGACAGGACTCAAATGGATTATGCTTTTCAAAGGCTTTCCTTTGGCGATGAGAAGAATGAAATAACTGATTTGAAAAACAACAAAATAATTCAATCAGTTAGCTTTTATTAATTAATTAAAGGAATAGATCGCTATTTGATGACAAGCGGATGAAATCCTCAGCGTGTTCATCCGACAAATACTGGCGTGTGTCGATTACAATGTTCTCACCGAGACTGAACAACCTCTCGGATGCAGTGGTAGTTGCAAGGATAGCTTGATATTTTCTTGCAAACTTCTGGAAGGAGGGGTTGGTGGTGGCCCTCTCCCGCCACCACGGCGACCTCCACCCTCGCGTTAGGAATGCCCCTGAACCTAGCCATTTCCTCCCTGAAAATCTCCTGTGCGGTTGCAGGAGGGCCGAGGCCGGGCGCCGAGCGCCAAGAGAGCAGCAAGCATCAGCAGCGTCGGCCATCGGCCGGCGTCGAGCGAAAGCGAACAAGTTTAAACGTGAAATTTGCAATCCATAGCGAATCAATAATCGTCAATTAATCGATTATCGGACAATAATTGTGAATCTAATAACAATTGAAAATTAAACAACAATTGACACTTGAAAAAATTTGACAATCGAATCAGTACCGCAATCGACATCGATTTGCTGAAATAATCAATCATTTGGAAAAATAATTGAATCGACGATCCAATTAATCCAAAAATCGCACAGGCCTAGGCATAGGGCAGCACAGGTGTTTCGTCGATGCCATAATGGCGTCGAAGGTATATCATATAACGTATGTCGAATGTGTATAACGAATATCGAAAGAATAACACCCGTAGGGCCGCGGTGGGCTGAGTTAAATACGCTGACCTGGCGTAATAACTACAGTCGGAGAGAAGGTGTCTCAAAGTCTCCGGCTGGGCTCGGCACGCCCTGCACCTCGTGTCCGCGACCTCCACCTTGAATATAATGCGGCGGTACACGATTGTGTTTATGACACCATCCTGGCACGCGAGAACGAAACCCTCGGTCTGGGACTTTAGATCGGCGGAGCGTAGGAAGGCAAATGTCAGCTCCTTCGATAGCTCATGCTTCTCAATGTTTCGATAAGAACATTCATGCATGGGCATATCGGTATGCGCCTTGAGCTAGGCCTTCTGCTCGGCTTCTTTAATTTCGAGCTTCAGGACGTCTGCCTTCAATTACAAGATGACCGTGTCATCGTCGCCTTCGTCAGATGACGGGTCGAAGTCGAGACCGATTTCGTCCGCTGCCCTCTTTGCCGCCTGGAAGAGAAACGCCCCTGCTCCCACACTATCGCGCTCTCTCACGAGATTGAGCAGGGTGTCCCTGTTTTTCAACACTCGGCATGCTGTACCCAGGACAACTCTGTTGTGGAAACATTGCATACAAACATTACGAGGGAGATACAATCTGGCGACGAAAGATTTTGGATGAAGACTTCGAAAGATAGTCATCATCCTACTCGTTCCCCTATCGAGGTTCTGCAACTCGTAGAGGTTTCACTTCATGCATCCGAAGGTGTACAGCAGTGTAGGAACCGCGAATGTGTTCTTGGCAAAAACCTTGTTCTTGCCAGACAGCTGAGAACTCCGGATGTTCCTGAGAGTCTGTCTTTACTTGGCGGTGAGCCTTTCCTTCACTGCTGCAACCTCCTGCATTCGGCGCTGGGGGACGCTGAGGTATTCATAGCTGGTATGGTCATCGAGGTGACGAATGACGCTCCCGTCAACGAGTTGCACGTGTTCCTTGATCTCCGAAAATCTTCCTCTCGCCAGGTGGATGGATGCACACTTGTCCAATCCGAACTCCATCCCTATAGCCTGACTGTATTCCAGTACGGTGTCCATGGAAATGCGAAGGTTTTTCGCATTAGAAGCTTAAAGCTTCAGGTCATCCACATAAAATAAATGAGTGACCAAATGCTTCCTGTCACCTGGAACACCGCACATATATCCTCTACCTCGTCGCAGCCTTAGGGACATAGGTAGGAGAGAAATACAGAACAATTAGGGGCTCAAGCTATCGCCTTGGAAAACGACACGGTGGTATGTTACCGACTCCGTCGAAACTGACCGCTTGCCTGAAGTCAGGACGAAACGCGTTTTCCAGAGTGATAACAGGCGTTGGATGCAGGACACAACCTCTGAGTGGACTTTCATCAACTTCAGCATGGCGATGATAAGCTCATTCAAAATGGTGTCAAATGCCTTCTTGTAGTCCACCCAGGCAATTGGTAGATTTCGCTTATGCTGGATGGCAGGTTGTATGGCAGTAGTTCTTTGGATTGGACAAGTCTCCCTTCTTAGGTATGAGAACAGTGCATCCCTCAGTCAGCCAAGGTGGAATTGGTTCTCTGCCTATCAAAAAGGACGTGAAGATTCTGGCGAGGTGATGGTGGGTGGAAGTAAACATATTCCACCGGAAGTTATTCACAGCATCCATTCCTGAAGCCGAGAAGTTTTCCTTTGCCAGAGAAGGCCTTCTTCAAGTCACTTTCTGTGACTGAAAGAGGTCCATTCACATCTTGTTGGTGGCGGTCACATAACTCTTTAAAGATGACTATGGCCAGAGAGTATCTGTTGAATGGCTTCGACATTTTGCAGATATCCTTCCAGAAACGTTCAACCTCTTGGATGGGTAGCGGGGATTCGACGACAGGCGGAGGTAGTCGAAAGAGACGGGACGGGTGAAGGAGAAAGGTAGAGTTCTCCCTCACGGCCTTACTCCTCTTGAGGAGTTTTTTCCGGGCCATGGTGAGTGCCCATACTCTATCGACCACGTGCAGCTTAATGGTAAGCAACACACACTTATTCAGTGTGTATTTGAGGTTGTGAGCTATATGCCAAGCTTTGTGTGTAAAAGTTCGCCCAGATGAGATGTATTCCATCACTCACTGAATTCTTGACGCTTGTCATCTCGCCTGCGTGACCTTGGCCTCCAACTGTTCCAGCCTCTTTGCTGCTTTGTTCTCCCAAGAGGCGTTCCTTTGGGAGTGAGCCATAATTTTGGCAGCAGCGTAGACCACGCAATTCAGCGTCCAAAGGTCTGACGTTTTTGTTAGGATTTCATCAATTAGTCCATTCAACTGGGGCAGATGGTTACCCTACAGAGAGACCTTTCGGTGGATGTCCATCTGCCTAGTTTTTCCTTCATCATAGACAATTGTACTAAATAACTGCGATCGTAGCTCAGAGAAGGCCTGACCAGCTTCCGCCCCATTTGGTAAAGACTCTGGCATGAATGCCGTTCTCCCCTCAGGCGGTGGAGAGGCTACCTGTGTCGGGGAAAGTGGTCTAGCCGGTGGTGTATTCCTCTGAACTGGCAGTTGGTGAAGAGTTTCCTTTTTCTGCAGGTGGTTGGCATAATCGCCCAGATTCTGCTGCGATAGGTGGTCATGTTCTGGATGCATCTCACACCACAAAGAGAGCACCCTTGCCATATAAACCCTGTGATCATGCTCGCTTGCTGCATGGCATGCGAGGAGGCCACCCCTTAGGGCTTCCGTCCACTGCATACGAGCTCCCTTCTGAGGTGGTATTGCCACTCTCAAATCCACTGGGGCCCCCATTCAAGAGAGGCCAGTTGTAGGTGGCTTTTTCTGTTTTCCTTTTTGGAGCCAGTAAACCTCTGCGTGGGATGGTTAGCTCCACACGCAGGTGTCCACCATCAGCCGGCAAAAGCTGTTACCAGGTACGCCACGGAGAGGCTAGTGGTCTGGCTTTTATACCCTTATTATTTTTATTATTCAGCAGGCCAAAGCCCAATTACAAAATAGTACATGACAGTAACATATATGGAATTTAGATATGAAATTTTTACAAACGATGATGATAAAACTTAAGCATCCCAATGCACATATGTAGTAGGTATCAAAAATAACAAAACATCAAAACAATAATAAAGTACTAATAAAAGTACATATTTAAGCAATAAAAAAGATTTGTAATTATTAATAATCATAAATTAATATAAGTTCAATTTGAATGAAGATAAAAACTACAAAATGTATACATAATAGAGATTTCATAGTGTGTCGATCAATTGATGGATCAGTACACTATACAATTTTCCTATCAGGTATTCCTCTCAGGTATTTTAAAGGAATAGCAACAATACAGAAAAAAGATCCAAGTCATGACACAAATCCATCACACATAATCTGTTCAAGTGGAGAATAATAAGTATGATTACATGCATGAAAACTGGTGTCAAATAGAAAGTCATACCTTGTCATGTCTTGCCTTATCCCTGGCAGTGACTACCAAAATGTTTTAGTGAATTAATACTAAATTCTAGAGTCATTTTTTCAATGAGCTAGCAATTATTGCACCCATATCTTATCTATTGTCCCTGTCCTGTTCAGGGTCGGGATCACGGTTCCTTCTATCACATTGTCATTATTGTTATCTAAAATGCAAGCTGCTGTAGAAATGCAGATCATGAAAATTTATCAAAAAATTACATCGAAAATGAGGTTGACCATAACTTTAGAATATTCATGGATAATTGAAAATCATAAAATTGAAATGTATTTCAAACATTGCTATTTCATTTGGAGAGATGTGGTGTCAGCAAATTTGGGGATAGGGGAAAGGTGCTTTGCGACCCCAAAATACCTCTATGTCTTGGTGATTAGTGTTAATTTTGTAATTTTGCTTACCTTGAATACCTCATTCCTCATGAATTTTGAGGTATCACTTTTATTTCTTCCATGCACACTCTTTGCTCCAAAGCTCTTCAGTTGGATACATGAGGTTAAATCAGTTACACTCCATTTTTTGTAATTGCAAGGTACTTTTGGTTAGTGTTGGTTGATGGTATATCTACCAAATGAAGCTCATCGCTTTCAGAACATTCAAATATAATATCACTACTGTACAAAATATACCTAATATAAACTACGCAAAAAAACTTAAAACCTGTGCAAAATATTCCTACAACATCAAAAGGCTTTCAGCAATTGCAAAATTGTTGCTCATTTGTTGAAACAGTCGTTTCTTGGTTGAATCTTGTGCCTCGGCATGTAACCCAGAAATAGGAAAAAATCCAATTAGCTTTTTTCTTAACATTTATTTAAATTTTTACAAGATATATAGATCTCTAAAATATGTATAAGGCACATGTACATGAAAAATGAAGGTAATTCCTTAACTAATAAATGTAAATTATCACGGTTTCCTCTCCGTAGGACAAGGACACCTAACCCTGAATGACTGGCCAAGACCCTCTGTCCCTTGGTCTCCCTTCCTCTTGATGATTCCATCCCTCTCTTGCAGCCCACCACTGAGGGTCTCCTCCTTCGTAATGGTGCCCTTATGGAGGTCAAACTCTTGCATGGTCTTTGCAATCAGGATGCGTAGGAACAGGTTCGAGCAATTCCAAGGGAATATGCTAAAAAGAAAATCGGTGCCAAAAGGAAAAACAAGCATCAAATACATGATTCGTGGAGTTGTTAAAGGTTCATGTTTTCCAAATTTCATCACACAAACGAGAGGTATGTACTTGCGCTTGCCTTCTTTCATCACAAACCCTTTTGGTGTGCTCAAAATTCAAAAGAGCATTTATTTCGAGTGGTCACTGACATAAAAAGTTTGGCAAAAAAAGATATTAGGTACATACAAAAAAATTAATTGCCAAGAACTGACCACCACCAGACATATAAAACTTTACCTTTGAATCCATACAATTGTTAAGTAACATAAATGTTGAGAGCAGGAATTGAATAAACAAATCAGCCCAAATAAGAAATGATTATTATTAATACTCCCTCTGATATGAAAAGAACATTTCCTTTGAATTCCATCCCAACATAAAACACGTAATAAGTTGTTACCCCTTGAGCTTAATCACCCCAATTAGCCAGAATTCTACACAATTAGGAGTAAAAACTTGTTATTTTTGGAAGGTAAGCACTTATAAAAACACAAAACTACACAGAAAAAGAAGACAATTAGGTAATTACATATAAAATAATAATATAATATCCAAGAAAAACCACTTGTGCAATTGGCAGATCTCTCTCTCTCTCTATGTCAAAAATCAGTCACTATATTAGCTTTAAGTTAGGTGGATGCATGCCATGCAACATTTTAATGGGAAAAAAAGAGAATATGGCTTTAAATGTGATATGTGGAGGAAAAATCCATTAATGTTAGTGAGTGAATAGAAAAAACTCACTAGGTCAACACAAACTTACCTAATATTTCAACTGTTAAAATTTTTAAGCTCCCGACACGAAGCCATCAAATTCACAATGGAATTGGGCAATAGTAAAATTAATTATTTAGACCTAACAATTTCTATTGATAGAAATCAACATTTATTTGCAATATATCGAAAAGACACATACTCCGACGTAATCATTCCGAGCAATTCTTTTCACCACCACAGCCAAAAATTTGCAGGCATATATTCCATGATAAACCGGCTAATATCCATCCCCCTTTCGGATTCCTCCTATCAAGAGGAACTCCAAACAATAAAAACGATCGCCGAAAGTAATGGCTATAACTGTTCTCTTGTGCAAAAACTCCTAGTCAAGCAATTACAACGGAAAACAATTTCTCTTTTGTCAACCCTCGACAGAATAACCCCAGACAAACCCAATAAATGGTTCAAACTCCCATTTTTAGGGGCATTAACTCACAAAATAACAAGACACATCCAGGACAACAGTTTAAGAATTGGGTACTATAGCCCAGTGACTTTAGAAAAACTCTTCTTCAACTCCAAGGACAAGATGGACATCCTGGAAAAGTGTGGTGTGTACTCACTAGAGTGTGAAGGATGTAACGGTGTTTACGTGGGTCAAACAGGTCGCAAATTTGCTACCAGAGCAAAAGAACATAAGAACTATATATTTAATAATGACCCAAAATCAGGTTTTGCCAAGCATATAATTGAAACTGGTCACCAATTTAATTTTAAACCTAAGGTTTTACATGTTAATGACAAAGGCTCTAAGCTGGATTTTTTAGAGAATTTCGAAATATGTATTAGACAAGGTGTCCATGATGTTACCCTTTTAAATGACTTTTCTATTTTTTTTAAATTTTCTCCGTTCACCTCGGTGTCATACCCAAAGTCCCTTCCCTCACCTTGACGTTTGTTTCCTCACAATACCCTCACCCTCCTCCCTACCCTCCACCCCCAGTTTTCTCCCCCCCCTTTCTACTTAAACCCTCTCCCCCCCCCCCCCTTTTTGAGAATTGGGTATATATTTGGCGCACTCCCCAAAACTTTGAGAATTGTACCCTTGATAATGATGCTGTAGCGTTGAAACCGGTTGGGTTAATAAATCTTTGTGGAATACTACTAAGTGTTTTAAATTCTCCCACAAACTTACCTTTAACTGGTGTAATTCCCATTATATGTAATAATTATCATAATGGATTAATAATTTTTATACATGCAGTGTTCATCATCAATTGCAATATAGCAAGGGCTTTTGGATATTATGGAATGCAATTGACTACTAAGCTCATTTTTTTCATTAAGAACAGGTATATAGGACATTATAGAAATATTATTTACAGAATAAAGGATTACATTTGACTAATGGTGTTCAAAGGTTAGTTCAAAGAATGGCATTGTAAACTCAATAAAAAGTGTGTTCAATTTCTGTGCTTACATAAACACAATAATTATGATCGAAGATTTATTAAAACAATTGTAAAAATAGCATGAAAGTGAATTATCATACAGCGGTCATCAAAGCTTGGTACACGGGGAAACTGTGTAAGTCTGTAAATCTGAATTTGGGTGGTGGGATAAGCAGCATTTGGCCAAGTTTCATGGTATTCACACTTATTTTGTACAAATCAACAGAATCACATGTATTGCAAATGCTTAACATCACCAACCATAGGTATGCCAGCAAAATCTGGAGACAAATCCAGGAGGAGGAAGACCAAAGAGAAGGCCAAGAAAACAATGGAAAGACCAGGCTATGAGAAATTTAATGGAGAATACCAAGGATGGAAAAAATTGAGGCAGATGGTTGGCTAGGCCAAATTCCACCTTAGGCTTAAATGGCCATGGGAGTTATTAAGCAAGACCTTAATTTGGCGCTTTCCTTGAGGAGATACCCTGCCTAGTTCTTAACACATAGATCAGACATTTTTTTCCAACTTACCCCAGTGATCGGGCATTTTTTTAAAGAAAAAATATTGACTCTCCAAAATACCAAAACACAATAAAAATGGTAAATTAGCAAAAGAAACATGAAATAAATTGAGCTTCACACATAGATACTGATGTAAACACCTGAATAGATGAAGCAGTTACAATAAATCACAGCAGGTGGCATGTAAGGACAGTGTGTAGAAAACAAGTTAACTCATGATCCCTCTGTAACTGATGGCACGCGAAACTCAAGTAAACTGGTGTGGCGTCTGCAATGTGTTGAGATAATGCTAGACATTCAGATCAAGAATAAATCGCCAACGATCCTTTTAAAGGAGCAAGATATGATAATGTGGTAACTACATAATATCTGTAAAAGATCAGGATAGTGATAGTATTTTAGTTTAATACATGTACTTCAAAAGCTTTGGTCATTTGGCACATAATGTCCACCTTTTGCAGACAAGGGCAACAGCCCCAGGACAAATTGCTCCATTCAACTTCAAAACAAAACCAATGAGCGTGTGAGAACCAATTTTATATGGTGGTAGGCCATTGGATAGTTTAGAATTAGCTAGAAAACACAGGAATAAATGGATAAAATTTTTTTTAAACCTTATCATCTGGGGCACTCACTTTTATACGGTGGAGAACAAGCATGAGTCATTAAATTTTCCAGAGAAAAATTGTAATTGAAAGTTGGTCGGTGAGGTATTTTTATAGCGATGTGATGATACATAATGTAAGAGTGATGAGCTGATGACCCATCAGACTAAAAAGTTAAATGCAAGGAAAATATTGAGTGCTACAAATGATGGACTTCAGAAAGAGCAATAATGTCCTGAATATGAACTTACTTGGTTTTTCATATAGAAAAACTATAGTGGGGAGCTGAAATGTGGATATGAGGGATTATGGATATAGCACATGCTCAAGTTCCTTGCATGGTTTTATTCTGAAAATTTCATTGTGGTATCCTTGGATATAGGCAATTAACCCCTGAAAGCTAGGCAAAACTCATTACTTACTATTATCTTCAAATTGCTAGTATACCTATGTATATAATTGGTGTTGAACACTTTGAGTTCTTGTTCAATTTTTAATTCGAAGTCTGTTCTATAAACTTAAATATTCTCCACAATGTAAATATAGCCACCTCCTAGAGGTGTTTCTTGGTGAACCCTAAGAACAACGCAAATGTTAAAGCAATACATACTATGTTCCCCAACAAAATGTGACTAGAGGTGGTGAGTGACAGGAGGGTAAAAAATAATTTAATTTGATATTTGGAAAAATTAATGGGCTAAAAAAGTCGTGGGTAACAGCTAGTAGTGTATAATTGAAATTTTTTCAGAAGCACTGGCACACTACAAGGTCAAGGTATTAAGATCCCATAGGTACCATGCAGTCATTCATTACCAACATCTGATGCTACAGATATAAACCGACAAAGCTCATAAACATTTAAGATCAACCATGTAATGACCATCACCACTCATAGATATTTAACTCAAATTTTAAAAAATTTGCAAACCAGCCATTTAACCAATGTGATGATTGGGCGAAGAAAAGCATGTTGTTTTTGATTTTCCAAAACTGATTCATGACAGATCTAGGAATCACACCATTTGTTAATACTCTTATGATGATCATGTTAATTTCTGTAAAAAAGGCAACAATAGAATGAAGACTAGCAAATTACTATGTAGTGATTTGACTAATATCTGCTGTTCACAACATCAATGGACCTTATTTGAGTAGAGAACCTAAGAATTTTGAGCGTAATTGGTTTTTATAAACCAGTGGTTCCCAACCCGTAGAAGTCTGGGGACCACTCAGCCTGAAATTAAATCATGTGCGGACCACCCCCACCCCCCACCATACCCCGTATCAGCTGTAGCCCTTCCTCATAGCACTTTTCCCATAACCAAATTCAAAGGTGATTAGGTAAAAGATTTTAAGAACACTTTATTTATTGATTATTACTATTGATTAGCATACAGTACAACTAATTAGTTGAGATGGGTAACTTCAGTTACCCAACTCAACTAATTTTTATTACTTCAAACTTCCAACAAAAAAAAATAAAAACTTCAGTTACCCATCTCGCTCAAAACACATCACTTTCAAAATCCCCATTTATTGGCAACTTTATGAAAGTCCTGCGGACCACTCCCCAGGTTCTCGCGGACCACCTGTGGTCTGCAGGCCACCTATTGGGAACCACTGTTCTGAACGGTTAATGAAATAAGACTGATTAATTCTGCATTTCATTAAATTATTATTAACATGTGCTTCAGTCAAAATAGTGCTGTTTAATCAAGAAAGCTGAGTAAAAGTGAGCAAGCAACACATAGAGATATTTATGCTAGCATTGAAAGTATTTGAGCTTTTATTTGATATTAATACTTAAAATGTTTTACATCATCACATTCTTAAAAGCAAGTGTTATAGTTGTGTAATTACCTACATGTCATAGTTAATTATTTTGAATTAATAAGTGAAATCTAGCTATATTGAACAAATTTAGTTAAACCATTATACCTATTTACACTGTTGAAGTTTTTCCTGGCCTCGAGAGAAGGTTACCGTTACTAAACGTTCTTATATTGGTCACAACTGTAATCTTATTCAACTAGGAGCATGATCACATTAAAGGTAAGACTAATAAGAATGAATTTCATACACAAAAACATGGACCTGTGGGTCTCTATTATTGGAAATACATGCTCAACACGAATAAAAACAAATGTACCAAAGTAAATGAATGACTGGGAAAGATATGAGAGGAAAAAATTGCTGAAAGAGAGGAATCCATGACAGAAATTCTGCAAACATGAAAACTTATCCTTTCACCAAAGTAATACTCCAATTAGGTAACATAAACAAAGAAGAGAATTTTAAGACTTGAAAATAATAAACTGAGCCCCATTAACTTGTGTTAGAAAGCACAATGCTGGTAAGTATCACCTATGCTATAAAAATGTGCCATATTTTGAAAGTAATTATTTCAGGTTATTAGAGTGATGAATAACGCTTTTAAATAAAATTTAAGCACTGCTTAGAATAAAAATTGAGAGCAATTTTTTAATGAAAAACATTGTAGATGCTTTCCTTGCATCAGTATAGCAGATCAATTGCTCGTGATGCATTAATGTGCAACAAGCTCTGTGATCATTGTCCAGTTTAGTAGCTTTAACATGCATTCATGTAAAAAAATATAGAATTAGTGTTAGAACATGTACCAACTTACAAGCAAGGAGTGTGTGTGAGTAAAACAAGTGCATCCATGTATATGACCTGATCAGGTGCTATAAAAACAATAGTTTTCTTTAGATATGGGAATGAATCAGTAGTTAACCCTTTTAATGCCAGCGGGCCGATATATCAGCCCACATTGGATGTGCGAAAACTGCCACGGGCCGATTTATCGGCCAAACTTTAAATACCTGAATATAATGGTCTTCCTTTAAAAACCTGAAGAGAGCCTTGGCATTCTTCGCACATCCTACCCGAAATGGGCTGGCAGTAAAAGGGTTAATACAATGATCTCAATAATAGCAGGTGGCCTCCATTGTAATGCAATTAATTGTATCATTAATTTTACATCATGTTGTAAATTGGTTCATAATATACCAAGCATGTTTTTTTATTTTGGCTTTATGTTAAAAATCTATCTGCAGTAGTGAAACCGCGAAGCAAAGGCTTAGCAGCACTGCAATGGACTTGCATGCTGCGTGCATATAAGCAAAATTTTACTGGCTTGTTACATCAGAATAATTAGTTATCATCAGTTATAGTTTCTTCTTTACCAAATTCAAGGTAACCCTAATAAATACCCCTGACAGAGTTATTCAACCTCCTTTGGCATGAAGAGTTCTGTATCAATTACAATGAATAATGGTGACAGTGGGACAAATTGGAATTTTATATAAATGCATGATACCAAGGCATTTTTAAATTGGTAAAATGCAACCAATTTTGGGTGGTCTTTAGTTAGAAAGCTTGATAATATTGACGGCAATCTGTATTAGTATAAAAATAATCAGTTCCCTTCTTAAAAAAAACCATTTCATGCAAAGAGTTCTTGGTACCATTTCCAGAAACAGTTCACGCAGAAATTTGGAATCGTGCAACCCACAGATTGTGCTCAGCTTATAACAGAATAATTTACCACTAGGTAACCTCTGAAACTGGGGATTTTCAAATATATTTTTGTTGAACTCCAGAAAGTATACACAAAATTTCAAAGAAAACCACTTTTTGTGAAACCTGAACATCTGCAGAAAAGCAAATTTTAGATGTTATAAATTTATTGAGAACCAAGGGAAAGCCCACAAGAAAGAAGTAAAAAAATTAGTCAAATGTTTTAACAACAAAAATACCATACCTGAAAGAGAGAAATGCCAAGAACACATGAAACCAATCCAATTCTACTACTCTACTAAAAGATTAAAGATCAAAAGGGTAGGACAAACCCATTATTCACCTCTACTTAACCACTTATCATCCACACAATGTTATGATACCCTCTTAATCTCCTTTCTTTCTCCCAGTTCTGCCCTGGAAAGTGCTCATGGAATCTGTGACCTGACAAATGTTCTTTGCAGCATACACAAGAGCTTGAGGCGGCAGAATACTAAAGGAAAAGGTTCACATTTTCAGACCAAAAGAATAGAAGATGAGTTATCTAGGCCATTAGATGGGTAACAAATGAAGACAAAATTTCCACCATCAGTGGTTGCTTTTGAGTGAGTTCTGAATTCAGAATGTAATATCAGATAAGGGCTCTGAGTTGGTGAAATTGAGTTTCATTTGATAAGCATCCCATGGATGGTTACATACCATAAGAAAAGTAAAAAACATCCTTTACCAACTATGTAATATCATATACCCAACTGATTCAAAATATTATATCCACGTTGGATAACAGCAGCGATGAATTATATGCTAGGCATCTACACACCAGATATGCCAAAATTATTGAGAAAAGTAGTGGACTTTTCAATGCCCTTCTATATCATACTATACCATAAGATACCATAAGCAATAAGCCTTAACATATTTCCAATGGTAATCCACAACCACAACAGATATTTTCTATTAAAAGAAATGTATGTTCACTTTTTACAGCAAGGAAATCTGAATGCAAATTTTTTGCAAAAGATTTAACATAAATAGGCCAATAAGCAAAGAAGACTACAGCATGTTTACAAAATACCAGCACACATTTTTTATGTACAATATGGAGGTGAGGAAAGCATTTCACCATGATAAGATAAAGCCAATTCTCAGGAGAGAGTCATGAAAAAAATGTTAAATTGGAAACTTAAAGCCCTTATGGTTTTATTTACAAAAGTTTTATATTATCAACAAACTAGCTCCATTATATGCATATCCATTGAGATTAATTAAGTTGAGGTATACCCACTAAAAATTCAGAGGATAAAATTGTAGCTCTTGGCATTATGCCATTGCTAAGCAATTTTCAACTTATAGGTGTTTTTCTATGTTTATTATTTTCCATGATATCTTATGCTAACCTTTTCAAAAAGGGCCACATTTATTCTCGTAAGGTATTCTCAATACCTATCCCGTAAATAATCCTTCATCAACTTTGGATGTGAAAAAAATAGACAAATCCATTTACCATTTTTTATTTCAACATCATTTATGGTTTATATCAGACATTGAAATTTTAAGCTCAGAACAGATAGAGAAGTGAATCAAGTGTGACAGTATATATGTGCGATGAGGTATCTAGAATCATGTGGCCAAAATGAATAATCTAGCTAGGTGCACAAAGCATTACTGCATATTGTAAGCAATAAGCTTCAGGAATAGCAATTCATAGTAGTATCATGAATCATTATCTTAGTTGGCCATCAAATAAACTGGTATATGTAGTCAATACATTTAGTAAATATATAGGTAATAGATAAAGACTATTTTTTTCCTTCATGCTGAAAGTTAATCGTAGCAATTTAATGGATGAATTATTAATATGAAAGAAAATTTAAAGCTCTCTCCACTAATCATATGCTACTTGCCCACAAGCCCTTTTCCTCATTTTACATTTAACCTAGTTTAATCATCATGCATGGCAATCCCTATGGCTAGAACATATAGCAAAATTTTAGCATACAAATTTTAGGAAGCAGCTGATCCACAGGCTATTTTTAGGTCTGATTTCATAAAATTAGTTTCTCTTGGATTCCGCTATGCCAATCATTTATAGATTATTTTTCTATGATATTTTGTGTAGTGTCTCCTTGGTCAGATATGTCTGAATCAAAGAACGTAGTCTCATCACTAAGCAACTTAGTGAAACATAAAATTGAATGTGAGAGTGAGCATTTTCCAGTCTGGTGAACAAGCACGTTAACTAGTAAAAGAAATGAATTGTAATTACGCAATGAGCGATTAAATTGCCATTTTTCTCACAATAAGCTACATTCAAATTGTTGAATAATCAGAAAAACTTATCAGCAGTGGTTTTTTGGAACTAAAAAAACATTTTTGATACCATAAAAAATTTTTCTAACACATAAACTTGATTTTGAGGTGAGGAAAGCCTGGAAACATATGTATATAGTATGTATTCTAGAGGTTTCCACTCATCTAATTGATGGCTCCATTCTGCTTCTGAGACTTTGCCATGTTGGTTGTTTTGGTGATAATAATTTCACCCCCATCCTGGAGGATTTTAAGATCAAAGTGACTTGTATGTTTACCATACATTAAAATCAATGAATTGTATTACCTCAAAATGAGTGTTGTCAAAATGCCCCTTTCCATTTATAGGCAAGAATGCCTATTTTTATTCCGGATTTTAGTTATTAAGGTTATTTGTCCCTTTTCATTTCAGAGCCACATATCAGACTTTTAATGCCCAAGTAAAAACAGACATGTATCAGCTAGAATTTTTAAACAAATTAATATGTATTTTTTAAATTATTCACATTAAAAATACAATCTAAATTCATTATTTTTCACCATTCAGTTCTCAAATGTGTATTTAATCTTTGAAATACTGACCTTTGCAGAAAAATAATACATTTGTGTTTAGAAATAAAAAAAACAACCTTTATAGGTATGTATATAGAAATAGCTTTTACAGTCTTAGCACACCTGCTGCCAGAAAAAATGTTGTTCCTTATTGGCAATAAGAATATATATGATTTTAATTGGCAGTTAGACACACATTTAACTTTTTGTGGAAAGGAAGAAATCAATTTTGCAAAGAAACAGCCAACTATAGGCCAGACCACCCATTAATTAAAAAAAATGGCAATTAAAATGTTTGAATGTTGCTTTAACCTTAAGATGCCTACAGGACTGGGGGTGAAACTGCAGTCACAAATACACTATTATAACAGAAATTCCTGGAAGCCTAGTGGAGCCATCTATGCAAGTATGTATGTCTACAATTTCTTTCCTAACACCTCATCTCTACAAAGAAAAATAAATGGTAGGGTTGCAGGATGGAAAACGATGATTTATTAGGCAGACATTGGCAGCATGGAATGTGGTAGTTTTCGAAAGCAAGTGTGTACAGCTAGGAAATGCCAAATTAAACAGAAAATCCTATCACTGAACAAGTGGGGAGATATGAACAGGCATTTCATCTATGCTACAAAAGTTTTAAATACTTGATGTGCACTATTATAAGGAAAATGTGTGGTTTGGCAGCAATAATTGATATTTTTTAATATGGCATGCATGCACAGACTAGGCAATAGTGTGATCTATGCAAACTATCAATGCTTGGGAAAGTGCTCATTAAATGCCTGAAAAAAATCATAAACTTTTGAATGAAGCTTTAAAAAAGCTATGTTTACCTCTACCTAATGAATTTTGTCACAAATATTTTCACTATGTACATACATTAAGGCAAAGAAAGCTTTGCTCAACCTTCAATTTAAAATCAGTGAATATGGGCACACAATTTTGGTTACATTTGGACTTCTTTATACAAAAATTTCAGTTATTAGGACACAGGAAGTAATGATTAATATAGAAGATTGGGATGCCAATATTGCATTGATCAAATACTCCCATCATTAAACAATGGTCTCCCAAAAAACAGAGAGCAATATTTTTTATGCTGGTTTACAAAAATGAGCATGTTAGTTTTTCAAGTGGCCACTCTTGCATCTCTAACTGGCCAAGTATATTTGTGTAATTGCAGTAAAACAAAGAAGCAAAATGAGGGGGAATTTGAGAGCTCTAATAAATACTTACCAAAATAACCAAAAACTAAGATTGATATTAACAAGATCATAATTATGATCTCGTTAATATCAATCTTAGTTTTTTTATAAGACATCAACCTCTATGATGTAAGGTATGGAATTAGCTCTAAAAGAGCAAAAATTAAACAAAAAAATGATTGAATGAAATCTTTAAAAGCAATTAAATTCGAATCTTTATCATGCCTGGCCCAGATTACTTCAAATTTTTAGTGGTGAAAAAAAACAAGTGCATTTCAACTTCCTCCAAAATTCATAGAGGAGATATTTTTGGAACTTTAACAGTAGGTACCATCCAAAAAAGTAGGTACATATGTATCTTGTTGACCACCTTATTATTATAATAAAAAAACAAGAAATTTAATAAAATTATATTCATTACTCAAATACTTCACTACTCTCCTCTTGAAAATAATTCTGGAGCTTACTGAAGATGAACTAGATAAATGAAATTAATGCATATAATTATTTTTTTTAATTTCATTGGTGGTAATTTTTCATTGAATAGCATCTACTCACTATTTCAGGGCAACAAAGATCTTGAGGTAGCTGGGAATAATGAGATACTTGTCATTTGTGAGGATGGCATTCACTATCTTGTCAACAACATACCCTGGTTCCAGGATAGGAAATAACCTGAAAAAGATAAATAAGTATTTTCTTTCCATCAGAAACTGTTGTTTCACTTACATCTATCTTCATATGGCTTGGGAATACTATAGCTAAACTTGACTGATTGCAATATAAGGTAGGTGAGCAATGGTAGCATGATATTATGACACCATTCGATTAAACCTTTCTTAGATGAGGTTTCACACAATACATGCTAAAACAAATATTAGGAAACAATACTACATATTTGAATAACTTGTGGAACTATATTGGACTGAGTTGAGACCTTAAAGATTTGTAGGGACAAATTTTTGATGGTTATATCATAAACATTAGTAAGCTTATAATTTAAAAAAATAAAGAAATTGCCTGGCAAATTTGATGAAATACAATTAATTCAATATCTCTGTGATAATAGAGCCCTGGAATGTCCTCAGCTCATTCTAGATAGGCAATGAATTTTATCATATTGGCTACTCTTGTCAATCATGTGAAACTATGATAAATTGAATTGCAGAATTATGCAAAATGTTTACTACCTACATTGAATGAATAATAATGAAATAAATTGTCCTAAGAGCAATAAAGGTTAAAAATATTTTTAACAATGACATAAAGGAGAAGAGGGCAACTCATTGGACATGTGTAGGTGGAAGTATTGTAGCCTTCTAAAGCGAGAAAAATGACAGGAAGAATAAAAGAACTAGGTTGAATAAAACATTAAGGTAATACTAGAAGTAAATGCAATGCATTTAAAACAAATGGAGATGCATGCCAAGAAGGGAGAGAGGAGCAGAGAGAAATATGATTTCTGATTGTAAAATCTAGAATAGTTGTACAGAATTGCGGAATTCACTGTAGTTATTTGAAATTGCAATGGAGTATGTGGTAGTAAATTATGAGGAAAAGATGCCACTGTACAGCAGTGGCAAAAAAGGAGTGAACCTAACATTAATATGACTAAAGTAGATATATTTTTTATTCAGTCTACACATGGCTCATGTAACAACAACTATGCATGAAGAAAGAAAATATATTTTTCTTCAAATGTTCCGTTCCTCCATTGCATTGTAAAGTATTTGATTTAAAATCCATAAAACAAATTTCATAAAATACCTGGATTTTACTCCTTCAAACATCCCAGTATTAATGTAATACGGGCAAACAACAGTGGTATGAACTCCAGTTATACCAGAAACCTGAAAACAAAACATGAAAGTACACATTAATTTATGATGACTCAATTATATCAACCCAATAGATCTTTGAAAATGCATACTGGTACTATAAACAAAGGCATTGCAACTCCAAGTTGAATCCATATGATCCAGCGCAACTGAATAATAAGTTCAATTATGTCAATCTCCCAAATATGTATTAATAAAAATGTATAAATACCTCTCTTATGTGTAAGGGATAATAACCTACTATTTCAATTTAGTCAATGTCTTACTCCCTTAAACAACTGGGAAAATAAGGTGCCTGTAGGGGCTATTAGATTTCTATAACTGTGCAAAAGCAAATGTTTAAGCATGCTGGCAAGTTATAAGGCAAAGGAATGCTGCACTAGCCCCACAAGGGAAATAAAAAGCATTGTAATTAAAGAAGCGTACATGAAATAAAAATTCATGACTTTTATGAAGTACATACATGCAGGCTAAAGTCAACCCCGGCGCTCTTTACAGAGGACTTATTTACCCCAGATGGTCTCTACTACCCAACTCTTCCTTCCGTATTATTATTCTTCACCGGTATTATCGTTATGAACAGAACTTGGATATTAGCGTAGTTGTCTGAATATAGCCCCCCCTGCGATAATAAGCCTCCCCCCCCTCAGAAAATTTTCAAAAAATTTTTGGAAGTGGATACCTAATTTCTTCCCAAATTTTCTTCGTACTAATATCCTTTAATAAAAAATGGCGGTCGTTTCTTTCAGTGCATCCACAGAGTTAACGATTCGATATGCAATTGTACCGCGGGTTGCATATATTGAGTTTTCCACGGAGTTTTAGGTCTATAGAAACATCGCCATGATGGAAAATTTATGAGACGATAAAAATACTTAAGTTATATTCTTTAAATTATTGTTGAATATTTGTGCAAATTTGCTTGTCTATTTTCGACGGGTACCTCAGTTCGAGCGGAAAAATGTATACACATTAAGACACCAATGCATTGCGGGTTGCATAAGGACTTTACCGAGTTGTCATACGACTGTAACAACATAAGAACAGCGACATCACGAAAGATTAATTGTACAATAAAAACTTATTCAAATCGTCAAGTATTCAAAATATGGCTAGTTTTTTAACTGATATGCGATATTATCTTGAGTATTACTACCTATTGTTTTATTTGGACCACAGGCAACGGAATTTCAGAGTGGCTTTCTCTTTTCAAGCTAGAAAATAACTCCCCTTTCCCCTTTTGACTATCTATCTTTGGCTTCAAATGTGGGGCATATTCGGAAATTTACGGTATCTTGTTTTGATTGCTTCTGCAATATTGAAGAGCAATATATCGAACGTCATATCGTCGCCATATAAGAATTTGTAATACCATGCCCCTAACTAAGGTAAAACCAGACAATACTAATAAAACAATTTGCAAATGTAAGGAATATTATTCAGACACGGATTATACATGTAATAACAGCCGAAATAATTATATGAATTTCGGAAGACCGACCATTTAGTGCTGTTTTTCTGCGCATGTTTCAGGAAAAAGGAGTAATTAGTTAGATATGCTTGTTAACATTTTGGAGTTGGCAGTCGTATTCAATACTTTGCTCGCAATCAGTATTGCTACCAACGTAAAAACGAGGAAAATGTGACCGTAAGGACCGAAGTATGACTGTGTAAAAACAAAAAACTACTTAAAATTGAGAAACAAAGTAAAATCAAGAGTTAACCATTGAAATAACCTATGCTTCCCGGCCGGACTTTAATGTCACTACAAAAATCGACAGTAATGTAAAATCAAGCTGCGTAAAATCGAGGATTTACGGTAAATTCATTATTAACTGAATGTAATCAATTTAAAATTAACCCAACTGGATTTATAATTTTCAGCTTACCTCAAGCTCCAGCCTCAAGGCTTCATCAAACCCTACAACCGCAAACTTGGAGGAACAGTAATCAGCCAACTGATTCACCCCAACAAGTCCAGCTAATGACGCAATGGTGACTATGTGGCCATGGTTGTCATTCACCATGTCTGGCAAGAAAGCTTTAGCAGTCTGAAAAAGGATGAATGACAAGGATTTATCAATTTAATGGGCACCCATGCCTAACTTGGAAAACTATTAATTCCAAATAGAATTTTGGAATTTTCTCTTATGGTTCATGGATTATCTCTTAAGAAATTTTTCACAATATGATATTACAGGAAAATATTAAAATAGATTTGAGAACTGAAATATTCACATTACATTACATATTAAAAATACCGAGAAGATGAAAAAGTGAATTTTACTACTTAAATATAAATATCATTAGTTAGGTAGGTGATAAAATATATTATTAGGTATTTAACTTGCTGGAGAAGATCTTTTATCGAGCAAAATGTCTGAGTGTTGCCAATTTCAATACATCAACTGGATCACATGCTTTCTCAAAAGAAATTCTGGTTAATCATTCTGTTCCCACCTCATTATTTTATTTTTTGAACATTGATACTTGACTCACACAAAATGCCATCAGTCCCTCAGAAACATGCACCCAAGATTCATACCTCTGAGCCTCCTATAGTTGATGACGTAATGAGCTATATCAAAGAAAAACCCACCAAAGTAATACCTTGCGCTTACCCAGAAATGAGCCAGGACATTAACGTCAAACGTCCTCTGCACCATGATATCTGGAGTGTCCAGGAGATTTTTCCCAGACACAATTCCTGCATTGTTGATCAGTATCCTCACCTGAAACAGATACAGGATATGAGTAAATTAACATATTTGGTCCCAGTATTCCTAACACAATGTATGAATGCAACAACGCATAGGAGTATGATTCCCAGGTGGTGGATAACGAAGGTGAGAAATCAGAAACCAAGTCCTATGCGTTGAGTAAGAAAATAATCTATTATTTCCATATTTTTGTAATTCCTCTCAACCGACCATGGTTTCGGCCCTATGTGCAATTGTCAAGTAACTTTTATTACATGGGATAGCAGGCCTATTTATAACAAATAGGAAGGAGTGGGGGAAGGGGCTGTTAAACAACGTGGTTGGGGAAGGGGAAGGAAGGCAAGGAAAATGGGGAGAACTAAATGAACGGTGGTCAAGTTTAAGTAACGTCAACTTGGGTGGAGAGTGATCTGGGGTTAGGGGGTAGGCGAACATTTATAAGAGGTGAGTGGGTATTAAACACACAGTAATTACATGAGTAAGATTCACTGGGTTCATCAAAAAAATCGTATTATCCTAGGAAGTAAGACTCCACCTTATGTGCTCTCCACAAAGTACCCTGTTAGGGATAACTACATGGAAAAACTCCACCCACCCCTGTCCGGATTCGAACGCGTGCCCTGTGGATGGGAGACCAGTACTCCGGCCTCCACTCAAACCTGATCCCCATTACCTTAAGGCTAACTGTCAATTCCATCACGGTATTGAAAATTAAGTGTCTCATTAGAAAACTCATTCGTAATACGTTTTCGCTTTCATCCAGCACTTTTACTTATACCCATGGTCTTTCTCATCTCTATGACAATGACTAGTTGTCTCTGCCTCTTTCATTATTTTGGAATTATCTTTTTTTAACCTAGTTTATCTTTTTATGGGCGCATCTCATTTCACGTTATTTTTTAATTCATCACTGAAAATTGGCAAATATGTGCGTGAAATTCTTTCGTAAAATAAATAAAAAATACTCTTTTCGTCGAGACATTTTGCAAACATGGTATTCTTCAATTGAGGGTAGTTAGGTCCAGATAAGCGATCAAAGTCGGTTGAGCACATATGGAGAGGTAATAGGAAACCAACAAGGAACTAAACCCACTCCCAACATACTTTATATTAGTACGTTCGAAGACAACAAATTCCGCATTCAAAACATGGAATTTTTTCTGATTCCGCACCATTAATCCTGCTGGGTTTTCCATTAGAGTGGGCCGATTATCACTTTTATTCGAATTTCCAAACGCCGTAGAGCGGAAAAGTTGCCTTTTAGAGTGTTGGTTCACCATGCCAAATTTCATCAAAATCAAAAATTGGCCTACATGCGACAGAATGTTGAAAAATTTGCCGAAAATCAGACGGAATCCGGAAATATGCATCGATAAAACTAGTAATGGCTCGAGTAAAAAGATCTCACCGAGTGTAATTCTTACCTCGTTAAAAATATCTGGGTGAATTAACATGCCTGCCGCTACTACGCGTCCGAAAGTACGACAAAGTCAGCACATAACACATCACACATGCAACAACCGGCACGAAACGGCATTAAATTTCTCTTTAATTACGATACACCGGTTTTGATGGCTTTAAATATATTATTCCTTGACAATGCTTGAGGATGCCGGGACTAGCCACGTTATTACTTTAGTATTATTCCACAGGGGAAGAGGGAAGAGGAAAAGCTTAACTGACTACAGAACTCGGCGCAATATAGAGGGATCCAGGTTCGAGTCCCAGTCAAAGCGAATGATTTTACCTCAGTGGTTTACCCCCATTATACCAATCCTTTACGTACTCACTGGTCCGAGGGATCATAGGGCCCATATACGAGTAAACATAATAACCTTATATTTCCCCATACAAACATAGTTTTTCGACAAACTAAGCACTTTTTGAAGTATTATGCTGCTTTTTACTAGTTTATCCATTCAAAATTTTGAAATATGAAAAAAATGAAAATCGATCCACCCTCTTTTCATGTCCCAGTGAAAGAATAAATAAAGCAGATCTCTTAGGATGCTGACACGACACGAAGGTAACAAGGAAAAAAGATGCAGGGGTTGGGGAAAAGTTTTCTGCACAAGATTCCACAACCACGGATTTTCACGCTTATGTGTACATAGGCTTTATAAACATGAATGTAAATAATAATATAAATATGACTGTAGACTTCATAAAGTCTACATTGGTGTCGGAAGGTGCGGCTACCATAGCCAAGGACATCCTCTTGTATTGTGGATAGGTGATGATTGGTGTCATTATTGGGACTATCGAAAGACGGAGGGGTGACTAGAAATTTGGTGCCAAATTTAGCTCCCAGGAATGATCTTGAGAGAAGTATAACGTTGAGATAAGTTAAAGGAATTTTTATTTATCGCTTTCTGTGAATCATTACACACCCAGGGAATTTTCTTTAAGACGTGAGTGACTCATCACCGGCCATCTGGGGGCCTTATTCAGTAAGGACTCGACGCGGTCGATGCTAGAAAAATCCGTGGATGTGACGTGAAAAGCCATCGACAAATGTCAACTTTTGAATGGGCCTATTTGAAATTTTCGTGGTTGTGACGTCAAAACTTCGTCAGTGACGAGGCTCGGAATCTCCGAGGACAGGCTGATTAGCCACCCAGGTCCTTAGTACGACTTGCATGATCGACAGCCACAAACCAGGAAGCCTAGTTGATATTCAGTCTGTAAGAGAGGTGCTGGGGTGGGTAAAAAAAGAAATTAACGACATAGGAGTTAGGGAGGAGATAGGGAGGGTTGGCTAGTGGAACTTGAAACGCCGTTATGCTAGGAGTGACTTGAGATCCTCCATGACCAGTAAAAATCGGTAAGTTTCAGCTATAACTCTCGCTAAAGTTCCTGGCGCTGCGCAGTGAACGATTTTGGGATATGGGCAACATTTCTAATCGCTGCCATCACAAGCGCTTCGAGAAGTTGGATGACTCACCACTACCATCAGTCCCGTTTCGACACATTTCTCAATGAGACCTCTAGATAGAGTTCCTCGTAAAATCGAAGCAATGGTAGATTTAAATTCCGCATTGCATATCTGGAACCGACAGCAGCGACAAAATAAGATAGACATACTGTCGAACATTTAAGCACAACAATTTCTTCTTCACTCGCACTATTAATGACTAAGACAAAAATGGAGAGATTAAGACACCCAGTCAGTATACATATAAATTCCTTAATCCTTTCCTTATCCCAATTCTTTATACCCTCCCTTCAGTGTCGTATCTAGAATTTTGCTTTGGGGTGGGGGGTTACACATGGGCTCAAGGGGGGGGTAGTCCAGAATATTTTTTTTAAAGGTGTAGTACCAGGGGGTTTGGGCCCAGCCTAATGAGGGGCCCTTCTTGGGAATATTTTTGAGAATTACAACGACAAAACTGTAAGTTATAGCCCTTTTAGAAGTATTTAAAGATATTTAGTTCGTTAATTTTTTAAATATACTAATGTTGATACCCTTAACAAAGTCAATTCTGGGGGGGGGGCCTGGTCCCCCCATAATTACGCCGATGCCTCCCTTCCCGTATGGTGTCCAAAAGTTGCCTGCCAAATGACACTACGGCGGGTCGTGGGGTTGAATGCGGTTTTGCATATGATAGGACATTAGACAACGAAGTTTAGGAAATAAAATTCTGATACGATGACTCTCAATAAAACTACCATCTGATTACTGGTTGACGACTGTGGACCTAATTTTAGATACAATTTATAAGAGCCACCTTCACTATTAAACCTCACTATTTTCGAAAGGAGTTGTCAGATACTTGGGTCACACTCATGCCATTCCTCTGTGCTCTTACTAAAACGTCCTATTCTGCCGTGAATGTTCAACCACTCACATTCTATGTCACACCTATGGCCTCCCCGCTCCAAATATTCAAATGAAAACGAGCATCAACTCAAGGTCTACGCTACTGGTTCTTCTATTCACTGGGGTCTGAATTAAATCGATTTATTTCCCCGTCCTACATCCCACGTAAGGCGTCTCACCGCATGCCGTGGGTAGTAAGGCAATAACATTGTTCACATATCATCGCGCCTCGACACCTGCTTTTCGTAAAACGTGCGTCATTAATATCCCCAAATCAGGAGGTCTGATAGACTGATTCAGTAGGCAGCTTAAACATTGAAAAATGTAGCAAGGTATGGATTATGAATCAAAGCCGAACGGCCATACATCCCATATTTGCTGATTTTTATTTATTTACTTATTTTAATTTTTATTCCACATTATATTGAAAACAGACTCAAGGACCTTTTATTGCAGGCATTTCAAAAGGTAAAAACGGACACAAACACACAACCTTGCCCTGGGAGTGGAAAATTCTACCCGGGTGGGATTCGAGCCCACGACCCTAGTCGTGGTAGGCAAGGACTTTATTCCGGCGCCGCTGGGACCGTAAGAATTAAAAAAAATAACTTATAATTTTTGACAACTGATACCACATTCTAAGGGATGATTCTGATAAGGTATTTATCCAAACACTTTGTTAGATACCTCCCTCCAGATATCAAACCATTTTTCGCGATCGCCAACCTCCTATGACACGCATTACGTTACAGTAGCGTTATTCACGGAGGCGCGCACTATAAGAAGGGATTAAACCAATTAAATTCCAGAAGCCTTGGGATATTTTGGATGTTAGATGTTTTGGAAAGTCGAGAGAAACAACTAAAGTTAACTATAGCGATATATGGTAAAGTGATGAATGAGGGTGGAAGTAGATTGGAGGCGTTTGAGATGTTGGTGTGGAAGAAAATGTAGAGATGGATGGAAATAAGGACGAAGCATTCGCCATGGTGGGTGAGGAGAGGAAACTGCTGGAGAAGATTAGGAGAAGGTAGAATAGGTAGTATGCAGGAGTAATGAGGGGTAAGTGGATGCTGAAGGCCGCGATAAATATATGATACTAGTACAATTGGAATAGGAAGGATATTATGCTATGAAGAGATATGGGAAATGATCCCTGATTAAGTCGGAAATTGTGCAAATAAGGAGGTATTTGCGGTTGTAGACGATTTGATAGAAGCACTTTCACACCCAAACGTCAAACAAACATCTAAACCTACATTTACCAGTAAATTGCTTATTATTACGTTAGAGATTTTATGCACCAAAGAGGATGAAATGCGCCATGAATAAATCATTGGACTTGACCGACATTTGAACTTGGGTCTCCCAATCAGGTGTGCTAGCCAATTACACCACCAAGCCATCTTAAATCAAGATGAGTTTCAGCGGGAACTTATAAGATCTAGATCTAGCACGTTTAAAAACCTCACGGAAATTCGATTTGATTAAAAACGTTTTTTCTGGCGGCGAATTTCAATCGAATTGGTAGTAGATCTTTGCATCCGTGCGCGTGACTGCGTAACATATTATTTGCACATTCGCCGTGATTGATGTTCGTGTATTTGTTTTTCCAATATATAAATAAACATATTTTTACTACACACATTTTAGGTTGGATTCACTGACAATACTCCTTCACAAAAAACACCTTAATTTTCTCATTAGCATGTCTCCCATTGCCATCATTCGAAATATCTCGTGTCACCTTCATCTTGTGTTTTTCATCGGTCTTCAATGAAGAAATATCAAGAGGAGACTGGGGGTGTGGGGGAAGAGAGGTCACGGTCACCGTCTGGGGAACTCTCCGAAATTAACCACCAGTTAAACGTCCCACTCCCAAGGTCGTCATTCCTAACTTTTTACACGCTCCCTCTTCAACACGCTCTTCAATGGGATGGGGTAATTGACAAGTTTTTACGACAACGCGGATGAACCCAGCCGAGGTGTGCCAGTGGTAATGGCGAAAGGGGGAAAAACAAAATAGTATGTGAGGTCATGGCCCAACTGAAGGACACTGTCCCCTTTCTTTAGACCAAGGGTCCTCAACCAGTGGGAAACTCTCCTTCCAGGGGATTTTTAGGGGGAGTTGGAACCGCTTTACTTTTTTTAAGGTTTTAAAAGGCAATACTCATATTAATAAGAATACTTTCGGCTTCTCTGTGTTTTTTTTAATTTGCACTACAGACGCTCATTATTTTGAAAACAACGATTTTATAACGCATAGATCTCGGCATAAATTTAACAGTGAGTAGTTAGTATGCTTTCACCACTACTTTTAAAGAACTTTTGCTACAGCATGTCATACACCTGGATCTCATACATTGCTATAAACCTTACGTGAAAATGCCTTTAGTTTTTCTGAATCACGGATATTTATTTTACTATAGTTGACTGAAAATTCAGTAGCGTTTGAAAAGGAGGGTAGAGCACGCCATGTTGGAAGTAGGAGGCCTGACGTCACTACTGCTCTTCTCCGTCGCGGCCGTCCATGATTCACTAGATCATATTCGTTTCTTGGCGTTCGTTGAAATTCCGCACCGGCAGTTTTCTTGACAATCTTTAGGAGTCTGTATCATACGATTTTAAAATACCAGAGTAGATAAATTATTTGAGAATTGAAGGAAGAATTCACATGGGTGAAGTCAAATAACTTGACTAAAGTGGACGCTTTGGGTGTCAAATACGGAACTCTTCCTATAAGCGTTATGATTTTAGTTGATTGCGTGGTAGTTTATTGAGCGATATGTGGAATGATATTATGTTTGCCAATTGTTTTCGTTCAACGTCCTAGCGTACGATTTCGACTGAGCAATCGTGCGTATTTTTCCAATATCGTGGTTAATTCCATATACGGTTCTTAACGTCAGCCGTTAACGCTGGGATGATATATCGAAAGATTTCCTATCGTAGACGTGTAGACACCAATTTTGCTGTATCTTGACATCACAGTAAATAAACTTAGTTTTGGTGAGTATTTTTTTGTACGTTTAGTATTTTTAGAGAATTGATGTATTAATCTTAACGACATCCCATTAGTGGTATTTTGTCAGTGTTATTTAGAGGACATCGCACTGATTTGACATTTTACCGGGCATATGTTTGTTAAATTTCATTGTTATTCCCAAAAACGAAGTCACCCAAAGGTTAATTTTCATTTTAATATGCGATCTGTGACATTAGTAGCTGTTTGTAAGCGACAATAATACATTGCATTTTTTCAGAGAGAGATTAATTGTGCATAGCACTTTATTGTGATTCGATAAGGCTGAGGAAAGTACGAAAATCACCTTAATGCGAAGAAATTTAGCTATGCATAAATGGTTTTTATTATAACTATGATATACTTATGATTGAACAAAATGAAATTTAACGATAAAACTCATTCACCATTATCAATATTAATTACACCGAAATGTTTGTCTTTATTTCCTATTGTGACGCAAATTATAAAGTTGCTTTTTGGGACTTTTTGAGTAGCAATGGATGAATTTGCTTTCTTAGGCTGACATGAGATGCAGCTACTGCACAGTAGTTCCTGTTCTGCTGCAGTAGTAAGCTGTTTTTGGATATTTGGATCTTTTTTTTTGAAGCTTCATGTAATAAATTTACAGTAACTACCTTCGTAACGCGAATCGGATCTGCGAACTACTTCAATGTATTTCTCAATTCTACTATTGGTGTCATGTGTACATTTCTGCGCAGTCATGTCAAAGCTATGCTCACATACCTCAAGCCACTGCTTGAAGTGACTGTAAATATACCCGAGTTAACTCATGGTAATGTAAACGGATTTTATTGGTATTATGACTTAACTAACCACTCAACCCGCTTCTATTAATTTTTTACAGCAAATCAAGAAATTGATCGAGCGTATCGTTGTGATGTTTCTTTATCAGCAATACATCACATTTATTTAGTTTATATTTTAAATTTATTTTGGCAGAATAGCAGTGATATTGATTTTTATTTCAAGGAAAGAATTATTAAGATGTTCTTCTCCTCAAGACGAGGTCATCTTCGCCGATAGATCAGTTCCGCTCTTCTTTTGTCTGTCTTGCCGTACTGCATGAGAAGAATCGGAAAGTTTTTCACTCTATGAACACCCATTAATTAATTTACAGTCTTGCACTTCGCCGTTACTGATGCACGCCACCGGGATCGCCAGAGCTCGTCATGGGAAGAGGAAGACTGCTGGCGCTGCTGCCTCTCGACAGCAGTTGTGACGTCAGACACCCCCTTTCAGGCCGTTTTTCCCGGCGCTCAAATTTAGACTACTTTGCGAATTTTTATCTAAAAAACTAAGTTTCACCTTGACCTCGGGTTTTCAGCATTGTACTATACGTAACAGTCTCTATTACCTCAATTTAAAAAAAAAAAAAATCGAAAAGCTCATCATTGCCACAAAATCTTCGCTTGTGCAGGCGTTTTCGGTGAACGGCGTGACAAAAATCAATTAAGTTAAAACCTTTTAGGTGTGTGTATTTAGTTGATTACTGAGAATTTAAACAATTTAGAACAAAGTTTTAACGTTAAATTTGTTACAATATTTTCCTCATGCTACTTAAAAATTTTTTAATTAAAAAATAAAATTTGAATATGATCTTTATTATGACTAGGGAAAAATCTCGCTCAAGCTCCATTCAAGATAAAAGTGATGTGAGTGCCCCCTCTCCCCAATGGAAGGTGTTTTTCTTCAATATGTAGTAGCGCTTTAGTTCAACGTGAAACTAAGGTCATTTCTCACATACTTCCGGCGACTTGCAGATAGGGGCAACAGCACTCGGGAAGAATTGAACCAATCATTCAGTTAAATTCCAACCGAATTACTTAGACGATCGTGCGGGAATTTTTGTTCCCATCGTGCCAAGTAGTTTTCCGTTTTTTTACAAACAACTGAATTTCAACCGCTTACGTTGAAGTTACCGTCACGGAGTTTTCACAAGATCACTCGGAAGGCTGTCTTGTTATGCGTCCATTTAAGAAATTGCCATCTTTTTGTGGTCGAATGACAATCAAGAGGTCAAACCATTTGGCCGACCAGGTTTACCACTTGACAAACTGACTTGTCCACTAATCTAGCGTTAAGTGGTCCGAGTCCCAACGAAAGAAAACGATGTTTGAACAATCATTTTCAATCCACTAACTTTGAAGTTAATTCCACGAATTTCCTCAATCCTAAAAGATTATTTTCCTTTACATTGTTTTAAACTTTAAATTAATCATACTTTAACTTCATACTTTCAACATAAATACCTTCAGGAAACTTTGCAGTAACAATTAATGTCAAAGGACTTAAACAGGTAGTAAGTCTCGTCTTGGTCTTCATCAGATTTGATGCCGAAAAATAATTTTGAAAACTTAACGAATCGTTATGTAATTATTCGGTTCTTACAACTTTTTGATTAGTCGAATACTAAATGCTTCCATGCGTGAGTGGAGTGGATAAGATGTTACGTGCGTCGACAGACACTTGAGCGCAGTTTTATACAGGTACATGTGTTTAAATATCGGATCTTTTTTTGGGTAAATGAAATTTTGACCTGTTGATGTCCAAATTTAAAATCACACGATGAATAAAAAGTAAATGTTATCTTTAAAACCCATCTCAAATCGATTTTCTACCGATGACAATAGGACATATAATATTTGCCGAAGCTTTGCAGACATTCTTCACAGCGAATGCATTAGCAGGTTGTTCGCAAGTCGAATTACCACCGTAATATATACTAAATACTATCGTCGGCCTCGGTGGCGGCGGGGTAACGCCTGCCAACCCAAAGGTCGCGGGTTCGAGTCCCGCCTGGTGAGGATTATTCTCCCCCCAGGACATGGTTGTGTGTGTTGCCCTTTGTTACTGAAACAACGCCTGATGTAAAATGGTCCTCGAGGCTGTATTCAGGTTGATAAATAAAAATAAAATAAATAAAAAATAATAAAAATAAAATTCACCCATAGGCACAAGGAGAACGAGTCATGAGGGTCACACAACTGCAAGGATACCGGAGTAGACGGTCGAAGACGCTAACGTGACATCTAATGGCTCTCTTGACGTTGCTTTCAGTAATCGCAACGGAAATAAAACTGTACGTATCCCAAAGAAATAAAAGTTTACCGATTTGATAACAAACTTGATAGCATCGTCATGATATTGACAATACATGCCGTACTATAGCCAATTTTAATCAGTGTCACATCCTGCCGGTTCTACTGTTTATGTTAACGCGCGAACTTCGGCTAAGGTGGACACACCTTTGTAATTCCAGTGGACCTAACTTGCAATATAAATCGACTTGTTTATGTAAAAATGAAAAAATATTAGACAATTAGATACAGAACGTGGAATACCGAAGATTAAAGAGAACGGATCAATGACCTGAACGAGATAGGCGGAGAGAATAATTTTGAGGCTCATTAGCGCGTGTATTCCAATTTATACCCTCCAATACTACAGGCTATAAAGTAGGAATTCCTCAACTTTGAAAGACCTCTGACAACTAAAATAAAAAATGAAGATTTCCAAAGCTCTTTCGCACTAGAAAAACACAAATTCTTCAATTCTACACAAATTTCTTCTCCAAAACAGCAAGCTACCTCTCTTTGTGCAAATCCAAACTGGCTCTCGATAGCAGCAAATGTTTCTTTGAGAAATTAAGGAGATTATTCCGAAATAGACACCCAAAAATCAGAATTGATACAAGGGCTTTCCTCCTTTATTTCCTTCACGCTTATAATGGGATAAATAATATAATTCTCGTAACTTTCGAAGTCTAACCATAATATATGACCGTCTTTTTGTTCTCTAAATGCAGTCAAGCGTTTTTTCGCCGGCAGAAAACCTTAAACAAATACAGGCAGTATTCTTGATACTCCCGTCGGATCTTTATTTCGTAAATGCGAAATTACATACGTTACTCTCGTTATTGGGAGATTCTTTTTTTTTGTTTGGCAGGAAGAAAGTTGAAAAAAAAAAAGAAAGAAAATTACGCTATACATAACATTTATTCATTGAAACCATTAGTACAAATGGCTAACCTATGAGCAATTAGTCGATGGTAACTAATAATTTCTGCTTATAAATGTTAATTTCATATTTATTATGTTATTAACGTCTCACTCACGTTCTCAGCTCTCTGTTGACACCTTGATCACTAAAATCGATCAACTCGTTTCGAAGATACAACTGAACTGAGTGCGCGCCGTGCCTATACAAGCCCAAATTTATACCCCCACACGCAGCGCTGTGACGTCACCTAGCAACCACCCCCCTCCCCTCGCGACCAACCATTTCCGGTAGTCGACGAAACGGGATATCCAGTCATAGTTTTAGATGTTCTGTAATCCTTATAGTTTTTGCTCACGAGGCCCTCGAAAGTACACAAATACTGGTCGCGGCAAAACCTTACATGGCACATGAACGAGCCATAAGATTTTCATTCGCATTAACATAAAAAATCGAATATCAATCGTTTTTAGTCCACAAAATACATTTTATACACACCAATACCTACGTAAACTGATCACTATAAAGCCATATAACTGGAATGGTCACAAGATGAAAGCCAAGAAATTAATTATTCTTGCAAATACCTTATTTTGCTAATATTGAATCGCGCGGAGCCAAAAACGACCATCTCTCAATCTGTAAGGTTTCATAATACATTTGGAGGATGAAAGCGATAAGCCTCCCGCAAAGATAGGAGATAAAATTTACTCTAACGACAACCCGCTAACAAGATAATGGAGCATTCGACGTGTATGCCGGCGAATCTGCAGTACGGTTCAATCATGAAAGAAAACTGCCAGGAAAAACAAGGATTTTGGCTGGATATCATTGGCGCTGACGCAGCGCCATGAAATGAAGGTACCTCAGTGGCCATTCGGGGGAGATATAATGTACAGGAGGCTACATGAGAGAACATATTTTACGAGGCAACGAAGAGTTTGCATTTGGCATTGGAAAACTATTTTGGGGGTTTCTGTTTCCGTCGAAGGACTTCTTACAGTTGCGATGGATATTTATGATAGCATTTATACTATTTAAAAAATACAAATTTCCAATTTTTCTCGTAGATTTCGAAAATTTTCTGCAATATAAGCATTTTACGTAAATAAAGTTTCTATCGTATTGCGCAGACCGTCTTCTGGAGGGAAAATCCAGGTGCCGAAGATCAAAGGTCCGTCACTCTTCGGATTGTGCCCGAAGTATCTAATTAGTTTATCCAGCCAAAGTCATGGATTTGCAATCAAGAGGTTGAAATGAGTTAACCACTGACAGGTTAGATGCTTTTATCATCGTTAAGTTGCCATGAGTCGATGATATTTCAATGGCTGCAAAAATGAGGTTTCCCCACGGTTGAAATCAATAGGTTTCAAAGGCTATAGACGCAAGCCTTTCACAATACTGCATTAAGACTAATAAGTTCCATTGGAACTCAAAACTGCATCAATTAATTTAAAATTTATTGTTTATGCACAATTTTCTCAGTTTGCATAAGATGGGTGTTTAATAAAAAGTTGAATTACTGAAAGCAGGTAACTTTGTCATAAATTGCATTACTTGTTGCCGCAGTTGATGCCTTAGCTAAAGGTCATTGCCTGAATGACGACCAGCGGACAACTTTCGCATTTTCACTTACCGTCCCGACCTCCTCCTTTACTTTCTTGGCCGTCTGGTAGATGTCCTCCCGGTTCGCAATATCGCATTTGTAGCTGAAGGACCTGCCGCCAGATGATTTGATTATATTCGCCGTTTCTTCCGCTCCTGGAAGGCAAAGAGACATTTGTGTTGATAAGAGGCTGTGGAGTGATTTTAAAAGTATATACCGCAAATATGGAACATTTGAGATCATACGCTTTGGAATGTGAGACAGGCTTTGAGAATGGCTTTAGTTATTCAGTTCAGGCTTTGAGAATGGCTTTAGTTATTCAGTTCAGACTTTGAGAATGGCTTTAGTTATTTATAGTTCATCTTACAATTTATATTTTACAGAAAGTTGCATAACTTGTTGGAAGAATGAAATCTTCGCAATTGACCTCAAAAGAAATGCAACAGGTTCTACATTTTGAGGAACACAAGTCAAAGACACTTCCAAAAAGTCTCTTGATTACGGCACTTTAACATTCGATGTTCGCTTAGTCTAGAGAAGAAGGTACTGTTGATGATGACATTAAAATTAACGGTAACTGATTCATTCCTAGGCATGCTATTTCACCAAGGACCAAAAAGGAAGGATCTATGCATGGAAAAATCTACGCTAGAAGAAGGCCTTTGATAAATAATTCACAACTGCATGAAGGCGTTAAGTAGTCACCAAGGAAGAGAGATTGTTATGGAAAGAAAAAGCTTCGGGAGGCACTGGTACTTTAAATCAAACCGACTATTGTAAAGTCGATGTTCTAATTACGAAACGTTTTTTCCACTGGGTGGCTGGATATGATTTTGTAATGATATCCAGTGAATATTAATCGCAAGGATATTCAGTTTTTCCATTCCTCAGGAGCTCCTTTCCCCGAGATAACTATTCCAGGGTCCACGTCCGCTGGCAAATATTACCCCTAAGCGAAGGTGAAATGTGAGAAATCGTTGAGAGCTTAAAACTCATCCCAGCCTTGATGGATGTTTTTTTTATTATTTTGAGTTCCTCATGTGTGTTCTTATCGGGGATGAACGCGTCAAAATTACAGAGGATACATAACCCGCAGTAGTATGAATTAGTGCCGGTAATGAACATATTCTATTTAAATTACTTACATCTCCATGAAAGGAGGAAAATGTCAAGAATACCCTTTAAATTTGCAAGCGTTCTGTTCAATAAAATGCTGACGCAAAAATATGAGGGTTGAATGAATGTGTATCATATACTATGAGCGCCTCAATGAACATCTTTTAGGCCCGATTTTATGTCGTCAGAAAAACGTTAACCGCATGATTGCGTATCCTATTCGTTAACTCGATGTCAGCTGATAGTTCGAGTTTTGTACACTCCATCAGACTGTTGACGTCTGTTAATGAATGTAATTAGCGCTAGAGTGATAATTTATTGTTTAATAACCAAATATATTATTAATAAAAAATGAAGGTGAATATTTTATAAGTTTAAAAAATTTGCTATTTTCTAATGAGGACATATCAAATTTATTTTTGTTTAAATTTGTGCAATGATATTTACAACGCGTGTCTATTTTCTTTCGTTTTGTCAAAAATATTTTTGAACACGTGAAAAAATTTGTTGCTTTGTTAATCTTAACCCCTTGTATTGCTTATTTAAAGTCAAGGGAACTTGGGCTCTACTTTAAGTAACAAGTTATAAAAATCTCCAATGGCTGTAATAAATTGGCACCACTCGTAAAAAATTACTCAACAGTTGCTGTGTTGGTTTGCGGGAAAAATTGCTAGCTTGTTGCAAAATTTACCAAATTGCAAATACTATCTCAGCATAAAAGTTAAACTTTATGCGACAACAGAAAGACATGTTCACATTATTATGTTCGTATTAGTTGATGGGCGAGTCGATAGCCCCAAAACGGAGGTTCTCCAAAGCGATGGCAAAATTCCCTTTCGGTATTTGATTCAACATTTTAGGAAATAAATATACTTGGTAATTTTCAAATTTGTTTCATTGTTAACCGACCATGGTTTCGGTAGGTATTATGTACCATCATCAAGGTACATACGTCGTAACGGCACCATGGTCGGTTAAATGAAAAAAGTGTGGAGATAACCAAGTCTTTTTATTACTCAAAATGTTGAACGCAAAACAGTTTCCAACAAGCGACGCCAGAGATATTCTCCAATAATCGATATTTGATTCATGTACTTTTGATTTTGTAAATGATTTTGAAGAACAGATTCAATCACGAGAAAATATTTAACCAGAAATAAAAACAACCGGGCCGCATTGCTGCGATGGCCGATCTTAGTAATCACTAACTCCAAAGTACATAGAGATCAATGGCTTTCCTTAGATGAGAAACAAAGCGGCGTGAGGCGATACCTTAAACGAAAAACCATTAAAGTAAACAAAGAGACATTGGAACTCTGCGCAAAAAAAATTATCTCTTTCCTCAAGGGCAGTGGAATGAGAATAAAGAACATCTAACATAGAGGCCATTAACACTGTTGTAAGTCGAAGAGAGATGCTGATAAACTTAGAGGAAAAGCTTTTAATGCCACTGATAAGGCACGCCCAATAAATCTTTCTTCCTGAAAGGCATTGCAATCTAGACTGTTTTGAGTGAATGAGTGTCCCCAACTTTGGAGGAGAAGTTGTGATGCATGGAGAAGATAATTCCTTAAATATGATGAAAATCTTTCGGGTAGAGGAATTAGAGAGGAGAACGGAAGAGCGAACAGATCGTTCATTAGTAAAATAGGGGATAAATTTCATTCGACAAAGAAAATAAATACTTTTTTTACAGTTTTTTCCTGTAAAATTCAGGGAAATTTTACAATGTTTTTATCTTTTTTGTAATGATAAGATTTCATAAAGCTGAGCCTGACCTTTGAATTCAAATTTCATTCTCCTTGAGACTAATTCTTCTTAATTTCTCTCTCAACGAGTAATTTAATCAATTACCGTCACCAGCCACCCTTATTCTTCAGAAAATAGAGCAATGCCTTTTCTTCTTTCCAAGTTTGTTCATACGTATTCGTTTTTTGTCGAAATCTTCAGTTTTCAGATTAAAATTAAGCGCAGCTTACATTACCTACATTAGTATTTCGTAGCTTTTCAGGGCTGCTTCATCATGTTTCGCGGTGAACTATGGTGCTTAACTCACGTGAATCAATGATCGAGTAGCATTTTGAGCGAACTCATTCATTCTCACCTTAACAATAGGCCACAGCCTTGCCACGGCTCAATAAGTAAAACAAGGAATTTGAGAACTGCACGGAATACCGATAATGCAAGTTTCGTGTTGAAAAAGTGAACTCGAAGGCAGTGAAAAACGTTCCACTCTGGCGAAAGCGTTGGGTCCCCAAATAGTAGCACACCATGTCAAGAGTACCTATCATCAGTTTTTATCTCCGTGATAGTGACTTGAAGAGCGCGGAGGTTTATCTCCAAACTTAGAGAAACAGGCACAGAAGCTGAGCGTGTAAGTGCCTTTGACTGCTGTTATCTGACTCCTCTCTGACTGTTGGACGCTATAATTGTCTGAACTCACTGCAATACAAAGAGCGAGAACAAGAATAGCGCTTTCCACTTGACCAAATAGAAGAAACTGCTATAATTGCTTTGATATCATAACTCGCCAAGGCTAACGTGCCCATCAACTGATGCTGGGGTTTTGCCAATGCAATGGGATGGACCAAAATAGCATTCAATAACGCAAAGGCAAGTAATCACTTACGGTATGCCTTAAGGACTCCCTTCTCTATTTGTAATTGAAGGTTTATCCGTGTCGGATGCGTATCGTAGAAGTAATAAGTGCGAAATTCCACATGGGGAAAAATCATTCACCTTGACAGGGATTCGAACCAGGATCCCTCAATTTCGTGCTAAGTACTTTAACTAGTTAAGCTACACAGAGGAAAAAGCGGTGGAATATCGCACTTATATGCACTTGCGGATGAATCCGTAAAAGGTAAATGCCGTTGCTAGTCCCGGTATCCTCGAAATTGATGGAAGTAATACACATAAAAATGAGCTACTTAAGTATGAAAAAAATAAGAACAGCGCACAATTTGGTGAAGCTGTACAATGTACACGTACTGAAGATGCACAGCAAGCATTTCAAGTAAGCATGCACTACGTTAAGGTGGCCCCACATTAAAAGGACATGAATGCCATTTAATTCATACTCAGGATACGTTTAGAATAACACGTCCTCTATCTGATATAGCAAAAATGTCAACTTTCAGTGCTATTTTTTCCGAAAATTGACCTTTAAATAACATGGTGTTAAATGCAACAATGGAAGAAACACGGGGATAATAGTATTTTTCTTTTTTGGTATAAATGCCATTTTCACGGAAAACTTTTAATAAAAAGTAAAAACTTCCGAGAAATTGACTAAAAATAAAAGAGATGCATCTTACCACCTTGTTGTTTGAGTTATTAGCTAATTAATGCGGTAATTGAAGTCAAAACGTGGTAATTCCATATAAATGGCACTGCAGTCGGCTTCTATGGGAATACAAAACGTGATAGTTAAATATATTTGTGAAATTATCTGCATATTTTGTAGCTTAATTTGGGTTGTCAATAGTTAATGCATTTCATCAGTAAAGGCAGATTTTTTTAAGCAATTGAACATAAAGTTGGAATTTAATATTTGTTTTGACTCACACCGTCGCGGTGGAACCTCCATAATGTCACTCTTGTTCCATTTAAGTTTCGCATTGCAATAAAAAACATATCAGGCACAAACACACCCTGAATGAAAAATTAGAGCATAGGACTCAACATTTTAAAACGAATTCCTAATTTCATATATTTCCGAGCTCAGTGATTTTTACGCAGGATGGAATTCTTTAGGCTAATTATGGGGGGAATTCAAATGAAAAGTGATGGATGATAAAAACAGTTGGCTGGAATGAACCTGGCAGAGTTATCCTCCAACCTCCAGCTGGCTGGAGAAAGCTGGAGAGTATTTAGAAGAGTGGAGTGGAGACTTGCAGAAAACCAATTTTAGGATTGATGACTGCTGAGAATTCTATGGAGTGTACTCAAGAATTTGCGGCTCACAAATGAACGCGACATCCGATAGAGAAACGGGAAGTGCTACGCATCCGTTCACATCGAAACTGACTGTGGAGTGTCATCATTGTGAAATGAGAACTCGCTGTAATGATACCGTGTGTGACATAGTATCATCGACTGTTAATGTCTGAGGAAAAAATCAATTGAATTTTTACTCGACTAATCCCGTAACTAATAAGGAGTTAAATGAGTAATTTGAATCCAATTAATGAATAATCTACATTTTACTCAATATCGTAAAGAAACACCTCGGGCAGTAAAAATTCCATAAGACGAGCCATTTCAGTGGGTATGAGGCATTTATACGACTTGTACAAGGTGTCCATGAGTATAATGACATACCATGGCAACATCGCCAGTGACGATATCTGAAATTGAAGATTTCCCGCTACTGTACATTTTCCTAATTGACATGTACAATCAGCATGTACATACAACATTATGCGGGCAACTTTCGTGATACAAATTTACTGTCAAAGACTCTTAATTTGGCCAATGGGCCAACGATTTTTACTCCTCCAGGGCAGAGAAAGTTTTTTCAGATCATGTGTATTTAAATTTCTCATTGGTTTCAAAGCGTTCCAAAAAGAATTATTCGCCAAAGTAGAAGCTACTCTTGCGGACAAAGAGTTGAATTCTTATTTCATTTAAGGAGTTTTACCCGAAAAAATGGTTTGGTTGAGAGACGCACAATCGAGTGTATTAACCAGGGGGGCAGCCAATGAGAAAACTGGCAACAACATTCAGTAAATATATTTAGAAATGAGTTATTGTTACGAAATGATTTAGAATTTTCCGCCGATTTGATACAAAATTGAAGAGTTTGTGAAAAATAATGACTTTAAAAAAAATGAAACATCGCTGCGCGAGTTAAGGAGTACAGCTTCACAAAATAATCCTTTCCCCTTCGTAGCAAGCTGTTGAGAAATTTCGTCATGCACTTGTAATGTTAATTAGGGCTCTTGCAATCGGCCAACTAAGTAAATAAAGGTCACTAAATATTTGTAATTGTATGTTTGCCATTGAACCAGTGAATACTATCGTTAGTAACTACCAGGTGGACGTTTGAATAACCTTTGTGATGCCGTAGGGGTCTTTGGCTAATCAAACACTTAGATATTGTTATCGCCTAAGTACCATGTACTCAGACAACCCCGGGGGATAAGACGAAGAGACTATCCAGTTGGGATTCGAGCAGCAAGTGTTTTGAAGAGTTGAGGACTTACATTGTAGCCTTTGTTTCGCCAACTTCCGCGCACTTGCTTTCCGACCTTTCACTGACATGCATGAAAGGGACAAAGTAAAATCGGCAAAAAATGCGGTATCTAGCACGCGCTTACGCCAATACGACTGGTATGCAGGTTGAAAAGTATCTTACTACGAGTAACCGCAATTGCCCCCGTAAGCGAAAAAAACCTCCGAGCTCCAGTTATCTATTATTCTTTGAGAATGATGATGATTAGAAAATTCGATCACGAGCCTCTGAACCAGCCCCACAGTCGACTGAAGTACGAGTCGGACAAGAAAAAAATGGAAACGAAAGTTCTCCGAGAACCAAAATTACTGCACACGGCAGTTGAACAGAGGGAGGAGGCAGGCAGAAAACCGACAGCAGAACCATAAGGCATATTGGTCCATTTAGGATGAGCTTTGCCCTAAACTACACTTTGTTCTGTGGTAGCTGAATCGGTAGCCGTGAATCACTGAGTGCTCATTTCAATACATTTTTATAAAATCGAAAAATATTCTTGATAAATATTTCATGCAAGTACGTGCATCGCTTTATGCGGTGAAAATCACCAATCATGCAGTTTTGGTTTGGGTACAAGAATCATATCTATACATTTTTTCCTTATTTTAAAGCATGCTATGACTCGAATTTTCGGCGCGGTATTCGAAATTTTAGCAAAAATTATATTTAAGTACGATTTTTCGTATCTGTAACTCGGCGTGACACCTTCATATTTGTTAGCAGGCATTCTGATATTATGAAATGCATTAGTTCGCTTTTAGATGAAAATTTGAACCTAAGCACTCGAATTATTACCTTATGTATCTCATGCACCATAAAGCTACGACTTAAAATATCATTGGATCGCAAAAAAAAATCGGAAAAATGAAATATTTCTACTTTTATCTATTTATTTCACTAATAAAAAAACGTATGCAAATTTTCACGTAAATCTGTACATATACTAAAATAACTCCAACCATCCTAAGCGCCAGCATTTTCCAGAAAAAAAATCGTGAAAAACGCAAGATAAAGATATCTTAACTCTAGAACCATGGAGTCAGTCATTTTGACCGAGTTTTTGTTTTGTAGAACCATTACTCTGCGTGACCTATCTCTTTGCCTTTGGGAAAACATAGTATTTTCACAAATATGCTAATATAGTTGTTGAAATAGCATTATAATTGTTCTCTACTCTCTACTGCTTTCTCCTTATTAATTTGTAGTGAAAGAGTTGCTGTAAGATTACTCGATATCAAACAAAGTAAGGGGAAAGGATATTCTTTCACCCAAATTTCCACTTGTCTTCAATGTTAAGGAAAAGGCAATGGTATGCTACTACGTTGCAGAAGGTAAATATGAATAAGCCGTAGTTAAAATGCATTTAAATGATAAATAATACAATACTTGAACTTTTATTCCTATATCGTATTATAAATGGAATAAAAAGCACAAGAGCAGTCAAATTGACTGCTTCAGGGGTTGACATTATGAAAAAAATGTAGGGGTTTTAGTGCTAACACTATTAAAGCAAATGTTTCAGTAACTAGGCAAATGCTTCAGCAGAAATAAGAAAAATCAAGCGGTTAAGGTCAAATATTGATCACTAAAATTGTTAGCAGGCAAATATTTCTAGAAATCTCTGAAGTTTCACTGAATCTCTTTTTCGCATTCATTACATATACAAGAAGAGTAAAATTTCAATTTTATGTCATTGCGAGTGATTTACCGAGAATCCAAACTGTTTGTTAGTAGGTAGGTATCAATTATACCCTAAAATGCCCTCAATCTGTCAGTAGGTAGCACTCGGCAATAGACACTAGCACAAGTAATTGACAGTTGTGTATAATAGTGATTAGGAATGACAGCTGCTAGTATCTCATAACAATTACTCCCTGATTTTACAACCGGTTAACTTCCATTAATTGCATTCGCTATCTTCAACTGCCGCAGACACTTATTTTTCCTCGTACCAGGCCCTAAAAACCGAAATAAAAAAACGCGAACATTTTCAAAAATTAAGGTTTTACCTCTCCCTCTTCCAAACTATGGATTGAGATAAAAATAAACGAGAACTTATTAATGTAAGAGAGCAAACCGCCTAGAGGAACGTGGTAAGTTGCAACATCCAATTCAGCTTCCAAGATTTCCTGTTATCGTTGTAACCAAAACACTGCAAAAAATAGCTTGGTTAATTCCATAAATGAAAACAGTTTTTTTTTTCAATCCAGTTACAATATAGAAATGTTATCTTCATGAATAACCGTAAAAACTTGGATGTCGTAGAATAATTCGTGAAGATAAAAAGCTTGAAATTACATAAGATTATAAACAGTCAATGTCTTTTTTTGTAAAAACTGAAGGCACTCTTTCATTTTTTCTTAAGCACTAGCTTTTCCTTCGAGTCACTATCAAGTCCATCAATGTTATCCTTCCATATTATCGACTTTAACCTCTTAACCATTTCCCATTTTTTTGAGACCTGATGATACAATTATGATGGAGAACAATACCTTGTTTCAATTAGTTATAAAAAGCTAAAAGGTCATTCACATAGTACGATAATTATTGTGATGAGGCCGCACAGGTGCGGTACAGTTCTTCCGGGATTCAAAATATATACTAAAAGTGAATATTTAATTGCAATCTTAAGCGTAGGCGAGCTAACACACTCTGCCATCACGATTCTGTTTCCTGAAAATCTACCACGCGCAAAAGCAATATTTGTGAGTACGATATATTACCAACATTACTGATTCAAAATTAATGTTGTATACGAATGCACGGTCAAAGGAGTTTTGTGTGTCCTGATCACAAAAAATATGTCAACATTTTGCATTTCAACAAGCAAATAGGTCAAATTTGCAGTTTAAGATCATAATGATTTTCAGAAATGAATGTAAGCACAAGCAAGACTGGGCTTAACCCTGGAAGACGACAATTGCGTAGCTATGAAATGTAGACGCTCTTAAGTAAGGAACAATAATACAATTAAAGTATTAGGTACATACTAAGCTTAAAAGAATGAATACGCACTCATGTGAAAAAATATCGGAAAACAAACAAATATGCTCTAATAATTCTTTCCCTGGTTCAAAGTGTTTAATTTGAAGTGTACCCTGGATCTCATTTAAAAATTATCTTAAGTGATGCAAATGAATGGAAACATGTAAGAAATGAGGCGCGTAATTAGTTTTTATGATAACAATATAAATTATTTGCGTCTAAGCCATAGGATTTCCTCCAAGATGTCATGCACGAAGATGCCAGCCCTTAATGTATGTACTTGAACCCTTTAATTTCAGGAGTTACGTTTTCGGCACACACGTCTGGAGTCATCTCAGCTCATTTACCAATGCTCTATTTACCAAATTCAGTACAAACGATAGCTAAAAACAAATTTAAAAACTCTATTGAAGTAGTGTTGTTTCTAAAACCTCCATTAGCTAATCTGAAGGAGGAAAAAACTCTAAGTAAGTAAATACTTGGTCCATAAAGGTTTAAAATACTGGCCCTACCGGTAGTTAATGTTTGAAACTTCACATATAGATGATATAATTTTTCTTTCACAGGCATCCTAATAAGTTAACCAAAGGTTTTAAATATTTCAAATATTAATTCAAATGTTAGTGAACTTCAGTATGATCCAGTGGTCTCTTGTCCGGCATAATTTCCTCCTTCAATTGCTTTCCATTTCTAGCTCAACTCCTATTTTCCCTTGACTCTGAACACCTTATATTCCTCAGAGTAGCTATTGACGTGTATTTCTTGGATTTCTAGCCAATAAGGTAATATCACACCGCGTAAACTTAAGCCTAAATCCTAAACATTCTAAATCAACCAACATCAAAGCTTGAGGGGGGACTTTAACCCGTGAACTTTGGCCAGCAAGGCTGTCACATCACCAATCTACCGCGTTCAGCACTTTCTTCCTCATATCAGCCATTGCGGCATCCCATGACCTCTATCCCAAAGCGGCTCCGTCACGTATTGACATGTCAGTCTCTGTCCACATATAGTATATTTATAACTGCTGCATAGGCATGATACGCGATGTTCAGAGAAACCTCACTTAGTAAAAGTCAAGTGTTAATTACAAAATTTTCATTCATACGGCATTTATTGCCAAAGGCGTGAGTAGCCGAGGTCATCGGCATCGCTAAGAACTGGCGAATATTGCTAAGGGATGGGAATGGGGCAGGAGAAAAAATGTGAGATAAACTGAATAATAAATCTTCGGAAAAATACCAGGGCATTAAGAAGTAAAAATTCACCCTTGTTTACGGCGACTACACTCCAGAGTAAAATTGTACCCCAACAACTTCCTGGTTTTATTCAGGGTTTTCAACGCAATAACGATATTTTGTAATATATTCGAGAGGGAATAAATATTTCACAAATAATTTGCGGGAAATCACTGAGCGGGTAAGAAAACGAGTGGAGAAGGCTCGCTGGAAAGGAAGGAAGACAAGCAATGAACTTGCTCGGGGAAGTCTACTGCTGCAACAATCCCTACTCCGCTGTCCCAACGAATATCCTCTTCTTCATTTCCTCATTCCTATGTGCCATTACATCTCTCGTTACCTGCATCACATAAATCGCTTCCTGATCTTCCTTCGTATTTCTACGCGCACAATTTTCCTTCAATACCATCCTTCCATGGCCGTCACGCCTCAACGGAGCCGTAATTGTAGAGGAGTTGAGTAGGTACTAGTTGTTGGCTTCGTGGATTTTTCATTCGAACCTAGTTAATGTGAAAACTTCATTTTTTCTCTTTTGTAATTAAGAAACGGCAAAGAAAAACCGACTCTGGAAACCGTAGGAAGTGAAGGTTCTGAACATATATACTGAGAGGGTGATTGAAAAGTCGCAGAGGCTTTTCGAGACGCGATGCATTTGTTCTTAACGACTTTTCGAAAAACGAAAATGAAGACGTACAATCAGCGTTTGTATCTTCATAAAGGAAAAATAATCCTCACCTTTAATAAGAAGTATCGGCGTTTTGAAACCTAATTCCACAGAATCGAATAAAAGCTAAAGTATCCTATACACTAGCCAAATACATAGGTCGGTAATGCTGGCGCTATCTGATAAATTTTAGGCATATGCCTTTGGCATACTTATCCACTAGTAAAGGCTACAAAACTCGCCCGGTGCCTCCACCTCCCGCATAAAAAGATTCTGATGAACGAAACTTATTTATAAAATATCTGAAATATAAACATAAAACCCCTGCACTATCGGCTTCCCCTACTCATCCCTGTACTATAGGCTAAAATATCAATAATCGCTGATAGTAAAACATAATATATAAGTTAAGTAAATAGCAAGTCGGTTGTTTCACCTTTCGTAAATCACCTAGAAAACGACGTTTTAACCGTTGAAATCGATCGGTGAAATAAATTTTAGTGGAACCGGATAAAAAATTAATATTTCGGATTAACATAACTTGCTTCCACGAAGTTGCGCCTGATTCAATCATGCTTATTGTTATCTAATAATGAGAACACATCCTGAATCCATTCCTTATTCTAATATCGCATAGTGTATTGGTAGCTTCAAGAATCCAAAAAAGTTGATCCAGGGGCCTGTTTCTCAAATCTACAAGTCGACAAGTTGCAAGTCAGATCTTACGAGTGTGACTTACAAGTGTTTCTTAAACGAAAACGGAAGACTTGTAAATTCTCAAAGATTTTACATGTGAATATGGCGGACGTCTAGTCCATATTTAGCTATTATTTAAAGCTTTCAATATATTTCGCGAGTTTCTCCAGCCATCTTCTATAACTAAGAGTCAGTGCCTTGTTGCTCGGTGTCTATAAATGCGTGAATACAAGATAAACAGAATTTTTTGTTAACAGTTTACCGTAAAATATCCCAAGCGAGGACGAGTCGTCTGCAAAACTTGAACATCATGAGGAAAAGTCGTTTATTCCATGGCATGAAAGGAAAGACGAACTCGAAACGAAGGTTATTCACAATTCTTGCATGTCAAAACATCATCTTGTGCAGTGTTTACCTTTCATAGATACGAATGAATAGCGGAATAGCGTTCTATTGTCAGACAAGCGAAGACTACATGGTCAGCCATTTTGAATGTTGATTATTAATACCCAAAGGGAACCACTATCCTTAAATCAACTACGTTATTATAGTGGTAGTGTGTGAGATTACGATGCCAAAGGATACGAGTTCGATCCCCGCAGCGGTTAGCTCTTTTTCTCTTTCATTTTGATGGGCTAAGGAGTGATTTTACCACCGATTTAAGTAACTTCGTACAAGAACTTAAGCACTTTTTTTCATTTCACTTGTCCCAATGACGTACTCCATAACTGGATAACTGGACGGCAGATAGCTTCACTTAAAAGGTGATGGATCGCTTATTTTATAGTCTGTCAATCCAGAATAAACTCTCCAATCTAACACACAACAACACCAGTGACATGAAAAGCAGGTATATTGTTAAATACCTTGAAATATACAATACGAGTAAACATGCGCTTAACTTTCGCATATTCAACCATTCCCACCTCCCCAAAGTGATTTATTCTTTATGAAATGAGATCATTTATAAATTGCACGATTAAAAGCAACATACATGTCTCCTGTCGGATATAAATCTTTCACATCCGTTGTTTGTTCGCAAAGTCTCCGTGGGGGTGATCTTGGCTCATTACGTTTTAGTCAAAAAGACTTTTCTTTTAACTTTAAATTATAAACTAACAATGTGTTTTAACGTAAACTGCAAGTTATGTCAAAAGTCAGTAAAAATTTTATCTACTGATACCTTATTTGTCGCGTTCGTCACTATCGCCTTCGTATCAGTTGAGAAAAGGAGATCGCAAGTCGCTTTTCATTTGTTTTCCCAGTTATTCATTTCCGATTTACTACGATTTACTCACCTCGGAGGACTAGTAGAAATTTCCTTACAAGTTACAAGGACTTGTAATTTACAAGTCGGTTTGAGAAACAGAATGTGTCGTAACCATGAAAACACTCGTGAGTAAACACTTGTAACTTGTGAAATGGACTTGTAACTTGTGAACTTGTAATTAGTAGACTTCTACGTTTGAGAAACAGAATTTCACAAGTTACAAGTGAATAGACTTGTAACTTGTAGACTTGTAGCATTGAGAAACAGGCCCCTGGTCTACAACGAGCTTTATCGAAATTGTAAAATGGTAAGTAATGGATGGCCGTGTTTATGATGGACGACTTATTGCAGACCCGGGTTTTTGTTAATGAACAATCTCAGGGTGGAGATGGTAAGAAGTGGGCTCAACACACTCCTCCAAAGCAAAAGGTGTCGGTTTTCAGTTCGATCAATCTCACAGATACACCAGCTGAATTCAAGCTCAGGGAGCGATAATCTTGACTCAAGATCATCATGGGAAACCAAAGCGTAAAAGGGAAAGGCAGTGATCTCCTTGCAACATCTGTCTGAATGTCACAAGCCACAGGATTTATTTCGAGGTGGGTTAGTTCCAAATCAATAACAATTTGGGATTTATTTCGTATGTATGAGTCGATGTATGCATCTAAAAGAATTAGTTTTTTAATGAAAATTACGCTCACAAATCTGTCTCTCTCTGGTCTTTATTCTGCAGTGCCAACACATAAGGAAGAAGAGAAAACTACCCAGCGTGTTCTGTTCGAGATGTGGATAAACCGAAGAATCCTTAAGATACCGTGGACGGCGAAAATGACTAACGAGGAAGTACTTACGCATGTTGGCAACGAGCGTGAACTATTCAACATAATTATGAATTATCATATTTTTTATCTATGTCTAGGACATATCGTACGAAATGATAAATACCGATTCTTGTGCTTGATAATTGAAGGTAAAATCGAAGGCAGAAGGGGATTTGGAAGAAAGAAGATCCCTTGGATGCAAAACATTAAGCAATGGGCGGGGTTGTATGATGTTTAGTCGCAGATCCACACCGCGGGAAAGAGAGAAGCGGTGGAAAAATTGACCGTGGACATCCAATAGTGGATACACATTGGAAGAAGAAAGTGCTCGGTTTCACCTTTCGGAATTCGTTTCCCTGCAATATTACAGCAGAAGGGAGAGGAAATAGGAGTTTATCTTGAAAGATTTTCTTCTTTCTTATGGATAAATTCCATGCACCATGACACTGGATCACTGGAGTGCAAGAAAAGATCTATACTCGCCCGTTATGCCATATTGGAGACGAAGATTATCTAGTTGCTATATCTTTGGCGATATTTAGCCGTATCAACAAATCCCCTCAATCTGGATCGATCTTCTGCCTCTAATTCATTTATCCTGTCCAGTTTCCGAGGATAATCTTTGTTGATGATTCGCAACATTTCGGTTTTTATAAAGTGGGTTGTCAGCCCAACGCTCAACCCCCAACCTGGAGGACCAAGGTATCTCTCTTTGTCATGCTCCTACCTCACGAAGACCTGTCCGGCATGGGAGGCCCTGCCAGCAGCTAAGCTACCGCCGGCATAGCTCTCGAGGTCGTTAGACCACGCAAGCCCACCCGCCACGCCAAGGCGGAGATACCAGTGGGTGGGCATCTTTGGGATGTACGGAAGGATTATTGTTTGTTCGATACCAGGATTCCCGAAGTAATTTGAGTGATTTAATGACGTAGGCGCAGAATGAAAAATCAACATGTAAACTACGTAATATCATGTAACATATAGCATACAGAGGGAACACTAAGGTTCGCGAAGCAGGCACGCTTTGCACTTAGGGACATTCTACAATCTTAAAGCCCTTCCAGCACTTACGGTTTTTGGATCTCAAAATGAAAGTTAGGCTAACTTTTTCACCTTTGTTTTTAGAATTAGTAAAATCCTCCTTTCAATGTCCTTAAGTAGAATCCAATCTTTACTCACAACGTTTCCAACAAGTCTTAAGTTGAATTTATTTGCTTGGAGTGCAGAATGGGCGTTATGCGGGAATAACGTATTTTGAAATATCTGAAATGCATACAAAATTTCTAACATAACAGACATACGATGTTTATTTTTCTTCTTCCAAAACTTCAATAGCCATAAAGAGAATTGCCAACCCGTCTCAATTTTCTGAGCTATTATCTAATATCTGTAAATGTTGATGGCAAACACATAAGTTATCTACAAAACGGTGCTACAGTTGTCGTTTGGAGTCAATGAAATTACTTTAAACACATCCGTCGTGTAATCAGCACTATGGTGTCATACTTTCCCAAGAGCTTAAGCTACTTTTGAGGCGAATGTGCAATTTTTTCCACGACGAAAATAAAAAATAGGTGGTAGTTCTCAACTGATTTGACTCGCGTAGTCCCCATTCAACTTGTCCCACGTAGAATGCAACTTGCCTCCTAAGTTGAGAAGATTCGCGAGCGCTATTTTGGAAAGGGTCCCAGACGCATTAAAAAAAATGAACTCACAGGGAATCTCGCGCAGGGACTTGGATCGCCGGAGATTCGCTTGCGTCACCACAAATGCACGCGCGCAACTCCCCCTTCCTTTTTTTTCTTAATAATGTGGGACACGGAATGGTGCCCTTCGTCTTCGCGGCCGACGGGAACAACACCACCGTCACATACGAGAGAGTGAACGTATGCAATCTCCTCAGCAGCACGGCTAGCGGGGAGGCCGAGGAGGGTTAATTCCCGTACACACGGCGACATTTCTGGTGCCATAGTTGGCGCGGGAAGTGGCTGACGGTAACTTTCTCCGTGTGGACCAAGGAGGTTGGAATAAAATACATTCCACCTTATTTTGTGAGTTATTAGCCAATAACTGCGATAATTGAAATCAAAATGCAGTAATCCCATACAAATGACGCTGTAGTCGGTTCCTATGGCTGGAAAAAAGTGCTCATTAAAATACACTCGCGAAATAATCAGCATATTTTGTATCTTAAATTGGAATATCAATAGGAAATGCATGTATTAACCGAAAGTAGCGTTTTAAAAAACAAATTAACAAAAAGTGGGAAAATAGTATTTGTTCTGACTCACACAGTCGCGGTGAAACCGGCTTCAGAGCCGAAACAAGAAGTCTTCCGAACTCTCTCAGAACCAGGGCCGCCGAAAGGTAGTGAGCAAAGTACGCAAGGCATGAGGACGACCTTGCAAGAGGAATGCGACGACTCGGAGGAGGGTTAGCAGGTCGGGGGGATCATTTTCGAAGATAAATGTCACCAAAAAAGTTATTTATGCACATCAATGTCATATTATACGATGGTAAATTCGTCAATGATAGCTGTAGAGAGCGACAATTACAACAATCTAAATGTTGATGATGTTGTATCTAAGTATAGTTTTGGAAAAGCTCGAAAAGTAAACTTATAACTATGCAATAGTGTTTTGTTCGTCGTTATTATACGCAAGAATATTCTGTCCATTGTTGTTATCTATATAAAAATGTATGTTTGTTTGTTTGTTCGTAATCTATGCGTTTCAATACCATTCATCTGATTACGATGAAACTTTGGTGAGTTGTTGAGCGCGCGCCCACGAAGGTTTCTGAATAATTAAATTGCAAATTTTGGGGTTGTTTTTACCCTATTATTGTTATAACTTTTGCTCCCATAAATAAAGCATTGAATTCGGTGCAGGTGCTCCTTTATTTGAATTTTCAAATTACTTGCACTCAAGATATTGGATGGAAATTTTTATCATAGAACGCATAAAAGAATGCAGTATTTAATTATTTCATTCATTTTTCTTACAAGCTTCGTTTTTGTCCAAGTATTGCGCTTTCATCTATAAATTCATCAATTTCACTTCTTTTTCAACAATGGAAATTTCCTTGGCAATCAGGCATTAATATACATTTAATAGCGATTTCATGGATAGCTCGCCTGCAGCATTTAGAGGCCAGGTTCAATAACTAATTTGATAGTTGTAGTCAAACGACTGCAGTTCCTCGCTCGCCTTGCCTTCTCAATGACCATCAACAAGGCACAAGGTCAATCGCTTCAAGTGTGTGGATTAAATCTGGAAACTCAATGCTTTTCACATGGTCAATTGAGGGCCTGAGAGTCAAAGTGATTGATACAAGTAACAATCATCGTCCAGTGTCACCTGTATCACTTTACTCCGGTAAGAAATCAAGGTAGATGAGCTCTACGGCCTCTATAGATTAACCAGATAAGATATTTCTCCAATGGCCGTAAAATATATTTTACGGCCATTGGAGAAATATCTTATCTGGTTAACCGGTAAGAAATGACAAAAAGCAAAGTAGCTTAAGTGTTCGGCGACTAGATCGCAGCACCATACGGCCGAATACTTGTATTACTTTTCCTGTAGCTACCTGACGGTACCCGACGGTACCAACTTAGAATATATGCACTTATATCATTGTTCGTATTTTTGTTTCTTGTATTACTTTGACTCTCAGGCCCTCAATTATATGTATGTTGCATCCTCACGAGTGGGACAGCCGAAAACTTTACTTGATTTTCCAGAGGGCGGTACGACCAAAAATATTATACATCCCAAATCACTTGAGTGATTGTTTTCAACTTTAATTTAATAGACAAAAAATCATCGTCTTTAATTTATTTTGTACATAAAAATGTGTCTGCTTTGTATATGTGTGCCTACTTAGAAAGAAAAAGAGGCATTGCAACGCATGCCGGGGACAGCTAGTCTTTAATAAAAAATTAAAATGCGAATAAAATCACGTAGATTTTGTTTTATTTTTCAAAGGGAGGAGGGCGCCAATTACTGTTTCGCACAAGGTTGCTGATGACCCTTCCTCCGACTCTGCCATTAAGTATTGGGAAAAATCTCGTTGGAGAGAAAATCAGCTTACTAACGACGTAGTAATAGGCAGTGAGAGAATCTGACAAGAATACAGAACTGCATGAACAAAACATATAAAGAAATACAGCTTGAAGATTGATCCTAAGAAATCCCAAAATTATGGTACGCGTAAGAAATCAAGGAGTCACCGTCAAACTTGGACAGCTAAGACTTGCTCCAGGGGAAATTTTTTTAAAACTGGCATATAGGATTATCAATGATGGAATAAACCTATATCTCACCCTGGTCTATTTAAAAATAATCAATGACGTTCAACTTCTACCTGCCAGCAGCTAAAAGAGATCATAATAAAAACGATCCTTGTTGTTCGTGAATAAATAAAGTGCCACATTTTTTCAAAGGAATATAAGTATACATATAAAAAGACTTAAAATTTGATCAATCGAGAAATCAAATCGTTTAATAGATAGATTATCCACACCAATTGATTCACTGATTTTACCTTTCTTTCAAAAAATCATAAAAATATAAGATTCGCCCTCAGTTATAGGATGAAGATTACAATACTGGACTCGCAATAAATGAAATATTTCAGTTCTCAACGTAACTGACCGCATATTGCGCTAGAATAGCCGACGAAGGATTTAGGTAAAGGGCACGTAAGCAGGTTTCTATATCGGTAAGGCAACTTCGGATTTACAAAGGTTCCGTAACGGTTGGAAACCTTGAAGGTTGAAAGAAATAATTCTTATTGCTTAGTAGAAACTTCAGTGGATGCTTAGAAGCGAACAGAAATTGGAAGAAAAAATATCTTTAGGTAAGGACTGAGACCTCTGGTGGAATAAGTAATAGCGCGTCTGAAGGCGTGAAGAAGGGTTGCGAGTTGTTCATACATTACGGTTCATTTCCGTAGTAAACATAATGAACAAAGCATGAAATATAATTAACTTGTAACTAAACATAGTAGAGCTGATAATCCGATTCCAATATTCAGGGACATTATAACGATTCGCTGGGAGAGACGCACTAAATAAGTCTAACTCGCGGAGATAACTCCGGAAGTAAGATAGATGTGGAAGCCCTGAGCATACGCAACCAGCTGATTTTTTTACCCAGGCTAAAAAATAGCAAAATAAGCACAAGAGGATAGCTCCCCTTTGTTTTACGACCTATTTCTTCCATTAGGTAACCATTTTATCGGTAAATCATCTCCTTTTCCATTTTTTGATGCTCAAATCACCACTTTTTACCGATAATTAAAAAACATATGACCAAAACGGTAAAAGGCTCACTTCTTCAGAAATACTAAAAAGAAGCATTTGGCTATGCTAGAAAGGAATATGCACGTCAGTTTGAAATTTACACAAGGTATCCGTCTCTTTCTTGCGGGGTCCACCAGGGCTCAGTCTTTGGGCCTATACTGTTCCTTATATATGCAAACAATTTCAATACTGGAATATACCGTTGAGGTAAATTAACATTCTTTGCGGATGATACAGCTTTGGTGTATACATCGAGTAATATGTGTGGTCTTTACTCACAAATTCAAAGTGATGTTGATAAAATAAAAGTTTGGTTCAGTATGAATAAATTGATATTAAGTGAAAAAACTAAATATGTTATATTTAATTTAAAAAGGAAATTTTTCGAACAACAGAGTGCATATTATAGATGTCTCAGGTGTAATAATGAAAGAAACTGCTCCATTGTTTTTAAATTGAGCAAGTTATTTTCAAAAAATATCTTGAAATAATAATAGATGAAAACATCACCTGGAGATTGGAAACGGATGAGTAAATTGGAAATGTTATCCATGTTAAGGAAATTATTTCTGTTACGATATGTATGTCCATTAACAGTTGTTCGCTCCGTCTATTATGCTCTGGTTGATTCCAGATTGCAGTATGGCATTTCTTGTTGGGGAGGAGCCTATATTACCAATATTAAGCCTCTACAGATTGCCCAAAAGAAACTTATAAGAGTGATATTCAAACAGCCAAGTACTCAGCACTCATTACCTTTATTCCAAAATCTTGATGTACTACCACTAAGGTATTTATTTGTCTTTAAGGTGCTCAAGATGTTTTATATTGGTGGTGGAAACAGAACAAAGCCGATTGAATACTCAAGTAAGTTAAGATCAAAACAAGATATTTCTTTGTTAGGCTTAGGTATTGAAATACCTAAGCCCAGTAACGAAGCCTTCAAAAAAACATACGCATACCTTGCGCCAAAGTTGTTCTGCTCCCTCCCTATTGAACTGTGGAAACAAAACTCCACGGCTATATTTCTGCGTTAATTAAAACAATGGCTTCTATCCAAGGAGAGTGATGAAGTGGAAAAATTACTAAAAGTTGTTGTGTGATCTTCCTGATTTTGAATCTGTACTTTCTTTTGTCTTTGTTACATGTTTCTAATGTTATATTTTTACTTGTCAACTGAACACACTATGATGAAAATTTAAAATTACAATTGCTCACAAACTAGGTAAAAAGTGAGTATGTATTAGCACCAGCCGCTGCCTTCGAACATTGATGATGTTAAACCCCAACACAGGCTATCCTCTGGGGTACCTATATTCCCCCTAAAATTGTTTATATGTGTATTAACTGTACTTGTGTATTATTTAAGGTGGAATAAAATTATTATTTACCTCACGTGAAAATCAGTCAGGATGGCGGAATCAATAAATAGCTTGGAAAGCGTAAGCCGAAAGTCTTCGTACGCGGGAAAATCTTTCCTGGATAAATATCGGAGACGACTGTGAAATGAATGACTGAATTTTCAGATGTAAATTAAGTTTTCAGTTGCTTTACTTTTAGATTTTCGCCCTTTTTTTCTGCTCAAATAAAAGTTTTTCAATATGCATAATTATTTTTACATTTCCCGAATCAATGCGAAATGCATAAATTACATGTTAAGCAGTCAAGCGTACGGGTGCAAAGATATAAACCATGAGGATGAAGTTTACCATGTATAAATAAATCACTTTCCGCATCCATGAGATCCGGGTTCGATCCCCGATCAATCTAAATGATTCTTTTCATGACGAATTTATCCCCTTTGGTGTAGTTTGATACATTTCCATTTCCTTTTTTCTCAATTTTTATTTTTTTTTAAACTTTTACTTTCTGCCGCTTAGCGTGCCCCACAGCGTCGCTTTAATGCACCAGGGCTTCACTTTCGTTCGACATAATGCACAGACTGCAAGCGAGTCACGATATTTCCCGAGCGCGCCGAAGACTTCTCGCCCTTAATGCCTCGTTATCGGCGCATCGCTGGGATTTCACTCGACCGCAGAATGGCGGGTGTCCGCGATTTTATCCAGTCCCAGCGCACTTTCGTTTTCTCTTGACCTTCCAGCCCAAACAACTACTCTCCTCCTCTTTCCCACACTATTATTACACATACCCCCCCCCCCCCCTAAAATTACGCCACGCTCAGAAACAGAGTTCGCTCTCGTCAGCGGTTTCGCCGACACGACCTTTTCCGGCTATTGCAGAAGGGAGGGTAATCGAAGTGAAGTAAACTCTTGAAAAATAACCTTCGTACAGCCTTAACAGCAGGCCCATACTAAAAACCCACAGCGTCTAGGCATTTAAGGTAGTTTGACCGATATATTTCCCTAAATCGTACAACAAAATGTTGAAAATCATTCTATCTATCCTCTTTTAACGAACTCCTTGCCAAATTACATTAAATTATCCAGAAACGTATCACAGTTCAATAGAAGTATGACACTGATGACTGTTTCCTCAGTGTCTTGAACACCGTATTTTTGACTCCAACAAATCGAAGGATATTTGTTATTTTAATTTTTTATTTCTTATTTATATCTGTTATTTGTATATTCTATTTTAATTATTTCCAATAATTCGATTAATTATTTCCATCAGTGTCCTGAACATAATCACATTCTTAATCAAGCGTATGGAATAATATTTGTAAATTGTTATTATGACCATTTGTTATTTTCTCATCATTTGTTTCCTTCATTGTCCTGGCTGAATACTAATTAGAAGTTTCGGGGTAATAAACGTGACAATTACCTTAATTAACTTCGCACAAGAGCTCTCGTTAAGTTACCACAGTTTTGTGCCATTTTTTCTACATTGTATTAATTGCCTCATGTATTTTGAGTTTATTTTCCAAGAACTTGACTTTGTTCCCAGAACAATAAGAGTTGCTCTATTCTATTCTAATTCATAATGGAGATCAGATTCAAATATTGGAAAAAAGAACAAACTCTGCAAATTTCACTATTTAGTTTTTTATTCACGTCCGGAGTTTCGACACTTTATGTCATCTTCAGGTCCTGAATAAACTGTCGTAACGCGGGTCGTGAATAAAAAACAAAACACTGAAGTTTGCAAAGTTTGTTCTTTTTTCTATCATGGAAAAATTTCACACAGTCATCCCTGACTTCGTTCGCTTAGTTAAGATTCTAATTTTCTTTGAAAATTTAAGCAACAGTAAATAATGCGACAAGGTGACACCAAAACTTTGTTTTAAAATACTGAAATTCTCAGTAATTAACTAAATACACATCTATAAGGTTTCAAATTTTCTACTTTCAGTAACTTTCAAGCTTTCAATATAATTTTGCAATTCTTTCAAAATAACTGCGGTTTAAATTGATTTATTTTTAGAAATAGTTGAAAAAGCATACAAAATACACACTTTAAAATTTCTAACGACATCTAAGGGTTAGAAATTCCTCATTTAAAAAAATGAAGTATCCGAACCGGCGAAACAAGAAGGGAGGTATAAGTGGGCGGGAGGGGGGGGGTAAAAGAACGAAGGGGAAGAAAGGGAGGCAAAGCGATAGAGTGAGACAAGGGAAACCTAACTACTACGCTAAAATGACACGAGGAATACACACGAAAGGCTAACAAACAAGTGCTTAAAACCACCTATCGCTATGACTCCACCATATGAACCCTATCCTGAGGTCTCATTGATACATGAGTCGAAACGGGACGGCATGTAGTGATGAGTCATCCCACTTCTCGAAGCGCTTGAGTTGGCAGCAATCAGAAAGGCTTTTTAATCCTCCACACCAAAAAACCTTCCTCCCCTGTTACGCAGGATTTTTAAAGTCTCGTAACCCATGTCCCATAATCGTTCACTGGGCAGCGCCAGGAACTTTTGAGAGAGCAATACTTTCCGGTTTCTTCGATCAAAGCCACAACACCATTGCGGCAGGAATCAATTTGAAACGGTGGTCGGTGTAATTCAATCGAAGTGTGCGGCCGATTGGCTCAGTATACAGACTGAGGAAATCCTCTTGCATACGACGTTGCATCCGGCAGGTATGGCCAATTGACGAGGTCGTACCGCACCGCAAACGCAACTCCAGATAAATTATTTGAGCGATACACAATATCTAAGACGAAACCACGACTCCAACCCGCAACCTTCTGGTTTATCAACGAGGACGCCGATATAACTCTACGTAATACCGCTGGGATACACGATGAGGCTAGTTGTACGCGTATACAAGAGAAGCATGAGAAAATTATGAATTGAAAGATTAACATACATGTACACACAGATGAATCTGCTCTTAAAATGCCTTTATTTGAGTCTTTTGAGTCTAAGAGTCGCGTTCACTAATAAGACTGTATCTGGCGCAAGAAACACATGCACTGAAGTTTGACGTTTGGTACTGGAAAACATGAATTCCGATTTATGAATTAAGCCGATCATCTTTTAAGCTAAATATATTCCTCTTAAGTCCATCCAATAGTTGAAGACAATTTAAAAGTAGGTTTTATATACTATGTTCAAAGTATTCAGATGAAAAAGTAAGAGTATATGCCCAGGGGTTCTCAATACATGCTCATACGTTCTACATACTATAGGATGACTTGGTTATAATGGATAAAACGAAATTTGTATGGCATTTGTACAAGAGGATAAGCTAGAAGGTGATGTTCTTGATGATGATGAACTTGAAAATCGACTATCCTTTTCATTTGATGGCCACCCCAATACAAGTTTCTTCAGGGGTGCCTAATTTCAGGGGTGGTGTGAAATAAAATATTATTATTTAATACAGAGCTTAAAACTCGAATGCATTAATGAACCGGAAGCAGTTATTGCACTTTCGATCGTCGGCAAAATATTTCCTTGCAAATCAAAAAAATATGACGGCCAGGGGTAACAATTTATTTACATTCGTTTATTTAATTGTTTTATCTTCTTCTGGAGATATAGGTCCATTAATAGATATTTTATTTTATTTTTCGCTTGCCAAAGTTTCGCATTTATATGTATTCTTCTTTAAGGCTCAGATAGAGTTCCTTCTGAACTTTTATTGCATAATGACGCATGTACTGTATTTTCATATTGCATTTAGATAGGGTAAACCGTCCAGTTATTGGCCACCGTACAGTTATTGGCCACATGGTATTTTGTAGAGCATAGTAAGAGTACAGATGGAAAAAAATTACAATAATGATAGCAAAATTTACAATAGTGATTATTGTAAATTTTGTCCAACTGTCCTCTTACTATGCTCTTCAAAATACCATCTGGCCAATAACTGTAGGGTGGCCAATAACTGGACGATTTACCCTAATGAGCTTAATTTTGAAATCGGCATTCATGTTTTCCAGTACCGAGCGTCAAACTTCAGTGCATATGTTTCTTGCGCCAGCTACAGCCTTGTTAATGAACACGACTCTTAAACTCATTTTAAGAGCAGAGTCATCTATGAGTACAATGTATTTTTATCTTTGAATTCATAATTTACTCACGCGTGACTCTTGTCACGCATGAGAAACCTTACAACCGCAACGCGTACAACCTGCCTCCTCAAGGAAAAAGCCATAAAGAATCATTCATATTAATGCGAAACGTTGGAAAAATAAAATAATAAATCAATTAATGGATATATATCTACAGAAGTAGAAAAATAAAAACAATTATATAAAAGAGAGGTCATGAAGTAGAATCATCTAGATATACGTTCATTTTATTGCCGAAAGTTTACTCGGTTGCCTCAATTGAAAGAAATATCAGCTTCATAAGACGTGATTAAAAAAAAATAAATGAACTCATCACTTTTAAGATCTTATGATAGTAACTATTTGATTGTAGTGTTGCTGACGAACTTAATTAATAATATTGATAAAATTTCTGGAGTTTTGGTCAGTTAAAATAATTACAGCCTATCTGCCTCTGTTTCGTCAACTTTTTTTTGACATCATCAAGACTAAAAACATAAACAGCACCAAGTTAGAAGTATTAGAACAATTTATAATTACATTTTTTCTCATTTTGAATCAATCACCAAATAATAACAACCGATTTATAGTGAATTTTTCCACAATACAAACATAAAACTCATACCATCAAAACTCTTTAAAAAAATATTAAATGAATCTGTTAACAGCATGAGTGTGTGGTGATTGACTAGACATGCAACAGAAAAAATAATATTCCAATAACTACAAATTCACATAGCAACAAAAAGTTTATGTGATTAGAAAATAAAATAAAAATTATAAAATTAAGCCACTATAAATGGCACTTATGACTTTCGTCAATAAAAGTTGACGAAACGTAAGCAGATACGCTGTAATTATTTTAATTGACCAAAACTCCATAAAATGTATCATTATTCATAAAGTGGTCAAGATCTATAACAATTTTATTCATAATCTACAAAATATTTCAAAAACATATTTTATTCATTTCATTAATAGGTGGACTCTCGGCACGAAATTTTATAATATAAATCCAATTCCGCAATTTCATGCAAGAGTCACGGATTTTTGGGACCAACCAAATTATTTTTACTTTGTCACCAGCAGCCAGTCAAATGGTTTGAAATATTATTGGAGTGAGAGAATACCTCTTGTCACGGAAGCAGAAAAAATAAGACTTGGAATCAACTGTAACAGGCTTGACACGACATTTTAAAATTATTACCGAAAAACTTTTCGCTTTCCACTGATAACTTTTATTTGTTAAAGTAAAACATTTTATATTGTCTCGATACGATGTTTCTTAAGATGGTATCTTCAGGTACAATATTGACCTAAACGCACCTAAAAATGACAGAGAAACACGTACCTTTAACTGATAAAATTTAGCATTGGAGAGTACCATTTAAATATCACAAACGACGACTTACCGATTTTTTTAGAGTAACAGTAATTCTATTACACGTGATTACCCTCTCACAGCTGAACTCACTAAAATATTTTTTTGCGGCTGAGGAACTAAAAATAAAAAAATTGTGTGCTTAAAGCTACACGGGAGAAGTGTAAACTTCTATGGTGATATTCTGATAAATATAATATATATACTTTCCTCCTCTCACTGCGCCGATGGAGCAAATTTTGACACACGACATTTTCATATGCAGGTGTCGATGAAATTTCCGAAATTAGTTTAAAAAAACTACGTAAGTGAAAAATAGAAGGCAAACAACAAATAACAATTGATGTTAACATTTATAGTTTATAATATATTTTTATCTCATATAGCCACGACATGGAGCAATTAGGAAATTTTTAGGCTTGCATCGTGTGTCTGCTGCATGTATTTCAAATGGTGGAGCCGACGGGCCGCGCGAGAGAAAACTGTAAATGTTTAAATATTTATAGAAAACGCATTTATGAATTGCCACTAAATTTTATTTTTGGAATAGTTAGCTGGGTATGTTTAGATTACGTAACAAAAGTTTCGGCCGATTCTGAGATGGAGTATTTGAGATCTGCGTCGCGTGTCTGCTGCATCTATTCCAAATAGCCGACGGGCCGCGCGAGAGAAAATTGTAAATGTTTAAATATTTAAAGAAAACGCATTTATGAATTGCCACTAAATTTTATTTTTGGAATAGTTAGCTGAATATGTTTAGATTCGGCCGATTCTGAGAGGAAGTATTTGAGAAATGTTAATTAACAATATTTTAAACATTAGTAATTAACAACAATAGGCTATAAAAGAAAATAATTTTTTATTGATATATTTGCATTTAATAAATATTTAGCTAAAATAAGAGCTATTACTCATTGCTGTATGACAATTACAAGCGGAGATATAAGTGATAATATGATTTAAGGCTCGGATTTTAGCTAAAAATGCGAAAAAATTAAAATATGCACAATTCGCTCAAATTTTTTTTTTCACAAAACGGTTTGAGGGTATTCAGTTTGAGTTGAATTTTTGTAAAAATCTGAGACCCTAAGGGACAAACGTTTGTTGAATTGAGGTGGAATGACCCATATAAAAAATATTATGGAAAGTATTTTGGGTATAAACAAGAAACACATACAGCATCAGCACTGTGCGCTCTTCCGCGCTCTGCTATAGCTAATACACATATGCGTACCTACTATACTACTATATATAGCCAAGCGTGACGTGAGAAAAAGAGCGTGACGCTCAGGAGCGTGACGCCCAGAGTCCGATTTACCGCCTGCAGAATTTTCTGTGCGTGGCGCGCCTATAGAAGTTTAAACTTCAAAAAGTTTTTTGTAGAGACAAGATGGCCCATAAAATAGCTTCACTGACCGTAAACTCAAATTTTCATCAGGCGGGTGGAAAATTTTCAAAAGTGTCGTCTCCAGAGCGCGACAGTCGGGAGGCAAGGAGCGAATGAGCTTTTATTGGGGTGCAACTGGGGTAATAGCACGCCCGGAGAGTGGAGATGTATGTGTGTATGATTGCGTGGAGAAGGACATGGTCTATGGTCATGGCCAGCGCGACTTTCGGGAAAAGCGTGACGAATCGTTCGGGTCGAGTGGTCGACTCGTGACTTAGCCCAGGCGCGTTCCACCGATTGGTTCCCCTCAAAATTTCTAAACTTACGGTCACTCCGTGTCGAAAAAAAATTGACGACAAAAAGTCATGCTTGAGGTGATTCCAACCGTATGATTTGGCTTAAGGTAGTTTGAGCGAGATTTTTCCCAAGTTATAATAGAGACCATATTAAAATTTTATTTTTATTTGAAGTATTTGAACTGTATTCGAAGTATTTCAACCATAAGAAGCATGAAGTAAATATGGTAGCATTAATTATGCAAAAAAATTGTTTTAAATTACTGAAATTTTCAATAATTAACTAATGACTCTTGTATAGGGTGTTAACTCATTTTTTTCACGCCCTGAGCTGAAAACGCCTTCACAACCAAAGATTTGTTTGCGATTCTGTAAAAATTACTTCGTCAAGTAAATAATTTATTGTAAAAATAGCTGAAAATGGATACAAACAACGCACAGGTAAATTTATGACGAGATCTAATTGCTAGTAATTCCGCAGTCTTAAAATTTAGTCTCTTTGGAGTGCATACGCGTACCATTCCCCATGGAAAATATCTGGTATATCTTGGCAAATATATCATAACCTATGGTGGTAAGTGGATGATATTTTGTTAACATTGGAACGATGAGATATTTTTCACATCTTCAACTATTCCCTTATTGCAGCCAACAAACAATGAAGTCCTGCTCCTGCCGACGATCGTACAATCTCTGTGTAATACCGTTCATTAAATTGTCTGGAAAGGATTGTGAATCAATAGGCCACTCACTATCATAATTATCATGACAAATTGTCGCCATGTCAATATGCTACCATAATAAGGCGACATTCATCGAATTTCATGTGAAGTGATACCCAGCTCAAACTACCTTAAATGTCATTTAATTCATATCCTGGCTACATTTAGTTTAACTTGTACTTTGATAAAAATGGAAAACAAAATCATGTCTTTCCACGGTATTTTTCGCAGATTAAACATGAGACAACATAGTGTTAAATGCGAAAATGGGTGAAACATGAGGAAAAAATAGTAAGGTTATATAAGGTTCACCTAACAAAATCTGAGGATTCGGGTGATATTGTGTGGAAACGAAATATCACTGAGAAATCACAAAAAATGGGCAAATTCCGCAAATAATATATTTTTAATACGACCAAGGTTCCGCTCGTTACAGAACCATCAGGCGTTGGTCAGATGACCAGCTGATGATGCTGTAAGAAGCGAAACCTAATAATAAATAGAAAGTCAATGAATGCTTCAGTTGAGTGAAGGGGATAATTAATATTGGTCACGGACGATAATTCAACATAAAATACACTGTTAAATGCACTCAATTTCATGTAAAAGCAATGCGCCGAGGTTGGGATTATAAAAGTAGCAAATCACGAGCCGTGTGACCACTCTTGTAAAGTTTCATAAATGATCAGGAATTGCGATTACGATAGCGTCATAATCCACTTTATACTTAGCCTATCGAACACATTTGGAAGCATAGTTTTCCATGTTATACTGTGTTTCGATCCGATATTCTTACATATTTGTTGGCCCCGGCGGCGACGGGGTAAAGTCCTCACTTGCTAAACTGAGGGTCGCGGGTTCGAGTCCCGCCTGAGTGGATTTTTCACCACTCAGGACATGGGTGTTTGTGTTCGTCGATTGTTACAAGTTAATACACCCGATGTAAAAGGCCATTCGTGCTGTTTTCGGGGATGTGGAAATGAATAAAAATAAAAAATAAAAATAGTGTTAGTTCGCCATGCGACAAATTAGGTTTGGAAAAATTGGTACGAAGTTTTCCGCGGGGCTTGGTTAGTGGAGCAGCTTTCGGGCGTTCCTCCGCGTGATGTCTGAAGTCCTGAAGACGCCAGCAGGATGGCTGGAGAAACTGCTGTCAGGAATAAACATCACGCGGAGGAACGCCCGATAGCTGCTCCACCTTAGGTTCGGAAAATATTCTTGAACGGAATCCGCGATTTAATCGAAAAAGGGCATCGCCTTTTTCAGTAGCCGCAATGACTCACGACTAATGATTAATTCTCACTGCGCTCTCATTAAATTGACTCGGAATATTTGAATATTAGCAACTACAACAGAGCCTCTGACAAGTCACGAGCGAAAATCACGAAGTGCAAAGTACAGATCCCAAGTTCACTGGGAGCATTCCAAGGTCCGTGGAGACGTGCCAAGGATAATGTGTGTCAAGAGTAACGTCATTTCAGAGTTGACGCCACTTGCAGGGTTGCTAGACACTTTCGCACGGCCATCCATGCCAATGATAGTGGAAGTGAGGATGTATATAGCAATAGAAGTTATTAGAGGAGGCGATCCACAATAGGGACAGGGACAACTGAGATCATTTCCGCTATTTAGTCCGGGTGGGTTGGCTGATGTTGGTGGGATTACATGGGGATACTGAGAGAGTGGAAAGAAATCCAGCGTCGGCATAAGACAACTGTTATAGTGGTAGTGAAACTTATTGGCAGTCGCCTACGCGCAGTAATGAGGGGATAGCTCGTTTGCAAGTAGACGGCTAAGCGGCGAAGGGGAGAGGACATCACATGGTAGGCAACGCTGCCAGCAGAACTGCATTTAACTTGAGAGTTTTCCTCTGAGGGATGTCACAATTTAACTTAATAGGAAGATCCCTAAGAAATCTTAATCCCTAAGAAGAATACTGGTTCATTTTCCCCACATAAAAAATTCCTATTATAATACGAACCCGGAATCAGGGGAAAAATTTGATCTTGTCAAATAACAATGGTTTTTTATCACGGGTTTTACTTGTAGATAAACAAAAATTCATTTTACCCTTTGAGAACCCTCACACCTTCAGCATGGCAAGTGCAATCAATTAAACTCAATCCTCGTAGCGTGCAAGGAATGTAAAGACTCGAACTTATAGTGACGATGGCGTCGGAGGTGACAAGAAAACATTACCGCAATTGCTCTGGCAGCATATCCTCCAAATTTGCAATGCCGACGGTGACGGAGCAATTAGTGGCGAGGGCGTGAATAATATTCGCACGAGGGACGCGAACGGAAATAATCAAATGAAAATAATAGAAAGAACACGATTTTTTTTTGCCTTGGACGACATCCAGGCGCATGTTCTTGACAAGACTTGGCAAACGTCCGCGCCGGAAGATGGAATATGTTGGAAGATCCATTTCCATGCAAGGATTCTACCCTGAGCCGAGCGACAATTTGCTCAGTCGAGGACGGACGGCACTTAAAACAATCGCGAAGAATGTGCGCACGGTTTTGCCTCATCAATGTTTTCACGTCAAAAAGCATCGCATTGTTAGGGTGATTAACAAAGAACCATCAAAACTTCAGGAGGAGGTAGGGGAGGTAATTTTTAAGCATTATTTGTCATATGAACAAGGGGTCAACACTTCTAAGTTACTGAACTTTGGCGTTCAAAACATTTGGCCAGAGAGAATTTGCAGTTACCATGAAAAAGACAAAAAGTAGTGATATGCACAAATGGAAAAGAAGTAAAATCTCAGTAGTTTTTAAAACATATCTCTCTTTTACTGCCGAAAATTATAGTAATTCCTTACAGTTTCCAAGATGGTAACCGAAATTGTCAACACTGTTCTATTTTAAATAATTACCTTTTAGAGATACTTTATTATTATCTTCAGGTACATGAAAAATTATTTTAAAAATAAATAAAAAAGTGGCAAATTTGAATTTAATTCATAAGTTAGCAAAATTTTCTTTTCATCTTAATTCGTACCGTAGACATCGCATTTTAAGTGAAACAGTTACATGAGCATTTACCACCGGAAAATGCAGTTAAACTCCCCGGTTAGCCTAAGCTTTTCCTTTTAAATGCATCAAAAGGTAAAATCGTGGTTTAAAGACGTGGTTGCGCACTAGAAAACGTATTAACAATAGGATATTTCACAACTTCCTTGTTTTACTATTAAGGGTTCAGAATAAACGCATAAAATGAACTGCTTAAAATAAAAAAATCAACAATAACGTATTAAATAAAAGCTCGGAAAGGCAAGATGAGAACTGATATAACTAAAAACAAAAATACCTAAAAATCAGCTCTTCGTTAGATTTTTCTCATGGGAGGAAGAAGCAGATATTGAGGCGATAATACGAGGGATGGTGAGACCAAGAGGGATTTGAGATCAAAAGGAAATCACCGACGATTTCTAACGCCACGATCGAATTCTCACCCCTCCTATTGAAGTTATAAAACATGAAGAAGCTCAGGTATAAGTGCTTGATTAGTTACGGATGCAGGGGTAAAGTAAACTAAAATTAATAATGTGCGTGACAATTTGAGGAAAAAAATATTGCGTCAAAAGAAAACCCGCGAAACTTGAAAAAAACAAAGATTTATCACACTTGTGATGTGTGTAAGATAAAAACATCATCTCGAGAACTTCCTTTCACTTTCTCCTCGTCTCTCTCACACACACGTTTTCACGGTTCAAGATAATGGATATACTTAAATATCACTTTTGCGTCTAACTACTTATGCTAGATTTTGAATATCAATACAAATTTGGATAGGACAGAGGTAAAAAATGCATATACAGGTAGAAGAACTTATTAACTCCATTTTATGACGCTCTTTGAGTCAAAGAGGGTTATTAATATCTATTACAAAAACGAAACTTTTTATATTTGCACAATATAGTTACTTCTGCAACCGACTTCACTTGGATGAGGAATCTTTGGCAGTAGAGGAGAACTTATGAAATGACAATAGGGAGCCAATGTCTCAAAAAAAACTAAGAACACGCAAGAAAATATTATATTTTGGGTCTCCTGACGACACAATGTAAACATCGACGTTTTCAGGAGATTTCATTGAATGGAGAATCGGCTAAAAGTAAACATTAATTAATTCTTAAGTCTTCTCTTTATTGGGTCAAGGCCGAGATAATATTGACATTATGAACTTCTACATCTTCCTTCCTAAGTTGACCTTCGGTTGGCCAGCATACAGCTACAGAGGAGGTAATTTGTTACCTGACCACAACAGCCGTCTTATCCCATTTAGGTTACGCTGTGGAGATAAGAACTCGTCTACTACTAAACCTTTCAGGTGTTTAAAACACATATCAAGGTAGAAGGGGTCCAGTTCCTTTAGCTCGGACGTATCGGCATCCGAAAAGCAGAATCACACATCTGTCATTATTCTATACTATAAAGTGAGCAATAATTGTATGCATGTATGTGCTCTCTAATGACTTTATCGAAAACTGGTTATCTGATCTACCCTAATGAGTCGATCGGATAACCACTTTTGAGTTTTGCGGAATGAGGAATCGATTGGTTTAGGCCCATACCCGCGAAAAATCTGTTTAATGCTGAATGGCAAAAATTCCCAAGAGAAATGCATAGACGGCTTCTTCGGTTACATTCGTTTGGCTTCGTGACCAAGCTTTATTTATTTATTTATTCATTTATTTAAATTCTTCAGATGCATCGTGGAAGACCTATGCACTTAATAAAGTATTTTTTTTATTTTTTGTAAAATGGGTACCTAGGTATGTATAAAATGAAAACTCCTAAACTTTTTATTTTCGAGAAAACCTATTCAAGCCATCATTAATGAGAATTTTTATGTATTATATATATATATATATATATAGTATATATCCCGGTTGGTCCCCTGGAACTAATGTCATAAGGCTAGATGCTACAGGATATCATTTGTGCAGAATGATAAAAAAAGAACTTTGTCATTGGAAAGAGCGTGAAATTCAACTCAACGAATAGTACTTAGAAATGTTTCCAAGGAGGGCGATTACGACTTCCCACTTCCCACTGCCCACTTCCTCACTTCAGCTTTGGCATTACCACTGCGGCTACCGGATTGGATCACTAGTCACTAGCTGCTTGATTCTTTTTCCAATTCTCAAAACTCAATTGCAGTAAAACTCTGATATAGAATTTTTTTTCAAATATTGAACTCGTCGTGACAACTTTATATTTGCTCGCAACAACTATAATAATAAAAAATGTATTTTTTCACGTTTAGACGAAAATCTGTACGTATGTATTCGAATTATTACGAAATTTATCTCATGTGCCATCAGGCTACGTGATAAAATAACATTGAATTTCCTAAAAATTGGTGTGATGCAGTTTTTTCACTTTTAACTAAAGATAATACTAATGAGAACACGTGTGCATAGTTTCACGCAAATCTGTACAAAAAAATTTCTCTAACCACCTGAAGTCCACTGCAAGGAAAATAACCAAGTGTAACGGCGTGAAAAACGATCCAGAGTGTGCAAATTTTGTGGCTGGAAGCGAAATTTCGTGTCAAGTCACGCGGTTTCATATCGGGATTATCTTTTTTTTATCCCCAAGCCTGCGAGTAATGGGAACATGAATATACACATGGAACCTAAACTTGCCCCCCAGTGGGTGTTGCCAAACATTCCGCATGCACCGAAAAATCAGGACCAAGCAGATTGTAGCGCTGCCACTCTAGAGAAGGTGGTTCTAATAAAGAAAGGCCGTGATTCAAATGGAGATACTGGAAATAAAGGTACCTCCCAATTAAATCAGACATTTTTGACACACAGAAGCGTAACCATGCCGATTGAAGCGCGACCTATCTTTTGCGGAAAGCTAGGCAACACTTCTGCCCGCACAGTGGTGCCTAAGATTTAGATCCATATGTATATTCACAAGGAGGTTAAAATGAAATGGAGTAGGCATGACCGTGAATGCTCATGGGCGAAAGTGAAGCAAGAATAGGGATGCTTGGGAAGGGTTTTGTGCCGAGTAGGTGTTGCCAAACCAGTCACAAAACATCGCCTGGTCTGTGGTTTTTAACTTAGATTTGACGAAAATCGGACGCGACCGCCGGACTCGTAAGCCAGAGGAAGGTCGAAACTGTGCCGATTGCAATGGCGGAATTGGCTTCAAGAATCAAGTGGTATGTCGCCTCCATTTCTTTTCTAACCTCCTTGTATATTCATTGGGAGAGTAAGATACATATAGAGAGAGTTATAGCTGATGACGCCATCTGGATACGTCACATACGGAGCAAGCGAACGCGGTCGGCGATCGAAACTGTATCGATGATGCCTCGCCGCAAAGACCAGAGGGCCAACGAGGTCGCGACAAACGCCAGTTCCGTGCGAACTGGGTTGCAGTGTGAAGAAAAAAAAACAGTGAAATGAGTGCGGGTGTCCCATTCGATTCCGTGTCTGCCGCATTCGATACTGCAGCTGCCCGCGCGCGCCGTAATGTCGGCGCGGCGGCAGACCAGTGAGGTGATTGGCGATCTGGGATGGAATTCCAGTCACGGCCCGGACGCCTCGACCGTTCCGAGACCGCGGAGGTCTTTGCTCGCACGCTTGCTTCCTTACATTATTTCTCCACACAAATCAGTCGCTGTTTTCCGCCTTTTTCATAGAAAACAAAGCGCCTTGCAGTACAAAGACGTCCACCATTGAGGAGTGCTTAATACTGGCGAGTTAGTAGTATTATGAAACAAAGCTATTTTCTAATAATTCCTAATAATCGGAGGATATTATTTTACCCCCTCGCTACATCCCTCGAATTGACATAAGCTTTAAAAAAATAATAATAAAATAAGAGGCACACTGTCGAGCAGAAAGGAACAAAAATTCCTCCTTTCCACGCACCATGGAGGAAAGCAACAAAAACAGAGAGAAAGAGGCACTTATCTGTCCAAACACACCTCACTCATCTTATTTTCCCCATCCAGTTCCTTACCTTTTCAAGGATGGTAAACTAAGACCTCCTGCCTTAACCCTATCGGTGGCTTGAACGGTGAGGATGACATAAAATACCGACGATACCAATGGACTACCGGTCAAAGTTGCCCAACCTTGCAAAGGTGTAGTAATATCTTTGGTACGATATAAGTCCTTTACATTAGTTATCGCTTCGTAAGTATCAAGTCGAAAGACTTTCAAATAAATCACTTGAGGATACTGTTTCAATAGTCATTATGCATACAAGAGGAACGGTGTACACATTTCATTTACCTATTTAATATTTTTCTCAAAGATTTCTCGCGTTTTAATTTCCAAATCGTAAATGAACGTTTGTTTTTCTCAACCCGTTTCAGGAATACAGATATTTATAATACAGCTCAATATTGTTATTGCTATTCCAGTATGAAGCATGCTGTTTGCGACAAAGTTATGGCTGGAGTTTTGGATAATGGATCAGAATTTTTGCTTTAATCGGTAAATGCCGCCGCGTCATCATAGCAAGATCTTAGCGTCCGCACCACTTGTAAACACATCCACCTTCGTAATGGGCCATTCAAGTATTATATACCTAATATGTTTTATATAAGGGGAAGGAGGGCTAAGGTTGACTTACATAGGAGGGTAAGGGGACATGAGACAATTTTAAGTAAGATTTTAGTCAATTCTACGATAATATTTTTATTACTTTTTAAAATTATTGCCGGATGAAAAATGTTACTTTTAAGTTATACCGCCGCGGCGGGACGCCTGAATTCATGCAAATCTTTGGAAAACGAGTGATAAATTCTTTGCGTTCATTAAATTGGTGATATTGCATTTTGAAAGATCATGTGTTTTACGATTCGCGCATTCTGTAATTAGCGAAATCTCAAAAACCTCAGCAAATACGTTGTCCTGACTGGCAACTAGGTACTTCCTTTCCCCTTTCGGCAATGGTACATAGACGATAAATAAAAATGTCTCCCGCAGGTAAGAAAAAAAATTAATGAAATCATTACACATAATTAGCAACTTCCAGTGCATGCCATCTCGAAGCAAAAGCGAAGTCATCAACTCGAAGGCTATAAAGATAATTATGCGAGAACGAAAAATCCATGCTGACGCAAACAGTAGGTGGAATAGCCTTACAAGAAGTTCCTTAACTTTTCCGTTGAACCCCTTCAAGGTCTTCTTATTCGCAAAAAAAGCAATTTTTTGAAATCGATAACCTTCTACCACTAACCGACAGTATTAATTTCATCAAATTACAATCCTGACATATACTCTTTCTAAGATGAACAGCGAAAACTAAAAATCCACCGATGATATGTCAAACGAATAGCTGAGGGACACAAAAGGTAGACCGCACTTCCTGTATTATGAAAACGAAATACTTATAAGCCTAAAATACACTAACTTTTCTCTCCAGCCATCAAGATACGAAAATAATTCTTATTTTATTTATTTTTCGCTCCATTTTACTTCAATCACGAGGAAAAATCAATTACTTTTGTTTATTGGAAGATATCTTACTAGTGATAGCTAAAAGAACCGAATAATAGTGGTAGCTGATAAAGCTGACAATAATTGCGACAGTGGGAATCTATTATCAAGGATCACGAAACTGAAGTCTGAAATAATTTGGGAGTTCTGGAATCAGAAACAAGGACGTAGCCTAGACAAGTCCATTATTTTAACAGCAGCTCGCAATAACCCTGAAATTATAAATTTACTCCAAATTGGATTAAAAAAAAGTTTTGGTGAGAAAACCTAAACACTGGAATGCATGCCTTTCAAGTGCGTGGGTGCTCAAAAAATTACATTTAGCAATGGGTCTTTACCATAATTGTCATATCACACAAGACGTTACGAGAATTTTTTTATATTTTTTAACCTGATTTAGATTGGACTGCTTTAGAAACAGGTTTCTAAAATCACCAGCTCAATGCCACCTGAGTGGAATTTGACGGCTAATTTTTCATTGATATTGCAAAATAATTACTCCGAAAACACCTTGCATGTACTCTTCACTCAATGGTACTAGCGTCGCAAATCGTCATAGTCTACAGTATTACGTATTTATTTCACAGTAACATTCACTTCCTTACTATTTCTTACCAAATACTTCATCATCATCAGCAGCGATTAATACGATGATTGGCTTTCTGAAGCTCTACTCTTAAGTCGCCATTAAGCTAACAAACTTAACCCCTTCATAATTCTTCATTTTAACGTCATTCATAATTTGTTTCAGGAAGGTATGAATTATATTCATGATAGAAAACAACTTAGTTTTAATCCACACAATTTATTACATACGACCCGGGTTTCAGCAACTTACACTTCGTGCCATCTTCAGGTAGCAAATTTCACAGGTGGGCGGGTATATATATGGTTGAAGGTGGGGAGTTAGGAACAAATGGGCTGGGCAGCATGGAAAAGCGGGGGGGGGGGAGGGTTGAGTCAATCAGTGTTTTTAACGCGCCTTCCTTTAAAAACACTGATTGACTCAACCTTTCCCCCCCTTTTCCATGCTGCCCAGCCCATTTGTTCCTAACTCCCCACCTTCAACCATATATATACCCGCCCACCTGTGAAATTTGCTACCTGAAGATGGCACGAAGTGTAAGTTGCTGAAACCCGGGTCGTATGTAATAAATTGTGTGGAATAAAACTAAGTTGTTTTCTATCATGGATGTCACCAACTTCCACAAAGTTAAGCCTGAAACGATTACTTCGGTATTATATCATTGGATTTCTTCCATAATTCATATCCATATTCCATATTTCTTCCGTAATATGGTTTCTGCATTCTCATTGGTTTCTTCATTCCCTTAATTCTTCTTTCCACAACAGTTAGGATGTTACGTCCTAGATTTTGTTTAATAAATTTGTTTGAACTACTATGCAGAGTTTTTCTGAAACTTCTTTTCCATCCAACTCTTCGTTGGACTTCATATGTGATTATCTTAGCCAATTTGATTTTCAAATACTGTGCAAGATAATTTGAACGAGATATAACTACGGATAAATATTCAATGGATTTCGAATCAAAGAAAAAATCTCATCTATCCCGTGATGTCAAAATATCAGCCATTTTTTAAACTAAGTTTTCCAGATATTTGCTATAAAATAGAAACCGTTTTCCATGGGATATGGTACGGCTGAGCATTTCAGTGACACATAATTTAAAAATTAATAAGTTCTGAAGCACAGATTGCGTGAGAAATGTAACGGATATCCGTTCGTAAGCTTTCTTAATTATTTAAAAAAATAAATGTATCACTCATATGCTAATTTCCATAAATTACAAAAATTGGGAAGGCAGTTTTAGCGTAAAGCGAAGGCGTGAAGCAAATAAGTCAAGTTAATCCCAGAATATCTATTTGAAGTTAACTAATGAGAATTTCAGTAATAAAAACAAAGCGTTTTAGCGTCATTAATCTTTCCACACATACTTTATGCTTCTTACAACTTCTTAAACATCAAAATTAAATTCGAATATGACCTCTGTTATTACTATTGTCCGTTCCAAATTCAGGTGACAGTATTTTCTCCCTTTTTAAATTTCCACAAGGGCGAAAGTGCGATGCTGCTAATAGCAGCAGGGAACAAAACGTACATACAGATTCTTCCATTATGCAAATTTAACCCTACACTAACTTAATTAGCATTAACGCGGCGTTGGAAATGGTCACCCACGTGGCCGAAAGGTGAACACATGGAGCGTAAGTTTGGCAACAGTGTTCTCATAAGGCCTATACTGACATGTAAATGTGGAACGCTCCTTAGGGAAAAGTTCGCTCAAGCTACCTTTAGAGGGGGGATATTTTATACGTTAGTTTACACACAGAAATTACAATAGAGCGAGACGACATTTAGTGTGTGACTTTGGTATTCCTATGGCGTTTCTTTCGTGAGGGAGGAGAGGTAATGTCCTCACGTGTACAGGTGTCGAACTATGAATGCGTTGTTACTGGAAGGGAGGTAATGAGTCTCTCAGGCAAATGGAAGTTCCCGATCCAGATGAGCAGCACTCACTTCCTGTCCTTGGCTCCACCGCTCCCGACCCGACGCCCTCAACACGCTAAAGCGCGACCTGGAAACGAGGAAGGGCAAGGATCTCTGCAAATGCAACAACATCACCTGATTTAACCATTGAGGCGGTGGACGAACCCTGACACACTCACCCCCTCTGTAATTAGAGACAGCACGCGAGCGACTGCGGACTTAAGGTAGTTAGGGCGAGATATTTCCCTAGTCATAATGGAGACCATATTCGACTTTTACTTTTTGAATGTCAGCGTCTGAAAGAAGTTTAAAGTAAATATTGTAATATTAATGGCGTAAAAATATCGTAATCGTGATTCGAGAAACTTCCAAAACTTTGTGAAAACACTTTACTCAACCTTTTCACGACTCAAGTGAGTCTGGATTTAGTTCCCTTTTGTCAATCAAGACAACATCTAGAAATAAATTGCTTGGGTGCACAAGCAGACATACGGATTGCTACGAGCAACTGGCCACGTTTAAAAAAAATCTTATGTAATAACAAGAAAAAAAGGTTCATGAGCTAAGTTAACTAGAGAACATTAGAACATAAGTTTTAAATAAAAAAATAGATTTCATGCATAGATGTATTTTTTTGGGTTTATATCTAACTTATAATTTGCTCTGTAATATATTTTCTTTTCAATGTTTCAGTTTTGTCTTTATAGGTACTATTAAAATTGATCATAAAAATTTGTTTTGGTCATCTTCACTTTCATTCTAAAATAAATAATTACTTTAAGGGGCGCGAGAAAAAATTAAATTTTTATGGGTGTGGGACATAAAAAAAGTTTGGGATCACTGATTTACGAAAAATATTGAACGAGTTTCAAGAATCAACTCCTCTTACTGAACGACCGATGGATGAGTCAGTCATCGGAATGAACGATGTTGCCCATCTCTAGTTTAAACTCACCAAACAGTCCGCAATGGAAATGGTACAAGAATTACATTTAATAAGTTTTTCCTTTATTGAAGCATGTTATGACCAGAGTTTTAGGCGCGGTATTCCAAATTAAGACAAAATTATATTGAAATATGTTGTTTTCAAATATTGGACACGGTGTGACACCTTGATATTTGCTAGCAATATTATAATAATAAATAAAATACCATTTCACGTTTATAAGTGAATATGTGGAGATGTAATTGAATTATTACGAAATAAATGTGATGCGCCATAAGGTTACGAGTTAAAATAGCAATGAATAGCAAAAAATAAAAAATCGGTATGATGCAATTTTTTTCACTTTTATATACAAATATCACTAATGAGAACACGTACGCAAAGTTTCACACAAATCTGTACATGAACAAAAATCGCCCCAACCACCTTGAACATAGGAGTAGGATACAGTGAGGGCTTGCATCTTGGTTTTCTCTTACGTTGGCTGATTCCTATTATATGTTTGAATCCTTTCTCTTCGACTCCATGTATTTAACTCCGCAGAGCCTCTCCAAGATTACAGCCTTGGAGATTCATCGTCTTGGATTCAAGAATTTCCTCCATGCTCGACCGGTTTCGCCAGTTACGGCATTTTCGGGTACCAGTGTACATCATTATGCACTTGGGTCACCGCGTACCTTTACCTTAGGACGACGTTACCGGCCAAACCGGTTTAGGATATTAATGATCGCTTGACGAATTTCACCAAGCTGTTGTTTTCATTCTTCTTTAAACACTGATTCTTCTTTTAGCACATGCACCATTCAGTTTCGACCGACAATTTGATTGAAATACTAAAACGCATAGGTGTGATTGAACGCGAAACGTAGGCAAATTCAAAGAACAGCCAGGGATTGTACAGATTGGAAATCATGATATTCAAGGACGTTTCCAGGTTTTCATGGCCTAATTTTTCAATTTTTTTTATTCAGATGAAAAACATCCATTTATTGGCATTGCAAAGATGCGAGAACAGTAGCTTAGCATACAAATTCCCACCTTAATTCCCTCATATTACGTCATACTATTTGGGGAATAGAGTTTTCCGACAAAAAGAGCGTCGCCACTATCGCTCTGAGGGAAAATCGACTTCCTTTCTGATGGCATATTATTCCCAAGTCTCATCCGAGACGAGGGAAATTCAAGTATAGTAGGGTGGTGGAGCACGGCCATCTTTATAGACGGCCATCTCTATAAAGACGGCCATTGGTGGAGCCATGTCCACGACGGTGCCAGATTACCGGCTGCTTGCCTGCCTTGAGACCACACATTCACGTTGGTCACCAAACGGCGCGGGCCGCACATTATAACCTAAGCATTGCATTTGAAACGTTCGATTTACACTCTCGCACTTGCCATACTCAGCGAAATAATGGACGATTCGAGAATGGGCGGAGCTTCAGTAGTTCAAATTTTGGCCGTGTGAGGACTCTGCCACGATGTGGGATAAATTTTGTTATGTACCGCAATATATACGATAGGTACCACAACAAATTTTATAATCACAACCATAACAACGATAGCCACTGTTTCTTGTGTGTAATTGGTGAATGTCAGTTTGTTTTGAAATAGAGGAATCCTGACTAACAGGGATATTATGGACGAAATCTCTCGCAAATTTGGATTCCTTCAACATAAGTTGCGGATTTCAATACATGGGAAGCTTTGGTAGTGCGAGATTGTCGAAGGAAGGTTACAACTTGTATATATCTTCCTACTACAAAGACTTATGGACCGGTTTGTCCGAAGAAGGAAGCGTTTTTGTGAAAGCGCACTGCTATCCACGGCAAAAGAAAAATGAGCCCGCTCGCATCTTGTTTTTTCAATGATGCAACAAGGAGCACAGCTTTGAAATTGAAAGCTCGTACTGTGCTTGCAAAGCAGGGTGATTATTCATTGAGTCAAAGCAGCAGATACCATTGGCTCACATTACCTCATTAATCTCTATATTCTGTCCACTATGAATTTCCTTCTTTTAAAACCTACCTTTTCTCTGAACTCATTTACATTTAATAATTATTGCTATAATTTAATTGCTGACTCTGTATATCTATGACCCAAGGGTGACATCAATATCTTCTGCGATCAATTAGAACAAGCATTGAACTTTATGCAGAAGTGTAGTGCAAATATTGTCATATTGTCTAAATATTGACATTTCGTGTGATTCCAAGTGTAGAACTGAACTTGATAACTTATTTAAAAGTTGTATTTTATTTGGCAGTGAAATAAATATCTTTATATTTACATTTTTATCAGGTTCCTGGCTTTAGCCCTTTAATACTAGAAGTACCGGAGGTACATACATTTTGACCCCTTTTCAATTTTGACAATCCATTATTTCTGATTGGTTCGTCTCAGCCCTTGTATATTTCTTGACTTTCATTTATTTTAGCAGGATAATATAATATGAAAATAAGAATCTCATAGCAGCCATAGTTTTTTATGTATAAATTGCCTTCTACCTACTAGTATAGTACCTTAGGGATCATTTTGACCCCAGGCTATTTCTTCCCTGTTTTATTGGAGTTTTGTCATTTTAGAATGGTCTTTTATTATCTTGTGTTAAAATACTTTTCTTTATAGTTTATTAGGTTTTTTTATAATCGATGATAATCGTTTATAAGAACTCAAAATACAAATTTATGTACACGTACGCATTGTTGTAATACTTTGATGGTACACGCGTAGTTTTTGCTGCAAAATAGTTATGTAAATATAGATCAATAGCCTTTGATTTTCTTAAGAACTCTTTGGAAACCTTTTCACACGCAAGAAACAATTTTTATGCTCAATGCACTTTGCACTACTTTTGAGCAGTGATCGATGGAAATGTGGAAAAAGGCAAAGTGAAAATGGCAAATTATAGTATGTTACTGTAAACCAACATTTTTCTAGAAAAAGTAAACAATATAAAATAAAAGATATTTTCAAAGTAATTTGCATATTATTTCGATTAAAAATCAAAATTTATCTTTAGAAAACTAAGTATTCCTAAGGAGTCAAATTGATCCCTGTCGGTACTAATAGGTAAGCCAAAGAGTCAGGCACTTCTAGTGTTAAGGTAGTTGAGCCAGATACAATTCCACATAAAATTTATTGAAATTGGTCTCATCATAAAGAAAAATATCACATATGTATTTCCAATTTTAAGAAAATATCGCCCACTTACCTTCCAAGTCATTTGCCACAAATACAGTAGTTTTTCAAGGCAAATGGTACGGGTAAGAATTTTAGAGAACATTTATTTAGAATATGAGGAATTTCAACCGCATAGATTTCTTAAAGACTTAGAAACTTCTAAGACTCTCTCTTAGAAACTAAACTGTGAATTTTGAATTAATTCTGAACTATTTATTAAAATAACCGCAGTAATATTTACAGAATCGCAAAAAATCTTCCACTGTGAAGCCGTTTTCAGCGTACGGCATTAAGAAAATGAGACAAGTCAAAGATTTATGCATGCATATTTTAGTTAATTACTAAACTTTCAGTCATATAAACAATATCTTTGCACCATTAATGTTACAATATATTCTTCATGCTTTTAAAAGCTGCTGAAGTTAAAAAATAAAATTCGATATGGTCTTTATTATGACTAGGGAAAAATCTCGCTGGAATCACTATTAAGTAAGGAATACACACGTATTAGGCACGGATGTACGGTATCCAGGGGTGGATGATTTACAGCGTGAGTAAAGAGTGCGTCGTAATGGTGAACAATGCACTTGTGTGATTTCGCCCACAGAAGATCCTTGGAAAAATGACTCCACACTGAAAGGGTTGTTAGATGTAGCTAATGGTTCATTACCACATTGCCTCACCAAAATTTACGTTCACAGACTTGGTGAAAAAAAAAGTTGCACATAAGTGGCGCAACACCCAGTTGTGTAATCATCTGAGAATTAATCGCGCGCTTTTTGTTTCCATAATAGTGCCCTTGAATCGTTTCAAAATTACCGCTCTGAACGCGCCCAATTTGCAGAGGAGGGCTCACTTATGAGGTCGACGTGCGCACCAAACCGTTCATATTTTTTTACTGAAAGAGCGTGGAGACAAAACTGGTGCGGCAGCTGCGTAGCAGACAGTGTGTGGGTGGGTCGTAAAAACCGACAAAGGAAGCATATAAAGTGGAAGACAACCAATGAACATGGAATAGATGTTAAGGGGCAATTTTTTACAATGTGAACATCATTCCTATGACAGCTTAGCTTGGTGAGTAAGCATAAAAAGCTGAGAAAGCGTTAATGATGAAAAGGCAACCACTGTGTTCAAATAAGATATGACTACCAACGAGGAAACAGTATGGGGAAACATTCGTGTGGGGCGTGGCTTTCTAATGATCGGAAGCATGGATCATTGGCAAAGCAGTACAGAAAAGATTAGAAGCATTAGAAAGCTGGTTTTGGAGGAGGATGCTGAAGATCAAATGCACGGACAGAAATAAGAAATGAAGAAGTATACCGAAGAGTAGAAGAGGAAAGGACCAAATAGAACACTATACAGAAAAGGAGAATCAGATGAATCGGGCACACCCTGAGGCGAAATGGGTTTGTTAATAAAACAACTGAAGGAAAAATAGAGGGAGAAGTCCCTAGAGGAAGACCAAGGGGTAAATAAATAGACCAAATACAGAAGAAATTACTAAAGAAAAACGACCAGGGAGTGAGGGAACTAGCATTAGATAGTGAAGGATGGAGGGCTGCAGTCAATCAATTGAACCGATCAGGATTGAACGAGCAATGAACCCTACGACAGCCTTTACCGTAATTCATGGAGCAAAAACCATAACACGGGCTGCTGCAGTCGACAAACCTTAACTCGAAACTATTTCTAACTTTCACAAGCGTGGAAAAAGTAGTAGAGAAGCAGTTCTTACTCCGAAAACAGCTATATACCCTTGAATTGAATTTCTTTGCCTAATTTTTATCTTATTTTTAATTAATTTAGCATTATCCTGAAAACTGCCTCAATAGCCTTTTTACTTGGGGGATTCCAACAGATAACAAAGAACACAAACAACCTTGCCCTGAGAGGTGAAAAACCTACTCAAGTGGGATTCGAACACGCACCCCTTGGGATGGCTGGCAAAGACTTAACCCGGCCGCCACTGGGGCTGAGGCTTGCTCTGTATTGGCCTCTTTTCTCAAGAATTACAATTACAACTGAAGAGCCTGAATAACTCATATTCAAATTTTATTTATACACGAAACATTCCGATATGTTACCGTGAAACAATCACTCGCTATTTTTCCATAGTGACTCATTACGTTCCAAAAAATATATTATATATGATTGAAGTCAGGCCTATAAATACGAGAAGATATTTTAAGATTTTTACTTCGGATTAAATTTCTTTAATCAGGTGTCAAAAACAGCAAACTCTCTTTTTCCATTTCCATTCAATAAAAATCATATCCAGATACAGCCTCAGCAGTTGAAGCACGTGAAACTAACTTTCACTCACATGAAACAACAGGGATTATAATAATATATCAGGGATTCTTCTGGATGAATAATAATGAGGGTAAATGTGCATAAAAATAGGGATGGAGAGTGATTTACTTATGCATGCAAAAAAGCTTCCTCCTGATTGTTCATCACCGTCGGAATCTCGCGTTTAATCTAATTCCAATACGTAGATTGTTCGTCAATATATAGGAAAGGAGGTGGTGGTCTCTAAGCAGGGTTACCGAACACAGTTAAACAGAAATGAAGAATACCGAAAATCATTCATATTTCCGATCTTCGAATAGCAACTAGCAATACCGAACTTAATGCTCAGCTTGAGAATGGAATGGAACAGAGTATTAATGGAGCTAAGAGAAGCTGTACCATACATAAGGGACTTCAGACCTCTTCAAAAAGTCTAACCAAACCTAGGTTATCATAATTTATATCGAAACGTTTTCAAGGTATCACAGCATTCTATGAATATGAAATTACTTCAAACTAATTGATGTCCTTTTTTTTAAATGAAAAAAAAACATTGCGCAAAAGAACTTATCGCTAAATGCAGCGAAGCAAGGTTACCATAATTTATATCGGGCCGTCATCAATATGTCATTGAACTCTATGAGTACGAAATTAATTTCTGATGCAATGTACTTTATGCTGCTTGACTAAACGCAGCGAAACAAGTGAAGGTCGATAGTTACACTCGAAAAACGATGCTCGTGCCCTTCATTCACTATTGTCAACCATCGGCGCCTGACGAAAAGTCGTATTTAATGAGACTTACGTACACTGGAGGATCCTATGGAATGAGGGAGGCTGAAGGATAAAATACAGAATAGAGAGGAATTGGGTGATGAGATTTCACCAAATTGGGGAGTGCTGGTCGTCACATGAAAAGGGGATACGTTGGGTAAAAGGACTGAAAGGCATAAAAGGATACGCCTTTTTGGAAAGGCTGACGGATTTATATAATGCAGTATCAGTACGGGATGATATTATCTCCATTGTAATTCAAGAAGAGAGCAATTGACGAGTAAATTTAAATTAAAGATTAATCCAAATTGCAAATGAAAGTATGTAATAGGAAATTTGACTCCAATGTCTTTTGGTTATCCAGGTGACCATCGTCGAGGAGAGTTAAAATCTTGTTAGCATGATCGTATCGCCCGAGGTTCAACACTCGGAGATTCACACACTCGGACTTTAAACTTCGGACAACACGCTCAGGTTTACGAGATTTTAACTCTCCCTGACGATGGTCAACTGGATAACCGAAATGCATGCATGGGGGTCAAATTTCCCATTGTTTTTATTGGCGATTTGAATTAATCTCTAATTAAAATGATTTCCATAGCTCACAAGTCCAGAGGGGGTAACTGCTTAACGAACACCTTTTAAAGCCCACATCTACACTTCAAGAGTCCCATAAACTACTTACTCTATGCTGTAAAATAGCATTTATTACATCTTTAACGAATTTTATAGTTGTGCATCGTACCTTTTATTGCTCTGCTACCAATTTAAGAAAGAAATTTTCACCATTCAAGTGCGTGTAATTCGCTGGCACGTTAAATGCCGTTATTATGATATATCGCTAGATATTTTCTCGGAGTTATAAAACCGGGTCTAAGTACCGAAATAGTTGTCATTTTGCCTAGTACATATCAGTTCCTTTTCGTGAATCATGTTTCAATTACTTCGAGTAATCTTTGTGCTCATTGTCTTTCAGCCTTTCTGCTACATTCAATGCAGTATTATTTTTGGTTGCAGGAATATTTTTTATTGAAACACAGCAATGTTAACCTATTAATATTATTACCTAGAAATATAAAAGCCAGAGTAGATGGAAAATGGCTTCCCTCTTATTTCACATTCTACTGCCGTTCTTATTTTTTAAATTTTTACTGTGATACTAAGGATCACTTAGTTGTAGAGCTCTGTATTTCAGAGCTAAGACAGAGTTAATTTTCTGTTTAAATGGATGGCTGCTAGTGAAATTTAAAAATCTATTGGTTTTCATGGCTTTCTGATACCAATCGACTGATATCGTACAATCTAAGTTCCGTTTCACGACGGTATCCAGAAATGGAAGTTGGTTGTCTTTTTCTGTTTCAACAGTGAACTGAAGTTTACTGTGAAATTGGTTTAAAAAATTTACTATATTGTCATCGGTATAATCTTTTGTAATTGCTAAAATTAAATCATCAACGTATTTGTATATAAATGGAATAACGAACGGTAGGGTATAAATGGAATAACGAATGGTGGTATCCAGTAGTTCATTCATCACCGTATCCGCCAGAATATGTGAAACTGGAGAACCCATTGGTACTCCGTCAACAATTTCATAAAATTCATCACTATATTGTAAGTAACCTTTAAACGGTGAAAAGCCATGAAAACCAATAGATTTTTAAATTTCACTAGCTGCCATTCATTTAAACAGAAAATTAACTCTGTCTTAGCTCTGAAATACAGAGCTCTACAAAAGTGATCCTGAGTATCACAATAAAAATTTAAAAATTATAGAAGATATATTTATCAATAAAAATTTTCCTAGTTCTTATTTTTCACACAATTTTTCACTATGGTTCAGAATATCCCAGTATTTTAAAAATGAGGAATTTATAACACATATATAGTCAGAAATTTCAGTGCGTAGTTCGCATTATTTCTCGGCTATTTTTTTTAATAAATCAAATACTTACCCCAAATATTTTCACATAACCGTAAAAAAAATCTTCGGTAGTGGTGTTTTCAGCGCACGCATTAAAAAAATGAGTCGAGGTAAAATCTTATTTATGCATATTTAGTTAATAAGAGAGAATTTATGTGACATAAACAAAGTTTTTGCTCCACTAATATTAAAATACTTACTTCCTGCTTCTTAAAGTTGCCTACAATTAAATAAGAAATTCGAATATGGTCTCTGTTATCACTAGGGAAAAATCCCGCTCAAACTACCTTAAGGTCATGAGTCAGCTTCATCAGGATGAAAAACAGATGCGTTGCAAAGTAGCTTTGCGAAGGGTATATGAAGGGCGAAGGAAGGTTAAAGGACGTGGGGGGATGAGAAGAAGGAAAGATTAAGGGCTGAGCGATTCCTTCCAAACAGGTGCGATGTTGTACTTTTCCATCTGCGGCGATGCTAATACATGCCTTGCTTCATGTGGTGGAGGGGAAGATTTAGGGGAGGGGGAAGGTAGAGGAGGATGTTAAGTGCGAAGAATGCGGGCCTTTCATCACCGTGGCAACCATAATAAACAAAGCGATGCGAGACACGCGGCGATCGCAGCGTGGGGCGAAAGTAAAAATCGGAAAATCGAGACGAAAACATTCCTAGAGGAGTAGATTTAAGGTACGAGGGATATCCGGAAAGTAAAGACACAAGTCTGTTATAATGGGCAGATTTCCAGTTTTTATTTATCAATTTTAATGTAATCTACTCTACTCATTCATCATTTCCATGCATGAATTAGGGTTCAATTTTCATTTTTAAGCTCACAATCGAATTTAGACGTGTCGCGCCGAAATGATGCGCCGTAAACGTACCGTCGCCATGTTGTAATGTTCCGGCTCTGTTGATGTTCGAAGTTGTGTAGGTGTTGTATGCATGAGCCTGAAATGACAAGTTTTCCGAGGAAGATTAAGTATGGCTCACCAACCAATAAATAATGAATGGTGTATCGTTCCTCTTTGCAAGAATACATCGACGAATGCGCCACATAAGGTTTTCGTTTATGTCCCGAAGAACGAAAAAAGAAGGAAAACATGGATAAAAGCTGTTCACCGAGATGAACGCAAAGGAAAAATCAGCACAAAAACTGTTTGTTTTGTCTGTGAAGACCATTTCAAGGTATTTATCTCCAGAAAACATAATAAAAACCTGAATTTCGCTCATTAAGGCTTACATAAAAACCTACGAAAGTGTACGGCTTGCAAATAATAATGAGTTTTTTCTCACAGTGGTTTGAAATAAATGTGTGCAGCTTACAGCAAAGAAAGCTAATTTTAAACGGTTGGTCGCACTTTCGTGTCTTTTAGAGTACGTATGAAGAATAACTATAATTCCCAGATCTTTGTTGAGTCAACGTGGTCCTCTCTCTGTAAGTTTAAAATGGCTGAGTACATTCCAAATAACGCCTACTGACTACAGTGAAGATGTAATGACTACAGTGAAGATGCAACAAATAGGCAAAACGTGGCAAAATGATGTCGTGAACTTCAGTCACGAAGATGTAATGTGCACGATGAAAGGAGTGGAATGCCATCCGTAGTCAGTTTTGGAATTCTACATTAAATTTGAGAAAATATTCGGAAGACTTACGTTTAACCATTTATGAACTTTTTCAAAAATGCTAGAAGTGCCAAGAACAGATCTGTATGAAAAGGTAACAGAAATATTAGGTTTTCGGAAACTGTGTGCACGCTGTATGCCAAACATTTTGACTGAGGATCACAAAAAAATCGAATAGCTGTGGCGCAGGCCGGATGCTACAACGAAGCGGGATTGAAAAAACACGACCAAGGCTCAATTAATGTATTACATGCAAGGAGATGATGTGGAAAAGTAATCATTGATGCGCTTTAAAGCCAATCTAAGTAAAATTGATAATCAAGTGCGTTAGAAATATTCTAAGTTCTTTGTATCTTTACTTTCCGTAAATCCCTCCCTTTTCCATTCACCGTTGTTCTTGCATCACCTTAGCCCATAAGCGTTCACCATGCATCCTCCATTTCATTTGGAACCTTGGATTCAACTTCCGGTGGCTGAAGCGATTTTTGTTTATGCACAGATTTGCGTGAAACGTACTATGCATACGTGTTCTCATCAGTGGTATCTATAGATCAAGGATACTGCTATAGATATAAGTGAAAAAATTGCGTTTACCGATATGGTTTTTCGGCTATTTTAAAACGTAGGCCTACGGCACAAGACATATTTCATATTAATTCAATTATATATGAACAGGTGTTCTTCTAAAAGATAAATAATGAATTAATTATTCCTATAATTGTTTCTAATAAATATCAAGATGTCATGCCGAGCACATTATTTGAAAAAAAAAACATTTAATTATAATTTTGTCTTAATTTCGAATACCGCGCCGGAAACTCTTATCATAAAATGCTTTAAATAAGGAAAAGAATTAAAAATATAATTCTTGTATCACTTCCATTACTGCTGGTACGGTGAGTTCAAACGCATTAACAGGTGCACTAAAATTAAATGAGTTCCAAGATTTTTTTCAGGTTACTTAAAAAGTTAATGAAAGGAGCAATAAATAACCCACAATTACAGCTCCAGCCACCTTAAACTATTCTTGGAACTAAAAAATTAACGAGCTAGAAAAGAGGACTTCGGTCTCGAATCCACGAAAAAGCAATAGATGGTAGTTTCACCCCTAGACTGATTTCATGGTGATGGTTTAAATATTTCATGCACTGGGGTAATTTCACTTCTCGTTTGCTGTAACTAATCGATGGGCGAGTGCACTAAATAGCCCAGATTAGGAATAAGAGTAGGTATATAATTTAAAGGAAATTGTTTGAAAAAATGACTTCAATAAATATGGAGCATTGATAAAGGAAGGAACTCGGTAATTTCTTCCAGGAGCAAATATATGCGATTCTTTCATCCAAACATAAAGAGTAGCTTTGGGGGTTGCGGAGTAAAACTTCCCACCAGAAAAAAATGTATCTCTCTTCTCGCTTTGAATGCGACGTAGGGAACAGCCGGAAACGTCAATAACTGCGGTGGCACACAATATATGGTTGCGTGCAGACCCTCCCATCAAGAGTCTTTTCATTGAACAGGCAGATTAATGGAGGACTCTGCCCCCTTTCTTATGCCCTTTCCCATGTAATTCTGTATTAGTTGCTTGAGGCAGAACTGCTTTGAGTCGCTGCCACTGCTAAGGCCAGAGCGTAGCTTATAATTCAACAAAGACGTCGGTTGAGTACATGTGTCAATTTTCTTGAGAGAAACAACGTAGGTACACCATAAGCATGTAGCATGTGATAATAGTTCCCGGCATAAACCATTAACTTCGGAACTATAAGGAAGAAAATACACTCAAAATATTCGCCGCACTGTGGTAAAGAAACTGGGACAAATCACGTTCTTCTGAAACTATGCAGTATTTCATCCATCAATAAATTTATTTTCGGGTGAAAACTTTTACAAACCACAGTTTTACGCAAGCCTCACGACCCGGGTTTAAATGCTTAAGAATCACCATCAATTGATTTGAAAAAAATACAGCATTTCTCTATAATACAAACCAAGAAGTGGAAGGAGAGGGAAGGGGAAGGAAAGAAATGTGAGGATGAAAGAGAGTGAGGGACATGTTCACTTCGCGACAGCCGAGAGGATGAGACTTCGCTGGTTTGGCTATGCCAAAGGGGTGTATGAGAAACGAACAACGAAGCAGATTTATGGTAAGAGGATTGAACGGTGAGAGATGACAGGGTGAACTGAGAAAGACATGGGTGAATGTAATGGAAGCTATAGTAAAGGGAAAGAAAATTAGGAGCCATAAGAACAGGAGGGCGTGCATGAGGCAAGGTATGAATGTAACTGAAACAAAAGAGGTACGCAAGGATAGAGTAGTGAAGAGGAAACGATTAAATATAAGTCAGCTTTTCAGGCCTATCACCGAAAGTTAAACTTTTTGGACTGTGCCTACCTCGAAATTGAACGGCGAGATTGGTATGTATGCATAAGTGTCATACAGCTGACGATTTAGCCAGCCCAACTTGATTTGATTCCAATGCAATGAAACTTCCTGAGAAACTGAGCGAGGAACAAAGCAAATAAGTGATCCCGGAGGATAAAAAAGCATGGAAAAAGAGGCGTGCGGAAACGAGGAATTTTCGGGATAGAGGATTTATAGAGTATCAACATGGCGTACAAGGTTCACTTTAGGAGAACAAAGCGAAAATTACTGGAATTCTGTTAAGTGGTCTTTGTGGAGTTTTCATAGGACGAAATGAAAGAGATGGATGGGCATGAAAAGTAGCCATTTCCTGAGGAGATAAAAGGAGTGCTCACAGTTAGTAAGTAAACACAATGGTGAAATGTGACTCATAGACATGAGTGCAAGCATCACAATAGATTACGTTCATTTCAAGGACAGTGAGGCGCGAGGCAATACACGAAATCAAATTTCTTCAAGAAGTTTCCCACAAAGTATGCGAGTGAGGTCATACTTTTCTAACAAAACACATCAAGGTTACAGAATTCTGTGATTAGGTGACAGGGAAGCATTTTAGGTAATGTCAGGAAGGAGGAATTCTAGAAAACGTTTCAAATTATGAACACGATTCCCATGTTATCACTGTTTTTTTTGCGTTCCCGCCACTGAAACTAGATATTTAACCTGGAGAAAATACTCGATGCCGAAAATTTTCCATTTAATAGGAATGCATCACGATTGAAATACTATCACCATAAACTAAGTAGAAAGACATGAGTTCTCTTTTTTGACTTCCTACGTCGTTACTCGGGTTCACATTCAATTCCTTTCTCACAATACATCTAAATACTACCATGAAAGCCACCGCATGGGCGTGTGGCAGGGGGTGTTAGGACACCAGCCGCGCAAAAGTGTAAAGGAGAATGTAATAGGGAGGTGAAAAAATGAAATGTATCTTGTGTTTAGTGTAGATCTCAGTATTTATTATGGTCACTTATTGTTCGTGGAAATAACGAATTTTCGTACCAATATGTTCGGCAATGTGCCTCTCTTATTTTATATTTCCTGTCGGACCTAGAGGTGAATCGTAGCAGTTCAATTCAGTAGCCGTTCAGTTACTTTCAATAAAACCTACCTTTAACCGCTAGATAACTTTAATCTAAAATAAACCTACCGCACCCATCCTAAATGGCGCAAATGAACTCAGCTGTCGGTCGTCACCCCCGAATAACCAGCCAAACCAAATAAAGTGGAAACTTGCCTTGACGTCCACATTTGGTACACTGTAATTTTGGACGCGGAAACAATGCTTCCCACTGCACACCTCGAATGGAGAAAGTGCAAAACTGGCGGTCGCCTCAATTCTCTTTCCTCCTGCCAATGATCTCGCCGCAGCGAAGCTCGAATCGAACCTTGGGAAGCAATCCGGACGGACATGACAGACCTTTCTGAAGGGAACGCTTATTCCGCGCCTTTGTCCGCAGGCTAATATGTCAGGCATAAATAGCACTCAAGTGGAGGCTGAAAAGAACTATTAACGCTCAAGGGCGCAGAGGCAAATGGCCACTTCTGTGCTCGCATGTACGCTCAAACGCTATATCGGAGCTTAAAACCAAATTGCTTTTACCGCTCGGGAGGTCGAAAACTTTAGCGTGCTAGGGGCGGAGACAATCACTCACAAAGAAGTCTTACGAAGAGTTGGAGGGAAAGAGTTGAGAGGGAGAAGAAATAAAACTTGAAAATAAATGTTAAGAAACCCAAGGTTATGAATAAAACTGATGACATCAGGCCTCACATCGTGGAAATGATGTATATCCTTGTTGAGAAAAAGCAACATTGTAATTTCCATAAAATTTACTTCGCTGGCACGACGCGCGTTTCGCCACACTGTGGCTTGGTCCACATAGTTTTTCTCAACATAGATACCAAGGTTATGGTTGGTGGTAGGAATCAAGAAGACAGAATCTCCGTCAAATATGGACACCAAAAACTTGTGCAAGTGGAAGAATCTTGTTATTTGGGAAGCAGCATCACCAACGATGAAAAAAGCAAGAGAGATATTGTGAGCAGAATAGTCCAAGCAAAGAAGACATTCTATCAGAATTGGAGTCTGATAGCCGCTGGTAACACAAGCCTGGAGGTAAGGAAGCACTTTATAAAAACATATATTTGGAGTATGCTCTTTTATGGCAGCATAGCTTGGGCAATAACAGATGCCGAGAAGAAGAGATTGGAGGCTATGGGGATGTGGTACTGCCAAAGTATGATGAATACTGAACGGAGAAAAATCACTAACGACGAATTCCTACGAAGAGCTGGAGAGAAAAGAAGCATAATGAGAACTCTGCGAAGGAGAGAAAAACTTATAGACACATTTGGTGACACAACAACCTAATGAAAACAGTTTCGCAAGGAGAAATGAATGAGAAGAATTATAGAGGAAGGTCAAGAATGTCACTCAGTGATTCAACCCGAAGGATAAGTTTGGATAGTTGAGGGTAGAGCTCACCCCGGACTAAGCAACGGGCGTGTAAATATCACACATTCAGGGTAGGGTTCCTTTCCCTGGGCCATCTTGCACTCCGAGGATATTTTTTTTGTTCGGGGGAGTCCAAAGCTTCACCAGGATTTGAACCCGGGACCCTTCGATCAGTAGCCAAGCGCTCTAGGCCACCACGCTCCCTCCACCACCTCCCTCCTATGGTCAAGAATGTAATACATGGAAAATCATGAGTGGCGACAAAGTGAAGAATTATGAAGGAATTGGCGGAAAGGAGAGTGGAATGGATAACTTCTGAAAACCAGTCAACGGATGGATGACTACTGATGATGATTTACTTCTAGTAGGGCCATAGCCTACAGCATAGAAAAACTATATAGTAAATTCTGGGTCAATTGCGTTTGCAAGGGGCCGCAGAAGATTTTTACCTGAAGCCATCACCCGACCACTGTGAGGGACCGCCCGGGTCACCGTCGGGCTGGAAGCTCCAGAGTCCAGACTCGGGTCTACCTGGGTGGGTCCACAATAATGAGGGTCAAACCCACCACGGAGCTTCCAGAGCAGGTAAAAATCTTCTGCGGCCCCAGTAAACGGAATTCTGGCTTGAGCCTTTTTCTCTTCACCCAGTTTCCTCATCTTTTTTCTTCGATGTTCCCCCCAAAAAAAGGCGGATAACCCAACACCCGCAACCAAAAGCATTCAACAAAAAGTTCGTGAACACGATAGGAATGCGGTTGAACACAGCTCACGAAAAAAAAGAGCTGAAAACGATAACCTACAGTACCTAATGATAGACAAAAACAAGGTCATTGAGAAATTGAAAGTACAAATAACCGAATTAAAAAAACATCAAATCCCCAACACCTAATTCGGTGGAGCCGAAAACTTGAATCGAAAAGCGTATCCGTGAGGCCATGTTGAAAAACTTGATCCGCGTCGCCGGGCAACCATGGAAAATCATCCAAGTCACTTCCCTCGACTGGAGAAGACTCGCTTTCCCTACTTTCCGCGACAACTGTGGAAAGGACCAAAGCAAACACCATTGAGTCATCCGATTGTATGACCGGTATGAAGAAGACGGTCGGCCTTGCCCAGACGTCGATGGTGCTGGCGAGGATAAAACTAAGAATTTCCGAGGAAAGATGCCAGTATTCCTCGAAGATCGTGATTTTCAGAATCTCGACCAACGATCCTCCGCTTCCTTTTTACTCTCGAATAATCCAGTTCATAAATGTGTTCGTAAATTCAATCAAGCATCTTTCTACATCTACGTACTACGCTTCGAGCCACCGTAGAGACTTGTGGCAGGGGACGTTAGGACACCACGCATGAAAGGCGATGGAAAAAGGAAAAAATAGGGTGGAGAGGACATAGGTAAATTGTATGTTAACGATGAGTCTTATGTTAATATCACACCGTTTTTTGTTATAATCACTAATGGTGCGTAAAAAGAAGGAATTTTTAACCCATTGATTGGACAGTGCATCTCTCTTATTTTGTCACTTAAAATAGTTTTAGACATATTACGCGGGATCAAAATAATATCCTCCGAGTCGTAATGAAACAATCTAGATCTCAATTTTTCGCCTCCGAGACTTCACCGGCTCCCAACCCAGTCCTTACATCAATTTTGTATCATTTTCTGCCCGCTCGTAACATTATTTAACGAAAATTGTGACTTTCCTTTGTATTTTATTTACTTCTCGAATTAAATCTTTCTGTGCAGCATCTCAAATGACCGCAGCATATTCGAAATATGGCCTAACTAAGTAAAAGTAGCATTTCTCTTTCAATTTTTCAATGGACAACCTTTCTGTTCGCATGTAAGGTATATACGGCTCTTTACATACGTATTTAAGGAGAGATATATCATTTCACAAAATATTCAAATAATGTGGCCTCAGAGAAAATAAAAAAATATCATATTTCTAATGATAAAAAAACATCACCAACTTAACACGCTATTTTTAGAAATACATATATCAACCAAATAACAGAATCCGCTTTACATGAGATATGGTACGGCTGCGCGCTTCAGAGACTTCGTTAAGGAAATGATGAAGGGCCTTTTGGAAACAAAACTCGGTCGTGAAGAAACATCTAAGGCATTTGTACCCTATCTCAGTTTTTTTGGAGCGAAGTTTCTTGCTTAATATCCAAAGATGATGGATGGATACAAGCACCGTCTTATGCCTGGTGACCATATTCTGATGAAGCAAGGATGACGACGAAAGCGAATGAGAGATAAAAATAACTTTAGTTCTCCAAGAAGCTATTTTCTTTTACTTTTTAATTAAAATATTCTTTCCCGTGTGATAATTTATTCTAAAATAGTACATCTCGCAGCACCATGCAAACGAGATAGGTATCATTTATCTTTCCTGGTGACGTAGCAGTTTTGATTAAAAACTGAAAAAGTAGCAACTAGGTTTTTCTCTCCTCGCACTCCTATTCCTATCATTTTTAATTAATAAAATCCATCAATTCTACAGCAGTCAAGACAAATGGCGGCAGAAAGGTATTGCAGTGGTAGCAGAAAAAAACTACGCGCAATACCAGATGAGAATATCAGAAGGTCGACGCGGCTGCTCCAATTAAAGATAGATTCAACTTTCGCACCGCATAATACAACAAAAGTGATCATACATTACATAATATTCTGCAAGCCACCTCAATGGCGTGTAGCAGGGAGCAATTTTTCACCAACATGCACTACAGTATACCCTACTAAAGTTAATGAAACTACGACTGTTAATGCATAAGCAAAAACCTGCAAATACCTGTCACGATGTGAAATATCACCAACATGCACTACACCTTAGGTGCTCTACCAATGCTAGAGAAACTATGCCTATTAAAGGATTTTGCCACTAGATAAATGCATAGAGATACAAGAGCTATACACTTAGTCTCATAAGTAATATGATATAAAAATCATTGTCACTTTTTGTCACACAGGTTTTCGATTTAAGTCATCAGTTGGAGTGGCGGAAAAAGTGCAAGAAACCCACGCTTTGATTCGCGTGTCCTGAGATTGTTTTAAAAAAATATCCTAAAACATTATGCTTTAACTCACGGTTATTCTTCTACAGTTTTAGTTTTTTTATTAAAGCCTTGAAGGCTCGGAGTACGATTTAAAATTTTATTAAAGCATTTACTTATCCACATATTTTTCTCCACCAACTCACACGACCCGGGTTTCATTTCTCTATCATCATCATCAGGTACTTGAGCCTGGGAAACTCTTGTTTGTGTAGTAGACATGCTGTGTCAACGGAAGAAGGTGGGGGAAAAGTTCCCTTGAGCTGGTGGGCAAAGTAAAATATATTGTGGGACCACAAAAATCAAGACTAGTTTGCTTCGACATCGTCAACCTGTTCACTAATGTAGGTACCGCCTGAAGAAGCAACCGACCTAGTGATAAATCTCCTGGGGGCAGCGAAGATCTCAGACAAAATGAAAAACGAATTATTCTCTCTTCTCAAAGTATGCGGGGCCCAAAATTACTCTAAATTCAACAACATATTTTATAAACAGACGAGTGGTTTAGCCATGGGAATCTGTTATAGAACGAAATTTTCGGCTCAGGATACAACCTTTGAAGTTATATAGTGTGCTGTTAAAGGTACGCAGACGGTATTATTGTTTTATGGAATGGAATAGATCGGAAAATAAATAATTTTAACACATTTTCAAACAATATTCACCCCAAAATCTCGTTCACCTGTGAAAGAGATGAAAGGGATTCATATCGTTCCCTTAAATACCTGAATCAGTCAATTAACCTGAAGAAAGATTAACACTCCTTTTCGATTGATAGAAAACCCTGTAACACCGACCACGCTATTCCATCTACATACTACTCTGCGAGCCGCCGCATTGGCGGGTAGCTGAGGGTATCAGGACACCAGCCGTGTAAATGTGTGAAGGAGATTGTTATGAGAATGTTATGTTCATCAGATTCTAGATATTGTTGCTCTCTCAAACCAATGGGCTTTCATTCCATGATTTATCGGGTGGTCAATGTTCGCCTTTCGAAAGAATGCTTCAAGAAGGAAGTCAATATAATGAAACATATTGCTTCCATCAATAGGTACTCCCCTGCCTTAATTGACAAACTGATAAAAAACACAGAGAAGACAGGCTATCAACCTCATTTATTCAACTGACCCTCGAAAAAGTAACAAGAAAAAATTATGCGCAATTGCGTATCTGGACCGTGTACCTCATAAAATCGCTAACAAATTACAAAAAGACAAACTCCAGGTTGTCTTTAAAGAATATACCACTCTCAATGCTCCTAGTAACAACAACAATCACCAATGACGGCAGAAGTATTCGTGATAAACATTAAATATGTAATAAGCATGTGAGTGATTTTAATCTCCAGATTCTAAAATTGTGTAATGACAAAAGGGAACTGTACTCGCGAGAACAACGAGGCATTTTGAAACGTGTGAATGGCCCTGAGATAACCATCATAAATGAGTGCATTTACCAGGCCTTCTCCCCTATTTCGGGTAAACCGCTCTCTCCACCTTTTCCCATAGCCTCGTTCGTCGACGTTGCATAGCTACTATATAAACAAGAGTTTCCCAGACCGAAGCAACTGATGATGATGAAAATTCATTGAAACTCGAAAAAGTATTCAATGAATAAGATACTCTTCGGATAATGGGCACATTTACTACCTTTTTGCACTATTTTCTTTCCGACTATCAGCGAGAGAATATATTTATTAAGCCAAGCAAACAAAAATTTAGAACAGGTACATAATTTGTTTTGACTACACGCAGTAGCTATGGAATCTTCTTTTATAAACGGCTCCAAAAATACTTGGGTATGACATTAATACTTATTAAATTCATAACTTTATGGATATCATTCATAAAATCCGGGCTGCAGGAATTATAACTCACGTTAACTTATCCCCAAATAGTTTTATTGCTTTGAATTTTTGGCCCAATCTTCTACATCGCTGAAAGTTTGTCGCTCAATTTCCCGTCACGGGCAGCGTAACAAATGAATGCCTTTATTCATCCTCTCACTTTGTATATTTTTGGTCCCGGTTGAACTGATGGGTAGCGTTAGCGTTCACGCACTGAAAGTCACGTCACGCAAACCAAATTTCATTAGGACTTTCACGAAAGGACGATTTTGACGCTCATGAACTCGTCCAACAAAACTTATAAAGAGAGAGGGAGAGAACTAGAAATTTCGGTTTGGTATGCTTCCTTGTTGGACAGTATTGTGTGAGCATTTGGTAGGCTCCACGTTTCATCTCGCGTTGCAACGAGTGTCTTCTGGAACGAAATGAAGCAGCTCCGAAGAAGATCGCTTCCCGCAAAATCAGTTTTAAGTTTACCGGTAATAATAAGGTTTTGATGCAAGAAATAATAGTTTATTTGAGGAGCTTCATTACTCTCAAATTTTCTTCCACGGCGGCTAGAAATGAACTCCTTTTAACGTAAAAACATACAAATATTGTTAATAAAACAAACAACAGATTGCTAACTATCAATATGAAAATATTTTAACCCAAAGTAGGAACGAGACATTGCCTTTTACAACAATACTTCCACACTCTACGCAGTAGAACTCGGAAGCTTGCCCACAATTACGTATCGCAGCAGAAGACTATGCTAGCTAGGAATTTCTATCCGGGTCCCGTACGGCAACGGATAAGAATAAAAAAAGAGTTCCGCCTAGAATTTATCGAATGGAAATCCATAGAAAACTCGATGAACGATATGATTCAATTAATGCTGGTTTTATGATGCAACATTTTTGGAAGAGCTTCATTAGGATGGAGCTAATATCATTTTGGTCTTCCCATGGGTTTTTATTTAAGTACAACCGAGGTTTCGTTTTTTAGGATACCTCATGTTACGACGCAATGAAACTCAGTTCGTACGTGAACAAACCGACTAGAAAAGCAAAGTGATTTTCGCTTTATCAACTTCGCTTCGCTTTTAATCAAAAAGGTGTTTGGATCAATTTTCGTGTATGCAAAGATTCGCGTAAATTTTTTTATATCTGTGTCTATTAGTGATATCTACTATATAAATGGCTGCACGTACGTACGTGTGGTTCAAGTGCCAGGCGTAGTGATTCAGATGTGCGCGAATAGATGGCAAGCGAGTTCCCATTACGTTATCCACTAACTCATGATGCGGGAGTATGCATTATTCAAAGTATGTACCAACACACAAGGGAAATTACTTAGTAACAACTCCGCCTGCTTCGCCTAAAATGATGTATACAAAGTAATCTCTGATATTTAGATATTATATATTGTTTACCATAGTTACATGTATATTGTATTAATTAAAAATAAAAACCACTCGTTAATTTATAATTTACCTAATTCATTAATTTTTGGCTATTTCGCCAATATATTAGCCTGTTTCAACAGGCTTTTCAACTAAGTAGTCTATGCATAAAAGTGAATACAATTGCCTTTTTTCCGATTTTATTTCTTGGAAATTCAATGCTATTTAAACTAGTAGCACAATGGCAAATTACATATATTTCGTAGTAGATCGATCACACACATTAAGATTTTCTTCTAAACGCGAAATAATACACTTCATATATTATAATGGTTGCCTACAAACATCAAGGTGTCACGCAGAGTCAGAGATTCGAAAAAACGTATTTCAATATAATTTTCGTCTGAATTTCCAAAAATCCAAGTCAAAACATTATTGAAATCAGGAAAGAAATGTAAAATACAATATATGTATCCTTCCATTAATGCATGTATGTTGAGTTTCACGGCATAGGCAGATGTACTTAAATGAAATGTGAACCTAGTATTTTCTTCGGCATACTTGCAAAAAGTATTAAAATATGCAATCAATGACTCGCGGTTACACTTCCAGCCACCTTAATGAGTCCTATTCTCCAGGTATTTTGCCTCAAGAAGAGCGGTATAGTATTAGTAGATTTTTCCACTAGATCTCTTTGGTTCTTGATCCCATTGTTTATTAGCATGATCAATGGATAGCGAGCACTGCCATGATATTTGGATCCAGACTTTAGCTTGGATCGTAAATATTTTCGTGAGACACACTGGCTTGAGACACGTGAGACTTTCGTTGGCACTTTCCTGGCACTGAAGTTGAGGTAGTTTCAGCGAGATTTTTTCATGGTTATAATTGAGACCATTCAACTTTTATTTTTCAATTTAAGCAGATGCAAGAAGCATGAGATAATATAGTAACATTAATGACAAAAAACATGGTTTTAAATTACTTAAATTCTCAGTAATTAACTAAATACTTTAAATGCATAAAAATGGTTTTAATTTGCCTCATTTTATTCACTATTTACGTATAAAATACCTACACACTCGATGATTTTTTTCCGATTCTGTAAAAATTACTGAGGTGAGAAACTGAATGATTTTTAAAAATAGTTGAGAATTAATAAAAACTACACACTATTAAATTTCTGACGAGATCTATTTGCTAGAAATTCCTCATCTTTTGGATAAAGCCTCTCTGGAGTGCATGCACGTACCATTTCCCATGGAAAATGGCTGTCATGGTATTCCCACGGCTGTCATTATTGGCAAATATCTTGAAAACTATAATGGTAAGAGACTGATAATTTGTTGTCATTGGCAAAATGAGATCTTTTTCTTTATAATTCGGCCAAATTCATCGAATTTCATGTGAAGTGATACCTCGCTCAAGCTACCATAAGCGGAGTTATGTTGGCAGCATTGCCTACCATGCACTGCCCTCTCCCCTTCGCTCCTCAGACGACCCCTTCTGCACGAACCATAGCCTCTTTAACGTTACGCTTTGAGCAGGTAACGCCAACCAAGTTTCGCTACCACTATAACGCCTTCTGTTGGACGCCGTACTAATGACTTGGCAGTTCTAAAATCCCAGAATATCATCATACATTAATCTAACTTAGTTTTTTATGTCAAAAGCTGCGACGATCTGATGTCATACCGTCAGGGATGTGGAATGACCTCGCATGAGATGTTCATGGAGCCGACTCGGATAAAGGAGCAATCTTTACCGGCGCTGGGCCCAAGAATTTCACGCGCAGATATGAATTACGCTCAACTACCTTGGACAGATTGCGACGGAGGGACAAAAGCCCTCCCCAGGTGCCGTCCCCTCTTCACCTCCAAAGAAAAACTCGAAAAGAAGAGAAAAAAATATTTGAGGATGAGAGCGCCTCTACCTGGATGGGTGACCTCGATTTAGCGAGATTTAGCGAGAAGTTCCATCCGGGTGCACAAACGAAAGACCTTTCCTTATCTCTCACCCTCCTTTCTCTCTCAACGTTTAACTCATTTCCCCCAGCCGAGGTTGATTGCTCAATCCGCCCCATCGACAAGGCTCAGTCCTCCCGAAAAATATAAGATTCTCTTCCCCTGAAGTGCTCAAAATTGTTCCGTTAGCACCCTTGTGCCCTGTATTCAGGAAGGCCTCAGCATTTACAAACATTGGCCATGACGGAATATCGACGTCAAAACCTCGAAAATTAACAATAATTGCCTTTTTAGGTGGCTCTGGCCTCAGGGTCACTTATTCCATAAATCTGAAAACTTAAATATAGAATCTTTGAAGAGCGTTTTATAAACTGAGTTGAATAAAAAATATGGTTTCGAGGCTAGTTTTACTGTGATTCAGCCTCGAAAGTGGAGAATTTAACATGGGGTTCTATAAAAATAATGGTATCGGCAATAACTTGGTGGAATTCCTTCATAATGAAATGATGAATTACTCTGTTTTCCACACAAAATTTCTTTCTTTCTCGCGACCTGGTTTTCATCGCTTCGCGACATCATCAACACCTGATGATGTCACGAAACGATGAAACCCGGGTCGTGAGAAAGAATGGAAGAAATTTTCAGTGGAAAACAAAGTAATTCATTAATTCACCATGGTGATTGCTCGATTACAGCCGAAAAACGTCAATTTGAACGAGAAAGCACACTTAAGCCTTTAATTCAAACAGTTTGTAAGAAGGGAAAAGTCCTGGGAAACTGAAGAAAAATAAAATAAAGGAACCTTTACACCTCTTTTTTAAACTTATTGGCGAATTAGTGCCGTAATTGAAGTCAAAATACGGTAGTCATGGCTGGACAAATATGGTCATCAAAAATTTATTCGTGGAATACTCTGCATATTTTGTGCCTTAATTTTGGTTTTCAAAAGGTAACCCCTTTCATCAGCGAAAGCAGGATCTTATGAACCAAATAAATAAAAATGTATAATACAGTATTTGTTTTGACTCACATAGAGTAGAGCCACCTTAAAATTGAGATTTGTCGAGGAGGTGATGTCACTTCGGTACACGACCTGTCCGATGTGCGAAAATGTCTTCCTGATAATGACCCCTGTTCTCTAAAAATAAGACGAGGGATTCTTTCTCTTAAAGGAAGAATGCCGTGAAGAACAACTGTCCTGTCCCAAAGGTAGAAATTTACAGAGCGAATCGGCATTTGAAATATTTTTCTAATCAAATAAAATGTCTGATTTGTAATTTCGAATTATAAATTAATACGTATCGATACATCAAAACAAGGTGGCACTCACCAGCGAGGAATTTGAGGTCACTTAGGGTGAATCAAGCGTTGATGAGTGGGAAAAGGTGCCGAAGGACTTCTGGAGGAACCTCTGAAAGGACCCACTGCCGCTTTCCCCCACCTATCTTGCATGCTTTGATCTCCCTTACGTCATGCTCTTCACAAGCGAAAGCCATCAATTTTCGCTACCACTATACTCATCACGCCATTCCTTTTCGGGGTATGCAAAGATAAAGAACTTATTTATTGCTGATGGGCCTAGAAAACTGTCTATTTTAATAATGTCCTTCATAATTCTTCTTCCTCTATTGATAGCTTCAGATTTAAGTAATTGCGTGTGCACTTACGCAATTACGCAAAAATAAAATTTCAATTGAGAACTCTTTTATTAGAAATTAGGTTATAATACACGCACATAGCGATATACGTGCTGCCATTTGTTTAGTTTAACCAACCTGCGATAAATGTACCTAAGTGAGGTGATACATATTTTTTAATTAAGAAAAATTTGAAACACGTACGAAAACTAAAATATTCCCGAAAAACATTACCCCCGCACTTTTTTCCCGACAGCGGAAATTATCCCCGATTATCTCAAAGTTAAATTTTTTTCACATACTTATTTTTTAATAATATCAATATTCTGATACAAATCTTTCCCATACAATTCAATTTACAAAGTCAATTTACTAAGTCAATTTACCAATTTACAAAGTCAATTTACAAAGCCAATTTACAATACCAATTTACAAAGTACAATTTATTAGTAATTACGCAATAATGTCTTTCTTTTTTATTTCCAGCTAAGCTATGGTATAGCTTGTCAGCAAAGCTAGCTAGTGTATGCACAAATCAATCATTACGCCTTGATAATGACTTCACAAGTTGAAACCTTATTTGGCAAGTGAAATAAAAAAGTTTTACTGTGGATTATACAAAGTTGGCTTCATTTAATTATAGAGTACTACAAAATTACGTATAAAGAAATGAAATCTACCCACTTTTCTCATTTTTACATATCATTTACATACCTGTAGCACTGAAGAAATATTAAAAAAACGTAACTTCGACGGCAGAACATACCAATTTAGAGCAGAAAACATAGAAATGACGTCCTAAATGGTAGGTCCCAAAGATGTATTCACATAATGGCACAGCACCGCTACGTGATGGCGCTGCACTCGCCGGATTCGATCTCGGCCACTGGACGTCGTCCCACTCATCCAAACTTGAGCGCCCTTCACATTTATTACCGTTAAAAACCTCCTTCGGATCACAAACAAACAGAGCGGAGGCCACCCCGACTGTCCATCTATCACGGACGGAAGTGGAGTGGATACTACCAGTGAAAAAGAGCCAGAAATGGGGGCTAATAGGTATATCTGCGAATGCAACTGGTGATTTAAGGCGAGGCGTTGTGGAAATCCATAGAAAAAACTTAAAGCATACGGACGAGGTCACTTCATTTAGGTGAAAAATCGTCATAAATACGCCTCTAACTTCTGAAGGTTATGAAAGCGGGAATTGATCAATTCCAAATGATAGAAATTAAATGCCTTCAATTCGTCAGAACTTGCTAATCAAAACCAGAAGGCACCATAAGATTAGTGGAAAACTTAAAAGGGGTGCTTCTGGATGATCGAAGGTTAGAATCCATCCATATACAACAGTTCAGGCAACGAGGTATGCTAAGAATAATCTCGGAGTTTGAACCTTGCGGCAATACATCATAGTCACTTTTTCCCACTTATACTTGAAGAGACTTAAAAGAAAACGCAGCGGCTTTTGCATCTTAGTCGTTTTGATTCTAAGTTTATGCTGCCATCAACGACAATTTAACTACTATACGCACTTCCTCTTCGTGCTCATCCACGTAAGCCTACAGCAAGACCATAAAAATATGCTTTTTAAGGTCGCTGCTGTTGAACTAACTCCATAAAATGTTTCTAATTACGTATATTATTTCATTGCTTTGGCATCGGAGTGTTTACTTCTACCAAGGTTGACTTCAATGATCGTCACATGCCGATAGGCTAAGGGTAACTGGATTGCGGTTCGCACTGAGGAGGGCAGAAAAACCTATCGGCCTTGTCTATGGCAACGATCGACTTGGCAACCTACAAAATTTTTGTTGATTTTATTTCGAAAAATACGTATAAATGTATTCATTCATCATTAAATAATCCTTCCGCAAACGGAATGGTACACACGTAGGAGTCCCCGGCAACTTTTCTGTTTCCCAAGGCAAACAAGTGTGGCGATTGCATTTTAAGAGCATCAACGTATCAAGTCACTTTTGTCTCAAACTATTCGAGGATGAGAAAAAACTTTGCCCTGCAAAACGAGTGAAGGCCAACGCCAGAAGATAGCGCACAGATTAACAACGAGATAAATATTATCGGACAAACTTCGGTTGAAAATTCGGTGGGCCAAGGCAAATGTCTTGAGGGTAAATGACTTCCAAAGTGGCCCGACGGATCTACAAGTTTTCTTTTGTTAAACGGTGAGTTGTTTTAAACCTTGACCCACCGTATACAGGGGAGACGAAGGCAAAGAGAATTTGTCCATTCATGTGTAAATGTAAGCAGGTGTGTCAATGTTTTTGTTTCGATTTCGAAACGACTACAACTGTGAAGGCACGGCTTACAGTTGAGGGTCTTGAAGCTCTAGAAATAAATAGTATAAAGCACATCAACAGACAACCATTAGCAAACGAATTACTTGTAAAAATAAGTGTCCCGGGCAAAAAGAATTTTTTCAGAATAATAACCAGCATAAGCATCATTTCTGGGCTATCAATTCCTGCCATTCTGTTTTCTCGGTAAAAAAAGTGTACACGTTAAAAACAAGTGTAAGGAATAATAGCCAACATTAGCATTTTTCCTTAGTAATCACTTCCTGCCATTCCGTATTATCAGCATTAGCAGCAACGTCAATGAACGCTGTTTCAAATTAAGAACGTTTTTGTCACCAATAGAGTATTTCCCAAAAAAAGATTTGCTCTTTCATACCTTCAAATAACTTTCAGCAATCAAATAAAACTGTTGACACACCATTAAAAGGTCTCATTCTGCATGCTGCACGCGAGGCACTTACCTACAATAAGAAAAAAAATTATTAAAACACAGAAATAAAAGATTGCACAGAGACAAAATATACTCAAATGAACTAAATGTAACACATATGTCCTAATTTACATAATGTTTGCTGACTTCCGTCAAAATTTCACCCGGCTGCGGTAACCACCACTCAATTCAGAGGGATTTATAATGACGGGATTACAGAAAAGTTATGTTAAATTTCCTACCACGTTACGGCTCAACCTTGGCACTGTATAGTGATGTGCACCACTTACCGTAACCAATGCCCAGATCATGGGGGGAAAATATGCAGGAAAATGAAGATATCCATGAAACAATCATAATCCCATAAAGCCACTACAAATGCATGCAGTTGGTGAAAGAATACTGTAGTGAACAGGAAGAAAATTTAATGTGGATTACACTATGGGAAAAATATGATATAAAAAGTACATGTTCCTTGGGAACAAAGACTTATGCATTCACACCCGTCATGCCACCGTTCCCTTCCGGGAAGGAACAGTTAAAAGAGCCTAATTCTCGGTGAAAAAAAGCTGGTTCTCTTTTAATAATTTCGTCCATACTGCCCATTGCATACACCTTGGCTTCAGCCATGCTCAAACATTGCTTCAGATACGCTCTCTTATGTAACTCCTCATATTACTCTTCTTATTAGTCTCTCTTCCACCGCATTAATCCAAGACTTTCTCGGTCTAACCCTTCCACTCACACCATTCACTCTTCTATCATATATCTGTTTTACTATTCGACTCTCATCCATTCTGTCAGCATGACAAAACCAACGAAGCACATACCTCCTTTCGCACATATCCATTACTGGAGCATATCTTTCCGCATCCCAGGCAAAATGCAATAAACAACCTGTGCTTCAACATACCTTATTCTTCAAATAATTACACTTATTATTTACCTGTTAACAGAGTAATGAGAGACTTTAATGCTATGTCCTCCGAAATTGATATTTTTGATGTATTTTTCTCAACCATAAAACAAAAACTAGCAAGGATGTATTTAAAAAATTAGAATGATAAAACTGAGTTAATGCCTTGAATTTTTTTGGTCACAGTGAATTAATATTTTTCAGTGCTAATTTTTACATTTTTTAATTTTTCAATAAATTAGTGTAGTTCTTTTTTAAATCAACGGTACTATTTTTACAATCACACGGGTTTTTTGAAACATTGTTTATTTAAATGAGCACATTTTTTATATATGAATTTACATTTAAAATAATTCTGTATTTGAGTAAATTTATTGTACATCCCTAGCATAAATACTAAACAAAAACTAACAAGGATGAATTTAAAAAATAATAATGAATGATATTACTAATTTTACTATCACAAGGGCTTTTTGAAACATTGTTTAAAATGAGCACCTTTTTTAGGAATGTATTTAAAAAATAATATTGCATTTAAGTGAATTTACTGTAAAGAATTGCGAGAGGGATTATATCCCGTTTGATATATCTAGTATTATTATTATTATCCATTTCACGTTCCTTCATAACCCAATCATTCCCGTCCCTCTATCCCTCCCTCCTACCTTTACCACAAATATTTCTCCTGCTCAAGACATAACAAAATATCATTGTTAGGAAAAAGAAATAAGGGAATACAGATAGGTGGGTGGACCTTATAAGGGCAGTAAAAGGATATATTCACTTAGTAAGTTTTCCACACAATTTATTTTTTCAATTGCCTCTTGCTAATGACGTTGTAAACGTTAAAACCGATCGAGAAAAATACATTGTATGGAAAACTTACAAAGAGAATATTTCTTTTTCCATTGATAATTTCGATTTTCGTCAGCGATTAATTTTACTCATTAGGGTAGTCAAGGATCAAATATCTACACCTACATCCACATATTACCCTGCAACCCACCGAATAGGCGTGTCGCAGGGGATTTTAGTACACCAGTTATGACAGGTGAGGGAATAGGGAAAAGAAGGGGAGAGTTTGACAGAGGTGAAATGTACGTTAGCGATGTCTCTTAGATGTTAGTACACGCTGTTATTTTTTCTAAACACTAATGGTGAGTGGAAAGAAAGAATTTTAGTACCTGTCAGCTCGGCAGTGAATCTCTCTCATTTTGTCACATCTATCTGTGCTAGATATATAGGGCAGGGTGAAAATAATACTCTTCGCGTAGTGCTGAAGTTCCATTGATCTGTATTTTTCAAGTAATCTAAGCCAACGTGTGGCCTCCCAAGTCTTAAACGGCTCCCAACCTAGTCCTTTCATCAGTTGTGGATAATTTTCTGTTCGCTCGTAGAATTTTTTAACGAAGCTTTGGTGACATACAAGTATTGCGTAAGACGTTTTGGGGAAGGAGGGGGAGTTGGGCTCTTTTTAGATCGTCTTTCGGGGGGAAGGGGGTCTGAGACAGTCTTACGTAAGATATAAGTCACTTCTAAATTCGTATTTTTATCACTTTTTAAAATTATTTTCGTAGAAAAATCTTACTTTTTAGGATCACCGCATCTAAGCGGTACGGTACGCCTAAATGCACCGCATCTAGGCGAGGCGGTACGCCTGAATGCATGCTAAACTATAGAAAAACGTACAACAAATTCGTTGCGTTCATTAGTTTGAAGATGTCGCATTTTCAAAGATCACATGTTTTTCGAGTTGTACGTACAGTGAATGGCGACATATTAAAAACCATTATCAATATCCGTGATGAGGTCAGTTTTTGTGCATTTTGACATAGAATCCCCCATAGTTTACCTACTGTCTATGTCTATGGTTTCAAAAATGTTTGATAACTTACGTAAGATTGGGAGCGGAGGAGGGTTCGTGAAATCTTACGTTGTCTTACATAGGGGAGGGAGGGGAGGGTTAAAAAGCGATAAAAATCGCCTTACGCAATACTTGAAGAGCCCCTCGCAGCTTTCCTTAGTATTTAATTTACTTCGCGAATTAAATCTTTCTGTGCAGAGTCCCAAATGCTTGGGGCGTATCCGAGATGTGGCCTAACCAGAGTAAAGAAGCACCTCACTCTCACCTTGTCATCGGAAAACCTTCAAACTACTCACTTGATAAATCCTAGTTACTCCATTACGGTGCCACAAATGTTTCTTATTTGTTTCCCCCACGCTAGATCTGAAGTCAAGGTGATTCCCAGGGATTCGATTTCATCTGATTCCTTTATATTTACTCCCCCCCGCCTAATGCAGATTCGGCGTTTTTGTGATTTCTTTCGTAATAAGTGCTCCACAGTGCATTTACGAAGGTTAAGTTTGAGCCCCTACTCAAGAAACCACGAGTTAACACGTTAAGGTCCGATGAGAGAACTTCTGAGTCAGAATTTCTTGTAACTTCTTTGGGTAGATTACAGCATCGTCAGCAAACAATCTAATTTTTTTATTTACTCTAGATTTAATGTAGTTTATAATAAAGAGGAATGACAGGGGGCCGATCACGCTTCCTTGCGGGACGCCAGATGTCACTCTAACCATGTTGGAATTAATGGCGTGGATAACTACTGTTTATTTGGCGGTCAGATAGAAAATCGCGTATTCAATTCACTAATTTTTTGTTTTCCCTACATAATTGCAATATGATTATTAGTTTCTCTAAGAGGAATCTTGAAAAACATTTTCTTGAAATCCAGGAAAAACGCATGAACTTGCTTTCACCTGATTTTGGAATATAAAGAAGGAAGAGTCCAAGCTGCGTTTCGCAAAATCTACTCTTCCGGGAGGGAGTTACAATAGTTTTACAGGTCATTATGGCAAAGGGAATGCTTCGGATTGCATAATGCTTCCGAGATAACATTCAGCTATTAGCTGTGATGAAAATTAGAGCACGCAAAGATAACAGCATTTGCAGTAACATCGCCAAGAGCAGATTTCCCAGCTAACGGTCATGGTGCTCAACCGGTGAAGTTTTGGCACATTTTAACCAGTACGTATCAAGAGAAACCAAAGCCTGGAAATACCCTAGGCCTGCTTTCACTAATCAACTGGAGCTATGAAAGACAGACCTTGAGAGACAGCATGCCATTGCTCGCGTCCTACCATTAGGAGGTTTAAGCGTTGCACTAACACACCGTGACGTGACTCCAAATAAACAGATTTATGACAGAAGAGTGAATGCTGTGAAGGGAAGGGGTAGACGTATTAATAAGTGAATGTGGCGGAAGACGGAATATTAGAAGTCTTAAGAACAAAAGAGCGGGTACTTAAGAAAATGAATATTAGAAGTCTTAAGAACAAGAAAGTGCGTATGTAGCATTGTATGCATGAGGCAGAGGCGATGGATTTATACAAAGCAGTAAGGAAGAAATCATCGAATGAGCCTGTTTTCTAGCACTAAAACCGACAGTTAATCTCTTTTTCCTATGCCTCCCCAAAGGAGAACAACGTGATGGTTTTTATGAGATAGCTTATAAGCTTTAGCTAAGGAGCTAAAGACACTTTAATCGCCCTCCATAGGTTTGGCCAGGCCAGTGTCTTAAGATGGTTTGACCCAGATTTTTCTCCAGTCATAGTGGAGACCATACCTATTAGAATTTTATTAAGTGATTTCGGCAGCAGTAAGAAGCATTAAATAAATATTGGAATATTAATTGCGAAAAATGCTGTTTTATTTGACTGAAATTCTCAGTAATTAACTAAATATGCATGCATAATATTTGTTTTCACGGAAGAAAAGCCTTAACAACCGAAGATATTTTATGCGATTCAGTAAAAAGTATTACGGTGTATAATAAATTTATTTTTCAAATAGTTCAGAAAGCATACAAACAGCATACAGTTAAATTTAAAACGCGATTTATTCGTTAGAACTTCATCATATTTTAAATGAATTCTCCCTGAAGCGCATAGCTGCACCATATGCTATAGGAAACGCCTGGTATTTTTTGGTAAATATCTCCAAAAGCAGTGCGGTAAGTGGCTGATATTTGGGTTTATATGGAATGGTGATTTTTCCTTATGATGAGGCCAAATTCCTGGAACTTTATGAGAAATGGTATCTACCTTACATTAACTACTTTAAGAGCGTTAGCAAGCTTTTGAACCCAGGACCGTCAGTCCGAAATCCAAAAGCTCCATCCTTAGGTCTACCTCTATCTAGACGATATATCGGCATAGGTAAATCAGCACTCACTATCGCCGCGGCTCAAACATCGGCCGACTACTTAACGGGAGCATCCAACACGGTCCTCCATAACAGGAGAATCGGACCCAGATTCGCATTTTTAACACTTCCCCGTGTCCTTCGGCGCGCGGAGAAGCTAAAAGCCCACAATCGACCTTGTTTCAGTTTTTCCCGCGGGACGGGGCTAAGGTCAGCAACTTAAGTGCTCCCGTAATCCTTCCGGTACGTCTCCAGAATGGGAAATCGAGCACTTTAGTCAGCAAGTCAGTCAGCCGCGTCCTCCTTACGCGAAGAGCGAACATATGTGAAGCCAGCATACAGACATCATATCACAGGATAGTTGATCCAAGCGGAGCAGACAATTTTTTTTCGAAAGTTTATTTATTGATTTCATCATCAGCAAGTACTGCTGGTTAGCTACTAAGAGAAGCGACCGACAAATTAGTTAACACGCACAATTAATCAATTAAAACCATTATGATCTAAATCAAGAATCTAACTGTGGATTTATGTGGGGAGCTGGAGAAGAGTTAATCACGAAAATGTCTCGGGAAAGCATAGAATCTTTGGAATGGACGAAGGATGAAGATAAACCAGGTACAGAAATTAACCTTCTCTTAACAAAATATTACAAATGGTCAATAGTTTTGGGTTCCGTCCAAAGAATGGAGTGTTGCCATTGAAGTTCCCTCCAGTACTCTAGCAATCACACCAACCAGGGGTGAGTTCACGGATCCTTCTCTCTCGTTGTCGTCATCGATATCCAAAACGCAAACCACTCTAGAAGGGCGATGCTCATAGTTACTTCTCTAAGGACACACTCCACTTGTAGTAGACCTAGTAATTTAAAGCACCCGAATATATTTGAATTACGATCACGTTTTTTCTCTCATAAGCACCAATGAAATATAACGATAACGCGATCGCATGCTTTATGGAGAACCGTGACCACGCTTCTGATCCCCTCAAGTATCACAGCCATTCAAAAATAGCGTAACACATTCCCTTACACCAAAAGTCAATCACTAATTTATACCGAAATTAAGACCTTAGAATTCCTATTTTTCAACAATTCAGTAAATTATTCAATCATATGTCTCCAACTGAAAAAAGAAATCCAACTTAAGGCCGATTCATTAACATAGTTGGATTTATTATATCCAGTTTCAAAACTTTTACTCAGAAAGCCTCCTATGACGAAGCACGCCGAAGTAGCAGAATGCTACATTTACCAAAAAACCTTCGTTTTCCTCAACAACTCGTATGACCGGGCACTAACATGAAACGTGCCTACCAATTAACATCTATCCAGAGCTGACCGCTAAGAAAACACAAGGAACACAATTTGACCAGGCCAAGGCCACTAAAGTAAGTTGCAGGCCTTTCGCGGCGAAACCTTGACTGAAGCATCGTAACTACTCCTCTATAGATGAAACATTACGGTATCCCCTGGAATAAACTTGGAAAAATTGCAACAACACTGCCGCCATTTCATTCATTGATTACGCAGAACAAAAATCATATCCACCAGAAATCATATTGAACATGAATCAATATGTTACACTTCTACTTCGATGATGTTTCGCAAAAGTAAAAAAAGAGCAACTCTGGTTAATAATAGGTATTCCTAAAATAACACAGTCATCATACGGGTATCGCAAGACAGAATGGTTCATTCATGGATTAATGAGAAAATTAATCATGTGCACCATAACATTTATTGAATATGAATCAATATATTACACCCCTGTTCCGATGACAATTCGTAAAAATAACAGGATAGCAACACTAATTTAATATTTTCAAGATAACACAGTCACCATATGTGTATCGCGAGACAGTTTGGTTTACGAGACTGCCAACCAAAGGGTCAGAGGATGAAATCGTATCCGGGTCATTAAGGCCGCACTATTATAGCCACTGCGTTGGAATCATGCGTGAAAAGTATCCGTCTAAGGTTCCGGTTAACAAGTTCATCAAATACCACAAACTGAGCCAACAACCGAGGACGACAAACGAGTGACAAAGAGAAACTCCAATGGAGTTCCTCCATGCAAGTGATGATGTACACCCAAAATTACTTGACCACAAAGAAAGCAACTGCAACCGACATCATTCGAAATTCATAAGAAACAAATTATTCAGGCGACCATTCAGGGATAAACAATTTTTCAATTCACTGTAGTAAAAACACAATGTATAGTTCCACCAATATTTATTACGGTACTACGGTATGGTATGGTTGAAACTAGTTGTACCATAATAAATAATGGGGGAAAAGATACATTGTGCAATTAATGAAAATGAGCAATTTCCACAAGTATAACGTTTATTGCACGACCGGTTTCGCTTTCTACAGCATCTTTAGGTGGCGAACCGCACCTGAAGATGCTGTAGAAAGCGAAACCGGTCGTGCAATAAATATTATACCTGTGGAAATTCCTCATTTTCATTTATTGCAGTTATGTTCCGTTTCCACTCCATCACGCCTGCAACCTCAAATAAAATACAATATGATTTTAATTCATCGGTAATGGATTTTATCATAATTAAACCTAACAAGATCGTATATAAACTTTCCAATTCAGTTTCTGAACCACGCTACAATACGTTTCCCCTCAAAACCTTCAATGATGCTTACTTTCAGCCGCCATCTACGAATTATGAGCTTATATTGAAGCGTTAAAGATTTTAATTAAACTATATTCTTCGTGAGTCAAGTTTCTTTCTAGAACTGTACTAATGTGGCCGAAAAAATGATATTTCATTTTTTCATCTATTGTCGTCTTTTAAGTTCGCGTCCAAGTGTAATTTGCCAAAAACAACAACGAAATTTAGAATTTTACAGACGCTCGCAGAATAAAGATACTCTAAAAATACGCAAAAATAACACGAAAAAAGATAATGTTTTAATTTTACGTGGTAACCTCCTCAAACTCTCACTGATCGGAGGTGAGGCAAGGACCTTTCACAGGAAGGAATGGATTTTGGCGATCCTTAAAAGTGAAGTAACTTCGTCGCCACCACCCTGAAAACTGTATCATAATTGTTTTACGGTGTCTTTATACCGATACCTAAGTATATACACGAGGTTTGAAAATATCAAGCAAAGGCTTGTCCATGACCTACTCGCATTAGTGCTTATACTTACTACTACGCACACTTGTATCGTAGTGATCTAACATCCTAGACAAATCCGAATTGTCGAAAGCCGTAATACCGAATTTCCGAAGTTCAGACGTCAAAATTTCGTCAGTTACGAAGCTCTATTACGCCGAGTCTTTGCCGAACAAGATAGCTTGAGAGAGATTTTACCATATTCATAATAGATACCACATTATAATTCTATTTCTCTGTTTAAGCAGTTGCTTGAAATGTGAAGTAAATATAGTATAATACAGGTATTAAAGATGGAAAATGTTTTGGATGATGACTGAACTTCAGAGTAATTGACTAAATATAAGTACAAATTTGAGGCTTTAATTTGACTCATAATTTTCACCACGCACGTACGCTGAAAACATATTCGCAACCTACGTTTTTGTGTAATTCTATGAAAAGTATCATTGTAACACATTTTTTTACAAATATTTGAGAAAGCACACGACCTACGCACTGTCACATTACCGAGGTGATCTGTGAATCATAACTTCCTCAGTTTTCAAATAATGTCTCTCTGGACCACACAGCCCCACCAAATACCATCTAAAACGGCTTAATAGCTGTAAAATACCTACGTCGAAAAGTAGCACAGTTAGTGGCTAATATTTTGGTTTCATTAGAAAGATGATATTATTCCAATATTACGAGGCCGAATTCATTGAATTTTAAGAGTAGTGACATGTTGGTCAAACTTCCTTATATATCAGTTGAAGATCAAATGGGTGGAGGGAATTAACCAATCACCAAGTTCCTCGAAGAGTTGGATGGAAAAGAAGTAATGACAACTCTGCAAAGTAGAAGAAAAAAATGTATTAAACACAATTTACGACACAACAGCTTGGAGAAATGGAGAAATTAACGGGAAGATTTATCGAGGAACACCAGTGATGAAATAGTTGAAGCATGTAAGAGTGATGTTCAAATGAAGAATTAAGAAATGGTTAAGCAGTTGGAAGAGTGGGGACTGAAGGGATGAGCTGCATAAAGCATATCTTCGGATTAATGATTGATGATGAAGTTTTAGGTGAGAAATGGTGGATGTTAATGAGGAAATACGCATGTAATTGTATGAAAATGGCATAATAGCAGACAAATATATCGAAAAGCAGTACGAAAAGTGGCTACTATTGTGGTTTCATCAGAACAGTGGTTCCCAAGCTTTTTTATCCCCCACAACCCAAAAGCATTTTAATATGTTCTCGCACCACTCAAAGTAAAATCTCGCACCCCTTAGCATAATAATTTTTTAAGGAATAAAAGTGAAGGTGACAAAAACAAATTTGAATAATCAATTTTTAATAATATATAAACTATAATAAAACATATGGAAAATAAAAAAAATATTACAATGAATTAAAAGTTTCATAAACCCTACAGAAAAGGTACCCTTAGCTCTCTCTCTCCCCCAAGAGGTGCGATTACCCCTGCTTGGGAAACCCTGCATTAAATAGATGAAATTATTTTTTCACAATGAAGCCAGATTAATTGAATTTTGCGTGTGATATATATTTCGAATGACCTCCGAGCTCCATGATCGGTTAGCATTGCTCGTGGCGCGTGCATCTTGTTCGAAGCCAAACACTCGCTTCACAGTGACTCGGAATGAGCAATCCCTCCTTTCGCAGAGGACGTGACGGAATGTATTCCGGGGGAATGGCGGGGCGGGGGACGGCCCAATCAATCTCTCTTTCCTCCCTTAGTTCCGATCTCACTTTCGTTCCCGCACCTCCGAACCGACCGCCCGGCGAAGGCTTTCCTCTTGACCTTGATCATCACCACACACGACTCAACACGCATTTCGAAAGATCCTTCCTTCGATTGATCACCCTGAGCAAAGCCGCGACTCGAAAGGAAGACGTGCGGCCCCAGCTACAGAATGTAAACCTGGATATGATTGTCAAATGACGTAAAAATTTCATTGCACTAAAGTGTACTTCATCCGACTTCATTGTACGCTAGCGAAACTTGGGTATGCCAGGGGGTGTGTGTTTGAACCGCTCGAGATGATTCCGATGACGTAACTAAGGAGTCACGTGGTACAATCACGAAGGGTTCAAGACTTAGATGTATTTAAACCATTCGTAAAATATCTCACGCAGGCTTTCCGATCGGGTTTTTCACCGAGATATCGTTGATGGAGTCGAATATCTCGATTAGAGTCGCAATAATCAACATTTCAGACGCTCAAGTTATTCATCCGAATGTTTGAAGCACACCAAAATGTCGAATATTTCCTTGTTGTGCCATGTGAATTCATATTTACGTGATCTAAACTATCTCGAGTGGTCCCCCATAGTAAAAGTAAGCTAAATACAGACTGTTTGGCCATGTAGATGGAATGGATGAGAGCAGAATAACAAAGCAGATTTATGATGGAGGAGTAAACGGCTTGAGGGGACGGGGTAGACCGAGAAAGTCATGGTTGAATGTGGTGGAAGTTACTTTAAAGAAGAAAAATGATAGCAGTCTTAAAGATGGGTTTACACTGGCAAGTTTATTGCGAAAGTTACTTGCAGAACGTGGTTTTCGACCATATTGCACGAGTAAGCGGTTCTGAAAGTCCGATTACAGAACTTTTAAAAGTTTCAGCAAGTCGCTTGCTGAAGCGTATTCTTGCCAGGCTAAACAGCAATCAATCTGGCTCTGAACTTACTCTTGAAAAATTTTTCGTCAAAGCAAAATTCTCCGCACGATCTTGTAAAAGAAACTTGCGGAAGTAACTTGCCAGTGTAAACTCACCCTAAGAACAGCAGGACGTGTATGAATGTAACTGACGAAAAAGAGGTATGCCTTGATTGGGCAATAAGGAGGATATTATTAAATCATCATCATCTTTACATATTCATTACAATAAAGTTTTGTACTTTTCTACACTTTCAAAAGTGTAGAAAAGTACAAAACTTTATTGTAATGAATATTAAAAGTTTCTACAAAGTAGAGCCTGAAGCTGTGGATTTTATCATCTTTACAGGCCTATCACCGAGAGTTTTAACTTATTTGACTGTGCCTACCCCAAAAGGGAACGGTATGATGGATGTGTATGTATCCATTATGTGGTTCGAGACTAAGACTCCATTGTTCACTCTTTCACCTATCCCAATGTAATCTGGGAGAAAACAATACAAACGATGCACATGAACCATAAAATACAGATATAAAATGTCAAGGCATCAGTACTGCCACATTTAAGGAATAAGGAGCTGAGTTTTGTATTTTAAACTTTTTCAGCGGAAATAGTTACAGCAAAGGAATGAACACCTGGATTTGATTTGCAAATATACTTACACATTAAGGTTTTTCGCACAAGAAATAAAGCATGGTTGTAGCTTCAATATAATTATAAATAAGAAAGATAATTTCCATTGTGGGAAAAGTTTAAGGTTTCGGTACTAATAATTAACTAAAATCTCACTACAGGAACATACCCGCACAAGAATGAGATGCTGTAAGGTTTAGTTCACACACTGCCTTTCACTAATAAAATCAACCTTCAAGTTGAACCTAAGCTTATAAATGTGTCGTCATTGCATCTCAAATATAATTAGGTATTTCAACAGATTTTGAAATTGTATTATCGCAAAATGAAAGCAGAGTGCGAATATTAAAATATATCCCCAAGTGAATCGTGAAGTATGAGAATAGAATCAATCATCACAGAAGTAGAATTCCAACCTTATCATAATAATATGCAATTTAATTTTAAATTGCATAAATAAAAATAAGGGAAAAAAAATTCCAGGTTCATTTAAGTCTCTGATCACTATAGTTTCATTATGATCTTGTAATTATTTGAGCTATTTTGTCCTGCAATACCTTTACTCATTAGTTACACGAGGGGATCGTTTATTTTAGATATAAAAAGTTTAGCTCTTTTGAGTATGAAACATTCCAACCAGTTTTTTCATGTAATATTTGTTATAAAAACAATAAACAAAATAACTTCCCGTTAAAACGTAAACAGGTGGGAAAGAATTAATAGAACAAGGATTGTTAGGAAATCGGGAAGTAAGGGAGAAAATGATGGGAAAGTGATGTATCAATGCGATAGAAAAAGAATGCGGAGCAGAAGAACCAATTAATTTGATCCAATCGTAGGTAAATGACAGGTGAAAAGCAGCACTTGGAAAAAACTTGTACTCCATGGTATAAAACAAAATTAGATACGTTTATCATTTAACAACGCGCATGGTCATTAAGAAATCCAAACCAGTAATCCTTGAGTAAGCCAACAAGTGCAAGCAAACTCGCACGTTATGGACTTGGCCAAAATGACTGCAGTTCGCAGCTCCGAGTTGCCAGGATTAAAGCCAACTTCTCTCCTTGCGCTTTCTTTTACCGGTCTCACGGGTTCGATAAACTAGAAATCATCTTGCGTCACTGAGCACATTAGCAAACGCAAGAGGGAAAAATCACGCAACGCAATTACGCTGGACGACATTTTCCCGGCATGCAATTATTTCGAATGGGATTTACAATAATGATAACAAAAAATAAGGTAAACTGCTACGCAAGTAGTTTTCAAAGGTAGCGGAAGCCTATCAGTACAACATCACAATTGTGGCAAGATCATAGCACACTCACCACCAAAGGAAAGAGAAAATTTCCGCTCCATTACTTTGAGATGGATTTCACAAGTTTAACGTAATTTTTCATCAAAACAACACTTTCCAAAATACATTAATGGTTTTAATGTTTTCAAATTCAGTTGTTCTCGATGGATAAAGAAAATCAAGAGATGGAGCTTGAAGGCGAGTGAAAATCATGAAATTTTCTCATAAGCTTTAGGTACAAACGAAACATAATTTAATCTAAAATAATTGCAGTCTCGAACTCATTTTTGGATTCCTTCGTCGAGAGGCGCAAGACATTGGCCTCAAATTCAATTAAAAACTACCCTCTTCCATTTTCCAAATATTTTCTGTGGGCAATGATTTTGCAAACAACTGTGATGAAATTGACATTTTAGAGTTAAACAGAACAAATATAATCACCGATTACTTCAAAGAGATAAAATGATGAGGGAAAAAAATCAAAAGCATACAGGCTTCACTTCTAAACGGGACGGTGGCGTCAGGAGACAGGCTTAAAATTCAAGAGTACAACTAGTAATGGCTAGATCTCAATTCTCAGTCATAATATTGTCTGCTCCTATGGCGGACGACGACTTCATTGGGCTTCTTTTAATGGCGGAGATCATTACTCCAGGCAATAAGTATGAAAGAAATTTTAAAGGACTGGATCGGTTGATACGATTTTCCTCGAGCTGAGAAACCTACAATAGATAAAATTTGCCATGCTTACCGATTCTTCTCCAGAAGCTAGCAAACTTCCATGTTTGATGGAGATATTTCGGGAAAAAATTACGCCGGATCAAAACATTTGCTCTCAGATTTTAATTGATGAACTCCGTCAAGCTCCGTTATACAGAGTGTTTCGTAATGACTCAGTAATATTTTAGGATATGATTAAGCAGATAAAAATAAGAAAAAATTCAATTGGACATGTGTCCGAAAACGCACTGTTATTCTGCTGCCTGTCGGTATGCGTTTTTTACGGAAACCTTGCTAAATAAAAACTATTTGAGATCAAGACTTGATATTTTGTATAGATGTTAATGGCAATGTTTTAAACTAGCATACGATATTTACTTATTTTCTAATACACCGTTTCAAAATGGTAGAATATCTAACTTTTCAATCCTTAATATCTTTGCACACAGAAATCGTATTGAAAAAGTGCAAGTATGAAAAGGTTGCGCCTTTCATTCACAGATAAAATGGTACCAATAAAACTTTCATGCCTGCTAAAACAATGAAATGGTCAATAGGTTTTTACTCCAATGCCAAAGAGTTTAATGCACACATAAAACAATATGGTTTCAATAAAATTTCCATACCCTCTACAACAATGGTAAACCGATTTTCAAACCAAACGGCAAAGAGAGTTTAATGCACTGCTGTACTGTGGCCTTCTAGGTCACCCGACCTCAATCCTATGGATTATTTCTTTTGGGGCCAGATGAAACAAGCTATGTATGGCCAGCGGATCAAAAGCAGGGAGCAGTTGACAGACCTAATTCAAGATGCCGCAAATGAAATTAGGACCAATCAAAATGTACTGGCTAGAGTGTACGATTATCTTCGTAGGCATTGCTACGGGAAGGCTGCATTTTGAACACTTTCAAGTATGTTGTACTGTATTTTATCAATTTGATGTACTATTTATGTATGAAAACATGTATTTCCTTTTTTTGATTGAATAAATGTACAAGTATCAGCTTGTGTTTGTTTTGAAATAATTTATGGTTTATTGTTGTACGCGTGCATCAAACTCTCTTTAGAAAACAATTAAATATCGTACGCTAGTTTAAAACATTGCCATTAACAGCGATACAAAATATCAAGTCTTTATCTTAAATAGTTTTTTATTTAGCGGGGTTTCCGTAAAAACGCATACCGACAGACAGCTGAATAACGGTGCGTTTTCGGACACATGTCCAATTGAATTTTTTTCTTATTTTGATCTGCTTAATCATATTCTAAAATATTACAGAGTCATTACGAAACACCCTGTACACTGATTTGCATCATTAAAATTCTTTGGCTCCTTTGAAGGCACATAGACGCCCTGCCAATTCGGTAGTACTCCAGCAATGATAAATTTCAATACATTCATCGCTTATTACCACGGAAAGTATATTTTTCAGTCTCTGATACAAAGAAGACATTTATTGCATGATGCTAGAGTCAATTACCAATTATAAAACAGGAATAACCAGAAGGATGACAGCATGCTGCAGAAAATATTAGCCAAAGTTAAAGAGATAAATGCCGATTCTTTCGGTATTTAAACATCATCATTCGTGTAATTCATTAATCGAGAAATAGGTATATGCTCAGCCAACAAATATTTTTTTCCAATCTCGGAATGAGAAGAGCAAGGCAAATGCAGAGGTTTCGAGTAGAGGCAGGTATTGAGTTTTATGAAATGACTGGCTTTTTTCCACTCTCAAATCACTGATGGGAAAATATAAACCCACGAAATGAGGCGAACTATGCCCCAGTGATACGTAAATAATAACTAGGTTGCCAGCTTGAGCTGCTTCTTTTGGCTCATTCCAAAAAAAATTTGAGGGTATGACCTCCAAGGTTGTTAAACAATATAACTCAAACTTGAGCCTTAGATAACAATGGAGGAACTTCGGAACAGTAGTTTCTCTATTATTTCTATACACTTGGCTACCGCTTTCTGCTAAAGAGTATAAAACTTCTCGTTAGGTGCTAAATTTGCTCGCATTATTGGATTGATCGCCAGATGATTCCAATACGGAAAATTTCCTTGATCATGAAATAAAATTATTTGCACTTTACGTGGGAGTCTATCCCATGTTTTATTGGCGTTTTACTACTGAAAATCATTTACCATCGCCTTCAGGGTATCCATTGAGATAATCAAAGGAAAAAGGAGGTTCAATAAAGAAGACGGCTACCACCCAGCAGGCTCATGTAAAAGGATTCGGTGAGGAGATGAGAGCCAATACGAGAAGGCGGAAGGGAATAGAAGACCTATATTAAGGTAGTTTGAGTGAAATTTTTCACTAGTCATAATTGAGACCATATTCAAATTTTAATTTTCTAAATTTAAGCAACTGTAAGAAGAATGAATTAAATATTGGCGTAAAAATATTGCTCTAAATCCTGGAATTCTCAGTAATTAAATATATTTTCATTAATAAACTTGACTAATTTTATGCATACCGTACGTTGAAAACGCCTTCACTACCAATGAAATTGTCGCAAGTCTGTAAAAATTACTGCAGTAATTAATTAATTTTAAAAATTTGAGAGTATATAAAAAATACGTTCCTAACGGTATCTATTCGTTAGAAATACCTCGTACTTTAAATAATGTCTCCTTGGAGTGCACACCCTTTCCCATGGAAAATGGCTGGTGTTCTATTCGAAATAATGTCGAAAAGTATTATGGTAAGATACGGATGTTTTGTTAACATAGGATGATTTCAATACGATATGTGAGATATTTTTCTTTAAAACGAGGCCAAATTAATCGAATTTTATGTGAAGTGATATCTCGCTCTAACTACCTTAAAGCGGCCAAAATGCAGTCCCAGCACTTTGAACAGAAGAAGCCCGTCGAAATACGGGCAAAAGTGTTGTTTTTTAAAACCACCAACGCAGGTGAAAACCCAAAAAGTATTTGAAAAGCAAAGGTGTCCTCAATTTTATGAAAAAATGAGTATTCTTCCGTTTTCACCCAGTAATCAGAATCTAGAAACATGCGAGCGTCGCGTCGGTAGGGATAGCCATGACGATGTTTATGAGGATTATATATTCGTTGGAGGTAAGTGACCGGTAAAACATTGTTATTTTGGAAATTACCCGCGTCAGAATAAAAAAAAACAGTTTCTTCCCCTTTGCTGGTAACCTCCTCGGGGCTAATGAATGTTGTCTTTATTGCGCATCAAAATATATACTCTCATGAAGGTGAGTGGGGAGGGTAGGGTAATGGGTGTAGAACTTTCTGGAGTTTATTCCTTATTCTTGACAGCACTGGTAGCAATAACCCACTAATCTTTTGTCCTTTGTCTCTATTGAAGTAGTAGTTGTGTTCTTAAATTTCACAGGTATTCATTGCCATCTCTTGAGTGACTAGATTTCTGACCAGTTAAACCAGGGCAAAGTGTGCTCCTGAAGCATATGCACTTTTCCGTACTTGTTTCTCAGATCAAGTAAAGTGCTATTAATCTTGTCAATCGAAGTCATATACAACTGAAATTTTTTACCAAAGTTGGTGAAACTTCCTCAGGATCTTGCTCAGGATATTATAAACATTTGAAGAAATATACAAGGCTCATTAACTTAATATAAGGCAACATATTTTTATTTCATTTCAATGCAATTAGTAAATATTTTAAATTGCACTTCTAAGAGATTTTTCACGAAATGAAAATAAAAACTTGGCACTTACAATTAATATTTAATATCGCTACATATTCGTCATTTCATTCCTCCCTTCTGTGGCAAATCCTTCTGATAATTCCCTTTTTTCCTTCATGTCTATGGATAGTATTATAAAGAAACTTCAAAAGGAGAACGGCGGGAAGTGGTATTTTTGTTTTACTCTTTCGGGATGCCGGACAAACAACCCGAAACTGGTGCTGCCCCGGCCCGACCAGTAAGCATGGTCACCTTGGTAGAGGTCACCGGTACCGGAAATTTGAGAAATATTTTTGGCGGGGCAGATGAGGAAGCCTCAGAGTCAGTACGTCGTGAAGGTAAAGGGTTCCTGGTAAACTCGAGGGTTGTGAAGGCCACAATAAGGAAAGGTCACACACTTTTCACAGCGATCGTACTTGCCCTTTTTCCCACACCAGAGGAACCAGTCTCACCCAAGGATCCTTCCCACGCAGCGACGCTAAACATTTTAGGTAAAATTTAAGTTTAGGGAAGCTTAGCCCGTTTAGGGACGACCTCCGTTCTAGTCGAGAAAACTTTTCCGGTACCACCATCGTTCAGCACGCGAAAGGGGTTTTTCGCAGACCGAAACGCGAAAATATATCCACGTCGAACATTATTACAGCGTTAATATTAAATGAGAACTGCTAATGAAATCAAGAAATAATGTGAACTCGATACTCTCAGGCGTTACTTTGTAAAATTCCATTTTGATAGAATCAAAAACAAACTTTGTAAATTTTACAGTCAATTTTATTCACTACGACCGGTTTCGACGCATAGGCGACATCTTCAGGTCGACGCATAGGCGACAACTTCACCTGAAGATGTCGCCTATGCGTCGAAACCGGTCGTAGTGAATAAAATTGACTGTAAAATTTACAAAGTTTGTTTTTGATTCTATCAAGAAATAATGTGTTCATACCAAGCGGGTACTTTATGCATCGGGTTTCATGCCGATCCTGGAAGCTACGGAAATTTACGGCTATTACCAAATTTTAGCCAACGCAGTACTAACCGTTGTGAAGGTTTCATAAATATTTATCGGAAAATTATATAAAAATTCTCTATGAGTTCAATTCTTAGTTCACATAACTATAAAAACAGAAATCGTTAATTTTCCACCAAGCGCTCACAATTGTGTTCAGTGGAAGCGCTTTCTGGCGCATTGGCGCTTTCTGATTAGGTATCCAGCACACCATAAGCTGGTTAACATTAACCAGCGAAATGTTAAAAAACTTAAGCAAAGGTTGCAATCACCGACATCTTCAATACTATAATATTTCTAACACGGTTGGCAAACTTAACTGCATAACTTAAGAGATGAAATAGAGCCATTTTCTGCGTAATGTCCCCAGAGGCCGTTTCTCACGGTGAATAATTCGAGCATTAATTCACGAAGTATTTTAAATTGAAATAATTCGCTACGGTACGCCTGCTACTAGTATATATCGACTCACGGGCAATTTCTGACCGATAAAGCTATTTTTACGGTCGGAATAATTTGTTTATATACTCCGATAGTGCCTAGTTGGAGAGGCCATGTCCTCCAAATTTTTACGATCCCCTAATACTCGACAAATATCTTATGCATCAAATATTTTTTGTTTTATATGACTGTTATTCTCAGTAAAATAACTAAATACACACTTATGAGGCTTTTAATTGAATCATTTTTTCACGCTGTACGCTGGGAACGCCTTCATCACCGAGGATTTTTTTTTATTTTGTAAAAAGTATGACCGTTGGAAATGAGTTTATTTTTCAATACTTGAGAAAGCATAGGAACAACACCGTTAAATTTATTACACGTTCTATGCGCTAAGAGTTCCTCATGTTTTACATAAATTCTCTCCAGTGCGTATAGACGTATCAGATTCTATGGAAAACGGCTTGTAATTTTATGCAGATATATCGAAAAGTAGCACGGAAATTAGTTGGTATTTTGGTATCACTGGAGTGATGAGATATTTGTATTTACAATGGGGCCAAATTCATAGAATTTTAGGCGAAGTGATATCTCGATAAAACTATCTAAATTGATCAAAACGACCATGATGGACGTCGTGCCCTTGTATCATGCAATCATGCACGGGATTATGCAATGAAATACAGACTATGGTATAAATTTCCTCGAGTGATCGTGCGCATGTGAGTATTTTTCTATTTTACACGAGGCGTGAACGTCATGCGCATGATCAATCGCTAGTTAATTCCCCGTGTAAAACAGCCTTATGGCGCATGTTGAATTCTCCCTGCCTACTCACATGCTCAAGTTCAACAGCATTAAATTACATTCTTTAGTTATGTTCTTATGCTAAATACGAACCAGCCTTAAGCACGCGCTGATAGGTGACGTGAAGGCGCCTAGGGCGTGGAAAAATTTATGCATCCTCCCTGCTGGACCTTGCTTTCTGAGGCTATCCAATTAGATGCAGAACCAAACGCCGTGTATAAATTAGATCAGTAAAAGTTAAAAAGGGAAGTTTTTCTCATTCAAATGGCTTGACTGCCAAGGACTCCTCCATGTGAGTGAATGTATTAATGCAATAAGGCCATGGATAAGGCCGAATGTATAAAAATCTCCGAAATTCTTCCTCACTGTTGAATATTGAAAGCCAGATTACAAGAAACCATGAGGAAAATGTAAAACTCAGTCCGAGAGTCAATAATGTGCCACATTAAAATTAATGGAGAGATTTCCGGTTTCAATGATTCGGAAAGACGTATGCGATATAGTAGCGTAGCCGGGGGGGGGGGGGTAGAGGGGGCGAATTCCTCCCCGCCCCGTGTTCTGGCCCCCTTAAACCTGCGTATTTTTCCACTCTTCAGCCCCAAAAACGTATAAAATAAATGTGTATAATACGTTGTTATTTTGTACAAATCTCAAATCCTGGGGTAAGACGAGTAGGCATCTATTGCATCACCAAAATTTGTCAAGTTTAGTAAATTGGTTAATTTATGAGTCGGCGCCTCCTAAAAAGCTTTTTCCCCCCCTTTAAACATTTTCTGCCCCCCCCCCCCCAGATCCAAAACCTGGCTACGACACTGATGTGATACATTCTGAAGTGCTCAATAAGTAGATATTAGATTTGATGTCATTAGTAAATATTGCATCACAATAACCCACGATCATCAAAATAGTTTAGTTCACATCGTGACTCAATCCCAGTGAGAGTTTTTAGTCCAGATATAAAGGATAAATACTGGTGTATTTGTGATCCAACACATTAATAATTTCGTTCCCTCTTAAGATGCGCAATATGGTAAAGTACGTCTTGATGCCAAAACTGTATGCTCCAAATGAGAGAGAAGAATGAAAAAAGTTCAAATATTTACTATTTCTCAGAGGGTAAGAAATTCATTAAAATTATTCGCTGACGACGACAGAAAATTTCAAAGAGTGAAGTCTACTTTTCAATAGATCACCTCACAGAGGCGCATCGCAAAATGAACGGAGTTCTGAAGCCAACTGAATGAGAGCATGAATTAATTTTAACTTGGCCTTCCGAGCTCATAAAAGGTAATTCTACTTCATCATTGCAATTTTAACGCACGCCATTTCTATATCAGTAAAGTTACAACACTTTCATCTAGCACATAAAAACTTTATAAGCTTTGACGCCTTACTTAGTTTCAAGGATCAAATATTTTTAATAATCGAAACACAAGAAAAAATAAAGTATCCAACTTGACAATCAAAATTTTGGTTAAAGGATAATAAAATTATCAGAAAATGGAATTGATTATGATTGAAAACTTCAAGGGAACATAAAAAAATTAATTCGATAGGGACTCTAAAAATTAATATCTAAGTGCAAATTTAAAGTCAATTCAATGATAAAGACATGAGCTAGGGTATTTCAAGGTTTCAAGTAAAATAAAAGGAATGATAACACGCTATACGTATTTACTGGATGAAATAAAAAGGCCTCACATGAAAGGACAATTTACCACACGAGAAGCCATGAATAATATTTTGTCAATTTATTGTGAGTTCCGCGTCCAAGGAGATTTTTAGTGACCTTTATAACCCCACTGAGCATTATTTACATCACTGTTGTAGCTTGTAGTAATGAAGGGATTCAGCCGCTGAGATTCCGATTCTCATTTCAACAATTCCAAGAGCATGTGAAACAGACCAACTCCAGGGAGGATATTTGTTAGACAAACGATTTACAAATAAAACTGATGATATCAGGCCTGACCTCGTGGAAATTATGGATATCCATGATGAGAAAACTGCCTTTGTTATTTCCACAAAACTTTATTACGCTGGCATCACACTGGCACCACACTGTGGCACGAGTATGCCACAGTGTGGTGAAACGCACGTCGTGCCAGCGTAATAAAGTTTTGTGGAAATAACGAAGGTGGTTTTCTCATCATGGAAACGATTTACAACACAAAATACGAGTACATACATAATCGTAAATATTTGAGTAGCATAATGGTAATTACTTTTCGATTCGTTATATGTATTTGCCACCAGTTTTACGCCAGCCTCATCTGTGCCATTTCACATCTCCGCAACTTCTCAAAATATTTAACAAGATATTGGAACGCACAATTTTTCCCGCACTTCGATCCTATACAAAGAAAATAATTCCCAGCCCGCATGAGGGTGAGCGTCCGTTATATCTTCGAGCTTTCTATTTACGGAGTTTGGTCACGAGGTCACGTGTCAGCGGTCGAGCAGGGTGACAGAGCACACGAGGGTATCAGCGGACCTACAGTAAACTTATCCATATCTCAGGGTCAATGCGTTGACTAGGAATGAAGCAAAGTATTTAACCAAGTCCAAGTGATTATGCAACAAATATGTAAATTGTGATAAAGCAGAAACATGAAAATATTTTAACTGACGCAAACAACGCATAAGAGATTTATTATCCATTTTATCACTAATCACGTGCCACGGAACCCACGTTTAAGATAGGCAGCCATTCTTGACGATACATTGACAAAATTGTGAGTAAAAATACATGCATAATACAAAAATATTTGATAAATCATATTTTTTTTACAACATAACTAGATCAAACAGGAAGATTCTAAAAATAATTGTTGCGTATGAGTTTAATAGATTGAGCAAGAAAAGAGTTAAAGCAAATATAGGTAAATATTTTAGATCGATTCAATGAAAAGACATGTCATTTTTTTCATGAGTTATTTGAACTGCCATTTATATTTCAAATTTGATGTCGCCGTTCATTATTATCAAGAGTGGCAGATGCGGATTTGGAGAATGTAAACCATCACAACCGTAAACTTGATCATTGACACGCTATATTAGTTAAAGTATGTCGCTAGGAACTGTGCTTTCACCCCACCAATTAAATTTGAGCAGAGGTTAGCGCTGCAAACATCGAACTAGGAAAAACGTAATTTCAGACGAGAGATTAGGCGACAATTAACGTGAAAAGACATGCAAATTTTGCAACTTAGTATGAAAAAATGAAAAGTAATCCTGAATATCCGGAATACAAAGAAAGAAAATTAATAAACTGAAGATGTTAGACGGAGAAGGTAAAGTAGGCTCCTAATTGAAAACAATGAAAAGGAGGAGCGAATTATTCAATTTTCTGTAACATACCGCTAGCAAGAGTTGGGCAAATTCATCGGGGCTATTCTAGCTATAATATTGTACGAACAGGAGAGATATTTTTCCTCCGAATTCTCATTAGATTGTTAGATACTGAATAAAAGTTTTCGCGACGATGGTGATCCGATTACGTAGGTTCCGAGAGCAGCTGCGGACGGTGTCTCATGAGGTAAGCGTTCACGAACGGTGCTAGGCGCATTCACTGTATAAAATCAAAGAGCGTTTCCAGCGAAAACTGTAACTTCTTTTACTTCTTATACGATATTTACTTAAAAATTCGGTATGGAAATGTTGTCATATTAGTCCATATTTTTGGTTCACTTCGTCAGTGTTAAGATTATTTGTATGACCAGGCGTCCTGTTTAATTATGATGCCCAGTATTCATATTAGTTCGAAATAGCTTTGAATCGAATGGCTAGATTGAAACTTAAGTGGGACCATTGCGTGCTCTATAATACTAGCGTTGCGGATACTTAGAAGATAATAGGTAAAGATTTCCAGTATTTTGAAGTAACTTGTAAAACTGTGGGTTGCTAATTTTCAATTGTCATACTCCTCTTCGAACAACGGAATTCCACAAAGAATTGGTATCCGTCAACTTCAAATCTATCCCAACAAAAAATTCTTAATGTATTGGCATTTATACCTCGAAAATCTAGCATTCCGGTAATAAAAAAAACTCCTCTCCAAACATCCTTATATGGTGGTATACGATCCATTTCTATTTAGACCCTCATTTCTAAATTGAGCAAGCCCTAGGATGCCGAAGTGGTTTCGTAAACTCTATGCCATTACAATCTTTTGAGCTTTAGCGGGCACGGAGGATTCCCAGGTGGAAATAACCAATCTCCGAGAGCAGAGCATTTCCAGGAAGTAACTCGTAAACTATTGTATTTTTGGAAACCGGATCGGCAAAGTTTGTCGATGCAAGCGCTCCACTTCACAAATCCGAGCCACGGAACATATCCTTCCTTTCGACAAACAACCGAATGAGCGCCCGCGATCAAACATTGAGTAATCCCATTTCATGCGCCTACCAACTTTCATTTCTGCATTCCTAAGTCTCACTCGCGTGTTATTTTTAACGGCTTAAATAACCAGAGATGCGAAATCCCTCCCCGTCGAATGATATCTAGTGTCTTTTGAAACCTTCCTGGTTCACGCGAGACGATTAACAATGAGGTTTCACCAAACAATTCGGCAAAGAGAGCTGTGCTGAGGGGGGAGATAATAATAATGATAGTATCATATAATGATTATTTATCCATTTGAACAACAAAAATTTGCAACTAAAAAGACAACCTTTACATTACACATGAATATGGATAAATTAGGTATCCACTTTAGACATTGCCTGCATATGGAATGCATAAAAATTGCCGTAACATTTTACATTAAATAAGTGAATAAATAGACTGAGACCAATTACGTAACAAAGATAATAGAAACTTGATAAAGATAAAAGTTTTTATTTAGACACGTAAAAGCCACGTTAGACACGTTACCCCAAATATTAACACAAAAACACAATTATATTTTCAACATGAAATAACCATCTTTTTACTCTACTAAAAAATGTTGTTTAACTATTTGTACCTCATATTTTCAGATAAACCAAGAAATAATTTGGGCTCTTAACACAATATAGCTCTTAAACTATTTCCATGGTGTGACACAAATACATGCTCTGTTTTACTTTTCCAGAAAAATATCACAATTTATAGACTCAAAGGCCCTCTTAATGTCTATAAATGGGCAGGTACACGTTTATTACAGCTAATTGCATTTTAGACATGTATTTTAAAGTTTTCTTTGGCATACTCGGTTCCTTCACCCTTTTTGAACCCGTAATGTTTGCTACTTAAAAAGTCTTACTCTTCCAGGTAAGACAAAATCCTTTTTTTTTTAACTGACCTGACGTATTATTAGCAAGGTAATATACCATTATGATAGGTTTAAATGGAATTGAGTAATAACATCCTCTCAATTTTTGTCTAACTGGACCAAACTCCAGGACTGAAAAGAAGCGCGTGGCTTTAGATTGTGTAGTTATGGGAAACCACATCTTTGTATTGCATGTTAACATGTTCGTCTACGTAGCTCTTTCCTATTTCCTGGTTTGACCCTGCATCGTTCTCCTGAGTGCTTTTTAGTCAGCGTCTAGTGGCCGAGGGAACGTGCGAGGCTCTGATTTGAACTGGGACGAGTGCTGCATGCCTGGTGTGGAATCACCCCGTGCCACACACCCTGGAATTGGCTGGTACGGTATTTTGTATATGTAGATGGAGTAAATTGTTAATTGATAGCAAGCTGGAAGGGAGTAGGAGGAGAGGAAGACCAATCAAAAGAAGGCTGCAAAATGTTGAAGAGGACCTGAAGACAATCGGGATTGGAAGATGGAGAGAGAGAGAGCAAGAAGGAGAGCCGAATGGGGGCATATAACTGAGGTTAGCCAAGGCTCACACCGGGCTGTAGAGCTAAGGAAGAAGAAGAAGATGGAGCAAGCAAGCTCTGCCATATTATTGTTAACTTAAAGTTGTTAAGTCCTAGCACGACGATGCCTCCCACTTTCACTTATGTTGTCGACTGATTACCGATGGTGTTTACACAAACGAGTTAAATAATCGGCTTACAGCACTTTTCTGCCACACATGGAGCTATTTAAAAGAGGCGTAACTGGTTATTGACTGAACTAATAAACTAATTAGTAATTGGTTAGCGACTAAGCTCCAAACACTAACCTACTCCTTATTGACCAATTTTTCTTCAGCCAAGTGCAAAGTTAGGTGCGGGAAGGTGGATGGCTAGGCACAACACAATGTGAACTACTGGCTAAGTGACAAGGAAAATATGGCAGTGTTTCATTATTTTAGAAGACGGTAATTGGTTAACCCATATCTTGAAAGGAAAATTCACTGTCGAATATTCGATGCACTAAAGAATCTCGAAATAGTGTGCAGGCCATTTTCAAAGTTCCTCCACGAATTTTGTATTGAAAACTTGTTCATTTGACATTGTTAACAACAATACTCTGCTGCTCCGGTAAACTGATAAGCTTTAGAAAATAAACTTGCAAGTGACCTGCAGAGCAAGTTACCTGGAACAGATCATTAACTACTAACGGGTTTCTAACTGGTAACGCCATGCGCGGCTCTCCGCAGCATTGCATATGAAGTTACTCTCATGAGATCGGCAAGAAACTCGCGTTACCAATCAGTTTCTAATGAGTAGCTCCGTGTGTGGACGGCCTAAGCGCAAGCCCACATAAAGGAACATCATTCGGAAAACGAGAAGATGATGTAGCTTTCTATTTCGATGCGTCCCATCGTACTTCTCGTAAAAGACGCTTGATTCAACCGTGGAGGAATGAAGGAAGGAAGAAACGGAATGATGAAGGAGAATGCGCGGGCGTGACTCAAGGCCAGACGTGGGTCAGTCAATCAAGGGGGTTATATATCTCCTCCTTTCCTCCACACTGCCCGCCAAAAAACCGGCTCCAAAACTTACCTGTGCGGATGCTGTTGACCTCCAGATCAGCTGTTCGACTCAAAGCGTTTCCGTTCACTCGCTAAACAGGTACTCGCCCGCCCGTCGGCCTACGACAGTCAGCCTCGGACTAGGGAACGGTAACTATAAACATTGAAATTTCAGCAGTATCGATAGTCTGGAAATAGTTTCGGTGCAGAGTTGGGCCCCAATGGTATTTTTGTCGCTGGAGTTTTTGCATGGCTGACTAATACCATCGCTATCGACCCCTTACTTAATTGGAAGTCAGTAAAAATCGCTCAGACTTTTACAAGTGCGGGGCTCTATATTAACTTTTCTTCCTTTATTTCATCGTACGTCTTACACTCTTTTTCATCCCGCCCTTAAAACCTATTCCCTTTCTTCCCCTTTCCTGCTAGCCCAACAACGCCCCCTCTATCACGGCCTGGAGCAACCCTTTGTCCCTCATTACCTCTTCCAACCGCCTACTTTGCCTCCTCCTAATCTCCTCCAGAGGTTTTCTTTCCTCACCAACCAAACCAAGAACTTCCTCGTTCGTCTTCCTTTCCGTCCACCCACACCTTCTCCATCCACCTCCACACCCAGATCTCGAACGCCTACAGCCTGAACTCGTCTTACTTTCTCAGAGTCCATGTTTCTGCCCCATTTAACGCTACACTCCATATTAAACTCTCCACCAGGCTCTTATAGAGGTAATTTCCATGCGTAAAGCCGTGTCTATGGAAAGGCTCCGCAGGCTGCAGCAATCGAATACTTCATTCCGAGAGTCGAACCCTGCGGACAGTCGCCTTCTATCAAGAGAGTCCTAGCCAAACTGAGGAGTCTTCCCTCTCCAGAGATGCTTCATCTTTTACCCCTTCGCACTGCACGTTGCACCTGAGGAACGGCCTTCGTCAAAAACAAGGACAAATAATCTTTGAAGGACAGCGTCCTTCGATTCCAAAAATTGAGACGATGGCGTAAATGAGAGCTCGAAAAGGACGAATATTGCTGTGTTGATGGAAGGTCTGCCCTCTCGATTTCCTGGACGAGGAAGCTGTTTCAGGAATCAATAAAATTAAGGACTATATTCAGGAGAGATAATTTACCTCTCGTCTTTGAGGACGGAAATGAGAGGCTGTGAAGGACATAGCCAATATAAAATGTTCACCACCCTCGAGATAACGAAATTATCAATTATAACCGTAATTAACATGAAAACGTGACCTGGATTCCGAATTTCTCAGATATAACCTATTTTAATGCTCCAGAAACGTAGATTATCACGCTCAAATTTTCAGGCAAGAACAGAAAATGAAACAGGCAAAGTTTATGCGGAATGGAATTAATATTTTTTACGGCTGGAACAGAAATCACAACATATTGTTTTGCGACATCTTCAATTTTGAGGGATTTAATATCACAATTTTACGATATAATTTCAATGTTTCTCAACAGCACATGTTCAAAGCTTTTTAACAATACTATAGGTTAATTATTAAAATTCTACAGGTTCTTCGATCTTATTCCTAAACGAACTACTTTTGACTTCTGTTCTGTCGGAAATAGTTGGGCTAAACTTTTATCTACGGCGTAAGGTTTATTGATCTACCTTAACCGGGAGACCAGCCCAATAGTAATACAATTTCTTTACAATGATTTACAGGACTTATATGATATCAACGTAATTGCTCCACAAAAACGAGTTTTGGTGTACTGCCTTTTGTACTGTATCTACTGTACTGTGTTTTGTATTATTCGGGGCGCTGCAAAGGATATCGTATGGTGCCGAAGCACTTCCAACAAAACATTATGAGAGAGTTATGTTTACACAATGTGACTAGTTTATATATGAGACTGCAGTTGAAATTTCGCGGAATGAATAAGAAATTACATTTGAAGGATAATTTGCTTAATAGCCCTGCCCCTTCATCATTTCAGCTTATGATTATCACCCCTTACATTTGGTTTACAGAAGAGAAAATATCAAAGCTCACAACTGACATTCACGTGCTAATCCAGAGGTACGCAGCCATATCCAAGGATGAAAAATAAGCCCAAGTGACATTTTCTAAAATAAAGCCAAGTTGTTCCAAATTCACCTTTCACAAGCATCGAGCCGAAACAAATGAGGAAAAGAATAATAAAATATAATGATTGCTTTCGGGAATATCCCCGGGCACCACCCCACAGGGTAGGTACCCACTCTCGTTTTCTTCTTCCGCCAATAACGAACGTAACACTAAAAATAAAATAAAATATTCAAGCCCGAGGGACGCGCGGAATGCACGCCGTAGCGTTTCGTCATTTACAAGTTTCCATCGACGCACACACGGCATCCACAGAAGAAAAAATTAATATCCCCTCCAACATCTCTTCCTCCACGAAACGACCGACTCTTCGAGAGAGAGAGAGAGGCAGCCGGTGCCCCGAGGGAAGACGGTGGACCCGGGGGGAGGACCGGCGAATCACCGAAGCCGGTCGGCCTGGCCTCTTGTGCGTTGTGAAATGTTAGGAAAAGAAATTAAACAAACGAGAGCCGGTCACGTGGTGAGAAAAAAGTTCGCATCACTACAGGCTCCGTGCATGACGACAACTAGCGCTGCAAGTGGTCACTTTCAACGGAAATGTTAGGAGAGCATGTGTAAGGAAGATTGATGATATCATTGCGAAATAGTGACTTTGTGGACGCTGAGGGCACATTTTAATTCAAGTGGGGAGTTGTTTGCGGGATTTGCCATTGGTAAGTAGATTTCAGTAGTTTTTCATCTTGCATTACACGCAAGGAAATATTATTTGTTATACAAAAAAAGACCCACTTGGCCGTAAGAAGAAAATTATTAGTCTCTCCGGCAAACTATTCAATGGTCTCACATATGTTTGTTGGCACCTGGAGCAAATGACATCGATACGCCGGTTATGGTAACGTTCACAAACCGTTTTGCCTAAGGAAAAAATTATTTTTGCTGTCGATCACTGTTTTTAGTTCACTGGTATACCAAGGATCCTGGATAACTTCTGTGAAGCATCACGGAGAATAGATTTGGGGATAAATGCGACAAAGACCAAAGTAGTTCTTTTGGACAGGAAGAGAGGCAAGAATGATTGTATGAAGAGGGTAAATGATGAAATATTTGAACGAGTGGACGACTTTGTGTATCTTAGCCGTATGTTTGCGAAAGATAGAAGGTTTGAGGAAAACATAAAAATGCGTGCGGATGCTGGAAGAGAAGAGCTGCTGCTCTGTACATGAGCAATAAATATATCAATATATTTATATCTATAAAAAAAGAAGTCTTATGTAGTATTTGGAGCATATTAATGAATGAGTGTTTTTCTAGGGAAGCGAGAATTGAGTGTACAAAGGTGTTCTCCTCCCCATGTTATTGTATGGCGGCTAAACCTAGATATGCCAGGATAAACATCAAGAGTAGGCTAAATGCAGTGGGAATGGGGTACCGGAGGAGAGTTTACCGCAAAAGTAGGATGGAAAGGGTATACAAATGAGTGGGTCATGTAAGAATGTGGGTTGTCTTCTCCAGTAATGGACATATGCACATATATTAAAGGAGCATGCTTCGTAGGTTTGGCCCAGTTAAAAGAGTGGTTGAGATTCGAATAGTGAAACAAATCTATGATAGTAGAGTGAATGGTGAGAGAGGAAGAGGTTGAACGCGAATGTCATGGGTAAATATGATGGAAGAGACTCTACAGAGATCAGTAGTCTTAAGAATGTATGAAGCAATGCATGAGTGTAAGGGAAACAAAAGAGGATAGGGCATTATGGAGGAAAATTTTAAAAGAGAGCCTGTTTTATACGCCCTATGGCATTAGCTAAGTTCACGCCCTATGGCATTGACTTTGCCTACCCCGAAATATAATGGTGAGATGGGTATTTATGCATGCTTAGATGATTGATCTAGTTCTCATATTCATGGGAGATGAATTTATCTGGCCCCCCAAAAACACGTTAACAACCCAATCAAACTGATCTCTGGGAAAACATCAATCCCCTCATAAATTTCAATGTCAAGTTTTAATGAGAGAAGAAGAGATGAAACACATGGTATAATACACAATAACAAAACCAAAGTTAACACCTTAGTAGTTAATAACTTTGATAGACCATGCGTTGAATCTCGACTTCACAATCCCCATGTGCTTCATTGGACTGGCCATGTTGAAATAATTGACGAAAGTCGAAAGACGAAAAGATATATAAATAAGATAAAAATGGGTGTTGGCGATCAGAGTCCCGGGTCGAAAGCGAGAGTGACTGACTTCCTCCAACGCAGAGTGAGGAAGCGACCGAAACTCCACACGGTGGCGGGGCCGGGCTGGGAGGAGGAAGGAGAGAACAGCCCAAACAGCTAAAACGCGCTCGACTGGTAGACAAGCACTTTGGCGCAAGGAGTGAAAGTGAAAACGCGGCAAGATGGTCGGAGATTACCGAAGAGGAAGGCGCTCTGGGGATGGGACCTTCCCCTTTAGCTAATGGACCGTTGTAGAAGGCGCCCGGGCGTTTGTGATTAATATGCTTCTTTTAGCTGGCGCCGATTTCATCCCGGCACACGTGAATCTGATCTTGCAATTCGTACACAGGGGAATATCGAAAGTTGAACATAACCCGTTACGTAAAAGTCCTAAGGCTTTCTAGATGAAATCCCCCACATGAAACAATGTAATTTGAATACACCAGTTCCAGATCTTCCAAAATTAGGTACTCATTATAAATCTTGTACCATACATCTGATGGAAGGACTAGGTTGGGAGTGACTGGAGACACGGAGAATACACACTAGCCTTACAGTGGGAACCTGAAAATTCCAGATCTAACAACTTTCAGTATATCACGGGGGATATTATTATACATGACTCCGGAGTTCGCGGACCAACTCAATTTCGTTCAGCCCGCGCAGGTTCGACTCCGAAGGAGGAGACTCCAATCCCTCTGCTGTTCCCTATCGCGCGAAGTGCACCCGCGTGACCACTGCTTTGCTAGCCAGCCAGTCCGGCAGCATTCGCCAGTGACTGTGAGTGCGCCCAATACAGAATTCTGGTCGACTGCACTTGGCTTTGAAGGCACTCCAACTACTAAGCTATAACGCACCGTCTAACCACAAACCTTAACCTTAAAGTTAATACCACGCCCGAGGTGGGACTTGAATACTTGGTCTACCGCGCCTTACCTACCTACGAACCTACTGCACTCGTCGTGAATAAAATCTTTCGCACCTAATAAGCGCCTAATTAACAGAGAAACTCAGAAGAGAATTAGATCCCCACGGATTTATTTTTGGTACGACTCATTTCACCGTGCTACGGGATCATCAGGTCGTGACGCATGGCACATGGAGTTTAAGGAGTTAAAGAATACATTTGGAATTGAAGGTCGCTTATACTGCATCGACTAAAGACGTTGTAACAGCTTCGCAATTATTTACAGGTGTTGAGCTGTGCTAAAAATAAAAATATATAAAAAAACAGTTTTTAAAAACTGGTCTTATTTCAATATGCACTAAAATGTAAAAAATAAAAATTCACTATATAGTAAAAAATAAAAATGCACTAAAAAGTAAAAAATAAATTTGAGATTGAAATTTACAAAGTTAAGAGGCCTTATATTCCAAATTTAAAAATATAAAGTTGAAAGTGAAAATGAATATTTGTTTATTTTATCTGTGCAATTCGTCGATGATTATGAGGCAAGAACGTAAGATCGTACGTCTAATTGATCATCTAGTTTTTCACCATGATTATAAGAGCAGGGTGATCAAATTCAATTTAGTAAATTACTTTGCAGGTTCAAATTCAACTTAGTAAATTACTTTGCACCCTGGTCTTATAATCATGAAGATCAACTAGATGATCAATTAGACGTACGATTATACGTTCTTGCCTCATAATCATCGACGAATTGCACAGATAAAATAAACAAATATTCATTTATACTTTCAACTTTAATATATTTATAAATTTGAAATAGAAGGTCTCTTAACTTTGTAAATTTCAATTTAAAATTTAATTTCTACTTTTTAGTGCATTTTGAAATAAAACCAGTTTTAAAAACGGTTTTTTTTATATATTTTTATTTGCTACTTTTTAGTCTTCACACTTTTTCTTTATAGCGGTGTACCCCCTCAATGTTTTGCAATGCTTTCAATGTTTTACAATTCAATGCGTAATGTTTTATTAATGTTTTCTCTGTGTACTTAAATCAAAAATATTTAATTAAATTAAATCTGACAACGTTAAAAATTCGAAAACATTTACCAAGATTCTGTCATCAACATTAAACATGCATGCAAAATTTGGGAAAGATTGAACAACGGGAAGGGGTTCAAAAATTGGGTCATAGATTTACGATGAATCAAACACATTTTAAATCTGACAATGTAAAAAGTTCAAAAAAATTTACCAAGATTTTGTCATTAAAATTAAACATGTATGCAAAATTTGGGAAAGATTGAACAACGGGAAGAGGTTCAAAAATTGGGTAATAGATATGCGGATAAACTCACGAAGCAAATTGAAATAAGACCAGTAATATAAGAACTTCTTCTCTTTTATCGACCACAATATTATAGTACAATATATTTATATAATATTGTACTATAATATATATATATATATATATATATATATATATATATATATATAAATAATAATGTATATATATATATAATGTAATATATTTGGAGTATTGGTCATGAACAGAATAATGGAGAGAGAACCAGAAATCGTGAAAATGTGAGCGTTGATTATTTAAAAGAAAAAGACCAATACTCCAAAAATGATATTATACTGCGCTAAAAATGTTTGCTACTCAAAATATATTGGATAAAAAGCGTTAAACGTCAAAATTTTCCAAATGGGATATCGAGAGTAAGTACCTACCATGTCAACTAACTCAAGCATCGAAGATTTTATCAACATTTTCGCATCGACAGTACCACTCGCGAATATCTGTAACTCAGTATATATCACCACCTAACCATTATCATAGAGCAAACACGATATTCATTCCCAGGGCGGGATTTGAACCAACGACTTTAGGGTAGATAGCCAGACAGGCACGTAATCACTCTCACTACAGTGGCCGCCGAAAAATATTTCCCACCCTCAACAAAAACTGTAAATATGCCAAACTTCTTAATTGTGAGGAATGATTAATCGCGTGATTCTTTAATTTCGAGGCGTTCTCAATGAAACTATCCTCCATTTATAACAGCGCGAAGGAGAATATTAGTTCTCAAGCCTGAAATCCCCAACACTTTAATACAAAAAAAAATCGTTTCGACAAAATGAAAGCAGCTCGCGTATTTGAAAGGAGGAACCACGAGCGAGGAACTGCGAGAGATCTACTTTCGAGATCACCGAAAATAATGAGAGGGTAATGCGCGCGAGAGGATTTACTAAAAAAATAAAACTCGAGGAGCCGGTTCGGTCATGCAAGGGGACAACGACCTAACGTCAGAGAAAAATTCAAAACTGTTCCCTCCCAGTTACGTAACGCTTCTAAAAAAAAGTGAAGGTGCTCATTCCGTGCCGGTAACAAACGCGAATCACACTCGAGGAAAAAAAAAACGGAAATCGCTGAGCGAAGGAACCTGAGGTATCTTGGCGTGAAACAAGGACACTTGCATTCGGATGCATTCCTTCGAAAAAAATGAACGTTCCTTAAATGTTTTCACGGGATTCTCTCCCGGTCCGTGAGAATTGATTCCCCAATGAGTTATCCCTCGACCTGGTTTTATACCACATAAATAGCTGGTCAATGACCAGTCTTGCCTATAATTTACTCTACTGAGAAAAGTATCGCAGAATAAGCATCACCGAAATTCCTCCCTTTTGTTTAGAATTCAGCAATTTTCGCCAATTCTTGAACTGTTACACGCCAATGCAAGGGATCGCGATCGCATTAATATTTTCCCACTGAACCCAAACACCCCTATTTATTAAACTGTTTTGTAAAACATCATTTTGTTCTGGTATCTTTTATTTTTTTAGTAATTGGTTGATGTATTGTCTTGTCGCTAAACTGAAAAAGCGGCTAAATATTACAAATATTAAATACTATAAATATTCGAAAAATATTATTGTAATCTTGGATAATAACACTAATATTATTTTCCCACTGTTTACTTCAATGGGTGACTTTAAATATTTGCTTTTTAATTTTTTATTGTGAATGGCAAGTTGTCTTTGGTCATCGTTAAACTATAACATCTGGCAAAATATTTATAGTGCCTTATAGTCTTAATATGTGACCATTGTTTATTTTTTGCAATATTTTCTAGATTTTCTAAGTTTTTTTCTGTTTCTTTCAACACAGAGTCTTTACAGAGACATGAAACATAAAATATAACACTAGCAACATAAAATTAATAAGTATCCCATGCAAAATTGAAAGTTGAACAAAATATTGTAATATTAAAAATAGCATTTAAACATATTTACCTATCTTTAGACTTAACATTATTGTCAGCATCGTATTGCGGATCATAGTTCTAGTGATCCCAAATCGTAAGCGGAAAAATTGACATTTTTAACCTGTCCGCCGGGAAACCTATCCATCTAATTCTGTGCCTGTGATCGAACCTACCATAGTAGCACGATTTATAAGTTAAATATTTTCTCTAAGTAATAACCGACGTGAATTCGCTCTCCCATCGTTATCGTTAACCAACTGACGGTTTGCGTACTAGACAAAAACTCAAGCTGTTAAATACCATCTCATAACTGTCAAGGCTAGGTCATCTAACGGTCAAAGTAAACCGTACATAAGGCCTAGTACATCTTAAGGCAGTTTGAGCAAGATATCATTTCAAATAAAATTCAATGAATTTGGCTTTGTTATAAATATCTCATCATTCCAATGATAAAAAATATCAGCCACTTACCAATGTACTTTTCCCGCTATTTCCCAGCCATTTTACACGAGAAATGGTATGTATATGCACTCCAGATATTTAATTTAAGGATTGAGGGTTTTCTAACGAATATATCTCGTCAGAAATTTCAAAGTGTGTAGTTAGTATGTTTTCTCAACTATTTGACTATTATTTATTATTATATACTAGCGGAAGGTACCCGTTGAAATTCAACGGGTGTGAAAAACATTGAACTTATTTTATAAGTATACCACAAAGCCTGAAGAAACTGAACTCAATGCTTAGCATGAACCACCAGGGACCACCAGGGGGGCCTTTGGGGGCCCTGAGGGCTTTTTAACATGGCCTATGTTACACCTAGATACATTTTCTCACTACATGCCAACTTTCAGCTCAATCGGTTCAGTAGTTTTTTGCGTGATTGAGCAACAGACAGGCAGACACCATTCAATTTTTATATATTAGTATGATTATATTTCTAAAAAAAACAACTACATATTACTACGATAACAACAATTTTTAACTAATCGCAATAATGTTTGTAGAAGTGCAAAATATGTTCAGTTGTGAAGGCCTTTTCACCGTAAGGAGTGAAAAAATAAGTCAAGTTAAAGACTAGTGCATGCTTATTGAGATATTACTGAGAATTTGTCACATAAAACAATATTTTTGCGGCATTACTATTAAAATATTTACTTCATGCTTATTACAACCGCTGAAATTAAAAAAGTAAAATTCGAATATAGTCTCTATTATGACTAGGGTATAATCTCGCTCAAACCTCATTAACTCCTCCCATTCCGTCTATGATTCCTATTCATCTACACCTCTTACCTAGCACTTTCCCCTCTATCACTCTCTCCACCATTCATTTCAAATTCTACCCATTATTGCGTCCTAAAAATTTTGCTACTTTCTCCAAATTTTTTCACATCCATTCATCGCCAACACATTTCTCATTTATTTACCCTCCTCATCCGTCTCCACACCCATATTTCAAAAATCCTCCAGCCTACCCTCACCTTCCATCCACAGCGACCAAGTTTCTGAATCATGCAACACACTAACACAAATGATATTGAAATCCTAATAACCCACATTCCACTCCCAGAAAAAAGTTATTGGGTCAAATTGAAAATATCGAATCGAGTTGAGAGTCAAAGCACTTTGGTTCCTTTGTCGAGTCGGTATTAGATCGATGTGAGGAGCGATATAAATAATGAAAATAATAAATGACGTCCCACAACATAACGGATTTATTTGATAGATATTCACAGCGGTCGAAAATTATATTCTACAAAAAATAATAAAATTGGTGGACAATGACGCTAAAACGTTGGAGTTGTTTGATCTGACAGTGCCCTTTAACGTGAGACGGTAACAGTGGCCATCAATAATACCACTGCACTGCGCTTAGACTGTGAATAATCCATTGGTTTCAAAATTTCCGAAATTAATTCATCCTGATTTAACGAAATTTTGAAGAAGTCACCAATTCATGCTTCGTTCACGATTTTCTCGTCGTTATATTTAGTCTCTCTCTCTATCACAATATTTGCTCTATCTTACCTTAAAAACGCATCCAGCATTGTAGTAAAACTCTTAACACAATATTTACACACATCATTCACTGACGCTGCATAGGAGGCACTTACCTGAAAAAAGAAAAAAATAAATAATTATAAAGGGAAATAAGATATTAAAAGAAGACAAAAAATTATGTACAAACATTTTATTTATGATAAATCTCACTATAAATAAATTATTTCACATTTATACTCCTTACTAAACTACGTAACCAAACTATTTATATTCCATTCTAGATTACCATTACAAATTACCATTCTACAATAATATTTCGCAATTGCAATTTGAAATTACTTATGCTAACCTGTGGAGAAGGGAAAATAATAATTTTTAGAGTATGCCAACTTAAAATCTTTTCCAGAGAAGGATAATCCTATGACGTTTACGGTAATATAATCGAGATAAAGTGACCATGCGTTAGCGACCTGTATTACCCAACGAGTTTACATGGGGAAACCGGCGAAGTTATTTAGCGATATCGTAATGTCGCTGAACTTCACTTTTATTTCTTCTTGACTAAAAAATAGGAAGTAATTACAGAATTAATTTTCAACTACTCTGAACATTTAGAACGAGTTCTTAGTTCTTATATGGCGTTTACATGTTACCAGAGTATTTTTTAATATATATTTTCACATATTTCATTTGATTTGACTAACGCAATCACGAGGAACACTTATCGTAAAAACCGACGGCATTGCGCAGCTTGGGGGAAATATCATGAGCCAGAAAGGAAAAGCAAAACTATTTGCTCCATGTGATTTCAGATAAGCTGAATGTCCTTTCGCGGTTGTATTTAATAGAAGGAAATTGCATGATAACTCTCCCAGAGACCAAACCCACTTCTTTAAAAATGCATATTGCTCTACAACAAGTAATGGATTTGGTTACTCAGAGTCAAGCACCAAGGACTCAGACGATTTTGTATAACTCCGGATAAAGAAACGAAATCCTAGCTCCGAGATTTGAAACAAGCTAATATTCAATTGAAGAAAAAACAGAATGAAAACTTTCTTCGGCTCCAGTGAGGATTTGGAGAAGAGTGCATAAAAATGTATTCCAATAACTTGCCTCTTATGCTCTAAGCTCTCGTACAAAGTAGGAAAGAAATTCTGGGCGGAGCCATAAATTTACAGATTATGTTGAAAAATATGCCAGGCATAAAACATAATCCGTGATCAGAAATGGTTTAGAGAAGCAATTATGAACACACCATTGGAAGTCGTGAAATATGTGTTTGAGACGATTTACCTTTGAGGTAATGTAAGACGTGGTGATAAACATAGCGCACTAGTGATGTTGATCATGCGCGCGGCTGACTCGATCAGACCAGCGATCAGATGTAGAGGTCATCATCAATTGAGAGAGGAAGTCTCAAAAGGTACAATATTGCAGTGGAAGTATGCCTGCTCAATACCTGATGATGGAGACATGTAGCGAAACTAATTGTTAGTGAATGTGGACGCGTAAATGTTCGACCTTTTTATCATACCATGAATGACAATTAGGCTCTTTACGTACTAGTAAGAAAAGGTCCCACCATTAACAAAAATGTTTCCTCCCTCAGCGTTTAGCCAGGAATCTAATAGCATTCATTGACAATCGTCATTAAAACTATTAGGAACCGAAGAGACCGTTAACATTTTGGAATATGCCAGACATGTCATTGTTTTCGGAGATATTTTAATGGCTCTCTTACCATTACCGTGCCCTAGGGGAAATATTAACGAGCTGGTTTATAAAACTAGTTTAAAGTGAAGTTATAGAAACTGGGGAAGTCCTAATACCCTTAAATAAATAATTTCAAACGAGTAGTGTCGAGCAAAATTATCAGCAATACAGGGAACTCATTTTTTTTAACGGTCTCTACATTTTAAACTGAGCCTCAGCATTATTTGACTGAAGAAAACTCATTGCGCAAAACCATAAGTTTTAGATGTTCCTTCTACTTGAGCCAAATTGTATCTTCTGATATGAGACTTTAAAATTAAGATAAACACAATACCCTCGCCATTCCGGCGCTTTACCAACCTGGCTACACGACGGTAAACACGTTTCGGAGATTTTGAATTATCGACCTCAGTCACAGGCTTTTCCATTGACGAAGAAAAATGCCAGCTCAAAACCACTAGGATTTTGAATAAGCTATCTCAAAAGTAGCAGCCAAAAAGAGAACAGCCTTAATTAATATGAACAAAAGCAGAATCAAGAAACCAAAATATGCCTGCGTGAAACTGAAGTACCAAGAAAATGATACAGTGGAAATGATGTCAAACTATTCCGAGCGTTTCCGATGGAACGTATGCCCGTAGATACTTATCTACGACGGAAAATAGAGCTTCTTCGAGTGATGCAAGGCTTATATGATGCGAGGTAGCCGAGACGATGGGGCACCTAACGAGCCATGAAAAGACGGCATCTGCCGAGCATTTGCTGACATCGCAGCAGGCGGGAACGGAAAGCCTAATTTAGAATAGCGATGCGGAAGTAGCGGGGATATTGGCCAGTGCGAGTAGGGAAGGCCATCATTGATGGAGAGATCTTCTCACTCTGGAGATATTGGTTGATGATAATCGAATTCAAGATTTGAGAATTTTCGAGAATGAGACGAAAATTTTCAATACGACCTACGTATCGAAATTGCCATGTGAATGGGGTAAACTGCATTAGCACCACAAAATAGCACATCAGCTTAAGAATAAATTTACTTCGCATGCCTACGGTAAGCACATCGAAAGTAAAATGATCAATTGATTCAAACTCATTACTATTGATGAAGGGAAAATTTCACAAATAATGACCACTTCGTATGCGCTCTTATCTAATTATTAGATATTAAATAATCTTTTTCTCAAATGTGAGTAATTTTTAAAACTACTTCAACCGCAAGAATAATGGAGATGGAGAAGGGTCACAATGAGACATGACTTATAATAATGCTTGTTTAATTAAATGTAATTAATTTATTTTTGTTGAAATTTCAATACTGAACTAATAAATCATATGACTACAACAAAATCAAAAGTAAAGGATCATGGTGCACTAGGCAGATGAATAAAAACTTATTTTTTTACAACAAATAGAGTTGTCACTCCGCCGAAACGTGTATAGCCCAAACAATTCTTGGTTTCTACACTGTTACGCCAATCCATTAAGAGCGAAAAAACTTTTTAAAGTAATTTACGATGAATCCAGACGAAAAAAACTCACTGTCAGTGATTTGTTCAACAGCCAATGCTAAAGAGCAAACAATTAGTTCGGCACTATCAAGTAATCAAGAAAATAACGCAAAAAAACTAAACATAATGAAAAGACAACCCGAACGCAAAAAATACTGCACTCTCATAATTAATTTACAAGTACTTGGCGTCATGTGGAATCATACATTATAAATACGTATACGTAAGTGCTTAAAAATTTGTCTTCCTGCTGCTGTCTCTCATTATAAACTTCAGGAATAGTGACTTCTGAGATCCAAGGAGAAGATAATTTGTTTTTTCCCCCGCCCAATTTTAATGCCATGCAAGGTTTCAAGGCTGCGATGTATACATTTGGAATGCGCTTCCTATGCCCTAAAAGAGTTAGAAAGGACTTGCGCTGAGTGAATCCTTGGGGATAGTTGATATTACGTAATGACACCTCGGCATGCCGTGGGCACCGACAAGATGAAATATTCATGCCATCCAGAAGGCAACTGAGCATATAATCACTTCCTGCTATTCCATTTGACCTTCTCCGGGGGTCGAACTACGGCATCAACACTGCGTAGGATTATATTGAATGCAAAGCGTTCTGCACAGGTGGTTATAGCGTCTTGCGACCAGCCAATTAAAATAAATTGAACATGTACAAAATTTAACGAGACTCGCGCTCCCAGTGAAAAAGCTTAACGCTAGGTCACAATCATCTCTGGTTACTACAGTAAAAGAGAAAAATCAATTTCATTATTAAATTATTTGAAATAAAGATTACTTTTATTCACAGAGTGATCCTTTTTATTTCAAGTTAACCATTGGATGAAGAATTTAGTAGTACTTGAGTCAACTGTTTGCATATACATCAGTTTATATCTACAGTTATATTGTATAAACGAAGCCAAGAATTATTCCTACAATTTCCAAAATTGGACTTGCATGAAGATGCATGAACTCGAGTGGCCATTAAATGAGAGCTGCACTGGCGGGAGCAATGCTCCTGGTATAGTCACCCATGCCAGATTGGTCGAAGGTTAGGAGACAGACGAATGGTAGTCCGCGCAGCGTTTATATCTCAGTGAGGCGGCTGCAAAAGGCGTCTGACCCTAGTGGGGTGGCCTCTGAAGTGATGGTGTCACGTAAAAAACACTATTAAGTAAGGCCACGGAATACCATCTCAATTAAAACAAAAACCTCGAAATTATGGACAGTTCTAAAATGGTAATGAATCCTGGCAACTACGGGACTCGGCGCAGAGGGCCGGGTGTCGTGCCCGGCAGCGGTGGGAGCAAGGCCCCTGCGGTCGCCATCACACGAAATCCTTGCTCAGACGTAGTAGCAGCAGAGGAAAAGAAGATAAAGAAGAGGAACGAAACAATCAGAATAGGCATGTGGAATGTTAGGACCATGAATACTAGATAATAATATATATAGTAGATAATAATTATATAGTATCCATGGTTAGGACTATGCTGAGGGCGGGGAAGCTAGAAAATATAAAGCAAGACATGGAGAGGGTGGGTGTAGATATCATGGGTCTGGGTGAAGTAAGATGGTAGGATGACGGGGACTACTGGAGCGATGACTATAGAGTAATTTATAGTGGAGGGAATGAAAGTCAGCGCGAGGTTGCATTCTTAATGAATAGGAAACTAGGTAGAAAAGTAGTGTATGCAGAACAGGTGAGTGATAGGATAATAGTCGTCGAAGTAAAGGGAGATCCAACGAATTTAGTTATAATCCAGGTTTATACGCCTACCTCTAATCATAAAGAGAAGGAGGTAGATGGGGTATACGATCAGCTAGAGGAAATAATTGGCAGGATACCTGGGAGTAAGCACTTGGTAGTAATGGGGGATTGAAACGCGGTGGTGGGTGAAGAAAGAGATGAGCGGGAGGTGGGCAGTTACGGTCTAGGAAGGAGAAACGATCGCGGCGAGAAAGCTGTGAAGTTTTGCCGTAGAAATAACCTTGTAATTACAAATAGATGGTCCAGACATCATCCTCGACGTAGGTACACTTGGAAGAAGCCGGGAGACACGGATAGGTTCCAGATAGATTATATTATGGTTCGTCATAGATACAGGAATAGCGTTAAAAACTCGCATACTTATCCAGGGGCTGATGCAGACTCAGATCACAACCTGTTATAGTCGTTAAATGCCTGGTAAAACTGAAAAAGATAAGAAGGGGAAGGAGGACACGAAAGTGAAATACGGAGGTATTAACTGGGGCAATGAAGAAGAAGCATGAGAGAAGGTTGATTAAATCATGAGAACGGATCACGGAGCGAGATCAGTGAAAGATGAATGGGGAATTATGAAAAGTGGAATTGTAGAAGCGGCGAAAGCAACGGTAGGCGTAGTCAGTGCGACTAAAATTAGAAAACCGTGAATCACGAAGGAGATGATAAGGGAGATGCAGGAGAGAAGAAAATGGAAGAGCGTAAACTCAGATCTAGGTAAGTGAAAATACCGAGAATTAAATAACAGGCTTAGAAGAGAAACAATGGGAGTGGAATGGACGAAATTAATGGGAGTGTTGAAGAAATTAGGGGTCGATTGGAGGGACAGGCGTCTGATTCGAAATTTGTATATGAATCAGACTGCGCAGGTTAGGGTAGCCAATGGAGAATCGGGATGGGCCACGGTAGGACGGGGAGTGCGGCAGGAGTGCCCACTATCGCCGTTGGTTTTTAACGTGTATTCAGAAGAAATGGAAATGGAGGCATGGGGAGGAGGAGGTAGGAATAAAGGTAGGAGGGGAGCTGATAAAATCAGTGAGATTTGCAGATGATCAAGCATTGGTTAGCCAGTCTGCCAAGGGGTTACAGTCAATGGTGAATGCGTTAGATGTGCAGTGCGAAAAGTATGGGATAAAGATCAACCACCAGGAAACGAAAGTAATGAGATTTTCTAGAAGTAATAAGGCGGGGCTGAATATAAACGTGGGAGGGTAGAAGATAGAGCAGGTCGAGCAGTTTACGTATCTGGGTAGTATTTTGGAGGAGAATGAGTTTAGTGGTAAGGACATCAGATGCAGAATTGCGCTCGCTAAAGAAGCATTTTCGAAGAGAAGGGAATTGATGAGGGGGGTCTGAGAAGAGACATAAAGAAGAGGCTGGTGAAAACTTTAATATGGAGCGTGGCGCTATATGGGTCGGAAACTTGGTCATTGCTAATGGAGGGTGTGCGTAGACTTGAGGTGTTTGAGATGTGGGTTAGGAGAAGGATGGAGAAGGTGAGCTGGATGGCGAGGAAGACGAACGAGGAGATATTGAATATGGTCGGAGAGGAGAGGAAGCTTGTGGAAGAGGTTCGGAGAAGGCAGAAGAGAAGGATGGAGGAGGTTTTGAGAGGAGAGGGCATGTTGAAGAGAGTGATAGAGGGGAGAACACTGGAGAAGCGTGGAAGCTAGGAAGGAAGAGGATAGGAATTCTGGACGAAATAAGAGGTAGAAGATATGAAGAATTGAAGAGGGATCTAATAGCGGGCCATCCTTAGGAGGGAAAGTGAGACAATGTCTATGAGGTTGGGATGCAGAATGGGGACTGTCCAAGAACCTACCAATGAGCTGGTAGAATACTTGAATGAAAAAATAAAAAATGTTTTATTGCTAGCAACCCCGTCGAAATTTCACAATCAATTCAAAACGAAACTTTTGCTTTCCCCCATAGATCTACGTACATTTTCCATTATGACCCTAAACTGTCATGGTATTTTTACAAATGCCGTTTTGCAAAATTTTTACATGGTATCATTAAGTTCTGATAGATGTAAATAATAGTATAATGGACGTAAATCAGCAATTTTCCCATCATCAACTATGATTGGTAATCGAATTTTAATCAGTGCATCAGGTTGAAAAATAACATGGTTAATGAGGTTCATATCAAAGAAATATAGATGAAGAAAGCAATAACATTTTTAAAAACAAAAATAGAGCACATTCACAGGAAAGAGGCCACAAGTAAAGATGCAAATGTCTACGAAATTGGTATAAATAATGGGGTTGAATTATTCCGAAGCATTATCTTCGAGGAAGGAGTATGATCGTATAATGTAGGCAAATGAAGCATGGGTATAGGAACAAATTGAGAAAATCAACCGAGTAGAAGGAAATGAAAACGAACAGTTGGATGTAAAAGAGAGGAAAATGAACACTTTGGAAGGCAAACAAGTGTGGATTTAAGAGTTTAAGAGTTGGAAGGTCTTGGAGTTTCTGGAGAGCGAAAAAGAGGAAGGAAAGGTATTTCGGACGGAATAAAAGTTTATAAAAAAACACTTAGGGATGAAGAGGGAAATGGGGGGGGGAATAATTATCGGAAGCCCTACTTAAGTCCGTAATGAAGAGCAATAAATTTTAGAGGACTGCCCAAAGCCTACCTTCTGTAATAGTTCATGACAAAAAAAACGTTTAGATCAGCATCGACCTTTACACAACGTCTGAACACGGAAGACGACTTATCAGATTAAAACGGCAAACCTATCTAAACCTCTGGTTGATTTTTGTGGAAGGACCTTAAAATCCTTGAAAAAAACGAATGGAAAGAAATATGGAACGATCGGCGCCAGCCAAAGAGAATTTGTTAATGTACACGGAAACATGGAACAAATGAGCGACAAATATAATATTCCAGCGGATAATCGGGAGCGTGGTGGCCTAGTGGGTAGAGCGCTTGGCTACTGATCGAAGGGTCCCGGGTTCAAATCTGGGTGAAGTCTTTGGACGCCCCCGAACAAAAAAATCCTCGGAGTGCGAGTTGGCCCAGGGAAAGGAACTGGCCCTCCTTCCCTGAATGTGTGAATTTCACACGCCTGTGGCTTAGTCCGGGGTGAGCTCTACTCTCACCTGTCAAAAACCAACCTTCGGGTTGAATCACTGAGTGAGTGAGCGGATAATCATTCGGATTTCGTTTTTGGGAAAAATACCCGTAAAAATCTGAGTCAGCCATTCAGAGAAATATATCATCTAAAAGTTAATTTTCCAAGAAAGGACAGTTTCGTAGTCGCAGAGACAATCGTTTGCAGAGAGAAATTGCCAGACAGCCGGCCAAAGTAAAAACACTAGAGCAATAAAACCTACAAACATTTCACAGGGTTGTTTCCACGCCGCGTCGATTACGAATCCATATTACATTGAAAGGGAGTCAAAATTGATTGAAATTTCACGGTAATGCGATTTAAACTCACATTGCGGAGCCTGGCGTGCACGGCTGCATCTTGTCCCGAAAGTTTCCCAGATGACTGTTGAAGCCCCGCAGTGACTGTTGCCGCCGACGCGTGGGGCGAAGCCGCTACATCTATTTGATGCGATGGCAAAATATGGCTCTCACAAAAGTTCCTGGCGCTGCGCAGAGGACGATTTTGAGATATGGGCTACGGAACTTTCAAAATACTACAAAACGGGAGAGGAAGGTTGTTTAGTGTGGGAGGGTCAGTTAGAAAACCATTGTAATCTCTGACAGCGCAAGCGCTTCGAGAGGTGGACTCGGCACTGCCTGCCGTCCCGTTTCGACTCTTCTCAAAATGAGACCTCAAGATAGGGTTATTGGTTAATTCATGGCAATTGGTGATTTTATCCACTAGCCTATTAGCCTCGCGTGTATGTGCCTCGTGGCTTTTATGGGAAGTAGTTTGGTTCCTCATACTCACTCTCCTTCGCTGCCTCCCTCTCTTCCCCTCCGTCCATTGCCTTCACCCATTCCACTTCTACATCCCCTCCTTGCCGCATACGCGTGCGCCAGGAACTTTTGCGAGTGCGGAGCAGTGCCACATTCCTAGCTTCTAGCACTGATAGTGATGGTGATAGAAAAGATAAAGAGGGCCTCCGAGACAAATTCGAACCTAGTCTTCGCGAAACGAAAGAAAACGAGAAATCATAGAATCAAAAGAAAGGACCACTAGCATCCAGCAAAACAAGCTTGGAGGTAAGGAAGAGCTTAATATGAATTTGGATCATGGTCTTGCAGGGCAGTGAAGCTTGGACGATAAACGCAGCATAGCAAAGGAGATGGGAAGCAATGGAAATTAGGTTCTATTGAAGAATGATGAAATCCAAATGAACGGAGATTATCACCAATGAAGAAGTCTTGCAAAGAGCCGGTCAGGAAAGAATTTTAATAAAGTAGAAGAGAGATTTTTTTCAGAAAAATCACCGCGCAGACATTTTCACAGAAATCGCTAAAGTACTGTCATGCAGTGTCAGTTCCAATCGTTAGAAGCTCATCATAAAAAAATCAACTGAGCGAGCTAAATTTGAAAATAAACCAAATTTTTGAGAAATAATTGATGAGGAAATGCAAAATAATATTTTCATCACGATTTACAGGCATCTAAGCATTGATTTTCTCCTGGGTTGGTATCATTATTTACTCAATAATCTCAGCAGTGTAAATTACTTGCTTTTAAAAGTTTCATAAAATTACGGGCCAACGGTTAATTTTTTCATTCCAACTCAGTCACAGAAATAAATTTGCACATTTTTAACTGCCAGCTTTTATTATTCTTGAGGTAATTCATCTCCCAATCATCTCTTAAAAAGGCACTTACGCAAAAACCAAGTGAGGAGTATGACGCGGAGATTTCAGCATCCGAGGACATTGGCCGCACACAATGCTAAATAGTCAATATTAGCATTAAAAAGCTAGACTCCATTTCAACACACCATAATTGAAATATAAAAATTCATACAATGGAATCCGAGAACATATAGGATTTAACAAATTACCAAACGGATTCTGAAAATGTTCGTTGAAAAAAGTTAGTATCCGAACTTAAATCGATACATTGATTTGAACACTCCAAAATATAAAAAGGTGACAATTATTTAAATGATAAATTACAACTTGCTACAATAATTTACCAATCCGGGAATACCTATCACCCAAATTTTGGCATTACAATTATTAATAAATTCGGAAAATAAAAGTACAAAATTGATTGAAAAATGCAAGAAATGTAATAAAATTATGGAGTAATTTGACATAAATTGCAAGCTATGAGTGGGTAATCTTTATTGCGTCAGGATAAAACCTACTACAGGTAGCAGGTTCGACCGGAAGACGCTGCCTGTAACGGAGGAGAAACTGTGGTCACCAAAAGCTGACACTCGCAGTTGCACCTGAAAACATGGGATCCTGTATATTAAGCCACTGCGGAAGCCTTCGTTCCAACTACCAACTAACGAAGAAGTTACGCTGGAAATTTCCAAAAATCCACCGCTCAGCTGGTGGAATAACCCACTGGTGATCATTAAGGACGTGATCTCATGGACCCTTACTACTATTTTTTTCAAACTTGAGACATATAAAGGTCGGTCGTCGTCATCAATATCATAGCAATACGGTCTTCAAATTTGAATGTCGCACGACCCAAGCCGTTTAGCCCAGACGACTTCCGAGAGTCGCCTACCCACTTCGAGGGCTTGTGAGGCACGCCTTCACTCTTTTTCTTCAGAACGACTTCCTCGTGGGAGTAGTTCTCCTTGGGTGAAATCATACGAAAATTCACCCCCCCTCTAATTCACCCTCCTCCAGAACACGCTTCAGCTTGGCCTTGCCTTAACATCCGAGAAGCTGGGAACCAAAGGAGTAGTCACTTGACCTTTATTCCGCTCCAAAGAAAATTCTACGGCTCGTGTTACGATTATAGCCACAGCGGCACATTCATAATTTTAGTTACAGCGTCCGGGCGCCCTTGGATCAATGTCGCCTCCTAAAATTTCGGCGGAAGTCCTCGAAAGGGTCCTGAGTCCATCCCTCTTTAAGTCACCCAATGACGATCTCTCAATATGCATGCTAACATGTGGAGGAATTACTGAATTTACAAAGAAAAAGCCACATTTTACAGAGATACTCTTATAGTATTTCAACGTGGAAAAAATCATTTGGGTTTACCAAACCATATGAGGTAGTTTTCGTTACATTGTGGAATTGATTCATGATTAAATGAAACACTTAGTAATTCCACATATAAACTTTAATTACGATCAGTTTTCAACGTATTCTGTCATCAATTGGTCAGGTGATGACCTACCTGATGATGACGCTATGTGTTGAAACCTGGGGCGCGATCATAGTTCTCTATTAACGCGCCCGCTTGCGTTATCGCTGTTGTTCAATTGCGTTTATGAGAGCGAAAATGAGATCATAATTCTTCAAAGAATTGTAAAGGCACTTTAAGTCATTAGTTTTAATTGACGGAGTCCACTCTCAGGACAGCAACTGGAGGAATTTCACTTTTAGAGTGGTTTGCGTTTCGGATAACGATAACGACGACGCGAAAGAAAGAACCGTGATTCCACCCCGCGTCGTAATTAAATTTTATTTGTGGAACATCGCACTAATTTGCACTTGCGGGTGACTCCGTAAAGGTAAATGCCGTGGCTAGTCCCGGTATCCTCAAAATTGGTTTATTTGTGGAATTTCAAAGTGTTTCATTTACCGAAATAGGAAACTTGAGTATTACCTATTCCTTATTATTTGAATATTACACATGACAGAAGATTTTCTAACGAACTCAACTACATAATAAATATTATGGCTCAAAATGTATGCATAATAGTTTTTTTAATCCACGTGATCCAAAACATAAACCAACGATTTGATGTCTGGGAGGATCAAATCATACGAAATCGCTTTTCAACGGCATCTACTGCAATTTCCGTGACGTAGTGATTTGGCGCCACCAAGATGCGAATAACATTCAACAAAAAATGTTTTCATAGAAAAATACTGATTTTCGACAAAATTACTGTCCCTTAAACTTAAGAATATAAATTTCATGTCCAAAATTAAAAAAAATGCATGTTATTCATTCTAACGCTGATGGTAAGACTGGGTGGATCTGACTGGCAACTAGGGAAAATAGACACGATTCCCGGTCAATTTAAATGAGTTTTTCTCATCGAATTGTGCACATTTTTGTGGTTATAAAAAATCTAAGATTCATTCCATAAATATATAAATTCTCTATGATTACCTCTTTTTTTAAATAACATTTTTTTTAAGGAGAACACTAGGTAAATCTAGATAATAGTCGCTGCCAAAGTTGACGGCGAAGAAACGTCCTCGCCTGCCGATTTGGAGGTCGAAGGTAAAATTAACGCGTAAGAGGATTATTCTCCACGTAGAGCTTGGGCAACTGTGATAGAAGAATCAGTGATTTAGATTATTTCTATTAAAATGCATGAAATTGGGTATATCCTGTATTCATCAAACAGAAATTACCATGAAAGTCGTTCAATGATGGAAATTTATTCTTGTACTGTAAACTTAAAAAATTCCCAATAATTCAGAGACCCATACTCCTCAACCTCGAGCCATGAGCAATATACGTAGTCACTGACTGATGTCGTCAATGCGAAGACAGACGTGTTGGCGTAATGAGGAAAACATTGGGAAGAATTTCGAAGGAAATTGTCTTCTTTAAGTAATGGACAAACTTCACTGAGTCAACATAGGTCAAATATAGCTTATTCATTCATTTATGGCACCTACGTCATTACCACTTCCTGAGGAATAGAAGACAAATGTCCCAACTCAATGAATATTAGTCACTGAACTCCATTGCGTGATTTCTTGTTTGCGTACCAATTCCGTTACTAGCACTTGCGAACAATGAAATATGCATGAAGTTCATTAACCAATTCAGAATATCAAATATATATAGAAGTTCTTGGGGGAGAAGGGAGTGAATTGAATTAAAAAGAAATAAGCAGACGATAAACTCGGAAAATATTCCTCGAGTTAGTCCAAATATTCCTCGAAATAGGTCTTCGTTGAGATTATTGTAAAAGCTTTTCTCCTTCCAAAGCTATATGACAAATGTAGTTCTATCAATTAACTTTTCCAAAAATGAGAAGCAGAATATGTAAAAAGTACGGAATAGACAACGGTAGATGGAGTAATCTTGGATGAAAGTGAGCGGGTGTAGTCTTACGGACATTATGAAGAGAATCACGAAAACAAAGGAGACGTTTGCACACAGGAAAGAACAAGTGACAGTATCCCTGAAATATGGCCAAACTGGTGAGCAAAGATACGTTGTCAACAGATGACATGGAAGGAATAACTCCTCCAACATATCAATCATCTACTTGATATGGTAGGGGAAGAGATAAACTTTATTGAGGAAAGTAGAAGGAGGCAGAGTTAAATAGGTGAATGGGTGACCCACAGGGTAGAATAACTTTTAATTAGAGGCAAAGCGATTTTTGAAAGCCGTCACTAAACGTAGTATGCGAGGAAAGCCAAGGAGGGATAGGATGTGGTAGGCGCGATGAAAAGTGGGAAAAAGTACACTGACCTAAAAGGAGTATATTATAAGGACAGAACTTTTGACGACTGAAAAGAAACGTAGCAAGTATCCATGTAAAATAACCTAATTTTCTCCATTTATCAATTACAACTAATCACAGACGGAAAATATACCATTTGGCAGGTCCTCGAAGCTTTATTTCAGAAGACTAATTCTTTCAGCCCAGTCCAACACACTGAAGTTCGAGTACTTCATGAAAAATCAAAATATATTTAATGAAAATTTAGTTTTTAAAAATTTAATGAAAATTAGTATAGGCAAGATAATTATCAGGGTAATATTAACTGGTATTGCATAAAAAGTTGACCCCTACAGAAAGAACCTTGGCAAACCATTAAATATCAGATATCCATGAATGAATCATTCGGAACAATGCAAAACAGAAGAATAAAATATACATACCTCTAATTAATGCATCATTTCAATATGAATCATGTAGGTAATAAATACATTCACGTACACAATTCAAGCACACAAAAATACTAAGCATTAGTATTGTACATGTATTCCACAGATATATGGGTAAATGGGGGTATGCATGTGCAATGTGATCCAGACGGATCATTTTCAAGGAATCGGCTATTCAGTTAATTCTACAGTCAATTCCATGAGGTACAATGCATTTCGTGTGTTTAAATTTTAAGTTCTTAGTGAGCTGTAGAAAAATGAAACATGCAAAGAAAGTACAACATACGAATACAGAAATCTTCTAATTGACTGGATCTAAAAGCACTGAATAATTCGTCCCTTAGCATGCATAGAAAACTCTTCCAATTCCTTTTCCCCTTTCCATTCCTCCTTCGTGACTGGTGTCCTAGCACACCTTGAGCACACCCAGCTACATACCATTCCAGCGGCTGGTAGGGTGGCGTGTAAATGTAGACGCACAAACGGGATCGGAGGTTTCCCAATATCATGTGTCTTGAAATGAAAGCACTACCCGTAAAAAATGACAGTCACTAATCGTTGAACTAACATTTAGTGGAGAAACATCCAATCCACATTGGACTCGAGATATAATCCAAGGCTTATTTGTCCCTGGACAGCCTTTATTACATGACTTGCGCCACTTAAAGAGAGCGAAATATAAGTATTACTAAACATTTAAATAGGGACGCGAGTGGCAAGATATCTTCTCGGAAAGCAATATTTTAAGACTTACAATGTCGTCCCAGCAAATCCCCTTCGCCGCATGTGATAATCTTGGACAAACAACACCACGCTCCGTTCTTTAAGTGTATGTGCACGACGTGAGTACTGATGCATCGAGGATATCGCTTGGGACACACGCACCATCAAGAAAAGAGAACTGAGTCAATAAAGACGCAATTGAGAACGACTGATAGCTATTCAGATGACAGTATTTTATTCAGTTTTGTGCAACACGCGACGCACACTTTATAACTCATTATGTTAATAACACTAGAGAACCCAAAATTTCCTTTTGCTTGATCAATCCAGTGAAATAAAAGTTGGGGGAGGCATCCAACTTTTGTTGGATAGCAAAAGTTGGTCCGAAAATTAGCTCTGACCGATACAAAATCTCCAGTTTTTACAAATAGCAAAGATGATCACGGAAGAATGATTGCGTTTAGGTTTTCCCTCCCGCTTTCTTATTCCCGAGTTTTTCTTGCCCCCGTGTTTACTTTTCCTTTCCACAATGAACACCTATGGCGATTGGAACGCCGCGATTCATAATCATACATCAGCTAAAACCTTTCGTTTCGACATGTAACAAAGATCGATTTGAAATGTTTTCCATTCACATGTGATACTTGGGCTAATGTTGCACTTGAATGGAAAGAGAACATGAAAAAGACAGCGTTCGAAGGAAGAAGGCAAACGATGATTTCTCTTCCGTAAGCCATCAACTGCGCCCACTCAGCCAGCGTCAACGCTCTTCAGTATCCACGCTGCCGTGCGTTGCGCCGTGAATGCTAACGTCCTCTCTAGAGCTGAGCAAAGCACGTGGTCGGCGTGCCTCCACGGACGCCCAAAGGGGTAAGAAGCCGAAGAATGGCACGGCGACCAATTGAAATTCTTTTTGAGATTCGTTTACAGCTGTACCGTTCGTACACACCCTGTGTTTTGAAAAAGAAAAGAACAAAATCCATCCTCCCTTACACTCTTCCTCTAATGAAATGAATTCAACCGGTGTTTCTTAGCTAATAACGTATTCAACCTCCTTGTATGAATCAACTCAAATATTTACTCTTCTTCAATGAAGTATCAAATCCTTCCTCTCTCAACTCATTAATTACCTTATGGTTGTAATTTTATCCGCGATTAATCAGAAAATCAACTTGTCAATCGATTGAAATTTATGCTTAGCCTTGCACTTTTAAGTTTTCATTCCTCATTCAATTTCAATAATTCAACAAAGGGAATAGTGCATTATAAAAACTATTTTACTTTAAGCTCTAGATTTCTATGTGATAAACCATACGGGAGACCAAAGACAGACCGAGAATTTACATAAGGACCGTAATAATCATGTTTTACTCGCACTGTCATAAAACATTACTTGACCCAGGAATGTTGGTGCATGCTGCAAGTAGTAGGAATCGGTATTTGAGTCGGTGAATAGTAATGTTATAACGAACCGACGCTCTTTCATCATTTATGAGATTATTTCGGGGGGCTACTGGATATCAAGTTCCTCAAGAATAGGAAAAATGTAACTGCTGATATATAATAAGGGTAACGCATACCAATCCTCGAAAGGTTATATCGGTAAATGTATCTAGAAAGTGAAATTCAATCTACATTAACACTCTTTTCCAACCCTTTCCTCATTCACAAAATGATTGGACTTGTCAAAATGGACGTAATTTAGGTTATTAGTGGTCCCTTAGGCAAAAAACAATCACATTATAGTCATATGAATGAGGTCGAACACTATTACGTCAAGGTTCGTCTCTTACAAAAACCTCGTCAGAAGCGAGCAAGTGAAAGTGTTTGCTCACACAACGCAACGGCTGGCTTGTTTTATTTCTCCATGAACAGGCTTGCGAGTCACAGAAGTTGTTGATACACCAGAAAAATGAAATTCGCCACTTGTTAAGCATTCGAAAAATACTGACTTCACTACAATGCCACTACCGCAAGATGCGTGTACCTTAAAAAATTGATAAAATTGTTACTTCAATGGCTGTGTTATCTTTGCACCAAACTTGTAAAATATAGAAGTATAAGAGAGTAGATGTATGGCGAAGTTTACATACGCATTTACGTAATACACCACCAATCGACACAAGGGCATGGTGGCAGGGGTGTTAGAGCACCAACCATAAAAACGAAGGGTACAGGGAAAGAAATAAGTAGAGAGAGAGAAAGGACGAAATGTGACGTAAGTAATAGCGGATTGGTAATTTTATTTGGCATTGTTAGACTCTTGTCGAGTGGCTAAACGTGATTAAACCTTACCGTAAATCTCAAGGCAAAAAAATTCAATTTTTTCCACGTGTGAAACAAAACCTTTATGTGGCCATAGCCGTAATTTCCCTCAGTCAATTACCTCAATTAACGAGAACTTTTGTAAACTTATTCAAAGATTCCCCCATTTAGTGTATATTTTACCCTTTTGAGGCACCGTAACATTAGTTAATTAATTAGTTTATTAAAATGTCAGCTTCTCCAGTTGGTCGGGTGGCATTTTTCACACCTCCCAACACGAGGGATTAATACATGTCTACCCCTTATCTACTGCCACACTGACTACACAGAAAGCATTACAGAGAAAACGGAAATGTGGAATAAAACACGTACTTGTTTTACTTATAGCATCTTATCTTTCACTATCGCGGAGTTGCAGCTTTTTTAGTTCTAATCTTTTGATACGATTAAAAAAGCTGCAGTTTAATTCAGAAAAGAAGATTGATTTCTGAACTTTTGCCAAGCTAATTTTCAACACCTATTGGCGAGTCATGCATAAGTCATGACATGGTATATGCACTATACAGTGTATATAAAAAGTGTTATACATTTATGAATAATGAGTATGGTAATGAGTTCACAGGCAAGTCCGTAGGCGTAGGTTGCGAAGATAATTATATCTTATAAGAGATTTTCCGAGATTTATTTTGTGAAATAAATGTTAGCACAAGCAGAAGCAGTTTAAAATGCTCAGTGCTAATAAAAATTTTCAATAATTTCTCATTACAGATTTAAAAATGCACGAGGAATACTTTCACCTAAACTCCTCGAGAAAGATATGTTGCCAACCATTGATATTACTCAATGAGTGAGATAAGATAAGCGTTTTGGTAACATAAATATGGCCAATTCTTAGAGAGAAAACTATTCTTGTTAATTTTAAATAAAACAAAGTTGGTAAATTTCCACACAGTATATTATCAACCACAAAATACAACACCGACCAAGGTTTCGGCACGTAATGCCATTCTCAAGGTTTCTTTACCAACTTTGTTTTATTTAAAATGGACAAAGTATTTCCACAAATTTAAGCCTGATACGCTTTTATATATTCTTTTTAACTAATCCAGGCTTACAAAATTTATTTCAGGAAAAACAAGGCCTATTTAAGGGATGCATATCGTGTTTAGAACGTTTTATCAGCTTTAAACGTCACCCTTAAGCAATTACACCTGAAACAGTTGTCATCCCTGACAAAAGTTACACTACACCTTTGACTAGTTTTCCTATTCATATTTGTACCTTATACTCATCCCATGGTGTTCCCCTCTGAGACGTGGATGACATAATTAACGAATTACCGGCAAGCTCCACCGAAGTGTAACCCCGTTTTAAATAAGAACGGTACTGGCCTTCCACCCGGTTGATATCGCCGAACCGGAAAATTTAAGTGGACGCTCCGAAAATCTTGGAAGATCGACCATCCATAAGGAGCCAAGTGTAAATTACACGCTGCAAAGAATGAGTGTAACTGACTGCGCACTTGGTTCTCCTAGATCGTGACTCCAGCCACAAATGGGAGATTTCTAGCCACCCGCTGCTAAGGAAGAGATATAATCCTCGTTGCGAAATAGATGATGCAGATGCCTCCCTAACTGCTCAGCCAGCCCTATCCTCAGGAAATGGTAAACAAAGTATTGTGAGCCGAATCCACAAATAGCATGATGTAAGCGCAGCGATTGAGAAAAATAAAGAGCAGACGACGACAAAGTGGTGCCTTACTGTCGCTCTACTTTCTAATCTGTACCTCCTCACATGTTTCATCCAAAAATAAGCGAATGAATGTGATGCATGCGGATACGAAAGGATTTTCGAAATTCACGTTTTTGTTGGGAAAAACACGAACTGATTCAGCAGGTTTAGGCCGTTTAAGCTACTTGATTTCTGTCTCGATGAATGGTCTTAGCAAGCTCGCAAGATTCGCCCGATTTAAATCAGGGAATTAAGTTTCATCAGTGGGATATTGTGGGAAAAAGCAGTTTAGTAAATTAAAGGGGTGAAGTTAATGGGATAATGGAAAATGCTGTAATTTTTTAATTCTCAGACAATTTGTGTTCCTACTTCCGCAAGAATAAAAAAAACAGACTGACATGATCATAATCATTATAATACCGATCGAAAAGGAAAAAATTGATGGGCTCAAAATTAATTCCTACGACAATTTCCCCCTTTCATAAATCCTTTCACGTTCATTATTTCAGTCGTCAGACAGTAAAATATTCGAAGAGTCACCTTTTTAGCATCAATGGATTACTTTGAAAGAGGAGTGACAAATTCCCATCAGAGGTATATATCCACTTTCATTACCAAATTTTTATTTTCTCACTTTCAAGCTCGATGTATGAAATTTTCTTAAGTCGAATAGGTACAAGCAAGCTTGAAGTTGGAGATTTGACAATGAATCCCTGTAAACAGCAAAATATGTTTGAGGCCACAATTATAATTCCAATACCTTCCTAAAAATATAGTAATGCATAACTAGTGTTAGTTCTCTAAGAGAACTTCTCTTCGTCGATCTCATCGATAAGCTGGAATTGTCAGACTGAAGTGATTCATGGTTGGAATTCCAAAACTATTTATTTTCTCATCTCGGTAGCAGTGGAGCTCAATTCTGAGTCGCACTATTTAAAACCAAGGGTGCTACCCTTTAAATTAAGCTTTAGGGCACGTTTACAAAAGGCCATCCCTGCAATTACTCAAAAGGTCAGGGTCAATATAATATGTATACAATTCGACAAACAAGTACATGTGTAATTGGTAACTTCAGGCGTGACTCAATTCATGCTAGAATGAAAAACTTTGTGATTCCACATTACTTGTGTAATAGATATAATGTGGAATCACAAAGTTACAGTTTTTCATTCTACCACGTACATGTGGTTTTAATGATAAGGAATTTCACAGACGGCATTCCATTTTGTGAACTAAAAAGTCGGCCACGCTATATTTTATGTTCATAAATACACTTCCGTGCAGTCGGTTGGACTACATCACTCTGAATCAGAAATAGGAATAAATTTGTACGCCTATCACTTGTTTTCTCCCGCCTTCGCTGACAAACGTACATGATCGAGATACGGATCGAGGCCAAGACAGCTATAGAGATAAATTCACCAAGTTACGTTGTCTGCATACATTATCAGCATGGTATCGTGAGGAGAAATATTTTCAGTCAGCTGTTCGATGGCTCATATGCTTACATTTGCGGGAATTTAAATGCCTACGCAGACGACGAAAGGGCGACCTTGCTACTGAACCGCCGCTTACGCACAGTAGTCGCTGGAAAATTTGGCGAATGCATGCAAAAAAGCCTCCTTGAGTGTACAAAAGCAGCATGCCCGTTCGCTCCGAGCTAGCTTGACAAGCTTTGAACCCCAATTCGTTCGGTACCAAGTGAGGCTAGAAACAAAAATGAGGTGACATTCCCCTTGATTAGATTGAAATCAATTCCATCATTACCGTCGGCACACTTTATGACTTACTCAGGCTTGCGTTTACGGTGGTCGCGTTTGATTTTCGCCAAATCTAAATTAAAATCCACAAGTAATGCGACGTTTTCTAACTGGTAGGCCACGCCTACTCGGCACAAAATCTTTCCCATACACTTCTGTTCTTGCTTCACCTTTGCCCATTAGAGTTTATGGTCTTGCCTCCTCCATTTCATCTTAACTTCCTCGTACCAAATGCGACCAATGTTCCACTTTTTTTATTCAAGAATTCCACCTCAAAGTTTCGCTTGATTTCCAGAGGCGTGCTTGGTCAAAATTGCTCGTAGATTTGATATCGTTTGAGCACATAAGAATATTTTCCTCTTCTTCCGAGCACCATGAAAACTATTCTTATCCTTTGTGAGTACGTATTAGTTCCCCATAAGAGCCGTAGTTTTTCATAAATTCTATAAGTTAATTTAGTTTGTGCGAGGCCCCAAAACAGAACATCAAGTGACAGCGCGACACTGTCGCAGAACGAAAATGAGGACTGCAGAAAGATAAGAAAGATATATTACTAAAACTCCCGCACTCACAGAAAGTTTTTCGTCAAAGATCAACCGTTGCAGAAAGATAAAACACATTCTGCTTTGAGGGTGTGAGGTACCGATTCCCATAAAAATCAATGGATTGGTCAAATTATGATAAAAAAAGTTCTCAATATCAGTCTATTATCGTTCTAAATTCCAAGATTTTTTCCAAAAAAATTCAAGCCGTTTCCAATGGGATATGGTACGGCTATTTGCTCCAGAGAGACTTCATTTAAAAAATGAGCCAGTTCTGACGCATGGATCGCATCAGAAATTCAACGGTGTGTAGTTCGCATGATTATTCTACTAATTTCAAAAATGAATTTATAACTCAATGTGCTAATTTTTACAAAATAGGGAAAACTTCAGTTGCGAAGGATTTTTCAGCATACGGTATGAAATAAACGAGTCAAGTTAAAGCCTTATGCATGTATGTGTGAGTAGTGAATTACTGAGAATTTCAGTCATATGAAACTGTATTTCCGTCCTCAATATTACAATATTTACTCCATTTTATTAATTTTAAAATATAATTCGAATATGGTCGAGAATTTGAGTATGAAATATTCGATTTAAAAAAATTACATGAGAAAAATCTCGCTCAAACTATCTAGAGTGGTACCAAGCAGATTCCGATCCCACGGTACACTTCGAAGGTGCTCGGGCTCTTTTCGCGTGATTTCCCGAATTTTAGTGAATTTTCTCCAATTTCCCAGAGTTATCCGAAGTCTCAAAATTCCCCGATTACATCTGATTCCCAGGATCAATGGCCGCTCTGCATAGGTTTTCATTCAGCCCTTTGCCACACTTCAATTAGAAATTTTTAGAGTTCAATCTAAAACAGGCATTGCGTCGCACAAGCTTGTTTGTACGGTTTTCTTCCGAAACGCTACTTCCAGTATTCTCACACAGGTTTTTCATCCTGTGCCATTGTTCGATCTAGGGATTGGAAATTTAAATCCAGAATCGATTTTCGATTAATCGACTTTCGATTTTGGTTTTTAAAATCGATTTTCTAAAAATTCGATTTTTGCCCAAAATAATCGAAAAATCGAAATCGATATTGACACATAGTAAAGTAATTGTCTGCTGAAATACGGATGTGCTGTTGTAAAAAAATGCAAAATATGGGTTAATGGGAGCACTAGGGATAAGAAAAGAATACAGTTAAATTTATTAATACAATATATTATTTTAAAGATATTAATAAGATATACAGGGAAGTAATAATCCATAACAGATACTTATAAACACATAGGTAATATAACAAGCAAATTACATACAGTTTAGTAGCAATAAAAATTCTATATTGAAAAGTAGGCATACCACAAAATGAAAAACAGAATTTTATTTATTTCTTGTTTGTAAAGCCGTGGAACCAGTGTTCCTCAGTGAGAAAGAAGAAGAAGTTCCTCACCTTAAGAAAACTAACATATTTAAATGTTCTCCGAATAATCGATTTTGCACCTGAGTTGCAATTAACCCGGCGTGAGAAAATGGTTGCGCACACGGTAGAGGCAACTATAGATAAAATCCTGCTGGCTGGTTTGTATACGTGGGGATATTCTCCCTTAATCTCCTTCCAAGCTTGTAGCGGATTAGAGTTGGACTTGCGGTCGACTGGAGGGCGGTTTACGAACTGGCGCAGCTCGAATGACAAATTTCTAACGCTAGCTTTAGCTAGCAAGCTAAAAATCGAAAATCGATCGGCTAGAATCGATTATGATCGGTTTTTCAAAACAAAAAGTCGACTTCGATTAAATCGAAAATCGGAGTGTGATAATCGATTTTCGATTAAAATCGAAATCGATTTTCCAATCCCTAGTTCGATCAAACGGTGTTGCAAAATATTACCTCAAAACTTTCCCGCACAATTTCTCCCGGGCACATTTCAGTTACCTGCCACGTGCCCGACTTAATGGCTTCAAGCAGGTTCTAAAAAAAAACCCTACTGAAATTACGAAATTTTCCGCACTCCACGATTAGCAATAAAATACTTCTATGAAATAAAAATTCAATAAAAATAATCAAATGCTACAACACTGACACTGATAAATTGTCGATTATTTTAAAACTAGATAAATTAACGCCTTGACTGGCGTAAACCGAAAAAAACAAGTTTCGAAGTATATAAGTATAAATTGTAAAACAAAGCACGTGCTCAACGCACAAAACCTATAATTAGATGAGCATCTAATATTAAATTTTTAACAAATTTTAAAATTAGTTTAATATATACTGCAATAATTTTTTACAGAATTGAAAAAAAAACTTCAGTTGTGAAGGGGTTTTCACCGAACGCCGTGAAAAATTGAGTCAAGTTTAAGCCTTTTATATATATGAATGTGCAGTAAATTACTGATAATTAAAGTCATATGAAACTGCTTTTGGGTCCATACAATTAACCAGAATAAACTATCACTCCTGTAATTATCGATTTCAATTTCTAATATTGATTTTGCCCAATTCATTCCAAGTATTACCAAAATGGGATATAAATTTGTTTATGATTGAAGCTGAACTGTTCAAATATCAAGGAGGAAGTGGGTTAGGAAGAGAGATTTTCATTATGCGCTCATACATAGTCGAAGCTCAAAAGTGCAGTTTATAAACATAATCCAACGCACAATATCTTCGGAAAATAAGCGATGAAAGCTCCTCAAATACCCTAATTTTCAATGAATGCAGCTCATTCAATATCAAATAAGAAAAACTGAGAATGGCAGGGGAATTATTCACCCGGAAGTTTGAAATACACCCATAATAATCTTTCGTTCGGTTCTGAAACTGTTTTCTTTTACTTTATTTACACTAAGAATGGTAAAAACCACAATATCGACACATTCACCCATTCGCATCATCGAGGCCACGTTTTTTTCAATCGGCTTTCTCTACGACCGCAGAAATTAGTAGCGTTCAGGTGATGTAATTTTGTTTAAGGTGCATTCACCGAAAGAAGAACTAAAATATTTTCTTAATATTCTGGTTTTTCTCCTTCTTCCTCAGCTCTACAGCCCGGTGTGGGCCTTGGCTTCCTCAGTTATATGCCCCCATTCAGGGGCGGATTAAGGTCGTTGTTTTGGGGGGGGGGCGGTTCACTACCTTCCGCGACGCCTGGGGGTATGCAATACCTCTCAACGAAACGGGGGTCCGGGCGGACCTCCTTCGGAAAGTTAAAAGAAATGAAGCGCTTGGAACGTAGTTTTGGTGTGGCTATATTATAAAGTAGATGTGATTAATTATTGAGTAAATCTCTCCAATCAAATTTGAAAAACGTTAACAAACGATGTAAAGAATGCCATTCTTGTGAAGATGCAGGTCTACCGGGTTTTACACCACATTCCAATTGTATTTAAACATTGTATATTGAGCTGGTGAAATAAAAACTTTCATTGGAGAACCACCTTAATGAAAACTATCTTTTCTATTTTCCTGGGAATTACGGGGGGGGGCAGCCCCTGCCCCCATTCGGCCCCCCCCCTCAATCCGCCCCTGCCCCCATTCGGCTCTCCTTCTTGCTTTCTCTTTCCATCTTCCAATCCCCATTGTCTTCAGGTCCTCTTTAACATTTTGCAGCCATCTTTTGCACGGTCTTCCTCTCCTCCTACTTCCTACCATCTTGCTGTTTATTAACAATTTGGGCATTCTATACTCTTCCATCCTTTCAACATGGCCCAACCATGACAGTCGCATTGACTTTGAGAACCTAACTATATCCTTCTCTTCCATTATTTTATTTATTTATTTCATAGTTCATTTATTTATTTCATAGCTACTAATATTCTGGTTACTTGTAGAAAAAACCAATCCTTCATTTAATACAAACAACACAATCATACATTTCTGGGCTATTTTTCGGGATTTAAATCTGAAACTACATGGTATTAAAGGTAAGAATGGGTGAAAAATGGAGGAAAATTATATCTTTCTATCCAATATAAATTTCATTTTGTGAAAAGCAAATTTTACCAGAAAATTGTAAAGTAAAAGAGTTTAGACAAAAATTCAATTTAATTTTTGAGTAAAACTGATGATATCAAGCCTGACATCGTGGATATCCATGTTGAGAAAAACCAACTTTGTAATTTCCACAAACTTTATTTCGCTGGCACGACGCGCGTTTCAACGCCCTGTGGCGCGTTATGAGCGAATAACTACAGAAACTGAAAACACAATGCGATAGTTCATCAGAAATAGCGCTAGATTTGGCTACTTAAAAATAAAATTCATCGAATAATCAGCATCTTCTGTACATTAATTCTGTTTTCTTATAGCTGACACTTTTAACAAAACAAACTAGAAGGTGAAATTCAGAAATTATTTTCAATCACAGTCACAATGTGACCTCCGTAACTCTATTCTCGGGTAAACTGTAATTAATAGCGTAAAATCCCTAAATGACCGTTTCAACAAAAAATTTCCATACTCTTGTTAACTCTGCAATAGACACAAAACATAATCGATCGATGTCAAAGAGTATGGGAAGTTGGTTAAGTTGAAATGACGTATCTTCCGCAAGTGCCTGATGTTGATTAATATTTCACTTCGCATCAGTTCCCACCTGAATAATCGATCTCTTCCAAGCCGCCCGAAGAACTCCGAAAGCTGAACTTGAATGCCAAGTCAGTTCGTCACGCATGGCGTGAGACCGTCGTTCTAGTCTGGCCAATTCTCGGAATTTCGTAACTTGAGCTCTTTCCATGATGTTATCTCGCTTGATTTTTTTGCACGAGAGCCTGGTAATAATAAAGAGTAGGAAACAGTAACATGAGGACAGCATCGACCTGTCACAAACGACTTTTTTACACTCAATGATTAATTAATCCCTAGAGGTCGTGGCCTTTACTGATGGGCTTGCAGACTTTTGCATCGTTAATCAATACTGATGATCGCTACCCATACCAGGAAACTGCCATGATGGAAGTTTACCGAAGAAAGACGTGGAAGAGTTACCAACAGTGATGAACAAATAAACAAAATTATGAATTTATACTGAAGAAAGTAGTGAATCAACTGTGTGTCAATTACTGTTACCAAAATATCACGTATATAAAATTAAGAACAACACGTGCGATTAGTATCCATGGAACACTAGACTATTTTATAGGAAACTGGTACTTCTAATGAGTTATAAATTAGGCAAGACACCGTTTCAGGCTCTACCTTGTGGAATTCTTTCATGATGTAAAAATGAAAAATACTCGGCAAATTCCACATTAAATTATACAAAAGAACGACAGGTTTCGTAACAGAGTTATATATTCAGGACGTTTACATACATTTTCCAGCTTTTCGTGTCCAGTATACACACGTTGCCATTTATATGTAAAACACATAAAAATAGCGCTCTATCACGAAACCGGTCGTTCTTTTTTATAACAAAACTGTGGAATTGTAAATTATTTTTCATTATTACAGTTTTGAGTTACCAAAAGCTTTCACTAAACTCCACAAGAGATATGATACGAATTCCATTTCTCAAGCCATTACAATTTGCTGCTAAATATTCTCTCAATCGATGTAATCACAAATGAAAAATGTCAATACCCGCCGCATGAGCCTGGAGCGAAAGCTAACTAGTTTTAATTGAACTATGTCAATAATTGAATGGAAGGTAACCTACCAATACCCGCCATGACAGTTTCGTCCTCAGACAATCATTTTGGAAATGATTTATTGCTCAAATTGGCTTTGTGAGGCCGATGACTTGCAAAACATGTTATCACCATCGGCATCAAGAGGAGGTTGTTGTGGTTTAATAGGAGAAACATGTTAGGGTAGCTACAAATAATTAACATAATGCATAAATCCCAATTACCTTTGTTTCGCTTTCCGTAGGACCTCCCTGAAACCTAGCCCTTAAGAATATCGGGTAAATTATTCACTTACACGCCCGCACTAGAACAAGAGACAATAACTAGTTTTGGCTGCCACAAGAGGCAACATCGGGTAACGTGTCTTATAGCAAGTTCTCTGATGAGATTTGAGAACCCCAGAGATGGTAGGCATTTCTTTCAGTGGCATACAGATCCCTTCGAAGGTGTTATTTGCCAAGCAACAGTTTTTCAAAATGGCACTGCTACGTTCAGGCACCAGTATCCATATACAGAGTTCCTCCACCTTCTACATGAAGAAGAATCTCTCCTTCAGCAAGAAGAAACCATCTTTGGGAAGTCCCAGGGTCCGAGTTTCCAACCTCCATTCCTATCCTTCATGCGCACCCTTTGTATCTTAACCTTGGTTCCTTGGGCAAAAAAGAACAAGCCAAAAAATAGTTGCCGGCCTCGGTGGCAGCGGGGTAACATCCTCACCTGCTAACCCGATGGTCGCGGGTTCCAATCCCGCCTGAGGAGGATTGTTCCCCTCGCAGGGCATGAATGTCTGTGCTTGTCCATTGTTGTTAAGTTACAATGCCTGATGTAAAAGGCCCTTGAGGCTGTTTTCAGGATGACAATAAATAAATAAATAGTTCTCGGAAAGGCATCGATAGAAAATATTTGTGTACATGGAACCCTATTAACAATTTTCCTTGCATTCGTCAAAGAGTCCAGTTAGGTTGCAATAAGGGCCTTCAAATCCTTCTTGTTTAAAATGCACTTGCAGGAATATGCCTGAAACATAGGGAGTAGATTGCTTAACTCAGTGAATCTACTGCTGTCAGAATTTCTTTGAACTTATGGAAAAAGTGTTTCTTACTATTTTTCTAGGTAGATTATTGAAATAATTGGTAGGAGGAATACTCAAAAGTGCTGAATTGTATTGAATCCGTCACTTAAAACCCTTGACTCCTTGGCCCTTTTTGTTAAATTTCGTCTAACACGCACGACTAGTTTCTCTTCACCATTCCTCCATTCAACTATAATAATCCATCTCACACCAACTTAATGGCTTATTCTTAAATGACACAAATTACCTCATTAGTGGGTCGCCTCCCAAAATAACCAAACCAGACCATCGGCAACATCTTCACCATTCCCATTCGGCACATGACCATGCACCTTTCCGGAGAATGATTCAGCAAAGAATGAGCGATCGCCTGTTTCGAATTTCTCCCTTCAAGCACCCATTAAAAAAACCCTCAAAAATTAAGGTGGCTGGAGCTCTTTTTGTGTAAGCACAGGTTTGCGTGACACTTTTCACACGTATTCCTATTTGTGATAGTTTAAAAAAATGCATGATACCGATTTGGCATTTTTGAAATTAAATGATAATTCGACGCGCCTCATGAGATAAATGATATGAGATATATTTCGTAATAATTCAACTACATACGTACAAATTTTCTTCCAATAATACGTTTCATATTTAAAAAATGGTTGCTAGAAAATAACAAGGTGTGACACCAAGTCCAAAATTAGAAAAAACAAAACTATTAAAATATAATGTTCTCCAAAATTTCGAACACCGTACCGAAAACTATCAACAGCTCAATTCATAAGATGGATTAACCCTCCGGTGGGCGCGCCAAATTCACTCCCACGAGTGGGCGCGCCGCGGCAATTTGCCGCAAATATAAATTGCATTCCTATAGTTAAGGAAAAGGTAATTTACTAATAATAAAGGCTGATTAAAGTTGTTACAGTTGCATTTTTTATTATTTGACACTAAATGTACATTGTTTATCACCTTAGTTTATATCTCGGTCCTGTTCATCTTCGCATATGATACAAATTGTCTCTTGACGACAATGCGTCTTACATACATTTTTTTTACATCTCAGGCACACAATTTTTGTTACATTTCGCTTTGAACCCTCTATAGGTTCAACTAGTCTTTTCACAATGTCATCAGGTTTGTTTGTTTTGAGATAAGGCCCAGGCACCTGCTTCCCGCAGTATACTTCGAAATTCAATATGTAAAAGGTTTTGGCGTCACAGAGAGCGTAAATTTTCAGTCTGTACTTAGCCGGCTTATTAGGCGTATATTGTATGAACCCGCACCATCTTCTAAAAGAATGCAACATCTCATCAACAGTCACAAACTCGCTGACATTGTAGCAACTCAAACAGTTATTCACGAAATTTTCTTGAAAATTACGTAGAGGTGCCAGTTTGTCTGTAGCTCTTCGCTCATCCCTAGTATCTACAATGTCGAACCTAATAGCTCTAAGAAGGAAGCGAAAACGCTTGTAACTGAACAGCCCTCGTAAAATTATCATCCCGGTGCCATCGGAATCCCACAGCTCTGCACAATTTTACTCACATGACCAAGTGCACAGGCGACTATGTTGGAGTAGACGCGTCAAACTCTCTTCGATGTCACACAGCTAATGAAGCGTTTGGCGGATAATTGATCCGGATATCGGACATACTGCCTCCTATCATGAAAAATAAATACCTGGAGACACAGGCGTTAAATACAAACGGTACCAAACGGAGAGCTCAGAAACTAAAATATGCGGCAATTTGCCGCGGGCGCGCCCACCGGAGGGTTAATTGAGGCGATAGCGTTAAATATAATTCTTGCATAATTTCCATTACTGCATGCACGGTGAGTTCTACCGCAAAAACAATGTACTTAAAAGATGTGGCCCTAGAATTTTTTTTTTGGCCAACTAAATAATTATAAAATTGTGTACTCAATGACCCACAATATTCTTTGAGGGAGTCGATCGATAACTGGGGTCATTTGCGCCTTTGAGGAAAGGTGGTTGGGTGTGTAAGGGAAGGATTATCTGTGGGATAGGGGAAGAATGGAGAGAAACCCGGCATTGGGATTAGTCTACTCTTAACGAAAGGCGTCAAAGGGACGATAATTCAATGTCCCATCCGACGGGTGGGGTACCTACTATGCTTGAATGCTCTCTACGTAGCACCCAAGCACGGATCTGGATTCCGCTAACAAATGGAGGGCTCTCTAAGCACCATAATAGCTGCCGCTGAGACTTTTTAACTATGCATGTCGAAAGGTAGTGTAGCTGATAAGTTGATATTTTCAGTGGGCCAATGGAGTGTTTGCATAAAAAATCCGTCATCGAAATAAGCTTACCGTCATATAGAGAATTGAATGAGGATTATGAAAAATATATTTTACTATTTTGTAAAACGCATAATAACGTCGTAGCATTATAAATAAAATTGCTAAAATACTGAAGATACCAGCGGAGCGGGATATGACTTGTGACGTAATTTACCCGTATCCAAGGCGGTAGGCCTCATAGACATGGCCGTAATCAGATTGGTGACGGTAGAGGCCACGGCCGGATCTACCCACTGTGCCAAGCTCTCTACCTAAGGGTATATAATGTGATCGGTCAATAGTCAAAGACTCAAGCTTATAATTTATTGCAATAATGGTGTCTATCAGTTTTGAAAACTGCATGTAATGATATGTCGGCTGCATGGATATATGTTACTCGATAGACCACTCGAAATGAGACGCTTTTATTTTCATTTTTCCAAATCTTTGAAGAATCTTCCAAATGAAGGCCGCGAATTCCGATTTTACGGCGAGGAATTTCCAGGGATACGAGCTAATGACGTCACCAAAAGTTTGAGGGTAGCAATAATGAAAGCTATATTTAAGCAGCTATAAATAACGCAATGACGCCCAGGTGAAATTCTTAAACATGCTTCGTGTCCTGGATATCCTGCAGTTTCAGCTTTTTTCCTCAGGCAAAATCACGCAAACACCCCATTGCATAGAATGGCTAGTCTTATATTTTTACTGCACGAGAGAACCAAGACCAGGGTTCGAATATTTACCTCTTCACGGCAGCAGTTCTCGAGAGTACTGAGTGAGCTGATTCAAGGGAGGAATGTACAGAACTCAAAACTCACTTCGAGGAACATGGCCCACTTCAACGCTGAGCCCTTAAAATATCCATCATTGCCGGGATTCGAACTCAGACCTTAGCGAAGGGAATCAGGTATATACTCCAGCCACCTCACAACCCACGTTTACAATTATGATGCATATTGAAATTAGGTAAAGGTGAGCTTTCGTCCCGCACGGTCAACATTTTTTTCTGAAAAACCTAGGAAACCTACGATATTGAATGTGATACCTATGAGTAGAGGAAGGTTGCGCATTTGTAAAAATGTGAGAATCATACCCGTGTGACTAGTAGTTTTTGAGATATAGACGTTTGAAAATGACCAATTTTTCGACTTTTTCGTCCGTTTTCGACGCCATATTTGGAGGTTTTCACGAACAACCGGTAGAGGGATAAGACTAATTTCACTTCTATTATATGCCTGTACCCCACCCCCCCAGCAAGCTTACGGGCCTATGGAGTGAAACAGGGGTGCTAGGGTGGGACGGTACGCGGGCCCGATTTGGCCATTTTCAAAAGTGAAAAACGCATTTTCGTGAATTAATACAGCGAAAAACGCAGTTTTCGCGGGAATGGTAAAGTGGAAATGGGCATTTCTGGGAGTGGAGGAAATTTCAAAATGCTGATTTGTACTGCATTTCCGTGTTTTGTTAAACCGAAAAACGAATTTCCCTTCCATTCCTTTGCCCTGAACCCACCCCTCCAATGAACTTGGGGGGCGTATTATTTTAAGAATAGAATCCCTCTCGCTCATTGGTGATTATTGGTGGGCATTGGTAGAAGGCTAAAATGTTATTCTGCGTATTATTTTAAGAATAGAATCCCTCACGCTTATTGGTGATTTTCGGTGTGCATAGATAGAAGGCTAAAATGTTATTCTGCGTATTATTTTAAGAATAGAATCCCTCTCGTTCATTGGTGATTATTCGTGGGCATAAGTAGAAGGCTAAAATGTTATTCTACGTATTATTTTAAGAATAGAATCCCTCACGCTTATTGGTGATTATTCGTGGGCATTGGTAGAAGGCTAAAATGTTATTCTGCGTATTGTTTCTGGTATAAAATTCGTCAGATGACAAGGTTATTATAAGTGGGCTTTTGTTAGAGGCTAAGTAAATAGTATTATTGACTGAGTTCTCTCGGGTAGTGTGGAAGGGGGAAATTAACTGTCAATAATTGGAAGTTGATTGTTGAAAAGTCAACCGGTATTCATTCGCCTATGAGAGTTGAGAAGAATGTTGGCGTTAATCATTTTCTGTCTTAAATGTGCAGTGTACGGTCGCCATGAGTTGTCAATCGTGTACGCACACACCAATGTCTGCGATCCAGACTTTCGTTTCGGCGGAGTCGGGCTTGGAATTCCTCGAAAGGCACGGGTGTTTGTTCGCTGCGGGAACTCGCAATCCTCCATTTAAAGTGATATGTGAAATGTTATTAGTGCAGTGGAATGAATGCGAGTGAAAAGGAAGTGTAAATCCTTCATTTGAAGTGAAATGTGCAATGTTTACTGCGTTGGAATTAATGGAATTGCATTGTAGTAAATGGCTGTTGCGGGGCGAGTTTGAGTGGAAGGCGGGAAGAAATAGTGTAGGAGAGGTGTGTATATGCTAGAGAACCAACTGCTCGATCGCTGCGCCACGTACAGTGGATAAGAGGAAACGACATTTTTTCACAAGATGGCGGAGAGGAAAAAACGCACTTCTCAGGTTTGAAAGTATCTCATTTCTAAAGTAGTTGATGCATTGTTGTGTTGAAAGTATTTTACAAATGCGCAAGGTTTGCTTTATAAGTTATGTGAATTTGGATCCGATATCTCTATTGTAAGTGGGTGAAATTCGCGAAAACGCTGGCGGGACGAAAGCTCACCTTTACCTGAAATTATTTAGATTGGTCTTTCCAGATGTAAATTTATGAAAATACTGTAAAACTTCAAAAAATATTAATGAAGAGGGTTACGCAAAATTTTATATACCCTCAAAAATTAAAAAAAAAAACATTCTATAAAGAAAGCCACCTCACAAGCCCGATCCCCGAAAGCCAAGGATGGGAATCGCTGTAAGACCGTCAGTTAAAACTTAGACTTAATCTTTTATGTAAGTTCCAATACGATCTATTTTATGACGGCGTCAAAAACATTTTACGAATCCCGACATGCTACGGTAGAATAGACAATGAAAATAAAATTAGGAAAATACTGCATTCAATTCACGGTTAACGTTTGAAGTTGACGCCAATCGCAAACCTAGACTGGGCCGGCTCCTTAATAACCTTAGCTTTTGGCGGTACCGGCAGAATACCACTATCGAGTTTCACGACGCGCGTGAGGATCTGAAAAGTGGGATATCGGAAGCTGTCCCGGCGCGCCAATGAACGCCCCGACCCGCGGCCTTTCCTATTCCGCTTTTTACACCTCGCCGTCCTTCGCATTCCCGGTGGCTTTTTCCTCCTCCGAGATAGGAAGGCGACAATTGGAACGACGACGACGGTTTCCACAGCGAGCGGGCAGGCCCGTCGCACGGAGGTCGGGACGACTCGAGGAACGGTAGGAAGTCTTCCTTCCTCTGGTTGTCGCTCCTCCTCTTTCCCGCTGATGTCCGCGCATTCCTTCCACTCACCTCAACTCCTCAAACTTCCTCCCCCCCCTTAGCAAAACTTTGTTATTATTTTTTCATCGTTGACTCGTGCTCCGAGCATGTGAAGCATTTGATCGGCAGACGTCCGACGCTCTCTTCGCTCTTTCTCGCGTCAAAGTCCTAGGTTCTTTGAAGCTTCTACACCTAAATAATACCCTGGAAGCCACGTCAATGGTGAGTGACAGAGGGTGAGTTTCCACCAACAGGTTTGAAACGACTAGGGTAAACCGTACAGTTATTGGCCACCCTACATTTATAGCCCATTTGGTATTTTGAAGAGCATAGTAAGAGTGCAGTTGGAACAAAATTTACAATAATCACTACTGTAAATTTTGTAATCATTACTATAAATTTTGTCAAACTGTGCTCTTACTATGCTCTTCAAAATACCAAATGTCCAAACGGTAGGGTGGCCAATAACTGTACGGTTTACCCTATTTATGTTTGTTCGAAGGTTTCCGAGGACCTGGAAGGATGGTCTCGGCATTTTTCCGGGATTTCTTCCCATTTCTTCCCTTATTATTTTCTGGAACAACAGTTTCACTGGCTATCTTACCAGCGTCTTCAATTTGAAGGTGTCGTGAAGAATTTTTTGCCGTGTTTCTTTGCCTTACTTCATGAAACCTTAGACTTGAAACTCTGGCAGGATAGCCAGCGAAATTGTTGTCCCACAAAACAACGCACGCGGAAGAAACACCGGAAAAATGGAGAAATGAATGACTATTTATGCATTATCAAAAACCTGCAAGTACCTGCCTGGATGTGAAATTTCACCAGCAATCACTTAACTATAGGCATGCTACCGATGTTGTAGAAACTATGAGTATTAATGTACATTGCAAGTACATAAGTGCACAGAGATGGAAGAGTTATCCAGGTCAGCATAAAATATCGGAAAGTTTAACTTAATCATCATCTTTTTGGCCAACAATCCTTCCGCATGCCATAGGTCGCCGATACCTAAGACCCAAAGAACAGTTCCCACTGAACATAGAACTTAAGAACATAACTTAAAAACTTAATTGAAGCAAGTAAATGTCCCTGTATTCTCGGGGATTCCCCGCGTAGGTAGTTTTTGTAGACAACAGTCTCGCCCGTATTTCAACAGGCGTCTTCAAGTCGAAGATTTTTACCTTGACACACGAAAATGCAGGAACATTAGCTTGAACCCCGCAGAAATCTACTATGGAACACATGAGAATGTTATTTGAAATGGTTGAAACTGAGGTTTCGATGCAGGTAGAGAGCGTTCACAAAGTTCCTTGAGAGCATGTCTACTCTACGAAAAACCGTTCAAGTCACCTTCAGGGTGTGTGGCACGGGGTCATTCCACACCAGGTGTATATCCAGTCTAACATACTATACGATTAACGTTTTTTTTTTTCAAGATTACTAAGTTGATGTTGAAACAAAAGAATAATTTTTTGCACTGGCCACCATTTATTTGAAATATGAATAATCGCCAAAGGCGTTCCTACAGTTTACATCTGATGATGACGAAATTGTTGAAACGCGTTTTGTGGTGAATCTTTATATTTCAAATAAATGGTGGACAGTACAAACACTTCTTCATTAATTTCAACAACGCAACAAGCATTCCAGATGTCGGAAAATGCAAATGTCGGCTCTGGTTCATACCTTATGTCTTGTCGTTAAGTTAGTGAATTAGAATCTACATTGGGGGATAAATATACGCCACCAGTGAGGAGGAAGTGAAATGCTGAAGTACGCACGCGAGGTTTTTAACATAAGAATCGCTTCTCGACGAGGTGGGTCATGATAAACCAAATTGGTACGTACAAAAAAATACATCGCATTCCTGTAAATCGCAAGACTGTAGATCGCAAAGACTAGAAGATTAAAGGTGAGCCACAGGTTGAACAGAAAAAGTCACTGATCCTATATGCTGATGAGCAGTTACTTACACCGGTGCACCACGAACTAATTCATCAGGCAGCCTATCGGGATGAAAACGAAGGCCGATAATTCGAAAACATTAGCGAGAGACAAAGCATTTGTAAGGGTGGATTTACTCTTGCAAGTTACTTCCGCAAGTTTCTTCTGCAAGAGACTGCGGGGGATTTTACTCCGACGAAAAATCTTTCATAAGTTAGTGCAGAGCCAGTTTGGCTTCCGTTTACATGGCAACAATACGCTTCTTCAAGCGACTTGCCGATGCTTTTCGCAGTTATGCAAGCGAACTTTGTGACCCGTTTACACAGGAACTCAGGTCAAAAGTCAGTTGCTGTGAGTAACTTGTACAATAAACTTGCCAGTGTAAACCCACCTACACGAGATGTTGTCTAAAGTCTAGTAGTAAGTCTATTGAAATAATTGGGATGGGAATCGCTCTCACAGCGTAGATTAAAGAATAAGCTTGTCCTGAGTAAATTCGAGGTCGCTTACAACTTCGAAGATGTGGAAGATGTTCTAAAAACTCAGTGCTACCACGGCAGGCTCGAAAACATGAATGAAATGACAGAGATATATTGTAGGACCGACAAATCAAAAATAATTTTTTTACGCGCATGATTAGGAATCTCTATAGCTATATTCGAAGCCTTAACAAATTTTAGTGATAAGGATAGATAGATTTAGTTAGATTAGATAGATAAAATAAGATTTAGCTATTTCATATATTTTTCACTTTTTTAAAATGTCTGAATGAAATGCTAATTAATTTTATGTTTCCGTAATTTTGAAATAAACGTTGTATGTCAGCATGACTGTTGAGGTATAACGAGACGAGTCTGAATGATTCTGGTAAACCAGATTTTGTTTTTGTGTTTAATAAATCATAACTATTACAATAGCTTCATTCCGTATGAAATGTACCCCATGATTTTATTTTCTGCAGGAATTAATATCTCAGTGTCCCTATCATATTTGTTATTTAATACCTACCAATTTATGTTATATTGAGCGTACTTTTGTGTCAATTGTAATGCCTATAAATATATTTATAAGTTGTTAAATAGACTGCTGCTAAATACAGCGTGTTAATGGATGGCAAACCCATTACATGTTTCTTCAGGGGTGCCTAATTTCACTTAAATAATTGTTTAATGGGAATTGTACAATTTGGTGTGTGAAATAAAATATTATTATTATGTGCTGTAACAGTTGTAACACGCCCCTCCGAGTCCACGGCAAGCATCAGGTTTCATTGCCGTCATAATGGCCGGAAACTCGAGAGGGGTTGGGCAGTGATCGCAGCCACGTCCGACGCCCATCGGATGAGTGGCTACGCTGCTGTTGGTTCATGCGTACGCAGTAGACGGAGTGACCCCAGGATGACGGCCTTCTGCATGCGTGCAACTAGTGATTCCGCCTGTTCCACGCAGGACGGAATGTACTTGATGTTGTTTAGTAGCAAGCCCTTGACTCCACCGAGCACAACCATGATGAGGACCACTAGTTTCACAGTGTGCCCGGGGTACATCTGTTGAAGTTCGAAAAGCAGGTCTTGATATTTCGTCCGTTTTTCCACCTCCTTCGCCTCCATGTTAGTTTCAGCCGTAGTCGAAAACTCGATCACAAACATGGAGCGTGTGAGGTGGCCGAGGAGAAAGACATCAGGTTTGGTCGCCTCCAACTGCCTGGTGGTGGAGAAGGAGTAATTCCACCAGATCGTGCATTTATCTTTCTCCACGACGGACTCAATATCTCCAGGGGCATAGGGCAGCATTTGTGTTTCATCGATGCCATAATGGTGTCGAACTGATTTATTAATGTAAGTATACATTGAAAATTGATTCATTTGCCTTGGCTATACTGGACGTAGCGATAGGAATATAACAGCTATTTTAAGAGTAGCGAGAGGGTAACTTGGACAATAGTCAACACTACACGAAGAGAAAAAGAAAAATATCTCACAAACTCGTAAATTTTAAATATAAACACAGTTTGATGTTCGAGCAAACATTTTGCCTCTTTTATCGGCAGTTTCTGCTGCCTAAGGATTTATAGTTCCGGTAAACAATAAATGTTCCGTATTTGCCTATTGTCACGTTACAGTCCGCGGAGTTCAGCCAACCGCGTATTAAAACTTAGGTAAACTTCCCACAGCAGTGATTCGCGGGATATGTGCTGACCCAAGCAGAGAAAAAATATTGCGAGCGTTTTGGTGATAAAAACTGAGTAAACAAAAGGCTATTCAGGAGTGTTAACACGAAAAATCTCGCGTGAGAGTGCAAAGATCTCCATTCTCGAAGTTTATCCACAGTCGCATGACACGGAACGCAAGGCCACGGCCATGAAAATTGCATAAATTTCATATTCTAGTCTTGAGAGATAAAAAAATGATTAGCTACTCACTTCAATACTCTTCGAAGAATGTAAGTAAAGATCTTTTCACGTGTACATGCAGTGATATTAAAAAGATGAAATTAATGACCAAGGTTCACGATAAAGGACAAGCAAAAGCTTGATTTTTGTCTCATACGACTGGTGGTCAAGGATCCACAAACTACCTCTCGCGATTTGACCTTGGCAACATTGCTTAGGAGACAGAATCCTCCTACATATTGATATTATCAACAGCTGCCTCCACACCACTCAGTAAACTAGGTACTTTGTTTTGTCTCCGTTATAAAATCTCCGATACTTTAACCAAAAAAGTACATTAATAACAGACTTGGTAAATGTATTCACTCCCTACAGTACTCAAGTATTCATTCAGCACCAAAATTTTTGAAGAAACTAGGCCAGCATAATCAATATTTATTTAAAACGAGCAGCCATTACGTGAATAATAAACTATGTTACATATTCTTTGCTACTTAATGAATCCACCTTTTTATGGTTCACAATATTAAGCTTCAAACATGCTATGGATTACAAAGGTTTATCCAGCTATTATATCTCTCCCATCAACGACCCCGCAAACATGTCGGACCGTCCTAAAAGAAAATATTTTCCAAGAACCAAAACCCGAGAATGTCACAAACTTAAAAAATAACTGTGAAAGAGAGGATTTTAGGCACAACTCAGAAAGTAAATCCGTTGCACACTAATGTAATTACTTGATCTCATTGTTTAGCACTGGTTAAACATCCACTGAGACGAAGAGTATATTTGTTTGTAGGATAAATATAAGGATGATGCGATTATCCGGAAGCCGTAAACCATTATATGCGTATCACAAAAAGGCCTAGGAGAAAAGATAAAGATATTATCAGGAAAGACCATTTGCGGTAATGTTACATCTTAAACTAGTGGTTTTGCATGCGTTGGCATTCCATTCATCAGGATTTCCGTATGATTGTAAAGCAACCATATAAAAATATCAGGCGAGAAACAAAAAAAGTATTTTTAAAATTCTCTTTAATCAACCACGAAAACATCAAAGGCTTACCAAATTGTAAAATCGAAAGCTCTCAGTCCCAATGATCATTATTATTAATTCCACCTCACCTTCCAATCTAACTTAATCAGTCTCATCTAAATGATCTAACACTATTTGCGCACCAATAGCATTTAATTTAGCTCTACACTCCATAGCATTTACATTTTTACCATTCCTTTCCCTATTCATTATTTCTGTTCCCCTCGATGACGACTAAAATACCTTTTACTTCCTTCCCTCTTCCCCTAAATCCTGACGCACATTGTCGCTTCTTCGCTGGCCGGGTTTGAAAGGTGGCTAACGAGCTCACCTGCTAACCCGAACGAAGCAGGTTCGAGTCTCGCCAAGGACGAGTATATTTGCTGCAGTCAACTCTGGCTTAATGCTAGAGAGGCTAGGGAGGATCAACGAGAAATTGGCAAGAAGAAAAGTCTTAGTACTCCGTTGCAGAATTTAGCATCCAGCCATCTCTAAGTACGTCCTGCATCCAGTATATCTGACCTCTTATGTAAATATCCCGCCCCAATGTTCCCCTCCTCAGCTACCTTATACCATTAATTTATTTATCAAAAACAACAAAAACAGTAACTAAATTCTTTACATTGAGTTCAATAAACAGAATAAATGATTAGTAAAAAGTAGCATTTGCAACAGGAGCAACAGTATTCAACAGCATACAATACAAAAATAAATGTTAATATAGCCTCTAAACATCATTTTTCCGTAAACCATCATTTTTATTAGATTACTAACAATAAGTTACACTGCCACATCTTGGTTTAAACGCTTCGCTGTAAATCACAGTTTTCCACTAATCTCTTCGTAAAGTTTGTGCCAAAAGTCTCTGTCCCTTTCTCCTTCTTCTAGTAAACTGTCATTTGGATGGTGTTCGGTCGAAGTAGCACTCGCCAAATGTTCCAATTTAAAGTGTAAGACACAATCATTGTTTACTGAAAATTTAATGCGTTTAAACGAAAATAAACCCGCTTCAAAACATGGCATCAGCCACTATCACTATGTACGAGATGACGTGAACGCGCTTGTATTTTAAATAGGTGAGAAACTTTCTTTCACGAACATGGTCTGCTCGGAGAACATTGACCGTCAACTCTTTTCTGCGCGAATTTAGATTGACTCCTGCTAACCGTCCTGTCACTTTGTCCACCTTGTCTCTTTGCAATAGTTACCGTTTAGGGTTTACGTTTATCAAACACAAACAAGCGGAATATTTTTCCACACTTTTTCTATAAATACTCCAATACAGATTTCACAGATGACTGCTTCTTTAAAACGGTTATTTTTCCATAATAACTCCTTATTTAATACCCACAGAATAACTCCAAACTACGAAAATTTCAATGAATTTCAATTGAAAAAAAAACAAAGTTGCAGTCATCAAAGCCGTATAAGGAGAAAGATCCCAAATACGGAGATCGAACACACGAGCATTGGATTAACTGGAAGTTATCTCACCACCAGCGAACTCGGCAAAATGAGAGAAATATTTTGTTGGATAATATGTAAGGCTTATATGTGGGAATAAATTGAGAAAAAATGAAGTATTTCTATGCTTTTCGGTACTTCATTTTTTTGGCAATTATTTACATCCAATTCTCAGAATACCAGAGGATAAAAGACTTGTAAACCGGGTATTACAACCTGTAACAATGAACGCGCACAAACTGTCCTGGACGGTGAAAACACCACCCAGGCGGGACTTCCTGCGACCCCGTGGTAGCAGGCAAGGAATTTATCCCGCCGCCACTGGGGCCGACAACTTCACGATTGAGATAAAATATTTCTGTGGATTCCCGAATCCTGACTTTCGTTTGCAAGAGCTAAAATGGCTTGGTACATAAACAACATAATTGCCTCTGATAATAGTACGGAACTTCGATAAATTAGGACTCGGATAACGAGACTAATGTAATCACTCCATGATCTTTCAACGGCCTACATTTCAAAATGAAATTCGAATGTAGTCCCTGTTGTGAATAATTGTAAATAAAATCTTGCTCGGACTACCTTGAGATGACTGGAGCAGTAATCGTGGGTCATAAGAGTGCAAATTTTTAAGTAAGTTGAATGAAAATTCTTGGACCACATTTCATTTGAGTGCATCTGTTTATGATTTGGAACTCATCATACAGGAATTAACAGAAATTATACAAAAATTATATTTTTTTCCTTAATTAAAGCATGTTATGATTAGTTTTCGGCGTGGTATTCGAACTTAGACGAACTTATATTGAAATAGGCTTGTTTCGAATACTCGACTCGGCGTGACTCCTTGATATTTGTAAGAAACAGTTATGATAATAAGAAATGTATTATTCTGTAGGTGTTTAATCGAATAATTAAGAAATATATACCATGTACCACGAGGCTACGTGTTAAAATAGCATTGAATTGTCAAAAAACTGAATGAGTACAGTGCAATTTTATTCTCACTCATTGATAGATATCACTAAAGAGAACACGTATGCAAAGTTTTACGCAAATATGTACATGAACAAAAATCACTTCAACCACCTTAAACCTCGCGGTTTAGAGTGGTCTCAATTTAAGGCCAGAAACATTTTTCTCTTGCTGCCTTTAAGTCTCGCGGTGTAGAGCCTAATGTCGACCGCTCATACCCAAAGGCATCGCCGCCGGACCGGCTAACGCGGTGAACGGCAGTGAAATTGAGGGTAAAGATTTCTTCTTTCTTCCTGGCTCATCTTCCCCTTCCTCGCAGCTTTTCCCACCCAAGCACCCACGAGGGAGGAGGCGCGAACGGGTTGGGGGGGAGGGTGGTGGGGAGGTTCGTAACAGTTACGAAACTCACGAACGCCCCAATGCTCCGATTTTTTTCCTTCTCCTCCCTCAGGGTGGTCTGGACCCGTCAGTGGCCAACACCCGTCCCGGACGTATTCGAAAGCGATATCTCCCTTTTTATTTTCCGGCTAGCGTAAAAATGTTCCGTCGTTTTGGAGTTGCTGCACCCGCTGGCCGTTGCAAGAATGGGAAATCGCATTTTGGGAGCGAGTCAAGTCGGTAAAGGGCCCGGTTTCACTTGGAGCTTCCTGTCCGCGTCCAGCCACCGCGGCGGCCGGCCGCACCCGACATCTCACGCGTGATTGGTCGGTTATTTTTGGGAGGGAACTGACAGCAGAGGTCATCATCGCCTACCCTATACTTAGGAATATGTACTATTCCTATCCCTTAATTATGCACAGGGTTATTCACGACCAACCAGCAGTACTTCAGGAGTAGGCCTATGCGATTATTCGATTAATTGAATCGGCGATTCAATTATTTTTACAATTGATCGATCATTTCAGCACATCAATGTCGATTACGGTAATCGACCCGATTGTCATTTTTTTTCAAGCGTCAACTATTGTTCAATTGTCAATTGTTATTCAATTAATAATTATTGTCCGGTAATCGATTAATTGACGATTATTGACGGTGGTGACGGCCACCATCTACCCCTCCCTCCCTCCAGAAGTTCGCTAGCTATCCCGGCAACTAGCACTGCGTCCGAGAGGTTCAGTCTCGGCGGGAACATTGTCATTGACACACGCCAGTGTCTGCCGGATGAACACGCTGAGGATCTCATCTGCCTGTCTCCAAATAGCGATATATTCCTTTAATTAATAAATAAAAGTTAACTGATTGAATTATTTTGCTGTTTTTAAAAATAATTCTTTCATTCTTCACATTGGCAAAGGAAAGTCTTTGAAAAGCATGATCTAATTGAGTCCTGGCAATTAATTGGTTGATACCAATTTATTGAGCAATGAAAATTAATTGACACCCTTTTCGATGCTAATTAATTGGCCATTGTCAATTAATTCAATGACTTCAATTAATTGTCATGTCTTCAATTCCCGTCAATCGACCAGATTTTCAATTATTCTTATAATTGATCGATATCGATTATTTTCGATAATCGCACAGGCCTATTCAGAAGATAGCAGAGCAGGCGATTTTAAGCAGTTATGGAAGAGCAACTTCTTTACTGCCGTTATGAATTTTACGCCCGCGGTAAACACGCTCGCTTGATGAGGAGTCAAACTATCTCACGAGCGAAACGCGACACGAGACGAAAAAAAGTCAGATGGCGTCAAATCTCTATGAAGGCCTGGTTACACGGTACATGAGAATGTACAAGAAAATGTGTGAATGTCTGAATGTCAGAATGAACGCGAAAATTCACCGTGTAACCACACCAAAATGTACGATTGGATGAATGTCTGAACAGAAAATAGAACCAGTTCTAATTTCGTTCAGACAATCGTACAAGTCGACCTCATTACAGAGACACCTGGTGGCAGATGACGCAAATGACACATTCAGTTGTCATCTGGATTGAGTTGGCGGCTTTTTTGTTACAAGCAACGAGCAAGAGGTCAAAATCCAAATACAATTCGAGCCCACGAAACCAAATAAACCACCAACACAAGCCAAATGACAACTGAATGTGTTGTTTCCATGGCAAAAAAATAGTTTAAATAACGCGCCAACGGTTTAAAATGAGGAAAAACAAACGAAAACGCATAATGCGCATCAGAAAGTGTACGAAAATCTGTCCGAAAAAATGTACCTTGTAGCCACCTATTCATTGATCTTGTCCATGAGAGTGTACAAGAATCTGTACATGAAACCATTCACACAAATGTACAGAAACTTGTACATTCTCATGCACCGTGTAACCAGGCCTTGATACCAATTCCTTGGAATTTCTAATCGAACTGGAGACCTGACAATTTCAGGGAATATTTCGATTCACCTAGTGAATCGGGACTCGATCGAAAACTATGAGGTCTCCATATTTAAAGAAAAAACAGAATATCGTTTTTCAATGGGATTAAATGGGAGAAACGAAAAAGTTCCTACAGATCAATTTTATTACGTTCATTAAAATATGAATAAATGCAAGTACAACGGCGAGACTTGGACTAAAATATGTTTAAAAGATTATATTTTTATTTTATAGCGTCCAATTTGTACGTAGTAATCTATAAATAGTGACATATTAGTTAAAGCGTATGAATTTAGCGTTTTTCCCTCTCTTCCATGATTAGAAAAATGACAAAGACCATTATTGGCCTTGAATACTCAGATTTGTTTATAAACTAAGATTACGAATATTATATTAATTTGCTTCAAGAACAGATATTGGAAAGATTTTAGGATTTAATGTTTCATTGTTTATTTTGAGCGATAATATTATTTTTGCACCGTAGATTCTGGCCCGATACATTATTATAAGTTCCACTCCTGTCGTGTGCCCAAGAACCATCTCTCCGACCCATTTTTTTGTTCTAAAAACATGGGGTCGCAACTCCTTAGTGACCGAGCTATGGCAACGCAAACATTTTGCCAGAAGAATTTGGCAGTTAAAATGAAAATGCCAAAAAGTGTACCAATTATTATGAAGTAAAACCTACCTTAATGGAAATTGAGATTTTTATCTTTATTTTCCATCAGAAATGATTCGGGTTTCAGTTTACAAGATTGTAACCGAAATTGGAAAACATTTCTTCTTTTTAAAAATGTTTTTTTTTGGAACCCTTAAGTAGGCGCGTGGGGTCTTTAAAGACCCCATGGGTGAAGCAAACGCAATATATGATAACAAAAATTGCTTTATAAGTTGACCTTTTTACGAATAACTAATAGGAAAAAATTAAAGGTACGTAAGTCGAATTATCCAACATTCAGTATCTATCGTAAAATATAGCAATGTAAAATAAAAAAAATGTTAGATGAGATTTATGATTTAAAGCGAATCTCCACTCTGACTGAACTGAAATTTATTTGCCGGAATAGACAAACTCACCCAATAAAGCTTCGGGGTGGGTGCAGTAAAAAAGGTTAATTTTCGGTGGGAGCCACGTGAAGTTAATGAAGGTTTCCATTTTTAATAATTTCTTCCATACTGCCCAATACTTGCTTTCTTTTTTCCTTCAGAAACATTAATTCATTGCTTCATACGCTTACTCCTGTTTTTAACATTCCTAATATACTTTATTTTAAGAGTATCTTCCACCACATTCACCCATGGCTTTCTCGGTCTACCCCTCCTTGTAACACCATTCACCCCTCCATAATAATCAGCTCAGCCATTGGACTTTAATCCATTCTCTCGGCATGGCCTAAGCACAGTTATATATAAAGTAGGGTTAAATATAGTAGAGGGATGGGAGGGAATGAGGGAAAGTAGTACGGCTGGAATTACGCTCAATTTCGGCTATATTATATGTGTATCCATACCTATCCTATAAACCAACACTTAATAGTAAGGTGTATCCATTATGCCTACACTTGACCATTAAGTATAGGTGATTAGGGTGATAAGGGAAGGGTCATATAGGGAGTTAAGGAACAGTGGATAGAGCTAATAAAAACAATATAATATTTTTCCTAGATTTCAACCTTTGTCACCTTTGACCAACAATCACAATTTCAAATTTAGCTTGTGAAAAAAATATGGCGAAATGTGGGATTTCTTTTATTTATCGCATAGAAGACAAGTTTCCCTCAAAGTATCAAGAATATGATAAAATTACTTTAATGTATTTTTTTCGTGAAACCTCATTGAAAGAATTGGGATTCAGAGATGGCTGAAAGCCCAACTAGTCAAACAAGACATTTGCTCAGTTTAGTGACTCACCCGAGGGATACACCAAATATCAATAGTTCGAGCTCTACCTTGGATAGGAGTGTTTGATCATCTCGGGAGAAATTCGGTTATGAGCCTGGACCTCGATTCCATAACTACGCATTCAAATGCCATCAAGCGAGTGAAAGAGATTTAGCTGTTGCCACATTTACACGGAAATTGGGAGATGGAGCGCGTAAATTTGTCTTCTAAAAGTGTTTTTACTTTCGAAACTTAAAAGAGGCGAAAATAAATTGAACCGAAGTCATGGTGCCTAACCGAAAAAGGCCCATTGAGATACTAAGAGAACGCAGCCGATCAGATATATCAGCATTGCACTATAACAGTCTGCCCATTTGTACCGCCGCTAATAATGCATTATTTTTAACTTAATACTCGCTTTGTGGATTCGATTTATACTTCTGTGTATTAACTTACCACTTTTACCATCGCCTCATCTCGCTTGAAGTGTCACGCATGATTTTTTTTCTGCACGAACTAATACCTTCTAATATCCATCAATTGAAAGTATTAGTAATACTTATCAGTAGCTGTACGTTCCCCCGTGTACTGCTCGTTAGCATGTTTGTCAACGTAGCACACTCTTGGTTTCTAGTTTAGCCTTGCACTGTTCTCCTGATAGCTTTCTGGTCCTCGCCTATCGCTCGGGGGAGCGTGCGAAGTTCTGATTAGAACTGGAACGAGCACTGCATGCCTGGTGTGGAATCACCCCGTGCCACACACCCTGGTGGTGGCTTGCACGGTATTTCTTATATGTATATGATTATCGAATATCACCCGCATGCACATAATTGAATTTGTCGTATTAATTGCATTCTGAGGTGTGATGGTTGTTCCTTCTTTCACGTTGTTGTTATCGCTATTCAAAACGTAAACCTCTCCAGATGGACAATGCTCACGGTTACTGTTCAAAGGACGAACTCCATCAATTAGAACTAAAGGGTTGTCACAATTTTCGGGAAAAGAAATTCCCTAACTTTTCCCTGACAAGCATTTTCATTTTCCCTGACAAGTTTCAATAAAAAATATTCAAGTGCAAATTAAGGTTGAGAATACAAACCGATGTTAATTTTACTCATCAAATTTATTGACAAATTTGTGAAACGAAGACAAAGTCAGAAGATGGAACATCAACTCCGGCAAAAGCGAACAAACGTATAGTTGGGGTGTGTCGGCCACTGACCAATTCATCGACCTTCACCCTCATCCATTTTTTCCCTGACAGCTCGACGATTTTCCCTGACATTTCCCTGATTTCCCTGGCGGGTTTCAACTTCCCTGACATTTCCCTGATTTCCCTGACTTGTATCATCCCTGAACTAGTATTTAAAGCATCTGACTTAAACTTGATAAATTACGGTCAGGTTTTCACTCTCCTGAGCGCAATTGAGAAAAGAAAATAACGCGAGCGCACGCGTTATGGAGAACCGCAATTGGGCCCCAGGATCGATAAAAAATATTAACTTGACGCTTGAAATTATTATTGAAATTAATTCATTCACTTCTCCGTCGTAAACTGACCACTGAAATACTCCAATGGAGCAAGAAATTCACTTTCACTACCTTGAAAAAAGCTATAGTCACGAAAAACTGGAAAATGAAGCAAGGAATAAAGCGGAAAAAAGCTGTCTCACTCTCAGGATACAAAACGTATCTAGAAAAATACTTATGCATGGAATACAAATTGAATATATGTATATATATAATGAGTCAGGCACATCATGCCGCACGGTGCAGAAATGGTAGCAGAAGCAATGAAAACCAAAAGACTGATGAAAACAACGGAAATTCGGGCGATAAGAATGATCACGGGCAACACACTCTTGGGTAGAAAAAGAAACATCGAGTCAAGGCATCAGACAAACGTAAGCGGCGTCGCCACTTGCGACAAGAGCGCGAAGAAGGTACTGGGACGTGCATGCCGGTAGAATGATGGAAGAGAGACAACCCAGCATTGCAAGGGATAACATCCCCCATGGCAGGAACCCAAGAGTAAGGCCAACAAAAAGATGGAAAAAACTCATAAGATAAGGTACACGATCACGGTACTCAATAACACGTGTGTCAGATGAGTTCTTCAAGTTGAATGGAACTCTTTAATGAGTGATGTCGAGCGATTGGATACCTATCCGATCGTCAATTGCGTTCGTCCTCCTGGGACGTCTAATTGTGAAGGACCATTTGATGCCTGTTCAAATACAAATACCTCTACTGGTGATATCGCCACAGCAGACGTATCGCCTTGGCACGGGGCACAGGTGACAAGACAATTTCTCTACCTTCTGATGAAAACATGTTTCCCTGCATGGCTGAGTTCTATCTTCATCAAGACCACCCTAACTCTAACACTTGCGCACAGGTTATATCGATTATTTTTCAACTGAGGGCCTGAGAGTCAAAGTAATACAAGTGACATCAACACGAAAAACGATATAAGTGCATATTTTATAAGTTGGTACCGTCGGGTACAGTCAGATAACTACAGGAAAAGGAATAAAAGTGTTCGAAAGTATGGTGCTGCGATCTAGCCGCCGAACACTTAAGCTACTTTGCTTTTTGTCATTTCTTACCGGAGTAAAGTGATACAGGTGACTCTGGACGATTTTGTCACTTGCATTACTTTGACTCTCAGGCCCTCAATTGCACTCATGAGAGCGAAAATGACACCTTCATTCTTTAAATTTCGTCACACGCTTTAAATCACCAGTTATAATAATTGATATAGTGCATTCCTTAGGGCATAAACTATGAGCATTGACCTTCTGGAGCGGTTTGCGTTTCGGAAAATGAAAACGCGAAAGGAGGAACCGTGATTACACCCCAGGACTAATTTTCAGTCAAATACAGGCGACTAGCCTAATTCAAGATGAAGTGGAAGGGGACTTCTCCTGGAGCGGATTTCGATGTCGTACACGCTTTCCCGGATTTTGACTGACATGGACCAGCGCCAAAATCATTGAATTTTCCTGCTAGGTATGATGCTCTGCTTAATCAAAAAAACGCTACTTATACGTGCCATTGAGAGCAAAAGTGGTTCGTCATTTGTTGCACTATTTTATAGTAAGGCGAATCATGCCTCTACCTGTGTTCTGTTTTCTGCATGAGTGGTGTGAGTCTAGCTTCTGTGGTTTTCCACTAGAGAGAAACAAAATAAGAACATTTAAAAAATCTATTTTGCTTTGAGCCTCATTTTCCAGTGACTTTATTCACTTACGCAACTCTTGCCCTCAATGGCACATATAATGCGTGCTAAATTCAACAACAAAAGAGTGATTTGGTAGATAGTTGCACTGCACAGAAGTGCGTGTGCATAAATATTTCAATTATTTGCACCGAATTCCTCTGCACTAAGCTCTTCTACATAGCAGTGAGGAAAATATAGGTCGAAGATGATTCTTATCTTTACCTCCCCCAAAAATGAAGCCCTTTATTCATATTTACACTACCCCCCTGAGGGTAAAAAGAGGCAAGAAGCAAACAACTGAAAATACCATCAATGTTATCATTATTCGAAGAAAAATTTAAAAAAGACAAGATGAACTTCTAACATCAGACCTGGGCTATTTTAACTGTTTTCGCTTTCATAACTTTCACTTCGGAATGCGAGCTGTTGACTTACAACAATAAAAGTTGATTATGAAAACGCAAAGGCCCAGTTTTATAATCTCTGGTAAATGTTCTTATTATGTAAACCGAAGTTAATACCTTTTCCTATCGATAACACTCACATCAGCAAAACGATGATTTGACATAATATGAAAAACTCTCAGTTAAAATCAAGTTAATGTGACAGCTAGATCACTATGCAGTTAACGTACGCTAAACATTATAAAACCCGGCACATGTGAATCAGGATGAGTATATTTAAAGAACGGCATAAGATAGACGAAAGAAACCATCCTTAATGAGATAATTTATGGTTATCAGGATTTTTATCAATTATTGATAAAAATCCTGATAATCCTGATTTATTGATGATGTTGTCTCAGGACTTGTCGTGGAACTTATACATGATGAAAGAAGATCAATTTGCAATTTTCCACGAATAAATGTGAAATTCGGACGGTTTCGATGTTTTTCATCATTGTCAAGCCAACGGTTCAGGTTACAATACAATATGGTATATATACATTTTTGAGTAAGGTTTAATGAATCAACCTCGTGAAGAGGTCTTTAGAGTACGTTTAAGCATGGGCGTATTTACCGGGGGAGGTGGGTACGAACGGGACCGGACCCTCCCCAGAAACAACTTTGTTAAGGGTACCAACATTAATATCTTTAAAAAATTAACTAAACACCTTTGAATATTTACATAAAAAAGGGCTATAAAATGCAGTTTTGTTATTATAATTTTCAAAAACTTTCCGTTCCGGGGGTCTGAGATCAGCCTCAATTAGGCTGGTCTCAGACCCCCAGTACTTGCCTATCAAAAATATTCCAGACCCCCGCAGAGCCAAACTCTAGATACGCCACTGCGTTTAAGTATGTAAGACGCTAAAATACCTGAAGAACTTCGTCTTGTAAATCAAATAGGTTCTTCTTCGCGTGAACGGATTAACCCAAGTACAGCCCAGGACGGTGATTTCACTCCTCTAACAAGGTCGAGAATAATCCCCAAAACATGTGAGTAGGCCGAACTTTCGACCATTTGGATAACGCCCAACTAAGACCACTCCGCACGACCAGCTGGCCGTCACAAGCACATTGGCTTCTCAGCGACCTTTGACGGCAGCAGCCACCGCTCTTTGCCCATTGACCCCTAAACTCCCCTACCCCCGCTTCCATTAAGGCCCCATCTATCTCTGGCATCGTCGTGTGTACATCCTCATTAATGGAAACCATACTGCACACCATAGTGATGACAGCGCAATACGCAAAGGGGAAGTATGCCGCTCCTGTACAGCCTGAGCACCTACGACCGTATTCATGGAGTTCAAATTGGAACAGGGTTTAGGATGTTTTCCTTAATCAGGCTCTAATTGGCAATACGAATTGGAAGAAAACAAGTTAATCGGTTGCGCCAATAGTTTATACTTAACATGTTAAACAAGCATGTGATCAGAAACGAAAATTGTAGGTATTTCCGTGGTATTTCCAAAACTTGTGAACACAAGTATGCTCTGGTTTGATTATCTCCTCACGAAAGCCAAGGAGGTGGTTGGAACGATTCTTGTTTATGTATGTACAGATTTGCATGAAAATATTTATGTGTTCTAATTAGAGATATTTATGCATAAAAGTAAAGAAATTGCATCATACCGATTTGGTTTTTTGGCAATTCAATGCTATTTTGACACGTAGCCTTACGGTACACGACATATATTTCGAAATAATTCTGATAATATCTGGCCTGACATCGTGGAAATGATGGATATCCTGGTTGGAAAAAACCAAAAGTTGGTATTTCTCAATATCGTAATAATTCGATTACATATACACAGGTTTTCTTCTAAACACGATATGATAAATTTCTTATTATTATAATTGTTGCTAACAAATATCAAGGTTCAAATCCGCCGAATCAAATATTAAAAAACACATATGTCAATATAATTTCGTCTAAATTTCGAATACCGCGCCGAAAACCCTAGTCATAACAGGATTTAATTAGGGAACAATTTGGAAATATAATGCTTGCGTAATTTACATTACTGCCGGTAGGGTGAATTCCAACGCATAAACAGATGCTCTTCAATGAAATGTTGTCCAAGAAGTTCCGACTTACCTAAAAATTATTAAAATGTGCACTCAATGACCCACGAATACCGCACCAGCCACCGTAGAATGTAATAAAGGAGAAGGTATGGCCGAGAACGCTCATAGGCGTAGGTGAAGCAAGAACAGGGGTGCATGGGAAGGATTTAGTGCCGAGTAGGCGTGGTGTACCAGTCACAAAACATCGCATTAAATGTGGAATTTAACTTACATTTGACGAAAATCAGGCGCGACCAAAGGAAACGTTAACCAGAGTAAGGCCTAAACCATGAATATACATATGGATCCTAAACTTGCCCCCAGTGGGTGTTTCCAAACATTCCACATGCACCGAAAAATCAGGACCAAGCAGGTTGTAGTGCCACTACTCTATGGAAGGAGATTCTAAAAAGGAAAGGCGATTCAAATGGAGATACTGGAAATAAAGGTACCGGAATTGGCCTCCCTATTGACACCGGCCATTTTTGACACACAGAAGCGGTACCATTCCGACTGCAGCCCGACCTATCTTTTGCGGAAAGCTAGACAACACCATTGCCCGTACAGTGGTGCCGAAGATTTAGATCCATATGTGTATTCATGGCCTAAACTGTGCTGACTGTAGCGGCAGAATTGGCTTAAAGAATCAAGTGCATCATTTATTTTCTAACCTTCTTGACTAAAGCTTCCTGGACCATCGTCAGTCAGTGATAAAACGAAGCTACGGATACTGGTTTTATGGAAGCACCGTAATCACTTTCTAAGACCTGCATTAGAGCTAGTGTAATTATTTTTTAAATACAGCCGACAGGAGAGTGAGTTCATTATTTACAGAATCGATACGATCGCTTTTTTTCGTGTGTAAAAATACGAACTCGTATTTTTACACACGGAAGGCGAATAAGACCTGGTGATTGGCGTTTCTACTTCATTCTAGATTCGTAAAATGAATGCCGCGACTATTACCATTGGGTTTTAAATTAGTCATCGGGGAATAAAAGAGAAGCACTTTCGCTTAATCGAGCTGTAAAGGTCTGTGAGATTCCTCGCAGCCGGTAGTGGGTTTTGACGAAACGGCTGATGACACAGCACCGAGGAATATGGTTACATTTTATCCAACTGATAAGGCTGGGAAAGACAGTGCAAATGGAGCCACTTTTCGAATGGCATAGTTACCCACGGGGTCATCCTATTATAATCCAACCACTGCCATCGTCGTCAATTTAACTAGGGATTATCAAATCTGTAATATATGAAAGCTGGTCTTTGGCTTGATAGAAATTTTTCTCATGGAGAATAGGAGGAGACATCACACGTGCTGAACAAATTAACTTTTGAAGCGCCGTTAATGATCTCTTTTTCGCAGTTCTCCAGCTAAAACGGACCATCGTTTTTCGTTAATAAACAAACTTGTAATCACGAAACCTCGAAGGCAACAACGGCCGTTACCATGGTTCTGATCTTAAAAAGGGATATAAAACAACAAAAAATTGGGTGTGATCTTAATTATTATTGCGCGCTAGAAAAATAAAAATTCAAACTTTCTCACGCAATTCAATCCAAGTCTCATAGCCTTATAGGTATTTTATCATATTTTTAAGTCGTAAAATAAACCACTGTACACCTTGAAAGTCGCATTGATTTCCATGCTTTTCATGAAATGACCTGAACTTCATTTCTGGACTGAACTTCATAACCCTTCTGAACTTCATGACCTGAACTTCATTTCCCGGTCTCGCGCCGGCTGGTGGTTCCTTAACAAATTTTCCCGCAGATCAAACCTATGTCTAAAAATTTCACGTGCATTAAACCTTCATGATATGGTGTCTCCTCGAAATCTTGAGAGGCATTTTTGAGGTAAAATTTGGAGGTATACTCTAATTACTCGTTTGAGAGCATAGGATTGGCGTAAAAATGTCAATTGTGAGGTAAAGTCAGAACAATCTTGGCCTCACCGAGTTTCGGCAGGTTAGAAAACAGACAAATTATCCATGCACATTGCCCTACACATGTATTTTACGCTTTTCCCCGTACCAACCAACCACAAATAAATGAAGGAAGCATTAGCATGAAAATCATGCATATCCTTTTTCAGGGTTCTCCCTTATCTCTTGATTTTTATGGTTGATTAATTATCTAACCCCTTTATGCACTCGACTCGACACATTCAATATCAGACACGGTAAAAAATTAATTTTGCCCAAGGGTAAGCCTTATAAACCCTTTACATTTATCCTACAAAGTGAAAATTTACCAAAATAAATTTTAAAACTTCAGGGTGGATTCGATAACTTATCTTTTCAGTGTAAAATCAGCAGAACCAAAATGTTTATCTTCTATGAAACCTATGCACAGATACCTACTCTCTCTGCATTCACATTAAATTTGTACGTTGAAAAATACGATAACAATGAATGCTAAATTGTCTATCCTTCCATCATTAGTTTCGGCTAGGGCTTAACGGAGCTAAAACTGCGTTTTGATGTCTTCCATACCCTTGACGAAGTATGTGAAAACATTCCTGTAGAGCGAGGCACTCAATGGATTGGAAACATGGACCATTGGAAAGGCAGACCAGAAAAGATTAGAAGCATTCAAAACCTGGTGTTGGAGGGGAATCCTGAATATGGAATTGATCACGGATAAAATAAGAAATGAGGAAGTATACAAAAGAGTTGAAGATGAAGGGAACATACGGAACACTATAAAGAAAAAAGAACCAGATGGATTGGGCACACCGAGAGATACAATGGGTTAATCTAATATATAAAAAAGAATGTCTGTTCATTTTTTATGCACTCCAATACCATTCATCCGATTGCGATGAAACTTTGGTGAGTTGTACGCGTGCCCACGAAGGTTTATAAATTATAAAAATGTAAAATTTTGGGGTTATTTGTACCCCAATATTGTTAACATTTATTCCCATGAGAAAAGCATTGAATTCGGTACAGGTGTTTCTTTACTAGCTATTTTTAATTTCTTACACTCAAGATATTGGATGGAAATTTTTATCATAGAACGCATAAAAAATGCAGTACTTAATTCTTTCATTCAATTTTTTTACACAGACAATATAACTGAAGGGAAAATAGAGGGAAAAGTCTCAAGAGAAAGGCCGAGGGACAAATGCTTAGACCATATAAAGAGGAAAATCCATAAGAAGAGCATAGAGTAATGGAACTAGCATTAGACGGGGAAGGATGGAGAGCTGAAGTATACCAATCTTAGAATAAAACTGATGATATCAGGCCTGACATCGTGGAAATGATAGATATCCATGTTGAGAAAAACCAACTTTGTAATTTCGGAAATTAAAAAACTGGTTTTTCTCAACATGGACACAAATATTAGGATGGAACGACCAATGAATGAATGAATGAAAATAGAGGGAAATGTCCCAAGAGGAAGGCCAAAGGATACATGCATGGACTGAATAAAGAGGAAAGAACTACCAGGTAGCAAGAGGACTAGGATTAAATAGGGAGGGATGGAGGGCTGCAGTCAACCACTCTTAGGATTGAACGACCAGTGAATTGTGTATGAAAACCCTACACGGCAGCAATGTGGTTGGTGAATGAGCAAACAACTAAGTACCAACCTATGGTGGAGTCTCGATTATCCGAGGTTATGCGGACTAAGGCCACCTCGTATTGTCAAAAACTCGGATAATACGGAAAGCTCTTGCGCGAGAATAAATTGCGATAAAATTAAGATATTTTAATTCTTAGCCGAACTTAGCGTTATTCGGCATCGTTGTGATAAAATATTTCCGTGAGCCGCCTTTTATTTGGAGACCGAATCCGATCGCCGAATTCAGTCGTTCGTTTGCATGAGCTAAACGACATATGTATTTGTAACCTCGTATAAAACTCGGTAACTTGGGACTCGGATAACCGAGACTTAGACTGTACTTAGAATCAGTGGCGTATCTAGAATTTGGCTATGGGGGAGGGGGGTCCAGAATATTTGTGATAGGGTCTGGGTCCAGCATAATGGGGGGCCTAGGAAATTTTTAAAATAAAAAAATGCATTTTCTAGCCTATGTTGAAGTATTTAAATATATTTAGTTTGATTATTTTATTTATTTATTAATGTTGGTACTCTTAGCAAAGTTGCTCCTGGAAGCGTCCGATTCCGTTAACCCCCGTGAAAACGTGCTTGGAATGAGAACCGGAGGAAAAAAAGACCACGAAAAGCGGAATAGACACAATAAAACATTTTCCTCAAGTCTCAGGTTGTGAGGGAATCCTACTCAGTTGTCCTTAAGAAGCTCCATAAACGCACACCAGTTTATCAAAGGGGTACGAGGCACAAGGAAAACTTTTCGGATATTTTGTCGGAATCGATGGCTTGGTGGCGGAAAGCAAAGGCAGCGTAAGCGCGTGACACGCGATGTTAGAAGATACGAAAGTAGGAGATACTAAGGTTTCCCAACGGAGCTCTTACATTTCAAGCGTCGCTTTCGTAGGAGAACGCTTTTACTGCCATAACTTTCCATCGATTAATTTGCAAGAAAAGACTTTCCAGGACGTGCAGCACCAACGCTAAGAAAATAGACAAATCACGCCGCTCGAACGAAAGAAAGAGCGGATGCGTCGAGTAACGCGCCCATAGATACAGCTACTCCTTCAAAGCACAGACTCGGTTAACTTTTAAGTAACTAAAATATTAAGCTACTAACTAGTTAATCACCGAAATTACAATGGAAAAAGAGCCTGGTAACTGATCACTTTTAGTATGCCTTGAACAGAGTTTTCTTTCGTAGTATTGGGTGAAATGAAATGAAAGGAGACTGGGAGAACTAGAGGATTATTCTTGCCATATCTGGAATTCATGGAAACAAATGGATAGATGACTAGTTATACGCACTAGATTCTACATACTGAACGAGAGGTGAATAAGTAACCATACACATCCATGAAATTTTACTTTTATCTATTATTTTGAAATTGCTGTGCGTTTCTTGCAAAAGGTTTCCCTTATTTACAGAAAACATTTTTTTAGTAAAATACTCAGGGAACTTATCAAGTGCTAACATTTAATAAGAATTTAAAATAAATTTTAAAACTTGAACGAAAATCGTCGTATTTTTATTTCTCGTATCGACGCCAATTACACTCAAGTTACAACTTAGTTGAAGACATGCAGAAGTATTTCCTGGAAAGAGGAATAATAATATGTGAAATTTCTGTGTTACTTGTTTTATGGCGCAAATGGCAGGTTTTTATCACTTAAAAATCAGAGAAAATAATAAATTACTTTTTATTATAATGTCGGAGTTAAATGTATCATATTTGGGAGCGTAAAAAAAGCCAACTCTGTTAATTAACAAAAAATTAACCACATAGATAAAGAAGAGCTATTTTTTTTAACACTTCACGAGAAGTTTTCCACGTGGGCACCAAGCCACTGGACGCTTATAGGCGAGAGTGCATTAACCCCGAAACACAACGTAACCATAAAAAAGCTCGCAAACACTGATCACACTGGATCTTCTCGATCGCTCATCTCCCATGTAAGTAGATCTACTTTCTGTGCAATGGAAATATATTTCTCCGACGACGGTGAAAGTTAAAACGGGGCATGCTTCGGTATTAGCAGTGAGTGCCTCGTAGGATGCGAGCAAGCAATTCAAGGCTGCTTTCATTTGAGCTAGATTTGAGCCAGCTTTCACAAACACGGCGTTGGCAAAACAATAGCTGACTCGTCTGCCGTGCTCCGCGCACCTCCTCCGCTCCGGTTCAGAACTTTATATAATGGGAAGCTGAGTAAGCAAAGATGATTTTTTTATCGTGGACGAGAAAACAAAAATTTGAGACAAGCAGGAAAGCATAATCTTCTGAGACATTAGCTACCGAAGTGCTTTCGTTCCATTAGTGAAAATCCAAGGCTTACCTACACGCTAGCATAGTTTAAATTATGAAAAACAAAACGATTTTTCAAAGGTGCGTGGCAGGGGGTGAGTTTTCACCAACATGCAATACACTATATTCTACTACAGTTAATGAAACAACGACGACTTATGATTCATCAAAACCTTACAAGTATATGATAGCATGTGAAGGTATACCAACATGCACTACCCTATAATTATGCTACCAATGTCATAGAAACTAAATGTATCAATGTATTATGCAACTACATGAATGCACAGAGATACAGGAGTTATCCATGAAGCATGCAAAACCAGAGATAAGAGCTAGTAGGTACTGAGTCACGAAATTAGAAACAAGTACTAGAGAGCATTTCGTAAAATGTTTTGACGCCGTCGGGAAATAAGTCGTTTCTAGGATAGGAAATTTTGATATGCCTCAGGATAAACAATCTTTAATAGTCCAGTCACTTGAATCATCATATAGAGTAGAGCAAGGTTAAAAATTATATAAGCGCTGAAAATGTAGACAACTTGAACCATAATAACGATATTACATTTTCACTCCATCTTAGTGATGTTAAAAAGCTGACTGAGCCTCACCTTTCGCTTTCCCACCCTGGCGATTTTCTCAACGCTTTTCAAGGTGTTTAAAAGGCGTTTGAAGGTGCTCTTAAGGCGTTTCTAGGCGTTCTAAAGGTGCTGGCAAGGTGCTCTGTTACGCTGTCCAGCGGACAGCGCTCCTTAGCACCCCCGAAGCACCTTGTAAACACCCTTGGCTAGACATTTCCAAGGTGATCGCAAGGTGTTGATTCACACTTTCGGGCGGAGGCGCTCCGAACCACCCCCGAAGCGCCTTGACATCACCGTTCTTAAGACGCTTCGCTTACAAGGTGTTGTGGTGCACTGTGAGCAGAGGTGTTCCGGAGCGCTATTGCACCGCCTTTGGACTCCACCTTAGGAGGTTTTGTGCTTCAGTTCAAAGGCGCTTCAGATCGCCCTCACGAAGAGAGCGATTCAAAGCGCCATCGAAGTATTTTTGGGTTACCTTAGAGGGCATTGTCACAATGTTCGAAGGCGTTGTTACACGCTCTCTAAGAGGGGCACTTAAAAGCGCTACAGCGCAGAGATAGGCACTAAATACCCTAAATCTCTTGTTTTACACATCCGGTGGGATGATAAGGAAACATTTGTCTAAATCCAACAAAATTGTCGATCCAAGATATTTCTTTGCAACCAGATGAGACATGCGTTTTGTTAATATTTTTATTCAAGCAATTGGAAGACTTTCACCATAAATAATACAAGCTGTAACTTTCTAGTCACCATCGCATCGTTGAGGTATTTTACTCACGAACATGCCTGTAGTTGTGTCCGTCAAAATACACTGCCCGCGTGTGACTTCAGGCTGCATACTTTTTAAGACCTCTATATTTTCTACTTTTAGAATGTGTTGACTGATAACATCTTCAGTTGAAAGAACGGCATTATCTGAGAGCACAATATTTTCAACCAGCAATTGCACACTATAGGCTGCAGACAAAAAATATCTAATAGCAGCACTATTTTACCCAAATCAGAGTACACAATTGAATCGTAATTTCTCTTGCCCGTAGAATACTGAGAATTTGTTATTCTTAAGGCTCGTTCACAACAACTTAACTCGGCGTAACTTGGCTTGACTCGGCGCAACGCCAGAGATGAGACCTTGAGAATAGCGTCTACTAGTTCACAACGACTTTAAGCAGCGTAACTCAACTTGGCGTAGCCTGGAGTTGAGCTCAGCTCAACTTCCTCTTAATTTCAGCCAATAGCATGGCATGCTCTACTATCGATAGTCGGGCAGCAATCGATTGCTACTCTCGATATCTCCTCGAGCTGCCATTTTGAAAACGTTATTTTGTTGTGAAGTCGTATGTGGATACGTTTAAGCGAAAATGGATGCGGATAAGTTGATCGAGTCAGTGCGAAATAACCCTCACTTGTTCAACAAAATTTCCATTTTAATACTTCAATAGCTCAACTCACTATTTACACTTAATACTTCACATATCATCTAACAATAAAGCCGTGTCCGAACTCGCCAGTTAGGTACCTAAATCCGGAAATTTAGGGAGGACGCCATCTTGAAGTGTGTCCAAACTCGTTAGGCAGCATAAGGGAGCGGATTTGGGCAGCCAAATCGGTCGCCGGATTTAGGCAACAACAAGTCCTTCCTAAATCTGCCACCATTTTGAATTTCCCATAATTCTGAGTGGTAAAAGCGTGAAAAGTAGTGGAATGAGTGGAATTGCAGTAAATATGGCGGGGAGGTAATTTGTTTTGAATGGAAGGGCGTGAGTTATTATGAATATATTAAATGAATGATAAATGTTAGATTGATTTATGTTATAAATTTCATCTTCGGAAGCAACGAACAGACAGAGACCTTCATATCAAGGAGTGAGACAGAATAAACAAGTGTCATAGCGGGGAAGTATTGTGAGTGTTTACAAATAGATGTTTTTATATTGTCTTGCGCATGTTAGCTATTTTTTAAATTAAAACTTCGTTTTTGGGAGTAACGAATCAATCAACCGAACAGTTAATTATAGCTAGAAAGGAGAAGGCGGATAAACTAAACATATAAACTAACGTAAAACTACCCCTACGCGTCTAAATAAAGTCTACCATATTGCAAGTTTTTAACGAAACTAAAAAGTAATTACAACACGCAAAAAACGGCAAGCTATAATAGTTCTTTCCCACAATAGTTAGTCTTCAAACCCCATTTACCAACAACAAAAGCCTTAAATTATAGTAAGCAAAAGATAGTTTTATGACTGTATACGAAGCTCCTGTACCTTTGGGAAATTGTAAATAGAAGTAATTAATATTAATATTTAAGATATATTTTACATCATTTCCATTTGACATCATTTCGTGGCCTTCATATGGATGTCACTGCATCCAATGAACATCCAAAGGATGCCCAATACTAAATAATTAATGGCCATCATGTGGTGGCTGGATATCACCGTAAACAGACTTATTAATAATGCACGCAAAAGGAAATAACAATGCATGGACAATAGAAAATTCGAATTGAAGCTATTACCTACACGATCACAAACGCAATTAACTGCTCAGTCTAACATGAATCTTTATCTGCCATAGTGGTGAAAGTGCACAATGAACAAAAACTAAAAATACGTGCTTTATACTGCTAAAAGACACGGATGAATACACAATCACAAATTTACTAAACTGCTCAGTCCAACACGAATCGCTATCTACCAAAAGGAAACATTGACACAAACCACGAACTTAAAAAGATACTACCACATTGATCAAAAGCTATAAGTACCTACGTGCTATACTGTACTCTGTAAATCACGGACTCTAACTATATAAATCTCAATGTTACGAATTAACCACATAATATTGCGAAACTACGAAAATAATGAGAAAATGTATAGTAATCGCAATCAAATTTCAAACAGCACTAGTCATGAGGGTTATGTTCAAAACATTATCGTATTCCGTATTTCCCTTGTCCTTCGTTTTCTTCGAGCTCAGCAGATGTCGACACTTGCTAAGGGCGTCCAAACTCAAGCTCCCTTTCTGTTAGCTGCCCAAAATTTAGGTAGCCAAATCCATGCTCCCTAATGCCTAACGAGTTCGGACACGGCTTAAGATGTTTCGGGGGAGCTTACTACAACTCTCGAAACTCAGACTATCGATAGACCTCATCAATCGATTGTAAGATCGAATTTGGCAGTGGTGGGTTGTGATTGGTCAGAAATTTCGCGCACTGGTTCACCTTCGACGAGAGAATAAGTCAAGTTACTCCAAGTTAAGTTGTTGTGAACGAGCCTTTATACCCTTGAATAGTATGTGGTGATAAAAAAGACACCTTAATGGCCGAAGGCCATTTATCTCAAGGAACGGTCTCTCATTCGGACTTGCACCTAGCAAAAGACAGTTATCAGAGCGCTTAAATGTAACAAGTCCTTGGTCCAAAACATCTTGGAATTGGAAAGGTAATTGAAAAAATCTTGTTTATTCTCAGTAATATTACATTTATATTCATACTATGTGGAAATATAGGTTTCAATCAATTAATGCCAAATAACTGTTATCGTGATGTGATGGTATTTCCTCAAACTATCAAGGAATAGACATTTAATAATTAGTTCTCGAAGTCACATTAACGCATGGAAGTGGCCGTATATATGACTTCCTAGACGATATGATTTCGATGTCGGGTGTGAGAATATGCGCGTAGAGCCGTACAATGATGTTTGGTGAAACTATGGTATGGTATCGCGTAATAACATTCATAGTAAGTAACTGTACATTATTCTTGGTTAAAACATGGTTTACATGGCAAACTTCTAGATGAGAGCACTTCAAAACGCGGTTAATAAACCTGAGATCTGGTTAAGATACATCGACGACACTTTTATTATATGGACGCATGGCCGAGAAAAGCTTGATGAATTTTATTATTACTTAAATAGTATAAATGACAAGATTGTTTTTACAATGGAAGTAGAAAAAGATGGTAAAATTCCATTTTTGGACGTATTGGCGCAAAGGAGAAATGATGGAACTCTGGGACACGCGGTGTATAGGAAACCCTCTGCCACCAATCGGTACCTCCAGGCAAATTCACACCATCATCCTGCACAGATAAATGCGGTACTCAATACTGTAATTCAGCGTTCCTGCAGAATTAGTGACGAGACCAACTTCCCGGCCGAAAGACAGAAAGTGGAAGCCATTCTACAAAAGAACGGATATAGCAAGAGAGCCATCTCCAAATCATTTTACAAAATCATGACCAAGGATGAGGACGGCCCGAAAAAAGAAGAAATTGGGACTCCGGACGCAAACAACCTGGCACCCAAGAGAGCATTCCTTCCTTACGTCCGGGGCGTAACGGATAGAATAGGGAACATCCTCCGCAAACAAGATATCAAAGCTGTGTTCAAGCCACATTTAAAAATTAGAAACTGTCTGAGGAGTGTGAAGGACGCAACACCATTTCAAGTGGAAGGAGTGTATGAGATACCATGGCAAACTTGTAAGAAGAAATATATCGGCGAAACCGGACGCTCCGTCAAAACCCGCTTAGAAGAACACGAGCGGGCGATTCGACTGAAACAACCCTTAAAATCAGCAGTAGCGGAACATTCAGCCTCGGGACACGCGATTGACCTCAGACAAACAAAGATAATCGCCAAAGTGAAAAACTTCAAGCCCCGGCTGATCCGAGAAGCTTTGGAGATAAGAAAATGCCATCTAAATTTCAATAGGGACTGTGGCCTCCAACTCAGCCACACGTGGGACCCTGCTTTGAAGCGGAATAAAGATTCATTGACTACTCCTTCCACTCCTCCCCTTCCTATCCTTTGCCCTCCTTGAAACCCATATATAAACTCCACCAACTCATCAGATACCTCATTCCCTTTGATAAAGTGGGCAGCAACGGCCACGAAACGTCAGGTTTCACACCTGGTCATAGTACGCGGGGTACACCCGAAAAAACAAACATAAACTGTACATTATCATTTTTTATTTTATTTTGAGAGAGCAGGGAACAGTGTTCTTCCTTGAACTACGACCTTGACGTGGTGGAAGGGCTTGTGCGCTCCAATGACCCCTAAAGCTGGACTGGCAGGAGCAAGTACTATTGCTCCTGGTAGGGCCACCCATGCCAGATAGGTCGAAGGGTAGGAACCAGACGAAAGGTAGTTCCGTGATGGTGTCACGTTAAAAATACCGTAAAGTGGCGTGGGAATACCTCTCAACTATCACTTCCCAGAACATGAAAGTCATTCAAAGAGAATTGATTCCTGGCAACTACGGGACGCCGCCCACTAGGGCGGGTGTCGTGCCCGGCAGCGGGGGAGGCAAGGCCTCCGCGGTCGTCATCACACGAAATCCTTGCACAGCATCATCATCGGCGGAAACAAGGGAAAGTAGGGAGAAGAAGAAAAAGAGGAAGAAGAGGAGGAAAACAGTGGTAAATATAGGAACTTTGGAACGTAAAGACCATGATGAGGGCCGGGAAGCTTGAAAATATTAAGCAGGAAATGGAAAAAGGAAAAATAGATGCTTTGGGATTGCGAGAGTTGAGATGGAAGGATAGCGGGGACTATTGGAGTGATAGCTACAGGGTAATCTATAGTGGGGGAGATGAGAGTCAACGGGGGGTAGGCATGGTACTAAACACAAAGACGGGACTGAGGGTGGTAAACATTGAACATGTGAGCGACAGGATACTAGTGGTAGAAATAAAAGCGCGCCCGACGAATTTCGTACTGGTCCAGGTATATATGCCTACAAGCAACCATAGGGAGGAAGAGGAGGAAGAGGTGTACGAGAAAGTAGAAGAAATAATTAGAGAAGTGCCGGGAAAGAAAAACCTGATAGTGATGGGTGACTGGAATGCAGTGGAGGGGGAAGGGAGGGACGGATTAAAAGTGGGTTTGGGCTAGGAAGAAGAAATGATCGATGTGAAAAGGCAGTCGAGTTTTGTACAAGAAATAAATTAGTAGTGACAAACACTTGGTTTAAACATCACCCCAGGCGTAGGTACACATGGAAAATGCCGGGTGATACAGGGAGATACCAAATTGATTATATAATGGTAAGGCAGAGATTTAGGAACAGTGTAAAAAACTCGCGTAGCTATCCAGGGGCGGATGCGGACTCAGATCATAACTTGGTGATGATGAAGTGTGAAGTTAGATTCAAAAGACTTTGTAAAGTTAGGAAGATAAAGAGGTGGAACCTTGAAGCATTGAAAGGGTTGAAAAGGAGGGAATACCAAGATCTGGTAGAAAAGAACATAGGTGAAGCAAAGCGGATGGGAACAATAGAGAGAAGATGGGAGGTTATAAAAACAGGCATCGTAGGAGCGGCAGAGAAAACAATAGGAACGGTGGAAAAGAAGAGGGTTTAAGAAGCAGAGGGTTACAGAAGAAATGATAAAGAAAATGGAGGAGAGAAGGGTATGGAAAAGCGTCACCGACGTAGGCAAGGGGAAGTACAAGGCGTAAGGGGAAGCAGGCAAGGGAATAATAAACTCAGGCGAGTGACCAATCGGGAAAAAGAAAACTGGTGGAAGGTACAATGCGAGGAAATGGAAAAGATGCAGGAGGAGGGGGAAGTGGGCGCTTTGTACGCCAAGGTGAATATGTTATCGGGTGGTAAGAGAAGTCAAACGATACCAAAGGTTAAGGACAAAACAGGGAAGATATTAATCGAACAGGAAGATATCCAGAAAAGATGGAAAGAATACGCAGAGGAGCTATGTGACAGCGAGAATAGACCCTTTAGCCTAGATCTAGAGGATGAAGGAACAATAGATAAGGATAACCTCGGACCAGAGTTACTTGACAGCGGAATAAAGAGGGCATTAAGAGAGATGAAGGGTAGAAAAGCCGTGTGAACCAATAACCTACCTTCGAAGCTACTGAAGAATGTAGGTAGTAAGGGGATAAAATCGTTTTTCGAACTTATTCGCAGGATCTAAGAGGAAGGAGTACGGCCAGAGAATTTCGTGAAAACAGTACCTATCCCGAAGAAGAAGAAAGCGTCAGAATGCGAGGAGTATAGAACAATCATTTTAATTTCGCACGCGGCAAAAGTCTTGCTTAGAATACTAAATAAAAGGTTGGAGAGCAGAGCAAACTGCTATTTAGGCAATGACCAATTTGGGTTCAGGAAGGGGAGGGCAACCAGAGATGCGATTGCGGTAATGAGAACACTTATAGATAGAAACATAGAGCATAATCAGGATGTTTTCGCTTGCTTTGTAGATTTCGAAAAGGCGTTTCACAGAGTAAACTGGGAGAAACTAATGCAGATACTGGGGAAAATAGGAATAGATTGGCGTGATAGGAGACTCATCCGAAACTTATATATGGGGCAGAGGGCTCAGGTAAGGGTAGCAGACGGTGAATCAAGGTGGGCAGTAAAAGGTCGCGGGGTGCGGCAAGGGTGCCCGTTGTCATTTTTTCTTTTTAACATTTATGCTGAGGAAATGGCATGAGAGGAATGGGATGAGCTAGATGTGGGAATGAAAGTCCGGCCAGCCAGCGGCCATGAGGCCAGCGGATAAAGTCCGTTAGATTCGCAGACGACCAGGCGTTGGTCAGTCGGTCATAGAAAGGATTGCAAAATTTAGTAGATGCACTGGAAATGCAGTGCGAGAAATACGGGATGAAGACTAATAATAAGAAAAAAAAGTAATTAGATTCTCTAGGACAAAGAAAGCGATGCTGGTGATAAGAGTAGGAAGTCACAAACTGGAGCAAGTAGAACAATTTAATTACTTGGGTAGTACGCTAGAAGAAACAGGACATAGTAGCAAAGACATTAGGAGGAGAATAGCGCTAGCGAAGGAAGCGATCAATAATAGAAGGGAGCTGATGACGGGGACCTTAAGTAAGGATGTAAAAAAGAGGCTGGTGAAGAGCTTGATATGGAGTGTGGCGTTGTATGGGGCAGAAACGTGGACCTTGAGAAAGGAAGACGAAAATAGGATGAAAGCTTTCGAGATGTGGATGTGGAGGAGGATGGAGAAGGTGCGTTGGACGGAAAAGAAGACAAATGAGGAAGTGCTTGACATGGTGGGCGAGGAGAGGAAACTTATAGATGAGATTAGGGGAAGACAGGGTAGGTGGCTGGAAGGGTTATGAGGGTCGATGGTTTGCTGAAGGCCATGATAGAGGGTAGGATGTTGGTTAAGCGGGGAAGGGAAAGGAAGAGAATAGGTTTTATCGACGGGATGAAGAAAGGTAGGACTTAGGTAGGTGAGTTTTTCCTCCATGGAACTTTTGCAATTGGAAAGAACGTTGGGTCTGCGGTCGTTTTCAGTCACCGAGGAAAGGCGCAGTAGGAAAGCAAGTAATTATTCCTGGTGTGATAATGATTTTTCTATCTCTCCTCCCTGATAAATTCACTCCCTAATGATATTGATCCCGTTTCTCAATCGCCGAAAAACATCACCAACTTGGCCACAACACGTTTCTGGAAATAATTAGCATCTCTAAACAATAATCAAACAAAAATCAGCATCTCTATTTCATCATAGCCAAGTAGTTTTTTTGTTTCGTAATTTGGTTGCTTATTAGTGAGTAGTCTAATTTCGTGTTTATTACAAGTTCGGTTTAAATAGGCATTGTTTATGTTTGTGAAAGATTTTATTTAAAATCAAATAAATAAGACATTTCAAAAACATGCATCGCAAGTTAAAAATAGGATGAAGATATTCATGGCTGCCACTAAATACGGCGATGAGAAAAAACCGGCCTGGACCGAGAATGAAACCACTGACCTTTGGCTTGCCGGGCCAATGTGCAGACCACTACGCTATCCACACTTCATAATTCCTACCCAAGCTTCCTAACTCTGGGTAGCGTAGTGTTCTGCGCATTGGCCCAGTAAGCCAAAGGTCCGTGGTTCGATTCCGATCCATAAGGGCTGTTTGAAACGTTTGAGATTATTTCGATCACGCAACTAAGGATTCACGTGGTATTAATCACGAAGGGTTTGAGATTTGGGTGTATTTGAACCAGTCGTAAAAATCTCATGCAGCCTTCCGATCGTTTTTGAAGTGAAAACTTCTTACGTCGCGTTGAGCAATTTTGTAGATGGGTAAAAGACATTGGACTCGCGTCACCGTCACCGCTACTAAATACATGTATAATTATGTATATTCTGTATATACACAGTATACTCGCTATAGACACAGTACTTGTGGATGGGTAAAAACCATTGGACTCGCGTCACCGTCACCGTCAAATAAACTATATTATAATTTTTGCGATATGTGTATATGTCGTTGCCACTCTGAGAATAATCAGTTCATTATTATGGTTGCCATTTATATTTATCCGGATAAGTCATTGAGGGCGATACGAGACTTCTTGTATGCAAATTTATTCATTTATTCTCATGATGCATCTGCATTGCTTGAACAAAAAATTGGGAAAAGATTTGATGATTTGCCAATGATTTTGAGTGGAGATTTCAACATAAACTTTGCAGACGATAAAAATCTACCATTGATTGAATTTTTAAATAGTGAGTTTGGTTTAACGATGTCTAATGATCGCAATCTTGGCACAACGAAATATAAAACTACTATTGATGCAGTATTTACAAGACATTTAAGCAAATTCGAATCAAAATTATTCGTTTCTTACTTTAGTTACCATAAGCCTATTGTTTTAGATATTGCCGATGATGATGGCGGTGATGATGAAAGAGTTGTTGAAATAACGGATGAAAGTTGATTATTCTGAAGTGCACAATTTTTATGTAAAATAATTGTGTACAATAGCGCAATAAATGAATATTTAATTTATTATATACATGAAACTACTTTCTACTGATTAATAAAACACTTCATTAGAAATTATTCCCTATATTCAAAAATGCTCACGTTATTTCAAGTTTTCACTTCTGTCGGCATTCCCGGAGTGCCCCTTTCTTTTTTTTGCTGGAATATTGTTGATGGAGTAAGATATGATTAGAGACACAACAAGCAACATATCACACACTTAAGATACCCATCCGATTGGTTAAACACACCAAAATTTCGAAACGTTTGTTATTGTACCACGCGACTCCTTTGTTACGCGATCGGAATTATCTCGAGCGGTTCAAACACAACCCCCCAGACCCGATTTTTTTCCTGTGGTAATTTTTACGCTACAAATATGATGTTGAGACGGGCCACATTTCTCCTCGATTGGCATTTTCTATATAGCGGTCACCGAAAATCGCGTCCTCGACAGATCAAGAAGAAATTCTTACGTCCCCGCTCCTCCCCCTCTTATGCCTGTTGCTCACGGTAAAATTTTCTATAAAACAGTTTTATAAAAATTTTTATTGAAAGTTTTATGAATCGTACTTAAAACGTACTAGCTTGCTCACGGTAAAACTCAAGAACCTTATAAGAGGAAAATCGAAGCAGTACTAATATGAACCGCTATGCCGTAAATGGCGCTAGCATCGGGTATACCTTGAGGTTAAACCTTTCTCCATTCTCTACACTCGTTGCGGGGCGAGTTTCAGTGGAAGAAGGGAAGAAACTGTGTAGGAGAGGAGTGTATATGCTAGAGAAGCAACTGCTCGATCGCTGCGCCACGTACAGTGGATAAGAGGAAACGGTATTATTTCACAAGATGGCGGAGAGGAAAAATCGCACTTCTCAGGTTTGAAAGTTTCCCATTTCTAAAGTAGTTGATGTATTGTTGTGTTAAAAGTGTTAAACAAATTTGCAAAATTTGCATAATAAGTGAGGTGAATTTGGTTCCGATATCTCTGTTTAAAGTGGGTGAAAATCGCGAAAAAATGTGCGAGACGAAAGCTCACCTTCGCGATGAGCGGAACATCTCATTGGTTGTTGCATAAAACGGTTTTATGGAAATAGAATATGTCCTATTCCGTAAAACGTTTTATAAAACTCGGTTTTATAAAACGGTTTTATCGTTAGCAAGCTCATTTTTATAAAATTAGTCGGTTTTATAAAACGTTTTACCGAAAATTTTACCGTGAGCAACAGGCATTACACAGGAGCGAACAAGACTTTCAGAAAGGCCGACGTCACCACGGTGCGGCGGAGGACGGGGCGAGTGGCTCAAACCCGCATTTTTACCTCCACACACACAAACGCACACAAAACATGGGACTACAGTTACAGAGCACAGTGGCGTATAGCTTCAGTTTTAGCCGCTCTTTTGCCCCCCTCCCCACGGAAATTTAATTCACAATACGCAACAAACCTAGTTAGACAGAGTTTAAAAAATTAAGTTTAACCAATTAATATATCTCTCGTTACCAAATGGTGATGCTTGTAAGCTTGGTTAAAAACATTTTTTTTCGATTTAAAAATTTTTATTTCACATAAATAATGGCAAATTTTAGGCACTGCCACCCTTTATTTGGTAAATACACAATATGCACGTATAAAACCCGTTTGGACACAATTTGAAAATTAAATAGAGAAGCAAATAATTCTGTCCCTATTTATTTACAAAAAAAAAATATATTGTGTATTTTACTTGCTTATTTACATAGCAATCATTTAACATAAATTCAAAATCAATGTCGTTTATCAAATATTCTACAGATTACATAAAAATATTCCAATAGTTGTTTATAGATAATTATAACATTTTACTCCCTGGATAGTTGATTGTTTTACTCTTCTTACCATTAAAAAGTGTTAAAAATATCTTTTAAATGCTAAAGTGCCGCCCGGGGAGGAACCGCCCCCTCCACCCACCGCCTCTAGCTACGGCAGAACACGTGCTCTTGGATCCACACACCCACTCCAGCAAGTCGAAAACAAAAAAAAACTACTCATTCTCCGGAGCTACCGAACTGAACGCTCCCCCCACTCTCCTCAACGCCGCTCACGTGGTCTCTTCCTCCCCCCCATTCCCCCCAATACCTCCCCCCGCACACCGACCCATCTACTTTCCCCCTTCTCCCCAATCCCTCGGAAAGAAGACGACCGAGCAACCTCAATTTGTCCCGTTCCTCGAGAGAAGAAGAAAGAATCCTCCTCGATGCTCTCTCTCTCTCTCTCCCCGTGCTTGCGCGAGCACACTTACACACGCGCGGTCTCTCTCCAACGGCAAATAAGAAATGAAAAGATCTTTTTCTCTCGAGGGAATCGGTAGACCTCTGTAGGCTCTGTTCGGTCTTCTAGCTCCATCCGCGTCGAACGCCGCCCGTCACATCCTCCCTCTCCGGAGCGGACAGTGCCGGGAATTTCTACGGCGTCACATGACTTTTGGCAATAATTTTTCCCATAGGTGGTTGGAGCGACTTTTGTTTACGTACAGATTTGCGTGAAACTTCGCATACGTGTTCTCATTAGCAATATCTATAGAAAAAAGTGAAAAAATTGCATCAAAACGATTTGGTTTTATTAGCAATTCATTATTATTTTATCAAGTAGTCTTATGGCACATGAAATATATTACGTAATAATTCGATTGCATGTGTATACATTGTTTTATAAACACGAAATTCCACATTTCACATAATTATAATGGTTGAAAACAAATATCATGGTATTACGCCGACCAATATTCCAAAACGACATATATTTCAATAAAATGTCGTCTAAATTTCGAATACAGCGCCGAAAATCCAAGACATAACAAGCTTTAATGAAGTCATAATATGTAAAATATAATTATTTTATCATTTCCATTACTCCCTGCATGGTGCGTTCCAACGAATGAACAGATGCACTAAAATGAAATGTGGTCCAAGAATTCTTTACGACTTAATTTTTCAAAATTTTAAAATGTGCACTCATGACCCACGGTTACCGCTCCAGCCACCTCAGCAAGCCAGAATCACGGTCAAACTTGGGCGGCAAAAACTTACGCAAGTAGAATAACTCACTGCCAGAGAATCAGGATAACCAGCAATGGAAGAAGCAAGAAAGATATTTGAGCAGAATAGCCCAAGCAAAAAAATCATTCTACCATAAGGGGAGTCTACCAAACAGCTAGTAATACAAGCCTGGAAGTACGGAAGCAATTTATCGAAACTTATATTTGGAGCATGCTATTAAACGGCAGTGAGACCTAGACAGTAACAGCAGCAGAGCAAATGAGATTAGAATCAATGGAGATGTGTTGTTATTGAAAAATGACGATCAAATGGACAAGGCAAATCACCAACGAAGAAGTCCTGCGACGATTAGGAGAGAAAATAAGCATAATGAAAAGTATAAGAAGAAGAAGAGACACACAATTTATAGGACATACTTTGCGACACAATAGCCCATCGAGAAAAATAAATGAAGGAGAAATGAAGGGGAAGAATTCCAGGGGAAGTACCAAGAACGGAATGCTTCAGGAAAATCATGAAGGACATCAACGTGAAGAACTACTTAGGAATGAAGCGGTCAGAAGAAATGAGAGTGGAGTGAAGAGCTGCAGCAAAACAATCTTCGGATTTACGACTGCTGATGAAGACAGGCTAAACTTCCTGAGTAAATTTGAAGCGAGTTACTTATCCGAAGACGTTAAGAACCTGTTAAAATCTCCGTGCTACTATGGTAACTACGATCATACGGTTGATTGAAATTGGAGTGATGAAATTGCTGAACGGCCAGGTTTAAAATCGTATTTTTCCGCGCACGATTAGAGACTACGAGATCAATGATCGATGCCACCAATGTCAATGAGAACGAGAGGTAGCAGTGCTTTGAGCTATGTTTTGTTTCATTTTGTTGGTTTACAATTTCTGCACGGGGTGGAAATTACTTTTCGTTTTTATGAGTCCCTAATTTTGTTTAACTTCTTTGAATGTTAGCATGACTGAATTCTTAACAATCCGTCCTTTTGATGTACGACTTTAGTGCCTATCCCGAATTGATAGAATGATGGTTGACAACCGTATAGAATGTCCACGTCTTTTCCTCCTGCGTTACTTAATTTGACATAAAGATATGATTGGTGAAATAGCTAATGGGAGTACAGTGTGTCTGACGGTTAGTTCATGCCTGGTGTAGAATCACCCCATGCCACACACCCTGGAGGTAGCCTGTAGGGTACCACGTAAATGTAGACGATCATGCGGGTTTATGGGTCACACGGACGATAATGTTGACCCCGCACTATATTTCTGGGGCTGACAGAAGCGACAAAAATAGATTGTTTTCAAAAAAGTCTCCCAAACAAATAAACACACTACGAAACACTTGTGACACAGCATTTGAGGCAAATATTTATCAAGTGAATAGAATAAATGTCCACGGATAGAAAAGTGAAATAAAGATGCTACTTTCCTCTAGTTAGGCACAACTGGAGTACACCGCGAGCCTTTGGGACCATGTACAGGAAGATTTAACACGCGAGATAAATAACAATGAAAGCCGCTTGCTTGATTAAAAACTACTAAGAACGAACGGAAAATGCTACACATCTGATGGAAGGTCTATGTTGGGAGCCATTAGAGACTCGGAGGCTATGTTCTAGGCTTAGATTACTTGAAAAATTCAGATCAGACGAGTTGCAGTACCACTCGAAGAGCATTATTTTGACCCCGCGGTATATCTCTAGAACTGATGGAAGCGACAATATTTGATAGATACACTGCCGAACTGGTAGTTGCAAACACTTCCCTTTTCACTTTGATCATTAATGATTACTGCCAAATCGGATTATATACAAATCATACACTCCCTTGACATACAATTAATTCACTTTCGTTCCTTTCCTTTTCAATTTCTTTTTTCCCCCTCCTTTTTTCAAGTCTGGAGTCATAACCGCCCCTCCCACATGCCACTTTGACGACACGCAATGTAATAATATTTCGATGTAGATGAAGTGAAACTATTAGCACTTTAAGGTACTTTGAGCAAAATATAACTTCACATAAATTCAATAAATTTGGCCTCATTACAAAGAAAAAGATTTCTTCTTTCTAACGATACCAGAATATGATCCAATCACCTTTATACTTTTCGAGATATTTTCCAAATATTTCCAGCCATTTTCCATTGAAATGGTACGCGTATGCACTCCAGAGAGACTTTATTTTAATAATGAGGCATTTTTAACGTATAGATCTCGTCATAAATTTAAGGGAGTGTAGTAAGTATTCCTTCTGAACTATTTTTAAAATTAAATCTATTACTAACCGCAGTAATTTTTGCAGGATCGCAAAAAAATCTTTGGTTGTGAAGGCATTTTCAGCGTATGACGTGAAAAAAATGACTAAAATTAAAAACCTTATAAGTGAATAACTAGTTAATTACTGACAATTTCAAAAATTTAAACACATTTTTTTGCGCTATTAATGTTACAATATTTATTTCATGCTTCTCACAGTTGATTAAATTTTAAAATAAAATTCGCATATGATCTCTATTATGACTAGGGAAAATATCGCTTAAACTTTCTTAAGAGAGGAGACACTTATATCTTAAGAGGGGAGTACTTCCTTTCAAAAATGCAGAAGAGGTAGTAGAAATTGGAGGAAGTCACCGACACCTAGGATAATTTGTGCCATTGATAATTATCGGTCGGCCGGTTGAGAGAAGGGAATTGTTACATGAGGAGTGGAGGCAGGTTGGATAGAAACTCGTCGTGGGCATTGATCTCGGTACAATTTATGAAAGACGACAAGAGCTCCCCAGTCTCACTCCCCATCCCACGGCCGGAGTATTGAACCTTAAAGGGCTCACTACGCTGCACTCAAGAACTGAACAACATTTAGTAAGACACAAACCCTTTACTTGAAGCTATTCAATGATAATCAATTTCATAGTAAAATTAATTAAATAATATTAAGAGTAAAATACGACCTAATTGCGTCTCGTGTGAAAATATCCGATGAGCTGTGACACGAAACATTTTTGAAGCGGTGGACTAAATGGAAGTAAATAAATCACACATCACTTTTGAGGAATTTCATTAACTTCAATTTTTTTACGCTTATTTCTTAACCCAAAAGACTATAGCACTTCTGGAAAACATCACTTCTCACATACGGCAATCAATTAACGTTGAAAGATAAACCAATAAAGCGACTATCTTCAGAGCTTAAAAGAGAATCGAGGTTTCAGGTTTTCGGGGTAATTAAGTGTAGCTTCAGGTAATCGGATAGATGGTTTGGCTGATGCATTATTGACCACCGGCAATCCCGTGTTGCGAGTATGATCGATTTCCGCGGGTAAAAAAATGTACTTATTTTTTTGCCATGACGAACGGAAGGAACGAGGATGAGGGCGTGAAACTTACAACATGGATTAGTCTACGGCTCTCCAATGCCTTGTGACTTTTGTGTATACTATCTATCCTACCATGGAAGCAAGACATGCAGTGTATAAGAGTGTACGCCATCCCACTTGATTGTATGGTAGGGGAAGAGTGGGGATGCCAGAATAGGCATTAGAGTAGGATAAATGAAGTAGGTACGAGCTATCTGAGAAGTGTATGCGCAAAAAGCATAAGGGATAGGGTTAGGAATAAGCGGTTGCTGAAAAACTGTGGAATGGGCATGTATAAAAGGTAATAGACATGTATGAAAGGAGCGTGTTTCGTTGGTTTGGCCACGTCTGGAGAATGAGAGAGAGTCGAATAACGAAGCAGATTTAAGATAAAAGGAGTGTGTGATAAGGTGATGGACCAAAATTGTCATAAGTGATTGTGGTGGAAGAAGCTCTTGAGAGAAGGGACATATGATTCTTAGGGAGGGACATATGACACAGGAGTGTGTGCATGGAGCAAAAGAAGTATACAGGAGTGTAACTGAAGCAAAAGAGGTGCATGCAAGGATGGGGCAGTATGGAGGAGATTACCACAGCAGAGTCAGCTTTACATGTCCCGAATTGAGAATTGAAAGTTTTTGACTGTGCCCACTCCGAAAAGGGAAAGGTGTGATGGGTAGGTATGTGTGTATTAAACAATGGCAGACACACCCCCGGATTCCCCAGTCATGACTGCACACCCAAACGACCAAAGGCGAGGATCATTCAAGAGTGTTTAGCGCCGAAGCGCAGCTTAGCAATAACGGGAGGAGTCCCTCTTCCGCGAACAACACCTGGCCCAATACACGGCAAGCGCACGCGAAGTGGAAAACGCTGACCGTTTAGTGAACTCGTCTTGATGCGGCTAGGCGATCGGGCGCCGAGCCATGCTCCACCACCATTCAAAATATGTCCTGGAATGGACGAACTATCCTTGACCTAGAGCTGAATCACGGAGCGCTCAGGGGGAGGGAGGGGGGGGGAAAGAAAAAGGAAGCCAGGCGCTACGGCATCCTCCGAATTGCGCCACTTGATGTAGTTTGTGCGAGATTTTTCTCTAGTCATAATAGACGCCATATTCGAATTTCATTATTTTAAACTTCACCACCTGCAAGAAGAATGAAGTAAATATTGTGATATTAATGGCGCAAAAATATGGTTTTACACTACTGAAATTTTCAGAGATAAACTAAATACGTCTATAGCGAAATGAACGGTCTCAGGCTCATGGAGTCTCTCCATCACGAAGGTCACGAAAAAAGAAAATGTGAAATTCCACTTGAAAAAATATAATTTATTCCTTGGTCGAAATAAATTATTATTTATCGAGTTGAATTTTATATGGTACTTGTTTCGTTACCTCCGTGATAAGTCTCCAACTTGACTCATTTTTTTTCATCCCGTACGGCGATAACGCCTTCACAGCCGAAGGTTTTTATCGCGATTTTGTAAAAATGTATCACGGTAAGTAATACATTTATTTTTTTAATAGTTTGAGAAAGCTTACGATCTACACACAGTTAAATGTCTGACGCGATCCGCCTCACCAGCACGTCATCAATTTTTTTTTAATGAAGGCTCTCTGAAAGGCATAGTCGTTCCACACCCAATTTGAAAAAGGCTTTTAATTTCTGGCAAGCATCTCGAAAAGTAGTGCAGTAAGTGGATGGGTATAATTAGAATGGCGGGATATTTTTCTTGTGATGAGACCAAATTCATTATAATTTAATGTGAAGTCTCGCTCAAACTATCTTAACGCATCTGAGCTCCTCTATCATGGAATCCCACAATACTTTCACAATTTGCTTGGATTCACCACATCGCCGATCGATGACATACCATGAACGTAAAACAAGATTAAAAATTCGTTTTCACTGAATTGCTTGGGTTAAGCCTTTAATTAATTTATCAAATTCGATAGAATAAACATCGTGAACGACATGAGAGAGAGGTAGGACTCCAGCAGAAGCAGAAAGAAGTCGCGAAAAGATGTAAGATCCTGCGACATTTTGGAATACATATTAGTGAAGGTATTTTGACTCCATCATAACCTATCTTAACAAGAGAAACATCCCTAAATAATAATGATTAAAGACATTTAAAGTGGAAAAAGCATACAAAAAGAAATTTTAGCAAAGATAATTTCACGCAAACGGGTTTGTGCCTAAATAAACACACCTAATTTAATTTTCAACAATCTTTCAATCATATATAAAGATAATTTCTGTACCTCTCTCGACATAAGAATGAGAACCTACGAGATGTGAAATGAATAGAAGATAGAATAGCGTTAGTAGGTATCGTGAAAAAGGCCCATTCAATTGGCGTTATCAGTTTCCGTACAACGATCCACGAGCTAGATAAGATATTTTCCCCAGCATAAGAAGTGCAAACGTTCGAAATGGAATATTAGACTTTAAAAACCTACTTAATCATTAGTATGCCATTTTGCTCGATGCATAGTAATTCTCCCGGAGGCCGTCATTGGATTGTCGATAAATGAAACCCTTTCTGTAAGCTGCTTCCCGTTTATGCACTGTGCCCTTGGCGATTTTGGCACATTTTATTCCTGTAATATACTCCTAAAAATATTTAAATATTATCCAGATTCAGGCCTGCTGAGAATTACAGCAATGGAATTAGCGGGACCATATTAGAATAATTAAAAAAAATAGATAATGCAAAATAATATTTGGAAGGGAACAATTTTTATTTGGATCATATTTAAGGGGTAGGCGGATGAGGGTACACATGAGTTTAAATCAAGTCCCCCGTCCATTTACCATTTTATACAGGGCGATTATCATAGAACCTGCAATAATTCATGAGGGGAATGACAGGAGAGACGATTTTTAGCATTTTTGTCCACTTAACATGTGATAGAAACTCTTTAGTTACTGAGCTATGGCAACGCAAACATTTTGACAGAAGCATATATGCAGTTACAATGAATTTGCCAAGAAGAAGAGATGGCCACACATAGCTATCCAGTTAATCTTGTCTCAAAAGTACTAAATATTTGTATATTTAATTTCCTTTCGAAATTTATGCTTAATGGTTACAATTATTGTGATGGTGACCGAAATTGGCCAAACTTTTTTCTAAAATATTTTACTATTTCCAATTACTTTGTTTTCCGGGATACGAAAAAACTCAGTCAAAATATTTAGAAAATTTAGTTTTCTTTCTATTACAGGGAAATTTATTTCACCATCTCAATTATTTACGGAGATATTTCATCTAAAATTATACCATTACATGCCCGCGTAAAAATTTTTAAGTTTGCGCTAAATTTGGGCCAAATTTTGTTTGGTTTAAGTTTAGCCCAAACATCGGCAATGAGAATCCTATCTACAAATGACGTTCAAATAGTTACACTTAGCCCAATTTACTTAAATATAAACTACAAAGTTGTAACACCATTCGGGGAAATTTAGCTAGTTTTGTGCTACTTTCGAAAGCTAATTCATTTAACAAATTCACTCTACATTTTTCCCAAATTAGCGTTAGTCTACGTGAAAATTTACATAAACGTTTTTGGAAAATTTATGAATTTTTGGGACAGGCTGGGCAATACCTTTCCTAAATTAATTCGGCAAAGTATTAATATTTAGACGCTATTTTAAGTCAGGAGTCTCATTGCCGATGTTTGGGCCAAACATAAATTTGGCCCAAATTTTGCGCAAACGTAAACATTTTTACGCGGGTGAGATCGTTGATTGACAGCTCTCCCCCAGGCATAGAACTGGCATTTATTTATAAACCAGCGTTTGAAGCTCATGCATTTCCATTTAATTGTTATATATAGTATGATTAATCACCGAAACCGGGGTAGAGGGCATTGTGAGCTGAGGAAAGTAAACAATGAAGCGGAAACAAAGTCCACAAGGAAATAGTAACGGCATGTGACCGGCATGTATATCAATTCATCAAGAAGTGATCGATGGAAAAGTGTCACACCGTAAGCAAGACATTAATCAAAATAATCGATTTTGGCGATACTTTGAGGAAATTGAAGATAGAATTCATTGTTACAAAAACACAGTACAAATTCCACTAATTATTTTTAATGCTGTTCACCGGTTTCGACGACTAAAGCGTCATTTACAAAACAAAAGAGTTTGTTTTGTCATGTAAATGACGCTTTAGTCGTCGAAACCGGTCGACAACATTAAAAATAATTAGTGGAATTTGTACTTTGTTTTTTAACAATGAATTCTAATACATTAATGTCATAGGGAAACTATTACTCTTAATCTTGTTTTGATAACGGGTTTCAGAATTTTAAAACATATTCGACAATGTATGTGCTGAATGGGAGGATGTGTGTTCATACATATTTTTCAAATCCGCGGCTATAGTCACATTCATAGCCTCGTTCACGGCGAAAAAATTAAATTTGATACCCTTAGTAACAAGTATGTCGACTGTCCAAGTCCCGTTTCCGGAAAATTAATAAAGATTCAGGCTCTGAGTAATCTTTTGATTACTCCCATGATCTCCTGAAGGGCCTACCACCGTGACGTAAGTATTACGGCTTAATGAGGTCGCAAGAGACTCCACAAGCCTCTGGGCCTGAAAAATAATACGGAGCGTTAGTCGACCTTGCGTCTCATCTAGTCATTCAACCTCGGTAACGAAGTTGATTTCACCTCAATATGAGGTCGCCCGAGAGGAATTTTTACTTTTTAGGTGACTGGATTCTAAACGCTTTCAAAGCAAGATTTAACTCGATATTAGAAAAGAATGAATAACTTACGATTTGTTTTGTGAATTTTGATTGTATGAAAAACTTGCAATCAAACCAACGGGCTGACCGAATATTTCTAAATGTTACATAGTTTTAACTGTCCTAAATATGCAAATTCGATAATATTATTATATAAACTCGGAAAATATATTGGAAGGTATATCAAAAACAGCTTTACACTCACGATTTCATACAAGGTCGAAAGCAGTTTACTTTTTGCGGTAAAATAAATAAATATTTCATGGAATAGAAGAATGCAGTGGGAATGGGGTGCCTGAGAAGTGTTTGCGTAAATATAGAGCGAATAGTACGAGGAATAAGTAGATGATGAAGGAATGTGGGTTGTATGCTCCAGTAATGGACATATACAAAAGGAATGTGGTTCGTTGGTTTGGCCATGTCGAGGGAATTGAAGAGAGTCGAATAGTGTAACATCTACGGAAGAATTATAATAAATCTATTAAACCCAATAATAAGTGGGGCTAACAAAGTTATTATAATTCTTCCGTAATGGTTCAATTCCACAAGGTCAAGCCTACAGCCGTTTCCAGTGTAACATCTATTTCACCGCAGAGTGAATGGAGGGAGAGGAAGGGAAAGACAGAAATACCATGGGCGAATTTGGTGGAAAAGATTTTCAAGAGATAGTGTATATTAGGAGTCTTAAGAACAAGAGTGTGTATTAAGCAATACATGAATGTGGCACAAGCAAAGCAGGTTTGCAAGGTTAGGGCAGTATGGAGGAAAGTATTGAAATCGAAGCCTGTTTTCTAGGTCTACATCTTTTCACAATGCCAACCCCGAAAGGGAACAGCGTGATGGGCATGTGAGAGGTATCTCTTTTGGATTACATCTGCTGATGCAATCTTTTCAAATACTGTGATGAAATGTTGAGTTACAAAGACCAATGCATGAGAGGGGACGTGGATTTTATATTATCATTCTTCGACTCGAAAACCCAAAATTCGGCGGGGAAAAAAACACACTGAAGAGAAACAAAAAGGGTCCCCCATTTCCATTCTTCATCAATTTATGACGGAGAAACGAGATTTATTGAATGGTTCCTGAACGAGCTCGGTGACACCACGAGTAGTGAAAGGTTACATCAAAGATCCAGTAATGTTTTATATAGGAGTTCCTGATTTACAACGGCGAAAAATAACGAGCACTTTGCACACATCAATCCATATACCCTTAACTGTTTCAGCGACCAGAGCTTTCAAAGAACATCAAATGTTCTCCCTGGTGATGCCTTATAATTTAAATCACAGTAGTTAGGGTAAACACAAAAGTGACAATAAAGCAACGTGACCTGATATTACACGGTGGCACATTTCACTCCTGTATGTTCAAAATCTGGAAAATGAACAGATGCTGACACTGATAGATAGCATAACTCACAAAGGGGTATGCGCTTATTTTCACGGCATTATTGTGCACTTTATTTGAAATAAATAATATACATGAAAAACAAAGTTTAAAATTTTGATATTGTTAAATTAAACAGCCGTGTATAATACGGTTGGCAAGCTGGACAATATGTTAAATACACAGTGAGTAGCTATGCAGTATGAATTAACTTGAGTGTCAATATAGGTAAGTCATGTAATGCCATTTTGTATCAAGGGCTATTTTTCATCGGACAATGACTATGGCAATGATACAATCGAACACTTAAGTCATCTGATCTCATGACAGTTCAGCATCAATCATAAATGGAGATAATAAATCGGTGCATTAACATAAAAGGAATATTTGTATTAGCTACCTTGAGGTTCCAAAAAATCAGGTCGCATGTTACTGAAAATGTCCTTCATAGCTCTACGACCATGAATGTCAACTAGACTCGAACATGTTTTATAGAATCGTCAGGATATCAGTAAAAGCTGTCACTATGTGTACTAAAAAACGAGGACTGAACATAAAACTAAAGAATATTTTACATCCGCGGATCAATTCAGTGGGTAAATGCCTAATGCATCTGTTACTACTACTACCTCGGATCACCCTGGAAACTCTCATGCGTTTTAGAGTCACACGCTCAGGGTAGGAGTCTATTCCATTTCCCCAAACCATCAAATGTTTTCAGAAAGGCCCGTGACACGATAACTACGCAAATTAGGTGTAGATGGGGGTGTCATATATGTACCCAGATTTGATTCCTGTTATCTCTCACCAGAAGCCGACCATTCCACCCAATAAGAAAGAATGTTATCATCGCGCGTAATAATCCACAGAAATGGAATAGCGCAATAAAATATCGTCGCGGACTTAAAAAATACTACCCCCACACCTATCGTGCTTGCTCGAAAATATTATACCAAAAAAACTGTCGTGCTTCCCCGACAATATTTCCGTATTCAGCCAGCATCGTTCCGACCAGCCTTCATTACGAATCTTGTTCCTTTCAATCTCACTACCTCACTTATCCAAGGTTCTAGCCTTAGAGTATAGTACCTTAATAACTCTATGGTTCTAGCCATCTCCGCATGGGACATTTAACTACCACTTACTGTCCCTCCATGGGCGTACCCAGCGAAGGGCAGAGGGCCCTAGAAGCTCAAAAATAGAACCTTGAAAGAGGACAAAGCGATTTCCTAAAAATTTACGTCGAATCGTGTTTCTTGTCGTTGCACGTAGAAAAACAACATATCTCATTTCTGTACTTAGAAACACCGAGAATAAGCAGATTAATGGCACATTGCTAAAGCATAAAGTTCCTCTATGTAATCGAATTTATCTTAAATATGTTTCGTTGTTTCCTGTGATCCTATCCATTAGCTTTAAGTTACCCATGCTAGCGCTGTCAATTGCTCTTCATGCTAGCACTGTGTAGCATTCTTATGCGAAGTTAGGGTGAAGAATTGACTCTGGGCATATGCTTTTCAGCGATTACTACTCATAAGAGGAAAAGAGTCCTGGAAGTAGCAGTGCAAGCGGCGACAACCATGATGAAAGACTGTCAAGCTCATCTTAAGCTGATAATGGCCATCCATCGAAATCTCCATAGTATCTATGGGCATGGCTGTCCCTGATATTGAGTCTTCTCCACCAACCTCTGATCAACTTTCTGTTGGTGTCACCACTCCCGATATTAAAAATAACGATGGCTAACACGAAAATGATCTGGGTCATTACACGTTGGACGAGATTTACAGCTAATGGAGGAAAAAAGGTGTTATTATAGAATCCCCGGGTTCCGCAGAAGAATTGCGATTTTGCTATTGATGTAAGCCACTTGCGAAGAAAATTTATTCATGCCTGGTTAGATTAATATGAGCCATGGCTAGTGTACTCCAAGCGACTGAAGGGTGCTCTTAGCAATCACTGCGTTTTATTTCCTCCTGTCACTGGTACTGTTAAAGGGGTTTTGGGATCATTCATGAATATACTATTTACGAAGTTTAAGGATATGCATGAGGATTGCCAGAATCATATAGCCACTAACTTCCACAAAACTGCAACAGCTGCTCCAAAGGCTTTTATCACCAATGTAACAGTGGATATCCAAGTGCAAAGTTGTCACCAAAAATCAATCGAAGAAAACAGGCAAATATCATCATCGATTCTTTCATGCATAATATTCTGCGGTACACATGATATTCATCTTCAAGGTAAAAAAGAGGAAAAGGGAGTATTCTTTGATCTATTAAATTTACAAATCAATTCGGGCAACATAAAATTGAAGAATCACCTAGAGACGTGCCGTCAAAATGCAGCTTACATTTCACCAAAAATACAAAACACATTAATTAGTTTAAGTGGCCAAGCTATTAAGGAGAAGGTGATAAGTGATGTTCAAAATTCTATAGCTTAACCAGTCTTAGCTGATGAAACAGCGGACATAGTAGAGAAAGAACAGCTATCAATCGGCTTGCGTTTTTGTAATGAAATCCAAGAGAAAATTCGAGAAGAATTTGCTGGTTTTGTGGAAATGAAAGCACAAGATGCCCCATCAATGGCCAGAGCAATCGACAATTTTTTGGTTGCCAATAATCAAACATCAGAATATAGCATCGGATTTGGTTTTGACGGCTGTACTGCAATGGCGGGCAAAGAGGGTGGTGTACAGGCAATTTTAAGGAAAAAATATTCAGGAGCATTATTTTACCATTGCTCAAACCACAAACTCAATCTTGTGATGAACGACACAAATAATGTACCGGAAATCAAAAACACAATTGCCACTGTAAAGGATACTATAAATTTTTTCAGGGAATCAACGGTTCGTAGGAATTTGGCTCCCAATCAATCTATCGTAAATGTGCGAGACTAGATGGTCTGAAAAACACAAAAGCATTCAAACATTCTCCCAAAATTACCCCGAGCTAGTCAAAACCCTGGAAGCACTATCAATTGAGGGAAACTATGCCACAAAAAAGCAGCATACCTGCATTCAGCAGTAACTAAACCTTCGTTCATCGTTGCCCTGGTTACCATTGCAAAATACTAGGCAGTATTAGAACCTCTTGGTTAATGCCCTGCAAGCAAAGTGCATGCATGGATCTGATGAAGGTAGGAGAACACATTAATTGAATCCTTGAAGTATTCGAAAAAGACCGTGAAGACGCAGACATAGTCTCTGACGAATTACTTTAAAAAGCGCAAGACATTGCAATAGAATCGGAAATAGAAATTTCTGTTGCACGTATTGCTCATAAGCAAAAACACCGAAGTAATCCTCCATGTGACTGTGGTAATGACCACTGGAGGCGTTCACTATTTATACCATATCTTGATTTTCTCGCATCATCATTAAAAAATCAATCTTCTCAAGAAAATACCCCAGCTTTTACCTTGACAAAACTACATCCTCTGTATATGCCCAAAATGAGTGTCAGGGACTCTCAAAAGAACGCAGAATTCTTTAGAGGCTTTTATAAATTAGATTGTATGAGCGGAGAGCTGTACCTACGGTGTAACTTGTGGAAAAAAAGTAAAATTTAACCGAGGACAAGTTAAAGGAAAATGAATTCGTTTACCTTTTAAACGATAACAATATTTTTCCCTTCCCTGAGGCCAGCACTCTCAATTTTAATGACACTCCCACCCACTACGGCGAATGTAGAACTATCCTTTCGTATGTACTCTACAAAGAGTGAAGACTTGGCTTAGAAGCACTATTGGAGAGAAAAGAATGGCTGGATTATGTCTGATGAGCGTGCATCGAAATGTTGTCAAAGAAATTCGTGAAATGTTCGAGAAGAAAGTTATAGAAAAAGTTTTCATCAAATCCAAGAAAATTATTATTAGCCTAAAACTAAAAATGAGTGGTGAAGGAAAAATAAAAAGATGGAAGTAATGAGGTTAAGGTATTAGTAATGCTAGTTATACAGTTTTTCCAAAACCCCCCCTCCCCCCGACCGAGTATGAGCTGCCCCCTCCCCCTATTTCAAATCCTGGGTACGCCCATGTGTCCCTCAATGCACATTTGCTGCCTCCTTAGATTATTACCCAGAATTCCTTTCCTCTAGTACTCTATCCAGGACTTCCCTGATTAAAATTCTTCATTTCTATCTCACACTTTCAAATCATAAAGATCTCAGACCTTCTCCAAATCTACTTCCCCAATTACCAGAATTCCACACACTCCGCTGCCACATTCATATTATATTTCCATTTGGTCTTTTGGTTTAATCTCTTTCTCACTGCACCACTATCGAATTCCTATTTTGTCTCAAATCATTCCTCTCTTAATACTATTACGATTAAACCGGAAATTCTACCAGACCGCTTCACGTAGGTACATATAAACACATCCAACCTAATGTAAACCTTTTAACGACTCGCATTTATCATTGCCACCCTAATTCCTGAGAATTTCATCATATTATTTTCGCTTCCCTGAGATTTATTGGCGTCCCATGCCTGTCATCCACCACCATAACCAATGTATTTTCCGGCAACGTTCATCTTCCGAGAAAAGAAGTAAAATGAAAACACTGCTAAGAAGGAGAGACCAACTTATTGAACACATTCTGAGACACAATAGCCTAATGAAAACCATATTGGAAGGAGGAATGAATGGGAATAATTGCAAAGGAAGGCCTAGAATGGAACACATCCAGGACGTCTACTTGATTAATCACGTGGGAATGAGGCAGTAGGCAGATATAGGAGTGGAGAGCTAGCTGCAGCAAACCAATCTTCGGATTGATGACTACTGATGATGTTCCTCAGCAACAAATGCGAGAATGAGGCAACGAAAATAAATAATTGTGGCAGGGACGACCGTGATTGTGTGTTTGATGGATGGTGCAGAGGCAGAGATAAATTCGAGGGAATACACACACGTTCGGCATGCGGCTCGCGAATTCCACGCGGCCGCGTTTTTCTCTTCCCGGGGCGTCGCGCCGCCGCGAAACCACGAGGTCGGTCGTCCGACCGAACGAACGCCCGCCAACCCCTTTCGATCGTCGAATACAAGAAAGAAAAAAACAGGTTTCGACGCCGCCACCCCTCTGCTCTCCGCCGCCTGCGCAACGCCGGCCGAGTCCCCACTCCTCCGCCCAGAGCCCACGCACGCCTCCCGCCGAGAAGTACCGTTCCGTCCGCCGCTCTCTTGAGCTCGCGCGCGTAAAAACGTTCTCAAGTGGTGTCCCGCGTTTGCTCTCTCGTATGTGCCTGCTCTTGGCCGGGGGGCGGGTTTTTTTTTTCAACGCCCCAACTTACTTCCCCGTCCTACCCCAAGGGTGAGAGAGAGAGAGAGGAGGAACGGGGGCGTTTGGGCAAGAGGACGGTCAGCAGAAATCGTGGTGAAGAAATCCCGAGGCTCGCACAGAGGCCTCACCGCGGAGACCGACCTTTTCCCTCTTCCGACGACCATCATCTGCCGATCCGACACTCGGATGCATGACATACTTTCATTTCGTAAGCAGTTAATAAATATACGTAAATCACTCTTGGCACAGGTGCATGCTTAAGCATACTTGGGCTCTAATGATGCTCCAACTGCTCACATTATTTATATATTTTCTAAAAACAAAAAATAGCACGAAGACCTTTTGCATCGGTGGACATTAACTGATTAATAAATAAAATATATTGCGTTTCATCCAGATTAAGGTATTTTTCCTTAGACAAAAACAATCTCCACGAACAAGACGAGATTCGAACCTGCGACGTATGGAATGCCAGGCAGGTCGCTTTCCCAACCTTATCACCGATTTCGGCTGCATAAGACAAAATTTAAAGAAGTTTTACAATAATTTCACATAAGTATATAAACGTGGTCAACCATTTACGGATTACTTCAGTTCATATTAAAGCCGATTAAAGCGGTTCATTCGCAGTTTATCTAAAAAATGGATAATTGATTTCAACGACGAAATAAGTTCTACCTGACCCGAGCTCGATCGCGCCCACATATAAACACTAAACTGACATAAAGGTGATCTTTTGCTTTGACAAGATAGGATCATAGAAGCCATATAATATTTGAAGAAGAAAGAACACATTTGAAAACCATAATTTCGTTAGGCAATAATGCCTTTAGCCATGGTGATGGTCCATTACATGAAACTAGTAACCGGTTGCATACAAGAAGACTGAGATTAAGCCGATCCTGTCTCGTGTAACGAACGTATCACACGAACGATTCACTTCCTTCCAACAAGCACCAACAGCACGAAACGTATGAATGAACCAGCGTTGCGGGTCAATAATACTTCCGTTCACATGTAGTAACGCCTTCCTTCGATCGCGTCTAAAAGCGAAGATTCTCTCGTTTTGCGCGTGCGGCTGAGCTGAAGACGAATATTCCCGCTGTCGCGAAAGAGAACAACACTGACACGGTCAGCAAAGGCAAAACAAAATAAAAATGGACAAAGAACTGTAGAGGCGTTTGACACTGAAATTTCTGAGGAATCATCCCTGCAGAAAGCACAGAATCCAACCTGGGACCTTATTCTGGAAGGACTCGACACTGTCAAATCTCGGAAAATCTACATCTACACAGTACCCTACAAGCAACCTCAAGGGTGTGTGGCAGGGGGTCCGCGGTTGTTACGTCACTGCCCTCGACACATCTAATCTTTGGAATGGAATTTTAGGAAATTTTCTGAGGTGCTACGTCAAAATTTCGCCACCGTCGACGCTCGGAAATATCCGACGCCATAACGAATACAGCAACTGAAACCACTTTTCTCCCGGCGAACAAGAACCCCGCACGAAACCTGACGGTGGAACGAACCGAACGAACCGAAAGAACGTGGGGCGTTCCGGTCCGTCACTCGCAAGCGTCCGCGTGGAGGGATGTAAGGCAGTCGCCGCTGTTCGAGACTCCCCCATTGTACCGAAACCACTCCAGCAGGAAGAAAAATACCGGGGCATACCCACAGGAGTCGTAAGCAAGGAAGAAGAGGGGCGGCTATGAGGAAGGAAAGGGAGATAAGGATGGGACAACAGCGCAAAAAACGAGGCCTCCCACATTTCTCACGGCGAAGACGTCCACTCACACTCACCGGCTTGGTTGATATCCAACACGACGACTGTGGCTCCCCTTGCTGCGAGCTGCACGGCTAGCAATCGGCCGATGCCGCTGCCGCCTCCCGTGACGAGGGCGACCTCTCCCGCGATGCTCTTGGCGCGCAACTTGACCGGCACGAGTAGGAAGCGGATCGAGGCCTCGATCGTGTAATAAGCGCACAGCACGAGGAACACCAACACCTCCAGCACCCCCTTCAACAACTCCGTCAGGACCAACATTTGGGGAGATGTTTAAAAAAATGTATCTGTGGAATACGAGGTTTACTTTTTCTTCGGTGGGAGGGACACAGGGTCCCGTTTGACTGTTTTTTTTAAAGTACTGATGAAGTGGGATTCAGTGCGTAGAACAATCCTTTTTCTTTGACCAGATGCGCGCGTGTGTCCTCCTTCCCCCGTGGGATCTTAGAGGATGTTGGGGGAAGGGATTCACGACCTTCTCGTCGCAAACCTGCGAAAAACACTTGTCCCTTCTCTTGCTGATGCGATGCGTGAAAAACAGAAGGTGTCGAATGTAAAAAAGATTCCTTTTTTGCCCACTCTCTCCCTTCAAAATGGGTCTTATTTTTAGTTCCTCGAGAGAGTCAAATTGGGGCGTTGAGAGAGCTCACACGTCTTTCTTTCACGACGACTAGGACAAGACTGCCGGAAAAGTTGCCGCTGGTGCTGCTACTCAGACGGCAGGCGAAGACGGACCGGCGACTCCCCCTCTCCTCCCCCCCCTCTCCGACCCCTCCCCTTCCTCGTCTCTCCAAGCGCACGCAACCCCCTCTTGCCCCATCATTCTCCCCTCCAAGCCTTTACTTCCCCTCCCCGTACCCCCGTGGCATGTGCACTCTTCAAAGCCCTCTCGCCCGGCTCAAATCTATCCGCGATGCCCGCCGGGAAGGATTACACAGTGCGGGGGATGCTCACGTCTTTCTCCTAAGATTGGATAGGTCGTGGGGTCAATCCCCGGAGAGGACGGGGGTGAAGGAACTTTTCAGTCACTGGTGCCGACGCGCGAGTTAATGCCTTCGGTCGCTCCTTCTGGAAAACAATCTAGGCGTTGCTGAACGCGTGATAAAATGAGTCGCTTGTGAAATTTGGAGAGGGATTTCTGTGCGAGTGCTCATGTGCTCCAGGGTATGCGGTTTTGAATGTTTGATGTAAGTTATGCCATAATTTATTGAGCACTTAAAATTTCCCTCTGATGCTTGACATACACGTCATAATTTGAGCGCAGGAAGGATGAATTGTAAGAGTCAAATGCAAGTTAATTCCCTTAATTTGGCATGAGCGATAGACTGTGGTGTCCTTTGAAACAGTTTGCAGTAATCAATTGAAATTTTAATTACCATCTGTTACTAAAACATTTACCTTGAGTTTAACGAGGGCTTGAACGCCTCAGTATATTCCTGTATTCAAATATACGGTCGTCAAAACTAAAGGCAATTACATCTTCCTAGTGCAATGCAATTTGTAAAAAGCGTTGAATACCGATCGATATCAGTAGCACTTTGATTTGCATGAGTCCTTTTTGCACTTAAAAAATCAGAATACTTAAATAGGTTGCAGTGAAGCATGGTACCGGGTACCCACAATGGCTCTGAAATCGGATATAACTGATAGGTTGCTTATTTTTCTATTCACTATCTCTGAGCATGTGCAAAATAGAGACACTATCGGTGTGCATAGTGTTATCCATAGCATACCCCAGGTGTGTGGCTCTGGCACCGTCAGGCCTCAGATGACTAAGCTAAAAGAGCATCTTTATCAATAAAAATCCTCAAAACAAAAAAATCATGTAAAACTTCGGATATGTTTTACACTAGCTATTAACATCTAGTTGACTGTGGAACGGAGTTATTACAACGGGTGCTCTCTCAAAACATCCCGCTCACCAGGGGTTTCAGAAATATTTTATAGCTAAGAAAGTGATGATGAAGTATTTGTTGGCCTCGGTCGACAGTAAATTCATACTATAAAATTCAGCGACTTAAATATTCAACCCGGAATAATTTTATGAGTCCCATAAAGCATTAGTGTTTGAAGAATTAGCGTGGGACAGGGATGGAAATCATATCAATGCAATCATTTCGACGACTTAGTCAGTGGGTAAGCTTGGAAAACGCCTTGGAGTTTTGTTTGAGAAGATAAATGACTCAGGTATCTTGGACTCATAAAAGATTTCGGGGAAACAGGATTGCAAAAAAGTAATTTTAAAGACTTTCTCAGGTCGTGATCCCTTCCTTCGACGGAATTCCCCACTCTTTTAAAGACTTTTCCAAATTTTATAAGGGTTAAATTTAATCGATTCCTCCCAAAGTGTATCTCGTAGTCTAAGGTCCGTTTTCGTTATCTTTAAAGTGAACATTCATCCAATTCGATCCGTGTTCGACATCATAATCATTTCCACTCGCGCAAATTGATCACTTCGTCAATTTCATATAACTTCGTAAGCTGTTCATTTACGCCTTCAAGGGATGCATATAATTTTTACAAGTTCACGTAAACTCGGGGAGTGAGTTTCCTGACGTCCTCGAAGGAAAGATTATAAATAGGTATTTGGAAAAATTGTTCTGATCAAGTCTTGAGTGTTTATTTTTATGCTTATAAAATGTTTCCCACCGATTGAGGGTAGGTCTTGCATGGACATGATTGCTATGCCAAAGTGTCGTTATTTACTGGGAAAAAGGTACTCTGTTTTGCTCTATTTACAGGCGGTATTTCTACTTATATCAAACGCAGCCCGTCCTCTTCCTCGCTAAGCTAAACAAAATCTTTTCGATGATAGCTGACAAATTTTGACTTAGGTATTATAATGTATGTTCCTCTTTTTGTGCCTCTATAAATGTTCTTCAATGTTGTCCTTTCATACACAAAACTATTAGCATGCCTTATTAGCTATCAATTAATGGATGTTTTTCTTCCAATTGATATCTATTTATTATTAGTATCAAATCTATTGACCTATTATCACTCTTTGGATCGTTTTAATGAATATGATTGGTTGAGCTTATAAAAGCGCATTTTTGGATGATTCCGTCGGAGGGTAGTAGTCAGCTGTCGCATCAACCATATGACGACCACGTGAAAGCACCAAGAAGGAAACACGACTGATGAAAAGAAACGCAGCAATACTTTCTCGTAGATTTGTGCATGAATCACTCGAAGGAGTTGATTTACCTTGAGTAATAGCGTTCTTCTCGGTGGTTAACTCTTTGACGGTTATGTGAGTTCTTAATATCCGTCATGTTGAAACTTGACCATTTTCCCCAAGCATTACAATCAACATTTTACAGAGAAGGAAAAATGTTGAATGACGTGAAAAGTATACTCCTACCTTCCAATAGGTTCTCCAAATTCAAATTCCGGATTTCACTTTATCATAGTCTTGAAGAACAATAATATCAAATTCACACCCTATGAACTATAAATGCACTGGAAAACGCAATAGGACTTGGGTATATTCACGATCCGAAACTGTAGCAAACACCGTATACGATTCTCCACGCCCAACAGTACTAATCAATACACCCTTGCCTACTTCGACACCACAATCACTGTAACAATGCTGTTACGAAGATGTAAATAATTTCTTAGAGGCACGTTTACTGATTTTAACTCATCTCTAAATATAAGCTATGAGAAGGCACGCAATCACGCAATTACTTCCACTGAGATCCAATCACCCAATTTCCTACAACATTCCGCATGTAAGCAATCATAAGCGGTCAGAATATTTCCCAGAGAAAACACCTCACAACCAAAACAACCTCTTTCCTGACATGAGAATCAATACGCGCAACGTGATAATAGCCGCGTCGCGCTCTTCAGATGTTCCGCACCGCGCGGGCGCAATTGGGGAGAGCAGAACGTTTCGAATCTCTCCCGGCAAGGCAAGGGAGGCCGGGATCGTTGACACCGAGGTCACAACTTGCAGATTCACGCGAAGTGAGCGCGGTGCCATGGAGCAATCCTATCCACTTCCTCTTTCGAGCATCCTTGGGGTGCTTGCGATCGAGGCGCGCGCCGCTGCGTGTTGCGCTGGAAACACTGAATAAAAGAAACTCGAAAAAGCCTCGACCTTGTTCCGTTTTTCGCGCATATCTCTCTGCTTGATTCTCCCCATCTCCTGAAGCAACTTCCCTCGACTCTCATTCTATCCCTCTCAAATGGAAGCCGTAATCCGCACCTCCATCTGAGAATTATCGTAGTCGGGACTCAGTCCTGCAAAGGTCATTGTCCACTATGATGTTTGCAATGCAACAAGTGGGGAAAATACATCAACTGTGCCTGTTATCCAATCTGTTTCCCGACTGAAAAAAACGCAGTAATTACTTATTGATGATATCAATGTCAAGCAATCTCGTGGGAGCCACGGATGCCTATTTTATCAAATTTTTCAACAGCCGTTCTGATGAGCGGCAATAAGTACAACTGAAGTGAGTCGAAATGAATTGAGTTTTCTAATTAAAGCAAATAATTTTTAATATAATTAATCTTGTAGCGCAAGAAACTGTTGAAAATTTTGTTCGGGGATACACAGGCAGACGGCTCAAAGCTTTCGATTGTGTTCGATAGAAAAATGGAAAATAAAAGAACCCTGAATGAATAATAAGAGTGTGCGCGATAATTACACAAAGTTCATTTTTACGAAAAGTTCATATGATGTGCTCATTATGACTGTCTTATGCCATGATGTAAAATTCACAAATGAATATGTCACTTCAAAATACAGATTTTTAATATTTTACAAGAGCTTTCTATATATTTGTTTTGTCCCGAATTTATTTCAAATTTTTCCCAAACAATGTTGTAGGCTCAACCTTGAAAACATAAGTTTTAATACCAAGGGCTATCTTTCACGCTTTTTCTAGTGCTATGACCTCATCAGTTCTAGCAATAATTATTAAGAAAATAAATGAAAAGACCATGGATTTTCATAGTGATTAGTCAAGTGAACATGATGTTTCTTTAGTACGTAGTCTTTGTTCTTATTGGATATGGTATCAAAATGTGAGCACCTGCGTCCATAGAAATAGGTGGGGAGAGGATGATTGAGTGACCCGCAGGTTGGTTTTCAAACCACCAGTATTACAGTGACTTTGGGAAACAAGAGACCTACAATTTACTGCCCCATCCGACGGATTAAGAGTCATGCTTAAAATTAGTTACACTTCTCTCACAACTATGAATACTGAAATTCCAGTCCATAACATTTCCAACCATGGTCATTCGAATGAGAACAAACTAAACTATGATCAGCATCAAACTATTCGTCATAAACCACGTTTTCATCTTTTATCTTAATTTAATCTTAATTTTATTTCCTGGGTATCGTTGATTTCATGGTTCAACTATACTGTTTTAATTTGAGGCTTGTTTCTATCAAGACCATTGACTTTCGACTGATCTCGCGCTTTTTTAAGCACGCAACGTGATCTTCAACTGTCAAATCTAGGACGTGTCAATGCCCCACGCTTTCAAAAGTCAATACTTCGAGAACGGCGCCAATCATTTTAGGTCTGTCTTCTATCAGTGGCATTTGTGTTTTTGACTCTACACGAGCTACCAGAAAATAATAAATTAATGACATCGTATCAACCTGTCGTAAACAAATAATACGACTAACAAAAACTCCTCCCAGCAAAATATTACCCACAATTGAATAATTAAGCGTGGTACGTTTGGACATTTATTTTCGGATTTATCGCTGGAAGTTGATAGAAATTTAGTAATACTAAACTTTTAAACGTTTATAATAATGCTCGAAAAAGGAAGTCCATTTCAATTGGACAAACACTGGAAAACCAAGATGGTGGACTTTGACCATACGAATAGCGACTCCATTGTGTTTCAACCTCATTCACAAATTCAAACAGTTGCGGGACCGACAGCGCAGGAACGCAAACGGAATAACCCGCTAGTGATCACACAAATGTGTGAAATCCACAGTGAAAAAATCATTGGCATCTCCTTATTTGATTGAACGGGGAAAAATTAAAATCACAGAGAAAAATATACATGAAATTCACGATGGAAAAGAAAACCGTTACTTGTTAATAGCACTTGGCGTGATATCGTGGGATCTGGGTTCGTATCCCAGTCCAGGAGAATGATTTTTGTGCACTATTAATAGCATACATTTTTGTGATCAACCCTTTTGGTTTACATCCTTGCTTTCACCTCTACCTCTCCGTGTCTGACAATAAGCTAAGCAAGAGTGAAGCGATGTCCCACAGAAATAAGCTCTCTAAAGAAGAGAAACTCACAGGAACAATAACATTTATCTAGATATTCTCAATTAAGCAGAGAAGGAAAATTCACACCGTACGGATTGGACGATAACATAGGAAGACACTGACGTTTTCGCACGTTTGGCAAGACCAGTTTCTCGTTAGTTGCACAACCTTGCCAATTTTCTTCTGACCCCATCTCAAAGCGCGAGAGTCATATGAGTTCTTCAAGATTACTAAGAGTGTACTGAAGTTAAATACGATATATATTCTCATATGTGATGCTTTCTGGAACATGCATACATGCATAAATACAAAGATACATACCCATGACGCCATTTTCTTTCGAGTTAGGCACAGTCGAAGAATTTAGTTACTGCGGTTAGGCCTAGTAAACCGGCTCTATGTTATTGATTTCCACCGCGATGCCCCATCCTTGTATACCTCTTTCGCTTCTAGTGCATCAAGCATTTTTCTTCAGATGATTTCCCCTTTTCTTAAGACTTCTAATATTCCGCCTCTCAATAAACTCTTCACCACAGTCACCCATGATTTTCTTAGTCTACCCCTTCCTCTCACACCATTCACTCCACTATCATCAATCTGTTACACTACTCGACTCTCATCCATTTCCAAGGGTTGCTCCTTGAACAATAACAGCTGTTTCTATTTCTATAGCAAATACCGCACAGCAAAATGTGGAAAATCATTCATCTTCTCTTGTAAATTACAGACCCCTTGCCAAATCACGTCAACTTATCCATGTAATGTCTCACAGTTCAGAAGGAGCTCAACTGAATTTTTTTTGTTTCCCTCAGGGTAATGAACACCACATTTTTTTACTCAAAATAATCGAATTATATGTGTTGTTTGTGTTTTTACTTGTATTTGTTATTTGTATTAGGTAGTGATTTTGATAATTAAATATCCTTTGATTAATTGTTTCATCAGGGTTCTGGCTGATAATTTGCTTCCTTCAGTGCCTTGAACATTACATTCTTATTTAAGCGTATTGAATAATATTTGTAAGTGGTTATTATGATTATTTTTATTTTTTGATTTTTCTATCCTTCAGTGTCCCGGCTGATTAATAACTACGCTTCGGTGTTGTGAACGTGACAATTGTTTTAATCGTCTTTGCCCTATAGCTGATTTAGTTACCACAGTTTTGTGTATTTTTTTTTGTATTTATGTTTGGTATTGGTTGCCCCTTGGTGGCATGTATTTGGAATTTATTTTCCAAGGGACTTTGTTCCCAGAACAATAAAGTTGTTTCCATTTCTAAGACTTCTAATATTCCGCCTCTCAATAAACTCTCAGTCACCCATGACTTTCACGGTCTACCTCTTCCTCTTAAATCACTCACTCTACTATCATATTTCTGGTTCATTATCCGATTCTCATCCATTCTCTCGACATGGACAAACCAATGAAGCACACTCGTTTCATATATGTCCATTACTGGAGCATCCAACCCACATTCTTTCATCATCCACTCATTCCTGAACCTATCCATCCTACCTTTACTACAAACACTTCTTAGGTACCCCACTGCATTTAGCCTACTCTTATGCTTATCCCGACATACCCAGGTTTCGCTGCCATATAATAACGTCGGGAGGAGAACACTTTTGCACACTGAAATTTTCGCTTCCCTAGACAAACACTCATTCCTTGATATGCTCGGAATACTACTTACAACTTTCCTTCCGGCATAATTTAACGGTAGTTCTGTTCATTTGTTCATTCATTCTACTCTTTATGTTTAAACTGATAGCAGGCTGCAATAGTGAGTGCACCTCGCAGGCGTAATCATGAAATTACGCGTGTTGACCCTTAAGGTACTTTACGGTGATTTCGTGATTGGAAATGTAAATTATTGTAGTTTGAAATTAGCATATTTCGTATTCTGTCAAACATGAATTCTAATGAAATTAACCACTTATCTTCCGTTTTCTCTGCACATGGCCCAAACCAACGAAGCGCACATTGATCGCGCTTTAAACATGTTGTGCGATAAAAAACAGTGTTTAAGTCATTTGTCTTGGGTACAAAGTTTCGGTAAGTTCAATTGCTTGACGCACATCGGAGAAATTTCAGGGTTGATTTAAACGAAAAATGGAATTTCTTTACGGCAGAGGTGGAGTATCTCCTGAACGTTTGATGCATGAATGTGGGTTACTCGTCCGTTGAAAGTGAGAATTATTTAATTTACACCTCGTAAATATTGTTGTCCGAAAAGTTTGCCACAGTGCAATGATAATACTATCATGATAGGAAATAGTGGAAATATTTAATGCATTATTGATACATTAGTCATTGAGGGTGCCTGGAGAAGAATCGAGTGAAGTTATATCTAATTGGTTAGGAAGTAACATTAATAACAATTTTACGGGTAAAATATTGATATATGCCTGGCAAGGGATCCACGGATTAGTTTTTCCACTGAAACAAATGCTCGAGGTTCGAAAGAGTTGAGTTGATTATTATTTAATTTTAGCAAAGAGTTTTAAGTAGATGCATGAAGGAAAATTGTGGAAAATAATGAGAGACTATGAAATGAGTGGCATTGAATACAGGCAATAAATACAAATTTAGACATATGAGACAATGAATAGGGATTAAAGCAATAATTCCTTACTTTTCCATAGATTTATTTTGATCAAAGACGCATTCCGATGTGTTAAAACACCATTATCAGGTAATGCATGTCACAGTTCAATATTATAGCTTTGATTCCAGAATGAACTTCCACAAATTATCGCCTGAATCCGTGAATTATAATGAATAGGTCACATATCTGATTTGAAAGAAAAGAAGGGCGTCAAATACGAATGAAGAATGTGACGCGTTATAGTATTTATGTATAAACAAAAAACGCGTGTCAAATGTTCGGATAAGAAAGATATACTTGTTAGAGGTACTTCAGCAAGATATCCCTTGCTTCAATAAAATGGTATTACTGACCAGGTGTACGAATGAGTATAGAATAACTATTACCATGCATAGTAAAAAAGTTATAGAGATATGTAAGGACAATGGAGAAGACGCCTGACTTATGTGTAAGCGTCAGAAACAAAACAATTTTATTTGTAAAGCATATGGGAAAATACTATGGCATATTTACGGGAAGCCAAAGTAAAAGCCACCAGTTTTGAACTCAGGTCGGTCTGTAAGAGTATAGTTCCCCTATAGTTGTAGGGGTGTATAGCATCATCACGGCGTATGTAATGCACACATCAGGGTAAGGGGCTAGTTCCTATCACTGAAACCCTGTTAGTTAATTAGAAAGGCCAAGTTCTTTTGAAAATCATACAGCTGTATGCGTTCAAGGAAGCCCCAACTAAATTCGATCCGGGACCCCCAGCCAGCAGCCCAAAGCACCAAAGGGATAAGAGGCAAGCAGGTATTTGAACACACATTGAATTGATAAAAATGGATGGTTTTGTGTATCATGAGTAAAGGTTTTCGAAGAATGGTAGAATATGACCTGTGATGAAAAGGAGTGCCAATGCTGAAATTAAGATTGTCAGTAACACATGAAGAATATTAAAGTATGATTCTTCTTTCTATGGTAGTAAGGACAGTCGTCTATTTGATGGTATTTAATTCCACGTAACTGCATGGAATAGAAATCTGAGTGCACTAAGATAATAATTGTTTGCAAAATACAGTGAGAAGAAGTAACCGTGAGTTTTATTTCAGTTAAAAGAGTAAGGCTTGAATAAGATTTGCAAGGGTAATGAGACAGCGTAAATGGAATTTTCTGATAGCATGTACGTGAGAAGTAAGAGTTCTTTAGTCGAGTGGATGCAACGGTTGACAGTTAAATGATCTAATGTGATTTATGTTTTAAGAGAAAGATGGATGAGAAATATGCGGATTTTGTGAAAGAGAAGGGATATCCCTAGAATGAATGAAGAAGTCCTTCAAAAGGAGGAATTATAAGAGTCTTAGGAATAAGAATGCGAATAAGAATTCATTCATGGGCAGAAGCGAAAGTCGTGAGTTGAGCATTGAAGAAAATTGAAGTAAGAGAGTAAGTTTTCTTTATCGGCCCGAATAGTTAGTCTCTATGAATGCACTGTGAGGTAACCTCATAAATTTAATGTATGAATGAATGAATTTGTACCGACCTGATTTAAACTTAGGGTAGTTTCTTTATAAATAAACGTTCAATTTCTTTGAGAAATAAAAAAATAAATATTTTAACGAGACAACATGACAAATGAAATAGTCTGAGAAATTTTCCTCAGGTTTGTAGTTCCAAAATATTTGACCTTTGAGTTTGTAAAATATGGTAAACTGCTTGAATTAAATCTAAAACAAGAAGTATCTTAAGTTTATAACCAACCAGTCAACTTTAGAATTTTATGAACAACATTCAGTACCAAAACGAAAATTCGATATTCACAGGCTATATTCAGACACTAATACAGAATAGACTGAGGAACACTTCGAGACGTAGGACTCTTGTGCCGTGCAGCTTACCGGGCCATTTAGTGGAAATCTCTAGAAAGTTACATCCGGCTGTTACGAATTTATACCCGGAATTATACTCATATTTCCACTCTACAATCTCGTAGAAGGACACTGACACTTAATAATACGCTTGTCACATTGTAGTCGTCATATTATATCTCAACTGCAAGTGTTCTAGTGCCCTCTACACGGACTTTGTGCCTGCGGGGTGCAATGTAGTTTTTTATTTGAAAGAATAAATAACATATTTATTTCGTATTTTATATCTTTAAAGGCCGTTTTACACTGGGACGAAATTGCACAACTTGAAACTGCATATTTTTGTTAACCGGGCGTGCAATCATTTTCGAATTAGAGCAGGAGCTATTTTACCATCTCGCGTTCATGAATTCGCGCATGCGTTCTTGCAATTCAAGGCCTTACACGATGCAATTTGAAATGCACTTTCGTACGTACATCAGATTGTGCAATTACGTGCCCCGTGTAAAACGGGCTTAATGCACTATGTTGCTGCCTGATTTCGTTTTTGCCGGATTTTTTGGTGCCAATAGTTTTCTTTTAAGACGACCGTTTATTTTTTCCCAATGTGCCATGACTTAGATTCTCTCCCTCCCTCTGCGACCAGGACTAGAATAAAAATAAAACTTCATATCGCACCTTTGATTTTTAACCTACCAAAAGTGCTCTACATCTTCCCAGCGAGGGAAATAAGATGGCGCCGCTGTGGCTATCTGAACACGAAAAAATACAATCGCCTGCAGAGCACCGCGTCGGCGCGTTGACAACCGGGGGCATAAATAACACGTGCACACGCTCATATTTAGGCACGCTAATTTTTTTCTTACCATTCGTCAAATAATTTCAGGTCACGGCTCCGACAACCGACGCGTCTCGATGCTATATTTTTTCCCGCGAGACTGCAGTGGTAATCGAATTCATCACCTTAGCTGATTTTTTTTCGTTGGCCCATTCGACGACGAAAAATCTGGCACCCTTCCATTCAAACGTCTCTATTCACATTCAAATAACCGGGGCTTTGGAAACCTACTATAAGCGGACACGCCTTTTGAACGAAGCCCAGACGAGAGAGCGACGTCTCTAGTTTTTTTGTTCTTCTCCCACTCCTCTCGAAATGTTTTCCTTCTCGAACGAAACAACGAGGACAAATTTTGAAGGGTTTTTCATAGTGACGGCAGTGACGCGAGCGGCTTGGAGTGAGGCTGGAAGAGGAATGTGGAAGGGGGGAATGCATGCTCCCTGTTGGGAAAGAAAAGGACTTTCGTTCACCGGTTGACGAGTCGCGGCCGGTGGTGAAATTCACCCGCGCATTGTCTTCACAGTATACACACTGCAATGGGGTGCGATCTATGCCGTCAGGAACTGGGTGAAAGTATATCAGAGGATAGGATGGTCTCGAAGGCTGGAGCGACGGTGTTTGACGTACACCAAAACACTGCGAACGCCTTCAATTTTAATAATTTTCATCATCATCCTCGGTTTCCTACCAAATAAATGGCAGCTCCACGGACACTCCCGCAAATGATTTCCCTCAGCGTGAGTAGTTTCCTAATAAGAGTAAGATAGCGAAATTATACTTTTAAAATATGGAACGTTTAGCAAATATGAACCAAGCACCGCAATATCCGAAAGCTTCTCTCGTTATTTTGATATAAGGAGCTGCGAAAACCTCAAAATCACAATCATGCATTTCATTCACGCGATACAAATGAAACTGTAAAATTTGTGCAATAATCAACCACGCCTTCCTATATAAAATGATTTTCATTGCGGTGGTTAGCAATTCAAAAAAATCTATACGAGTGTGTAAGGTCTAACTTTGTGTGAGTCTGGTTCAGGGACTCGTAGCATCACTTGTGTCTCTCTTAATATTATGTTCTTTCAGTGAAACGCTTTGTCAACTAGTATCCCACGATGCTAGCGACAACTTGTGGTGGAGAAAAGAAACCGTGCAGGAAGTGAAGATAATGTCTTTGTCTACATTCCTATCCTGTGTAGTAATCCGTGCTTTAGGGTAAGATTTGTGACTGCTCTTGTGTTGAATGATAAGAAATGCAGTAATTCTCATGCGTGATACGCTTTAAATATGCGCATATACAGCTGATATGACTTATGCATATTAATTAAGCCTACGAATGCATGTGTGCCTCGAGCAGTGGAATGTACAAACGACATGACTGCCGAAATTAGGCGATTATCGAAATTTCTATGCTCATTGCTTACTTTCGTAATTCATTTGTTTAGGAGAAACGGTGGTAACGCGTATGCATGGTAATGCAAGACGATGCTCTTCAAGTAGCGATACAAATCAAGACAGCGCTACACTTGCTACTTACATAAAATTCAACTACGATGGCAATGATAAAATATGGATAACTAGTTTTTTTTTCCGGCGTGCACGGAAAAAAGGTTTTTATACAAGGATGAGAATTTTTTTCTTTCTAAATTATAAATTTCTGAATAAATGCGATAATGACTCGTTTTTTTTAATGTAAGAGATAGTGTAAGTATTACATGTAAGTGTTCGATGTTTTACAAAAACCTTATTAATTTAAAAAAATTACATTATTTTAATTTTAAATGAATTTAGAAATTATGCAACATTCATTTTATATTATATCGTACTGATTATTTCAACTTTTAAAACGAGATAAAAAGTAAAGTTATTTTAATCATGATAGTTTGTTTTCATCACTATATGTTTAGTTATTCCAGAACTCCCTTTAGTGAATTTGACGAGCTACATAAGTATGCATTACACGTCACATTGACAATGTAATTAATGTTGAAAAAAGCATTCTGTAAGTACAAAGAGATGCGTTGCCTCAAAGGTCGTAATTATAATTTCGTTAGTACTACAAGACTTCTGCAACAACTGGGATGGGAATCGCTTTCAGACCATCGGTTGAAGTTTACACTTAATCTTTGATGCAAGTTCCAAGCCGATCTATTTTTGAAGACTTCAACAACATTTTACGAAAACCGACAAAATAATACTGTAGATTAGATCATAAGAATAAAATTAGGGAAATGGACTTCAGAACAGACAGGATTAAAATGCCATTTTTCTCACGAACGCTAAGAGACCATAATAGCCGCCAATATGACTTTTAACTAGGTTTATGAATAGGCAGTGTAGCTAGTCGTTGATTTGCTCCCTAATGCCTGTTTCTAAATCTGCTACGTAGTATTAACTGAAACTCTTACATTTTTCCTGTACCACTCTGGAATTTCTGTGCATGTATGTTGTTTATAAATACATTGATGTAAATTGTATTTCTAATATTGGTAGCATACCTATAGTGTAGAGCATGTTGGAGAAAAATACCTCCTGATAAGAATTTGATGGTTTGTTCTAATGCATTAACAATCGTAGCCTCATTATTCTTTTTAGGGTATGATATAATTGCATGTTGAGGATAACTCATCCCCTGCCACACACCCTTGAGGTGGCGTGCAAGGAATTGTGTGGATGTAGACGTGCCATTGTTTTTCATTTCTTTTACATTCCCTCGCACTGTCCAAGATTTCCATTCTTCTCCTTCTTCTCCCACGCTAACCCAACACTATCCACACAGCACACTTTATATCCAATTAATATTTAACACACATTGGTGACATGAATATATTCATTTTGCGTAAGTGTTGAAGCATGTATATACTGAATACATATTGTTGACTCTCGTTTTTAATAATTTTTCAGAAGGGTGTTCCAAATATATATTTAATACGTAGAATACCACGGTTCCTATATAACGCTATTCATATAATAAAAATTATTTATTTAACGCTTACAGGTATCCCCAAATTACAAGCCTTGTAAGAAAAACATAAAATAAATTAAAATATACAGAAATCATAAATTAAAATATAAATAATAATGATAATGATAATAAAGTAAATGAATACATTAAACATAACAAAATGATGCAAGCATTTTCCTCCGTAACTTGTCAGTGGGTCGGAAAATGGGTCAGAGTTGGGGTTCTGGGCAAGGAAGTCGTTCGCCGTCCGCATCATGCGGGTTAGTGGTTCGAACCGCGTTACATCCACTCTCCCGAAATGACTTCGAAAGAGTGGAGTATGCCTTGTTCTTCGCGTAGGAACGTTAATATCTACGAAGCCAAGGAGATGGCTCGAGTCAATTGCCCCGTTCAAAATGTTACGTAGAAAAATAACATCGGCAGTCTTCCTTCTGACTTCTAGAGGAGTAAGGTAAAATAGCTTGCACAAATTGGGGTGGTCATTTTTATTATAAACAGGTCCTTGTATTTGAGATATAACCATTTCACAAAGCGCATCTATAATTTTTCTATGGCAACTAAATATGTTTTATAATGTGGGTTCCTTATAACACTGCCGTACTCCAGAACAGGTCGAACAATCGAGCAGTATTTACGAATTCAAGTATCAATGGCGAAATTAGAAACAAAATTCCGATTTAGGAACCTCAAGAGGCGATAATATTTAGAGCAAATCGATCGGATGTGCGCATTTAAGTTCAGTTTGTTGTCAATTTTGACACCCAAGTCGGTGAAAGAAGTCACCCGCTCTAGAGTGGCACTATGAATTTTATATTCGAAGTGGACAATGTTTTTCTTAAAGGAAAAAGAGATAACGAAAGATTGGAAAGGGAGATTTGGAAAGACTTGGATAGAGGTTTCATTCCTTACACCAATTGAAAAAATTCTGCAAGTCGCTTTGTAAAATGCCACAGCCATTCAGCGATCTAACCTTGGTAGAAATCTTACAATCGTCTACATACAAGAGGCAATCAAATTTAATACAGCCAGGTAAGCCATCAATAAAAAAATAAAAAAGAAGTGGGCCTAGAATAGACCCTTGCGGCACGGCAGATGTGACGTTAGCGGGAGGCGAAATGGAACTTTCAACCGCAACTCTTTACGATCTGTTGCATCGGTATGACTGAAATAACTTAACTTAATGTAAAAGCAATTGATCACAAACGCCAAGGGTATTAAGTTTATACAATACGGGGGGTATGATCTACCCTGTCAAATGCTTTGGAAAAATCAATATAAATGGAGTCAGTTTCACAACCCGTCTCAATTGACGAGGCAAGTGCATTTAAATGAGCTACCAAGTTAGTAGCATATCCATTTTTTAATAAAAAAACTTCGTACTTTTCCACACTTTATTTAAAAAGTGCGACCGGTTTCACCATAATATGGCATCTTCTGGCACATTCTGAAGCTTAGGTCATACAATATATACCCAGAGAAAGTTAAAAATGGTGGGGGTTGGTTTGAAATGGGGGAAAGAGGAGCAGGGCGGTTGGGGCATGGCAGAGTGAGAAGGGGTAGTGGAAAAATTAAAAAGGAAAGGAAGGAAAGTGAATCGGGGGAAGACAGTGGGAGGAGTAGAAGGTCACCAAGTTATACTGTCGAGCGGCGGGGAAGAAATCCATGTTGCGAGCCTGAGAAGCTTCCCTTACAGTGCGTCATGACCTTGTCATTGAGAAGCTTCTAAAAAACCTTCGAAAAGGTTGGTAAAATAGATATATGTCTGTAGTTGGAGACATTGTACTTGTCTCCGCTTTTAAAAACTGGTACAATTATTGCCTCTTTCCACCGTTTGGGATAAGTGTGACACTCTAAAATGTTATTACAAAGGATGAACATGGGGATACTAAGTTCACTGGCACAGTGCTTTACAATAACAATAGTTATACGGCCCGTTCCAGAAGAAGTGCTGTTTTTCAACCCCTGTAAAGTCTTGATATTATCGCTCATAGCGAAGTTTAAGTTAGAGAATGCATCTAATGAAATAAAAACTGCATGAGGAAAAGCTCCATCATCTTCCCAAATTTTTGAAGGACTTGGCGCTTTAAAAACACTAGAAAAGTGATCGGAGAATAGGCTACAAATACTTTCATCGTCATTAGCTTTCCGCTCTTCTAAATAAACAGAAGAGGGTAGACGCTGGCTACCTTTCTTCATCCGTAAAAATCTCCAGAATATTTCGGGGTCTTCCTTCGAGGAGGCGTTAGCATCTATCAAGTATGAGTTATATTTTTTTACCCGTAAGCTTTTGAACGTAGCTCATAGGTTTGACAATTCAAGGTAGTCATATTGCTGTTTAGAGCGTTTTCACCGGTGAAAAGCTCTATCCTTAGCTTTTAGAGCAACAATCATTTCAGTTCTATCCTTAGCTTTTAAAGCAACAATCAGTTCAGTATCATACCAAATGAGATATTTTAGTCGATTATATTTGACCAAAGGCACACAATCTAAAATCTAGCGTTATCGTATATCGTTACTTGTCCACTGGACACAGAAAATACAGGAATTCATTCCCTCCCCTCCTTGAATTCATTCAATTGAATCAAACCTCAAATGAGTAAATTGAGGTGTTTGACATTTTCCACGAGAGTACATTTTGCATACTGGTCTCCAAGGACTCCTACTCAGTGGAAGAATTGAAGTGGAGGCAGTGCAAGTTTTGGAGGAACTGAAGAGGTTTGGAAGTGGGGGAAATATGCAAATCCATGTAGATAGTTGAAAGTTTTTATAGCCTTATATGCATTGTTTGATTTATATTATACGAGTAAAGTAGTTACGCGTGTTGGCTTCAGGGAAATTGATATGAATGCACTTGTTTGCTGTACCGAAGTGAAAAATCCTGACGGATTCCAAATATTATTTATCTGATACATATACACATTGAATACATCCTCTGGAGTATTCCAACATTCCATTAAAAAAGTAGGAAGTATAGCAGAATCAAATCTGTGCATGGTAATACATATTGAATGATTTATGTAATCCTTTCACAAAACATTGACTACGAAGTGTGCTGTGTGGGTATCACGCTCTTCAGCATGTGGTTCCTGCTCAATAAATCATCCAGGCAATTGTGTTTCCTCCAGCTAATTTCTCTATTCAGTTTTCCTTCCTTTACAGCCATATGTAATTCTTCCTCATATATTTTCTCCTCCTCACAGCTTACACCATCTATTCTTTGTCACACACGCATTCCAAATGCCTTTTTTATTGGGTGCCAAAACTGTTAAAGTACGGACGTAAAAAAGAACGTGGAGACTGACCTATGTAGAAAAGAAAACGATCAAAGTAGAAATAAAGCTAGTAGGGATGGATTCTCGGTTGAATTAATTCAAAGCATTGACTTCGACTAGTAAATTCACCAAATCCAGTGAGTTCCGTAGATTAATCCTCCAAGTATTCATTTCCAAGCACCCTGATTTCAGCTCTGAGCGCAAATACTGATTTAATTCGAGCCAAAAGACCTCATCATTCGATCAAAGCAACGATTTTCTAGACCAGAAAAACTATCTCTACTTTTACTGTTATGCTTAATATACCTACCTCCTGCAATCTCCAATTCTGTTACGATGTCTTTCAGATGGCAAAATTCATACTTCTAGTAACTTCTTATCTCACGGTTTGATATTTACGTTTCCCTCGAGTAAACTTCTCCGAAGCATTATCTGAGTGTTATTTTCTTTTATCACAATGTCGTATTTTTATTGGTTCTCCAAGCCAGTCGCTAAAGTTCCACTAAAGATCTCTTTTTCCTGTCATCACTGCAGTGAACTTAAAAAAAGGAGATATTTTCCCTCCGTAAAAGCACATGCTCCTAAATAGGAACTCCTTCCTAGGTCTTAAAGAAACGATATTCCTTGTTCAGACTGGAATTTTCGATACTGTGAACATTTATATTTGCTTTAAGAAGTAAGAGGTGGCACAAAAATTTACAAGCTGCTTCAGCATATCTAAATGCAATAAAATATCTCAACAGTGCAATTAATTCCTTTTTCCCGATATTTTGAGTTAATATATTGTAGATTGAAAGCATCGCGGTTATAAATATATATGCATAAAACAAGCAATTGAGATTTTTGTAACATTTATAGAATAGAAAAAGAAAGAATTCTTTACAATATTCCACTTTTAAAAAAGTTTCTAATGCGCGACCGGTTTCAATCATTATGAATAATTTCCATCGCATCTGCCCAGAGACAACATCCTTCATTTATGTAATATACATACCAAGTAGTACGGTAGCAGAGAAAATTTTAAAATTGAAACAGAAACCAACCATGCTGAGTGGATCGATATGGAATATAATTTGTCAACATGTATGCATGCAAAAACTGCACAACTGCCATGATAACTTACCGAAAAGATTATAAAACTAAAATAACTCACAATAAATAGAACGCTTTGAGCTACGCTATCGGATGGCTTACGAGTGAGCCATGTTGAGCAGGTAATACTTCGTATGAAAATCGGTTTCACCATCTTGTACCAAAACGCTATGTATTATTTTGCGTTTTCTTTTATGTGCACGGATAGCAAAACTAGTGATTAACATAATCTCAACGAGCAATTGATATCTGTGAAACAAAGAGAGGTAAGTATGTATGTATGCAGGTAAGTATGAAGAATTTGACCGACCTATAGAAAATAATCCGCGATATGTATATGTATCTATATTAAAATATCGATTTAAGGTAGAATATGCGAAAATAAGGTTACTAGGAGATTTATTTCCGTGTTTTCAAGCAATCGGTTGGAAGACGTAAGCAACAAAGTTCTTAACGATAAAACTATATAAAAGAGGTTGCTCAAAAATTAAAATATTCTGGATGGATATGGAAAATTCGGAGCTCTATGGGAACTGTTTTTCTCTCTGTGGCTACTGGGGGAGAAAGTAACGAAAAAGAGTCACAAGAGATGAATTGGATTAATGTATTTGTATAAATCATTCGATTTATACTGGAAAATAATTTGAAGAATTATGAAATACACAAGGGGTATCCGATCGTAATCAAGGGTTGATTTCCGGCATTCGTACGCTCGGAGGGACAGTAAATAAATCTAAACGAAAAAAAAGCAAGACGTGTGGCAAAGGTATAAAATTTTATCCGATAACTTCAGCATCCATGCGGGGGAGATAATAAATTAAATTAAAGCCATCGTCTTAAGGAATGGCGCGTACATTTGAGAGATGATACAGCATTAATGGCAAAGAAAATGAAAATACTTGACGAGGACACTTATCAATTTTGAAATAGATATGAAAATTTGCAACTTGAAAATTAACAAAAACACAAAAACAAACCAAGATAAAGATCTTCGACAGATTAGTGAAGGCAAGTTGTTCCATAAAAAGAGAAAATCAAGATATTATGACTAGGAAGATTTTTTCTATCATGGGAATGAGATAAAGAGCGTTTTGGAAAAGAAAAAGAATTATGACGATAATTTTGATGCTTGCCACTTTTAAGTCACAAAACGCTCGAGGGAAAAATACCTTAACCTTTTTTTCCACACCCCTCACCACCTAACCGATGGGTCCAGGACCCAAGGTCTCTCTTCCCACCTTTGTCCTTACTTCTCAAACATGGCCCAGCTCTCACAGGAAGGAATGAATGAATGTGTTTAGCGCCATGTCGGACACGGCCCTCGGTATAGGCTTGCGCCTCTTCAGGGGAGGCTTGCGCCTCACTATTAATAGAATCCTTCACACTCAGCCACCTCAACCGACAAGGGCCGAACGCAGCAAAAGATGGACTAGGAAGGTGCTGAGCTAAGCCAGCCGAAAGGACCCCAGACAACCCCGGAAAACGCCAAGCCGCCCACCCGCCATCCAGCCCGAGGAGGAGAAGCCAGGCGCATCCCCCCCCCACGCGGAGACGCGGTTGGGCGCCGATCCCTACACCCATTGGTCAGAGGAAGACTGTAATCACCACCATCGTGCCCGACCCGAAGCCACGAGATCCCCCGGTTGGACTGCATCACCACCAAGAACACTGAATGACAGCTCGAACGAAACGGGAAGGTATCCGGCCCGGTATTCACCCGAGGGCGGAGGAAAACCCTTAAAAATCTCCGCCAGGCCGCCCGCGCCGGTACTGCTGCTGCACTAAAAACTGTGGTAAAATTATGTAACGAAGAGATTTAAAATTTCATTAAATAACAATTATAATATAAGGGACGCATTAGCAGCTGCCTCGTGCTACCCTGAGAAAGTCAATGAAGACTAGAAGAGCGCACGCAAAAAGTGGCACCCAACGTGGGGCCCCAAGCAGTGAATGCAGGCGCCTTCAGGACCGCCGCAAAGTCGACCCTGAGGTGTAAAAGGTTGATCATTTGATAACGAGCACGGATATGTCTTTTGAGGAAAGTTTCACTTATGAGGCTTTGAATCATATGAAGCCCATTTGAGTTACACATCGCATCTTACCAACTTCGGTTCTCATGCCCCGTTTACATCACTAGGGTTGAATGATGGGTGACATGGCGACCCAAATCAAGCAGCGATTGCAAATTATTACAACTCCTTGATCGTAGTAGAGATGCTGGTGACCTCTGATGGATATGCTAGGTCTACACTAGTACCTTAAATGACAACTTTAGCGAGAAGTTTCTTTAAGGTGGTAGTGTAGGTGTCAGCAGTTTCCCATAAGGGCACCTCCACGTAAGTTACTTACGACCCGTACTTAAGGTAAGCGTAGTCAACTTTTTACGTACGGTTGGCGCTCTTCAAGTATTATACGTAATGTATTTGGAAATATATATATGTTTTTTAGGGAAAGCAGTTTTATTTTGTACGTGTGGGGGATAATGTTAGTTTCATAGATTGGTGTATTGGTAAATGTGGGACATTTATACCTGGTACCTGGTGTAGTGAAAAAATTATATTTTGTGGTGGTATTGACGTAAATAGATTAAATTGAGTAAAATTAGCCATAATGAATGATTTCAATTAGTTGGAATTTTTGTTTATGATATGTTTTAATACTCATGTAAAGTGAAGGGGTATAAAGTCAATCGCCTTATCAATCCCCATGAATAAAACTTCCTGTAGAACCTTACATTGTGCCTTTCAATCATATGGATTTGTTCAAATTGCTGTAGGTGAAGCCTGAGGTAACTGAGATTCTTTGGTATGTTTCCCATTAATGATTTTTTGAGGTAATATTTTTAGCCTTACCTAAAGGTAAAAGACAAAAAAGGAACTCTTTGACTGCTGCTTTTTTATCACCAAACAACTATTTCCCTGAAGCTGTTCAGGGTAAAATATTAGTCCAAAAATGCGTTCTTTTTGTATGTTGGCGGTATGGTGGAATCCTTTCTCACGGCCTACCAAGCAAATAACCACAGCGCCCCTTGTGCACTTACGGGCTTAACTACCACATATTTGTTCGTGATATTTGTTAAAAAGGAACACTTTAAAAGTAAGACTCATATGTATGATGTAGATGTATCCAAAGAGGACAATCTAGTTCCCGCAAAGTACATTGTTCTTAAACTTTTTTTGTAGATTTTCGCAGCTTATTTTATGGCTTTTGGTTCTGCGATTAATTATTTAGTATTAGGGAACAGTTTCGCCGTGCTATGATGCCGGCTTTGTCGGGCTTTTAAGAACAACAATGGTCTTTTTTTAATAAATAAACAATTCAATTGAAGCAATCTATGCGCCTGTAGCCATACTTTGGTCGCCATCGACACGTAGCAGGATGTGAAGGAAATAAGACTAAATGAAGGGGAGGTTTAATATTTTGTTTCCTTAAAACTTAGTGACAACCACAAATAAATAATTACAGGTCACATGGTTCCGTGATTGATAGCCTGATCACCACTTGCAAAAATTTCAGATTTTCCGAATAGTTTTTTTCGCATTTCGTTTGTCGACATCTTTGACCGTATGAAGCCAACGCCCATCAACCATCAAGGCAAATTATTTAAGGGGAAGTGCATTCAACATGTACCCTGTTTTTTCCTTCTTCCTGGTACGTATATGAAAGTACGTGAAAGGCCTCGGACACAATCTCTGATCGGTTACGACAGATTCGCAACCCAAGGAAATGCCGTGTAACAAACTTAATGGGTCAGTAATATAAAGAGAGACTCTCAGAAGCTTCTTAAATTCTTTCTGAATCCTAACAGAAACAAGGAATAAACAGGACAATGTCGAATGCAATTCTCCTTCCTTTAAATCATTGACCTTGATGGCCGATGGGGCGTTAGCTTAAGACGGTCAAGGATGTCAACCAATGAGGTGTGTAAACTATTCATGGAATAATTAATTGCAAGTTATAAATATTGCTCTCGAGATTGATCATCTGAATTCACTCTTCAACTAAAAAAAAATAGTATCTGGACATTCCTTTTAGAAGTAACATAGTTTATGGCGTTGACAATCGAAAGGTTAAGCCGAAAAAAAATGCTGGTGGTAATCAGTGCTGATATTTAAAAAGTGAAGTTAGTTATAAAACGCTTTAGAAGGACATATTTTGACGCTGCGCTGGAAAAGGTAAAACCTTTATTTTTATGCCACTTAGGAAGTGAACACCGTAACATTTCATTTATAATGTCTTATTACTTACTTATTTCTTGTGAGTTAATCTGCACACCTCCAATATAGGCACTTCCTATACTTCACTTTGCTTATAGGAACTTCATTACCATGTTTTCAACTTTGGAATGAAATTAGCATTGGCCTTTTTTCTACCACTGGGCACTTTTATAGAAGCCATTGCCAAAAATTCTTCGAACTTTTTCGAAAATTCGAAAAAAATTAGCGCTTAGCGAGTTCCTGCCAGCCCCCGCAGCTCCACTTTATATAGTGTAAGCAAACACAAAGACGCAATACTGCCCAGTGACGCCACCGAATACGGCATTCTGCTTTTTAGACATGATCTTTTGTGAATTTCTGCTTTTTTCTGGAATTAACAACGTTTCACGCAATTTAAATGACACTTAAATGAGTGATCAAGCACTGAATAAACTAACGGCCGTAATTTACATAAAATCAATAACAGATTCACAACCCTACAACACAATTCATTCATTCAGTATAGACGATTGCGCATTTAAATGATGTTAAAATTTTCTTCTGCTATGGTTCCAACTATTCTCTTCTTTAAACTACAAAAGATATAAGCCAGTGTCTCACGGTAAATGTTTTCGTAAATTTATTCATGAATATGTCCGTGCCAATACTCTGTAACTTAGAAGAAGTTCTGTAAATTAGGAGACCCAGTAAATTCTTGACGGAACACGATCTATGATTGGTTTTTCTGCGCGCATGCGCTTCGACCATTCCCCTGCCAGAGACTACTTTGACGAAGAAAACGTTATTATTTAATTAGGCCATTTTTACCACCAGTTGAAATAAGGTAAAGAGGTTAGCTTTATACACATTGTATATTTGAGCAAGTAGCTGATATTATTTCAATGTAAGGCAGAGGCAGAATTTATTAGAGCAAACATCTGTAGTTAAATCACATGTTGTCATTTGGCCAATAAATAACGCATATTATTAGGGAACTGAAACGTTGATATGCATAAGTGTATTATATTTTGAGCCAGTATGTTTGCTAATGCAATTCATTCAGCTGATACTTCAGGCTATAATTATTTCCTTCTAATTGCTGTGCTTAGGCTGGTAGACTCCGAGGAAAACTTTTCTCTATTTGTCCTTTTCGTAAAGATTCGCACTAAAGGAGTCGGGTGCTCGATGGGATAGGCTCTATCCGATATGGGAAGAATTGTATTCTTATGAGGTGCTTGCACCGTCAAATGACAAAAATATCATTTAATTAATATCCTGGCTACTTATGGAAAAAGGTCTCCTCAACTTGACTTGAAAAACAAAATCCCACCTATCTACGCTATTTTTTGGCAAACAGAACTTAAAATTGTCATTGAGTCTATTTCGAAAGTAGGTAAAGACGTGAAGAATATTAAGAATTTTTCTATGTAATATGTATGCCATTATCGCGGAAATAAAACTGTCTAAAAGGTGCGGATTCACCCAAGATTTTGAATAGAAATAAATACCGGCACCTGCTCATTGTATTATTTTAGTTATTAACCCAATTAGAGCCACAATTGAAGCCAAGATCCGTTAATTAAAGTGAAATGGCGTTGCAGTCGGCTCTTATTGCCGGGATAAGCGTTCAAAAACCATATACATTGAATAACCTGCATATTTTGTGCCTTAATTTTGTTTTGTAAGGAGCTAAGGAATGTCATCAGTGAAAGCATTATTTTTTTTTAAACAGGACAAACAAAAATGTGGAATTCAGTATTTGGTTTGATCCACGATGTCGCGGTGGAACCTCTTCATTCCTAAGGCAAACACGACATCCATTCACAAGGCGGGATTCGAACCCGTGACTTCAGGGTAGCGAGACCGTGCAACCGCCATAGCAACAGTGGCATGTACTGAAAATGAAAAGGTGGACTTGAGTAGTTATTTTGACTCGTATACTCGTAATGGAACCTCCTCCAAAGAGGGGTAAACGAGGGTACATACCCTCAGAAATAATGTATAAATAGATTACATGCAACATTTTGAATGTTTCTTGCTGCAGCCATTAATTCCGTTCATTATAGATGACCTTTTAAGCAATGTACATTTCTTATGCAATAAAGCATGTTTCTGTTTGATCGTCAAGATAACTCCTGTCATCCCTCTAGTACGCCGAGATGTAACCTACCCTCTCCGCAGCGTTTTTCCAATCAGCCGTCGGGGCCACCTGCAATGCCTGCTCGCCAAGGTGAGCTAGCCACTCGGAGGAACGGTGGTACAAAAGAACATCCAAGGTGGAGAAAGTAGCGGGAGAGGGGGGGGACGCACACACGGGGTCACCGAGAAGAGATGGAGGGGAGGAAGAAAGGGGAGAGGGTGCACGGGAGGGGAGGGGATTTTTGCACCACGCGTGGAGGGGATGCAGCAGTCTCAGGGGCGACGCCACAGTGGGCTGATTAAAAAAAAAAAAAAAAACTAGGTATCCAAAACTCATATATTCCGTATTTTTTTAAAATGTAATGCAACGATATCATCCCAAAAATGTATATTTAGGCTCATAAATATAAATTGATCGAATACTGAACCAACAAACCCATCTGGAACCTTATTTAAAATGGCGGAAACTGTATAATAAAAAAAAATTGTTTCACCATTGCAGGATTAAATACTTATTTTATTTGAAGAGTTGTGAGTTAATTGAAAGAGGAAATTCTTAAAATCTGTCTAAATTGTTCAATTGAAGGGGCCGGGGCCGGCCAGTCCCGTACGACGCTTTCTCGGTCCTCGGCCACAAATAGTTACGTCAAGGTAGTTTGAGTGAGATTTTTCCCTAGACATAATAGAAACCATGTTAGAAATGTATATTTTAAATCTAAGCAGCAGTAAGAAACATGAAGTCAATGCTGTAATAGTACTGACACAAAAACTTAGTTTTAAGTCACTGAAGAGCTCAGTAATCCATCCAAAAGTGTGAAAAAAATTAATTAGAGGCCTAAAAAAAGAAGCAATGCTCCAAATTGAGTATTGGAGTGCTAAAATCACGGGTATTGGTAATAAAGAGATTTTTTTAATGTTTTAGACTCTTAACTGAGTAAAATGTAAAGCTCCTAGGCAATTATTCTAATTTATGTGTCGATGGAAAAAATGAATTCGTGATCAACAAAAAAATGAAATTCACCAATACAATAATCAGTCTATGCCCACTGCAAAAATTGCCTATAACACCGCTTCTGCATAATCCTCAGACTTCATTTGTATTTACTATTATTATATCATCATTCATTTGTTTTCCTCTTTTAAAGGACATATGTACTGCACCGTGGGGAACACCATGTCGTTCCATACAAAATTTGGAAGAAATGGGTTTGGATGAAAAATTTGCATGCAAAAAACTGTATTCAAATTTGCATGTGATACATCGGCTTTACAATCGAAAAGGTGTCATCATGTAAACGTTTCAATGAGGAAGGGTTGTAGAGGGGATCGGGTAAGTGAAGAGTCCAAGTGTGCTGCCTTTCCATCACGATGGCCCGGTTTTGAGTGCCGGCCGTGGCGGAGATTTTTTTTTAGAATCCCAATCCCAACTTTGGTGTCATATAGAGATCACTTCCAGTGTAGTATAGTACTCCGTCCATTGGATGAGAAATTTTGCGGGAACCAAACATTACTTGTTATTAAAGCCCTGTTGATTTGGCTCATGCGTATGTTTTCACAGTCACGCTCCTTTACTTGATGCACATCCGTTCGAGTGATTGCACATATTTGTGGAAGCAAAAATGGAGCCGAACCCAGCTTGTTACCTTTGTGAACCTTATGAACACAAAATACTACGCCTTGAGGAGGTAAGATCGATTGTTCATGTACAGATTTGCGTGAAACTTTTTGTACGCGTTCTCATTAGTGATATCTATTGATAAAAAAAGTTGCATCATATCGATTTGATTTTTGGCAATTCAATGCTATTTTAAATCGTAGTCTTATGACACATGGCATGTATTTTCGTAATAATTCGATTAAATATGGTCACATTTTTCTTTTAAACGTGAAATAATACGCTTCTTATTTTTATGACTGTTGCTAAGTAATAGCAAGGTCTCATGCCGAGTCCAATATTTAAAAAAACATTTTAATATAATTTCGTCTAAATTTCGAATACCGCGCAAAAAACTCTAGTTAGAACGTGCTTTAGCTAAGGAACATAATTAAATATACTTCTTGTAATCATTTACATTACTGACTGTATGGTTAGTTACAACGCAAAAACAGATGCACTTCAATTAAATGTGGACGTAAAATTATTTTTCGACTTACTTGAAAAATTATTAAAATGTTCACTCACAATTACTACTGCTCCAGCCACCTAACCCATAGGCGCCTTTCATTAACAGTGGGATTGTGCCAAGGCCAGACTTCCTTAATTTCCCAGCAATATACTCTTATGAAGCCAACGGCCTATACTATCCTTCATGGTGCAAAAAATCTCCGTTGACGGTCGCCCTCCCAAATAACTTACAAACTATGGCCTAGTAAAAGCATGGTCCACCTCACGCAGCATTAATTCCAGTTTCACCAACCAACTTCTTTAACCATGGAAAACATAGTAGAGAATGTGTGGCGACAAGAAAACCTAAAATTTGCAAACAAATTTTCATAGATTTTATAATATTTGAATCAAACACTTTCGCGCAACTAAATGGAAAAATAATAAATATTCCCGGTGAAAAAATTATTGCTCTGGGTTTCGACTCTCGATTTTGCTCCAAGTGCTCAAATCAGTTGAGCTACCCAGGTGTCCAATTTTATTGATTGAAATTCATTTAAGGATCTTTAAGGATCGAGTTTTTTTTACCGGCGAATGTTTTTACGAATTTGAAATTTACGAATGTTTTTTTTCTCCGTGAATTCCACACAATTGAGTGATCATCTGCGGGTGACTTCGTAAAAGTTACTGCGCGGCCAGTTCTGCAGTTCCTTGAATTTAAAACGCTTTGGCACTTGATGGTATTCAATTGAGAAAAATATTTAATAAAGGTAAATTTTTACAATACCACTTAATAAGTAAAAATAAAATTCACGACCCGGTTTTCAACGCTTTAGCGTCATCATCAGGTGGTTTTTTTCAAATTTCAAATCCCTTACATGAACAAAGTCCATGTAGGGGTAGATAAAGTGTGGTGGGGAAGGGTGGAAGATTGGGGGGAAAGATAGGAAGAGGGATGTTTGGTGGAGGGGGAAGGGCTAAGAGGGAGACGGCTGTGAAGTCATGAGTTTTATTTATTAAGTCGTATTGTACAAGCTACCTTTATTAAATATTTTTCTTAAAATTTTCTCAGATGGAGTTGCCTTTTTCTAGCTTATTCTCTCCACCACAAAGTGAATATGAACGCAGAAAAACAAACAGTAAACTGAAATTTCATTAGATAAGGGTGGTACAATTACGATCAAGTGACACTTCTTGGTGAAGCCCAAGATAGTCATCAGTGACGAATAGTTCAATGTAATATAGAATCCAATCAAGTGCTCAAACTTGTTTTCCTTGTTGATTGTTTCCTCATTCATCTTTGCCTTCGGAAGCTATATGATGCTTCATTTTTTTCAAAAGGAAGATGTGGATAAACGTGTCGGGACCTCCCAGTGCGATAAGATATCCAGCCACACAATTGCACGAATTTAGTAACACCTCAGTAAATGCATCATACCAGTATAATTTGCTTTCTTTCACCTGTTTCACATTGTTTTTCACCTGTTTTACAATGTTTTTTACCTGGTTTACATTGTTTTTCACCTGTTTTACAATGTTTTTTGCCCATAAAAAATGCCTTCAGTACCTTCCACTGATAGTATTTTAAAAAAAATAGCCCAAACTTATTTACTCGTATACTAAACGTTGGCAGGGTGCAAATTTCAGAGTATCATGTTTGCTAAACATTTTCGTAAATGTATCTTCGTCAATTTTCCCGCAACGATCCATTCATGCGATTCGTTTTCTTGAGCATATGTTGATGTTGACGGTGTATATCAATCATCACTATCGGGAGTCATCAATCCGAAGATTGCGTTACCGCAGCTTTCCACCCTACTCTCCTATCAGCCTACAGCTTAGTTGGAACATAATTTTTCACTTCAACGTCCTTCATAATTTGTCTGATGTATTCCATGCTTGGTCTTCCTCTGCAATTCTTCCATTTATTTCTCCTCTCATTAACTTTATTTTAACTGGGCGATTGTGCCAGAAAAATATGCACAATATTGTCTCTTCGTAAAATATTTATTATATTTCTTTTCTCTCCAACTCTTCGTGAGACTTATTATTACTCATTCTCTTTGTCTATTAAAATTAACATCGTTCTTCGATATCAGAACATTATCATTGCTTCCAATCTCATTTTCCCCGCAGCCTTTGTCATCAAGGCTTTACAGTCATATAAAAGCGGACTATTTTTTAATGAAATACTTCATTATTTCTAGGCCGTTGATCCAGGGTTGGACTTGCAAAGTTACACTATCAAGGCCTCTTTGCAAGTTATAACCTGGGTCGACAGGTTAAATAAATTATTTAATTAAAAAAAGACCATTGAAAAGTGAATTTAAATTAAAGATCGATCCAAATTGTCAATAAAAACAAAGGAAGTATGACTCCTATGCAAGAATTTTGGTCTTCCAGGTGACCATCGACAGGGAGAGTTAAATCTTGTAAACATATGCGTATTTCTCGTCTCGTTAACATGTGCATGCAACACGTACTTGTTTACGAGATATAAATTTTAGACACTGTCTCCGGCGTTACTTTAAGGAACTTCTTCATTTCAGTAAAAAAATCACTCGGTTATTATTCCACACTTTAATTTAAAGAAAACGACCTGAGTTTCAGCATCCCATGGCCTGATGATGGCATGAGATGCTGAAACCTGGGTCTTTTTATTTAAAATAAAGTGTGGGATAATAACCAAAAGCTTTTTTTATAAAAAAAGAGATTTAAATTCCCCCTGCCGATGGTCACCTGGATGATCGAAATACATCCAAGGGACTCAAATTTCCTATTGCTTTAATTAATAATTTGCATTAATCTTACATTCAACATATTATGTTGTGGACTACACCAAGACCAGGTTTTATAAAGTTTCGTTATCGTTAACCACTAGATAACATAGCCATTAAGTTAACATGATGTTAACTGAAAGTTTGGGTTTCATATATCACATCAAACAGTATTTTCGTCGATGAGAGCGTAATTGATGAAAATATCGCATTTACATGGTTTATATACCAGGAATATATTTAACCAGAGACTACAAAACTAGGCCTGAGTTTACCTTATTTATTTGAAACGGATTAACCCCAAAATGATGCCTGAAAGCAATTATACCGCAACCGTCAAAGTAATTGATTTAATTTATAATATCTATCTAATAATGGCGAATTTATCCTTATATTCTCGCTTTATAAGTTCAAAAACAGAGTAGAACACATTCTTAGTTTATCTTTCATCACGCGACAGAAAATTATAGGTTAATATTTATAATTACATCTTTTTAAGTTTTTAACCAGATAGCTCCCATTCCAGGTCCATTTTGTACGAGTCTCACCTTATCTGTTTCTAGTGGCTCATTTTTTAGCTCACGTAATTGCGCATCAAGGGAAGAAAGATTACGGATATATGCGGTGCTTTCTTGATCGAATGCATTCTGTCGATGCACCGTGACCTTATGAAACCGAAAGCATTCTCATCATTATTTTCGAAGTTTTTCGCGATGGCTTCAGAACTGATTAAGAAAAAGAAATGCACCATCATTCAACTGATAGAGTAACGAATTGATAAGAAGTTTCAAAATTTGAAAAAAAACAAAGCACTCAGGTAAACATAAGCACATCCCACCATATTCCTGTGGTGTACGATGGAAATGCAAACATCCGTCTTCCAAGTTTTAACAAATGCAAACATCCTCAGCACATTGATGTCCGGAGGCCACATAGGGTGTGCTGCCATGATACATGTATATCTTGTAAGACACTGCTCCCACTCGATTAAACAACCAGTTCACCCGCTAAGTTCACCATGGCTAGAAAAAGTCTAAAATGAATTTCTTCTATACGAATGATTGAGTATGCCACATGGACAAACCCTATCGGAAAATTACCGAAAAATTGACCCCCGTTTCCCTATAAAATATGCCTCTAAGGAATAATTTACCTGGACTAAATTTTGCCTGGGAAATGCTTTTTGAAAGTGGGTTGCAGTGGCTTAGGATATATTTGTTTTACACCAAATGTATTACCAGACTGTAATGTTTACCAGACTGTGAGAGGTGATTATTTATAATGGACGCACAACTTATTTTACTGAGAAATATTTTGTCAGTCTCATTATAATTAATTCTGATAACTCTATGGTTGTATAAATGAAACTATGCAGATAAATATTTTATTTCTATGGAATATATTTTTTCCTCTATATTTATTTACTCTATGGACTGCACACTGCACTCTATGCAATTAATGGTGTAATATTTCCTATGCCTGAAGGTTTTCCCTAAAGTAGCGTTTTGTTCTTAGAAAATTACTGACCGAAGGCTTTCATTTCTAAGAAAAAAGTTCGAGGGAAAATAATTCCTTAGAGTTTAAGGGCATTTCCCTAGGAAAGAAAACTTTTCTAAGGAATTTTCAATTTTTCCTTTGCTTTTACCTAAGTTCTAGGTAATTCTTTTATGAAAATTTCTATCAGGGACTTCTAAATTATTCTTTTCCTTTGTACGTCTAAGACTTGATTGATCCAGCAATTTATACCATGGGAGCAACATGTATAATTGATTATAATTGGGCTGCATCAGTTGGTGTTTCATGATGAGAGCATAACCTTTTTATAGTATGGTCAAAAAACAAGCCGAAAACGCAGGATACAGTGCTCAATAGAAAAGACGAAAAGTTCAAAACAGCAGTAACTCACAAAGATCTTTGAGAAATTTCATCCACTCTCATCGGAAGAATTTAATTCAATGATAAAAAAATAACCCTACATTTTTTATGGTAATTTCTGGTGTATTTCAGTTAAGGATTTTCATCGTTTTCTCCAGTGCATGTAACTTACGAACGTGCTTCAAAAAACCACTTTAGAGGAATGACTGAAGCCAAAAGTTAAACAGAATTTGCGAATAACATATTGATGAAACATTTTGTACACCTATTTTTCCAATTACGCGGATGATTGTCAAAATGCCAGCTGCATTAAATTATTTAATTACATTACTATCCTTTGTCCTAAGTTGTTGAGAGGATTTAGAAACTATAGCTATTTAGCTACTAACGATTAAGAGATTTAGCTTCAGATAATAACATCGGAAAAGAACAAGCAAGTCTAAAGCGTGCCTGCATTCATCTAAATTTCTTGCAGTTAATCATGTTAAAGTCTATTATGATCATTAATCAGCTCCACCGTCTCACAATACTTGCTGAAAAGTGAAGGAAAACTTAGCTTGATGCATTTCCTTTATAACTCAAATCAGAAATATTAGCTAAAAGGAAATATTTTCTCCATATATTTTCCATCAACAATCCATTATAATACCTTATCGTATTCTTACAGCTAAAGAATCATATCTAATTATATAAGGCTTGTCAACGACCACAACAAGAAATATTAAAAAAAAACGTTGCAGTGATAAAAATGCCAATCGTTGATTCCCTTATCTTCGTCAACTAGCCAAAATTAGATAATGAATAAATACTTACATATACTTATATAACCCAATTGAAAAAAATGAATTAAAACTCATCGCCATTGATGTTTTTTGCGTAGATATAGGTAATGCTGAAGGCGTTTCCACAACTAAGAGGATGCTAACAATAAGTGGCACCATCAATTATGTTTCTGAATCACCTTGGAGCAATATGATCCACATCTATGGTCAAGAATCTAAGTTGTCCTTTTTCACCCTTTTACTTCAAGAGAGCAGGTCTAATGGCCCTCGACGTATGTTGGAAAAGTGCCACGGGCTGGAATATTTGCCAGCTTTTACACGAGTAGATAAAATTAATTAATTTGTTTATTATTTATTGAATTTATTGATTAAAAAATAATTTGCTGATCTTAAAGACCTTCAAAATGCTATTAGCATTATTATTCACCGTTAAATGTACCTTATAACAACGATGTACCTCATTTTTCAACGATTAAACTTTGTAGAATAAGCAAATATAAAATAGATATTTTTACAAATTCAATTACTGCAACGTTTAAAACTACACAGAAATAGCCCAAGTAATTAATCCTTCAATATTCTACCTCAAGTTTTTTGGCGGAGAAAGGATTAAATCCTGGATATTAGATTAAAATTGTAATTCCCCCCGTCAAACAGAAATGAAATTCGAGTTGTCCAGTTTTAATGTCACGTAAACTCAATTACACCTCATTCATTTGCAGTCCAAATACAAGACAGTCTCTTATTTTCGAAGCTGATCGCTGGAAAAAGGTAAACGGACTAAGAGGTTTCAATATGCTCGAGCAGTTCAATCGTTCGATCCTTCCTTTCCTTAATCCTTCCAGTAATAACGAAGGTGTACGTATAGCATGATAACTTCATGTAATTACGTATTGATAACTTGACGTGAATTATAAATTAGCACATGCTACGGGATAGGTGAACTGGCTAAGTTGAACTCATCAGGATGAATTGATACACATGGATGTTAGAATAAGAAAATCTGACGCGTTTATCTCACCCAAATGATCTCATACTATTGCTTATAAAATTATCTCTATCTTTTATCTCTCGATTCTCAAAACAATGTGAACTTCATCGGTCATTCCTCTCAACCAGTGTCACTCAATCTCAAAAGTAACAATTTCATTGAAAATGGGTTTCCAAGAAGATAGGGTAGACAAGAAAAAAAAACAACTACTCACCAGAAATATGCATAGTCGTTTCGATCGCAAATCACCCAACTTCTTCCGGCTCTTCTGCAACAGGCTTTTATACTGGCCACATCCTTCCCTTGCTCTCTCTCATACTTCCTCAAAATCAATCCTGAAACAGTTTATTGTGACAAAAAATATATGCACGGCACAATTATCTGCTCGTAGGTGCATATTACCATAGAGTTAGCATCTGTGATACATCGAAAAATTTAAATACAGTTCTTTTATAAGTTTTAGCATTGATGAGGGAAAATTTTCGAGAGTATCTACGAAATAAAAAATTTATTACTCGCTCATTTGTATTCTTCATCTCATTACACATTTTTCATGAAATTAAATAATGATGGATGAAGAGGATATAAGAAATGTCTGAGAATCGGTAGTGCGAACCCAGTTGCATAAACGAGAATTTGAATGCAAAATAACACTAAATGAATTCTTGTTCACCCTTTGCGTTGCATTTGAAATTGGCACTTTCAGTAAACAGTCAGTTTTTCCCACAATAGCCTTGGCAGTGCTTGTTTACCATAGTTTTAACTAGGGAGACTCTAAAATTGGATGATATTCCTTCATTTTTTTTCACTCACTCCTCAGTCTAAAATCATATCCCAGGAAAAAAACAATACGGGAAACACACCATAGAATTATAATTTACCGCTTCAATATAGTACAACATAGGCTACGGCATCAGTAGACCACTCGGCGACATTATTCAGAGGAAATAATCCTTCAAAAGGGGTTTTTATAATGAAAAAGCATTCGAAAATCGAATAATGAGATAAAGTTTTCCGGATCATTCCAGATCGAATTATACTTGTTATTTTCGTTCTGGGAGTATTAAGCTCTTTTCTCTGGTTTCCAAAGGAAATGAGAATAGCTAATGCCATCGAGAAAAAGTGATAATGATTGAGTGCTTTAAGTATTTCCTACTCACCAAAAAGGAAGCTGAAACACGTGAAATGGCTGATTAGAAATGCCGTCTTTTCATGAAAAAGCAATATACCATGAGGAAAAATAATGAGAATCTGTCCCCACCACTGTGACGAATCAAGTTCCATTTGATTTAACCTCAGTGGCACTTAAATGTAATATTAGTCCTGAACTATTGAAATATTAAGTGCAGTATATTGATTGCTTTTAATGGGAATTTTGTGAGTGAGATAAGTGGAAATATTTTCTCTTTATTTTTCAAACAGATCGGAATGAGAATAAGCACAGTGCAATACATGAAAAGCACCGTTTAACTTTATGATTTTAAATTTTCTCCGCATCCTTCCCACCTTTGACCCCTCTGAATTTAATCCTTTGTCGGAGACATTGAGTGGAAGTCAGCGAATCGATAGACGGACTCCAAGTTGGCCCCGAGCCATTGAGTGTCTGATATCCTTCCCCTTTAAGCAATAATAGTAGTCTTTGCCATCACATTCTCGCTTCTAGCGGTTGTAAATTATTTTTCTTTTGGTTAGGAAGTAGAAAGATAAGTTACTGCGTATATTTTTCATGAGTCTCCCACTTCCACACCTTTTGCTCAGTATAGAAAAGGTATATGAGGATCTAAATTACAGACCTTAAAGGATGCAAAAAGGACCAAATAAAAAGTACGTTAAAGAACAGAGAAAACAAAATAATCAAGTTCAGAAGACAAATTTTCGTCAAGAGAAATATTTTTCCAACCCATCAAAGCGAAATTGGCCATAGTTATAATTGTGCTAGCATCATAAGTCACCTATAATCGCACATACGATGTAAAATAAAAAAAGAAATACCGTATATTATCGATTCGGTAATTTCATCCTTTTTTCTGCCGATGAAATCCTACCTAGGACTTCTAGTCAAGTCAGTAAATAAGGTGACTTTTTCGGGGTCAATGTTTCTGCGAAACGGCTGAATAAGACCATATGTGCCTCTGTCACTTATAAGCCACGGAGAATATAAACAGGAAAATGCGTTAGACATAAGTTCAAAAATTTCAAAGTAGGACCAATCACTGCCAAATACATTAGGTATTCCCACTTTTTTATATTAATGAATTACATAAGGCCAATTGTATTATACAAATATCGCATAACAATCGCGAATAAAGGAGATTCAGCAATATTGCTCACCTCGATTTATACTCGAATCACGGACTGTAGTCGATATTTTTGGCCAGCAAAGAAGACTGCAACCTATATTCAAATCCACTCATTCTACTGTAGTCCACTAATTTTACAATCTACGGTACATTTTTTTAAGAAGGTTCAATAATGATCGTAGGAGAAGCAAAGTGGTAACCGACTATATCTTGTCAATCGGCGACAACAAACGGGTGTTAACTGTAACCACGAAAATACAATAATAGTCGTAACTATTATAGGTTTATAGAGCGTGGAAAAGATATGAAATAGGTACTTTTTCGCCTAACTGTGATTGCGACATATTTCAACGTTTCGTTTTCCTTGAGGTTTCCTGCTGCAAATGGTTTTAGCATCACGGGAGAATGAGGAAGGAAAGCATATATTATGCAACCCGCCGCGCACAAAACTGCTATTTTGGCGACAAATATAGTCTTCAGCTAAATGATAGATATCAGTGCCTAAACTCTCGTGTGCATAAATTTGTCATCAAATTGCATAACAAATATAAAGTTTTAAAAGAAACGATTTAAATATGAATCTTACTGAGTAACATATGACTTTTACCGAAATTTCTGAACTTCGACCTATTTGCGGCACGTGCTGCCGTATTCTGACGAATTCAAAAATGTTCATTAATGATTAGGACATAACTGGTATTTAAATTAGTCCTTACATTTTTAAGACTTTCTGGTTTTAGTTTATTTTTAACTACCCTTACTTATCACCATGGGATCACACTATCTTGTGGTGTATGGATCCGGGTGAATATTAATCGTCGTAGCAAACCCTCAGAATTCTGTCAATGGTTAATTAAATTCATACACGGAAAGGACAGACTAATGGGTATGGTTGGGGATCGGCAGCATTTTACTTTGCACTGTTCTCCTTCACACTAAGAGGAGATAAATTAATGCAAGTGGATTCCTCCACCTACCTCGGAAGTACATACATCACGTGGGACAGGAGAAGTACAACGGACATCAAGTGAAGAATAGCTCAAGCTAAAAAAGCATATATGATATAAAAAAACCTCATAAAAACGAAGTTTTTAATATTCTCCCTTTATTTTCATATGCACTACGTCACGATTTAATGTCTCATATTCTGTGCATTTTATTATATTTTTTCATTGTTTTATGGTATCTTTACCATTAAATGTTGTATTATCACATTGCTAATAAATTTAATTTGTGAAAGAAAATCATTCTATTTTCACTGATATGTCAAATTATTCACACATTCGATTCCCATTAAGAACATTAGTAATTCGATAGGACATTTATATTAATTTTTGAACATCCAATAGCGATAATCATAGTTGTTGGCTCACCACGGTTCATCTCTCACAACGTCCAAGAGCTAAGTGCACTTTGATCGCCGTCATTAATGAATAATTAGCGAGTAAAATACTGCAAAAAAAGTTTAGAGGGCAATGCGATGATGAAAACAAAATTCTTAAAGATATAAGTGAAAATGGCTATGAAAATAAGAAGAAAAATAATTTCTCCAGCAGAGAATCGAACACCACACCTTCCGCCCCACAGTTCACCTTACCTCTGTTGCTACTAACGGTTACTTGCAATGAATGGCAGATAACGGGCCTTAAATGTTCTTTCATTTTCATACAAATAAATTTTAATATAATTAAGTCAATGTGTATTTATGTGTGTGTGTGGGTTTGTTAAAATTAATCGTTGGTCACATGGAGTCAGTCTATGGAACAAATTTCAGATCGATTGGATGAGGGAAATTGGGTTTCTACGTAAACAGACAAGCAGACGGACAGTGTGAGCAAATATAAAAGGAGTAAAATGCAACTACTGTGTTCAAAGAGGATAGGACTAAAAACTACGGAACAATATTTGAAACTATTCGTGTGGAGCGGGGCACTCTATGGATTGAAAACATGGACCACAGGAAAAACTGACCAGATAAGATTAGAAGCATTCGAAACTTGGTGTTGGAGGCGGATGCTGAAGATCAAATGGACGGATAAAATAAGTAATGAAGAAGTATAAAAAAAGAGAAAAGGACTATATGGAACATTATGCACGCATGAAGCACCAGATGGATTCGGCTCACTCTGAGGCTCAATGGGAGTGTGAAGAATATAATTGAAGGGAAAATAGTGGGAAAAGTCCCGAGAGGAAGGCCAAGGGGATAAATAAATACACAAGATTAAAAATAAATAAGAACTACTAAGGAAATAGCATTAGATAGGGACAAAAAAAGATTAGAAGCATTCGAAACCTGGAATTGGAGGAGGATGCTTAAAATCAAATGGATAGATAAAGTAGGAAATGAGGAAGTATACAGAAGATTAAAAGAGGAAAGGGACATATGGAGACTATACAGAAAAGAAGAACCTGATGGATTGGGCACACCCTGAGGCACACTGAGGAATATAATTGAAGGAAAAATAGATGGAAAGGTCCCAAGAGGAAGACAAAGGAATAAATACATAGACTAAATACAGAAGAGAGCGCTTAAGAAGAACTACCGATAGGGTGCATCGAAACTTTTTTTTATTTCAATTTGAAATATTGGGAAAAGGTGCAATTCTAGCCACAGATAAAACAAAAACGTTTTTTTTTTGTTCACGCGAAAAGAGTCACGACGTGCTTTGCCAGCTTTCAGGTCAAAAAAGGACTTCCAAGTACTCGTCTTCTCAACCAAACCTTAGGCAATTTAGTGTAAACTAGAGTTCACATTAACAATGTACTAACGTTAGCTATGCGGTAATGAATAATTTTCCTTGCAGAATATATTCGTGACCCCCCACGTTTCCACGAGGCTCCATGTGCAAGAGGAACGACTCCCTTTCACCCTAAAACCCTATAATTCTGCAAAAACCCCTTTATTTTCATCAAATGTTATTGTAGTTAACTGAAAAAATAAAACAAAATAGTGACTAACAACTGTCGGAGCAGTGTTGAGTTCTCTGTAAATTCAATCTTAGGATTTTTAAAACATCCAGGAGAAAATCACTAGAATTGTCCCCAAAACGGCGATTTTTGGTCATCTAAAACTTCAGTAGGGACTTTCAACTCTAATCTGAATATTTTTCGAAAAAATATTTTTGGTGTATCTGTGGCTAGAATCGCACCTTTTCCCAAAATTTCGAATCTAAATTAAAAAAAAAACTTTTTTCGGTGTACCCTAAGGGAGAGAACTAGCATTAGATAGGGGAGGATGGAGGCGTGGAGTCAACCAATCTTAGGATTAAACTTAGTTAAAAGATTGAATGATGATCTGTTCTCCCTGAGCACTTTGAACGAAGAGTATTCTCGATAGCTCTACTTATTTCATATTCCCCTCCATGTTGTCCAAAATGCCTTTTATTTTTCATTCTCTCCCCCTCACATCAAACATCCTCCTTCCCACCATCCCCTTTCAACTATTCCCTGATAATCCTTAGCTAAAAGAGAGTGAAATTTTATGCCAAACTAGGTAATTTATTCCAAAAACTTGCTTAAAATTAAATATAATTTTTTTCTCATTTGTATTATAAATTTTAATAACCAAGTATAATCTCAATGCAACAAGACAAGGTCCCCGTCATCAGTTCTCACCAATTGGTGAACGCCTCTTTCGCTAACGTAATTTTCCTTCAAATATCCTCTCTATATCCTTAAAATAGCGTACCAGTAATGATACTACAAAGAGAATTACGACATAAAAATAAGCGTACACCTATAGTAAAGAACTTATTGCGGGAATCTTGTGTAGAAGAGTTATGAAAAGATTAGCGAATATTTTAAAGCCGGTGTCCCACGGTAAATGTTTTCGTAAATTTATTCATGAATAATGCAAGAAAACTCTTAGGATTGGACTTCGCATGGGGGTGCCAATATTTCGTGAATTTCTCTAAATTAGGTAACCCTGTAATTTCTTGACGAAACGGGACACATGATTGGTTTTTCTGCGAGCATTTGCTTCAACCATACCCTTGCCAGAGACTACTCCGACTATTTGAGAAGAAAACGTCATTGAAGTACGCCATCTTTACCACCAGTTGATATAAGAGGTTAGTATTATGTTCATCGTTAATTTGAGCGCATTGTTGATATTGTTTTATTGTATGACAGTAGCAGAATTATAATGTGCAAACTTCTGTTGTTAAATCACCTACTGTAATTTGATCAATTAATCACGCATTATTATTACGTAACTGCTACGTTGGTACGTCTATGTACATTATCGTGAGCCGCTATGTTTGTTCATACAATTCATTCTGTTGATCCTTCATGCTATAATTATTTCCTCCTAATTAGAATACTTAGGCTCGTAGACTATGTGGAAAACTCTCAGCTATTTATTCTCTTCGTAGTAATTGTATACTATAGATGACTTTGCAACAAAAATTATAATTCTGTCCTTCAGCCGGTCATCGCCAGATTCATGAATGTTTCCTTCTATCGTGACATCGAGGAGTGCAAGTCCATTAAACTTGTTTCATTAATATGGATATCATGATTAAATTTACGAAAAAACTACCGTTGGACCAGGACTTATAGAGAGTGTAGCGTTGTACCATTACTATACAGGTAACGTGGTTAAAAGCCTTAAGTATTCCAAGTTGTGCAGGACCAGGAATTTCTGGCAAGCGAAGCTACAGTAATTTATTGAAAATTCTTTAGTTTCACAAGTAGTGATTAGTACTTGGGTGTTTCCGGTGAAAAGTCTTTTGCATCACAAATGTTGGTTGCGCCCCCATGGTTTTATTTTTAGACAAAAATAATCACGTTATGCCTATTGTAGGCCAGTGGTGACAGCTCAAAAATTATTTTCTACTTTTTAGTAGGTTTTTGATAATTTTTGTAAGAATTTTTAATTAAATTATTGCCGTTATTCTATGAAAAAAGACAATTCTATAAAATAACTAGAGCAAGTTAGTGTTTTTGTGTTTTCAGGAAGTTTGTCCGATGAGATGAGAATCCCAAAAAGCATAACCAGCACAAACCGAATGCAAATTGCTCGAAAATCCGTACTCAACGAAATAAAACAATGAAGGACTATGAATAAGAAACATGAAAAATTATGTGAAGAATAAAACTGATAAAAAAGGCACCGGGGAGATTCGAACTCCCGATCTCCTGTTTACTAGACAGGCGCTTTAACCAACTAAGCCACGGCGCCGTGATGATTCACAGTCAGGCCAAAGTTTACATTCAGAGAGTAGCAAAATGGCCCACAGCACGCCTCTGCTGCCTTAGCAACAAGAGGCCATACACTTCTCTCCGCTTACCAGGAATAACTCTCTCAAACTGCTCTTAAAACTCTAAGAAATGCACTCTATCTAAACTTATACCGTGAGTTACATCAAAAGTAGATCTCGTGAGCTCATCTAATTTAAACCTGACTTAATTTTGTGCAAGTATGTTCACTTTATCTTAGCAAATGACTAGTATAACGTGAGATTGTAAATTTAGCACACCCATTCTCCAACGGACCTTTATCCCATAGGGGGTATTTAGTGAAGATGAAATCTGGCGCATGACTCACAAATCCGTCTGAAAAAGTCGACGTTTTTAGAACGTAACACGGAACAAAAAAAATGTTTTGAATGACACAGTTTGATATTTCTCTTCCGTGCATGGGAAAAAAATATTTTTAACGCTTCGTTTATCGCAAGATAAACGCTCTGAAAGATAATGATAGCATACACAGGACGTTTCAGAAGATCTTCGTATATATTTACTCCCTCCTGAATTGCACGTGGTGGTAAATCAAGATCACCATTGTCCATCTGAGCGATTGTCAGTTCAAATAGTTCCAATTTTACTTATGCCACTACTTTGACAATGATATGACGCTGCAGTGATATAATCAAGATTATCAATTGAGATCATGTCGCCATATTTAGTAGATGCACATGACGCGCATTAGATCTCATGATTTTAATTGCGCCTTTGAAAGCAAATAGATCATGAGTTAGTTTAGCTTTTGTACATCATGCGTCATGAAGCAATAGTGCGGAAGCGTTCGTTATACGCGAGCTAATTGTATCGCGCTATTGTAGTAGCTACTTTTTCCAGTAGCTGCAGCGCGCTACATTTTTTTGAAGTAGCTTTAAGAATAGCAGGCACAAAAACTTTCTTAGCTTGTTCTTTCTTTCTTAATCTGTTTTCAACAGCTACTTTCCCAAATCACTTGGTCAACTACGGGAAAAAATATCACCACATTCTAAATGTTGCCGAGAGGAAGATCATTCGCTCCGTCCTCAGTAGCAGCCTTCCTCCAATGTTTCGCGTTAAAATTCTTTCACATCACAGTCCCTATTTTTCATAAGATTTTTTACTGCCTTCGAAGAGTTCTGCGTCTAAAACATTCCATGGGATATTTATGCAAATTCCGCTATTAAACTATTATTTAAATTCAAGTTTTTAAACTTCGACAGTTAACAACTCAACTACAAGTTAGTAGTTAAAGAAATTGACAAAACTTTTGACTAGTTTTAAATAAAAGTGAGTGAAAACCAATAGTAGTTGAAAATTGCCGATATATACTTTTTATGAGTAGTTGCTCCTTTTTTTTAAATATTTAGCTAAATGAGTAGCTGCCACTTATTCTAGCCGCTAAAAATCAGCTAGCTAAAATGTTTGGCCCTTACTCGACCCTTATATGATAATCCAATTTACAGCCTACTTGGTGGAAATAGTGGAATTATCAGATCCCACATAAATGCTTATAGTCCGTGGGCCCATAACACAAAGGGGGTCGATTATCTACGAAGGTATTCCCTTCAAGGGACATGAAGATCAAGTTGAATAATCGGGAAAAAAGTGGTTTATTGGGTCGGTCCCCAGTCACCCCCCTCCCTGTTCAATAAACTTCCTGCTGAAAGCAATGCTGAAAATTTTATTAAAGAAGAAGCTTTACAATGTATTGGAATAGTCTGATCTCGTTAAAATAACCGGGCGCTAGCCGATTTGCCTAAGTCTAGGTCGGTCGCCAAGGGCGGCATACGGACCGGAAATTACCCTTGACTGACATATCTCTCGGATTATGTACGAAGGTATGCCCTTTGGTCAAACTCTTCATTTTGGCCTATCAATCAATGTTACAACATTTGCATACAATTTGGGGGGGCGGATTTGGCCATATTTTATTGTCACGTGACGTCATTCGCCTATATATGAAAGATTATCTACGAAGCTCCCAAATTTGTGCCAAAGCTAACTAACCACGAACTATGCATGAAATCATAATTTGCATACGATTTACGAGTGGCAGGGATTCCATAACCCAATGAGAAAATGCGAAAATTCCTATTGATTAATTCCAAGCCAAGAAAGGAAGTAAATGCAAGGTTGATGAAGGAATTATATCGCTATGACTCTTCACGGATGCCAACATGCCAAGCTGAACTGGAACAACAATTCAGGCTCACCATTTATATTGCTCACGTATGGAGCGGAGCTCATCTACAAGTTCCAACTGATCTTCAGCCCCCAGATTGGGGATGGGTTGTAGAACATGGAAAATATGATTTCTGTTAGTACAATGGGGATGCTCTTCCTGCAGAAGTGCAGGAGATACTCATTACTGAGAATGAAACTGAAGGAGTATCAGGTATAAATCATTAGACAAAAAGAAAATACTCAAGTAATAATTTGTTTCTAAATAACATTTTTCTTCGCAGCTGAGAGACATGATGAGTCACCTGAAATATCGGACAGCGAAACGGAATATTTCAGTGGAGATGATGAGAACTGTAATGATGAAGATGAAGATGATGATGATGAATGATTTTCTTCAAGAATTTTAAGAATTATTGGTTATTATTGAATAAAAAGAATAATTTCATTTTCCTCCGTACACTAGAGAGATTAGTGCCTTTAATTTGACTCATCTATATGAATCTTATATTATCCAAATCATAGATCCAATATTTCAGCTAGAACTTCCATAAACAATGACTACTATATGCAACAATAAGCTGCGTAATCAGTGCGAGAATTAATATTCTTCAAACGCCTTTTTGAACAGGCAAATAGTTGGGAATTTTTTTCTGTCATGACAAAGACAACTTGGTTCCACAAAACATAAAAGCCAGTAATGAAGCCCTTCATCTACATCTACATACTACCCCGCAAGCCGCCTCAATAGGCGTGTGGCGGGGGGTGTTAGGACACCAGCCGTTTACATATAAAAAAGAAACGCTCTAATGAAATTACGCCTAGCATTTATTATAGTCCCTTATTGTTCGGGGGAAAAACGAATTCCCATACCTATCCATTCGGCAAAATATCTCTCTTAATTTATCGTTTCTATCGGACCTGGAATAATAGTGGGGTTCTAATATGATGTTCTCCGTGTCGCTCTGAAAGCTATCTATTTTCAATTGTTCAAGCAATCTAAGCCTAGCGCGCAGCCTCCAAGTCTCCAGCGGCTCCCAGCCTAATTCGTTTAACATCTGTGTAACGCTGTCTGTACGCCCGTAGCAGTTTTTGACGAATCGCGCAGCTTTCCTTGTATTTTATTAAGTTCCCGGATTAAGTCTTTCTGTACCGGATCCCATATGCTCGCTGCATATTCAAGGTGTGGCCGGACGAGTGCGAATTAGCACCTCTCTTTTACTTTTTCATCCGAAAATCTTCCCACAATACGCTTGACGAATCCTAGCTTCTTCAGAGCTCTGCCATAAAAATATTTCTTATATGTGCTCCCCACGATAGGTCCGAAGTTATCGTAACTCCTAAATACTTCACTTCATCTGTCGCCTTTATGTTAATACCATCCACAGCATATACATGGGAATAGTTGGACGACCTCCGCAAGAAATGTACCGCCGTGCATTTGCTCAGATTAAGTTCGAGTCCCCACTCTTGGCTCCACACATGAACGTTGTTTAAATCCGATGATAGAGTTTCAAAGTCAGAGTGATCACTAATTTCACGATAGATGACAGCGTCGTCGGCAAATAAACGTATTTTACTGCTAATTCGGGAGCATAGATCATTTATGTATACAATGAACAAAAGTGGGCCGATCACGCTTCCTTGTGGGACACCTGATGTCACTTTAACTACATCAGAGCTAATTCCGTCAAGAGCTACTTTTTGCTTACGATCACTCAGAAAGTCGCGTATCCAGTTTACTACTGTTTCGTTTAGCCCGCATGACTGTAATTTGTATAAAAGTTTGTTATGAGGTACCGTCTCGAAAGCTTTCTTAAAATCTAGAAATAATGCGTCAACTTGTCTTTTCGATTCACCAGATTTGAGAACATCATGAAGAAAGAGCGCGAGTTGTATTTCACATGATCTACCTTTCCGAAAGCCGTGCTGAAAGCCATGGAGGACGTTACGACTGTCCAGGAACGTCATGATATTGCTAACGACGATATGTTCAAGTATCTTGCCTATAATCGACGTTAATGAAATTGGTCGATAGTTCCCTGGGTCGTGTCTGTTTCCCTTTTTGAATATCGGTGTAACGTTTGCAATTTTCCAGTCTAATGGTATCTTTCCTTCAGACAGTGACTTCTTGAATATTATGCCTAAGAACGGTGCGATCTGTGGCGCTAACTCCTTGAGGACACGCGCGGGTGTTCCCTTCGGAGCCGAATATTTACTATTTTTTATCGACTGTAGCTGTTTAGTTATCCCATCGCGTTGAATAGTAATTTCTTTCATCGGTTCCTCAGTGAATGAAATTTCAAAATTACATGCAGTATCGTCTGTAGTGTATACACTTTCGAAGTGGGAATTTAACGTGTTAGCTTTGTCAATATTTTCGGTGACAAGTTTGCCATCTTTATCAAATAACGAATCTACGGTTGAAAATTTTCCCTGAAGCTCTCTCGCATATGACCAAAAATATTTCGGATTTTCTTCGAGTAATTCACCGAGTACTTTTTTCTTGAAATGTCGCAATGCAGTACGCATTGATTTCTTGGTTTTTGAACGTTGCGCAGCGTAACTTTCTTTTGCTTCAAGTTCCTTCGATTTGTCACCTACCGTAGTGGACTTTTTGAGCAAGTTGTACAGTTTTCTCTGTCTCTTAAGGTCCCTCCTAACATCGTTGTTATACCAGCGAGGTTCTTTACTGTCGCATTTCAATTTTTGCGGAATATATTCGTTGATTCCCTGTCGTAGAATTTCTAAGAAATATTTCCATGATTCATTAGTGCTTTTATCCTCTGTTTTAGCTACGAAGTCCGTGTACGAATCATTAAGCATCTCGCCAAATTTTATGAAGTTGCATTTATCAAATAAATAAATATTGCGTTTCGGTTTTACAGCTGACTCTACTTCAATTTTTAAGGTTGCAAAAATTACTCTGTGATCACTTATGCCGTCAATAAGATCGAGTTGTTTTATCAACTTAGGATGGCTTACTGCAAAAAGGTCTAATATTTTATTTCCTCTCGAAGGCTTGTCAAGTACTTGGGAAAGTGAGTGATTAGCTCGAGTGTTGAGTAAGATCTCGCTGATTTCCCTATTCCTAGAATTCGGTTTTACAGTGTAAGAATCCCAATTTATAGATGGCAGATTAAAATCTCCCCCAATAATTATTACACTTTTACTGTCTCTCACAGAAAATGCGGATATTTAATTTTCTAATTGGTACATAACATCAACTTTGGAGTTTGGAGGTCTATAAAAAGAGCAAACATGTATACTCCTTTTGTTTCGTTGTTTAATTGTATACCACACGCTTTCTATTTCATTGTCAGTTATTTCGTGGGCGGTGCTGTGTAAATGTGATTTAACTGCTAGAAAAACTCCGCCACTATCGCTTCGATCGCATCTGTAGATTTTATATCCAGGAGGAAAAACTTCGCTGTCGCATACATCCTCAGTAAGCCAGCTCTCCGTTCCTATGACTACGTCTGCGTCCTGAAATATATTCTCGATTTCAGCGCGCTTGTTTTTAACGCTACGGCAATTAACTACTATAAAGTTAATGTCATATTTTGTAGATTGAGTGTCGGCTGGTTCTTTTCCACGCTTATGGGTATTAGGAGGGCGAATTTCACTGGAAGTGCTTATTACATTTGATATAATTTCTTCCACTGGAGTACGCGTTTTGGGAAAATTGTCACTATTTACCGGCTTTAGCGCTCCTAAGTTTACTTGGATGTGAAAATTTTCTTCGAACTCCATTTCCGGGATTATACAGTTTCTCGGGCAAATTTACCCCCTCCCACCCCCACAGAGCCAGCCCCGATCATCCCCAATACAAGTTAGTGCCAGATTCGGGCAGAGCGACCCCCGAAACCCCCCGAAAGCCCTTCGAACTCCACTTCCGGGATTTTTCTGTTGTTCCGGCAAATTTCCCCCCCCCCTCCACCCCCATAAAGCCACCTCCGATCATCCCCGGCACAAATTAGTGCCAGATTCGGGATTAGTGACCCTGAAAACCCCCGGAAAGCTCTTTAAAGTCGATTTTCCTGGACTTTCGATTTTTCACTTTTTAATATTTGATAAACTAAAAAAATTAAGCTCATTTTAGCAAAATCAACGTATGCTCACGACTAATTCGCATGCAAACTACATTTTGTGATTCACTATAAGAAAATCTATCGCCTGATGAAATGGCATACCAATTTAGATAATCGTTCACATATGGGCCAATGACGACACGTGACATTCAAATATGGCCAAATCCGCCCTCCCAAATTGTATGCAAATGTTGTAACATTGATTGATGGGTCAAAATGAAGTGTTTGACCAAAGGGCATACCTTCGTACGTAATCTGAGAGATATATCAGTAAAGGGTAACTTCCTAGACGTATGCAAATCGGCTAGCGCCCGGTTATTTTAACGAGATCAGGCTATTCCAATACATTGTAAAGCTTCTTATTTAATAAAATTCAGCCGGAAATTGATTGAACAAAGAAGGGGGCGACTGGGGACCGACCCAACAAACCACTTTTTTCCCGATAATCCAACTTGATCTTCATGTCCCTTGAAGGGCATACCTTCGTAGATAATCGACCCCCCTAGTGTCATGGGTCCACGGACTATTAGGTCCTGCGGATGATCGTAAGGACCATACCTTTCCTCTTGACCGAGAAAACACTTCCCACGCATATAGAATGGACGGCCGTGAGATCTCCCCATCTTGCCTCAACCGAGAGAATGATAGATGCAATGAAACCGAGGCGACCAGAGACTCCGGAAGGTTAGACTGCGGTTAACGAGGTAGAGATTGCGTTCTCTCGCAAAGTAGTATCGATCAAAGCACAGTACATCGCAACCTTCCGAACTACTGCTTCATGACCCACGACGTACAAGAGCTAAACGAACTCATGATCTATTTTCTACCAAAGGTGCAATTAAATTCATGATATCTGGAAGCTTCAAAGCCATTTCGAGTAATGAACTTTGGAGTTAGAAAAAATGAGAAGACGAATGTTTAATTATTTTGTGGGTAGGAGTATAATTAGTAAACATATCGGGTAGGAGACAAATAAATATTATTATTATATGGGAAGTAGTCAAACGGAGATGTATCCCAGGCATGACATTATCAAATACCGTAATACCTACCAAATAGCATTCATAACAATTAAAATTAAAAATCCTTTCCTAATTGTTGTGTTCAGTGCATTTCCCTGTGTAACTTATCATACTGTGCTGCTTAATTTTGTGATATGAAGAATATAGTTCTGTACTTTTTGGTGGCATACTTCGAAAGCTTGGTTGGTGTTTATGTTAAACACTTGACATTGTTAGTTAATAATTTCAGTTGCGGCGCCATATGCATATGTGGTGCGCCATATGTGATGCATAAAGTGTTTATAAATCGGAACGCTTGAACTTTTATATAAAAGTTTATAAATATGCAAGTGGGATGTTTGGCAAAGTGCATGGGGTGTATGTTCAATTGTTCAACCTGAGAAATGGTGTGTCAGCACTATTAGTAAGTGCGATGAAGATGTGTATTTTTTTATTCTTTTCCACTTGACTTGTTTCTTTTTCCTGTTAAGCAACTATGCAGTTATTGTTCGTGAATTATGTGAAGAAATTGTCTCATGGGCCGGGAAGGCCTACAACAATAAACAATCATTATTATTAATTTTTAATTCACCAACCAAGGTTTCGGTGATTCTAACATACGTAGGAGAATGTTCGGTAAGAGGAGAAAAATAGGACTATAGGATAATAGGGAGAGAAGCAAAGCATACGAACGGTTTAAAAGGAATTAAGCATTGGAAAAGAGGTGAATTTGTGTAGAAAACGTTGGATAAAAATCTCCGCTTGGAGAGACTTGATTTTCGGGTCTTCCTCCGCGTCTATCCATATTCTTCTGCACAATATTCCGACGGCGTTCCAGCTGGCTTCTTCAGGTCCGCTGAAGTGTCGATGCAGTCTTTTGTCTGTCTTTTCATGCTCCTCCGCTTTGGCACCTTTGGGCAGAGGTGTGTACTGATTGCTCCATTCCGCTGAAGACTCCTTTCTATGAGTAAGCGAGAGTGTAGCCGTCCTCTCGGTTGAAGTTATTGGACGATTTCGCGATTTTTGTGACGCACTTGATCTTCGTAGTCACGTTGTGCTTGCGGAGGGTCCTCGCAATTTTTTCGGTTGTTCCGGTGACATATGGCAGGATGGCGTCAGCTCTAGGTTTCTCAATAGAGTCCTCTTCGGGTGAGCTCTCGGCGGTCCTTTTCAGGGCCAACAGTTTCTTCTTCTCTTCCTTTTTTGTAATCTTCAAAATGGTATCTCGTCGGAAGCCATTCAACTGGAAGGTTTTGAAAGCTTCAAATATTTTCTGATCTCCTTTTAAATGGTCCATGCTTTCGATCCACACAGTGCCACACTCCACACAAACGTTTTCACATAGTTTCCCTGTTCGTAGTCCTATCTTCTTGAGACACAACTTTGAACTTATGATGAAACAAATCAGTGTTTTTTACAAGAGGAAAAGAAAAGAAATTGGAAGTGAAAACTCAGTAGAAAGAGAAAATCTCAATTGTGGGCGTAATGCGGATAAGCAGAGAAGAGCCAAGAATAGGAAGCCAGTTGAAAATATCATAAAGGGATGTAAATTGAACAGATAAATGAAATTTTTTAAGGCATACAGAGTGTTTATTGAGAACAGAGACTAATTGCGATCCAATGTAGGAGTAGGAGGGGGTAAAAATGTGACACAGGGGTGGTCAAAGACATTCCAACCATATTTGCATGCCCATAGTGATGAAAGCATGCAAGCTGCTCTTTCTTACAATATCCACGGTACAGATTGCGTTGGGGTACTGTATGTGGTTAAATAACCCGATGGAGGCGCGTGCTCAATCCATGCTTCAAATTAGGTTTTCCAAGTTTTTCCCAGCCGCAAATTTTCAGTTTTTTCTAAGTACAATTTGAACCTTCTTGAGATAGTTAGAAAGAGATATCAATCCACATCAAAAATTTGATGAAGCACTGAGAGCCCAGGTTCTAATTACGGCATTGGGAGATATTTTTCAGTGGGATGCCGACACATACTAGGGTGTTTTTGGGGGTATTCAAGTGCAGAACTCCGTCCGTTGGATGGGTCGTTACACCGTGGTCCACTTGGCGCCTTTTCGCTAAAAGTACGCTCATGTCGGTGTCGGGTTTTTCTCCACTCTTCCTCCATTCACCAATAACCCTTCCATCGGAAACCTACTCATCTGCCCTTAAGGTATATTGAGGGAGATATCACTTCAAATAATACTCAATACATTTGGCCGCATAATAAAGAAAAAATACCTCATATTTCCAATGATAACAAAATATCAAGTAAATTTCGAGGTATTTGTCAAGAAACACCAGCCATATTACATGGGAAATAGTTCGGGTATGCACTCCAGAGCAACATCATTTAAAAAATGAGGAATTTCTAACGCATAGATGTCATCAGAAATTTATGTGTGTAATTTTTATGCTTTCTCAACTATTTTGTAAAATAAATCATTTACTCTTCGCAGTAATTTTTACAGAATCGAAAAAAAATATTCGGTTGTGAAGGCGTTTTCACCTAATGGTGTTTAAAAAATGAGTCAAGTTAAAGACTTATGTACGCATATTTAGTTAAATACTCATAATTTCAGTCCTATAAAACCATATCCTTGTGCCATTAATATAGCAATATTTACTTCATACTCATTATAGCTGCTAAAATTTAAAAAAAATTGAAAATGGTCTCTATTATGACTCGGGAAAAATCTTTTTCAAACTACCTTTAAGAGGTTCCACCGCGGCTGTGTGAGTCTAAACAAATACTGAATACCACCTTTTTGCTCTGGCCCTTAAAAATATAATTTTAATGATGGAAGTCCTTAGCTATTAGGAAGCAAGATTAAGATGCAAAAGATGAAGTTTATTCGACGATTATATTTTTAATGAATATTTTTTCGGGCGTCATGAGCCAACTGCAGCACCATTTATGTTGAAATAATAAATTGTGACTCAAGTTGTGCCAATTTTACCTCCTCGAAACCTCGAGACTCGAAAATCCTCGGAGACTCGGAGAAGTGACAGAGAGCGATGAGACAAGTGCCGCGACCTGTCTCTGGTCAGCGCGAACCATCAGGTCATTACGATTCCTGCAAGTACCCTGCTTTTATTCGATCCGCGCTGGTGCTGACATATTCTTCCACTGTCAAGTCGACCTGTGAACATTCCCACCAATCTAAAGTGTGATAGCACCTCCCCTACTCTCCCCACTCCTCCACTGGTCAGCTGATTTCCCTCCTGCGCTGACAAAGTGTACCGTGAACAGACTAGCTAGAGGTGAGCGGAACTGTAATATTCCAATCACTTCCTTACCTGTGACTGCTACTCGTCAGTATCTGTGATTCTTATTTGTGATTGCGATCGTAGGTAAGAATCACAGATAAAAATACGCCGCCGTTTTATATTAGCGGCGCTGCGGATCCCGATTACTGGCTCGAAATGTCCATTTGCGTACTTTTGCTTTTGTAAATACGCTGATTTTTTTACAAATAAACCTCAGAGATTAATGTCCATAAAACCAACGAAAGAATATGCGCGTAAACATTTGCCCGGTCATATTTTTCATTCGATGTCAATTTATCTTCCAAAGAAATTATTCATTTATGCGTTTGTTTAACTTTTGATATTGCACTGGAACAGGGATTGATATCTTGAAAATATTTTTGAATATTTCTCGAATAACACTATTTATTTTTTTGCCCTAAATAACATAAAAACTTTCTTCAATAATTGGACAAATTAGTAACATAAAGGCTTTCTTAAATAATTGCATTAAATAGCATAAACTTGCTTGAAGAATTTCACAAAATAACATAAAGACTTGCTTAAAGAATTGCATTACATAGGATAAATAATTGCACTAAATAACATAAAAAATTTCTTAATGAATTGTACTAAATAAAATATTTAAAAACTTGCTTAAAGAATAGCATTAAATAACATAGACTTAAAAAATAACATTTACAAAAATAATATTTTCCCTGCGGCAAAATCGATAAATACGATTAGGATAGATATGCAACATCACTATAGTGATGGCGTTACATATGCATGAACAATAAGCAAAATCCTCTCTTTGATTCGTGTTTTCCCTTCAGGCTTTAATTTTTTCCATGTACAGGTATGTACGAGGCGTATTTTTTAAGTAAGTACCGTTTTTAAATTAAAATAAAACTAGTACACTTTCCTTAACTATTTTATTTTTAAGTGAAAACCAATGCCTTAATCTATTTTTCTAAATAATTTACACTAAAATTAAGGCACTTCTCGTATCGTAGAACCAGCTTTTGAATCCCTTCCTCAAAGAAGCCTGCCGCCTGATTTGACAACCACTGTAGCACGGTCATTTTGGTTTCATCATCATTGTCGTGGCACTGACCACCCAGATGCATCTTCAAATGCAAAAACAGGAGTCAGAAGGCACTAGATCTGGGCTGTACAGAGGGCGATCAAGTTGTTCCCAGCAAATTGATCCGAAGGGATCTTGAGTTTGATGGACGGGCATTGTCATGCGGCAATCAACATTTTCGGTACCCAGCGTGAGCAAATTTTCGATAATTATAACGTTTTTGCGGCCATCTCTAAAAGCTCAAACACATTTCCGCAACATTCCATCGCTCAAAATGTTTTATCCATAAACGTCACAGATCTGACGATGAATTTCAGCCACCTTCACGCCTTTTGCTCTAAGAAAACGAATCACAGCGCGTAAATTGCAGTCGGCGGGATTCTCAATCGGCGGAGGCATTTTAAATATTCACAAACAAACATAAACACGGCCGAATGTTTCCGTAACAGGGTCTGCGGCTTCCTAACAGATGTAGGTACACAGCGTGCATATGCCAAATGCCCACCGCAGCACTGCATCGGCCGAATTTAAAAACGGTACTTACTTTAAAAACATGCCTCGTATGTACTTCAAATTTGAATTTAAGAACAATTTGCGTTCAGCTTATCGTTACATAAGCACGTGTGCTACGCGGGATACTCGTTCAATACCCTGGATCTAACATTAATGGGGAAAGTATAAAAAATACCCCAGTTAAATTACAAATTGCGCAAATATCAACCATTTTTGTACCTACGTAAAAACTAAAATAAGTCAGCTAAGCCAGTACAAATTTCAGATGGCATAAACGTGCGACTATAGTTTTCAAAAATGATATCGCAAATATTCTCACTTGTAAGCTTTTATTGTTATAAATATTCGAGCATAGCAGGATGTGCCTTGACGAAGACGGCAGGGTCACAGTAGGATGTTTTGAAATCATATGTTTTTTACAAGTTCGTTGTCGACGTCTTGTACGAAAGTTTACATATGTTGCGAGACACAATTTCTCCATTTAACACTGAGAAAAAGTTCCAAACTTCGCTAAATTTTTTCTTTTCTCCATTTGGAATAGACCTCACGAACCTCACCGCCAAATCGCACGGATCACGCAGATAAGTCAGAGAAGCGCACGCTTATGCTACCAACTACTGCCGTGGCTTCGTCGATCACGTCAAATCACAGTTAATTCGCAGTAGCAGGGTAGCATGCCACAGTATTGGAGTTGGCAGCAGTATAATCACAATCACAGTGATTTCGGATATTAAGTCACAGGTTGTGATTGCTACTTTTCAGTATCAGTGATTCAATCACAGCTAGCGATATATCGCTCATCACTAAGAATAGCCCTCTTTGAACCTGACCGCGACCGGAGACGGACATATCTGCTTGGTTCCAGTTGTGACTTGTGTTCGTCTTGTATAGACCAAGTTAACGGTATTTAGCCATCGGGCTTGTTTTCTATTGTGATAATTGTGGTTATATAAATGCTGTTGCTGGAAGTTAATCAAACTGGCTAAGGTTGTTGTCATTTTTCTCTCGTTTCCGCCCACCAATCACAGTCAATTCACTCGCGGCGTCAAGTTTCAGTGGCTTGCGTTGTACAGTTACAGAGGTTTTTTGTTATTTCCTCAAAAACTAACGTAAATTGGTGTCGATATTTCATTATCATTTAGTTTCCGGGGGAATTTTCTTCTTATCAAGAGTTTTTCGTGAAAATATTTATATCAGATATGCAGTTTATCACCTGAAGAAGATGCTCTGCATCGAAACCATTGTCGTTAAAATATATAATTTTGTGGCATTGCAGGTTTTATTTTAATCCACAACTACTAAAATTTGTACCAAAACATTTCTTAGGGCGCTAGGCGTGCCAAGTGAGTCATTTCCTCCGTCGGGTAATTCTTTCCTTGCGGTTTGTTAAGGAATATCACTGCAAACAATGACAGATAACTAGGGCGTGTTCTTTATAGCGCTTGTGCTCGCGTTATCTTAATTTTGTTGCAGCTTAAATGAATAAGAAAATGCGAAGAGCGTTCATTGAATTATACCTGTTCTATTAAAATACTTGTTCTCGCAGTCGTCTAACTCCCCAGACAGCAGTAGAAATTAGCATATTCTACGATAGGCCTCCTAGCTTCTTCGTGCTACAATATAATTCTGATGTCATTGAATTATACCGGTAGGAACGATTATTTTGAACTCGCAATGTTTAATAATATGGCACAGCGGCACTCAACGATATTCATAAGCAGCGTAGGTATTTGATCATTGCTCCTTTAGAATGCTATTAAACTCTCAGAAAAAAACTAGTTTGAAAATGACTCACCGGAATGCACAGACAATGTGGGGGAAGGTAGGACTGGATAACCAAGTTTATTACCAAGGTCGACCACGAAAGGCGGGGTCTCCCCTGTTTCGACCTTCATGCTTCCTGTGTTTACTTTCGCGCAGCTCATCCTTGTTTTGAAATCAAAAGAACCCCGGAAAAGACTACGAGATAAAACATGTCGCTGAAAATCGGGCAGTTGCATTGTCCCCAATCGAAATTTAATGGATAAGGATGGGTTTACGCTGGCAAGATACTTCCTCAAGTTTTTTTCTGCAAGAGCTTGCGGGGAATTTTACTCTGGCGAAAAAGTTTCCACTAGTTTGTGCAGAGACAGACTGGTTGCTATTCTCATTGGCAGCAATACGTTCGGCAAGCGACTTTACGAATCTTTTTAAAGCTCTGCATGCGGAGTTGCAGAGTGGAATTTACGCCAAAAGTAGCTTGCTGCAAATAACTTGCGCAATAAACTTGCCATTGTAAACCTACCTTTAAAAGAGGAAGGTAATTTCAAGTAAAACTGGAAGTGAATACAATACAGCACCTAGGCAGGCGTAAGAAACTTTCTTCGTCGTTCATTCACTGAATGATATTTTTATATAAATTGGGAGCCAGAAGTCAGCGTTACTGGAACACATCAGTGCACACGAGCGACGATTTGAGGAACGATGTGTGTAAGCGAAACGCTCGGTAACCTGCAGCTAGGTAGCACTCTTTAGGTTCACTGTAGTCACTGTTATCGATTTCCCTAAAAATAATTAGCTATTTAAAAACGTAAATTTTTTACCACAGGTTACTTAAAAACTATACACTTATTCATACCATCTAATGATGACATTTCCACTGAAAATTAACACATAAATAACAATTGTGAATTCAATTATCTAAGATCTTTTGTTTTTTAGGGCACATCAACTCTGCTCCCTATCTGTTTTGGAGTGAGCTGCCCAGTGCGGAGTCTGAAACGAATGGAAAGCAAGGACACTCATATGTGTTTCAACTTTAGCAGCGCGCTAGAGCGATGTAAATGTAGATTTCTCGAGATTTCTCATTTATCCTCCTTTAACATGCATTTTTTGGAGTAGTTTTTACTTCTTCCTATCTTTTATTTCATCTTCCGCAAGTATCCAATCTGAGGACTAAAGGTGGGTCTACACTGTCAAGTTTATTGCGCCAATGACCTGCAGCAAGCAACTTTCGACGAAAAATACAGGTGTTAGCGGCACTGCAAGTCCACTTACGGAACTTTTAAAAGTTTCAGCAAGTCTCTTGCTGAATCGTATTGTTGCCAGTGTAAACAGCAACAAATCTGACTCTGTAGTGACATTTGAAAGATTTTTCGTCAGAGAAAAACATCCCCCGCAAGCTCTTGCAGAAGAAACTTGCGGAAGTAACTTACCAGTGTAAATTCGCTCATAGAGTAACCACCCCCTTCCACAAACCCTCAAGGTGGCTTGCAGGGTATTATTCAGATTTATATGTACAAGTAGGCTCGGCGTAGTCGGGACTTACGCAACTACTACAGTCAACCCTAAACGTATCGTTGAGTAGTTCTGCCTCCCTCATTACCATTTGATGTAATGCCGTAATGCTCTTTCACCTCCGACACCAACAGCTGTGAATTTTGCACGATGATTACGTCATATGGCTCTCAACATCGCGGAGAAATACGAGAGAGAATTCATATTCCATATACGTCCACCAATCCTACGATTGCCTCTATAGGCCAACTCAAACTATTCATGAACCTAGGGTTGGCATTTGAGTTAAGTAAAAATTCCAGACGTCATTTTGTCTTCATTTCGTAACAATTACATAAATATGTGCTTTTCGCTATTTATAATTTGCATATTTAAACTCAAAAGAAAATAAAAGCTTGAAAATTAGTTATTCTACATGATACAGTATTTGTAGTGAAACTGAATGAAATCACTTGTGCAAGCACGACGTGTATTTCATATTAAACGGAATCATTAGGATTCCCGCAGTGGATTCAAATAATATCTTCAATCATTAGATGAAAATCTATTCCCATCATCATAGAGAGTGAAAAAAAACATTGCCGACAGGGTTGCCGGACGTACGATGACTGTGATACTCATACAATAGTTTTGCCAACGGTTTAATGTGCCACTGATGTACCAAGTTCAACATTGTAAAACAGAAAATAAGGGACCTGTTAAAATTGAATGTTACAGATTTTCGGACTAGCATATCTAAAGATTTCAAGAAATTTTATTTTTTTTAAATATTCAGCCATAACGCTTCTTTCTATGCGGAAATTCCGGATAATCCCGTATATTTTAAGGACTTACGGATATTTTGGATACACTGTAACATACATTTATTCCATTTTAAAGCGATACAAATGTTAATGCATCCATGATTTCAGCAATTTTGATAAACCGGTTAATACGTGCAACTTTGCAGACATTAAGAGATATAGGATACATTTACCTTTGAGCGGTAAGAATATAAAAGAGAAATTTCAATCTTGTAATTGCCCTCGAGTTTCAATGATTCATCATCAGCCCTGAAAACGATGGGAAAGTCTCCCATCGAAACGTCGGCTACCAGGGAAGATCTGAACTGGTGTGAAGCCCGAGAGCAATATTAGCATCAGTTATTCGCAGGAAAAGCATCAAATCCTTCTATCCTCTATATATTTAGATTGAGAAAGTTCAAAAATAGAAACTAGGTCATTATCCCACATTTCAGGCTTGATGAACTTTGTCTATTATGCATTTCTTATCCCAATTCCAGAGCCTATAGCAATTTGAATGAATAGCTCAGAATATCTAAAGACAAAGATCAAGAGGGATATTATATATTAAAGGTTGGAGTGGAGCATATCTCTGTGACAGGGGATGAAGGACGCTAAAGTTGCAATTTGAAAAAGACTGGAGGTCTCTTGAAGAAGTTGATCTTGAGGTGAATGGAGAAATGTTCGATGCAGAGGAATATGGATAAGTGTTAAATTTATCAATTGGCGCGAGGTTGAAGCTTGGTTAGAGGTTATGAGACGACATAGAAGGTGGACTGGGTATGGTAGCTGACCGCGGAGTGTTAAGTTATCATTAGAGGTGTTCTACCGATCATGGTAGGTTTAGCTGGAGAATTGAAGGCCTCCACTAATCTTTCACATTTCCGTAGGATCATAAGTACTAACACGATTTCATTTTTCAACTTTGCGTCTCTAATCACTCCATCCAAAAACCTTTTCTCTTTATTTCACATCATCCAAAATCCTTCCGTCTATCACGACCTTAAACATTCTCTCGCTTTACTGTGCCTGACACGACCACCTACTCAGCGTCCTCCAATGTAAAATAGTTAAACTTTCCGAATTTAAAGGATGCATGTTCATCTATTGTAATACATAATAACCAATTCTAAAATTGGAGTACATTATTCTACCACAGCGAGATATGCGAACTTCCACGTTGTAAAATTTATTCTCTCCCAGAATACGTTTCATGGAAAGCAAACTCAAGCCTTCTTCGCTAGAAAATCTTGAATTAAATCAGGTAGGAATACAAGTATGTTACATAAGTTAATTTGACGGTTTTCCTTGATTGCTTAGCAAATGTATGTTATAATTACGACTTGTTTATGTTGAATTTTTACCACGGGTAAAGACTAAGGTATTGAGTATTAAGACTTATCCAGCTAATGTTTTGCGTTTGCTATGAATAAAAATCCACTGTTTCTAGTGTAGAACCAGTATTTTAGCATTTCATCACCTTGATTATTGAAAATAATCACATCTTTATCCACTACATCCCCATTGATGGCTTCATTTCGAAGATAGGAGTTCCCGTGTCTGCTATTTGTACCTCGGTGGTATGTTTAGCGTCTTGGAAGTGTCTGTATCGATAAGCCACTTGCAAAAACTTTATCGTAGATTATTGTCGCGAGGCGATTCGCGGATCAATCATTTAGTGAGACAACGGACTTTCTCACTTTCCGGGGAGATTCAATAAACGAGCGGAATTACAAATAAACCACCAGGTTCACATAACGCTGCGTTCCATACTATATTATCCAACGGAATTTTCTTAGAATCGTTACCCAAGGTCTCTGACATCAGTTCTCCCCTAATAGTCATCTCATAGCATCACATGGTATGGTATGGCATCAATTCTCTCCTATTAATCAACGCATCTTTCGCTAGCGTTTAATTCTACTACTCATATCTCCACTAAGATGCATATTCTCCTTCAAAAAAATTAAGTGCGTGAAAAAATTGAAGACGGCAGAAGGAATGATAGGGAGTACCGAGAAGTGGAAAGCTCAAGTGATAAAAATTCTCAAAGTTACTGAGCGTTTTTCCCTCATGCAGCGTATTAAGGATACGATAATTTCGTTCACTGGAATGAGGGTTGAGCCACTGACTGAAGGGACCGGGTAAAAATCTTAGAGAAACCTACTTGAACATGTCTAGCAAAATCCATGTTGCAAAACTGACCTTCTGTGAAACTATATCCTGTGAAGGAAAAGGAACTGGCCTCCTAGCTCAGTATATGCACATCACTGGCTATTGGGCTTCCTGGTACTGTTCTATTAAACCCCCCAGTCTGTTTTAAGCTAAATTTTTGAAAATTAGTTCTGTTTTTAATCAAATTAAAATGATTAAAGTAACTGTATTTATTAGTTTACTTTTTAGCAATTGAAATATTATTATAAATTATTATTGAACATTTTTAGAAGTGCTGAATTTTGACAGTTTTTGTTAATGTGTTATTTTTAAATGTTTTTGGAAGAACTGAATTTCAACTGTTAACACTTATGGATATGCTTGATCCATAAAACCACGCGCCTACTCTGATTACGATTTTGGTCCTCCTCTTCTTTTACATCTCCAATGTGGGTATGATGACAAGCATAATATCATATTATGGCCCTTTTTGCACCACTTTGTCCTTGGAAGTATACTACACTCTTGAAACAAATTAATTGTGGTTTCTTCGTTATGAGCTCATTAAATCCAACGTATCAGATCAAATTTGGAATACAATCTCGATAAACAATAACATGTCACCTTTGATAACTCACGCTCAAAGGCCGATTTCAACAGTGGAGGGGGTTTAATAGAACAGTACCATAGTCAATGGTGAGCACTTTTGCCGCGTATTAAAGTCAATGGTCTCTGGCTTCACCTGGTGAAAGTTGTATCCATCCATAACTATGAAAGACTCAACTTCCTTTTCAACAGAAATTTTTGAATAACCATTGGTATTCAAACTCAACCACCATGATGGATCGTTTGGTGTATTCATGTTTGCTTATGCTCTACTATCTATGTACGTGATGATGCCGAATCACGACGAAGCGCGTCGTAACATTCAATTTATGTGAAAAATTAGTGTGCGCCGTTCAACGATTAGAGATTTAGTCACCCACTAAACCAACCATCGAGTTTAACTGTCCTGTCAAAATATTTGGTAAAAAATGGAATGTTTTTAGGAAGTGAAACAGCTAAGAGGGCCCCAACATGTACGTTGCGTTAAAAAATTCTGAGTCAAAGTATAACAAATCTGCTTCAAATAAGGAAACGCTTACAGTTCAATGGTTGAGTGAATTGAATTTTTGCAGAGTTTTCGTCCACGATCAAAAACTAAACAATATATCGATTTTTTTTCGGCAACCACTGATGGCATTTTTTAAGAGTGCGAACTTTCACCGACCATTCTATCGGCTTCGACAAGCAATAAAAATACATATTTATTGAATTTAGTAGTACCACTGATAGCACCTTCAAAAGCTTGTGTCTAAAAAACATTCCATCATGTACATCAATATACTACATTCTGAGCCGCCGCAAAATCATGTGGCAGGGGGTGCTGGGACACCATCCATGGAAGGGGAGGGAATAGAGAAAAGGAAGGGGGATAGAACAGAGGTGTATTGTATTTTAACGATGTGCCTTATGCTAGTGTCAGGCTTGTCTTGTAACAATCACAAATAGTGCGTGAAAACGAGAAATTTTTGTACCAATCAGTTCGGTAGTTTATCTCTCTTATTTTGTCGCATCTATCAGTTCTAGAGATATAGGGCAGGGTCCAAATAATATCCTCTGTGTCGTACTGAAACTCGCTTGATCTGCTTTAAAAAAATAAAGAGTTGAGCAATTTTTCAATCCTCCGAGTCTCTAACGGCTCCCAACTTATTCTTTCCATCAGCTGCGTCACAAATTTCTGTTCACTCTTAGCCGTTTCTAACGAAACGTTCGCCTTTCCTCTGAATTTTATTCACTTCGCGATTTAGATCCTTCATCTATCGGTGGTTACTGATAGAAAGAGTTCCATTAAATGCAGCATAAAAAAATTCAGGTCAGAGTTCCACTCATTGGCGGCGAATTCCATTTTTTAAGTTCTTATTCGGCCATCGTTTTGTGCATGATTATAGAGCTCGGCAATGGCGAGAAAATCCTACGTGGGTAAAGAAGTAAATCTCGCGAAAAAAAACCATAGCAGGAGTGGGAGAGCAGACTTGCATAAGAGCTGAATCGGAAAAATAATCTCATCACGCGTCACTGCAGCTGTTTACAGTTCCACTGAGTGAGGGGGAGATAGAGAGAGAGAAAGAGAAGGCGATGTTACGAAATGGCGGAGTAATATCACGCCCGCGAAACCTCAAGATTATGTGCTCTGCCTGCGGCCGCGGATGCTGCAAGAGCACGCGTCTCAGATATAAAGGGATTAGGAAAGGAAGGGAAGAGAGATTATGATCACTTTCTCGTCCCCCTCGTCCTTGTACAAAGCACTGGGTTGACTCAAAGTAGCTGTTATTTAGAAGTGCCGAGGTTACGTTTATTTAATGTAAACACTAATGTCTGCCTTAAGTTAGACTTCACAACTAATGCTCATTATCAACAAAAACAATAGCTTATCGCACTAAAATTTAATATTAACCATGATTTTAATAATCCATTGACATTATCAAGGTAGACAATTGATTGCTGAAACCATGGTCGGTATTACATTATAGCGTGAATAATATAAAGCTACTGTTTTTATTGATCATAACAAAGTTAGGCCTGAAACAGTGTCTTAACACTTTAGCTCATTTAATTGTTGAGTGCAAGAATTATCAAAACCATGCACCATGATGGGAAGAGATGTTTTCCTTTATTTATGCAGTATTTAGTTCTAATTAGCATATTTTTTGCCAACTTGCATTTGGCCATCAAATTTTTGAAAATCAGACTTTTCAAACAATGTCACAGTAACATTAAAAAATTAAAGTGATGCTCAGCAATAATTACTCTCACATTCAGCAGTAAAATGCATAATGTGCTACATAAGAACTTCGATTTATGTCTCTTGCGCACAAAAAAAAATAAAAAGCAGGACAGCTTCCTATTTCCGCTGCAGTTCCCTATGTAAATACGATAGATAATCTATCGAAAATTGCAAATTTCCACATAAGTTCTATCTTAAATCTACAACGTGTTTCAGCTAAATAAGCCATCATCAGGCGTAGACGAACGCACGCAAGCACATATCTGGATTCCAGGGAACAATCTCCACCACTACCGAGGTTCTAACTTGGGCCTTTTGAGTATTGAATTCAGAACTGTATACAACCACATTCACCAACATAATCTCAAAAAACTCGACTACATTAAATTTTCACCAGATATTTTTATGGAAAGGAAAATAATCTAGGACTTTTCGCAACATGGAAGAGCAGTTCACGGGCTTTCTGCAGTAAAGAAAAATGAGTTAAAATCTTAGAAGAATCCTTTGCCACCTCCGTAATATGAACCTGAGCCCTCATGATGGGAAGTCAGTACTCTATCCACCACACCAACCCGGTCCGCAGCAAGTATTCAAGCCAACCGGAGATGAGCGAACTTCAGTTCGGAGAGGTGGAACAGGAACGGAAGAAGAAGTGATGGAGGAAGGGAAGGTCTACCGGGCGCATCGCCGCGCATCAAGTTCCTCATCTCGCGTGCACGCCGTGTTTACACACTCCGCTGAGCTCCACGTCGTTGGTGCCTCTCCCTCTCTCTATCTCTCTTCCTCGCGTCCAGATTACTTCGTTCGGGATTGACTTATCAAAAAAGAGAATACGATGGCGTCTTGACCAATAGAAAGTGAAACCTGTTTTTTTTAATCTAAAAATGATCCATCCAACCTGGCTTTCGCGTGGATTTTTTTTCAATAAAATTCACAAATAACTGCGAGTTCTTTTTTGGAAACTATTTCAATTTTTCATTTTTTTTCTTGGCAAATTATTACGATACCGCAACAACTCCGCGTCTAATACCTATGTTTGTCCTTTGTTGTGGCATTTTCTCATATTTGGAATTCCATCCCAATTAATCTGAGAGGTTGCCGCTCGTTGGGAACTTTTAAAAGTAGACTGTATTAGAATATTACTTAATGAGTGTTGGAATACTTAGTGTAAATATCTCAATGTATGTGTTTTCCTACGGATTGAGAATAAAATTGGCTGCCCAATGCAAAATGCAATGCCCAGTGTAACCTCCGGATTTGTCACAATTCTGTCTACTACTTTTGATTTCTTTCATATTGAAAGTATCTTGTTCTATTTTTGTAATTCAAGCATTGGTATTTCTTTTGATTACTCCTCATATTATTTTTTGCATGTTTGGGAAAAGAGTGATAACCTTGTCTGTAATGTATATATCTTTTTACTGTTTGCCCTACTGCTAACAAACTTTGTACTTATTTTTTGCGCCACGGGACTTGTTCCAGAGTATAATAAATTTATTCTATTCTATTTACTGCAAAAAAACATCCATTCAATTTGGCCTATTTCGCATTTTGATGGTTTCAATACTCCACCGTGCTATCGCATCGTACCATTCCTTCTATTCTATTCTTTGACCTATGGTTCAAGAGGCGATTTTTTCAAATGACCGTTCCCCTCTTTAGGGACCGTTCAAGTATTATGTAAGACAATTTATACCATTTTTGACACCTCCCCAAATGTAAGACAATGTAAGATTTTCCCAACCCCACCCCCACCCCCTATCTGTCTTACGTAAGACGTAAGATATTTGTATCCACTCTTCGTTGAATGCTCGCTTTCTGCAGTTTCATATTTCCATAGAAGCCATCGTACAGCTTTGAGCACTGAATATCATATTATTATGCAGTGCTGGAGTACCACATTCATTGAGCATGGAGGTCATGTAGCTAGCTAGTCAGGCGACAGAATAGGAGCATTGGTGTAATGGTGAGATTACGGGAAATACACCATTAACGAGCGGATGCTCCATGTCACTGCTAAATTTCATTCGTAAACGATACAACGTTTTAATACGGACAAAAATCTTACGTAAATTGGTTCCAGACCCCCTGCCCCCCCCCCTTACGTAAGACAATTTAAGATGATCCCCACCCCTCCACACCCCAAAAAATGGCTTGCGTAATACTTGAATGGCCCCTTAGGCCCTCTTCAAACAATATTTGGCCCAGTACAAGTTCGAGAATGCTCGCTGGTGTGAAATATTACCAGTATCGTGTGATACTGAACCAGAATGCTGGGAAACAAGCATGACCACTATCACACTCGTTGAGATACTTGATTTTAAACTGTTGCGGTTATAGTTTGCTACTCGCTTCCTGTAGGACCTAGTAAGCGTCGATCAATCACGTTAGCTTTTACAGTCGCTGTACGATCTTTAATTTATGAAACCAGCGCCATCTATACCTCCTGTATCAATTAGTAATTTTCCGACCGTGAAATCAACAATAAATAAAAATGTCTCGACAGTTGTCTTGGTCACCTGTTGCGACAGATCGGTTAATCTACATTTATAGTAGACAAGCGCTACGATATGAATGAAATTACCACTTTCTCTCCCGGGCGAGTTCAATGAAGGTGTGAAACCTTCATAAGACGGCTCCTATCATACTGTACTCCGTCCTCTATATCAAGTACCGTCTAGCAAACTAGATCACGCTCTGGATCATTCATATCGTGTGAAACGAGCTTTACGTGGCCGAGAAAAAGAATTCCCATTCGGAGTTCCACGTTTTCACGCAGTCGCGGCCCACATTGACCAAGAGGACAGTGGAACTTGGAAGGTATCTGCGCGAGGCAGCTCGAGAATTTCCTCCCTCTCGTCATCTCTCTCAACCTGAGCTGAAGAAACTGGGTGTGGTTTTTGACGAAAAAAATATCTGCGAGTCGGAGAATATCTTTAAAAAATTTCATCGGTAGCCAATTGGAAATGACCCTTGGTTTACCTCTCTCTCCCCCATCCCCCCTTCTAGAGGTTTTCATACTGCTGGATGAATTTCAAAAAGTCCATCTTTAGTGATCACATATATTTCAGGACATGTGAGAAATGGGAATAATCTGGGAGAACACTAAGAAACGTGATGTACTCGAGGAGCAAAGTGGCAGATTTCCTAGCATTTGGGGAGGAAAAATCGAGAACGGGAGAGAAATGGACACAAGATAGGAAAAGGGAAAACAGCAAGAAAATGAATGATTATTGGAAGAAGGAAGAGGAAGAATACAAAAAGAAAAACGATCGAACCAACGTGGCCCGTATAGTTAGCCAATTCTGAAGAAGAATAAAAATCACAAAATTTATTTAAGGAGCATGTCCTAAGCATTTGAAGTTAGTACCTACTCTGTGCTTGTTATTGATGTGTCAGTGCGTCAGGCAGGACTTAGTCTTTAACTAATAGACCTAATCATACTGCAGGAAGATATAAAATAAAACTGATCATTCCCCCCTGGTTGGTGCCAAGAGTGCGATATCAGGTGAATGAATGCTTCATCTAAATCTGCATATTACGCCGCAATCCGCAGCGGGGGAGTGTGGTAGGGGATGCTAGGAAACCAGCCATGAATGGGGAGGGGATAGGGAAAATAATGGGGGAGAGGACAGAGGTGACTTGTGTGTTAAGGATTAGTCTTGAAATAGTGTCACGCTGTTTCTGTCACAATCAATCTTGGTGCGAGGAAAGAAAGAATTTATGTACCTGTCAGCTCGGCGGTGTATCTCTCTTATGATGTCACTCCTATCAGTTCTAGAGATATAGCGCGGGGTCAAATTAATATAACCAGGGAAATAATATTGAGTTTAGGTCAGGAAATAAAATCAGTTATTCTTTGCCAGTTTCGGAATTTAATTATCCATCTTCAGAGCCAAATAAAATATACGATGGTCATAAAACAAAAACAACAAACAACACAGCATTTACACCAATTTGTCAAATAATTATCCATAACATAATACCTTAGAATAAACTCGTCGAGTCTTTCAATATTAGGTCATTACTGTCAATGACGAAATTAATGACGAATGATAAACAACGAATTCAAAATAACATGTTTAGTCTCGTGCTGAAATTCGTCTGATCGGAGTTTTTCAAGTAATCTAAGCCCAGCGTGTAGCCTCCGAGTCTCTAATGGTTCCAAACCTAATTCTTCCATAAATTGTGTGGCACTTCCTGTATGATCGTAGCAGTTTTTAAGCGTGTATCTTTCCTTTGTACTGTATTTACTTCGCGAATTAAACCATTCCTTACAGGGTCCCAAATTCTCGCGGCGTATTCGAGATGTGGCCTAACCAGAACAAAGTAGCATGTCTCTTTCGCTTTTTCACCAGAGAACCTCCTTATTATTCACTTGATAAAATACTAGTTTCTTCAATGAAACGCCACAAATATTTCGTATTTGCTTCCCCCACGTTAGGTCTGAAGTTAAGGTGATTCCCAGGTATTAGGCTTTATCTGATTCCTTTATATTCACCCCTCACACTTAAAGCGTTTTTGCGATTTTTTTTAATGCGTGCACTGCAAATCATTTACTAAGGTTTGGAGCTATTCATAAGGTTAAGTTACATTACATTGCGTGAAAATGATTTTTTGCACTAATCTATATGACAGTGGATTCTCTCTTATTTTACCACTTCTTTCAGTTCTAGAAATTTAGTGCTGGGTCAAAATAATATCGTTCGTGCAATCCGGAAACTCGCAAGATCTGAATTTTTCAAGTACCGTATTTCTCCGAATATAAGCCGCACTTAAATATAAGCTGCACCCCGTTTTTGAAGTGTCAAACAGGGAAAAAAGTTATACGCGAATTAAAGCCGCACCCTTTTTAGTGCATCCCGTACTACCTACAGTATTAGGCATTAGAATTTTATTTCTGTTTTTACATTACCTATGTAACTGTGGCACAATGTTACCTATATTATCCTTTAATATATGAATAAATTGTGCACCAATTTGACCTTTTTCAGCGTTATTTCTTACTTTCCCCGTAGCTTAGGCGAGTTTAGCTGGCGTCCGCGTGAATCTGGATGGCTGGTTTGCTCAAATCAGTCATTATTATTACGATTTTTGAAAAAGGTTTTCGAATTTAAGCCACACCTCGAATATAAGCCACACCCCGATTTTGAGGCCCCAAAATCGGGAAAAAAAGTGCGGCTTATATTCGGAGAAATACGGTACTTTAGGCCCAGAGTGTGGACTCAGAATAACTAACAACACCCAACCTAGTTCTTCCATTAGCCGTGATACTCTCTCTCTCTTCGCTTTTAGACGTATTAGACAAAGCTTTCCTGTGAATACTGTTTATTTCATGCATAAAATCTTTCTGAAAAGGGCCCAAAACACTCGCGAAGTAGGTACTCGCTCAACTAAAGCAAAGTAACCGCGCTCTTATACTTTTTTTAAATGAGGACCTTCCTTCTATTCACTCGATAAATCCGAGTCTCTTTAAGAAGCGCTCAAATCAGCTCATATACAGAATAAAAGCAAAAATGGAGCATTTATATGGAGTTTTTATAATCACAAACCAAGGAAAAATAAAACATGTGTACGCACTGTGCATCGAAATACACGACAACCATTCAGGACTAAATATTGAGGTGCACTAGATTAATCAATGAACGGGAACAGTGTTAAAACCTCGGGGCACCCCGGAGAAGGAACAGAATAAACTTCCTCAAAACACAGAACAAATGCGTGATAAGCATCATTATATGTGTAACTTAGGGGCTATTCTCTTTCGCCGTTGCCAGGGAACTTATCATATCACTCGCAAACACCAACAATAGATCCAAGTTTATTATCAGCTTTTAGCTCTATATGAGTCCTCGGTGAAAAAAATCCAGTGAAAAAAATACCGAAGATTCGATGTTATGCTACTAAAAGCCTATGATAAAGTTATCTCCTGGTGTCTCTGCCTTTGATTACTTATGGTTTCAACTCAATTATCGATGCCTTTAAAAGTACCTACCTTGCTCAAACCAGTTTATCTGACATGATTACCAATCACGTATCAATAGATTTATTGATTCCTAAATATAGAGTATAAACACAAAACGTTCCTTATTTTTCAAACCCTAGAATAAGTATTGTTTCTTTCTTTTTCTGCGCCTTTTCCTCATAGAGAGTGGAGGACACTGGAGTGGCTCTTCCAGGCATCTCTGCTCTGGTAGTCCTCAGGTGATCGTTCAACTTCTATCATGTCTCTAACTAAATGTCAATTCAGGGTCCTCTTAGGTCTCCCTCGTAATCTTCAGCCTGGTACAAGTTCTGTTTGTATTTTTCTGAGGAATTTTACCTCATCCATCCTTTGCACACGACCCCAGACCCATGCAATCTTGATGGTTTTAAAAATGTCTCATGGGCCAGGAAGACCTACGATAATAAGTGAGTTGAATTTCATTGAACTTAATTCTAGGCCACAATTTTACCTTTCTCTTGCGCTTCCCATAAACTGTGAGGTCGAAAACAATTAAAAACTGCCGACCCAAGACGGAGTACTCTGGGATCATCCTCGAGTATGTAACACTTTGCTCAATACTTTTTTTTATCATTTAAGAGTCAACTTCGGTTTTATTTGGACCACTTTCATGGGCAAAAAGGTCCTCGTCCCTTATCTTGAACCATGTACAGTAGAGTCTCGGTTATCCGACCTTCGGTTATCCGACCTTAGGTTATCCGACCTTCCGTGTTATCCGATCGTCCCCGTGCACAATAACTACTGTAATTTATGCAGTAGGCTATCGCGCGAGGGCCCCCTTTCGTCGCACATAGCAACTGCAGTCTTTCATATTATTACTTGTACGTCATATAAAGTTAAGTTAGACATATTTATTTGAAAATTTTCAATGTGCAAATTTAATTTAACATTTTTTTACATTGTTTTTATTATTTTCCGTGTTATCCGACCTTCTCACTTATCCGATCTTGTCGCAGCCGGTTTAGGTCGGATAATCGAGACTACTGTATTTGCTCTCCAGTGATCATGCGCCTTTGCCCATTCAAGCCCTCCACCTCCAGCCTCACTTCATTGTCAATATCCAAATCCTGCATGACCGTTTCCATAACCTTCCCTTTCCTTCCCCAGGTGGCCATTGATGTCTGCACCGGTAATGGCACTTTCCGTGTTGAGTACATTTCCCAATCAGTCTTCATCAGTCATCAGTCTTCATGTAATTTGTCTTCTTTTATTCGTCACAACTACCCTAGGGTACATAAGCGCTAATGACATCCACCACTAGCTTGCCAGACGCATCAATTTTGCATAAAATTATCCGATTGCTTTTCCTCTCAACGCCAACTACAGATGATTTAAGACTTGGGTCTAAGATCACTTCAACTCTATTTCTATTATTGTTTACGCAAAGATCACATCATCATTTCCTGGTCGTACATGATGTTCATCTGTCTTGCATCCATAAATATTGCTCTCTCATCGTTCTTTCCAGTCATGGTGCCAACACTTGCTGAGGCAAATTGAACCTTAGTCTCAACTTTTGCTTTCTTTTTCATAGCAATAGTCGTTGAGATAAAGCTTGCAGACTTAGGAGACCAGCCATGACAGCTGTATTGCTGTCATGCGTCCCTTCCGGGAGTCACCTTAGTATTATATAAAGTCGCCTTATATGAAGGACTCAGTGCACTGAGCGGTAATCTTGGGTAATAGAGAGTATTGGTATTGGGTATTGAGTATTGGGTATTTTCATAATTTTTTAAGTGAATCGAAAAAAAAATCTTGGACTACATTTAATTTAAGTGCATCTGTTTATGCGTTCGAACTCTTCATAACAATAGTCTGAACACCATACAAATATTGGCCATTTTTGGGAGATCCGGGTTCGAATCCCGGTCAATTCAAATTATTTTTTTATGGAGAATTTCACCGTCTTCGGTGTATAACTTCGCACCCGTGCGCGTGAATGCGTATCGCAGCATTTGTTTAATGCAATGATTGGAAATTTATACAAATATTATATTTTAATTTTTTTCATTAATTAAGTTTCCGATGCAGTAGACATACGAAATTTGGACGAAATTATATATAAATACGTTTTTTTCAAATATTGGGCTTTACCTTGATATTTGCTCGCAACAATTATAATAATAATAAAAGTATTATTGCGCGTTTAGAATAAAATCTTTTCTTATGTAATGGTATTAACACGAAATATATGTCAAATACTATAAGGATATGAGTAAAAATAGCATTGAATGGCCAAAAAACCAAATCGGTATGAAGCAATTTATTTCACTTTCAGCTATAGGTATTACCATGTATTACTAATGAGAGTACGTACGCAAAGTTTCACGTAAAACTGCATATAGATAAAAATCGCTCCAACCACCTTAATCGGACCAAGTGCACCGAAATGAGTTTTGAAGAAATCACGTTTGTACTCTAGTATTATTTTCCAGGACATCAGGAGCACTCGGCGATCTCAATAGCTGCTCCCGTGAAGATATAAAAACTCAAACTGTGGACTTGGTTCTCTCTCGTAAAAAAATACGGCTCTAGCCATCCTATATAATCGTACGCTAAAAAATGGGCTTGGCCCTATTAAAACTTAACCCTCCACATCGCTTCTCTTCATTGTCACTATCCATGATCTCCGATTGGTCTCTTCTACTACCTACCGGCTGACCAGGCCTGACGCATTGGTTTGTTAGGAGAGCCTTCTCCTTCTCCATGCAAATAAAGAAAAAGTTGGAATTTAGAATTTGTTTTTACGCATGCAGTCGCGGTGGAACCTCGTTACGAGGGCTCATCTACCCACGCAGCTCTCTTGCATTACTTTGCAGTCCTTCAGCTAGGCCAGGACGATACCTTGCTTGGGTGCTGTCTAGTTTCCTCCAAAAGCTAGAACTGGTCGAGCTGCTGCTCTATATCAGGGTTTGAGATCAGAGTTTTCCCCTCTCGTCGGTATATCTCCTAATCAGGCTCCTACCTCGAACTCCGGTCCAGAATGGGTGACCCTGACAGGAGCTGAGCTCCCATCGTCATGGCAGTGGGAGCTCAGCTCCTCTCAGGGTCACTGCTTAAGCTTATTTTCCGATTTTCGCAAAACGCTCGATGTCCTATGTCTTATTCTGCAATACAAACATTTCCTCAAATTTTCATCAAAATCTGCGAGGTCTTAGTTCAATTCCTGTCCGAATGCCATAGAATGAATAGCATGCATATAGACTTCAAAGTATGTGCTATAAGAAATTATAAATAAAGTAATAAATTTTACACCAGAGCATCAAAACTGATTAAATTCTCTTCTTCGTCCAAAAAATCCCTAAAAATAAAAACACACCCAAAGTCAAACATGTTCTTACTTTTGTCCATAAAAATGGGGCCTAGGAACCACTGTGCGTCATAGCCATCGGAGTCGCTGGAAAGCGCAAGGCTCCAGCGACTGGCGAGCGCTACATCAAGGCGGAAATATAATTGGGGAGCATTGTTTTTCTCCCATGAAAATTCTTATAACGGAGAAATCAAATCTACCCCCCCAAATGGGATCCCATATCTCTGCTACCGTTTCACACTAACTTCGTTTAACATAAACTCCAGCACATTCTTTAAAAAAATCGATAATTATGGCCACATTTTCGATAGATAGATTGAAAAGATCATAAAGTATGCGAATGCTGATAGGAGAGTCGTAGGTAGTATGTGGAGCATATCTAGGAATGATTGTTTTCTAGGCAAGCGAAAATCGCAGTGCACAAGGGTATCCTACTCCCGATGTTATTATATGGCAGCGAAACCTTGGTATGTCAGGATACGCATAAGAGTAGGCTAAATGTAGTGGGGTACCTTAGAAACGTTTGTAGTACAAGTAGGATGGATAGGTTTAGGAATGAGTGGGTGGTGAAAGAATATGGGTTGGATGCCCCAGTAATGGACATTAATGAAAGGAGTTGTGGTTCGTTGGTTTGACCATGTCGAGGTAATGGAAGAGAGTCGAATAGTGATTTAGGTAATGGTAGTAGAGTGAATGGTGTGAGAGGAAAACGTAGACCGTGAGAGTCATGGATGAATGTGGTGAAAGAGACTCTAAGGAAGAGGAATATTAGCAGTCTTAAGAAATGCAAAGCGTTCATGAAGCAATGCATGAGTGTAAGAGAAGCAAAAGTGGTTTGCAAGGATAGGGCATTATGGAGGAAATATGTTAAAGGTTTTCTAGAGCTAACGGCAATTATTAAACTCTTTGACTTTGGCTACCCCTAAATGTACTGGCGAGATGGATATGGATGGATAGATAAGTCATTTTAAAGTAAAAAATCAAGATGTTTGGAGAATCATTCGTATCATTTAGTACGCGGTGTGCGTTACTCTGACTGGCGAATTTGACAGGTAAAATATATTATTCACCATAAAAGTTTCTAAAGAAATTAAATCAATTATCCAAAAACTTAAGTACTCAATCTAAAACTAAAATGATCTATCCTCAGAGAAAACTTGAGTTAAAAAATAAAACTTGTCACATGGTCCACTCAAATTTTATAGATAGATATGTGCTGTACCATAAAAAAGACCGCATCCATAGTGTGTTATAGTGGGCATAATCATTAGTCATCAATCCGCAGATTTGTTTGCTGCAGCACTCTACTTCACACTCTCTTCAGCTGCTTAATACTTCACTCTAAAGGCGAAGGAAAAATAACGCACCATTAATATTTACTGCGCCATTTAATCTGAGTGAAATAATCGTACACTGTGGTGTGCAGTAATTAGGAAAGAGGTCATAACCTCCTAATAACAACCCACAAGGAACGACTTGTAACGTTTAATTTCAATGCCTTATTATAATATCTTTTAAAGATGTGCCACTCCTATTTTATACCATCATCACCGGTCATCAATCTGCAGAATGGTTTACTCCAGCTCTTCACTTCATACTCCATTGAACACAATATTTCATTCTTGTCGTAAAGACAAAAATGGCACTCTATGAATGTTTGCCACTCGATTTCATATTCGTGAGGTAATTGTACACTAAGGAGAGAAGTAAATAGGAAAGTGATCAAAATTCCTCAACGACACGATGATAATAACGCACAACGAGTGACTAGTAAAGATTGATTGCAATTAATTTTTATATGATCTTTTAAGATATGTGCCACTCCCATTTCATCGAGGACTTCATCACGCACGTGCGTAAACTAAGAGTTTTTCCCAGAGTTATCGTTATCCCGTAGTTAATATCATCAAGGACACCGATCATCAGATAATAGTGGTAACTTGATGAGATTCTTATCGAGTGCAGCACTCAATGTATTAGTTGCAACACATAGAGCACCCTTCCTCTAGTATCCTCCCCGGGGATAGCTGACCTAAAAAGCTGCATTGTTAAGCAAAAGCTTTTCAACCTCAATGTCATAAATTTAGTGTCTCAAGCCCCATTATCCGCTGCCGATATCCAATGAGAGTGTCGGTCGGGGGACATACATCGGTGAAATGTCAGAGCATCAATCACGATTGGCAAAGTTCATGAGGGATTGATTTTTGGTTTGACTACGTTTCAATCAGGATGGTATTCCATTTCCTAATCTATGCGTCAATACGAGTTTATGAATGAGGATATAGAGGCAAAAACTATAAATACAACCCAGAATGTTGATATAAGACTGATAGGTTCAAAACTTCCTTCTGTCCACTCACCACTAGCTACCATAATAAACATAACGTGACACTAAGACACCCAGTCTTCTCCGTAGTCCTTCCCCTTTAAATGGTTGGCGTCCTAACACCCCCTGCCACACGCGTCTGCGTCGGCTCCCAGGGTAGTGTGTAGACGCAGTAGTAGTGGAAGTACCAAACGCTCCATTTTGAAAAGGAGCTTTCATTTAGCCTAAGGTTCTCATTTGCGACAAATATAATGGCATAACATGAAAACGATCCCTTTTATGCCCACACAAGCACATGTACCACTTTTGGTGCTGTGAAAGTTTTAGGAAATAGACTGCTGTTCAATTGAATCAATGGGTCAAGCGTAAATATAAATCACTACTCATAGTTATTTCGATTTCGAAACTTCAAGCATTTTTTAGATTAGCATGACAGCGTTCAGCCCCATGGTCATTCTGAAACACGTGCTAGAGCCTTAATAATCGGCAGAGACGTCGTTGATAGGCACTGTAAGCCGTGTTGCAAAAGATTTTCCAGCTGAGCGCCCTAATCCATCTGAAATTAATGACAACACTAGCGACGTCATTCGGAAATCGTTTAATGACACACTGGGAAGGCTAGTGAATGCAATTCCCATTATACCGCGAGGTGATGGAGGAGAAAAATACGGCTTGAGGAAATTTAAAGTAAAACAACTGAACAATAACTAGCGATAAAGCGCTGAAGCACCTGTGATAAATTTAAACCCTCTATTACTCTCTGCGATTTAGAGGTAACATTCCTTATAAAAGCGTGTTTTGTCTCTCTTTACAATTAGATTTATTTACTTCTGTGTACCTTTTTGACTAGAGAGTAACATATTGTCAACCATAATGTCTCATAATGTAACTTTTAGTTCTTAATTCCCCAACCAGTGTGGTTATATGTAGGATTATGTCTGTAATTACATTGGATTATAGAAGATTAAGGAAGAAGAATATATTTCACAAAATATTTTAGTACAATCACGTTCGTTTCTTATGAATTCCATCATTCAAAATATTTATCTGTAATGAATGCACATGTTCATCTACATCTACATACTACCCCGCAAGCCGCCTCTATAGGCGTGTGGCGGGGGGTGTTAGGACACCAGCCGTTTACATATAAAAAGGAAACGCTCTAATGAAATTACGCCTAGCATTTATTAAAGTCCCTTATTGTTCGGGGGAAAAACGAATTCCCATGCCTATCTGTTCGGCAAAATATCTCTCTTAATTTATCGTTTCTGTCGGACCTGGAAACATAGTGGGGTTCTAATATGATGTTCTCCGTGTCGCTCTGAAAGATATCTATTCTCAATTGTTCAAGCAATCTAAGCCTAGCGCACAGCCTCCGAGTCTCTAGTGGCTCCCAGCCTAATTCGTTTAACATCTGTGTAACGCTGTCTGTACGCCCGTAGCATGTTGAAATAATTTGACTATGTGCAAATAGCAATATGCCTTAAGTCCAATTCCGTACCAACTAGCTCTGCTATTCATCTTGATACTATCACTTTTTAGCCAATCGGACGAGAATTGAAAAGAAATGAGTAGAAATAAGTATCATCGTTCTTTTATTTCCATCTCCTACACCTCTCATGTGAAAAAAAATTTAGTAAATAATTTATCTCTCACAATCAGATGTAAAAATGGTAAAAAAAACAAAAAAAACACTGCAATTTACTAACAGTACTCACAATCAGTGATGAAGAATGCGTGAAGTAATTACTTTTAATTGACGTACCAAGTAATTCCCTTTAGGTGGTTCACCCCTCCAGTAAAGTTATTTCGAAAATTTTGAAAATAGGCATTTCTTCCCACGCTATTTTTTGGCATAATTCATCCCTGAAAGTGGAAATTTGAACATGGGTTCTTACGGAGATTGCTAAGATTACAGCAGAAAAATATATTTAAAAACACTTTTTTTATACTGTTCTTATTTAAAAATGCACTAAAAAGTAAAAAATAAATTTTAGATTGAAATTTACAAAGTTAAGAGACCTCCTATTCCAAATTTATAAATATATTTTAAATTTGAAAGTGAAAATGAATATTTGTTTACTTAATATGTGCAATTCGTCGATGATTATGAGGTAGTAATATTGTAAAGGTAGTATTTAGATAGATTTTTCGGCTGATTCTCCTCACTAAATAGTCTTTCTCCCCTGTTTCGCAAGATTTTGAAAGTTCTGTAGCCCATGCCCCAAAGTCGTTCATTGCATTGCGCTAGTAACTTTTGCGAGAGCTATACCAAGCTTTTTCAAGAAAATTATGGACTTACAAAAACTTCCACGAGGCGGCGCGTGGTGACAAGGCAAGTGAGTGACAAAAATATAAGGCCGAAGCTCACAGTAATTTTATTTCTGGAGTCTTCGTTTGCCGCGAGTCAAAGCACTTCACTCTTTAGTCGACCAGATAAAGCTGGTCGAGATAACCCCGCGGGGAACTCTATAGAGACACTTACCGGCACAGAAGAGGGTCGTAAGGGCGTCGACGGGTGGCAGACAAGATATCTGGCGAAAAAACTACTTGACTGAAAAAAGATCACACATCCGTGACCCAACCCGTTGAACTCACTATCCTTAATCTAGAGACAAAGTTCAGAAAGTTGTACTCTTTGAAATTCCTTTTCTCGAAGACAGCTTAAGGTAGTTTGAGCGAGATATCATCTCCCAAAAAATTCAATGTATTTGGCCTCATTATGAAGAAAAAGATTCCATCATTCAAATTATATCAAAATATCATCTTCCTGCCGCAATACTTTTCCAGATGTTTAAAAAAAATATGAGCCGTATTCCATGGAATATGGTACGGCTGTGCTCTTTAGAGAAACATTATTTTAAAAAATGAGGAATTTTTGACGCATAGATCCCTTCAGAAACATAACGGTGTGTACTTTGTATGTTTTCTTAACTATTTTTACAAGTAAATAAACTACTTACTGAAGTATACTTTCATAAAATCGCAAAACACCTTCGTTTGTGAAGGCATTTTCATCGTACGGCGTTTAAAAATAAGTTAATTTAAAGCCATAGGTGTGTATACTTTGACTAACTACAGGGAAGTTTAATCAAAAGTCTGTGCGTCATCAAAAGTAGCAACTAATTTACTTCATGCTTTTTAAAACTGCTTAAATCTATATCTTTGAAACTTAAATTCAGTTTGTATGAACGCTATAAACTTCCAAACCCCTTGACGGATTCGTATAAATTTTGGCACACGTGCTTCTAAGGACTCGGAACGATTAATGAGCTATATTACAGGCACACATAGGCCCCAAGGGGCCATATGTGGGCCCATTTTGACATAAACTTTTACTTCCATAAAAAATTAGATTCTTTGCAGAGGTTTTTTAAAACTACTTGCACTGGTATAGGCTTGGAATTTTTAGCATCGGATGACTGAAAGAACAAATTTTTTAATTCTTGCATTCGATTTTCGTATACGCTTCGTGTTTTCCTAACATTTGAAATTTCGGCTCTTAAATCTTAAGTTCTTACACTGCTTCAACAACTGATTTTTTAAAGTGATTTAACATTCTCCCGGTGTATCTGATGTATAAATGTTTCACGGGTATTTTTCAGGATAATAGGCTTCGTATCCGCCAAATGTGAAGCCTACTACCTTGTGAAATAGCCGTGACACATTAATATAATAGAGTTTTTTATTTACTTGGAAACCACGACATAACTCGGAATGGGCACTTGTGCCCGAGGCACTTAAATGCGCCTCGCGTTAAAAAATCAATATAAGAAAAATACAGCGAGATTTTAGCCGGGATACTTTTCACCCCAGTCTCTCCATGCGTGGTTAATGGCTGTAACATAGTATTTACATTTTGCACGTCATTATGGGAGGGTTTATTAAATCCGATGCGACAATTTAATTTCTTCCCTCCTCCCATTGAAATTCAACGGGAAAAATCTTCTAGTTGATAAATAATATTAGAAAATAGTCTCAGCAATGACTAAAGAAAACTCTCGCTCAAACTTTAACCTTAACGAAGGAAGGATGGGACTAACTTGACTACCGTCAGTGGATGACCTCAAGTCCTTCGTAGTAGGGTAAGATAGGTGAAGAACGTTAACGATTCTAATCCATGGAACTCGTTCGTTCGAATCCGTTAAGATTGTGAGGTTTTCTGCACTCAGACGCTCGATTCATTTTCAGAGCTTATTTAGCAAAGCGGCTAAACTACAGTCCAGATCATATACCTCATTTTAAACACTTAAACTGCTTGAATTTGTTATTTCTGGCTAAATTTTGTGAAACTTTCATTGCCACATAATAAACTGTGCATATTTTTTGTGATTATATCAGGATGATGATGTCGCTTTTATAATGAAACCGGTCGTGCATTAAATTATTCAGTGAATATATTAAAAGTTTAACACAGAATGATATAATTGATGTTATCTTTACTCCCGAGCGCGTGACTGCGCGCCTCATTCATTGTGCATTTGCGGTGAATAGAAAGTATTTACAAGCAGTCTATATATTTTCGTATTCAACAGCAGTTCAATCATTTTATGCCCTTGAATTATTAGTCTGGAACGCAAGTCAAGGATATCGCGTTGATGTGGTGGCTAGAGTACTGGCTACCTATCCCGAGGGCTCGAGTTCAAATTCCGGCAGTAGCGAATATTTTTCAGTGGAATCCCAATCCCTGCTCAGGTGTCTTGTGGGGAGCACTTAAAATGTAGAACTCCATCAGTCTAATAGGACGTTAAACTACAAATCTCTCGGCTACTTTAGATGAAAAGTAGGATAATGCTGACTTTGTGCTCCTCTTCACCCTTACTCCACCCTGCAAATAAACCTTCCCTTACTAGCATTCCCACCTATCCTTAATGATACGGATGACCTCAGTTGTCGGTCGCCTCCCCAAGAAATCAAACAACCAGAGCTAATCGAAATGAAGGAGATTCGTTTAAGGTGGCTATACACTGACTATGTGAGTCAAAACAAATACTAAATTACATATTTTTATTTATTTGGTTTAAAAATCCTGCTTTCGCTGATTATATGGGTTACCTGTTGACAATCAAAATTAAGGTACAAAATATGCAGATTATTCCAAGAATATATTTTTAATGACAACATTTGTCCAGTTTGATGTGGACTGCAGCACCATTTGTAAGGAACTACCACATTTTGACTTCAATTACGGCAGTAATTCGCTAATAACTTAAAAAGTAGGCGGTAAGATTCCTATATTTCGTTTTTAGTCAATTTCACAGGAGATTTTGCTTCTCATAAATTTTTTTATTTATTTCTTATATATGCTTTCTTGTTCAATTGGACGTGTTTCTGCTGTAATCTAAGAAATCTTCATCAAATCTCATCGTAAAATCTCAACTTTCAAGGTTGAATTGCAGTAAAATTAGCCTGAAAAACCTATTTTTCCATCTCAAATTATAAAATACATTTTAAAGATGCAATATTTAAGTTTTCAGAAATTCTGGAATAAGTGAACCTAATCGTTGATGCCCTCTTTTTTAAACTCGTGACAGTTAGATTTCAAAGTGTCCTCTGTCTATTAATGTCAGCAAAATTCTATCCACTCGCAATAATTTATTTCACAAATCTTTCGAAATTACATGCACATGAAAGTGAGAGTCAAAAATTTAAATAAAAACCGTCTTTTATTATGTAACAATTAGTTGATTTTACCCGTAATTAACCCAGAAAATGAAATGGTGAAAATAATTAAGGCACATAATCCTCTCAGCCAGTTGGTTAGATTCATCTGTCGGTTATATTCGCTGACGACCAGGCATTAGTAAGTCGATCATCCAGAGGATTGTAGGTACTAGCCAGGTGCATTAGAAAACCAGTGCTGGAAAAGAATATAAATCATAATATAATTAAAGGTATGACGTTTTCTAGGTCAATGAAAGCGAGGCTGGCCATAAAAGTAGTAGGGCACAAACTGGAGCAGCGGAGAATTTCGTTTACCTCGGTAGTAAGTTGGAAGAAAATATGCATAGTAATATATTATTATAACAGGCGCTGCATTTGTATAGGAATAGAAGTGTAGGAATAGTATAATACATAGGTTAGAGGTAGAATAGCGTAACCAAACTATGCGCCCACAAATAGGAGGTAATTAATGATGAGGACCTTTGGCAAGGGCCATAGGCTGTAAAAATGATATTCCTTCTTATATTTAAACCACTGTTAATCGGTAAATCACCTCTAATAATATCTAATAAACATTTCAATTTTTTATTTATTAAATGATTACTGACTTTAATTTGAACGAAAAATGATAGACAGACTAAAATAGAAGAGAAATAGTCTAGACTTCAAGCTCCGAATGAGATAATAAGTGAATAAAATAGGTTATCCCGCTGATCTGCATCTTCTTTGCCTTTCTTTTGATTTTTCATAAGTTAACATTTTCATTAGTGCTTTATAATATTGACTACCGCATTGCAAAGGCCTGATGAACCTCTTAGGTTGTCTTATACTTTATAGTTCATCAAGGCTTAGACTCTCGGATATTGTTTCTCAGTGCCATGTCCACACCAGAATGATTCATTATCATAAGTCCTTGGATTAGTGCATTGCAGCCATCCACTCATCCCTTACGAATGCTTACTCAATTATGTACTTGTAAATTTTCTATTTAATGTCCTGTTTATTTGGTTGAAATTTTTGTCCTTGAATCATCCTCGTGGTACTTCCCCTCTCTTCTTCACTCCTCTATCATGATCATTACGAGTTTCTAGTGCCTTAAGGCTGTCTGTGCCTTAAAGCCATCCGTCTGGATCTTCTCTTCTTAGAATAATACACCGTGTGATTTTCTCTTCTTCTATTCTTCTGCATTCTTCCTCGCTTAAGATTTTATCCATCCGTTTGAACTTAAGCATCCGCTCTCCCACGCTAGTTTTCGAAAGCATTTATTATATTCTGATCCCTTTATACAATAGTCCATGTATCTTCTCCGTATAACGCAACAATCCCACACTAATACTCTAACGCATTGCCTTCCAGCATGTACGCAATAGAAACGCTATCGGCGAGGAAAAGTTGTCTCCAGAGGAACCCTCACGCGTGTGACGCGACGTCCGGCAGGGTTAGGCTGCTGGTTAAACCTATAAAGCCTATGCTAAAATGGCATCATTATTATTCAAATAAATCTCGTATCTGGCATCTTAAAAAATACTTCGGAAAGCTAGTATTAAAAATGAAACATGGCTAAAATATCCTGTTGAGGCCACGTAAATACATACTTATGAAATGGAAAACCACCTCTCTCTGATTTTTGTGTGATTATAAGCAACAGCAAGACTTGAGTACAAAAAATAGCTTGAAAACAAAAAAATACAAGCGTATGGGCGATTTATTTCATTTCTTTACGCAGTCTCCTCGCTCCAGCGTGTAATCACCTCAATGGGTTACACTGTCTGACGTCACATGTACCAGCTTGCTCTGGCCTTACTAACATTACATTGCAAAGATAGCGTACACGCCGTTTATGTTTTACATGATCGATGGGTATTGCTTACATTCTGATAATCGTATTTTCTTCGGACCCAGCAATTGCTTTTTCGCCATAAATACCCTCTGGGCTGAAGCTATCCTGCGCTTAAAGTTCGTTGAATTTCTTGTATCCCATTTCATGCAACCTCCAAGGTAAGAGAAGGATTTCATTGGTTTCAGCGTTCCTACTTGTAGCATAATATCTGTCTTCAGTTTCTCTCTTCCACATGCGATGGCTTTCGTTTTCTTCCCATATATCTTCATGCCGCAACCTTTTAGTGCTCGGTCCATAGCGTCCAAGGATGCTTGTAACTCTACCACGATCTCGATGTCGTTTGCGAAACGATGGATGCTAGATTCTTCTCCATTCATCTTATTTCCTTTGATTTTTTACTTTAACACCTTTTTTCTTAGCTAGTATACGCAATCCTCAGCAAAATACTCACTTGATGTGTAAACTATTCCACCGGGTCTATTTTATGCCCTCCCACCTGTTGTCCTCGAGCACCCATAGGTAAATGAAAAATATTTCCGACACAAATACTTTAAAAAATTCATATTATTACACTTAATATATTCAGTCCCACCTTTCGTGAGCAGTAAATAAGAAGATATTCTAGTGGGACGCTGACAAAAACGTAATGTTACACAACGAAAGAGCTGTGCCAGAAGACATTAATTCAGCTCAAACCCCTATTTTGCAACAGAGAAAAATCATTTGCCTGCAACATACAGTAGAATCATACGTTTGTCATTTTAGTGCAACAAATCTATGAGAACCATCAACAAAAGCTTTGAGAAGAGATAAAAATACTGCTTCGATAAAGATAAGCCGCTGTTCAAGAGAGGTGAGTGAACTGTTGACAATGCAAAAGCAATGTTTGAGCTCTTTTCATGGAGATTTCCAGACTTAAAGTGGGGTCAGGTGTTGCATTCAAAAGAATCACTGAATTTTGACAATGTGAAATTCAAAAAAAAACTCAAAACAACGGCCTGAAAAAAAGTAACTTGACGCCCGGCAGGAAATTCTTTGTAATTGCCGGTGTCAAGGATAAGATTAACGGGACCAGTGGAAAAGAGATGTCAAGGTGCTTCTAGACACAACACGCACGGATATGGAAAATCCAGTACGGCCCTTTTAAGTATCACTTCCAACTGCTTGAGGCATTGCATGTAAACATTTACTCGGGTGAATAAAAGACTTGATAAACACGGAAGGACGGGGTCGGAGTGATTCTTGGTAGCAACCGGGTCAAGGTGAAAACGCGATAGAGGTACATCAAGATTCCGTGCCTGCACATCAAGATCCCGTATCAGGCGTGAAAGTGAGGTCTCGGACCTTAACTTTACGGAGAGAATCAATTATTTCGTTTAGCGACATTTCCAGGCCACAATCATCAATCGCATTTCCAGTTTCTGATCCGTTTCAGTCCATCTGACATTGAGAATCACGTGCGGTATTCGATGCACACCTGAGCAATTAATCATTGCATGTATTATATAATTACGAAGGCGCAGCATGAAAAACTTGTATACAATTAATTGAATTTAGTCTCGTTATGATGAAGAAGTTCTTATTTTTTCAAAAAATATCAAAATATTAGCCACGTACCGCTCAACTTTTCAAGAGACCTTCCAAAATATTCTGGTAATTTTTCATGAGATGTCCGGCTATGCGCAACAGGGAGACTTCAGTTATTAAAAGGGGAAATTCTCACGCATACTTGTAGATCGAGTCAGAAATTTCGCGAAGTGTAGTTTGTATGCTTTTTTGACTGTTTAAAAAAATAAATTTATTACTCACAGCAATGCATTTTACAAAATCAAAAAAAATCCAACGGCTGTGAAATTCAAAAAATAAACCCTCCAGTTACTGTTTATTTGACGTAAAAATAGCCAAACAGATCAGGAAAAACATCATTCCACGGAGATTTTAAAAGCATTTATTGTCCCGGAAATTCATTTTTTAAAGAAATAAAAAACTCGTTTTCCAAATAACTAGAGCTCGTTTTTGCTTTAAGGTTTTCGCAGCGATTAACTGCTGCGAAAAATATCTTTCCAAAAATATAGGTGTGATAACCAACCGTTGAAGATTTTTCGTATTTTAATTTTTTGTTTTTAAATATTTGGTTTTTATTTATTTTTAAATCGGGAATTAAAATGGTCAGTCATCCAACGGCCCAAACCGGAGCCACAAACAGATCTAATGTCTTCAGTCTCCTGACATGAGGAATGAAACATTGAGCCAAAAATTTCTCCTCGCAGCAGTTAACCCGAAAATGGTTGAGAGTAGTATAACTAGAGCTCGTTTTGCTAATTGAAATATAGAAATACTTAATAGACATTAATTTAACTTTAAAATGAATTTCAAAAGCAAGAGGATTAAATCTGATAATTTTTTAAGGGAAAAAATTGTAAAAATAAACTAACTCTGACTCAGAATTTCCCAGAAAAAAAATATGAGAGGACTAGGCTTGGACAGATATCTTTGAAGAAAGAGTTTTCCTTATCGTCCATCTAAACGGAAGGATACTAGTCAACACCTCACCCTAGTTCACCGGTATCGAGCTTTCGGTAGATGTCCTAACCCTCTAGAACAGAGGTCGGCTAACTCCGGCCTTTAGGCCAGATACGCCCTAGCTAATACTCCAGTCCATCCAAACGCTCCCATAGTTATTTATTGTTGGATTCGGCCTAATTGAATAGTTTCCGCCTAAAAGAGGGGAGGCGCTGGCATCACAGAAATACTAGATGCATGGTCGCACGGAGTCTATAAAAGATATATAGACTCCACGACTAGATGGTAAATGCTTCATCCAGTAGGTGGCACTAAAGCAGAGCAATGATATGCCTCCCTCTTTGTAGTAATTTGCATTCCAATGTTTTAATAAAAAAACTTTTCCTTTGACACCTTTTTTCTTCTGACCTAATGAGCTTTCTTTACCTCCTGAGATAACCTAGTATGCTAGGTTATCTCAGGAGACACCTTAGCTACTTAAAAATAAGAAATATCAAAATATTTTTCCTCTAAGGAATACATTTATAGTGTGAGCCATGAAATTTGTTTTCCGAATAGAGGGTTGGCCTTTATCAACTAGGTCCTGGTATTTCTGTGGATTAATTTTATTTTTCATTCCAAAATGCGAATTCTCTTACATTTACCTAAGTCTCGAAGAGCTCCATCTTATAATTAGAACTTAGTTGCACAAAGTACGCATTTTGTTATGTAATGCAAACTTCTCATCGAGAAAAACTGTGATAGTATATCTAGTGGATATCACTCACGCTTAATATGGCTCCCAGTTCATTGGATCTACAGATGCTTGTCGTGCAATCCAAATGTGAAAACTAATACCAAAAGATAAAAATGTTCTCTTTTCCTTGCTTCTCTCAAACGAGTGCAAGGCGGATGAGGAAACATGTGATCATTGTTCCGGTTACCACTCACATAAGAACTGAAGCAAACTAGACGAAGAACCGATCTGCATTAACTGCACACGCAATAAAAATACCACTCGTGACCACAAAGAAAGTAACATAAAATGTCCAGAGTATAAAAAACGTATGGATTGGCTAATTGAGTCTATCGAAATTGGGAAATAATAGAGAAATACTTAATATAGGGCAAATAAACCTAAGCAGAGCGAAACTCAGAACAATGGACATAAAAAAATCGGTGATGGATCTAGGAATTGACCTACTCTTAGTACAAGAACCGTACACCTACTATAACCAAACGGATAAGATATGGAGAATCCCCGGCCTCGGAATCAAAACTAAAACATCACTAACTTTTGCAAAGGGCTCATTTCTGGCTAGCTGACCCTTTGCAGATATTGCAAAATTCACTACGAAATACACCCACACAAACTACAAATACTTTATTCAGTAGTGGCATTGCCAATTTTATCCTATGGCTGTGAAATTTGGGGCGAAAAGCTAGCCTTAGGCAGAATTGAAAGAAAGCTAAGCGAGGCACAAAGGTGCTGCCTCCTTGGAATTACATCAGCCTATAGAACAGTCAGCAACCAAGCCCTGACGACCATATCGGGCATACTCCCAACAACACTTGCCATCAAAGAAAGGAAAGCTATTTCAGACCTATAAAGGAAAGGGAGAACAGCCATCCTCAGAATTGAATTTGAGCTAGATGAACCATTAAGAAGAATAAAAAAGAACATTAGGTCAATCCCTACCGAGGAATGGCAGACTCGCTGGGTCAATAGTAATAAAGGAAGAATCACCTATCAGTTCTTCCAAGAAATAAAAGACAGGCTAGAAATTACATTCAAAATTAATCAAAAAATAATGGAAATATTGACAGAGCATGGAAACTTCATGTCCTACCTAAAGAAAATAGGCAAATCTAAAACAATCGAATGCAGGTGTGGTAATCAGGAAGATACAGTTCACCATAGACTCCACTAATGTCCCAATTACGAAGAAGAAAGAGTCCTGTTGAAACAAGCAACAAAGGGACAACATCCCTCGTACGAAAAATTAGGGAAACTGTTGGAGAAAGACCCACAAATCATTATTAACTTCACGAAGGAGAGCCTGCAAAACCCGGCCATCAAAAGGAAACTGAGATGGAGAGTAAGAACTGATCCTGAAGGAGGCGAAGTGAAGAAAGAAGAAGATGCCTTAATGTAATAATACAGAAGATATATACACTTTTGTAAAGCAAGTGCAGAAGTGGATATGAAGGAGACGAAGAAAAGACCTACTACTGCACATCACCTCATTATTCATTTTTATTTCGCTATGGGAAATCACACAAAACCCTTTATCATATAACTTGAAAAAATGTTATTATTTTATTTTGGAAGAAAAAGACATGTATTTTGTGAAACAAGATCAGAAGAGGACATGAGGGAGAGGTGGAAAAAAAGGACTTACTGCACATTATTTAATCATCCAGTATTATACTTTTATTATTGGAAATGTATATAACTTGTTTCTTTTACCAAAATGAGAAGATTTACTTTCATTTAATTCTGAATGTAATAACTGTTTGCCAACTTGGGGGTTAAGTTTATAGGTACCCCAAAACTCTGTACAAAACAGAATAAAATAATCTTAGCCTATCTCTCAATTGAGGGAGAGCTCCAATAATGGTTAATAATCGATAAATTACACCTATTTTCCTTCAAATATACATGCGTCATTTCCAAAGAAATTCACGCCCTGCAATATTGCGTGCGAGAGGAGTCCACATACTTTTGAGATTTTTCGGGTTACTCAATATCACGTGCCAACTTCGTCCGGTTTACATCACGATTCGGGACAATGTGAAAGTAATTTTCATTCTTTTGGGTGGTGGGATTAACGAGATTATCTAAAAAAAAACACTCTCACAGTTCGTGATAAAATAGTTTCGCTGACTTTTCCTCGCGTGTTTCTACGGTGGAGTCACTATGCTTAGAGAATGTGTTTCAGATGAGACGGATTCAACCACCATCAAATTAAATGCGAACGATAACTCTGGGTACAAATCTCAAGAACTAAGAAATCTCAATAGAATTAATTTAGAGCATCAGTTTCTAAAAATTAAAATCAACTTCATCTGTTCACAGAAACCTATGATAATCGCGACATTAAGTGTTATTAAGTAGAAAAACAAAAAAAACATCTGCGAATATAAATTGTAAGCAGGATTATTTAGGAGCTTGAAGGACATGCCTAATGTTTATTATGACAATTATGGTTCGCAATGTAGGCCAACGGGTAGTGCGTTAGAAAATAATTTGGATAATTGAAATATGTCTTAAGAAATTTGTTTTCACTGTGGAGATTATAACATTTTAGCAATGGAAATATTATTACTCCCAAAAGCCATAAAATAATCTATTACGTCAATCAGAAATTACTCCAGTGACGTGATCATACGAGGTGGGAGTTAGACCATAGGTTCCTTAAGTCCTATAAACAATAAAAGAATAGGAACACTCACTTGATCATAGGGAATCCTTGAAAGGCCATCGAAGGCAAGACCAAGAAACCTGGATATGAAATTACGGCAACATCAGTAGGACCCCGAAAAAAACGTGAAATGAAGTGATATTTCTCGCTCGGGACAGTAAAAATATTGCTAAAAGTTGAGGCAATGTAATATTCACTGTCCATTTCTACTTCTCCTTATTGTGGAAATAATTCGAGCAAATAAGTTAAAAAAATCCATTGAGGAGATCTTCGCTGAGCAAGTTTTCGCGATATGTCACCTAACTCGAAGATCGTCAATTATTTTTTTTCAACATATTGAACTGAATTAGTCTACAAATTACACTGGCGAACGTATGTTGGCACGGAGTACTATAAGAGTTGGCAACTCCTGAGGAGCTCCAGGAAAAGCCCATTCAATGGGTATTACATTCCAAGAGATTAAGCATGGTTTTAATTGCCGTTGAATGTTCTACCACTAGAACTGATCAGCATAACAAAATGATCACAATTAAATTAGCTCAATTAAGATCTAGTTGAATTGTGATCAAATTCCATCCTTCATCATAATGACCCATTTTTTTCGTCTCCAGACGATATTCGCACACATCAACGAGTTCAAAAGATTTAGGTGATATTGCGTGGAATTTGAACATTATGGATGGATAAAAAGACGCAATTTTCAACAAATAATAAAAAATTTAGTAACAATTCTGGGGTTTGAATTGAGATATTCCTATTCGTGGAAAAATAGCGCATTTTCATCGATCAACTTATATCCACAGTAGGACAGTTCACAGCAGAGACGATTGTGGGAGTGATTCTACAAGATGAAAACGCATGGAAGACGGTCGCGGCGTTTGCAGAGCCAGTCCTGAGATGGAAAAAAGAAGTGAGATGCCTAATGGATCCCCAGTACTTCTAAAAAAACGAAAAAAAACTCTGTTTCAGACACGAGACATGCGGCCCAGGCTGAAGTAATGCAAAACGGCCTAGGACTAACCGCAGTTCGAAGGGGTTTAGTGGGTATTTACATAAATCTGTCTGATGAAGATGATGTACCTACTGCATTGAAACCATGGTCATCGTCGAAATATAAAACATTTTCGACTTACACATTGACTTGGGGTATCTAATATGACATTCATTTCGGAAGATTAATGCTACATACTGCCGGAATGTCAAATGCCTTTCCCCGCATGCGTCAAATGCATTTTATAATGTGAAAGTACTGCGACTCGTCAGACTCCATTAACGGAATCAGCACAGGAAAATCAAACTCTCAATGATTAAATGCTCCGTAGTGTGGTTATTAGAGCTCAAGGTTACAAGGAGGTGAACCAAATCCTTCTGAGACTGATGTTACCGCACATTGTGATGCAAATCACCTGAAAATATCATCTTACAGTGCGATGTCTTAATGAGGAAATGGCAAAAGAAGAAAAATATCGTATCACCTTATTGCTGGGATCAGAAAAAACAGCACAAGGAAGGCGCAATCCGGGAACTAACCATCGTAAAGTCGACGCCCAGATGACCCTTGCACAAGATTACGTTTCAGTTGCAATCTCAAATCGTTGTGCATAATTTATTGCCGGAGGGCTCTTAGCCATTTGAAATGACTCCACGGAAGCTGGGGTGAGGACATTTGAGTTAGGCTAGGAGAGGTAGGAAATGGTGAGGGAAGAAGTGAGGGCTGATCTATAGAATCATAGAGATAGCGTAGGTAAACTAGGTTTATCATTGATAGAAAATCCACATGAATACTTGGAATCACATACGTAGGATACGTATTAAACAGGCACTGTGGGAAAGAGAGTGTAACGGAGATACTGGGTATTCTGGGCTGGGAGTATCTGTACGAAAGCAGAAAAAAGAATAGGCTGAGTGAAATTCTCAAAATAATAAAGAAAGAGGTATGGAGGGGACGAAAGGATAAAATTGAGGAACCAACGTTCATGGAAAAGAACGACCATACCTACAAAATTAAACAGAGAATACAAGAAACGAATAAAAACAAATATTCATTTAAAAACAGAACAATTATAGAATGGAATCAATTACCTGAGGAGCTATTTGATCCCTTCCCAACAATTATGAATATATTTAAGAAAATATACGGTGCTGCACTTTCTTAATAATTCTGTTTGATCCTGATCCTAACTTTTTATAACGTTATTTTAATTTTAATTCCATTTAATATTCGTGATATCATGCTAAGAGGATATAATCAACGTTGTGCAACCAGACCTTGTCTACTTGTATTGAACGAGCAAATAAACAGTGAATATATTATGGCTATTGAGTCCATCTTGACTGCCACCACAACTCGTTGTCCATATTTTATATAAGAGTGGAAGAACTTTAACTCCATTTGTTCACTCTCCATAAATAACTCCGAAAAGTTCAAGGACTCTGTCTCCAACGCTAAGAATTCCAGACGCGGCAGATAAGTTCGGTTTAAAATTAGTTGGATTGAGTATCCAACGTTTTCAAATAGCTATAAAAGCATGAGAATACGGCCCCGGAAATTTTTGGGAAGAGTCTCGGGAAATATTAAGGTGGTGCCCAGAGATCGTTTATCGAAGCTTAAATTTACGAATAAACAAAAGAAGAATGCTAAATCAGCTGTCAAAAATTGATTACGTAGCCAATTATATTTCATAGCCATATCTCTGAAGATACAGGTTTATATATGTATATCTCAAGAGAAGATAGCATTAAGAAAATGATATTTTACGCGAAAAAAATGTCATCGCAATAGATAATCGGTGCGGGATGAAAACGAGTAATTTACCAATCCCATACTGAACACAAAACATGTGTGGAGATTGACTAAATATTAAGGACCTAATAGTCTTCCGAATGTGGTTATGTAGTCTATCATTCGCAGCTTACGGTACGATTCAATAGCTTAAGGTCGGGGAGCTTGGATATAGGTTTGTGGAACCAAGCTATACCCAACCTACGTGTGTGTGTGTGTGGTGCTTAAGAGTTGCTAAGGTGCTAAAAAAGGGAAGCACTAGTTTATATGGTACTGACGTTTCTTAAAAAAGTTTTCGAAGAAACTCGTATAGCAGCGCTATTTTTTTTACATATCTTACATACACACCTACCATGCCGTTTTCTTTCAGGATAGGCAGAGTCAAAAAGTTAGATTCCTGGTATAGGCCCATAAAGCTGACTGTGCTCTCCTCCACAACTTCCCAACTCTCCTAACTTCCTCCACACTACGCTATGATTGCGTAACTCTTTTGCTTCAGCTACACCTATACATTGCTTCTTAACCGCCCTCCTGTTTTTAAGACTCCAAACATTCCTTCTCTTTAGAGTATCTTCCTCCACATTCGCCCATGGCTTTCTCGGTCCACTCGTTAATTCGACACTCACCCATTCTCTCGACATGGCCAAACTAACGAAGCACGTCCCTTACATATATGTCCATTACGGGAGCATACGTCCCACATCCTTTCATCACTCACTCATTTCTAACCCTACCCCTTCTGCTTGTACCGCAAACATTTCTCAGATACCCTGTACTCACTGGATTTAGCCTACTCTATTGCTTATCCTGGCATACCCATGTTTCGCTACCATGCAATAAAGTGGGAAGGAGAACACTTTTGTACACAAGCTATTTTTTCTGCGAGACACAGGCATGTAGAGCAATTATTCTACCAATCAAGCGGAGAGCCAAAACTGTTCCCTTCAAGAAAGATTACCGTCTTGCAAAAAGTCGTTAACTACTTGAAAATCGTCGTTAAATCTGATTTCATTTCAGTTCTATCATTCAAATCAAAACTTACTGTTGAGCATTCTGCTTGGTTTCACGAGGCGGATGGCCCACTTCATCGACTAAAAAAAATATTTCAATAGCCAACAAGTTTTAGTTGAAAACTAGGGAAAGGCTAACGTGATGCACAAATTGTGCTTTATATTACAAATATTGTTCCTTCTATGCCGTAATCACCTAGGATATCAAAAGAAAAATTGACTCTTAATGTCAGTAATTTACAGTTTTCACCATGTAATTATTATAATGAAAGAGGAGAGAAGCTGAAAAGTAAATTAAATTAAAGGTTAATCCAAATTTCCAATGGAGCTAGAATGTCTATTGACAATTTGGATTAATCTAAAATTAAAAAAGTGTAATTATTAAATTTACCCCATATAAATGGAACCTTTAATTGTTAATTTAAAAAAGGGTCTGTATACCTCCAGTATCTAACAGATTATCTGCATATTTTATTTTTATCTAGATCTTAAGTTTTAAGAGATAGTTTTATAATTTTTTTCTATAGCGTGACCCTCTAGTGGTCCTCAAACGTTGCTTGAGGATATGTTTAGATTTTTTTGAATCACCAAAGCAGGCATCAATTACATAAAAGTCACGGGAGCAGTCTGGCCAAGGCGTTCGTTTCCCAACCGGTGAGTCCTAGGTTCCAATCCAGATGATATCTTTACATGAGATTCTGATCGCCATAATTTGATATCACAGGTACCGACTTATAATGGGGCATCTCCTACCCTTAAGTTTGAGCGCACATTTCACAACCTATGGGATTGGTTTTAGCTGTGTATTATTTTCCGTAGTCGACCGATTTTCGTGATAAACGCGGGTTATAATACCATGAGTAAAACTTGAGAGCCAGCTGTATAAACGATGAACGAACAAAAAAAGAACATTTTAAATACTTGAGTATACAGAACAATGAGAAGTGTTTTTGTTTTTGGGTGATATCATCTCTTTACCAGTGAGTGGATTTTACTCGTGTACGTTTCGGAAAAGTAAGACGCTTTTGGTTTTAATTATGTCCGTGTCATTTTGACGAAAAATCATCATGTATCGTTATAAGTTTTTTGTTGCCGCATTTATTCGAAGGTTTAGGTCCATACAAACGAGTTAGCGAAAGGAATTGCATACTTTTTTTTAATATCATAATTTTAGTATCATTCCGTGACTAGGTATCCTCTTACTGCTCCTGAGTTAGACTTCTTCGGAGATTCTTTAAGAACTCCCTCCTTTAAAATATTACTCGCATGCCGTACAAAATGCTAATTCTTTTTCTTAATTTTCGCCATTGGCCAAAATTTTTCCCTACCACAAAGGATTCCAACTTAATAAAAGAAAAAAATTTGTATTTACACACTACTTTTAACACTCGGAGTCCCAGTGGAAGTCAAAATGACTCCTTGAGATTGTATGAATGGTATATCTTCGGTAAAGTGATACATTCTAATATTTCCCTTGGTGACTTTTAGTCATTTTGTGATTAGTTTAGGCTGTCTGATATACAAAGACAGTCAGTCATAAACTGCTGAAATATTTCATGGTTTACCTCGAAGTCCCAATGGAGTCATAGTGACTCCTTGCACCTTGGAGAGAGTTTGCACAGTGCAAATGCCTTATGCAATTTGCTTCCTTATATCACAGTTTTAGTTTAACTCTCTAAAATGTTATTTGAATGCGATGGATATTTTCTATCTCTTTGTAAAATAAAGAGTAAGAGGAGAAAATGACGTGAAAACGTCGAAACCGGTCGAGGTGCATTAAAAGTATAGTGGAAAATACAAAGTGTTATCTTTTATTAATATGAATTTCAACAATTTATCCTGTCAACGATTGATCTAAGGATTCCAGCATTCTTGCTTTCATTGGATTCCCCATCCACTGCATGAATTTATCGGAATTTCCGCAAAAAAGTAGTCCCGCAAGAGTTTTGCATAAAGGTACTACTCATGCACCTCAATGACCACTGGATTACAAAACACTTCCTCCTCCCTTGAACCATTTTTACGCTAGTCTATTTTCTCAGTAAAAAAGGTAATTAATGGATATTATGCAAGTATTTTCGCACTAGATGTATAAGTTTGTGGTAATATGCAGAAAAAATGAAATAAAATTTAATTGTATGCATACCTATACACGGCAAAATAAACACATTTTGGTATGCAAATTATTTTGCCATTCCCTCACTGCCCATAGGTACGTGTCTTATGTTATAGCGCAGGCATAACCGTATATTCGTCATCTTTTCAATTCATCGCATATCGCATTCGATTCATTATTCTGAGAAACCTTCAATATTTTACCTAGAATCATTATTTATTCATAGTTCGAAACGATGCGTTAAAACGTGACGCTCAGGGGCTGCATGAGACATTAAATCTCTTCCCATCTATATACCATGCAGCTATCTGAAACATCGGCATGCCGTGGTTCTTGATGTAATTGCTGGAATCATATACTTATGTTAGCCTCAATGTGCTTTTATGCGAATTGCGAGAAATTAACGTTTTAAGTTACTTTGCACACAATGCGTAAGTAAAGAAAAGAGAGACCGAATCCGCTTGCCAATTAAAAGAAATTTTTTCGCCCAGTAGATACATTTATCTCGTTAGAACACACCACACATTTCCATGAATCAAGACACTCATACATGATTGGTACATGCAAAACTTGAAAATATAGCTCGCTTGATACGCTTCACAATATTTTTTATCTGATAAAAAAAATTACAGGAAACGTGACGCATATTTTGCTTTAGTGATTTGATAATTATACTTTAAGTATACAATTTAGCTAGTACGTACAAAGGTATCAATTATCCATTAATTTCCAAACGTGACGTATATTTTGCTTTAGTGAATTTATAATTACATCTGAAGTGTACAATGTAGCTGGTACGTTCAAGGCATCAAGTATTCATCAATTTCCAATTCATTCAATTATAATACTTAAAAACTAGTATCAATCACTAATTTGAGAATGATAATTTATTTATTTAAAATGAAGTCGCCACTGTTTTCCATTCAGTCTTAGCGGATTACTGGAGATGAAAAATACTTCAGTTACTCTTCTCACTCTTGTGTTTAGATGCTAATACATCATTTATAAGAGAATCCTCGTATATATAAAGCAATTTTCAACGGTTTATAGTTCAAATGTGATAAGTATGATGAGATACGACATGCCCCTCGCCCCGTGATGCACAAAGTTACCACTGGGATATCTTGGAAAATATCATTTCCTTGGCATTTAGCTAGTTAAGATACCGCACAGTGGCTTACTACTCCCCTGTGGATTTCTGTGTGCTCTGAAGGAGCTAAATGTTCCCCTACTGACGGGTATACAATGCCAGGGGACAGTCGCGAAGCGTGCGCACTGAGCCACTGTCCACTAGGTTAAAGCCAAGAGTTGGACTTTTTCGCACTACTGAGAAATTATGCGCGACACCGTATATTACCGCGGTTACTTCGCGGTATACTCAAAATCTGTCAAAAGCAACACCTTGTTCAGAGTTAACTTCGTGGACGATGGTGCAGTGCACACCTTTCAACTTCCTCGTAGCATAGTATGTCCGGCAGTCGGGCAGCATCTAGATCCTTTAAAGCCAACAAAAATCCACATGATATTTAGTTTGTCCAGAGATTGATTGAAACTGAGGTAGTTAAAGTCTCTTTTGCTCCCTTACAAAACAAAATCACTCCGTTCTTACATTAGAAATTACCATGGAAAAAACTGCTTGGATGGGGGATCGAACCACGGACCTTTGATTTCCTAAGAACAATACTGAGTGGTCTGTGAATTGGCCAGCCAAATCAAAGGTCCGAGGTTCATTTCACGGTGTGTGAGGATTTTTTTCTCATGGCAATCTTCTAAGTATTTCAACGCCGCAATTTCTGCACCCCTTAAACCCTACTATCCAGAAGTAGTACTGGTCCTTGTACAATATGGATATTAACAGCTAGAAGTTTTCCCGGACACAAAAATAACCCCGGAAATCGATAATGATCAATTTAAGGCAATGAACTTAATCTCATTTTCCCCAAACACATTCGAAAACTTTCTCCTCCCGAGGATATTGCCGGATGAAAATCTATACCCTCCGGGGGGCATTGTATAACTGCTACCGGGAGAACCACTTTTCGACGGAAAACGGAAGCGTGAGGAGAAAAAATCTGAGTCCATGGAAAAAAAAACAATTCTCTCATATCTGAGATTAAATGTCGATTTTATAACTGTAGAACGTTACGTTTTATTTCATTTAATTTTATAACCGAAGGGTTTTATGCAGCTCAAATTTCGTGCTGCGATCAATAAACTCCTCAGCATGGCAGTACAAAACCTACTACACCGCTAAACTAGTACTAGTAGTACCATGTTCCTCATATTGACTTTTTTTACTAACTCGCAAACCTTGCACATTCGCTAAATAATCTTGAAAAGCAAACGGTGCTTGCAAACATTTTGCAAGAATAAAAGCGTCATTGAAATTATGATGAACGGGAGCAGGACAACACACGCTACAGAAAGAAAGCATTGTTTTCATAGTTAGTTACCAGAGAAAGGATTCAGTATAACACTAGTGCCATGATTAGCATGGTACTTAATCACAGTGTATTATAAAAAATGGATATTAACTATAAAAGGTGCAACATAAACAAGTTAACAGAACATATTGTATAAGAAGGGAAATGCAGGGCAAATCTCAGTATCTCAATCTCAACATATGTGTAAATTGTGGCCGTCAGGTCTGAACCATCCTTCAATAACGAAAATTATTATAGACGTCGCGACAAAGTGCCAAAGTGTCAGTGAATGAGCTGGTGATCAAATAGAAAGAGTGATAAGGAATTGGCCCAGACAATAGTTGTGACCTTTGTTGCATACCCTTGATGAATGAGTTGAGTGCTAAGTTCATTCAAGCCTTCGCCCTAAAATATATTGAGAGAAAGGCCAACCACAACAGCATTTCTAAATCAATAGAGATAATCCGAGTAATTAAAAAACATATCAAGTTTGATAATGCAAATTGACATAATTGACGGAAAACGCAATTTACTGCAAAATATCATCGTCAGCGGAGATATTCCGCTAGAGTGTTAGCCGAAAGTAACTTGAAATTTAACCTTGCAAATAAACACATGCGTTATCTAAAGTCCTTGCAAGCTGGTGATATTGATACAGTATAGTAAACGAACGGAAGATTGCCTAAGCTGTACCCTGGTGGTGACTTTCACGGTATTTCGTACGTGGAGATGTAATGTCCAGTGGTTGCAAAAATAAATTTTAATTAACAATAAATAAACAAATAAACATGGATGTACCGCAGTTGATAGTTGGTCATCATGAAGATCCAAGAAAGGGCCTAAGACGAAGACTCGCGGAGTATTTCTCGCTATTTTTGGAGGAGTAAATTAGCTGAGGCAACCGTTGTTCACACCGAGCATGGACCGACAGTAGCGGAATAATGTAAGGAATCTTATCTTTTTCGAAGTGGCTCACATGAATACCAAGACCGTTTGTTCCATAAGATTGTCTTCAGACGTTTTTTAAGCGTAAATTCAATTTCTATGGAGGTCAAAGACTGATAATGGTCACAGAGGGGACACCAAAGCCAGATTGGCGCTCTGTTCAATGCTGCGTAACGCCTACCGTCAATTCCGTCAGACGGCTCTACCAGCAAATCCTACTCCTACGTCCTCGTCGTGATCTCTGGTCAGTGTAACCGGCTGGTTATAGCAAACGCGGGAGGATGAGAGCGAGTGCCCGGCGCTCACGAACGGAATTGTTTCTAAACGGAAAAGCAGGCAGCTTTAGAAGCTTTTGAGACAGCAGCCCCAGACTTTCTCAGCGCTGAGTTGGTACCCCGTTCTGAGTAGATAACAAATAATTATTTCAATAAAAAATAATTTGAAAGAACTACGTTTTTGAAACGGACCAAAAAGCATAAAAATATTTCTCCTAGCCCCACACACATTAATATCCCTAGAGGCCCTCTATTAGGAGAGGCTGGCCAAGTGTCCGCTAATTTTTTACTGGCTGACGCTTTTTACCCAGAATGCACTCTGAGACTGGACGCCATTATTCGCAAAAGATTCACTTGGATTACATTGAAGTGAAGGGAAGGTGATTGTAATTTTCCAATTCTACGTCACTGTAAAGGTAAGTACGACAATTTTTTTGCTGAAATCATGAGCGCTAACACTGCTGTATTGATTTAACGGTTTAAAATTATTTTTCACTGGATTTTCCGTAGTATTATGCTATGTTAAATGCTGCGCTTGGAATACGATCCGTAGCATCCTGGTAATATTCGATTTTGTGGTGGAAAGCAATACATAACCCGAATATTTTCGATTGTTTTGTGTTTGTGGATCCCTTAGTTTGTTATTTGCCAAGTAATATATGTGACTAGTGAGAATTGAGACGGCGTGGCCAGGACATCAGTGGTTGACGGTCACCGTGACTCATTCCGTTCTATTTTTCCCTATTTGCAATCGATGAATAAGGGTAATTATTTATGCATTTCAGTTTAAACGTTTCTTATCATATTAATTTATTATTTTCCGAGTAATAGGTGTGATTACGGGAAATCATACCTCGTATTTAGAACGCCCAAGTACTTCACAGCCTCGAGAGAATCACCCCGTTATTTCCTTTCTATGATGATCGATGAGGAAATACAATCATGTAAACATTTTATTATAATTGTTTCACGATACCGGAATTGATTTAATGGGCGTGTACTTATTAAGGGATAAGGTGACGGCACGCATAAGCACGCAGGTCAGGATGCATAAGTATTTCACAACCACGGCGAATCTTCGTGTTTTCTTCCATTGATAATGGGTGTGGGAATTGTGGAGTTTGTAACTTTCACATACGTAATTTTCCATAAAGGCACGTGCATATGCTTCACGAGGTCAGTAATCTACTTCAAAACCATTTATAGTCCGTACCTATGTATTGTTCATTCCTCGTTTTGATAAACTGTCGTTGTGAACATTGGAAAAAGTTATGAATCCGCCATTATTTTACAATTCTGCCTTTTATATTGGTTTAGTGACTTTCATGTGAAGTGCTCAGCAGGCAGGTAAGTAGCCTAATTTTGATATGCGATACGGTCTCAGTGAGTTGTAATGCATTTCTTAAATATGATCAGTGACGTGCTTGTTTTGTCTTTACTTAAAATATTTCTATCCCCTCATTTTCTTAGCGACACTCTTCATCACAATGCCTGGCTGCGCAGAATTTGGATGCTCAAACAAGTCTTCCGATGGGAAAATTATGAGGGTTTTTCCAAAAGACCCAGCCAGGAGGAAGGAATGGGAAGCTAAAGTGAACAGGAAACACTGGCGAGCAACGTACGCTTCCTACCTTTGTGAAGTAAGTGAAAGAAGGTAGTTGATATAGTTCTGTTTGTGTGCATGTATGGAGTGTGGTTCTAGTGATAGAAGTATGTGGTAGCGTATAGCAAAAATGTCGTGTGTGCAAAAAACAATGACTGCTTTGAATATGTTGGCTTTCAGTTTTGTCAACGTAATGAATGTATCTGTATTGAGTTATTCTTAAATAGGTATATATTATCAAGAGAGACTGTGATATTCACAATACTTCAGCGGCTAGAAAAACCATATGAACTGCCCTTGAGAGCTTTTAATTAGCTCTAATGATTGGTACTGTAGCTATTTATTTAATTTGCTCTCTAGTATCTTCACCTGCTATGAACAATTAACAGAACTCCTTATACCTTTCCTGTGTAGCCCTCATAGGTCTGCACATTTACTTTGCTCGAGGTGTTCCAATATCTATGGTCTCCACGACAGCAAGCGTGTCCATAGAGTATAGCGCATGTCTGTGAAATGTCACCATCTGTATTGTTCTCTCACCTTAACTAATGTAAATAGTGTTACTTCTATTAACTTCATTAGAATATATGGTAGTGTATGATGGTATCTGATGATGTTATTCTAAATACATAATAACGTGACTCTACAATTTTTACAGTACCTCGGTGACTTTGAACTTGAGTAGGTACAGATTAATTCTGTGGATTTATTACTTGTGTGCAGACCAGTAATCTCTGTTTCCAGCTGTTATTACGTCTTCTGGTAACATTGACACACATGTGCTTACCAATGTCAAACTTGAATTTTGTTGCAAGCCATAGGAAATGTAGTTATTCAGTTATTAAAAAGCCGTGCCCTGACATCTTCCTTTCCTTCATAACGTAGGCACTATGGGGTCATGTATTGAGTACTAAAATATTTCTTTATTTCAGGATTGAGAGAGAGTGTCGCTTAGTTGTCAGCGGAGGAAACCTAATGTGTGTTCTATGCTGGATGGGGTTCCTCTCTGTCAAGGTGATGCTCTTCGTGGAAATTTTGATGCTGCTTTTGTTTGGCTGATTGAAGCTTGGAATAATCTGATGTGGAAGGATAACTTTGATGATACACAGATACTACTGGGACCTTTTTTGAAGTTATGATGGAGGTTTTGATAGATGTTTTTCTACATCTACATCTGCTGATCTACATTGAAGCTGAGACCTTACATTTAATTCTAGTATTGTGAAGCTTAGCCTGATCACAGCTGGCCATATACGGTTCGTGGCTGTTATATCAAGGCATATATTTTCTTCAATTGGTAATCGGCATAGCCATAGATTCATAACATTCCCTGCATCTTTATATGTTAGTCCCAGGAATGTATGTTTTGAATTTAAATGAATGTTTATTAAATTGTCTTTTTCTTATTTTTCAGCCACTGGACGCTGTCTTTGGAACTTGTTTTGGAGCATAGTCTAGACATATCTTCACAAACGCAGCAATACAATATGTCATTGGATTACAGAAATGGTTTAAGCTGGTTGGTTTATATGTGCAGCCATCTCTAAGTTCCATATTGCATGACGTGTGACCATATTTCATTATCTTTTCCTGTCTTCATGCAGGTATTGTTTCCTTTGACTTTAAGGTTAGCGAGAATACTGTTATTCTTGTACTATCTTTTAGCTTATGGTAATACATTTCTATTTAATTTCAATAATTTGAGGACTTACCATATAGTGCGGATATAGCCCTTTTTTCATTGCCAGGTGTCATTGCTATGGTGCCATGTTTGTCATTTTATTCTCCATGATTTAGTTTGGGGTAGTGGCGACCTTGCTTGTCTTTTGAAATGACTTCTGAGCAAAGTGTAATAGGAATTTCTGCTCCTCAAGTCCCTGACTTCAATGAGTTTTTCATGTGATAAGCCTCCTTTCATTGGTAGGAACAAGGTCTTATATTTAGTACATTGATGTTGAAGCTCAAATGATTATTTTTTCTTATTTGTCATTCTTTCTACTTCAGATGTGAACAACATATAAGAGACTCCTGTTGGAGAATTTGAATGGATATCTAATGACCTTGATTGTATAATGAATTCCAGTAATTGCAAAAGAAACATTTTTTTTATTTTCCTTTTTGATTTTTGTCATGTGAAATCTATGTTAGGTATGACATTTAGCCATTTGGATTTGCTTAATTGCTATGCCTTTTTTTAATGATATGAAGTTCTCAAAAATACTGAAATTTTCTACTCTTTAATGCTAGCAAGGTTCAACATATGTAGTGACATATGTTTTCTGCAATTGGTAATTAGCATATCCACAAATGCATAACATGCCCTGCATTCTTATACCTTAATAATATGATTATATGATGTGAATTTATATGAATGTTTTTGTTAAATTATCTTTTATCATATTTTTCAGGAAATGGACTTAATTTTTGGAACTTGTATTGGAATATAAGTCTATAAATCTCTTAATAAATGCAGCAATATAGATGTGTCAATGCATCACAGAAATGGTTTAAGCCAGTTGGTTTATATGTATAACCATCTCTATGACCCATATTGCATAACGTTATGACCATATTTAATGCCGTTTCGCTGACTTAATATTTATAGGCATGTTTCCTTCGACATTAGGGTTAGCCAGAATCCCGTTATTCAAATATTTTCTTTGTGCTAACGGTAAGATATTTCTTTTCAAATTCAGTTATTTCTGGACTCCGATTATGGTGCGGATGGATCCATGTGTCCACCACCTTCTTCATAGCTGCCAAGAGTATTAATAAGCAATAGAGGAAGGATAATCCCTAGAAGAATTGCTATTGAATGTTTATTTTTATGTTGGTGTACCTACTTCCTTTTCCTGTACTCTCCACAGTTTCTTAAATCATGGTGTGCTCGAATGTGTGCTGATGTGTGGAATTTTAGCTACCACGGAGAAGTGATGTTTCTGCTTTGAATCATTAAAGATGTCATTAGCCCAAGCCTGTTTTTTTATATTCATTGCTACTAAGTTATTGCAATTTGACCCTTTTGTTATCTATTGCTATGTCATCGGGTTTTTCTTTCGTGATGAACGTGCCCTCGACTTTTTTTTTTAGATAAAGACAAGTTATAAGATGAAGTTTAAAGGTTTTCAGGAAGGCACTGCATAATCTTGCATTATTTTTTGTTTTTGTACCTCATTTGACATATTATTTCGGGGTGGGGACTTTTAAAGTGAGGTCTACGTAGCAAGTCTTAACGGTAATAATGGAAAAGTGAGGAAACTAGCATTAGACTGGCACATTGAGAGCTGCAGTCAACCAATCAAAGGATTGAATGAGCAGTGGTGGTGCAAGTTTGTCCTCCATATGTCAATGAGTGGTTTGTAAAGCATGATTATATGAGTTTTACGATGCGCTGCCAATCGTAGGCAATCCTTAAGTTATATTCAATAACTTGTTATGGAAATGGGTTCATTTCGATATGTAACTCTTATTTGAAGGTATTTGTTTATTATTGATTATCGCTGCACTCGTACGCTGTCTTCAGCCCATTGTATCTATGATATGGCAGTGCACATTTTCAAAAGTCACAGTTCTTACAGCATTATTTCAATGCAGTGTAAAAGTTTCCGATTATTTTTCATGTTGCCGGGAAATCCTTTATGCTATCCCCGGATACAATATCTATAAATGGGACTTATCCGGCAATATAAGTAATAACAGCTTTTTGCTATTGTGCAGACCGGGCAGCGCCCATTTCGGATCCGTATCCTTCACCAATATGTTATTACCATTGGCCGAGTTAATGCAAAACGGTCATTTTTTTATTTTCAAACTAATTTCATATATCTGTAGATGTTTTATAAGCCATTACAATGGGATGACATGGAGAAAATTTGCTAATGTCGTAGCCCTTACTCCGTACGCCTATAGGCAGTAACGAAGTGGGCGTGCCCCGACAGATTATTATTGCCAATCGCGGCTGAGTTTATGCAAAATTGTCATTTTTTATTTTCAAACTAATTTCATATATCTGTAGATGTTTTACAAGCCATTATAATGGAATGACATGGAGAAAATTCGCTAATATTGCCCATCTTACTCCGTACGCCTATAAGCGGTAACGTAGTGGGCGTGCCCCGTCAGATTATTATTGCCAATCGCGGCTGAGTTTATGCAAAATTGTCATTTTTTTATTTTCAAACTTATATCATATATCTGTAGATGTTTTATAAGCCATTATAATGGAATGACATGGAGAAAATTCGCTAATATAGCCCATCTTACACCGTACGCCCATAAGCGGACATGTAAAATCCGTGGCCCGTCTTACGAAAAATGGCGCCTGCCTTTCACTTGGCCAACCTCTCCTAATAGAGGGCCTCTAAATATCCCCATACAGGTTCACATAGGTTATAACCTCATACAGATTGTCCTGAAAATTTGTGATTGTGAATTTTAATAGCTGTGAAAATACTTGTAAGATTGGAAACGAAAAACGTGGGGCGCATGAATTAGATAATTGATGCATGAATAGTTCACCTAAGTCACTAACAATTTTATTGCACTGCAAATGATATGAACTGTTATGTGACTTTTCTCAGCGACAGCTACTCCCTACAATCCTTACTATTATGTACAGTATGGGACCCACGTTTTTCGTTTCCAATCTTACAAGTATTTTCATAGCTATTAATATTCGCAATCACAAATTTTCAGGAAAATCTGTTTGGGGATATAAATGTGTGCGAGGCTTGGATAAATTATTTTATGCTTTTTGGTTCGTTTTAAAAACGTGTTTTTTTATTATTTTTTATTTAAACAATGAATCTCAGCGCCAGTTATCGACAATTAATCCATGGAGATAATCTACACTTGAGATCTTTGCTGCCACTTGATTGTTTACTTCATTTTGTTCACAAAAACACCTAAATTTGGGTTTCATTGGTTGGTTATTCTTTTCACAACGTTTAAAAATAAGTACTCAAGCTTTGATTGGTGAAGGTAATTGTCTTTATCGGTAAATCAATATCAGTTCCATGCATGGAAGAGAGCCGTCGGAAAATGTGCTCATGTAACGGTACCGTTTCAGATGCCATATCTTCGCTAAAAATTAAGATATGAAAATAATTTTACCAGTTATGGAAATTAAATTAAATTTTCCAATTTTTATGACTCTATTAACCTTTTCGTATATCTCAAAATAAAAAAGTTATTCTAAAAAATAATTTTGTGAAGAAGAAAAATATTGACAATTCCAGTTACCACTTCAGAACATGTTAGCAATATGCGTAAATTTTGCCAGAAAAAGAAAGATACAAACTTGAAGTACAATTTGGACCAGTTTTTCTTTGTAAGTATTGCTGGATGCCACGGCTTTTGGGGGTTTACATGGTAACTGCAGAATGCTAGTGACAAAATGTTTGCGTTGCCATAGCTCGGTAACTAAGGAGTTACGACCCCATGTTCATAGGAAAAAAATGCTTAAAATCACGTCCCCAACATCCTCTAGAAGTATTGCGCTTTCCTCCTGAAACACCCTGTATACAGGGTGTTTCAGGAGGAAGTGGCAATACTTCTGGAGGAGGTTGGGGACGTGATTTTAAGCATTTTTTGTCCTATAAACATGGGGTCGCAATTCCTTAGTTACCGAGCTATGGCAACGCAAACATTTTGTCGCAAGCATTCTGCAGTTACCATGAAAACCCCCAAAAGCAGTGGCACCCAGCAATACCTACAAATAAAAACTGGTCTAAATTGTACTTAAAGTTTGTATCTTTCTTTTTCTGCCAAAATTTACGCATATTGCTCACATATTCTGAAGTGGTAACTGAAATTGTCAGTATTTTTCTTCTTCAAAAAATTAGTTTTTAGAATAACTTTTTTATTTTGAGATATACGAAAAGGTAATAGAGTCATAAAAATTGGAAAATTTAATTTAATTTCCATAACTGGTAAAATTATTTTCATACCTTAATTTTTAGCGAAGATATGGCATTTTAAACGATACCGTTGCATGGGCACATTTTTCGACGGCTCTCTTCCATGCATGGAACTGATATTGATTTACCGATAAAGACAATTACCTTCACCAATCTAAGCTTGAGTACTTATTTTTAAACGTTGTGAAAAGAATAACCAACCAATGAAACCCAAATTTAGGTATTTTTGTGAACCAAATGAAGTAAACAATCAAGCGGCAACAAAGATCTCAAGTGGAGATTATCTCCATGGATTAATTGTCGATCACTGGATTATTTTATGATAATGTCTAACAAAAGAGTTGTACCTTCCATATTTTAAATCAGTTTGACTTTACTGAAAGGGAATGTGTCGTTAGGTACGAGACAGCAGATGTACCTACTGACAAAGTGAAAGTCATCGTTCCATCGTCGTAGTCAACTAACAAAATGAAGGGTTACCTCGGCGTTTTATTGGTATTAGTTCTGTTTATAACTAGTCTACGATTTTTTCCGACATAAAAACTTTAGGAGTTTTACTCCTACGGTTGAAGTAAAGGCCTTGGGTACACCAGTAAAGTTTAAGCATGGTATGCATATCTACTTTGCATACTGAACGCACTAATCCCATGAAAGAAAAACGCAATAACCTAGATGAGCAACGCAATGGGCAGACTATCAAATAAAAAATTACATCGATGTTGTTGGAGTACCTATGTTGTAACTTAATTACAAATGTACAATAGGTGACTCTCTAACATTTTTCCTTTTTTTCTAAGCACTTATTCCCCAACCAAATGTAAGGCATATGATACTAATTTACATTTATTATTTCTTAAAAAATTCTAAATGATTCCGATGTGATGCCTATTGTCTTAATCTCATATCACATCAATAGTTTACCTATGAATAAGACATGCAATTAATTAAATATCCTTATAAGATCTTATTTGTTGAAAAAGCTTCTTAAACAATACATCTCAGCGCCATTGATCGACAATTAATCCATGGAGATAATCTCCACTTGAGATCTTTGTTGCCGCTTGATTGTTTACTTCATTTGGTTCAATTATGCTAGCAGCTTTTTCCGCCTTCAGTAGTGCCATCTCCTTCTGAAACTTCAGAGTACTTTTTCTTGAGGTCTAAATTTTACAACTTCATACTCAGTCGTTCATGAATCCCTGAGCTCTATCGTCTCTTGCTTCTTCAGCCAATACGGTATTCAGCAACATTTTCTGCTTCTAAAAAATTTAATTTCCACTTACTGAGAGCTTTGAATTTTTTGCTTCTAAAGCATTTAATTGTCACTACCGCACGTCAATACGAACTTCAATCACATTTTTAGCCTCTCACTTTGTTGTTACCACATGTGTAGCTGACATCGCAACGGAAGACACTAAAGTGGGGTTCCCACACCATTATTTGTTCATTGATTACTGTCTAGGAGATTTTATTTCGATCATTCAATAATTTACGCTCTAGTTAATTTTTATTTCAATTTTTCAAATGGAAAATCAATTACATTATGGTTCCTTTCTCGCAGTTTTCCATTGAGAGGAAAAAATCATTTGGCCCACTAGACTAATATGGACTGATCATTCTTTATGATAAAGAAGAATTATTATAAATGGAATGGTGGAATATTACTCAGGGAATCCGAGCTCGAACTCCGTGGATGGTAAAGTTTTTCAGTTGTATCTCAATACTAACTTTGCGTCTATGGATGCAATTGAATAGCAGTATACCAAATCATAATATTAACTCTCAAAATATCTCCACGACTGATAGGCCTGACAATATTACTTAGAGGAATGGCGATGTCTGTCTCCTCATAATTTCCCCACCCTAATCTTTAGTCGATTCCAAAGCTAAATAATAATCCCAGAAATCTTGCGTATCCTAATATAACCAAGAAGTTAAAACTATTAGAGGTGCAATTATCTATGCTCGTTCAGTTATTAATAATAAAATCTGGACCTTTATATAGTTTTACAGTGCCCCTTTTACGGGGAAGCTGACTGTTACTTTATTAAAATGGTTAAATTTCTGAACCAAAACTGATAAAACGTGCATCCGCTAGACACTATTTGAACCCATTATCCTGATACTATCCAGAGTCCTTAGCGGGTAACAATTGAGAAGCAATGATGAATCATTAACCTGAATAAATTAAAATAAATGTTTGTTGTTCTGCTCACGGTTAGTTAATTTCACAGGAAGAGATCTGAACATACCAAAGTTCCCATTTCAGAGACGCGGAAGTTACGCTTTAAAGAGGGCTCTAGCATCAGTTAATGAGATAAGGTTTCTACTTATAATCTACTTTCATTCTCAAGTATCAATTAACTCTACCCTTACTTCTATGCCTAAGTCCTAATATGTGGAATAGAGAAGAAGGCAGATATTGCACTAGGTACAAGGAGAGGGGATAGAAAAATTGGAATCCTTCATTTACCCGGGAACCTGCATGTCAGGGGATGGATGGAGTTCAACAGATAGTGACTAGATGATGGATAGGCCACATTTCGAGGCACAATGAGTTTATAAGGAACATAATAGAAGGGAAAGTCCCACGAGAAAGAGCGAGGGACAAACCCAATAGGCCAAGTGTGAAGGTAAAGAGCTGCAAGAACATAATACAGTTAACAGGGGATAGGGTGGAACGGACGGCTACAGTCAACCAATTTTAAGATTGAATGACGAATGATGATGAACCACTATGACTCACAATCAGAGGAACACCACCGAGCTGTTAACAGTGGCAGTGTGTGCGGCACTCGCGAGGCCACGCAAATGTGTTGAAATAGGAAAAGACATTATTCAGAAAGGGGATTTTTCTACTTTCGTAGAATATTCACGACTCTCAGGTACTTTCAACATGTGACACCACGACAAAAAATGATCAAACAGGGACGGGTGAAGTGATGGCGAAAGGAATTTTACAGCTTTGGCAGAGAGAACTTCAACTTCACATGTAAGTACTTACTCAACCATGTTAAGACTCAAATAGCGTGACAGGGCGAATCGAGCCCGAGCAATTGCTGAGGAACAACTTCACTTTTTTTTCATACGGGTCATAAAGGCACGCCTGAGGCCTTGTGAGATATCTCAGCTTGGAAGACAATATGACTATTCATCGCTTGCACTCATCGTAGAAGTGCCGCGGAGGCTGTCAATTCTGATCGAAACCGAGGGAGAGATTGCATCGAACCAGCTCCACTAAGTTGAGGAAATGCTTTGCATGACGGTACACTTTGCACCCGGGATCTAACACCCCGAGACATGAATTGCACTAATTCATCGCATGACATTACACCTTAAGCAGCGCGTTTAAACGCACAGAGTCTAGAATCGCACGAAAATGCGTTTCACAAATGTTCATAAAGTAATCGGATACTTGGCGGGATAAGACGGGAATTTCATCACCATGAAATCCTTAAAGGTTTAAATATGTCGTTCGTGATCCCGCATTTGCTCTCTGACATTTATAACCAGTAAAATATAGCCTGCACTACGTTTCCAGTACTAGTTATTAATCTAATTACACATAAAAATTCCAAAAGAGCGCATTTTCTTAGGTCTATGATAACAATCTACATCATACATCTTCAAAGTTACCACAAAAACTCTGTATTCGATTAAGAAAGTCAGTGCGTCTTCTAAAAACATTCATACAATATTACTGCGTCAAGATAATATCATGAAACACTAAGACCCGGTTTTATAATGCCTGGTTAGGGTTAACCACAAGATGACTTAGCCCAAGATGATAACTTAGAGATAAAAGTTGTTTCAAAATTCATAAATATAAAATAATAAGTAATAATATATTAGTGCCAAAATGACGAAACTATGAAAAAACTCTTTCAACGTTGTATATGGATGGGAGTAAGAAAAATTCAATACGATTCCGATTTCAAAAATGTACACATGATAGGTAGGTACTAACACAAGCACTTTCAAATATGCATCGGCAGGAAAGGAAAGAGTCAGACGAATATAATCAACACAATTTATACGCTGAAATGATGAAGCAGAGAAGGCATTTGACCTCAGTGGAAAGACTATTGTAAAGATGGTGGGTGTCACGTTTCAAACGCTGTTGAGGAAGGCAAAGAGAATACGCCTCAAACATCAAATTAAATTACTCTTCGATTGAGTAACATATGCCGTCACAAGCAGTCATCAACCCGAAGATTGGTTTCCTGAGAGCTCTCCACTCAATCATGCTAATAGTTTTATTATCCCGCTAAATCTTCATTTTAACAGAGAGAATCAGATTAGATTACAATATTCTAATTTTCACAATTAAAATCTTCATGATTGATTCGAAAAGCTTCCAGGGAGCTGATGCTGATCATGTTTGAACAGTTTAGTATTTTAGCCAACCATTCAAGAGAACTAAAAGAATCTGCGGATTTTGAATGGGGTGTAGAAATTTTAACTTTTTAAGTTTGATTCTAATTAAAATTTGATTTTATCAAATTAAATTTAAATTTATTAAACCTAAAGAATTTAAATAAATGAACAAAAAATAAATCTGATGAAAACAGGATTAAATTCAAAGTATGGAAGATGGGATGAGACATATAAGAGAAATGTGAGGATAACAAGAGATTCTGTGAACAAAGAGGAGCACAATATACGAAAAGGTATTGGAAGCCAAGAAATACAGGAAAGTTTTCAATGCATGCCAAATCTGTAATTTAATATTTGGTTGCTAGAGCATAATTATTAAAAATTCCATTGTTTGATTCAACATTTATAAGGAGGATAGCATCCCTAAAGATATTTTGCTGCAGAGATGCCTAAAGAAAAAAATCGGAGAAATGAGAACTGCATCTGGACAAATTACATATATCTTAAGAAGGAAAAGAAAAATATTTTGTTTCAAAGAAGAATGTGGTTAGGTGGTTGCTTCCGCATTTCCGCTCCAAGAAGGAAAATAAAAATATTTTGTTTCAAAGAAGAATGTGGTTAGGATGCCCCAGTAATGGACACGTACGAAAGGAATGTAATTCCTTTCGTACGTGTTCATTCGAAATAGAGAAAAATACTAAATACAAAAGTTGCACGGTTTAAAAGGAGACACCCAACTATGACCTCAAATTTGACCTTGAGACTACCCTTAGAGGTCATTTTAAGGTCAAGTTGATTTCTTTACATAGGAACCCCTGTATTTTATTGCAGAATTGGACAGCAGGGTCAATTTTGAATTAAAAAATTTCATTTTAACATGTGTCCGATTTTTAGTTGCTGTGGAGTTACACCGCTTCGACTGTTATGCAGAACGGGCACCTGCCGGCATTGATCAAGAGCATACATAAGGCGTACTTATCCTTTTATTTCTGAAAAATCAACAAAATATTCTAGATAACATAAATAGCCCAATGAAGACTTTGAATAACGCAAAAACAAACGAATTATGTACACCAGTTCTCCGCAACAATGCCGACAATCGCGTCGCGAGCTCTCGTGACGTGATTGTCGGCAGCAAATGTCATGCCACAAGTAAGAACTTGTAATGAACAAGAAAGTGAAATTCTTTTGTAGAATAAATTATGGACCGACTCTGATGTGAGATAAGTTGTCCTTTTTATGAAATAATTTCATAAATTTTATGTTCCTGCTGCATTTAAGTAGTTCAAATTTCTTTCATGAAATTTCCATGATAATAGGTCTTGTGCCAATAATTATTACCCCCATATATATATTCCACGTTTCGTATGCGGAAGCAAAGGTCTTTTTGAACTCAAATTTTGCCGCCGGTCGCTCCGCCATTTGTAAACACTTCAGCTCAGACCTGTTCCAATCGTCTGCTTCAATGTGCGCTCGTGTGTTTCCATCTGTTGCGATGTGACCTATCTGCGCAGGGCGATTGGAAAGCACCCATAATATAGAAGACGGCCCGCACTTTTAATTCTCAATTGACCGGACTGCAACGCCGGCGAAACTGTTGTCCCAAAAACATGGACGCTCGCGGTAGAATACCCGAAAGGCCATTTCTATTCAGCAATATTTATGTTCTAAGACTCTATCTACCCCGAAAGGGAATGGCGTGATGGGTATGCATGTGTGTAAATAAGTTACTACTTGAAAGTGATTTTTTTTATGTAACTATACTTACATAATACGTATTCACTACGGAAAAGCATGAAAATATCGCGTTAATTTCACATTATACGCTCGCCAGACGAACTTTCCGTATTGTCCGAGGTGGCATCAGTTCTCATATACTCGGCTAATCGAGAATCTACTGTAATGGCAATCATAATTTTCGCCAAGCCTAAGTCATAAGGGTTGTAATGTTTTTCAGCTTATACTAGGATCATCGCTCATGAATGCTTAACCTCTGCCCAACACTCTTTATCTTCCAGGAAATCAGCAAAATTGCCTAACAAGAACAATCCCGCGATTGGAAAGGAAACGGCCCGTAAACCTTTTCTTAATCTTCAGGTCATGAATCCAAGGTGAAGCTGAAAGCGGATATCATTTCGCAATGTCACATGCGGCTTACCTGAGAGGATTTCTTTTGTGAAGGGATAATTTGCGCGGTCTTAAATAATCACTGCTTGAGATTGAGAAGTTATCAAGGCAAAGACATGGTGTCAATCGGACGATGTGATAACAATATATATAATTCCATTCTACCGCCTGCCACATAAATAACAATAGATAAGAGTCACAGAAAGTGTGCGCTCAGCTAGATTAATAGAGAAGTTAGCACATAACATTCAGCGATACGTGAAAATCATGCAAGGGCACGGTCTAAAGAAAGAAGTATTGTGGGAGGTCGGAGTAGCCGATCTTTCACTATAGGTGGCATAGTCTTTTGCTATCTGCGGCTTTTTGTGAGGCGACATTTCATCTCTTCATTTTTTCCTCTATATTTCTCGGCCAATGGTTGTTGCACATTGTTGTAAATAAAGTAAAAATCAAGACCTTGTAATTTTAACAATGACTTTATCTTTACGACTCATTCGAAATCAAACTGAATATGTCGGTTTATGTTTTGTTAACGAAAACTGAACTAAAAATGCTTAATTACACTCACCATACTCATCACGTAATTCATGTAAACACATGATTTTAATGGCTAAGTAAGACCATTCGCCCTGCAAACCCTCACACTGCATCACCATCACCAGTGGTCTCCGTTACAGAGGTTTGTAAATATGCAGATAGAAGCATTCATTATAATTGACTACTACAATATATCCCGGCAAAATTGAAGAATCATAAAATTTGTAGCGGCCGAACTTAATTTAAACGCAGCCAGAAAAAGATAAATGCTACATTACTACCATTGAAAAATGGAAAATCCGTGCTACTACAGCAATATTTCCTACGAAACTGATTGTTTTATTTAAAGGTCATTCCAAGCAAAAACGACAAATAATGGAAAAGTTGGGTCAGCCGATATGAACGAACTCACGACCCTTGGTAGGTTTTGAGTGTCAAATTGATTTTGAGTTACACATTGAACTCTTCTCTGTCAATTCATTATCATTTTGGATGAATTGATCACCCATATTGGGCACGGGAGTTTGTGAAGCGGAAGCCTAAAAACGTCGTGATACGCCGAAAACATGACGTCACTACAAATTCAGAGGACCCTGGCACCGGCTCTGTTGCGAATCAAAACGAAATAATTGGGAGCTGGCTCCACAGCTTGGAGATGCTTTCAGGGCCGAGAAATCGTTGAAAATGGCCGATCCAACCTCTCCACCATTTATTGTTCTCTCTTGGAATGACCCTATATTATTATTGGGTAGATTGTTATAAAATCATATCAAATTTCCTCAATCGATTTCAAATATCGCACTAACAAAAAATAAAAAGTCTCATAATCAGTAACGATTCCCTAAAAGACAGTGTTATCATGGAATTACTTTCAAGATCATCATCATTGGTCGTTCAACCCTAAAAATGTTGTACTGCAGCCCTCCAAATAAAATGACATTTAAGTCATTTTACGGTGGAACCACCTTAAATACTATTACTCACTTGACCTGAGCCGCGGGACGATGGAAACTCCGCTTTGGGCGACCGAAAATTGATTCGCTAGGTACCGAACCGCGCTCGACCGGGGAGGATTCGCTTTGCCTCCGATATCGCACCATTTAATTTCGTCTCCCCCCCCCAATGTCGACCCCGCGTACGGAGGACTGAAAGCGAAAAAGCTGGCGAAAGAGCAGAAGCGCTTTTCTCAGAGCGGAAATTAAACCTTCACATGGTCACTCAGGATTGTTTTTTTCACGCGACATTGCATGCCATTTTCAATGTGGTGATGCTTTTAAAAGACAATTGAGAGTTTTTCTAAGAGAAAAGCTCTACTATGACGTCAATGAGTTTATTTAAGATCCCTTTTAAGTTAACCATCTTTTATTGATCACTGATGAATTAATATATATAGTGCTGTGCAAAGGTAACTTATTTTGTAGTGTAGTCCATTTATGTATAGTTTACTACTATCATTAATTCCTGACGTGCCTTACATTGTGTGCGAACTTTGTAACTCGATCTACTAGGCAAATAAATATGATTACTATTATTAATTGTTATCACTCGCTTACACATTAGAAACGGCTCAAACTTGAAAAAATACCGCGAAAAATGTCCGCTTGTGATTTTATTTTAACTCTCTCGTGTTTAAGCTGTTGCGGTACTCCTAATAGCCTACCAATGGAATAAAATCATATTTCTTAGTGTAAAACAGTTTACTGACTTTAATTCGCTTCGAGTAGTATTTGCGTTCGAAGTACAAAATGGTTTACGGGTTTAACGTTCAATTTTAGTAATGAATGCAGTAAAAATTTTCATGTTTCAAACCATTTTCATGCAGGGCACGAGACTTAGCGAAAACTTCAAAAAGGGTAAATCGAAAGACAATAGTTTTTTAAGACTGCAAGTTCATTGAAAAGACCATAACTTTATTTAAGACATAATCAAGGTGTCTTGGGAAGAATTGTGAAAAATCAAAAGACAGTAAATAATTATTCTGCTAAAAATTTCACCTCCACATATGCATAAACTCTGAAAAATAACAGTTACCTATTGTAGGAGGCTAAATTTGAAAAACTCAATTTATTCCACCTCAAAAGTCAATTGGGTCAATAGTGACACCCAAAACTTTACTTTTTTAGCACACTTCGTTATCAGTTCAAAGAAAAACTCATTTCATTTCACTCTTAAACTTATTTGGTGACACTCAAAATGTTACATTTTATAGCACACTTTGTAATCAGAATTCACAACTGCATACATTTCGCATCTCCCATAAAAGGGATGTTTCAATTAAATGAGATTCTTAGATCTACATCATGTACACCTCAGCAGGAATAGTAACTTAAATATTTACATACCTAGTATTTTTTCCACTCCCTCTCAGGAAAAGCTAGTTCTCGGAAAGCTCATTGATATTTTTTTCCGCTAAATCCATTCATTAACATCTCCTAGGCAAACTATGCCTTTAAGGCATTCCTCTTAAGCAATTCCACTTGATTATCTTTGACCTCCTTGAACTTCCTCTTCTCTACGTGATTCCAAGGCCGGATTATAGTGTTAAGTGGCAGTAGGCAAAGGTGAGCATCATAGAAGGAGAAAATATAATGTTTATGTTCTCAAGGTTAGATGATACTTGAACGTTGTGACTCAATAAAGTGAAATGCAGGAATGCTTTTGTTGGGTGAAATAAAATTAAACTTCTGGCAGAAAAAAAAACTACAAATCAAGTTGAAACAGTTTATGCTATGAGCAATATTAACATTTATAAATGACGTGTATGCAAGTCTGTCAAGGCTAATCCATTGAACCAGTAGTACCCATGTTTCCTCTATACCAGGGGTCCTCAACCAGTAAGGAATTCCCTCCTGGGAAGAATTTCGGGTGGTTTAGAGGGAATTGGAACTACTCAATTTTCTGCAGAATGTGAGGTTCTGTAGATAATGTAGGTACTAAAATCAGTAAAATTGTAGTTTGATTATTAGCACGGACATATACATGACTATATTCATAACTGCCACAAATACAGCGATGAATTCATAGAAATTTCCACGAGAAAAATTGCCATGGGAATTAGGAAGCCTAGGTAGCATAGTGGTCTGCGTATTGGCCTGGCAAGCCAAAGGTCCGTGGTTTGATTCCCGGGTCCAGGCCGATTTTTTCTCGAGGCAATTTCTATGTCTGACACATGTAGTTCTTTGTTACATTTGATGAGCTCCCTCTCGTTCTGATGAAATATGACTTGATGTCTCAACACAGGAGTGAAAAGTGAATTTCTCATTATGTCTATATACTGTGTACTTTTCTTGTATAAATTTTGAACCCTAAAATTAAATACAGCATCTATATTAAACTAAATAAATTCAGACTACCTACCACCTGCCTTTCTTAGTGTAGCCTATTTCACTCAAATGAGCATGCACCAGACTCTCAGCAATGGTAGATACCAAAATACATATTTCTCATGGGTCAACCATTTGATCATGATGAGCCCTCAGATTTCTCTCACCAATGCCCTGGTTATTATTAGGTACATTACATCAAGGCCTTGAAGTACATATGTACCATTTAAGCATGAATATATTGTGACCATGAATATCATGCAACCCCATGAAATATTTTGAGGTGAAATTTAGGGGGAAAAAAAGGAAAGAGCCCTTTGAGAGAAGGGGCTTACTACTACTCCAGCAAAATAAGTAATCAGTTACAAGTAAAAATTACTTTCAATAAAAGAAATCAATTACAGTTACTTGCAGATTACAATTACTTTATATGTTATCCCTAACTCTCTAGGGTTACCTAAACATTATATAAAAGTTAGACTTAAATAAATAAACAAGAGTGTAGCAGCATAGTGTTGCGTGAAAACTTTTTCTGGTGGTGGACTTAGTAATGCACTGAATGGGGTGGTATTCGAAACAAGCAGTGGAAATAAAAAATTGTGGACAAATGGTCTTGCAGTCAATAACAATAAAAAACTGGAGTAACCCTTGCAAAAATGTTTAGTCCCTTTTGAATCCCAAGGGACTAGTCCATAATGAGTCACAATTGCCGAGTTCCTGCTCTGAATGATATACATACGGGGACTAGTCCCTTTTGAAGGTCAAAATGTGTCATTTTAGACCCTACTAGCACAGAGTAGGGATATATCTTTACTCTGTGCTACTAGTGACTAGTCCCACAGAACTGCGAATCTAACTGGTCCAAAATGAGTCCTCAATAAGAGGTAGGTACTGGTCCCGTAGGAGTCCAAAAATAACTCACTCACTCAGTGATTCAACCCGGAAGTTGGTTTGGATAGTTGAGGGTAGAGCTCACCCTGGACTAAGCCACAGGCGTGTGAATTTCACACATTCAGGGTAGGGGGGCCAGTTCCTTTCCCTGGGCCACCTCGCACTCCCACCTCGAACAAAAGGATATTTTTTTTTGCTAGGGGCGTCCAAAGGCTTCACCCGGATTTGAACTCGGGACCCTTCGATCGGTAAGCGCTCTACCCACTAGGCCACCACGCTCCCTCCAAAAATAAAAGCGGCAATAATCCCATACAGGTCTAATGCTGAGACTGGTCCAGGACTAGTGCCATCAACTATGCAAACGACCGCGCCGTTCACCTTATAACTCACGCCTACCTACGTCATGTTTAAATCGCCACTGAAAGCGACAGCTCACAAAAGTCGTACATAAATGGCCATTCCCGTGCGTAAAAGAGACTTCGAGAACTAATTTTTAAATGTCAATGCTGTGATAGTTAGAGAAAATACCATCCAATCGCGATAACAGTTATCAGGTATTATTAATTAATTGAAACCTTTGTGGCCACATAGGATGAATATAGAGTCAATATTAATGAGAATAGACGAGATTTTTTCATTATCACACGTTTCTTAACATTTCAATGAAGACGTAGCTTCCTTGCGGAAAGGTTACGAACATGAATGTACCATAGTTACGAATGTGGAAAGGAGAAAACTGATGAATGTATGTACCAGTAAAAGCATAAAATTTACCAAATATACAACGGAAATTAATTACTCAAATCTATCAATGAAGTATTCACTGGCATAATCCAAGCCTTTCCGATTCGTTTGCAAGCTTCCCATTGATGCCAAATTTTTGGTCGAAGGATGAACCACAGAGTAACCATCTCAGACAGCACATAAAATTTTGTGTCCGTATACGACGGTGGACAATTAGGATACGAGAATGGCCATGTGGAATGTTCGCAAGAGAATTTTAGGAATATGAAAGCATGCAGTTCTCGAGAGAATGAGCATACATTTTAAGTTTACCCTTGCACATAACATATAGCATTAAAAAAACGTAATGTATGCGCGTACTCTTTTGCAAGAAGCCTAAATAAATTCAAGCGACACTATAGTAACATATATGTTACTCTCACTCAGTGATTCAACCCGAAGGTTGGTTTGGATAGTTGGGGGTAGAGTTCAACCCGGACTAAGCCACAGGCGCACAGTGGGTCAGAGTGCCGGTTTAGCGCGTCAAAAGTCGATTTTCCGATTTGCGTAAAATCATGCAAATTTGGAGTTAATGCAAAGGTAAGGGTCCCCGCTATAACATGAAATACGATTTTTAGACCAAAAGACTGATTTAAAACAATTATGACACTTGTGTTTTGGCGTATTTCCATAGCAGATTTTCGAATGAAGTTGCACCTCCTGTAATATTTTTCCACTTCTCATCCGAAAATCATTTTAATCATTTGAAATTGTTCTCACTGTTTATCAGGACTTATATTCTTGCATTTTATCACATTTCTGCCTAATAGACAATATATTTGGAGAGCTATGACCTAACATTTACACACACCCCGCCGTAATCTAAATACGCCAATAAAGATGAGCTACAAAAAAACCACCACGTGACACAGCTTTCTGTTTGCTTGTAATTGGTATAATATTGCTTCCTGATTTTGCGCCAAAAAAATTAGCCGCGAACTTCCATTTTATATGAAGATTAATAAATGTCTGCACTGAAATTAGTTCGCGATTTCACAGAGGGTGGCGCTACGATGTTGACCGTGGTACAAAGCGAAAATCAGCGATATCAGCGTTTTTACCACGTTTTTACTAATAATATTGTAGTTGTAGCAACCGTTGTTTATGTCGATTGTCAACCAAACTAATTAACATTTGGATATAACTGAAGTGCAAACTCCTATCGTTTATTTTCCCTCGGAAAGCCATAACAGAAATTTGAATTGGTGCCTTCGGTTCACGGAAATTTGTTTCTAGAAGGTACATACTTCTCTATTTTTAAGTAGTGGAAATTTCTAGCAAACGGTTGCACATCGAAGAAGCAAAATGAAAGGCTTGGAGATTTATCTCATGCTGCGAGACGTTTGGCACAAAACTAATAAGGAAAAGGTTTAGCATTTATATGAGAATATCACTAGGTAAGCTTGCTTTTGTAGAAAATAATTATTTCTCTTTTTGGTCCAGTTCTATAATCTCCAGTCAAATATTTTTTTGGAATTGATCTTGATTCATTTACCATGTTTAAAACCAAAGAGAAATTTCCAACTTGATTCCTTCTGCAAGCAGGTGCTCTGGGCATTGTGTATCCGTAGCGCATGATTTACACATGACAATGGTAGATGGAAAACTTTGCAACGCAATAACGGATAATAAGTCGACTCAGAGGTGCTATGTGTGCGGTGCTAAACCATCGCAGATGAATGACTTGGGTTTGGTTCTACAATTGGTGGCAAAGGAAGAGAATTATAAATACGGACTCTCCATTTTGCATGGATGGATTCGAAGTTTTGAATACCTTCTTCATGTTTCCTACAAATTAGGAGTAGAAAAATGGCAATGTAGGAATATAACGGAAAAAGAGAGAGTAAATGTAATAAAAACAAGGATTCGGATGGAACTTAAAGAGAAACTCGGGCTGATTGTGGATATACCAAAGCAGGGTTACGGTTCTTCGAATGATGGCAACACTGCCCGCTCATTTTTTTAGAAATCCAAGCCTTGTCTCATTAATTACAGGCCTCGATCAAAGCATAATCGAACGTTTCTCAGTAATACTTAACGCTCTGGCCAGCAATTTCGAGATAAACGTTGACCATTTTAGGGAATATACACTGGAAACAGCTGAAAAGTGCATAAAAATTTACCCTTGGTACACCATGCCCCCTACAGTGCACAAGATTCTTATTCACGGTGCTGACATAATTAAAGCTTCACCCCTCCCTATAGGTATGCTATCTGAAGATGCGCAGGAAGCACGGCACAAAGACTGCAAATATATTAGGACATTTAATACCAGGAAAATATCTCGAAGAGTCTGTAATGAGGATTTGCTGCATATGTGCCTAATATCCTCCGACCCTGTAATTACATCCTTACGTAAGCTTCCGGTAAAGAAACCAGGTGTTATTAATAGATCTGTGGTGAACTTGCTCAAGCAACTAAATATTTACCTATCAGAGCAAGAATTCGATTGGGATTCAAGTGATACTGAATTTTAAACTGGTTAAACATATTTAAACAAAGACATAGAAATTCTGAATTTAAAAGATGATGGAATACGGTTAAAAAAACTCGAAGACAAAAGCAGCAGCTATTTAAAATTATTAGAAATATGAACGGTCATAAAGCAAGGGAGGCCTGGTTAGAGAGGATGAAAAAACTATGTATCGAGCTGAAAGACCGTCTCTCCCAGGGAAAAGTTGACCTATTAAGAGAACTGAAAGAAATTACTTCCTTTTAGGAACGTCCAATCAATGATTGAAAATGAATAAAATTTACTTGGATCACGAATCAAATATACGAATCTATTTTTTCAAAGTAGTTAATTTGTGTGAATAAAAATGCGTCATAAAAAGGATAAAGATAATACAGCCAGACTGAATCACCAATGGAGGAGTTCAACGAAGAGTTGGAGAGAGAAGATAAAAACTCTGAAGAGAGACAAACTTGTTGAAAAACGTTTGCGACCAAATAGCCCCTGAAAAAATGGAAGGAAAAACGATGAGTGGGAATGACCAAGGAAGATATAGGGTGGAATTTATCAGGAAAGTTGTGAGGAAGTTCACGGTGAAAACTTAAATGGGAATGAAAGGGTAAGCTGAGAGGAGAGTGGATCAGAGTTCCCCAGCAAAACAATCTTCGGATTGGGGACTGGTGATGATGAAACATTGCAATTTTATTATTATAACGTAAAAAGTACTTATGGAAATTTAATCAGCTCATTTCTCAGCAAACACTGCCTCACAATGGCTCAACAATCGAATTCCGACTTTTGGCGCGCTAAACCAGCACTCTGACCCACTGTGAGGCGTGTGAATTTCACACATTCAGGGTAGGGGGGCCAGTTCTTTTACCTGGGCCACCTCGCACTCGTACATTTTTTTTCGGGGGCGTTCAAAGGCTTCACCTGGATTTGAACCCGGGACCCTTCGATCAGTAGCCAAGCTCTACCCACTAGGCCACCACGCTCCTCGTTGTATGCTACTATGTATCAAAAATATATTTCATGAAAATAAAAACGAAGGATAAACACAGTAAATATTTATAAAATGAGTATTTATGCAGTTATATATGCAGCCATATGGCTTCAAAGGAACCATATATTGAGTTAAAATAGGCATTAGGTATACGCGATAAACATATGTAACACAAGGTTTACGCGATCCGTGCGTCTTTAAAAATCTCTTGGTTGGTAATTTTTCTTGTCTTCACTAAGGATAGGTAGGTACAGCCTTGGGAGTGGGAATATATACTGTTTATTTTAACTCTGTGATACAGTTGCACTGGGTTAATAGACTAACTCGATCTTTATGAGGAAAAGTTTTCCGTAGACTGGAAATATTCCCTTAAAGTACGTCTCATATTTTTCGTGTGCTCTCAAGGTTTCCAGTTATCCAAAATGCATTTTTCACAAGCTGTAAGGAAAACATTGCCATTTCTTTGATTTGTAAGTGAAAAAGTTTTTAATACCTACACTTCCTGGGCATTTGGTCGACAAATTGTTTGACACATCGTCGAGAGAACCTATGTCTATGTTAATGGATATTTCTATGTACCAGGGACCATAAAGAAGGATTTTTTAACCTATAATGAGCAATATTCTAACGTATTGGGGATATTTTGCGTTAGCCCATAAACGTTCAAGTCTTAAATAAACTATTCCTACAACGGAGTGGTCAAGAACGGTTCCAAATTATTATTATAACTATTTTTTTTGCTCTCCGACTATTCTGGTGGTCCGTATGCCCCTGAAATCCCGATAAGCCATTAGCTTGTCATCAGGTTTCTCAGGGGCCGAACCACCAGAACTTGACAAACACCCATGCCCTGGGCAAGTGAAATTCCGACCCAGGCGCTACTCGAACCCGCGACCCTCGGACTAGCAAGCGAGGACTTTACCCCGCCGCCACCAGGGCCGACGAGTATTTCTGCGGCACTATGGTGGGGACTGGTACCGCGAGGGTCCAAAGTTTGTGAAATTACAGATCGTCTTTTGTGGTGTGGGGTAAAGCAATGGAAAGGGGGATAACCTGCGGGCCGCGAACGGTACTGGTCCCCGAGAGTGCCACGGCCGTTGGGACTGATCCACAAGAGTGCCGCGGCAATTGGGACTGGTCCATTGGGGAAGTCCGTGTCCATGGGACCCGTCCCATAGGAGTCCCACCTAACCCATGGTTGTGTGAGCCGTGTTATATTTACGAGTGAATTTGTAGCTCAGAATAAAGTAGTTATTATTATTATAATCACAGATCGATTATGTGCTGATTACAAATTATCCTGAGAGTAACAATTACTTTGAAAGAAGAATACAAGTAAAATTAAAAAAATAATTAACAATTACAAGTGAAAGTCAAAGAAATTGTTATTGGCAATCATATTACTTGTAATGAATCACTTCCCATTACACAAGGTGATCCAACAGTTCCTGTAAGTTTAGTTGGAAAAAGATTATCTCTATCAATATTTTACAGCAGGCCCATATTTCTTAACACACTTTCATTCCTCAGCTCATTATTCATCCTAAAACTCTTTATCCCTATTCATAAACTTATTTTATTTCTTCCCCTTTCCTGCCGACCCAACGTCCTATCCTACATTACTGCGTTCAACATGCCCACAACTCTCATTACCCATTCAATCCTCCTAATCTCCATCTAGTTTCCTCGCTCTTCACCCACTATGACTCAGGGGCGGATTAAGGGGGGGGCCGCCGCCCCCCCCACCCCGTAATTCCTGGGAAAATAGAAAATATGGTAATCATTAAGGTGATTCTCCAATGGAAGTTTTTATTTCACCAGCTCAGTATACAATGTTTAAATATAATTGGAATGTGGTGTAAAACCCGGGAGACCTGCATCTTTACTAGAATGGCATTCTTTACATCGTTTGTAAACGTTTTTCAACTGTGATTAGAGAGCTTTACTCAATAATTTATCACATCTACTTTATAATATAGCCACACCAAAACTACGTTCCAAGCACTTAATTTCTTTTAACTTTCCGAGGGAGGTCTGCCCGGACTCCGTTTCGTTGAGAGGTATTGCATACCCCCCAGGCGCCGCGGAAAGTAGTCCCCCCCCCAAAACAACGACCTTAATCCGCCCCTGCCATGACTAGTGGAAAATGCTAAGTTTGAGTGTAAACCATGGATAGGTATCCAAGAAATGACATTTACGATGGCATCTATAAGCAAGAGGAAATAGAAGACATGACAAATAATGCATAGATGTGGAGAGAGTTCATTATGGTCCAGGTTTTGAATAGTGCAGAAAGCACAGGGTAATAATCTGCACAGAAAATAATCACAGAGCAATAGTTAAACTCTTGTAATATATGCAAGTCACATAAAATACATAATTTTACACATCACAACATCCCATACCAATATAAACAAAAGGCTTAAAAAACTATTAAGAGCACTATAATTCTGAAATGCATGCGATTGCATAATTCCTTGTGCAGAAAAGATCTGGAAAGTTCAATGTTTCAGCTTTTTTTTCTTCCAGTATTTAACCTCAACTTAAAGTAGCTAGTTGCATCGACTTGTCAGTGAACAGTGCATTGTTTTTCACCCATTTAGGTTTTATCCAATTGAATGGTATAATTCTTTGTTTGTCCAGTCTATTGAGCACATTTAACAAAGACATTTCAGAAAGTACTTGTTTTACACTGTGAATGTATGCATACATATTGATACCTACATTTATACTTCCCATAAGTATGACAAGTGAAATACAAGTCAAGAGTTAGGGCCCTCAGGTTTTCTAGATAGGTACCTAAATGTGAAACAGAATTAAGCATTTTTAATAAAGTACATACATATGTACTTTATCAAAATGCTTGCCCTTTAGTTTTATTTATTACCATTTACATCAATGGAAGGATAACAAAATAATCATTTAATTATGGTAAAGCCTTACTTCAACTGAAAATTTATCCAAAGGTAGGCTAAGAGGTAGGAAATCACTGCATCCCAAGAGGTAGGAAATCACTGCATCAAATTGTACCCAATATTTCATTAATGATGCCCTGATCAACCATTAAAAATGCTCTTATTATACCTAACCTTCTATTTAATCAGATTTGCTTGGATTAATTTGACATCAACAATGATGTTAATTCCTCTCATCACACAGAATGACTTAATTTAAGTGTGTCACAAAATCTGGTTGAAATGATTCTACATCAGGAATATTCGAGGGTCATTATTAGCATTAAGTCTAGATTCACTCACTTGGTTTGATTCTCCCTGCAAGAGCATCCATCGTTTTCATAATTTTCCAATAATAAACCACTCACTCTTGACATGGTAAAACCATATAATACTTCAGCTTGATTGAAAGTTTAACGTTTTTATTAACATGTACCATTGTGATGGAGTCAATGAATTTCACATTTCCCTCAGTATGCAAACTTGTTCTCTCCTGGCACTGGCGTACATTTTCTCTATGCCAAAAGTACATGTGTTGATCCTCTATACCTGCATGAAGGATCAGATGTTCACAGTTAAGCAAAAAAAGAATATATAGCATTTTATCAAATATATCAAAGAGCATAATTAATCAACAAGTCATTTTGATTCCTCACAACAGCCACTTTTAAACAGAACTTAAGTACATCAATACATATTTACTTTGCCGAAGATTTAAACATTAATAATTAGAGAAACAGAATGGATCATGGTTACCAAGATTCTGCAAGGTTTTTACCCATCTGATATGTTATTGAAAAAGATAAGCCCTAACCTATCACTAGCAGGTGACACCATTTTAATCAAGCTTTCAGTGTATTCATCAATAACTGCCTTTATTTTTAATTCACAATCAATGTTCAAATAGTACTGACCTCTACATTTCTATGCTCAAAAGCACTTTTCACAGCTTCCACGACGGCACCAGCCAATTGAATTTAAAGGCATCAAAACCATTTCAGCCAAAGCAGTAACTTTCACTTAAACTACTTTTTATTTGTTTTCTGGCTCCTCTCAACTTTGTATTACAGCTTATGAAAACCGAGCAACAAAAAAATCATCAAGTGATTCCACCATAATTTTTCTCCATCTTCTAAATTACAGATGTAAAAAATCTGCTTTAGACCAACATGAATTCAATGGCTCATCTGTGTCAAAACTTATGACACATTTATAGCTATGTGCATTAAAAAAATAAGTTTTAGCTCATAAATGATAGTAGCACCAACATGAATACATATTTGATTATATGTAGATGAAAAATGTATACCTACAACTATTCAAAGATGTGGAAATTAATATCTAACTCTATACACATTACTCAACAAGCTACTGTGTGGGAGCGTGACAGAGGATGCTTGGACATAGTCCATGAAGAAGGAGGTGAATAATGAGAATTGATAGTGGGAAAAGACTACATCAGATGTGCTTTAACTGAGTGGCTTAGTGTATCGCTATTTTCTTGCAGTTTATTATTCATTAGATGGCATTTTTGTACATCTTTATCCGTTTCCCAATGTCTCTTATTCTGTCACTTCCTTCAGTATTTGAGATGTAGTATATGTTTTAAATAATATATGTACTCCATTGCATGATCTGAATCTTTAAAGAATCTTAGCCTAGCATCCTATCCACCAAGTCTCTAGTGAATTCCAACCTCCTCCTACCATCAGCTGAGTTACACTGTTTGCTCTAAGGCAAAAGATAAATCTAGATGTTACAGAGAGCAGAGCACCAAAGTTACAATTGGTGATGTAGTCATGACCATCATTTTTAAACTCTTCCAGAGAAATTCAACAAAATAAACAATGGTTTAACCTTAATAATATAGCATGAGGTGGCTGACAAAGGGTTTCATTGTCATTTGCAGGAATGGAATCAATGAGTAGAAACATTACATTATATATGTAGCTTTTCTTTCCAAAATTTCCATGGTACTAAGAGCTTAAGGTTCTCAAACGTAATCAGTTCCAAAATTAAAAAAATGGGGCAATACTATAATCTCAACTACGACTGCTTGATTAATTATACGACTTCCCACGAGTTTCTTGGGAAGCAATTATTTCCGGCCAAGCTCTCAACTTAAAGATAACTCGTCAAGTCTTTTTGACAACTTAATTATCTGAAACCCTTTCATTAGCAGTTTACTAGTTTAATTACAACAATAATCACCTGTTTTGACTACTTTTCCCCAAAAACTGGAGATTGTTGAGATTTTTCAAATGAATTTTTCTTCCTAATAAGAACTTAGAAGATGAAATTTTCCACAGATAAAAATTTTTATTCAACCCGGGTTTTGATGCACTGCATCATCATCACCTGATGATGTCTCACCTGCATCATCAAGCGATGATGATACAGTGCATTGAAACCCAGGTCAAATAAAAATTGTTATCTGTGGAAAATTGAATCTTCTAAGTTCTTATTATGTTAATATTCCACAACATCTCGCCTGACACCTCCCAATTTTCCTCCCTTTCCAGATTTCCTCGGGTTTAATACATTTCATATAACAAAAATGTCGATATGTTCTAGTAGAATTTAAAGAAAAATGACCAGTTGAGAACTGAACATGTTAAATGAAAGACTTTGTACTATTCCACAGTATGATGTATATTTTTTCCCAATCGATTTTGACATCTTAGCGTCATTGTCAAGACGCTAAGACATCGAAATCTATTGGGAAAAAATATACATCATATTGTGGAATAGTACAAAGTCTTTCATTTGACATGTTCAGTGCAACTAAATTCCATAAAGTATCCCCTGCCTCCATTGACATTACCAGTTGAGAAGTATTGATCAAAAAATATCTCACTATTTAGTTTCACATATTTAATTTTTCACAATTTTAAGTTGGAGATGAAAGTCGACACTCACTAGAGAGAATGTACATATATACAACATTTTCCCAAACCTTACCATTTAACACCGCGACTTTATTTTCTCCTATACACAAACATTTCATTCCTCACATTGCTTCACAGTGTGGCCATTGGATTTCTATTTTCCAAATCAAGAAGTATTATAAGAAGAACACAAGTTTTCATGGAGATTGCAAGGAATTGTGTGGTAGGTAAAAGGCATTTCTTATATATTTTCCCATTTCATCCCTATTTAATTCCTACGCCTCCCTTAAACATCCAGCTCATCATATTCTATTCCAATGTCACTTACAATTGAAGATATTAGAACAAGAGTTGAGAAGACTATTTCAGAACATTAAAAGCAGTTTTATAGTACCACTGACCACCTTGGGGAAAAAATCAGGTGATAGGGGGTGAAACAAGAATGGAAGTACCACATATTAGCTTGTGAATTTCCAGAAGTTACTCATTGCAACTTGTGGCCCCAGATACACATAGGCTACACTCCACACAAATTGTAAACCCAGTTACCTTTTGCGAGGTAATCACAGGAAAGGTAAGCCATATCAGAGCTTATATTTCAAGGTGAACAGAGGTGAAAACAGTTCATCAGAGGTTCCTTTCTCTGAGGATGAACTGTTTTCCCTGGGCAGGCAACTATGCAAATAAACCTTAAAAAGCCAGCATTTAAATTCTCACAGATGACCAGAATTTTTCTGGGAATTCGACTGAAACACACACAACCCAGTGGTTCTAGAAGTTCCCATTCACCAAACGTGGCTCAATTTTTGGTGGGAATAAAATTTCCTTTTAGGTGGATAACGGTTAATATAATAAGGATGCACGCCTAAGAAAGGAAAACTGTGAAGAAATTTTATCTTTAGGCAGTTTTACACAAGGTGCTTTAATACACAGGCTGATAGTATGTACGGATGTGAATAATGCATCGTGTAAAGCGGTGAAGTTCTAGAATGCATGCACAAATGACAGATGGGAAAATAGCCCCTGCTCTGAAAGCCTGCATTCTCACATTGCGAAAAGAGATGCCACTTTAAATTGAGCAATAAAGTGCTTTGTGTAAAATCGCCCTAACAAGCAGCCAAGCTGCTTTGATGCAAAAACAAGCAAAAATAAATGGACTCAATCAGAGTCATAAGAAATAGATATTTAGGTTCAAAAGAAAGAAAACTGATCATATATAACCATTAGTAACGATTCCATAATTGGTTGATTTTTAGGGTGAGGTGACCGACAACTGAGGATATTTCCTCCATTGAAGAGAGGGAAGGATTATCTCGGGAATCAAGGAAGGGTAGAGAGAAACCCGGCATTGGCAGTGGCATACCCGTAGCGAAAGGTGCCAAGAAGACTAAATTTCATTGTCCCGTCTAACGACAGAGTTCTACACTTGAAATGCTATGTAGCACCCAAGAAGGCATCAGGACTACAATGAAAAATCTCAATAATACTAGAATTCAAACACAGGCCCTCAGGATGGGAAGCCAATACTCTAGCCACCTCGTCAACCCGACCTCCACGATTTCATCCTTTTTCCAGAACTGATATGATTCTCTCAAAAACTTTATACAAAGAACCAACTTACAGATTTGTTAAGTTACACCAGAAATATCCGTAGCAAAATAAAAAAAAGAAGTATAAAGGGAGGGAACATATAGGGATGGACAAAATGTAACGGCACATATTCAGTACTACTGGTTCCTATTCTTTTTGCTTTGATTCAGTCCAAGTACTGAAATTGAAATACTTAATTGAAGTTCTTCATGGGGATGCACATATTACTCATCACTTTGTTAATCACATTTGCAAAATTGCCTACCGTACTAGAATTATACCAGTATTTCTGCATACCTGTATGCAAAATACTGGACTAATTAGATCAGGTTTTAGGTTTTTAATTTGCAAATTACTAATACAAATAAACGATCCAATACTGTTATACATTGGTCAGTACTACTTCAACTATACTAGAAATGCTTCAAAATAGTTAAATATTAGTTCTTTTTAGGTACCACCCATGGCTACTCCCATATTTTATAAACATGTAGAGTAGTTCCTGGAATTTTCATTGAGGTTGCAATGTCATGAAGTTATTTTGTATTCAAGGAGTGGGCACCCTGCTTTATTTAGATTTATCAAATGAAAGGGAATAGTATCCCGTCCTAAATGGAACCTGCAGGATGAATAGAATTTCATGGACCACTTTTCAATATTAAAAAATATTCTGGCCAGCTGAACAGACCTTTGGAATTAAAAAGCAGCTATTTATAGGATGCTTTCACAGCATGACAGAAATAGGAGGCTGTTATACCACAATAAATGCTGATGAAATCCATACACATTGACATCATCACATGCTCATATGGTTTCAAATGTTGTTGCTCAACTATAATATAAGAGTTCTGTAATTGCCTAAATCTTATTTTCAATTGATTATATTTTTCATTACAGATGTTTGGCTCAGGTCTTGTTTCATCAACCCTACAAGAAACAATTGTACACCCATATTTCAGAGATGTTCCTCATTAATTAAGCATACTTAACAAGGAAAAGCTGACAAAGCAAGTGGGAGTCATTTCTTATAAGGATATTTCATTTATCAAAAAATTATCATTCAAGTAGCACTCTATGCATCAAACGATAAAAAAAGATATTACTTGTATGGCAAACTTGGCTGTTTTATCATTCTTCAAACAAAAATCATAGTTCATTTTTAATGCCTGGCAGTAATAATGAGTGCATAAAGTAACAATGACAGATGTTAACTTCCAGTATGATGCATGTGACCTCTGAATGAACTCACTATCTCACCCACAAAGCTTTTAAACAATTATTTTTTCCAAGAATCGTTGAGCAGCTCATAAAAAGTAATGGTTGGTAGCAGAAATAGAAAATTTGATTAGAATTTTCCAATATGGTAGCTTACAGAGAACCTGTTCAATAATACATTTACAGAAGATCACTAGAGGCCCTAAGCTGGGCCTGATGAACATTGAACCTGATGTTACTCATGCAGGATGTTTTATTCATCCCAGCTTGTTTTTTGGCAGCATTACTATGTCTTTTTCTCCTGACTTCTCGTCTTCAGCAACTGGCACTCAATAAAATTTCATCCTTTAACACTCAAAAGTTTGTTTTCAGGTATTTCTGTATTATTTGCATTGATTATCGTATCATGAGATGCCAGGTACTTCTGAAAACAAACCCATTTTGCAGTGTTTCCCAGCTCATTACACTTTTTAAAATAAAAATTTGAGCTCATCCTAAAATAGGCTAGAATCTTATGGGCCAAGGGTAAAGCTATGTTTTCGTGCAACTTATTCCGCCTTACCACCAAAGGTGCCCACCTCTCTACTTTCCCTGCAGATTGCATAGCGGCATCAAGCTAAAGGTGCACTCCATCATTTGTTTCTGGGATTCTATGGCAATTAATTAATACTGTTACTATTTTTGGAAGTTAATGATTCCATTTTCCTCCAATTATTGTTAACATTTATTATGTTAATTTTTTTCCCTTAATATCGAACCTGAAAAATCAATAATCTTATGGGCCAGTGCATCCTACAGGCCAGGAAATTCAGAAAATTATCTGTACCCTTCACCAAGAATGAAGGTGGGTATCAGCAAGACAGTTGCCAGCATGCACCACCGAAAGATAGCATTAGAAATAAAAAGTTTCCAAAAGTTTGCACAGAATTATGAAGCAAGCATAATCGTGACTCAAAAGTACACATACCTAACTTTTCATCCCACATTTCCTTTTTTCCCCCAAATCCCACCCAACAGAATGCTCCCCATTCGGCTACACACATGCTACAGCACCAGTAATCATTTTTTGATATACCATGTTTCTCCAGAGCATTTTTTTAAATTATAAGTAGGTTGTAAGAAACACCCTTCATAAGTCATGACATCCAAGTGCAACTAGTGCAAGACAGCCGGGTTAAAAGATGGGGTGAATGCAAAGTGACTACTGTCAGCTCAGCTGAATACGCCTATGGAACAACATTCATCAGGCTCCATACGGGGAAAAACCACATAACTGGACTGTTGCTAAGGCATACCAAGCATCTCTAAATGCATGGAGAGAATTTGAAGAACTAACGCTTGAAAAATGTTCTAAATCCAATTAAGGCAAAACTTGGAGCAAGGAATTGGACATACAAATAAGAACATCAAAGACTTAAGGTTTGGAGGCTTCTAAGGCTGTGAATAACAAATTATTTAGTTATTACTCTGGTCATCACACTAATGCTAGACATTGCTATACTTTTCAGCACCTAGTTATTACCACACAAATATGTATTCCAATAGCTTTCCAAGTACGCATGCCAATTTTGAGAATGTAGTGTAGACATCTAGGGATACAATTCTTTCCTTTCCCCATGAATCTAGAGTGAATTGGGCTATTTTGACACAATCAATGATTGCATTCACATACGCAACAACATAAATGCCAGAGAACTACATATATATTAAAGACTAGTATGCTGATTACCAATGATCCAATCCCTATACATATTACACAAAATCATAACATAGCCCAAATTATTTCCTGCATTATTAAATGCATTGACAGACCTTGACAAACACATAGTTTCAACAAATACATGTAATATAAATGATTTACTAGTAAATTTAAAACCATTCATACCTCTGTATTTAAATCAAAATGAATTTTACGACAGCAAATGCATAATATTTAAGTAATCACTGCAATTTAGAGAAAAAATTATCTTCAAAACTTTAAAATGCAATTTATAAGTGACTAATATGCATTGCTTAGCCTCTGTAGTGCAGCTTCAGTATCAATATGCTAAGCATACAGTTTTATGGAAGATGATGTTAACAGCTATGATGAATATCACTTACTGTTACATCAATCAGCATCTCCAAATTCAACCACACACATCAAAAGACACATACCAAAGGACATGGATAGATATATTTAAATACAAAATCAGAAGCATTTCCATGTTTATTTGTAATTAAGGCCACTTTTTTAAGGGTCTATACATCCACCGCTGAAGAAATCTACTTTATGGATATGCAAGTTTTCACAAAATAATATATAACTGGAGAGTAACGGCACAGCTTCCAAAATGCTTAAAACTGTAATGGACAGGCATCTCCAATCTATCGCTGCAATTCACTGTAAACTCCAAGCAAAATATGAAAGTTTGGAGAATCCCACAAAAATAAATAAGAATACAATCTGGACAGCAGCTAAATTTGTATATATACACAATATACAAATGTGGATAGCACTAAACAAGTCCACCAATCAGAGAATTTTTTTCATATGCTACAAAGTATTACAGAATTCATAAATAAAAGATAAATTTAACAAAGATTTTTTGTAAGCAAACTCATGGTCCGAGGAGTCTTTTAACCACATTGCACAATGGCTTGTTACAAAAGAAATCCAACAAACACAGTAACATAACTTAGTTGCTTGGTTCTGCACAGGGAATAATGCAACTCAAAAACTGCTTTTGACCATTGTTAGTCCCAAACATCATCCCCACCCTAATACATGTGACAATAGCATCTACAAGGCCTCTTTGATAAACTGCTTCACGTTTATTTGTATCATTTTTTAAGTACTTGGCTATCACAATCTCATTGACATCATTAAGAGCGAAGAAGTCCCTGTTCTTAGCACATCACATCCACAACACAACCAGCATTGATAAATTTTACAGTTTCATGAGGATTTAATAACCACCTAGAACCAGAAGGCTATACATGCCCCTAAGCAATCCCTTTTAAATGCAAAACCAGCTTACTATCAATGCTTTTAAGTCAAGGAGTAATTATTGCCACTTTCATACACAAAATAAGAATAGATTTGCATTATAAAAAAACCAAGCACGGAAGGTGTTTGCTCCAAAATAAGGGCTCCTGTTTAACAAGGCATTTCACTTATAACTAGATTTATAATTAAGATCCCTTCCTCCTTCCCTCCCAGTGGGAATGTAGTCCAGATGACATGAGATTCCTTTTCTCCACTCTTGAAAAAAAAGCCACTCACCTTACATCTCAATAAAATCCTGGAAGCATTTACAGGCACTGTTAAGATGAAATATGTGCATTCTAGGACAGTCTAAACAAATTAAATCATAGTAGCTTTTCCCGGAAGTATATATCAAGGGTGAACAAATCACCCGATTGCAAAAATTTGCTGGCCATCCAACACACTTTACCATACCATTGTAACTTTTTTTATTTTTTCGAGCTAAGGGTTATTACCATAAATTTTGAATCCAAACAAAGCATTTTGCTGAGTGAGCTCCGAACGACTGCGGCTCTGGATCCTCCAACAGCAACTGCCAGAGTGAAGAGGTAATGGACATTTGACGAGGGTAGGTTGGTCCCCAATGGATGTCAGCATTCAGCAATGCATCCAGTCAGGTGGAGTTGGAGAGATATACATATAGAGAGAGAGATGGGGGTTTTAACAGGGGGGAGATGCATAAGCTGGAGGTCAACGGATACCTTTCCACAGAGGGAGGACGTTACGAGGGAGGCAGGTCGAGTGGTCAGATGTGGTGGTGGTGGCGACGGTGGTGGTGGCGACGGCAGCGTTGGCGGGGGGATTTCACAACAGGACACAAGCAACAAAACCGTCCCCCCCCCCTCCCCAATGTAACATAATCATCTCTTGCCCACTACGAAGCACCAGTTTCTCTTATTCAAGTCACAGGTCCGCACATCACACCACTTGCTAGTCTGTGATGGATATCTGAGCAAAGCCTATTAGAGCTTTGTCATCAGGGTCTTCATTTTCTCCACAGCCAGAGTTCTGAAAGAAAAATGATTAAAAATTAAGAAAAAAATTGAAACATATTCCTACAGTCAAATGATCAAATCAAAGCATTTTTTTAAGACTCTGTGCTTTGCTGATTTGCTTCATGTCTTGTTGAATTGTTGATTTATTGCTAATGTATTTATAATAATTATAATACAGGTATACATATTTGTAATAATTTGTATAGAAATAAAAATTGAAATTGAAATGAAGGTAGAATTAAAACAGGAATAACCACTAAAGCCATGAACTTAAACCATGGCGGGCAATGGGCTGCCACGATGGGAACACCTGTTCCCGATCAGTCACCGAAGTAAGGCATTGTTGGGCTCAGCTCAAGGTTGTAGGGCACCGATTTGTCCGAGTGATGTTGCCCCTATCTGCACGTGGTAGACAGTATGTGCGAAATGACCTTAGCCGTCCAAGGACATTAAACAAAAATACTACTACTACTTAAACCATGCTTCCATTTTTCAGTTCGTATTTGCATGGTGGAAGCAATGAAATTTATTGCTATCACATGATAATGAAAGTTAATTTCCATAAGGTTTCCCTATATTTGCTACAAATGTAATTTTAATTTTTAAAAAATCCATAGCTGACAGAAACATACAGGCAGTCACTGAGTAACATAATAGATGCGTCCTGACACTCGCTGTACAAGTTGACATTTAGCCAAGTCTAAAAGTACTCCAGAGCTCAATCTGTGCTCAGGAGATCACAGTCAATGCGGAGAAATGCGGGGTATAATTTTCGGCCAAATTTCATTCAGTGGAAATGGAAATTCAAGAACTTCTTTTGTGTCACCCTAATTTATAAACCAAAATGTTTAAATCAACTGTTAGTTTTGCCTCGTGAATTTCTTATGAAAATGCGTAATACCATTAATACAAATTTTTAAAAATTGCACAGATGAGTGAAAGCACAGTATCTTAATACTGCTTTACGACTACTGACCAGGCCAAATTTCCGGTCTTCACACTCTCAGACCGGCCCGCTTTTGCTAACATTGCGACACATGAGCTCCTTGAACGTAGGCAAACGTTCTTTGCATTCAGTAGCTTTCACAATTCCCGTCCTTTTGCATAAGGATACCACTCACATAAGCAAGGATTTACGGAAGTAGAGGTTTATTTAACTCAGGGACTGCCTATACAAAAATAAGGCCTTACCTCCCAACAAATGGAAAGTTAGTAATTGATGCTAGTACACCAGTGCCTTAAAAAGAAAATTACGTAGGTAAATAAAATCCATATAATCATCATTAGTTTCACCGCTTCAGTTTCCCATTTCGTTAAATGGTGTTTTTACGCAAAGTTTTGAAATGTTTAAGTTTAGCTGATACATGAAATGCTTTCTACAAAATTTCATAAAATAAAAATGTTACATGATATGAAAAGGAAATAGACATTGACATAAAATATTACCTATAGTCAATTGAATAAACAGAATACCAAACACAGAGTGCCTGAGAGGTAAATGTGATTGCACAAAATATGACACACACGCTGACACTATTTCGTCATCACGAAACTTAGTTTAATTTAATGACCTGAAAACATCACCAACCGACGTGAAGACAAATTATACATATACTTATTGTCCATGAAAGCATCCTGATAGAGTTTGAACCAGGGATGTGAAACGTAACCGAACCTCTGAAGCGGTACGGTTCCACGTGAAACCGAACCTTTTTCTCGGTAAGAGAGCGGTTCGGTCCGAACCGAACCGTGTCTGCGAAAGAGAAGAGGTTCGGTTCCAGCTGAAGCGGAACCGGCCGTAACAATTTGAACCGCTTTTGGAGCGGTTTTTTTCGGTCCAGTGGCGGTACAGGGGCGCAAGGGGAAGGGGAGCAATCCCTTTGGCAGGGACTGTGAAAACTGATATATGTACTATGACACGTAAATGCTGCTGCTCGCTGCTGCGTTCGAGTATAAGGGTGCTATCTTAGAATATTGAATAATATTTGTTATTTTCCTTCTCAAACCACTATTTTGATCGTTGGGTGTTTTACTCCTTTCATATTTTCCGCTCCCTCCGAAACTTTTACTCTAAGACGACCACTCGTAAGCGTTAAGCCGGTGTCCCACGGTAAATTTTTTCGTAAATTTATTCATGAATACTCTCATAGTTACACTGCGTATGCGCAAGCCAATATTCATAAAATTTCTGTAAATAAGAAAACTTTTTCATGAAACTCGGACACTGATTGGCTTTTCTGACACGCCTTATCACGATATTTTATCGTGATATTTATCGTGATATTTTATCGGGCGTGATTGTTTTATCGAGCACAATATCACGATATTTTATCGACCGCAATATCACGATACTTTATCGACCGCAATATCACGATACTTTTTCGATCGCAATATCACGATATTTTATCGACCGCAATGTCACGATATTTTATCGACCGCAATATCACCATATTTTATCGTGATATTTATCGTGACATTTTATCGGGCGCGATTATTTTATCGAGCGCAACTTCACGATATTTTATCGTGATATTAATTGTGATATTTTATCGAGCGCAATATCACGATATTTTTAGGTAATATTTATCGTAATATTTTATTAGGGCGCAACATCTTGATATTCATCGTTATATTTTATCGGGGCGCAATATCGTGTTATTTATTGTGATGTTTCAACTCAGCGTGATTTCGTGATTCTTTATCGGAACGTGATATTGCGGTTTTTATCGCGTGATATATCACAATATTTTGAGGCGCGATAACACTATATTTATCGTCACGAAATAAGTTGTCGTTTGATGCGCGATAAGGCGATATTTATCGTTACGATATGAGTTATCGTTATCGCCAAGATACGATATACTAAAATTATCATATCACGATATTGAATCACCAATATCGCCCAGGCCTAGTTCCGGCGACTCTGGGCTAGCGAACTGCTATAAAAATATCTTCTCTGATTGTACAGAGACCACACTATTGATGGCAGCACAAAAAGTTCTCTTCTCGGCCGTCAGCCGATCAGCGCCTAATTCATGAATTTTTCCTGCTCGTGTGACATGGGGTCCAACAGTTCACGAATCTCTTTTCATGAATACATTTACGAAACAATTTACCGTGGGACACCGGCTTAGAAACAAAACAACTAAGGGTTCCACATAGCATGGGCGATTTTGCTGCAGCTGCATGTGTTGGGCGGTATTCCCCTTTCAAAATTTCTCTTTGTTTATTTACGATGGTGGATTAGGGTGTCCCTTGGTGTGCACCACTCAGCCCGGCTCGCTAAGGTCGGAGGGGGGGGGCGAGAAGAGGTAAGAGGGTGAGGAAGTATAATAGCACGCTGTAAGTGGCAAGATTTAGTCGGTAGGTTTGTATGTACATTGAGGACAGATTTCTCGGAAGTGCCTTCGGCATGTCATAAACATGGGTGTGAGGGGTGAGGTTTGTCATTACTCGCTTCCAAACTGAAGCCGAAAACAAATTTTAGTTAGCTTGACAGGGTTCATTCACGCCACTTATTGCAGATCTTGAGAAGAATATTCTACCAAATGCTCAAGTTAGTTTAATTTTTTACTGGTAGTTTGAATTTTAGTGACAAATTGGTGGCAAAGAAAATATAGTGATCCAGAACGATATGAACTAGTCAGTGCCGACCTTGCAGCTCCTACCACGAAAGTAAGCGTTGAAAGGCTTTTTTCACACACAAAGTTTATACTGCAATTAATAATAAGCAGATTACGTTTAAAAATCGTCAACGACATTCAATTGGTTAGATGTAATAGAATATTCAAAAGAAAAGAAGAAAATCAAGATTTGTGAGTCACTAAATTACATTTTTGGCATAAAGTTTTTGTAAATGTTTCATTGATCTCATGTCCTTTCCAAATACCTATTATAACACCCTTTGATGTCCATACTTGTATAAAAAAATTAGTCGCGTATGTTCTGCCACGTCCTCTTATGTTTACCTCATCAGAATAATGAGCTGTCAATGAGAAAACCTTGTTGCTTCCATAAGATTTTGATGACACGGTTTATAACCATAGGAACGAGCAGTAAGTAGGATAGGGAAACCCAGAGAGAATTCCGAAGCGAACACGCTTTTGCAACAAAAGAGGGATGTCCTTCTGTATGGTCAACTCCACCGCGTTCATAGCATGAGTCTTGAGTATGTGCTGTGTGCGACCTGGGATTCCCAGCCTGAGTATAACGGTAAGGTGGGTGGAAGGGTCGGGGACCCTCCTAACACGTGGTCGTGACCGTCCCACCCCTGAGGCTCATAAAATGACCGTCCCTGAGAGGGCCACAAAATATTCAATAGACAGATGATAACAGCGCATCGTGTTTGGTTTGGATCTCGTCGTTTCCTTCAGTCCCAAGACGTCACAGCGCTCACTTGATCAGTATACCAAGGTTATCGCTCAGAGCGGCAAAATGCACCCAACCTTCTTTTGGTAAATTTTACTCCGTACCGAACCGTTTTTCCTAGTTTGGAACCGGAACCGAAACGATTTTTTCGTTTCTGAAACAAGATTCTCAAAAACGGTTTGGTTCCACGTTTGTTACGAACCCATTTTCGTTCCAAGCGCTTTTGTTACAGAAGAGGTTCGGTTTCATGAACCGTTTCTTTGGACCGAACCCTTCCAGAAGCGGTTCATGGAACGAAATTTCGTTACGTTTCACATCCCTGGTTTGAACCTATTAATACTCACCAATGGAAATGTAACAGCCCGACATGAAGGAGTTGTTTCAATGAGTTTCCTCAGACTTGCCGCAATCGCAACCATGTCTCCTCCATCAACTAGACCTGCACCCACTAACTCAGATGCTATCCCTTCTGGACTGTCCTTCCCAATCACAAACTCAAAACGAATGTCATTCAGCTCACGACGACTATTCCTAAATTGTCAAGGGCAAGAAAAAGGGAGCATTACAACACAATTCACTGTAAAACCAAGCTTCCTTAAAATTTAAGAACCAACTTTGTACTCACCATAATGGGATGTTTTACACATACCTGCCATTATTTAAACAAATTATGCATTTAAATAATATTTAAATATATACTTGAGCATTTATCAATAATTTAAATATTTGCTTGGAAGTTCAAGGCCCATGTATTTCAATCATATTGAAGCAAGCTGATAACCCATCAAAAATGACAGGCAAACTACCCAGTCATGCAAATTTTATTAAAATATATTTTATTAATACATGCATTTTTGTGGATCTCACTGTCATCAGTCTATTATCTGAAGGCCATAACTAATGTTTACAAAATATAAACATCTAGAAATATGGACTTGTAGGCTTCCACGGAGTCGTTGAGATGGCAATGAAGGGTTTTCAGACTTTCTTCCATCTGCTTCCATTGTCGTTGACGACAGTTTTGATACCATTGCAGCTATCCAATAAGAGCGCACCGGACTGAATTGGCAGGAAAAACAGCCCCAATATAAGACAGTCACACACCTGCATCTTCACTACTGACCTGAAGAAGATAGCTGCATTGCTATTGAAACGGTCGTCAACGACAATGGAGGCGCGCAGAAGACAGCCCGAAAAGCCTTTACTGCCATATAAACATCTATTTCTAAAGTGCAACATTGTTGATGGTAGCTATGTGGTTGCCATGCATATTTAGCATGGGGCATATGATTTTGAGTAATGGCATGATAATATTTTCAATTTACAAAATAACCGGGTCAAAAATGGTAAAAGGGGATTTTTCCAGATAAGTGTGATGCTAAAGATGTGACCAAAACAAAATAAATCGGTCCATCCGTATACCAATCAATAGCCCATCGAACATTGGCTTTTAATAGTATGTATGCAAAATTTTGTAAATTATTTACAGTATTCTCTGGTAGATTACCCGTACATTATCAATACAATTAATATGAAAAAATGACAGAAATGATAGTGCGCGATATACAATGGTAATCTTGTTTTATTGAAATGAAAACTTAGAAACAAATGACACAACATTATTATGAACATAATAGAAAGGGAGTAAGAACTAAAAAGGAAAAAGTATTTGTTGAAACGTCAAATTGAAATGCAAATGAAAATGTTATTAGAACACATAAAATTAACCTCCTGAGTCACAATCAAATGATTTGATAGCTCGCATTATTTCGACCAGGACATCAGCTGCAACTCTGCTTTCTCCGGTAACTTTGTCGTCTTCGGATTCTGGCGTTTCTGCACCCTGTAACTCACCTTATGATTTATGAAAACAATTTTGACACAATTTACTGACACAGAATTCCAGCTATCAGATATCCACGTGCAGATTTCTTCATAAGATGGGCGTTTCATCTTTCCAGAGTTGGTGTAATCATGGATACCTGCAATCATCCACTTCTCCCACTTGGTTTGAAGTTTTGATGTGAATGATTTATTCACTGTTAAATCGAGTGGTTGAAGTTTCTTCATCATTCCACCAGGTATAATTGCTACTTGGGAATAGAGATGGGCCACTTTGAAAATTACCACGATAATTTTCGTAAATTACCGTGGTATTTTTCGTAATTTACCGCGACCCTTGAAAATTACCGTAATTTTCGGTAATTTTCAAGATAATTCACCCATGTTTGAGATAATTTTTCATACAGATAAATTCCCAAGATGTTCTTTTAAGCTAAGTCCACATTTATGACGTGTTTAATTATAAATTTAGGAATGTTCAACTCATTTTTGGCATATTTTACTTAAATTATAACATTATTGAGTAATTATTAGGAGAATATTCTTCTTTAAAATTTTTCGTACTTCGACAAAAGAAAGCCAGATTGCGTGCTGCTGCCGTATTTCTTTTTATAATTTTGAAAATTTTTAATAGATTAATGTTGTATTAGGTATGGTTATTGTATCCTCTCCCTTTTGCTATTGGCATTCTTATTTGACCATACATTTTCTGTTTAGAGCTTAAAACTGAAAAATACTGGAAAATTACGGTAATTTTCGAATATTACCGTAATTTACCATGGTAATTTACCTCAGATGTTAATTACGGTAATTTTCCCATCTCTACTTGGGAGCATTTGTTTATCAAATTCTTCACTTCGGGTGTTATGTGGGCTCGACATGAATCCATAATTAAAACAGATTTTAGATTAAAAAATGCGTGTTTACACTTTTTCCAAACATCTTTAACCTTAATTTTCATCATTTCTGTATTCATTCAGCCATTTTCATTTGCGGTTAAAATAATGTCTTTTGGAAAATGCCCCTTTGGAATTGTTTTCCTTTTGAACATCACCATTGGAGGTAGCTTGGAACCATCCGAAGTTACAAACAATGCAACGGTGAAATTTGACTATTCATGTCCTGTAGTAGTAATGGACACTTCTTTTGCACCTGTGAGATTCACTGTTCGCACCGTTGGAATGTCAAAACTTACTGGCACTTCATACATGTTTCCCACATGCACTTCATCAACTCCGGAAATTCTCTCCTTTACAAATTGTCTAAATTTTACCACCTAAGCCTCCCAGTCTACAGGTAGTTTCTGGCCAATGGTCGTTGAGGCATGAACACTTAAATTATTATACTTCATAAATCTTAATCCCCAGGATGAATATGCTGTTAAGTCCATTATGTTTTTTTCTCATGCAATTTGCTTTGCTTGTAGCAAAACTTGTGTAGTTGAGTCTCATTACTTTCGACCTTTCATGAATGACCCAATTGTAAAGTTCTTTCTCAAGCACTGGACAAAAACACTTCCTAAAGCGCATTACTCGTTTCCACGATGTAGTTTCTTAAGAAATTCTGCATTCTTTCGCCATTCTCTCACACTAGCTTCCCCCACATTGAATTTTCTACCAGCTGCACGGTTTCCGTTTATTTTAGAAAACTGAACAACTTCCAACTTATGCTGGGCCGTGTACGATTTACGTGTTTTTGATCCACCTTCCATTGTCTCTTAAATAGTCACTGTAATTAAAAATGGGTTCATTTCCTCGTTCATTTGTCCATATTAAGGTATTCTGAAGATAATTTTCGTGACGGTGCTAACTGCAAAAAAAGGCTGCAATTTTCGCTCGCTTGTATAAAAAACTTACGAATTTTTGAATCCACGTCATCTAGTAGGTGCGCATTGTCCACGCAATTATCACATCAATAAAATATTTTGATTGCCTGTTATCTAGTAGGTGGGCGTTATTTACCAGAAAATAAGGTAATTTATTTTGTTAGATACTTTTTGCTGCTGATTACCTCATTCTTGGTGCTTGATGGGACAGCATTTAAAGACATATGAGAAATGTGATTTAGTCCATATCATGCCTAAGATTTTGTTAAATAATAAAATAATTAAGGTAGTTTGAGCAAAAACTCACTTCACTTTGAATTTGACCTCATTTTAAAAGAAAAACTCCCATCTTTCCAATGATATCAAAATATTAACCCCTTAACTTACTAATTATTGAGTAATTTGCCTGAAAATACAAGCCGTTTTACATGGGATAGATTACGGTTGTGCACTCCAGGGGGAGAATATTGAAAACATTAGGAATTTATAGCACTTAGATTTTCGAAAAAAAAAGTGTGTAGGTTGCATGTTTTCTCAACCACAGTAAAACCCCCATACAACGAACACCCATACAGCGAAATTTTAAGGAAAACTCCCTATTTCGAAGTCATTGGCCCGGTCCCGGACCCTTCCAATGGACAATGCACGCTAAAAAACCTCCCGTAACGAACCTCTCTAACTACGAAAACTCCGTACATCGAAGTCTGCGCTTGGGCCCAAAACATGAAAAGTGCCCCTCTAGAACGAATTATTGAGAAAAAAACGTAGCATTCTTCATTTACAGGTAATTTTTCCATAGACATTTACGTAATGAGCAGGAAGTTGAACCACAGCGGAGAGTACCGCGTCTTAACCCTTCCACTTCGGGCTTCGAAAATGTTTACATCCCAGACCTACAGAGCAGAGGGCATGAAGGAAACTTGACGCTCGGCGAAGGCTCGTTTACACGTTTTTTTTATGGTGGGAACCAGCAACTCTGATGGTTCCCACAATAAAAAACGTGTAAGGGAAGCCAAAGCTCCGCTCCGTGTTTGCTGAGCCGGGTGATAGTTGGGTGGATGAGTAATGCACCAAGAGGGGAGGGGGAATACCAGTCAGTTCCAGCCCGCCAGACGTAACCCAATACAGAAAAATACTCTGAAAAGATCAGATCAGGGGGGCTATTCTCCACTCTCACTCATCCACCCCACCTCTTTTGCGAAGGTGCAGGTGGTGAGGATGGAGCTCAATTTTCCCTTTTTAAATCGTATCAGATTACTTTCCCATATTGGGTTACATTCCCGGGACCCCTGAATGGGAGGAGCTCCATGGTTTCAAATTACCTTTCGGTTTCCGATTTTATTTTGGGAGAGGCAGGTGGACGGTTATCGTAAGACAGTCCACCTGCCTGTAAGAATCGTGTTCATTCCCGTCGGCGATAAATTTTTTCATGCTTATTTTCTTTGTTTTTCCTTCGTGGAATTATATGTTAAAATTTAATCTTTACTTTTCTATTCAAAGTTTTTTTTAATGAGTGGAAATATTTTTTTCGCGAATACCAATGGGCTTATTTTTTTTCTTTCCCGCGAAGTCAACGTAATTTCTTTGCTTCCCCATTCTTTCAGCACGCAAACTTCATTTGTTCCTTCATTTGCAAGACCTCCTGTTGATATTATAATTATAAAATAGTCTAAATAATTGTTACATAATTATTTATAAGACCCACGATCAAAGATCCCCGTTTTCTTGTATTGTTGTGCTTTGAAAAAAGGAGGGGAAAATGTGATCGGCTTATCTACTAATTTCTGTAATCGAATCACCATTTCGCGATCTAAAGACGTACAAATAAATACATTGTAATAAGGCTCGTCGAGAAAGGCTCGTGTTTTAAATGGCGAGTGACCACTTGCAGATTATTTTCATTATTGTATAATTATGATATCAAGAGGAGGTCTTGCAAATGAAGGAACAAATCAAGTTTGCGTGGTGAAAGAATGGGGAAACAAAGAAATTTTGCGGGAAAGAAAAAAAAATGTCCTATGTTATTCGCAAAAGAAAAATATTTCCACTCGTTAAAAAAAACTTTGAATAGAAAAGTAAAAATTAGATTTTAACAGAATTCCAGAAAGGAAAAACAAAGAAAGTAAGCATGAAAAATTTGTCGCCGACCGTAATCGAACATGGTCCCTCTGCACCGCAGCCCCGTACGCTAATCAATGGACCACACCCTTGATGCCGCAGGCTGATAAATAGGGATTTTATAACATCTATATATGTTTAAACGCCTTTTTTGTTAACTATTGGATTTATACGCCCATATGTGGAGTGATTCGTGAAAAGCATTCGGAAATCTATATGCATTCGAATTTTCATCGAGATCTGCGACCCGTTTATCGGACACTCCCCTCGTTAGGACGGCGAAGTATTCAAAACTTCATTGGTTGGTGTTCAACCAATGAGAGCCAATTTTATCTACTCTGTCCCCATCCCAAAGGAAAATCTGGAGTAACCTCTCTTCTCTATCCAAATATTGCTATTGCCGTCTTAACCTTGATGGATGTGGTCTGTTAACCGGCAAGTGGTGCGTTTGCTCGAGATCGCCCTAATATTTGCTCGATTGCTTGAGGATACCTTTTTTCCCAGAAATCGCAGCCGAAAATGAGGGTGCGCCTCTGACACGAATTTTTTATCTGCCAGCCTTCGATCCTCGGTCACGATATGAGCGGTGGGCTGCAGAGAAATAACACGGCAGGGTGGTAGTGGCCACGAAACGAGCAGTGATTCGTCCTAAGATAAGTTCAGAATCTGAAATGGCAGTACATACTGTCAGAAGACAGAACGTTCTCGGCCGACATTTTACCACAGAATGAGAAGAACGGCACAAGAAATATTTAATATCTGGGATTGGTGGCGAGCGGCACCTATGCCACTCACGTCTATCATGGCTGGGTTCGAGTGTGGTCCATGTCAAACATTAGGAACATAAAACTCATCGTTGCCACTCTATCGCTTGCCTACCACCGCTCGTATCGTGGCCGCGGCTCGCGCCGCTCGTATCGTGCCCGAGGCAAGTCCCTCGAGAGCTGAGTGACCTTGGTGTTTATTGTGAGTCATCAAGGGGAGGGTATCATTGGCTCGCTTGTTTACGGGGGATGCAGTTGCCTAATAACTTTAAAAACTTGTTGTTTGACAAGGCAAGCGCGTGGGGTGCAATTGGGGGACAGCGATTGGCCGCGCGACAAGTGCAAGCACTGGAATTTTCCACCCCCCTAACTTTCTCATTTTCTGTCACCAGACAACTTTGAGTGACTGTATGCACCTGCCTTAAGCTCAACTGAGAGAATTCTATGACTATTAACATTTGTGCATGCATCAATATAGGTCAGTGCTGTTCCGAAATGAACAAGGGCAAAAAGTTGTGGTCTTTCACGGTAGTTGAAAAAATTAAAGCGCTTTAAGTCATCAAAGACGCTGAGGATGTAGGAAACCGCGCTGCCGGACTAAGGCATGATGTGCCGGAATCGTGCATTAGAAGATGGAGGAAGGATAAGGTTGCACTATTCATACCAATAGGGACAGAAGGTCTTTTCGGGGAAAATCTACGAGCTGTGACAGGACATGCGCGCACGTTCCACCGTACTGCGACGCCCGTCTCACTAGTAAGCCGTTTTTATGTATGTACCTAAATCATGATTTTTTTATTTTGTCATTCATTGAAGATTTTTGTTGGACCATATTGAAATATTAACTGCTTTAAATTCCATAGAGTTATGCTTTCTTTCAAAGTTTGACTTTTTTCAAGTTTTGATGTCGTATCTACGCCTTATCGTTCGTTTTTTACGCGGCTGACGCTGGGGTCTTTTGAATTTAACGTGTTTGCATTCCCACTCGTCATCGTTTACAGCAAAATATAATTTGTAAAAGTTAACCACGTTTTAAAAGGCGACTTACAGCGACTATGACTTGTGCATTAGGAAAATGGTGGGGGGATTCGGATTTATAAATCAGAGCTCGGTGCGACTGTCCGCACTTACCAACTAAACACGAATTGTAGCGAGGTCGGATTTGTTTTGTTTTAATGAATATCAATTACTCCACACATTCCAAAGGACAATAAACAATGCAAGCATTGTAGGGCCTAGGCTACAAGTGAAAACTTGCCTCCGAGGTCCATACATGCCTATGGAAAATGCCGCGTAAATTATAAGAGAATATCGCTAGCGGCTTTGATAATGGCCGAAAATTCGAAGTTAGTCCCGCAACACCTCGCAATAGAAAAAAAAGCCCCAAATTTCTTTCTTCAACTTCGACGCATAAAAAGAGGGGTGCGACTCTTACACGCGTTAACGGCATCGTCAATGCATTATCATCTGAGATTGCCATTGTGACCTCAATGCATTGCGGACTGCCACGTTTTTACTCGTGGTAACTAACTCGCCCCACCTATATTCCATCGTCGTTTATCGATATCTAGTATATTCTGGTCACGAACATAGATATTTACCGGTATTTCAATGGGATTCCAACAGTGCGTTTCATTTCGGAAGTATAAATGGGAATATGTGCTCTTTCAAGCAAAATTGCTGCATAAAACTGCCAATTGATATTGACTTAAATTATTGCACTCTAAGAATAATATAGACTAGATACTCAGAAAAATTATGGAGCACTTTAAATATACCTAATCCTTAGGCATTAATTTTGGCGCTCCTTTACTTTCAGACCGTAACTAAAGAAAGCGATGAGGCGTAGAGCAGAATCGACGAAAAAAACAATAATTTCAATTAGAAATACGCAGGTTGAAAATAACACGGTGATAGCCACGGTATTTGATGGTAAATAATAAAAATTGTTTATCATCACTCTAGGAAACGTTTTAATGGTGAATAAAACAAGATTGAGATATTCACTCGACTTGCATCGTAAAGCACGCGGAACACTTGGATGCCCCTTTGGAGACGCAACCCGCACACCACCTCCATACATCGAAAACCCCCTGCATCGAAGTAATTTTTCTGGTCCCAACAAATTCGTTGTATGGGGGTTTTACTGTATTTATAAAAAATAATCTATTACTAACCACAGTAATTTTTACAGAATAGCAAAAAAAACCTGCTGTTTCGAAAGCTTTTTAACCATACGGCATGAAAAAATGAGCCAACATAGAGACTTATGTAGATATATTTATTTAATTACCAAGAATTTTCGTCATATATAACTATATTTTTGCACCATTAATATTAAAATATTTACTTCACACTTCTTACAGACGCTGATATTAAAATATAAAACTCGAATATGGTCGCATTTATGACTAGGGAAATGTTTTGCTCAAACTACCTTAACACTATTTACTCCACCATATTACCTGTCACATCAAAAATGACTTTGTATTAATACACTTTAGATAATAACTCATGTTTTTCATCTCTTTTCAATGTACGTATTTATAGATATAAAGCGTGGAAAAATATGAAGAAAACATTAAGCAATTGTATTGCTTGTAACATAAAGTCTTTCCCATACCATCATGGGACTGTAACAACAACGTCAATAATGAAAATTAATGAGATAGCAAAAATAGTTGGAAAATTCTAAGGACTCTTTCTTCTCATAAATAGCCAACTGATATTAGGGCATAAATTGGAGGGTTATTTTTCTACATAAACAGTAATTCTTGGCTTGGCCTACTTTTTACCCCATAATTTGCTGGGCTGATTGCAATTGGTAACAAGGAAAGTTTCAAATTTTGCTAAATTAAATTTTTTTTTTAACTCAAGGTGCATATTTATACACCAAAAACCCCCAATTTTTATGGGCAATGACTAATTATGGCTAATATTGAATTACTGTTTTTCATTCTTGGTGCCTTAAAAATATATGATTCATAACGTAAGAATTTCATTATTAAAAGTATATTATTCTCCACAATTTTTCTTATCAGACATTCCAACCACTTTTCCACAACCACCATTCTCACCAATTCAACGTCTCCCCTGCTAATTCCTAGTTTAAGCAGTCAACAGAACTTGGTGATATAAGAAAAGAAGAATATTGGCTGTATAAACCATCTGAGCATATTCCCTATACTTGCCTCATCCTGAGTACAAGATTGATTGGAGCAGCCTCATACATCGCAGTCGATTCCGACTCCAGAAGACCAGGTGCCGACGCCACTGCCTGAGGCAAGTAGGGTTGTTGCTGAGGCTGTGCCATTTGCTGTGCTTGTCTCTGCTTTGGAGTCCCTGGGGCCTTAGGGGCCATGACGGGTGTCCTTGGCTGCTGAGGGTGTGCCATGTGTGCTGGGGAATGGTGATCCTCACCGAGGACACCCGGGACCCCTTGTATGCTGCCCGTGTCCGCTGCCTCTGTTGGATCCTTCTCGCTGCCCGACGATCCCCCTCCATCGATGTTGTTCATCGGTTTCTCCTTGTCATACTGCCAAATAAGAGTAACCCGCATAAGTACATACAGTCACTTGTATACTCTTCTCCACAATTATGGTGCCTCCTAAAATTTTCCAAGAACTAATACATGATAACTCTCCTCAATTTATCCACATGAAATTTTCCATCGCCTCTCAAAGTGAACCCTACATTTTGTAAATCAAAAGATAAAGAGATACTGCCAGCAATCTCAGTCCACATAGATCAAGCCTGGATTAAATTAAATTGAATTTGTGAAAATTAAGTCTTTAAATATATATTTTTAAATAATTTTAAAAAAATAAGTTGATGTAGAGGAGATAAAAGACGTGGATGAAAACTGATTAAGAAAATAAAAGACTCAGCTGATTTTATATTCTTAATTGGACATTTTCAAAAAACTTTAAAAGTGATTCACAATAAACCACATTGAGATTTTAAGAGAGATTCTAGAGTAAAACATTTCAGGCAGAGTATTTGAATTATTAGCATTTATAGCAATTATTAAAACTTAGCAGACACACAGAAAAAAATTGTTCCCACCCAGGCTAGAGTTCATAATGATTTCACATTAATAAAACATTACAACGTGATCACAGCAATGAAACAATACACTGGCATGCCAAGTCCTTACCTGATACCTTTAATTAACATACTGCTTACAGTATGATTATTTGATTGACCATAGAAATATTTATTTTTTTCTTTTGATAGCTGTACAATATGAAAATGTTCACATTCACTCTGATATGAAAATATTCACATAATGCAGCAGAGATACATGCCACATTGCACTACCCTCACGAGCATGAGAGAGCAGCAGTTGATGATGTGGGGTTTGAATTTATCATTGTAGATAGATAAAGCATGTTAGCACATAGAATTAAAACACCACAAAGAAGTTTTTAAAAATTATACCATCAATGCTTTACAACCACCACCACAAACACCCAATAACAGACACGAACACCACCACCACAATGCACTTTATTTCAAGCAACAATTAACCAAAGAGTCAAATGAAAACATTTTTAGTTTTACACTAACACTTCTGCATTTACTTTACTGTTAGCCATTATGTTTTACCATATCTTAACCAATTCTAAGAGATGATAAATAGTGGAATTAATACCTTAATAAAGAATTAAAAGTAAACTTAATTAAGAAACCTTTTAAGCCAAAATTCTTACACCAGAAACTCTTAAGCATTTATCCAAATGCTTGATAAAAAGTTATACTGATACCAAATAAGTTTGAATAGTTTGACCTACTGCTTCTGATGTAAAACTGTACAGTACAGGCTCCTCGAAGTAACATATTCCTCATACAGTTAATTTCTTCCACTGAAGCATGCATTCAAACCATGGTTTAACAAAAACATACTTCCCAATTTACCAGATAAAAAGAGGACATAGTAACATTACAATTAAACATATCATTAATACTCAGGACAAAATGCAAATAGGTTATATCACTATAGGAAAAATAGAGATAATATCAATACATGACATTAGCATCTTCATCCATAGAGCATCTGTCAATGAATGTAATAGACATGGTCATGAGATTAGTTCCTTAGAAGTGCAGTTAGACAAAACTGGGGTGTATTCCATTAAACTCATCAACCACACCGATGCACCACCTAATCATTGGCCATTCAGAATTTTCAATTATTTCAGTACCACAAATGATGCAAAACGCATACAGTACAAATCACCCATTTTGATGAACAATTATCACTGGCCATTTCGATTCACTTCAGTGAAATGAGGCAGCCAATTCGATGCATTTATTGAAACACCTTTGGTGTGGGCAGAAAGATTTCATAGATACTACAATGGGTTGTCCAGTATTGTTGATTAAGTAATGAAAATACATATCATAGCATTTGAATTTCAAAGAGACTGATTTTTTTTGATGAAACAAATGAAACGAACAGTAAAGAATCACAAGTAATTTTTCTTCACAGCATTATCTGCACTTTGGAAAGCCCATCCACTGAAAGAAGCAGTCTCCATTTTTTCTATTTAGGTTGTCAACAAATACCTTTCTCATATCAACTTTTAAACAACTGCCTGATGATGTAACTACATCAACTGTACCAGCATTCCAGTGAAGAGTTCAGAGCACTTATTTTGCACATTGCAAGGCCTCTTCATGAGAGCACCAATGTGGTGCAATGCGTGAAATGGAATAACTAGGAGCACATCAATGCAACCGGTGCTTTTAACAGAACACAACCCTGTATCAATATTGGATTAAGTGGACTGATGAACTTATCTCGTCATTCGAGAAGGGAAATATTTTTGATAAATCCCTAGATGAGGTACAAAAAGGAAAATTATCATTCTAGCTTCAGGATTGTGAAATGAACGAAGGACAGATTAGAAAATCAAGTGGAGTAAACATCATTAAATACTTATGAAGACCTATTTACACGATGCACCTAACCATGCAAGTTGATGCATGTAAAAATGCACGAACACATTAAAAAAATTATAAATGCCAAAAACAAGAGGCACCTAAGTGCACAGACTGATGTATGCTTGGATGTTCAGTGAATATTGCATCGTGTAAAGTGGGGACTTGCTAGAATGAATGAGTGCAAATAGCAGGTAAAAAAGCACCTACTCTAATTTTGTGCCTCCATTCTTCAATTACTGTGCATCAAAAAGCACAATTAAGTGCCTCCTTTAAAACAGCAAAAACAGGGGCTATTTTCTGGGTTCTATTATCTATTAAACAGGGGTGTTCATGCATTTGTGCAAGTAGTTGTGCTTACATAATGAATTTTTGAAGGGATATGTATTCACGCATGAACCCGCACCAATACGTGCACCGCATAAACAGGCCTTCAAAGAATATTTCAACACTGGCCTTACTATCTTCAGTGTTACCGACTATAACAATGAATAACATCTAAGCAAAAACAAGAAATGTGGAGTTCATTCTGAAGAATGATTCTAGCATGAGACATTACGACAAAAATAGGTCACTACAGATGAAGACAAAGTCCAATAGGTCAAGGCAACCATACACCAGGAATGAAAATTACAAACAATACAAAATTTCAGTGAACAACTCACATCATCGTCAGAGGATCCATCTCCATCTTCTTCTGATGACCACACCCACTCTCCTGTGACAGTTCGATGCAATCGGCCAGAAGTACCAGGCTGCCTCTTTGCCGCCTAAATATTCGTTATTTAAGGGCTTACTCAAAGCAAATGTTCAACTACCAATGTTTGAAATACATATAACATCATAAGAAAATATAAAAGAAGAACAAAGAAAGCTTTCACATTATTCAAATGGAAAGCTCAGACATATAGCGATTCAAAATAGATTTCAGTTCTTCAAGGTTCTATGAAAAGATAATAACCATTACCATTACATTTTGTTGGAAAACTTGCACTATCTGAATGAGATCAACAATTGGCATTACCGATCTATTTTAATAAGATCTATATTAAAACTGTCAGTCCCACAAGAAAAGCATGAATGGCCTTTTAACTAGCATTGAAAACTGAATTCAAACTGAATTTCATGCTATCACATGCAAGCAAAGGGGAAAAATGCATGACAAAAACAACTTCATAAATGTATACTTCGAATTCATTAAAACAGCATAAATTAACCTTTAGCACACTTTGTTAAGAGGAATGACAATAATGCCACGTTCTTTTCAAGTGATAAGCCAAATTTGAACTTTTTCTTAGTGTGTTATTCAGCCAATGCAATGTTATCACAAAAACATTTCTGGACTAAATGATCTGGCCATGTAATGTAACATGTAATTAAATACCGGAGGGTGGGTTTTTGGTGGTGGTAATCCAAAATGTATCGAATCTCAAATACCAAATCACAAATCCTGCTTTCACCAAATTAAAAATCCCACTTCCTTTTCATTACCAATGCATATATGCATAAAACAAATCCTAATACATTTTTAATTTCATTGTAAAATTATTGACCCATAACTAGCTCTATGTTTTCCCTCAAACACAAATCTAATACAGGAGAAGCCCTATACAACTTGTAGGGCATATAACAAGAAGCTCGAATTTGCGAGGGATGGCCAATGAACTATTAAAAACCCTATGATTTAAATGTAATATAAATCGGTATTAGCGAGGACAGCAACTAACCTCCCCAGGGGTCGTTTACTATTATGAGTGGCAAATGTCTGCTTCAATCTCGGCAAACCTGCACAAACTTGTGCTCATGTCCTCTGTCATTGAAATTATATGTCTAGCAGTATTTATTCCGCACAATTTGACGTTTAAATGCACATTTCGGACAGTCACGTTATGCCCGTATTCACATAAATAAATTCCTCGTAAGTCCGTGCATTTCATTGTTCTTTTGTCATCCACCCACTTTTTTATCAAGTTCAGTCCAACTGATACAACATCATGGCTGGGAAACGAAAGTTGTTGGATCTGAAAACTAAAATACGAATTATCAATGAATGCGAAAGTGGCGATGGGTCCAAAAGCAAGATAGGGAGGCGATTTGGCATATCTTCCTCGACCTTATTCACAATTCTGAAGAATAAGGAAAAAGTTCGTGTTGTAGTGCTTCAAGAAGAATGTCCAAGCAGCCAGAAACATTTGCGGCCAGGAGAACATATGCAGTTAGAATCTGCCCTTTCTTCGTGGTTTTGCCAGCAGAGAGAAGCCTGAATGCCGATAAATGGCCCATTGATGAAGGCAAAAGCAGCGTATCTAAAAAATGGCTCGGTATTGACAAGTTTAAATGTTCCGATGTTGAATACGTAAATTGTTATGAATTCGGATTTCCTATATTTTAAGTTGTCTACGTATTGTATTATCTTTTGTAATGTTTCAAAGATTATAAATATTGAAAACAGGTCAAGGATGATTCATTTCGATATGCAGGAAAGGTATGTACTATAAATCATGCTTTTATCTCGCAGCAGGGAGTGTAGTCAGTATTCATGGTATTCATTATCAACACGTTCTCGCTAGATGTTACAAAGGCAGAAGATATTGTGCATCATGATAGAATTAATTTCGGAACTTTCTTCCTCATGCTAGAAACTCACAGCAAATCATGCATATGTACAGTCGCAGCATAAAGTCTGGCGACATCGACAAAAGCGCTGAAAATGCAAAACTACGATTTTGTGTGGCTCCACTGATTCAAAAGTGAGGGGTGGGGAGGGGAGATAGAGAGGAGGGGGGTGGGAAGGAGATGAGAAAGTGGCCAGAGTAGTCGTGAATCGGACCTTGTCTAGGGGGCTAGTGAATTAAGGGGATTAAGTTGCCGATGTTGGCAGACTTAAAGCGGCGACTGTACCATGGAATACCTAAAAAAATAGTGAATCATGAAAGAGTTGATAAGCCCTACCACCTAGCGGCTGCAACGTGCACTATCGCTTGAAAAATACGTGTTTCGCAGGAGCCGATACCATATTCGCTAGTGGTAAAAAGTTTCACATCTCATCTAGACACAGTCGATTCTTGAAAGTCAGCGTTGTGTCCCCACTCCATGCTGACAATTGTCATATGTGGACTTGCTTGTAACAATTGTTTCCATACATTCAAGAGAGTATGCCACGCATAACTATTGTAATAATAACACAAATGACAGTATACTGTTAAGGGCTAACTGTAAATGCTGGTGATATTGGGCTCTATGATTCCGAAAAGCCGAAGTCAGCTGTTTTCTGAGGCAATCTTACAGACGTTGAAGTCCTCTCCTTTATTTCCACTATTTAACTGGAGAAGATAGCAGCCTCGTAATTGCGTGGAACAAAATCCCCGTAGGTTATATCTTGGTCATTAAGTTATCTAGCATTTTTGCAAATTTCAATTAATAGAACTTTCTCTGAACCATATATCTGTTTTAATACACTTTTTAGAGAGGTAGGAGGCATGAAATTTTTTCTCGTTTCCGAAGTGTTTGCAGTTTATAGTCTGTTGCATTGCTATTACTTGCAGCTGTGACATATTTGGTGCACCCAAAACATCGGGGCAATAACAATACAGCCATGCACAATACAGTACACATGTCCTGAAGTGTCAAAATTCAACGTTTAATATTCCAGTGTATGACATCTAACATGGAATTTGATGTCATCGAAAGTAAATATAGTCCCGGTATCCTGAAAATTTGTCAAAAAAGAGCGATAACCTCACTGTGTTCCGTTTGGCCTTACCCACATGGACTGTGGCACTAAGCGCATGTATTGGACTACTTTGGTGATATCATATGTCCAGCAGTCCAGAACAACTTGTTCCTAAAAAAGCCCTCAAAATCCACAGGGGACGAAGATGCGTTGGTGGCTTAACTGGCTAAAGCACTCGGCGCGAAGTTGAGGGATCCAGGTTTGAATAATGGTCAAGGTCAATGATTTTTCTTCAGTGGAATATCGCACTTATCCCATACAACTTATTAATTTTTGCTTATGAAATGGAGCATTCTTAGTGTGTCAGGATCTAATGATTTTCTTTTACTATTAAAATCAACAGGAGTACAGAAGATTCTCTTTAAAAATACTGATGCTTGAGCAGTCCAAAGGTGTTTTCGCAAAAGTTTACTTCCAAAGTGCATTGGTGGCTTTAGAGATGTCATCATGGGAAATATAATATTGCCACAAAAGACAAAAATCACAACTTTATCAACGGCATTTCCCTGTGAAAAGTAAAACCAAATTTCACTACTGAGCAATTCTACACAAATGGCCTAACAAGTACACGTGGCCCAACTGGTTTTGATTCTTGTGACTTTTGACACAAAGGAAGAGTAAAATATTAGGTCTTAATATTCATAATGTTAATGATATGGCGATTTGAATACATCTCTGAATTTAGTCCATAGTTGCACAATGCAGTTTAAAAATGTGGCTCCAATTTGTTCCCAGGCCTGATTTCAACTGTAGTAATGTGATAAGGAGATAACAACCTTACTTTTCTGTAAACATTTGGTTACATTAACATATTTTCTTGTCTTATAGTGCAGCTTAATTTTTTATTTAATCCATGTTTGGAACAAAATAACTACTTAAACAAAATTATAAGAAAGGACCAGGCTTAATTTTACAGAAGAGTCATGATGTAGGAATACTTAAAATCCATGGCCTAGTATTTGCAGCGCAAAACCACGGCACGACTGAGCAACAAAAATGGTAGGTTGAAACTTTCGCAACTTCGTGGTGTGAAAAAAGCGATGTTTGACAAGTTGTTCTAGGTTAGGTGTATGTTATTCTGCAACTCAAAACTTCGTTTTTCAAAGACAAAAAGAAAAATACTCTGCTTTTCTGTCAAACACAATAAAAATGGCAAGCATAATTGTCTTCGGGCATTGGCTTTGAAAATGACACATTGGGAGGTTAAGAGGACATGGTGCTCATGCACCGTACGCCGAATTTTAAATGAAACTTTCTGTGATTTAGCCACAAAAAGTCCACTTATGTACACATACATGACACACTGAATTTTTCAAGCAAATGATCAACACTTTGATAGTAAACTGCTAAAATTCCGAGGCAAAATTTTGCCGCAACTAACAGTTTACCGTGAGATGGCACAGATGCCACCTCACAACCAGGGTTTGAATCTACTTTGGAAGGATTCGATCGAATCTCAAATCAATGGATTTGGTAAGATTCAATCAAATCCTTGAGTCCTGACCACATTACTAGTTAAAATACTTAATAAAATCTGAACTCTAATTCAATCTGATCAGTCAAAAATAATTGCAGGTCAGATGACAAATTTTTGTGGAGACTTAAGACATGACAACAGGATGAGGGCAAAATGATAAAAATACTTTCAACTGACAAATTGACTTCCAAAGATTCTTCAATATCATGCAGGGTAGCAGCAGACAACAATTTCAGATACGGTAAAGAGTTCTTGGGTTTTCCACCGTGTGATTTGATCTGCACGGATGTACCAATGGCAGGCTATGTCATCGAAATGTCGCTAGACATCAAAACCCAGTGTAAAACCCAAGAAATTTCTCCTAAGTGTTGCCCAGGAAAACCTCATTTCATACAATCTCATATAGCTACAGCCAGCAAAAATGTGTCATTAAAATTGCATTGGAAACATTTTTTTTCAATTCCCAATTCCTAATTCAAAGATCAAGAACCAGTAGAATGAAGAACTAAAAATCATTATGCAATCACTTTATTCCACTTTCCTAAAATGCATGCGGGGAGAATCATAAACATTGAACCCAATTCATACTAAACAAAGGTGATCTTAATATATATACCATGAACAGTAACACTATATGCATTCCTAAAAGAATAAGAATAAAGTAAATGCATGAATACATGCACTATGACTATAAGATGGTTTACCTAACTGGCACTCCAGAAATATCACACAAAAAATTTTTTCTTTTTCAAGGTTGTACTGATAATTTCTTAAAATTTCCATGTCTCTCAGGCCCCCATCCACCCTGTTACAAAAATTTACACTAACATTTTTCATTTATTCACTAAAAACTAACATGGATATAATATTAGAATGCCACGTAACGTGATTGTACATTAGTAACAATAAAAAAATAAGAGAAGTCTTAATTATTACAACATTTTGGGGATATGATTATTTAAAATACTTGCTTTTGGTAGTATAAGGAAGAAATTGAGCAACTCTTCTCTTAAAGGCAACACTTCTTTGCCATAAATATTTAAGCATTCATTCTAAAATTAATCAATTCATCCATTGCAAAGGCAGCCACTCTCACAAGTCAATAAGCAAAAAAAATTAATTTAATATTAATTTACAAAATAATGCTCACTAAGACAGGCGTGAACAGGCACATTGCATTAAGCAAAAGATGAAAATTTGACGAAAGGAATAACTATCAAACATTTTAGAGAGAAGTTCATTGTTCAAATTAAAGAGTCGATATAACAGGTAATTTCATAGCAGTCAGTCACAGCAAATGTCATAGCATACAGGTATGTTAAGCCGTTGAGTATCCTTATGTGTATTGAAAGCAAAAAAAATCCAAGATACTCAATTGACCGTGATTTCAGGGCAATATCTTGCTTTTCCTAAGTAAGTTGATGCAACTGATCAGTTTCTATAAAAATTAACTCAAAGCCACGTAAAGAAATAAGCATGATTATGCCAGGGTGATTGGCAAGAGCAAAGGTAGCGCATTTTCATAGAAATATGCAACGACTATGGCAGAGAATGAATTTCGAAAACAGATATTTAAGCATTTCTCAGATATATATAACAAAAAGCACAAAATTACTAAGCACTCTTTCATGAATGGGGAAGTTGTTAAATAAATATAGTCATAATAATTGCGTAAATGCAATCATTTTGCATGCAATCAGAATTTAAAATTTTACTGATCCATACCTTCTGTACTCTGGTTTCAAGACTAGGCCCCATCGCTACCAATGTTTGCTGTAGATACCGTCTGTCTTTAGCCTTCTTGAAAAAAGGATGTCTCAAAAGTTCTGTGGCTGTAGGTCTGCAAAAAAATCATTTTATAAATGGTCACTTGATGTACTTCAATAAAACCACTGCAATTTAACAGTACCAAATCTACCTATGAGATAATTGGTGATGAATAATCAGACAACTGTTCTTCAAGATGTAACATTAATAAATGAAACACAGCACACACAACACAATAAACTAGAACATTAGTACATATTTCCCTTGATTTCATGTAAAAAAAATCAATAAAATATCATGGTGAGAATAAGCTTGAACACTTTGGTTTCTAACTGGTCTGCCACAAAAAGCAAAAGTGTCACAAATTAGTCACTAATAGAAGTAAATACAACTTAAAATGAATGATTAATACCATAGCAGACATAAGCCTCACCATGATTTAAGTGTAAGGATTTCTATTAAACCCTTCTTTCATTAAATTATACACACAAAAAGGCAGTCAATTAATGCCCGATTAGTATTAAATTTTAAAAATTAAGCCAGCACATACAGAATATCTATACAGAAATGAGTACTGCAATGTGCTTTAAAGTTTTATTGCATTTGCAGTTTAGTTAAAAGAATGCACCTCACTGTCCACAATTCTCATTCAATACATCCATCGACACAGCAAGTGATCTCAATAGGCTTGTGCGATGAGTCGATTAATCGAAGTCATCGACGATGATTTTAGTCATCACGGTGCGATGACTGTAATCGATGACGATGAATGTCATCGACCATCGATGTCGATGAGAATCATCGATGCCGATGAGTTGATGCGAATCACCGATGTCGATGCGAATCATCGATCCCGATGAGTTGGTGCGAATCATTGATGTCGATGAGAACCATCAATGAGGATGATCGATATCCTTATATCACTAATTTTTCTTCTTTTTTTCCATTAATTTTAACGCCTCAGATCCAAAATGTATGTATAAAGTATAAGCACCCCGCCTTGAGGACGATGGCAGGGCCACAGAGGGATGTTTGGAATGCATATTTTTCCTCAAGTTTGTGGTAGACGATACAGAAGTATGCGATCACGTTCAATCACAGTTAATACGCAGTAGCAGTGGTAGCATTGTATTCGTTGGTTGCACTGGTGCAGTTGGTAGCAGCGGTAGCAGCCTGAGCTAAATCGGCTAAATTCACCGAATTCACAGTCACAGTGATTTCGATTATTTAGTCACAGGCTGTGATTGCTAATTTTCAGTATCGGTGATTCAATCACAGTGATATATCGCTCATCACTACTGCACAGTTCATCGAGAGTCATCGATCATCGTAATTCATCGATCATCGTAATTCATCGATCATCGGCATTCATCGATCATCGACATTCATCGATCATCGATATTCATCGCTAGTCATCGATCATCGTGTACACTCTATACGATGATCGATGACAGCCATCGTCATCGAAACATTTCGATGAAATTTTTTCATCGAAAATCAATGACCGAAATCGGTCATCGCACAAGCCTAGATCTCAAGCTAACACTTTGAAAATGGGGGTTCCAGAGGTGTAACATCAGGAAAAATGGTACTGAAAATTCTCTAAGCATATTCTTTGTCACCACTTGTCATTTTAAAAGAGGGAACAACAATAACTGCTCCTGGCAGGGCCACTAGATTGTTTCTTGTTTTTCTTTTTCAATCAAAATTTGAGGAAGAAATAAAAAAGACAGAGTCACTGTCAAACTTGAAAAAGTTGTGCAAGTGGTAGAATTTTTCCATTTGGGAAGCAGGTTCACCAGCGATTGGTGAAGCAAGAAAGATATTGTGAGCAGGACAGCCCAAGCAAAGAATGCATTCCACCAGAAGAGGAGTCTGATGACAGCTGGTAACAAAAACCTCGTAATAAGGGAACACTTCATTAAAACATATACTCGAAGCATGCTTTTGTATGGCAGTGAAGCCTGGACAATAACAGCAGCAGAGCAAAAGAGATTCGAAGCAATGGAGATGTGGTGTTACAGAAGAATCCTGAATATCAAATGGATGTAGAGAAACACAAACGAAAAAGTGCTAAAAAGAGCTGGAGAGTAAATAAGTATTATGAAAATTCAGCAATTTAGGAGAACAAACTTACCGGACACATTTTAAGACACAATAGCCTATTGCAAACGGGCTACTGCCCCACATCTCACGCCATGCCTATGGTGAGCAGGCCGAGCTTCGTCAACTGATTACTCCTACCACCTCTACAACCCCTGCATGCCTTTCCATAACCTATTTACTGCCTCTCAATAATCCATAATCCTCCGTACTGAAACAAAGTGTCCCAACATTTTGAACTTCAGTATAGATTGAGTCTTTTCACTGTCACTGCCTTCCCTAGTCTGACCTCTCCCAATAGCATCCCTGTTATTTTTGGTCATGGCTACAGGCAGCGTAATGACCTTCATATTTGCTATTATAAGCATAAAGGATATGATAATCAATTAGCTCAGCTGCCTATTCACCAATGATTTATTTCTTGCTTCTTCAGATAATAAATACAACTGGATAGAATAATCTGACCAACTATGAGTTCAGCAATGAAGAAAATTTCATGAAAATTAATTTTATCACTGAGTTTCTGTATCTAGTTTCCTAATAAATAAAAAACCTAACAACCTAGGTCCTTCTAATGACTATAAAAACAAATCATTTGGTGAACATAGCAAAAGACTTTCAGGGTCAGAACAGGTTCATAGTATAATTTTCTACCCAGAAATATGCAACTTCAATATTAACTCAATCACATACCTTTTAGAAGGATCTTTCTGAAGGCAATCGACAATCATGCGACGAAATGTCTTCCCGTAGGCTTTGTACTGGTCCTTCTCTTCTGCACCAGTGTCTAAAGATGGGGGGTCATTTTGCAGAGTCAACATGAGCACCTTCATCGGTGGATATTTGTGGTATGGAGCTGTGCCGGTCGCCATTTCAATAGCAGTGATGCCAAATGACCAAATATCGGCCTTAAAATCATATCCATGATCCTGGTAAAAGAAACAGTCATCAATTCAACAATTCATTCCAATGGTTTGAATTCTTTAGCATGCCAATTCAATAACAACCCTTGAACCTTTATATAATGTTCAGATACCATTTAGATCATTAGTGAGAGCAACTTCATTAACCCTGTCCCCTCTTGTGGCAGGGTATCCCTGAAATTATCTTTTTCCCATTCCACTTGAATTCACTGCAATCTCTGACAAATGTAACATTGTTAATGTTTATGCCATTTAAAAGGCATAAATGTATATTTCCTGTTTACGAAACTACTATTTTTGAAAATAACTGTATGATATTTTGAGTACAATTTATTCAGAATGTATCCATCAATTACTTTATGCCGTGGAGTGTAACTAATAAATTATTTAACTCAATGACATAGAGAGGGAGAGAGAGAGCGATATGCTGGCTAATCAGACTGGCCCAAGTTTCAAGAGATAGTATTTTGCGAGTTTTGTACAGTGCTATCCTTGTAATCCCATTATTATTATCAAAACCTTTTCACATAAAATAAAATTTATAGAAGAATGCACAATGTATCCATGCAGGTGATATTGGCATTGATCATCTCTTCGTGTATTTTATTTGATTTCCAGTATGTGTATCAATGCATTTGTTATGCATTGATACACGTGCCATTGTCTGACCACAGCTGGCCATTATATTTCATTTGTGAAAATTATTTCAATGGCTGGATGGATAATAATACTTTCATTAACTAAGAGATATTTCTGAAACCTCATTGCACATGAGAATAAATGACCAATGAAGCAAAAGTATTAATTCTTAGAACTACCGGCAGTGGTGGCTAACTAGGGTGCCACTTCAGGGTGGTCACCAAATCAAGGTATAAGCCATAAAACACATTGGTAAATATTAAAACAATAAATTTATTAAAAATAGTATGCATTATGATTTACCAGGATATTAAAACCATTTGTAGAAAAGCTCAGAAGAATTTTTGGTAAGAAAACAAAGTGGAAGGGGATCTGAAAAAATTTCCTTGGGCTTACCCTGGCTATCAGAACTACATAATGACCATATTTCCCAGCCAATAAGACTTACTACTCAGACTTCTCTTATAGTAAAAAATACAGTCAATAATCACCCTGCATCTTATGGGCCAAGGGTAAAGCAATGTTTCCATGCATCTGATTTTGAATTGCGTTGAGGTGGCACACCTCTTTCTTTGACAACACTCAGTACTGCAGCATCGAACTAAAGGAGAGCTCTCCATCACTCATTCGTTTCTAAAATCTATGGTGAATAGCATTCATAGTTAATAATTAAAAAAAATTGACAATCCCATTTTATTCCCATAAATTGTAAACATTAATAGATGTTGATTATTAATCTTTTATTCCAAAATCTAACCCAAAAAGTCAGTACATATGTTTATAATCTGGAGCACCTTATAGGCTGGGAAATGGTAATTACTGGAACTAAGTCTTCAAAAGGTAGTACAGGCATCACAAAAGAATAAGGGCATGAAACTGAAAAACTCTTAGGCAAATCTAAACATAGTTAATTTGTCTATTCCTAAGCATGGACCTCATCATTCAGCCTCTCTCATATACAATAAGTTGCACCTATAAATCAAAGTCAATGGATTCTCCTGATGCATTGATGTTAAAGTGGATTTATCCCTGACCAAATTAGGCTTCACAAGTCTGTGTACCTATATAGTCAGAATATATATTTATACAGTGATACCACATCCATTTATGAGTTCCATGTCATGTATTTGAACACATTAGAATAAATATATAATATTATTAAATGTGTAGTTTTAATTGAGATTTAAAAAAAATTGTTCACTCATTAAGATAAAAACAAACTGCAAATATGGGATCGTTATTTTAAATAAGCATGGTTGTTACAAAATCTGAATTTTTAAATTCCCTGACTTTTCCATGTGCTTGGCAACTTTTTCCCTGACCTTTTCTAAAGTTAATAGTATAAGTAAAACACCAAAATTAGCTATCAGTAATTATTCTGTGGGGACGGGATGTGTTTTTGATACAAGACACTAACTTCCTCCATACATATCTAACGTTTCCTAATGCCTTTATTACTGCTTAGTATTCTAAAGGAAAATTTAAGTGAAAAGGAATTCTTGATAACAGGTAAAATTGCTCTTTAACAATATGTATTTTAAAATTACATAACAACATGAAGATTCAAGAGGGCTTTCCCACAACTTTAAGTCATTGGGAATGTTCTGAGCGACTTCCAAAAATACCACCATAAGATTTAAAGAGAACAAGTAAGAAATGAGTGAAATGTAAAAAAATAAATAATTTGTTCATACTATTGCAACAATATATGAGAAGGAAAATCTAATGTAGCTTAGTGATTAGAGATGAACTAGAAAAGTTATTGAATGGGTAAACAATTATTATTCATTAACTAGAGATCACATTTTATTTGTAGTTACTATTCCATGCAAATATATGAAATGAGAAGACTATCCAACAGCTATCAGCCTATGGGGATGGGCATGTCCAGAAATATTTTCCCAAAAACAATATAACATTAAGATAATAAATTAGAAAGGGAGAAAAAATTAAGACTTCAAGATTGACTCCTTACATTACAATGATACCAGGAAAAGAAACTTAAGACTTTCCTTCTGGATAGTGAATCTCAAAATAATAAAACTGATGATCTCAGGCCTGACCTCGTGGAAATTATGGATATCCATGATGAGAAAACCACCTTTGTTATTTCCACAAACTTTCTTACGCTGGCACGATGCGCGCTTCACCACACTGTGCATTTGCACAGTGTGGTGAAACGTGCATTTGGTCACACTCATGTGCATTTAGTGGTAGGTTGTGTGGGAATATATAGCCTGGGCTTGTGTTGAGGAAAGGAGAGGGGGTGGGTGGGGATGGGGGAGGGGAGAGGATTTCCGTTAAGTTTAAAAATGAGTACCAAAGAGGCTATGGGTTTCTCGGAAGACTGCTAGGCGACCAGAGCACTTAATTGTGTATTTCCTGCAATAAGCATGAGCAAAAAATGAGACGAAGCACTGATATAATGCTAACACTCACATTTTCTCATCTGCACCATCTTTAAAGCTGGTGAAGAAATCCTAAAAATATCACTAAGCATGGCTCATAAATTTTGACTCAATTTTAAAGACAAGTTTCAGAGAGGAGTAGGTACTATTTGTCAAGTACAATGCCATTATAAAATTTTTATATTTTTGGCCTTGAATGTGCTTCAGAAAAATAGAAGAGGAGAAAACCTTATGAAGCACCGACAAGTTGACAAGGTCCAGATGGATAGGGCACACTTGAAGAGACAACGTATTTTTGAGGAACATAATGGTAGGGTATACGGAAGGGACAGCATCAGGAGAAAGAAGGGACAAATACACAGGCCAGGTACAATGGGATACGAAAAAGAAGACCTACGAGGACAAGGACATAAAGGAGTTAGCAGAGGACAAGGTAGAATGCAGGACAGCAGTCAACCAATTTTTTTGGGTTGAATAACAAATGATTGTGATGCAAGTGTACAGTCCCACAGGTATGCTACTTATAAGGACCTGATTCAAAACACATTTCTACAAATATAAAATCAAAACAATCCACTGACCTGCTCCATGACCTCTGGTGCCATCCAGCAAGGAGTGCCCACAAATGTATGCCGAACTTTTTGCCTAGAAAGATCTCTGCCAGTAGCTAACCAAGCGCTGACACCAAAATCTGCTATTTGGACAGTCCCATCCTCACCAAGGAGAATATTTCCTGCTTTAATATCCCTGGAAATGAAACAAAATTTATCAACACCAGGCTACATTTATTCTCACTACTATTACAGGTAAGACCTGAATCACTCATGAAAAAATTATATTTTTACTCTTAAGGACTTCAGTAGTGTAAGCATGGCCATACCTTTCAGAATGGTTAAATTAAAAATTGCTTTCAGCCACTTCAATATTCAAGACATTTCAGAGACCATCATTAAATTAGTTAAACTACTCGAGAAAATTAGCAATCACAATCATAGTCAAATTCTCCACAAAAATTAAATTTTCTATGGAGAGTACTCCACTCTTGTTCATTAAGCCACGGAATGCCAATGGTATTGAACAGCACACATGTCCATAGTTTCACCTGGATCAGTAGTTCCCAATCTGTGGCACGCATACTTAGAGGGGTATGCGCTTTACATTTCATGGATACATGAAAAAAATTCAATTATGGTGTATGTAAGTTAAAAGTAGCAGTAAAAACATAAACAATGAGCATTTTTGTTAGCTAAAGGGTACAATTTTTGGAAATACAATACCAATGGGCACAAAAATCAAAAGAGGTTGGTAACCACTGCTCTACACTATTCTCCAGGAAGATTGTTCATCTTCATCGATTACCAAACCTATATACAATTTCCATCCATTATTCATTTTAAGATATCTTGTCAAATACGAAAAACATTCACTGAAGACAATTCAAGAAAACCACAGCCCATAGCATAGTAAAACTTACTAGTGTATAAATGAAATTTGTCTGTGAGACTATACGACTGCAAAAGAACAATAAATTACAAGTAAATATAAAGGAAAAAGTGAAATATAATCACATCATATATTAACAATTAGCTTCAGTGGACATGCTAGCATTCTAGGCTACACTGGGAAGGCCTTCCATGAAAAGGCTCAGCATACAATGAGGAATAGTTTCCTTCTTTGGTTTTCATAAGGCATGACTAAACAGCTGAGTTGAAATATTTTTTAATATAAAATAATTTTGCACACAGGTTTACATATTAGAAAGAATCTGCGAAACAGGGATCAATATGACAGAGAGAGGAAATTGAAATTTTTTAAGTCACTTCTATAAAATAAAAAGACTATATTAATTAAGCTGTTTTTCATAATAATGAAACAGCCAACCATCTTGTTAGAAATGGAATAACAAATGTATTCAGGTGCTTTGAAAACAGGCTCTTTTCATCACCTTCTGCACCTTTGCACAGATAATATCATGGGACTCAATCGAGAAAATACATTTTTTTTAAGCATTCAAATGATCTTACCATAAGCAATTGTTGGAGACCAAAGGCTATGATTAATGTGTAAATGCTGTAAGCAATCACCAAGCATGTTTGCCTAAAAGATCATGTGAGATGGTGTGCATATCAGAGGTATGGATATGATTTTCTATTACTAGAATTACACTGAACTTAGAATAGATTTCACCCAGAAATTGAGAAAGTATATTTGAAAGGGGCTACATGAACACCTAGGGATGACATAAATCCATGCTGTACCTGTGTATCTGCCCATTGCTGTGAAAGTACTCGAGCCCTTTGAGGACCTCCCTCAATACCGTGGCTATGGTTGCCTCATCAAAAACACCGTGCCGGCAGTTGCTGGCCTTCATCTTGTGCTTGATGATGTCCAATAGTGATCCTCCTTCCAACAATCGCAGCACAAGCCACAGTTCTTCCCGCACAACAAAACTTGTGTAATAGGTTACAACATTTTCATGATTACATGATGACATGGCCTGGATTTCTTTCTGTAAAAGAATTTCAATCGCACAGTTTGGCATGAATATTCCAAAAACCATTTGAGATACATATATTGATGCTAATTGCTATGCAGTAGGTAAGTGCTCCTCAATTTTAAACAAAGTTAATGGTTTCAATTCAATTTGAGAAGTTAATAATAAATTGATCCCAATGTCAGTCTTTTAGACAGTCTACTTGCAGCCAACATCTTCAGAGGTTCCACTATGCCCACAACGGCAGATAAATAACATGCTTATGGTCATCAATGACATTACTTCTGAACGTTTTTACAAACGCCTATGCGTCAAGCAAGAAGAGTAGAGAAGGAGAGAGATGAATCATTCACTTCAAGGAACACCAAAGGCAAAAGTAATCCATTCGGATAAATATGTAGAAATGTTCACTCAAGCGCTTACGATGTTGATACCAAAATGAAGTTTCCACAAAACTAAAAATCAAGATGAAGAAGTTGAAGAGACCTTTGATAAAGGTACCACAATGAAGTTCCAGAGTCACTAAGACACAATATCTTGACCAAGTTGTAAATCATATTAAATAAACACAGTTCACCATTTTCTCGATTCTGAGGAACAATTATGCATGCCGAGGAGGCTATGAAATGTCTACCTTATTATCGAAACGATCAGTCTTCAGCAGAATTAACGCTATGGGCACTCAATTTCAAAATATGAAAAGAAAAGCGTTCATAACATAAGCATTCATTTTCATTGTACATGGTAGTCCAAGTAATTTGTTTGACTGCCATCATAGCACGTAAAAAACGTAGCACTTCTCCAAGAACATTCACACTTGGGAGTAAGGGTAGAAAATACACACGAATATCCGCATATTAACAATAACGAGGTGAAAAATAACACCCAACAGTACTTAGCTGAATTAATATGATGGGTAGTTTAGAATTATTTTTGAGATGCAGTGGCTGCCCTAACTTATCCTCTGACAAAAACATTGCGAAGGGTAGGTTCCAAAAATCAGCACACATTCTTACCAGTAATTCATCCATGCTCGTATTCCATTTTTCTAAGTTTATCCTTTTGATGGCACATTTTTCTTGTCTTGGTTTACAAAACGCACCGTGTACAACGGCTGTAGCACCAACTCCTACAAATGAAACAAAAATATTAATCGAACCTTAAGAGAATTTTCGAGCCAAATCAATAGCTACGGACAGATATAAGAAACGGTGAAGAATGAGGACGATAAATCTTAACCCAAATCCTACTACGACGAATAAAATGTAAGATTCCATACACAAAAATGCATGGCCAGTGCACTGCGAAACTCGTCCAACAGCGGCGAAAATGATTTCGGCTAAGTCAAAACAGACGGCCCAATACACCGCATTACAGCTGCAGTAATTACACCACAAACTGCAAGTGTACATAAATTCATTACTCCAAGATTAACGTAAAATTAAACGTTGCTCCAATATAATTCATCATCAAATACGAGCCGGCAAACCGGCATGAAGACATCATAGGGATGCATCATACGGCATAGGTGTTCTCCACTTTCTCCTCGAGGGACATTCCGTAACTACTGATGGTAAGATAAAAGCTAATATCATTAGTCATTAATTGACATCTAACTTACCAATAACTTCTTTCAACTCGTAACCCTCTTTACTGTTGGGCCAGCCCTGCACTGTTCCGCCTGCACCAGTTACCGCCATCTTGTGGGCAAGAAGATTACCAATGCTCACTCTGGCGGATCGCGGGTAAGTTGAAAACGGGGGAGACGGATCCGTGGAGGAAGTTTTTCTTCGAAATATCCCGGGCGACCCTGGGGGCAGAATCCCGGGAGAGATTTTCCTGCAATGAAACGAATATGATAAGCACAAATATAGGATGAATCTGTCAATATATACTGCCCACAAAATTTGTTAGCAATAGTGCGCAACGGTTATGATGTGAATTTCTTAAGTAAATGAAGGGCTGATCAGGGAAATGACATTCGAGAAGTCGGGCGATAATAAATTGCAATTTTAACAGAATGACAAAATTTCATGATTTAAAAAAAACTAGGGAAATTTGCGAATATGGATTCGCGTAACTTACTCCTCGATTCATTTTTTGCCAATGGACAATACAGTTTTGGGAAATGAGTTAATCTTCGGCAATTGATGGAGAGCAACGAACAATTCAGGGAAGTGTTCCTATCTTGCGTGCAACAAAAGGCGGAAAGTAAAATCTTTCAGTGAAACAAATCAAAGGGAAGGAATAATCTAATACAAACTGATGCTTTAGAATCACATGAATCGCGTCACATTACATTTTATACGCTTTACAGCCTTGAACTTTGGGATCAACCCAATGAAATACAAGGCCATTGACTAGGGCACGTCAATAAAAGACAATTCAATAACCAAGCATCACCCGATATGTACACAAACCCGTGTGTGTTTACGCTTCAGATAGGCATCAGTAGGTCGCTGCAGCACCGCAGCCACTTGTTATCTATTAAGTTGTGTATTCGCGAAGCGTTCTGCGTCCCAATTCATTATTCCAGGCATTGGTGACGAATTATATGCATCACTACCCCGACAATCCAAGGGGTTTTAGAACACACTGCAAGATTGCGAAGCGAATGATCAGCGACTATGAGCGACGCTAAAAAAAATCCTCCTCACTCGTAAAACAAAAAAAACTCCGCTGATGCTAACACTGCTAACACCACCTCCCTCGCGGAAAATTTTTATCGAATTCAAATATTTACTCCTCCTCCCCTCCTCCCACTCCATCCCCCCCATACCACGCGCGCTTGAAGTACACGGACGTCATGCGAATAAAAGACGCACGAAATGAAAAAAATTTATATAAATAAATAAAATAATCAGTCACAGAGTCAGTGGAGGCCACGCTTCACCACGAATGGTACTTTTTCGTGGAAACTGGCATGTTTAGCAATCCGTTTAGGTGGTGTTTTTTTATTAGGGCAACCGACATAACATACACACACAAGTTCACCTTACGTAACTGCGGAAGCAAGTTTGGAGCCGTATTATGTGCCGACACACATAAAGCGAGACCATACCTCCCTCCCCCCCACACCAAGCTCCTCTCCCACTCTCCTCATGTCATCCAGACCTCCCCTACATATCTCCCCCCACTCCCCTTCCTCCCCCCACCATACCCATTCTCCCCAAAAGCATAAACAGACTAGAGACGGCCTCACCGGACACTGCTGTCTCCGCAGGAACTCCTAGACACGTGACGTCAGACACAGAAATACATTAAGGCCTGGTTTTATATATATCTGGTTCAATTTTTTCTCGGCACGAAAACCGAAGTGAATTCGTTCTCCAATCGATAACGCTCACGCTATAGGTGCAGCAAAACTTGGTGGCACTCATTTGTGAAAAGCTTAAGGTCACGCATGGGAAAGCATGTACGAAAGATTGGAAAAAAGGACAGCATGCCTCTCAATGAGTCCACACAAGAGTCCTTCGGTGTAGGTATAACGAAACTTGGTGGCACCCACCACATTAGTGGACACTGACCGTAAACCAAGCGTTGATGAGCGTGCAAAATTATCGAAGGACTCGCACAGGGTCCTCTGGAAAAAGGCTCGGCTGCTTCATCCCACATCTCATGATTGCCTTTCTCTCCTTAGCGTCATGTTCTTCACAAGTGAGTGCCACCAAGTTTCGCTACACCTATACCTCTACCTGCTAATCAACGCTTCACTCACCCTCAGTGATTTCATGTTCTACGCTGTCGAGTGCATGGTCCCCCATAAAATATTTTCCAGGGGGGGGCCAAGACATAGGTTTAAGAAGGGGAGTACGAAGACGAGGAGCTCTCTTCCGGGAGGTTTAGCAAATTTGAGGTCTCAGGAGTACACTCTTGGAACATCTTAGTTGAACACCAATTTTCTAAATTTGTTGCTAACATATTACTTTAATCCTGTCAAAACAATAAATAAATTAATTTTTCCCTTCCCTTTTCTATTTTTCGCGGGAGGCTAGGGGGGGGGGGGACGCGGTCCCCCCTGCCCCCGTGTATGGGCGCCCATGGTCGAGTGCCAACAGGTTTCGCTATGCCTATAGCTCATCGACTGCCCGATTTGATGTACAAAACCCTAACTCTCATTGTCAGTTGACATCAAGTTAGCTAAAAGGCTTGGTCATCTTGTGGTTAACGTTAACCAGACAAAAAAACGGGTAAAACTGTGATCTTTCTCGCTGAAATAAATTTCGTCCCCTGGTTTTCATCGCCAATGCAACTGTGAACGGGTGTCTTAAAGAAGTTAACAACTAAATCATCTTCCGTGCGCCTCATTCACATTTTTAATTCCATGCTGATTGTGAGAGTAGATCGGGCTGCGTGATTACACCCATAGACCTTAGCCCGAACTGCAATCGGGCTCTGACGTTTGAGCCTATGCATTTAAGAGCTTATTTTTTCAAGCACATGGGCTGAAAAGGCTGTAGGTCATCTATCTTGATATAGTATGATTATTTTAGAATGGTGCTGACACTTCATTTCTTTATAGAAGAGATTTTTTTTATGATTCGTAAGTGATATTTTGTAAGCACCCGAAAACGTCTGGGTTTCTTGATCCAAATGGTCGTGAAACATATAAGGATCAATATATGTTACAACGTACCAGTGAAACGTATGATCAATTTTGTTCTCATTATGACGGCAATAACATTTTGTACAGAAAAGTGGTATTTTAATATAATTTCTCCACCACAATTCCTTAACCCTTTTGCATCGTATTTATGTTTATCCCACGAGAAAATCGAGCCCCCATCATATAAATACCACAAACCTAACCATCCCTTGATGTTAACTTACCCTAGTCAAGATTTTTACGAGATAATATTTGTGAGAATTTACCATGAAATGTATACATGAAACTATGGTTTAGTGTGAAAATCACAACAATGGTTTTGGTCGGCCCCAAAAGCAATGCATTGCACGGGAAGATTTCTTAAAATAATTTCACCATCACATTTCCTAAACCCTAGGGGTCCGGGTTTGTAGTCTTGGGTTAAATATTTTCTCGGTGTGAATGCTGACGTTAATACATTCTCCCATCGATATCCCTCACGCCTACTAACGCGCGGTCTGACGCAATATTTAAAATCCAAACTCTCGTAAAAATATTTGAGAAAAGTTTATCAGAAAAAATTATATTTTACGAGAAAAATGTGAGAATTGGGCCACTTTCCTCACAAACATACGTCATACTTTGCAATGTACCTACATTATAATTTTCCCCCATCAGGAGGAAAAGTATGACTCAAAGATTGATTTTTTCAGGATGTCCCACGAGAACCATATAAATGTCACAAACCTAAACGTGTCTGACGTCATAGCAATCGGCTTGTTAAAGTTTTTAGTTTAGTTTCTAAGTCAATTCTCACAAATATCTCATTTACTTCTTAGCTAGGCTCATTCAACATCATGTCAACAAAATGGCAACATAACCTTGTCGTTTACGTTAACCAGACATATTAAAAGCCCGGGCTTCAAAGTATATATTTTTTTAGGATATCCCAAGAGGAAATCGGGATCCACCATGCAAACGTCCATTCATGACGTCACGAAGATCAGCCTGTTCTGGCCACACTAGTAATGCATTGCGAGGATGGCGCGTCGTGCCTCTCTAGTGTATCCATGCTCGAAGGTCTTCCCCCCCGGCCTGTCACTCTTTTCATCCCCCCCCTCCAACCCTCACCTCCTCCTCCTCCTCCCCCTCCATCCCCCACCTCCTCCCGACTTCCCCTTCCTCCCAACCAGCCTTCTTCCCTCTTTCTCGCCCCTCTCTTGTCTCTCTCTCCCGCTCTCTGTATCTCCTCTGCGGTGCTAGCCTCCGCCGCTCTCGGTTGAATGGTTTGACGTAAGCGAACTGCCTGCTGCTGCTCTATACTACCTAAGCGCCACCTACTCTTTATAGTATCTTCCACCACATTCACCCATGATTTTCTTGATCTACCTCTCCCTCTCACACCATTCACTCTTCTTTCGTTTCGTTATTCGACTCTCTCCCATTCTTTCAACATGGCCAAACCAACGAAGTACACTCCTTTCATATACGTCCATTACTGGAGCATCCAGACTCACATTCTTCCATGAATCAATCAGTCTATACTCTATCCAAGCAAGATTAGATTATTGATGGAGTTCCTCCTGGGGAGCTCCTGAGGCACCCAGACCTTCTGGTCCACTGTGCCAGCCATCCTACTTAGGATTATCCCTAGAGTTTGATAGTTTTAATACAGCAGGGCCGTAGCTAAGGGGGCGCCGCCCCTCCTGGAATTTCTTTTGCCCCCCATAGCTTTAAGTATTTTTATTTTTTTAAGTGTTTAACACCTACTTTTTGTACTCTGCTTTACAGAGGCGAGATTAAAGAGTCGAACAATAACCTATATTAATAGATATAAATTAAAGGATATTAATTTTGTACCAGCCTGCTAATTTTTCACACAAGAACTATAAAACGTTTGCCCCTCCTAGAAAATTGGTTGCCCCTCCTAAAGACATGACCTGGCTACGGCCCTGTACTATAGGCTAATAGGTCTCCTATTGGGATATCCCTGATTCCATTGGGTTCCAGGAACGGTGATCCCAGGTGTCTTTTTCTAGCCCTCATCAAAGCAGGACACTCGTATAGTATATGTAATGTAGTTTCATCCTCTTCTTCACACAATCTACACCTTGCTGAGTCGACAATCCTTAGTAGATAAAGGTGCCTCATTACATGATAGTGCCCAGTGAGTAGTCCCACTATCGTTCGAATTTGACCCCTACCCAATCCATGCTACTTTCGCAGCAAATATTTCTCAGGTACCCAATTTCCGCTGCGTTATCTTACTCTTCCCCTTCCCCCCTTACCATAAAATAAAAAGATCAATAAATTTGATGATTTCAGGAGTGAATTCGCTTTGATGGAAAACCCTTTCAATTCCAAGAGGGGTGTCCAAAGTACGGCCCGCGGGCTGCATTTGGCCCGCAAGATGATTTTATCCGGCCCGCAGAAGTATTATGCGGAAATTCGCCGCATAATGTTTGCTTGGACGGTCGCTACTTGTAAGTAATTAGCGATTCAAAAATTTGAACCTCAGTTTAATAAGATTTCAAAGGCACAAACACAGTAATATCATTCATATTGCCTAATGGTTTTGTGATGAAAATATGAGAGTTTGGTGGTAGTGTTCGTCGTCATTAATATACGATAATTTTATTTCACACACTCTGTTTTTAGTTAATAAAATTGTCTGATTGCGATAAAAATCCTGTCTAGAGTTTCCCATTTTTTTACTACGGCCCGCTGAAAAGTGTTCAATTCCCATTGTGGCCCTCGTTACGATAAGTTTGGACACCCTTGAATTACACAACTTCGCGTGCTTTCCACAGTTTTAAAACTGTGGATAAGTACAAATATTAAAAAAAAATTAATCAAAGAAGTTCTGGAGTACCTATTACTTAAGCAATCGTTGACAATGTTTCGAAAATTTATTTATCTTCATCAGGCCTTCGACATTATCTGAATGTATTTAGGTACATGAAACATTTATCTCCAGTTTTCAAACAAGCAAACAAACATTATTTTTAAAAAGATGCAACAATTTTACACATATACAACACTGAAACCATTAAACAAAACTTCGGCAAATCTTTCTTGAATTGTTTTTCTATTGACTATAATAGCTATATTATTGTGGTGAAAAACAGTAGAGGTGATTATGATGAGAACAAAGTTGTGTTATTACAATCAAGTCCTCATTAAGAATTCTGTAGGAATATTTAAGGTGATTCAAGACATTTTCATAATCAATGCATAAACTTGCCTTGCAATTCGGAACAATCGCTATAGAACGATGTATAAAGACTATATTAAGGCGGGTTTACACTGTCAAGTTTATAGTGCAAGTTACTAACAGCAAATGACTTTCGACGTAAATTGCAGTTTCAAATGGCTCTGAAAGTCCGCTGCAAAAATATTTTTAGTTTCAGCAGTCGCTTGCAGAAGCGTTTTGTTACCAGTGTAAACAACAAACCAATCTGTCTTTGCACTAACTAATGGAAAATATTTCGTCAGAGTCAGGGCCGGCGCAGGGGACTGGGTCCCCTGCGGGCCCGGGGGGGTGGGGGTGGGGTGTACTGGGATTAAGGGTCCCGGACCCCTCAATTGCCCAGGGGCCCGAGAATCCCGTCACCGGGCCTGGTCAGAGTACACTCTCCCGTAAGCTCTTTCAGGAGTAACTGGCCGAAGTAACTTGCCAGTGTTAACCCACTGTGTTAAGTGATAATAGAAATGTTTTAAAGTGATCATGAGGCTATGGCCGCAGTGATTATGCAACGATAGTGACTGTGGACATTGGGATTATAGCAATTCCTATAGTAATTAGAAATTTCCATAATCACCGTAGGAATTACCATCATAACTATATCTAAAGTCCTATAATCCTTGACTAATCACTACGGTTATAGCATCGTGATCACATTAGGAATTGGTATAATCACTCTAAATAGTCCTGCAATCAGTATTTTTTCTACAGCAATTGCTCCAAATAACTTTTTAACTATTAATAATTAATTTGAAAATTTTTCATAATCACTAAATTTAGTCGCATAGTATCTTTTACTAAGGAAGGAGAGGTTGAAATATACATTCATTCTTTATATTGAATATTTCACCCGGCTTGATTATGATGGACCTCCAAATAAAAATCATGTTCAAGCTTTCAGCCAGGATTTTCCAAAAAAAATAATCGCCACAAACGGGACGAAGGAAGAAATTGCAGGGCAGGGCGGACGGATTCGACGTGGAACTTGCGACCCGGTCCACTACGTCTGCATCGAAGAGGAAGAAAAAAATATCAAGCCACGTGTGGGAGCTCTTGGAGTATGAAGTGCCCCCATTTCGATAGTTCCCCCGCATTGTCCCAGGCCAATCTCCGATATCCACTCTCAGGGCCGGCTTTACGACTCTTTGCATCCCACTGAAGACATTCACGAAAGGCCAAAATCCCATAATACCCCTTTAGATGCCCTCTTGGATTAACCGGAGCGGGAACTGTGAACCTCGTGTTTCTGAACCATCGGCACAGCAGAGAGCATTGCCATTATGGTACTATGGTACGATCAGTCTTCGTCGTAGTTAATAAATATAGAGAGCTACAGTGGCCCTCAATGCCCTAGAATTAAATACCTATTAAATACCCTAACATGACTATTATAGCGGTTATAGAAATTAATACAGATTTTATCTTCAGAGATTTTCATCTATTTAATATGAGCAGATTTGAAACTTTGCATACGTGTTCTTATTAATGATATCTGTAGATACAAATTTAAAGAACTGCGCTCTACCGATTTGGTTTTTTAGGCCCTTAAATTCTATTTTAACACGAAGCCTTATGGCGTATGAAATATATTTCGCAATAATTCGATTACACATGCACAAATTTTCTTCTAAACGCGAAATAATTCATTTAATACATTTATAACAGTGGTCTCTAACAAGTATCAAGGTGTCACACCAAGTCAAAGATGCAAAACAATACACTTTTTAACATAATTTTCGTCTACATTTCGAATTCCGCACCGAAAACCATGCTTTAATGAAGGCAAATCATAGAATATAATTCGTGAATCATTTTCAACTCTGCATGTATGGTGAGTTCCACCACACAAATAAAAGTACTTAAATGAAATGTGGTCCTGAAATATTTTTTCGAAATACCTAATTTAAAAATTATTAAAATGTGCACTCAATGACTCACGATTACCGTTCCAGCCACCATAAAGAGGACACTCAAGTGTGTTGTGGGTACTAAAATTTGACGTATGCAGGCCTTAGTAATAATTTCTTTGTAGGTAACAGCTTTAGCCAATTACTACCTATTCATCACGTATTTAGACGAACACAAGCAACCAAGCCCTGGATGGTATGAAGCCACCCAGGCAGGATTCAAACCCTCGACCTTCTGGTTGGCAGACAGGACGCCGCGATCGAGGCCGACGTTCTTCATTCAACTTTCCTCATTCGCCTGTCTAACAACCACACGAGTAGTTCCAATTCTACTTTATATTAAATACACAATCAATCTACTGCGTATCCACCCCATTACTTTGAGTTACGGGTATGCACTCCAGAGAGACTTTATTTAAAAATGATGACTTACTAACGCATATATCTCGTCAGACATTTAAGTGTGTAGTTTGCATGCTTCTCAACTATTTAAAAAACACAATTACCACAGTAATTTTAACAGAATCGCAAAAAACTTTTTCGGCTCTGTTTCGGCATTTTCAGCGCACGGTGTGCAAAAAAATGAGTCAAGATAAAACATTACACATGCATATTTAGTAAACTACTGAAAATTTTAGTAATATAAGACAAGTATTTTGCGTCATTTATGTTACGATAATAAAATTAAAAAATAAAATTTCAATATGGTCTCTATTATGACTAGGTAAAAATCTCGCTCATACCACCCTAAGTCTTAAATTTCACGTTTTCCCAAAGTGCCTTCGTCCCTCCGGAATCGTTAGGGAGGGAGGGAAGTCGGCAAAAAAGTCTTCCTCAAGATTACCCACCTCCGGAACAGCCCGCAGCAGTGAGAGTCAGACCCAGAGTGATGTGGTTTGGGACAAGAATCCCTTCGCAACGAGCATCCGGCGATAATGGTTTTAATCACCGGACGATTGATTAGTGTGTACAGTGGTGCAGACAATGTTTCCCCTAGAAGCGTTGGAGATGAGATAAAGGCACGTGGGGTGGGAGGGGGAGGGAACAGAGTCCCTCTCTACACCCTTCCACCCTCCCACATTTGTCCGGAAGTTTCCAAACGTCATCCGGATTACAAGAGCAGCAGACGACTCGAGAATTAGCATAGGAATAATTGATGAAAGCTTTGATAATTTAGTTTCTAGCAACCATGGAATTGAGTCAGGTAGATAATTGCATCCTAAGTACTGATATACAACACATTTGATCGGATGTGATTAGTGAATGCGTAATTTGAGGATGCAATCTTGTTTGCAGTGGATCTAACCCTAGCAACAATTTATTTACCATTGAAAGTTAAAACTAATAAAACTCTTAGCATTTTCATCACTGAAGTTGTATTGTCTCTGGAAAACAAGGACCCGCTTCGCCCGTGTAGATATATCAATGGGGTATCTAAAAGAATTCTCTTCCCTCATATACTTCCTCGAATTGCTGTTGTATCTAAATACCACACAAGTATCAAAAACACAATGCATTCCATACCTAGACAGCTCTTGATGTAATCCGAACTACCTACGTCAAAGCGTTCGACCGAAATAATGCGCTACGACCTACCTTGTATTAGTGGTATCATGCATAACTGAAATCAAAATAGCTGTACTTTTCTACAAGTTTTTTCTTATTAATTATACGACGCGTTTCCTTGAATTACGGCAGTTTTATTTATTTAAATGAATTTATGCTGTAATTGACTTACTTATTGACTTATTATTATTATTTTATTTGTCAATGCAAAAACTATTTTTGAAGCATTAGCTAGCATAAATTCCAATGATGTTGAAAATGAATTTCTAGGAATCCGTTTCACATACATTTTATGCATACATTTCTAAAACTGCGTTTATGATACATAAGTAGTATTCCGAAGCCATAAGTCGGCGAAACGCGCCGTACAAAAAAAAGAAAGCATTTTATAAAAGTGCCAGTATTTTTATACCAATTATGAACATTGTAAACACATTTTCATTTACATTTGTAAAAATGCATTCCAAAATTAAATACTTCTAAAGCATAAGCTAGCATAAATTCCAATGATGATGAAAATTCATTTTTAGAAATCGATTTCAAATACTTTTTTATGGATACATTTCTTGAAATGCGTTCACTAATTCTTTGGTAGTATTCTGTAAAAATAAATATGGAATGAGATATACATTGGGAACGCATAAAATGGATCAAAATGCTATACAAAAAATAAATATTTTCAATGCATTATTTGAACCGTGGGAGATTTCCCAAAGTCTTCACCAAATGTCTGCAGAGTAAACAGGATTACGAAGTAAATATTCCCAAGGTAAAACTCTTAATGCTCGTGATATGGGTGGGGGACTCGGGTGATCGATAAAAAGGAAAGAGGCCAACAATTAGAAGTGAAATAGAGGATAAAATGAAATCACACAATGTGGGGTTTATCCTCCGCGACTGTGGCATATCATGCACGGCCACGTCCACGCTGCAATGTTTGTACGAACATCTTGTTCGTACAAACCCTCGCTGAAATTTTCCCGGAATTAAGATGGTTTGATGTTGTAAATGGCTAACGCACCTGACTCGCAATTGGGTTCGAATCCTTTAAAAATCAAATTATCGCCGAAGAATTACATCCTCTTGGTTGATTTGGATTCAAGAACCCACTTTTACAACTCAATTTATGAAAAAAATTACCTTAAAGAAGTTATTAAAACAATAAATTATAGTTACCCGGTCAAGTAAAATGATTTTTAGTCAGATTTTACCCTCTTTTGTGCATGTCTTTGAACACGTGCGGGTGGCTGTGATCCACATAATTTGTGCAACCGCAATAATTGGAAAATTAATTAGAGAAAAATTAATAATTAGAAAACATAGTGATCCAAGTGTGACGCATACATCCTCGCATTTAGGGTTTCGGAAGGAATAAAACTTTCTGTATTTATTTCGTGAGTCAGTATAATATATCTTCGACCAGCTCTCGAAGGGTGAGGTTGTGTCTACTGAGCGCTCCTGAAACCGGTTTCCTCTCTGACCGGCGGCGATCACCTATTTGACTCCTCTGACCGGCAGCGGTACCGTACACCTAGATTTGTGCAGCAGTGAATTTAGTGTTTAATTTTTTAAATCGTATTTTGCGAAGTAGTGCTGTGAAGTGAAGTAGTGTTATTTTTGAAATCGCATTTTGTGAAGTAGTGCTGTGTAGTGAAGTAGTGTTGTGAAGCAGCCTGGTCCTGTAGCCGACGGTGTAACGGATAAGTAGTCGCTGACCATCTTATTTTCTTAAATTCTTTTTTCCTTTATTCAAGTGTATTACTAATTTGTAGTGCTTGCTTAGTTATAATTTGTCTTGCTTCAGTGGTTAAGTAGTGTTATAGAACTTAAAATTATTAGTAGTTCTAAAGTATTAGTATTGACTCTTAATAATTATTTGATCCTATACGTGCGTGCGTGTTCTAGCAACTGATCCATTGCATTTTTGCTCTTTATCCGTCTAACTACTTTGCTAGAAAGTACTTCTTACGCAACCTTGCGTATCGTACTTGATTCGCTTATACCCGCCTTATATATTTAGAGGACTTAGTGTAAATTCAAATCGTTTTAAGTGCTAAAGCCTGTAGAATAGTATGGCTGGCCCTAGTTCCTCTGTAGCGAGCCTCAAGAGCAAGGTGAAGAGCGACCTCCTCGAGGCACGTGTCGCCGAACTGGAGAGGTTAGTTACGGAGATACTCGCCCGGGTTACGGGTTGTGGGAGGGTTTCGGGCCCCGGTGGTTGTAGCGTTTCTTCCAGGACCTTGCACAGCACCAAGGTGGTGTCCCGGGCATGCTCGGGTGCGAAAGCAAGTGCGGCGGCCTTGGGGAAGACGGTGCAATCTTCGGGTCTGGGGATGACTCACAGCCTGTGGCCCGAGTGGGTGGTTGTGCCCCAAGGGCGGGGGGCGGTGGCTCGACCGAGACGGGGAGTGGGGGATGCGGAGGCTAATCCCATCCCCGTTCGCAACAGCATCGCGGTTTTGTCGGAGGACAATTCTGGGGAGCCAGTTAGCGAGGTCGTGAACGAACCCCCCCCGTTGCAAGGGACTCAACTTCGAACGGCAGCCGGGCTGGGAGGGCAGGAATAGTATTGTTAGGGAGTTCGAACGTCCGGCGGATTTTCCCCCAGTTGGAGAAGAGGGCAAGGAGAGACGGAGCGGACCAACGGGTCACCTCCTGGTGTACACCAGGGGGAATCGTACCCAATTCTACGGCGGTGGTAAAAGCGGCGGTGAAGTACACGGGCTGCTCTAGACTGCGGGTGGTGGCCCATGTTGGCACCAATGATGCTTCCGAGCGTAGAGCCGATGAGATCTTGGATTCCTTTAGGGATCTAAACTCGGAGGTGGAACGCGTTCGGAGGGGCACTGGTGTCGATCTGCGACTATCCATCTGCAGCATTGTTCCACGGACTGACTGCGGCCCTCGAGTTTGGGACAGGATTGCCTGGATCAACAAGAGGCTGTGGAAATTCTGTGCGAGCATTGGGGCAGAGTTCGTGGATCTTCGGCCGGTGCTTAGATCATGCCGGGCTCCCCTCAACTCGTCTGGGGTGCATTATTCCAAAGAGGCGTCTGAACGGGTGGCTCGTAGGATTTTTGAGCACTGTAGATATTTTTTAGACTAGAGGATATGTCATATAGTGGGATTTTTTAAATATTTAACCAAACGCAGCCTCCGAGGAAATCCGCATTGCGAAAATGTTCACACCCAAGTAAACTTAGGAGCGCTAAAGCCGGTAAATAGTGGCAATTTTCCCAAAACTCGTACTCCAGTGAAAGAAATTATATCAAATGTAATAAGCACTTCCAGTGAAATTCGCCCACCTAATACCCATAAGCGTGGAAAAGAACCAACCGACACTCAATCGACAAAATATGACATTAACTTTATAGTAGTTAATTGCCGTAGCGTTTAAAAACAAGCGCGCTGAAATCGAGCATATATTTCAGGACGCAGACGTGGTCATAGGAACGGAGAGCTGGCTTACTGAGGATTTAAGCGACAGCGAAGTTTTTCCTCCAGGATATAAAATCTACAGATGCGATCGAAGCGATAGGGCAGGTGGCGGAGTTTTTCTAGCAGGTAAATCACATTTACACAGCACCGCCCACGAAATAACTGACAATGAAATAGAAAGCGTGTGGTGTACAATTAAACAACGAAACAAAAGGAGTATACATGTTTGCTCTTTCTATAGACCTCCACACTCCAAAATTGATGTTATTTACCAATTAGATAATCAAATATCCGCATTTACTGTGAGAGACAGTAAAAGTGTAATAATTATTGGGGGAGATTTTAATCTGCCATCTATAAATTGGGATTCTTACACTGTAAAACCGAATTCTAGGAATAGGGAAATCAGCGAGATCTTACTCAACACACTTGCTAATCACTCACTTTCCCAAGTAGTTGACAAGCCTACGAGAGGAAATAAAATATTAGACCTTTTTGCAGTAAGCCATCCTAAGTTGATAAAACAGCTCGATATTATTGACGGCATAAGTGATCACAGAGTAATTTTTGCAACCTTAAAAATTGAAGTAGAGTCAGCTGTAAAACCGAAACGCAATATTTATTTATTTGATAAATGCAACTTCATCAAATTTGGCGAGATGCTTAATGATTCGTACACGGATTTCGTAGCTAAAACTGAGGATAAAAGCACTGATGAATCATGGAAATATTTCTTAAAAATTCTACGACGGGGAATCAACGAATATATTCCGCAAAAATTGAAATGCGACAGTAAAGAACCTCGCTGGTATAACAAAGATGTTAGGAGGGACCTTAAGAGACAGAGAAAATTGTACAACTTGGTTAAAAAGTTCACTACGGTAGGTGACAAATCGAAGGAACTTGAAGCAAAAGAAAGTTACGCTGCGCAACGCTCAAAAACTAAGAAATCAATGCGTTCTGCATTGCTAAATTTCAAGAAAAAAGTACTTGGTGAATTACTCGAAGAAAATCCGAAATCTTTTTGGTCATATGCGAGAGAGCTTCAGGGAAAATCTTCAACCGTAGATTCGTTATTTGATAATGATGGCAAACTTGTCACCGAAAATATTGACAAAGCTAACACGTTAAATTCCCACTTCAAAAGTGTATTCACCACAGACGATACTGCATGTAATTTTGAAATACAATTCACTGAGGAACCGATGAAAGAAATCACTATTCAACGTGATGGGATAACTAAACAGCTACAGTCGATAAAAAATAGTAAATCTCCGGGTCCGGAGGGAATACCCGCGCGTCCTCAAGGAGTTAGCGCCACAGCGCACCGTTCTTAGACATAATATTCAAGAAGTCATTGTCTGAAGGAAAGATACCATTAGACTGGAAAATTGCAAACGTTACACCGATATTCAAAAAGGGAAACAGACACGACCCAGGGAACTATCGACCAATTTCATTAACGTCGATTATAGGCAAGATACTCGAACATATCGTCGTTAGCAATATCATGACGTTCCTGGACAGTCGTAACGTCCTCCATGGCTGTCAGCACGGCTTCCGGAAAGGTAGATCATGTGAAACACAACTCGCGCTCTTTCTTCATGACGTTCTCAAATCTGGCGAATCGAAAAGACAAGTTGACGCATTATTTCTAGATTTTAAGAAAGCTTTCGACACGGTACCTCATAACAAACTTTTATACAAATTACAGTCATGCGGCCTAAACGAAACAGTAGTAAACTGGATACGCGACTTTCTGAGTGATCGTAAGCAAAAGGTAGTTCTTGACGGAATTAGCTCTGATGTCGTTAAAGTGACATCAGGTGTCCCGCAAGGAAGCGTGATCGGACCCCTTTTGTTCATTATATACATAAATGATCTATGCTCTCGAATTAGCAGTAAAATACGTCTATTCGCCGACGACGCTGTCATCTATCGTGAAATTAGTGATCACTCTGACTTTGAAACTCTATCATCGGATTTAAACAACGTTCATGTGTGGAGCCAAGAGTGGGGACTCGAACTTAATCTGAGCAAATGCACGGCGGTACATTTCTTGCGGAAGTCGTCCAACTATTCCCATGTATATGCTGTGGATGGTGTTAACATAAAGGCGACAGATGAAGTGAAGTATCTAGGAGTTACGATAACTTCGGACCTATCGTGGGGAGCACATATAAGAAATATTTGTGGCAGAGCTCTGAAGAAGCTAGGATTCGTCAAGCGTATTGTGGGAAGATTTTCGGATGAAAAAGTAAAAGAGAGGTGCTATTTTGCACTCGTCCGGCCACACCTTGAATATGCAGCGAGCATATGGGATCCGGTGCAGAAAGACTTAGTCCGGGAACTTAATAAAATACAAAGGAAAGCTGCGCGATTCGTCAAAAACAGCTACGGGCGTACTGACAGCGTTACACAGATGTTAAACGAATTAGGCTGGGAACCGCTAGAGACTCGGAGGCTGCGCGCTAGGCTTAGATTGCTTGAACAATTGAGAATAGATATCTTTCAGAGCGACACGGAGAACATCATATTAGAACCCCACTATATTTCCAGGTCCGATAGAAACGATAAATTACGAGAGATATTTTGCCGAACGGATAGGTATGGGAATTCGTTTTTCCCCCGAACAATAAGGGACTTCAATAAATGCTAGGCGTAATTTCATTAGAGCGTTTCCTTTTTATCTTTAAGCGGCTGGTGTCCTAACACCCCCGCCACACGCCTATTGAGGCGGCTTGCGGGGTAATATGTAGATGTAGATGTAGATGTTGATGTGATCCCTTAGAGTTAGTCCCTCCAACTGAAACAATTGTTGGCATCGTAGCTTTATGAAATCTTTTCATAACTTATCACGAGGATAAAGAAATACTTCGTAATTTTCCACCCTTTTTTAAATTTTTGACCTGACCGGTACGTCCCACCTTCGACGATGATGTGAGACCATGGAAATTGGTCTGGTCAAAAAATACAAAAAAGATGGGAAAATTGCGAAGTAAATATTTTTTCACCCTCGTGATGGGTTAGTAAATTGAAAATAGAGATTAGGTACAAGGAAATTTGCCCTCCTTCCCGGTTTCGACCGATACTCGGTTACCTACCTGTTCCCGTTCCCGTCCTGATGGTGTTAGTTGCCAATGAATTTTCTTTTCACGACTGCATTCGTTTCAGAAGCAAATGACTTGCCTTATCACAAACATGATTCCTAACCGGGGTCGTTCGATTCGATATATATGTTGCTCTATCGATAAAATCGATGAAGGAAGACGAGATATCGAACAACCTTGATTCCTAAGCGGCGCGTCACGAATCAACGGAGAGCCGAACAGCGATGGAAGACACGAAAATAATTTGCGAATCGAAAATCGAAAAAATATAGCTCTTTCGTGTGATCAAAATCAAATCTCAATGACACTCCGCAAGATTGATCGTCCGATGTGCCATACTCGTTTTTTCTCGGTCTAATGTTTTTAATAGCTAAATTTATACCCTGCGATTTATTTGTTTTCACTGAATTTTCCTGTACGCTCCACAAAAATATACATTACAATTTCATTTTCTAAAATATTAATGTTAAAAAGACTTCCTTACTTGATTTCTGCGTCATTTCTTCGGGCATTAAGATATTTCTTTCGAATTAAATAAAAGGAATTACAAAAAAATTGGAGACATTCCATGAACAGCAATTTACAATGTTTTGCAAGCTCGTTGATGCCTTATTATTCCATTGATTATCCGTGAATCATAATTAAAACTAGCTTTCATCCTTATTTTATGACTAGACCTCCATACACGCAACACAAAATATGCGAAAAGTAAGTCAGAGAGGGTTACCCACGAGAAAGCATTCCCAAAGATTATTTAGTGGGACTTAGTTCCAGTAAAACCGTCGAACAGTCGAAGACATTATCCATCCATTAAAATCATTTATTTCGGCAACCAGGCTTTGTTTTCAATAAGTCGTAACAATTGAATTTTGAACAAGGAATCTAATTTAGTCATAATAGACTGTTGTAAATTCAGTCGTTTGAAGAGGGATATGATTAAAGAAACCGATAGCACAAAGGAAGATGTAATTTATTTTAAACACATATAACTACATAACAGTTTAACAATATATATCAGTTGCATGGCAACAGATACGCATTGAAGAAACAGATGAAGTAGATACGTAATTACAAAAAATAGTGGACTTTCGAGATTATTTCCAACATAAGAATTATTGACAAAATAAATTATATAATTTAGATTCCTTCCGCCCTAAAATGCCACGAAATATAAAGTGCGTATGGCCTAAAGGCCATTGCTCACTCCCTTACATACCTACACTTAGTACACTTTCACATTCCACATTTTTCCATTTCACCTCAACAAATTACAGATTATGTACCCATTCTAATGCTAATTATTATACAATGAAAAAACATTCCTCGAGAGAAAGGTGACCACGGTTGATGATTACGCTGAATTCAGCGCAGGATATGCAAAAAAGTGAATAGGGGTGATTGCTCGAGGTTCCGCATAAGCCTGGCACTGCTGATAGCGTAAATCGAGCAAACTATCGAATTCTGCATGCTATATAACAAAAAGAGAACAGATGATTATCGTAAAATCACAATTATAGTCAAGTTTTACTCGCTCGGGTTCTTATTCTCTTTCTTTACACTTAAGTACATATATGTCATATTTATAAATGCATACACTCCAGTGATCTCACAAAACAGAATGATTAGGCGGACGAAAAATATGAAAGGGAATATTCGTCGGGTAAGCCAGCAATATGAGTATAAAGCCCTCGTAATTTCAACCTAAATTACGGATGTGATTGCAGAATTTGTGAAAAACGAGGGATGTGCCCCAAAAAAGGCTCCTTCCGACTGAGGAGGTCCTTTATCCGCTCCTGGCATGTATCGTATGTATGTAAGTTGTTAGCCGCATAAACCCGCGGGCCCAGTGGAATAAAATTTACATTTCGCCAATCAGGGTCAAATTTCTTTTTTTCTAGGCAGTCGTAACTTTTTTCTCAGTTAACATTTGATTTAATCTGGAATGGCTATTGTTATAAAGTTCTCGATTCCATTATCATTAAACTGAAGAAATTACGGGTTTTGAAAGCTATTTTTTACGGTGTGGATAGATTCATTGGCACAAAGTGAGCTTGAATAATGCCCTCTCAGAGCTTACTGAACTAAAGTTATGACTCACGTTTGTGTTTTTCGTAATGTTCTGCATGTATTACATGTGCATTAACGATCTGGGAATTGATTAAATTACATTCGCATTCAACATTCTGACGCGATAAATAATTATGACTTACGTTAGTATACTTTGAGAATAATCAAAGGATGTAAAATAGTCGCCAATAGTTGTTATTTCTGTATTTTAACTGAAAAAATTGCTTCTATCAGTAATTACTAGTTGTAGGTTTTTACTGCAAGACAGATTGTATTTAACTGCGATATACCAGTATTTGTGAAGATTGTATAAAATCCAAACTCCAGTGGCGAAAAGGGAAAAAGTTTTCTTAGGTTGTCGGTTCGAATCTCGACTGGGATTTTTTTCACCATCTAGGTCATCATTGAGTGTATCCATCTAAATATGTTGCTTCATCCGTCATTGGTCTGTTGTGGGTATTAGAGAAATATTATATAAATAAACGGCTCTTATGCTTATTTCCCAAGATATTTTTATATATTTAATGTAGTTCTTTTGCTCCTCAAGCCCAGTGTAACCACGGGTAGGAGTAAAATTCTGATAGCTGTGGTTAGAGGAAGAGTTAAATGGAGGTCAAAATTATCAGGCTAAAAATCTGGCACTCACAGCCGTACTGCATTGTGCCTTCAGACGGCAAGCTCCTTCCATACTGCTACACGTCACGAACTTTTCCCACCCATTATAGATCGTCCTCTTGTTCCCTACCTCCTCAACCCTACCCCCCCCCCCCCCAATACCACACTTTGGTACAAAATTGCAAGCCTCACTTGACCCCAAAATTTCAACGATGCCGGTCCCTTCAGCCGCCGTTACAATTCCTCCAATTCGGATCAATAGCGTCAGTTGGCTATCGACCCCCCGGATGAAGAAATCAAATGCTTATATAGCTATTCGTCATTTTTACCGCTCAAAATTCGTGCATGTGATTTCCTCCAGGCGACAATATTCCTTTATAGGAAAAACGTATCGGCCGCCACCAATAACTTCAATATTCCTTTAACCCCTTTTCCTACCTTACGTCACACTTCCCCCAGGAATTTCGGGTGTGATGTTGCAATGGCCAGTTTCATAACAAATAATGTTATTAAATAATAAAAGCGAATAAGTTTGTTCAAAAAATATTGTCCCTCAACTGCGGATATCGAGTATATCCCCAGAGGTATAATACATTTACTTAGGAGTAAATTTACTACCATGCAACATCGGTTTAAAAACAATTTTGCAATTTCTGCGTAAAATTTCCAATTTTCATTATTCAACACAAAAAATGGTGAACATCTTTTGGTGTGTACTTGACATATATATGAGTGAAGCCAGTAATTATTTAACGCGGCGAAAGGTCAACGAATTTGTACTCTACATATTCCAACTTTTTTAATTTCTTATCATGGTTTTGATAATATTTGTCATTATTAAAGACATAATGATGACAATAATAGTCGAAACTATGGTCTGAAATAAAAAAGTACAAAATATACGAAGTACTAATTCATTCACTTTAATAGACAAGTAGGAACATCTTTCCCGAGCAGTTCTCAGACTTATAAAATCGATAGGAAACAGAGAGGAATCTCTACTTTTAAATGCCTGCGACGTAAGAAAAATTAGTGTCAAAATCTCTATCGGTAGCGGTACATACTTTTTCCTTTCTCAAGTGGAATGAAATATTATATGATTTATTTTAAGAATCTATTTCAGCCGGCATTTAATTCTGAACCCATATTCACCTCATACTATTATAATCTTGGTACTGTTATTTTAAACTACAAGGAGTTGTTCTGTCTCGCTCATTATTTGAAGAACGCGAAGAAGAGTAAAATTATTACAAAGCCCTGGATATTCTTACCCGCGAACGCATAGTGGTAGCGAAACATGGTGGCAGTCGCAAGCGTGAAGCATAACATCATGGATGGGGAAGGCTTGTGTGCAAGGGGTTGGCTCATGAACAGAGGGTAGAGTACAGCAGTAGGAAATGTAGGTAATAATAAATTTACAGTAGGAAACACTGCGAACACAACTGCAATTAACTCAAGGTGGCTGGAGCGGTAATCGTGGTTCATTGATAAATGAAAATGACTGGCAATTTTCCACAAGAATATATAATTAAAAACGACCGGTTTCGGTGAACAACACCATCATCAGGTGTGAACCTGATGATGGTGTTGTACACCGAAACCGGTCGTTTTTAAATATATTCTTGTGGAAAATTGCCAGTCATTTTCATTTATGATGTTATTCCATAAAATTAAGCCTGAAACTACAACTTTTAGTGGTTCATTGAGTACACATTTTAATATTTCTTTAAGTAAGTCGAAAAAAAGTTCTTGGACCACATTTCCTTTAAGTGCATCTGTTTATGCACTGAAACTAACCATTCAGGAAGCAATGGAAATGATAAAAAAATCATATTTTAAAATGTTTTCCTGAGTTAAAGCATGTTATGGCTGTTTTTCGGCGCGGTATTCGTAATTTAGGACGAAATTATGTGTTTTGTTTTCGAACATTGAACTCGGTGTAAAGCTTGACATTTTTTATTAACAATTATAATAATATGGAATGTATTATTTCGAATTTAGCAGAAAATATTTTCATATGTAATCGAATTATTACGAAATAAATGTCATCTGCATAAGGCTACGTGTTAAAATAGCATTGAATGGCCAAACAACCTAATCGGTATGATGCAATTTTTTCACTTGTATCTAAGTATAGACAAAAATGAGAACACGCATGCACGGTCTCACGTAAAACTGTACATAAACAAAAATCACTGTGAGCCACCTTAAGAGGGCAGGAAAGACTCAGCAGCGCGTTCCACGACAATGTTTACGTTACAAACAAAGCCGGATCAATAAAGCTAATATTGTTTGCAACCCCTCGAAGAAGCCCATCTAAACAATTGGATTAAGAGCCATCGAGAACTAGAAAGCTGATTTGAATAACAGATGGAACATATTGAAGTTGGCTATAAAGATTTGCGACCTCGCGGGAACCCTATTAGCCAAACGTGGAGACCAACCTAATTCACCAGTGCGAATCCAATGGACTCTTCTAGTCCAAAGGTCCATCTGCACAACTACCACCATGATTCCCTGCCACTATAATTCAGGAAAAGTCGGCCAATTATGGAAGAGAGAGATATCAAGCCCGAGTCGGAATCCGAACCCACTACCTTCGGGGACAGCTGGCGAGCTCAGTGCCCTCCTATCGAACTGGGTAAAGCTTACGATGCTTCGCCATTTTAATGCATAGGAGATTAAAAGCGACTACATGGAAAATGAACACAGGTCTAATTTATAGGGTGACTTGTCAATATCTCTACAAAATACACGCTAGGCTTTACATGGCCGACAAGTCTACTCCGCAGGATGTCGAAATTAGAGAAATTAAACTATTGCAGTGAAAAATTGAAACGCATTTGAAAGTATGGACACTTCCAAAGTACATACCTTCATTAATATGATTTTATTGCAGCCAGTTCAAGTGCAAGGTTTCCACAGATGAGGCGTAACGTTTCAAAACCCGATCCAGGATGAGAAAAATCGACCAAGTATCTCACATTCGAATGAGTCATTATCCTTACCAAAATCAAACTATATAATTACCCAGGTAAGTCTGTAAGTCTGTGACGCTGCTAGGAGCGCTGCGATCGATAATTAAATAACATTAAAAGTGAATATAATTTTTATATTCTTGAATACATATATAATTCGAATGATTGATCCAAACTCAAAAAATCTCATTAGACTATATCTATATTTTCAATCCAAATGGTTTGTGTTTATGGTTTAAAAAATATAGATAAATGAACAAATACATATTCTCCATATTCTCCGAGATATGTGATGGGATATTTATCTTGGCTACTATGATTCTATAAACAACATATTGATGAATTTAATGAAGAAATAGCCTATATGCGTTCATGAAAATATTGCTAATTAAAGGTAATTCGAGGGTATGTAATATAATAGCTGACCATACACCTATTTCGCAGAGGGGGGCGTCACTTTTGACGGGTTATAGCTCTTCGGTAGCGGTTTGGTTTTACTGGTCTTTAATAAATATTAATAATCCATTAGAAAACGGCCGATACCTAAAAATTCGGAAATACCATAATAAAGTACATAACGATGTTCATCATGATGAAAAGAAACAGTACAATTCACTACAATACCACACTTGCTCATCAGATCGATCGGTTTCGACGTGTACGATCAAATATACGATTTGTATAGGGTCATTATTAACGGATAGGTGCCAAGGTTTCAAGGGCTGTGTACCTCGAAAATAAAATGTCAAAATTTTGTCAGAATCGACCGCTTAATTTAACTATTGTGGAATCGAACAAAGTGTTCCCTTTTCATCACAATGATAATTTCTTAGCCTACATCTAGAAATAGTCTACAATCATCAGCAAATTAAAGAAGGCCACATCATTCAGCCTCAATTATTTTAAATAAGCTCCCTGAATCCATAAAACACAAACCTGCTTTAGTTAAAAAAATAACGAGAAAGCTTTATTAGACAGGTATTGCTATAGTTTAAATTATTTTATGAATGATAAACTTGTAGCTCATGTGGCACTGTTGTGCACCATTTATGGACTATGTATGATGGTTTTGTGTATAAATAGTATATGTATGCTTTGTATTTTCATTAGTTTTAATTTTTATAGCATTATTAAAACTGTGAATCCATTATATTTTACACACTGTCAGGAAAGAATAAAACTTTGCTAGTTCCACATTAATTTATTCACTCGCGACCGGTTTCGATACAGTGTATCATCATCTGGCTGATGACACTGTATCGAAACCAGTCGCGAGTGAATAAATTAATTTGGAACTAGCAACGTTTTATTCTTTCCTGATAGTCATGAAGGAGTTCCATCAAGTTACGCCTGAAACCATTGAATTTAGGAGGATATTTTACACAATTTGTCCCGAGCTCATTTTAATTTGATATATTTTTGCTACTTAGATCTATGCCATGTATTACTCTTGAAATACGGATCAAAAATAGAATAAAAACAAAATCACGTTTTCAGATTTTGAAAGAATTGTTCTAGGAGTAAAATTAAATTACTGAAAGCAGAGTATAATACTAACTAAAGTGGGAGTGAGTTGGTCGCTCGACTTGTAACAGGTGACGCCGTTGAAAGCCGACGTATTCATCGGATGGGAGACAAAAAGGGACGAAGCTGGAGCTTTCGTTGCACGCTTGGCCCACTATAATCTTGAAGAAGGCCGCCGAGTGAAAGTGGTGGCGGATGGGAAACAGACACATTTCCGATGGAATATACGGAACGCCGCAATGGTTATTGAACTCAGTCCAAATCGCTTGTCCCCAAAGGCACTCGAGTCTCGATGTGAATATGGAATATCCCTATTCCGTGACCAGCGGGAGAAATCTACTTGTAGGTATCTCTCCACGCGGTCCGAGTGGGCATCCACTTGTTTAGATTAGAGGTGTGACATACATCCGAATTATAGTAGAACCTGATAATCTTAATAGATTCAAGTCCGAAATATTTAGATTCAAGCTTGAACAATGCTTACCGGCAATTTGGAGATCCGGGTTCGAATCCCGATGATGCCAAACGATTTTTTCGTGTCAAATTTCATCTCCTTTGATGTACATATTTACATCCGTGCGCGTGGCTATGTACCATATATTGTGTGAATTCGCAGTAATTTAGGAAAACAACCATCATGTTCCACATAGAAGAATGAAGAAAATAAAAAAAGAGCAGAAAAAAAGCCAAAGAAGAAGTACTCAAGTATCAGCACACTATGCTATGCTGATGACAAAGCAATATAAAGCAGCGTAAAGAAATGTAAAATGCATGGCAGGAAAGAAAGAAGATCTGATCAAAATGCTCAGCTGAATAGAAAAAATCGGAAGAAATACAACTTGGCAAACGTTTGCAAACCAAAATAATGGCTTGTGGAATAAATCAAGAAGGCTAAGAAACTGTTAGACTTGGACCAAAAAAACAGAAGTAAGTGAAAGAATTTGGCTATTTGGGAAGTAAGATCACCAATGATGGAAGGGCCAAGAAAGATACTGCGAGCAGATTATCACCAGAGAAAAAGGCATTCTATCAGGAAAAAGAGCCAAATAACAGCATTCACAAGCTTGGAAACACGTAAGCAAATCATTCATACATCTTTGAAACATGCTAATTTATGTCGGCGAAGCTTGGACGATAACAGTATAAAAACAAAGTACACTATTACCATAATCATTCGACGAAAATCTAACTTTGTGGAATATCCCCATAATTAAAGGAATACAAATTTGTGCCTTCCATTGATATTTATTTTCCACAAGACTACCGATTTCGGCTGCGACACCATTATCTAGTACGATGGATCATTATACTTTGATTTATTGTAACAGATGATGGCGTGACAGCCAAAACCGGAAGTCTTTCGAAATCTACATCCGTAAAAAACACAAAGTTGTATTCAGTAAATGAAGACTAGAAGTAATGAAAATGTAGCATCATCAAAGACTGATGAAAATGGGATGGAGTGAAAGATACACCAATGAAAAAGCATGACGCAGAGCTTGAGAGAAAGGCTACTAGGTGAAAACTAAAGTCAGTAGAAGAGAAAAACTTATTGAACACATTCTAACACAAAACAGCCTCCCGAAAATAACAATGGAAGGTGAACACAATAAATATAAGAAGAATCAACATGGAATACCCAGGATGGAAAACATCAAGCGAATCATGAAAGGTGTCAGAATAAGGAATTCTTAAAGAAAAAAATACATATTTTTTGGGGGTTGTATCTATTATTCGAATAATATATATTTTAAAATATTAAAACGAAATTCACTTTCAATGAAATTAAGTTCTCGATCTCAGGGGTCCTTACAGCGTCACAGACAGACAGACATACTTAGTTAATTATATGGTTTGATTCTATCCAATGCATACGGAGAAAATACCAACGATTCTCAAATATATCATAGGGATTATAGTCCCCAGTGAAAGCAAGCTTATTTTAAGAACGAAAGTTCCAGCGTCATCAAATAAAAAAATATTGTGTTTTTGGAACAAATTTGTACACGCTTTTTCGATTCAGATAAACTTTCTTCGACTCAAGAGACGGAAACACTCACTCACACGAGAAATTCTGCCGAGAGGTATCAATCGACAAAGTTACGACGATGACAAAGTTACGACCGCAAGGGGCGGGCGGAAATCGAAGAAATCCGGCCGAACTCATTCCTTGAAATATTTATCGGGGGACAGATAATGGCATTACGTGTCACGGAGGCAGGTAGTTCTGCCTCTCATCAGGTTCAGGTTCTCTTACTCTTTCCGTTCAGAACCCAATAAGATACTGGGCCGGCATATTTCTCATGGTAGTTAGAGCGAGATATTTCCCTATTCATAATAGAGACCATATTCAAATTTTATTTTTAATTTAAGCAACTGTATAACTCATGACGTAATTATCGCAAAAATTAGCGCAAAAACTTTGTTTTAAATTGCTGAAATTCTCTGTAATTTACTAAATATACATGTATCTATAACATTTTAACTTGACTCATTTTTTTTTCACGCCGTGCGCTAAGAACGCCTTCACAGCCAAAGATTTTTTTTCGATTCTGTAAACATTACTGTGGAAAGTAATTGATTTATTTTTTAAAATAGCTGAGAAAGCACACATACTAAACAATGTTTAATTTCTGACGGGTTCTAGGCGTTAGAAATTCCTCATTTAATAAAATAAAGTCTCTCATTAGTGCATACCCGTATCATTTCTCATGGAAAAAGGATGGTATTTTTTGGCAAACATCTCGGAAAGCATATAATGGTAAGAGCTGATATTTTGTTATCATTGGAAATATTTTTATTAATAAAGAGGTCTAATTCATTGAGTTTGTGCAAAGTGGTATCTCAAACTCACTCAAACTACCTTAATCGACTCATTGTCAGCACCACTGGCCAATACATATCGGCTTCAGATTCTCAGGAGCAAATCGGACAAAGGATTTAAAATTATCATAAATTCTTTTCGTTCTTCATCAATAGTTTTCAAGACAACGGCTTTTTAAGTAAAGAAAGGAAAATTTTAAAGGAACAGAGAGTAACTGTGACCAAAATGTTTGGCGTTCACCTTAAGATGCTGTACCATTGAAACATGACATGAAATCGAGATGTTTTCGTTTCTGTTTGCTCCTTCAAGATGAAGGTATTCTGCCTTGTTAGCTCCGAATTAAATTCGCAATCCAAGTTTTTATTTCAGTTAAAAGTTAACTGCCAAATCGATAAAAACAGTCCAACATTCTGAGAAGCTGGAGCGAAAAATATGCGAAAGGTGACATGTTTTTGACACACTGCGGCCAATAACAACTGATTTTATTTTTATTAATAAATTTATCCATTTTTTCCTTTAAAATCTGCTTCATGTGATTGGATTGACCTCTCTGGATCATTTACCCCGCAATGAAAGAAAAGTGCCACGGCTGAAAAAGAGATTCAGTGATATCAAGCCAGTCCACTCACGCCAATAATAATTCTGGCGTCTGGCTCATTTGGTGCCGCCAAGGACGGAGCACACGTGTTCCGAGGTTGTAATATTTTTTCCTGATAAGCACACCATACGTTTTCCAAATATAAGTCCAATGAACTTCAGTTATCGGGCGAGAATTGCGACTTAACCACCGGAACAAAACGTAATGTCTGGATATCGCAGCAAATTGGTGCTTGAGAAGGGTCCATTCAGCTTCGTCGAAAGCGCCTAAAAACTTCGAAACGCAGAAAGTATCGTTATAATCCAAAGAGAGAATAATAACTCAAAGCTCATTTGGTCATCATTCTGTGGGTCATAAAAAGCTTGCAGTAAGAAAGGAAAGATTTTAAAATGTACATCTGCGAGGACAGAAAATCATGGGGTTCCACAAAAACAGAATAATTACTCATAGCTCAGAGGGAAAAATGAAGGTGATAACAGCATGTCTCACCGACTCAAGCACAAATAGGGGAGTCTTATTATCAACCCTCGCCATTACCGAGGTCGCTACTATATCATTGAAGAAAGAAATGTACCGCACGTGACAAGTCGATTGTATTTCCGCTTTATTGTACGCGTACGGCTACATATCACGTTCACCAGCTGACTCTTACGCAACGGATCGTTTGAAAATAGGTAAACATTTCTTTATACTCTAAAATTCTGAAATAACCCGCGGTCTCAGGTGTAACTTGGTAGTAATTCATGCTTACAATAAAATACTAAAACTTTGTGATTCCACGAGGTTTTATTTAAAATCACGACCTGAAGATGACGTCAACACCCAGATCATGATTAAAAATAAAACCTTGAGGAATCACAAAATGTAAGCGTTCTATTTCAAATAATCAAGACTGAATGAAATTCTTCAAACTATTTTGTTAACTTTTCCATAAATTATTTACATTACGCCAGCAAAGCCAAGCGTTATACTCATAAGTGTTTTTTTCGCGCGAATCGTTTATAAGCGAATTAAACTTATAAACTCCAAAAAGAATTACTCCAAATGAAAAGCAGAGACTCTTAAGCGAATGCCACAGATTCAGAGCAGACCTATCCGCGAAGGAAATTTCGTGTTTGGTTAACTTGAGGCATGATTCACTTCATTCACGAACGGATACGCGCAGAGAAACACAGAGATTGTGCTCCAATGGATCACTGTCTTCAGAAACGCATTTCGGTTCAAATAAGAACATGAAGACGAGATTTACAAATCAGTTGTAATAGAATAAGAGCGATCGAGACAACATTGCATGCGGAAAAAACACCTGTGTGACTTAAAGTAAATCCAGGTCTGGTATGCAGGAATTGATCAGAATTAGCTGACGAAGTTGGATGTCACGGAGCCACAATCCATCTGCAACGTCAAGTAGGCAAATGGTCTGATTACTGAGAAGGCACGAACTGTGTGGGGAAAGACAAAGGGATACCTATTTCAGCGAAAAAAGGCTACTCTCTTTAAAGAATTCTACGGAATGTTATCGTCGTAGGCGATTGGGATAGTATTGAGTGAGGCTCTTTGCAAGATGTGTACATATCCCAAGAGGCTTTCTGAGAATGTATGGTACTCTAGCATCTCTTTCTATTGGCGGAGATTTTGATGTTTTCGCTCACGAACGACAAAAACGAGGGTTTGACGGAGACGAGAAATTTCACGATAGCATAAAACTCAAGGCGGTAGGATTTAAGAAATGGAGCCGATGGGACGGTTCATGCATATATCTAAGGAGATTTTAGTATGGGAATGGATCAGCTGTCATATTATGAAGGGATGAATTGCTTAGTCCTGCGAAGAATTTAAGGTGGCTGTAACAGTTGATCGTGGGTGATTGGACGCACATTTTCATAGTTTATTAAACAAGTCGAAAAAGATTCATGAGCCACATTTCACTTGAGTGCATCTGTTTATGGGTTAGAACTCATCATACAGGTATGGTGAGTTCTAACTCAGCTCAGGGGAATGATTCAAGATTTATGTTTTAAAATTTTATCCTTAATTAAAGAATGCCACGACTAAAAGTTTCCGCGCGGCACTTATTCGAAATTTAGACAAAATTTGACTGAAGTATGTTGTTCTCGAATATTGGACTCGGCGTAACACCTTGATATTTGTTATAAACAAGTATTAACAAAATGTGTATTATCTCGCGTTTAGAAGAAAATATGTACATATGTAATCTAATTATTACAAAATATGTCAAGTGCCATAAGGCTACGAGTTAAAATAGCATTGAATTGACAAAAAGCCCAATCGGTATGATGCAACTTTTTTCACTTATCTATAGATATTACTAATGAGAACACGTATGCAATGTTTCACTCAAATCTGTACGTAAACAAAAGTCGCTCCAAACACCCAAAGCATTCACGAGGAAAATGGAATCGACAGGTGGGGACTATGAACACAGGCAGATAGAAAAGTTTAGTAAAAGCTGAAAAATGGAGCGTAGCGCTGCATGGTGGGTGAAGTTTTGTCATTGTGGAAAGAGCACAGGCATGTATTGGAAGCTACGGACGTGTGGGCATGGGAAGTAATTGAATGGCAAAGCTAAGCGGCGAGGAAGATAAGCTAGAAGAGTTTAATGACTTAGAAAGAACAGTTGAAGCTCGAAAATTCGTTAACAAGCCTTTCATTTCACTTCATATCTTTTATTTTAAATAATTAATCCTGGTGCGTCACTAAAAACTGCATTTATTGCCACATAAACGGTGAGTATATTATTTTTGGACAACGTGCATATAATTTCAAGAGGGAAAAATACCGAGAGGAAATACAAAAGATGAGCTAGGTCAATAAGATAGATCGTTAATAGATATAATAAAATAGTAAATAGATAAGGATAATTAACACAGGAAAAATACAAAAACCTATCTCCTAATTGCAATGGTAGGTACCATACGATGGCGAGCATGCAAGTAATATTATCATTACTCAATCGAATTGTTGTAAAAAAATCATCTTTCACTACTACTCTTTTTCCCAAAGACAGTAATCGACAGTTGACCACAAACTTAAGGATAATCCGTCCTTATTTCTCAATAAACTAAGACTTCTTGCCTCCCCGCGGAGTCGTGAGTGAAAGCTTTGGGAACTTTTACAGCTGCAAAGAAGTTTACCTCGATCGGGAATGAAATCACTTATCTTAAGATTTCCGGGCTGAAGCGTAAGAACACCTTGTCACTCAAGATTAATAATTCTTAAAGCTATTTCAGGAAGATTTTCAGAAAGCTGAGGTTCTGGTCCTTACGGTCCATTTCCTTTAATATCCTCCAAAAACATTCCATGGGAAACGGAAGCCATTGGTTATTGGGTCGATGGAAAAGGACACGATCCAAGAAAAAACATTAAGAACATTTAATCCAAGAAACAACATTAAGAACATTGAATTAACTTTATTTTTAATAATATTTGTCAAGGTTTGAGAAAAATGCCCACTATTATGGCTGAAAAATTGTTTAGAGTTTGGCTTACAACTGTTGCCATATGGTAACGATAGCCCATAATGGGATTAATGTAATTTGGACGAGATATCACTTCAAATAAATTCAATGAACTTGGCCTCATTAAAAAGAAAAAGATCTCCTCCTTCCAATTATAACAAAATATCAGCTACTTTACTTTTCGAGATATTTGCCAAAAACATACCAGTCATTTTCGATGGGAAATGGTACGGGTATGCACTCCAGAGATACTTTATTTTAAAAATGAGGAATTTATAACGGTTAGATCGCGTCAAAAATCAAAGTGTGTCAGTTTTTACGCTTTCTCAGCTGTTTTAAAAATAAATCATTTACTCACCGCAGTAAGTTTTACAGAATCGCCAAAAAAAACTTCGGTTGTGTAGGTGTTTACAGCGTACGGCGCGAAAAGAATGAGTCAAGTTAAAACTTTATGCATGCATATTTAATTGCTACAGATTTCATTAATTTAAAAACAAATTTTTGCGTCATTAATGGTACAATATTTACTTCACGCTTCTTACTGCTGCTTAAATTTAAAAATGAAATTTGGACGTGGTCTCCATTATGACTAGGAAAAAATCTCGCTCAAACTGCCAGTCAGTTTTCGGGAAATGTTTACCATGAGCGAGGAGCATGGGCGAGAAGACTATTCCGAGGTGAGACCGTCTGGCCCAGGCTCTATCGAGCATTCACCCCCCACCCCCACCGAACTGGTTTCTCTCCGCGGGACCCCGTCGTCACGGACACGGGCGCCGTTGGAGAAGTGTCGGCGAGGAGACGACCCAGTCACACATCATCCTCGCCGCCTCGTCCCCTCATCCCGTAAAGGGAGCCGCCGTCAGACGACGGGAAGACGGATGAAGTTATACGGTGCCCCGGCCGCTTAGGACGTCTCACATGGGAAAGAATCCGACTCCCATTCCCTACACCTTACCGCCTTATTATTCCCTTCAGGAAAAATAAAGTAACAGAGCAAAAAGAGGGGTAAACTAACTGTAGGAACCCTCAAATACCTGTAACTTTAAATTAAAGTGTAACTCGACCCATCCCTCAAGTGGAGGGAGAGTCGAGTATCCCGGTCCGCTGGAGAAACGGATATTCCTATAATGGATCGGGCATTTTTATCCTACACCTCACCTCCTACCAGGGAGGGAGATGGCGAGGAGTCCACCAGGACTGTATGGGAGAAAAATACTGAATTCCCACCTTTTCGTATGTGCTGGTTCGAAATAATCTTGCTTTCATTCATAAATTGCTATTAACACTGCACTTAAGGTACTTTTTGTGTATGGGACCTAAATTGTATTATAAACTGCTAAATACTTTACTGTAAAAAATTATTTATTTCATTAAATATTTTAAGCTTGATTCATCGATGGACATTGGCCACTGATAACGTTGGTGTTTTAAAACGTATGCTCGTCTGACCACCTTATGTTGTAATTTTATTTTCTATTAACCGCTAAATTAACAATTTGTTATGCACTGTCTTTTTTGTTTATCAAATCTATTTTAATTCTGGTGCAATTCATTCTACAGCAAAATGTTTATTTGAAGTATGCTTAAAGACAAGCCAACTGCCTTATAGGCTATCCAAACTTCCTTGTAATGCAAATAGAAAATGTAAATCTTTGATGCATGAAAGAAAAACAGATAGGTACAACACATTCAGATTATTGACGATAATATCACTTATTCCAGCCACTACAGTGGGATTTTAAAAAGTCTAAACTAATACAATGTACGTTAGAGTCTACCATTGTTCGACAGGTTGCTAGAATTATGAGGTACCTCATTAAATAGAACAAAGGGGACAGTGATGAGTATGAGATAACCGGCGTGATAATGGCTCATGCATGAAATTTATTACAGCGGGATTCTCGCTCACATCTCGCTAACATATTTGTCACTAAATAAGATTTTGGGTATATAAATACTAATAATTAGCTGTAAAAACGTGAATTTAGATAATAAATAAATAACTCCAAGACAAAACTATTTAAATAAATTGCGAATTCTATGAAAATGATTTCAATAATTAGAATAAATACTTTTTGTAAATAGTATATACATTTTGCAGGTCATTTTGGGAGTATTCTAACAATCCTATGTTACATTGTTATTTTTTTATTCTCTCTGTTGAAATTCAATGAGCACCATCTTATAATGAACTAAATAATGTATGAAATTTTGTATTCAAACATTTGTTATTGAAGTTCTAAAAACAGATTAAATAATAATTCAAAATATTCAGATTTGTAATTAAATCTAATTTAAATTCATATTTTTTTTTAAATAATGACAAGTAAGACCGGTACCATAACGTATGCTTATCATTATGATCAAAGAAATGAAGACCTCAATGAGACAAGAATCAGCGGGACAATATGGAGAACTTTTGACCGCATGAAAATCTTCCAGAGAGAGCGCCCCAAGTGTACCTCAAACTCCTTCAACAAACTCCTCGAAGGCCTCCAGGCACGTCCGGTTAAATCCAATCTGTAAGATTTTCTGAGAACCAGATCTTTCTGGTAAACCACAGGGGGCCACAGGGAAAATAAATAGCCCTAATACGGCAGGGGCGTTATCTTGATGCATGAATTTCACTCTCGTTCGCTAAACTCTGCCCTCGCCGATCACACCGACCTTCGGGTTGGAGACTGGTTTTTTGAGGGAAGAAACGGGGAGTGGACCTAGACGTGTGGAACGATAACGCCATTTGTCACATGACCGCATGGGTTGGGGGAAGCAACTACTAACAGTAACCCGCGGGTGCTTGAATAAACGAAGAGATGGTATATTTTAGCCCCGAAATTTCGATGTAAAATTAAGCAAGGCGAAAAGAAATAACTTGGTACTATTCCATTTAGGCTCTTTATTCCGATAGATTCCATCACCCGCGCGTCAATATCAAGGCAACATTAAAATAAAAACAACTTTTAAATTAAATAAAAAAGCAATGGAAACGCGATCTAGAGAAAATTATCAATGACTAAAGGGGATAAAGAATACTTACAATTAGTAATATTCGTCACTATTTTATTGTTGATACCTTCCAATTTTCGACTATCATCAAAGGTAGCAAATCTTAAGGATACCGGAACTAGCCACAGTATTACCTTTACAGAGTCTGCCGCGAGTGCATATAAGTGCGGAAATTCCACAGAGAAAAAATCATTTGAATTTACTGGAACTCGAACCCGGAACCCTCGATATCGTAGCGAGTGCTTTAGTCAGTTGAACTACCGAGGTTTTCTTATCCCCAGTTGGATTAGTGAGGGAATGATAAAGGCTGAAAGTAGGAGAAGATAAGAATGTAATCTTCCACGTTTTATTGAGGTAAAACACCGAAATTGGTCTGACACCAATGCTAAAATAGTGTGAACAAATACTAGTATTCTTTTTTTTCTCGTTATGAGCTAATTCCACTAAGTAACGTCACCTATAGTTGATCTCCACCATGAAAGAAGTCTCACAAAGACCTAGGGATATAAGATAAATATAGAATATCCTCCGAAGAGGAAGGGATTGGTCACATTCTGAAACATAAGGGACTCTTGTAAACAAAACTGGACTGAATAATGAATGGGATGAATTACCGAGGAAGAATAATGATGGAATACACTAAACTGATTATGAGGGATATCAAAAGAAAAGATAATGGCGAAATAAATTTGTCAGCTAAAAATAGAAGAGATAGGAGAATTGCAGCAAACCTGTCTATGGATTGACGACAGCTGATAATAATAATAAATTTATTACTCCAAATTCTAATGTACAACTTTTATAACAAAAAACGAAGGAGCTTTAGGTAGCCTCAGTGATGAAAAACACCAGTGTGGAAGCTACCATCCTTGATTTTAATGCAATGCTAGTCACACCAAAAATTTAATTTTAAATACATTATAAATATATATCATTAAATATAACACGTGGAAAAAACATATCTTGTGAAGAAATGTAGATACAAAAAGAATGGGAAATGGTCTGCAAATTTTTCCGGGCTGAAAGATGTAATAGCGCAAGACAAAAACATATACACCAGTGAATCGGAGCCTTTCAAAAGAGTGATCAGAGCAGTGTTTCCCAAACTTTTTCGGCCCACAATAGTTTGGTTCGGGACCACCCAACTTTGTTCCATAAACCTATTCCCACTCCCCCAACCGTAAGCTTTAAAATCATAAACTACATGACCAAAGATAATGAAAATTAAATTAATCCGCATTGTAATTAATGTAATTTTTAGTTAAAATATAATACATGGATAGTTTATTTTCCCTGGACATTTACAATGTAAAGTAAAGAGTGTGGAGAACAATGTTGAGTTCAAATTGTTCTTCACATCCGGAAACCATTATATGAACTTTTATAACTACCCATTTTAACATAGGTAAAGGAAAGTTGCCAAAGACTATGGTTACCGTTCGGTCAGAACCACCGCCTCCAGCGCCTCCCGGTCGCCCTTGGCTACTTTTCGCCCCCTATGGTTAAAGCTCCGCCCCTTAGGGGGCGGTAGCCCCCACTTTGGCTATCACTAATTTAGAATTCATTAAAACTCATCATCAGCAGTCATCAATCTGAAGATCGCTTTGCTATAGCTCTCCTCTACTCATCTCTCAGCTAACCGTTTCATTCCTACAGAGTACCTCACTTTGACGTCCTTCTAAATTTTCCTGATGTGTTCAATTATTGATCTTCATCTGTTAATCCTCCGACTCATTTTTTCTTCCATTATTGTTTTCAATAGGCTAATGTGTCGCAAAATATGTCCAATAAGTTTCCACTAAAAAAATATATTTTTCATTTATAGTAGGCCATTATTAAAAGTCAACACTAGTGTATATTTATCTATTATTTAAATAACTTTTACACTCGGTCTTCACCATGTTTAAGTATTAAATTTGAAAGAATTAATAGGGTTGTCATTAATTGATAAAATGAAAAAGGAATTGAGGAACAAATCAATATGGCAGAAAATATGGAACGATTTCGAGACGAAAGAAATAATGAATTAGGAATCCAACGTTGAGCAAGAGCATTTGTTTAGCAATACTTGTGGAGGGGAGTTAAAAATAAAATTAATCACTTGGATATTTTCATCTGAGAAATGTTGATCGCTCATTTTTTTATTTTATACAAATTCTCATTTATAATCAATTATCCATTTTTAAGATCATATCTTCGCAAAATTGTTAATAAATCGATCCCCCACTCCTAAGATTTGGTACCGAATGATAAATAAAAGAAAAGTGCACCCTTAAAAGCTTTTTGAATGTTTTTATCCCAGCTGTAATACATCAATTTACGCTCGTAAACAATTTTTCAGCGACCGATTCCCTCGCTAAAAAGAATGGATGCCCATTTATCAATGACAACGATGATGATGGTAGTGCTCTCGCAAAGACAAGTGCTGGCACAAAGAGGCCGCTTTTCAACCCGGGGAATGCCACGGGCCTCCGGAGGCCCACATCCACCTTTGCCCGAACGAATTCCGAGCAATTGCTCCGTGAATCGATGATGAATGGAAATTCGACCAAAAGCATGGGCCCAACTTTCTCTTGTGAGCTGCTTTCTAACTATTCTTTTGCTACTCTGTCGAGTGTCCCTTCTTCTCGAATTGTTCAGAAATGGAAATCCTTCACATCCACTCGCCATTAAGTACATACTCTCTCTCTTAGTGAATATCTAATGCCAGTATTAGGCAGTCATTAGCTAACTCGCATCCAGACATCTGCATAATTCCCCTCAATCACTGGAGCAGTTGAGTATATCGTTTCTCTTTCTTACAATCACCATGGAGTGGACCCAGAGTGTTGTTTTTGTGACCTTTTTTAAACTATCCCAAATTTTCATTACTTATCTCATTCTGATCTCAATGATCTTTGCAATGAAATTGAAATGCGCCTTGGAATTCCTTGGGCAAGGGATACTGCTAATTAACGCTGTCTAAGGCGTGACAATAAATACCTCCTGTTATTTGTCATAGTTGAGAAGTGTAATAGTATGAAGAAGATCTAACTTTGAGGCATCTTTCCATATTAAAAGAAGAACACAACTCTGTGTTTTTGACTGATTTATAATATGAAATACATACAACCTGTTTCGGTTATTACACCATCATCAGGTAAACTTATATATACTTATAAGCAGAGACGGGACGTTTATGACTTTTATTTTCCCATTTCATGACCTTGATTCTATGACTTTCATGACTTTTATTTTACTGTTTCATGACGTCTATTTTTTTTTAATTCGGTCATTTCATGACGCCTTAGCTAAAAGTATGACATTTATTTTACTGTAAAATTAAAACTAATACTATGATCCGTATAGTTACTATAGGTAGTTTAAAAGAAAGCATCCCCCTCGCTTCCCCTCTTACCCTAAGAATCAGGATTTCTGTATACATACGGATGTAAAAAATATCAATGTACCTGAAGATGTCACTACATTATGAAACCCGGGTCGTTCGAAATAAATGAGTTTAGTGGACCATTACAAAGTGAAATTTTTATTTTCTGATATGGAGAGGGGTATTTGTATCGAAGCGTCCAGTCTGCGAATTCCTCCAATTCACCTGCTTTCCGCTCACCTTTAACCACCTACTTCACATATTTTGCTATGTTACATATGCGCATTTATACTAACCTTTCATTTTCTTCACTAACCCTTTTCCTTTCCATTACCATTCACTTAAATGTGTCTGCTATGTGCATTTCTTTCTCGACGCCATGTTCGAAAATCTGACCTTTTCCTCCTATTTCCACGAGATGGTGCAACGGTCGATCAGTTACTCCTCTTCGCTTTAAACACCTCACCCATGACTTTTCTCACTTTCAACTTAAACTATCCCCGCTTTACGACAAGTTTTACACAACCTCTTCCCCTACTATTTCAGCTACAACTTTGACCATACTACAACCACACCCCCCTTGATTTACCATCACACTCGGGGGATTTTTTTCTTTAAAAAAATAAGCTAAAACTTTCACCACACTAAAACTACACCCCCTCCAATCACCAAACCATCCGTGGGATTTGTTTCTTTAAAAAAATACGCTACAACATCGACGACACTACAACTACACCCCCCTCCAATCATCAAACCACTCGAGGGATTATTTTTTAAATACGCTACAACTTTCACCACACTACAACTACACCCCCTCCAATCACCAACCCACTCGCGGGATTTGTTTTCTTTCAAAAAATATGCTACAACTTTCACCACACTACAAGTATACCACCCTCCAATCACCAACCCACTCGGAGGATTATTTTCTTTTAAAAAATTCGCTACAACATTGACGACACTACAACTACTCCCCCCTCCAATCACCAACCTACTAGGGGGATGTTTTATTTAAAAAATACGCTACAGCTTTCATCACAATACAACTACATCACCCACCCACTATGAGGATTATTTTTTTTTCCTAAAAATATATGCTACAACTTTCACCACACTACAAGTATACCACCCTCCAATCACCAACCCACTCCGAGAATTTTTTTCTTTTAAAAAATTCTCTACAACATTGACCACACTGCAACTACACCCCCCTCCAACCACCAACCCAATCCGGTGGATTTTTTTCTTTATAAAATTACGCTACAACATTTACGACACCACAACTACACCACCCTCCAATCACCAACCCACTCATAGATTTTTTTTAATTGATGGCCATTTCCATTAACCTCATTATGTATGCCCATTTCCTCACTTTTCCCCGTTTTTCACCACTGAAAAATGTCAATTTCCGTATTCACTTTTTCTCAAAACTGCATTTTGCCGTTCTTCAACACCCAGAAATGCCTTTTTCACATATGAAAATGGTCATTTCCAAACCGCGCACCTAGCACCCCTGTTTCACTCCATACGCCCGCAACCTTGTGGGTGGGTTGGTTCATGTTCATATATTTGATTTGCAATTAGTCCGTATCCCTCTACCAGCATTTCTAAAAACATCGGTCTTTAGAAATGCTGGTAGAGGTTTTTCCCAACGGTTTTGTACTATATATACCACTTATGCTAGACTTACTGTTCACCTGATGATGTAGCACCGCTACGAAACCATGGTCGTGTTTAATAAATATCTAAGTGGAAGCTGCAGTGTTCAATCCCAGTATGATTGACTTCCACAAAGTATTGCCTGAAACTGTGTCGTATAAAAACATCGCAATATGGCGTCAAAATGTCACAAAAATATCTCCATTTTCAATCTTTCAATACCCCAAAACTAAGTATCCTACGCCTTTCTTTCTTACATTTCCTAAATGACCATTCCTTCCACTATCCTATGCCATTTCTCTCTTTTCTCTCAGTTTCCAACGTTTCTATCAGAAACTTTTCTTCCTCACTGGACCCTTCGATACTTGTACCTCGAGAGGTTCCTGAAGTGATTACTTCCATTTTATGATGTTTAATCTGCTATGTCGCATTTCATGACTTTTTGGCAATAACCGGCTATTTTATGATAAAAACCTATGACTATGACGTTTATGACTTTTTCCTGTCTCTGCTTATAAGTTTACCTGATGATGGTGTAATAACCGAAACCGGTTGTATGTATTTAATAGAATAAATCTGTGGAAAACACAAAGTTGTATCCTTCTTTTAATGGTTGAGAAGGCAAACCTCCTATTTTAGGTTTGGATGCTTGTGAGCAATTAAGCTTAATCTGTCGAAATGTTCCAGCCATAAGAAATATGGAGTACAAAGTTAAAGAGTAGGCTGTCAAAGAGGAGCCATATGTAGATATGTATCAGGATATATTCGATGATAATATAGGCCGTCTACCTGGCGAGCACCACGTTGTTTCACAACGGAAAGTCATTCCAAAAATCAATGCCACCATGCGCAAATGTAAAAAAAGAAAATGTAAAGGCGTGAAAGTTATTGTAAAAAAAAGAAATTATATTCTCAGTAGGAGCTGAATCCACTCGGTTGGTTAAATATTGCTTCTCACGTCCCGCACGAATTAACTAAGCACCGATAATTTTACGACTGTTCGGTAACAATATTTTAAAGCACGATCGCCATCTTTCTGAAAAAAATGTGAGAGAACAAGAAATTATTAAAATATTATTACATGAACTATGTCATTTTGCGAAATCTGGGAAAAATTCGAGAAAGAATACACAAATTTTAGCGTACTTCTTAGACATTTTTGAAAGGTTCTTGCGACAAAAATGAAAAACATTCCTTCATTATTTTAATACCACTGCAATGACTCATTTATATATACTAATTTTCCGAAATTCCATTCAAGTTTTCATAAACTTACATCGCTGTGAGCAGACCTTGTAGAGAACAAGAAAAATAAAGCTGTTTAAATGGGGAGATGGTGTATAACGCTCGAAAATTAGCTAATATACAACATACGTGTATGGAGGCTGGTCTTGCGAGGAATGACAAGTGGAGTAAAGAAGTTGTTGGTCGGCAGTCCTCCATCAATGATTTAGTCGCCAAGGAAGTTGTTTACGAAGATAAATTCCGTGTGAATTTTATTAGGCCTCTATACCTAACTAAAGAAACCAAAAAGAATCTGAGAACTACATTTCTAGAGAAATGGAAGAAATTTATTCGTGCATGGAAGAGATCAGTAAATGCCAGTTTTCCAAGGACGAATTAATGGATGCAGTGACAAGGAAAAAATATCATTAGGCAGGTCATCCAGAGTCCAGAGCTCGGTACTAGCACATACCCACCTAGTGATAACTTCCTTGAGGACGCGAATAGTATTCCGCCACCCCTTATGCATTTCCTGTACGAGGTTTTGTTGAAAAACACAAAGAGTCGAGGAAACGAGAAAAAAATGTATCACTACTGCACCCGCCATAACCTCTGTGCTTCGACCGCTGACGTTCCTGTCCTCAATATTGAGTAGCCTCTCCCTCCTACTTCACAGAAGATTTGCATCTAAAAACTTGGTTTACCTTCTCGCAAGTTTGGGATTTTGTTCATCTTACTACGAAGTCCAAGATTTAGAAATGTCTTCGATGGTCCATGCTTAAACAGTCTCCAAAAAACGATCATTCAATTAATTTATTTTTGACAATTCTGAAATTCTGACAATTTTAATGTAAGTACCATTGACGGTCTGAATACTTTCTACTCTATGGGTAGTGGTATTGTTGGGAGTGAACTAGTTTGTGGAATCCCCTTTTTCTCGGCCACGAACCACCACTGAATGCACCCCTCTGATTTCTTCTTCCGACGCTCACAACAGCTTTATAAATAAGATATAACCCTAGATAAACAGGAAAGAGCGATGTGCAGTTTTCTTACAAAATTCCCGAATTTCCCCAGAAATTTCAAATTGCTGTAACTTTTGGTCATTTGAAGGTAAAATATTAAATGATATCCAACATATTACTATGAGCAGTACAATGACCATTGTGGTAGCCTATATAGTGGGCCATATACTATAGAATACGAAAACATTTTACCGAACTTCCTCATAGCAAGTTGAACAAATGACTTGTAGTCAATTTTTTTCTGTTTGGGACCACTATGCGGCAGCATATACTTCAACATGGATGCACATTGCACATAGTGTGAAAAAAGTTAGTATTAATAAGCCTACTGTATATTTAGTTCATTACACACATTTTCTTACCATTTATGTACATTAACACAACATAATTCTGCATTAACAACATACAAGTCTAGAAAAACGGGAAAGAGCGATGTGCGATTTTCTTACGAAATTCCGGAATTTCCCTAGAAATTTAAATTTGTTGTAACTATTGACCAATTGAAGATAAAATATTAAATAATGTCTCATTTTAAAGGTAATATAATTCACTATATCTTTTTAGCCGAAAACTTTTAAGTGTTTTTCAAATATTTATAATTTTCGCTACCAAATATAACTATGATGAGTAGAAATAAATGTACAAGAAATTATTTTGTAGTACATTTTGTCGTATTTAATTAAAATCAGTAACATTTTCGCTACCACGCACCGTTTTCAAGATATGAGCAAAATAAAACAAAAAAGGACCTTCTGCATCCCCCCTTCCCCCCGCACACCACCTAGGTCCGGGGACTTTTAATGTGTACCACCTCTCAACTCCAAGCTCATCCCTAAATTTTGGTCTCTGTCCTCTTCCATGTCCACTACAACCCCTTCATTGACTGAACTAAGAGTAATTCAAGACCAAATTCAAAACGACTGCGCTTGTATATCCTATTGATATCAATAGGATATAGTCCCCTCTATATCCGCCATGACACTTTTCAGTGCTGCTCTCTATAGGCCGGTTTACTTGCCAATACGAATAAGCCCGCATAATAGAAAATATTTACCTAATTAGCATTTTTTTATATTTTTTTATTTTAGCTTCGCAAGTCGAGTTGCCGAAGCTAAGTAAACAACTATTCAAAAAAGAGGAGTGCCTACCTATGAAAATTTTTTAAAATATGTGCATATGTACGGAAGATTTTTGTGTTAAAATTTTGCCTAGCTCATGTTCAGCTACATGGGGGGAAGGTCGCGTGAGAGCATAATCAAATATTGGTCTTTCGTCAACTCACAAAGCCATGATTGAAAAGAAAAACTTTGTGAGTACCACATATATAGATTTTTATTACGACCTACGTTTCGTCGCTGAACGACATCATCAGGTAGCGACGTCGTTCAGCGACGAAACCTAGGTCGTAATAAAAATCTATTTACGTGGAACTCACCAAGTTTTTCTTTTAAATCATGAAGCTGTTCCATAAAGTTACGCCTGAAACTATTCACTTCACAAAGCCATGCCAATTACATTAACGCACGGAACTATAAGTGTTGATACAAATTTATGAAAATAGGCGGGAGAAGCAACATTGCCAGTAATATTATTCAAGATTCCTATTTCGGTTGTCCTAAGTTTACTATGACTACGGTTTACACAAAGAATCAAGCGAGGGGATACTAACTGGATACTTTTCCGTACATTCAATCCAATTAGGTTCATAAAACTCAAAATAACATTTTGATGTAACGTAGCCTAACTCAATAAAAGTGACATACTAACCTTTCAACTTGGTATGTACATGTGGCGCGTTACTACTTGGCAACAGGTATCTTATTAATTCTGCCCGCAAGCAACAGCTTCAGCACGAAAATATTAAATTTGGAAATACATACCGCAGCATCAGAACAAAGAGGTTGTTTCAAAGTAGTGACAGTCAGAAAGCGTTCGCTCTTCCTTCTAAACTGCCAATGAGGAAAGGCAAAGTCAATAATAAGTTTCATGATTAATTTATGTAATGTTTTTATCTTCTTCATATAGCTTTCTCTAACAATTTCACACTTACGTAAGTAATATCGGGTGAGGTGCGTATGATTCCAAGGGCATGATAGCGCGATATCAATATCTAGAGTCTTTTGGGTGGGTTTATTTCTTCAGCATTGGGTCGTGACTCAACTCAGAACTGACAAATCGTATGACCATTATTTTTAGAGTACCAGGAATGCAGGGCGGAAGAAGTGAGAGGTAGACGTCTCCACCCTAATGGGCAATCACAACCAGCGTTTAAATATTTTATGACCTCATTTTGTTTAGATTCATGACTCCTTACATCCGGGTGGTGGTTTTGACGTCACTCCATGCTCCATGTCGAATATTAATCCATAATTAACGTATATAACAATTAAACGGTTAATTTTTAGCAAGTGTACAGCAACAAAATATGAGACACGCAATAAATAATTACCTACCTCATTTTGGCATTATTACTCACTTATTGAACACTCGGCATAATTTTCAGTGTGCGAAAATGTGATCAAGTTATTTTTCCGGAGGTATCTTGGAGACATTTCTAGGCATTCTGGGTGCAGAGCCTTGCGGCAGTACGCTGCCAAACTGGTAGGTATGTACGTATGATTCAGTTGTTGTGCACCAATAGAGGGAAGGTGATACACGTTCTCTACTAATTTACACATGGCGCGGGCGTATACATTTAAAATAATACACACAAGGGAAACTGCTTAGTACCAGCTCCGCCTGCCTCACCAAAAATGCTGTATTCAAAGAAATCTCTGATATTTAGGTAATATATATATTGATTACCATATTTGCATATATTGTTTTAATTGAAAATAAAAAACACAATTTCTATTTTATTATTTACTTTATTCATTACTTTTTGGCTATTTGCCAATATTTTAGCCTGTTTCAGCAGGATTTTCAACCTGTAAGTCATATTGTGTCAAAAATTGACCGAATTATATACTATCCTGGGAGCTCAGGTTGGCTAATTGTTGCCCACTTCCCGTGCTGATTTTTTCTGAGCTTTTTTCATCGCGACTAGAATTAGTCAAACAGCAGTCACCTGACTGCTCCCTGACATCGAGCTCCCAGGATAGTATATAAGTCAATTTTTGACACAAGATGATATATTAAGCGGCCAATATCTACTGGAATTTTCATATCCCTGATTGTGATTAAATAGACGCTTATCGAAATGTTGGATAAAATTGAATTATTAACCCGGTGTGTAACGCGAGAAGAGTTTAATTACAATTTTCGCCGGGAAAAAATCAATTCTTACATATAACACTACTTTTCACGTTTAGAGTCATCACTTGTAGAGTCTACACTTTTCTTCAAAAATTTACTTTTCGTAACTCGCATCATTTCGTGAATGAAAATATAAGGATGTAGCATTGGGGATGTTTTTTCCTCGCGCGAGTGAGGCTTGGTGCTTGGAATATTATTAATGGCCGGTTTTATTACCTCTACTAAAAGAAGTTCTCGGTTTAATGTAAGCCCACCTATCGATAATGCTCACGTCTACTAACCGAATGTTTGATGTAATGCACAAGACCCGAACTCTCAGTTAACATTAAATTAACAAAGAGGCTAAATCATCTTGCGGTTCACGTTACCAGACACTATGAAACCTGTCCTAAAAGGAGGATTTATTTTGAGGAAACCGGGACTAGCCACGGTAGTAACCTTTACGGAGTCACCCACAAGTGCACATAAGTGCAATATTCCAAATAAACTCCAAATAAACCACACCAAATAAACCATAGGGGAGAAGGACGCTTCGGTAGCTTAACTGGTTAAAGCACTCGGCGCAAAATCGAGGGATCCGGGTTCGAATCCCAGTCAAGGCGAATGATTTTTCTCCTGAGGAATATCGCACCTAAAAGGAGGAAAACTCATGCATGAGACGTGCAACACTCCAAAAGAGGATCCTGGAAAAACTTTTCAAATCAACCTACGTCTCACCCTTTTCAACTTGTGTTATCAAGAATCAACCGATTTGTACGGGTAAATTGAAATGTCTAAGGGCAAATGCAATTCGCGTCGCTCTGAATTAGATCCATTTTGAGAGAACCTCAGAATGAATGCATGCATTCCTGATTTGCCCATAAGTGAACCATAAGCATACCAGCTCATATTAAAAATGTGGGCGAGACACTACGGTGGCAAATGGTATAACTACAGTAGTAAAAAACAACGAGTGAGCCAATCCATCAACTTGAACGCAAATAAATACACACTCCGTACACATCGATATAGTCTCAGTTTAAATTAATTGTTTTTTTTGACGGCCAGTGTTCACGGATGCTCAGAATTCTCTTCGTGATTAATCGCATCGTCACTTAAAACATTTGAGTTAAAGGAAAACATAGCGTTTGAAGACTAATTGACGGTGTGACCAATGCTGCTCACTTGAAAAAAAATTTTTTTTGGGAGAAACTGGTAATGTGACTCACACTGGTTTGATAAGTGGTGTTATTTTCCTCATGAACTTCAAAGAAAACAATTACCACGTCCCAGAAGTAAGATAACCTTCAAACGCACGAGTTCACATCCGATTTACTAACGTTCTTCCACAGATTACATCACCACAAACCCATTATATATAAAAGGAAAAAAAAATCGTCACTTGAAATCAATCCCTATCAGCTTCCGAACGCAAATAAATACCAATTAGGTTCGCAGGTAAAGCGTGGTTTGCACTCACAAACACGCGCTACGGAGTGGCTGCCCTCGGGATACGTTATGCTACGGAATACGATTGCCACGCCATAAAAGGTAACGGGGAATACATTTGGAGAATTATGGCGTTATGTTTGTTCGTAACGACACACATGTGACACCAAAGCTTACCTAGCATGGGATAATTGATGGTGTAATAAAGAGCATAATTGCTTCCCTTGATGAGACCTAATTCCTTCCTTTCTTCGGAATTAATTGCAATCACCATTCTATGCCAAATACTACTCTAGAACGCAAGCAGAATTAAGAATTAAAAGATAACAGAAATATATTATTTTTAAACACGCGTCTGAATGTTTTCAACAGCCTTTTATCCATTTTTCCAAGGTTTATGAGTCATGCAATTGTAAAAAAAATATTATTGGTTATTATTGTTAGTTGCTTCATCGCAGCTTCGAGAAGTCACCATTTATTACTAAACGGAGAGTATAATTGATGCATTAAAAATACTTTCGGGAAGGCTATATGGGCATTGATTTTGATCGAGGAACTTTGAAAACATCAGAACTATAAAAAAGACTATAAAAAGAAAAGGATGGTAAACATACAGGCTTAGACACGCCGTCGTGCCTCGAATAACAAATGCTTAGCGCTGAGACGCATTCTGCTGATAAAACCGAGACCTTAAAACGGGTGATCTTGAAGGTTGACCGAGAAGAAAAGACATGCTAATCCACCGACGCTCAGACGCGGGCAGCAGGCGTATTAACACGTGAGAATGAACGTTGAGAGCGAAGCGGAGCGTGGAAAATATACTCCGTTTATCGTACACCGAAGGCCAAGCATAGCGTCGACAGCGGCGACCACACAGGTCAGATAAAAATCTTGCGCGGTATGGGTGAGTTCCGAGTGCTACGAAGAAATACGATATTGTGAAGTAAAATATCGAAGATGTGGATAGGTCATCGGTCTACAATGACCGCTGGACGAGGGCAATTTTATTGGTATTTTGTCAAATATCGACGTTTTTGGCATGTTTTCTTGGCCAAGGTCCTTTACAGCTGTCCCCGCTTTGTAATTAACAAAAAGAAGTCATAAACTAATATTAATTGCGGAATACATAAATTATATTGTACGCAGTCACGCGCAAGGGTGAAAAGATATACACAAAAAATATGGAATTCGCAATTTACAAAATATTTGACCTGACGGGGATTCTCCCAACTGCAGGTTGGTGGCTGACACACCTGATTGGCTACTGAGAGACCCTGGATGGAATCCCAGGGTGGTCAAATAATATTTTTTATGGAAAATTCCACCTTTTTGTAGTATACATTACAGCATTCCCTTTCGGGGTAGGCAAAGTCAAATAACTTAATAATAGCTGTCAGGTCTAGAAAACTGGCTCTCTTTTAATAACTTCCTCCAAAATTCCCTATCCTAGCATACCTCTTTCGCTTCTCTTACGGTCATGCATTGCTTCATAAACGCTCTCCAATTCTTAAGACTCTTAACGGACTCATCCATTCTCTCGATATGGCCAAACCACCGAAAATAACTCCTTTCATATATGCCCATTACTGAAGCACCCAACCCACATTCTTATAGGAGTATAGGAAGTCATAAAACCTATATCTTCCGTACCCAATATTATCTTTTATGGTATACTTCCGCTCTTAAGAAAAATTACCTCCCTGGCTGTATTATTCATTTACGCCTTCAACATCCTCATAAATATATGTATACTGCACGAGGATACATTATTTATAGTCATGGAAAATAAACATTAATCGTACGGTTAAAAATGTTTTGACTCATCCTCTTTAGATTCCTCTGGGAGGCCTTCAAACCCTAAAACTTTCCTCTAAATCTAGTATCCAAGCTTTATCTAGACGTAAACATACACTTACGATATTTACCTTACTCAATGCTAGACCCTAGATAATACGCCGGGTATTTCTGCGGTCGGAAATCGTCGAAGGAAACGAAAGCAAGCCTTAAATTTTATATCGGCTATCGTCGGATAAGCTCGTTCCGATGGTGAAGCACTATCGCGCGGCATAAATAGGTGAGCCACCGCAAAAAGAGGATTCCCAGTCACCCTAGTTGCCACCGACGTCTACCGTGGCCTAAATCTCTTTCGACCCTCAAACGGGGAAAAATTCTGGATAGATTTGAGTGAAGGAATGGAAAAGCCGAGACAAATCGGCAGAAAAGGTAATAGACATGACGAAAAACATTTCTCAGTTTATTTCACACTGAAAATGTTTGTTGCCGACCTAGGTATCGGCTTCACAGCAATCATTATCAATGTACATTTACATTTCAAGCGACTTCTCTACTTTTTCTCTCGCTCGAGAAATTGACTCGCTTGAACTGTTAATGTGCCTTGATAATGATTGCTGTGCAGTCGATACCTTGGTCGGCAATAGACATTTTTAGTGTGGAATATACTAAGATATTTATTCGTCATGTATGTAACTAAGTTCCACAAAGTTACGCCTTCAACCATTAATATTAGAAAAGATCATCCTGACAAAGTTAGAAATAGGTCGCAAAGGACGAACTCCGTTAAGTTTTCCTTTTGAAACAGGAGGTATCAAAGAGTGGAACACTCTTCCTGAGGAACCTTTTTGAGCCCTTCCCCAAAAGTGTAATTTTATTTCAGAAGAGGTGTGAAAAACAATGTGTGACAAATTTTTATTGTATTTTAGCTAAAGCATTTTCTCTTTTAGTTTAATATTTGTTCACCTTTTCATTGTTTGGTTAGCCTAATAAATACTAAAATATATTCTGATGGTATTTCTGCAATTAGAGGTATGTACGTACATAGGTATTTTTTATAAATGTGACTAATTAATTATTTATTGAGTGTAGACTAACTTAAAAATAAAAGTGCAGTTTTATCGATGCCACAATACGTATTGCCCATTTACAATGTACTTTGTAAATAATAATAAAAAATAGGAGGTTGATCGGAAACTAAATGCCTAAACCATAGATTAAGAAGAGCGCAGATGAAGAACCGCATGGCAGCACAGGGAAATATTGAAGCCATTTAAATGCGCAATCAGAATGATTGAATGAATTAATTATTACGACGAAATTACAAAATGGTTAATACAACAAAAACAGAGGGATTAGAGGAAGAAATGTCGTGAAACAGTGATGATTAGAATAAACAATCGGGAACTTAAAATCATTCTAAAAAAACAGCATTTTATTTAAACTAACTAAACTAATAAGACATAATACTTATAGACGTTAAAAAAGCAGTTTTTTCTCTGAATTCACGACAAGGCTTTAGCAAAGTAAAGACAAGGCTCTAAAAATAGAAATAATAAAGCGATTACATTTTCCAATCTGCCAAATGCAACGCTAATTCTATCTAGGGCATTATGCTTGAAGACATTTTCACTGGAGTAACAGAGGTTGCTTAAAAACCAAGAGAGGTTGTAGCCTTAATGTGTCAATATTTAATTTCTCGAAAAAACGTATTTATAAACTAAAGGGCTTCATGCTGTTGAAAGTTAGTTGCCCGCTTCGATGCACTCATTTTCACTCCGAGGGAAATGTAATTTGAAGAGTAATTTATAATTAAAAGTAATAATGAAATGTAGTATTCTTTCAACGTAAATTTACATGCAAATCTTTTTTTATATATAATTATCAAAAGATTCAGAGAGTAACAGGTATGAAAAATAATAACTTTCTTTAAGTCCAATTTCTAATTACACCGATGATTTTCTCAAAGCTTTAAATCTGTCAGCGAGCGGCAGGCAATAATTTTCCGCAATTGATCTAGATTTGACTTGTAATTTTGGAAAGGATAGTTTTCGGCGCGGTATTCAACATTCAGACGAATATTATATTTAAATATGTTTTTTCGAATCTTTGACCTGACGTGACACATTGATATTTGTTAACAACCATTTATTAATTTAAAATGTATTACTTCGGGTTTAGAAGAAAAGCTGTGCGTATGTAACAGAATTATTACGAAATATGTATATCTCTCGTGCCTTCATGTTAAGTAGCATCGAAAATCCAAAACAACAAATCCGTGAAATGCATTTTTTTTACTTAATAGAGATCACTAATAAGAACGCGTATGCAAAATTCCACAAAAAGCTGTACGAAACGAAAATGGTTTCTGCCACCTATGTTATAACCACACTAACACATGCATGATATCACGTTGAAATAACGACGGAGAGAATTGCGAAATACAATGGTCAATGCTGTCAGTTCAAATACGAAATTGATAAACTTGAATAAAAAATTATTTTTACAAGTCTCCACTTACCGATGACAATGGCAAGGATTCCAGTCTCAAGCCAGGACTTTCCTTTCAGTAGATACTGCGATAATTTCATCTCTATTAGACTGCTACTGCTGTCACTACATCCAATACATCACTCGTGCTACATAATTGCCCTCACAATTTACACCTTCAATATTCTCCTTCGTTACTCACGATAAATTCGTGTGCTAAACTATATTTTCACCAAAATGGTTCAGAAATTACAATAATATTTCAATATCCACCCGCAGAATATCACGTCTCACGAGAGTACGACGGCCAACACAACTATCTTTTCCACGTAATAGCATTGTCGACTTAAAAGTGTTTTAAAATGCCCATTAGCGGCATTCAAAGGCAGTTCGATAAGGCATTGTGTTATCTTCGGCTATAAAACCATAAACATTCAGACCTTTAACAAGTTTACGAGCAAATGCGTATTTAATTGATTTCATTTGTAAAACGTTGAGGCATCATGGGGAAATCCAGCTATAAAATCTCGTATAAGGTCGTAGATAACATTTGTAAATGCATTTCATGCCATACACTATTTAAGGACAGTTTATTCTGATATTAGTAATTGCATTAGAGGGATCATTTGCCTGAAATAATTATATGACAACTTTCGTAAAATGCAAGCAGCCAGAAATGTTGCAATTCATCAGGTATGGGAGGTAGAAGGAACAGCTGGTGAAAGGATGAGAAAACCAAGAAATTAAATTAACTAGATTAATTCAGAGCATAATAACGTAATATGGACTGTAAGGAAGGATTCATAGAAAGTAATAAATGCAAGTGGTATTAATGATAACTTATGAATAAAAAAGTACGAAAATTTGAGAGCATTTACATATGTAGACATGAAGAAGTGGATGAAGAATAAATTAACTTTGAAGGTGGCAAAAAACAATATTTATGGCCAATGATGGTCGTGGCCATTCGCTGTAGGCAAAATTTTGAGCAAGAAAGAGCAAAAAGTAGGCACAAACCACCCTCATTAAGAAAAAATTTCAGAATGAGCTGACATCAGCCTTCCATAGAATTCCATTCTTCTCTAGACTCGCGATACCCTCTAAGCTTTGCGGATTAGCGCGGTGAATCGCTCCTAACCTTCCTCAGCAGTTTTCTATCAAAGGTTTCCAACAACGCAGCATACGACCGACTTTCTCAATGTTAACGCACACACTGTTTCTTTCTACTTCATATCAGTGCATTCGATTGTAACATCTTCTATCGTTTTTCTCGTGGCTTGCTCATTATCCAATCGCCTTGTTCACTCGGCCTTCACAACTCTTTTGCACGACTACATTCCCTTTCCTCATCAAATTCCTGAATTGTCATTTTACAACCATGTAAAATTAAAATAAAACTTATTGTTTTTTTATTTACCGCGTCTCGGCTTGTCCCTTTACTCTCAGTGGCCATTGCCTGCATTAAAATATTCTTTGCTAAGCAATATTTTAACGGGCTTTCATGTTCTTTTATTCTATTTCGCGATATGACTATTACTCAATTATCAAATATAAAAGTATCCTATAGGAGAGCTAGCATCATCGTAAATGTAACGTATGCCACTTTTTTAAATTAAAATTCGTAACAATCAGAATTTCGAGAAGACTTTCTAATGTCAGCATCGGTGTCTGGGCCTTTCAAATGTCATTCAGATGATGTAAAAATAACGCAATGCGAATAAATAATCATAAATTTAGTTGATATGTTTCTCTCCAAGATTTAATACAACAGCTTATATACCTACTCCATTGTTTCTCCATCGGCTTTCACACTCTCTATGCCCCAGAGGACCGGAGAGGACGCATGAAGTAGGTCAAGGACGTCAGGATCTGTAAATAATGGAGATCCTTGACTGGGTAAAAATTGTCCGATGTTCGGAGGTGTTTGTTGTTTGCATTTATGACCAGGTGGCCGCGATGTTGCCCATGTTACCCTTTCCAAACCGGAGGGTAGAACCCGCGAGGAAAGGATAGCTGCCTAAACGTACGTCTCGAACTGCAGAATAAAAGCTGGTCGCTGAAGGCTTAGTGGCTCTCGCTCCTAGCGTAAATGAAATGGAGAGAATGCTTCCAGGAATTTTTCAAGTCTGGGATTAGCTCACCTAGTTCCAATATTTAAAGGAGGACAAACTGAAAAAATGAATCTATAATCCGCCACAAATGTTACAGATTGTATGTACATACATCTCGTAAGCATTGCTGCTGCTTGATTCAATAATAAAGTAATTTCGTTCTAAAATCACTTTTCAGTGATTATATGAAATTTCAAAATAACGAGGGTGCAATCGACACAACCATTATAATTAGGCTTACCATACCTAGCTTACCATAACTTAGGATTTGGCCGGGACAGTCCCGTTTTGAAGGGTCTGTCCTGGGTGACACTGAAATGTCCCGTTATGTCGTCGTTTAGGTCCACTGGCCACTGCACGGAAATATGCGCCGCGACAAACGCATGGCGAGAAATTTGTAAATCGGAAATATTGTATCAAATTATATCACGCATTCTCGAGGGCTGTAGAATTACTATTGAGTGTTTATCACTTGGTTGAAGAGAAGAACCCCTGCTCCAGAGTTGGGTACTAATACAAGCCGCCGAGCTGTAAGCAATATTTTTATTTTGTAAATGCAATGAAAGATTAAAATAACTGTATGCCATTGACATGACTTTGATAACCAACGCAAAGTAGGCTGAAATCGAAAAAATCTATCCAGTATTCATAAGGCGCTTTTTTCAAACTAGAAGCTGAAACGTCGCAAGATCATTCTAAATTGATTGATGCATGAGGTGACGCATGCCGTTTGTTTCAATTCTTATGCATAAAAAAATGTACAAGGGCTCAAAGTTGAACAAATTTTACAAAAAAAAGTCCGTCTTAAATTTATTCTGAAAATCACCGAAGTCGATCTTTTACAGAACCTGTTGGGTGTTCGTGGAATAAAAAATTGCATTGACCAATAGAACAATGTCTTGCCGATAATTTTTCATAATTTTTATCTGCCCATAGCTATTTTTACCGTTGTAATGAAACAAAATTCTGGACACCCTTCAGTCATTTTTTCATAATTAAGAAGGGAAAAATTAATTTCGACATCGATAGGATCGGAGATATTCACATGCAAGATACTCCAAGGCCTCTATAGAGTGTGATTCCCAAGAGATTGGCTGTGACTGTTGCCGACCACGCAAAAAATTCGATTTTTCTAATGTGAAATATGAGCAAAAGACAGAAGAGAATGGGCGTTAACTTTTGAAGCGGCCAAAACTCATGGGGGCTGTAGCGCCCAAGGAAGAAGATGATCATAATTATTATCTCCGGAGTTTTACGAACTCCAGTGTCTATGAAATCTACGAATTCCACGATAAAGACGCGAATCAGACTACTGTCTAAAAATGAACGAACACTTAATGTATGGCGCCTTTGTCACGTGCGAGCGCACTTATTCGTGGGAAGAAGCTGTCCAATCTGCGGTGATTTATTTGATAGCGTGGCACCTAGGGACAGGTAGAGAGATACGATAACGTTGTGACGGCACGAATTTCTTTTGTGGGTTGCCAAATTTTACATGCCGTGAACTCGATCCAACACCGGAAATTTCTGGAAGTGTCATTGTGGTGTTACCTACGTTTTGGCACTCCTCCACTCGGGAAACAAAGGAGCTGCATTGTATTTAGCCGCCTCTCGAAAACAGTGCGAGTATTAAGGTAGTTTGAGCGAGAAACTTCCCTAGTCATAATGGAGGTCATGTTATAATTTTATCCTTTCATTTCAGCGCCTGTAAGAAATATGAAGTAAATGTTGTGCTAAAATGGCGCAAAAAATATAGTTATATATGACAAAAACTCTCAGTAATTAAATAAATACATCTATATAATTCTTTAATTTGACTCATTTTTTCACGTCGTACAGTGAAAACACCTTCGCAACAAAAGCTTTTTTTGCGATTCTGTCAAATTTACTGTGGAGTGCAATTGAATATTTTTTTATAAATTGTTAAAAAAACATACGAACTAAACACCGTTAGATTTTTGACGAAATCTAGCAGTTAGAAATTCCTAATTTTTTTCAATATTCTCAATTGTTTCTGGAGTGCACAGCAGTAATCTATCCCATGTAAAACAGAATATGTATTCAGGAAAATTGCTCGAAAAGTAGTTCCGCAAGAGGTTAAAATTTAGATATCATTTGAAAGATGAGAGTTTTTTAAAATGAGGTCAAATTCATCAATTTCTAGGTGAAGTGTTATCTCGCTCAAACTACCTTAAGCGAGAAAGTGGTTCTCAAACGGATGGAATTTCGAGAGCGCGCCTCCACTTCCCGATTTACAGAAATAACCTAAAAAGTTACTTTATCACTGCAAATAATTTTATTGATGCCCAGTTTCAGTTCATAAAGTGACACCACCAAAGCTCAAACAATGATCCTAAGAATCAATACTCATCATCATCAACTAAATGCTAGACCTTTTCGCTGCAACCAATAGACCTAATTTTGGCCTCTCTTTTCAGTTGCCCGTATCTCCTAACCTTCATTAGTTCCTGAGAACCCTTCAAACACTGCAGCCTTGGCCTTCCCCTGCTTTTCCTTCCTTTTCTACTGCCTCTAAGCGGTCTCTCTCTCTTTCTGTTTCTCTCCGTTGCCCACAGTCCAACTCTTACTCTAATAAAGCTGCGTACTCCAGATGAAGGTTCTCGCAAAAGTTTTTCGGATTCCAACATCTATATGACTGTCGGTCAGAATATCTCTTTTACTCTGGAATGCCTGTTTCTCTATTGCCATCCATTTTTTATCTCATTAACACACCTGTCGTCCTCTGTAACTATTCTTCCTAGGCAGCAAAATTGACTCATTTGCTCCATTTTCTCATTCCCTATTGCAATTTTTGCTCCTCTCACTAAGTTGTTTTTGTTAACGACCATCAATTTCGTTTTCTTGGCATTTATTTTATGTTTCCACATCGTAAATGCAGGGGTTACTTCGTTAGCATGTTTTAGATTTTCTTTTCAGAATATGAATCAATTCTATGGAAGATTCTCGATTTCCTAGAGTAGAGACATAGGCATGGTAAGCCTCCGTAAACTCTACATTTAACAGCATGTGGAAGATGAAATTCATAGCTAGAGGCTTTACTTTTTGAACATTCATTGTAAAAAAAACAAATATTTTCTAAATATATTGTCACTAATTTAATTCAATATATCACCGGTTCTTCAATTAGACCACATCATCAGGTCACATAGGATATATAATCACTTTTGATTATATACTCTATGTGATCTGATGAGCACCTAAGTGACAAACATGTCATAGTCTAAATTACTTTATACCGAATTAATTTGTTTGTTTCAGGCTTGACTTCATAGAAGTGATAGGTATCCATTTTGAATAAAACATTTAATAAGGCATCAGAAGATGCCATATTAAGGTGAAACCAGTCGCAGTTTTTAAATTAAGCGTGGAAAAGTACAAAGTTTTTTATTCAAAATGGATACTTTATACCGGTGTCGTTACTAAAGCGACATTGTCACGTAGGCGAAATCATCATTTGATAATGTCATCTTAGAAACCAAAGCGATCGTAGATTAAATTAAATTAGTGAAAAATACATAGTTTATTAATTTGTGAGCATATAAAAGGCTGGGGAATATAAATTCATGGGCATTTCCAAGCATTATCATATTCATGATCAGTCAGTTCTACCAAATGACGCCAGAAGACTTCCAATTTCAAAGCAAGTTCGAGCATTTAAAAAATATGAGAATGTTTACATTTCCGATACATGATGTATATGAATTTATCTACTAAGCCATAATCCGTTGCGTTAAGCAAATACTATTTGATAACTTGCTTTTGGATAACGTTGGAAAATATTTGAAACCGTTGACTCTATCGTAAAGCGATTTATAGCCTAAGAGTTTGCTTTATCGCAGGAAGAAGTGCTCTAAAAATAATCTAAAAATAATAAGAGATATTGGAGTTCCAGGAATTTCTATCACACATGATACAAATAACAATCTAAATTAATTTCAAAAAATAATGAAGAGAGATGACATTATCAAAAAAGATTCCAACAATCGCAAGGATCTCCTGTCTTGCAGAGATAAAAACATAGGGTGTATTATTACCATTTTTTTAAGGCTTTAAAGACGATATGATGGCAGTATTTGTCACAAAAACGGTGGTAAGAATATTCATCAAAACAATTAGAAAACTAGCACCGTAGTAACAGATATTCTGGACCAAATATAACACGCATATAAGTATAGCACCAATCGTTTGATTTTCTTTGATTCTTCTCCCATACTTTTTAACTAAAATTAATCAAATTGTGCAATTCAGCTGAAACCTTATTAGAAAACTCTTTCAAACTATTCATATTATAGTAAATGAACATATTGAGAACTGATTAAGTCCAGAGTGTGCTGTACGCTTGTTAAATTTTCGAGTTCGTTATTTTAAAGAGCTCTCACAGAAGAAGGGATCAAAAAATCTCTTAAAGCATAAATTTGTGATTCACTCCGAGCACCAGGCATCAATGGCAGTTTCCAGAATATTTAATTCAGCAATAGCACGCAAAATGACAATGAAGGCCTTTTTCTGGCTCTATTGCGCCGTCAACTTCCAAACTAATAAAGTGATTGGGTGATACTTCATTGCGTCAGGCGCTCCACTCCGAGAAACTTCCTGAAGGTTTGTTGTCAGAAGCAATTCCCTCTTTCCTGCAAATAACCTCTACACAGTGCAGCCATTATTATTGGATTTCGGCATATTACGCCATACTCTGTTGAGACTAATTACGACCGAAATGATGCCTCGGCAACCAAAATTTGTCTCAATCAGTAACTAAACAGGATATTCGAAAGACCTCCTAGTCGGTGGCTCCAATATTTTGAGCTTAGTACAAAAAGCATGCACAAATACCCTATCATGCATAATAGATCAGAAGACGCCTTGTGGGCAATATAATTTCCTTTGCTTGGTTGGAGAGAAATAATTAGGTTTTGTGTAGGCGTTGTTCACGTATGTAAGACGGGATAGTTATTGTGATCTCTGTTCAGGAGAGAAGGCCAACAGCAAGAATTAAAAAGGTAACTCAACCAGCACGGCAAGAGAAACTCATTGAAAAACAACATTTTGAAGCCTCATACAGAACTCAAAAGGATGTCGAGTGCATTGGAGTGCCTACCTTCTTCTCTAGCACAAAAATATTGTTTTTTTATTTATTTATTTTAATGTCTCACATGGATTCATTAAAAACGTTCTCATGACTTCTAGGGTATGACACTAGGACAGCTCTGGAGAGCTTTCTAAGACTAAGGAAGTGGAAAGTTTGGAATCCAAAACCTCAAAAAGAACTCGATCGAGTTATTCCATGATAAATCAAAATTCGGAAAACGATCCCTCAGCTTCAAGCGAGATTTTGGAAAACGAACAGTTCTTCCTCTTTTCTGAATCTCCCGCCAAAAGATAGCTTTTACCGAACCCACATCCTCGAGGGCTTTCGATAAGCCCTTTTCCCCGCCCAACTTCCGGAGAAAAACCTCCTCGAGATAAGTGGGCTCTTGAAATAGGCGCTCTCGTTTTAAGGTGCATTCAAGTTTGGTGTCCTCCAGAAACACTCCATAATTATTATGATCACGGAGGAAAACTTTGCAAAAATGCATTCCTCATTTGAAATGCGCTTTCAAAGAAAGAAATAGTAAAGGGAATCGAAATATATTTCTAAGGTGTGCACGCCCTATATACGTTCATTATTATAAAATCGTTTTCTAGTAACAACTTATTCCGACATTAGGTACTGCTTTATGTAATTCATCTTAATTGGCTGTGATGTGCTACAATGTTAATAATTGCTACGATGATAGAACTTATAGCAATGTTTTCTTCTTTGCTGTACTGCTTCATCGCTCATAACGAATACATTTTGCTTTGACTCCATGATATTATTTCTTGGTGCAAATTTTGTTGTTCTTAAAGGACGTGTCCAAGAGCAATAAATATCTTATCTACACCACTTTATTTCACGAAATGATTCCAGAAACGTAGAATCAAACGCGTTTCGTGTTCCCTCCAAGCTGCATTGACTGATTGTGTGATTCAAATTAAAGATAAAATGGATATAGAATATCGACAACGAAGAAGTCCCAGGAAGAGTTGGAGAGAAAAGAAGTAGAATGAAAACTCGGAGAAGAAAAAAAACAATCTTATAGGATACATTTTGCGACACAACAGCCTATTGAAAACAATAATGTAAGGAGACATTAATGAAAGAAAAATAGAGGGTGGCCAAGAATGGAGTGCATCAGGAAAATAATGAAGGACGTCAAAGTTGAAAATTATGTTGGGATGAAGCGGCTGGCGGAGAGTGGATTGGAGAGCTAGAGAATACCAATCTTCAGATTGATGACTGCTGATGATGATAAAGATAAGGAAATATTTATTTTTCTAGGACCACTTGGTCCACTAAGAACATAAAAAAATATAAATAAATATGAGAGCTCGAGTACAGAAAGATATTTACAGAAAAAGTGGGTACAAGCAATAAACAAAATAATCTTTTCCTTCATTGTTCAATCTTTTGATTGATTCGCAGCAACTCGCCATTCTTCTCGTATATCTGCCTTCCTCTTCATTTCAACGTAACTCCCGCATCCTATGTCCTTCATTATCTACCCCAGGTATTGCAGACGTGACCTCCCTCTGTTTCTCTTTCCTTTAATGTTTCCTTCTTTTATTAATTTCAGGAGCCCTTCGAGTCTCAACAGATGTCCAACAAGCTTTACTTGTCTCTGAACCTATGGTTTTTTTCTAGGCTGCGTTTTTCATCTACTCGTCGAAGAACTTCTTCATTCGTCACTTTGTCTGCCCATCCAATTCTTAGCATACATAACACCTTCGTTCAAACGAATTCAATCTCCTCTTCTCTTCTACCCCTAAGGGCCACGTCTCACACCCGTATAAAAATACACTCCAGACATAGGTTTTAAGAAGCCTCTTTCATATTTGAAGACAATAGAATCGGAACGTAAAAAGCTTCAATATTTTGTTAAAAGCGCTTTTTGCTTGATTAATTCTACTGCTTCTAAATCAAATAATAATAGCAACAAATAAAAACAAAAAACAAGCACATAGGTCAGTGAATTGTATTTTTTCCTGCAATATCATTTTATTAAACAATCTGTTTTTAAAAGCATCAAGGAATTAGAATCTTTAATAGATTCAGGATTACTGTACCATATCCTTGTCCCTACAACAGAAAAATATTTATTGAATGTAGTAGTTAGATGAAGTGGGACTATTAAATAATCTGGTGACATTCGGGTTGCTACATTTCTGTTTTTCTCCTAAGACTGGAAAAATTGCTTGATGTATTCAGGCTGTTTACTTTTGAAAAGTTTATATTAAAAAGAGGCAAGCCCTCCTTGTTTTAACTTTAATGATATAATATAAAATGGTTTTCCACCGGTTAGGGTAGATTTTTGATAGGTCATTGCAAATTTCCTATAACCCTAGGTAGAGTAGCAATTCTTATTTACTCACAGCATCTCTCTCCCCCCTTCATATACTTCCAACCACATTTTGTTTTTTTAAGGATTAAAGGTTTCCCGGCGAATTATACACGTGAAGGTTGAAATTACCGAAATTCAAAGAACTCGTAACGTCCCCCACAACAATGGAGCATCTGCGGCTATATATTCGCCAGCATTCTCGCACGACTCATTATCCTGATGACGATGACTGAGTCAACCATCGAAACGTTGATCAATTTAAATAATCTTACCCGGTGTGAAACCTGAGAAACCATCACGTACTTTTGTTATCATTGATAAAACTTTCAACAAATATTAGGAAACTCATTACAGAGTCAGGAACGAAAGCACACACAAGCTTGAGAGCTCAGAAGCGACTGGCGTTTTATTCGCACAGGTGAAGGTACAAGAAAAGAGAACAATTGATGAACGAAATGCGTTCAAAAGAAAAACAAAAAAGACATTTGTATACAGACTGGAATTAATTTCAACAATCATAAATATTAGGGTAATATACCGGCTAAGGTAGATTTAAATGGAAGAGAGTGAAATATTCTCCACGCTTTTTAAGGTGCAAGTCCCTGTCTCTTTACACAGTTTCTTTCTTCATCTCAGCATAAGTCCTACCTCTCTTCATTTTGTCCATAAAACCTATATTTTTTTCTCCCCCATCCCCACTTACCCAACATACTCCCCGCTACCTCGTCCTTCAGCATCCCTTTGCCCCTCATTACCTGTCACACTCACGATCTCTGCCTCTTCCTAATCTTTTCCACCCACCATACCGAGCACTTCCTCCTTTTTCATCCTTTCCGCATGTTCTCCATTTTACGACATCCAAAATATCTATCCTTCTTCACTCTTTTCCACTTCCTAAATGGCCTTCGGTATCCCATCCCCAATAATTTTTTGTTCCATCCACCTTTTCCGCCCGCTCTTGATTACCTCAAAGAACTTCCTCTCCTCCCCACCCATTCCAAGGACTCCTTCGACGACTTATTTTCCGTACATCGTACCTTCACCATCCCCTCCAATTCTACATCTTACAGCTCCGGGCTCTTCTCTTCCTCTCACTACTGTATAATCCTATCGAAATCCAAATTCTACATTTATAATAAAAAGTTCGTGGAACAAAAGAAAAAAGTCACTCAGTTTACCTTAAAAAACGATTCATGTAATGAAAACGGATGTATGAAATTTAAAATAAAAATTGAGGAACAACTGAAGCATTCAGTTTTACGCAATATCACAGAATTAGACCGATAGAAATAATAAAAAGTTCGTGGAACAAAAGAAAAAAGTCAGTTTACCTTAAAAACGGCTCTTGTAATGAAACGGATGTATGAAATTTAAAATAAAAATTGAGGAACAACTGAAGCATTCAGTTTTACGCAATATCACAGAATTAGTCCGATAGAAATGAGCATATCAACTTTTCGCGGTGGAGTTAAAGTTTTGATCATCGATTTTTTCATGCGGTACAATCGGTTTGGCCTGTGAAGATATCATCAGATACAACTATAGTCCGGATGTTGCTGTAGCTATATTCTCCGAGTGCAAATGTTGAAAGAAAAATACTTTGAGGAATAACAAAATTTACTCAATTGCGACGCATCAAATTGTTAATCAAACAGGATTTATCAGAAAATCTATTCTCTATTGCACTTCTAGGCGTAAATACGTAGACGTAGCGTAAATGAAGAAATGTCGGCGTCACAATTTTATCTACAGTGACGTTAACAGTTTGGCAATAGATCGCTGACCACCGCCCGGTAGAAAACATTGTATTGGCATAAGGAGGATACATAAAGGATGAGCAGTTCAAATTCCGGCATCATTTCTGCTTTTTGTGCAGTCCCCGCTATGCCACAGAGTGAGGAAATATTAAACGTTTATTTCACGCAGCAAAGGGTGTGCTATTTACATAGTGTAGAGAGGAGTTTTTCGATGAAAACTTTTAATGAGTAGTCGCTCGATTTTCCCAATGGCCAAAGCAAACATACGATATAGAGGAAATGAAAGCAAGTTCTCTTATCTGACAGTCATTTTTTTCTATCTGATGCTCCACCTTCAGCAGTGCGGGTTTTCCGGAATTCAATGACGCTTGCTAAGGGGTATTGCTGATAGAACACATATCATGGGACAGCAATTGCTTCAAACGATCATCACTAATGTGTAGGATAACGGTTCAGTTTAAACAGAAGGGTGAAGAGGAATTGTAAAGGCCGTTTTACACGAGGTACATAATTGTACAAAAATTGCGAGAACGCGAGCACGGACTTAGAGAAAGAGCTATTTTTCGGTCATTTGTTTATGTATTCACGAAATCATTCTGACTAGCCTTCGCTATACGAAACGCAATCACTGCACATAAATGCATACATCAGACTTTGCAGTAAAGATTTCATCAGACTTTACAGACTTTGAGTTCCTCACGTAAAACGGCTCATGGAGATTTTCCGCTGCCGTAGAGACCGTTCCACATATTAGGTTTGAGGTGCAGCCTCCGATATCACGTCGTAACACACGCCCTCAATTTTATTTAGTAGTCCTACGAATAGCACGGGAAATGCGCTTGCTGTGATTTTCTTATGGCGAGGTCCCAAAGAGTTAGGAAATTATTTCTAACCATATGCCGTATTTTAAGGGCAACTCTACTTTAATTAACAATGCATAGGTATATGCATTTAATAAAGCATCAGCTCTATTTTCGCGAGATATATTAGGCAATTATTAGGAAAAATTTAGATAAGTTAGCAACTGTAGGCCCATCACCTTCTTGATCGATAAACACATCCTTACACTAAATTAGGTGAAATAAAAAGACAATTTGACACAAATTAATAAAAGAGAATATTAATATTTACATTGGCTACTCATTGCCATGTGAAATACGAATTGAAAATGACTTAAAAGTTCTTGGTTGAAATGAGTACGAGTCAATTGCTACCTACGTATTTGCTAAGTCCTTATACACATGTTAAAGCGATACCCTCCGCAACACAACGGACTTCCGCTTTCATGATACGCAAGGTGCCATTTGTTTGCGAGGTGTGTGATCCAGATAAGTCGACAAAAAATATTTTCACTTGGAAAGGCGTCCTCATATGTCGTGTCCAGCAACGCATTATTATAACAGCGTATTCCAGCGGTTTGAGAACTTCTACAGCTATCAGTGACGATTCATCAGCTTATTAAAATAAAATTAACGGTGCCAACAAAGTCTTGCATGCCATAATGACCTTACTTTCGAATTTATTTCTCTTAGCTCAGTAAGGGAATTGAAAATGTTATGCCTACTACACGGTCGTATATACAGGTCTGGCAACTTCCTATATTACCCTACAGGCTGAGCTGGCAGACCTTTGAGGCTGAGAGAGTAGTTCCTGCTTAGTGGCGCTGATAGTACCCACCCCAAGCTTTCCGTTAGGATTACATGGTGAGAAAGGCGATTTATACGGTGCTCGAGAAGAAAAGTGAGAAAATCTTTGTCCACGAGTGGCTTTCAGTTTTCCTAGGATTGTGACTGATTCATCGGTGAGTATAGATGTTGATTATATACCGATATGTCACTTAATGTTGAATAAACTGAGCCTAAAATGCCATTTATTATGCAGGTGTTCACCATGCCGAGCAGTTGCGTGGCTCCGGGTTGTAAGGAAGGATACGGGTCGAAAAAGTCATCATTGTCTCTTTTTTCCGTTCCGAAAGATCCCGAGAAGCGTGCCAAATGGCAAGCTGCTATACCTAGAAAGGATTTTGTGTTAAGGGCGACACAGGTTGTCTGCTAGAAGCACTGCCCCGCAGGGCATTATAAGAAAAAGGATTTTTAAAGATGACGATGGAAATATCATTGGAGAGGTAAGTGTTTCATAGTTTTAATTATAATTATGCCCCTCTTATATTTTCATGTTAATGATAGATATCATTAGCGAAAAGCCGAGCAACGATGGCTTATTCTAATTTATTATGAGTCTTTACATCTCAATCGGACAGATACTGTGAAACCATGTCAGGTCACCATCAGTAATAATGTTCCTAAAAATTACGTCTGAGAAAGTAGTATTCCTATGGTGAATTTTTATGCTTTTATCGGAGCAGAGGTCCCGATGAACATTGAGTTATTAACATTAGAACACTGCTGTGTCAAGGCTCTACGCAAAAAATAAATTACATAAACACATAACTGAAGATGAATAAATAGGAGACTGTAAATGATTACATACTGGAATCCAATGTACTCTGTATATCCTTCTCGTAAGATGTCATTTGATTTGCTATGAGATGGAGTGTTAGCTTGGTGGGTGGTAGGTTTCGTGTTCTTTTGGACAAGGAAACTTTTTGCATTGGTGTATTTAATTTTGATTATCACAGTTTTTTTAAAACAATTTCTAGGAACTACTGTAAGAACAGCTGCGTGTAACCTAGCCTGCTTTCGATTGATGAAGGTGAATAATTATGAGACTTTAAATGATCACATAATGGTATCCAATGTATTCTGTATATCCTTCTCGTAAGATGTCATTTGATTTACTATGAGGGCGAGTGTTAGCTTGGTGGATGATAGGTTAATTTGTGTTCTTTGTAACTAAGAATAGGTATGTGTTCATTAAATATTGGTCTTAGATACTCTTTACTTATTAATGTATAAAACTACACATAATGCTTTTGGAAATTTCAAAATTGCATGTATGTAGTAGGCATTACTTTTTCGAATTTTGCAGAACTACTGTAAGAACAGCTGCGTGTAACCTAGCCTGCTTTCGATTGATGAAGGTGAATAATTATGAGACTTTAAATGATCACATAATGGTATCCAATGTATTCTGTATATCCTTCTCGTAAGATGTCATTTGATTTACTATGAGGGCGAGTGTTAGCTTGGTGGATGATAGGTAAATTTGTGTTCTTTGTAACTAAGAATAGGTATGTGTTCATTAAATATTGGTCTTAGATACTCTTTACTTATTAATGTATAAAACTACACATAATGCTTTTGGAAATTTCAAAATTGCATGTATGTAGTAGGCATTACTTTTTCGAATTTTGCAGCTGAAAGTGGTAATAAAATTTCATTGATACCTCTGCCATTGGTTTTTGTCTGATTCAGGTTTATACGGTTTTTTCAGGTTTCAATCTACGAATTAATTCAGTGAAATTAGGAACAGATGAGGCTTTTTTGAAGTGTACTTATCCATGTTGTTGAGGGAATAGGATAGGTTGCATTCTGGTCATCATTTGTTAGCTTTTCACTATATTTTCTGCTTGAAGGGAAAGATAGTGATTTAATTTTCTTAGGGGTAAAAATGGTGTTGAGTTGCATGTATATTCTACCAGTATATTTATATTCCTTCTTAAATTTCTTAAAATAATACTTATCTAGTTATCGTTATATCGTCATTTGCTTTAAACTGCTTGAATGTATGTAACCCTGAACATTTTTTTAAATACTTTTTCAGGGGACACTTGCAAGTGTCTTTGGTCCTTATTCCAAGCAATTTCAGGAAACCTTTGTATTTTAATTTCCCATAGTCAACAATATGGAGCGGCAGTTTCTGACTGGAATCTTTATGAATCACATCACCTTTGTGTTTTTTGTGGATGTTTTTGGAATTTTGAGTCACTGTTTCAGTGTAAATTTTACTAATTTTGTTTGGAAAATAAGTTATATCTTGCTCTTCAACAATCTTACTTTGACATTGTATGACTTAATGTTCGTAGTATTTGCTTGATAAATAAATGTTGATTCTTGAATTTTTTTTCCTTTAATAGTTCTATTTGCCTTTTTCTACAATTACCTTGTATTATCTGTGTAACTTAGTATTTTTTGAGATTCTTACAATGTACAGCATTGTGCATTAGTTTAGGTGGCGTGGTTCCTATTAAGTGAGCTTTGGTTATGGTAACGGAGTAAGATAAATAGTAATGATATTGAGGTATAATGAATGACATTTTACTTCCGGTTAACACTTTCCGCGAAAAATACCGAAAGACCCGGTAATGTCAATGGGGCAGTCATAAAAATTTGGAGCACACTTTATTCGCATGTTCTGTTCAGAGACTACGTAGGTATATCTATTATCGATGCTTATGTGTGGGAAATTATACTTCGTCTTGTAAAACCTGTCTGATTCCGAAGATGCAACGAAAGCCTTAGAATGCGAGTATTGCGACCAATAATAGGTACTGGAAAGACTGACATTCCTTAATGGTAATAAACTAACAGAAAATTACTTCCGCTTGATATTAAGATTAGAATACGAATTCATCCACTTCCAAATCAACGTTAGATTTCCCAAGCAGACGGAGTTTTCTGGGCATGGTGACTACTAGCGCCACGTAGTTCGCTATTTCGCCACGGCCTCAAGATTGAGCCAAACAAATCCCCCGAGTGTCACTGGGCTGGCCTACTATTTAAAAACAGATGACGATTGAAATTCGGGTGTTAACTCGTATACATGAGTATACATATGGATCCTAAACTTGCCCCCAGTGGGTGTTGCCAAACATTCCGCATACACCGAAAAATCAGGACCAAGCAGATTGTAGCGCCACCACTATATAGGAGGTGGTTCTAATAATGCCGTGATTCAAATGGAGATACTGGACATAAAGGAACCGGAACTGACCTCCCTATTAACAACAGCCAATTTTGACACACACAAGCGAACCATGCCGAAGGAAAGGCTGTGATTGAAATTGAGATACTGGAAGTACCGGAATTGGCCTCCCAATTAAACCGGCCATTTTTGACACACAGAAGCGGAACCATGCCGACTGCAGCGCAACCTATCTTTTGCGGAAAGCTAGGCAACACCTTTGCCCGTACAGTGGTGCCGAAGATTTAGATCCATATGTATATTCATGCCCGTATATCTTGGAGGCTATGTTAACGGTTAACCCCTGTGCATTCAGCATTCTCTATTGATTCACATATTATGCCATTGAAACAAAAAATAAATTGAAAAACTTTTTGCGCCATGACTACACTAAAACTACTCAATCAGTTAATATTTCAATTATACTGACCCCGCATCTCAGTAGGCACACGTCACATCGCATTGCATGCCAATGAGTATAAAAGTAATTCACTAAGTTATTTCAAAACTCCTTGTCTCTAGGGCGTCCCACATTTAGTCGACAGTATGGGCTCTTATGGAGATTCGTTTCCATAAGGCCAATGTGAGATGTTGCCGATAGCAGCATGAGAATTAACATCGTGGTATGCTGTATACTAACAGGTCACCTAGGAGTCTTTCAATATGCAAATATTATTCCCTAAAATAACTTAATTAAACTTAGCTCAGGGTAGGAAATGGTTGCTTAAGTGTCGTAGAGGTATGTATGCGGAGCCTAAGATTGGCAACAGGGTTCTCCATAAGCACCATACTGTAAATTAAATGTGGAATGCTCTATAGTGCTTCCATAAAGGATTAGGGGACCTAAGTTAATGAGCGCAAGTAACAAATCCATTTTTCGAGACTATGGATACAAGTTAATTAGTGCGTTCTGCGAGAAAATAACGTCACTCGAATATGACCGATTTTTGAAGCAAAAGATTCAATAACGAGGCTTAAATGTTCCCTCCAAATCCAAAGAAACCGGGTTCGAATCCCTGCAGTGTGGTAGAAATTTTATGATCCAATTCTGGAGTCCCCCCTCCCCCGTGGTTGCCATTTGGAGAAGATTTCAAAGTCCAGTACTTTGTCGGATGGTACGTAAAACTGGCATCTATCTTTACAAATAGGCCAATGTCGACAATGATTTCCTCCCCAAATAACCAGTGATATTTCACCGATTAAAAATCACACTTTCGGACATCGTTTTTTATCGTCAGACAGTACTAATTAGGGCAATCATCAAACTAGAGGCGTGAACCAAACTCCATGTCGTCTACTTCACTCTGATTCGCATAGATATTGTCTGCATGGTGGAAACAGAAGAACATCGTGGATTTCGCCAATACCGCTCGCTAGCGTGAGAGCATTCGCGTGGATATAGGGGAAATATTATTTCTCCCTGCTCAATAAAAAAGCTGAGATCTGACTCATAAACAAGAGACAAAAACACAGAGGAGGCAAAATCATAGCATAGCCAAAATAGTGAGATCAGAGTTCAGACGCACCCCAAACCGTTGCATCAATATATCGGGATTAATTACGGCTATGGCGTCTAAAGTTCTCATTTATCGACAATTTCCACTGCTTACTTAATGAGGCCGCCAGGTCACATTTTGTCGTTGAGTTTCGGTTGCCGAACTACTTCAACAACCAAATCAAGGACTGTTCAAGATTCTAAAGTCGATCGTCGTTGATGGTAAAGGACTTTAAAACTTATCAATATGACCAGGGGAAAAATTCTCTTATGCGTAAATTACAATGCTATCACATGGTTTCGTCGAATAAGTGTTGTTGAGTCCTCTCCTCTACGTATAGGATCATTATTTCATGAAAAGTATCAAGTGTCGGCCTCGGTGGCGGCGGGGTAACGTCCTCGCCTGCTAACCCAAAGGTCGCAGGTTCGAATCTCGCCTGGGGAGGATTTTTCACTTCCCAGGCCATGGTTGTTCGTGCTTGTCCACTGTTGATTGTTACACAGTGTAAAGGCCATTTAAGTGCTGTTTTCGGTGGTAATTAATAATAAAAAAAATAAGTGGTTTAACATGCTATACTTCAACGTAACCGTACGATAGTTATCACGACGTTCGGAAAATTGACCCCAGGAGTATTTTTGAGAAACAATTCAATGGCATGTTTATGAAGATTTTTCGCATGAGGCCATATTGTTACATCGAGATTCACTGCAACATTTATCGCAAATTCACCGATATGACTACGAAAGTTTTTCAGTATACGAGGGCTATTTGAGGGCTTCTAAAGTCAACCGCGCTATTCATAAACAGGCGGCAATTTCTAAATTTAGGGCTAGTCGCTCATAACTTGATAGCAATGTGACAATAAGGAAATGAGATATATTACTTCAGTGAAATCTCCCATTCAAATAACTCGACGAAAGAATCAGAGAAATCTAACTGCGAAGTCAGAGGCAAGAGACAATGGCGAATACACGAAGACACGTGGACACGAAGGTCCACGGAGATTTTCTATAGTAAACAATAAGTAACAGTAGATGGAAAAATAATTTTGCGCCGAAAAAAGGGTGAGGGAAATATTATGGGAAAACTCCTTTCCGCAAAAGCTAGGATGAAACGTAGTACAAATAACGCGCCGAAATTCTAAGAAAAGGACCTACAAAGATTTGTGTTTACTTCAGCCTCCGAAAGGATTATGACAAATCCACACCTTGCATCGATATCCTATTAATTAATTTTGAATAAAACAAAAAGAGAAATGCATCGGCGAAATCACTACCTGTTAAAATCTCTTTCTTCCCCGAAAGATTTAGCTAATGACACAAAATTAGAGAAAAAACACCAAAACCGCCGCCCAAACACTTATGATATATCTTTCCATGTACGATTTTCCTTTTACCGTTTAATAAGCTATTTCTCATCTTCAACACGATCGGAAAAATTAATGAGTTGTCCGACAAACATCCAACTTTCACCTTATTTAAGATGATGTATGCCAGCGTAGAAGGACAGATTTACCACTATCAAATAAGACGTTCTATTACTTACACAGCACGAAACCTTAAGATTACTCTCCAACGTGGAAGTAACAAAGCATCAAGTGGGCGGAGATCTCATCCTAAGTATGAAACCAGAACTGAACCTAAAACCCGAACTAGGAAAAAGATTTTTACTCGGAGTGGAACAGAGCTCGAACAAAAAAAACAAGTAACTTTTCACGAATGTCCCAATCTACTGTGGTCCAAATCTCGAGCAACAAAACTAATCCTCTATAATTTAATTCATTTTCCCCATGTAGTACACAATAAAGTACATACCTAGATTAATGCGTATTAAAATTTTAATTTCTATGCTTAAATACTTTTGAATAGAATGTGTACTACCAATTCAAAGGAAGTTAGTTATTTTCGCGTACTTGTTCTAAGTATTACATTTTTTTCTGAATGCCTGCTTCTTTCAGTTTGCAAATTTACAAGGTCGGCGCGGCGTGGAAAAAAAGGATTCGATAAGGTGGTATCCGCAGAGAAACCGATCGCAAGCCAAAATTTTCCTGGTTTGTAAAACAAGACGTAACCGAAACGAAAACAAATCACAGTTCGACGCCCCCATTTCTACACACTCTTAGTTTTTCGTCCTGCTTCCTTCGCGACGGCAACATCTCACAAGATGTACACGATTTTCGTCCTCTGCTTTCATCCCTTGATCTCATTCCCATCCGTCCTCATGAAACTGAACTCAACGAGCAATTGCCCTTCGGGGTGTGCACATGTGTATCGCGTGGTTTACTCTATCCCTTCCAAGCACAGCGCGTCTCACCGCGCCTGGCCTCTCCATTCACCCCGCACAGAGCGCCCTCATTACGGCGTCCGCTACGTTCATTACGCAGCTATCATTCTTCCGCTTACCCACAGTCATCTTTTCTCGTATCTTGTTTTTACCAAAGTTCCCCCGGGCAGCTCTCGATGCTCAACTCAGCAACGTCAGCTCGCGGTGTCTTGAGTGGGGGCTCCAACTTAATCTTAGTCATCAACACCTGAGTAATCTACCGATCAAAGGTAGGTTATTATGTAAGACAGAGAAAATCCAACAGACTCTTACGCGCGCAGTGCCCTATCTCCCCTTAGTACTTCTTTCTTCATCTCAGCGTAAGTCCTACCTTTCTTCATCCCGTCTATAAAACCTATTCTCTTTCTCCCCCTTCCCCGCTTGCCTTTCTAATTCTCTATTTCACTCCGAAACTAAAAAACACTCTTTAATGATAACTCAAACTAAAAAGTGAAAAATAAATATAGTTAAAAAACTAAAAAACACGCTTTCATGATAACTCAAACTTAAAAGAGAAAAATAATTATTAATATATAAAAAATAAAAAAATAAATGAAAAATATTAATATTATCGTGAAAAAAGCGTGGGGTGCTCGATATATCAATTCTTGAAAATATTCAATCGGTACGATTAGTAGAAAAATGGTACTAAAAATATGGCTCAAAGCATAATCTTTTCCCGCATTTTCCATTCAGTAATTTGGATAAACAATTACAAAAGGCATGAAATTAACTAAGCAACGGAGCACCCCGCGCTTTTTTCACGATAATATTAATATTTTTCATTAATTTTTTTATTTCTATATTAAGAATTATTTTTCACTTTTTAGTTTGAGTTATCATTAAAGCGTGTTTTTAGTTTTTTTAACTATATTTATTTTTTTACACCCTTACTTAAGGTTCCCGTCATCAGCTCTCTTCTATTATTGAACGATTCCTTCGCTAGCGCTATTCTCCTCCTAATCCCTTTGCTACTATACCCCGTTTCTTATAGCGTACTACCCAAGTAATTAAAATATTCTACTTGCTCCAGTTAGTGTCCTCCTACTTTTATAACCAGCCTCGCTTTCTTTACCCAAGAGAATCTCATCTGTTGTTTTCTTATTATTAATCTTCATAGCGTATTTATCTTACTCTTAGTAACCTAAGTAAATAAAACTTGGTTCTGTCCACTCAATGACTTATTATTCAATGTATTCCGACGGCAAAGCATCATATTCAGGTACAATGTCCGTTTACACATAAAAAACAAGCTATCACATTAATCACGATATCAACCTTCGATAGTTCGCAGCCTTTCAGCCAAATCTTTCATTCGGTTACAGACTTTTAGGGTAGTTTGAGCGGTTTCACCTAGAATTCACCTAGAGTTTGATGAATTTATTGTCATTATAAAGAAAAAACTCCCATCTTTCTTATGATATCAAATTATTAATCCCTTGCCGGACTACTTTTAGAGCAATTTGCCTAAAATGTAAGCTATTTTACGTAGGATAGATTACGACTCTGCACTCCATAGGGAGAAAATTGAAAAAATTGAGCACTTCTAACACATAGATTTCGTCAAAAAACTAACGGTGTGTAGTTTCTATGTTTTCTCAACTATTTATAAAACGTAATCAGTTACTCACCGCAGCGATGTTTACAGAACCGCAAACATCTTTCTATTATGTACCTAAGTGATTTCACTGTACGGCGTAAAATAATGAATCAAGTTAGATACGTGGTTATATCTATTTAACTAATGTAAGAGAAACAATTGCACTTTTCCACAAAATGGTTTATTGCGTACAACGCGTTTCGGCTCACAGAGCCATCATCTTGTACCTGATGATGGCTCTGTGAGCCGAAACGCGTTGTACGCAATAAACCATTTTGTGGAAAAGTGCAATTGTTTCTCTTACATTATGAAGAACTTCCACGATATCTCGCCCGAATCTGTTGAATCTATTTAACTACTTTGAATTTTTGTCGGATATAAATATATTTTTTCACCATTAATATCACAATATTTAATTCATACTTCTTTCAGACGCTGAAAGTAAAAAATAAAATTGGAATATTGTCTCTATTATGACTAGGGAACTATCTCGCTCAAACTATTTTAAATCACATTTAATGGAATTACAATTCTTCATCTGACGCGTTTAGATTTACTACAAAAGCAGTATTTGCCGATAACAATAAAGGACATTTGACTGTATTTTGGCATGGAAATTAGGCCGTTTAATCCATGAGTTATTACCTATGTGAAAATAAATTGGTTTAAAACTGTTATTTTTCCGGCTTCATTTGACACTTCGCTGCTCAGACCCATGCTTTAAATCCAACATTATATGATTAGATTTTCCTAAGCGAGGTGTACGCCGGTCGAATCGAACTGCTAACTGAAGTGAGAGTTTCGCGTGAAAAAGTGCCCCACGTTTCCACATCAGTGGAGTATACCAAATGAACTGGAGCAGAAAACCGATACAGGATTTTCTTCCCCTATTGGAAAAGTTGTGACCTTTTTAGGATACGGGAGAAAAAGCTATAGCGAAAAATAATTCTGTTTCTGGCGTCTCTTTGAAGAAATCTTTTATCATAAAGAGAATGCTATGTCAGAAAAAAAACACAGAATGTCTATATTTACAAAACACCGACAAAAAATACCACGAATCATATTAAAATATAAGTATTGATGAACAAGTTTTGTTTGCGTTCACTTCGTTCAAATAGAAGGTGAAAGAAATAGGATTGGAGACAGATAAATGTGTTAACACAATAGTGGTGTAAAGGTGGAACAATGGCCGATTCCAAATTTAAAAAATAGTATAAATAACACAAAATCTATTTCGTTTGTTAGTTAATGTTCTACAGGTAGAATAAAAAGATTCCTTAAACGTTATTTATAATTAACTGCAAGGTGTATACGCTAAGCAAGACCCGTTTGACAACATATTAGGAGAACGTGGGCATTTCCCCTAGATTCTTTGTGTTTCTAATAGCTCTAGGCTTCTAGTTGCCAGACAATAGACAACTTAAGTTGAGTTGATTGATTCCATCACGTTTTTTTTCAGTTTATGAATGAACGCCGGCCTAAACTGATGTCACTACTATATTAATCTAATTTGCTAACCCTTCGGCACTGTATTTATTATTTACATGAATGATCATGAAGTATGTAATTTCAAAGGTTAAGATAATTACAATTAGTTGTTGCATTGATATTTTCCACTTCACTTGAACCTTAGTACACCAACAAATGAAAGCGTGGATTAAGAAGGGCGTTATTTGAAACGAAGGCTCTAAGGCCAAAGGTGCACATCGTGAAAATTGCACCATTATTAAAAAGTTTTCCGGCAAAAATAACTCTAAATTCGCAATTTTCTTACATCATGACTTGTGGTACCTCACAGTTACAATGTTCAGAGTTTTTTTCTCTTGCTGTAAAGGTGGATTTACACCGGCAAGTTTATTGCGCAAGGTACTTGCAGCGAGCGACTTTCGACGTAACTTTCAGGTGTAAGTGGCTATGCAAGTCAGTTTGCGAAACTTTTAAATGATTCGGCAAGTCGTCTTCAGAAGTTTGTCGTTGTCAGTGTAAACGGCAACCAAACTGGGTCTGCACTAACTTGTGAAAATATTTTCGTCAGAGTCAATTCCACTACCAGCTCTTGCAGGAGAAACTTGCGGAAGTAACCGGCCAGTGTAAACCCATCCTAATAATGCAAAAATCTTTAAACTTAAGATTTTTTCCTTTTTCTTTGCAGGTGTACGCAACCCTTTTCTTTCCTTGAAAATGTAGCTTATTTGGAGGATTAACCTTTATTGTAAACTCCACGGATAGTTGATAGTTTCACTCTTATTACAAAAAAGTGGTTGGAATTAGTGTTTTAATGCCAAAAGACCCACCCCGATATTAATGCTACCCGGGGTGGGACCCCCTCCCTCGCTACGCCGCGCCGCGCCATTGTTACATCTCATGTTATCCCCCAAAGGAAGCATTTTTTCACTGGCGGACTCGTATGGCCGGTCCCTGGTTTATTTTCTCACAGCGCATCGTTAATTATGGATTCGGAGCACGGGCGGAATGTCGATAATGGGATTAGAACGGCGTAGGCAGGATTTTCCCTCCAGAGAAGGGTTGGAGATTATAATGGAGGTCAGAGGATTAGGCATTATTCAGACTTTCCAAAGCCTTTGAAGACCTTTTGCGTTTCAAGAGTTTCCCCGTGGGATCAACAAAATGTAGTCAAAGTACCTCAAAAACTTTTTCAACACACTACAGCGGCAAAATACAAGTTTCCCCGGGAAAGGACTCATAAATCTACATCTACATACTACCCCGCAAGCCGCCTCAATAGGCGTGTGGCGGGGGGTGTTAGGACACCAGCCGTTTACATATAAAAAGTAAACGCTCTAATGAAATTACGCCTTGCATTTATTAAAGTCCCTTATTGTTCGGGGGAAAAACGAATTCCCATACCTATCCGTTCGGCAAAATATCTCTCTTAATTTATCGTTTCTGTCGGACCTGGAAATATAGTGGGGTTCTAATAGGATGTTCTCCGTGTCGCTGTTAAAGATATCTGTTCTTAATTGCTCAAGTAATCTAAGCCTAGCGCGCAGCCTCCGAGTCTCTAGCGGCTCCCATCCTAATTCGTTTAACATCTGCGTAACGCTGTCTGTACGCCCGTAGCTGTTTTTGACGAATCGCGCAGCTTTCCTTTGTATTTTATTAAGTTCCCGAATTAAGTCTTTCTGCACCGGATCCCATATGCTCGCTGCATATTCAAGGTGTGGCCGGACGAGTGCGAAATAGCTCCTCTCTTTTACTTTTTCATCTGAAAATCTTCCCACAATACGCTTGACGAATCCTAGCTTCTTCAGAGCTCTGTCTAAATGTTACGGGGTTTATTTAAATAAATGCTAAGGGATGGCTATTAAAAAAACATAACGAGAAATAAAGGAGGGTTTCTTCGTTTAGGATTCAACACACATTGATTTTAAAATGCCAACGTTTCTTCACCTTAGCTGAAGATCTCTTCAGGGCTGATGAGATCATTCTTTCATTTATTCATCATCCCTGAGGAGGTCCCCGTCAAAGGAGAAGAAGCGCTGGTATTTCAAAATCAAGACGAGGAGAATTCCAAAGAAGAAACTTTCCTTTACGATCATGGAACGAGATTGTAACAATTTACACCAATAAATAGTTATTTACAGTGAGTTACTCTTATTTCAACTTTTTTAAAGTATTACTGGGATATAAAATAAAGATTATATATTTTTCATTTCAGATGACTACACTTAAAAATACTCAGCCCCAGTTTTCTAATGCTTTGTTAACGTTTACTGCATGATGACGTAGAATTTAGTCAACTTGAAGTTAACTGAGAGTTCGAGTTTTGTATATTTAGAACATCAGACTGCCGGTTAGTTGAAGTGAGTGCTATCGATGGGAGAAAGTGTTAGAATCGATTACTGTAAATGATTATTATCGATAGGAAAACGTAATAACTTCGGTTTTCATACCCAGAAAATATAAAAACCATGCACATCGGATTTGAGATTAGGAGTTTTCCAATACCGGTCGCCTAGCGCCTATCCGACCCCAAATGCAGTCTTTCGAATCCAAGACTGAAGAGATTCTGAATAAAAGCCATATTCAACCAATAGAAATGATTTCATTTATTAGTCTCCTTACGTGCTTAATGCCAATCCAGAGGAGGAATGAATTCATTCCGCGAAATACAATGTTGTAATGCGAATTTTCAAAAACTGCAGAGGTTGATTCTTTAAGCATCGTACTCGAAATTACCGAAATTTTACCATTAGAAGTTTTAGTGCCGTTTTGAAGGGGAAGTTGGAAAACAATCATTTCAACGCAAAGATACCACAAAAAATGCCCAACGAATAGCCTTTAGGGAGAAATCACCGATATGATAAGCATATTTTTTTCAAATAAAAAGGTCACGAAGTTGCAATGTTATTCATTACACCATACGTGGGGATTTGCAATCCACTCCACTCTCCTCTATGCCATCCGCTTAGTTCCTGCACAATTATTTACTTTGACGTCCTTCACGATTAGCTTAATGTAATATATTCTTGGTCTTGCTCTATAATTCATCCCATTTATTACTCCTTCCAATATTGTTTTCATTAGGCTGTTGCGTCGAAAAATGTGTCCAATAAGCAGAGTTGGGCAAAATACATGTCAAATGTATTTTAGATACAAAATACAAATTACTCTTAAAATCTGTATTTCAAATACAAAATACAAACTACTTTTAAAAACTGTATTTTCGATACAAAATACAAAGGTAATTTCAAAATAAATTCCTTAAAATACAAAATACATACCTCCACCACAGTAAAATTTAAAATTCTTACCTGATAAAAAATTAAAATCAATTCAAAAGCACTGTGCTTTAACTTTTCCTTCCGATTCATAAGTAACACCGAAGTATTTCTCATCTAATATTGCACAGATCCCTCGTCGACAGACATCGCTCTCCTGTACCTTTGGGAACAGCGTCAGTTTCTACAGGTCCACTCCACAAACTACTCAACGCGCAACCACGTTTCGCAAACTACACCACACGCGACCACGTTTCGCAAGTATTCAAGAGTCTACGGGGGTTACAGAAGTAAAGTAAGGGGCAATTTATTGTCCCATAGATGGCAGGATAATACCGATTCATTCGGGATCCCTTCCATCTCCGTTGCGCGCTCTTTCGATTTATGCACAAAAGCATTACAGGTATTTTGACTTTGAATGTATTTTAAAAATACAAACTACTCTTTAGATGTATTTTCGTTAAAAAATACTCTCAAAAAAATGTATTTCCGATACAAATTACAAACTAAAAAAGTATTGAAAATACGTATTTCAAATACAAGTATTTTCGATACTGCCCATCTCTGCCAATAAGTTTGTATCTCCTTCTTCGCAGAGTGTTCATTCAGAGTGCTCCAGCTCTCAATGTGTTTATTACGATGCTCACAAACGTACGAGCGGCAAATTCATTGTTTCAACGTTTCCTCAACGCGTGATTGTAGATAGTTCTCAGGATATTAATAGACCCTAGTTTTCAAATTCCTTGTAATCTACACAAAGAGTCATGAATGCACATGGAGGCAAATTTATGGGAAGCTACCACATTTTTAACGAAAAGTTTCCAAGCACGGTACATTTAAATGAACGCTCCTGACCTACTTCAAGTGGTGCTGAACACCAGAAAGAGGCTTAATTCTTTAGCCATAGCTCCAAATTAATTAGTGAGGACAGAATAATTGAGGAGCACGAAAACACTATGCAGCAGAAATAAGCAGAACAAATGAAGACACTGCTGACCCAATAGTGCTTGCAATAGGTACTTATATCGTGAGCGCACAATGCCATTTTCCGGATGGTGAACAGTTATTAAATTTCAAATGTTTCTTCTCTTACTTATCGAACGCATAGTATTAGCGAGGAGTAAAAATATTTCACATGGTATTTTAACTCCGCACTATATCTATAGAGTTGACAGAGTTTAAAAAAATAAGAGAAATACACTACCGAACGGATGAGAGTAAAAAGTCCTTCCTACGCTTCATTATTTTTATTTTTTTCTAGTAATCCTACGGTTTGTTCTTTGTCAAGAGAAATAGAGCATCCTTCCATCTTTTCCTCAGTCTTTTAGCTCTACTCTTCCTTTCCTGTCTCTTGCTACTCTCTCAATTGATAATTATAATGTTCATTCCATTTCCTCTTTCGTAAAGATATCCAACCGGTGATTGACGTAATCTGGCAAGACTCTCTAATTCTAGTCCAAATTCATGCCCACGAATATGACAGAGTGCGGTACTAATTTGCTAAGGAATATCTTAGTTTCCCTCTATTCTAGTTGAGTAAATATAGAAATTATTGGCGAAATGTATGCAATACGCTATTTTTAAAAATCGATTTCTATTGTTATAATAAACACATTTGTGAAGTATGAGGAAGGTCTGTCCACAGTAAAAGTTGTTGCTACACAAATAATTAAGCAAAATTATACGTTTTTCCACTTAATCGTTGATGTATCGTCTTGTAAGATATATTCATTCATTACAGTAATCTACCGGTTAGAGGTAGGTTGTGATGAAAGTCAGAGAATATCCAACAACCTCTTACACGTGCCGTGCCCTTTCTACCTCCAGTATTTCTTTCTTCATCTCAGCATAATTCCTACCTTTCTTCATCCCGTCCATAAAACCGGTTCTCTTCCTTCCCCTTCCCCGCTTACTCAACATCCTACCCTCTATCACGGCCTTCAGCAAACCATCGCCCCTCATTACCCCTTCCAGCCACCTACCCTGTCTTCCCTTAATCTCATCTATAAGTTTCCTCTCCTCGCCCACCATGTCAAGCACTTCCTCATTTGTCTTCCTTTCCGTCCAACGCACCTTCTCCATCCTCCTCCACACCCACATCTCAAAAGCCTTCAGCCTATTTTCGTCTTCCTTTCTCAAGGTCCACGTTTCTGCCCCATACATCGCCACACTCCATATCAAGCTCTTCACTAGCCTCTTTTTTACATCCTTACTTAAGGTCCCCGTCATCAGCTCCCTTCTATTATTGAACGCTTCCTTCGCTAGCGCTATTCTCCTCCTAATGTCTTTGCTACTATGTCCTCTTTCTTCTAGCGTACTACCCAAGTAATTAAATTGTTCTACTTGTTCCAGTTTGTGACTTCCTACTCTTATCACCAGCTTCGCTTTCTTTGTCCTACAGAATCTCATTACATTTATTTTCCTATTATTTATCTTCATTTTGTATTTCTCACGCTGCTTTTCCAGTGCATCTACTAAAGTTTTCAGTCCTTTCGATGACCGACTGACCAACGCCTGGTCGTCTGCGCATCTAACCGACTTTATCCACTGACCTCCTACTTTCATTCCCACATCTAGCTCATCCCATGCCTCTCTTACCATTTCCTCCGAATAGATGTTAAAAAGTAAAGGCGACAACGGGCACCCTTGCCGTACCCCGCGACCTATAACTGCCCACCCTGATTCACCCTCAGCTACCCTTACCTGAGCCCTCGGCCCCATATATAAGTTACGGATGAGTCTCCTATCACGCCAATATATTCCTATTTTCCCCAGTATCTGCATTAGTTTCTCCCAGTTTACTCTGTAAAACGCCTTTTCGAAATCTACAAAACAAGCGAAAACATCCTGATTATGCTCTATGTTTCTATCTATAAGTGTCCTCATTACCACAATCGCATCTCTGGTTCCCCTCCCCTTCCTAAACCCAAATTGTTCATCGCCTAAATAGCACTTTGCTCTGCTCTCCAACCTTCTATTTAGTATTCTAAACAACACTTTTGCTGCGTACGAAATTAAACTGATTGTTCTATACTCCTCGCATTCTGACGCTTTCTTCTTCTTCGGGATAGGTATTAATACTGTTTTCACGAAATCATCTGGCCATACTCCTTCATCGTAGATCCTGCGAATAAGTTCGAAAAACGTTTTTCTTCCCTTACTACCTAGATTCTTCAGTAGCTCCGAAGGTAGGTTATCGGTTCCCACGGCTTTTCTACCTTTCATCTCTCTTAATGCCCTCTCTATTTCACTCTCAAGTAACTCTGGTCCTTATCGTTACCTGGTGAGGCTATCCTTATCTATTGTTCCTTCATCCTCTATATCTAGGCTAAGGGGTCTATTCTCGCTGTCATATAGCTCCTCTACGTATTCTCTCCATCTTCCTTGGATATCTTCCTGTTCGATTAATATCTTCCCTGTTTTGTCCTTAACCTTTGGTATCGTTTGACCTCTCTTACCACCCGATAACATTTTCACCTTGGCGTACAAAGCGCCCACTTCCCCCGCCTCCTGCATCTTTTCCATTTCCTCACATTGTCCCTTCCACCAGTTTTCTTTTGCCCGATTGGTCACTCGCCTGAGTTTATTATTCAATTCCTTGTACTTCCTCTTGCCTACGTCGGTGCTCACGTTTTTCCATATCCTTCTCTCCTCCATTTTCTTTATCATTTCTTCTGTAACCCACTGCTTCTTAACCCTCTTCTTTTCCACCGTTCCTATTGTTTTCTCTGCCGCTCATGCGATGCCTGTTTTTATAACCTCCCATCTCTTCTCTATGGTTCCCATCCGCTTCTCTTCACCTATGTTCTTTTCTACCAGCTCTTGGTATTCCCTCCTTTTCAACCCTTTCAATGCTTCAACGTTCCTTCTCTTTATCTTCCTACCTTTACAAAGCCTTTTGAACCTAACTTCACACTTCATCATCACCAAGTTATGATCCGAGTCCGCATCCGCCCCTGGATAGCTACGAGAGTTTTTTACACTGTTCCTAAATCTCTGCCTCACCATTATATAATCAATTTGGTATCTCCCAGTATCACCCGGCATTTTCCATGTGTACCTACGCCTGGGGTGATGTTTAAACCAAGTGTTTGTCACTACTAATTTATTTCTTCTACAAAATTCAACTGCCTTTTCACCGCGATCATTTCTTCTTCCTAGCCCAAACCCTCCTACTTCTAATCCGTCCCTGCCTTCTCCCACCACTGCATTCCAGTCAACCATCACTATCAGGTTTTTCTTCCCCGGCACTTCTCTAATTATTTCTTCTACTTGCTCGTACACCTCTTTCTCCCTATGGATGCTCGTAGGCATGTATACCTGGACCAGTACGAAATTCGTCGGGCGTGCTTTTATTTCTACCTGTCGCTCACCTGTTCAATGTTTACCACCCTCAGTCCCAATTTTGTGTTCAGTACCATGCCTGCCCCACGTTGGCTCTCATCTCCCCCACTAGAGATTACCCTGTAGCTATCACTCCAATAGTCCCTGCTATCCTTCCATCTCACCTCGCACAATCCCAAAGCATCTATTTTTCCTTTTTCCATTTCCTGCTTAATATTTTCAAGCTTCCCGGCCCTCATCATGGTCCTTACGTTCCAAGTTCCTATTTTCACCACTGTTTTCCTCCTCCTCTTCCTCTTTTTCTTCTTCTTCTCCCTCCTTTCCCTTGTATCTTCTGATGATGATGCTGTGCAAGGATTTCGTGTGATGACGACCGCGGAGGCCTTGCCTCCCCCGCTGCCGGGCACGGCACCCGCCCTAGTGGGCGGCGTCCCGTAGTTGCCAGGAATCAATTCTCTTTGAATGACTTTCATGTTCTGGGAAGTGATAGTTGAGAGGTATTCCCACGCGACTCAACGGTATTTTTAACGTGACACCATCACGGAACTACCTTTCGTCTGGCTCCTACCCTTCGACCTATCTGGCATGGGTGGCCCTACCAGGAGCAATGTACTTACTCCTGCCAGTCCAGCTCTAGGGGTCATTGGAACGCACAAGCCCTTCCACCACGTCATGGTCGTAGTTCGAGGAAGAGGTAAGATATATATGTATTTGACTAAATAATAATTGGGATATTTCTGAGGGACTGCAAAACAAATCTTATTCTAAATCTAATAATGATCCGGTTTTCATATTGTTTGCAAAAATATTCATAGACATTACAAATATTGAACTTTTTGTCAACACTTTTAATATTATTTCCTCCAATACTGCGGCGTTACTATTCTTGGAAATAATGAAATTTATACTTTTTGTAAGCGTAAACTAGAAGTTATTTTTTCAAGTGTAAATGTTAATAATAAGAGTTAATTTGGAATTATTCCCAAAAAAAAGTAAAATTGCTTCTTTCATCGGGGCATCACCCCAACCGTTTTTTTTTCAGAATTTAGCTTTTTATAAGCACCTAATAAGGTTTTGTTTTCCAATTTCTTGAATGATTAATTTTAATATTGAAATTTCCGGGATATAAAAAAAATAATTTTCTTATATATTCAATCAAAACCTATTCAATTTCTTACCGTAGTCTAAGAGTACATAAAAAGGCAAACAATAAAAAAAACCGATAGCTTGATAAAAATTATTAATAACATAACAGCACTTTTTGTTTGCGTTATTAATCAACAAACAAATTCGCTTACTGACTTAGGACTTGTTGATAAATGCTTTTCTTTCAATATGCCTCATGTAAAAAAAAATTAAGTAAGCATAATGTCAATAGTTGATTCACAATAAATCAAAACAATCAAATATTAACAAACAATCAAAATAAAAAATGCACATGGGATAACCAGAATGCCTTCGCCCATACGTGGCCGCACCCCTCGAAGGTCAAAACTCCGCGTGTTAATTAATTAACAATTGGATTGCTTGGTCAATTGTTAACCAAACGGAGCGATTTTTAAATTTGTATTATCCGTATTTTCAATATTATTGTATTCCGTACTTTCGGATTCTTTCAATTGATTTCATAATTTTTTATTATTTAATAATTTAATTATTTTATTTTATTAATTAAAACTATTTAATTTACCTCTTCTAAATTATTTAATAATTCTTCACTCTAAATTTAAGCTAAAAATAATGGGATATTTCTAAGTTACTGGGGCTATCTATTGGAAGCGAGATGTCAAGGAGGGAAAAGGCTCATGTGGAAGGGGTCGGCCAAAGAGCGGAGGGGAGAGGAGAGCGCATGGTAGGCAACACTGCGAACATAACTGCATTTAATTTAAGAGGACGGGAAAAAGACAGCAACGCTTTTTACGCCAATGTTCACGATCCAAACAAATTTGCATCAAAATACGCTGATATTGTTCGCAACTCATCGGATAAGCCCGTCTAAACAATCGGATTTAGAATCATTGATAGCTATAAATTTCATATTAATTAATCATTGAGCATTTCAAAGTTGGCAATGAAGGTTTGCAACCTTGGGAACCATGGCATTCAAACTCACGGACAATGTCAGTTTGCACAACTGCCACCGTGTTTCGCTACCACAATAGCATTTTTTAGAGAACAAGGGAGGAAGATGGCGGGAAAAATGTTTGGAAAAGCCTACCTTTTCGAGAAGACGATGAAAAATCCTAACTAATGCCATTCCCAACTGAGGAAAAGCTCTTTTGATTTTGGAACCGTTGGAGAACTGATAACTAACCATAACGTTAGCGTTATCGAAAGCATTTCAAAGTTGGCAATGAAGGTTTGCAACCTTGGGAACCATGGCATTCAAACTCACGGACAATGTCCGTTTGCACAACTGCCACCGTGTTTCGCTACCACAATAGCATTTTTTCGAGAACAAGGGAGGAAGATGGCGGGAAAAATGTTTGGAAAAGCCTACCTTTTCGAGAAGACGATGAAAAATCCTAACTAATGCCATTCCCAACTGAGGAAAAGCTCTTTTGATTTTGGAACCGTTGGAGAACTGATAACTAACCATAACGTTAGCGTTATCGAAATTCGCCCACTCAAAATTTTCCGTCAGCGAAGTAATTACGAAATCAGGTTTTGAAGTCGGCTGAGAGCGATAAAAAGGACAAAGCAAACAAGTCAAGGATTGAAAAGAGTACAATAAAATGATTATGCACTTTTCGCGCAGACAGATCATTGGAGGAAGGTCGAGACGAGGCATTGTCGCCGAGCACCATTTTCTTTCTCACAGCACATCACGAACCGAAAGGACGTCACGACACGCGACGCCTGGTTTGTTTACCTTCGTTACTTCACTCCGCGCGCACGGCATGGCGCGTCAAAAAATATTGACGGAAATGCCGAATAACCATAAACAGGAGACATTTTTTTCCGCACGCCGCCGCCGTGTGTGCGTATTCAGATGGGCTTTCTCCTCGCCTTCCTCCGCGAGCGTGCTAACAGATACCCGACGTGACCTCTTTCCCATTCCTCACGTTCAAATGGGTTCATTGTCGTTTTTGGGGGGCCCACTCACATCGCTTGGGGCCCCTTTTAGCGCTTTGCGAGCCGAGTCCGTGGATGTGCAGAGTGAAGGCCAATTCGCACGAAGTCCACTTCGGTACCTAAAGGTTGAATGGTCATTTTGGGAGGCGAAAAAACAGCAATAGTCATTAGCGCCATAAATGAGAATGCATCTTGAGACACGCTTATTTCAAAAGTAAAAACAAATACTAAAGTCTACCTCTTTGCTTATATCGCTTAAATTATTTTTCTTTCATTGGTGATGTCTTACCTATTAAAAAAACTAATTTTAGATACAAAATATGCAGGTTGATGCTTTGTTATGAACTGATGTAATAGTTTTGCAATAGTTCCTTCATATCTCTCTCACGCGAGTAAGTTAGTAAGACTATAAAATTGTGAGTCTAATTAAAATTTGTCAGGATATCAGATTTTCCAGAGTGGTTAAGGGTGCAACTCCTAGCGGTTTACAGTGGTGAAAATCAACCTCAACGTGGACGCACCCTTATGAGCACAGCTCCACTACCACTTAAATATGACGCATACAATTCTCCCGTGAGACTTCCTACCGTAGCATGCGTTTGTTTTAGTATTTATTTACATTCTTGAGGCATAACACCGCTAGACGTTCCCATTGACCCCAGTATTTACTCCCCATCTTGGTAAATATTCAGGCGGAATACCGGAATAACCGGAATCCGAACCCAGGTATCTCATTTGCCTGTCGGTTATGCTAACTAATCACTAAATTGCATGGTAGCCAAGTAGATAACGCGCAGGCTTGGCAATAAAAAATGTCAAAGGTTCCAATTTCATCTCGCGCATTGATGTTTTGAGTGTTTACCGATTGAATTCATAGGCCCGACAGCGCGATCGAGCCAAAGCAATTTTTATAGCTAAAACCCATCGTGCTGCAACTACTAAAACGATTTCACCTTTTCAATGCTGTGTAAATTTTGATGCATACACCCTGAAGTACTTTTTGATAGTTGCAAACCGAAGTTTTTTTGTGGGTACTTATCAGTAAATTTTACGTAACTTTTGTTTATTTATTGATATTTTTCATATTTTTAACTGAAGGAAACGCTTCCAATCAAAAATTGCAGTTATTTTTGGACTGCACATAAAATTTCAAATTTATAAAACGTTAATGGCTTTAAAAGTGAACTGTTTTAGGATTCATTTCGTAGAATTTCTTGCAATCATTGTTCATAATGGAAATGAAATAGTCGCAATTTTCTATAATTTTTAGAAAATGATGAGGGGTTTTTTTTAATCATGAGTAATAATCCCTAAATGCTTGTTAAAAGCCGGCGAGGAGAATCACATAGATATACCGTATATCTTCGAGTATAAGTTGAAGTCTTCTTTTCGGGCCAAAAATATCGACTAAAATCCGTGACTCGAGTATAAGTCGAGATGAAAAAATCGCTGAATCTTCTTGTTTCTTGTTTATTGTGATATTTGAGCGATTTCGTGCGATATTTGAGCGATACGATTGGCTTCCTGGAGCGCATTAATATCTCAAAACGGAAGTACCAAGTGTATCTGATAGTGGTAAGTCCTAATGCGAAACTTAGAACGTATGTCTTACGCATTTCGCGGCAAATATTCTCTGTGGTTTATCATTAATAGAGATGAATGTGATTTCATGCATCTTATGCGCAGAAAATTGACTTCGAAAAAGTCAACTAATTTAGTGAATCGAATAGAAACCATGGTAGGCTTTCATTGGCCAAAATAAATAATATATTTCTAGACTCGATTATATATACGGTACATCGTCGTAGGGACTCCGGGAAATGGTTAGCGGACGGCGATATAACGTTGCCTTACACCCAAATGGTTAAGAATGTTGAATGCAGTTCGATAATAATCAGTGCTCAAGTAAGGTTCGCTTAGAACAACCTCAAATCTGGCGTTGCATCAAGAACGGATCGTAGCAGAGCCCGTGGGACGTGTGCGAAAATTAAAAGGCCAAACCCCTCTCCTTCCCCACGGCCTCATGAAAAAAATAACATTTCTGATTACTCACTCGTTCAATAGAAACCAAAATAAATCACTGAGCGAGGTGGGGAGGTCGCCAAAGCTTTTTTGCTCTTTCCTTGCCCGCAAGTTCGGGATCAAGCCAAGTTGCGAAGGATGTGATTGGCCCCCATCGTGAGTGCACATGGCCATCTGGACGTGAAGGACTCGAACTGCCGGGATCACTACACATCTACACACTACCCTGACCAGACGAGCCCCTTTTCACGTTGTTTAAGAACTAACGGCCAGAAATCAATGATAACCAATTTGGTACCGGACTAACGGATCCTGAATTTTCTTTGCTTTGAAAGGAAAAACTGAAACATTATCTTGTTTTCTAATATTTAAAATAGGCGTAAGTACCTGTTACATAGTGAGTCGTTATATGATGACTGATTATCTTTAAAATATTACAGTTTTGATCTTAAACTTTAGTAGGCACAGCCATGAGATGATTACCTAGACTTCCTGGAACTCTGCATAATATTTATAGGAGAGATACGCAGGCGCACACTTTTTGGCACCAGGTTGGGTGGCAAGGGCTTTGTACTGCTTTAAAATCTTTATACAAGCAATTTCCTATGTCAAAGTATTAAAAGGGATATATCCGCAGTTTAAGCGTATATGTAGTATTTCATTACGTACAAGATTGGCTTTCTGCATCATTAGCTGCTACAACTCGAATCTGAGACCGAACCTCACCAATCGTTTTTTCTCCCTAACCTCCCACTCTTTCACCCCCCAGGCCTTGTAACACATGCTGGATTTCTGCTGTGACGTAACCGAAACCCTCACTATACACCACTTCCCCTTCCACCCCTCACCTTGTCATACCTTGTTGCACCCTCCCCCTTCTGGATTTTTCAATATATTAGCTCACGACATTTTATTTGCACCTAGGAAATGACTGTAGAGTAGTCAAAACCCGGGTCGATAATAAAGTTTTTTTATTAGAGGACTAAACGATGTGATTTCATTGTCATGGAGAATATAGTTTCACCAAATAACTTCTGAGACTGTCAAGTTTATCCAATGTAGAACTAGAAATTTCTTAGGAATTTTTCTGAATATAACTCCCAAGATCCGGGGGTTTCTGCAGCGGCCGTGAAGACACATTCATTAACCATCTATGGTATAATTGAAAAACTTTGGACATATTAGTACTCTTTTATTCGTCAGTGTCAGAGGAAATAAAAAGGAAAATATTAGCTACCCTTCCCGACAGCGAAAATTCCAGCGATGAGGCCATTAGACGTCCTCACTTCTTGCTCGCTGATGATTTCCAGAGATCTCATAAAGATCCTACGGATTTTGTTACTCTCTACTCCCGAAATGTGTTTGAAAGATTTTGAGTAAAGGCAGAGTTTTAAAAGATCTGACCCCTCTCTCTGGGATGGCCTCGAGGAACAAGGAGCAAGAAGGTTTCGTTTCCAAATATTTGACTGCGGTAAATGATTTAGTTGAAAGAGCAGTCGTCCTCGACTCATACTTATTTTAAAAAATCAATAAAAGATGAGGAATAAATGCAGTAATGTTATCCGGCTACAGATAAAGCATCCTGATGCAAACAAATCTATGGTGAAATCTCCATGTTGGCTTTTTATGCATTATTTGTTAAATCTTAAAGGTGCGGAAAATATTATGAATATGTAATATATGTTGGTTATGTTTTAATCGATTTAATTTTGTAATACTATCTATTAACAACATGGAAAACCCGAAGGGTAATGAGTAAGTTAAGTAATAGCTTCATAAGCTACATAAGCTACATAAGCAATAGCTACACAAGTTAACGAACAACGAAACGTGCCCTGCGTGTTGTCTAGTCACCAGAGGCCGACAATTATTTAATGATCATTATTTAGCTAATGATGGCGGCAATTTACTGATACTTTAGCCTTAAAAATTGGAATGATAGGAGTTTACACCTTTCAAGCCTAGCTTGACGAGAAAACTTCTATCCCTAGATAGAAGCCAACTTAGAACAATAGTCAGACTGTTGACAGGCCACTATCGTGTCAACAGGCACCTCAATCTCCTGGGACTGATTAAGTCACCTAGATGTCGATGGTGCGAAGAAGAAGATGAAACTACATCTCATATTCTCTGCGATTGCCCTGTAATCTCTAGGACTCGCATGAGACACCTTGGGGCTGAACTCATGGACCCCAAGGAAATCAGGGACATCCCCATCAGAGATAATTTGGCCTTTAGTAAGGCCATAGTACTCTGGGTGATGTCAAGTCTTGCGGATGGCACAATGGACCGACAGGTCTAAGTGCCTCAGGACTCCTGCCGCAAACTTCAATCTATCTATCTATATACCTTTCAAAGGGAAAATATGTCGACACCTACAATTTTTATCGGATTAAAAAGAAAAAAAAACATTTCTCACCCTTAACAAAATATTGCAAGTTAGGCACCCCTGCGGCACGGATTACAGGGGGTTGAATGACCCCAAATTTCATACACGATTTATTTGCATCAAAAGGAAAATATTTAAGCTTCTAGTCCTATTAAATTCGAAAAAAATTAAAATCTGGAAATTTTGGTCCCATTTCATTGGTTGTTCAATTGGTTTACTGCAGCTTCCATTCTTATCTGTTTTACGAAAGTTCCCTAATAGTTCTTCTTCTGTACTACCTTCCTCTTATTTGCTCTAGGCATTTGTCCCTTGGCCTTCCTCTTGGAACTTTTTTCCTCTGTTTTTCCTTCAACTATATTCGTCATTGTGCCTCAGGGTGTGTCCAATCCATCCGGTTCCTCTTTTCTATTTTGAGTTCCATATGATCCTTCTCTCTTCTACTCTTCTGAATACTTCTTCATTACTTATTTTATGCGTCCATCCGTCCAATAAGCTATCATAATAAACTACGAACCTCTAACAAAAATCTTCTTAAATTATAACTAACATTATTATTTCCACCAGCGAAATATAACATAAGTAGGTACTCTTTTCTTTTCACTAAAATACCCTTTTTCCAACTGAATGTATTTAAATATTTGTATAATGATAACAAAAATGTAGATACCGACGATTCCTCAGGACAATCATGTAAAAATATGTTTTCTACTTGAGGGTGGAGAGGGAGGGTAGGTTGTGCATGTGCATCCCTGCTTCGTTATGATGTGGAAAATAAAATATTATATTTGAGCAGAAAAGGCTTCAGTTGACGCTGAATTTTAGTGAAATATTTGAAATGGCTTGCAGGCACCTACTTACGCCATTGACGCTTCGAGGAGCCGCATTCGTGAAACACTTGGCCCCGGCCGTCATACCTAGGAACACTACGGGCCAAGATTCTGTACCGAGTCACAATGCGGCACTGGAAGGAGTGCAATTGTAGCAACCCACGCCCCCCTCCAACACCCCTTTCACTCTCCCCTTCCACCCCCCCCCCAACCCGCCGAAAAAATCAATATCCATAGGTGCTACATGGTTCCCCCCACCGTTCCCCAACCCCATACGAGTGTGACTGCGGATATTTCGTAGCTTTATCGATGCCTCTCGCGAAGTGCGCCTACTAGGCCATTACCTTCACAAACCCCATGACGTGGAACAGCCATGCCCGAGACCCACATTCGACGAGGGTGTAAATCATAAGGAGGATCCACTACGACTGTGTGAGTCAATGCAAATACTAATTTCCCAACTTTTTGTTTAATTGATTTTTAAAAAAAATCCTGCTTTCACTGATGACATGCGTTTGATATCGAAAAGCAAAATTAAGGTAGAAAATATGCAGATTTTTCCACGAATATATTTTCAATGAACACTTTTTTTAAGCCATGGAAGCCAACTAACTGCAACGTCATTTCTCTGGAGTTACCATGTTTTGACTTGGTCAGTAATCACAGTAATTAGCTGATAATTTAAAAAATAAAGTGGTGAAATACCTACTTATTTTTTATTATTAATAACGAAATCGGGAGTTTTGGCTTCTTTTAATCATCTTTCCGTGAAATTCTATTGTGCATAAGCATTTGTATTAGGTATAAAAATACTATTGTCCCCGTGTTCCTCCTACTTTTGCATTTAACTGCATGTAATTTCAAGTTCAATTTGCGAAAATAATAGCGTGGAAAGGTATGATTTCGATGTTCATATCAGACAGAGGAGATGAAGGATCTAGTGCTTTCCTGGCGAATAGCCTGAGAATATTCTTCACCCAACCAGGTCAGGAGTTCAGGTAATGACGTTTCGATAGTTGACTCTGCCATCGTTTTCAAGGTGATTGGCCTTGAAAAAGATGGCAGAGTTAGTCATCGAAACGTCGCCGGTACCTAAACTCCTGACCCGGTTGAAAACCCGCGAGGAATTTACTCAGATAAAAAACATGTTTTTTTAAGTAGATACCCCAGAATATGTGTTAAATGACGTTAATGTCATTTTACGGAGTAACCACCAAGACGCCAAGGAATGCTACACAATCGAAACTTAAGTTGTCGATGCAAGTCAGTAATCTTATCATATACTCTTAAGGAGGTTTCAACGCGGCTGTGTGAGTCAAAGCAAATACTAAATTCCCCCTTATTGTTAAATTGGTCTAAAAACCCTGCTTTCGGTGATCACCTGCGTTACATATTGAAAACCAAAATAAAGGAGCAAAATATGCAGATTATTCCTAGAATATAACTTAAATAAGCACTTATTCTTCCAGCCATTGAAGTCGACTGCATTTCTATGGTATTACTGCATTTTGACTTCAAATAATGCCGTTATTGGCTAATAGCTCACATAAAAGTGGTAAGATGCCTATCTTTTATTTTCATTCAATTTATCGGGATTTTTCTATCCTTACAAACAGTTTTCCGTGAAAATGACATTCAAATTATAGGGAAAAATAATATTTTCCCCGTTTTTATCCCATTCCCCAATTCTTCACCATGTGATTTCAGGTTCTTTTTTAGAGAAAAATAGCGTGGAGAGGTAGGTAACAATTTGTGCTTTGTATCAAATAGGGGGAAATTGTTTCTTCAAGCGGACAGAAAATGAATAAAATTACATTAAAGGCATTTTATTGTGGAACCGTCTTATACCAGCAATAACTGAATGCATACATGTAAAATTTATCACAAAAAGGACGGTTTTCATGAAGCATCAAAACGGCTTTAGGAACGAGAAATCCATTGGGCAAGGTCAGATCTTCAAGGAAAATTCGTCAAGGGACCGAGTTTGAGTCCAGAAAAGTTTCCCAGAGAGCTTTTATTATACTACATTAAAATATTATCACACTAGCTAGAGCCCCTCCAAAATGGCGTATTAAAATGAAAATCAGAGCTGAGATCTCCTCGAATTACCTTTAATTAGCATTCACTTAATCAATGCATAGACCATTTCTTCAAAAGACTTATCAATATGTTGTTTATAGCAATATGGTAGCCAAGATAAATATCTATCACATATCTCGGAGAATATTTATTGATTTATCCATATTTTTCAAACCGTAGAAACATTGAGAATTGACAGATGGATGCTGAGTGTCATCGGAGAAGAAATTACCGAGTGAAGAAGAGAAGGAGGGAATGAAGGACCATTTGGATGAAAAATATAGATTTACTCTAATATGGTTCTATGATTCGAATAATATATATTCAAAAATGTAAAAATAAAATTCACTTTCAATGAAATGGAATTCTCGACCGCAGTGCCCCTAGAAGCGTTACAGACTGACAGAAATAATTAGGTAATAAAGTACCTATATAGTTTGATACTTGAGACAGTGAGACGTGAACCAAATTGCGCAAGAAAGTCGTAAGTTTTATTTTTCTAGAATTCGATTGTGACATACTGGTCTCTAACTTTAAATAATTAAGAACAAACACTATTTTGGTGTTTTAACGCCATTTTCAGCATTAGGTTCATAGTTAAGTGCAACCGTCGTAGTTTGTTTATTTGCAGTAAAGGATGATAACATGCCATCGCCGAAAAAGTGAGCGATTAGTGGACTTTCCACTACGTGATTTTCAACGAAGTTCCATAAAAAATTTGCACAGCAAGCGTGAATTTCTTCATGAATTCACCTGATTTTCCATTCGAAACAATTCGTCTATTCCATTCCATTATACAATTGAGTGACCCTTGAAGGTCAGGGGATGACAAGACGGATCTGAAGGCCTGACCATCGACCTTGGAACCTTTTTAATCCTATGATTGGATACGCTTGTAGCCCCGAATTATTATTCCCCCCAGTGACCTCTGAGTGACCCTTGAAGGTTAAGGGATGACAAGAGGGATCTGAAGACTTTACCATCGATCTTGGAACATTTTTAAACCTATGATTCGACAGGTTTGTAGCGGCGATTCGCTTTTCATCACCCCTATGACCTTGACTGAGCCCTTTCAGGGGTCACGGTTGCAATTTCGAACTCCAGTTCTTCCATCGTGTTTCTTGTTCCCAAAAACCTAAAAATTGAAAGTTTCGCAAAGAACTTCTGCTTTTTGTATATATTTAAAAAAAATTTAACATTGAAAGCCCATTAGGCAAAATTTGGATTTTTGGTTGGACCCTATTTATGGGGTCAAAAGGTCATATTTATAAAATTTCGCTTACACCTAACAAAACTTACGACCTTTTTCTACCTAGGTACCAAATTTAATCCATGTGCCACGAAAGAAAGTGTCTAAAGTTATAGGTTAGAAATGACACACGATCAATGGGACACTCTGTGTTCCATTTACGGGTTTCAAACCCAGGCCCTCGGCATGAGAATTCAGCCAAGAGCCAAGCATTGACCGGCAAGCCTTGGGACAGGAGCGCTCCTGTGCGCCACCAACATAACCCACTCGCACAACTTAATCCCACACTCTTCCACGCCCCGCCAGCATCTTCCCCCGATGTTTCTCTGGCTCTTAACTTTCCCTTCACCTCTTTATCCCCTGCGTCTCGCATCTGACCGCGGTCTCGATTCAATCTTCTACGGGCTGGCATATTCCCCCGACGCGGCGGGTAACATAAAAAGGGAATGATTAGAATTTTTACGACCCTCTCGCCCGGGGCGAAGAGTGTTCTTCGGCGAGAATGACTCCCGAAACGGGGCGAGCGGACGAATAGCGTCTTCCCTTGACATTTCTCAAATCCGTTCTCCTGGGGGAGGTCTCACGCCAGAAAGAACACTGTTCGCTTTCGTCACCGTGTACCAACTAGGCGAAAAATAAATACAAGTCAGGAATACAGCCTTATATTGCCGGATTCCCCTACCCCTTCCCTTTTGCGACCCACTTTCCACCTCCATCAAAAGTTCCACTTGGATATAGGATAAAAGCTATTTTCATGATAAATTTTATATTTGAAAGTGCTCTGGTTGTATATTTATAACTTTTACGTTTAATTGGCTACATATCCAAATTTTTGCATTAAAATAGCTTATAGACAAAATAACTTTTGAGGTGTTTTCCAAACAATATCAATCTTTTTTCTTCACTGTTTCCGCTATATTTCCTTTATATTTTATTTTATATATTTCATCATCATTTCCTAATGTGCAGACTTTTGTAGTTTTTAGTGGGTCTAATGTTTTCCTAATAATAATTATTTTTTCCATATTTCTAAATAAGGCATTTATAAAGGATGGATGACAATAGGTTAACAAAGTATATCTTCAAATTTCTTTGAGAAAATAAGTCAACAACTAGTTGGATACAAACTCTTAACAAAGACTTACAAAGAATCGACGTACTAGAAGAAGTAACATTAGCAGAGATATTTTTAGAGATTAAGTGACAATAATGGAAGTATTATTCCCAGGTAGGAGAGAGAAAAAAGTAGTCATAAATAGGTACGAGGAAATAAAAAAGAGACAAAGTGAAAAGGTGAAAGATTATTGGAGGAAAAGAAAACAAAAAATGATCAGGAATTGTAGTTGTCACGGAGTCTGGAAGCGTTCATTTTTAATTTTCATTGATCACACTCTCATGTTTAGATTAACACAAATTAAATTTTCACTGATGCAATCTGGCTAATGATTTAACTAATTCTGACACCAATCAGAATTTTGATGGGATTTTATCCAACTTTTACCCATCGCTATCATATCATTAGCCGTTAAAACCTAAATTTAAATTATAAAGAGCTACATTATGATATGAATATCACAAAGAGTCTTGAATTAAGAATAAATAGAGGTAAATAGAGAGAAAACAAACTCAATCAACCTAACTTAGACGCCTAATTGATAGTTACACAATTGTTTATCCATTTGTTTCAACTTCGAGTCGAGTTGCTCAGTAAGCTATACCAATGTGATTTGAAGGATATAACATTGCCATACCAATGAACCTGGAAATTTAATTGGTGAACGAACAAGCCAATTAAAAAACTTATGCAAATATTGTCCTACAGTCAGTCAAATCGTTGAAGGCAACCATCATCTCCTCACCTCAACACCTCAGCCTAAAACCCTCACGCAAGACGACGTATTTGAGCGTAGAATAAGCTGAAAAATATCGATGGAAAAATTTAACACTCCGAGTGCCCAGAGGTTGGGATTATTATCAATCACATCAAAAGAAATTGAATTTTATGGTAACAAAGAGCTGCACTCGGCCAAGCGCAAGAGAAAGTATAGGTGTAGCAAAACTTGGTGGCACTCGCTCGTACAGAAAATGGCGTCAGGGAGTGGAGAGCATACAAGAGAGGAGGGATAAAGACGCTTAGGTTCGCTCTGGAAGTCCCCAAACGAACCCTTCGGTATTTTTTCCCGCTCATCAACGCTTAATTCGTCCTCAGTGACTATAAACTCTCCGCTAGCGAGTGCCACCAAGTTTCGCCATACCTATACATGAAGAAAATATCCCAACGCCCCAATCTGTGCTTGACTAACGAGAAAGTGGCTCTTCGTCGAATCACTCGGGTCCATAGTGGTTCCAGTAAATCAACCCGGGTAAGCACAGTGGGTGTTCAAAGCCTCCAGCTGACGTCACCCCATTTTCTGCGATATTCAGCGCAGCCGCCCATACAGCGATTCGCATTTTCCCATCTGGGAGAGGGTCGCGAAATCCACCGATGGCCTCGGCGCTCAAAGTACCAGAACGGACGGCGACGAAATGGATATATACTCTCCCTCTTGCAGTGGGTGGAACGGATCAAACGCCGGGCGCATTCACGGCGAGGTCACATATTATGCCATTTCCGCGAACGATGAACGGAACGGACTACTCAATCCGTGGAAGTTATCTTGGCTGCGAAAGCATGACGCTGGGATTAACTTTGATGATCTAACTTCATAGGATAATAAGGATTGTACTGAAATTGATTTTTTCCCTGATACCTTGAATACAAGATGTAAATTCATCACTGGATTATATCTTATGATTGATATATGGGAACGATGGAAATTTAACTCCACCAATGCTAGTTCTTTTCTGTTAACACAAGCAGCCCCCGACGACCCAGTGGCTCAGGAGGGCTTATATTGCACCTATGTAATTTACATGTAATGGATTTATATTATGTGAAAGTTTTCAATGTTTTATTAATTAATGAAATGAAATAAACTAATTATATTTAAATTATTGAGTTTTATTAATCAGAAAGTTGATGCATTGTTGTGTTGAAAGTATTTTACAAATGCGCAAGGTTTGCTTAATAAGTGATATTGACTTGGTTCCGATATCTCTATTGTAACTAGGTGAAATTCGCGAAAACGCTGGCGGGACGAAAGCTCACCTTTACCAACTTAACTAATAAAATCAACTCACATACACCAATTATCACAAAAAACAGGCACTAACAAGATGTGTTAGTGATTCGAATTATATCACTTTTTATAAGAATTGGTGTCTGTGAGTTGACTTTACGTATGAGATTATTGAGTTTTATTAATCTTAACCAATAAAATCAACTCACAGACACCAATTCAAATAAAAAGCGATATCATTCGAATCACTAACACATCTTGCTAGTGTCTGGTTTTTTTGTGAGAATTTCAATTGTTAGTAAACAAACTTGCCCTCCACGACAACTCTATTTAGTTCAAATATTAATTTATATTAACATTTTGTAAACTAATTTATTACTTCAACAAAAATGATAAAAAAATGATTGAGAAATAAAACATTAAATCAAAATAACTTCGTACCTACTTTTTGCACATTTTAACCTACCTTCAATGGTAACGGCACAAAGAGCCAATAACAAGGTCTACGAAGTAGTTTCCAGTGTTAATTTTTGGGAGAGATTCATGATTAAAAGAAACACTATTAAATTCCACACATACCAATTATAAAATTTAATAACGATCAGGTTTCAACACATGGTGTCATCATAGGGTGGAAATAAATACAACATCTCCTGTATTGTCACCTAATGATGACGCTATACATGTTCGTAAAAATATTTTATCCATGGAATTTCAAAGTGTTTCTTTTAATCAATAATAAATTATTTGTTGTTCATTTTCGCATCAAGAATTCCTGATAAATCAAAATCATTCTGTATTTTTCACGCAATTGAGTCTACCAACCCCAACTCATCGGGGTGAATACATGCTGATAACGAAAAATTGTCGAAACCATGGAAAGATTCAAGCACAGTATTCAACAGTGTTAAAAGTAAAAGAAATTCTGATTTCAAAATAATATGACTAATTTAAATATAATACGCCTAAGGCACTCCTTTATGTTCTACTTATTAGAGAAATAGCGCTGATTTCCATGTGCTAGAGATATATATGTGGGCAATAGGATTATAAAATAGGGAAAAATTCCTTCATGTAAACATTAATTGCATCTATCAAGGAACCGAAAAATTTTTGTTGCGGAAAAACCCATTTTTTTAGATAAATTATTAGGTTAAAGAAAATGTAGCGACAAGAAAAACAACAAGACGGAAGACATGGCTATTAGAACTTGCGTCTCTTCTAACAGTAGAATGAATAAACAAATACTGAGAACACTGTTTGCATTGACAGAAACCATACATAACAGAAACCTAATTAATCAAATTTATAAATTAATTTTAAGAGTGGAACATTGGGAATTGGGAACCTTGATCCTTTATCCAAGTATCTTCTTCTTTCAGGCAATCATTAAATTTACTATTGCCAAAAACATGAATGATAAAGGAAGGGAAAAGAAAGTAATATTTATCTTAATGAGTCGATTTTTATTCAGAGGGCTTCATATTCTACAACAGCACAAATATTTACTGCGAATGGATGAATCTAAATATACGTTTATGAAATAAATTCAAGCTACCAATAACAGTTCCTCGCTCAAATATTAAACGACATCAACAAAAGAGCGCCCAGTGAAACATTTTATAAGCGCCCAGTGAAATAAGTGAGATCAGTAATCTTCCAATATTTTGTAACCCCATTAACTCAACTGATGACTCGCACCCTTGAAAACATTTGCGTGCAACGAGATGACTTTGCTGTTATTTTTACGAGCGAACGGGCAACGGATTCACGATAATGTTCGTAGAAAAATGCCCCGCATTAACAAATGCTTGAGAAATAGCACGATTGACGGATTAGTCCATTCGGCCACGGCAGGAGTGAAATCACCACGGTCTGAAATGCCATTAGGCATACAGGTATACATTCACACAATGCGGGCGCTTGTGGGCCACGTTCCAGATTAAGGTCCACACGTGGTGTCGGAAGAGTTGAGGGGGCGTTGAAAGGTGTAGGCTGCATAGCCCACACAAGAAGCGGGCCCGGCAGCGGCGGCCTCAATGGCCCGCAGACGGAATCGAAAGCGACGATGGGCGATGACTAAAGAGAATCGTTCTCGCAGGGTGAGTGGTGAAACGAATACCGGGAATGAAGGCCTGGGCTACCAACATAATATCTGCTCACCACTACACGTGCTTATCGACTCAAAATAATGCAAATCCGTACTATCCCGAATATCATGCGACCCCGAATATAATACAACCCCGAATATAATACGACCCCGAATACAGTACGACCCCTAATGTTTTAAAGAGAAGTTTTGAAAAAAAAGTACAGACTAGGTATTTAATATTATATTTTTAAATAAAACTACTTTTTTATTTTTTTCTCGTCACGTCGATATTCCAGTGTATTTGTAAAGTACCTCATCTTAAAATATGCACACAATTTACATGTCCAATGTGGTGTTATTGAATAGACGCGTTATAACGTGCGGAGATTATCAACAAACACTTGCTTTTTTAAATATATAAGAGCTCGAATATTGTGTGAATGTTCTGAAGGTATCTTTTGGAGAAAAAAACATCAAACTATATTCGGACTTAAACGGTATTTTCACTATCAAAGGGATAGTTTTCGTCGCCAAGTTTTACGCTAAAATCAATATCATTTTCACCCGGGAAAATTATATCGCTTTCTCTTTGAGTTATACGGCTGTATTGAAAAAAACCTATCTGATGTGTTTCCCACCAGGTTACTGGTGGGTTTTTGGATAATCTATCTTAAATTCTTATTTTCGGGGTTATTTCTAAATTTTGATGCATATTTCTCTACTAATGCGGAGTCAAATCTCTCCTCAAGTTTCTCATATTTTCAAACATGGAGATTTTTTCGGCAAAGAGCCAATTTAATTTAAGTAAAGGTGAAATATGCGTTGCGCCATTTTATTTCCCAGAAACTCCTGATTTTTAGTATAATGGAAAACCAAGGAGGATAGTTGGATTGACGAAAAAAGAAATGCTAGTCATGGAGGAGAAAAGAGGCAGGAAATTAGAAGGTAGCGGATAAAGATGATATGGGGGTAGCTCACAGGTAGCAGAACAGGTAGGGAGAATCTAGGATTGTAAAATAAATCGGAGTCGTTAAGGAAGAGGGTGATAGTAGGAATTTTAGACGGAATTAAATACAATTCTATGCATATCAAGCTGAATAACGAAATAGGATTAAAAGAATGCTATTCAAAAAGTGAGCTCGGCTTTTAAACCAGGCCTAAATTAATATGTGGCCCAACTTTATTCCAAACATAATTTCCCGTGTGATACATGTTTTCAGTTCATCATTCTACACACGTACTTTATTGACTCCCATTTTGCCCTCACAATACTGTTACAAGAAGTAACTTGAGGCGTCACTTTGTAAACATTCCCAACGTTCATGACGCACAATTATAACTTTGATCTTCATTCCAGTATTTCATTGGCCGAACAAAGTTTCAACGTATTACCATGGTAATGATACCAATGTGTGGAAACCTTGGCTGGTCAAAATAAGTGTGAAAATAAAATAAGTGTGAAAATAGTACATAGTAATAATTGTTCATCATTAACAATACTTTTTGACAATTTACTGTCATTATCTCTGTAGGTACATATTATTGCATGTTTCTACACATAAAACTAATTAATTGAGAAAAATAAGGTACTATTTATTCCTTAATTAGTCGCAAAGTTGCTTCGTTTAGCCGATATTGGGTGACTACACAACATGCTAACCTCAGGAATGGCACTTTTTATGTCGAAACATCGAATGGAAGTCGGAATAGAGGGGAAAAAATTGCGAGATTGTTCTTCATTAATTGAATTAATAAATAAAAAAAGTGATGAGAATTCGTCGCTGTAGAGAGCACACCCCTGGGATATAAAGTATTCCAAAGAGGAAATCCACGCAAGTCCCTAGAGATCTGTGGATTGTATACCCCGGCGCTCAGGGCGAAAAGTGCCAAAAGAGGGATGATTCATACGAAGAGTCGTTGAGAGCGTGGGAGAGGGCGATTAGCGGCGCGAAATGGCCTCAGCATATCGCTGGAATCTAATTCCCGAAATAATGTGGAGAAATAGTAACGTTCAATCAACCCAGCAGCGCTGACATGCTCGACACTCCCATGAGGTGGCTTCAGTATCGCGGGCAACCAGCGACGGTTGTCCACTAGGCAGGGTCCAGGTCGCCCTCTAACCTGCTAGAAGTCCATAATCAAGAATTTCCGAGCGGGAATTCCTTCCCACCCGTTCCCGGTAAATTTCGCGTTTCTCCTTTCCGAATCCCGAATAATTTTGGTGGTGAAATCGGGAAAACAACTCCGTAAATAATATAGTTTTCACTTGAAGAAAACTTCGAACATAACACAAACCAAGATGAAAATGATACACTTTGCTGGTTCGTGAGGGGGAAAATTGAAGAAAAATTAATTCGGGCGCGTAACGATAAATCAACGCAAAATTAACATAAACACGTAACGCTAAATTAACTTAAGCGCTTAATATCCCATTGAGGCGACGACTCTAGCTTTCATGGAAAAAAATTGTCGCAGACAGGATGTCATCCGCTGTGATTTTCTGACAAATGACAAATGCTCCGTGTATGTTCCCATCCACTGATTTCAATGACGAATGCTTGGTGTACGTTCTCATTCACTGGCTTATTGACGAATGCTTGGTGGTATATATCGTCCGCGATGTTCAAAAAATCGTTTATAGCATAATGGCGATAGGCAACTAAATATTTTATGGTTGGTTGGTTGGTTATTTGGGGAAGAGACCGACGACTGAGGTAATTTGTGCAATTAAGGGCAGGTGGGTAGATTGTTAAGGGAAGTATTATTTTGTGAATGAAGAGAAACCCGGCGTCTGCATTTGCCTACTCGTCAAAGAAGGTGCCCCTTCAACGGACGGAGTATATCATACTTGGACAGCTCTCCAGAAGCCACCGATTCAGGGATAGGAATTCCATTGAAAACTCTCCTCCGCTCCCGGTTTCAAACCCGGGCCCTCAAGATGGGGAAATCTTGATTTCTTTTCATCTCCATAATTTTGGCTCTTATCTATTTATGACACTGTTGGAAAATAAAATGATTAGGTAGAACCACATAAAACTATTTAATTACAACCGGTTCCGACACTTGGCGTCATCTTCAGATCAGTGGTACCAGTAACAGTCAGTAGTTATCTTCCATTTTATCTAATTTGTAAATTTATAAGAGAGAATTACGGACGAAGAAGGCCTCATTAGCAAATAATTATGACCAACCGTCTTTATTCGGTCTTTCTGGGAAATTAAAAGCAAAACACCAAAACTTCATTACGAAACATCATAAAAGCCACAAATGTTTAATCGTGGGAGCAACTGATTTCAGTTTTCACGTATTTTCCAGAATCAATTGTATAAACTAAAAGAGCTAAAAAGGAGCAGTGGGAAAGCACCCTTATGCCAATTTAGGGCCAATTCAAATTCAACCAAATTTCACGCTGTTTTTTTCGTAACTCGACAGGCCAAGTCGTTCCACAAATAATGTTTGTCGATGAATATCTGTTACTAATACCACTTTTATTTAAATTAAGCGACCCGGGTTTCAGTGAATAATCACCATCATCAGGCATTAATTGAGATCTGCTTATCCTATTGTTTCCGTAGTTATAGGATAGTAGTTCCGTAGTTAATAGGATAAACATATCTCAATTAATGCCTGATGATGGTCATTATTCACTGAAACCCGGGTCGCTTAGTTAAAATAAAAGTGGTATTAGTAACAGATATTCATCGACAAACATTATAATGGAATACCACAAAGTTAATTATGAACTAGTGAATTTCGTTCCACAAATGTCACCATTGCCGAAAATGCGATGAAAACTCAAGCTTAAGTCTTCGCTTGCGCTAATTTGACGTCATTTTTTCCAAAAGACCGTCCCTAACGGGTAGGTTCTCTCCATTGTGGCGGTGGCAACCGTGTGTGAAGAAACTCAACTTAGCCCACCCGTTTGGATGCAGCAGGATAGCTGCACGCGCCGGAGATATCGCTGGCATCGCGAAACTAGCCAACCGGTGAGTGATGGCCACATTCCGTGCCGTTGGGTGACAGGATACTTCCCCCGCGCCATTCCACGTTCAATCTTCCTTCACAAAGGTATTACGTGGGATTCGGGTGCGGCAGCGAGGTCGTAATGTCACAGTGCATTCACCACGCCATGCCACCCGGCTCAGTGTGAGAGATAAGGGCGAAGAATATCCGGCGGTGGATCTCACCGACGATTTCTCATGCAAGAAACCAGATATTTTCCCAGCCCCCCTCACTCCTATCAAAACCCACAGCAACCTCACGTTAGATATACTATTAATAACTAAGAAAGCAACCGAAAATAAATGAAAAAGAATTTTTCTTCACCATCGCTATTTTAATTTTGCGATTTCATCCATTGAAAAATACTCTGCAAATGCAAGGTTTCCTCTATATCATAAAAAAAAATATCTAAGCGAAATGTCAAAATGAACAGTTTACGCCTTCAATGACGAGTTGTTCCTAATTTTTAATTTTACCGATTGGAAAATGTTCTGAATGTTTATGTTTATCTGGAAATTAGCGATAATTCATGGCAAAGTGTTAGGAAGAGCGTTTTAAGTAATCGCGGAAATTTTATTTCAAATTTGTAATTTTATCAATCAAAATATATTCCGAAGATTTAATTTTTCCTCATCATATGCGACAATTCACGGCGAAACGTCAAGCGAATATTTTAGGGCGGGATTACGATCGAAGTTTTCTGATGTGACGTTACCGGACGGCGGCGTTACGTTTTCCGTTGTCTTTCCATCAAGGAGGAGTGTAATACGATTATCAGCGTCAATTGTTTCCCGTTTTCGTAAACGGGGTTTTAAACGGTTGCGATGTGACTGTTTATTTTCATGTTTCAAAAACAAAATCTAAAGAACACGCTACCAATACTGACAAATAATACTTAAAGAAGGTTAATTATGTATCATTGTTTAGTTGAAAAGTAATATGGACCAAGGGTCTGACGGATTAGCGATATCTCGTATGGATTGCTACTAGCGCCAATTGTTTCAGGCGCAAATAGAAAAATACGTATGCGTGAAAAAGATAAAGATTGTATGCTTTTGCCATAAATCTTTTATTTTTTGTGAAAAAATGCAGTAAATAATTCCTTTTGTTGTAAGACGTTTATAAGCGTCCATTTAAAATACGCCTGGGACCACACGAGGCATCGCTATCGCAACCGTAAGTAGACAAAGAAGATGGCCGAGAAAGTACACTACGAAAACGCCAAGAGAAGGACTGGACGGCATTATTGCGCTGCAATCTGATTCTTGTATTTCTCAGGATGCATAATCGATTGAACAGTTACCTTTTTAAGTTTCCCCTGAGAAATAAATAGGTAATTTCTTACTTAAATATGCAAGATATTCATTTAAAGAATATACCTATCGCGCTGTTGCGCTGATAGTTAGCGCCTGACCGCTAGAGTGCTCTGGGTGAAATGTATAACCATTGGAGTAATGTGAGTGTCAGACCCTTGATATGGACTATCTAGAAAAGCAGTTTATTGATTAATGAAAAAAGCTCTCCTCTGACGTTGACGTGGCGTGACGGAATAGTTGGTCATTGTCAAGGTTTGTTCATCGTCCGTTGAAGGCGCCGTTAACGTCCGGCCAGCGAAATTGGCTCCACTAAATAAGAATAAACAAACTTCGCAAACGGCACCGTCCGTTTGTAGTTTTAACTGAAAGTGAAAGGTCCCCTTAATTAAATAAATAATTCTAAACGAAATTCCACAGAGAAAATTTTACGCCGTCACGTTTAATTTATAATTTTATCACTGAAGAATACTCTGAAAATTCCAGTTTCCCTCAGCATAAACAATAATTCAATACGCGGAATGACACAAGTCACTCGGCATTTCATTTCTTTCGGAACGATATTTCAATCAGTCGAGGGCGAGTTCCTTTAAAATTGCAATTTTTTCAATTGAAGATTACTCTGAAAATTCAAGCTTAACTCAACGCAAACGATAATTGCGGAATACCACAGAGGAAGAATCATTCGCCTTGACCGGGGCTAGAACACGGATCCTTCGATATCGCGACGAGTGTTTTACCCTTCATCCTAGGTGGATTTTTGAGAGCTTTAAAGGAACGAGTTGTTCAGGACTGCCGGACTAAAGCAGTCCAAAACGTGCGCATAGCGCCACCGTCTGGAGCTTGCATGGAGCACAATGAGGTGTTCGCGAGTCCCGGTCAAGGCGAATAATTTTTCCTCTGTGGAATTTTGCATTTATGTTCACTTGCGAGTGGCTAATTAAAGTTAGCATCACATCACCAACGATTCCCGTAATAAGAACGCATTAAAAAATTAAATCAAAATACGATCGGAAATCAAGGATAGATTGCTGTCTATCTTCCTTATTATCGCAAAGTTTCGTCGCCATTCTCGACGTCAATTTTTTCTGAGACACTGTAGTCATTGTATGGTAAAAGATAAAGAGCTCAACTGAAGTGAATAACTTTTCTCAATAATACTTATAATAAAGTCTCTTCGCTGCCGTTGATTAAAATGGCTAACAAAGTGAGAAGGAAGGAAGAAAATGGAAATATAATGACGCATTTAGGCTGAATCATCATCATCTGGTACCATTATAATGTATCGATAATGTGTATCATTACCGTTTTTACTGATAATACAATTTTTCCTCTATTTAATTGTTAAAAAATTCAATTTTCTCTTATCTTCATGAAATTTAGTTTCAATACAACTAAAAAGTAAAAAGGACAAAAACCAAGGCCGACTAAAACTAAGGAAAAGATAACAAGTTTTCCGCCAACAGCGGGGAAGTGGAGAATCGCGTGAATAGAAGCTTTAGAGCGTTCAAAATTTCTGTAAAGGCGTGAGCTTTATGGAGAACGCTGTTGCCAAACTTAAGCTCCGTGTGCTCACCTCGAGGCCGCGCAGGCAACCATTTCCAACAACGCACTAAATTTAAGGAACTCACTTCAGGAAATAATATTTGAATATTGGCAGACTCCCAGATGTGCAGTTAGTACACGGCATAGTGCTCTATGTTAATTTTACTGCTGCTATTGGCAGCGTCGCATTCCTGGTCTTGTGGATTCTTGCATAGGAAATGAAACTTCATTAGTGAAAATACTATCAACTAAATGTGGAATGCCCAGCAATTCAAAATTCAATGGCGACTGGAATTGATCACATAAAAGAGTAGTGGGTAGTATAGGGGCAACCGCATGCTATTCTGTCTCCAATTGATTATCGTCCTCTTTCTTCCATTGCACCAAGGGCACTGTTCACTCGGACCACGGGAAACACGTTCACCAGCAGTTCACCGCAAAACACCCAGTCGGATTACGGGAACCCCTGAGTTACCTAACAGTTATGACTTCACAAGAATGATTAATGGCATTACGAGTATTCACGGAGCATTATCTCTAAAGGCAAAACTCCATTCAAGCTTAACCAAAAACATATCCTGACTTTAAAATGTTTAACAGTGATAGCTTCCATTTATCGATTTCTAAAATAATGAACTGGTAGCCATCGATAAAATAATGGGCATAATCAGTCTTTTAATCCGCACTTTCCACTCAATTCTTCTATGAAGCTTTTACGCATTTTCCAACTTGGAATGGTACCATGACACCTACCCTTTCGATTAATTTTTATAGAGATTTCTCTCGATAACACTATCTCAGATAAGTAATTTACAGTTTTTTCATATAAATGTTATATTTAAAAATTTATGAGCATTAAATCGATGAATTGAGGAGGCTAGAATCCAAGAGGTACAAGTGAAAAAAAGTTAGTGTTGAGTTATTCACGTTAAAAGTTCAACTTGCTGTTGTTGTTCAATTTGTTTCTTTAAGTAGATGAAAGTTACTCCACTACATCTCAGCACCCATCAGTCATTCACTTAATACCTCTTGGCCACAACAATTTTCAATACTTTAGGAACACATTTCTGTACTTAGCTCGAAAAAACTAAAAATGCCACTTGTACCCCTTGGCTTCTAGGCTCCACAAATAAGGTTGCATTTCAAGTATGATAATCATGAAAATTTTCACTTGAACACGTTATGGTTTCTAAGGCAAGGAAAAAGTTGATAAAGCAGGTGGAAAAGAGTGAAACAACTTGCAAATTTCCAAAGGCCGACCAAAATAATGGCAAATTTTAGAAACATAGAGATCAATAATATCGAAAATGAAAGCTAATATTTTTAAAAAATTGAGTAACGGTAAACAACAAGACAACAGAAAATACTGCTAGCACGTGACAAAAAAGCTTCAGATGGCAATGTAATGGTCTTCATCCGATAAGGAATAATAATAACTTCAAGACGTCGTCCGATAATTCTAAAATAGTAAAATACACTCAACTTTAAATACTTCACTATAAATCTCATAAAAATATAACTTCCTCTCATATACAATTCCATTCCAAAATTTCAAATAAAAATTAATTTAAGTCACCAGTCCATGACAAAACGCCGTGAAAATGAAGAAATTGACCCTCGACCTCTCCGATTTCGTGCAAATTTCAGGAATTACTGGGATTTTTGCCCAGAGTCATGGAGTGAAACCGTTTTTAAATATTATAATCCGTTGCTTATAAACAGTATGACGTCATTGGGTCGATTTTCGGGAACTAGTGGTTGAACTTTCGGTGACATCTCGGTATTTTGTAGTAAAAGATAAGCGTTCGGCATGCTATTTGAAAGGTAAAAAAAATGTACGCAGCCATTATCATTTCGCAAAAATTTTGAAATGCTTTTTGGCAGTGAAGCCCTCCGCATATTTTCATGAAATTACATTAGCTTTCGAGCTAATTGAAAGATTTTTCTTTGTAGTAATAGAATTTAGGCGAGGGCAATATTTCATTTCAGAGAGAAAAATGCTTTCCCATGCAAGCGCGCAACTCAGCCGCATCCAGATTCAACCCGTGAAGTTCGTCGGAATCATGATTCAAGGTTAATCCCTATCTTCGTTGATCTAACAATGGACGCTATTTAGATGCGAAGAGCAAAATATAAGAAAAGTCACCTTATCTCAAAATATTAGATATGCTGAACACAAATACGATAGTCTTTCATCCGGAAAAATCGGTACATCTGCAATAAACGCAGTTGCATTTGAGAATATAATTTTTAAATATTTTGATTCCCTTTGATTTTACATGCTGATAATCGCTTTAATAGTGAAATCTTTAGAAAATGTGATTAAGTATCTGGTGTTTTCCCGGCGTATTATTTGGATGAAGTCATCTCGAGTTTCCAACCGGATGAGAGATTCCATTGTTTCGGTTTCCGACCTTTCGAGGTCCGACACGTTCTCGTCATCAGGGATGTTGATCTCCATAATAAAGAATAAAAACTAAAATTATATAATAATTATAAGTAATAATGTTAATGGCATTGCCATGAATATTGCCACTATATATACTGAGTGTCAAGGCTCAGGTGTCTCGCCATTTGATGTAATTTTGGCGCCTGTTTTTCCCATTGACTCAATATTTTTCACAATCGGCATTCAGGAGTTGCTGAGGCAGTATTCGGTATCTATAGAATCTCTCGTCCGGCTGGAAAAGCGAGAAGACTTCATTTAGAAAAGTTAATTTAAGAATAATCTTCGTTAGTATCCTCTCCGCCCTGTTCTATTAATGTTGTATTGAATGCATTGAAAGCTGATCTATTCTCACTCACTCCTGCTTACAGAGAATACTACTAATATATAATAATATGAATTTCATTTGCGTTTATCTCATTAATAATGCAATTTGGATATGAACGGCGACCGTGATCAGCATAACGAATTTAGTAAGATAAGGAGCCTTTTCTTTCATTTGGTTCTTTGCATTAAAAGAGGGTCTAGATTATTTGAAGACAAATGGTGGCTTCTTTAAGTAAAACTGCAAAATAATCTTGATAAAATACTAGAAGCATTACCCAAATTCGATTGTCATATGAAAATATGATTAATCACGCAGGTTCTACCTTAACTAAGGAAAGTGAAAGTCCCTATAAAAGCCAATTAATATAAGATCACTACGACGGTAACAAAATAAAGGCAGTGAGTGCCCGATTCTCACCCATTTAGGAATGAAGTCTACGGTTTGCATGATACGTAATGGTAGATTCACCTTGCTCAAGCCAACCGCCAAGTTCACTCTTCCAGTACAGGAGCGCCCATTGCTTTCCCTGGGCGAAGAACGGTTTCCTACGACATTCTGGTATCCGTAAAATTGCACAATGAGGATTATAGTTGATCCAGCACTTCACTCGGGTTCAAATTAGGATGATTAAGTCTGTAGCCAAACATTACTCGGCTGATTGACTCGAGGAATGTGGAAAAGCGACTGCATTCAAAACAATGGCATTACCACCCATGATACCTATCCACCTGTTCAAGAGTTGATTAGATATATCGATTGATTATACGGTGATAGGGATTACTCCCCTGTATCCCTTTCAAATTTCCCCCTTTTTTTAAGGAAACTTTGAACATCACAAGATTCCCCATGATTGAAAGATAGGGGATGCTGGGGTTAAATTACAAGAAGGACAGATTTCATCGGATGCTGTTATGGGTTAGAAAACTAAGATAGCATTGTGCTTCTTGCACAAGAAGTAAGAGGGTGTAATAATATTCAGCGCCAAAAATTTTCGACAAACAACGTCGTTTTAAGAAAATATTTCTTGATAAAAATGTCGAGCGATTGGCGACTTAAAAATACTGCATCATCGGAAACTCAACGGATGACGTCACGGAAATGTATTGCTGATACTTTAATACTACTAATTTCCACGTTAAGCTCAACTGGTTGACCAAATCATCCGAGAACAAGCGTTTCTATTTCCTTAATGGAAGACAGTGAATTAGTATGATTACATTCTTCGTGTTGAAATACCCATCAAGATGAGGCCTACCGTGTAGTGACATCAGGTACCGTTTTAGATCACTTGACTTTTTTATTTCATGCCCTTTTCTAAAGTAATTATTTATGCCAGCGTTTGACACATGCATATGTGGTTTCTGCGCTTGGTAAATCTGCTATCGTTTACACCAGTGGTTTTCAACCGGTGGTCAGCGGACCACAAGTGGTCCGCGAGAGCCTCGGGAGTGGTCAGCAGGACATATAAAAAAGTTGCCAATAAATGGGGATTTTGAAAGGGATGTGCGTTTAACGAGATGGGTAATTATTTTTGACTGTACACTAATTAATATTAATGATAAATAAATTATTTCTAAAAAATTGTTTTACTTGATCACCTTTGAATTTGGTTTTGGGAGAGGCGCTGAAGAAGGGTTGGGTTGGGAACAGCTGGTGGGGGGTGGGGGTGGTCCGTACATGATTGTATTTCAGGCTGAGTGGTCCTCAGACTTCTGCGGGTTGGGAACCACTGGTTTACACCAATTTGAGAGGTAAAAAATGCGTTTCCATTATGTAGTACATAAATCGGACCAGCTAGAGTTTCAGAAACAGATTCGTTCTACGAATATTTTTTATGACAATACAAGAAGTAATTCTTCCATAAGCTTAGGAGGTTGCTTGCACTAAAAATAACTCCTAAAAAGGTAACCGAGTTCCGTTTGCTTTAATCACGGTCTCCATTGCTGGTTAAAATAGATTTAAAAGTTTTTTAAATTGAGCAATTTCGAGTTTCGAACACAAGCCCAAATAATATTTTACTTTCAACAAACAGTGGCTTGTTGGCCACCTGTTAATCAAAGTCTCCATAGTTTAATACTATACTCGTAGATAATAAATTTTTGCATATAGTTTTATGTACGAGTACGTCCGTAAAATATTTATCGATGATAGAATTATAATCATTAGGGTTCCTTGAAATATTATGCCAGCGACTATCGGAAATGTAACAATTAACCCTGAAACAAAAGACGTTCACCTTGCACTTAACGTCCTCAAGTTTTCCAATGGTATGATTTACTAATTAGGCCAACGTTGACTTCATCTCCCTCAAGCGGAAAACATGTCTCGTGAGTAAGATTGATTGAACTGACCTGTTTCAGCTATTTATTCATCAGTAGGCACCTGATTGAACAAAACCTATTTTGCCTATTTGGTCATCATCTGGCGCCATGTATAATTGAGAGAAACATGTAGACTTTCTATTATCATTACTAAGAGTAATTTATTGGGCGCTGGGTCTCAAACAGCTTTTCGACATCTTTATCACCAAGGCGAGGCAAGATCATGGATTTCATTATCGTAAGTGTTGTTTCGTAAAATATAAAGGCGTACCTCGAACATCAATACCACAAAGCACAATTTTTATTGTGTATGAGTCACATAAGGAAAATCATATACGTACCTGATTTCTTCATGCGGAAGCAAGTTGATAAGAAAGTTGCAATTTAGGTTCATTTAATTGTTTTTTGCCTCACGCAGAGATAAATTTCTCTAAATATTATATCACTCAATTGCAAAGCATTGCAACGTACACATGTGTGCTAACACGTACCTATCCGTTGATGACTGCCTCATCCGAAATGCATTGATAGAAAGCTACCAGCGAAAGAATGCTCTTGAATATCTTTAAGGTAGAACAGTGATCCATTAAGTCGGAGAAAACGAAAATGATTATGCCCTAACTAGTCCCACGGCCAATGATTAAGGGGAGGAACCACTACCATTAGAGTAAAAAAAAGTAACGGTATCCAATCTAGTTCGTTCCGACTGCGGAGGAGACCGCAACGATTCCAATTGACGCGTGATTACGGGAACAAAACGGCTCCACCATCTCCCTCCCTCAATCCTTCACACATCGCTCTCCGCGTGAAAGGAAATCCCATTCACACAAAGGAGGGACCATCGACGCAAAACTGTAAATGGAAGGAGCGCCTTCAAGCAACAGAGGGCTGTAAAATGAAGACAGCGGCGCCATGCTGGAGGGCGAGGAGTTATCTAAGCTACGCTCATGACAAGGTTTTATTTAGCAACAGTTGAAACGGGATTGCATTCGGAAATGGATTGCCTGAATCTGCAGTTACTAGCTTCCAGGACAATAGGTTGCCTAAAATAATTATTTCGTAGACTCATTGCATCTTCTCACTTCCCTAGATTCGAAGACACTGTGGAGCAGTTCAAATTGTAGAACTAAAACACTTTCTATATTTTTCAAAAATTTCCCAAAATACTTGTTATGAGGGAGGCTATAAATTATTTTCAGAAAATATGCTCAATGACAGACTATATTATTATATTATCACCATTACTTGTTTTGTGTTGTTTTGGGCGGTTAAGTGGTTCGCAGGACGTCTAATACTATTATTTGAGGCGAAGAAAAATAAGGCGTTCTATCAGAAGAAATTCTACTTATAGCTGGCATCACAAGCTCGGAGGTGAGAAAACACTTCGTAAAAACTTGACTGTGGAGGATGCATTTAACGGGCGGAGAACCTTGGACGACAACTGAAGCAGAACAAAGATGATTGGAGGCAATGAAAATGTAGTGCCACAGAATAATTATTAAGATCAAACGGACGGGGAGAATCACCAATGAAGTCGCCCCGCAAAGAGCTGGGAAGAAGAGTTCTGAATGATGACTCAATTAAGAAGAATATACGAAGTTGTTAGACATTTGAGGATATGACCAGCTTATGATGATGAAAGGAGCAACAAATGCTGTGATTTATGGATGAAGACGAAGGATGGAATACATAAAGCAAATTATAAACATCAATATGAGGAATTATGAAGGAACTGAGCGGTAAGTTGAAAAGAGAATGGAGGGCAGAGCTGACCAAAACTAGTATTCGAATTAAAGACAACTGAAGATGACGGTTTAAAAAAAATACCGAAAACAAAATGGATATCCTAGAATTGGTGCTTAACTTATGGATATCTTCCAAAGAGTCATATCCGCGACACAACTTACTTGATACTGGATTTATCGAAAAATATATTACCAACCCGGCCTACATAAATGTGACAACGAAGTCTCCCACCAGCATAGTTGGGAAAGTTACCAAAAACAATTCTGATTAAAGTTAAAGTTAACCTCTGTAAAAAGAAACTAGTTAAAGATAAAAGTTACTTTTCTGAAAAATTAAATGATTAAATTTAAAGTTAAAAAAAATTAACTTTTACGTTAAATGTTACTTTTCCAGTTACTTTTGAGAAACTTTTAAAAGTAACTTTTAAAAGATATTTTTTGCAATAAGATAAATACAAAATTCAAATTCAAGAAAAATTTATTTACTTTTTACTTAAATAGTCATTAAACTCTAATAACATTCTCATTTCGAAATTTGTATCGGACATCCGTCCCATCCTGTCTGAAAAAAAGAAGAAAAGAAAATTCTAACAGGTCGGCATTCCCCAAAAATTAACGAAAAAAGTAAACAGAAGTTACTTTTTTATCAGTTAATGTTTAATTTAAACGACTAAAAGTTAAAAATTAACTTTTCCAAAAAGTAATGGTTAAGTTAAATAGTAAAATAAATTTTTAAAGATTAATTTTAGTCGTTAATTTTTTAAATCGTTAATCTCAACGCATCTCCAGAGCAACAATGAGATGGCTTGTTTGACATGACGGCAGCGCACAATCCTGTTTCAAGTAATACATATTCAGAATATTCAGACGATATTGCGTATAATTCTCCACACACATAAACAACTTTCATTACGACCTATGAATTACATCATCATCACCTCATGATGATGCAATACCATAATGAAACCTAGCAAGTAACAGAAATATAACCCTGAAATATAGGTCATAATTAAATTTGTATTTATTTTTCGGAAATTGCATATAGTTGTATGTACGGGTACCACATGACATAAACTGTCGAAACCCAAGTCGTGAATAAAAAACTTAAAAGTGAAATTCGCAAAGTTTGTTCTTTTTCCATCATGGAGAAATTTCACAAAATTACCCCTGACATCGATCGTTTTTTTACGAAGTACCTATTTACTCCTTTATGGTAAGGGTGAAAAGGAAGGAAGGAAAAAACAAACGATCGATCAAGATGTGCCACTTACTTCTTCTGAACGACCGGCGAGACCGGTATGAACCACGCGGCCATGTCTCAGAGCCTTTCGGAGAACCATAAAGAGACAGCTGCAACGAGAGGGAATCGCCGGATCTTTCAAGGGAGGCGCGCACAAGAGGGGGACAACTAGTGTTGTTCGCGGCACAGAGATCTAGGAATTACTGAAGGCTGCAAAATCTCGGACCGCCGAGATTCGAGCCGAGTACGCACGGCTCCGGCCGCGAAGCCCGCCGGCTATTCAACCAACCCAAGCGATCCATAAAGCAACTCTCACAGTCGAGGGCTTCGGTCGTATTTTAACGTTCAGCCCCGTCGAGAAGAACGAAGCAATCGGGAGGACTCCCTTAACCGTCTATGGAGCCACCTGTCAGCTTCACCTACTTTGGAATTAATTAACTCTAAAGCCAACCAACCCATTCCCCTTTTTACCTCTCACTCTTGTCCAATCTTTCTTTTTCTCTCATCGCCGTAAATGCCATCGGTGCAAGTTCACGTGCTACACCATTGGATGGGGCCGAACCCCACCATACGCCGCAAGACTTCGCAGAGGCGATGTATGGAGTGTGGATGGATAGAGGGCCTGAGAGTCACAGTAATACAATTTGCAAACTTCGTCCAGTGACACCTGTATACTTTACTCCGGTAAGAAATGATTAAAAGCAAATTAGCTTAAGTGTTCGGCAGCTAGATCGTAGCACCACACCTTCGAGCAATTGTATTTCTTTTCCTGTAGCTAACTGACGGCACCAACTTATATCGTTTTTCGTGTATATGTCACTTGTATTACTCTGACTCTCAAGCCCTCCGGTTACGCCAACGGTAACAGAGTTTCGACTATCAGTAAAAGTTTCGAATGAGTCCCGATTTTCCTTATTATAGGCTCCTTAGGCTCCTAATTATCATGCATACATACCCATGACGCTGTTCCTTTTTGGAGGAAACGCATTCATTAAAAATTAATCTCTCGGTACTACTAGTATTTTTTCTTTGCAAATTCGTATTCCTGCCACCCTTATGTTGACAAAGGTACAACTAACATTTCAATCGAGAGGTTTGTTTCGAAGTTAGCAAGGGTTTACAACCTAATTCACAGCTCGTGAAGCTTCTGGGGTATGAACAATGTTTTTGCAGTGAAATGTTAGAAAAATTCTTAGCTGGCATATATGTATCCGAATCAGAAATTTATATTCGGTTAGTGGTAGCTGAGCGGGGCCACATCTCAGGTAGTTGGTCTGTGGGTCGACCTTCGCTCGCGAGAGCATAATCCTCGCTTGTAGTGGGACCTCGCTCGGACTAGGGTCTCCTCACTGCCCCGGCCCTCACAAACTGACCATGTGCAGTACATTTAAATGTTTATAAAATTTAACAATTTCCTTAAATTCTTTTTCATCGTGTCAATCGTCCGAAGACGTTTTCGAGCGTCTTTAGATCGACTTTCTACGGTGAAAATTAAGGTTTTCCATGCTGCCTTAGGAAATATGGCTATGAGACGTGGCAATGCTACTTGCATGTGGCAGGACTTTGCGGGATTTCAAACAGTAATTGAGAGTTATTGCAAGTGGTTAAGGCAGGGAAACGCAAGAAAATGATTCATAACCTTATATTCCTCTTCTTCCTTCTATATAGCAGGTAGATTGCCTGTTCTTTCTTCGTCTCATCGTCTTTCATTTTTGCTCGACGGTAGGGTTATCACATCTTATTTTGGCCTCCCCATACTTCTTTTTCCCAACGGTAACTTAGCACGAGCTATTTTTACAACTCTTTCTTCGCCCATGAGGTTTATGTGCTAGTTCCCTTTTGTTCGTTCCACCGAAACTTTGCCTCGGAACAGGACGGATTTTAAAACTTTGAAAATTAATATATTAAAATTAACAAGGTAGCAATCGGTTATAGTTGGGCCAACGATTTTTACGCGCCAAAAACGGTGAATATTTTCAAATAAAATATAGTAAAAGTGCAGCTACGGCAAGAAAAAATCGAATGAATATTAGTGAAAGTAGAAATAAACGCTTAATCAGACGCATTTTATTTCATTAAAATGGGTTGTTTCATCTTGGAGATACAACTTATTCGATATATTACATTTTTTACAGACAGTAGGCCTGTAAACCTGACTCTGCTTTAATAATTTACTCCATACTGCCCTATTCTTGCATACCTCTTTTGCGTGAGTGACACTAATGCATTGCATAATGAATGAGGCCCGCCTGTTCTTAAGACTCATAATCTTCCACCACTTTCTGATTCTCTTCCACCACATTCACACATGACTTACTCGGTCTACCCCTTCCTCTCACACCGCTCACTATTTTATCATATATCTGATTCGTTATTCGATTCTCATCCATTCCCCCTAAATGGCCAAGTCAACTCCTTTCATACGCGTACATTCCCGGAGCACCCAACCCAAATTCTTTCGAGGCACGTAGGTATTCAGCTAGATAACTATTAAGAAAGATATAAGTGCACTTTAATTTATATGTCTTTGTTGCTTCTTCGGAATTTCAAATACTTCTTCTGTTAAGTTCACTCTTAGTTGGAGGATAACATCCCTTCAGGTAAACTTGAGAGTGGTAGGTTTAACTTCGTAGAAGTTTATTATATTAGTACTCATGACTAATGATAATACTTAGCACTTTTATACAAACTTTTTATTGTACAAAGCGTTTCACCGATTTACGGCATCGTCAGATACAGAAGTCTTTTTTAACCCCTGTAGATATTTTGCTACTGAAAAACCAAGAGAGTATTGGAGAAAATGTAGTGAGAACTGAAGGCTGTGATAGAGGGGAGGATGTAGGGTAAGCGGGGAAGGGGGAGAATAGGCCATATAGATGGAGAGAGGTAGGGCGTATGGGCGTTCGTCTGAGAAAGAAATTGTATAAGATGATAAAGGACTGAGTCCATAAAAGCCTTTTTTTTATTAGTTTTAGTTTTTAGCATTGATTTTCAGAACAATATTTATATTTTATGCGGTATTAATCTATCTTAACCAGTGGATCATACTATTAAAAATAATATGGTCATTTTCCACTGAAATTATTTGCGTTTCGATGTTACAACGTGATCATCAGACGCAGTCTTTACTAGGTGATGATGAAGTGGCGTCGAACGTTTGCGTATGGTAAAGTATGAAAATGGTTTTATGGGAGGAATGGAAGCATAAAAAGTAACTACTTGGCATGGTGAAAGAGGAGAATACTGGAGGATGCTAGAAAGAGGCAAAACGGGTGGATTAAACAAGTAATCATAAGCGAGGGTAAGCGGGCAGGTAATGATGGTAGAATCCCAGGAAAGAGGGGAACAGGGAATAAGTATTTTTTTCTACGTCTATATATCACCCCACGAGCCCACGCAGGGGCGTGCGGAGGGGGTGTTATGATACCATCCCTGGAAAAGGCCGCGAATAGGAAAAATGAATCGTGAGATGGAAAGGACGAAAGTGGACTGTATGATAAAGGAGTTTCTTCGCGAATAACTAATTTTTAGTTATATCATTAACTATGGGAGGAGAGATGGAATATTTATACCATTTTGTGCGACAAAGTATCTATTTTTTCGTCACTTCCATCAGTTATAGAGATTTAGTGCGGAGTTAAAATAAATCCTCCGTGCCAGACTGCAACTCGCCTGAACTGAATTTTTCAAATAATCTTGCCTAGCGTGTAGCTTTACAGCATCTAGTGGCTCCATACGTAGTGCTGGACGTGATGTCGGGACGGGATAATAATTTTGGATTCAAAGATGAAACCTGGAAAGTCTGCTGAGATGAAGAGAGAAATATATTAAGGAAAGATACATTTCCCATGCATAAAAGGTGGAGAAGTAATTATCAATCAAAACCTATGCTGGTCGGTAGAAATAAACTAAATAATAGCAATCCTGGGGTATTACCGAGTTTTCCACGAAATTTCCCATGATACCCAATGTTTTCCCAGTGCTGTCGCCACACTGGCCAAGGGTTCATTCAATCCTGTCAACACTTATTTCCCGAGTATGTCGAGTTGAAACTCCAAAGCTCCACAGACCGCCCCGTCGCGTCGCTCTCAAATCCGCCATAGGCTCGGGGACAAAAAGTAGGTGGGTCCACAGAGGGGGTGGGAGGGAGAGGAAATATGGGACGCCCATGACCGGGATGTAGTTTACGTGAATCTCCAAGGGTCATCGATTTTCGGGAGAGCGTCTCTCTCCCTTGAGTAATCACTTCTCTCCCCGCTCACCTCCGCCTTGGTCCCGGCGAACGACGGACGGGCCGGCCGCAATAACTCATCTCCCTCGGACCCCGAAATTCCTCGGACCGCGCGGAAGCGACATTAGCGCCACCGGAGGAACGGACGAGGAGGAGAGGAAGGTATGTGTAGAACTGCCGTCCGTGATCGTGGGCGTTCGAGCTGCCCATTTCTCACTCGCGAAGAGTGGGGTGGAGCCGAGCCATCCCAGGGCCGGGGGCATGCCACATGCTTGGGAGGGTGAGTGAATGGCGGCAGCAGATCTGAGGCCCTATTCAGGAAGGACTCGACATCGTAAAACCTCGATAATAGGGAGGGTGTGACGTCACGACCTAGACTCGATCGCAAGTTTTTAACGTAAAATTCTGGTTTCGTACATCACTTCGTATATCGTTTCGGGACATCGTAAAACCTCGATAATACTGAAGGTTTTGACGTTACGACCTCGACTTATCGCAAGTTTGTAAAGTGAACTTCGGCATTTTTAGAGCTTGTGACGTCGAAGTTTCGTCCGGTTCATCGATAGGAAATCTCGATCTCTTTGAAGAAAGACTAGAATTTATTTTTGCGTTAAAAAAAACTATTTCAAGAAATTTAATGGAATCTATTTTGGTCTTCTTAAAAATTATTGCTAGCAATTGAATAGAACTCTGCAATACCTTGTCGGTATTTTCAAGCTGCCCAGGGTCGGATGAAGGACAGATGTTTGGAAGTGTGAGTGGCCGCAGCAGATATGAGACCCTAGTCAGGCTGGACTCGATAGCGTAAAAACTTGGTAATACGGAGGGTGTGACGTCAAACCCTATACAAATCACAAGTTTTAACATTAAAATCGAGTTTTTCCGAGGCTTGCGAAGTCAACATTTCGTCGTGTTCATTGCTGGGAAATTTCGACTCATTCGAAGAAAGACTCAAATTCATTTTTACTTTTTATAATTTCCAGCAATATTATCGGATTCTGTAATTCCTGGGTGGGTAAGAGTACTGGAGGGTTATTTTTTTCATCTTTACCATCGGAATCTACGTCACAATTGCAGGAAATTCGCTATTTTTCTTTAATCGTATTCCGCTTCTAAGAGGGCATGGCTATCTGCGGATATACAACAAGAATTTTTAGCTTCTTTTAAATCACTGTTCAGGTACTTTTTTATAAAATAAAAGCTTCAGGATAAATGGCTCTAATCTCCCGTATTAATGAACAGAGTTGGTAGTAATTACTATAATTTTTCACTGACTTGCGAATTTCCCATCGCGACCTCAATACACCTTACGTGGATTACTTACTCTTCGCGCCGCTGTCCCAAACGGTGGCCGAGGGCTATGATTTGAAAATTTTAAGTCGTCCATGGGGGTGACTGCAAGGATATCTAGAAGTGACGACCGTTGAGGTCATGATCGTTATATCCATGCCAGGCCAAGGGTAGAATTACCTTGTGCCAGACCAGTGCGACTCCCGCCTCAGGTGACTAAGTCCCGTGATTTCCAGAATTAATTAATGAGTGAGAGTCCATTTCGATATTTACTAGGAAGAATCATGAATATCACTGAGTTTTGTAAAACCAATTGAATACAAAATCTACGAAGAATATGCCATATTTGACCTCAATACCTGAAGTATTATAGAAAACACACCAAGCCAAACCACTATATTTTGTTGCTGAATACATATATTTTTGTATTGAATCAGCATTTTTATTTAAAACTAATTTTCCTGAATGCGCTTTCATTTTTTTACCATAGATATAAGTATTTTCTACGAAGACCTATTCATATGATTTAACAATATATGCATCACTTTTATCTCAACATTGATACTTTCCAGCTGTTCATTTAATGCTACATGTTGGTAATTGATAATTTTCTTTTTCTTCGTATATTTTGGATAAAATTCCACAGTTATCGAATGCTAAGCTTGATTTGATGCATATATGTCTGAATAATTTTCTATCGTAATATTTTGGCTAAAGGGCAACCGCGAGTTGAATAAATATTCTATTTTATTCTAATTCAAAGAAGCCAGAGTAATATGCCGAAGGATAAATGGTAAAAAATAATTACATTGAGACGCAATTGAAGTCAGTCTGAAACAATAATGAAAGATAACGTTAGAGAGAGAAAGGCGAAGACTAACGGATGCTATAAAAAATAAACATGAAAAGCTAAAGGATGGACAGGACGGACGGTTACGACGAGGATGAGCGAAAAACCTATCTCACCCTATTCCCTATTCCCATTGCCAAGGCTGGATATATCAGCCACGTGAAAATGGGAGCGAGTCATTATCTATCTGTCTAAACTCTAAGACATGAGGGAGTTAAGACAGTCGAAAAGGGATAGGTCGAAGAGCTTTTGGAGAAAATAGGTACTCAATGTAATGGGAATTCTGAGTAAAAAAATAAACAAGTCAAGTTGAAAAACTGTGATTGCAATTTCGAGCTCAAGGTTACAAAAAATATTACATTTTGAGATGAAAAAAACCGTGGGGCGGGCATGACACTGACGTAAGACTAATCTACTTAGTGCAGTCAACGTCAGGGGAAACTTTCCCGAGAGTTTGTAGTTGAACCTCTCATTTTTGAGAAGCTCATGCTTAGGAGGAAAATTCATCCCGAGATGAAGGCGCTATTCAATTCACAAGGAAAAGATTCTTTCCAAGCAAGTGGAAAACGTAAGTAACATCAGTAACCCAATGAGAATATTAACATTAATCATATATCTTTCAAATGGTTGCCAATACTTTAGCTCATTTGTAATTAATTACTGGAAATGCATATAATTTTCACAATGAATCAATCGCTTTCATGTTTCGTCCAAACTATTTGGCTAGAGGGCAGTAAATGCATAACAGAGTGAAATATCTACCGACAATGTATATAGGGCTTGACTTTTATTTGAAGAAAACTGAGATAAAATCCAAAAGTAGCGCTAAACAATTACTGTAATTGGGGTCAATATTATGAAACATATTTCATAAATACATAAGAGAAGATATTTTGTTGGCTCTTACATTTACTTCACTAATGTGTACGTTTCTCTACTCACGCAAACCCAACATGACAACAGCGTAAATCCTAGAATAATTATTTATTGACCGGTTGAGGTAAGCTTCGGCTATAATCGAGAAATTTAGTTCCACCAGAGCAAGTCTGCAGAATGGTACATGGTTAGAGGGTGGCAGTCACGACAATTCTAATATAATTTTTAATAATCAGGGCACCTTATCTGGGCGTATTACGAGTTTAACGTCGAGGATGGTTTTAATGACTTTATTATTATTCTGTAATGTACTTCCACGTTCAAAGAAATTGATATTTTTGGTGCTTCCCATTAGAATTCCCAACGGCATTTAAAACGTGATATCATCATGCGAATTACCTTTCGTTTGGCTGCAAACCTTTGACCAATATGGCGTGGATAGCTCTACCAGGAGCAATAATTGTTATTTAGTCCCGCTCTAGGGGTCAAAAGGAGAATTGCGCTAGCGAAGGAGAAGATGAGCAATAGCAGGGAGGTGATAATTAGGACTTTGTGAAAGAATGCAAAGAAAGGGTCGGTGAAGAGTTTAATATGGAGTGTAGCGTTGTAGGTGCAAAAACTTGGATCCTGAGTAAAAGAAGACAAGAATAGGCTGCGGGCGCTTTTGAGATGCGGGTGCGGAGGAGAAAGGTGATGGTAGACAGAAATTAAGACGAACGAGAGAGTGATTGTTATGGTGAGTGAGGAGAGGAAATTACTTGAGGAAACTAGGAGAAAGCCTGGTACTAAAAGTTAGGTGGTTGGAACAGGTAAAAAGTGGCTCAGGGATGCTGAACGCCGTGATAGAGGGGAGGATGCTGAGTAAGCGGGAAAGGGGAAAAAAGAGAATAGGCTTTATGGAAGTGATGAAGAGAGGTATGACGTATTCTGAGATGAAGAAAGACGTCTTGTAGAGGGAGAGGAAACTGTACCTGTAAACATCTGGGGGATTTTTACCATCCTGCAATAAAATCTACCTTAACCGGTATAATACCAAAATAATTATAACTTTTATAACGACAAAAGTAGTTGTAATGGACACAATATAAAGGCAGATCATGCCATTAATTTCAACGGCCGCGTTTGGTGTAAGTACATAAAATCATCTTTTTCTAAACCATGGAAATCTTTCACTCATCCCCTTTATTATCTCTCACTGCAAAATGAAAACTGGATCTTGCTGTTCAACTTAAGAGAGTAAAGAATACACCAAGGCAAACTTGATCCCCATTTCAGATATGATGCCCAAGGCATAAATGGACTTAACTTTCACGTCATAGTAAAGGACGACAAGAACCAGTATTAGTAACTTTAAAGGCAGTGTTTCAGAGTTATACGTGCGGTGATCTTTGAAGAAAGGAATAAATTTGCAAATAGATTCATATAAGAGATTATTTATTGAGCAGTATATCATCCGTAGACGGGATAAGTATATCTCACCTGAACGATTAGAGAGGATTTCATGAACAAAGGGGAAATCCCAGGGAGAGTGACAATAGATATAAAATATTCGACCAATTTACGAAATAATTGTTCAGATACAATGCAAAGCTGATTACTTATTTATATGAGCGATCGCTCAATGCAATTGAGATAACATTGCGACACCTATAATAATGTATCTATTTTTTTAAAAACTGAAAATTTCTCAAAAATCTTTTTGAAAACATTCGCTAAAATGATAAATTTCACTGAAATTATTGATGAGACCCAGAATAAATAGAGTTTACTACTAGAAGTTGTGTCCAATAGTCTTAAAGTTAAACTTTGAACAATAAACAATAACAGCCTAGCTATTTACTGAAATGGCAAATTTAATCCTGGAAAACTATGTGTGAGAATAGTGAAAGAGAAGAAAGGAATTAAATAGATTTTTGTCGGGCACTCAATACCAGCCAAAAAACGAAAAGGTCACAGAGTATTCTACTTCATAATGTCATGTACACGTATGCATATCAAAATACTTTGGTCCGTAGCCTTTTGCCACGCTAAAACTAAACAGTTGCCATAAGTACTCACAAAAGCCTTTGCAGGGCGCGAGGATTTTAAAAATGCTCTTTTTAAAAAATAGATAAGGAATAAATGATGATTTGTAAATTTTTAACTACGAACGAAGGGTTTTATAACTATTCGTCATATTAATAATTCATAAAAGTTCTATTTAGCTAGTGATCCAATAAAGAGAAGGGTTTAATTTTTCATACTCACTTTTTGTCTCATCAACGACCTACAACAGATGATAACAGAAGATTGTGATTGACCCTTTATTAAGTACTGTAAAAAGATTTGAGAAATGAGGTAGCAATTCATCGCAACATTGCAAAGAGCTGATATCACCCAACTTCGCTACATCTCACGATTGCCTAGTTCAACGGACAGGAAAAATGTTTCAAGACAGCAACTTTTCGGGATATGGATACGATACGTGATATGAATGTCAACATACCGTTCATTGCAATTCAAATTTCCTTCATATGATAGGACACATAGCATAATACCGCATTCATGCAGAGGAGGTATATATTCAGATACATTCAGACAGAGCATGGTATCACATTCACAACTTGAAAAGGTATCATAAAATATAGCACATTCATTATTAGTACTCCGAAATTAAATGAACGACACATATCTCAATCGATGTATCGCTATTTCTGGTTATCGACTTATCGATAATCGAAATACTCTAACGAGTTATACCGCAGTGTATATATGGAAAAAGAATAGCGGCGAGTCGCCGAAGGAAGATAGAACGAATGAAACTCCACTAGGGAAGCCGAAAGCGTGATTATAAAGCATGCCTCATATCTGAACCGATATATCGAAATATCTCGAGGCGATGTCGTACTTCTAATGCCTTTCTTATGATTAAGAATATTGCGCAATACCTCAATCACAAGCCGTATAACATGATACCGCACTCACAACGTGAAAGGATTTCGCAAGAAATCGTACACTCATATATATATGTAATTGCGATATTAACTGAGAGGGCTCATATTTAATCGATACATCGAAATATTTCACTGGGATATTTAGACTGTCGAAATATCGAAAAATATTTTCGGGGAAAAAGATTAACGAAGAGTTGCCGAGGCAGGAGGGGACAAATGAAACTCAGCTAGAAGAGCCGCCGACAACGTGAAGCGACATTATCTTGACACGTCGAAGCGATCGCGAAGGCCGGGAGATACGCGTCACCCTCCCCCGCGCCTCCACGCGTCGCCGATGCGATGATGAACGACCTCCCCCTTCGCGCCGCGCCGCCCGCACGCGTCGCCTCCCGCGATCAAATATCCCCCGCGACTGATTAGCCGCCCTCGGCCGTTCGCGGGCCGCCGTCGAAGGGTTGGAGGGAAGGGGATACGCGATTGGCTAATCGATTGAATAATCCGCTCCGACGGGACACGCGAAAGTGAAAGCGGCCGGCACTTCGGCCGCGGCGGAGGCGGGGGGTGCAACAGCCTGAACAAGAAGGTGGTTGATTGTTTAGCTATTCGGATGATGAATCAGTGGCCGCGGAATTCCGAACGCCGCATGCGATCCTACGCAGGCGGGAGAGGAGATTTGCAGACGCTGCCTGATTGCTCCCAAGATTGAGCATTAACGATCATAGCATGCAAGCAGGGATAAAACTGATCAGAGGCAAGTTGTAATATCCAAGAAATCCATTCCATCGAGGTGATATGCCAAATAAATGTTTGATGCATTGACAGAACTGCCTGTAAACTCTCCGACAGCGGGAAGACTTCTTTACGATTCCTTCCTGAAACTATCCAGTTTCCAGCATTACCGCATTGGCCGGCGTTGAGGACTCTTCCGCATCAAGGGAGCACCCCAGTTTTGATGAGCAACATTTAGGAAGGGAATATACTTTATACAAATAAAAATTAAATGCATATATTGAAAAATAGCAACTATGCTACATATTGCATATCTCCGCGTAAATTTTTATATGTACAGGGCCCGTGAGAGGGCAATACGAGCGTAACAGGAGTCTCGGAGAACAAAACCGGCCAATCGCAGCCCAGCTCTACTGGTGAACATTACGAGCGAATCAAACCACGCGGAAATTAGGGAGCACCTTTCACGTTACTCCAACTAATAATACCTGAGACGGACGCCACGCCGAGTACAAGAGTTCACCAGAATATTCCAAATGCCAGGTCGGTGATAACAACGCACTTAGCTGTAGGGTATTTAAACGCGACGCTACCACGCCTCGAGGAGGCAGAAGAGGGGGTTGGAACTGGAGATGAGGGGCGAAGGGATGCAGAAGGCCTTTGTAGAGGGAAGGATGTTGTGTAAGTGGGGAGATAAGGGCCTACGCCAGTAAAAGTCTATGAGATTTTTTACTTTCTTTAATTTAAACCAACATTAACAGGTAGATCACCCAAATAATAATGACAATTATATATAATCCAAAATTCGTATCCTCTTCCTCTCTCCCCAACATTTAAACAACGTTCTCACCTCTTATCAACCCCAACACCCTCCAAATCAGCGTTTCTCAAAGTGGGCTCAACCGCCCCCCGAGGGGCGGTGCCTTAATCTAGAGGGGCGAAAAGAAACAAGGGGTCAGTGGGGGGCACTGGAGGCAGGGTCCTGACAAAACGGTGACCTTAGAAGATGCCATTGTCAACCTATCTATCAAGTTTCATCAAACCCTTCATCAACGGAATCCATCGCATTAAAACTTTATTTGAAAAACTTGTTTAAAAATTTAGTCCTAAAGCTTTTCTCAGATGACTTCAAGACCTTAAGAAATTATCACCAATAGTCACCCAATTTGCTAAACTAATTCAAATAAGACATTACTTGGTAACTCTGTTTCCATGGCAAATATTCGTAGAGTTGTGATATTACAAATGTAGTTCACGTTGAGTGAAAAAGGGATAATGTAAAATTTTTAAATTTATTTATAAAAGACTTTTCTTTAATAATGTTTTGTAACTTTTTTAATCGCTACTGAGGTCCTTTTATTTTTAACCGAGTTACTTGTTCTATAGATGTTCATACATGCCCTGGGATGAATGAACTATGTTTTAGATTTGAAATAAACATTAGATCAACCATAATTGTTTTGATTTTTTTATCTTCCTGAATTGGTCATGTAGTCTAAGATACTGATTATAATTTGAAAGCTTAGGTTGGGGAGCGTTGGTTATAAGTTTGTGGAGTAGAATATAAGTGGTGGCTCGCAAAAGTTGGGGAAACACTGCTCTTAAGCATGTCCTTACTTCTCAGTACATCCTCCATCCATCTTTCCAGCCCCCTTTTCTCCCTCGTACTACCCATTCTCACTTGTTTCCCTCTCCATCCAGCTTGTCATTTCCATCCTTCTCCACACCCACAATTCCAAAGCCTCCAGGCTATTTACATCTTCCTTCCGTAGCAGCCATGTTCCAAGCAAAAACTTAACATGTACATATATAAAACATATCTGTTTTTGAACATAATATTTTTGAACAAAACTCGTTTGTTTGGCTCGGAGCATTTATTGATTTAACCACACAATGAAAAGTTTAATGATGGAAAAAGCAATTTCCTTATTTAAACTCAGGTACTTGATTCAAAATATTGCTATTTGATCATGTTTAACTCCCTGATTATAGCATGTGTATTTTTATACAAGTTTGTATAATATAGGTATATTGCTATGTGAAGTACCTGAAACTCCCCGTCAACGTTTTTGTTTCGAAATCTGAATAATGGAGAGCGTTATAAAACTTGCCGACTCTGATGAAACAGAAAATTATTTCCAAACCTAAAATTACATACTATTCCTCGTTTTGTCTCACTGTCGACTGTGATGTGATTTTCTGTATACTCTGCATTTGTTCTTAGGCGGCTTGCCACAGAACAATAAATATTGTTGTTATTATTTATCGTGATAATGCTTTTTCTGCTAGTAATATTGATTGTTTTTGTTAAAGTTAATGGAATTGCCCAGTTCCACTCTACGACGCTCTACTCGAAATTAGGGTTAAACTAATATTTTTAAACGTCTTTGCTCAAATTTACCCTCATCAATTCCCTCCTTGTCAATTCTTCTTTTGCCGACGCATTCTGTCTTAAGGCCTCGTGTTCATTCTATTAAACGCATTTTATAACTTCAAATAGTCTCGAGGCATATGAACTCTACCACCAGCTCCAGTAGATAGAAACTATTAGCGGAGGAAAATATTGGCGATTTCCATTCGCTGGGAAGCCATCCCCACTTGACATCGAAGCCATGCTTCATCGAATATCAGGACAATGGGAGGAAGGGAGCGCAAATCAATATCTTTCTTCGATGGCCGATATATAGCATCTACGTACTCGCAGTCTTCACTCCGAAGGCCATTTAGGCGAGAAGCGAGGGAAGAGCTTGCCGTGTTCCCAAGTCCCACAGCGAGTAAAACTCAAGCACATGTAGGGATGGGGCGAGGGGCAACTCAGTTCTTCGCGCCACCTGCGATTTTTTGGGGAAAACCTGGGATAGGTTATATTTAAAAAAAAAAAGGCATTAACGAATTCTAAAGGAGGCCGTCGTCATCATTGGCCGTTGATCCTAATATTGATTGACGGCAGCCCTCCAAATTTCCAAATCTAATTCTAGTTCCCTTACTCCCAAGTAGTTCTAATTTTTTTCCTCTTCATTTGGTCTAAGTATTAATCCCTTGTCCTCCCTCTAGGGACTTTTCCTCTATTTATCCTTCAATTACATTTTTCACAAAGCCATTGTGCCTCAGGGTATGTCCAATCCATTTGGCTCTTCTTTTCTCTATAGTGTTCCATGTGGTCCTTTCCTCATCTGAGTACTTATTCATTACTTATTTTACCCGTTCATTTGATCTTCAGCATCTTTCTCCAACACCAGGCTCCGAAAGCTTCTAATCTTTTCTGGTCTGCTTTTCCGATGGTCCATATTTCCGACCTATAGTATGCCACGCTCCACACGAATGTTTTTATATGCTGTTTCTTCGTTCGTATTCTTACCTCCTTTGAACACAATATCTGCTTGTCTTTTCATCATGAATGCGTTCTTAGCTTGGGCTATTATACGCTTGATGTCCGTTGTATTTCTTCCGTTACACATGATAGTACTTCTAAGGTGGTAAAGGAGGCCATATAGAAACTTTTTACGAGTAATTTTCTTATTCATAATAGCCGTGACCAAGGTGTATTTCTATACGCAATTTATTTGTAGCAATTTCGTAGTTTTTTAAGTTAACGTGCGTGTATACGTCAATGCAGTAAGAGAAACGCTAATATAGGGAGCTCTCCATTCGTTCTAGTTTGCTACTCACTTCGTAACACAGCAGTGCACTTCCTTTCCATTCGTTTCAGGGCCTGCGCACTAGGCATCGCACTTCAAAATAGATCGGGAGCAAAGTAAAACTGCGCTAAACAACAAAAGAACGTCGATAATGGCATTCGCTGCACTTGTTTTTCTGTTGATTTCCCGTAAAGCTATCAAACACGGATACTGGTAAATCTGCACATATGCAATCGAATTATTACGAAATATATGTCATGTGCCATAACGCTACGCGTTAAAATAGCATTGAATTGCCAAAAATTCAAATCGGTATAATGCAATTTTTTCACTTTCATCTATAGATATCACTTATGAGAACACGTATGCAAAGTTTCGCGTCAATCTGTGCGTAAACAAAAATCGCTGCAACCACCTTAAGCCCCGCGCAATTTTGTCCACAGTCCCAAACACACCTGAAAATGCAAAATGGCCGTGTAACCGCAATGACGGCGTGAGGAAGGGAATGAAGTTACAAATAAAATGAGTTCACTACTAAATGTGTGGTATTCTATTCTGTTACACGATTCATTTAAAAAAACGTTTACAAACCACAGAAAAATATGCACTCTCTCACACACACACGACCCGGGTTTCGGCGCTGAGCACCATCATCAGGTGACGAAGCAATGCGAACAACCTGTATATATATACCACACTGGAGGGAGGGGTGGGTTGGGTGGGATCCCTCCAGTGTGGTATATATATACAGGTTTTTCGCAATGCTTCGTCACCTGATGATGGTGCTCAGCGCCGAAACCCGGGTCGTGTGTGTGTGAGAGAGTGCATATTTTTCTGTGGTTTGTAAAAGTTCGCCAAATTCACTCCCACGAGTGGGCGCGCCGCGGCAATTTTACCGCACATATAAATTGCAGTCCTATAGTTTAGGAAAAGGTAATTTACTAATCTAAAAGGTTGACTAAATTTTTACAGTTACATCTTTTTTGTTTGACACTGAATGTATTGTTAATCATCTTAGTTTATATCTAAGGTCCTGTTCATCTTCCCATCTCATACATGTTGCCTCTTGACGAAAATGCCTCCTACATACATTATTTTTACATCACTGGCACACAATTTTTGACCTGCAATTTTTATGCCACCTGCAAACATGGCATATTACTGGTTTAGGTGATTCAGGAACCAGTTCCTTGTTCTTATATTTTTTGTAAAATATCTTTTATATCTTTAGTCAAACATCAAACTCTCTTTGATGTCACACAGCTACTGAAGCGTCGCGTGGATAATTGATCAGGATATCGGGAATACTCTCTCCTATCAGGAAAAATGAATACCTGGAGACACAGTCATTAAATACAAACGGTACCAAATGGAGAGCTCAGAAACTAAAATGTGCGGCAATTTGCCGCGGGGTTCAAGGGTTAAATAAATATTTTTACAGAATGAAGTAACATCTGTCATAGGAAAATATTTTTGAGTAGGACAGGAAGAGAAATGGGGTGTTAATGTGATTTTTCCTGTGATCAATATCTCCAACTACACGATGTCCAGAACACGGAAACGTGTTAGAATATCATCTGGGCGTCATTTGCGTTTGCAGCTGCAGATCCAATTAACAGTTGCAGCATTTATAGTTGCTTAAAGATAGCCTTCAATACGACCAACCTTAAACGGTTTTTGACGTAACTTGCTCGCATCCCTGGATATTCCTCGCCGTAAAATCTGAATTCGCGTTACATGTCCGCGGGACTTGCCGCCTTGGATACGGGTAAATGTCGTCACAAGGCGTTTATCGCTCCGCTGGTGTTTAGTAATTTCCATTTTAATGATACGACATCAATTTCAATTTACACCACTGAGACTTATATTTTTCATAGTCCTCATTCAATTCGCAACACGATGGTAAGGTTTTTTTCAAGAAACCCCTTTTTATGAATACCCCACTCAAAGGGAACTAACGAGACCCAGGAATGAGCAGTCTTTTTACCAAGTAATCCAGGAGCAACATACTTACTTCCTTTAAGTTCCAACTATACAAAAGGTTATGGCACTGCAAAATTCATTTCACCCCAGGCATGGTAAGAATTAGAATAGATATACGGCAAAAAAATATTCCAACGAACGGCATCTCATCACTTTATTTCCCTTACTTTGAATAATTCGGTGCCCGGAATCACATTTCTCATCGCAATTTAGAAACTCAGAGGAATTTCAAACAGTATTACGGTTCGTAAGTATACATTGCCTTACACCTTTTAGCCCTTAAGAGAGCTTGAGAAATAACCCCCACGAGATTAAACATGTCACAGTGGATAAGACAAAATTTACAACCACGACATCCTAAAAACAAAAGAATAAGTTCACCTATGGCTTTTGCACAACTTAAAAATTATTGGCTGGATTCAATGATTATTTTCAGATGGATTGGAGTTGCTTCCAGTAGCTTTCAGGGGAGACATTGTTCTACAACAGGTTCCTAACTTTTTTGCTCAATTCTTTCCTTTCACGTTAGTTCACAATATATTCCCTCTTCGTAGTGTGACTTATTGAATGATAATTTAACTCCACAAATTAAAATAATGCACATGGTTAATACGATTGTAATCAAGGGCAATCGATAATTTTTATCGAGCACTGCAGACTAAATAAAAACAAAATACAATTTTCCAGATTGTATGTGCATAAAATATCTACAGAAATTCAAATTTTGCTTAAAAGTGGTCCCAATTCCCCTCTAAACCCACCTTAATTCCCCCAAGGGAGAAATTTCCCCCTGATCGTGAACCCATCTTTTAAAACCTCTAATATTTCCCACAAGCTAAGAGCCTGTTTCTCAAGTTGTTTCATGATCAGTCAAGATAGGAAATGAAAATACAGGAACATGAAAAAGGGTAGGGGTAGGATGCCAACCCAATAATGCAAGAACTTAATAACAACGATGAGTCCTCTTCACCGTGTGCTGTTTTCATCCCCGAGAATATACTTTGCAAAGCTCCAAGACTTTCCGAGTCAAAGGAAAACGCAAAGCAAGATGTAGTAAGGAATAAGGATATCAAAATTAGGATAAAGGATGGTAAAAGGTGAATATTGATCTACTTGATATGCGTTTAGTTTCGAACCGTAGTGGTCAGACTCCGGCTGTTTCATTCTGGAGCAATGTTTCTCATGTGATTAAACCAACAGATTTATTTTGACGGAATTCTTTCTGGCATGATACAAATGAAAGCTTTCCGATTCAAGAAGTGATCAATTGACAAGTTTCAAAAAAGGAAGAGGCAATTAGACTCCTATGCATGCATTTTGGTCTTCCAGGTGACCACCCGCAGGGAGAATTTTAATCTCGTAAACACGTGCGTGTTTACGAATTTAAATTCTGCGGGTGGTCACCTGGAAGACCAAAATGCATGCATAGGAGTCTAAGTTTTCTCTGTTTTTAGTAACAATTTGGATAGAACTTTAATATAAGGGAAGTTTTCCAGTTTTGATACTCACTGCAACACCCGATTCCGTTGCTACTATGAAAGATATGAGTAAAAATAAATGAGGCTTAGTGAAACAGGACCCGGCGGCATTCTTGAGAGCCGCTGAAGAATCTTGGCGGAATAATTAGTTTTCAAAAGTTCTGATGGTTTACAATAATTAGTTTTCAAAAGTTCTGATTTTCAAAAGATGGAGGCCCCAAGTTTGCTTGACCAAAATGCATGCATAGGAGTCTAAGTTTTCTCTGTTTTTAGTTCTCTGTTCACCAACCCAAAGGTTCGGAATGTAAGTTGAACGACTACGTAGCGATTCTATCGGATGACTATGCGGCGAAATATTTGCGATAAATCGATGCTATCCTCCCACACAAATCAGGCACATCTCTTCTGGAGCGCTGATGACGCTACTACTGCTGCGCGGCAAAGTGCAACACCCTCACGAAATTCATTGCCTTGATGAAGGTTGAGAGGTGGAAAACCTGCGACATTTTCTCTGCGTGACCATGCTTTGAGGCGACCTTTGTTTTCCCAGATCGCATTTACAAACGATTATCCTTATCTCCGCCGGAAGTTCCAACCTTGATACTAATGACTGTATGCTTTAAAGAGGAAGGAACGATGCTAGATTTATGGGATCACATGCATAGGTATACACATACATACCCATTACGCCATTCTCTTTCGGGGTAGGCGCAGAGTGCAGGCAAAGGGTCTGGTTATAGCTGTTAGGCCAAGGGAACGGGATCCCTTTCAATAATTTCTTCCATAATTCCGTATGCATACTTCTTTTGTACCTATCACATCATGCATTTCTTAGTACAATCTATTACGTTCTTAAGGCTCCTCGTATTCCTCATCCTAAGATTCTATTTCATCACATTTCCTCATGACTTTTTAGGTTCATCCATTGCTTCCATATCATTCAATTCTCTAACATTTACGTACATCATGACTCGACTCTCGTCCATTATCACAGCATTTAAACCAAACATCCGAAGCACACTACTTCCATACATTTCTCACTACTGGGGCATCCAATCCACATTCTCTCATCACCCATTCATTCCTAACCTTATCTCCCTCCCACTTTTACCGCCATGACATCTCATACACCCCATTTCCACAGCATTTAGCCTTCACTTATTCTGGCATAAATAAGTTGTACTATCATGCAATAAAGTGGGAAGCAGATCACTGACGTATACTTGAGGATTGCAGGGCGTTGAAAATGAAAAAGCCACTGCGGAAGTGTCGTCATATCGATATAGTGATGGAAATGGAACACATTGTATTTTTCCACTGCTTCTTTGCGTACCTCATCAATTTAAAAACACCCTTATTAAGACGGCAACTCATTTAAGGAATGCGCAAATGAGAATTTAACGCAGTAACGCGAACGGATATACGATGTAACTCCTGCGTGAGGAAGTTCATCATTAAAAAAATCATTTCGCACGCCCGGGATTCGGACCCGGATTGGATGTCAAGGAGTGTAAGTCATTTACACCAATAAGTCAGCTCATTTTCAAAGCAAATTTCTCGAGGGAGTGGAAGCCTACAAGGTATTCTCGCCTTCCGTTTACACTGTAGCACAGTTCGTGGAATCTTTCTCCCGCGTGCGCGTGATTGCGTTTAATGTTCCTTTGTGCATACTGCAAAGGAATAGTTTTGAATAAATTAGAGGCGACATAGTTGGCTCCATCCTCCCGCGATAATGGCTGATTAAGCTCGACAACGCTGCCTGAGTCATAGCGTAGACTCCAGGCGAGAGCATCTAATTGGCATAACCCCCGAGGAAATTTGCCTCGACACATAGATATCTTGGTAGAGTAACTTTAGCTGTAATGGTGGATTTACCTTGGCAAGTTTAGAGCACAAATTACTTGCAGCCAGCGACATTTGCCGTACATTCCACGTGTAAACGGCTCTGCAAGTCCGCTTGCGGAACTTTTACAAGTTTCGGCAAGTCGCTTGCGCAAGTGTAAACCGACACTAATTTGACACTTGCTGTACCACAACATTGACTAACACACCTGACCGGCAATATAAAGATCGAGGTTTGAATCCAGGAGAAGTCAAATAATTTTTGGAACAAAGGTAAAATTAAAACACAGCAATACTCACAAGACATTTTATTTGTGACGACAATGGCTTCGCTAAAAAAGCAACACGATTATGGTTTCACTGAAAAGCAACCTCATCACCTGATTATGGTGCTCGACAGCCAAACCACGGTTGTTAGCAATAAAATAGGTAGTGGAAAAAGAAGACTTTTGAGCACACCTTTCGTTTCAAGAATAAAAGATTTCAATATAGTTACACCTGACGCCATCAACCAATCATTGTTTCCATGGTGAGCATTCGCAGAGTGGTGTGACCCTTATGAAATTTCGACTCACCTCACCCTCATCTTCTCCTGGTGCTCATGTCTTACACATATACATATTTAAACTCTATATTTAATACGACGCTCCACCGGATAACTAAAGCATTATGGTATTCAGGAACTTTTCTCGGGTTTCCCTCCGAGTTAAGGGCATGCCATCCTAGTCAGGGAAGAGTATTTTCACGACCTAACATCCACCTCGACACTGATCCGCCCTGATAACGATGCCCGAGTCAGCCATAAAAACGTTGGCGAACATGAAGCCGCTTAACCAGGAGGGAAGTGCGAGAAAAGTACCTGCATATTATTCGCCGGGAAAGCACCAGAACATACGAAACAACATTATTACTTATCTCTGAGGTCAGATGAGGCGACCGTTAACTGGGCGAGGGTTATTTCCACGGTGGGGTAGGTGGGTAATGGCACGTAAAGGACAGTATCCAAACATGTTGCCTAAGGGACAAAGAAGTTGGAAAGGATACTTAGCTCGATTGACGCGGAGTATTTAAAGGATACCAGATTTATCAAAAAATTAACTTACTGCCAGAAAAATAGATTGAAATAGGGAACGTAAGGTACTACTCTGACAAATAAACACTACACAGACGGATAATAGAGAATAGTTTGAGCTATGCATGGATAAGAAAAAAAGCATTGCTGTGTTATGACACGACATAACTATTACATATCTATATCATTCAATGGGATGCGTATTAACAACTTCCAAAAAAATAAAAACTTAACATCACAAATATTTTTCAAAGGGTTTGATTTCTTTGATTTTAATTTTTTTGGGTCAAAGTCATGTCGAAAGTAGGTTGAAAAACATTCACTCGAGATTAAGTGAGATAATGAACCAGTTTTAACTGTCACCAGTCTGGAGACCACTAGCCAAGGAGCTCGCAACACTACACCGCTAATTTAAAAAAATCCCCACTTTATCTTACTATTAGTTAATAGCCTTGTGATACCACCATTAGTTTTAGCTTTGTGATAGATATTTAAATCTTACAGTTCAGGCAATCCACACTAATACAACTATGCTATTTTATCTAAAGACTTAGCCGATTAAAATTTCTGATTACTAATTATAAGAATGCAGTAATCTTGTAAACAACAGGTTTCGGGTAGTACGTCATACGCCCATGCCCATAGTTTAATTAGTATAATTTCTTGCAATAAATATTGCAGAGCTTCTTCGCGACGCTATTCCACTCTTCGGACCCATGACATACTTTTCTTGCCTGCCGCCCACTCTTCTTCCAACTTAATGTGCCTATTCTTTTCCTCATTTCCCGTACCAACAAAATACCTTCCTTTTATCACGGTCTTGAACATTTCTCTCCTATTATTATCTCCTCCAACGACGATTTCTGTCTTATTTCAGTTTCCTGCTCAGCCGTCTGTATTCCAGTTTTGTTTATCTTCCTCTCAAAGATATTGCTCATTTCTTCCATTTTCCTACTTCTCTCGAAGTCCCACAATTTAAAAAAAGTTTGCGATTCCATTAACCTCACACTTCACACCCAAGTGACCACATAAGGATATTTTTCATGTTCCCAATGAGAAATATGGATAGTAAACCCCCTTTCCTTCTTCCGATAATGGGAATATCGACAAAGGAAGCATTTATGAAGACGAGGGAACTGATGACTGTAATTATAGTTGGTTTAAAGTATTTGGTCCAAATTTTTCACCGCTACATCCAAAGGCAGGTGCCTAAAGGAACAATGTTCTAAAAATTAAAGACTATTTCTACAAAGATACTCAAATTGCAAACATTTGTATGATGTTATAACGTGTTATTTTATCATGAGACGCATTGGGCAATCTTCCTTTTTTTGAGGAATCATGGCTAAGTGAATCTTTGCGGAATGGAATGAACGTGCCTACATGTTTATACCCTATATAAACTTTGGAATGGATGCAAGATTGGAATACTAGGAAATTATGAGAAATGTTACAAGAAAAAAGAAGCCCCTTAATAGAGTTGCCTCAGCATCTAGTCGAGTGATTCTAAGTACATGGCCTGAGTGGTAAATATGGCTTCAAATTTCGAACACCATAAAGTTATCCTAGACGTGAACCTTACAGCAAGTGTTTCATGCAGTTCAAAATTCCTTAAATGCACCAATCCTTTCTCCCAAATATGGAGATCTGAGTTGTTGAGTTTACTTGGGCATAATTCAAATTAGTGATTTTTATTTGTATAGTAATTTTCAAATATTTACGGCTGATAATTATTTCGATTAGTTTAAAAAACAATACTAAGTCACCAGCCAATATTGGAACATAAAAGAGTGAAACAACACTAAAAGACCCCTCTATAAACTTCCTTACGGAATAGCTCTGTGAAGAAAAACATCGAATATTTTTCTAGTGCGTAGTTGTTCCAAAGACAACCTCCCAGGACTGAACGTGCAGTGGAGACGCTTATCAATTAATCACACCAATTTAAAATTAATCGGTCTTCAACACGCGGAGCCTTATCTATGTCAGAAATTTTCTTTCGTGGATTCCTCTTCGTCGCTTATCTTCATCAGAGGTAAACAAACCCGAGTTCGGCTAATGGCAGTTACCGTAAGCAGATACACTCCAAATGGAGTATCACGGGAGTACTATAGAAACTTTCTATTGTATTAAAATTGCTTCCACCCACAGTATCATTTCAAATAAATCAGGCCTGCTTCCGAAGGTACTTCTCGACGGCGTACATGTACGTTTAAAACCTGACACTTCTCCGCGTCCGAAGAATAACCCTAGAAGAAGCCTGCAGCAACGTAGCGGAATTTCGTTTTTGTTTTTGACGCCGGTTAAATAAAAAACTATATTTATTAGAAAAATTCATGGAACTCTTTTTCCTCAGACAAAAGATGAAGAGGCTTTCCCCGTTCATGAGTAAAGTGTTGCGGTCATCACGCATAGGAAGACCAAGTTCATGCGTGAAGGGATCCTCCAAATATTTACGATTTAATTTTCTCCAGCTTTCTCGTCACAAAAAAAATTCACGTTTAAGCCGCAAAATACTTTTAGAGTTTAGAATAGAATAATCGGCTCGCGCCGACCTGGTCCTCCCGTCACCATTTCACGGCTATTTTTCGTCTACATTTACATGTCACTCCGAAAGACTTGTCTAAAGAGTCTTGGGGGTTACGCAGACACTCGAATTTTAGGAAAAAATCGATTTTTTTTCTGCCCCGGGTCTCCGGCCATGAACCTACATGGAGGGAAAAATTGCATCGGCTTTCAAAGCTTAAATCATGGCTAGTACCTTGATTTTTGATTCCTAGTTCTACGATAATTAGGATGGGAACAGTGCATGTTTTTTTCACGAAGAATTGTTATAAATTGGATAATCCGGGATTGGATGATCCGGGAGTCTCGTAAAAAATAATGCTGATGGGAAAAACCACTTACATATTTGAAATCAAATTAAAAAGTCCAATTAGGATCAGGTATTTTCCTTCGTGTGACAGAAAAAAGTTTAATTTTGTAAACCAGTGTAATCAGTAGACTTGAAGGCTGTAGCAACACGATTACTGAATATCATAGTTGTGCGCTCCATACTTTCAGAGAAATAAATGATTGTGCATTACTTTTTTAACACCCCTTGTACCATCGGCACCCGTCTCTAGTTCTAACATATCCGAAACAATCCTCCTTCGATATCCTCCCTGGGTGTCTTACCGTATGTGAGCGATCTTATGACCGACGGTATCGCCCAAGTGGCGCCAATCTGTCGTCTGAGCCATGGCGGTACTTCTGACTGCGATCGACCGAAGAATTAGAGATGCCGGAAAGACGCTGAACGACGAAGCATAGGCCAGACCAGGTTGTACGCGTCCCACGTAGGAATGTCCAGACAAGACTCCTCAAGACGACACCAAAACACACAACTATGCTAGATCACACGCAAACTAGGCAATAAGGGGAAATCGGTTCCACGGACTTCCACCGTCACCGGTGAAGTAAGTAGGAAGGACTGATTGAGTGGCCGAGGGGAGAAGAATAAGATGGCCATCCTCACTATCTCCAAGATTACTTACTTAAAGAGAAATCTCGAGGGAGTAGGCAGAAGGTGACTGCAGGAGAGGGGGAGGAAACGGCTGAGGAGGTGGCTTTGGGAAAGGCCTGCGGTCAGAGGAAAGGGAAGCCAGACGAGGATATGCCCGAGATAAGATAGTAGTAAATGAGGGAGGAGGCGGTCTGTTTGGAATTAACTTGGAGATTATGGTTTAAGGAAGCAAGGACTCGGTGATCGAGATGAAACCGAATGGGTTATCTGGATGGACGATTTCTGCACTCGTGATTACGGTGACGATACGACTGGCCATCCTGCATGAGGGATCGGGTTGTTGCGGTGGCTAGAGCACTGGTTCACCACCCATGAGGTCTGAGTTCGAGTCCCGGAAGTGGCGGAAATTTTCCAGAGGAAAACCGCAACTTCAAGTACAATACTCATTTGGTTGGGCGTGGTGCTAAACTGTTGACGTATTGGCGCTTTCAATGTCGAAGCCAGGTTCCTATCCATCCTTCCTTTATCCCCCCAATACCAATCTACAGAGTGGGAATAAACTCCGCAAACTACCACATCATAAAAGTAGGAGGTCACAAACTAGAGCAGGTCGAGCAGTTTAATTACTTGGGTATTACGTTGGAAGAAAATGAGCATAGTAGCACATACATTAGAAGAAGACGACTAGCGCTGGCGAAAGAAGCGTTTACCAGTAGAAGGGAGCTGATGACAGGGGCCTTGGGTAAGGATGTAAAAGAAGAGGCTGGTGAAAAGTTTAATGTGGAGCATAGCGTTGTATGGGGGAAAAATTGGACTCTGAGAAAGGAAGACGAGATCGGACTGCAGGCTATCGAGATGTGGGTGTGGAGGAGATTAGAGAAAGTGCTGTGGATGGAAATGAAGACGAACTAGGAAGTGCTTGGCATGGTGGGTGAAGAGAGGAAATTCGGAGGAGGCAGAATAGGTGGTTGGAAGAGGCAATGAGGGGTGAAGGGATGCTGAAGGCCGAGACAGAGTGGAGGATGTTGGCTAAGCGGATAATGGGAAAGAAGGGAATGTTTAATGGATGTGATGAAGGGAGGTAGGCTGTATGCTGAGATGAAGAAAGAAATTGTGCAGGTAGATATAGGTCTGCGCCTATAAAAATATAGAAAATTTTCACTCTCCCACATTTAAGCCTGCCTTAACCGGTAGGTCAACCTAATAACAATAATGACCACATTTGTCGATCGCCTCTAAAAATCGCCAACCAATGTCTGCTACATGATGGCGTTGAAACCCAGGCGATGTGGTGTAGGACTACAGACCAAGGACCTCTGGTTCTGTCCAAGGAGAAGCCTCACGGAACGTCCAGCTAATTGTAAGACCAATCTCCGTATTTTTCTGAGTTCTAAATCATTAAATCTCTTTGGCGAATCACGGTAGGCACAGGGATGTGATCCGTCCCGTCGTTGTGAATTTTGTTAGCGATTGAGCTCACTTCTCGGTAAGCTATATCCTACCCAGCCAAACTGACCTTCAGTACAATGCAACATAAATAGCCTGGTCGAGCGATTTAAAAAACAAGGTAGCATTTTGGACAAGAAGGGGCGTGATTCTAAATTTAGGAAAAATGGCGTTCAGGCTTTGAGGAGGGACAAGGACCGTGGACAGGATCGCTATTAAGAATAGGTTATTGAAGAATTTTACATGGAACGTGACTTTACATAGGCGAAACGTTAACCCTGGGAGCATAGGATAATTTATTGTGTATATGTAACGTAAAATATATATGTAACATTATGTAACATAAAGTATATCTAATACATATATCAAGTATACGTTTAAATATAATGCAGCATAAAGTTATGGCATATGAAATGTATTTATGCTCTTGGTACAACATACATTAGAGCAAAAAAGTAACTACAAAAAGTGATGAGCTGGTAAAGTATAAAAAAGTTAACAAATAAGAACAAGAAAAAGATATCAATAATGTAGATGAGCTAGGGCCCCAATAAAAATCTAGCACCATGAAAACAATCAAAGCGACACAATGTACAGCGGCAAGTGTCTCAATCACAGAAAAAAATACAACAGAAGTGGACGATGAGTAAATAGTACCTTTCCATTAAATTTGCAGGTGACACAAACATATCACACAGCAGGTGAAATAAAGTTTATGTTACAACGGATCTCATTACAAGATACGAGAAGATGAGAATTGATGGCAGGCGTTTGAGGAACGTGTGAGGAGAAGGCTGGAGATAGTTCGATGAAGGGAAAGGAAGGTAAAGTGAGGAGTTCTTGGTAAAACAGGGGAGGAAAGGACGATCCTGATGGAGATTAAAAGAAGACTGAGTAGGTTGATGGAATAGGCAATTAGAGGCGAGGTGAAGGATAGAATGATAGGAAAGAGGGGAAGGAGGGGCGGACGGATACGTAGGTACGCTAGACGGAAGGAGGAGGTAAGATTTTTGTTAGCCGAAGAAAGAATTAGGGGAAGAAAAAAGATATAAGAAGATGCAAAATCAGGTAGAAAGTGGTCGATCAAAACATATCCTATCCGGTGGGGCACAACAATCTTAGTTCATATTTTTGAAAGTTTTCGTCCATTCCCCTCTTTTTTATCAGAAATAACTTGATCTACAGTTGTACAATAAACTGTGTTCGAGTTGTTATACAGGGGAGAAACTCCAAGAAAAACTATTTTTCATTTTCGAAAATATTTGACCTTAAGTTTACATGGGATTTGCCATTTTCCAGAGTACAATGCTTTCCTCTTCCATTCTTAAAAATGCATAATTTGAACCGATTTTCGTTCTTTTTCGTCGTTTTCATGCTATTTCTGCGAGATTTTGCCATATAAATACAAGTATTAAATAAATGTACAAGAATATATTTATCGGATATTTTTTTTGTCTTTAGAAACCTTTCCATGACAACCGCCATTGTTTCCTCCTAATCTTTTGCCGTTAATTGAACTTTAAAATAGGATGAATAGCGTTATTCTTTTTCTCCCATCTATATCTCCATGTTTATAAAATAAAATGCATGCAAATATAGCGCGGGTTCTGCTAGCTAAAGATTAATTATAAAGAATAATTTTTAACACAACTATACGAATACGGAGAGATTATGGAAACGCCTAACCCTTTGCGAAAAATCTAAATATTGAGTATGAAAGAGAGGGTACAACCTCAACCATGAAACTGAAAATACCTTAGGGAACTTAATCTTGCCAAGAATAAATGCCTTAGTATAAGGTACATACAATATGGAAGCAATCCGTATTCAGTAGCACGTATGTACAAGATGAATATATTTATTTTCTGACATTTCCCATTTACATTTTACGGCATCGAAGCCTTCTTCAAAGAAATGGGTTCTATCAACCAGTGTAAAAAAGCCGAAAGGAGTACTATGCCAGGAACGATTCCCATCTTTCCGAAATTCATTCATGAACAAACCAAGCCCACGTCCCTGTTTATCCTTCTCAAGGAAGTTCTGCGGTCAACTTTGGCGACCGCCTGGGTGGTCGACGAGAGATCTAACGAAAATGGCTTTGACCCATTTCAAATTCGGCGTAACTTTGTGGTTCAACGTAGCTAATATTAAAAGAGGTAAACTTTGAATAGCCCAAAATACAATATTTACTACACTTTTCTACCAAGTTTTCTACCTTTAAAGTAATTTTCAAGGAAAATTGGTGAAAATGGCTTTATGCGTGGAAAAATTAGTCGGAGAGTGAAATAAAAATTGTAATTTGGACTATACAGTTTTTACCTGATTTCAAAAGCCCCGTTTCAAATTGAACGCACAGATAAGGGAAACTCTTGAGAATTTTTGGCGTGCAAAATATTGAAGATAAAAAACGTTTTTGTTTTTTTTTATAACGGCCCCTTTTCACCACCATGGTTTTCCATCTTTATTCTGACCCAACGAATCTTTCCCTCCTTTCTCGTTGTTATTTTCCCTCAAGTTCCTTGATTACCTCACTCCTTAATATCTTATCGAACTTGTGCCGTCTTTGATATTATCTCACAATTTTTTCCCTTCTCACTTTACACCCAATACATTTCACTTTTCTTCCTCGACGTTTGAAAATATTCGTTTCTTCTAAATAGATGTAGGATAGCACAAAGTGTTGTAAAAATATAATTATTAGAGAGCAATATATGTATAAAAATGTTATGGTTCTGTGTGTATGTGTCTGTTACTCAATCACACAAAAACCATTGAAACCGAATGAGCTGAAATTATGCATGAAAATAGCTAACATGTATATCTGATTCAAACATATGCTTATTGCTGTTTTGAAAATGCTCACGACTTCAAGATTACGGTCATTTCCAACTTTTTCGAGAAAGGCCTATTTATTATAAGACCTATTATAAGGCTAAGGTAGATATGTAAATATTTATTTTTGAGAATGGCCTATTTTTTGCTATGTAAATATTTATTTTTGCACGGGAGATTGTTGCTGTTATAAAAGGTGACTTACAGGTATGACTAGAGACTTTTTAAAGTTCCCTTTAAGAAACGTTCGATTTATTGAGATTTTTAATCACATAATTATTCAATTGCTAACACTTTTAGTACATTACAATTACGCCTAACCATAAGAGAAGAACGAGTAATCTTTCCCAAAGATCTAATAAAGTGAGGACAATGTCCTCTTTGCGGAAAAACGATTCTCAAGATCAATGAGAACAACGAATACAGTTGGACGCTGTGAGACACGACATTCAGCGTGCTTCAGAAGCCCCGAAATACCTCTATTGGTACTGGAAAAAAATCTTGCTCACACTCAATTAAGAGAAAATTTGCTCGAAATTTATGACAATCTTCCCCACGCCCCCCTCGCGTAAATGGGAAACTTTTTTAGTTTTACTGTTTTAAAAATAAAAAATTTCAGTAAAATTGCTTAATACTCTGCATCATTAAGGGACCAAACAGGCAATTTCCACTTCGTTAAAAAAAAGTAAGATGGGAAATGAGAAGTCATATTTTATTCTGTATGAAGAGAACTACTACCTATGTAAATTCTTGATTTTATAGCACCAGTTGAGAATCAACGGGAATTTCTGCTAGTAATTGATATAAAATTGCTGTGTCACTGAAGAAGTTCTCATGATTCATTAGGAGTACGTCAAAAAATTAGAAATATATTTTGTATGCTGCTGATTTTGATATGAAAAAGTTTTGTACGTTCCTGATTTATATTGATTGTTATGCCTGTAGTTTACTTTGAGTACTTATTGGTATTTCTTGTTTGTTAATTCAAAAATGTCCTTAAATATGTTTGGTCCTATGGAAGTAAACTCCCTAGGATAATAAACCTTTCTCTCGTTTAATTCAATCTTACTGCATTTCTCCGAACCTGCATTTAAATGAGACTCGATCTTCTCTCAATCTCAATGCTCAAGGACAATCTTTAGACCAATCAATCCATCTTTCCATGTTTAAGTTTCCATTCTTTTATTCAAGGCTTCAACTGCTTTTCAGACTTAGGCCGCTGGATACAATAAAGAAGATGGCAAGATTCGATCTCTGATAGATAATTTGAAATGCTCTTTCTTCTCTCCTCTCCAGATTTGCTATCATAAGTGAAACAAGGTTAAGAATCCCAAAATCATGCAGAGATAAGCCTCACTGTATGCATATAATCACTTTAAATAATGCCTAACTCTCTCACTTTAACACAATCGATGGCTGATATTTCAACTTCGACTGCAACCCACGTTTGTGAAGGCTCGTAATTGTAGTTATATTTTAAATAACCTGAGTAACTGAAGCTAATTAACGGAAATCATTTAAAATATAATGCCTCCATAGACGTGAAATGCAGTGAGAATCTCCGTTCGTTATTTTGATTCCCGAACTCTTCACTTTAGAAGCACCAGTTCTCGGAAGTTTATAAGAGCCCGGAAATAAGATACCACTTGCGTAAGCCGATATGAAGTGAATAACTCCAGAAAATAATAGAAGGTGGGTATCGGATTGGTGTGCTTGCTTAATTACTAACTTACTGATCCGTGGATTTATGTTCGATTCCCGTTATTGACGGCGATATGTTTTTTAAAAATAACATATATTCGTAGATTCCATGTGGAGATTGCTTCGGGTAAAGGGTCCCGTCAAATAAGTCGGATCCCTTGCGAGAAGGATAATGACGACGCCAATTTTTTATCCACCCTGCCTCGAATCCCCGAATAACCATTCGTTGACAGCGTATACAACTATCCTTAAAAGACAGAAACGACCACAGTAACCGATTATCTCACATAATAATGAATACCAGCATGAGAGACCTGGATAATTTTGTGTAATTAGGCCAAATGTATGCGAAAGATGGAAAGAAAGATGAGGAGAAAAAAAGAGGTGTGCGAATACTGGAAGAAACGTCGTAGGAAGCATGTGGATCACATCGAGAAATGTTTTTCTAAGGCAGTAAACAAACGTGTACTCCTCCCCACTTTATTGTAAGCCATTGAAATTGGGTATGCCAGGATAAGCGTATGCGTAAGCTAAAGCAGTGGTTTTGGGTTATCTGATAAGTGTTTGCGGTAAAAGTACGAGGGATATGGTTAGGATTGAGTGGATCACGAAAGAATGTGGAATGGATGCTCGGGTAATGGAACTACATGAAAAGAGCGGGCTTCGCTGGTTTGGCCTTGCAGATAAAATGAATGAGAGTAGAATAACTTTTAAAAATTACTAGGGGAGAGATAGGTAGGAGACGAATGGGTTGACCGAGAAAGTCATGGATAAATGAGGTGGAATAAACTCTTAAGATAAGTAATATTAGGAGTCTTAAAATTGCTGGAACGGTAATCATGGGCCATTGAGTGCACATTTTAAGAACGTTTTAAGTCGAAAAAAAACTATTGGACCACATTGTACTTACTTGCATATTTTTATGCGTTAGAACTCGCCATATAGGCAGTTATGAAAATGATACAAGAATTATATTTATGTTTTTAGTTAAATCATTTTATGACAAGTGTTTTGGAGCAGTATTCGAAAAATTATGCGAAAATATATTTTAATATATTTTTCTTTCAATTATTGGACCCGGTGCGACACCATGATATTCGATAGCAACAATTATAATAATAAGAAATTTATTTTTTCGCCTTTAGAAGAATATCCTTTCGTATGTAATCGAATTCTAACGAAATATATGTCAGCTGTCATAAGACAACGCGTTAAAATAGTGTTGCATTGCCAAAAAAAAATTGGTATGATGAATTTTTTCACTTTTATCGATAGATATCATTAAGGAGAACACGTACGCAAAGTTTCACGCAAATCTGTACTTACTTAAACAAAAAACGCTCCAACTACTTTAAGAGCAAAAGAGCGTATATGAAGCAATGTATGAATGTGGCATAAGCAAAGGACGGGTTAATTTGGGATTAATTATTAAAACCAAAGCCAGCTTTCTACGTCTAACGCCGTGAATTCTCGTCGAAAGGGTAAGGCGTGACGTAAGCATGTATGTTACAGGCTTCGACCGAATCCCTACCTAATGCCAACACACATGAACATGATGTTCCCATGGGGCTCGTTAAGTATCTGGGCCCAATTAAGAGACCGAATTCCGCCAGATAATCAAAGTGCACAGGGATACTAGTTTGGATTGAGTTAGAAGCCGTGTCAGCACGGAGCGTGACGTCGGCCTCGGTGAGAATGGTGCTTATGCAACGGGAACTTGGCAGCGCTCTGATGGATTTGTTTCCAAAGAAATTCGACTCCTCCAACCCCTCAATCTTTAATTAAATTTGGCTCGGCGTTCGTCATCTGTGCCAGAGTCGGGTGGAGCCAAAGAATATGTGTACATTTTTGTAATTCGAATGTTTGCTGGAGTAAAATCTCCCTCCCTTTAAAAATAAGCGCATTAAACGCATTATAATGAAGATAGGCCAAATTATAATTAACGAACACGCCAAGGAGAAAGGGTCGTGTAGTTAATGAAAGACTATAATGCAGACGAATAGTAACGTCGTGTACCAAGATACAACAATTTATTTTACGTCAAAGTTATAAAACTGCTACGAAATAAAACGTGATACGCATAGAAAGAATAAATCATGACAAAACTGTATAAACAGCAGTAAAAAATATTATCGGTCAAAAAATTAACAAACCATAAAACAAAAAATATAGATTAAGGTTGTGTAGATTAGAGAAGCGGTGAATTTAACCGACTTGTGTAACAGGTTTAAAAAATCCAAATTTTTAGTATTCCAGTTCATTGATTACTGCAAGTCAGATAGTAGGACGTCAACCCCGGCAAATCAAAGATCAATTATAATTTCATGACTGGCTAATAGTCTATACATCTCTAGCCTCCAGATGGAGTTCGCTATTGATTCGGCTGAAGCAACATCCCTGTTCACTGTTATTGTCGACAAACTATAGCTTTTCCTGGTTGGGGTTCTCACATGATCCGTGTCTTTTCAACAAAAATTACACAGTAATACAATAACCGTTAAAATAAGGACAATGGAAGGCGTGCATCTCACGGCCATCACCATTACGTCATTCCTTCTGGCATTATCTAAGCGTGCAATACCCTTGTCATAATTTCTAAAATTCATTCAATGAGGAAACATTTCTCACATGAAGACTTATTTTAAGAAAACAGCGTTTCTCCCGATCAACATTTGATTTAAAAAACGCTCAAAATTCCGCACTATGATGATCTTATCTATTAAATCTATCAAAATATGATATTTGTTTTCAAATTTATCAAGCGCTGAAAAGCATGTTTTTCCACCGATGCAAAGTATTCCCTTGCACCACTGATTGTAAAGAGTTTTACTAAAAAAAACAGAGAAGTTATACCTAGCGCATCTTAAATTATTGGACCGCTGCAATACTCGACGATTTGTTTTGGGAACCATTTGAGGATAAGAGACAGACACCTATCGATTTCATCATAGTCGAGTAATGAGTGGTGGAAGTATTAGATCATTCGTCACTTCAGGGCTGAGTGGAGTTCCTTCATTAACAATTTGTTGGCGGGGATATTATATCCGGTTTTTTTCACAGAGACAATTTTTCTGGAATTTAGTTTTCATAAATTGTTTTCCACGCAGTACACGCACATATAAAACATATTTATCGTAATTGTGCCCATTTATAATTTTTTAAACTCAAAATTAAGGGTTTGCTTAGAATTGCGCAGGTAGAAGCAGTTTACTCCCCTCTACATTAAACTATAGATTTAAAAAATATATATTGGCTAGCATACATAGAAAAAATGGCTAAGCTTGGCAAATGTTGCTCCAATGCGCGACAGGGTTCTCGACGCGATCGTAGTTAAAAGGGAATTTTAGTAGAATCTTTATTACAGATTATAATTTTTATTTGCTGCTCTGCCAAAGAGCCAAATATACTAATGGCTGTAGGATAAATACAGATCTCTGTCGACGATACGAAGTTCAGAATATTGCTCTCATTCCCGGTTACGAATTGTACTAAGCGTACCGTAGGAATTGGCCTACCGATGTAGATGGGCTTTCCACAGTTTAACTTACATTTCTTTCCAACGAGAACCACTACTGGATTTGGGCGGAATCGTCCACTCACATATCAATACCAATTTAAAACAAGCCTACTGATAGCGAGTTTCACAACAGTTAATGGAATAAAATCAGCTCATTACTCGTAGATGGATTTTTCCACTGAATGCCTACACAACACCTGACAGACCAGACAGTGGCGTAAGCTATAACAACTCATTACCCAGGGGATACGGTCCGAAGAAGTAAGAACAATACGAATACTACAGGTCTATTACATCAGATATTATTTGCTAAGTCCGTAAGGACATAGACGGGAGCCATTGCTGATTGACATGAATCCACCTTGACGCTCGCATTTAAGCAATGAAAACAGGCACAAACTATGATATGATGTAACTCAATTAGCTTTATCAAAGATAAGTCAGACCCTCCATCCCATACGCAACGTATTATCACTCCCACGCAGCGTGCTTTAGGAACTACCTACTCGTACAACTGTAGATTATCTGCAATTAATCGAGCAGTTTCTCCGCCTATAACAGACTAGTAGGGAATTTTAATTACTTGGGAAGTACGCAAGAAAAAAATGGGCATAGTAGCAAAGATATTGGAAGGAGAATAGCGTCAGCGAAGGAAGCGTTTAGTAACAGAGGGGAGCTGATTGCGAGGACCTTTGGGTAAGGATTTAAAGAAGAGGGTGATGAGGAGCTTGATGTGTAATGTAGCGTTGTATGGTGTAGAAACGTGGACCCTGACAAAGGACGAGAATAGGCTGCAGGCGTTCGAGATGTGGGAGTGGATGGGGACGGAGAAGGTGCGATGGACGGAAAGGAAGACAAACGAGGAAGTACATGACATGGTGGATGAGTAAAGATTATTTTGGTAAAGTATTTTTGGCTACTTCGCCAGTATTTTAGCCTGTTTCAGCATACTTTTCAACTAGAAAATTTCCAGTAATTATAGAGTTTTTGAGATCTCTCGAAAACTGAGGTCATGCTTCATCGTAAGCTACACGCAGTAAAAGATGTGACGGTCCATGGTAGCTATGTGAGATATAGCTATGGTAGAAGTATTAGGTAGTCATTAGGCGGGCACGAGCTTGCTGGAGACCATAGTCCGAACTATTACTCAAGCTACTAGGCATGATCCGGGCCCCCGCTCGACTACCCACGCAGCGGGAGACTCTCCTTGCTCATTAGACGAAATGCATCATAATTAAAACTTGAAGAACTAAGATATTTATCAACAATTGAATGTGTCCATCGTAGTCTTGTTAGTTATGCAAGTTCGTACGTCTTTTGGTCAAGGTTATACGAGGCATCGGCTTTTGGTCTCAAGCGAGCTCGAGCAATCCTTAGGACTTAAATCCTTAGTTACATCCCACATGGCTACCATGATCCGATGTGACAATACAACACCCAATCCATGGGGTGGTATTTGAACCACAAAACTTCGAATTAAAAGGTGCGGACCGAACTTTTATTGCACAATTTTTATTTCTTGCCAAAAGACACATGAGAATCACAAGTGTCATTAAAGTGAATTTTTATATTAATCACAAATTTTCTGGCATTATAACTGCTTTCAAGTTTAAGGAATGGTCAAATTGAACGCACACTTTCACCTCGAGCGAGTTATATTTGAAAATGTCAAAGTTCGACGCCCTTCCTAAGAAAAGAGTTCTAATGCCATAATTTTGAACGCATAGGTATCTTCGCCGTCTTTGGAATGTTTATGTAACTCTTTTTACAAAAAAATTAAGTGGGGGTCACATGGTAGTAAGCCAACAATTACGTGCAAGGCAGGTGCTTCAACTGCTAAAGTAAATCCACATCACAACTCATCCAAAAATAAAATAAAATCAAAGGATAACAACACATCTATGGTCTCACAGGGAACAGAGATCGAGGCAAATGTATGGGCCGAAGGAAGACTAGAGCCAGTTTCTAGCAAATTCTGCGTTACTAGTTGTTTATAATTTTATTAATGTTTTAATATATTCGCACGGTCAGAATAACAGCGTCTTACCTCGGAATAAGTCAATATTGAGAGTATGGTATGACAATTTAGTTTATCAACGATCATTGTGACATTTGATTCGTTCCTCGTCGTCCTAAAATCTGCCCGCTATCTAGACAAATGACTTCTCCAGCTTGTTTAAACACGCATGAGACAAATACACACGCTGGGATTTTCTCTTCGTCGCAAAATTATACGAACGATAAGAGGAATACGCTTCGCATATATATATATATATATGAAAGGCTTTTTTTAGTTTTAAAACACAAAGACCAACTGTATTTTTATTTCTAGTTTTTTCTCTTTACCAAACTGAAATTCGGACTTGGTTGTTTGTTTTGTGATTTTTTTGTGTACATTAGCAAATTATGATTTACTTTTCTTTTGTTGTTTTCACTTCAATACAAACTTTGAAATTCGGATTTTGTTATTTCTTTTGTGATTTCTTTGTGTACGTTAGCAACATTTAATTTAATTTTCTATTGTTGTTTTCCCTTCAGCCATCACGCAAAAACTACTGCACCGATTGAGCTGAAATTTGGCATTCACATAGAAAATACATCTGTGGGTAATATACAGGCTATATTAAAAAGCCTTCAGAGCCTCCGAAGGCCCCCCTGTCGGTCCATGCAAATCATTGAGTTCGGTGCAGTGGTTTCATTTTTTGCTAGCAAACTGAATTAAGTCATTGAATGCAAATATATGTATGTACACAAGGGAAGCGATAAGTTCATTCACTCAGAAGACGACTCTAAGAAGACCTCGGCTCGGAAGAAAAGTCAAGGCTCGGAGGTGAATTTATTCCATAATGTAACATAAGAAATATTCCCTGTTTATCCTCCATTCTTCAGAAGACATGCTGTGTTAGGAATTTGTAGGATGTTATCCTAAGGCAGGGAGATTTTTTTAAGGTTGCATGAATGCATTGTCTTAATTTATAAAGTGAATTAAACTGGCCACCTATGCAGTAAATTGCCTTCACGGAAATCGTGAATTGCATTTCCAATAATTATATCAGACAAAAATGGCGTGAAATGCAGTGTTAGACCGGTAGTTATCCACAATGGAAGGTGGTTATTGGAGGGTAAACATGTAAATTAACAATGGAATATTTGGTCACTAACTTAATTAGGCTATGACAAACAATCAATGGATAACAGAGGGAGCAGCTTTCCACCAACACGATTTACAAGAGGCATACTCGTGAAATACCTTCTAGACATCGTAGGAAACAAGATTTTTTTAAATTTGTGTTTCAGTGTAACAGATATCTAGATACCTATCCTTGTCATTAATACCATCAGTGAAGATGTAAATCATGGCTGGTTTTCAAATATAAATATTATTAATATGGAAAAATTTCTTATTCATGAAAAGTTTTGGAAACATAGAACCTATTGTCAAGCATAACCTATGACAAGTACCGCGCACGGTTAATTTGTTTTCTATGTATGTTTAAGTCCAGAGAGTCGCAAATTACAAAATATTCTTTTGATTAATTCAACAATGACGTTGAACAATCTTTATTGATATATCATGAGTAAACAGTTAGTAGAAAAGTAGACGACATTGCGCTTAAGGACATATTTCATGGGAACAATTGACTACGCTAACCTTTAAGTAGGGGGTCTTGGTCACCTTAAGTGGAAGGCCCCTTAAAGTGGGCTGCGAACACCTACATTGCCATCTTAAAGTAACTTCTCACTTGAGGTGGACTTTAAGGCGCTAGTGTAGACCCGGCAGAGGGGAGGGGAGGACGCAAGGAGGGAGGTAGATCTAGTGGACGTTGCCAAATGCACTGCGAGAGGGGATGGTATTAGTGGAAGGCTCGTGGCTTACTACGGGCGGAACGATGGGTAGCGATGACGTTTGGCAACACAATACATTGGAGCAAAAAGTAAACACGACTGGCATGAGGCTTGAGGGCGGCTGAACTTTTCGGAGGCTACTCTCTACCCACTCACTTCCCATTGGCCCTTAACAAGTCACGTGGCTGGAGCTTCCTCCCGAATTGAAATGAAGTATAGTTAGATACAGACGGGCTTCAAAGCAGCAGTTCACGAATTAGGATTATATATTTTATCATTTCGCCTCTAAAGTGACATTTTCCTGGGTTTTAGTACACCAGCAAATAACAACAATTAAATACATAGTATTATAATTAGACCAAGAATAAGTTGATGAATTACGGGTGCCATCATTATATGCATCCTTAGAATATTCGCATGGGGAAAGACTCAACGCTCCTCCGTTTGCTCCTTCGGAAATTGTCTCGGGAATCACGAATTATTGGCAGCGTGGCGGCCATGCAACTTAAAGTTTCATTGATAGATAAACCTCCCGGATCGGCTCTTTCCTAAGGAAATTTTTCCAAACATTTTATTTATGCTGCCTGTGAAGATATAAACAACCCACTTCTCGAAGGTATTACGTACATACACACATGACCAATTAACTATTTTTGTACCGTAAGCTGGCGACATATTTTCGACTAGGCAGCAGATCATTACTATTAGCATCGAAGATTATACTGAGTAAATTATCTCTCACCGATTTTTTACAGCTTCAAATAACAACGAGGCATAAAGCCGAGGTACCGATTGATACATGGGCACGAATCAATAATTCTCGTGCGAAATAATGCTCACAACCGAGTTGAATCACAAAATTTTCGGCCAGTACACATTCCCGTTCGTCAATAGAATTCCCTCTCCCCCATTCTGAATTCTAGAGCTATACTCGAGCATGGTAGACAACAGAATTGTTTCAGTGAAAAATCATTACATCGTGCAACATGGAGAGAATGCCTGCTGGGCTTGAATCATGAACGTGGCCAGGAGTCCATTCCGGAGCGGTACAGAGCGGTCGGATGCTGATGGAGTAGGCATTGGAGTCCACTCACTGAAAAAAGTTGAAAAGAAAGCAGCTTTGATGCACAGTCGGCAAATATTTCGCTGAATGACTTCGCCTCCTCCACAATTCATCCACCCAAACACTCTAAGCACCATGTCCGTCGTTTGTGCACACTCAACAAAAAACTACCAAGCGGGAGGCAATAGAAAAATCTTCCTCCATTCAAAGCAACGGTCGGATCCAAAAATATTTTCTCTCTGCCATTTTATTTCCTTCGTTTAGGCAACTACTCATACAATGCCAAAAGGCCCCTTTCCTTCTTCCAATTGTTCACAATTACTACTGCCACATGGATACTGCAGATATACCTACCTATCTCTTAAAAAATATTTTCCTGCATATAGTCCTAGAAGTACTGACTGAAAGACATGAAAAAATAATTTACAAAGAGAGTTTGGCCTTAATGAGTACTGACACATGATTTCTGCTTTCTTTACACCGATTATTTCTTTTGCATCAGTATTCGTCCAACGCAATAGTTTCTAACTGCGGCTTATAATAGGACTGAATATCCACAGTCATACAACGAAACGCATCAATAATTAAGCATATTTAACCTACATACATCCCTTTCTATGCTCACTGAAATAAGTTGGAAATTAATTTCATAACAGAGCTTTGACGCAATGAGTATCATCACTATAATTATTTATTCTCTACCGTTCTATGCATTTCGTCTTAGTACTCGTCAAATAAAATAACGACTCTCTCTCTGCAACGTATAATTGGTCTTAAATCTTACTATATGACAGATACTGGAGGTGCAGCTATGATATAAAATACATTTCCTGCATAAAATCCGAAAAAACACGCATTGAATTAATATAAAAAGTCGGAAAATAAATTGATTAACAAGAGCTTCGGCACAAAGAGCTCTTCTTCCATGAAGAGTAATTATTTGCGACTCAATAATATTTTAGACAGAATTTAATTTAATTTTTTCTTTATGTGTACGAGTGGCTGGTTTCAAGTATCGAATTTCAGCTCTTTTCATGAATTAACGATGGATACCCTATTTTGTCGAGCTAACTGGCAATTTACTCAGGGTTCAATGCAGTAGCTAAGAATCAGATGAATGTAACAACATTAGGATTGATTTCCGGAAAAATTATTAGTTTTCATGAGAACGTAAAGACCTACGGTAACATTTTGCCGAAAGCAAAAAGTTGAAAATATTAATATGGAATTAATTCTTAATATTCATAGGAATAAAGAATATATGGATGGGAAATGAGTAAATGTCTTATAAATCTAGACCTCATACTAATCTTGAGATGCAATTCTTTACTTAGACACGAAAACGTTTGGTAAATTTAAGCCATAATTATCAGTAGTCATCAATCCGAAGATTGGTTTGCTGTAGCCTTCCATTTCACTCTCATCTCAGCTAACCGTCTCATTCATATCTTCAATTAGACGCTCGTAATTTGTGTAATGTATTACAATGATAACAAATGCATTCCAATATTAGTTTTATTTGGTGATTCTCCCCATTCACTTCTCTTTCCCTCATTGTTTTCGAGAGACTGTCGTGACGCAAAATGCTTCCAATTATTTTGTCACTTTCTCTTCTCAGCGTTATTATCATAAACATTTTCTCTCAAAGTCTTCGTGTAATTTCTTATTTCATTATTTTCTCCGTCAATTATAATCATAATTTTAAAACACCACATTTTCATTGTCTCCTTTGTAATGTGTTCTGCAGCTATTGTTGTTAAGGCTCCACTGCCATGTGAAAGCATACTCCCAATACCTGCTTAATGGTAATGAAAAGCATCCTTACTTCAAAGCTTCTGTTTTTGGCAGTTAGATGAGATCCCCGTACATACTTCGGCAATGGGTATTAATAACTGTGAACTTTGATAGCATTGTCCAACCTTTAGAGGGACTAATAAGGACATTTTCGAGCCTCGTATGAACCTTTTGTAACACTTCCTAAAGGGCTTTGACAACGTTGAAAAATTATTGCTCGGAAAAATATATAAAAGACTCATATATAGCCACCGAGATAAATAAGCTTTGCTTTTTTTGCGATTTATCCTCACATTTGAGCGCATCTCACGCTTCACTCGATTAGTATAGTCTCTGGATTCTATTTCTGCTGCTCATGCCTCTAGGACAGACTCTGTTTACGTTTTTACCGAATATTGCGAAGTGCAGAGAAAAATAAACCTCCGTGAACGTGTCAACACAGCTGAAAACGGTAGTTTCAAAATATACCTATATATTTATAATGGCCCGTATCTGAAAAAAGGCCGGTAAGTAAGGCTAGAATGACGAAGTAGATATTTCGCAAAAAAGGGAACTACTCCAAACTAAGTGATCTTGTCGCTAAGATAATAAGGCAGGCACTGAATAAATATTTGGGTCCTATGCGTGATAGGCCGAGGAAGAGAGATACTAGTTGAGTGCGTCGACCTTGTCTATCGATTGCGACGAAAAAAATCGAAAATTTTCCACCAGCTCCATGAACCCTAATGAGTAACGACTTTTTTATCCCACAGTTCGATCTTAGGAAGCTTATCGTGAGAGGAATATTACCTCGGGCCACACCTAATGCACACAAAAAGCACATTCCAGAATCATAAAAATAAGAGTGATGTGAAGAACCTCAAACAGCAAGTATTATAAATATACGTGTCACATCGATGCGTTGATAAGAAAGGTATGTTATCACAAGAATGGTGCGAACAAAACAAGCATGGCGGTTTTCAAATTCTAAAATATTTTTATTCAATCGCTACTCAAACTTAAGCTACAACATTTTACACCAAAACCGTCGCCATGATTATTTCCGTTGGTTCTTCCTTAGGCCATACCGATATAGATAATGGATAAGTTAGAAGAATTTATCCATTGGTACATTTATTACATACTAGCACTTCATGCTAATTTAAAATTACTTTTACCTGTGGATGTCAAGTACATCCAGGCCGATGTTTTCGTACCCAGGTGGAATCGTATTCCTATAGGATAAAATATGGCAGTTAATCACTTAAAACGTTTCCCCATTGCAGTCAAGAACCAACTATATTTATGATGATCCCACCGTGAAATGACTTAAATTCCACTTAGTTCCAATTCTGGCTACTTTTAGAAAAACCTGTCCACTACTTGAAATGGACGACGAAAGTTTAACTGCTCATTCTATTTTTTCGCAAATTGAACTATAAGTTACATGGTTTTAACGTGAGAATGGGTGAAACTTGGAAAAATATAAACATTTTCCACTTAATATAAATTATGCCATTTTCGCCAAAAATATGTACAGAAAAAGTCAATCCTTCCAAGGAATTGAATGGTTATGAAATAGTCACCAATCCTTTATTAGTTTATAAGTTAATAGCAAATAACAACTGGAACTGAACTCAAAATATGTTAAGTCAGTCGAAATCGCGCCGCAGTCGGCTGCTATGGCTGGAAATAAAGGTCCATTAAAAATATTTCCCTCAAATATTCTGCATATTTTGCATCTTAATTTTCTTTTCTGATAGCTAATACTCCTTATCAGGGAAAGCAGTAGTTTCTTTTAAATAACAAAAACAAAAATGTTGAATTTGAATATATATTTTGACTCAAAAAGTCTAGGTGGAATCTTTATAATGTTCAGTCATCCATTAGTTGTTCATTCATTCATTCACAAGTGAGAAATTTCTATTTACAGTGATCCACATCAATATGGCACTTTTGCCGATCAGAAATGCAGTGTTTTCACAAAAACATCTTTTCACGGAATCGAGTGAGTAGGCTGCGTGGATTCTCATTCCGTTAAGTAACAACGATAAACAGTGACACTCATTGCGCCTTTCATTAAGCGTAGGTTTATGACAACCCAGGATTTTCCTCAAATTTAAATTCCTCAAAACATCTATTTCTTCAATCTAACCAATTGGTATAAAATACAGAATCAGGTGTGATGTGGTGGAAACGTTCCATGATGACAGAAATAAAACACTTGCAGTTTTCCACTAATAAAAGATTTAATGGGAATAGTTTCAATGTTACTAAATCATCTTCAAGTATCAGATGAATTAGTAACATCAAAACTAGTCTCATGAAACCTTTTATTACAGGAAAACTGCAATAGTTTTGCTTCTGTCATTAACCAATTGGTGTTTGAGGAGAATGGAGAGGGTTAGTTGGGTGGTGAGGAAGACGAACGAGGAGGTATTGGACATGGTGGGAGAGGAAAGGAAGTTAGTGGAGGAGGTTCGGAGGACGCAAAAGGGATAAATGGAAGATTTTTTGAGAGGCGAGATAATGCTAAAAAGATTAAACCGATATTTTCAGGCGTAACTTTGTGAAAATGCATCGTGACTGAATCAATAATGACTTCGTCATTTTCCAACTTGTTTTTATTTCAGGACGACCGATTTGATCGCATAGGTGACATCCTCAGGTGATGAGATTAGGGATGGCACCTGAAGATGTTGCCAATGCGATGAAACCGGTCGTCTTGAAATAAAAACCATTGTGAAAATAACAAAGTTATTATTCCTTCAGTAATTCTGAAGAGGGGGGTAGAGGGGAGATAGCTGGTGAAGCGTGGTAAGGGGATAAGAATTCTGGACGAAATAAGAAGAAGTATGAGGAGACGGATATGAGGAGTTTAAGAGAGACCTAATGGCGAGCCATCAATTGTAAGAAAAAAATATAATGTCCCAGAAATTGAGATTAGTCCTTGAGAAGAGGATGTTAGGATAAAGACTGTCCAAAAACGTACAAATTAGCCGGCAGAATACCCAAATGAACCTAAATAACCCACCTCTTCAGCCCATGATCTCAGTAATCGGTCACCTCCCCAAACGATCACCATGCTAGGATCAAGATTTTACTGAAAAATCTTCGCTAAGGGCGGAACACGAACTAGGGCCAGAGAAATGAAATGCTTTAACTCGTGCCATCAAACAAGTCCACTCCTCAAGGGACAGAAACAGGAGCGTAAAACAAACGAGAAACTTATTTTTTTAAGTAAATTTCGTGGAACTCTTTCATACTGATACTAAGGCATTCCTTATCAAAGTAAAAGAAGTCAGCACCTCATTATGTATGTCACACCTCGCGTGATATGCTGATTGCCGGTAATATAAATAAATGGCGCATAATGTTCGCTACACATATATTTCGGTGCTAATATAACATTTTTCTGCAGAGCATACATATATTTCGACGCTAGTAATGCCTGCCTTCCTAAAACTTAAATCTCTTTTGCTGGATAGGCAAGGAATCAGAAGGAACTCGAGACCAGAGCACACTTCACCTGCAATTTAAGAAAGTAGAATGTCATCGGCTGAACGACATCTGAACAACCTACCCTCTGCCTCCACAGAGTTTTACTTACTTAGATCGACCTCTTTCCACGGATGGTAATGAAAAGTGAATGAAAAAAACGGGAAGGACTGGAAAGGATGGCAAAGAAAACATGAAGTCGCCCCGAAAGCATCTAATTATAGTAAGTAGTACGGACCAAATCACTCAACACGACTAATACGGGTTTCGAAGTTTCTCTCGAAGAGATAACTCGGCGTAGCTTAGAGATTATGTTTTTTTCCTGGAGCGAAATTTCCCGGATGTAACAGGATTTGAGAGCAAAAATAACTTCAAAGATGTTTTCCCCGGCCGCAATGAACGTCGAAGAATGTGTTGAAAACTACCAGAAGAAAAAGGTTTCCTGGGCTGGGAATCGAACCGCAGACGACAGACAGGCTTTCCGGGCCTATGTGCAGAGAGTTTAGCGTTATAAGATTTCCAAACGCATATCCTGGCGTAGTAGTCTGCGAACTGGCCCGCAACCCGAAGGTCAGTCGTTCGATCAAGAAAACCGTTTATTCTTTTTTTGATTTTCGATGAAAAAAAAGCTTTTTTCAGGCATACCAAAGTTAATGGATATGTTCGTTTTTAATGGAATCAGGGTAGAAGGCTGAAATATACTTGATAACACATTAATGGCAGTATTAATGGCAGCAAAAATATATATTTTATTCATTTGTTGGATTATTTTTTCTTATCATTCCATGATATTCACCTTATGACCTAAAAATATTGTATCTTTCCGCTATAGTGTTAGGCATATTGATAGAATTTTATTTTTTCTTATAATGAAAACATAATTAGTAAATATATTATTTTGTTTACTTTTAAATAGGAAAAACATAACTCATGGCTTAAATGAAAGTAAAAAAATTCCTAGTGGTTTCACTGGAATTAGTATTAGTTATTTTTTTACGCTGAAACAACAAATATTACGTTATTTTCCTACCTTTTAAAGAGAGAAACTTGATTTAAGTCATTCACATTTAACCTTTGAATCATTTTCAAGGTGAAATTATAAAAATACTGCGAAACTAAAGCTCTCAGAAAATATAGCTATGTTTAAACCGTTTCCATTATACTTACATGCTTAATTTTTCAGATTAATCTCACAAAAAATGCCATTTCTGACAACTACATGGGAGAACCTTGTTTTTAGTCGTATTCGTATCTCCCTTCTAATATTTTCAGGGAAACATCGAAAAAAATTCTTCATAACATGAGTGTTTTCAACGGAATAAAAGTTATGAATCAATATCATATCACCAATGTGACCTATGTTAAGTTAGCGCTACCAACATACCGTTATTTTTCGACTTCCAAATTGTAAAAGATGGATTTTTATCGTATTTTTTATTGAAATATTTCGAAAATTCAGCAAGATGAGTGGTGGCAGGCGAGAAAGTGGAAACTGAAGCTAAATTCGCGGCAAGTGGACAACTCAACGCAAGAGAAAATTAAATGTCGGAGAAGCCGGTCAGATGGGAGTGAGAGGCTTCAAAATGTGGTGACGGAGAAGGATTCAGAATGACAAAGGTCGCCAAAAAAAAGTAAGAACGAAGCACGGGAAAATATGAGGAAAGAAAAGGAAAATCCACCATAAAACACCATTCAAAAGACAACTGGGTGGAATGGATCTCTCGAAAAAAAAACGGATATGAAAAAATAAGGGAAGCCCTAACTAAGAGGACAAGAAGACGAACACCTGGATCAAAAGAAGAACCTGAAGAGCACTCCTCATGTGATAGTGAACAATCAAAAGCTGCTGTTCGCAATGTAACCACTAGCTGAGGTTTGAATTATGATGTTCAATAAGCGAATTAATTCGGAGGTATTACGTACTCAAAACGGCATCTTTACATCTCTCAAAATTGAGTGGCATGAGAAGTAATGATATCATGAATTAAGGAGTATATTTGATGAATTATTAGATTTTTCATTTTAATGCCGATCCTTGCATAGGTAGTACTTGGAGAGCACTATAAGTTTAGTTCTCGGAACGTCAGATTAGACGTTAAACTGTTGACCTTAGCCGACCCCTTCCACACGAGCCTTACCCTCCGTCACTTCACGCTTCGCGCAGGCCACCATGTTTCGCTACCACTATACAACGTTGCCCGGACTCATTCAAATCTAATTTCTGTGGCGGCCTGTAGATGATTCTGACTTCGCCTATATTTGAACGAATGGGTTATTTAGGAAGTCGAGATAAATATTTTCGGGCGCAGCACACTTCCTGCAAACAGCTCACGTCCTCTTGCCTATCCATTCAGTGGTAAGTCAGTCACACCTCTTCTATTTCGAGGAAAGAAGAAAGTTTTTATGAAGTGATTCCACCTGGAGTTTAGACAGGCTTCAAAAAGATTTCGACACCAAAATGTCAACAGATAGTTGGAATTCTTCGAGCGGGCCCGATGCGATGGAAGGAATCCAATCCGTGAATCAGCTTCGACGTTTCAATCACAACAAGTTGGAATTGAGTCACGATAGCGAGTCCATCTCCGCCCAAATCGAAGGGTGTGCGAATCTTCATTGATTGGGTCCGTGCCGGAAATATTACGACGGGTGAGGACATTTCAAGCAAGATATGCCGCGGGGCACCCAGACGCTGAGACAACATATGCATTTTCAGCCAGGGACATCGATCATGCCCAGACATTGCGGGCGTGCCTTGCTTATAAACTACTTAGAGAGAGACAAGTGTTAAGCTCAGTCTTATTCAGCTTGAAGACTTCTCAAAGTTTTAGTCATACGACTCCAGTTGAGAGGTTTCGGGATACGATGTCCTTTTTCTCACAGAGAATGTCGGCGCATTCCTGATGGTTGGAGCGAATATTGACTATGTTTTCGTGAAACTTTGCATATAAGTCCTTATAAGTCATACCTAAAGATAAAAGTGAAAAAAACTGCATGCTACCGATTTGGCTCTAGGTAATGCTATACTATTTTAACACGTAGATTTATGGCACATGACATACATATATTTCGTAATAATGCGATTAAATATGAACAGATTGTCCCCTAAAAGCAAAACAATGCGTTTTATATTATTATAACGGTTGCTAACAAATATCAAAGTATCATGAATGAATTCTTCTCGGGTTTCCAACCGGGTTAAAATCTCCATAATTGCCGACGTTTCGGTACCCTACTCGTGCATCGTCATCAGGGCTGTAGATTGTCGTTGTAGAACAGCCCTCCCTGATGACGATGCACGAGTCGGGCACCGAAACGTCGGCCATTATGGAGATTTTAACCCGGTTGGAAACCCGAGAAGAATTCATTCATGAGCTACGCCGGGAAAGCACCAGATCATACATCCAGGTATCACGCCGAATAAAAAAAATGTATTTACCTACTTCTTAAGCTTATTTTTTAGTAGATATGATTTTTGCTGAAATTTTATTATTCCGCGACGAAAACCCAAGTCATAGCAACACTTTATTAATGCGAAATGTTTAAAATATAATTCTAGCATTAATTACTCTACTGCATGCATGGTGATTGCCAACGTATAAACAGATGTACTTAAGTGAAATGTGGCCAAAAAATTTTATTTCGGCATACTTAGAAAGTCATTAAAATGCGCATTGGTAGCATGAGCGAGATATTTCACTATAGCTCGTTCTGGTTTTTTTCAATTTCCTTCCTGAATTTAAATCGAATACGAATTCATTCGACATTTTTAACAACAAAGAAGAATATTCTACAACGCAGGTACACTGGGAAACTTTAGAATATAAATTCGAAAGTGACCTGAAGGGCGAGTCACCTGGAACTGATGTTATAGGAAGGCCCAAGTGATTGGCAAGTAACTCGTGCTACCAATCAGTATCTAGTAAGTATATTCGGGTGTAGACAGGCTCAGCCTACCGCATAGCCTACGAATCCCTTTCGGCTCTCGACCTTGTCCTTTGGTCAGCTGTTGTGCATACTCTACTCGCTCGCAGCAGTTTTACCGAATCCTTCGACTTTCCTTTGCATTTTGTTTATTTCGCGAATAGTCCTGGCCCCAAATGCTGGCGGCTTAATCTAGTTGTTGTCTTACTGAAGCAAAGTATCTTCTCTCTTTCACTTATTCATCAAAAGACCTCCCCGCTATTTGTTTGACGAATCCAATTGGCAAGGAATGAATAGAAATTAGCGGTGCTTCAACTTCAAGTGAGCTCAGTAAAAATTAAGATAGAGCGTGGAGACAAAGTTTGGGATGGGGAGGCTAAAATTTAGCCCTGTGCTTCCAGCCCACTTACGCCACGACCTCAAGACTAACGAGACGACTGAGGTCAGCGTCAAAAAGACTTTATTACCAATCATCGCCATTTTCAGTAAACCTCTTTGATGTGCAAGAGTACCCCTTAAATAACATGGTTATTGTCTTTTAGTCCCCATCTCTGTATGAGTAATAACACTCGGCACTGAGTGTTAGGCCAAGCACTTTCACAACAGGTTCAGTGATATTTTAGGCAGTGTGAACGAGATATCGCTACACATTGAATTCACTGATTTGAACTTTACTGTATCATTTTTCACATTGTAGAAGTACTTAGTATTTACAATTGAAATCAAACCACTTCATATCCACAAATTTTCATAATTAATGAAAAGTAAATAAAAAGATCTCATAGCACTAACGGTGCCAGAATATCAGCCACTTATTGCAATAATTTTAGAGTTATTTTCCAACAACTGGAAGTCATTTTTCATATGACTTGTAGCGCTACAGAGAGACAGTATATAATAGATGAGGAAGTTTTCAATTTCGTAACAGAATCCAATTCTTATAGAATAGAATCCTTATAGAATACTTTTCGCAAAAATTGCAGGAACATTAAATAGAAAAATAAGATTTTTCCAATTTTTCATTTCAGTTTCAATTATTAAAAATCACTAGAAAAGGTGGGATTTTTTGGTCATATCAAATGGAGGAAATGTTTTTTCATAAGTAGACAGAATATGAACAAAATGATATTTAAATCATTTCACGGTGGAAGAAACCTTACCGCTTACGGGCTGACGCACTAATTTTAAAAGTTAACGATCTTTTTAATCGATAACTCGCTTGAAATCAGTTTGAATTTACTTCTTGAAAATGCGTCCTTCACACATATACGTATTTTTATTTATCTCAATTAATAATAATCCGTATTAACAGCGAAAAACCATGGTAAAATCGAGTAGAAACTATAGTTCCAAGTATATCATATATATTTCAAGAGTTACTTGCAATAAATTTTCAACAGAAGGTGGATATTATTGCTTTATATACGCTAACGTGTCTACTCCTCCTTGCTATTTCAAGGCAAGCAAGGAAAGAACAGGGGGAGGTAATATGGCGGATATTTTTGCCATCAGGTTTCAGTTAGATGACGTTATGCCCTCTCCATCTACGTGAATTCGCAAAATTAGTGTGTCATCCGTAAAGCGCTGAGGAAAATCGGGAGGAAAGATGGCGGACCGGCCACGCCCTCGTTACAGTTTCAAGCATTGGCCACCATAGCTAGCGCCCTCTCCATCTACCCCAATTATTAGCACCAATAGTTGATTGTTTTTGCAAACGAAATTCTGAACGGTCGCAAAGTAGCTGTTCATTTTTAAAATTTAAAAATCAAAATATAAATAAACGACGACAATTCTGACAAATATTGCTTCAAGAAGGTTAATTATGCTTCATTGTAAAGTTATAAAATAATATGGACAATTTAGAAATGAAATTCTGTAAATATTGAATAAAAAAGCTCCCCTCTGATTGGCTGCCGTTGACGTAGCGTGACGGAAAATTTAGACTTTGACGAGGTTCGCTCATAGTCCTTTGACGGGCTATCGTAATAACAGGTTCCAACAAATCACAATCAATAAGCTTCACGAACGCCGCCGCACGTTTCCGTCACGTCAAAAAACGTCGATCGTAATCCCGTTTTTAAGAGCGTATGATCTTCATAATACTTCTGCAGTCCGTTGACGGCGCGGTCAACGTCCGGCCATCGTAATAAGTTCTCCAATTGAGGAGTCTAGAAGCCAAGAGGTACAAGTGACAAAAAGTTAGTTTTGAGTTGTTCATGTTTAAGTTCAACTTTTGGTTGTTCAATGTGTTTTTTATTGAAGTGGATGAAATTTACTCCCCTCGATCTCAGCACACATCCGCCATTCACTTATACCTCTTGGCCACAACAATTTAACATACTTTAGGGACACAGTTCTGCACTTAGCCCGAAAAAACTAAAGATGTCAATTGTACCCCTTCGCTTCTAGGCTCCTCAATTTAACAATCACCAAGTTTCGCGAATGACACCGCTCGTTTTCGTCTCGTCAGGGAACGTCGATCGAAATCCCGCCTTTATTCACGTCCATCCTACAGATATACAGAAACGGATCGCGACGAGCCATCTTTCGCACGCGACAAGAACGCAGCGGCAGGTGTTTTCAGATGCCTCGAACGCGGGAGATCCCATAGGCGCGCGACGGTTCCCTGCAAAAATGAAAACAATTACTGCGCAGGACGACCTTGGGCGGGGTTTTTCCTAAACTGGGGCAAGGACGCTGCGCGGCGGGTTAGGTGCACTACCAGGCAGCAAAACCCGTCGACGACCAAGGCTCTCGGTGCGGGGGAGTGACGCGTGCATCACATCATCATCACGAGCGAGCGAGGCTGAATGGGGGCGAGCAAGCGTTACCCCCACGCCCTACCCACCCTCCCATCCCCACACAACCAACGCCCCTAACGGCGAAGACTCCGCCTACACCGGAGAACAGCGAACGCTTACCCCAGTGAGAGCTTTTGAGCGCGTGGAGTGGATTGTTTGGTGCCGCGTGATATTGCAACTCGAAGCACCAGACTAGTGCTGGGCGATATTTGAATCCCAATATCAATATCCAATATCTTAAAATATTGAAAATGGACCAATGTCAATAACCTGTATTGGAATATTGGAAAATATTGGCATATTGGAATAATGGAAATATTCGATACTCTCAGGCGTTACTTTGTAAAATTCCATTTTGATAGAATCAAAACAAACTTTGTAAATTTTACAATCAATTTTATTCACTACGACCGGTTTCGACGCATAGGCGACATCTTCAGGTGAATCCACCTGAAGATGTCGCCTATGCGTCGAAACCGGTCGTAGTGAATAAAATTGATTGTAAAATTTACAAAGTTTGTTTTGATTCTATCACAATGGAAATATTGTAATTTTGGAAATTATGAAAAAATAAACTATTAGTTTATTGGAAAATAATGAACTTAGCAATATTATCAGGTGAAATTATCTTTCTTACAATGATTTTCAAATGCTGCCTGTGCTAACTATGTAAAAGTCTGTTAATATAACAAGAAAAGCAATGTAAGCTTCTTTTTCCCAGTTACTGCCATGAATAATGGTGGAAAAGGAAGTTCTGCACGGAGTGCCACGCGCGCCGTCTGTTTTCCAAGATTAGGGCGCTCTTCGACCACCCTCCTCGGCGAGTTCCAATATTCAATACTTGAACAATACAAGATATTGGTATTGGTCGTTCAAATATAATGATTTTGGAATCCCAATATTTAAAAATATTGATATTGGAACCAATATATTGGAAAACCTCCCAGCTCTACACCGGACGTAGCCAAATCCAAGAGCCGACAATTGCGATGGGCTGAACACATAATAAGAAGGGAAGATGACGCCTTAAGAAGGTTCCGCCGCGACTGTGTGAGTCAAAACAAATGCTAAATTCCACATTTTTTATATTTTGTCCAAAAAATCCTGCATTCACTGATGAAATGCGCTACCTATAGAAACCCAAAAGTAACGAACAAAATTTGCAGATTATTCTACGAATGTATTTTAAATGAACACTTGTTTCCAGCCATAGGAGCCGACTGCAGCGCCATTTCCTACGAATTACCGCATTTTGCCTTCAATTACGGCAGTAATTCCCTAATAACTAAAAAAAATAAGGTGGTAAGATGCCTATATTACATTTTTATTCAATTTCTCTGGATTATTTCCTTCTTAGAAATAGTTTTCTGCAAAAATGGCATTTATATTTTATGGAAAAATACTATTTTCCCCGTGTTTCTCTCATACTCCCATTGAACACCATGTAATTGCAAGTTCAATTAGAGAGTAATATAGCGTGGAAAGGTATTATTTTGTTGTTCATATCAGATAGAAGACTTTTTATACAAGTACACAGAATATGAATAAAATGATATTTTAGTCATTTTACGGTGGAACCACCTTAATAAAACAAGTTTGGAAAGAAAACCCTGATGGAAAAAGGCCTCCTGGACCCCCAAATATGAGATGGAAAGACCAAGTAATCATATACATTAATAAGATGAGGGTCAACGAGGAAGACGCGGAAGATCGGAAGAAGTGGAGGCGGATCGTTGGCGAGGCCAAATACCACCTCGGGTATCAACGGCCATAGAAGTAAGTAAGTAAGATATTGCAATGAATCAACTTCGATATGCGATGAGCTGCATACATCGCGTATAGTAGTTGCACACTTTTAGGAAGTGACATCTAAAAAATCTATAGATATTTCAGACTCAAAATTTTCATTCTGACGCTCGAGAGGCTTTTCGTTAATTTTTTATTAGCTAATAAAATCTAATAAATTATTATTGCGCCGAAACACTGGTCCGCCATGTTTTGTAGGCTCTGACGTCATCTCCCATAGTCGACCATTTGTTGATTTGGAGATTGTGTGACTGTGTAGTCTAAGCGTGCGGATGAAAATTTAGCTATTAATTAGCAAATATCGAAATAACTTCGAAAAGGCAAATACTATTTCACTCTCAACGCACAGCTAGGCTATTTCGCTTCTGCTAATATGGGAGATGACGTCACACTACGAAGAACTAATGGTTGGGCGTTTAGACCTAGGCAATTTCGATGCTAAAACAATGCATATTAAAAGCTATTTGTTAAATTAATTAGTTGGAATTATACCTTGGTATTTCGTACGTGGCATTTCGAAACCAAACACTACTCGGTGAAATAAATTTCAACAAAATACCTCACTTACGAAAATACTCTATTGCTCATTGTCCAGTGAAAACTAAATGGAAGAAGAAATGGATGGGAAGAGACATGGAAGATGACCATGAATGGAATACATCAGGAAAGTAATGAAGGACGTCAAAGTGGAAACTCACGTAGGGAAGAAGCAGTTGGCGGAGAGGAGAGTGGATTGGAGAGATGCAGCAAACCAATCTTCGGAATTATGTCTGCAGATGACTGCTTTTGGAATTATGTTATTGATGAATTTCAATTTTTTAAAAACTGTTCAATACCCCATTTCCTGAATTAATTGTGTGGTTTCCAAAAATTGTAATGTACTGCTGCTTCACCTGTGTGCAAGTAAATATGTGATATATGCACCACCGAACAAGATCTTTGTCACCACTCAGTTTTGCTATTGTCTCATCACTCGAAGAAAAGCCTTATCATCGCAGAAATCTACAGTAAAGGTTAAGATCGGAATGTTGAAGATTAGACTTTTACTCCAAGTTAAAACAATATTATCAAGTTTATCAACGCATTTTTATCGCAAGATTTTCTCATCAATGAACAGTATGAGATGAGAGTTTTGAGTTGGTGCAAGATAGGGATTTCCCAAATGATGGTCTCCAGACCTAACCTTAAACTGTACCACAGATAAATTTCAGGCAAGAAGGAAATTAAAGGGGTGAACTATGCTGTTTCTTAAGACCGTAATCAGGAAAGAGCTAGCATCGCCGAATATCGATTACAAGAAAATTGTGCCGTCTCAAACACGCTAAAGAATCAAAATGTGGCATACTTCTCATTCCGTCATAAATTTGGTACTAAGCAGGTTAAACTATTATGAGACTTGAATGGTGCCTTTAAGGGTAAAATTATCGATATTGTTTTATAAATGATACTAATGTTTTAAAATTATGTGTAACTATAATATTCGGGTGAAATAGGTTCAGAAAATATTATTATTCATTAGAAATTTATTTTAAAATTTTGGGGGTCTCCCAGACCCCCAATGCGCCTACTTACGTGACGAAAGATGAGCTAAGGGTTAACAACTAACCCTACTTAAGGGCTAACATGTAGTCACTGTATGGCACAGAAGAGGCAGGACAGGCCAAGTATATTTTCAATGCGCGCGCTGCGTAAATCAAGATTCCTGCGATATTTGAATGCGTCAATACGGAATTCTTCCACTTTCTTTTCGCAATGCGATAGCCGAGTTGTTGGAAAATATTTTTGGAACCTTTCAGCTCTTGAGAAAACGACGCTGCTAATGCTCCCACAGCAGAACAAGGCAAGAATATGAGATTTAGGTCGTAAAAACAGCGTGCGGCCTATAACTGCATTCTAATCAAAATCACAATGGAACGGGACGAAAAAAAAAGGACGACGCTACAGGATAGATCGTTGACAGTGGATTAAGCGGAGGCCCGTGGGAGCAATGTAATAAATAAAAAAGGCGAATCGCTCGCATTCGAACGATGAAGTCAAAATCAATATTTCCACCGAGATATTAGCTCATAAATAATCAGATATATAAACTACACTCTATGTCTTAGATGAATAATTCAAAACTCCCAAGGAGGTGACCTGCGACTATTTCCGACCTCATTGCCCGCACATTTTGAGTAATGCAGCAATAAGAGAACATGCAATGGTGTAGTATATGTATCGCAAAACTTGATGACACTCGCCAGAGGAGAGACTGAAGTCGGATAGGTTGGATCAAGCTTTGATGAGCGGCCGTGGGAGCCGAAGGTCTACCGTGGAGAACTTTGGAGGGTCCCTCAGCCCCTTGATTTTCTCACCTCTCCTATACACTTAGGTGCCTCTCCTGAACGCCATGCTCTTCTTAAGCAAGTGTTGCTACCCCCATATATTCCATTCCAGAATAAGAAGTTACCTATTGATTTCTTAGATCTGTTGACCATTCCTCGATTCAATAAAACGTATGCGAGAACAATCGAATCACACACACCTTATCATTAAGTTTCTCCAGCACTAATTCCGCTTCTTCAAGAAATAAGTCATTTGAGTAATCCTTCCGCGATCGAAGACCATGCAGGTATGAGACAGTAAGTCAAAAGGTCTGAACACCATTTTTTGTTTCATTGCTATCATACGTATTGTTGGCGTTTTTCCGACTTTTTTCATAGATGTTCTCAAGGACAATATTATACCGATAGCTATGTTCCACCAAAGTGTGAAAGTATTTAGGAACAGATATAATGTCAGCCATGTATAAATTAGCCGGGTTGGTAATAATAAGATTTCTCTTTGGTTCTTTTAGGTTTCTGCTTTACATTTACCAGTGCATAGTGTGATTAACATATTTAATTGTCTATTGTTAGCATTCCTTTGTAATAATATTGGGTATTTATAATTTGCCACCTGGCCTCGTTCCTACCAGCACTTGATTTGTAAAATAAATAAATATTAATAACATACTTTCACTCTTCACCAAGGTAAGTTTGCACTTTGTCCTTCTTCCTTCTTTCCTGGCAAATAATTTATTTTCAATTTTTTAAATTTTACATTCCCAAGAATTTTAAGACACAAGACAATTTATCTCTCGAACTTAATCGATCTTTTGTCCGATCTATTGGACTAGTAGAAGCAAAACTTAACTTGGGGTTAATGATGGTTAATCCTCCCTAATTTTTAATTTGAGCATTATTTTCAGCCAATTACATTTCGGGGTTCCCGGAAAAATAGCTCAGCTCATCCAATGAAAAATGTTCGTCCCAAAAGCCCAACCGCTTCAAAGTACCTCAATCCAACACAAAATCGTCTCAGCTCTGCTCACGCCAAGCCCCGTCAAATGAAAAATCAGCCGAAACAGACAAAAATGAAACAGAAAATGAAAATCCACAACGGATCCTCGAAAATTAATAAATCATCCTATTATATGATAAAAGGCGCATCCCTGGTTTTGTTGTAGTCACCTGAGGGATCCAAATTCAGTTTAACGATGAATAAGTTTTTCCTAGCCCATACAATGGACTAACAATAGGAGAAAGGTTTACAATTGCTTAATGACCAAAATGCGTTATGACTGAATATTAACAAGGTTTTAATTCAGTAAGTACTGTGTTTTCAGAATTTTTTTTGCTCATTTTTTCGCGAAACTTCATTGATTTTGGAGCCTTGAATGTCAAAATATCTTTAGCTATATTTTTCCCGGAATCAGAAATGCATGCTATTTAAATGAAGCTTTTGTTGAATACAATCACAGATTCGAGATAAAATCAAGTTAGTCATTATAAATCAGCAAGTGAAAAAGAAAAAAATCTTAAAAGCACAATCATAACAATGCAGGGGAAATAATTTTTTAAAATAATAAATATGTCAAGAAAATCTCTCATCTTGTACCGTTCAACGTAAGTTTGACGAAAGTTTCATTCTCGTAGAAGACTCATGCATTGAGTAAGACAAAGTTTGAAATTTTATTCAAATTATAATCAAAGAAACCTCGTTTTATTTATCACGGCAGGAGCGTAACGCGGAAAATTGAAAATAGCATGAATCGGTTTTCACAGCCGCACTATAGGGAACCCCCTTAAGAATGGGAAGGAAGGATAATAATCGAGATTTACTGAAAATTTTCACAATAAGTTCTACAAAATGTATATTTGACATCCCTTAGAAGTGATTCAACGCCTCATAATGGAGAGAATGATTTGAGAACGACAGTCAACCATTTGGCTTCTACTCCATCGTGATTTAAAACCCATTCTCTCGCGCATACGATGGCTCACTCGAACACGCCTCGCGTAGAAAAAAGAATCAATTAACCTTGCAATATGCCTCACTATTTACATATTTCCGATCGCGTATTCAGCGTGTAGCGCCCTCCGTTGCCACATCTCCGAACTTGACCCGGAGTCGCCGGGCCTCGAGAGAGAAGCCTCGGACGAAGACCTCTGCCATGAGATTATCGAGATAGCTAAGCACGTGGATGACTTGATGACGATGGAAAGGAAATAAGGAAGACTCAGTTAGTCTCACTCTGCAGTAAAATACTGGGCCAACACTCAATCTTAGACGACTCAGCGCATCTAAGTTTCTTCTTCTTCGAGCGAAGACTTCCGCTGTGCCTTGAAGAACTGGATCCCATGTTTTCAGGTTCAACTGCGTGTGTCAGCGTTAAGATGACAAACGTTTTCTCCTCCGTTACAGGAGGCGTCTTCAAGTCGAAGTGGAGATGTTGGATCGTAGCCGGATTAGCCGGACTTCCGAAGACGCCTCCTGTAACGGAGGAGAAATCGTTTGTCATTTTAACGCTGACGCACGCAGTATAACCTGAAAAACATAGGATCCAGTTTCTGCTTCTTCTTGCAGGCTTTAAGCCTTTTCTTTGCCTAGTCATTATCCTGGCATACATTTTTTCCGCCTCTTCCAGGGTCTCCCAGTATTTTGTTTCTTCTTAGTAGAGATCTCTCGAAATCTTTACTGTCCTGTAGTCTTCCATTCTGTTTCCGTCGTCATTCCGCATCTTTCTTCGCTCTTAATCCCACATGTTTATTGGTGTTATTTTGCATTCCTCTCTTTTACTGTTACTCCTTATTAGATCTTTTCTTGTTCTTCCAAGTATTTTTTTGAGGTTATTCATTTCTTATGTTTCTAGTAATGCATCTGTGTGTTGTTGTCTCTCGAGCTTCAATGTCATAAAATATTACTGTTCAAATTATAGTTTTATATATTCTAGCTTTGATTTGTTTTACTAGGTATAGATTTATTCTTCGCATCATATCGTTTATGGCACCTGATACCCTGTTGACCATGTCTACATACTTGTGTTTTCACTTCTTGTTGTAGCATCCCAAATCTTGTTACTTTTAGTCCTAAGTACGTAATTTTCTGAGTAATCTTATTATTGTTTAAGAATTAAATACAGGGTTTTTTGCTACTGTTAAATATTTTATTTTACCATTAGATATCTTCAAATTATACATTTCTGCTGCTTGATTAAACTGGTATAACAGCCGCTGTAGATCATTCTCAGTCTCAGCGGAAAACACCGCATCATTAGCATACTACAATATCCTAATCTGATTAGGATGTAATTAACAAGGCTAAATATGATGTGATTTAATTCGTATATCCCCTCTTGTCATAAGGCTGTCATTTATTTAATCGACAAATATGTTTAATAAACGTGGGATGAGGACCTTCATTCCCTTGTTGATTGCTACAGGCGTGCTCATCTGGCCATTAGTTGATACAGTAATTGTTTTGTCAATATAAATTTACCTCACGAGGCTGTAATTTAACGCTTCGGAGAATAATAATTTCATAACCGTTTTGTATCAACGTTTCAGAGTGTAGAATAGATTTGATTGTTTGTAGGGAAGGCCTTCGACAGGAACCCGGGCACTTGGACTTTCTTGGTCCATCGTACAAACCCCATGCCTGTCTGCCACATGCATACAGGGGACAAGAGCGCCACGGTGAATGTATGTATGGTAACCAATTCAACCTTCGTCCGGGCCCCAGGGATCTTACGGGACCCGGTGTGGGTGTGTGGCTATGTGGCTGGGCCCTTGCCTCTTCATAGTGTAAAAACCGTTATTGTAATGTTATTTTGGGAGTCTTTCCTTTCCCATTCAAACAATTTGGTTTGAAAGAACAATCACGTATATCTATCTCTCTTTCATTCTCATGTTAACAGGTTAAATAGACTTTTTAACTCTCTGAGAAAAGATAAAAAGATATATTCCCAGATATTTTTTACGCGACGTTGGTATGGTAGTCTCTTAAGTTACGTGCCAATTATGGCTCTCAATGAAAACAACAGCATAAAATGGTGTAGGTAAATAGCACTGCAATGACCTGTAGATGTACACCCACCAATAAAATATTTAAAAAAACTAAAGATGAGTCAAAAAGTGCAAAAACAAAGGAAAACCGTTAGAAAACTTCCGTAATGCATAATCTTATGCACCTTTAGCACAAAAAGGCGTTTTTCATCATCTTAAAGATCACTGTCGACACCAAATGAAGTGCCTGAAATAAAAATCAGTACTAATTGTAAGCCAAATACTCAATATCAAAAAAAGAGAAACGGTTGTTTCATTGCATGCGATAAGTAGATTACTCGAGGATTCCTCTGCTGTTAATTTTTATTTCAAAAAGGTCAAAAGTCGTCTGTTATATAATCAAGATTTGAGAAGTAATATCGAGTTAATCTGTCCCCCTTCAAAAGATAATATTATATCAAGGTAAAATATTTTCGCATGTTTAACAGTAATGCGTCGTAAAATCTTTACTAAACGAATGAAAAAACAGGTATTTAAGGAAAAGAGTGAAGGTAAAACCCACTAGAAAATATAAAAATATGTATCATATCAAACCAACTATCTTCTTACTTGACTGACCTGATATATTTGTTGAATAGATTGTTCTAAGCAAATGACTGCGCTCTTATCCTTAGCGCAAAATCACGAATCCTTAAAACAATTGTCTTCTACGAGTTATAAGATTAGTGAGGCTGGTCTTTTTATTTACAGAGGGAAAATATCACTGAGTAATGAAATATTAGGATAACCATAAGATGAACTATGATGAAAAACCATCAGATCGGTAATTAAGCTGCTAACTTATGTATTTTTTTTTGTTTTTGCGAGAAAAAAAGTTTTGCTGATAATTTTATCAAATTATTGTTCATTAAGTTATTGTTTAAGGAAATTGTTCTCTAAAATTCGAACATCCAAAAGTGATCACCGTCAGGTTTCCAACGAGTGACAAGTTTCACCGCTCCACTCCCGTTCCTCGTAACACTCACAATCAGTAAGACTTTTCATACCTCCATGGTTCTGAACTTATCTCATTATCTGTTCAATGTACATACGTACTTTAACCTTGTTCTTCCTCGTCGGTTATTAGCACGAGCTTTTATTTCCGTGAGATTCTTAATTGGGTTGTCGTGCTTCAAGATATGCACAATGAGATTGTCTCTACTGAGCAGTGTTCCCTGCAGAATTCTTTTTCCCCTCCACTTGCGCTTCGTAAGACTTCTTCATAGGCAATTCTTTCCGGCATTTAGTTTTCAACATTCTTATGAAAGACCACATTTTCATGGCTTCTTGTCTCTTCTTTTCTGCTGTTGCTCTTACCCACGCGACACGCTCCCAAGGAAAGGTAAACAAGGCATTCATGTTTTCAAAGAACTGCGCAACTAGCCGCGCAGTGATTTAAACGAAGCCACCCTCTAGCGAGAGAAATTTACAGTGAAAAAAATCATTCGCCTGAACAGGGATTCGAACCCAGACACCTCGATATCGCGAATTGCTTTTTACTCTGAATTTTAAACTATTATATTTAAGTTAACCTGAACCATGCTCAACCATAAGTCTTCTGTTGTTAGCTCTGTGAATATCGATCCTAGGTTCAGCCAAAACCCATGCAATAAGGGATTACAATTGGCTGTATTTAATGTTGAAGATACTCATAATTTATTAAAATTAGCATTAAGGAAAAGTTAATCGGTAACTATACGAATATACCGTAGAATATAATTTTTGGAGTATTGGCCTTTTTTTAAATAATCAACGCTCACATTGACATTACCGACGTTTCACCATTTTTATTGACATCTTCAGGGCTAAACGTTTTCAAAATATTTAACAATTAAACAAAATCAGGATATAAAAATGATAATGCAATAACAATTTAATAATGTTAATGCCTTTGTCGTAAAAAGCGTGATTCATGAACAGAATGATGTAGAGAGAACCAGAATGCCATGCATAATGAAAAATTCTTTTGCTTGGTAACATAAAACGATTAATAAAACAGTAACCATGAGTTTTATAAGTGACTGATGAATTTAGGTCATTTCAATTTTTTATTTTTTTATTAAAAAAATATATATAAATAAAATAAAAATGAAAAATATACAGAAAAATAGAAAAGATGAACAAAGCATGATGAAACAAAAACAAAATTCAAAATTAGTACTTATTCAGTTTTTAGCCATGTTTTATCTCTTCTAAATTCTTGATCAGATTATATTACTAATTAGCTATAAATTGTACTTAAATTACATATGTCACTTCTCTTATTGCATGAATTTGTATTTCTGGAAATTGCTACCATTTCTTTAAAAAGTCTTTTTTTTTAATCCGGCTCCGAATCAATAATTTTGGCTTCGTTGAAGTTGAAAGAATGATTGCAGGAAATAGTATGGTCGGCTGATGCACAGGTGTTCTTGAATGTTTTAATCGAATATTTGTGCTGGTTAAGCCTATCTTTTAAATAATGTGTAGTTTCACCAATATAAACACAGTTGCAATCATTACATGGAACAGAATAAACAATATTGCTCCTGAGTTCAGGAGATGGAGTAGATTTGAGACGAACGTCGGTAATGTCAATGTGAGCGTTGATTATTTAAAAAAAGGCCAATACTCCAAAAATTATATTATACTAAATATCGTGGTCGATAAAAAAGAAAAAGTTCTTATACGAATATACGTTCAACATTGATTTAGATGGAAATTTGTTTTATAGATAAATCGCAAACCATCGATTTATTTATGTCCATACGCTCAAAAGATACTGGCTTGGAGACTTTTAGTGGCCATAAATGAGTGAAATCTACGAGGGGCCCTCACCGATAATTTTAATTCCATTTACTGAGTTAATATTGAGTAAGGCATTAATTTCAAATACAAACATTCCTTGTAATATTTTCTTTTGTGTTTCCGTGACAAAATTAAAAATTATGAAAGACGGAGATAAAATAGATAGACGTTTTAGATTAGACGTATTTCGATAGATTCTACGACCCAGCCATAATATCACTGACCGACAGAGTAGCCACTGTTCCATAAACCCTCGGCTGGATTTCGTTTCTGCCATGTAATCAAGGAAATCAAAATTGCATCGTTTCCTTTGGTGCACAAACGGATAATACGATATTTTTCCGCGAAGAAATCCCACAAAAATCCTTTAGAAGGAGAATTTCCGTGCCGACAAAAATAGGCATTGATTTCATTTGCCGACGGGCTTGATATAAGCAAAGATTGGAGCCTCGAGGAAGGCTAAATTTGGAATGTGCAATCTTTTCCTCAATTTCCTTCCCGAGACGAGTTTAGAAATTTACTTTCGGCCGACTATCGGTCGGCCGCTCTCACCAAATAATCATTTTGCTATCTTCCGAAATAACATGCTGGGGAAGGGAGAGGCCATAAATACCAAGTAGAAAATGATAAAAATGGCTTTCTTCGATACTTGCACGAACTCGAGAATTCCACTTAAATAATGGTGGTCTTTGGGACCGACAGAATGTAAAGAAGTTGGATGGTAAACTTGGTGGTTGGGTGGTGGGTGGTGGAAATGGCCACTCAGGAATTACGAAATCGATTACAAAACTTTTGATTAAGCGCAGAAATCAAAGTAAAGTACAACAACTCGTCTCGTGTAGTTATTGGAAGAAAAACTAATGACAAAGAGCAATCGTACTGGTAACATTCACTAACCAGCTTATAACAGCATGCAAGAATTATTTCTCAGGTAAAAGGACAGCAGATAGAAGACGCAATGGGGTACGATTATCATCACGAGGGGGTTAAAATCAATTTACTGGTAGGTTTTTGTGCAGTCCTAACCTCAGATTACTCCATCGTAGGGTATTCTACATCTACGAACTACTGCACGAGCCGCCGCAGAGACGTGTGGCAGGGAGTGTTAGGACACCAGGTAGGACAGAGGAGGAAATAAATACGCAAAAGGAGGGGGGAGGACATGGGGTGAACTGTATGTAAACGTCGTGTCTTACGTTAGTGAAACGCTTTTTTTGACATAATCACTACTGGTGCGTGGAGAGAAGGTATTTTTGTACCAATCAGTTCGGCAGTTTATCTCCCTTATTTTGTCAACTCTATCACTTCTAGTGATATAACACGGGATCCTCTGTGCATTTTATTTAATCTCTCTCAAGACCTTGTAATATGCTCCATCCTATTACACCCGAAAGTCTTAATATATTTTCTTCTGTTCTAACTCGACATTCTTCCCTCCGTTACAATTTTCATTGCCCAGGTCTCTTTCATAGTGTTCTCATTCGTTTTTGCTGCCGCCTCCACAGACCTCTTTTCTCCCATACTATCTTCAACGTTGTATGTCTTCCTCGCTACCTAACTAACATTTTCATCCTCTTCATACCCATGAATCAAAATCATCCATTCTACGTATTTCATCGCCGTATGAATAACTCCACTACGTACATCCTTTCCTTGCGTATACAAATTTTCTGAACGATGCAACGTCCCACTTCATATTTGAGTCTTGATTCATTGTTTTTTTAATAATTAAATGATAATTACTTCATAAATTCCACGGGTGATATTCAATTTCGAACCAGATTTCAACTGTTAAAATCACTAAAAGGACTGGAAACCTTTGAGTGCGTAATCTTGATAGTGACTGTATACATTGGAATCCTGGGTCAGTATTATGTACATCTCAAGTGTGGAGTTGGCAATGTGCTTTTCATTTCATTAGAAATGCAGTTCCCCCATGTCACGCCTCTTAATGCTAAGTTTGTTCTTTGTTTATGATTGTTTTTTCTCTCAGTCCTCCTCATCGATTCTCTTCTTACCCTGCAGTAGGATGTTTTTACAATCATACGCGCCAAATATTCTGAATTTCTCCCACGAGTACAGAAGCACTTTTCTCTGAGTATGTTACACTGCTTATTTTATAAAAAGGTCACACAAAAAATCTTTTGGACGATTCGGCGGTTATGCCGCCATTGTTGGCAGTAGAAGACTAAATAATGTTCTGTTATCTTGGGGGGGGGTGGTGGTAGACAAAGGAGAGGGATAGGGGGTATAAGGAGAGTGGTGGGTAGCTAGAGGTGGCTATTGGTTGGTCAATGGAAAATATTGACCCCGGGAGGAGCAAATTCTCTTGACATCCACATGAAGGCCATCTTACAATTCCTCAATTCGATGTTAGAAGTAGATTCGGGGAGGGCTTTAAGTATAGAGAGAGAGAGAAATACATATTGAAAGCTTGGCGATGGGAAGCGGCATGTTTAGGGATAGGATCGGGGAAGGGTTGACATTTGGTGGTTAGGCGGTGGCCACTCATACTTGTAGCGAGAGAGGTAGTGCATTCGCCAACGAGGAATTAGGGGTAGAAATTACTTGAGAGACGGTAGACGATGTTGGTGGAGGTGCAGTTGGCCGTTGAGGAAGATCTGTTGGAAGAGGGGGTAGCAGAAGAGCGGAGGAGATAGCAACATTTGCACTTAGGGCGGTTTATGACCAACTAATGTGTATATGGATAATATTGTATACTGTTGTTACTGTAATGTTTTGTTATTATAAGCTAGGGAGCTATGCCCCCTGACAGTCCTCGTTCCGCTCGCTCCACCGCTACTCATACTAAAGAAGAAATATATAATACATTTCATCATACTAAACAGTAGGTACTTCATTTAAATGAACTGTGGCTCCGTAGGGCCATTCTTCACGATTAATTCTTCACGCTGCTTCGATTGAACGTTATACTTTGTCGAGAAACGAGATTTGTACTGAAACTTTCCCGCCCTCTCAAGTTGAATGCAGTTAACAGAATCAAAACAAACTTTGTAAATTTTACAATGGATTTTATTCAATATTGTATTTGAAATTCTTGTGTTGTTGAAACTTGTATTGAAAAATTGAATACAAGTATTGAAGTATTGAATAAAATCCATTGTAAAGTTTACAAAGTTTGTTTTGATTCTGTCAATATGGAATTTTACAAAGTAACGCCGGAGAATATCGAGTTCACTTGAATGCAGTTATGCTGGCAGCGTTTCCCGCCATGAGCCGCCTTCACCCCACTGCTCCTTTGCCAACCCCTTCCACACATGCCGTCCCCTCTTTGATCAGTCGTGCTTCGCGCATGTGACTGACAACATGTTTCACTACCACTACAGCCTTTGATTCTATATATTTTCAAAACTACAAGCCGAATAAACGTAATGAATTATCTGACACGAAAACGAAAGAATGTGACGATGTCGCGAGCGCAAATAGCCGCATCAGTTCTTGACGTAGAGCTGAAGTCCTATTTGCTACAATAAGAGGCTTTGTTGGAAAGTCTGTTGGAAACACGGATTGGATGACGTTCATTAAATATAACATTAATACTTTCTTCTCTGGAGATATAGGTCCAGAGAAGAAAGTATTAATAAATAAAGAGGTCAAGAACAGATATCAACTGGATGTTAAATATAACTTTTGTTATGCCAGTAGTAGAATAAATCGATTCTTTCAACGTATCGAAAATCTCGAAACATGTTTAACACAATCCCTTAAATAAATGTACTCTCTATAAGTGATTATTTAAGGTAGTTTGAGCCAGATGTTTCTGTAATCGTGATAGAGGCAATAATCGAATTTTATTTTGAAATGTAAATTTAGTTGTAAGGAGCACAAAATTGAATAATAAAGTTAAATTATGCAAAAAATTGATATAAAGCTGATTTTTTCAGTAGTTCACTAAATATTCTCGTACACATTGGTGGTTTTAATTTGACTAATTTGTTTTGCATTTGTATGCTGAAAACGCTTTCACATCCGAAGGCTTTTTTGTGATTTACCTAGAAATATTACGGCGAGCAGTATTATTTTTGTATAAACATTTGGGGAAATAAATACAATACTTGCTTTAGTTTCATACAGAACTTCCTAATTGTTTAATTATGTCTGTCTGGAGCGCAAAGCCGCTTCATTTCAGTTAATAATATATTTATTACAAGTTTATTATATTATGTAATGTTTCTATTCTCTTACTTGTCTCAAAAAGTTACGTAACTTGAAATACGATCGTATATATCACATATTTTACGCGCATTAAAATATCGTGCATCAAAATACTTGGGGATATAAATTTCGCCCTTGTTATTAGCTTCTTTAGAAAACCTGTAAAATACATATTAGGTTCGGAATTTCTCAAAGGGTTAATGTTAATATCGATCGACGTCATTCTCACCTGTACCAAAAGCTATGTAACCTGCACCGTGAGAGTTTGCACCACCACCTGGCGGTACGAAATTCATAATGTTTAGGTACGGCTAGCGAGGGACTATCACTTCTGTAGCGTGAATAATCCACGAAGCATAATCCTGAGTGAATAAAAAAACTTCATAAGTTCCAACGATAAGGAAACCAAAAGGACGGCAAATTACCACGTCAATAGCCTCAAGAGGTCGTGTGCCTTCTACAACTCAGCGGGTTGACTCGACCGCGTTTCCCATATACCCTAATGGATGCAATGGGACAGGTATTCCACTTTCCCATAAAACGGCGCACTGCACAATTGAGGGAGTCGGAGCGAGATACCACTTCACATCAAAATCGATGAACTTGGCCTCATTACAAAAAAAAGATCTCCTCTAATACCAAACTAGGATTCACTTACCGCACTACTTTTCAAGATATTCGCCTAAGAACAGAAGCCGTTTTCCACTAGATTTAGTAAGGCTATGCTTTAAGGCTAAGGCTAGGCTAAGTAACTATGCTTTAAGGAAACAGTATAATAGAAATTATGAAGTTCCAACGCAATGATCTTGTCAGATATGATACAGTGCGTAGCTAACATGTTTTCACAATTAATTTTACAAGTAAATATATTAGTCACCCCGTATTACTTTTTGAAAATCGCCAAAAAAAACCTTCAGTGGCGAAGACGTTTTCTGCGTTCGGCGTGAAGAAAATGATTCAATATACATCCTCAAATACTTTAATTTAGTTAATTTATAAGAATTTCAGTGAATATAAACAAATTGTAAGTGCCATTAGCCAATTGGCTTGGTTATTTTTTTCAGTGATCACCTTCCCTTGAGTCACAATTTATTTCATCATAATTCTGCATTTGTTTATAATATCGTTCTACCCTAAAACTATTTATGCAATTAATGATACATTATTTCATCTTATAAATAAATCCTCTGAGCATTATTTCACATGTATTAATGTCAAACATATTTTTGCGCAAATTAATTATGGGATTACAATGAGACAAGTACGCACCGGGCAAATCACCGCATTTTTATGCCCCCGGATAAGAAACAAATTTAACGATTTGAATGCTGAAAACAAACACGATCTCTACTAATCTAAGTCACTCCCGTTTCTTATTCCAATGGTTGAAAAAGTCCCATTTTTTTTTCATCTCCCGAGCAATCACTTCATAGACAAAAACAAGCTAGATATATAAAAAACTACACGAGTTAAATGATGTTTGGCAGGTTTATCACAACATCATTGGTTATTATTTCCACGTCTACTATATTCTTCTTGTGACTGCTTAAATTTTTAACGAAAATCCGGATGTGAGAAACACTCGAAACTCCTCAAGTTTTGCTTTTTTTATCTCCTTTTACCCAGTTCCCCGCCTTCTCTGGGGAACCCAAAACGCCGGCCGCGCACGCATTAAGGCGACTTTGGCCTTGAAATAAAAAGAAAAATGAGAATGAACACACACACCCACCCACCTATATATTTAAGAGTCGGACCGATGGGAGAGCGAAGAAAGGGTGAGGCGTAATCTTAAGGATGTAAAAAAACACACTTGAATGAATCTGCAGAAAGACAGAGAGAGCGTGTGTGCGAGGGAAGCGGTTTCGTGGTCCAAAAGAAAAGAATTAAGTAGCGAAAAGAACTAGGGTCTCGACCTAGGAGAAAAACGGACGAATGACTTTCTACGGGTACATCAAAAGAATGGAGAGAACCAGAAAGGAGAGCACAAAAATAATGATCCTCGCCTTCCAGGAGAATAGAAAAACAGGGACAACAATGAGGGATCAGCGAAGAGGTTACGGAAAACAGAAAAGTCTCCAAAAGGAAAATTTCGTAGGCGAAGGATCTGGCTCAAGCGAAACCAAGAACAAAAATTGTGTTCTCAGACGAAGAACGAGCAAGAGTGAGTCATAAAACGAAGTAATACCGACGAGAGAGCACAAAACGAGGGAAGAAGAGGGAAGTTTTGTAAGCAAAGCCCATAGATGGCTGAAACGAATAAAATCATACTGTTTATAAAAATGTGGTTGTTTCTGTTTGCGTAATTGTTACTCAATCGCTCATAAACGGCTGAACCGATTACTCTGAAATTTTACACGTGGTTAAATGTCAACAATTACACTGGGGTGAAAATAGGCTATATTAAAACTTCCTCAGGGGTACAAGGGCTCCTGAACGGGCCCCTAGATTTTATTCCCATAAGTAAAGCATTGGAATCAGTGCAGAGGTTGTTATTTTTTAATTACTTGCACTCATGACATAGAATTTCATTTTTTATTATCGAATAGCTTGAAGAATTAAGTATTTAATGTTAGCATTTGATTACGTTTAACGTATCGTTTTTGCATAAACATTAGATTTTCAATTAAAAAATTATCAATGTTTCTCCCATTTCACCAATACGCAATACTCATTATATCATATATTTTAATATATTATATTAAACGAAGCAAACTTCAGTGAGATTTCAGTTGGGGTATTTTTACCCGAATCTCTCCATGTGCGTTTAACGGATTTTACAGAGTATCTGCATTTAGTTCTTTGCTTCTTATAATCACATACAACGGGATGGAAAATGTAAAAAAACTTACCATGTCCCTCTTTCATGTTTTCTCTCTCCCGCTGAATGTTAACGGGCACCCTCATCTTGCCCTTATTAACATAATTTATGGCCGCAGTATGCAATTACATTACCGGTGCCTAATGACGAGAAATAATTGATTAAATAACCGAGAATTTCGTGAAAATGACAGTTTGAATGTTTATAGTTCTGCAAGAGAATTAGATGAGCCATAAACTGGTAAATAAATCAAATACTTAAGTGTTTTTCCCTCTGTCTTATTGACAACCAGCGTTTAAAATTCACTGTAGCTGGCTGACTGGCAATGCAAATAAAGTTTTGCATTTCGTATATTGTACCAAGCGTGCGCAGAAGTAAATAACTGAGGAGTGCGTCTGCAGTGGCGTGTTAAGAGTTAATATATATAAGAAACTTTGTTTAATAAACATGTACATAGGCTATACTATATCGAAGCAGAATAAGTTAATTCTCGTTTTTATTTTTAGGCGCTACAAGAACCGCTTTAAATAAGTGATTGGAGTGGTTTCTCCTAGACAACATATCAAAATTGTCCAGTAAGTTCTAATGTGCTTTGAAAATGTTCTCAATAATACCTGTAAACAGTGCCAGTCGGGAAAGACGTTTTTCCAAACTATCAATTGTCAAGAGTATACTAAGAAGGACAATGTCTCAAGATCGCCCTTAGTGCCTAATTTTACCATTAATAGAGCTAGAAACTGCAATAAATGTTAACTATATGGATGTCATTGAAGAGTTTAAAGTCCTTATTCCTGGTGAGAGGATAATGTTGATCTAAAGAAAGTTATTAAAGTAAGTTTATTAAGTTTCACATTATAGCAATTAGGTAAAGATTGATGGTGTGTTTTGTTTCATACTTACAAAAATTTCAAGACAATACACTTATCTGTGAAACATACTTATATAAGAAAATTTTTATTTTTTATTCTTACCCTAATGTTGTTTGTACAACTTTTATTATTAATATTTGCAAGCATGTTCCAAATTTATTTAATACCATATTTAACCACTAGTTTTGTTAAGTAATCTTAACAATTTCAGGCAACACCTAATAAAAAGGTCTGCGCACGTCTATGCTAGTAATATATAATAATATGATACAATGCGATCATAGAAATCCAAACTGATTTAACCGCATTGAGGTAATCAAAGTTGCCGGTTTACAGGGGTAGCTAAAACAGCGTGTAGCGAAACATTTACGCTTCCAATTTCAAATGCTTCATAGCGCATGCCCAGAATTTCCCTCCGTTATTGGCACACACAGCTATCGTTTAGATTGGTGTTCTGCGCCACATACATACGACGCCTCTCCACAATATGACGCATGTTAGGGACAGGAAATTCTATCACTAATCGATGAATCGAAATAACAAGTCTGCATTTGGCTGTGAAAGTGAGGAAATAAAGAGCTCGCTACTCAGTCCTTGGAACAAGTATGAGTAATGGCAAATTTCATAAGTTTTCACGCTCTGTCGAATTTTACTCCTCGTTCCCACGTCACGTGACCACATTGAGCATTGAGTTGCACGTCTGCGGAACACGTAACTGCAGGCCAACTGATAGCTTTAAGTCTCCAGGGCGGAAATTAATTTTTTAAATACGTTCAGTACGAATACACAGGGAGGAAGGTGTACAACGGCGAGAACGAAAGATACAGGAATGGGTTTGGTGACGTCCGGTTTTTTCCGGACATTTCCTCTTCCCTGCGGACATCCAGGGATCCTCGGGTGGCATTCTGATTGCAGTCCAGAATTTTCCGGACACGCAAACTACGGCCCAAAGTTCGTTTTCACCCACCTGAGTTAAATTCCTGACAGACTCTGCCAAAAAATAAATAGTAGGTCAAGACCATGCGCCCCCTTCAACAAAATCTCTAAACATTCACTATTTTCACACTTTCTTTACTTATAAAACAAATTTGTCTTAGCCCTGTGCAGCAATATATCGGCCAATTCGGCTGATTTGGTTAAACGCTTAATAAACATCATTGCACATAAAGACGTCAGCATTTGATAAATAAATTCAATGCATGAAATTACTTTGATATTCGATAAAGTTAGCTAAAAGGTTGAGCTACCCGAAAACAAATAGACGGAAAATGAATCGATAGAGGCATGATTACCGCATAGGTATAAAAACCTTCCCATCTTTAATGATGCAATGCCCCAATTTGGTCCCAGAGAGTTCAAAATGCTTATGGTATCCCCAGGAACTGGATAAGTAAGCATGGTGTATATTAAGACGTGTTTACTAGCAATTTTATTGCGCTAGTTATTTGTAGCATGCGACTTTTGACGTAAATTTCAGGTTTACACGGATATGGGAGTCCGCTTGCAGAAAGTTTAACAGTTTCGCCAAGTTGCAAGTGTATTGTTACCAGTGTAAACAGCAACCAATTTGGCTCTGCACTAACTCGTGAAAATGTTTTGCCAGCGTTAAATCCTCCAAAAACTCTTGCAGAAGACATTTCCTGAAGTAACTTGTCTACTCTTACAAACTACCCTTCCAGTAGCAGAGAGGGCGAGCGGTAGTGTTATCTAAGACATTAGCTAAGAATTAAGGAGTATTCTTATGTATGTAAGGCTACGCGTAAATATGTATGATTCAGTTACTAGGCGTTGTGATTCAGATGTGCGCCAATTGATGGCAAGCGACCTCCTATATCCCAAAGTCTTTGTAGTTGAGTTGGCGCTATGAAGAGAATTCTGCGAATTCTGCTATATACGTTCTCCGCTAACTGACACATGGCGCGGGCGTCTGCATTTTTCAAAATATACGTGCCATTTAAAAAAAATACGTTATAAATAACTCTATCGAACTGTCAAGGAGATTTTTAAGTTATTTTAATTAATTTTATTAATAACTAAACCACACATTAGTTTCGATTTAATTATTTACTTTATTCATTACTTTTTCACAATCTCGCCAATATTTTAGCCTTTTTCAGCAGGTTTTTCAACTATTCTACTTTATAAAATGCTACGCGTACGTCCGTATGATTCAGTTTCTAGGAGTAGTGATTTAGATGTGCGCCAATAGATGGCAAGCGAGCTCCCTTATATGTTCTCCACTACCTGACACATGGCGCGGGCGTATGCATTTATCAAAATGCACACAAGGAAAACTGCTTATTGTTAGTAACAGCTCCAACATCTTCACCAAGAATGTTTTGTACAAAAATAATCCCTGACATTGAGATATTATATATTGTTTACCATAGTTACATATATTGCTTTCATTAAAAGTAAAAAACATTAATTTCTATTTAATTATTAATTTATTCGTTACTGTAACTAATTCTCCAATATTTTAGCCTGTAACAGCAGTCTTTTCAAACTAGTTAGTATGAGAAAAGAAAAAGGGACCGGGAGAGGGAATGAACGAAGGGTAAGATGCGTCCGGATGGATCCGGGTTCGCTCCGTTTTCGTTGCAATCGCTTCCGGTGGGTGGGAAGATGGGATATTTTCTCCCGTTTGCACCTATTTGTTCTACAAAGCATCACTCTTATTTTTTCGCACATGCCTGTCCTGAAGTCCCGTGGTGATATTATAGTGGTAGCATTATTATTCGCCAAGGCGGTAGGCTAGACAGGGAGGGATTAAAAGATCTTAGGCTTTCCCGGCGAATAATATTAGTAAAATCTTCTCAGGTTTGCCACCGGGTAAGGCTTTTTAAAGGTCAACGTTTCGACGAGTGATTCCCTCATCGTCATCAGGGCTGAGACTGATTGCCGAGTTGGTCCATGCCGGGGTTTTTATAGCTGGCCAAGGGTGGTTGAAAACCCATTTTTGACCGGCTCGTTCAAGGCGTTTTGAATTTGAATTGTTAACGAGTCACTCGTCGAAACGTTGGCCTTTAAAAGCCTTACCCGGTGGCAAACCCGAGAAGATTTTACAGGGAGGGATTGTTTGGGGAAAGTGAAAGGAGTGGAGAGAAAGTCGGCGTCGGAAATAGCCTACCGCAACTGACAATGAGTGATAAAAACAAAAACTCAATTCCCACTTTTTGTTGAATTCGTTTAAAAAATCCTGTTTAAACTAATGGCACGTGTTAGCTATTCAAAGCCAACATTAAGGTAGAAAATGTGAAAATTTTTACACGAATATATTTTTAATGAACACTTTTTGTAGTCATTGGGACAGTCGCTGTGCGATCTTCACTTTTGAAACCAGTGCTACCAACAGATCCTGGGCGGCTATTATCAATATCTTGGCCGTGAAGTCAACAATAGGAGAAAATGTCTTGACAGTTGTTTTGGTCACCTACTGCCAAAAAATTAATTAATTTAAAATTATAGCAGACATGCACCACGATATGAAGATAAATATCCACCGCTTCTCGCCAGCACACGTTCAATGACCGTGTGAAATCTTCCAGGAAGGCTCGAATCATACTGGATTCCGTTCTTTATATAAAATACAGGGTATCATATTTATCGGACGAAAAGGTGCATAATTCCGGAAGTGAGGCTAACATATTCTCTTACTTCGCGAAGTCGAACTGACCAAGGGTCACGCCATGGAGAAATGGGCAACTATGAGGTACTAGTGTCGAAAATATGGTGAACTGCTAGAGTAAAGGAACGGGATTCGACGGATAAATCCCCGTCATTACTGGAAGTCGAATCTAAACCCTATAGATGCGTAGCCAGTGCTCCAGTCACCACAGCAACCTAATCCCCGTATAGAGAATACCCTCCAAGTCCGCCTGGAGTCGTGTGATGGTAATGTCAGCCTTGCAAAAGGCAATCCAGTTTTTTTAGGGGCAGCAAAACTTGTAGGCACTCGCTTGCGAAGAGCATGACGTCAGGGACTGGGAAGTATACAAGATAGGTGAGACAAAGGGCCCGAGGGTCCCCCAGAGGTCCCTGCGGTGGTTCTTCGGTACCCTTGCACGCTTTATCAACGCTTGATGCACCCTTGCTAGCTCTAAACTCTAAGCAGATTAGTAACAACAAGTTTTGCTATGCCTATAGCCAAGGAATCTTCAGTTAGCGGTTGTTGAGATCCTTTATTCACCCATTGTTAAATATGTATTCCCTGAAATGCGCGAGAGGATTCTCGCTGTAACATTTCGTTCCGGGCCATTACCGTTCGCAAAACTAAACGACTGGGTCGAATTGGGGAAGAAAGTCTTCAAAGAAAAAAATAGAGCGCGGGTGAATGGATAGAGTAGGAGAGAAAGAGAGCACGATTAATGGGAATCCGCTGCAGGCTCCCACTGACGATAAACGTCGAGGAAAGCGAAAGAGGAAGCAATAAACGTAATTTATGGCGTGGCGCCTATGCCGCGACAACCGATTCGCGAGGCCCGGTAGGCCGCGCCATCTGCGCGGGAAAAAAGGGAACTGCTTGGGGCTGGAGAACGCACACAACGAGCGACAGACGGCGCGATTCCTTAATAAGGCATCCTCCGCGCCCGGACGGCCGGACACCTACCCCCCTCTGGCGGAGAAATGCGGACAAATAAAACGACGAAAGGGACACCACATCACGGGTATGCGGAATATTTCGATGTTTCACAACCCCCTCCCCCGCGCCCCGCGGTCACCACCTTTCGGGATTCCCCGAATATCCGAATGACTCAATGCACATGCCTCTCATGCCCGAGAGTAGATGAACAAAACAAAATTCCGCCCCAATTTTCTTTGGTACCTTAGAGTGGGGATATATTGTATCACTTTACAGTCTGAAAAGAAAAAAGGACGTGAGAAATGCACGTGCCACTATTTTATGGGAATAAAATTATAAATAGCAATTAGAAACATGTAATAAAAGCATGATTATTAGCTAGTTTTTTTAAGTCATCGCTATGCGTTACAATGATAAATTTGGATGGTGAACCGCAGAGTGGGGATAAGTTGAGTCACCATTCAAACTTTATTGAAAGAAAAGGAAGACAAAAATGCACGTTCCACCATTTTGGAACAAATATATTTGGAGCATTATTTAAGTATATTAAAAAATCATGATTTTTGGCAACTGTTTGGTTGGACCATCGCCGTAAATTATATTCATAGTGTAGTAATGGCAGCAAGTACCCGTGTTAAATTCACTTTTTTGAAATGGCATCGCCCATATCGTTATCTATGCATAGGTAAATGGCTAGGTAAATTCAAATAACTAAGCGCCATCACTTAAATCGTTTACCCTAGATCATACCATTAATCCCATCACATATGGATGGCGTCTATGGATGATTCTGTATAATAGATAAAATGATTAGCAGGTTTGAGAAAGGGCATCGAGTCTTATAAAATGAATATGGATACATTCTGCACGGTTTTCCAACCGGGTCAGGAGTTCAGCCAGGATCAGGATGTTGTGTCAGGATGCCACTAATTGATTGTTGAGAGGAGTCCTTTGAGTTGAATTGAATCCTGACCCAAACTTAAGGTGCACAAAACGGTAAATCGACTTACTGGCGTAAATCACCTTGATACCGATGGCAGAGTCAGTTATCGAAACGTCGGTACCTGAACTCCTGACCCGGTTGGACAACCGTGAAGAATTTACCCAAATATTTCGCCAGCAAAGCGCCAGATCCTTCATGAATATAGATTTATCTAAAACATGTACACTAACATGTGACATTTTAAGACACACCTAATAAAGGCCTTCACATCAATGTAATTATTACTCTTTTGGGTATATATTGTAACAGTATACTGAGAAGCAATAGCCGTAAATATACTAGCGTATTATAACATACCTTTGCCATTTCTGTAAATAATTAGACGAAAGTTTCTCTCGTGAAAAAATATAATAATTTACCGCGGCGTTGATCAGATGATATCAACATTTTTAGGGTGGCGTCCGCGTATGTCGTTTAGATTCGCAACAGTTTTTCCTTCACCTCAAGACGCCAGCAGGACAGCTGACGAAACAGTTGTGATCCTAAGCAACTTACGCGGACGCCACCCGAAAAATGTTGATATCATATAATTCTTTATTTTCAAACACCACCAAAAAGATCTCTTGTGGCCTTCTACATCCGAATATTATAACAACAGATGAACAAATACGTCCTCGCCCTGACTGGTGAAAAATCTGCCTTGGTAAGACTCGAACCCGCGACTCTAGTGTTAGCAGGCGAGGACTTAATCCCACCGCCAGCTACACCGACACTTTGGCGTTAAGAGTTGGTTAAGGTGTGGTTGGGTCACAGCATTCCAAAAAGTAAGTGATAGCATTACAATATTATTATTATAGGATTACAATGAACATGCAGTAACCAAGGCTTGTTCTACAACAATGACGATGGGAAGCCACCGAAATATGTACCGCATAGAATAGCCAAGCAGCGGATTACGAGCACGATAGAACTACTCCGTTCGCGCGAAAGTTCTTATATGTCATCACCTAAGGATAGGAAGTCTTTTTAAGGCTCACGGGTCCAGGGTGCCCAAAGTGAACCTTTGGTCAGCCCCATGCATATCAGTATGTTTCGCGACGAGAATTTCCTCGTTGAACAAGGAAGCGTGCGTAATAGGACGGAGGATAACCCACAGACAATATTTGTTTACCCCCAGTCTGCACTAGGCAGTTATATTTATTGTGAAAGAGACACCTGGACAAATTTTCAATTGATTCAGCCTGTTTACCCCTTGTATATGTGGTGAGGTGGCAAAGGGAGGACTTGAAAATGTAAAGATATCGCTACGGGAAAACATGAAAAAAACGGGTAAAAAGTTGACATTTGCCCATCGCATAAAAAAATGAACTCCATTAAGTGCATGGTAGCGCATGTTTTTAATCATGGAGTATTCGTAATTATATACGCATCGTATAAGGAAGCACTTCACTAAAACATTTGTATGGAGCATTCTCTTTTATCGCAGTGAATCTTGGACGATAACGGCAGCTGGGTGAATTAGATTGGAGGCAATCGAATTGTAAATATGGGGTTGTGAAAGACTAATGAATATCAAATAGAAGGGAAAATACCAACGAAGAAACTTTAACATTCGTTGAGGATAAAATACGTTTGATGAAAACATTGCGAAGTTTATAATGTAAATTCTGTAAATTCGAAAACAGGGGCATTATGAGGTGATAACAGCTTCGTGAAAACAATTATCAAAGGAAAAATGGATACTTAGAAGCAACAAGGGATTTTTACTATGGGAAGAGACACCAAGAAAATTATGAAGGATGTGAAATGAAGGAGAAAACCCTGGGACGTTTACAAACTGCCATTTTAAAAATGCAGAATAAATATGGCTGCAAGGTAAGTAAGAATCTGCATCACACGAGCAAGGTGGGGTTTAGCCTCTAAAGATTTCAGGGAGTAGATACCCCGTTAGCATACTATGCATAAACCCAACGTGAACGTGCATATCTTTTCCGGAAAGCTCAACCTCCATCGCATCGTCGCGCTTACGAATAAAAAAGAATTCTTCCAGTTAAGGACGCATGCACGACGTAACGCTGCAGGAGATGTTATCGAACGATTCGAGGTGAAAGAGGTCGAACGAGAGTATCTCGCACTCAGATCTTACTTCGATAGTACTCGGCACACTTTCCTCTAGCACGCGTTAGATCTATTCCCTTGTTATTCCCAGCGATATCTCTTTCAACCGTGGCTCGGATGTCATAGCGATGTGCGGTGGCCTTAACGGATTTCGACGTGACACTAGTCATAGACACTGCGGCAAGGTCATATAGACTACGGTGCCATATAAATGAATGAAAGCGACAATGGAGGAACGTCAGGACACCTAATAAGTCAGTCACGTAGGACGAAAAAATATAATGTTAACTAACTCCTTCACCCACTCTGATCTGGGATTCTGGGACAAATATTCTAACGAGTCCCGGTTTTATTTCTTATGTAAAATTAAATTAGAAATAATGGTCTAAAGAACTCGACAGAAGTGTCATAAGAAGGAAATTTTACTAAATTTAGTTTTACCACTGATTTTTTCCCGATTGGAAATTGTGAGAACTTTTACAAAATATTCCAAAATTTCCTGAATTCCAGCGTTTTTTCAGAAAGCGTCTCCTAAATTAAACTTTGGTTAATAACTGAGAAGTTTAGTTATAAAAACTATAGTTTCACATAGACGTAACGTTTGCGTCAACGCTCATATAGACGTACTTACTCAACGCTTCTTAAAACTGCTTATGTGTTAAAAATTACTTTCGAATATGGCCTCTATAATGGCTAGAGGAAAACCTCTCTCAAGCTGTCATAACGAAAGACAGCAAGAGGGCCACGGTTACACGTCCCATCCGACGGACGGAGTACCGTAATTGAAGCGCTATCCTGCTGGTTGGTCGCCACTAGGGCTTATGAAAGGGAGTAAGTTTAGCTTTAATTTTATTATCTTTTATTTTTTTTGAGTGAAGGTTATTCATTATTTAATTTCAATTTATATCAAGAATATATTTGATTTGCTTTTTTATGTTTAACTTTAATATTTATTTGATTTTCTTCTTGTTTGGCTGAAACAAATCAGGATTGTTTCAGGATTTAATATTGAGTACAGTAGAGGAGGATTTGCATTAATTTTTTGTCGGAATATGCAATAATTTTATTTATAAGAATATTATTTGTTGTTATATTTTTAGGATGTTATTTAAATTCCTTGATTTTTTTATTGAGTTATTTTTTTATTTCTTTTTGTTTCATTTGGGCTCGTGGCACATTGCCTCGATATCATTTAATAAATTAATATATTTAGCTAGAAAAAGATTTTAACCTGTTGCGTTAAATTATTTAATTTTGTTGTGGGTTTAAAGTTATTAAATATAATATTGTTATAAAACGTATAAAAACTAGTATAAACCAATAAAGAATATCTTTATCTTATGCTTTCAAAACATATGCTTCTTAAACCTTATTAGTTAATTTTAACATAGTCTCAGATTTTTATTAAAATAGGATGAATAATAAAAAATAAGAAATAAATAATTGTAGGAATTTGTCCAGCAATAATATAAGGATCTTCTACTGGACGTGCACCAATTCATGTGGTGTTCAGGGGGTGTTAGGATACAGAAGAGAGGGAATATGGAAAAGGACTCGAATAAGGAAAGGGATAGGATGACACGTAAAATTTTCTGCCGACGCAGGGATAAAAACTCGGGGTCCCTCCCTACGTGAGAATAAAGTACATTAGCTATCCCTCTGATCCAATCCTCGTCAATGAACCTACAGAAATGGTTTGGGGTACAGATATATATTTCGACGACCGAAACGATGACATTAAGTGACAGTTCCTACCCAGAGAAATGTGTGGTTTGTGTTGTGACTATGATGGCATACCCTAGGCCCGATTTCAAACCAGGAAGCAGCAGGGTATTTAAAAAAAATAGAATCCCGATCCCTGCCCGGTTGAAATGTGGAGAATCATTCAATAGTAGTTCTCTACTCGTCCGATCGGACATAAAACTGTGGACTCCTTGGCGACTTTCGCTTAAAGAAGGATAACTCCATTCCCCAAACAATCCTTGAATATCCGCATTGGTAGGACTGAGGGTTAAATTGTTTCTTTTTTTTCTTTTCAACGACTGATGTGACGACTCCACTGAACACTTCCCTCTCGGCGAATATGGCCATCCGGCAACATTTTCGGCCGCGTCACATGCGCGCGGGTCAGGGTGAAGGTCCCCTCCTTGTTACTTAGCGGCCGGCGCGGCTCACTCCCGGCGATCGTTGGGACGACACGACAATCGCATTAAGAGCGGCCGAGTGTCGCATTTACACGGACCCGCGAGATAACACGTGATGGCCAATTTTCCCAGGCGCACGCGTTTTTTTCCAAAAATCGTAATGAATTATGTCAAATGAGTCGCAAATCTCAGTGCACAAAAGAGTTCTCCCCACCCCTACTTAAGGTAAGGTTAACTTGAGTGCATAAAGATGAGCATGAGGCTAAATGCAGTGAGAATGGGGTACTTGAAAAGTTTTCGCGGTACAAGTAGGCGGGACTGGGTTAGGAATGAATGAGTCATGAGAAAATGTGAATTGGATGTTCCAGAAAAGGAAATACATATACGTATACGAAAGGAGTGGGCTTCTTTGGTTTGGTCATGTGGAGAGAATGTACGAGAGTCGAATGACGAAACATATATATGACAGAGGAGTGAATGGTGTAAAAGGATAGGATAGAAAATGTCATGAGTGAATGTGATGGTTGGGGCGAGCTTTGAATATGCACAGATTTGCGAGGAACTTCAATGTGTTCCAATTATTATTATCTATACATAAAAGTAATCAAACTGCATTTTACAAAGTTGGTTTTCTGGCAATTCAATCCTAGTTTAACACGTAAGTTTACGACGAATATGAATTTCAAAAAATATTTGACTACAAATGCAGATATTTTCTTCTAAACGTGAAATTATACATTTCATATTATTATCATGGATGCTAATAACTATCAAGATGTCACACCAAGTCAAATATTTGAAAAAAAAACATATTGAAGTACAACTTTCACCCAGCAATTTTTTATTTCACCTATATTTCGAACACCGCGCCGAAAACTCAAGTCATAACATGTTTTATTTAAGGCAAAATGTAAAATATAATACTTGCATAAATTCTACTACAGAATGTATGGTGATTTCAGTGAATTAACAGACACCACATTACTTAAGGTGGTTCCACCGTAAAATGACTTAAATGTCATTTTATTCATATTCTGTCTACTTGTAAAAATCCTTCTCCTCTATCTGATATGAACAACAAAATAATACCTTCTCACGCTATTTTATTCTATAGTTGAACTTGAAATCACATGGTGTTCAATGGGGGAATGAGAGAAACACGGGGAAAAATAGTATTTTTCCATAAAATATACATGCCATTTTCGCGGAAAACTATTTATATGAAGGAAATAATCCAGAGAAATTGAATAAAAATAAAATATAGGCATCTTACCACCTTATTTTTCTAGTTATTTGGGAATTAATGCCGTAATTGAAGTCAAAATGCGGTAATTCGTGGGAAATGGCGCTGAAGTCGGCTCCTATGGCTGGAAAAAAGTGCTAATTTAAAATATATTCGTGGAATAATCTGCATTTTTTCTACTTTACTTTTGGTTTCTGTGGGTAACGCATTTCATTTGCGAAAGCAGGATTTTTTGGACAAAATATAAAAAAATTTGGAATTTAGTATTTGTTTTGACTCATACAGTCGCGGCGGAAACTCCTTAAAATGAAATGTGGCACTAAAGTTTATTTTCGACTTACTTGAAAAATTGCTCAATTGTGCACTCAATGACCCACGAATACCGCTCCAGCCACCATAAAGCCCATGCCCCATGCTAAATGTTTTCGTAAATCTATCCATGAAATCCATATTCATTAAACACGTTTCATGAACATGCATGCCTAGATGCCATGCGAACAGGAAATATTCATGGATTTGGCGTTGACCGGATGACGGCCAGAATGAGAATTTTTAGTTTCAAAGAATCTATAGTGAATAAAATCTGTACAAAAAAACAAGGAATAGCGAATAGTTTTGCACAAAGTCTAAGAGCCTAAGTAAAATTTTACAATCATTGCACTGAACAAATTAAATAGTGCGTAGTCACGCGCACGGGTGCAAAAAACATACGCCAAGGGAATGAAATTCGCCATTTAAAAAATCATTTAACTCGCCTGGGATTAGAACCCGGATCTCCCAATTGCCGTTCACGAATTCCATCCACTTGATGTATTATAGCCTAATTAATAATAATAATAATAATGATTTTTATTCCAGATTAGATAAATACAATTATTATTTATACAATGATTTGTCTGGAATATAGTAATTAAAAGGGAATAACTATAGTCTGAAGTATCCACTGAACCAGTTTCGTAAAAACTCTCACTAGCCCAGCTAGAACTACTACTTAACGTAATACACATGGAAATACCAACTTAATCCGTAATTTAATGAACAAATGACGAACGGTGGTTTAACAACAGATGTTTGCATAAAATAATTCTACTTCTGCCATACAATGAAATAATATCAACAATTCACTCAAATGTACGACGCGCATCATACTAGCCCTTCAATTTAATACAACTAACTGGTGGTCTACATCAATGAAGTTTTGGTCGCAAGTAGTCTAACAATAAGTAGTCTTTGGCAAGGGAATGGTCGAAGCGAAAACACGCAGAAAAACCAATAAACCTAATTTACAGAAATTCAAAGAATATTGGCACGCGCATGCACAGTCTAACTCTGTGAGTGTCCATGAATAAATTTACAAAAAAAATTACCGTGGGATACCGGCTTAAGGTAGTTGGAGCAAGGTACCAATTCACTTAGAATTTGACCTCATTTTAAAGAGAAAAAAAACTCTCATCTTTACAATAATCCTTTGCTGAACTACTTTTCGAGTATTTCGCCTAAAACTATAAGCTGTTTTACATAGGATAAATTACGGCTGTGTGCTCCAGAGCGGGAATATTGAAAAAAAGAGGAATTTTTAACACCTGGATTTCGCCAAAAAACTAACAGTGTGCAGTTTGTATGTTTTCTCAACTATTTATAAAAATTAATCAATTATTCACCAAAGTAAATTTTACAGAATCGGAAAAAAAAAACCTGTTGTGAAAGCGTTTTCATCGTACGGCTTGAAAAATGACTCAAATTAAGAGACTTGCAGAAGAGAGAATGTAGTTATCTTCATATGATTACTGAGAATTTTGGTCATAATTACTATTTTTTTGCTCCATTAATATTACAATATTTACTTCATACTTTGTGCCAATTTTTCCTCCTCGAAACCTCGAGACTCGGAGCGAACGCTCAGGTCATCGCGATTCCTGCAAGCACCCTGGTTTTATTCGGTCCGCGCTGGTGCTGACATCTTTTTCCACTTTCAAGTCGACCTGTGAACATTCCCACCAATCCAAAGTGTGATAGCACCTCCCCTACTCTCCCCACTCCTCCACTGGTCAGCTGATTACCCTCCTGCGCTGACAAAGTCTACCGTGAACAGACTAGCCCTCTTTGAACCTGACCGAGGCAGGAGGACGTATCTGCTTGGTTCCAGTTGTGACTTGTGTTCGTCTTGTATAGACCAAGTTAACGGTATTTAGCCTACGGGCTTGTTTTCTATTGTAATAATTGTGGTTATATAAATGCTGTTACTGGAAGTTAATCAAACTGGCTAAGGTTGTTGTCATTTTTCTCTCGTTTCCGCCCACCAATCACAGTCAATTCACTCGCGACGTCAAGTTTCAGTGGCTTGCGTTGCAACTTCTAACGGACGCTGAAATAAAAAATAAAATTCGAATATGGTCTCTAGTATGACTAGGGAAATATCTCGCTCGAACTACCTTACGAACGAGAAATCGTGTTTGAAGCAAGCATGAATGCGATAGAAGCAAACGACGTATGCAAACATAGGGTATTACGGAGGAATCATCGTCAGTAGTCATCAATTCGAAGATAGGCTTGCAGCAGCTCTCCATTCCACTCTCCGCTCTGTCATCCGCCCCATTCCTACATTGTCATTTACTTTTAATTCCTTCATGATTTTCTTAATTTAATACAACATTTACTTCGCTTCATTAATTCTTAGTCTTCCTCTATAATTCTTCCTATTTATTTCTCCTTTAATATTGTTTTCATTAGACTGTTATGTCATTACGGAGGAAATAATTTTTTTTAAAGCCAGTTTTATAGGTCTAAAGGCCGTTTTACATGGTACATTTGTTTGTACAAACTCTTCCGTGAACTCTGGCATGAGGAAAAATGTATCGTGTAAAGCGGCAAATCGTATGAACGCTTGTGCGAATGTCTCAATGCCTGCATGGGAAATAGAACCTGTTCTAATTTCGTTGAGACAAACGTACAATCTCACGTACAATACGTTTGTGCAAAATCTTTCATCGTGTAAAACGGCCTTAAGGCTCCAGGTTTCTATCGAGTCTAGCACATATGTACCACGAGATAAAATTAAAGAGGTGAGAATCTCCAGATATAATAACTTAGTGCAAAACCGCAGAAAATTCAGTGAGAAGCTGACGCCCGACTCTGATGCGTGAATTTCACACAGAAGTCCTTGAGCGTAGTCCCAGCAAGGGAGTCTTCCAAGGTCGCGATTTCGACTTCAGCTCGGCTTCCATCGATCAAATTCATGAATTTATTTTTGTCCCTAGAAGCTTCATAGTCCAATTTACGAGTATTTCCGTGCCTGGGGAAAAATTTCACCACAAAATAAAAAGCTATCGGAAAAAGACACCGCGCATCGGTAAAAATGTTAATCACAGAACGATTACGACTCATAAGCAAATTCGAAGTTAGTGTTTCCATAATAAGACTATTAGGGAAATTGATGGAATCGTTTTCAGATATGCGAAAATTCATCTTGAGTGATAATTTAAAATGTACAAAAATTATTAAACCGGCAGAACCAAACCATTAGAATTGGATAAAAATTTCTGTGAAAATTATACAATTTTGTATATAATCATTTAAGACTCTTCGTATCCCTCCATTAATCGTAAAGATTCGTTAATATTTGCACTGAATCATTTGGAATTGTCCACGGTTTCGATTAACCACGGTCTTTCACCATCCCAGTCATATTCAGTCTTGATGATGACACGACGTATCCAAACCATGGGTCGTTCCAAATTAGTCAGCGTGAAAATTCACAGAGTGATTTAATTCAGCATGAATGGCCGTGGTTTTCACGAAGTGACGTCTAATACTCACGCTCGCCTTCCTTACACTCACAATGAGACGAATATCACGCGAATCTCTCCCATAGTCTTCAATGTTAAGTGTTGAACTGTAAAAATGTATATTTAATTGTCGTTAGAAAACAAATGAAAGATTATACGACTGCGAATCACAGATTTTCCCACTCTTACCGTGGAGAAATATGATCCAGCGACAGTGGACTTGGAGTCCAGGGAGTGAATTTAAAATTCAAGCCGTTAGAATACATATGTGATATGTGCATCTAAGCACAGACCGCAGAGGCGCGTGGCAGGGGGCGTCAGTACACCACGTTTTTATTTTTCCCAAGGGAAAAATAAAAACGTGTGGAAAACTACAAAATTTATTTATTTCGAAACATGGAAAGTTCCACAAAGTAAGCCCGTCGACGATTAATTTATTAATTTTATTTGCCAGTACACCACCCGAGAAAGGGGAGGGAATAGGGAAAATGAGGGGGAAGAGGAGAGGACAGAGGTTTTTGTACGTTAATTAAAGATGTGTTTTATGCTAGTTTCACGCCGTTTTTTGTTAAAATCAATCGTGGTGTAAAAAGAAAAGGAATTTATGTACCTATGAGTTCGTCAGTCTTTATATTATTCATCTTCTCTATCAATTTTTCTTATTTTGTCACTTTTACCAGTCCTAGAGAAGGTGTTTAACGTCAAAATAATATCCTCCATGTCGAACTGACACTCGTCTGATTTGAATTTTTCAAGTAACCTAAGCCTAGTGGGGGTAGCTTCCGAGTCTCTAACAGCTCCCAAACTAGTCCTTCCATCAGCTGGGTAACACGTTTTATTTACTCGTAGCAGTTTTCAACTAAGTGTGCGGCTTTCCTCTGGATATTATTCACATAGCAAATTAAATCATTCAGTGCAGCATCTCAAATGATCGTGGTGTATTCGAGACGTGGCCCAACCAGAGCAAAATAACCCCTTGGGAAGGAGGGATGCAAAGGGGGAAAAGGAAGCTACGCGCCAAGCTTAGATTACTTGGAAATTTCAGAAGAAGCGAGATTCGGGATGACGCGGAGGATATTTTTTTTACCCTAAAGCAAAACACTAGCGGCGGTGACTTTAACAGACTACTTTAACCTTTATTTTAATGTTGTTATATATATATATATATATGTGTATCGTAGTGCAGAACTCACGACAAAGCCAATGGTGTTACGGAAATCTCTCTGCATGCCGTGAGAACGGAGATAAAATTTCGCCAGAAAACCACCTACAATATTTAAACAAATAAAGATATAGCTTTCAAATTTGACAAAAGCACTTATAAAAGTTTTAGCAATAAAGTGTTTAAGTTTGACTGCCATCGAATGAACGGTATAGGCGTAGTAATCCCCGAAAGTTGGACATTGCCTGTCGCGGGCCAAAAAATGGGGTCTTTTTTCCTTTTCTCTCAAGAAACAAACTTTTATTATAGTTTAAAAAAATATTTCTTGTAATTACCTAACGTATATTGAAACAAGATAAATATTGATGCCAATTTCATTAAAATCGACCAAGCTGTTTTAGAGATATGAAGTCTCAAACTCAGGGTCGCATACTTTCTGCGCCGACAGTAGGGTCTAAGACTCTGATTCAGGACTAACTTTGTGGAACCAAGTAAAAAAAAGACGATAGCTATGTGACACTCTCTTTTCGCCTGTAGCAGCTTTTAACTCAGCGTGCGGCTTTCCTTTGTATTTATTTACTTCGCGAATTAAATCTTTCCGTGCAGCGTCTCGAATGATCGCGGCGCATTCGAGATGTGGCCTAACTAGAGCAAAGTAGCATCTTTCTCTCTCTCTATCGCTTTTTCCACGACTCGCCGAAGCATAACTCGACCCGCAGTACACATCCTCCAATTCGTTGGGAGTTTTAAATGAAACGTGTCATGTGCGGTAAGCGCTGGATTACATCACTCGGGGACTTGAGAGCGGCATGAAAAGGTACGGAAACCGATGAAGCACGAATGCGGGTTTGAAAGACGGAAGCGAGGTTGCGATAACGGAGACGGAACAAGGGCATCCTACGAGCTGCTCTCTCAATGAAATAAAAGACTTTAAAAAGCTTAAAGACTTATAGAAGCAGAGCAAAAATTATTGTTGATTAAAAATATTCTCAATCAATCATTACAGGACAAGTCACGTCCTTTCTTGGATGCTGAAATGAAATAGGCATACACAAGAAAATTACCGGCTTCAACTACATCAACGATACAACATAACGAACTTAGAAAAATACGGTAAGAAAATACACTTTAGCGAAATTTTATAAAACAACGGTAATTCCTTGTGGAATACACGGCAGCGAGAACTGGATGATTACAAAAGCAAGGGAACAAAAATGACAAACTTCTGAGATGGCGTTTTTAAGAAGAGCTTCTATCTACACATGAACTGACAGAAAGAGAAATACGGATTTAAAGCAAGAACTCGGCGTACAAGGCATCAGCAAAACGATACGACGACACAGAAATGGATGTAGAGAACACGTAGAAAGAATGGACGAAGGAAGAAAGTCCAAACAAATGTGGGCATATGGAGCGAAAGAAAGGAGATCTCTGGGATGTTCACGCAAAGATGGAAAGACCAAGACTGAAGGTCGTTACAGGCTTTATGCCCAATACTTGCGGAAAGAAGATGATTAAAAAATGATTCCATAACTATCGAGATGTCTTGATCTCATGATTTATTTTCAGTGCTTTCCAAGATTTTTCTTCCAGAAGACGTTTTATCGATAACGGGTGAAGTTTGCAACTAAATAAATTTCATATTGGAATTTCTTTAGATAAAAGTACTTCACCCATAAAATTATATCTTTTCACGAAAAAGAACTATTCTTTGAACAAGATAATACTTACTAGAAATGTCCTAGAAAATGAATAAGAAGTCAGTACTTGTTTCTTTATTTACGTGTTTGATACTTTCCATTTTCATTAGTCACTCATAAGACAAACGTATTATATTTGAAACTTTCTAATCAATTTTATCACTAAAAACTAATTTTCTTCGGTAAGAAGCCTATTAAAATTATATGTGGTAGCCAAAAGTATCCCAGGGGTAAAATTTCACCGAAATGCTTAGTGCGGGATTTGATAATGCGGGTTTTAAAAATGGTGTGCATTAAAACTAACATCACTTAAAATAGAGATCAGAATCATGGAGCTACCACCGAATTGCTGGAAGGTTTCATCTTGCAGAAAAAACTAATCCTAAACACGTAGTTACGTCCGTAAATGGTGATTTCCTGACTAAATTCAATAATTTAGCGCATCACACTTCCTACTACAGTTCAAGGATCTGAATATCAAATTAAATCGAAATTAGAAGCTATGACGTGGTGGAAGGGCTCCATATTAGCAATGAAGAGACTTTGTGACTTCCACAGTTTATTTAATATAGAACCGTAATAATAATTAGCAGTAACAGTTAATTTAATATAATATTTACTTCTATATTAAATAAACTGTGTAAGTCACAAAGTCTCTTCATTGCTAAAATCTGAATATCAATTATTTTCCTTCCTCTTTCTCGGTCATTAATCATTTTTCTTCCAAATTGCGGCCTTCAACATTCGGTTTCCTCACATTTCCTCCTCCATTCACCTGTTTCGCCTCCTTTATTCAACTATATATAAATCCAACTACATTCTAGATTACTTTGTAAGGCTTGGCCTCCTCTTCTCGCAAATTTTGCCCATCCCTTGCCTTAAAAAAATAAAGTATGAAAAATGATATTCTCATTATGTTTTTCAAAAGTCCACCGAAAATAGCCTAAGGACATCCAACTAGACGCGAGCCAACCGCCTAAATTGCTTCTGAGGCTTAGGCCTTTATCTCATCGCAAACTCGATTCCAGAAAATTCATCGCGGGTCGCGTGCACTCATTGCACAATGACCTTGAAAAGAAACGAGCGATGGTGATGTTTAGTGACAGCCATGAGGCGGAGAGTGGAGTGAGAAGCGACGTGACGTTACGCGAGGTTCAACAACATCCATTGGCGCCGTTATGCTAAGTAGTATGAGATGAGTCTCAGCTGACTGTCTCTGACGACAATCCCTCTGTAATATTCAATCCTACGCAGTGCCATCGCTTTTAGTCCATAATTTAAAAAAAAAATTAATACGGACGAAAAAATAAATCCGCGACCGGTACCGCAACACGATAGTTGAAGGAAAGGCAAACCGTAGTCTTTCTACGTACTGTTACATAATTACAAATTCCATTTGCATCTTTATTTTATTTATGTTTTTTATTGTTTTCATTATTGTTTTTCCATTGTTTTAGTGGCTTGGTGGTGGTGTTACGGATTTGCCACCGTCCTCGGGCAAATGCCGAGCCAAAATCGTTCCCGTACATTTGATCCAGTGAAATAATTCCTATGATCCTTTTTTCAGTCCCTGAAGAGGAGGAAACCTAAAGCGAGGTCCACACTTGCTGTTTTCGTTATTTGTAATGCCTTTTGTTGTACTGAACTGAACTGAACTCTAGTAATGTACACAATTGAAATAGAATACTTTGTACTGTTCGAAAATTTTTCCTCTTAATAGCACGACGGGTTTCGACGATTTATCATCAGGTGCAAAATTCAGAGCTTTAGATTACATAGTTCCGCACAGGGGGGTTATTCTGTATGGTTTCCGAGTTTCCGAGGCTCGACAGCGACGTAGGTAATTATGACGTAACAGCTCCGAAAATTTCAAATTCGAGAGAGGAAAATATGTAGTCGGGGGCTCTGACGTCACATCCACGGATTTTCCGAGGTTCGACCGTGCCGAGTCCTTAGTGAATAAGGCCCCAGGTCACGTGACTAGCTTCAGGGAAGCCATTTCCACCACAATGAGAGTCTCTAGCATGCTGTGTGATTGCCATATGAGACCGTGAGACGGGAAGGATATTCTATCGACGAATTCTTGTACTTTCTACTTTTCGGTAGTTTCAGCGTGACTTTTCCTTAGTCAAGTTAGAAACCGTATTCAATTTTTATTTTTAAATTCATGCAGCTTTACAGCTTGAAGAAGCATGAATTAAATTTTGCAGCATTTATGACACAAAAACTTTGCTTCTAATTACTGAAATTCTCAGTAATTAACTAAATGCATAAAGTATTAACTTGACTCATTTTTTTCACGCCGTACGCTGAAAACGACTTCACAACCGAAGATTATTTGTGATTCTGTAAACATTACAGCGATGAGAAACTGATTTATTTTTCCAAATAGCTGAGATAGCATAAAAGCTACACACTTAAATTTCTGACGAGATCCATACGTGATAAATTCATTTTTTTTAATAACGTCTCTTTGGAGTGCATACCCATGGAAAATGGCAGGTACGTATGTTTTGGAAAATTCCTCGAAAAGTATAATTTTAAGTGGCTGATATTTTGTTATCATTGTAACGATGAGATTTTTCTCACAATGAGGCTATATTCATCGAATTTTATGTGAAGTGGTATCTCACAAAAAGTGCATCGAAACCCGGGTCGAATTAAAATATTTATCAGCGGAAAATTGCTACATCTAAGTTCTTATTAAGTGATATCTCGCTCGAACTACCTGAAAGTGAAATACTATAAGTTATCAAAATATCTGTTTCGTTTTCAATTAATTGTACAATGTATGGTAAACGACAATGTGTGCAATAGCTTGGAAAAAAAATGCTTTTTTCACATATGGTCGCCGGCGCTGTTTATATAAATAATTTTGAAATCGTAATGCTAATAGTATTTCCTCATCACATCCGGCATTTCATTCTTCTTAATTTTAAAGAAGCTATAATATAGAGTAGGCACTCAAGAGCAGAGGATATGCTTTTCACTGCTCCTGCTTACCTATATCTCCTTGAGAGTGATTGGAGGAGATGGAAACATATTGCTTCATCAACTTAACCGATATTATCACAATTTCACAATAATTCAACATTTTATGCACAGCAAACGTGTAGATAAATGTGCTTAGACCTAATATGCTTATAGTAAATCGCATACACTCAACATGGCCAAGGACAAACTTGCTTACGGCCAAGTGCAGACAGCGCCATCTCTGATACTTAAAATCTCTACGATTCGGAGTACTTAAGTTTGTTTATTTCCGGTTGTTTTTTGTCGTAGCTTGGGTGAACAGATAAAAAATGTTCGGGGAAGGTTGAGGAAGGCAAGGGGCCAGTAGAACCGTGGGTCAAGGGCTGAGGATGTGGGAAAGGTTGTGGTTTTTCAAGGTTATTTTGTTGGAAAGAAGTGGGGAGGGTGGAAATGATTTGTTGGAAAGAGAGTGGGAATGATTTCTCGTTGCATAGGTCTGCAGAGTAGTACCTGATAATTTCAATTTGCTCGAGAGGTCCATTTTTAAGTATTTGGGAAGGACGCAAAATGTAGATAAGGACTAAGTTTTTTCTTTCATTTATGAACACTAATTATCAAAACTTCGACGAAGTAAAGCCAAAAATAGTAAACTATACGATCCCTAGAGATATCAAGTGTATTGGCTATTGGCAAGGGAGCAGCTACAGTTTTATTTTATTTCAAATTATCTTCACGCTTTTTTTTCAATGAATATTCACTTAATTTCACAAATCCCTTTTCTCCTCGCCATACAACGGGTGGAGAAATCATTCTTCATTTGAATCAATACGTTCAAAAAGTCCTATTATCGAAAAAAATAAGTACAAAAACGCCTTTGGGTAACTTCATATGTGCTTCCAAATCTGATTGTGAGCATTCATTGGGAAAGCAAGTGGTTTTCGAAGGTGGCCGCATTTCAAAAGGCATTGTAAACGCATTGGCGCGAATTAAGGACGATAATACCGAAAACTCCAATAACTTCTGCGTGAGTAATAAAAGCAAGCATGAAAAAAAAAACTTTATCCCGCGAGTCGAATTAAAACTTGAATCCCCTAATTAGTGACCATTACTATCTAAGTATTTAGTCAATGTAAATGCCGCGAATGTCAAAATATTTCATCCATATACTTCATAAATATTTGTTAAATCCACAGGAAATAGAGCTTGACCTTGATATAAAGAGATAGAGTACATAGGAAGCAGTTCTCTCTCTCTTCAAGAAGGAAGATAATCTCATGAAACGTCACAGAACATCGTGCCGTCACCCACATCTTCCAATTCACTGAGCTGATAAATGAACTCCCATCTTTGAGGTTAATTGCTTTCATTATTAAAATCCAAGCTCAATTTTAATTAATTTGAGGTTAATTATTCGATATCAAATACACTCTATAGAACTAGCAAAAACATTTAGACCTCCCCAGAAAAAAACAAAACATGTTAGCAAAGCGAGTATATATTGTAATCATGACCGATGTGTACAGTTACCTCGTTTAGTGCCGGTTTCCGTGGAGTTGTTGGTAATTCTTCGAATACAATTGAAGGGAAAATTGTGCAATACGTTTGAAGGTTTGTTTTTTTTACACAGTGTTTTTGGTTTGTGATTTTAAGCATAATCAAGAAGAATATTAGAAATATCCCTTACCATTACAAAACGATTGAAGATTGACATATTTTATGGACCACAAATTATTCAAAACTCATTATAAAACCAATGATAAATAGTAGCATAGAACGCTGCGAAAGTGTATTTTAGAATGTACTTTGAACCGATCAAGGTTTTGATATGGCTGTAGGAATTTAAAGCAAATTATCCGACTGTAGCTCTAAAGTTCAATTTTCAATTACAGTCGGTATCACTAAGTTTCAGTTGTGCAAGAGACGTAATATTTGTCGAGAATATTGAAATGAAGGTTTATCGTGTGTTTAAGTGACAATGCTATAATGGAAATTCAGTGATTACAAATGTTGTATGTACTATATGTTCTGTGATGTATTGCGTGTGTTCTTGTAGTGATATTTTTACATTTAAAGGTAATTTGTAGAAGGTAGACTTACGCTCCTAATGAATGTGTTATGACAGGAGATGAGTTTTAAGTGTTGCATAATCTTTGCAAGAGTTGGATAAGACTGATGACTGCAATTAGTTCGTCGTTTCAACTATTATATAAAATTTGAAATCAAGGCGAATTGAAATTAAGTTATTGACTACATGGATGCTCTTGAATTTTAAGTTTGGCAGTTTGCATCCTCAGTGAAAGGCTAATGATTGATTTGTGTACTTAAGCAATGTAGGTATTAAGTAGGCATCAATAGACGACACCCAAAAGAGACGGGGCTATTTTTAAAGGACTGTTTTGAAGTTCGAAAAAAATTGATAGAATGCGGGGGGGGGGGCGCCATACGGACTTTAGAGTGCCAAAATAATCCACAACTTTATTAAGCTGCTGTAACCAAAAGATTTGATTTTTTGAAGGCGTACGATGTGAGTGAAATTTTCACGGGTTTTTCACAAGGTTAGGTATTGGACTGCCGACCTTTCGACGGCTGACACTGCATTCGTCATCAAACCCCAACTGAAAGTCCTGATGACGATGGCAGAGTCAGCTAGGCTTGTGCGATGAGTCGATTAATCGAAGTCATCGACGATGATTTTAGTCATCGCGGTGCGATGACTGTAATCGATGACGATGAATGTCATCGACCATCGATGTCGATGAGAATCATCGATGCCGATGAGTCGATGCGAATCATTGATGTCGATGAGTCGATGAGAACCATCGATGAGGATGATCGATATCCTTATATCACTAATTTTTCTTCTTTTTTCCATTCATTTGAACGCCTTAGATCTTAAATGTATGTATAAAGTATAAGCACCCCAGCTATTGCGCCTTGAGGACGATGGCAGGGCCACAGTGGGATGTTTGGAATTCATGTTTTCCTCAAGTTTGTGGTAGACGATAGTAGCGATCACGTTCAATCACAGTTAATACGCAGTAGCAGTGGTAGCATTGTATTCGTTGGTTGCACTGGTGCAGTTGGTAGCAGCGGTAGCAGCCTGAGCTAAATCGGCTAAATTCACCGAATTCACAGTCACAGTGATTTCGATTATTTAGTCACAGGCTGTGATAGCTACTTTTCAGTATCGGTGATTCAATCACAGCGATATATCGCTCATCACTACTGCACAGTTCATCGAGAGTCATCGATCATCGTGTACAGTTTATTCAATGATCGATGACAGCCATCGTCATCGAAACATTTCGATGAAATTTTTTCATCGAAAATCGATGACCAAAATCGGTCATCGCACAAGCCTAGAGTCAGCCATCGAAACGTCGCCAGCCAGATCATTAATTGGTGGAAAACCCGAGAAGACTTCCCTAACATAACTAAAGATACAGAAAAAACGCCGAAACACAGTAGGCTGAGGAGATCCTATTCCATTCCTGACAAGTCTAACTTTTCCGTGCAGGCTAACCAAGCCGACACAAAAGGCACGTTCCGTCATATGGACTGCCAACCACCTCTCCGACCTGCTAGCCCTCGCTCATTAATGGACCGGGATAGCGAGGAGAGGCGCATGATGCAATCAACGCATCTAAACTAATGACCCTGAGGCTACCGGGCTAGGGATGCTCCGCTCGCTCTAGTTGAGAGAGACGTCACGTATATTTCTCTGTGTTGCCAAATCTCTTTGACCTTTCTCTTTCGTTTTCCTTTGCACACCCTAAGGGCGTTTGGAATCCTGGTAAAATTGGCATCGTGCCTCTGCTCGAGTATTCCCTCACTCTCTCTCATTGGAGGGAAAATGATGATGCAGTCATAAAAATTCATGACATCATAGTCAACTCAGTGTCAACGGAGAAGCCAAATTGAAGGGGGTCAGATAGCTCCGGGTCATTCAGTTTCCAAGGAAAGTGCCCGGGTTTGAATAACTAATGATTCTTGGGAGTGGATTTTCTACCACAGGCACTCCAACTTGGGTAGGCACCTTGGGTAGGTAGGAGATTGTTGATTTCGAATAACAGGTATATTGATTAAACTACTGATGAGTATTCGATGATTATACACCAAAATGCGTTCGAACTCACCCTACTCTACGGTACTGCATGTTCTCTGTCGGTGGGATAGGATGACGAACGGATGCATATTGGTTGTTTCATTCTAACTTCCTCCTCTCTTATATTACTACGCTTCTTTTAAGTCAAAACTTCAAGACAAAAGGCCATTATAGTTTGTGACGTTTGATACTCCTGCGTTATGTTTTGGGACTTGATCTTATTCTTTTCATTGCATTTTTATTAGGTAGGTACTTTAAAAGTGTTTCTGTTTTCTTAATTGCTGAAATATTTTTGCTGGTTGGTTTTGTTGTGAAGGGTTTGTTGAGAAAGGTTTGTTGAGAAAGGAGAGGATATGGGATAGTTGGGATGGATGGGAGTAAGATGAAATGTGCTGCGGACTTCCACAAGAAAGTTGCATTGTATAATAAAGTAAATACAGAAATGGCTGCATCGTTGATTGTAGAATTCATTGAAAGTAGTCCGCCGTTACAAGTTGCATTTGTTAGTCACGTAAACTGAGGCAAGGGAAAAATGCATCAAGGCCCGTTTATATAATCTCCGGTAAAGTGTTTTCTCGGTATGAAAATCTAGGTAAATCTCCAATCGATAACGTTCACGCCCACTAACTTATAGCCTGATGTAATAAACACGGACCGAACTCTCAGTTAACATCAAGTTAACGAAAAGGCTACGGTTAACATTAACCAGGCATTAACAGAACTCATAGAAGAGATCCAACGAATATTTCTAAAATTAATTGCACTCACATTAGGAATAAATCTACCTATGATAAATTACTCTCGACTTGAATCATCCTTAAATTTAATTTCCCTAGATAAACGCTGAGTTCAGGCTGATCTTTGCTTTCATAATCTTATAAATAGTAACATATATTGCCCATTCTTGTTTGAGAAAATAAATCTGCATGCCCCAGTAATAAGCACACGAACTTCACGAATCTTCTTTGTTTCACACCACAACACGAATTATGGCAAAAACATCACTATGGATCGATTTATGATAGTTGCAAACCAATTTCCTTCTTTAGATTCTTCTCATAAGATCTTCAGTTGCTCAAAACGTTGTTTTAAAACATATTAGCGAGGTGATCTTGTAAAACTAAACAAATCTTTGTTTTATTTCATCCATGTACCCATCCATGAATCTCCTCAAAATCTAGTTTCTTATCTATATGTACAACGTATTGTATCTGTTGACTATTTATATATATATTATATTGTTTATATTATATACTACTATTTATTTTTCTCTTCTTTTTCAAATTTTGAATCCTGTATATGTATTCAATTCCTAAATTTACCAGTGTTGTATTACATAAGCTGTAGTTTGTTTCTTGATATTAATAAATTAACATTACCTTGTAATTGTAATTGGGCAATGTCCGTAGTCAAGTAATTATCATTATCACAATAAAAGCGAGCCTTAGGGTGTGATGGCCACACCGGCCTACCGCTTCGGATGCAACATACCGGAGAAATGGGAATAGCAGTTATTATACTATTATTAATTAGAATAACATAATAATTAGAATACAATTCTTTGCGAATGAAGTTGTTCGGCCGAGCATACAGTTTAATTTCTTGCTCAGAAAATTATGAGTGTCGTGAAGAATTTTGAGCCAATTTCCCGGTGTAAATTTCTCCGCCATGAATACTCGGTATGAACATTTTAGCAATAATATGAACACATAAAAATAATGTGAACATACAGTAAACATATATCATGTAAAATTTAAATATTAGATACCGGAGGAAAATAATTCACGGACTGCATGAATGGAGAGAGAAAATATCAAGAGCTGAATGAGAAAGAACTGCAGGGCTAATCGAGCACTGAATGTGAGAAGGAAAGAGGTAATATTATAGAGGTAATAAGAGGAGAAAAGAAAATATTCAGGCAGGGACTTCTTGAGCCGATTACAATTTAAAAATTAAAACACAACATCTGTAGGGATAAAGTGAATTAATTTTTTCTTGAATACATGATAATTAATAATGTTTTTTTCAAATTTTCAAGTTAAAAAAACTTGAATTAGAACCTATTTCGTATGCTTTACAGAAAAAACATAACATCCACTATTTAGTGACTACGGTCCTCATAACATATCCTCCATTCGATAAATAATAGACGAGGCTTCCCATAGTTTTTTGAGAAGCGAATTATAGCCCTATTTTGTGTCGTCTTGATACGTAATTTTAATGACGGGGATTTACTGGTTATCCTTAAACCACACTGAAACCATTGCAGAATGTATTTTCAATTTGTCATACTTTTCCACCCCCATCATCCTTGGGGAAAGTACTCTAGAATGCAGATAAAACTCATTCCAAATAACATTCATCTGAAAGCGAAAGCCTAAAGCTTTGATTACTCGCTCGGATATCAGCCCAACGGTTGTGTTGATAGGAACTCACCTCCCATTAAGCCATGAAATTCATTATTTCAAGGGGTTGATCAGCTCCGTTCGTGAGAGCACCTGCAATTATTCTACGAAGCTCTGTAGGGTAATATGAATCCGGGGCAACCCTGGCAAAACGGGAGGGGTGGCGCCCCCCACTTTTATCTAATACTCTGTGTTCCTCTTAATGTTCTTACTTTATATTCACCACTTTTTTCCAAATTGGATATGCGGATGAAATTTCTTACTTCAACTTACTTGTAAACTTCTCCATTCCGGATCAATACGCATTTTTTTGCTGTTAAGGATGAAGAGATCGCAATACTTACACAACGTACGCTTCAATGCGCTGTCGACCGACCTTTATTTTGGCGCATGTAAAATGGGGAAGATGAAGATGTTATTAATGCAAATTGACACTCGAGGTAGGATTGTACAAAGTTCCGGTTTAATAAAAAAACCGGAGTATTTCTCTTATTTCACGTGTGCAGGTGATGGCTACGTCACTAACAATGACAACAGCTTTTATTTGCACATAAATAAACACATTGCAAATTACTAATAACAACGGAATCAATGTCCGGCACAACCACAAACCTCGCAAAAAGTAATGTGATAGTTCATTTAAGCTTTCACGGCTCATGGTGATCAAAAATGATCTTCGGGTGCGCCGCGTGATGATCAGGTTTACTCCCAACTCACCTTTCGCCTCCAACTCACCTTTCTGAGCTATATATATTCCTCACCGGCAACGGGGACATCAATTCCCTCTTGAAGAAGTGACCAGTAGAGGTCACGAAACGTCAGGCTAAACCTGATCATCACGCGGCATACCCGAAGAATATTTTTGATTAGTAATGTGATAGGTTTGCAGGATTTCTACCGCGTGTGTCTATTGTGTAGACAACAGTTTCGCCCAACATGCAATGGGCTTCTTCAGGTCCGAAGTGTGTTATGGTAGAAATCTCGCAAACCTATCACAAGTTGATCACCGCAAGGAACTCGCAAAAAGTACGCTGCAACGCACTGTCGGCCAACCTTCACCCTTTTTGGCGCAGCATGCAAAATGGGAGAGATGAAGATGGAATAATAAATTAAATCTGAAAATTTACATTCGAGGTAGAATTGTACCAAGTTCCACTTTAATAACAACGTCGCATTTCTGTTATCTCACTTGCTCACGTAATGGCTACTTTAACAGTAACAGCAACTTCTTCTTGCCCATAAATAAACTCATTGCAAATAACTAATGACAACGGTATCCAAGTCCAGCACAATCACAAACCTCGCAAATACTACGCTGCGCAACGAACGCATTGTCGGCCGACCTTTTATCTTTTTTGGCACAGCATGCAAATTGGGGGAGATGAATAAGAAAAAAAATGACAAAAGGCCCATTTTTCGCCCATCGGCATTCGTGGTGGCTCGCGCGACCTTGCACTTAAATAGCGCGGGCCCCGTCATCGGCTGTCCGATCGCTGCCACATGAGAGAGAAGGAGAGGCGCTTTCCCCTCGGCGATTGATTGACGGGCACGTGGTGGAATGGGCCCGGGGGGGGGGGGAAGGGGGAAATGGGGCAGGGCGGTTTTAGGGCGAGGAGGAGGAGGATACATATGCGGACGATGAGGAGAGTGGGGTAAGCGAAGAGAACCAGTGTGTGGCGCAGAGTCGCCGTGCTGTCGCCCGCGGAGTTTTCGCTGTCGTCGGTGGTCGTCCAGAGCCGTGCTTGCCGCCGCACCGTCATGGGGAAGGGGGGCCGTCCGCGACCGCCGACAGAGCAGCCGGGCGGTCGGTGGGTCGGGCGCTAATTCCCGAGGCACACGGCCTCCTCCGTTCCGTCTCGCGTGCCCACCCCCACCTGCGTCCGCTCTCCCTGCGTATGCACTTGCTCTGTGTGTGACGCACCAGATGACGGAGCGAGGCCAGGTTGAGACGCGTGGGCCTATGCCCACGATTTTTACTGCGATGCTCGGGCGATCTCCCAGGGCTTATGACGAGTCCAAGTGGTTATTATAAGGAGTACATACATACTTTGAGCGAGATTTTTCCCTTTGCCACATTCGAATTTTATTTCAATGTGGTTGGAGCGATATTTGCTTGTGCTCAGATTTGCGCGGAACTTAGGGTACGTTTTCACATCAGTAATATCTATAGCTAGATATAAGCGGCAAAAATTGCATCATACCGATTTGGTTTTTTGGCAACTCAATGGTATTTTAACACGTATTCTTCTGGCACATGATATATATTTGGTAATAATTCGATTACAAAAATTCAGATTTTCTTCTAAGCGCCAAATAATATATTTCATACTAATATTATTGTTGCTAGCAAAAATCAAGGTGTAAGGCCGAGTCCAATATTCGAAAAAAAAAGTATTTCAATATAATTTCGTCTAAGTTTCGAATACCGCGCCGAAAACTGTAGTCATAAAATGATTTAATCAAGGAAAATTAAAAAAATATAATTATTGAATAGTTTCCATTACTGCATGCATGGTGAGTTCCAAAGAATAAACAGATGCACTAAAACGAAATACGGTCTTAAAAATTATTAAAGTATGCAATCAATGACCCATTATGTCCCTAAAACTAAGTTTCCATGCATACGGTTCTGCGTTGCCGCACACTTCGTAGCCAATCAGAAGATGTAGATTTCTTTGGCGTCTCTTCGAAAAATTGGTCGAGTTTATTCAGGCGTTGCTATCCCCTCTACCCAGTCAGCAAAAGTATGTGCCTAGAATATGCTCAGAATATGCTTTCGAGACAAAGGTATATGCTGAGAATATCCTCTAAGAACATGCTGGAGATACGACCAATGGCACTGCTGAGTACATACTGGGGACAGATGCTAAGCATGTGCTGGGGACAGGTGTTAAGCATATGCTGGGAATATGCTGTGCCACCCAAAATATATGAATAATGAAAGTTTAACACTTTAGTAAGTAATAAATTGCGTTAAAATATTTTTGTTGAGATTTACGATGATGGAAACCCAATTTCTAAAGATATAAACTTTAAAAAAATATTTACCGCACCAGAGCATCGAACTACTATCCTTATCCTCGACAAACCAGCACCTTACCACAGGTCTACCGCTGCCTCGAAGGGAATAGCAGTTCACAGGGGTTATATTCGTTTTTATTTTCATAAATTCTGATTTGGCGGGATTGTTGTAAGCATGGAGTCTTGGTTTTAAGTTTACCGTGCGGTCAAATGAAAATCTTTGAAACTAGGATGGGAATTTCATTGGGAATGAGTTTTGTTACAATTAAGCTTTCTTATATAATACCCGCATCAAAATTCTAATTTACATGGGATGGTGAGTATGATAATACTACCAAACATGTGGTTTAAAACGCGATTAATGTACTTTGGAAGTGATTAAACTCTTCCTAGTGGAAGATATTTTCGATCCATTGTTAAGACAATTTTGGACTTGAAAATAGTATCCGTCTCCTCACATCTCGGGAGCATGTGCTGAGGATATCCTGAGAATGTTCTCCTGCCATACTCTAGGCAGCACAAACTTAGTACATGTGCCAACATATGCCAGCACGAAAGTTTGCTAACTGGGTACCCACCCACCTCATGGAAATCCCTAATCCTCGCGTCCACCTCTTTCTCCTTTCGCTCCATCCCTTCCCCTCCCCTTGAATCCTTCCCCCCTTTTCCCTCCAACCAGCCAAGCCTCAAAATATTTATACACCTTGATGCAACCTAAACTGTTTTTTTTGACAATGATGTAAAACATCTAAACCTGTCGCGTAAAACATATATCAGTGGAAAATTGCAAAGGGTTCTTCCTTCTTCATGCATAATTTCCGCAGACAACATAATTAATAAAAAAGAATGAAAATAGTTACCTAGGAATACCACCTACAATGAAATGCATGAAGCCAATTATGGGGGATGAAGCTGTTAGTTGAGAAGAGAATGGAGTGGGTGGCTGTTGAAAATCAATCATAGAATCGATGGTTCTGATGATGACGCTCTACGTATCCTCTACCTCCCTTTATGTCCTTCTAAATCTCAGCTCTTTTCTCTACCTTCTAATCCAAATCCATAAAGGCCCTCATTAGTCCGCCATCTGTTAGTATATGTTTCATTCCATCAGGGCTTCTTTTCAATCGGAGCGGTCTGGTGCGCTGCTCTGTCCAGCTTCTTGCAATGCGACGCGGAGCTCAATACCCCCCAGACTGTTCCAGAGAGATAGTACATCAAAACTTAAAAAGTAACTTCTCCCTCTGAATTTTTTCTCTCATTGAAGGCCAGGTTTATTATGTCTGGTCAGCGTTAACCACAAGATGACATATCCTTTTCGTTAACTTGATGTACATTGAGAGCTCGGTTCACATGTTTCACATCAGTCGGTAAGTTAGTTGACGTGAGTGTTATAGGAAGGATAACGTATTAGCAACGATTTCAACATCGAGAAAATATTCAAACAGATATTAGAAAACTAGGTCTAAATGTTACAAAAAGTTCTATATACTTTCAACATGAACTATAGAGCAGATTAATCCATTAGTCGCGCAGATTCTAGAAAGGTACACGAAAAATGAAAGTAATATAACCACCGATCAATGTAAATCAGGATTAATATGAATGATAAATCACACGTTTTTATTCTCCTATCTTAGCTAATTTATATAAGTATCATTGTTTTTGCATGAATGCTATGCGACTGATTGTTAGTCAGAAGTTTCAGATAATTATCCTAGAAGTTGTTTATAAAAAAATGACGAAATCTTGCAAAATACTTAAGAAAAATATTTCTAAGCTCTCAACAATGAAGCGCTTGTGATTTGTATGCCATAGTTTAGAGAGCGAATTTAGCTCCAGAAATCAGGTCGTCAACCAAATGAAATGGAAATCAGTAGAAAAGTGACTAAAGAAAATATTCCCTCAGAAATAAAACAACAGATAACCGGAATGGCCCGCTTCAACTTCTAGCTGCAACCTGGAAGCCGTAAGATATTCAAGCATATGTCACAAAGACTATGAATATACTTATAGAAAATGCATACTTAGTGCATACTTGTCTATTTTTAGATTTAATAAATATACTTTTTTCCTTGTTTACTATTAAAAAAAATACACACGAAGTAACAGCAGTCAACTGCTGATATAAGTTACAGTGAATTAGCTGTATAATAAACAGAATGAACAACTATCGTAGGCATCAAATTCTCTTATGTTGTTAGCCACACCAATTAATTCCATAAAAACAATTGCCGAGGATATGGTCCACACAGGCTCAACTCATGTACTAAGTGGCAAACATTTTCATTATATTTTCAAATCATCTTCAGGGCTTTAGGTAATACATATATGCGTAGATATTTAAACACATTAGGTTTCTGCAGTTTAAAACATCTCGTAACCAATTTTTTATCTATTTTCTTTCCTTAAAAATCATGGTTTTTATCGTCAGATTATTTAAATGCCTGCTCTTATTTAAAAATTAGAGGAAATGAATAGGAACTATCTAGGACTTGAAGAGAAAATGTTTATGCACATTTATACGAAGTATATCACGCGTTTGAATCACGCATTTCAATGACAATGGCATATTTTGGACGTTTAACACGTGAACATGGACAAGAGTTAAGGAAATAAAATAGTCAGAGTAAAATTGTTACGCTAAAACAAAGGGAAAATGACAAGACGTTGGCAGAGAAAATTGGATAAAGTTAAATGTTTGGACGAAGGAGATGAGAAGTAAATTATCTAAAACGAGCGAAAATTGTTCGCGAGCGAGTTCAGTAGAATCCAGAGAGATCGTATTTCAATTATGACCCTGTCAAAACCTGACTCGCTCAAACATTTTATTCGAATGAATAAACCATATGGAGAAACAATAATTCTGTTCACGGATCTTAATCGATAGTTTCATCGATTCAATTATCTCATGATGCGTCATCGCAAGTTCGCAATTTTTTTGATCGGATGTCGACAAGGTCAAGGTCACAAATAAAAAACCTTTGCCATTTTAGAAATAAATCTCGGTCCTCTGATAAGCATAGCATAATAACGGCTTGAGAAAATTCGCAAGTCTCATTTGTAACTTATTGAAATCGACTGATGGTGAAATCGAAGTGGTCGTTCCACATCAAATGTTCACGGGATTTTTACGTAAAATCGTAAGTTGACCTGAATATCTCAGTTATACCACAAAACATATCGCAACAGTGGGATTTACAGCTCTCATCGTGACACCATCTCTCTCATCCTGTATTAGTGTAATATATTACGTGGAGGTCGGCCATAAAAACCTCATCATCGATTTCTAACTGATAAACGCGTTATATCTTGAAGGTATTTCAGAGAATTAAAAGAGTGTCATAAAAGTCACATATCGATCCCACCTTGGGGATAAAACCTTTCTCTCTCCAGGCGCTCTTCTTCCACGGCCATTGTGGAGCAGGAGCGAAGAACGACAGCAGCCTCACGGAGGAGGACAAAGCGGCGAGATAAGCGGTAACAACAAAGGGGAACTGGGTGCCATTATAGAGTAGCCCGTGGAGGAGAGATTGGGCAGCTCCTAGCACTTCACAAGTGTCCTCCCCCAAGGAAAAACTACCGTGGACCCTCTCCCTATGGAGTAACATGGAATATAACTGGGTGAAGGTCTCCCAGTGCGTGGCCTATCTCACGGATGAGGCTAGCCGACAAGGCCTAACCCGTGACCCCTTCAACCTTCTGGAATGGATCCATTTTTTTCGGTTAAGATAGAAAAAATAATATAATTCCCAAGCAAGCATTTGATTCAAATCAAGGCCGTTGGTCATCGAGTGACATCATCTTCACGACCTCTGCGAGGCATTTATAATTAATTGACTAAAACATTTTTCACAGAAACCTTCACCACTTATGATGGATAGAAGTTTCTTTTGAGGCTGATTTCTGAATCTAATCCTACATATTATCCCGCAGACCGCCACGGAAGTGTGTGACAGGGTTTTTTTTAAGACACCAGCAATGATAAAGGGAGGGAAAAGGAATTGGGAGAGGAAAATGGAGAAAAATACATTTGCCGTCATTCATTGAAGTAACCTGAGTTCCACTGCCGACAGTGCAAATTGCTAGTACGTACATACATAGTTTCCCACAAACCAATTCCTAGATATAAGAGAGATGGCTGATGGAAATGAAAACAAGAATGAGAACTACAAATTTTTCTTCGCCGTAATGTGAGGAGCTGACGACGAAGCCGCAGTCTCATCATCATCAATCATTCAATCCCAAAACATTGATTGACTGCAGCTTTCGTTTCTACCCTGTCCCCTGCTAATTCCTTTATATTGTTGTAGTTCTTCTGCTTCATATCCGTGTTAGCTGGCCTAAGTATTCATCCTTAAGTCTTCCTCGTGCGGCTGACACTTCATACAAATGCTCCTCTAATTACTCTGCAAATCATCCCAAAGATGAGTCGCAGGAGGAGAAATTTCGCCGAGCATGCACTACGTTGTATGCTACGAAATTTTTAGGAACCAATGAGTGAGTAACTTGCATTAATAGGCTAAGCATATACATACATGAAGGTAGGTGGACAATGATATAATAATTTCAAAAAGTGAAGCAGCGCGCAAAAAGAAACTATATGCATAGATGCTAAAAACGCTACGTTAATCCACATTTATCTATGTGGAATAAATTGCCAAATTTGTCGGAGAAAAAATTTGTCAGAAGTGGGATTCGAACCCACGCCTTCTTACGAAGACCAGAAATCACAAGCCCCGCTTACACGGCGAAGGATATATCCTTGAGTCTGGCGCCTTAGACCGCTCGGCCATCCTGACGATTACTTTCATTACTGATAATATATAAAGTTATAGATAATGTAAAGCAAACTGTAGCAAGAGATCTATTTTCTGGTCAAATGGTACCTGATTCATTAGCACGTCATCAGCCACCTGCTAATAAAAACTATTGAGGCGGAAGTCGACCACAAGTTTTCCCGGCTAATGTGAAAACGTGGGATCATTTAGAACAGAAATAGTATGGAGATCTTACATCGGACAGTAAGCAGAGCATGACTCCACTCACAAAAAGGCTTATCCAGCTGTGGATGAGCTCTTTGTTGGACAACCGCCCCATGTAGACGAGTAGGAAGAGCATGTTTCATTAAATAAATCACCAGTTGTGACAGTACATGGCAACAACTTCTAGGCCAACAAAATTAAAACTATCTGGCCCACTAAAAATAGGGATGTTCTCGCTATATTTCAAAATTTACAGCAGATATTAGAAAAAATTAAGTTTCTACTTTCGAATTCCCTACGTTTTGACTTTAAAATACCGTTATTTCTTCTCTATTTCCGGAGACCTCCGCTTTCATCAACCCAGAGGAGAAGAAATGTCGGTGTTTTAAAATTAAATCGCGGGAAATCTTCAAAGAAGAAACCATATTTTACGAATTTGGGCCGCGATAGATTTAATAATAGTTATATGTTAGATATTTAATCTTTCATTACAATTAAGCAATAACAGATTAGCCCATCTATATAATATATGCACCGACTGCTACAAGTTTCTAACACGTAGTAGTCAAATTTCAGGGCATTTATGACATTGTATGGATATAGAAAATTAAGCTAGGCGTTAAAATCGCGGCCTAAAGCTAATGACAGTAACTGATTGAATTATAAGTATAGCTTTGGATGTTAAAAATCAATTCAGAGTAAATATGATGCTCACAAACGAACATCGAGGCCTAAACAAGCTCTATGTAGACGTGAACTACGTCTAAATTCCCACTCATAACAATTTGCATAGGCATTGAAATGATTCATGGGGTCATTTAAATTAAAGCTAAAATATAAAAGAGCCTGGGACTTCTATTTTCCTATCGCTGGGTGTAACTCAGGGGATTCTTTACGCGTAACGCATAAATCATTAAGTAAAATCAACGTGACTTTTTATACCCACTGCTAAGTCAATAAGTGTTCAAAAATGGCTGATGTATTGGCGAATGCAATGTTAGTTACGCTACAAAATATCACACAACAGTGACACGCTTTTGTGCGCACTACTCGAAGTATTATGTAAGTAAACACTTATGTAGACATATTTATTTAATTACTGATAATACTTGTCATACATAACTATATTTTTGCACCATTAAGATTACAAAATTTACTTCGTACTTCTTACAGACGCTGACATCAAAAAATAAAATTCGGATACGGTCCCCATTATGACTAGGGAAAAATCTCGCTCAAACTACCTTAAACGATTTTTTCCGGTCATAATAAAGTACACATTCGAATTTTATTTAAAAATAATACCTGTTGTGAGAAGCATGAAGTATATATGTACAGTAGGTAGTATCAACGACGCAAAATATTTGTTTTTAAGGATTTGACTCTCAGTAATTTACTAAATATACATATTTAGAGGCTTATATTTGTATCACGTCGTACGCTGAAAACGCCTTCACAACCGGAGGCTTTTTGCAATCACATAAAAAGTACTAAATTGAGTTACAAGTTTATCTTTTATGAGTAATTTAGGGGACATAAAAACTACGTTTTGTTACACTTCTGGCGCGATCTGTGAGTCAAAACCAGCTCATATTTTTTCATAATATCTGACTGGAGTGCATAGCAGTACCAATGCCCATGTGAATTGGCTTCAATTTTTCGGATTGTATCTCGAAACGTTGTACGGTAACTAGCTGATGTTTTGATCTCATTGGAAAGGGAAGATCGTTTTTAAAATAAATAAGGTCGAATGAAATGAATGTTATTGGAAGTGATATCTCACTGAAACTACCCTAGCACTAGTATCCCCGCATTATCTTCACGCAGTCAACAAAGTCAGTTTGACTGCTCATACGGTTATTTTGGTATTCATAATTCTTTATCGTAAAACAAGTTTAATATTGAATTATTTAGCATTGTAACGGCTAATAATGGCTATTTATACACATTTACATTCATTAACATAGTAATATGTCATTGTATTTTGCCTAAACATTGTATAAAAGCAGAAATTTCGGTGAAATTATATTATTTCCTCTTTTTTTACTGTATGATATAACGAAATCTCACAGCAACTCTTTCAATAATAATTAGAAATAAGAATCCAGAAGAGAGTGATTATAATAATTCTTTTAACTACTATATCATTGCAAAATTTGACAGTGAAAAGATCATTCGCTATGATCAGGACTCGAACCAGGAACTCTTGATGTCCCGCCGAGGGCTTTAGCCAATTAAGCTACTGAGGCGTCCTTCTCCGCGGTGGATTTTTGTGAGCTTTAAAAGAACATGTCGTTGAACAAGGTGAGATGTGTGTGGATTTTTGAGGGCTTTGAAAAAAACAAGATGTTGAACAAGGGGTGGAGGACGCCTCGGTAGCTTAACTTATTAAGGCACTCGGCGCGATATCGAGAAATCCGGGTTCGAGTACTGGTCAAGACGAATGACTTTTCCTCTGTGGAACATCTCACTTACGTGCACTTGCGGGTGACTCCACTAAAGGTAATACCGTGGTTAGTCCCGGTATCCTCCAAATTCGTACCATATCAATACATTTGTGGTATAAACATTTATTTCCAAAGAGAAAGAGAGCCATCACACATGGTAATTGTTCCACGAAACAAAGATGCAGTCATAATGGCTGCCTCCGGGTTTCTAGTGTTAAGTGGTGGCAGCCTCTCAGACCTGCGTGATGCCGCTTGCTACACGAAGAGCCTTAGGTGGGGAGCGCAAAGGCTTTGCATGATAATAAGGGGAGAGAACGGGGAGAAGCCAAGTGAGGTGTTCTTACGAAACCCGCGGACAGGAAAAGGGGAAGTTGAGTCCGTTAGTAATGAGGCAGCACGATTTAGAAGAAGTGGGGGAGAAACAACAAGGAGAACAAGGGAGGAGAAATGTGGACCTCCATTTTGAGAGATTTCTGGAGCGAACCGGAAAAAATTAACGCCGAGACCGCACGTGAGACGGATTTTTGAGCAAACGAAAAAATAGGAAGGACGGGGAGGAAGGCCCTTCGCGTTGCAGAAGAGGTCTTTACCTCTTTCAGCTGCTATTTTTTTCTCTCTTTAAGAACGGCGGATGCTAACTGACAAAAGTGAAGGCATTGAGGGAGGGGGGGAGGGATTGAGAGGAAGGATGCGGGGAGGATCCGCTGGTTGAATGACTCGACTCCTGAAGGAAGGCGAGAGGATATACGAACGACCTCAAAGAGAGGGATGACAAGCCGAAGAATTGGTTCTGTCTGTACTCCCGCTTCTACATGAAATTCGCGCAGTTGATTTATTTATATCAAGTAGAACGGATAGGTTTGGGAATGAGTGGGTGATGAAAGAATGTGAGTTGGTTGCTCCAGTAATGGACATTTATGAAAGGAGCGTGGTTCGTTGGTTTGGCCATCCAATCTTCGACTTTGACTATCCCGAAAGAGAATGGCGTGGTGTGCATGTACGTATATGTATGTATGATTAATTAACCATTTTCCATTTTTTAAGATTTATTCGTTACATTTCACTGAAGCACATTACAAAAGATATAAGGAAGAAAAATTCCTAACTTAACGGAATGACTATTAAGTTGGAGTTTTCCTTAGTCAATCTGTGCTTTACTTTCAACCTTAATAAATTGCGAATGTATCCTCGCTATTTACTCCAAAGAGAATGAAAGGTTAAGTATATAAGTACATTTATAAAAAGCTTTAGGAAAACTCAGCAGTAAGGAGGAAACGTAAACATTTAAAGATAAAATAATAACTTGAATTCCATTTCACTAACTGAGAGGATTTTAAAAACTATTTCTCATTTTTTCATGAATGAAACACGAAAATTTTCGCTCTATCAAATCCACTCCTGAAGCTTATTTGACCAATGAGTGGGAGGCCGAGTATTACAGAAGATGAAATTTCTATTGTGCTAACATGAACAGCAATGGGAATAGCATAACAGAGAGTTCAAGCCAAAATTTATAAAAGGAAAGAATACACTCAGAAAAACAAGAGACCTGTTAATAATAGAGAATATTGCTATAGATGAAATAAAGATTAGCGAATAAGTTCTTTACAGAAGCGCGCATTGCATGATTGGAGATAATTTTTCAGTAATCAAACGCAAAAATATTAAATTACATCTCATCAAACCATTTCCAACCAATTTAAATTCAAACACAGCACCAGGCATTTTATCCCTTGAGGTGATATACTTTGGTGATCATTAGTCGTCTTTCGATTAGTTCCCTATCTTCAGGGGAGTGAGAATTTTCCCTACCTCAACATATAAATGGTACTGGGTTAAAACCATCAGTCACGAATATAGAAAATTACACAAATATAGAATATTCTACATTCGTGCCACGGGTTTCAGTCCGTTCGTCCAGTCAATCGCAAAATATTTAGGACGATAGCTCCAAAATTTCTCACTTGTGATCTAATTAACTCTCTATCCTACACTCTCACGACAGTAAAAAAAATGGTGGAGCCATTTTTTTACACTTTCGCAAATATCATCAAAATGCACATTTGAAAAAGCGAAATAATACACATTGAATATACATATATAGCTAATTTCACTGGTGATTCCGTTACCTTCAATTCTCACGATTTATGGTACAAAAATGAAATGTACGATGAAAAGGACAGTATATTTGTCCTTTATTAAAAAATAGTAGAATTATTATATTTTATTTTAATTAAAAGTCTTTCTTTTTATTAAAGATTTCTTCTGTAGAAAGTAAAAAAATAGGAGAAAATTAAAGTTCTCTATACCTCTACCACATTATTCTACAATCGCCTCCGTGGCGCAATCGGCTAACGCGTTCGGCTGTTAACCGAAAGGTTGGTGGTTCGAGCCCACCCGGGGGCGTTTTTTTAAACCAATATAACCCAATCCCAGGCCCAGAATTATTCTAAAAGAATCCAGACTAGTGCAGAACACATGGTTATTATTTACGTGGTTCACATAGGCGGAACATATTTTGGTGCATATAAACCGATACCAGTGCATCAAAATTCATATAAGTGATATTTCATACAGCATCCCGAATTAGTTTCACGAAGTCTCCACCTGACAAATTGGGATGAAGAAAAATGATTGTTTTTTGCAATCTCGTATATTATGGAATAGGGCCTAAACTGGCCCTCTGCCACGCGAGTATTAGCGACTTGTAGGGTACAGTGTGCACTAAAAAATTACATGCCCTGGAAAGTCGTTCATTCTTTTGCCTCCTTCAAGAGCCTTCTCATAAAATAGAAAATAAAATAAAAACTTTTCAGCAACCCGGATGTGAATCCCGTTGAATCAGTCTAATAAGAGTTAAAAATGTGCCAAAAACGGAATTACTACAGCTTTACCTAAAAAATAGGTAAATCCAGGTTGAATGAGGAAAACGGACTCGAATATCCACAGATTAATTTACGTAAAGATTTTTCTCTTGCAAATTTAGAGGAAAAAATGTAGCCAATATTGAACAACCCATATGAATATTGATATATTTGATAGGAGGATCTTATTGCCTTTCTATAAGAGAGAAGCGCTTACGGCGACCACCCTCAGAGTCGCCTCCATTCCCTTTCGTATTGGTGACTGTGGCTCTGAAATCCCGTTTACCTGACCTAAGAGGTGACTGAAAGACAATGATGCGTAAAATTATACATGAATATTTGAATGAAATTGGATAGCACAGACCATAAAATGTATCGGTAAAATCAATCATTTTTAAAGGATAAAGGCAATACAACATGAATGGTTTCCTTTCGATTCAAAACATTGTGCTCACTTTACTATATTATGTAAGAATACTTTAAAACAGATTTGAGATTTTAAAACTATCGGCTCTGCAGTCACTGATGCTGCATGTCAGTTTTGCTGTTTTTCCTTATGGTAACCCCATTTTCAGGTAAAAACTTGAACGGTCACCGGAAGTTCCCGTGGTAGAATTGATTTGTTTGTTTTCCATTTTTTATGTTTAAGATGCAATAAAATATTATTAAAATTATTGAATATAAATAGAAAATGGTGTGAAAGTGCAGAATCAGGACGCTGCACAGCCCTAAATTTTAGTTGCTGTTCAGGTTCTACAGTTTATTCAAAAATAATCCCGATGAGGTTTCCGGCGATGAGGAGGATAGATGGGTTTCAAGAATAAGACGCGGGAAAACAAAACAAAGAAACATTAATTCACGATAATTAATTGCCAAAGGTTAAATAAGTTGATTGAAAACCTTCAATTAGTAAATCCCCTAAAAGAATCCCCGTAAATTCAAAATACCGACGGAATCTCTCGTTGGATAAAAACTTCTGCATTCGCCCGAGAATGACTCTAATCCCAGAGAATATAATACGCCTTTGAAAGTGACTCCTGGGATTTTTCCCAGAAGTCATTCGAAGGGCAGCGTTTCGGGATGAGGATGGCGTCGGTCGCGAGTTCAAGATCAAAGAACTCAAGAGGCAGGGGGCGTGAACTGTCCATTTTAAAAATCTACACTCCGTCACGCCTCTTTCATGCCCGGCGAGTGACAAAACTGCCTGAAAACGAGGCGTTCTATGCTTTGAAGTATTTATCCTTCAGCTATCATTTCACGAGTCCTTCAGGTCTTTTAATCACGTTTAATAAAAGAGATGCTGAAGGGAATAAAGAGAAAAATAAAATATTCACGGCAAAACCCCACTATAGTAGCATTTGTAAACCGCATAAAACTGTGGCAAGAGTGTTATACATTTATTATACAACAAAGTATGCTATAATAAGACATATAATATGATGTGATGTTATATGTTATTATATAAGATAGATGATATTCTTAATTCAATCCAAGTGTAATAGGAGTAAGGTACTCCTAAAAGGTTCCATGCATCTCACCACTGCCAAATGGTTATTCCATTAACCACAAGTAAAGCATTTTCATTACTTGGGTAATGCGCTAGAATAAAATGAGCATATTAGCAAAGACATTAGGAAGAGGATAGCGCTAGTGAAAGAAGCGTTCGATATGTGGGTAGGATGTTGTGGTGAACGGAAAGGAAGACAATCGACGAAGTGCTTGTGGGTGAGGAAAGGAAACTTCTGAATGAGATCAGGGGGAGGCAGGGTAGGTGGCTGGAAGAAGTTATGAGTGGCGAAGGGATGCTGAAGGCCGAGATCGAGGGTAAGATGTTGGGGAAGCGGGGAAGGGAAAGAAAAAGGTTTTAGATTAGAGGTAGGAAAGAGGAAATAGGCTTTATGGACGGAATTAAAAATGGTAGGAAGCATGCTGCAATGAAAAAAGAATTATTGGTAGATAGGGCCCGGCATATGTAAAAATGTATAGGATATTTACTCAGTTACATCCATTTAAACGTATTTCAACCGGTAGATCGCCTAATAGTAATAATAATCGTAAAAATTAAGAAAACTTTAAGTTATAAAAACCGTCCGTGATTGTGTCTGGAACATTTCAGAAAATAAATACTCCGGCGGGGTTTACAAAAATTTCTGTATTTGAATGCGTTGATTTTCGTTCCCACATTTACCAAGGCGAGCTATCCACGATTCAAATATTTTTTTTCCTATTTGTACATTGATGCATATACGGAGAAAGGTGGAATAATAACATAATTCGAACAGCGACTCTTATCGTAAAACAAATTAATTTCTAACTATGAATCTTATCATGGAAGTCCAATGATTCACAACCGATGAATATCAATGTAATGATTCAAAGAGTCAAATATTTAACATCTTCATACTTTTCATAAGTCCAATTACTAATCTCATCTTGTCTGAGCTTACAAAGTTCAACTTTATCACAGTGTTCCTACATTAAGAAGTTAGTTTCTAAACGAAAATTGAGAAAAACTAGATTCTATGACGACATTTTTAACAACAATAATAAAATTTCGAGGTATACAACATACGGACATCAAGAATGTGAGGAATGATAGTCTTTCGTCTGGACTGGGAAACGAACCCTGAACCCTCCGGTTCACACAGAGCGCTTCAACCAATTAAGGCTCCAAGGACTGGAGTCTTTCCTGATGTAGGATTAGAGGAGAAGAGACAGGGTGACCAGAGTAGCGAAGACAAAAAAATGAGTGTTGGAAATAAAGGAGAAATGGAAGTCAGAGTCAGAGACTCAGAAGAGGCAGAAAAATGTATATGATACTCATTGAATGAGAACGGTATGTTTTAGAGTGGTAGGACATGAAAATAGGACTGGCAGAACGCATGAGAAGCATAGAGTGACTTGATATAGAATAGAATAATGGGTTTATAAGAACCTAGTCCTAAGGACTCTAGGTTCAGCAAATGATACAATGCATGGTACACTCTCCCATAATACCGGTCAGGTCTGGTATACCCTTGGGATGGTGGATGGACCGGGGCAACATAAACCTACATCCTTCCTCACCTGCCACCATCATACCCACCACCACCCACCCAGGCATTTCCTTACCAGCAACCTGGTTCACATATCCAATTTTTATACAAATAAACTCTTTGAGGATTACACAGTTGTACTATTGATTTATTTTACAGCTCACACAATTTTATTATTTATCTCATTAAAAATTACCTCGTTATACAATTAGTATCTTGCAGATCATTAGTTCATGTACAATATTTCTGTTACAAAAAAGTCATGGTTTAATATGGTTTTCCTTCCTTCCAAAAAATAAACTACGGATGATATTCATTCAGAGGGTTGCGGGTTGGCCGGGGCAACAAATACCTACATCTCTCATCGCCTTCCACAACCGTAACAACCCCCACCCCCGGGTTACAGCGTCACCCATTTTAAATATACTACTTTCTCTGGAAAGTTTGGAAATGACTCCGCAATGGAGTAATTACTCTTATCATCCCTTTATTTTTCTCAGCTCTCGTTAGGATAATAACAAGCAATAATGCGGCACTTCCAGCACTTAAAATAGCAGTTTCGATAGTTGTTACTATTTAAATCCCCTATTCTTCGCGGAAACATCTTTTTTGATCGTCCCGAAGAATTAAATTAACTTTCTATAATCAGGTTATGGTAAAATAGATAGGTATGCTAAGAAAGACCCTTCATCACACTTTATTTTTACTTGAGGAAGAGATAGAACCGGAGAAAGGTTAGTAAGCAGCGCGGCAGTTTTAGATCGGATGTGGCAGGTGACGACACATCCGGGGAAGACCCATTCTGGTGCGAAAGTGGTAGTTTGAACAGCATCATTTTTTTTCAACCGAAATATATACGTTGCAATCAGCTCCATAATTAATTTTCAAATGCTTACGTGGGGATCATGACCTAAAGTGGATGTTTTCATGGCAAAATGTTACGATTCAGGGAGTTAGTAGACTTCCCTGTTGACTACCCAGGTTTCTAGATGCCTAGGTTTCGCATCCCATGCAGTACACCGCAGGGCGAATGGCGAGGATAAAAAAATTCAGCAGTTGTGAGGCTGACGGTAGAGATATTGAGGGATGGCATTGGGGATTAAATAACGAGTCGCCGGCTCTTTCCTCAGTTGCTCCTCACTCCCCCCTCCTGCCACCGCTGAATTCCCCCGACTCCCTTCCCCTCCGTGTTTAGCTTGATTACGGCGGTCGTCTCTCAATTAGAACCTCCAACCCTTCCTCTCCCTCTCTCTCCATCTCTCCCCCCCCCTCCACCTCCCACCGATGAGCCTCCTCCCAAGCGCGTGCGCCGAAGCACGCCACACGTCGTCAAATGCCTCCCCCACCTTTCCCTCCATCCATTCCGCCCCCGCCCAATCGGACGCGTGCCTCCACGACGACAAAAAAAAACCCTCACGCACGGACCGTGACACACAAGACCAAACGCAAGCATAACCCGCGGATCAAGACGACGACGATGATGATGACATTAGTGAGGACCTCATGCAAGGCTAATAACTGCCCTTCAACCACCATCACTTTCCCGCTAAGGGTTTAGAGAGAGGGAGACAATGGGAGTACGGCCCAAACAAGAACCTCCCAAGCTGTCGTTTAGCCCGAAGCGGACGACAAAGCAGTAGGCATGGTACTACTAATACAAGGTAGGTCGTTGCGAATCGTTTGGGTCGAACGCTTTGACGTAGTTTGGATTAAATCAAACGCTAGCTAGGTACGGAGTACATTGTTTATTTGATACTTATGTGGTATTAGGATGCAACAGCAATGCGAGGAAACTTACGAGGGAAGAGTTTTTTTCTATTATTCCATTAATACATGTACACGGAAGAGGCGGGTCCAGGTTTGCCGGAGACAAAGACAACTTCAATGTTGAAAATGCCGGGCGTTTCATCGTTCATTCGTAAATAAATTGTTGCTAGGGTCATTTCCGCGGTAAACAATATTGTATTCTCAAACTACACACTAATAATAACCGGTCGAATATTTTGTACATAACTACTTGACCTATGCAAATCTACTTGACTCAATTCTGCCGTAGCTAAAAACTAAATTATCGAAGCCTTCATCCATTATCCCTATTTGCTACTTCTCGAGTCGGCTGCTGCTCGTGTCATCCGGATGACGTCATGCGCAGAATGGACTCATTTTGGTCACGGGAACGTCCTACCTTGTATTAGTAGTATCATGGCAGTTGGTAGTCGCGAGGGAATGATTGCCCAACAACCCTGACGAGCAATGCATTATACAGAATCCTTTCCCTAAGGAAAAGGAACGTCATGTAAATGCATGAGCGTATCTATCCATGAGTATACGAACAAGGGGAAAACGTTGTGAGTTATCAATCATATAGTCAGGGATCCCAGTTCCGGCCTAAAGGACGATCCAAATCATGTTTATATCCGGGGTGAAATCAGTATCCTTAAATCGATGTAATGAGAATCGTAACACGTTAATGTGCATCAATAAATTAATTGAAGACTGAGTGCACGAGTCAAGGGAAAATTCCATAAAACTGTGTAAAGACCTACGTTTGTCGTATGGCTCGGAAATCTGGTCCAAGATGGAAGTGGAAGAGATGAGAATGTTTAGGTAGATGCTTAGGAGAACAAGAAGGGATAAGATCAGGAATAAAATATTGATGGTCCTTTTAACCGAACCAAAAGACAATCCAAATCGTTTTATACATGGGCTGAAATCAATGGCGTGACAACGGGGGGGGGGGGGGGGAAGGGTACATTGCCCACCCCCTAAAATGTTGCGGAGGGCGCCAAAATGAATCGAGAAGGGGGTGTAGAAGGCGCCCGTTCCTCGATACATTTTATTTAACGCGACACCACAATTAGAAGGGGCTTTGGTTCTAGTGAAAGCTGAAAATTGAATCGGAAAACTTAAATTTCGAGTTTCGAAATGACAAATTTTACAAATATAGATGGATTTATTGAAGCTTAAAACTATTGATTTCTGTAGGACCGTGGGGGCGCCAAAACTCTGCCCCCTCCTAAATCCAGACTGTTGTTACATCGCTGGCTGAAATCAGAATTCTGAAATCAAGGTAATAAAAATTGTACCACGAGAAAATAACTCAATAAATGATTTGAAGACTGAGCGTGCGAGTCGAGGGTTAAGTCCATAACACCGTTAAGTCCTGCGTTGTTTTATGACTCGGAAACCTGACCCATGAAAATCCCACGAAAGGAAGATAGAAGTGGCAGATATGAGGATGGTAAGATAAATGCTTTGAAGAACAATAAGGGATAAGATCGGGAATAAAATATTGAGAGAAAGGGCTGCAATTTCAAAGAAAGCAAAGAAATTCGATTAATTAATCGATACACGTAATTAAAAGATCTGACGATTACGTGGGTGAAGTGATAATGAATGTGAATGTAGAAGGCAAGAGCCTAGGGAGACCTAAAACTGGAGCAAATGTCTCACGGGGGACTATTGCGTGGACATAGAAGAATGGAGGAGACTAATTGAAAACAGCGACCCCAAATGAAAATAGATACAGCTGAGGAAGAAGAAAAAGAAAACATTTGAATTAGACTTTTACAGGTCGCTGGAAACAGGAATGAAGATCGTAGCTTACTTTAAGGTATTACATGACAGTACGATTAATCTCTACCAGTTGGAATATCCAAGACAACCAATACTCATTTTTTAACCATTTACTGTAAACAAATCCGTGCAGCAGTGTTACAATAAATTAGTCAGTTTTTGAGGAAACCACAAGATATTAAAGACTGTCATTTATCGCAATCTATGAAACATCAAATAACGAGCACAGTCAATAATGCCATCACCATCACATCATCTTAACAGTATATCCCACATTAAGTCTAAGCAGAACAGATTAGAATAAAATCACTGTTTATGAAACGTCCTTACCGGCCATATACGCAGATCAAAAATGTCACTAAGGAAAATTTCTTATCCATCTTCCCATGCCAGAACGAACCTTCACGTCTCAGATGAGTATCGTTAGGCGATAGTCAAGAAACATCTACAGTTAGCCCCTAACGTTACACACGTTCACTGCAGTTATGTGGCCACCGGTGTTTACGCACCAGCGACTGATTATTACCTACATGTAAGAGATGAGAAAAAAGCCACAGAAAAAGCCCTATGCAATATAAAAATGGCCCATACGGATATACTTCTAGCTGAAAAAGTTATACTCACTAGCAGATCCCTCATAAGAAATAGAAACAACCTCTAAGTTGACGAATCCTTGTTAAACAAATCTCTGCAATTTTCAAGACGAAAAAATATTCCTTTCACGAGAACCTTCATATCGTATTAAATCTTATCTCATCAATGCTATACTCGAATGCCTTTAGTATTCCGATACACCACCTCGTTTTTCAGGAGATGTTGGCAGAAACGAGCAGGTTAACATAAGACTTATGCCGGAGGCTAGGCACGAACTTGGTGACCTTTAGGGCTCTGAGTGCAGTAAAAAGACTAGCCCGTCCGCGTTAACGTTAATGTTGAGAAATATAGATGCCATTAACGAACAACAGAGGAGAAAGTGAACGAGGCAGTTTTTACGAGGTCCTTTTTCTTTGATATCCTTGTCATGGTATCTTTTGAAAACAGCTTTCACATCGTTAAAGGCATCTTAAAGTCCCGTTCAATGAAAAGCCGACAAGTATAATGAACAAGTGCGTCGCCTTTAAAGGGGAGACCTCGGCTGTAAACATGAAAGGCCGATCCATCACGTATTAAAGAAGCTGAACGAAAGAGGCTCCAATAAAGCGGCCATTTCTGTGACAACGAGATGGTTCTGACGATGGATTCCATATAAAATCAGGAGATAAAGAAGTTCTTTATAGATGAAACCTGGACAAACCAGTCTTTCAATAAGTTTTGTGCACATGTGCCGTGATAGTAACCACATAGCAATTATTAAACCAAAAATTCAGGGGGGGATAAAATTCGCAAAACGCCATTTCATGCCTCACAATCCGATAGTATCTGATTTTCCAGGTTATGAAACCTCAGATTGAACTCTTGTATTAACCTATCTATAATTCCATTACAGAACGCAACTACACTTAACAAATCTCTTCAGTGAAAATAAAAGTCACGAGTTTTAATTACGAATCCCGAAAATCACTTTGTTCTGGATTTAATGTGTATTTTAGCCCCTTTTATTACGCAATATCATATGATTACAAGGTATATACTGCTAGATAGAGAAAGCTTTTTGCCATTAAAAATAACCTTTTAGAGTATACATATCGATTATGAACGACTACTTGAGTAATCCATTTTTTGTACTAGAAGTATAAAATCTCCTGAAATATAAAACGTTGCACTATTCTTCTATTTCATTAAAGAGAAATTTGCTCTTTACTATAAAAATTAGGTATACTTGTCGTTGAGATTTTTTTGGAAACAAGGGTTTCATACTTAATTGACTGTCAGGATCGATGAAATACAGCACTAAAAAAGCAGGCGACACCTACATCTATCTGGACAAGATGGTAAACGTAATATCTCTCTCGATTTAGATCTAAATAAATTCACTGGATTCGAATCAGAGTGGTATTCTTACAGTTCACTCAGTTAAGAACGCGGGGATTAGTTTTAATTATCATGGGTACAGCCAACCTCCTACTAATCCCGGAAGTGATACACCATTTGTAATCAGTCGCAATTGGCTTGAGAGGCAGTGGGAGAGATACATTTCCAGTTATCGGTGATAACTCCACCTCAATGACGAACGCCTCCAAGATATCCAACACGCACTCCACGGCTTATCATTTTCAAACGACTACACTTTCATCATGTCTTTCTCTCTCCTGGCAGCTCGTCGCACAGAACATTGATGGCCATTTGAAACACCCATGTGCAAAACAAGAGGTTTAAAACATTTTTTCGTAACCATCATTAGCAGTAATCAATCCGAAGATTGGTTTGCTGAAGCTCTCCAATACACTTTCCTCTCAACCAACCACTACATTCCCATTGATGGTTTTTGTTATCTGAGAGGCATGATCACCAGCTAGGGAAGAAGCAAAAAAGATATTGTGAGCATAATAGCCCAAAAAAAGAGGGAATTCTACCAGAAGAGGATTATGATGACAGCTAGTAGCACAAGCCTGGAAGCAAGGAAGCACTTCGTTAAAACATATATTTGGAACATGCTCTTGTTTTTAGTAAAGCGAGGACAAATAGAGCTAGTGGTTAAAAAATATCGGGAGCAATGGAGATGTGGTGTTACCGAAGAATGATGGAAATCAAGTGTATGGAAAGAATCAACAATGAAGAAGTCCCAGGAATAGTTTGAGAGAAAACTAGAACATGTAAAAGAAATTGTGCGAAGAGGGAGAGACAAACTAATTGGACACATCTTGTAACACAACAGCCTATTGAAAATAATAAGAACGGGAAGATTTACAGAGGATGATCAAGAGTGGCATATATCAGGCTAATCATTAAGGACCTCGTAATGAATAATTGCGTGGGAATGAAGTGGTTGTTGAGAGGAAAGTGGATTGGAGAGCTTCAGCAAACCAATCTTCGGATTGATTACTGCTAATGATGGAAACGAAAAAATGTTTTAAACCTCTTGTTTTGCACATGGGTGTTTCATATGGCCATCAATGCTCTGTGCGACGAGCTGCCAGGAGAGAGAAAGACATGATGAAAGTGTAGTCGTTTGAAAATGAGAAGCCGTGGAGCGCGTGTTGGATATCTTGGAGGCGTTCCTCATTGTGGTGGCGTAATCACTGATAACTGGAAATGCATCTCTCCCACTGCCTCTCAAGCCAATTGCGACTGATTACAATTGGTGTATCACTTCCGGGATTAGTAGGAGGTGGGCTGTACCCATGATAGGGAAAACTAATCCCGGGTTCATTACTGAGTGAACTGTAAGAATAGCACTTTGATTCGAATCCAGTGCATTTATTTAGATCTAAATCCAGAGAAATATTACGTTTACCGTCTTGTTCAGATCGATGTAGGTGTCGCCTGCTTTTTTGGTGCTGTATTTCATAGATCCTGACAGTCAATTAAGTATGAAACCCTTGTTTCCAAAAAAATGTCAATGACTAGTATATCTAATTTTCATAGTAGAGAGCAAATTTCTTTTCAGTGAAATAGAAGAAAAGTGCAACGTTTTATATTTCAGGAGATTTTATACTTCTAGTTCAAAAAATGGATTAAATGGATGGAAAGTTAAAACTGAAGGAAATGGGAGTATTTTTGATGGAAAAGCAAGTGTTGGATAAATATTTTAGTAGTATTCAAATGAGGAAGCACTTCATCAGAACATACTCTTTTGCAATTGTGAAGCTTGCGCAATAACAATTTCAGAGCAAAGACGATTAGAAATAATGGAAATCTGATTTCATAGAAGAACGATCAAGGTCAATTGGATGGAGAGAAAAACTAATGAAGAAGTCCTACGAAGAGTGAGAGAACAATGAAAATGCTGAGAAAAAGAAGAGAAAAATTCATTGGATACACTTTGTGACACAGCAGCCTCTGGAAAAAATGAATGGGAAGAATGATCGAGGGAAACCAAGGATGGAATACTTTAAGTAAATCATGAGGGACGTAAAAATGCAGACGTACGTAAGAAAGAAACGGTTAGCTCAGAAGAGAGTGTAAAGAAGAGCTGCAGCAAACCAATCTTCCTATTGATTACTGCTGATGATGATAAGTATTTCACAAATAGCTAAGTGGCAGGAGACTGAAAACGGAAGTCACTAAAGCTACACTAGATATTATACAATTTTTCCAAGAAAACCACTAAATCAAAACCATACAATCATGGAAGAATTATTATGATGAGCGCTTCAGCAGAGAAGAATTCAATTAACATCATTTTAAATTTAATTGTTTCAGGCTTGACTTCGTGGAAGTGATAGATATCCATTTTTACTAAACAAACTTTGTACTTTTCCACACTTTATTTCAAGTGTGGAAAAGTACAAAGTTTTTTATTAAAAATGGATAACATCATTTTAGTTTGCCAAATCTCCTATTGTTTGCAATGGAGATACTATTTCTGGAAACTAATAGAAACTTGGCTCGTTTGACATGGATGTTATCAAGGAAGTTCATGTAAGAAGCTTTTTTAAGTGGAAATAATTTCTCCTCACGGAGATCCTAGATTTATAAGCGTCATTCAGGATGTCTGGATATTTAAAATGATTGATCAGGGACGGAAAGTCGCCTGGCTCAGAGTACAACCCATCCTCAACGCTTGGCGCCAAGGGTCAGTGGTTTAATGACCCATCCAATATAATACGCCGACCTTGGAGAGCTCTCCAAAGGCTCTCATAAAACGAGCGATGATGCCAGCGAACAGCCTCACAGCGAGCATACTCAGACGATCCCTGCTTACATTTTCGAACATATTCGTACACATTAATGTTCCGTCAGCTGAAGGTTTGACATTGAATTGCAATTGATCGTTCGGGGTACTATTCCTATTACCACATTTTCATTCAAAAAATATTCAAGAATTATCAAGTACAAAAAGAATTTTTTTATTTTTTTCCTAATTTTCACGTATTAAGAAATATTCTTTTATTTTGCCTCTTTTTTCATTTCCTTAGGGAAATTCAGTTCCATAATCCTCATCTTACTACCTCATTTAATCAGTGCTCATCACGTTGGGTTTCTAATATTTTTCTTAAGCCAAAATTCCTGGCATGAATTAGTAGGATTACAGGATTCAAGAGCACATACATTATGTCCTAATATACATTTCTTCTAAGCTAAGAAGCATAATTAGAAATATCGCATAGAGTATGTCAATCCTGGCCAAAAGCGTTGGAAATAGAGGGAAATTTTCCAAGCCTACTTTATTTCAAAAGGAACATGAGCATCAATGGAGAGGTTTCCAAATGGTACTGAAAAAGGTAACACCTTATCCACAAATGAATATAAAGAAAGATTCACACTGATAATTTCATAACACTGTTATGTGAAATAGGTTTTGCTCCGTCGGTGTTCACTTTAATTCTTAATTTAAATTCTGTTTTTTTTATTCTTGTTTTTTTATTGTTTTTCTAGAGGATTAACTGCTTGTTACACTACTCGTTTAATGTCTTTTACAGTTGCTGCAAATGTTCATTGATCTGGCTCTTATAGTACCTATTAGTAATATGGGCTGTAACATACTTGAGGGTAAATTAGGCTATTATAGTGGGAAGATTAGATTCATGGATTATATTTCCTTTATCCTTCTATAATTTGTTTACCTTTCAAGTTCCAGACTGTGGCTTTATCTGTCAGATTACACGGTAAAGGTACTAATTGGTTATATATATTTTCTTCTACTGCTTTAATGGCTACTGTGCGACGCCATAAGCAAGAGAGATAATTTGCGAAATTTCAACCCGACTAAAGAGCAGGTCGCGACCCCCAATGAAAGCTGCTCACAACTCTCAACAACTTTTTTTTTTCCACTCATCCATGGTTTGGCCCATCTCATCCCACACGGCCTAATCAATAGCCTTCGTTTCATCCATTACCCCTCGGGCCCTTTAATACGTTCCTTGCACGACATCCGAGCACTTGGGTCAAGTTCTTTTCGTCCTGCCCTGTCCTCTCGTGTCACTCAAGAACAAAAGGCCACAATGCGTGCCAAAATAAACAGTTGAATTTGATACTGATAGAGAAGTTTCCTTGAGATATGAAAGGAGTTGATTATCTCTCATCACAATTAGCAATAAAGGAAAGCCACCCTTTGATTATGTGACACCAAGAGCCGATTTGTTGGTAAAGGTCACACACAAGAGTGGAAAAATGATCGTATATTTTTGCCTTTTTTGTGAAATGAATGCCGATGATGAATTGAGTGACACTTGAGTGAAAAATTAAATGTAATTGTCTTCGTTAATTTGATTGAAAAAGGGGTTATAAGTCACATATGGTATTATTTGTACAAAGTGTAACAATAAACATAAATATGCAGGGCACGGCATCAACATCTACTAAAGTTTTGAAAACTTGATTGATTGCAAGTTCAATTCCTCTCAAGTTTTTGGCATCCCACACGAGCCAACTTCAAGTGTCTTGAAGGACAAAAACTAGTCTAACTTCGAAGCCATGTTAGTACTCTATGAATCAATATAGTGACCTTAAGTTTACAAAGAAATACTGCGCAAAATAAAGGAAATACGTCACGAAAAGTAATGCTTGAAAAAGGATACAAGGTATGTCATCCCGAAACAATGCGTTCAAACATAATCGACGATATAGCAACGGAGCATTAGCCTAATGTAGGAAAAAAATGAAAATTCAAATGATGGATGAAGCTAGGGCAAGGTCCTTAAGAGAGCACGAAGTATATTGGATATCGTACATACCATCCAGAAAGCTGTAGCCGCAAAATAAGATTTTGTGGTGTTTTCAGTCGACTTTTCTCTCTTTTAATTTTAATTTAGGAAAACTGGCAATTTTTTGAGCATTCGATAGGACGGTAAAAATATCTTGACTTAGTTGAGCATTATTAGCCTTTTACTTTTTTGGTCTCACATTTTGTCTCCATTGGACAGTAAACGATACTCAACATTCAATTTGGCAACATCTAACAGAAATATAGTTGAAACACTTAAACATGGTGATTGTGCAGTTTTGTTTTAAAACACGACCAGGGTTCCAAAGTTGGGCGTCATCATCAGGTGAAATGTCGTTAGGTACAGCGTCGAAACCCGGATCTAAATTTAAAGTAAAACTTTGCATCATCACTAAGTTTATGTGTTTTATTTCAAGCAGAAATAGGTTCCATCAAGTTAGGCCTGAGGCCACGAATTACATAGATTCATAAATATGGGATAAGGATCAACTTCCAACCAGACCACCAATCTAGTGTTGATAACTAGCTTAACTACTCGGACGGAAGACGAAGATGTACGGAGTGACATGTAGAAAAATTGTGGAATTATCTGAAGTAATTTTCAGCGGAATTCAGAATCCTACATGTGTGACTTGTGGACGGAATTTCAGGCGGAGCACACAGACGTTAAATGGAAGGTTGAACTGTGGTCCCCTTGCGTGAAGAGCTGGCTAAGACCGACACCGGGTTTCACTCCGAACCTGCAGTTTTCTCTGCAGAGACCTTTTAAGTCAAGAGCACTCATCTAGATACAGCTCTCGTGAAAGCTTATGGCGTTCGGATGCGCGGCGTTTGTGTTGTCCGTGTCATACAAATTCCATTTTTTGAAATGCATTCATGCATGCCACACATGCCATGTCTTCGCTTTCCCCTACGTCCCTTTTCCCTACCCTTTCCACCAAACAATACCCCTCCAGGACGTTTTCTTCTGCGCATCCGAACGCCATAAGCTTTCGCGAGAGCTGTACCTCACCTCTGAGGTAGCCACCCGAGATGGTATATCGGATTATCGATTATAATGAATCGTGGTAAGAATCATCTTTCCACGGTAAATGGACCGTCATATTACATGACCTACTATACATTCCTGACTTTAGTCCCTCTTTATTTTAAGGGGAAGATTAAAAAAAGCGATTCAAAGGTCAATGAAAATAGGATACAAGAGCACTATAAAATAAGTAGTATTCAGGGCCGAAGACAGGTTTGGCAGGCCCCGAGCAGAATGAATTGCCCCCCCCCTTACTGGGAGTCTGACCCCAGTACAAAGAAGGGGAAAAGTTTTGAAAAATAAACCCTTTAAAACAGCATTTTAACAAAGTTTTTCAAATGTACAGAATAAATTTATTAAATCTATAAATGTATTACTTCAATTTATGTAGGGTGGAAAAATCTTTAGGGTGGACGCAGAGGAACGGGACCGGGCACTTGGAAAATGACCCGAGAAAACCGATCTCTCAACGGCCCTGGTTAGTATTTCAAGATGAATAAGGTAACTACTTAAAGTGAGTACCACCTGAGGGTGGTCAAGCAACACTGATGCAAAAAAGAACAAATCGCGATTTAATTAATCTCACCAATATTTAATCAATTAAATACATATCATTCAAATTATTTACATCAACAATTATAATTCAAGACTACTCAAATACACCTGGCTCTACCTCATCAATTCTATCTAGGTGACCCTATGCTGTCAAGATAACTTCCAAGAACCCAGATTTATCTCCATGAGAACAAGGAATAATAATATTTCATATGAAACACAGATATGTCTCATGTTTTCTATGTCTTACACTCTGCTCATACGCCGTGTATATTCATAGTCAATGTCACCTTAATGGAATTTACTTCAATTATATTTTAAGGCCTCTTATATTGAAACCACGGTTCAAACTCTTGAGCGATCATACTCATAAAAATGAAATCCCTCTCTATGGAGAATATCTTCTATTTCCATTCTATTTGTGTTAATAACGGCATTTATTATCCAAATTTAGAAGAATAATACGGAAATAAATGGCGTGTTTAGAAATTATAGTGGCCTCCTGTTACTGGCATGGTTCGCCCCACAACAACATGTTAGTTGATGATTGTCGGAGGTCATCTTACCCTGATGCAGGTTAAATGATCATGACAATCCCAATTGGATCGACAGCTGTTTACAATTAACGTAGCTCCTTGAGCCAGAACCCACATTGGATCAACAAATATTTTGAAAGCCTGTACTGAGTGACTCACGTTTAAAGTCTAATCAGACGGGAACTTTTTAATTTCGGATGCATTAACATGCAGAGGGCATGACGAAAACTGTAAAAATTGATGCAGTGATTCGAAAAGGGGACTGAATTCGTGTACCAGTTGGAGTTCAGAAATTATCGCCCCTTACTTTGTACAGAAGACTAGCTCGTTTCCTCTTTCTCCTATTATTAGGATTTTATTGTATTCAAAGTACTTCGGATACCAATTACGATTATAAAAGTAATTTTTAAGGGGTCATACGAAAATGTTTGGAAATTAATAACGAAGACTATTTATCGGTATGTCAAAAAGGAGAGAAAACCGTAGTCAGATAAACTTTTTCCATGCAAATTGGTCAGAAATTACCAGAAGTTCATCTTCAATGCCAGAAGTTAGCCTACTCTTGAGGACAATTGAATTCATAAAGAAGTTGACTCAAGACTGCTCGAGTCAAAACGAATGAGAAATCCCACTGAGTCATTTGAATCATTAAAACATAATAATAGCAATCATACCATTTTTTCTCACAGAAATTATGTTCTTTGCATTTGCGATTTTTCGATCGTGCGGCCCAGTCCCGAACTGCCCGCCGGCAGCGGGGAGTGATGTGACGCTTTCCAAGACACGCCGCGGCGTGTCTTGGAAAGCGCTATTGTTCCAAAACCTTCGTTATGGCTATTTTCAAGCCATATCAATTGAAAAGGTCTTTCATGTACGTTACAATGATGTTAATCTGGGAAATCGATCTCCTTTTACGGTTTCTACTTTTAGCCAAGTTAGCAGTTAGCCCGCTTTCCTCTGATGAAATACAGGAATTTCACGCGTATATTTTAGCCTTTGAAAGGATATAGCAGCTTTATTAGGTTCATTCTAACCATCTAAGAAACGAAAACTTATTTTGAACGGTACTAGCCAGCAGCTGGTGTCTAATTGCCGCTCCGCCCTCGCTACGGTGGACTTCGCAAAAAGGGTCTTTTTATGACCCCGCGGACCGTTTGTGCCGTTCATTATGGTTCTTTTCGGAAGATTTTCTAGCATTTTTTATGATAAATACATATATACATTTAGTTCTGAATTGACAGTGGAAGAGGACAGTTGTGCTCAGGTGCTTTTTTGGAAATACTTGCCTGGTTGAGTTTTGATTACTGAAAACCTCTGGCCACTTCATCATCATTTCCGGGCAGCCTTTGAGGTGATATTTTTTTATCTGTTTTACCAGAATTCGATCACCCATACAGGTATGTGTTTTAATTTCGTACACCTCGTAATAATCACAGAAGCTCCTGAGTGGAAATATCTTAAATGTTATATCATTATTAGTTTCCTAATGCTATAACTAAGTGTTTCATTTTTTTTAATTTCTTGTCCCCCCTGTGTGTGAGCGAAAATAGATGCATAGATATTTTTATAAAAATAAAATCTCAAATATCTCGTCAACTGCTGCATAAAAAACTATATCTTTGACACCAAACCACGGTTGAAAGGTATTTGAATTATCTATCAGGAAAATTTCACTTAGAAGGTAAACATGACGCTACCTAGGCCCTTACTGATTTCCTGATGTTCTTTTTCATGGTGCGTTACCAACATAAGTGGGAAGTTAGTTCTAGGAATGACGAATGATTCCTGAGACGAAACGAAAAATGGCTCTCCCTACTATCTCTCTCTTAACTCAACCCGTGGTTCTACATGCCTTCCACGGTTCGCAACGTTCTCATACACGGAACCGAAATTGCAAAGGAGGTAATTCTCCCATTGGGACAAATATCAGAAAATGCTATAGAGGCACAAAATAAGGATGCAAGAAAATTTAGAGAATGTTTAAATGGAAAAAAATTGAGATTGGCCACCAACGAGGACTTCCTGCTTATCCTTACGTCGGAACCCTTAATTTTTTACACCTCACTATTAATACCAAAAAAGATCAGGAGTATGCCAAAGGATCTAATAAGATTAAACAATTATATACTGAATTATATTAGACTATTCAATAAAAATTTAAGGGATATAATAACATTAAACGATGCTGAACAGGAATTGATACATTAAGGAAGTAAAGATTCTTCAGCCGGCTCAGAAAAATACCATTAATATTGCAAGGGATTTGTTCTAATGTTCTCCAACAATTTAGTAATAAAAATTTTACTTAAGAAATCAATAACCAAAATCAATAAGTTTCCAAGTTTAATTAACGCAGATTTTTCTTATTTATAGCATATGGTAAGATATCATTCGATTTTTTGCCTTCTAAAATTACGTTAGTTATAATTCAATTAAAGTGCATTTGACTTTCAATTCCATCATTTAAAATTTAAAATCAGCTACAACCACTTGTATTGTGTGCATGTTTTCCAGATAAATTAATGAAGGATGTTTACAATTTAAGCCGTTCAAAAAAAGAGAAGCAGGGATATATTCTCAGGCAAAACTCGCATGGTTAGAATTAGCCTAATAAAGCTGCTATAATCCTTTCAAAGGCTAAAATATACGCGTGAAATTCCAGTGCTAAAGTCTGTATTTCATGCGAGGAAAGCGGGCTAAATGCTAACCTGGCTAACAGTAGAAACCACAAAAGGAGATCGATTTCCCCGGATTAACATCATTTTAACGTGCATGGAAGACCTTTTCAATTGATATCGCTTGAAAATAGCCAAATAGCCATAACGAAGGTTTTGGAACAATAGCGCTTTCCAAGATACGCCGCGTCACAGCATTCCTCGTTGCCGGCGGGCAGATCCGGCCTAGGCCGCACGATCGAAAAATCGATTTTGTTTTCGGCGTCGCGAACGGTCGCAGATGACTTCTTCGGATTCACAATCTAAAAGCTTTGTTATTATCGTGATGTATCTCAGTGCCCGTCGATGTCCATTTTATTGTTCTGCTACATAATGGCGAAAAAATCGACGAAAAACAGGGTCCGCCATTTTGTCCTGTAACGATGACAAATTTCGACAACTTTGCCTAAAAAATACGTAATATTTAAAGAAAAAGAACCGTTATACCATATACTTTCAGTTTTTATTCCACGTCTTTACTACAAAAGGTTCAGAATTAGCTTGAATTCGGTGATTTTCGGAAAAAAAGTAAGGTGGGCGATTTTTGCGAAATTTGTTCAACTTTGAGCTAATGTATGTTGTTAACACGTACGAATTATGACAAATGGCTGCAACATCATATGTACCAATCTATGTAAAGTTTATATATATATATATATATATGCAAAGTTTTAACTTCCAGACTGAAGAAAACCTGTTTTAGGGTTTTGGCTAGCTTTTTTCGATTTCAGCCCGCTGTGGCAGCGCCTACAATAGTTTTGCTCCCCTTGTGGTTATGCAGCACGCTGCGTTTACATGCCGCGCAAAAAATCACATCTACAGGATTGTCATAAATAGGAATGTTATCGCGGTCACCTCGGCTGAAATTAGGTCATGAAGCCCTAAGTGATCTCAAGACACCCCGTTACTTACTTTATTGCCTCCAGCAGTTGAGTTTGAAGCGATTTCAGATCTTGAATTAAAAAATCATTACAAAAGTCCGTTAAAGTTGCCTCTGTTAGTCGCGTACAACTGAGGCATTTAGTCCGAAGTATACAATAATAGGTGCTGCAATACATGCATAATCTAACTTAGAGGATATTCCTAATTCCATCCAAGTTCAGCGAGCATTTAATATGTTAGGTATTTCAGAATGGCGCCTAGCAACTCGACATGGCCAAATGTTTATTCCAGTGCACCTCTGAATTCATTAACCCATTATTCCCCAGATTCGAAGACAAAACATTATTTACCTCATTTCAAAACTTTTGCTTTGCCATTCGAAAAAAGCTTCTCTCAGCTATTAAAAAATTTAAATGTGTGCTTTCCTTACATAATGTTTCTCTGGCAAAAAAATATCAAGAGTAGATATATTTATTTTATTATTCTTATTTAGTCAATTTTTTACACATTTAATCGTTGGGTTTAATGATCCAATTTAATAAAATTAAGATCAAGCGAATTTCAGCACAGTACGGAGGATAACGTTTTGACTCCGCACTATATCTCTAGAACTGATAGAATCGACAAAATTAGAGAGATAGAATATCGAACTGACGAGCACAAAAGTTCCTTCTTTCCACGCACCATTAGTAATCATAAAAAACCGGTGTAGCCGTAGATTTAGATCCAAGCATTTTATTCTAATGTAGTCAAAAGTAAACAAAGGCTAAACAAACAGCTACTGCCATCTGCGGCCTGGCTGGACGAAGGGTGGCCACTCTGATTCTTCCTTACTCATAGGATGAGTCATAGTCAACGTAGAATACGAAATGGTTATTTCGCGTTTCGGTTTAAGCCCTTTTGCCTATTTATGGCACTAGGGTCCAAAACAGCCCACTCCCAAACCCTTCTTCCCTTTCCTTTTTTCCTTCCATCTTCCCGCATCCTTCTTCGAATCGGGGTACAAGCGAAGGCTTGCAAACCCGAGGAGAAGGTGGTCCCTGCGCGGAAAACCCGCTTACCAGGTGCCCATTCTCCCGCAGGGACCGGAAATTAAAACCTCACAGTTCCGGAATTGCCTAATGCACAAATTCCATGAGTTTCACAAGGACTATAACATCGGTGCTATGCGTCCCCATAGTCGATGATCTGCATAAGGACGGGATTACAATCGACGTTTCTTGACGTGACAGAAATGGAGACAATTACGAAGCTTCGTGATTGTGATGTAGTGGAAACCTATTATTAAGGCCATACGTTGACGGCGCCGTCGACGGACAATAAGCGAGCCCTATCAAGGCGGGATTACGATCGACTTCTTCTTACGTGATGGAAACGGCCGGTGGCGTTCTCGTAGCTTTGTGATTGTAATTTAGTGGAACCTTTTATGATTGCCGGACGTTTACGGCGCCGTCAACGAACATTGAGCGCACCTTCTACGTCAACGGCAGCCACTTAAATCAGGAATTTTTTTTAAATATACACAAAATGTTATTTTCAGAGAGACCATCTTACTTTTCAACTTTACCCTGAAGCGTAATTAACCTACAAAAATCAATATTCACCAACATCCTTGCGGATTATTAGGTACATACTGTGGCATTTTCCCCCCCGTTTTTTTGGGCAATTCTCCTCTTTGGACAGTTTCTCCTCTGCGGACTGTTTATCCTCCGGACTTAGCCGAAGGACTTAGCGCGCATGTCGTTCGGTTTAGATTTATTAGATTAGATTTATTTCTCATATGTCGGATGTTGCCAGCTGGGCATCCAAATTATTTATGATAATTGATATCAAAGATGCTATCATATCAGTCTACTGGTCCATGTTTGTGACAGTCAGAATATACTTTCATCATTTGTTTGAAGGCTGTTGAATACTTAAAATCTATTGTTTAATGTGTTTATCTGCAATCTTCACCTGTCGCCTGGAATCACAGCTGTGGTATACTGCTCTCATGTTTCCTGCACTTGGCAACTTTCGAGGAGTGTCTCTCCCTCTATGGTTGGCTATGGCTGTGTGAACCAGTGTCATACTGAAAGATTGTATGAATCTGAAATGTTACTAAACTGGGTTATTAACTTCAACATGTTTATTAGTGATTATCCTTCTACACTGAATGATCAGCAGTTCCACCTTTGTGGTCCAGAAAGGAGAGGAGGTTCTTGTCTGTGGGTGTGTGTGCTCAGTTTCTTGGCAATATTGTTCAGTTAATTGCCTCTAAGCCATAAACTGGCATTGTGAATTCAGTGAAAGTGTCTCTCTTGCAAGAGAACAGGTGTCATTGATTCAATCATCATTCCTCATCCGGGAGTCAATTCTGTGCCTGAGTTCCCCCAGTGGATGTGGCATTTTCCCCCCCGTTTTTTTGGGCAATTCTCCTCTTTGGACAGTTTCTCCTCTGCGGACTGTTTATCCTCCGGACTTAGCCGAAGGACTTAGCGCGCATGTCGTTCGGGTGTTATTGTTAATACTAGGGTGAACTTGAAATACACAATGATATTGTTATACTTTAATTATCTATAATATTATTATTACTAGGGTGAGCTTTGAATATAAAATAATATTGGTATATATGTATGATTATTATAATTTTCTAAAGTATATTTAACTGATGTCACACAATTGCATACTATTACTTTCAATGAATACAAGTCTACTTTCATTGAACAATTGTATAATCCTGCCTTCAAGAATATTTGCTTTGTTTTATGCAATATTCTCTTTCTAGTTAATTTATTACACCTGACGAGTCAGATGTTTCGTCTACTCGGTGTTGGTTTTTTGTTACTTAGATTTATTTCTCATATGCTGGATGTTGCCAGCTGGACATCCAAATTATTTATGATAATTGATATCAAAGATGCTATCATATCAGTCTACTGGTCCATGTTTGTGACAGTCAGAATATACTTTCATCATTTGTTTGAAGGCTGTTGAATACTTAAAATCTATTGTTTAATGTGTTTATCTGCAATCTTCACCTGTCGCCTGGAATCACAGCTGTGGTATACTGCTCTCATGTTTCCTGCACTTGGCAACTTTCGAGGAGTGTCTCTCCCTCTATGGTTGGCTATGGCTGTGTGAACCAGTGTCATACTGAAAGATTGTATGAATCTGAAATGTTACTAAACTGGGTTATTAACTTCAACATGTTTATTAGTGATTATCCTTCTACACTGAATGATCAGCAGTTCCACCTTTGTGGTCCAGAAAGGAGAGGAGGTTCTTGTCTGTGGGTGTGTGTGCTCAGTTTCTTGGCAATATTGTTCAGTTAATTGCCTCTAAGCCATAAACTGGCATTGTGAATTCAGTGAAAGTGTCTCTCTTGCAAGAGAACAGGTGTCATTGATTCAATCATCATTCCTCATCCGGGAGTCAATTCTGTGCCTGAGTTCCCCCAGTGGATGTGGCATTTTCCCCCCCGTTTTTTTGGGCAATTCTCCTCTTTGGACAGTTTCTCCTCTGCGGACTGTTTATCCTCCGGACTTAGCCGAAGGACACGACATGTGCGCCAACGACGGCCAAAATGCCTACGACTACAAAATGCAGCGACTACTGCCAGCGACTTCTGCCACGACTTCTGCCACACCTTTCGCCGCACCTTTCGCCGCACCTTTCGCCGCACCTTTCCCTCACCAGGTCCTGCCCCGCTTTTATAGCCAGTAAAGTGAGGAAGGATACCAAAAATGCGGTCATCCTGACCAAGGCAAAAAGGCTGTGATCCTGTATTCTGCGGCCGACGCCAGAAAACAGTTCCTGGCGCTCCAATTAAAAACTGCCACCCTATCTATCACCCATCCCATTATTTCCTCCCCTCCAAGGCTACCAATCGCCAACCTCCTGACCTTACCCATTCCACCTTCGTCCTTGTCGACAGACCCCCTCCTCAGCTGACTCGCGTCTAAGCTCGCCCTCTATTGCTTCCGAGACGCCGACCGGGTAACACCGTTGTGTGAGCCTGCTGACTAAGTCACTTTTGTACTTAAGAGAGAAGTTCAACCTCTCGTACTTGTTAAACTTAAACTATTTTCCGACTGGTAACTTTATCTACGGTCGCCTGGCACTCGACCTATGGGTAAATTATTGTAATTGGTTTGGTTCTATTTTGTGATTTGTAAAATATATTGATAAGTTAAGTTTATGATTGATAATACTTGTGTTTCGTTCGTTTTCCTCATTTTTCTCACCTGAGCTTGGAAAGAGTTTGTGTTTTCAAGAGTGTTATCGGCGAGAAAATCTGCTCCTTCTCCCGATAGCGCTACAATACATATATGTTCCATGCTTGATGCAATATGAAAATGAACAGCTACTTCACGGCCGTTCACAATTCCATTTGAAAAACTGCCAAAATTAACGCTAATACTCATGTCAATCGTGATGCACTCCTCCAGGGGGGTTATTTTGTAATCTCACCTATTTAATGACTCTTTGCGGGAAGGCGGGAGAACCGTATCGCTCTCTTAATGATCGGATCACGATCGGCCAAGGTCCGATGGTGGCTCCATTTCACGTTTCGAACGACAGGTGAGATGAAACTAATGAAATACGGAGGCAAATGAAACGGATCAAGAGTCGAAAGAGCGGATAAATCAAATAAATAGACCGACCGGCAGTTAACCACTTGATCTCGCTCGGAAACTCGCCTGATCGGAGTTTATCAAGTAATATAAGTCTAGCGTGTAGCCTCAGAGTCTCTTTCAATTCCCAACCTAATCCTTGCATCAAATGTGTGACCGACCCCGAGTTTTTAACAAAGCGTGCGGCTTTCCTTTGCATTTTATTTACTCCGCGTATTAAATATTTCCATGCATAGTCCCAAATGCTCGCGGCGTATTCGAGATGTGGCCAAACCAGAACAAAGTGTTGTGAGTTGTCTGACACTCAAATTTAACATGTAAGCGAATGGTGCTGCGTTCTGATGAGCGACCGTTGTTATGTATTAATATTGTTTACATTGTTGAAAGAAGATGAATGACGAGATTGATGTATCCGACTGCATCTTTCGTGAGTGTGAAGAAAGCCATCAGTAATTCACAGAAAAGTTCTAATTCTTTACCCATTCATAGAAAATAACACAAATTAACATATTTCTTTCACTTTTTCATTAGAGAACCTTTCCACAATTCGCTTGATTAATCCTAGTTTCTTTAATGCTACGCCACAAACGTTTCGTATGTGTTTCCCCCACGTTACGTCCGAATTCAAGGTGATGCGGTTCCCAGGTATTTGATTTCATCTGACTCCTATATATTAATTCCTCCCAATTTTGTAGGAATGGCGTTGTTGTGATTTATTTCGTAAGACGTGTGCTGCAGCTCATTCACTAAGGTTAATTTCGAGCCCCCGCTCAATAAACCACGACTTAACGTTGTTGAGGTTCGATGATACAGTTTCTAAGTTAGCATTTGCGGCATGATGATGATACCAGGGTAGCCGAATTCATAAAAGAATTCTCGGCACAAATTCAAGGGATGTGTTCGAATTTATAATCCAGGCAAATGAAATCCTCACTGTGAATTTCACGCATTCGACTAATGAAAATAAATTAACTTTTGCACACAATATTCACATCTGACAGTATTTCAGAAGGTTCACAATCATAGTGAGGGAAATAATTTATTATTTTCGATTGGTATCTCATCATTGAACACAATTTCCTGCCATTAAAACGTATGATAGATATAAATCCCGCAATAGTTTGGTTTAGGGAGCAATGAACGTTCATACATTGGAAGCCCTTATCCATTAAATCAAGCTCACACGATCGTTCTTCGTGTCAGCGAAAGTTAAGTCAAAGGATCACAAGTCAATTGAGCGCCGGGAAGGCCCTTTTGATCAATTCGTGTTTACACCACGTGATTCGTCAGCCTACGAATAGAGATATGTCGAAGGATTAAAAGACACGCCCACCTAATCCTGGCCTGGAAAATTCCTACCCATGGAACATTCGTGAATATAGTTTTTATTAAGAACAAGTTATTTCGATTAGAAAAATCACTGCGGTGGAAATGTACGAAGAATCGCTGAATATCTCCCTGGTAACAATCTTTAATCCAATTCAACCCCAATTCTCAAAAATGTAGGGCATGTTTTCACATACCAGCTCAGCGATTGAGTTCCCATACTCATAAAACAGTTAAATCCCCACAGTAAGCATTATTTTTTCGGAAATGGATGGAGGCCGTAAACATTTTATTCCAAAACATTTTTCTTCATGTATTTTCTTAAATTATAGGCTGGCTGCATGAATGCAATATGTGTATTAAAATATGAGGAGTAATTTAAAGACAGTTTCGTGGCAGCGAGATACACAAGCGGAAAATACTATTCATCGGAGTCACAAAATGATTTATATATCTTATTTGTTAGTCTTACACCCAGCCAAGAGTTAAAAAAACAAAGAGTTCTTAATTACAGAGTGTGATCTAATCGGAATAAAAAGTTAAAAATGCTTTTACTAGGTGTTTTCCAGGTGTACACCCAAGGAGGATGGAATTTTCATCAGGAGGTATCTGTTGCGAGAATTTTTAGGTCACGGTTACTGTGTGTGGTCGGATTGTGACCATTGATTCTCCGGATATCCATAGCGTATCTCAAGTGCTACTAACTTGAGGGTTTGGAATTGTCCAATAAGAAATCATCTCAGACTCCCTAGGCATATAATTTAAATTAATCGTGGAAACATCTTCGCTCAGATCACCACAAGTGGGCTGAATCATTCAAAACGAGAATTCGGTTTTCCGATTAAAAAATATTTCCTCAACTCCTCGTTGGTGACAAATACAATCTGTACACAGCAAGTAGTTCTCTTTCTTTCCGCGCTAAGACATTGAAAGCTTACAATCTAAGCAAGGCAAGCACCCTTAGGCTACCAACTCTCTTTCGTAGAAAATAAGGACAATTGGGTAAACAAATGACGACTTTTGAGGATGCCTTCCTCTAATAAGAACCTTCTTAATAATAGATTGAAGAAGAGAGCAGATAGCGTCTACACTTTGAATAATAGGACAAGCAAAAGATATGCTTACTTGGTATAAGATAGTTTATTTTACAATGATCATTACTTATCGAAAAGGGTATCATATGCCTGGAATGGAACAAAAGGAGTTTACTGGCGATCAGACTTTATTTTAAATAATAATGAAAGTGTATTAATCAGTCACAATATCACGTTGAATGATGTGCAGCATGTACCACGTCGAAACGTAAAATATAATGATACAATCCGTATCGACCCCTCTCAATGATATATCGACCCAAGGGGGACTCTGCCGATCAATTTGGGGACCCCTGGTCTAACCTGAGATCTGAATTCCAAGACAAACGTAACAGCCATGCCAGAGGATGGAATCAAACCCGCTACATTTGGGTTGCCGTGACGACCCGTTACTACTCTAGCTACTGCAGCAAATTCAATGTATCACGCCGTTCCATTACGGGGTAGGTATATTAAAAAAAAGGTTAATAATCGTAATTAGACGTATAAAACTAGTTTATAATTGAAAATCTTCCTCCTTGCCGCCTTATCCTTGCAAATCTACTTCTCTTTTTCCGCATTGACGCACTGAATCATCATTCTTCTATCGTAAATCTGTTTTGTCATTTGACTCTGATCCATTCCCTCAACATGGCCAAGCCAACGAAGCAAGCTCCATGTCCATACGTGTCCATTACAGAAGTATACATTCCACATTCTCTCATCACCCACTCACTCCAAACCATATCCCTCCTACTTTCACCGCGAACACTTCTCAGGTAACTCATACCCTTATGTTTATACAGGCAAACACAACTTTTGCTTCCATGCAGGAAAGTGGGAAGGAGTACACTTTGGTACACAACGATTTTACGCTGGAAATTTAATTACCGTGTATTTCCGAACAAACTTGTGACAAAAAGGTTCTACACTTTAAGAGCCAATATTTCGGACGCAGATGCTTTTAATTTTACTCCTATGACCATATTTCCCGATTAAGTAGGTGATTTCCATTCTCTCCCCAGTTTCTCTCTGAGCGTGGTTTTTGGTGAAAGCTTTACATATGCCGCACAATTGATTTATCTCCCTTCAAATTTTTAGCGTTTTCCAACCCATGTCCTTCACGTGGCCAAGTCTGAAACTTTTGTCGCCCCCCGTCGACAAACGCCAATTGTCTCCTATACGGCCTAAATGGACATTTGGCGAGTAGGTAAGTATATAAAACTCACTTCGGACAACATGGCGGCCGCCGCTGACTCACCTCACAGTTTTACAATTATTTTTCAGTGAGTAATGACATATTTTAAATTTTATAACTGTGGTAATGGGCGCCTAGTATGAGAGAGTGATCATAAAAAAAACCTCGCGAACGTCGAGTGAAACTCAGCGCCGCAAGAGGAAAAAGTCTGTGTGCACGTAAGGTGTACTTTTACACTCTATTTCATCGACGGTCGACAACTTTAGGACGAAGACTTTGGTTGTGCGTAAAAAAATAAATAGCCAAAATCGCTTTTTAAAGCAGACAAAATCGCCTAAATTGTCTGACGTCGAAAACAATTAGGATTGAAGTGCACACAGACTTTTGACTCTAGATCCGTTAGTTTTCTATCGAGATTTTCGACTGTATTTTATGGTTTCTTTCTCGCACTATACGCACATTTCTACTAAGAGAAAATTTAAGGAGGTGGGAGCGAATTTTTACTATGTACAGATTTGCGAGAAACTTTGTATACGTGATCTCATTCGTGATATATATATATATATATATATATTGATAGAAGTGGAAAAATTGCATCATACTGATTAGGTCTAAATTTTGAATAGCGTGCCGAATGCTTTAATTAAGGAAATATTTTAAATATAGTTCTAGTATCATTTCCATTAATTCATTTATGATGAGTTACAACCAATAAGCACTCACTGATACACTCAAATGAAATGTGATCCACGTATTTTTTTCGAATAAAATATTATTAACATGTGCACTCAATCACCCATGATTACCGCTCCAGCCACGTGAAATGATGCCAATATTTACTGCGCAAAACATTGTAAAATTTTGGGGTAAGCTTAGCCGCGCGGTGGCCGCCATGTTGTCTAAAATAAGGTTTATGCGCTGGAGTATTTACTTTAATAACTTTTTTGTTTAAACACTCGCCAATGTCCATTTATGTTGCAAGGGAGACAATTGACGTTTTTCGATGGGCAACCAAAATTAAAGACTAGCCCCCCAGCATTTTATTTACACTTCACTCCGTTTCAAAATCCCATTTTACATACGGTATCCATAACTTCCTAGAAAACCACACGTGGCCTTGGGAAAGAAAATTCTTTGAATGCAAGAATTGCACGTACCACTGGTCGTGATTACGTATGAGGTGAGCTCTTTATTCACTTATTAAACCAACCTCCAACCTGATCCATAAGTGAAATTATAATGAGTTCTTTGACTCCACCCTGGAAAGGAGCGATGTCAAGGATATGTGCCCATGACAGGCTACCACCATATATCTTTACGATTTTAATAAACGATTTCCTGATGACAGGGTAGTCATTATTTGCCGTTTGCATTCATGGTGACAAAATTAATCCTTCACAAGGGCTAAACAATTCAAAACCCTCCTCTTGCTTCTCCAATCACTACTGAGCCACGTGAAGCTTTGTTATTAGAAGGAAAAGGATTGGTACCAACGTCCAACTGAGATATCAACGATGACGACTATACAAACAAAATAACCAGCACTAATGCAGTACACTTTTCCACCCAACCCACGACGACTTTACCTTGAAAAAGGTATGATACAATTCAATAAGCAGTGAAGTAGCCAAGATTTACTATCGGGGGGGGGGGTGTCCATGTTGAGTGTAAACGGGTGGGGGGGAGAGAATATTTTTTAAAATTAGGAGAAAATTTGAGCGTTAAGGTAGTTTGAGCGAGATATCATTCCGCATAAATTCAATGAATTTGACCTTATCATAAAGAAAAATATCTCACATTTCCAATGATAAATAAATGTCAACCACATACCGTACTACCTTTCGAGATATTTGCCAAGAAATACCCGCCATTTTACATGGGCAATGGGAAAGTTTAAGTAGGTGTGCCCTCCAGAGAGATTTTATTGTAAAAGATGAGTAATTTATAACGCATAAGTCTCGTAATAAATTTAACAGTGTGTAGTTTGTATCAATTCTCAGCTCCTTTTAAAAATAAATCAATTACTCACCGCAGTAGTCTATTACAGAATCGCAAAAAATCTTCAGCTTTGAAGGCTTTTTCACTGCATAACGTAAAATAAAAGTCACGTTTAATACTAATTAAAGGTATATTTATTTAATTACTGAAAATCTCATTCGTATTAAACAATATTTTGCGCTATTAATACAACAAATTTTTCTTCATGCTTCTGACAGTTTCAGTAATAAAAAAATAAAATTCGAATATGGTCTCTATTATGACAAGGGAAAAACCTCGCTCAGACCACCTCAAAGCAATTAAGAATGAAATTGTGACTGCCGTGTAATAGCCTATGCTTAAGTATTTTTATCTTTCTGATATAACACATTTTGTTTCTAAAATTAAAAAAATAAATATTATTTAAAAAATTGTTTAAACTGAATAAATGATGAATTCAACATTTATTGTTGAAAAAAACAAATATTACTTTCTTCTTCAGAGCCACTTTTTAAAAATAAATTCTAAATTCTGGCTACATCACTGATATTGTACTTTTTGATTTTCACCGGGAGATTAAAGTATTACATTTCCTATGCAATATGTTCGTTCAGGATTGACCGGGGATAGTCGACCTCCAACAATAGCGAGCAAGTGACGCAAACGTACACTTGAATTTGAATCATAAATATTAAGGGGTAAGGTTACGATTTGAATCGACCGAAACAACGGTTCCCCCCGTTTCGTTCGAACGTTGGTCGCATCAACCCAACCCGTATCAACCCTGCGGAAGCCCCTAAAAGCGTTGGCAAGGTTCTTTGAGATAAACAGGCATCATCTGCATTCTTCTACACAGCCAAAAAAAGACTAATTAGCAGTATGTACTACCAAAAGTGCGTGAAATGCACTTCATCAGATCTCCTTATGGTGAGATTCAAAAAATAAGGTAATAATTTCCAATCATATGCCGCATTTTAAGGGCCAATTTACCTTTATTAAAAATATACATGCACTTATGAAAGCATTAGCATTATTTTAGTGAGTCGTTTTAGAAAATTATTAGGAAAAACGTGATTAAATAACATTGTATCCATCACATTCTTGATCGACAAACATGATCTGACATTAAATTGGACGAAATACAGGGAAAATTTGGCGCAAAGTAAAAGAAGAGATGATAAAGACTTACATTTTGCCAATTTCATGTGATCTGCGGGTTCAAGAGAAGCTAGATGTTCTTGGTTGAAAACAGTACGAGTCAATTGCTACCTATTTGTCAACAAGTTATGTCTATGTTTAAGAAATTCCCTCCGCAACACAACCAAATTCCGCTTTCATAATACGCAAGGTGCTATTTATTTGAGAGGCATGTTATCCAGATAAATCGCCAAAGAAAATCTTTTCACCTGGAATAGGCTTCCTTAAAGTTCGTGTCCTTATACTATGATAACTGCGCTATGATAAGTATTTTTGTAGCGCTCTGTAACGATTCCTTATCTAATTAAAAGAAAATGTACGATACTAACCAAGTCTTGCCTGCCATAATGACATTCTATCGATTTTTCCCTTCGCTCCGTTTGGGCATTGAAATTTTGAGGCATCCTATTTACAGAGGCCTGAATATTTCGGAGACTACGGGTAAAGGATCGGAATGGGTTTCATCCGAAATTGATTACATAAAGGCTTCTAAATTGGATTTAAAGGTGTTCTTTTGGAAACAGATTCGCTCCCTTGAGGTAGAGCATAATAATGAATAAAGAGAAAAATCTTAAAATCTCTTATTCTCCATGACACCACTTATTGAAAAAAGCTTCGGCAAAATTTAATGCTTCGGAGTGCTGCGAAATATACTTCTAATTTCTCGCTTTTCATTCCGTTACACGGACGTGAATTTCAGTCAGACTTCCGGGTCGGACTTAGTCGAGTCGCTTTTCACAACGAGGAAGAGCGGCAATCAAAGAGACAATCCAAACACGACTCTACAGTCTAATGGCCCGCCAAAATCATTCCTTTCAAATGCGGACACATAGCTACGCGGGACGCATTAATGAAAATGACAAGTTCCTTCTCACTCTGTTTGTAGCTATTCAAGGACACACTGGCGTGAAAAAGGCACGACAGGGTTACTCAGCGTTGACAATGTTAAGGTTGATATCTCCTCTCGAGGGCTCTCATCACCTCCTGGTTCGATCTAAATGGTTGGTAACCTAACAAGAAAGGCAAACGAGTGCCATTTGCTGACTGCTTCAACGTTAATGCGCACGCTGAGGTAGATGGATCGAGATTTTTCCAGAGTCATAATAGAATCCATTTTCGCATTTTATTTTTTTAATCAGCAGCAGTAAGAAGCATAAAGTAAATACTGTAATATTAATAGCGCAATAGTATTTTTAATATGACTGAAATTTTCATTTGACCCATTCTCTTCACATCATACAGTGAAAACGCCTTCGCAACAGTAGTGTTTTTTGTGATTCTGTAAAAACTACTGCGGTTAATAATTGCATGCGTGTGCTCGAGGCTACCATGGTTACACGGAGTTTTTAATATGTTCTTATGTCTTCGGAGAAGTGACTCGCCTTATGCATACTCAGGAATCCCTACCTTATCTTATATAACCAACCGAGTTCAATCCTGGTGAAAATCATTCGGATAGGATACGACCAATATTGAATTTACTTTACTTATGTAATGAAAAAAGAGAGGAAGCCATGAAATAATTCCATAGGAGGAGTTATGTTACCAACCATGGGAGGCAGGGTAGCAACAAGCTGGGGCCCGTAAACTCAAAGGTCACGAGGTCTAATCCCGCCTCCGTCAAAAAGTACTCGGCATGTTATGCACCATAGTATGAGAGTGATTTTCAAAATTAAGTACAGCGATATAAATATGGGCATTTACATTTACCCACGTCCCTGAGGAACATCGAAATTTTCTATGGTACTGCAAGAAAGTTATATAAAGATGGAATCAGCTAAAAATAACATAATAATTACAAATATCAATGTTTTGCTCTATTCGCAGAAACGTTTTATAAATAGTTTTAACCGAAATTTTAGTTCATGATAACCTTGGCAGCATTGTAAACAAAAACAATTAATCAATCTGTATTCTTCATTAACACACGAATCAGCACGAATCCACTGAGATATGGATTGCGGCAGCAAATTTTGCTTTGATAACTCCGAAACAGTTTTGTCAAGCTTCTTAGAATACGGGAGTACGGAGTTAAGTCTGTTCATTGCTTTCCAATGTTAAATATCAATCTTATATGATCCAACTTATTATTCATCTTACATCCACCCAACTTAAATATCCATTTTATGTGAATATGAGCAACGCTGAAAAAATATATTTTATTACCTGGTTTTTCAGATACCACATATTATTTTTAGGAATAGCCTCATCCGGGAAATTTCGAAAAACAAAATTTTAAAGAGATAAACGCCACCATACCACCATAAGCGCAATGTAGTTTTCGGTTGGTACGAAACGATTTTCAAAAATTGTTATCGGTTCTAAATTGCCGATTACACCCAATTATTTTTTCACAGAATTTCGAAGGAATGCTTACTCTGCATCATGCGTAAAAATTAAGCCATGTAATCGGAGATATTTGTAATGGAGCTTCGTCTTTATTTACGCTAACATATAGAGGAAGCGGCTGCCCCTTTGGGTACTTAATGTAACAGAAACTCCTTTAAGGAGCCTTCGTTCCGCACTTGAGCAGAGTGGAAAAACACACACACTCACATACAGACGGCAGTTTAGACGGAGCGCATCGCTGCTCGTGCATTCGAATAGAAGTGCCGGAGCTAATAGCCACTTCGCGCGGGAAGCGGCCATTAATTAGTGACGTCACGAGACACTTAGTATGCCGCGGCAAAAGTTATGAGCGGTGTGTGCTTTCTTCTTTTTTTTTCTCTCTCTCTAATGAAAGGAAGGCGAAAGAAATGTAACGTCCGGTGCTCACGGGAAGAGAGGAAGTGACGGATCTTGGTGCCGCCGTCACGATATGCTCTGTGCGCTGAAGGCGAACCCTATATTATGACGACAGAATGGGTGATGAGGAGGATCTTAGAGCATATATGCAGCATAGAGATGGTGCCCTCTACCTGTGAAATATATTGCCTGTAGCACTATTCTCTAATCTCCCCTTTTTATCCACTACGCTCGCGTTACGCTGGTCACATTTAGTGATAGACCGAGTAAAACATATAACCTGAAATCTCGATAGGAAAAAAACAAAAAATACAATAACATTCTTAGGTAACCACCCTAGAAGAACAAAAATTGTCATAGAAAAAAACATACTTGAGAACAGGACGATATAGATCCAATATTTAGGACGATATAGATCCAATATGTAGGACGTGAAAACCTACGAAGAAAACAGCTATAAAAAATAAAATTAAAGTTTTCCAGATGACAAGTGGAACAATAAGAAGGTCCTTAATAAGTAAAACCAGAAGAGAAACTTAAAAAAAATATGTTTAAAGCAATGGCCGTTCCCATTATGTTATATGGATTAGAATGCTGGACAACGAGACAAAAAGACCTAAAACAAATGGAAACATCGGAAATTAAATTCCTCCGATCAATAAAAGGCTGTACCAAAGCAGATAGACTGAGGAATACAGGCATCAGAGAAGAGCTGGGTAAATTACACACTAAGTTGAAGAATACAAAGCAAAACGGAAACAACATGTATTGTGAATGCCAAGAGAGATAGTCCCGAAGAAAGATTACAGAATATAAGCCATCGGTAAAGGGAAGAATCGGAACACAAAGGACCAGATGGTGAAAGTGAAGCCGGGACAGGAATAATACCGAATCCTGGAAGAAAGAAGAAGACATTTCGTAATGGAAATACCCGTTAGCGCCAACCTTTAGAAATCTAATTAGGACCCTGGGGAAAGATTAATTTCTAGGAAAGACTTATTTCTCCGCAAACCTGTATATTGCAATGACTTAACAGGGCAAATCCTTTGTTAATTCCAAAAAAAACTCCGGCGATATATGGCTCACGGATGGTTAAAATTGTCTCGAGCGCGGAATCCTACTCTCGCGAACAGTCACAGAGGGTGTTTAATGTGTATTGGTGATCATATACCGACTGGCGGACCCGGCTGGACGACGGGTTGCTGATCCGGTGTTTCCTTACAAATAGAATTCACCTCGGCCAACGCCAGAGAAAAAAGGTTTTGCTTCGCGTTCCGTTTCTACCCCTTAGCCTATACATGACATGACTTTGGAGCCGGAATTTACCCTTTCCCTTACCCTTTTCCCCATCCTTTTTTCCCTCCTATTCCCCGCAGCCCTTCCATGCCTTGGTGATGAGCAAAAGCTCGAAGACCAGGGCGAGGGGTGGTGCCCTGCGCGGAAGACCAGCTTACACACTGGTGATCATATAACCCGGCATCCTAAACCTAGAGTCCCCCTCCCTGGCCCCGAAAGGAATTCCCTTACGAGCTGTGCGAATGTGTCCTGTGGTTTGAACACTGGCGAGGAATTAGTTTTCCCGTAAACTATTGATCGGTATAAATTTTTCAATCGATCGGTATAGTTTCAAGTGTCTTCTTGTTTTTCCCCCGGCGATGGTCGCAGACATAAGTACCCATTAAAAGCCCATGCTGCAGTTTCCAAGGAAATAAAAAAATTGATATTGTTAAAAAAGTGAAAAAAATTGATTATTTTCGAGCCAAAAGCATCAATTTCAGACAAAAGTAAAGCGTATAGGGAAATCAAATTTAATCATTAAAATCCAAATTTTTTAGCTATACGACAGTGAAATTTTAAACCTTATGTCTAGAAAGCAAGTAATTTATGAAAAGCATGTAAAAATAAAAAAGAAACCCCTGCACCAGGTCCAATTATTTTCTTATAGGGCTAAAAGTTAACTAAATTGGGGTAAAAACAACCCCTTTAAATTTTTGTTTGGAATTTTTACTACTTTTCCGGGTGGTTTTAGGCCACGCTCAGTTTTTGTGCCAAATTTAAACTCCCTTGGTTACCTGGAAGTCCTTCAAAGAGCCGTGACTGACAGCTCGATCGCAGAGCCCCTAGCAGCGTACCAGACAGACATACCTAGGTAATTATATAGCTTGATTTTTTGGAGAGTCTACTGAGTAACCTAGTACCTATGACGTATTTTTAGATGCATATAATAAAATTTTGAATAATAATTTAGCCGTATCAATTTTAATAAATAAATGAAATTTAAACAAAAGATTTTTTCAGAGCCGTTATATCGGCACCCAGAGCGTCTGAGATGCCGCTTATAACAACGCAGAATTATATTGCTCACAGAATGTGAAGAAAGGTGGTGTATCTTTTCAGTGGCACGTATTAATAATGCGTGCATTTAATGGTTGAGTAACTGTTTCTTCTTTCGGACAGCCATACTATACTGCTAAACAAATCCTGGGACACAACTCATTTTAGCACGAAAGCTGAAATTTAAGCAATGACTTTCCGGACTTTATCGGCTGCCTTTCCGAGTCTGACGTCACTTGCCTAGGAGTCGCTTTAGGGACAACCCACTGAGGGCGTCTCTAGTGGAAATAAAAAAAACTGATGCCGAGCGAGGAGTGTTTTCTCCAGCATTAATCGTGACCTGGACCAATTATCGCGTTATGCGGTGTTCAGAGTAGCCAACCGCTCCAAGAAACAAAACGGACGGCTACTAGAAAAGATCACTTCTTGGTTATTCGCGTGTCTCTCGAGTCTGATGATGAACTTTCATCTAGGATAATCATAAACATATAATTACCCATGGGTAGCCCCAGGGGCACATTTCTATTTTAAATACATCGCGGGATTTAAATTTTTAAATGGGTCCTTTGGAAGATCTAGGTCGTCAACTACCTATCACATAAAATAATTTAACACAACATTACGTAACATAACTCCCGACAAAAATCCTCGAAACGAATTAAGCGAGAGGAAGACTTTCAAGGTCACTCGAAGGGACTCACATTTATTTCAAAGCAGTCCAATATTATGAGATTCGTGTGAGTCCTAATGGAATTCAAGGCTATCAACTGCCTTATAAAATAAATTAATATTCCTAATCCCGTTCCCAATGCCATAATTTTCTTCTAGTTTTCAGTCCATCACACTAAAAATGTGAGAAAAAGGACTTAGTCACAGATCCAAATGCATATATTATTTCGTAGTACAACAGTTTGAACGGAAAATTAAAGCAACTTCACTTCAATTTCAGCAATTATTAAAATCAAAACGGGTTCATTTTCGATAACTTTTAAATGGAATTTTTAACTACTCGCTTCTCCATTTGAAATGGAATGCAGTCATGTGAAGTTCTAACAGTCTAAGTCCGCAGGAAAGTCTATAATAGCTCATACTATAACACAGCACAAAAAAGATTTTAAAAACTAATGGCAGAAACTACAAACATTTAGGACTACTCATCATTTAAGGAGTCGCAACCGTTAGTGATAATTTATTGACCATTTAATAAATCGCAACCGCGGAGCATTAAAAACATTTTCGACACAAGTAGGGATTTATGTGAATCAAGTCCTATGGTTTTTCGTCACATAATTTCCAATTCAGTCTCACAAGCAAGAGACGTCATTGCTCAAGCACCCAAGGTGAGTGTAAGAAAGTCTCTACACGGGAAGCAGGAACGAGAGGTAGCAAATTGACTCTACAGAACCAACAACTAACTAATTTCACAAGTTTCTCAAACGCCTTCTTCTGACCGAGGAGTCAAAGGCTCAGAAATTAAACACTCACGCCTTCTCGCCGAGTACGTTAACAGATAGAGCTAACAGAATCGAGCTAAGAGAATACTAGTTATTGCCAATGTAGATCCTTTACATTGGCTGACCTCTGATTTCTGCCCGATATACTGAGGAAACATCTATACAAACTAATATGATGATATGATTGGAAAGCACGAATTTAACACACATTGAAATACAATAAATCATTTTCTTTAATCGTTTAGATAATGATTACCGAAATAATATGTGCAAATTAAACCTTATAGTTTACTAATTTATTATTTGAAACGACCAAAAAAAGGCACAACAGCTAATTACATAGTTTTATGTAATTAAAGTAAACTAGGAGAGGGATCCCGTTGAAATTCAACGGGAGGAAGAAAACATAAAAATTGTTTCATAGGATTAAAAGAACCGCCAGGATGTGACATGCAAAACGTATAATATCTACCATTTTGGATGCCATATACCATTCATTAACCACTCAAGGATGGGGTGAAAAATAACGATACCAAAGTATCGCCGTGATTCTCATATTGTTGCAAAGGCAGCAACCATAAGCCCGTACTGCGCTTGCCAAGGAAATTGTTTCAGTTACTAGTGAAAAAGTCTGCTGAAAAAAGCAAATATATTGGCGAAATAGCCTAAAAGTAATGAATTAAGTAAATAATTAAATATAAATTACTGAGATTTTTTATTTCTAATGAAAACAATGTAAGTTACTATGGTAAACAATATATAATATCAAAATGTCTGAGATTTATTTGTAAACAACATATTTTGTGGAGAAGCCGGAGCTGTAACTAAGCAGTTTCTCTTGTGAGTATTTTTAAAAATGTATACGACCGCGTCATGTGTCACATAGTGGAGAATGCATATGGGAGCTCGCTTGCCATCTCTTGGTGCACATCTTAATCACTACGCCTGGCAACTGAATCATACGTACGTACGTGTAGCATTTTATAAAGTAGAATATCGTTGAAAATGTGAAAAAATTGACCAAAAACCCATATTTTAGACAAAATTGAAGCGTATAGGAAAATAAAATGCAAGAATAAAAACAGCATTTATTTAGCCTTCCGAAAATGAAAGATTCAACCTTATATCTTGAGTTATAATTATTGAAAAAAAAACAAACCCCTGAACCGACTTCAGTGCTTTTCTTATGGAGCTAGAAGATAAAACTTCAGGGGTGAAGCCAACACTTTAAAACTTTTTTTGCTCTTTTTACCATATTTATTATCAGTTTTCCATTATTTCAGCTATCTAAAAATACAATTTTCAACCCAAACCCATGTACCAATTAAATGTTTTTCCTCTTGGGTTAAAAGCTAACAATATGGGTGAAAACAGCCCCCATTCAAATTGTTTTCCGGGATTTTTTTCAATTTTTCAGATTTTATTTAGGTCACGATCAGTATTCTTGCCAAATTTGAACTTCCTAGGTCACCTGAAAGTCCTTTACAAAAGCGTGATTGACAGACAGGCTTTCGTGACTTTGTAATATTTTTAGATACATATCAGAACAACAAAAATAAATTAGATCAATTAAATAAAAACAAAAAGTAACACAATAACGTATTGGAAAATCAATTAGATGTTATAAATACAAGTATATGTTTGAGCCATAGGCGGACTTTGGCTCTAATTGCATCTGAATATTGTAGGATCAAGCAAGTATCCAATATAAAGTCACCATGGAGAATTTTTTAGAGTTGGTAGAACCCCTTCCCGGAAGTTCATTTGATATACTGGGCCTAGGCGAAGTCATTTCTGTCACACCAAAGAACCCAATAAATCCCGAGATAATATATAATCCGCGTTAAATATAAAATTATAACAATTAATATTATTTTTTACTGCCTCATCCATCATCTGCGGCTCGTGCCAAAAATCAGTTTAATATTCTCTTTCTGAGTCAAAGTCGTCTCTCAAATCCCCAGTTAACTTCACGACAAGAGTAGAGCTCTGGAAAAATAAACTGCAGCCGAATGAGGTTCACGATACTAAAACCAATTATTTTATTACTATAATACCAACATTTTACTATCGATTATCTTAAGCTCCCTTGAATTCAAAGGTCTCCAAAAAAAAGTTTTAGTACATTGCAGAATTTCTGCAAGTCAAAATAATTCAAATACTTAGTATTTCCACAAGTGACTTTACTGATAGTGGATCACTGTTTCAATTTTTTATTAGTCTTGATAATGGCGCACTTGCGTTTAAACTTCAGTCGACTAATATTAAAGTAACGTGAGGCAATAAAAAGTTTTTACATTGTTTTCAACATGAGTATCCTTGTTATTGTAGATATCGCATTAAACGACCCTAAATCGAATACAAAGACCAATGCAAAAAAATGTATACTTATACATACACCTTAAAAGTCAACCAACTTAGGCATTGTATTTTTTAAATCAGTCAACCCACAGGCATTGTATTTTTTAATCATCGTTTGCGTATCTATTCGTTTCTCAATTGGTTCGTTTGATCTATAGTAACCTTCACCAACACCAGATTTCTAAGGCTTCTATTCTATTCCGGTACGATTTTTCACAGGTCAATATCTCATGCCTGCACTTTCTCTACGCTTTTTTCAAATACCCCACAAATTTTCCCTCCATTCTATTTTACAATATTTCATTGATAATCGACATTATTCAGCTCATTCCCTTTAGTCTTCTCCATGAATAACGCTACGCTCTTTGAATAACCTCATGTATCTTTCCTCTGCGTCTTTACTTTCTCAGTATCACAATCATCATTTCCCTCCTGCTAATTAACACGTCTTGGGCGAAAGCGTTTCGTATTGTAATGTCCCAATGAACCCGTCCCTCTTCAGCGTACGGACTACAAACGATAGCATCCATTTTTTCCATTTTATATCCTCCCACATAAAAGCTAATTTTGTATGGGAGAAAATCGGCAATAAATTTTATTATTATGTATCGCTATTCATGTCTAAATATTACTCGCTTTTCCCAAGTTAAAACTGAATTAAGACAGGAATAACGAACATTTTTCAACTAAGTATTTTCCCCTTTACTCTGTGAAATAACATTTTCAATGACTGTCGATCAAAAACCGTGTAAAGTTTACCATGCCGGCATGTTCAGATTAGCAAATCCTCATAACTCACAATACACTTGTTTCGGTAGAGAAAATGCCATTCGATTGTATCATCTAAACTTTATAAACCCCTTTTTGACACTAAAGCTGAAGTCGTGATAATAATGAATAAAACTGCAACATCGTGTGCTGCTGATCATTTTATTTTTATACATACGACTGCAAGTGGAAGAATTTTCTATCTGGGAAGCAGGATCACCGGTGATGAAAGAAGCAAGAAATATATTGTGAGCAGAATAACCCAAGCAAAGAAGGCATTCTACCAGAAGAGACTACTGACAGCTATAAACACAAGCCTGGAAGTAATGAAGCACTTAATCAGAACATATATTTGGAGCATGCTCTTATATGGCAGCAAAGCCAGGACAATAACAGCGGCGAAGCAAAATAGATTGGAAGTAATGGAGATGTGTATTACCGAAAAAATAAAGAAAATCAAACAGACTGAGAAAATCATCGACGAAGAAGCCCGACGAATAGTTGGAGAGAAAAGAGGTTCAATGAGAATTTTACAAAAAGAGGAGAGTCCAACTTATTGGACACATTTTGTGGCACAATAGCCTATTGAAAAAAATATTGGAAGGACAAAAGAATGGGAAGAATTACAGAGGAAGACCAAGAATGGAATACATCAGCTAAATTATGAAGGATGTTGAAGTTAATTATTATTGTGCAAAAATACTGTGGTTGACGGAAAGGAGAGTGGATTGCAGACTGCAGCAAACTAATCTTCAAATTGATGACTTCGGATGATGACGAGGAGTTGGTTGCTCACGCAATGTAAAGGAAAAAAAACAACAAGCAAGCAAGATGCTTTGACACTGCGCACTATCTACAGGGCAGTGAGCTTGGAAGCGGGGATCACATTATTCCCCGAGGAAGCGCCTTCAATTTGGACGACCACCCCACTTAACGCCCACTTTTCAGCGGGCGCCCGTATACGGTCGCCTCAGGAAAGCGTGCGTCGAGCGGCGGGCCATAAATGTGTCACATGACACGCCGACGATCGGAATGGATTATTTCTTTCAATTCAGGGGAGCGTGCTCAACCACGGATGCGAAGGCATCGAAGATGGGGCGAGATGAGAAAAGATCTTGAGAATCGATTGAAATGTGATGCCACAAGACTTTAGGAGTATGATGAAGATGAAACGGCTAACGCATTTAAGGACGGGATTCCGATCGACGTTTCTTGACGCGACGGAAACGGACGGTGGTGTTCTCCAAGCTTGGTGTAGGTGACGTAATGGAACCTATTACGATGGCCGGGTGTTGACGGCGCTGTGAACAGACTGCTTGAGAATGATGATGATCAAAAGGGTAACACATCTCGGGATGGAATAACGATCCACGTATCTTGAAGTGACGGGAACGGAAGGTGATATCCTCACGAAGCGTGGTGATTTTGATTGTAGTGGAGAACCCATGACGATGATCGTACATTGACGTCGCCGTCAACGGACGCTGAGCGAACCTTGTCAAAGTATAACTTTTCCGTCACGCTACGTCAACGGCAGCCAATAAGAGGAGAGCTTTTTATTCAATACTTTAAAAAAATAATTTTTCCACACTTTCCATCTCACTTTTGAAAATTACGGTGAAGTATAATTAACCTTCTAGAATTAATATTCGTCGGAATTTTTGCATTTTATTTATAATTTCATTACAAAATATGAAAATTAACAGCTACTTAGCGATCGTTCAGAACTTCGCTATCAAAAACTGTAAAAATGGGCCCTGATACTCTGTTCAGTCGTATTACACATCTTGACGGGAAAACTGAACGCCACCGTCCGTTTCCATCACGTCGTTCGTCGAAACGTCGTTCCTAATCCCACCTCAATGCTATGAATGGCGGAAGAACAGAGAAATATATGTAACTTGGGGATAAAATACAGATTAGATGAACGACGGGTCACTCTGGAACCATTCAACGCCATTTAAACGGGTTAAACGCATTAAAAGTCAAAGCGGGAGAGAACAACATAAAATCACATCATATTAGGGGAACCAAACAATAAATTACCAAAAATCGATTATTAAAAAAAAGTATCAACTAGGACAATAGCACATATGTGTGTGATGCGGATACATTTTTACATAGATTTATCAACATTGATTCATTTTTTATAACTGAATTTGTCACGCAAACTCGTAAATTACATGCTCTGGAATCAAAAAGAATACTCCTGAATCAAAGACTTAAGGCACTACGGTAAAAAAACACGTGTGTAGTAAGTAGTAAACAAACAGCTTGAAGGAACCGAAAAGTATGCTATTGAGACTCCACTCGCTGATTGCGTTTCTGAGTATTTATAAAGTAGGCACGGATATGAACAGTCAATAGTATTTTTCATTATATAATCCTAATAAAGAGAGATATCTGGTGGCAATAATATGACAGTGACATGGTGCAATGTTAAATGCCAATATCGAAAACTAATTCCGGACTTGAAGTAAAAAAATGTGAAATCATGACCAGTCTCACCGACGAAGAGAACAACGAATATGCGTTAAATTAATTTCAATACTCATGACCAAAGTTGAGTTTACCCTGACAACGAAACCTACATACATAACAACGAAATTAATGCGGCAGCGATCCCCGTAACTCATGAACATACATGTGTACACTCATCAGTTACACCAAACACAGATTTTTATCGGCATAAATCCACTTACTTTTCAATTCAGATGGAGTAAAGGCTATAAATTTCTTTCGACCCAAGCTCTCCAAGTCTTCATTCAACCTTGGTATTCCCTCCACCTCTCTTTCAGACTCGTGATAAATACTGGCATAGTGACTCTACGTTCGATATCAAAACAATATTGCTCAAGAATATTTTTCGCACCAAATGTATCTAAATTGTTTTTAATGCCTTGGGCTCAATTTTTTTTTTCAAAAATAAAGCTGTACACAACATTACGTCATATAATGTTTATACTTCCGTCAATGGACTCTCTTTGATCTGTCTTTTACGCCTTAACAAACAGATTTAATGAATTCCCCAAGGCCAACAAATACTCCAATTAATGCAAATGTTTCATAATTCACATTCATTCAGTCCAACTCGCTCCTTCTTCACTGGGACAAAAAGGACAAGACGCCTTGGACTCTAAATAAATGCTAACACCGGAGTTTTTTCCTTAAACTCACTTTCCTGTTATGCTGATTCGTTCACGAATTGACCGAGTGAAGACTGCCAAGACTCGAAAGATATTCAAGTGAAACATTTCCTCTGCAGAAGAATTTAGCATTCAAAATGGCATCGATTCAATTCGCAGAATACGATCATGCGTGGCTGGTCATCTGCGCGGACGTCATGCCACGCAGTATCAGCCAGGGACGTGCCTAAGAAAAAAAATATATTCGGCGTTATCGCCAGAAAACCTTCCGCGACAACGAAACCATCAAATTAAGTAAAATATTTTCCGGATCACGTCTCCACTTAAAGGGCGACCACACCCAGTGCTCGCATTCAATGATCCGCGGCTCACCGATGGCCTTCGTAACGAAGCGAAAAATCATCAGGGCTTGATACTAGTAAGTGCTTACAAGCGAACAATTAATAACGTGAAAGGATGATATTTGAGGGCATGAAGTTAAGCATTGAACAAGAACGTCGGAAATAACGTTTCTTAAGCGCTATAAGAAAATTATCGACACAGATTCATTGCGATCATCGAAGCTAGTCAACAAACAATACCAATAAAATGCTCGAGCACAGCAATGATTGAAATGAAATTTTAAGGTATAAAGGGGACTTGGATAGAAATTAACGTTATTAGAATATGATTGAAATATATGAAGACATGGATATGATGTCATCGTTTGAGTCCAACGCTTGGACGTAGTTTGAATCACATTAAGCACTAGCTAGGTACGGAGTGCATTGTGTATTTGAAACTCGTGTGGTATTTGGATACAACAGCAATGCCAGGAAACATATGAGGGAATACAATCTTTTAGATATCCCATCAATACATCTACACGGGTAAAATGGGTCCAGGTTTTCCGGAGACAAAGACAACTTAAATTTGGAAAATACCAAGGTTTTCATCTTTCATTCGTAAATAAATTGTTGCTAGTGCTATTTCCGCAACAAACAATGTTGTTTTCTCAAACGACACATTTACTTATTATAACTGATCAAATACGTTGTATATCAGTACTTAAATATGTAAACATCTACCTGACTATTCTCTCGTTGCTAAAAACTAAATAATCGGAGCTTTTATCAATTACTCCCATGCTAATTCACGAGTCTTCTGCTGCTCGTGTCATCCGGATGACATCATGCGCCACATGGACTCATTTTGACCACGGGAACGTCCTAACTCGTATTAGTGGTACCATGACCCCAGTGGATAACTTGAGCGTCCGTCACGTTGTTTATTGCGTCTCGAGTCGGTATTTTCAACTCGATCAACAATATCTCAGGGATAAAAACTCCATCAGGATCGCTTTATTAGTTTTTACCATGGTAGAAAACGTTGGTAAGTTCTATCCGCATTCGCACCGGTCTTCAATCACCATGGTACAACCAGTATTTACTACCTTTAACGTACACCATATTTGTTTCTCGGCAACCTCCGGTCACGAAATGATGACGATTGATATTGCATGACCCTTGTTACCAACTTACATTCGGATGCCAGAAAACAGCTCAAGTAGATAGATAGCTATGGTAAGTTTACACGGGTACAAAAACTAGCTATGGTTGGTGCTAAACGGGTTTTAACCTTATGCTTCATTCGAATTAGTATCCTTTTACCGTGGCAATCCACCACTAGGGTAAGAATAAATAATGCGAACGCCCGGTAGGCACCGACCACAGTAACTTTTTCTAACCGGGTAAACTCACCGTAGTTATCTATCTCCAAAAGATGTTTTCTGCCATCCGGATGCATGTTAGTTACAATGTTCGTGTTGATCAATCGTAATCATGCTCAAGTGACCGGTAGGTGACGAGAAACAAATATGGTGCGCGTCTAAGGTAGTAACTACAAGTTGTACCATAGAGATTAAAGAGGAGTGCGAATGGGGGTAGAAAATACCAACGTTTTTACAGTAGTAAGACGCTAGTAATGCGAATGGGGTATTAGTAGTTCTTACTCATTTAGTAGATTACCTTGGTAAAAAGCTAGTAATGCGCGACTGGGGCATAACCAGGAAAAAAACACAACAATATCTCGAGTCGTTCGTGATTGTACCACGTGACTCTTCTGTTACGTGATCGGAATAACCTCGAGCGGTTAAAGAACATGCACACCCAGGCGCCATATCTTGGGCATCCAGCCGATTTTTCATTCAGTGCCCTCTCTTTCCTTCTGGCAAATGTGCGTCAATTGAGTCCCGCGCGTGCGTGAGTAAAATGAGCGAGGGATGAGGAAAAGAGAAACTGAAGCCCACCGAACCACACTGTCCGCGAGAAACTCCGTAACTGGAAGAACCAAGCGAGACAGTTAATTTTAACGATAATTCATGCACAGAACATTTTTTTTAGTTTTTTTGGTTAAGATACTTGGAGCAAGGAAGATGGGGAAACTAGTACGAAACATTTGCGGCACACACGTCACATTTCTAAGGATTTTCATATCCAGTTTCGGCAGGGGTGAAATATCTTCAAATGTATAGTTTTCACAGGAATCTTTATTTGGTATCATCAGTATCAGCACATAGTCGTAATTTTAAGTTACCTTTTAAACCGGTAGCACCAAATAAAAATTTCTGTGAAAATTTAACAATGCTGTACATTTCCATTAACGATGATGCATGCACTGCAGTTCACTTCTAACGAAAGAAGTTCAAGGGTTAACATAAATGAGTCAGATGAAGTCACATACCTGGTAATCAACTTGACTTCAAACCTAGCGTTGGGGAAACATACGAAGCATTTGCGGCGCTGCATTAAAGAAATTATAATTTATCAAGTGAATGGTAGGAAGGATCCCTGATTTGAAGAAATTGAAAGAGAGACGATACTTTGCTCTAGTTAGGCTACATTTCGAATAGGCCGCGAGTATTTTGGACCCTACACAGAAAGATTAAATTCGCGAAGTAAATAAAATACAAATAAAAGACGCCCGCTATAACGCAAGACGTTAAATACTGCATCGAACTAAAGCACAACTGATGGAAGGACTTGGTTGGAAGCCGTTAGAGACTCTGAGGATACACTCTTGGCTTAGATTACTTGAAGAATTCAGATCACTAGTTTCTGTACGACACGGAGAATATTATTTTATCCCCGCGCTATATCTCTATAAACTGATAGGAATGAAAAAATATGAGAGATACACTGCCGAACTGATAGGTACAAAAATTCCTTCATTCCTCACACCATTAGTGAGTATAACAAAAACAACCTGACACTTACTTCAGGCACATTGCTAATTCACAAAACACCTCTGTTCTCTCCCCCTAAAATGTCCCTATCCCTCCCCCCTTTCCACAGTTACTGTCCTCACAACCCCCTGCCACACGCCTCTGCGGCGGCTCGCTGGGTTGTACATACGTACATGTAGATTCCAGGTGAGGAACCACCCCCTGCAGTAGGGCTTGGTGGTATTTGAATACCGACATCAATACCTACCCAATCTGTATCTTAGAATATTGAAAATGGACCAACATCAATAACCTGTATTGGACTATTGAATATTGGAAAATATTAGCATATTGGAATATTGGAAATATTGTAACATTGGAAATAATGAACAAATTAAATATTAGTATATTGGAAAACATTGAGCATAGCAATATTAACAGGTAAAATTATCTGGCTAACAGTGGTTTGCAAATGCTGCAAAAACAAAATTGCTGCTCAAATAAACAATCAGGCTGGCGCAGGCATGTATGCACTTCAGACTGCATTATAACAGAAACACTGTAATCATTTCCACACCAATTTTTATTCTACCGACCTAGGTTTCGACAAACAATGCCATTATCAAGGACAGTTTGTGTTATGTTTGCCGAAACCTAGGTCGGTAGAATAAATATTTGTGTGGAAATTATTACGAAGTATTTCTATTACAATGTATTCTGTGACACATTTCCACAAGCTTTCGCCGGATACTTTAAAGTATGTATGCACTTTACATTACTAACACAAATAATTAGCTTTTCAGCATGTTCTCCTGTTAATGAATTTTTGTTATCGGTGATGACCTAATTGCCAATGTTAAAAAGTCTTTCTGACGGCAAACTTGTGATAGGTATGATGAGAAACTTTCGCACAAACTTAGACATCAAAGGAAAGGCGTAGAAGAAAAAAGTGTTTGGAAAATTGTAATGTCTGTGTTAACTAAGTAGAGGTCTGTTAATCAAACAAGAAAAGCAATGCAAGCTTCTTTTCCCCAGTTATTGCTGCGAATAATGGTGGAAAAGGAAGCGCTGCACTGTTGTGAGTGCCACTCGCGCCGTCTGTTTTCAAAGATTAGGGCGCTCTCCCACCTCGCCGGGTTCCAATATTCAATACTTGAATTTTTAACATTGGTAATCCAATATTCAATATTCGCATTGGAAATATTGGTTCTTCAATTTAAAGCATTCAAATTACAAATATTGGTTTTTCCGACCACCAATATCCAATACAGGATATTGGTATTGGTCGTTCCAAAATGTTGATTTTGGAATCCCAATATTTAAAAATATTTATTTGGGAATCAATATATTGGAAAACCGCCCAGCCCTACCCTGCACCGCGAACCCTTGAGGTGGCTCGCGTGGTATCGTGTAGATGTGGTACTAAACCGGGTCGGCACACTTAAAGAGTCTCGTTCGGCTTCGGCTCCGACGGCGAGACCGACGTTTTATTCCCCGCTGCGCCGCCTCCTGCGACGCAGAAAGAACCTGTCGTCGCCGCGACACGCGACTCCCGTGGAAGCGGCGACCCCATACTCCTCCTCTCCCCATCATCATCATCGATATGCCGTCGCATAAAGAGATCTCGGGCACCAAGGATGCAGGCGCGCCTGTATGTGAGGACGGACGCCCCCGGTTCCCCGTCACGTCAGCTTCCCTTCCCCAGTTTAAGGCCGCCCCGCCGCTTCCTTTAGCTTCCCCTTCTTAGAGAGAGAGCCCCACAGCCAGAGGCAATCTAAATAAAAGAGGAGTTAAGAACCTCGAGCATGTACTTAATGTAATATAATGTTTACTACTTCCTTCACAATAACAGTACATCACAAAAACAAACAATAATCAGAAGCTTTGGGTAGCCTTCAAGGATGCACTTCTGTCAAGGCCACCTTCTTAATTATATTCAATGCCCTGCCAGCATCACAAAAATTATGAATGGGAACAAAAATTTTACAAAAGTCTCCTCACACATTCTTTATTTATAACACATAAGTTTTACAAAAAAAGATTCAACGCATGTCTGATAAAACTACAATTTCTTTAGCAAAGACGTAAAGTTATGAAAATTCCTCTCCTTTTTTATAATTTCGGGTAACATATTCAAAACTTTTGGCCCCTTATACAAAAATGATCTTTTAAATAAATCCAAATCAGGTTTGGGCAATACACTTGAAAAATATACGAGTATGTTTCTAGCAGGCAGGAGCTTAAGTTTTAGAAACAATGGGGCAGAAGGTTCATATCTCTTTTTAAAATAATTACTCCAGCAATTGTTTTTTTTGGAGAGTTGAATGGAAATTACTAATACTTACATTACCCTATACCTACTCGCAATAACAACTGACGAGAGCTCATGCATAAAGTTTTATCAGGGTAAATAGTAATTATAATACCTCACAGCCTGATACTGTACGTCTTCAACGACTTAACCCCGCCAGACCCAAAGGCGGCGGAGTAAAGTCCTTATCTGTCAATTCATGGGTCGCGGGCTCGAATCCCGCCTGGGTAGGATTTTAATCTCGCAGGGCATGGCTGTGCGTGTTCGCTAAAGTGCTATATGTAAGAGATGATTAGATAGTCCTAATATCGCTCGAATAAAGACATTAATTTTATTATTACATAAACGGATGAAAACTTTTCCAATAATGGTGCATTCTTATATTCAAAATTACAATAACCACTGATTGGCTTGGTGAGATATGAATTGCAGGAATATTAAGAGTCTTAAGAATAGGAGAGCGTGTATGATGCAATTCATGAGTGTAAGAGAAGCGAAAATGGTTTGTAAGGATAGGGAATTATGGAGGAAATAATTAATAAGGAGCCATTTTTCCCAGCCCAACAGCAATAACTAAGTTCTTTCAATTGGCCCTCCTCGAAAGTAAATGGCGTGATTGGTATGTATGTATATATGACTTGTAAATGAGTAAATTAATAAATTTCTTCATTTACAGGACATCATAGACAGCAGGACATCATTTCCTGCATGACAGAATCTCCGGCCTCAACATCCATCGACCGAATGCACACCGGGCACACAATCACCGAAATCGAGGAGCAACCACAACCGCACCAAAGTCCAGCATCCCTGCCAGCAACTAACAACATCCGACTCTCAACCTACACGGCGGCCTACGTGGGGTTTTGCCGGTTTCTCCCACGCCACGGGCGAATGCCATCCCGAAAGAAAAAGTTCACGAAAAATATCACTATTTTTGTCGTAAAATAATCTGCTTCAGGCTCATGTATAAAGATATTCTTTACATTCGTAATTTTTTCACGGGTATTTCACCTGGTATAAGGCTTCATATCTGCCAACGTTTCGACGGGTGACTTGTTCGTCTCTATCAGGGCTTCTGAATGCTGCACGAGTCAAAATTGGCCGTTATTTATATCCCTTTTCAGAAATCTTTCAGAAGCCCTGATGATGACGAACTAGTCGTTCGTCGAAACGTTGGCAGATATTAAGTCTATTATCTGGTGGAATACCCGTGAAAAATGTATGCATCAGATTTACCGGGAAAATCTTACATCATTTTTATTCTTTACATGTTTAATGACAAACCCTGAAGAGTATCTTTTCCAAAAGTAGGGACTGTTATTATATATACCTACTAGCTGTGCCCGGCACGTTGCAATGCCTCTTTTCATTTCAAAGTAGGCACACGTACACAAAGCCGACATGTAGAAAATAAATGAAGGACAATGATTTTTTGTGTATTCGCAAAATAAAATATTCTATCTTGAAGTCACCATTGATTTCCATACTTTCCATGGCTTGGCCCACAAATCTTTTCTGCGTTCAAAATCGGTCCCTAAACGAATCTGAAACTTAGTCCAATGAATTCCTCGTACCTACACAGGAATTTGTAACGCACAAATAATTGCATGAGTTTCTATTCCATGCCTATTCTGCGGTTTCCAAGTAAATAAAATATCCTAATGTTGAAGTAGTGCAAAGATTTTAGATTTTCGAGATTTAAAATTCAATTTTAGGAAAAAGCGAACCGTATACGAAAAATCGAATGCAAGAATTCAAAACCTTGTTCTTTAAGTTAGAAAAGGAAGAAAAGTTGATGAATTTCGGTAATACCTCTCTTTCTACCACCCCTCCTTGATACGCAATTCTCCGCTAGAAACTTTGGTGAGAGCTATACATTAATGTGTCAGACCCCAAAGATAGAATTATTCCTAAAACGGGAGCCATTGTGGCGCACATTGCGTGTGTTCATACATTTTTATTTTTTGAAATGCTAAAGATTTGAATCATTCGAAAAAAAAATCACTTCGTAGCTCTCGCAAAAGTTCCTGGCGCAGATCTGCGCGGCAAGGAGGGTTGAAAGAAGTGGAGGGGGTTAAAAGGAATGATCGGAGGGGACGAGACGGAGGCAACGAGAGGGAATGATGCAGGGGAACCAAACTACTTCACACGAAAAAAAACACACGCAAGGTTAGTAGGCAAGTGGTTACTTAAATGGGGACACCATCTTGAGATCTCATTGTGAGACGAGTCGAAGCTGGACGGTGCGTAGTGGTGAATCACCCAACTTCTCGAAGCGCTTGTGTTGGCAGCAATAAGAAAGGTCTTCCGACTGACCCTCCACACTAATCAACCCTACTCTCCCATTTTGCAGGATTCTGACAGTTCCGCAGCCCGTCCCAAAATCGTCCACTGCGTAGTGCCGGTCGTATATACATTTCAAGTTGAGCAGGTTTTAGTCAATCCTGGTGTGAGGAATCCAATGGGGCTAAAAGTTGTACCGTCATTAGAATTAACTTTAAATGCTACCACAGTACGCTATAACTTTGGCATTCTCCGAACTGATTCTACCGGCAATAACGCAATTCGGGGATAAAACTGCGATATAAATACTGACTTGATGGAATCCCTCAACAAAGTTCCTGGACTGAGAAAATCATGAATATGTACAGTAGTGAATGGGAAAATATGTGGTTTTTCGTTTCAATGCCACTTAAAATTACGGCGTACATACGAAGATTGATAATGTTTATTTCCTTTCGGGCACCTATACTCAATTGCATAAAAATACCCGGGGACACATATCATTTTATCCCAAAAGATGACACTTGGGGGCGGGATTACGTCAAACGTTTTCTGACGTGACGGTAACGGACGGTGGCGTTCAGTTTTCCGTCAAGGAGGATTTTATTACGATTGACGGAAGTATCAACGCAAATTGTTTACCATTTTTGAAACAGAGTTTTCAACGGTTGCGAAGTGACTTTATTTTCATATTTCAAAAACAAAATATGCAGAATCCGCAAGAAAACCCAAAAAATACGGCTTCAAGAAGGATAATTATGTTTCACTATAGATTTAAAAAGTAAGATGAACAATCTGGAAAACAAAATTAGTAAATATTGATTAGAAAAAAAAGCACTCCTCTGATTGGCTGCCGGTCAGTGGCGGATCCAGGGCCATATCTCGGGGGGGGGGGGGGAGGAGTGGTAGGGGGTATGGAATATCCCCAATAGAAAACTATGTGTTTTTGTATGTGCAAGAACTATGTGTTTTTTCGTCAAGCTCCGCGAACGCCACCGTCCGTCTCCGTCACGTCGGGAAACGCTGATCGTAATCCCGTCCTTAAACGCGGACTGACTGACGTCACGAGCCTTGGAGTCGCCGTGGAGGAAACTTTCCCTGCTGCGGGCGTATCTAGCCTTGCATGAACTAACTAGGGTCACACCGAATCCCTCGGTCCCAACTCTTCCGCTACGCGGTTTTCGTCTCGAGACGTGTAAGCATACGCAGACGATTTGCAGGCCGACGACTGAGAGCAGAGCAATATTGCACGAGGATGTTTTCGCCAAATCAACGCCAGTACCTACCCTCGCAATTATCGTCGGATCGGCTATTCAATTTTTCTTTCGAATCGACCATTTCACACGGACAAAGTTCCGGGACCCTTTCTGCAGGGAGGACAAAATTTTCAATCGTCGAAAGTTGATGAAATTTTTAATTTTTCCAAAAATTCCAATGCAATGAAAATTTTACGACCAGTAAAAGCATGGCTGCACAATATTTGAAGTAAGTGGATTTTCACACGGTAGTTCAATAATGTAGTCGACCGCGGTTTCAACGCGAGAGCCTCATTATCAAGACTACCAGTTAATCATGACTTTCTTGCGTGGAACCCGCGGTTGACTAAACTACAGCGTGGAAATACAAAGTGTTTTATTTAATTATTTCAAATATTATGGTCATAAAATAGAGCCGGAATTCAACAAAATAGACGATAAAAACTTTGAATGTATCGCTTCGCGATCTCTGCGTAGGTAGGTAGTGAAATACTTTGCAAGGAAGGAGAGACGGGAGGAAAGAAACAAATTAGCCCGATAAAAATCCATCATTTTAAAAGTCGATCTTGACTCAAATACAACTGTTCGCATCTCTGTAAATCTAAGCAAAATCTACACCCAAGTCTCATTCATTTCTGCCTCTTTTTCCACACTATTGCGTCAATCCTAGACGCCACGGGGTATTTAAAAAATGGGTTCTCATAAATATTCATACATAGTCGTAACCGTCGTAACCATAGTCGAAACTAGGGGAAGAACAAGCAGACGAGGCATCACTTTGAAATACGAGGTCACCTTGTTTCCTTGATGGATGTTGTTAGAAAACGCTGGAAATATCAGACATGTTCCTGATTCCAACGGGGTGAAAAAATTGAAAGAAAATGCCATTGCTTCTTAATGACTTAAACGTCGTGCGATGTTATCGTGTTATACGAAACCGAGCACCGAATGCGATCGTATAAAACGAAAAGGCTATGGGATCAAAGTGATAAAAACGTAAAATGTGATTGCTTGAAATGGAACCACACGCCAAATTTAATCGCTTCATAAGAAATTTCCTCGGGAGCGGAATCCCATAGCATTTCCCTTCGACAAGATCATATATGATGCGTGACGTTTTCGCAAAAAATCATGCTATCATAAATTCCCTCCAGTTGCACATACTAAACATATTGTCGTTCCTTCAACCTCGTCCAGAGAGGAACAAGAGCTGATCTCTTTTGCACAGAGACTTGGCAATGATGCAGAGAGTACCGCCCCACGTCTGTGCATCACCAAGTTTCAAGCATCCTTAATTGTGCGTTGTGAATAGTGGCCAAGCACCAATACAGCAACAATGGATACTTATGACTCATATTGTATAACGCCAGGAGTTTGCTAAGCGGCTGATATCTTATAAATTACTCCAGATATGTACTAATGGTGCTGCGACAATCGGTAATCGGCACTCCTTGATATGATCAAGCTGTTATGCACGCATAGACCTCTTGAAAAATGATACCCATTACATTTCTCAGCCTTCAAAATGATAAAAACCTGAGCGACCCACCCCAAACTGAATAATTAGCCCTTAATACCTTGCTTGATTCCTATGAAATATGCATTTCCGTTTGCAATGAAGCAAAATCCATGTATAACACTGATGCACCAAAATATCATACTAAGCCAAAATCTACAGAAAGTAATCACATTCCGACACTTTGTGCAAAGTTACCCTCAAGCATTAGGGATTACCAGAAAATATATTTCTCTCATATGCTGACCTATGATGGATAAAGATGGCAACGTATGCATTCCAAAAAATCACGAAGCTTGAGCAAGGCTAATAGTTTCCATTAGCAGCGACAGGGTTTAAACCGAGGGCGCTTGCTCTGGGATCCAAGAACTGCCCTCACTGGGAGGGTGGCTACCTACGTCAGATTACATTTCGCCACGCACTCCCACTTATGCCGAAGTTGTATTACGCCGAAAGGCACTCGTGCCGACGTATTTTAACAACGGGGCGCACTTGATGCCGACAAATTTTCGATTCGGAGCGCACTTAATGCCGACGCATTTTCACGTCGGACGGCATTGAAGACCAATATGACGCCGTTGCACCGGATGTTGACGTGCTAACTCGTCGGAATGCACTTAATGCCGACAAATTTCCACGGTCGGAGAGCACTCAGCGCCGACGTATTTTCACGTCGGAGCGCATCGGAGACCAATACGACGTCGCTGCACCGGACGCTGACGCGATAACTCGTCGGCACGCACTGCACGGAACGAACGAGTACCGCGAAAAGATTACTAGAGAGAGATAGAGGGAGAAAATTCGGTCCAAATTCCTGATTTCCACACTTCGCGGCATTTTCACAGCGATTCACGCCAACACTGGACGGGCGAGATTAGCCCACCCGCTACCAGGAAGGGGAGATCCGCCTTCGAGTCCCGCGCAGGGTAAGGAGGGGAAAAAAGGGTCCAAAAAAATCGTGACTCACCTCCCCGTGAACGGCATCCTGATGAGTATCTGGTCGGCCGCTGTCATTCCGACTCAGACCCGCGGGAAAAGTCCCTCGCCGCCGATCTCTCTCTGCACGCTCTCGTTTCTTCCTCGAACTGTTCCTCCGTTCAAAAAACGCTCCTCCTCTTCCTTCACAAGCGTCCTCTGTGTAGTCCGTCCTCCTCCGTCCCAACTTGATCACTCCAGAGCGACTGACGACGGCCGAACTGACCCTCGCTCAGCACCCACCCACGCCGCGACGGCAATCACCCTCCCCGCGAACCCTCTCCCCCACCCCAGTCACCCTGGCGCAGGGCGGCCAACCAACCAACCACTGCCCTTCCTTCTCCCACCAAACATCGACTCCTCCTCATCCTCCGTACGCCTCTTCTCCTCTGGTGGCCGCGGAGGGAGGCTCCATACCATTTCTCCCTCGTTAAATCTCCATCCCGCCCATCCATTCCATCTTCCCCGCGCCTCCTCCTCCCTCCTCACAGCATCTCCGGGTCGGCGCGGTGGATTCGAACGGGCCTGTCGGAGGGCACGAACGCGGGACTGGAAATTGAAAAAAGGTGGTTAACCCTCGAGTTGTCGTCGGTTGGTTATTTGGGAGGCGACCAACAGCGGCTTTGGAGCGACTTCGTTAAAAAAATGTAAGAGAAACGTGTTTACTGAAATATATAGAGGGGAATGACACTTATGGGTCAGAAACTCGGGAAATGAGAAAGAGAGATAGTAAAAGATCACTGTAAATGGCCGTGCGAAGAAGAAGCGCCAGGGTATCAAGAAAGGAACACGTAAGGAGTGAAAAAATTACAAGAGTAACCATCAAGCTGGCGATGTCATCTTATGTGTGGAAAAATGCGCACCTTTATATTCATCAATAGGTACTGTTCAAATTCCACGAAATATCGCCAAAATCTTCTGAAATATAAAAGTACTTCTGTGACCCGGTGTAAATGTTATCAAGCATGTTTAAAACGTTACAAACAGCCCCAGCTGAGTGACTGTAGGCAATACGATCTACCTGGAAGAAACTCTGTACCAGCCCCAGACATGAGGCTTTTTAGAGCCAAGTAGTGGCAGAAGCTGAACTTGTTGATGACGGGTTGTCTGAAGAGATCTTATGCCAAAGTTCCCCATCGGCGTAAGGAGGACCAGAACAATGGATGAGCAGCTGATGTTAGATCGGGGGGGGGGGGGGGGGAGACACATTTGCAAGATGATTTGCTCTGTATTTCTTTTAAGTACACAAAGCTAGGAGACGATTTGTCTTCTGATGAGCAGCTCGCCAACACTAAGCACGATTTGACGATATCCTTTAAAAATCACCTCATTCTCTCTACCATTCTAGATTTCAATTTTGAGCTCCTATAGGGCTCCCTTTTCTGCCCGCCGCTGGGTACGCCCATTAATATTTCCTGTTCCTTTTTTTTAGATGTTCTAGTCTAGATGCCAGACTGAGGTAAAAATTGGTTTTCTCTGCATTCTGACAATCGCGTTAATATACGTCGAATTCCGAAGTTCTGTTCCGAAAACACTTGAATTTCCTAGAATTGTTCAGACCAGACTGAAGTTGTTCCAAGATCAAGTAGTTCGACTTTCAAAGATCCTCCGTATTTCAATTTCACGTGATTCCACGGCTAAGGTCATTCCCGCACTTACAAATAGTGTCTGCCACTTCCAGACAGTAGCAACTGCACTCCGTAGTAGAAGTAGTAGTTTCGTTTGACGTGCTTCGACGGCTTAGGTCATTTCACACATACTGTCTGCCACGTGCAGACAGGGGCAATAGCACTCGGACGAACAGTAATCAAACGAACAGGAGAATTACCTCTTCGAATTCGAGGTTAGCCCAGCGATGCTTAACTTCGGTGACCGAGTTGAAACCTGTTTCCATCGTAACAGGACGTTGCCCACCGGGTCTTTGATATTCTCACGAAATCATGAATATTGCAGTCGCGGTGCTTGGTTCTCTGGCACATTTATTTTAAGTAGGGTTAAATTTCTAATTTTAGACAAATTTACTGGAGCTCTGAAGCAACCGGGACCTGGGGGAGGGGTATGGAATACCATTCCAGAATTCCAGAGATTAAACAAGCTCAGTAAAAGGTTCCGAAGCCCAGCTCCGGTATTGCTAAAAGAACCGGAGAAACGCTCCTGACCGCCTCGGCTGAAATGAAGCCCTGCTCTAAAGAATTTTACTCAATCTGTTGCTTTTTAGGATTCAACCTTGAAAACTAAACTTCAATAGAGGATGGAAATTATGAAGAGAAATGCGTCTTCAAAGCAACCAACCATGGAAATGTCTTTTTTGGTAGTTTCGTCGAATATTAGAAGAGGCAACCGACAGCTAAGGTCATTTCCGTCATGAAGGATAGATGAGTTAGATGCTAAGAGAAGGTTATTAGCCCACTCCTAACTAAAGGTGCCAAAGAGACCTCGGTTGCACGCCCCATCCGACGGACGGTGTATTAAACTTAGGTCCGGTTTTATTGTCTGGTAAATGCTAACCACTGGATGGTGTAGTCTACACGTTAACTTAATGTAAACTGAGACTTTGAGCATTGTCTATTACATCAGACTAGATTAGTTGACGTGAAAGTTATGATTAGGATAGCCAAATAGCATCGGTCCACACACCGAGAAATTATTTCACCAAATATAATAAAACCTGGCTTTAAGTGTTCTCCTCTAGTACTCTCTAGTAAGGATCGGGATTCCACAGCAAAACCTCCGCCACCACCGGGATTTGGACCCGGGCCCTCGGGATGAGAAGCCAGGGCTTTGACCAGCACACCAACTCAATCCCCTTAACCTTTGACTAGTCACACGAATCACAACAGTCATCCTGGTTCTTTGAAACGCTCACTAATTCATGAATATAAGATAGATATCAACTGCCAAGGTGAACGGAAAATAACGCGTTAAATATTGCCATAGGAAAGTTTCCTGGTGACTTATTCATGAAGGGATCGAAATTTCCGAGCCTCGCCGATGACGAAATATTGACGTCACAGCAAGGAAAATATCACGATTTAATCATTAAAAACTCGGGATTTGTCGCGGTCAGGACGTCACACTCTCGATATTGCCATATGGTTCGACAATTCCGAATTCTTCCCGAATAAGGACCCTTGAGCGGTAATTGAAACGTGGACTTACCAGACAACATGCTACCAAAGATTCCTAACGCCGACTGCAATTTTGGAAGGACCTATACGAAATAGTTGTCCTACTGGTATTTCGACCCATCCAAGGTAGCCAGAGTCGTGCTTCAAGAAAGGATCAATACCCTCGAGTAAACATCCTCTAAACTGTCACAAAGTGTGATGTGATACTTCTAACATCTTGGATAGACCATAATAGTACACGACCGCTAGTTCCTGTAAAACCTCCATAAACATCGAGGCCAATGCGGCCTACGAAGTGGTCCAGAGAGCCGATGCGTCTGCGGTTCTATTCCATTCCATAGAACCCCATTTCCTCGGGAAATCAGTCGTGTTCAGTACTTTTCAAACGAAGAACGAAACTCATTTTCCAGACAACATTAGTCTTCGCGCCTCAAACGTCGACGCGTCGCGACGCCTCAAGAGTAATGAATATTTGTGACGTGTCATCCACTTGACTAACAATGTGATAATTTTTATTATACAATGCGGCGAGGTGGAAACCAAACGGTAAAAACGGTTTGGCTGTATTGGAGCCGAATCCGTGCTGAAAGAGTATTAAACAACCCTCCTCGAACCAAAACCGATGCTATTTATTCCACACACTTCAAATCATTGGAGAGCATATTATATAATTTTTCATGTACGTCAAAAAACATTCCAGGACGACATTTCACTGTGTACATCTGCTAATGCGGTACTTTATGCATAGTGGGACAGGGCATACATGCGGTAATGGGAATGATGCAAGAATTATATTTTATAGTTTTTGCCTTGTTGTTGCAAGTTGTGACTAGAAATTTGGGCGCGGTATTAGAAATTTACGGCGAAAATTATTTTTTCTAAGGTTAATTTTTTCGAATCTTTAGTTCGTTGGATATTCTCTGACTTTCATCACAACCTACCTCTAACCGGTAGATTACTGTAATGAATGAATGAATGACTCCGTGTGACACCTTCCCTACTAGCACAATAAATATTATATCTGTATATTTTTAGGAAAGAAGGATACTTGCTAATCTATATATGTAAGTACAGATTAAATTTGTAGTAAATCTAGATTCAACGCCGCACGAAAAAGATTAAAGTTGGATATATTTGGAAAAGTCGCCAGATGGGTGTGGCACACCCCGCGAAGGGTCGTAATCCGAGACCCTTCCCGAGTACTCAGGCCCAACGCTGGTATCCCTGACCCACGCGGTGGGGGGCTACCGCAACAAAAACTGACCTTACCCAGTATAATTTAAACTTTAACAACTACGCTATATGGTAACAAATGCTATTTTTCATCGTAGTCCTGATGATCGTGCAAGTACGTACGTCTTTTAATCGTCGTTCTGAGATGAAAAATAACAGTTTTATAGATTTTGGTAAAAATGTTAAAGATTTTGGTGGAAAAATGGCAACGTCGCAGTGAAATGGAGGTGGTTGCGCGTAGTTTGAATATGTCTCGGGTATTTTCTGACGCTTTCCTCATTGTGTGTACGTACGTCTATTGAGTGTAGTTTTGTTTTAGGTGTTATTGACATCGAATAATGATATTTAACACTGTCTTTACCGAGTTGTTACCGAGGGAATGTTTCCAACATTATCTGTTGCCCATTTTTATAGGTAAATCAACACTTTGTCCGTGATCGCATCAGAATTCCCTGATCCAAAAACTTACGTCGTTGTCTAATCCCTAAAATAATAATTTTTTAAGTTACTTTCTGTTGGACAATTTATCAAATGTACTTTTCTACATCTACAAATATCCTATAAGCCCCTTCAAGGGTGTATGACAGGCGAGTAGTCACCAACATGCATTCCACTAAACCCTAAAGTTAGTGTAACTATGAATATTGATGCATTAGCATAAATCGGTAATGCTTGTCACGAGGCGAAGGCTCACAAGCATGCACTACACTACAGATATGGACACTACACACAAGCATGCACTATACTACAGACACTTCTATGGTAGAGGGACCCTTATTATTTATGTACTTTTCAACTACATAAACGGACAAAGATTCAAGAATTGCGCTGAAAACATGCACGTCGTGGTGTAAATGCTAGGTTGCAGATAAGGATACAAGTATTAGGGAGTACTACTACTACTAAGAGCTGCACTACCTATAGAAGAACCTAGTTAAAAGTCTCATTGGCAGCTTTTATGGTCTCTTTTTCGTTCGCGGGAAAATTACATTATAAATTCATCCGTTCTGCAGTCTGTTCAGAGATAACTGATTTCCCTAACTTTATCGTCGCAATTATAATTTTTTTACAATTATATGTTCCAGGACTTTGCAAGATATATATATATAGAGCGATATCGCTCGGTGGTTCGATGGCTGTTCCCTATCACCACATTTAGGAAGAGGGAAGGTAGTTTCATGACAAGGCTTCTGGCTGCTACAGGACAAAGCTCTTTTCAGGGCTGCTACCGTTATTTATTTGCTTGGCTGTTAATCAACTAGTAACGCATTTAAATATTACTAGCAGGCTTGTTACTAATCCCCACTCTTTGAGCAGACACATTTATTCAAAACGAATTCCTCGCTGCCAAACATAAATGGAACTGGACATGATTTCAATCGAGAAATGATGAAATAAAATGGAAATTGTGTGCCAATAAATCCTTCTATAACCTTCTCCTCTCTCTTTTGCAGACCTTCTTTACTTGCTGGTTGGCCAAGTTGAATCTAGTGAAGTAAATACCAACAACTATACATTTGTTATTATAATTTTCTATGCATATGCGTTAGAAGTAGCTACATGGATTGAAACAGAAATATATCGAACACAAACATACAACAACCAACGCATTTATATCGATCATGGGCTAATTTATTTACCGTTAGAATCCCTAAGTTATATTATTTGCTGATATTAATTTATAATCGTCTACCTAATTCAGATAATTACAGTTTTCGTTCACAAGTACTAGCATGTAGAATATAGGAACCCCACTGCCCGCGAATATTTTTGCGGCGTGTGAAAAATTATTTATTCGGCCCTCATTGCTTACAGCTGGTAATCATTTTAATTTATAGACAAATTCAGTTAAGGTTAGAATTACTTAATCATTATATCGGCTTGGATATAGTACGTAACCTGGAGAAGTATGATAAGGTTCACAAGCATGTTGCTCTCGCATTTCATGTTTTACAGAGAAAAACCATGTGTAAAACTTACTTGCAACAAATTGGAAATTTTCAATTACAATGCTATTTTCGTCTTTAAGGGTCCACTTAATCAAGCTTAGGTTTCGCCATTTTTTTCTTGCTTATTTCTAGCATTTTTGAGTATTTTCGTGGACTTTGTTAGCATATTCATTACGCTTTTATATTTTTTCCAACCAATCAATATCAAAATATCCACGGGTATTGCCTCGAGTTCCAGACCAAAAAGGATTTAATTTTTTATGTAATTAAAACAGTATAATAATAAGTTTTCATTTATACAAACGATCTTTCTCGAATTTTGACATGAAAAAATCCTACAACCATGAAACTTGGAGAAAAATATGCCCAACTGGCAAAGGTTTACGTTTTTTTTTCAACGATTATAAAGCATAGGTACATACCTATATTTCGCAATTTTAGGTTAAAAGCTTGGTTATAATGAGCTGTAAGGCCTTGTTGCTTTCTTTTTTAATGATTTACAATGTACTATCATTCACTTTACCCCTTCAGGTTGCAAACGGCAAGCGCCCATTTACTAGTTACTTATATGTAAAGCTACAAAAATGACTCTCTCACTCATTGATACTATTTCCTGGGGATTTCTAAACGAGGTAGAAGTTTGAAATTTTAAGGGGAGGAGTGAAATTTGGTGCCGAGTCAGGAAAAAATAGAAAATCCTTACAATTTTCATTGATTTCGAGCCCAGATACGATTGTTTTTTTAATAGGATTAAACGGGGAAAACGAATAATTTCCGTGTAGAGTAATTTTCTTTCATTCATTAAAAGAGGAAATAATTGAGATACAAGTTTCATTCTTCTACCAAAATGAAGCCAAAACATCAATTCATTTAATTTTTGCAACAGATTTTTCTCTAACGATCGATTAACTGAATTATTTCAAGTTTAAATGCAAAATTAATACAAATAACTAGCATTCTCCTTTACAAGGTTGCTTAGAAAATGTATTTGGTGGAGGCCATGAATTAATGATTAACACCTCAATAGATGGAAAGGAGACTATTCCTCATTAGAAAATATCATGATATTTTAGGTACTAAACAGGATTCCTCCACTTTACTTCTGAAACAATCCCCCCCACCTTATCCTCGGTTTCCCTCTCTACGGGGAATATTAATCCTTTGGCCACATTTCTGAAATATACCTCGAAAAGCCGTTCCACAACTCCAAACCGTGTAAAACGATAGTATATTATACTGCATTATCACTTTAATTTTGAAATTATGGTGTATGGCGTGGTGTATAAGATTTTATCTAGCCTGATCAGTGAAAGAATTAAACTATATGCAGAGGATATCCTTGGAGAATACCAATGCGGATTTCGGACTGGCGGAGGCACTACTGATCAAATATTTGTGTTTTGGCAAATGCGGACGATTGGCAATATCTTTCGCTGGAAAAGCGGATATCCGCTTCGAAGAATTTCTTATTCATAAAATCGGGTGTTTTGTCATTGAAGATAACAGTTTTGGCTTGCAGGGTACTATATTAACGTATATCTAGATAAAAAATTTTACGAAACCCGTTATATCGTGCTACGGTAGATTAGAGCATGAACACAAACTTAGGATAATATACTTCACAACGGACAGATAACAATAATAGACCATATTAGCAGTAATTAATAATGTGTAGTTAGGCTTTTTTTACAAATTATTAAGAGTTTTCGATAGCTAGTGTAGCTTCGTTTTTATTTATTCACTAATTTATTAGTCTTAACTGCATGCTAATTAGTACTAACATCACGTCTATAATGATTCCTGTTTAACTGTATTATTTGTGTACACATGCGTAGATTCGAAACACTTATCCGATCCAGTTTCCTAAAAATTTGGAATTCATCATAAAAGACAACATATTTCTCTTGGGCCTTCGCCTTGATATATAAAATTGTCAAATAATTTTTGAGAGATAATTTTCCATTCCGAACACAATTCCGTTAATATTCACAGTACAGTTGCGTTTAAAAATTTTATATGCTCAGCGAGACGTAAGAAATGGACTTCTGAGCCTGTATATCCCGAGTATGCAACCAATATTTATTTAGCAAATGCATTGAAGCAAAAAAGTATTTGACTGCGGACACACGCCGAGAGAGCAACTGCCAATGCGAGGAAGGGTCGAGTCCTTCTCCGTCCGTCGGCCGAGAAATGGGGTCAGCTCAATTACTTTGGTATTTTCTCGCTATTATCACCTGATCTTAGGAATAAAGAGAACCTTTCTCGAGGGTAAGCTGCGCGGTAGTGCTCCCAGTGGGGGTAATGTTATCAATGCCCCGCCCAAGTTTCTCATGAAACACATACACCAGGTCAATGTTTTCTAGTAAAGGCTCATTTTATCCTCAAATGCATGCTCAGGACGCAGTCTCTGTTAGGGGTTAATTTGCATCGCTGAAGCTTCTTCTCCTTTCCTTGAACTACGACCTTGACGTGGCGGAAGGTCTTGTGCGTCCCAATAACCCCTAAAGCTGGACTGGCAGGAGCAAGTACATTGCTCCTGGTAGGGCCACCCATGCCAGATAGGTCGAAGCGTAGGAGCCAGACCAAAGGTAGTTCCGTGATGGTGTCACGTTAAAAATACCGTTGAGTCGCGTGGGAATACCTCTCAACTATCACTTCCCAGAACATAAAAGTCATTAAAAGAGAATTGATTCCTGGCAACTACGGGACGCCGCCCACTAGGGCGGGTGTCGTGCCCGGCAGCGGGGGAGGCAAGGCCTCCGCGGTCGTCATCACACGAAATCCTTGCACAGCATCATCATCGGCGGATACAAGGGATAGGAGGGAGAAGAAGAAGAAAAGGAGGAAGAGGAGGAAAACAGTGGTAAAAATAGGAACTTGGAACGTAAGGACCATGATGAGGGCCGGGAAGCTTGAAAATATTAAGCAGGAAATGGAAAAAGGAAAAATAGATGCTTTGGGATTGTGCGAGGTGAGATGGAAGGATAGCGGGAATTATTGGAGTGATAGCTACAGGGTAATCTATAGTGGGGGAGATGAGAGTCAACGGGGGCATGGTACTGAACACAAAGTTGGGACTGAGGGTGGTAAACATTGAACAGGTGAGCGACAGGATACTAGTGATAGAAATAAAAGCACGCCCGACGAATTTCGTACTGGTCCAGGTATACATGCCTACGAGCAACCATAGGAAGGAAGAGGTGGAAGAGGTGTACGAGCAAGTAGAAGAAATAATTAGAGAAGTTCCGGGAAAGAAAAACCTGATAGTGATGGTTGACTGGAATGCAGTGGTGGGGGAAGGGAGGGACGGATTAGAAGTGGGAGGGTTTGGGCTAGGAAGAAGAAATGATCACGGTGAAAAGGCAGTTGAATTTTGTACTGACAAACACTTGGTTTAAACATCACCCCAGGCGTAGGTACACATGGAAAATGCCGGGTGATACTGGAAGATACCAAATTGGTTACATAATGGTAAGGCAGAGATTTAGGAACAGTGTAAAAAAACTCTCGTAGCTATCCAGGGGCGGATGCGGACTCAGATCATAACTTGGTGATGATGAAGTGTGAAGTTAGATTCAAAAGGCTTTGTAAAGGTAGGAAGATAAAGAGGTGGAACCTTGAAGCATTGAAAGGGTTGAAAAGGATGGAATACCAAGAGCTGGTAGAAAAGAACATAGGTGAAGAGAAGCGGATGGGGACAATAGAGAGATGGGAGGTTATAAAAACAGGCATCGCAGGAGCGGCAGAGAAAACAATAGGAACGGTGGAAAAGAAGAGGGTTAAGAAACAGTTCGTTACAGAAGAAATTAAAAAGAAAATGGAGGAGAGAAGGATATGGAAAAACATGAACACCGACGTAGGCAAGAGGAAGTACAAGGAATTGAATAATAAACTCAGGCGAGTGACCAATTGGGCAAAAGAAAACTGGTGGAAGGGACAATGTGAGGAAATGGAAAAGATGCAGGAGGAGGGGGAAGAGGGCGCTTTGTACGCCAAGGTGAAAATGTTATCGGGTGGTAAGAGAGGTCAAATGATACCAAAGGTTAAGGACAAAACAGGGAAGATATTAATCGAACAGGAAGATATCCAAGAAAGATGGAGAGAATACGTAGAGGAGCTATATGACAGCGAGAATAGACCCCTTAGCCTAGATCTAGAGGATTAAGGAACAATAAGGATAACCTCGGACCAGAGTTACTTGACATCGAAATAGAGATGGCATTAAGAGAGATGAAGGGTAAAAAAGCCGTGAGAATCGATAACCTACCTTCGGAGCTACTGAAGAATCTAGGTAGTAAGGGGAGAAAATCGTTTTTCGAACTAATTCGCAGGATCTACGAGGAAGGAGTATGGCCAAAGAATTTCATGAAAACAGTATTAATACCTATCCCGAAGAAGAAGAAAGCGTCGGAATGCGAGGAGTATAGAACAATCAGTTTAATTTCGCATGCGGCAAAAGTGTTGCTTAGAGTACTAAATAGAAGGTTGGAGAGCAGAGCAAACTGCTATTTAGGCGATGACCAATTTGGGTTCAGGAAGGGGAGGGCAACCAGAGACGCGATTGCGGTAATGAGGACACTTACAGGTAGAAACATAGAGCATAATCAGGACGTTTTCGCTTGCTTTGTAGATTTCGAAAAGGCGTTTGACAGAGTAAACTGGGAGAAACTAATGCAGATACTGGGGAAAATAGGAATAGATTGGCGTGACAGGAGACTCATCCGAAACTTATATATGGGGCAGAGGGCTCAGGTAAGGGTAGCTGACGGTGAATCAGGGTTGGCAGTTATAGGTCGCGGGGTACGGCAAGGGTGCCCGTTGTCGCCTTTACTTTTTAACATCAATGCGGAGGAAATGGTAAGGGAGGCATGGGATGAGGTAGATGTGGGAATGAAAGTAGGAGGCCAGTGAATAAAGTCGGTTAGATCCGCAGACGACCAGGCGTTGGTCAGTCGGTCATCGAAAGGATTGCCAACTTTAGTAGATGCACTGGAAAAGCAGTGTGAGAAATACAGAATGAAGATAAATAATAGGAAAACAAAAGTAATGAGATTCTGTAGGACAAAGAAAGCGAAGCTGGTGATAAGAGTAGGAAGTCACAAACTGGAGCAAGTAGAACAATTTAATTACTTGGGTAGTACGCTAAAAGAAACAGGACATAGTAGCAAAAACATTAGGAAGAGAATAGCGCTAGCGAAGGAAGCGTTCAATAACAGAAGGGAGCTGATGACGGGGACCTTAAGTGAGGATGTAAAAAAGAGGCTGGTGAAGAGCTTGATATGGAGTGTGGCGTTGTATGGGGCAGAAACGTGGACCTTGAGAAAGGAAGACGAAAATAGGCTAAAGACTTTCGAGATGTGGGTGTGGAGGAGGATGGAGAAAGTGCGTTGGACGGAAAGGAAGACAAATGAGGAAGTGCTTGACATGGTGGGCGAGGAGAGGAAACTTATAGATGAGATTAGGGGAAGACAGGGTAGGTGGCTGGAAGGGGTAATGAGGGGCGATGGTTTGCTGAAGGTCGTGATAGAGGGTAGGATGTTGGGTAAGCGGGGAAGGGGAAGGAAGAGAATAGGTTTTATGGACGGGATGAAGAAAGGTAGGACTTAAGCTGAGATGAAGAAAGAAATACTAGATGTAGAAAGGGCATGGCACGTGTAAGAGTTCGTTGGATATTCTCTGACTTTCATCACAACCTACCTCTAACCGGTAGATTACTGTAATGATGAAGCTTCTTCTAATATATTCCCATGCAGATAATCTTACTATTCTCAGAAAAAAATATTTTCTCTTCAGTCGTATTCACGCGTATACTTAAATGTTTTTTTTACCAGCAGTTTCCCTCTTCGACGGGGACTTTCCAAGAAATTATGCTTCATCGTAATTAATTTTTTCTTATAATGACAATGAATCTTTCTAGAAATATCTAGCAAGAGTTCTTTCGAGATATCTTCAGTTCTACTTTCGTGCTTCATGCGTTCGGAGTGTTTCACTGCCGGTCTATGCTTGCTCTGTGCTCTATAGGGCATTGAAAGAAATATCCGGACACGACTGATTTCAACTGCTGATAACATGTCAAAGGTTACCAGCACAAACTACTTCAAATGGTGTGAGTGACTTAGTGTCCGAATCGCTGCCATCTACGTCGATCATGGCTACCAGAGAAGTGCGCTTTCCCGAATCTTCCTCGGAGTCAGAGGGATCTTCTGGAGAAGAGATTGAATCTGCCCCTAAAAAAAAGGTTTTATCTCATGATAATTTCTGGTCTTCAGGTGATTTGACCTCCAAACTTCACGAGTTTGATCCATCTACTTCCGGCTGTAAGGCTAATGTCACCGAAAGCTCCACAATTCGAGAATTTTTTGAAATATTCTTCTCTCTAACATTTGTAGAATTTATTAGTAAGGAGACTAATAAATTTTACAAATTTTCGATGGAGCATGCTCCTGAAATAGCTGTACCACGTCTAAAATGTTGGAAAGACGTAGAAGTAGACGAAATGTATTGTTTTCTTTTTTTTCTAAGTTTCGTTTCTGAGTACCGTTCCTTTAATTTTCGCTCTGATGATGTCAATTGCCTGAATAAGGACATTTTAAATTTATAATAATTTTTATCGTTGAAAAAAAGTCAAATTCATTTAAGAGTGTGAAATAAAATGACAAAGTTATTTGTTTAACCATTGATATGATTTTTTTGCTAGAGAGGCTAATATTAATAGTAGAATTTCGTTTAAAAGCTGTAAAGGCACTGTAAAACTAAAATAATTTGTTTCCAATAAATAAATATCGAGGTTGCAGCAACAATGTTTTAGCAAAACCATTGCATTAACAAATAGTTAACCGTGACGGCATGCCGTAATGGGTAACCTAAGCGGAAAAGGGTGAAGATTATCTCGGCCTGGTGGACCAGAAAAAGGTTCGAAACCCCTCTGGGACCCAACCCAAGTTAGGGAAACAGGAATCTGAGAGGGTCCTAGCGTAGTGAAAGCTCCGTATTGGCAATGCAAAGAAATTGTAGTGGTATTCGTCAGGGAAGTAGCATTTTCTGAAATGTGGCCCCGTCGCGACAGGGTTAAAAATTGTTTTCCAGTTCTGAGTGCTTCGATGCTGTATATTCACATAGTTAATTTGCATTTTTGCAAATACTTTAGATGACAAGTAAGGTAGTGTTTTTATTAGGATTTTATAAACTTAATAAAATGTATCTTTCATCGGCTTTTAACACTGAGTCACAGGGGAACCTCCAAAATTCCTCCATCATAATCAATTTCTCCTCATTCCTCTTTCTCTTCACTCAGCCTGCTTTGTCCATCCTTCTCCAAACCCTCGTCTCAAAAGCTTCCAAACTTAAGTCAACCTCCTTCCTCAATAACCATGTTTCAGTAAGCTTTGTTATTATGACATTTCAATAAAATTTGTTAGCCCACAAGATTTTTTCCTAGCCAATAGAAACAATCCCAACAGGAATTATGCATATCACTTGGAATCATAATCAACCCTCCAAAAACTATTTCCTCAGCAACAACTGTAACTTAAATTCAATTGGAGAAATGAAGAGTTAACGGCTACTTTCTTATTCTAAATTCCTTTACCAACAGAGTTCTCTATTCAATGTGCCTTTCAAGTTAACTTTGAAGGCTGCATTCTTTCGGGTATTTCACCGCATTGTTGTTTTTGTGACAATTGTTTCACCTGCGTTCCAGCAGGCGTCTTCAGGTTAAAGTGATGATGCCAGTAATTGACCACCTTATAGAGGCCCATAGTTCAGTCTTGATTGGTTGCGTCATTCTTCCCGTTGGCGCCAATATTTTCCCGTTGTTGTTGATTGGCCATATCGACATTTTCCACACGGAAAAGTCTCTTCCAAGTGTTGTGGAGGTGATACCTGTCTCCCCAGTTGAAATTCTTTGGGTTTTTTGCTATACACCTATAATTGGGTGTTTAGCTATTTGGTTTCAACTGGGAAGACGAGTATCAGATTCCACAACACATGGAAAAGACTTTTCCATGTGGAAACTGTCGACATGGCCAATCAACGACAACGGGGAAATATTGGTCCCAACCGGAAGAATGACACAACCAATCAAGACTGAACTGGCCTATACATGGTGGTCAATTAGCGGCATCATCACTTCGGCCTGAAGAGGCCCGCTGGAATTCAGGCGAAACTGTTGTCACAAAAACAATGACGTGGTGAAATACCCGAAAGAATGCAGCCTTCAAATTCTACGCACCGCGGAAGCCTTCACACCAACTTATTTCAAGTTAATATTCAATAATGCTTATAAATAGCCACATGGATAGAAAATCTTCCTTTATTACTAAAACACTGCCTACTTTGTCAGTATTCAAAATATAATCAATAATCAGAAAAAATATTTGTGAAAAATGCCCTAAATTACAAATAATTCCATGTTCTTTCATAGACAAAAAATCCAAGTAAAATGTTCCAATGGAAACATTTATAACTCTTTATATAAGTGAAAAGTAGGTACTTTCATAGCCATGTGGCATATTCACAAGAATGTGAACTTTCAGGCCCCAGAAAGCACCAGTTAACCCAAATATTTCTCCAGTGATGGACAACTTAAGCCTTCATAACCATCACATACATCTCCGAGTGATACCTAACAAATAAGACAGCAAAAATTATACCTATTTCCTTATTTCCCAAATTCTTCTATCCCAAAACAGTTTAATTCCCATTAAGGTGAAATAGAGAATGATGAAAGGTAAACAATAGAATGATTTACTGTGATGCCTCATTTCCCTCTCCAAGTCATTTCAAAATGTGAAGGATAGATTTGCTTTCATCATCATTAATTTGTTTTTATCTATTCAAGAAAATTCAACTTGGGTGCAAATGACAACAGAAAAATGATTCATGGCAGAGAGCAATAATCCCTAAGAAAGACATTTTGCAATGTTTACATAATGTGTTCATTTTTAACATTTCATGTAACTTGCAAATATGATAAAACTCAACTATCTTGACAATCTTAAAAATGCCAATTCTTATCAACTTGAAAGGCTTAGGCTTACTTACTTCTTGAAACAGATATAACTGAGAGATTATTAAAATAAGTTGTGCAAAATATCAACTTGAAATAAACCTTGAAAAATTACTACCCATAATGGCTTCAAGTACTGGACTACTGATGAATATATACTCAGCCTTCAACTTTGCAGAGACGCATTATGTGTTATGTGGCACAAGAAAGCCATTAACATATTTAAGTTATATGCATATTGGTGAGCAAGAACTACATTTTAGAGGTTATCATACACTCTGCAAAGAGGTAGGTAAGCCCAATTGCAATTTCAGTAAGTGGAATTAGCCAGAATACAAAATACACAGTCATCACAAAGTTGCATCATGTATGCTAATCTATGAGACATGTTACCATAATCTATGTTAGATGTAAAAAAGGTTTAAAAGCATCAATGTTTTCAAAGCAAATGATAACTCAAAATTATCACCACACACAAACACAAGGAGAATGTGCATGAAAAGAAAAAAAACTACTTATTAGTTGCTTTACTACATTTTTTTCCAATTAGGTACATACTTCAAAATTCAGTTCAAACAATAGAAATACTGGAATAACACCACACAACATAATCACAACAGTTACTTTGAGGTCAAAGAAACACATTTAGCAATCTAAGTAGGAGTGTGAAACTTTTAGAGACAAATTACAATCACTTATCCTGAAAGGGAAGAGTAATATCATCAAAATTGTAATTGCCACAAAAATTACACAAGACAATGATTAAAGGAATACTGTCGGTAAATCAGCTTAGTTTCTTTGTTGCAGAACAAGTAATTTACTTTGGAATCAAGAGTAATAAATGAAAAAAGGATATCCTGTCAATCATGTGCCCATGTCGCACAAGTATAGCCAAACCTCAAAGACTTAGCTAACACATTTACCAATTTTTAAAACCAACCACTGAAGCTTTACAGTGCGTTCAATCTCTTCTGTTCAGTACAGAAAATTCCATAAGACTTTTAATACGGGACATCCCATATACCTTCCTATATCCCCAACCGTAGCCTCTCCACAGGGTCTATGGATCGCCAGAGCAACACGAAAGAGCAAATGCATATGATGAATGTTTATAATTCCAAATAGAGAGCTCTGGTGGTCTAGCGATTCCATGAATAGGCTACAATAAGAAAGATAGCAATGTATATGGGATGTTCCACGCTAAAGGTCTCTCATGGGGTTTTCTGTCCTTCACGGAAGAGATGGAATACACAATGTATAGATGAAATAAAAATCATAAGCCCTCATGAAGGCACTATAACATATATGTTGAGAAATAAGATATCACTGAGGGAGATCAAGGATTCCATTAATTGGTATTTGCAAAACTAAGGAGTATTCCAGCCTTCCCAGGGCTAAAATGACATTTTTAAACAATAGATCACCCTGGAAACCAACCATCAAACTTTTATAAGCTATACAAGTTGGTCCAATTTACACAGACAGATAAACTATATCAAATTGGTATTTCCCAAAACATGATGAATGAAGAATTTTCAGCAACCCAAAATCCTGCTTTAGAATCCTCAATACTACAAACAATTTAGCAACTTTCTCATTTTAAAATCTCTCAAATTTCAATTTTGAAATAATTCAATTACATAGATAAATAAAACTAGAGGTTGGCACACAATCAGCAAAATTCAAGGACCAGATGGTAACCTAAGGAGCTAAAAAAAAACTTTACCATGATCTCCATTGCTCTGCTAAAAATCAATTGTGAACAAAGGCTATTCTCAATTATTGTGCACAAAATTAGCAGAGACATGAAAATAAATGATTAATTATTTTTTTTATAAGTTAGTCGGATCATGAGAAATACACTAATCAAAGAATATGGATATGTGCTACAAAAGTTGTCTTTCAATGAGGTACAAATTACAAAGTGACAATCTATAAAGTATAGTATACACCGATTACATAAATGGACTGTCATTCACAACATGAGAATGCAAATGTTCACATAATCCACTGAAAAAAAAGTAAAGTTCATGAAAACAATATTCCAAAAAGGGCAACTCAATTATTAAAAAGTAATTCTGCAGTTCTCAGGGATTGAAAATAAACTTAAATATCACAGAAATCATAAAAATGTCCTTTATCACAGAATTAAGAAGATTTTTGTTTTCAAGTTTCACATAAAAACAGCAGCCATGAAATGCCGATGTCCAAACACCCCATTAAATTCTTTGGAGTTAATTGTAAGCAAATAGCAAAGATGATTGTGCTATTCCACTAGCACACAAAAACAGAAAAAAGACCACACTACTAATCATGGCATATTAAAAACCATCACAACATCTAGTACACCCATCTGAGTAGTTGTACAAAACTTCAAAGTCAGGCCTCATATTTTTGGTCAGAAAATATTTATCCATGTTGACGTAAAAAAAATTGCACTTCAATTAGACTATACTATCTATAGTCGAAAATAAAAAAATCATAGCTACTCAAAGAATTTTGGTATACCATCAGCTGGAAGACAAATTGGTATTTCTGAATCTTCATCTTGAAGAAATTAATATCCAATGCATTATTAAGTCCATCTCAATTGAAAAAGAACAATTCAATCACAAGAAGAAATATTGCATTGTGTGTAATAGGACATCAACAAATTATTGAAAATTAATATTGTTTAGAATAATAACTGCCTATGTATTGTAACATATAAAATTGACTTAAAAAGTTTGAAGAAATTTTGGAAAAGCAATATTCTAATCAGATTTTATGGACACTTAAGATAGGATAAATAATATCACTAAAAAATATAAAAAACAAACCTATTTTTTTCAAACAAATCTTCTCTTCAACCATATAATAGAATGTTAGCTCTAAATGGTCGAAAGAGCACATGTCCTCTTGTTACCAGCATAATGAACACTTGATGCAGTCAGAAACAACCAAAACTTGATTTTAATCCATTGTAACCATACAATGGCAACCAACACAAACTGGCAGTGTTCAAACTCCTTTTTGCAAACATTTCTTCAAACTACACCCATAACTTTGGTTAACTCAACACCTTTCCATTTAAGAATGACAATCAGTATTCCCTGAAATCAATGACAAGTTTCGAGTTCAATAAGGCTTTGCATTACAAAAATCTGTCAAAAATGCTAACATTTTACGCCTTCACTTACATGCTTTCATTGTATGCATGTTTTTCTATATGTAATGTAAATTTAATACTACATTAAAATGCTGAATCATTTCCATGAGTTAGCCTTGTGCTTTGGCAAGAAATGAAAGCCTTCAGGAACTGGACCCAGGATCATTTCGCTGCAAAAATAAAAATACAGATCAGAGAAAAAGAATCATACATCCAGAGCATATGTCATAGCATCATGAACTGTGGCTTACTGAATAAACAGAGTTGCACATCGGGAAAAAAAATTAGTGTACTTTTTAAAAAGGGAATGAAAACTTAGACCTCCGAAAGCATAAAGTAATATTTCGATTTAAAATCTTCCTTTAAATGGCAATAACCCTGTGAAAATTTAATATTGCAATCACAACAGGATATAAACACAAACTTGAAATTGGTGTGAAGTCTTCCACAATGTGATGAAGTTGAAGGCTGCATTTTTCAGGGGTTTCACAGCATCATTGTTTTTAAGACAACAGTTTCCCCTGTGTTCCAGCAGGCATCTTCAGCTCAGGATCGTTTCGACCTGAGGATGCCTGCTGGAATGCAGGCAAAACTGTTGTCTTAAAAAAGATGCCGTGAAACACCCAAAAAAGGAGCCTTAAACAAACTTGAAATTTGACCAAAAACTTACAAATTACAGAAATGCATTTATTTCTGCCTCTTTTATTTTCATAACCTAATTCCAGGCAGGCAATTCCATGAATTGTGACTATAGCAACTGATTTTGAAAACCATAGGACACAGTTACCAATAAAAATATACTTCACTTGGGTAATTCAAAGCGTGCAAAAATGCAATCTCATTTCTGCTGCTGGTACTAGTTTATCCATTTGGGCATTATTTTTTATGAGTTGATATGAAATGGGGACAACTGTTTAGAGCGGAAGTATATGCTGTAAGCAATGATGCAAAGTAATATTTTGATGATTCCAAAAGTGATAAAAATATCATACCACAGTTAACACTAAACCCTGTACAAGATAATAGTGCAGTTGATAGAAATGCAGCCAATTTGTAAACACATCCAATGGCATTTGGGGAAGGGAATCGTGTGACTGAAGAATCCATGATAGTGTCCTTAATTAAAATCATAGGATCGTGAAAAAAATTGTTTACTTCTCATTTATTTCAAAGCCAAATCAGCATATTGCAACTCCACAATTATCTTTGGTGGACTATAAAAAAACATTAAAATATCCCTCTCAGGTAAATCAAAGTTTGGAAAAATGCAATCTCATTTATGCTGCAGGCACTACATAGTTATCCATTTGGGCATTATTTTTTATGAGTTCACATAAAAATATGTTAATACAAAATATAAGCAAAAATTTCATATTTTCCAGAAAAATTCTTTAAATTGGAATTACAATTAACTCTCGACTATCTGTGAGCAGATTATCTGTTTTGCGGATAATCCATGCTACTCTTTCCTCCCTACACCTAAAAATTTTGATAGTATTCCAAGCGTTAAGATAAAATAAATGCTTTGAAACTTCAAAATAATTAAAAAATATGTTTTCAAATACCTCTGCTTTCTTTAAATTTTAGGTCTACACCACAAAAGCAAGGAAACTTTTAGCAATTCTAAACAGCATCTTTGAGTTAGTCATATTGAATCCTTAGCGACTTGTCAAATTTTAAGGATACCGGGACTAGCAATGGTCTTATCTTTACGGAATCACCTGCAAGTGTACATAAGTGTTCACTTGTGTCTCCATAAAGGTGATACAATGGCTAGTCCCGTTTTCCATAAAGCTTGTCAAAAAAGAGCGAAAACCTCATTGTGTTCAAAGTTTGGCATTCAACTTGGAGACTTTGGTGCTAAGCACACACTTTGAACTGCTTCATAGCATTGTATGTTCGGCAGTCTTGAACATCTCGTTACTTTAAAGCCCATGACAATCCACGAGGGAGGAGGATGCCTTGGTAGCTTAAATGGCTAAAGCATTTGGCACGATATCAAGGGATCTGGGTTTGAGTCCCGGTCAAGGCAAATGATTTTTCCTCTATGGTAATTCGCCTTAGCAACTTTATTACTTCTGAAATTCATGATAGCTTTTATGACTTAAGCTTTATTTATTGCGCAGTGTGCAGCTATTCACAATGAATGCCACTATCATTTGTTTCCTAATCATCATCATCAACTAGTATTCTGACCACTGGCAGGTCCCAAACACCAAAGCTGTCTCCAATTCGTACTGTCCCGGACCTCTTCCTTCGTTTCCTTGTACCAACCTTCTTATCTTTACTTCGTCTGTCATTTTCAGCCTTCTTCTTCCTCTTCTCTTGTCTCCCTCCACTTTTCCCTCGACTGCTGTATTTAAAATTCCCTTCCCTCTTAAAATATGTCCCATCCAGTTTCCTTTCTCTTCTGTATTGTTTTCAGTAGACTTCTTTCCTCCCTAACTCTTCCCAGCACCTCCTCATTTCTTACTCTATCCACCCATTTCACACTCTCTAGCCTCCTCCATAAATAAATCCAATATAATAAACTCTAATAAATTCTTATTTATTCAAAAGTTACAAACAGTATTTCTTCATGATTAAATTTAAACATTTATGTATTTTCCATACTTATGCATTATTGTTTCCTCAAATCCATTACCCTGGATTAGGGTTACCATATTTGAAATCCCAAAATACGGACACCCTCAACAGAATTGATCGACACGCTCTTAGTACTGCCAAATGAAACATTATTCGTTCAATTATATACTGTCAAATAGCTATATTCCAAGGTGCACCCAGCCGCCATCGCCCCAACCCCAACCACCACCGTCTATTGCCGGCTATAGCCCTAAATCGAAGGCACCCTAAAAGATCGCTGACGGTATAATTCAATAATCGATTTAAAAATATATATAACTATTAGGTGATACGAGATGAAAGCAAAAATCAAAAGATCTTGCTTCCCAAAAATGAAAAATGTGGACATTAGCAGAAGTCATAAAAATGTACGCGGACGCTACATTAGAAGTCGAAAATACGGACATGTCAGCATAAATGAGGACATATGGTAACCCTAGCCCGGATTATTCCATTTTCTACCTCCACTAAACTCCCTTTATAGTCTAACAGCACTCTATTTAATAATTCATTTGTTTCATTGCAATAATATTCACATTCACTCGTTATTTTAAAAACTTTTCTTCCCACCAATTGAATAGCATCATCCATTTATATCATCACCACAATTTCCATGTTTTTCAATTATTTATGCCTCACCATGCATCCATTAGCACAGATAATCGAGAATTTATTGTACTGCATTATTTGCCATTGAAATATGGCATCTTGGAGAGGGTCTTTTCCCAGTTTACACATTGCTTTAGAAGAAAAGTGTGATGACAAAATTCCTCTGTAAATACACCAGAAAATTTTCTTTCAATTCATAGTGTGCCCTTTTTCCCAACTCATGGTGGGTGGATGTCACAGAGCGAGTAGCCAATGAAAGGTGTTTTCCCTTCCTCCTCAGTTTCTGGCTCCAGGTGGCCAAACCGCACTGTCAGTTCATGCGGTAAGGACTCAAGTTCTGATGTGTTCACACTGATATTGCACCTTAACAAACCGAGTCTACCTCACAAGCTGTAAATTTGGCAACACAGACTATATAAGACCATAGTTAACCTCATGGCAGTCGGAGAGAGACTAAGGGCCTTCATAGCTTGGCGGCGGAGGCATAGCAGTGGAACTTAGACAATGAAAGCACGTTTTTATAAATCATGATGCCAGGCAGCTTAGTGCCACAGACTAGTGCTGACTCACCACGAAATAATCATCCCGATTAAAATCCCCGGCGGCAGCCACGGGAAAGCCCACTGCCTTTCAAAAGTGAAACCCCCTCCTGTGGCTAGTGAGACCTGTTTTCATAAAGGCTTCATTTTATCAATGCTTATTATTTCTACAATACATTTTAGTTGTTTAGTCTAATTTATGATTATGTGAGAAAAACTGCTCTTATATTCAACGAAAATAGCCTTCCCTAAGGTTATAGTAATGCTTTATTAATAGTATTAACCTGAGAATGGCTTCAATCAGCCATTGAAATAATATTTATTTTAACCAAAGTTATCCAATCTTGATGCCATAATTACGGTGTGGAAATTTTCATGTGGTTGCAATTGTTTACTGCAGGTTCAACAAGTGGAACTGTTCATGTGTTAATATCAATATAACCTTGACTGGCAAGTATAATAAGAACCAAATTATTTCATATGCACAAATATTACGTTTGTAGTACAATATAATGCTGGAAACCAGTCAAGAGACTTAAATTTTTAATAATAATTTAATAGTTTTTTTATTATAATTAATTAATATATTAATATAATTTTATATATTAATTTTTTAATAGCCTGTGTGGGAGGACGTGTACAAGCAGAGGGGCTCAAAGCGTGGAATCGCAGGATACAAGGATAGCCTGCTCATTGATAGGTGCATATGCCAGGGTGCCATCCGGCTAAAGCAAAACCTATCACTGGCCTGGGTGGACTACAAGAAGGCTTTTGACAACACTTCGCATGAGCTTTCGATCGCCATGCTGAAGTTGATGAAAGTCCACCCAGAGGTAGTGTCCTGCATCCAACGCCTGTTACCATTCTGGAAAACACGCTTTGTTCTGACTTCAGGCAAGCGGTCAGTTTCCACAGAGTTGGTAACATACCACCATGTGACTTTAAGCGTCAGTAACTGTGATGAAGGACAACCTAGGCAGAGAGACATCCACTGAAAGATCTCTCTGCGGGGTAACCACCTGCCCCAATTGAATGGTCTTATCGACGAAATCCTGACGGAAACGTCGGACCTTTGGATGGTAAGTTGCATGGTCTACACTGCTGCAAAAAATTATGGCTCACTCCCAATAGACCACCTCTTAGGAGGACAAAGCAGCAAAGAGGCTGGAACAGTTGGAGGCCAAGATCACGCAGGCGAGACGACAGGAGTCGAGAATCCAGTGTGTGATGTAATACATCGTATCTGGGCGAACTTTCACTCCCAAAGTTCGGTGCATAGCGCACAGTCTCAGACAAAACCATCACACACTGAATAAAAGCGTGCTGCTTACTATTAAGCAGCACGCAGTCGATAGAGTACGAGAACTCACCACTGCCCGGAAAACACTCCTCAAGAGGAGTAGGGTCATGAGGGAAAACTCCACCTTTCTCCTTCACCCGTCCCGTCTCTTTCGACCACCTCCGCCTGTCGTCGAATCACCGCCACCCGTCCAAGAGGTTGAACGTTTCTGGAAGGAAATCTACGAAACGTCGAAGCCATTCAATGGAGACACTCCGGCCATAGGCCTCTTTAAAGAGTTTTGTGACCACCACCTACAAGATGTGGACGGACGTTTTTCAGTCACGGAGAGTGACGTGAAGAAGGCCTTCTCTGGCAAGAAGAACTTCTCGACTCCAGGAATGGATGCCATGAACAACTACTGGTGGAAGAAGTTTACTTCCACCCACCAACACCTCGCCAGAATCTTCACGTCCTTTCTGAATGGTAGAGAACCAGTTCCACCTTGGCTGACTGAGGGACGCACTGTTCTCATACCTAAGAAGGGAGACTTGTCCGATCCGAAGAACTACCGCCCTATTACCTGCCTCAACACCATACACAAGCAGTTCACCTCCATCTTGAGTGACCTTATCCTCCACCACGTCTAGCCTGTGTGGGAGGAGGTGTTCGACAGAGGGTCTCAAAGCGGGGAATTGCAGGATGCAAGGACAACCTGCTCATTGATAGGTGCATATGCCAGGATGCCATCTGGCATAATCAAAACCTATCAATGGCCTGGGTGGACTACAAGAAGGTACTTAACACCACTTCGCATGATCTTATCATCGCCATGCTGAAGTTGATGAAAGTCCACCCAGAGGTAGTGTCCTGCATCCAACGCCTGTTACCACTCTGGAAAACGTGCTTCGTTCTGACTTCAGGCAAGCGGTCAGTTTCCACAGAGTTGGTAACATACCACTGTTTTTCAAGGCGAAATCCTGAGCCCCTTACTGTTCTGTATTTCCCTCCGTCCCCTGTCCTTTCGGCTGCGACCAGGTAGAGGATACATGTGTGGAGTTCCAGGTGACAGGAAGCATAAGGTCACCCATTTGTTCTATATGGATGACCTGAAGCTTTATGCTTCTAATGAGAAAGACCTTCGCACTGCCCTGGACACCATACTGGAATACTGTGAGGCTACAGGGATGGAGTTCGGATTGGATAAGTGTGCATCCATCCACTAGGCGAGAGGAAGATTTTCAGAGATCGAGGAAGACGTGCAACTTGTTGATGGGAGTGTCATTTGTCACCTCGAGGACGATGATAGCTATGAATATCTCGGCGTCCCCAAGCGCCGAATGCAGGAGGTTTCAGCAGTGAAGGAAAGGCTTACCGCCAAATACAGACAGACTCTCAGGAACATCTGGAGTTCTGAGCTGTCTGGCAAGAACAAGGTTCTTGCCATGAACATGTTCACCGTTCTTACACTGCTTCCTACACTGCTACTACACTGTATACCTTTGGATGCATGAAGTGGAACGTCAACAAGTTGCAGAACCACGATAGGGGAATTAGGAAAATGATGACCATCTATATAAGTCTTCATCCGAAATCTTCCGTCGCCAGATTGTATCTCCTTCGCAATGTAGGTGGTAGAGGACTAATGAGTCTGGAGTGTCTCCACAACAGAGTTGCCCTGGGTACCTCTTGCCCAGTGTTGAAAAGCAGGGCCCCCCTGCTCAATCTCGTGAGAGAGCACGAGAGTGTGGGAGCAGGGGCGTTTCTCTTCCAGCCAGCAAAGAGGGCTGCGGACGAAACCGGTCTCGACTTGGACCCGTCATCCGACAGATATAACAATGACACGACCAACTTGTCATTGAAGGCAGATGTTCTCAAGCTTGAAATAAAAAAAGCCAAGCAGAAGGCCCTGCTTAAGGCGCATACCGATAAGCCCATGCATGGAGGTTTCTATTGAAACATTGAAAAGCATGGGTTATCAAAGGAGCTGACGTTTGCCTTCCTACGCTCTGCCGGTCTGAAGTCTGAGACAGAGGGTTTTGTCATTGTGTGCCTGGATGGTGTCATAAACACACTCGTGTACCGCCAAATTATATTCAAGGCGGAGGGCGTCCCGAGCCCAGCCGGAGACTTTGAGTCAACTTCTCCTAGCTGTAGTTGTTACGCAAGGTCAGCGTATTTAGCTCGGCACAACATGGCCCTGCAGGTGTTATACTTTCACCTTCGACACCATTATGGCATTGACGAAACACCTGTGATGCCCTATGCCCCTGCAGATATTGAGTACGTCGTGGAGAACGATAAATGTACAATCTGGTGGAATTACTCCTTCTCCACCACCAGGCAGTTGGAGGCAACCAAGCCTGATATTGTTCTCCTCGACCACCTCACACGCTCCATGTTTGTGATCGAGTTTTCAGCTCCGGCTGAAACTAACATGGATGCAAAGGAGGTGGAAAAATGGACAAAATATAAAGACCTGCTTTTCGAACTTCGACAGATGTACCTTGAACACTCTGTAAAACTGGTGGTCCTCATCGTAGGTGTGCTCGGTGGAGTCAAGGGCTCACTGCTAAATAACATCAAGTACATTCCGTCCTGCCTGGCACAGGCGGAATCACTAGTTGCACGCATGCAAAAGGCCGTCATCCTCGGGTCACTCTGTCCACTGTGGACGCATGACCCGACCACAGCGTAGCCACTCATCCAATGGGCGTCGGACAAGGCTGCAATTACTGCACAACTCCTCTTGAGTCTCCGGCCATTATGACGGCAATGAAACCTGATACTTGCCGGGGACTCAGAGGGGCATGTTACAACTGTAACAATTAAATAATAACACATAGCTTTATTGTTCTGTTGGTCGTTGCTGACATAGAACATATTCAGAAACATTTATACATAATAAACTTTCTCCAACTTATTTCAATTACCTTAATAAAACTATGGAGAACTTGCATGTTTGCTTAACATATACGGTTAATGCGAAACTATTGCCATCAAATCAGCTTAAATAAATAATTACCAACTTATTTTCTAACCAATTCATTCATTTGATCACGGCAATCGAGCTCAAAAATCAGATAATATTACTTTTTCGATGACATGCAGGTACTGAAGTGCAAAAGTCAAAGTGATGCCTAACACCTTTCATTTGTTTTCTGGCCACCAAGCTGTAAAGGGGTACACATTCCATCAGCGGTGACGGATATCGCCGCCCGTCTCCACCAATGACCTTTGATGGCCCCCTAAGTGAGTTCCCCGCAATGTATTCCACACTACTCTTCTGTGATTGGCTGGAAAAGTCATAGGTACACCAGTGGCATTCAAGGTCAACCACCATGGGTTGGGAAAAATGATATATGTAATGAAAAGCAATGACCAGTACAATTCTCTTCTTTCTTACCTTAGTTTCACCCAGCTCTGACAATCAGGACTAGCCATCAGTGTCTCAAGATCATTCCGGCCAACATAAAGAGGTGGCCTTTCATTGATCTTTTGTGGTGGCCTTTCAAGAAGACCAACAGGAATGTAGCGATACAAAAATGACAGCCATTCCAGCATGAAACGCCTGGTGGTTTCAACACCCTGAGAATGAAGGCAAAAAATCAACAATGAAAAGACATTTGGGGCCATTCATGTATGAATTACATAAAGTGATTTTGGCCACTTTTTAAGTCCCTCCCTCACTACGAGACAACATAAGATTTCATGAGGGCCCTGTCCCTTCCCCTGACAAACTTACATAACTTTTCATAATTTTTTTGTACCATGCAAATTGGCAAACTTTTCTAATAGCAACATTTTAACAATTTCCAATTATTAACAAGGTACTATTTTCACACTTTTTATTTACTAACCAAACATTCAACTAAATAATAAGACACTGAAGTGTTGAAACCTTGATCAGTAAATAAAAGTGTGAAAATAGCACTCGGTTAAGAATTGTTATTCATGAACATTCGACATTTTACACATGATAAAAAAGTGTTATTTAGCAGGTTACTTCCACACAATTTCAGCTATCGAAGGAAATACTGAGTACAAGGTATCAAAGACTATTGTTTGAGCCGTGGTTGGCAATTTGTATAGAAGCTTTAGAAAAACCATGGGAAATGGGGAGAACTGCCAAGAGGGTAAGTACATGCTGTTTACAATGAAGAAAAGTAATATTTTTACTCTGATGATAATTCTGACAGTGAAAAAATATCATACCACAATTAACAAGATAATAGTGCAGTTGACAGAAACACAGCCACTTTGTAAACACATCCAATGGCATTTGGGGATGCGAATCACGTGACCGAAGAATCCATGATTGTGTCCTTCGTTTAAATCATACGACCGTGGAAAATGTTTTTATTTTTCATTGAATAATAATAATACATAGCTTTATTGTTCTGTTGGTCGTTATGACATAGAACATATTCAGAAACATTTATACACAATCTTTCACAAGAGATTTACAATATTGTCTGAAAAAAACTCATCAGTAGTATAATAACATTTATTAAGTAGTAGTTCTTTAAGTTTTAATATAAAAGAAGACAGAGGATATGCATTTCAAGTTTGTAGGTAACTTATTGTACAAAAGTGATGCCGAGTGACTAAGGCCATTCTTACATACAGCACATGATTGTACTTGCAGGTGAACATTCTCCCTTCCACAAGTCAAGTGATTATGAACCATCGAGTTAGGATTGAACACAGATGGATTCTTTTTTACAAATAAACATGAGTGAAAAATATATATGCTGGGTTAAGTCATGATATTCGGTTGCCTAAACAAAGGCCTTCCAGGGGTCCTGATGGGTACACTCATCATGGCCTTTATAGACCTCTTTTGCATAGAAAATGCCTTCATTGCTGCACTCGAGTTACCCCATAAGACAACTTCATAGGTCAAGTGAGCGTGAACTCTAGCAACGATGCAATATGTCTTCAAACTGCTGAATAAAGTCGTTCGTTGCGTCGAAAACCTTCGTAGCACACAATAATTAATATAGACAACATTGTATGCAAAAAATCTTTCAATACTCGCTCTTTAATGGGAGAATTTGTGTTAAGAGTGGGTTACAGTTTCAGTAAATATGAAGCAATGATTCGGCAAAAAAGTTTGTCTTCCGCGAAGTACCTGCGCCTTTGAAATATTGCCGGATTACAGGTGTTCCCGGATTAGGGATTTCCGGATTAGGGGTGCTCAACTGTACAAGGGGGGACTCAGAAGTAACGGGAATAGCGCGGTGGGGGGGCGGCAGAGGGAAGGATCGGGTTTTCCAGCGTGGGTTCTAAGCAATGACTTTTCTTGAGTTAGTGTGCGAAGCCTGGTCGCTCTGAGTGCATCCGTTCGCCTGTGGGATTTTTTTCAGTTAACCAGCTCTTTTTGTTGTGGCGAAAACGTGTAATGGCTGACTGCCGGGAGCAACGCACCGCTGTGAAGTTTTGTTTTCTGTTGGGGAAAACTACCGCAGAAACTCTTGTGATGCTTAAAACAGCTTATGGGGATAGTGCCCTAAGTAAAACACATGTCTACGACTGGTTTTTGCGTTTCAAGAATGGAGAGATGTCGATTGAAGCCCAACCTCATTCTGGGTGCCCGTCAACTTCAAGAACGGACGACAATGTTGCAACATCAAGACAATGCTCATTTGTTTCTTCGATTGCAGAGGTGTTGTGCACGCAGAATTTGTTCCTCCAGGCCAGACGGTCAACCAGCAATTCTACCTAGAGGTTTTGAGGAGGTTAAGGGAGAACATCCAGAAGAAAAGGGCGTATCTTTGGCGCACAGGTGATTGGTTCTTCCACCACGACAATGCACCAGCCCACACCGCGCTGACTGTGAAGCAGTTTTTGACCAAAAACGGCATGACGCCAATTGTTCACCCCCCCCCCCCCCCTATTCACCGGACCTTGCCCCCTGCGACTTCTTTTCATTTTCTAAACTCAAAAGGGACATGAAAGGAAAACGTTTTGGGACTGTAGAAGAGGTAAAACAAAAATCGCTGGAAGGCTTAAAGAACATTACAATATGCGAATTTAAAAACTGTTTTGAACAATGGAAGAAACGATTAGATAAATTTGTTACAGTCAATAGGGTTTACTTTGAAGGTGATCAAAATATGGTGTAAAAATTTTGATTAGTAAAAAAGTTATGATGCAATTCCCGTTATTTTTGGGTCCCCCCTCGTATACTATATCAATGCTCTTGGGAGACTTTCGAAGCTAATTTCGGGATTCTTGTTCAGCCGAAAAGAGGCTACACATTCTGATGGACCTAATATGTTTAGATTTTGAAAATACAAGGATACTTTCGTGAATAGGATGGGCTTTGATTGGTCATGGGTCTTTCTCAAGGCCGTAAACAATAAGCGGATTATTACTTTTTAATTAGGAACGATGTACTCACTTAAAATTTCCCAGGAGCCGCGCTCAAGTAATGACATCTGAAAGTATGCAATTCTACGCCATGAATGAAAAGTTAAATTCCTTCACTTAGAATAAACATGAAGTGGGAAAATAAATAGTGTTATCATTACGTGATATTTATTTGTGCTGGAATCTAATATCTTCCTTTCCCCCACGATACAGACTTCGCTTCAATATAATATGTTGCTCCGCAAAAAGGTCATAGCAAAGGTTTTTTACATAACCTCGGAAACTGTTACCATCTCTTTTTTACCTATATCATGTTCACTATTGAACAAGAAATAGAGTTACAGAAGTCATTACTCGGCTCCTGGGAAATTTTAAGTGAGAAACATCGTTGCTAACTAAAAAGTAATAATCCACTCATTGTTTACGGCCTTGAGAAAGACCCACGACCAATTGAAGCCCATCCTATTCACAAAAGTATCCTTGTATTTTCAAAATCTAAACATATTAAGTCCGTCAGAATGTGTAGCCTCTTTTCGGCTGAACAAGAATCCTGAAATTAGCTTCTAAAGTCTCCCAAGAACATTGATTGAAAATCCAGCAAATAGGCTGAAAATATAAAAAAATTGTTGCTAATGCCATAAATGTATGGGAGTGGGCAATTTACAGTAATTCCGTAAAATATTAGAAAGAAAAAAAATTGCCGCAACCTGGGATCGAACCCCAGCCACCATATGAGGATAACAGGCTCAGCACCTCAACCCACTGGTCTACAAGGTCTGTTGGTAGAATTGCGAACTTTAAAGTATTTATACGGAGGAAGATTCTAAAAAACATTTTTCTCTCGAACCCGGGCCTATGTGGAAGAAAGCCGTGACACTTTTCCCGCATTCGCTCTATAGTTTCGGAAAATAATTGCCTCGTTTGGATCCCGAACATCAGTTACGCGATGTCTCCTTGTAAGAAGAGGGGTCAATATTGGTGGATTAATTTTATTCTGAAAGTGTAGAAAATTGGATTTGTTCTCATTCATTTTCAAATTATTCAACCTACACCAATTAAACATTTTGATTAAAGTTTTATGAGCTGAATTACAAGCATCTGCAAAATTGTCATCTACACTTTGTGTAGATGTGTCATCAGCATACAATATCACTTCACAATTGGGTGAGTGGGTGGGAAGGTCATTAATGAATATGACGAACGGAAGTGGGCCCAATATAGAACCCTGTGGGACTCCGCAATTGGTTTGAACCAAATTGGACTTAAATGTGTTAGTGCCCGATTTGTTAAATGTTAATTTGAACCATTTGCTTACGGTTTGATAGGTATGACTTAACCCAAGACAAGGCAACACCATGAATTTCAAGACTATACAATTTAGAATAAAGTAGATCATGTCAGAAATCATCTACTTTATCATGATCATGATAAAGTAGATGATTAAAGAAAGTTTTCGACAAATCAAATAAAATTTCCAATTTTGTCTTTCTGACTGGAAAGTACCCAAATAATTTTATTTATAAGCTTAAAGGCTGCAGTTGTGGTCGACTTTCCCATGATGAATCCATGTTGAGAATGGTGTAGAAGGCCAAAATGGCAAAAAGAGTTAATGATTTGGTTATAAAAAAGTTTTTCAAAGATTTTGGAAAACACAGAGAGGATAGAAATGGGTCTATAGTTTTCTGATTTACTGTATGACCCTCTTTTATGAGTGGGTACAATCAGAGAAGTTTTTAGGGCAGCAGGATAATGTCCCTTGGAAATTGACATATGTATTGAAAATATCACAAAGGGGCTGGGAGATTATCTTAGTTTTATGCAGTTTAGCAAGTTTTATGATTGGCAATGGTACTCCATCACATCCAACTGACCAATTATTGTCAAAAGTCTGAATTGTTTTTTCAACTTCATTTGGGTCTGATGGCATGAGAAATATTGAGCAAGGACAGTTTAACCCATTAAAAATCGATGGAGTTACATTTTTTTTAAATTGACAAAACTGATTGGTGAAACAATCTGCTATATCAGCAGGATTAGATACTGGAATATTATTGAAAGTAATAAAGGGAGGATTTTTGTGATTGAAGTCACCAATTGTTTGATCATTTATAGCATTCCATGCTGCTTTGCTGACATTACTTGCTGTGGCAATGCGCTTATTAAAATAATATCTCTGAAATTCTTTTATAGCATCTTTGTAGTTTTTAAGAAGTTTTTTATGTCCTTCTCAGAGAGATGAAAAAGTATTTGCATTGTGTGTGGAGATGCCTCACTTTAGAGCCCATATTAACAAGTTCAGGGGGGAATTTGATATTTCTGCGACAGCCATTGAAAGCGATTACTTTTGATGGAAAAGCCCAGTTAAAGACACTGATGAACTTATTAAGAAAACTATGAAATATAATATTGTGGCGGTAACGATTTTACCGTCACCTGTTAATTTTGGGTCCCCTCGCATCTTGGGCGTTTTGCGTTTTCTTTTTGTTTTGTTTTCCCTTCAAATCCCCCACCCCCTTTTTCCTGAGAGTCGAACCGCACTCGAAGCATGCAAGGTCAGTGATTAACGTGTGTTTCGGGTGGGTGTGTTTTCCCCTCCCCTGACGTTGCCAACATCAAGTGGCCGAAGTGGCAAGGGAACAGTGGCATTTTATTTTAACGTGTGGGTATTCCCCAGTTTCCCCACCCCCCATTTATCATGTGGTGTGCTCACCATCGCCCCACCCCACCATTTTTGGGGTGCATAAGGGCGGTGAGCACTCCGAGACGAAGAAGAAACGATTAGGCGAGTGTGGCGTCAGGCTATGCCGGAAGAGTGGGCAGAGTGCATCTAGAGAGAATCGGAGTTGGGACGTCGCGGAAAAGGTCGGCGGAGATATTTCCGCCCGCATACCTTCCCTTCTTGAGACGCGGAAGGCGTCTCACGGGCCGCAGATATCCAGATCGACACCGACATTCGCAGATCCGCGAGACACTGGACCTGCGCAACCATCACGGGTTGCAACCCAGAAGTCCCCGGCAAGAAGTCGATGCATCCCGATTCTCCTACTCAGCTCCAAGAACCACTTTGTCACGTAAGCTGCCGTCAGTACACCTCCCTAATTCCTCTCCACCCCCCTCCCCCCCCAGTGTGGACGAGCAAGTCCTCCACACCACAACGTAACTTCAATGACCCCCGCCACAACGACGAAGAAGCTTTGTGAAGCGGCTTCACCGCGTGTCATTGACGAACAATCGACGTAAACGATCATTTTCTCATGCTTGTCCTGTGTGACAAGAAACTTTTCATTGTGAACGTCGAGGGTAATTTTCAATTTGTATCACGTTCCGCTTTTCGTTCGTGATTTTGTTGTAAAGGGCATTCATTAATCTTCACCTATAACTTCACTCATCCATTCGCTTTTTTTTCTGGTGTAAAGTGTTATTTTTGTCTATGTTTTATGCAATCACTTTTTCTAAGGTATCGTCCTCATCCATATCATTTCTGTTATATCGCCATTAATTTCATTCATGCTCATCAGGGAAATTATTTTTTATGTGTGTTAGACTAGTGATTTTTTCTTGTTTGCCAGTGTGTGTAACACTTTTGTTTAATGTCAATCAATAAACCTGTGGTGTTAAAAGCAGCTCTGGGTTGTGGTTCCATTTCAACACCTGGGCCATGCCCTCCTTTTTACCCATTCCCAGTTAAGAAAAAAATAGCGCCATACGTGCAAGACGCCTCGGAACGATCCTCAATTTCTTTTTTTTTATTAAACGATTTCGGGGAGTAAGCTCTTTGAGCCGAAAGGCAATTCTCAATTGTGTGCGGCTGTCCTCCCAAACAATTGCGGGCTGTGAGGACGTGGTCCGTTACAATATCAACATCAGGCACAGCCTCCTGTGCGTTCCAAGTTTCTTCAGCCAGGTATACCAGAAATTCATCAATGTAAGCTGAGTTATAAAAACGGTTGGTTGTGTAAGAAGGTTTGTTAGTTTCTAGATCACTCAATTTCAATTCAACTTCAATAGCAAAATGATCAGAAAGTTGATGAGATTTTGTAGCACACGAGATCATGCTAGCTGGTAGTTCAGATGCTACAAAGTCAATGAGAGTGGAAGAGTGTGGCGACACTCTGGTAGGATCGCTATTCATTATTATTAAGCCGAAAGAATTACATAGACTAATCAATTCATCACACTCTTTGGATTTCTTTCTAAGCCAAATCAGTACATATATTGCAACTGCGCTTTATCTTGGACAGACTCTTAAATCTTACATCATCTTGCACTCCCAAATCCCCCTAGTAAGCCAATATAAGAAGAGGCCATCCCCTCCCCCCCCTACACCTCTTCTTAAACATCTTACTTAATAGTGGAACAGTCCCTAGGTGGAGTAATTGCCTTTCAAATTGCTTGAGTTCATCATCACCTTGGCACATAACAGGCATCAAGAGCCTGGAAGCATGCTTGCACAGCAAATGCACTGTCTAAAAAAACCAAATTATGTGTGGCTAAAAATTATTTTAAAACTACCAAATTTGACTACATAGTAGTAATCTAATTTTCCACAACAGTGTCTCACTGGCCTCAACAGCAACTTTTACAGGCATCAACTTTGGTCTGTTTATTGTCTGAGGGTGGTTCTAGGAGCATTTGGAGCATTAGAGAAGAACAAATATGTATATACATCGGATCCACTTTTATGCATTTTGCTAATTTTCATGACCTGCAAAATGTCCATCTATATGCATTTTATTTCACCATTCAACTCCCAAACGTATAACTAATCTTTGAGAAATTTACCTTTATAGAATAATGATAACATGAAGTTTTGTTTAAAACTTCATGAACACCCTGACAGTGTTAGCATATGCTGGCTGGAACTTACTGCCAGTAAAAGAATTGATATGCAAGTGAAGTAAGGAGTCTTTGGCTGAGTTTTATGTCTCAGGTTTCCCACATGCAAAAGGAAAGTTTGAAATGAGGCTGTCTAAGCAATGCTACTATACTGTACTGATTTTGATAAGGACTGTCAATGGAATCCACCTGAACGATAACCTACCTTGTTGTCACTTCCCCAGTGCTCGAGACCATAATCTGCATACTTTTTTAAAATGTCAAATCTTTCTCCAGAGGATATGTCATAAATCTTCTTCTCCTTTATTTCTTCAAATATCCAAGGTTTCATTAAGGCACCACGGCCAATCATAACCCCTGTCAAAAGCAAAGAAATTACTCTGTAATCAATCACAAAAAAATATATTGCAACCAGTGATAAACCACTTAACATACACTATATTGCAACCAGTGATAAACCACTTAACATACACTATGTATTTTGGTTAGAATACAATGACAACGATATTATATATTCAGTCTCAGGTTTCCACGGCGATGCAATGTTGTGGCAGGCATCTTCTGGGTTGCGGCCCCGTTCATGTTTAAAATATACGACAGTTTTGCCAGTTATCCTACTGGCATCTTCAGGTGAAGGAGAGAAGTAGCTGGCGTCTTTCACCTGAAGATATCAGCAGGATAGCTGGCGAAACTGTCGTATTTTTTAAACATGAACGTGGCCCCAACCCGGAAGATGCCTGCCACAACAATATTATATCTTTATTAAGGAAACTGAAAAAATTTTGAACGCAGATGGAGAACTCAGAGATGGCAGAAATTCAACAGTAAATTGCAGAGACTGGTAAATTCAAATGGGGTTCTAGTAGTTACTTGTCAGCATGAAAAATCATACCTGAGACTGCACCACCTTCTATATGCTTCTGATAATCCTCATATGACAGGATGTCTCCATTTCCAAAAAGAGGCACAGGATCAGCAAGTTTCGCACACTGGCCAATATAATCCCAGTCAGCCATTCGTGTGTAGCGTTGCTCCCGAGAGCGCCCATGAAGCTACAAGAGAAATGTTAACTGGTAAGAAAAATGCTCATAACATGGACACCAAAGCCATTTGATGAAAAAGCTGCACCTTACTCATGCTTAAGAATATCATTTTTAATGAACCATACATGTCCAAAGCCAAATAATTGCCGAGCATTACACGTGAAAAAGCACTAACAAAAAGAGCAAACAAAATTCCCCATTGTCTTTATCATTCATTTTGAATATATGATGAACTGCTAAGAAGAGGTATCAACTTGAGATCCAGAACAATTCTGCATGAAATATTTTTTTATTGACTAACAAAGGTTTTATGGTAAGATAGGCATATTTTGATGCTGGGTATCTCTCCACCCTACCTCCATTCCCCAAATAATCCATCCCTTACTAACCTACCCATAGGGCAAGGGCCTAGCCACTTGAAACACCGGTTCCCGTCAGGTCACCGAAGTTAAGCAACGTTGGGCCCAGATGGGAGTTGGAGGGTTGCCCTCCTCCATACCTCTACCGGGGTGGATGGAGAGGTGACACTCCTCCAGACCTCTACCAGGAGGATGGGAGGGGTGACCCTAATCCCCATGCTGCGAAGGTTGGAGGGAGGTGACCCTCCTCAATTCCTGTACTGGGAAGGTTGTGGGGGTGACACTCCTCCATACCTCTGCCAAGGTGCTCTTGTCCCCTGTCTGCAAGTGGCAGGCACGTTAAATTTGGGATGGCACAATGAGTACCAGCAGGGCTCCAGAAGGCCCTCGCCCACCTATACAATCTACCCATCTAATCTAACCTATCCATATAGACTCAATGATGCAAATTACTTCAGTTTTCAGTTGCCTCCCCTATCCAACCAATCAATCTACTAATCCTTTCTCATTAGCTCTGCCCACAATGCAATTATGCATATGTATCAGGCAAGAGTGGGTTTTCATCATGGATCACCCTCACCCCTCCCTGAACTTCAACATCGGATGACTTCTGAAATGAAAATAATCCAAACACACACCCCTAATTTCCAACAAACCATTAACCCTCACTTCCACCTTCCCTCTCACCTCTTGTGTTTGGGGTAATTTTGGAGAGGAATTTGGGATATCATTTGCACCATAAATGACAGGAGTGAGTAGGGTGGAGTGGAAGGGGAGGATTACTGGGGGAGAGGAGGAAAGGTGGAGAGAAACCCATTATCAGTGTAAGCCTGCTCATAACAAAATGTGCCATGGGGACCAGGGTTAACTTTCCATCCAAATATTTCTTCCAGTTGACTAAATTTTCACAGTGCCTTCAACATATTACTCATAGATTTAATATCCTATAATCTGGATCTTCCAATATTTTAATAATTCCGCTAGCTATCTTTCCTCTTTATCTCACCCTATCTATTTCCTTCCATCTCATGGGACATCCAGTGCATTAAACTCCACATGAAGACATTCTCTCTCACCTACTTTCAAACCCTTTTAGGAATACCAAAAGACAAAAAAATAAACCCTTGCTCAGAGGATTGAGTGAAGAGTCATCAACACTTCAGAAGACGATTATCTTCAAAGCTTTAATAGTTCCAGGGCTTCAGATGGCCAGGCTTAGGAATCATTTAAGTAAAGGCATTTCTAGGAAAGAATGGTCATGAATAAAATTTGCTTGGCATTTCCCTTGCGAGACAAGTGATTATCAATGGTCTTATTCCCACACATCAGGGAAAAATAATGTCACTGAATAGAGGAAAGTATTCATTGAAGAGCTGGTCATTGGTCATGGTGAAGGGTGGTCTTTGAATGAAATAAAAATTACAATGAGCATACAGGAATTTCAATTTGTTGCCAAAAATCTAGTCATTCTAGGGTTGGTCATTAAGATAGGAAGGTATCATTTATGTATTTGTCACATCTAAAATCTAAATTGAGAACAAAAGCAACACACGATAGCCCTATAGTAGAAATTATTCTTAATTATAATAATGATAGAAAAACACCGCTACAGCTTCAATGATGTAGTTTTAAAAAGTTAGCTAATATGATAAAGCAGTGGAGAGCTGCAGTAACCAATTTTTAGGATTGATGACTGCTGATGATGAATAATTGAAAACTATGCAAGGTAATTTTTTTCAAATCAGAATCAAATACTGAATGCACTACTGAAAAATGGGGTAAAAGAAAGGACAGATAAGGTTTATGATAGTTAGGAAGATAAGGGATAAGAAAGAATAGGGTTAATAAATATGCATAAAGGGTTCACATGCACAATGGTATATATTACCACAAATTTATATTTCTTTAGTATAATAATGTAAAAACCATTAAAACTTAAATGAACTGCATTCTCACCGTGATGGCAGACACACCCCATTCTTTGAACTTTGGAATTAGTGTGTGAGCAACATTCTTGTCAGAATGGACACCAGTGCGGGTCTTAACAGTGAGAGGTAGATTGAGTACACCAGCCATGCTCCTGACTATAATCCCAAGGGTGTTCTCCCTTCGCAGTAAACCACTGCCACCACCCTGCAACAGAAAAGCATTTGCTTAGAACATTTTGCTAACATGATTCATGTACTTTTATTTTTAATACCTTGATTGGACTTGGGAACTAAGAATGCACAATTCAAATATGCAATATTGTGGAAAAGAACATGAACAAAGCATCACTAGAATTTGATGTAACCCCTTAGTTGTGGCAGAATTGTTTTTCCACTATCACTGTGTGCGAGGGTAAATATGTGACAACTCTTCTAGAACAGGCAATTGAGTAGCAGGTAGTGGTAACCTCACAGCACTATTGAAGGCAGAGGATACCTTTCTCCACAGGCTGGGGGAAACAGTCACTGTCCAGTCCTAGTGGAGATGGAATAGCTAAGATTTGATCATGTATATTTTATGGAGCCTTTACTAATTAGGAACTCAACATTAACTTTCCTTTATTTTCTATAATTAATTTGATACTAAGCAGTACAGAAAATTTTAGCCATTGTATCAAATGCTGAATTAAGTAACGAGTGAGATCATTAACCTCATCTACAGCAAGACCTCCCCTAATTACCCTCCAATGGAAGGTCCTACCTTCAAACAATGAATTTGGAGAGGAAGTAGAACAAGCAAGGAGGTGACAGTCAAACATACAATAGCGAGTCCCCTGTCATTGATCCAGCATACCTAGAATATTCTTTTCTGGAGCAATACGGCTAAAAAGCATGGTCGAAGGCCCCAAAGCAGAATGTGTTTTATCTTTCTGCAACGGTTGATGCAAAGATGAAAAACTTTCTGCGAGTATGGGTGTTTTAGTAATGTATCTTCCTTATCTTTCTGCAGCCCTCATTTTCGTTCTCCGACAATATTGCACCATTGCTTGATGTTCCGCTTTGGGGGTCGAAGGTAGATCACACTTACAACATAGCAAATTAGGAACATTCATGCCATTTGCTCATTTGCTTGAGCTGCAGCAGAGATGAATAATGGTCATATTACCAACGAAAAGGCAAGCATAAAACAAAAAGAATAGGAGCGGATATTATTGGGCAAGTTGAGGTATTCCAGCTACGAGTATATCCAAATGAAATCAACTTGTCATAAGTGGTGTCTAATAAGCTTCCAAAGAGGTATGCATTTTCCAAACTTTCTCTTGCTCTGTTGAGGCTGCAACAAATTTCTTTCCTCATTTTATACCATTCTTTCTTCCTTACAAATAAGTTTTTTCTTGAACTTACCTGCTGATAAATGAGATCAATCGGGCATCCCAAATTCAAGTCAATAAAATCAATGGATGTCTGCTCCTCCAGCATCTGGGCGCACCGAGTCAAAACATAAGGATTGTTTCCACAAAGCTAAAATAAACAGAATATAACATACTCTTAACTCCACATTCTGATAGCAGTGGCAGTGCAGTAGCATCAATACAATAATAATACACAAACAGATGACAATTAATGGAAGAAAAAAACCAGAAACATCCATGAGAAGCTTAAAATAACTTCAAGAGGTAAAATAAACTGCACATTTAAAAACTGAATCACCACTGGAACCTACTAAGGGCATGTTCTGACATATAAACAGGTAACTAGATGATCAACTGGCAAAAAGTATGTAAGTGAAGAATGCCCTATGAATTATGAAGTAGTCATCCAACTTACTTCCTGGAAGAAGAGACTTTTAAAGTCCCCATTCAGATGTTTATCTATGTATTATTTAAACCATAGCAACAACTTATCCCCAAAAATATGTTTCAGATGACATGTCCAGTAAATGCACATTTTAAGAAAGCAAAATATGCACTGGAGCACATACACAATCTGAAAATAATTGAGGCTTCCAAAATTACCAGTTAAAAAAATTTTTTACTGATTCGAGTCCATAATTAGCTGTAAGCTGGACACTTATACAAGACCCACAAAATCATTTAATCTTGTTTAGAATATTAAATCAGTGTGTCCTCGTTTAACATTGTTAACTCGTTCCTGAAAAAGTAGACGTTAAGCGAAACAACGTTAAACTATGCAGTATTTTCCATGAGATACAATTTAAAAAATTTAAATAGGTTACAAACTAAACAATTCTTCATTTTCATAACAAAAACGATTTCCGCACAGCACAGCGATAAAAGGTTGGATATATGGCATTGTTGAATGAAGCATTCAAACTAATTTTCTAAAACATTTTAATGGTGAAACTTTGATATTTTCAGTCACAAAAGAAATTTTGGAATTATTCTCTATCCTGGCGGCACAAAAACTACAGGTGATAGGAACTTACTGTTGCCATTTAAAAATACAGGGGACCTGGTTGAAAGGCGTTATCAAAGGATTAATGCAAAAAAATTGCCGATTTCCTTCAAAATTTGTGTTTTTATGGACTACTTTGCGTCATCCTCTGCCGGTTTACGGCATATTTTAATTATGTACATCAAACAGATGGCACCACTAGTCAGAGAGCTTCATATCTTAGATGAAAAAACTGAAAAGGCATTTTAAAAACAATAAGCACCAAGTTTCCATCCTATATTTCTGATATTTAGTGCTGTTAGCACCGGTTTCCCTCTGAGTAAATAGAAATATTTGTCCTTCACTGCGGGAGCGTGCGCATGCGAATGCAGCGAAGGGCAAAAATTTGGCTCGCTGCGATCATGAAGATGTAGGAAATCAATTAAAATAGTGAGTGAAGTAGGGAAGCTCGGTGCTGCATACAAAATTTTTGTTATTTCGTAACAATTTTTTAGGAACAGTATCACCCTCGCCGATTTACTGCATCATGGAGGGTTTAGAAAACTTCCTCTTACACACTAATTCGACACGAAAAACATATTTTCGATTCACCTCAAACAGCAGAGAATCAAATTTTTCTGCCACCAATTCTACCTTATGGCGGCATGGGATTTTCAGGTATTTTTTCCCGTAGATATCTGCCCCTGGATCTACCATTCAGACATGGTATTATTAATACCATGCCATTCAAGATGGTATACTAACATTAGTTTGAGTTTTAAATTACCCGATGCATTGCCCCCCAATAACAGCGTAGTAAATAATAAGCAAATATAACAGTTATGAAACAAATAACGCAATAATTATTCGCTCAGGTGAACCTTTTACACACGCTATGGGAGTTAACGCCAAACTTTTCCGCCGAATGGAAATTACACATCAGATGTGCAAAAGTCTAATTCTTTATTCATTTTTTTTTGGTTGTGCAAAATTTGAACAACGTTATCGTGAAGCACTGACGACGTTGAATGATTAAACGTTTTAATTGTTGGAAAACGTTATCGCGAAACAATGTTAAAGAGGACAACGTTAAACGAGGACACACTGTATAAGATTTTACAATGAAATGGCAAAGACTTACCTGAACACCAAAAAAGTCCTCTGAGCAATGTCTTCGAACAAGTGCCCACTCAGCCTGGGCTCCTTGAAGTAGGGATGATGCCAGAGCCATCTCACCACAAGTAATATCAGCACCATATCCTTTGCATACCCGTCTAAAAGGCAGGTTTCCAACAGTGGTTAAGGGAGAGAGGTAAAGTTTTCCTCGCCAATCTAACTGATTGAGAAAGCAATATAATTTGGTAATTAATGACTAACTCACATGTAATAAAATAATGTTACAACTGGGCATAGCAAAAGCAATCAAGCGTAACTTCATGAATATTACTTCACCAAAGTCATGTAATACAGATATGTAAATTTACCGTTTTAGACATGCACATTTTGCATGCATTTCGCTCAAGTTTAATTTAAGCTTCATCCCAATTTTCAAAATCCAATATTATGCTAAGCATAATTTTCCTATGCCTCTATTCCATGATCAGCTATTTAATTCTATTCCATCTAAATGAATTAAAAGGTATACAACATATCGCAATATATTTTTGGTTAGCACATCACATATTTCAATTTTGAGGACACAGGACTATCCAGTGTATTACCTTTACGGAGTCACCCAAAAGTGCTCATAAATACAAAATTCCATAGAGGAAAAATCATTCACCTTAATCGGGACTCGAACCCGGATCTCTTGATATCAAGTGGTTCCCTTTAGCCAGTTAAGCTACCCAGGCATCCTACTCCCCTGTGGATTTTTGAGGGCCTTAGAAGAACAAGTTGTTCCAAACTGCCGGACATATGTCAAAGAAGCAGTCCAAAGTGTAAACATTGTGCCACCGTCCGCAGCGACAGGGCATAGCATATTTTAGAGAATTATCTACAGAAGAATAAAACAAAAGATGGAAAAATTCCTGGAAGAAGACAACTTCAGTTTAAGGAAAAGTAGGGGAAAGAGAGAAGCTACTTTAGCCACGAGACTTATCACAGAGAAGGATTCAAAAGGGTAAGCCCACATATATTTGCATCATTGACCTAGAGAAAGTAGTTGATAATGTGGACAGAAACAGAATGCTGACTATACTAAAGACTGCAGGAGTGTCATTTAATGACAGAAGAGCAGTCTGCAAGGTATATGAAGAATGGCAGAGATAAAATGTTAATGCGGAGGAAGCTGTCATAAGGTACAGAGTATGACAAGGATGCATTTTCTCACCCATGATCTTCAATACAGGCAGTCCCCGAGTTTCGCAATAGATGCGTTCCGAAATACAGGGAAGGCCAGCTCTAACTAACATTAAGGCACATGCGCTCCTTGAAAATAGGCAACCATCCTTCCAAATCCGTAACTTTCGTAATTCTCATCTTTTTTTGGGTAAGGCTGCCACTTACGTCAGTACAGATTTACGTAAGTCGAGGCTTACGTAACTCGGGCACTGCCTGTATATACATTGAAAATTCTATAAAAAATAAAAGAAAAATTAAAAAAAGAATACTAAAACAAAACAAACATGGAAAAAACATGCTTTTGTTGATGACTTAGCGATTCTTGCAGAGAAGAATGAAGATCTGACGAGAATACTGAATTGTATGGATAAAACTCTGAAGAAATACTACTTGAAGATTAAAGCTAAGAAAAGAAAACAAAGGTTTTGGTTTGAGGAAGAAATTAACAAGACTGAAGCACCTTCAAACTTGGACAGCAAAAACTTGCACAGGTGAAAAAAGCAAGAAAGACATAGTGAGCAGCCCAAGCCTGCATTCTACCAGAAGAGGAGTCTGCTGACGGCTGGTAACACAAGCCTGGAAGTAAGGAAGCACTTCATCAAAACATATAATTAGAGTATGCTCTTATATGGCAGTGAAGCCTTGACAACAACAGCTGCAGAGAAAAGGAGGTTGGAAGCAATGGAGATGTGGTGTTACAGAAGAATCCTTCCTTGGGGTTTATACCATTAATTATTTGTGTGGAATATACAAAGTTTAGTAATGAAATTTCTCAGCAGTTTTCCACTTTTTTTATTAAATATAGGTTAGTGCAACCAGTTTTGATGTACATTTTACATAATTGTCAAGCATGTTATAATACTAAACAAATACTGTGGTTGTTAGGGAGTGAAAGAAGAAGGTTGGAAGTATTAACGGGAGGTAGAAGCTACTATTGTGGGAATTTAATGGTGAGTAAAGGAGAGTGGAATTGAAATACATTTTCGTTCATAAACGGAATTTGGACAAGACTGTGTTGAATTATTTCTAGCTGCTCAAAAATATCTAATTTATTTCCTTTAGATTCCAAATGCAGTATTTTTGGTTGGAAGTTGCAGTCATGGTTAGTTTCCATGATGTGTTTGGCTATCATGGAGTTATCCATGGAGAACCTGGTCGCACTAACCTATATTTAATAAAAACAAAAAAGTGAAAAACTGCTAAGAAATTTCACTACAGGCAGTCCTCGAGTTACGTAATAGATGCGTTCCAACACTAGCGGCATCAGTCGAAATTTACAGAAGTCGAAAATTTCTCTGTAACAGAGTCCGTCCTCTCAAGATAACAGTCGATTCGGAGAAATACGGGGAAGGCCAGCTCTTACTAACATAACGGCACATGTGCTCCTTGAAAGTAGGCAACCATCCTTCCAAATCCGTAACTTTCGTAATTCTCGTATTTTTTGGGTAAGGTTGCCACTTACGCAAGTACGGATTTACGTAATTCGAGGCTTACGTAACTGGGGGACTGCCTGTACTATGAATGAATTCCACCACATCTGCCCTGATACAACTTTATTTGTACAAAGTTTATTTATTTCATTATGAACTCGAAGATTCACTAAGTTCACTTGCGAACCATGGAAGATTTCCAGACAAATGATGAAGATCAAATAGATGGAGAGAATTATCAATGGAGTCGCCCTACGAAGAGTTGGAAAGAAAAGAAGCATAATGAACACTCTGCAAAGGAGATAGACTTCTTGGACACATTTTGGGACATTACAGCCTAATGAAAACAATATAGGAAGGAGAAATAAATGGGAAGAAATACAGAGGAAGTCCAGGAATGGAATACATAAAGCAAAAGTAATGAAGGATAACAAAGTGATTAATCATGTAGGAATTAAGTTGGCAGAGAGGAAAGTGAGTGGAGAGCTGCTGCAAAACAACCTTAGGAATGATGACGAATGTTGATGACTCACAAAGGAAAATTAATTATACCTGGGTTACAAACGATTCAGACCTCAAAATACCTCAGAGCTAAGCAGGAGGACTGGACAATTTCTCAAAGCCCTATTTTGACATACTTTCCTGTGAAGGTATTTGAATGACACGAGATTTCAGGCTTTCTGGGCAATTTATTCTGGTGAGTTCTAATAAGGCTTCTCACCATGTTAACATCTACATGAAGGCTGATGCTTTGACGGGAAACGTTTAAATTGGAACGTCAGCCATGGTGCATTGCTACATTAACCTGGTGGGAAGCCTGAGAGGATCCCACCAGCACATTTGAATAAAATTTTCCCCGTCAGTGCAATGGGAGACCTGAACCAAAAAAACAGGATGAGAAATAAGAAATATGAGAGTAGATATGTATTCAAAACCAGCAAGAAGAACCAGCTTAACTGATGTGAAGTAATATAAATAACATGAATTACTGATATTACATAAACGCCTTCTCGAATTGCTTCAATCTAACAATAAAACCCATAAATTACACCTGGGTTTAGAATTCACCAATGACTTGTGATTAGACGCACACCTAGAGGTTAAATGATTAAAACAAAGCCAGTGCAATGGGAGATGACTCACCTTTCGACGTTCCACGGGACGCAGTCGAATTATATCCTCATCAGACAAAGGACCAAGTGCTGGTGCCTTGTCTCCAGTCTTAGGCCCTCCACCATTCTCCTCCACCTTGACCTCATCAATGTGCTCCTCTTTCTCAACATTGCCCGGCACTTTAACCTTCTGGTCTTTGTCACATGTCACTTTCTCCTCGCTTTTGGCTTCCTTTGCTGCATCACTTTCCAATTTCTCTTGAGCCAAGATCGCTTCACTACGAGCAAAACTATACTTTCTTTTCCTTAATGTGAGCTGCAAAGTTTTCGACAGAACATTGGCGGAGGAAGGTGGCTGAGACTTAGTTCGTTCCCAACGCTCCGTGTCAATGACATTTTTACCCTCAGGAGTCAGGTGATTTGATGCAAATCTGCAAAACAATGAAAAAAAATAAGGCCATGTTCACCCCTGACATATTATTAAAGTGGATACATATTTACAATTGAATTGGTAAACTGGTAAATCTTAGAAATTATGTACACAAATTTAACAATTCACCCAGACCGTAACCTCATCCGGTCACACTTTCCTTTATATTTAATAAAATTATGCCCTACGTGAAGAAACAAAACATTTAAGCATTTACCTCCTTGCCGAATGGGATTCATGGGTGATGTAATAAACACATACAAATAAAACACTTCATATAACATTTGAAATAACACTCAACAATTTTAATTAAAGAAGTTAAACCTTTGTTTAAAACATCAATATTTAAGAATTTACGAAATGGTTAATATTGGGCCCAATTTACAATCTTAACCCTTTTAATTCAAATTTTGTAAGTTAAAATTACTTAACAACTGGCAAACCATTTTTATTCACGGAGGATTTTTTTTGTATACGTACATATTTTCTTTCCAGTTTAATCACTCTCATACGTGATTGCGGTTATCAATATTTATTGAGTTCGTAAAGGTCCTTTCTTTTAACTTTTTCTTTACAGTCTATTTAGGGGTGTGTTCCGAATCACGCATGCTGCACATCAAGTTGGAGCGCTGCAGCAGTCGTTCCGAATTGCTGACGCGCTTTGAAGCGCTTGATGCTTGTGCGCGAATCGGAACGGTCTTGATGCGAATATAGCGCCAAAATAGTCATTTTCAAATGTGAGTGAGGTAGAAGCGGGTGGAGGACTGACTGATCTGCGGTATAGCATGCGATTATCCGTGCCCTTGATTAAAATGTCTCTCTGGTGAATTTTTAAAAGCGTAGATACATATTGAAATCACGATAAGAAGGAAAATATTAGTATGTATGTAAAAGAACGTGTGTACATGTACAACTAATATGCTTCACATGCAAGAACGTTGCATACATTGATGTTTTTATTATTAAACATTTTCCCGGATTATAATTATGAAATTCAAACAACTTACATACCTCAGGTAAAAATCTGAAATTTCCTAGTCCACTCTCCTGAAACTCCCTTGCCCTCTCCACTGACATTCATGCAATGCAACTGCAATGTTACTGAGAATAAACAAGATTTTTTTCCAATTCCCTCACGTTGCAATCAAGACGTAGTAACTGACTTGCGAAAATGTTGAAAGCAGAAAATTGCTGTACCAATAAACACAGAATTATATATGTATAACGGAAATTAATTACGCAAAGCTCTCAATGAAGTGTTTAATGACTGAATTAAAGCCTCTCCGATTCATTTGCAAGTTTCCCATTTTTGCCAACATTTCGAGCGAAGGATAAACCACGGGCGAAACATACCGGGTACATACTTAATTCGTTAGCAATTATAATAATGGAACTTGGTTATGAACCACATATAAAAAGTAATTTCCTTTGCACCTACTAAATACTGATAGCCTAGTGCTTTTGAAGGCTGATTTTAATTCCGTGTAAATTTCACCCATAGCTGTACGATAATGGACAGTGATGGGAAGTAATTGATTGCAAGTATCCGAGTAATTGTAACAATTACATCTGATTTACTTCTACTACTAATCGTTACTTTTCTCCAATTGTAATTTTACTCGTATTTTACTCCAGGAGATATCGTTACATTTTTGTAATCGTTATAACTCTCGAGGTAATTTTTAATCGGCGTGTAATTAGTCTTTGATAATGTGGATTACTCTGGTTTTTTTATTGTTTTAGACTGCATGACCAGTTGTTCACAATAGGTTTTTCTGACTAAATGTTTCAACCCCTATCCATTCAGCTTATTCTGAAGCCGGATCTCTACTAGAAACATTTTCCGCGTAATATGTTTCACGATTTACGAAAGCTTTATCGCAACCAAACTTCTAAATATCGAGTGTCGCTGCCGATATACCGGCTAGTATACCGATACCGGTTGTGAACCGAAACTGAATAACTTAATTATTATCAACTAAATTATTATATCGCTTTGGAGCGTTTTGCCCGAGATATCAGTTGTCACACCGATATGTCTTCACGGTATTTTAAAAATATGCAAAATATAATTCACTGCAAAAAAAAATTCAATTCTGATTTTATCGGTTATTTTATGCAAAATTACAGCTGTCGGTCACCTCACACTATTTGAAGCTCCGAGAATTATTATACTGATATATTTTAACACTTTGATATGACTCATTGATAAAATCAACAAAAAAGATGACAGGAAACGGAACTTTAAAAGAACTTACCTCGTACATTATTTTAAAATCTTGAAAAAGTCATGAGTTTAGCTATCTTATGACATTTTGATTTTAAAATTATTGGAAATAATTTTAAACGAAGTTTTCATAAAAAAAATTGGATAGCCGTCTCATAGCCGTCCACCACCGGTCACTTTCAACCAAATATGCTTTCAACTTTCGCGGGCTATGGGGTCTACGCATCAACTGCATCAGAAATTTCTGATGCCTTGATGCGCGCTTCAGTTTGCCGGTTATGCTCGTTTCGGGGCCGCTTTGAAGCGCTCCAAAGCGCGATTCGGAACGACCCGAAGCGCCTTGATGCGCAGCATGCGTGATTCGGAACGTACCCTAGGTTACACTTATCGTGATCTGAATCTTCCTTTCACTCTCTGCAGCTATGGGCAGGGGCTTCCGTCTTCCCCTCGTTTTGTCGTCAATTTTGGCAGTGTATCTTCCTTCTCGGGTATCCTCCCGTTTCTTTTGCGGCCTTTCAATCAATTTTGGTAATGCTCCTCCTTTAGTAACCTTTGTACATCCTATTGCCCCTTTTCCTCCCGCCTTATCACCAGATTTTCTCACTATCCTTCTCCCCGCATACCTTTATGATCTTGACTCCTTACTTATTCCCTATTGTTCCCTGTTGATTTCTCAAGCATCCTCCTTTTCATATTGTTAGCTGTTTATTTATCTCCGTTGTTCGTAACTCCTCTTATATTTTTTTGATTGATTCTTTTTTGGCATCCTTGGTTATCTATTGTTATTACGTGATTTCTTAAGATGATTCTATTATTTATTTAAATGATGCTTTATTTCCGGATTTGGTATGGTTGTTCGGCTACAAGACGGAAATAATTAAATAGAAGTGGAAAATCTCTAAGGCTTTCAAATTAATACCCTTAGGCCTGGTTTTATAGTATGGTTAAAGATTTTCACAGTATAATATCCAATGTCAACAGGCTCTCCCATCCATAAAACTTATGTCAACCAACACTTTAATGTACATAAATAAAGAAACTTACCATTTTTATATCATAAATGCTAAGGTTATATCATAGGTTAATATTTTACTCTATAGTACCATTTTATGTCGCAAGCTTACATAATATGGTCTCTCCTCCTAAACCTGTTGCTTTGCCCCGGCACTACCAACTATCACACTGTCAACACTATGGGTGCTATATTAATAGCTTTAGGTGGTGCAGAAAATGATACCCTCAATTTAAATGAAAATATTGAATTAACAGCCTCATTTAACATACATGTAGCCAATCACATGACAGGACAATTTCATCAACTACGCCAAGGGAAAGCAACACATAAAGTGCTTAATAATGAATTTTGGAAGACTTTCAATTCAATGTTTGACTCTCTTTGTCTCAATATTTATACTTGTGCCTTAAGTAGTACACTATTTTAAATCCTGAAACAAGGAGAGTTACCTATCACATTTTTACATTACAACCATTACTTAAGGTAGTTTGAGCGAGATATTTCCCTAGTCATAATGGAGACCATATTTGAATTTTATATTCTATTTTCAGAGAGTTTAAGAAGCAGCTGTGTAGAAGCATGAAGTAGATTGCAATATAAATGGCGCAAAAATTTAGTTACATATGACAAAAATTCTCAGTAATTAAATAAATATATGTACATAAATCTCTTACTTGACTCATTTTTTCATGCCCTCAGCTGAAAATCCTTCCAAACAGATTTTTTTTGCAATTCTGTAAAAGTTACTGCGAAGAGCAATAGATTAGTTTTCAAAAATAGTTAAGAAAAGATAGAAACTCCACACCATTAGTTTTTTCATGACCTCTAAGTGTTCTAAATTATTAATTTTTTCAATATTCTCCCTCTGGAACGCACAGCCATCATCTATCCCATGTAAAACCGCATATACCGTATAAACTCGCGTAAGAGGCGCACCTTTTTTCCCAGAAATCGCAGCCGAAAATGAGGGTGCGCCTCTTACACGAATCTGACCGTTGCAAAATTCCGTTACCCGAGTTTGAAGGCTAATATCTCAGAGATGGCTCAATCGATTTTAAAATTAAGTACATCAAATTAAAGCTTGTTTATTTTTGCATTTATTGATGGTGTACAAAACATTTTACCGTTTATATCGATTTCAGTGTGTGCTTAAAAACAGAATTTTAGCGCATTTTCCCGGGTACCGGACGGATGCATCGCATTTACGGCTTCGTAATAACAACACGGATCAAGATATCGAAATTTCCTTTACAAATACTGTAGCAAAGATCTTTCCTAACAGCTATACGAAGTTTCATATTATTTAATGCATTAGTATTTTAGTTATAGATGCAAATGCACGGATCCGTTATTTTCTGTTCCGCGCATCCCTGAAAACTGCCGTTTAGACCTTCTTCAAGCTCTCGAGTTCATCATCATGAATCCACTTATAAAATCTTAAAGGAATTCGTTGGTTAATTAATATCGATTAACATTCATTTTGGAAAAAGAGCGCGTTCAACTGCCAGGAGCATGCACGGAAGAGAAAGGGAGAGGCGCGTGCTGTTGCCCAGTCAGAGGGCTATCCGTAAGGCACGCGAGGGAGTCTACTACAAGCATTACCTGCGGGGGAAAACCAGTTGTCTTTTCTCTGTGCATGAGTCATTTGGACTCAGTAAATAGTGGCATAAAGGGTGACGCGGCGTTCGGGCACGCGGGCGTTCCTCCGCGTTGTCTTGTAGAGGAACGCCCGAAAGCCGTTACCAATATGGAGAAACGCCGCGGAAACCTCAGATCCAAGTGAATACTTACCTCCGGGGTCTATATATGCCTATGAAAAATGCCGCGTAAATTATGAGAATATCGCAAGCGGAAGGCTTTGAAAATGGCCGAAAGTTCGCAGCTAGGCCGCAAAACCTTGCAATAGAAGAAAAAAGAACTCAAAATTTTTTTCTTCAACTTTGACGCATAAAAAGAGGGGTGCGCCTCTTACACGCATTTATACGGTATTTTCAGGCAAATTGCTCCAAAAGTAGTTAAGTAGTTAATATTTTGATATCATTGGAAAGATGACAGTTTTTAAAATTTAAAATGAGGTCAAATTCTCGGTGAAGTGATATTTCGCTCAAACTACCATGATTGCAAATTATAGGCCCATATTTCTGGATGCAAAGAAGACTTCAACTTATGCTTGAATGTTAGATACAAAATACCTAGATCATCCTTTTATTTTTTATATGATTATTCAAATATTAGTCAACGCAACAAGAACTTCATTGCATACCAGGTGAAAAAAAATTCTCATACTTTAAAAAACAGTGAAATTCTCAATATGCATTTCTACTTAACCTAGCATACTCTGGCACCATGTACAAAACAATGCCACTCATGGAACATAAAATTAACCTGAAAAAGCCAGCATTAATGTATTTTTTCAATGTGACTGACTTTTCTAATAAAACATCATTATTATGTACATCTTAAAAAACATCAATCAACCACTAAACTTTCTCATTTCTACCACAAGCTCTTTAGCATATTTCAATGTTTTCAATCATTCTTAGAGTGGATACAAGTAAACCTATAAAGAATTCTAGCTCCGTAAAATTCTTGGGAATATCTTTGACTGAAAACCTTGATTGGTATCCTCACAATAATGATATAATTAAAAAAAAAGGCCACTGGGACATTTATGATCAGGAAACTTGTCCCTACTACTTCCGTGGAAATTTTGAAACTAGTATAATATGCTAAAGTTCACGCTCACTTGACCTATGGAATTGTCTTATGAGGTAACTCAAGTGCAGCGAGGAAGACATTCTCTATGCAAAAGAGGTCTATAAAGGCCATGATGAGTGTACCCATCAGGACCCCTGGAAGGCCTTTGTTTAGGCAACTGAATATCATGACTTTACCCTGCATATATATTTTTCACTCATGTTTATTTGTAAAAAAGAATCCATCTATGTACATTCCTAACTCGATGGTTCATAGTCACTTGACTCATGGAAGGGAGAATGTTCACCTTCGAGTACAATCACTTGCTGTATGTAAGAATGGCCCTATTCACTCGGCATCACCTTTGTACAATAAGTAACCGAACAAACTTTAAATGTATATCCTCTGTGTCTTCCTTTAAATTAAAACTCAAATAACTACTGCTTAATAAATGTTATTATAGTACTCATGAGTTTTTTTCAGACAATATTGTAAATCTATAGTGAAAGGTTATTATGTATAAATGTTTCTGAATATGTTCTATGTCAACAACGACTAATCAGAACAATAAAGCAATGTATTATTATTAATATAGTTTACCTGCAAGTAGGTCCACGGGGACAAAGGCCATATGTTTTGAACACATGACATTCAGCACCAATATCTGGAGGCTTATTCTCCAAAAATTTAAGGATGTCATGCTGGAAGGGGCACTTATCACCATTTTTACAAACAGCAGGTTTTAGATCCTCTTGATTTCCATTACAACCTAAGTCCAGAAGTTGAGGGCAAAGGTTATCATGTCTGTTGAACTTCATTGGAGGTGGGCGAGCTTTATTTTGGCCTGTAAAGGAGGAAAATCCACCATATAACATGCTGATAAAGCCATGTAATGCTCTCATTCATAACTAAAACATTAAGTTGGAGTACACTGTAAGCACAAAACCACAAAACTATGAAAGAATGCCACTTGACGATTTTTAGAAAACCAAGGTTAGTGTTTGTGGAAGAAATCAAGAATACAGAATCACTGTGGAACTTGGACAGACAAAGACTTTTGCAAGTGGAAAATATTGTTATCTGGGATGTAGCATCACCAGTGATGGAAGAAGCAGGAAAGGTATTGTGAGCACAGTATCCCAATCAAAGAAGGTATTCTACCAGAAGAGGAGTCTGCTCACAGCTAGCAACACAGGACTGGAAATAAGGAGAAACTTTGCTACAAATAACATACATTTGGAGCATGCTCACATATGGCAGTGAAGCCTGTACAATAACAGCTGCAGAGCAAGAGAGACTGGAAGCAATGGAGATGTGGCAGAACTAAAGAATGATGAAGATAAAATGGACAAGAGAGAAACACTACAAAGAGTCCTATGAAGAATTGGAGATAAATGAAGCATGATGAAAGCTCTGCAAAGCAGGAAATACAAATTTACTGGACATATTTTGCAGCATGATAGCATATTGAAAACAATAATGGAAGGGGAAATAGATGGAGAGAATCACAGAGGAAGACCAAGAATGGAATACATCAGGCAAATAATGGACGTCAAAGTGAAAAATTATGTAGGAATGAAAGCATTTGGCAATAGGACAGTGGAGTGGAGAGCTACAACAAACCAATCTTTGGATTGATGATGGCGGATTATATGCATTCCGTGGATCAGATGAGGAGGGTTAGGTTTGACTCAATCATGGGGACTTGACTCTGACTCGCAAATGACACTAGACTTCTTTTCACAATGGCGGTGCATTTATTACTGACTCCCACTCAAAAGGTACAAGTACGGAGGGAGCACACACAAAACAAAACACCAACTAAAAAGATTACAAAAATGGCGCACATGGGAGTATTACTCATGTAATGAAACTATTGGTTCAGAAATTTATAGCACTGATAAATGGGCATGATGAGCAGTCTTGTATGTATTGTAAGTGGTCATCAGCAGGTGAGGTGTTCTAAGACTGCCAAAGCCATTTTCATGTAGTTTCAACGCTACAGTTTTTAAGTATAAAAAACAATCAATTTCCTTGTCATACTAAGGGTTGTATAAACCAGGTGCCAATTCTGCACTGGCAAGAAACTACATTACAGCAGCTAACAGACAGCAAAATGGTAAAGCTAAGCTGAATTACAAAGGTTGTTCCATGTCATCTCTCACTGAAGTCCTAATTTTTCATGGAATGTAGTATCGATTTAAAAAATCACGAATATAAAATCCTTAAACCCAACAAGAATATTTCCAGAGATATATTCATTCAAGTATTCTACCAGCTGATTGGTAGGTTCTTGGACAGTCCCTATTCTGTATCCCAATCTAATAGAAATTGTCTCGCTTTCCCTCCTAAGGATGGCCTGTTATTAGATCCCTCTTCAATTCTTCATATCTTCTACCTCCTCTTATTTCATCCAGAATTCCTATCCTCTTCCTTCCTCTTCCACGCTTCCCCAGTGTTCTCCCCTCTATCACTCTCTTCCACATGCCCTCTCCTCTCAAAACCTCCTCCATCCATCTCTTCTGCCTTCTCTGAACTTCTGCCACAAGCTTCCTCTCCTCTCCGACCATATCCAGTACCTCCTCGTTCATCTTTCTCGCCATCCAGCTAACTTTCTCCATTCTTCTCCAAACCCACATCTCAAACGCCTCAAGTCTACGCACATCCTCCCTTCGCAATGACCAAGTTTCCGACCCATATAGCGCCACGCTCCATATTAAAGTTTTCACCAGCCTCTTCTTTACGTCTCTTCTCAGACCCCCCCCCCCTCATCAATTCCCTTCTCTTAGAAAATGCTTCTTTAGCAAGCGCAATTCTGCATCTGATGTCCTTACCACTAAACCCATTCACCTCCAAAATACTACCCAGATACGTAAACTGCTCGACCTGCTCTATCTTCTGCCCTCCCACCCTTATACTCAGCCCCGCCTTCTTACTTCTAGAAAATCTCATTACTTTCGTTTTCTTGTGATTGATCTTCATCCCATACTTTTCGCACTGCACCTCTAATGCATTCACCATTGACTGTAACCCCTTGGCCAACTGACTAACCAATGCTTGATCATCTGCAAATCTCACTGATTTTATCAGCTCCCCTCCTACCTTTAATCCTACCTCCTCCTCCCCCATGCCTCCCTTACCATTTCTTCTGAATACACGTGAAAAGCAACGGCGATAGTGGGCACCCTTGCCGCACTCCCCGTCCTATCGTGGCCCATCCCGATTCTCCATTGGCTACCCTAACCTGCGCAGTCTGATTCATATACAAATTTCGAATGAGATGCCTGTCCCTCTAATCGACCCCTAATGCTTCAACACTCCCATTAATTTCGTCCATTCCACCCGATCAAACGCCTTCTCGAAATCTACGAATCATGCAAAAACATCCTGCCCATATTCTAGGTTTCTTTCTACTAGCGTCCTCATCACCGCTATAGCGTCTCGCGTTCCCGTCCCTCTCCTAAACCCGAACTGGTCGTCACCCAGGTATTCATTTGCCTTCTTCTCTAGCCTTCTGTTTAGAATCCTCAGAACTACTTTGGCCGCGTGGGATATTAAGCTTAAAGGTTCGAACTAACAAAAGCACATATTTAAGAAAAATTTAATTTCCAGGCAAACACAACAAAATAGGCATATTTGAAGCCCAATAAAAATATCAAAACAAAAGAAATTGTCAACGCTAACTTTAAAAACTTACACCCATAGAAAAATCTGAACCACAGCTCATGCATAACATAAAAATGGAAGTCAAAATGATGACCACGCATATACACATTGTGACATCGCAATTCAGATAAGGAACATTCACTAATTTTTGTGAAAATATATATTCTTAATGCCCCAGATATCTGACGTTGGCTTTTATTATGTATCCGTAAAAAGCAGTGAAAGCAATGAAAATATCCTATAATTTTAAAAAGGATCAAGTTTGGTGGGAAATCCACGCATGAAAGTAATCATAGACCAGGTAACGAACCACTGACTATTGGCATCACTGGCTGATATGATACACTACCAAACTAACCAGGATTCCTGATTCTCAATTTGCAATATTTGAGGATTTTAAAGAACAATGGCAGAATTTCTTCAACTCAATTTTGATTTATCAGAGCCAATGCGATTTACGTTAGTGTTTTTCAGAAGCATTAGTCAGTTCCTACGGGATTTAAACTTAGAATATATATTATATTGGGAGAAAGATAAAAAGTGAGAGGAAGGGTCAGTTTAAATTATGTCAATAGTAGCAGTACTTCGATTTAACATGCTTCAGCAGCTAAGTTCATTTCGCACATACTGTCTCCCACTTGCAGACAGGGGCAACAGCACTCAAAATAATCGAAGGATCACCCCTCCAAATCCAAACTGAGCACAGAGATGCTTAACTTCCACAACTGATAGGGAACCAGTGTTTCCATTGTATGAGGTCGTTGCCCAGCAGTGTAAAGATGTAAGAATGGTGCAAATTTGAAGACAGAGATAAAGTGAGGTAGTATGACCCAATCAAGGATAATGAGGGTAGTAATGATCCATCAACAACATAACCTGATAGACATATTACCAAAAATATAGCACTCCTTAACAAGGTTAAATAAATTGCATAATTTCCCGATGGCCACGATATTTCGGGTATAATAAGTTAAAATATCAATTCCACCAATCGATTAAATAAAAATACAATCCTTGGATCTAAAATGCTGAAACAACCTGGGCAAAAGGCATGCTATTACTCTATGAGCTGCTTGACACCCGAAGTAAATCTAAATGTGCATACACATTCGGTGACATGGTTGGTCATCAAGTACTAGGTAAGTAATTCGATAGAACAGGAATCGTCAAATATCACACTTCCTGATTTCATTAAGATGCATAAAACAGAAAATTATATCAAAATTGAGCCACAAAGGTGGCAGTGGGGAGACTTTTCTGACGGAAGACAACAGAAATCGAAACCCTCACAGGAACTAAAGGTTTAGCATTACCCCTTTGTCTTTTCTTCTCTGATCGGGAATATTTTAACTTTTTATTCGAAGGACTTTCATCGTCATTCTCCAAAATGTCTCCCACATTATTGTCCTCTTCAACCTCTTCTTCAGGTACAGGTTCAGGTACGGTAACATTGGTGGCATTCGGCAATACATATCTGCGGGAGTACATACGAAATTCAACTACAAGCGAAAAATATAGTGTCACGCAGAATTTGTGACTGCACACATTGCATAGACACACCAGACATAAAAGAAGAAATAATTCGTATCATCTAGTGTGGATTAATGCAATGAATTAATGTAAATACAGCAGGAATATCTTCTAAATGCTTACTTTGACTTAAGGAGGGCCACGCCGCTCGGACGATTTACTTTAGTTGCTTCAGGCTGCTCCATCATCGAGAGATGATAGCTTCCTACTGCTCCTTAAGGTTTTTACTGACAAAATAATCTTCTAACTTATATCAGTTCAACTTCCGGCACATTACTCCGTAAACTATTAAATTTTCAAAGGGTTGTTTACGTTCCCAATCAATTTCTCACAACGCCGGATAAAACACCGAAACAAGTGAAAGTCGTTTCGCTTGTGGACAAATTACCGGTAAATTTGAACTAGAATATACCTCTCGCGTCAATCGCGGATGTATTAAGTATTTCCGACATCATTAAAATATTATTTGAAAGTCAAAACATATACGGAGAAGAAAATAAGGTAAATGAATCGCAGGGTCCAACCGAAAATAATAAGTGCTATCCACTTTAACCTTTCGTCGAGGCACGAAACAAGGTCATTTCGAAACAGACTCCCACACCGATATGATGGAGTAATAAAGTATGTGGATAGGACTAATTCGCAAAAAAATTAGAGAATGTTCCAAGAAATATTCTCACGAGAAAGTAGCTAATTTATTGCATATTAAAATTCATTTCACAAATTATCGAATTTTCAGAAGAAAATGGTAATTTTTAGTTCAAAATCGACATAATTCTGAAAGCAATTTTTGATCAAATGTTACTGCATTCACTGGATCAATACGAGTTTTCTGCCATACGTTTCTGAAATCGTTGGTATTGTCGTGTTTTTTAAGCATGCAATGAAGCAACCCTGGGAGTATTTACAGGGATTTAATTGTATTAGAAAAGAAGATTCAAGCGAGTCATTCATGATGAATTCGGTACCAATCAAAAATTCATCGGGTAACCGCAACAACTTGGGCGGATGTGTATCAATTCCGCACGCATTATATTCACGCATTCATTAATTCCCTTATGGACACAGTCTATGTGGTTAGGACCTGCGCGAGTTCATGCCTCGTGTTAGCGACCTTTTAAGTGACTTTGAATAGAGCAGTGCACGGCGCGTCGACTCCATGAGTAAAAGGATCGCATATGTTTAGCTGAGATGTGAAACTCAACCGTGAGAGACCACTAGCAACCCTATATATGCCCCCCCGAAACAGTCGAGGTTTCAGCATTGGAGCGTAGGTAGTTCAGTCTCCGTTAGGAGTCACTACTTGTACTTTTCATAATTCTTTCTTCTCTATACTATTAATCTATTCCTTCAGTTCCACTTTTCAAACTTCGGCGCGAAGGAAAGCATTCCGGAATAGGAAAAAAGAAAAATTAGATCATTAATGCAACATTTCAAGCACAATTAGCTGATTTCGCATGCACACGGGTAGATATGAAATGGCTATCCACTAAAGTCACTCAATCCTCGCGGTAAATGAGGTTTGCACAACTTCCTATTCCAAGAATGCTTTACTTTACACTCCATATTTATGCATAACCTTCTTGCAGTCAATCGCCGTCGTAATCAGCCATTTATGAAGCTGCTCTAACTCTGAAAATGAATTGATAGGAATGTAAACTCAAAGGAAAGGTAGATATATGAGCACATGAATCTTTTATTTGGCTGTAACTGCCAAATGGAGATTACAATTACAGTAGTGGATCTTCTTTTTTCATTGAAAATATCATTGATTTAACATTAAAATTAGAAATTGAACCACCTCTAGTTAACAAGTGATAAACCAAAACGTTTACACCCTGGTGAAATTAAAGAGTGCCAAAACTATGTCCACATACTTTCTGCGCACTCCTCTTACATTTGCCAAATCCCACTTTTCGCACACTTTCTTCACACTTTTCATGTTCCAAATTGCACTTTTGTCACACACTGTCAGATTTCCTGCACATTTTTATCACACTTAATTGCAAACTTTATTTTCATCAGGGTAGTTGTCTCTATTACAAAATACTGATTTGTAAATAACTATTCACCAGACAAAACTGATTATCATTATTGAAACCTGTACAAGCCTCACACATCAACAATGCAGCAAATAGCAGTGACAATATAGCATTACATAATGACAAACAATGAATGATAGCCATATGTGAGACATTTAAATGTATGTAATGCATAATTGCTGAATTCTAGGAAGATTTATCATCACAATACATTTTTTTAAATTATCATTAATAGTAATGACAAACATTTTACAGAAATATGGAGAGGCATGATGAATTTTCACTTTTTGCCACACTTCTTATTTTCAATCATTTCATGTATCAAGGTGTAATGCAAATTTCCAAACAGTCCAATAAAAATATAGTCCATCACAAAAGACTTCAGAATAGCCCACTGATACACATAACCAATACTATATGCCTCCAAACTACATATTATGCAAACAACCATTAAACCCACAAATAATTGGCACATCATATCGATCTGTCCAGTATTCACTGCCCTGTAACATGTCAATTTTTGGCATCTCTCTTAAATGAGAATACCAACATTGATTCACACACTAAATATGTATTCCAAAGCTCAATGAATATGTCCTTAGCACCATTAGGGCAATATATTTACACAAAAATGGGTAAATGGCTATTAATCCAGGAAAAACTTCCACAGGATTGATGATGAAGGCATTGAAGGCCTTGCAACTTTGTACACTCCAGTACAGATGCACACACACAGGTAGAGGTTGACCGCACAATGGAAATGCCATTAATGTCATTAGGAGAATAGGTTTAAGCGGTACATAGCTTTGAATGTTCAAACACTTTACAGCTTCAGTAAACAAGCACACGGCAATCAGTGGAGTGGGTTTGTGAAGCAGTGATTCTCCAACATCAGAATAGGCAACAAGCCCAAGTTGGGGTCATAATTACTAAAAAAAAACACCCCACATTTTATAAGAGCATTCAACACTGGTTTGAAATATGCAGTGTAAAAATCAAGTACACTATAAAATTTCTCGTTTCAGCACAACATTTCTATGGTATAATGTCCATGATATTAATACATAATAAATAATAAATGTACCACCGACACTATGAATGATTTTAAGGCAACAGAAGCCAGTACCAAGCCATTAATGAGCAGAGGCACATATATGCTCACCATAGAATGTATAATGAGAGCATTTAATAAAGTGACATGAGTGACTTCAGTAAAGTACACTACTTGTAAACAACAGACACAAATTAGGACCTCACACACAGATTTAAGATCAAGGCCAAATATTGTTCTCCAAACTAGAATCAGAGAAGCAAGTTCAAGCAAAAGTAAAGCTCTTAATTAGCAGTAAGCAGCAGAGGCACACATATAAAATTATTTCATTCACAACAACATTAATGCATACATACATTGAGGCACATCAGTAACATAAACAGGGTTAAAGGAAAAAGTAATTGGAAACAGGGAATAGACACTTGTGAAATGCATTAGCCCAAGCCCAGGTCAGGAAACAGATTATTATTCAACTTTTAAAAATGTATTTTAAAAAAGAAAAGACCAGTGCATACAATTATAATCTATCATGCAACAGGGACCTGGACAAACTATTTAACTTAACAAAATTGACCGAAATCATGAACAGGAAAACCAAATTAACAGAAAATAATTTCTCTCTAACGGTTAAAAATATAAACAGTCAAAAGTACACAATACTCAGAAAAGTATGTACATACTCACTACAACATAGATGGATTAATACACCACCACCATTTATGACAAAATAACAAAATTGGCAATAAATCATATCTTAAAGTTAAGTAGTGGAAGATTTTAGAAGCAAAGGAAGTGAATCCTCCCTCAAAAAATGGTTGGCTAGCTACCATCAAAGCATTTTCAATACTTTGGAGAGAGTTGAGGGACAAGGGGTTTTGGCATCTCAATGGAAGAAATTTAAATCAGGACCCTTTGGAAAATTTCTTTAATGTCGTTCGGCAGAACTGTGGATCAAACCACACCCCTAACAGCAGGCAATTCATTCAGGCTTTCAAGACTGCGGTGATGAATGGCTTGCTCTCTAATGACAGTAAAGGCAACTGCATGAATGATATTTGTGAATTACTGACTAATCTAGAGTCATTCTTTCAAGGAGGATCAATCTCAGTGAATCAGCCAGGTTGTAGCACTAATACTAACACACAAGCCATGGAATCATGTACCTACTAGAAACTTAATGTGGCATGAGTTGAAGATTAGGAATAGGAAACTACCCTCCATGTTGTATGTAAGCCACTACATAGTGAAAAATGCTTTGAATGAGAGTGACTGTCATCTCTGCCACAAGTCTCTCATCAGGGGAAATGAGACAGTGGAAGATTCCTTGTTTTCCGTAGACAAAAATGACAAATATTACCCAGTACAGGAGTTAGTCATTCAAACAGGCAAAGGCATTACAGCAGTTGTTGAAAAATTATAAAATAGCCTCCTAGTTGTGTAAACAGGTGGGCCGTGCATTCACAAACTTTCACGAACTGCGTTAACTACGTTTAGAATAACTGATCTAAAATAATAGTATCTAATAATAAAGAAGTGAAGAAACTCACCAGTCAATGTCAAAATAGTTGTCCAACAAATCCTCCCAAGGTATAAAAACTACTGCAAACACAACAGAGTCACTTCAATCACAACGGTCTACACTTTCAAAACACGATGTGCGCTTGGCGATGACTGGTGTTTTGAATCCGTACGCTCGCGCAGAAAACGGAAAAGTTAAAAAAAATATAAAAATTGTACCTACGGGCATGTTGAGATGGCGCAGCAAACTCAGTCGAAAATCGCCCCGCCCCGTTGTTCTGGCATGGAGCAGTGTATCATCTTCAACCACTTCAACCTCGCGCTCAAAAAAAAGAAGGTTGGCATTGGCTATTTTTGGAGGCCATGATGTCTAATTTCAAATGTGTGCGTGAATTTGAAATTTACTGTTCGTATGTGAAATTGGATGGTATAAAGTGTTTACCTTGTTTGCTCGAAGATTTCAGTAATTGTATTGAAGAGCGGTAGCGCTCTATAAGTCCTTCGGTATTATGTAAGCTACGGTGCTTGCCTCTGCCCTCCCGTCTATTTGTTCTGCTGACGGCAACTCAGCGGTTTCTTGTTATCTTGACGAGAATTCTGACTAATTGCCCGGTAATTCGTAAGAATTGGCTGAATAGAGTGGCGGAAAACGCAGAAATTCAGGGGACACTAGGGTCAGAAGTAAAATTTAAGTGATGGGAGCAAAGATTCAAACAGGTGCGTTGTTTGTTTTCGCTTATAATCTGTATCATTTCTTGGATGAAACTATAACCATAACAAAAAGACTTTCCTTATGCTAACCACTCCGTTCGCTTCCATTTCATCTGCATTTAATCAGTTGCAACGATTTACCTTGAGGACTCATAGTTATACTGGGAAATCTTTGAATTCGTTGATTGAAAACTTTTAGGACCACCTATGGCTCAAATTGTCTGCTGCCCCAGCAATGTCATTGAATTGTCAAGTACTATTTTGACGCGTTGGCAACAATGACACGTATTTAAAACATTTCGTGGTGGTGCCCATATGATTACTTCATCTGAGGGTACATAAAGCTTTGATATGCGGCATTCGAAACAGAGGGATCGCTTGGACGGTTTAGCTTTTCGTGGATATAGATAAAGAACTGTAGTCTTATGTATACATGGCACAGTAAAGGGGAGAGTGCTTTCACATCCCTATGAATTAAGCGATAATTAACCGTTTATTCTTCCTTTTTTTTCTAAAATATTGTTTTTTTTGCAGTGCTTGGAGAATTACATCCAGATAAGATAGGGAGGACACTGACTCATGAGCACCTTTTCCTTGATTTTCATGGATTTTATACTCCTCCACCACCACATTTAGAAGGCCGATTTAATGGACACATCCAACTTCAAAATTTGGGATTTATACGTCAGTATCCGTAAGTTCAATGCTTGTACAACTTTGAAGTATGGACACAGTCTAAACAAACAAACAAACAGTAGTTTAGACTGTGGTATGGATATACTTCGAATGGTGTATACTGAAATAAATCTGGCCTAAATATGCCCCATTATCTCATTATGAATCATGAAAGACCAAATGAATATCAGGAGAAGTCAATGCTGCATTCCATGATGTTGACACCTAGCATTTATGAATTTATGTGCAGGCTGAATAAGTGCTTCACAAAGCTGTTAACTTCTTGGGGGTGCAATTTTGAAATTCTCCCAATTCCCTGAATTGATGAGGATCAGCCAGCTTAAATGTCAGTTAATGTCGGTCAAAGAGAGTCAGCCTGCCGACAGGTTGTCTATATATAGTTTGGCTGTTTAAGGTCCTAGCCAGGATATACTATGCCAGCTGATGTCGGCAGATGACAAAATGAAGTCATTTTATGTCAATATATGGTAAAATTTCTTAAGTCACTATTCGTACAGATTGATTTCCCTTGAGAATTAAGATCCCTTTAGTAAATGCACCTCGCTTGGTGATGTAAGAGGGCATGTGAGGTCTTTTAATACTCCATTGGGAATTGTATATATGTATACCTTCGCCACTTTAATTTGTTTTACGTTGTAATTTTTTTGTACATATGTACCTACGTGATTTTTGAAGCTGTATAAATTAATACACACATCCTTAATTTTGTTTTATCAGTTGTGCTCTTAAATATTATCTCATTTCTTCTATTTGCTAATTTCACCAGTTATGGATACACAAGTCATGTGTTTTATTATTTATAGATCCTTTAAATGGTTAAAAATTATTTTGTGTACCTACCTAATATATTGGATTCTTCAAACCTTATTTAAATGATATTTATTCAAAGAAATAATTTATGCTATTATTTCAGAGCAAATATTTGTCATATTATGCTCCATTTTTTTCTCTATTGACTGCATAATCCAAAGAATAGTTCATTATCGATTAAACATTGATTTCAATAAAATATCAATAATTTTGAAGTAATATTTATTATTTTTGTCTTTACTTATAAATGCATATAACAATTGTTTTAAAAAATCACTGATTATAGGGGCACTCAGATACTGATTATGTCACTCATATTGAGGATTAGAACAATGTTTAAAAAAAATGGAAGGTCAATGTAAGTCATATTTATGAATATTGTTTGATCACTCAATAAATTATTCACCTTTAAGGCAGTGTTCTTTACACATTGAGAGAGAAAGCCGTTATGGGCTTGTGCATAAACGACATTACTGTTAAATATTGGCGGTGGTATTGATATTAACATTTATCCCGACTGACATGGATTCACAGAGAACAAACTTAGATCAGACATGTGGTTTAGTCATGATTTATTAACGGACATCAGACAACAAGTGAAGTACGAAAAAGGCAACACAAAATGGAACAGTTGAATGTCAACGATTATACATATTTGAAACTTACTATTACAATTTCAACACACTCCCCTAATCATGACATCAACACTTTCTTAACAAATTCCAAACTTAATAATACACTTCACATGACTCTGAGCATTCAAACCCTTTGTCAAAACATCAGCTGGCATATCCTTAGTTGGCATATACCACAGACTTACTTTATCCAATTTACACATATCCAGACACAGATTTTCTACCAGACAAATCATTAGCAAAAGATGCATCACAATATCCAACTATGTCAATCTCATTCTTACTATACTCAATACCCAGATTTACAGTACCCTTCAAATATCTGAATATCCTCAGCACTGCATTCCAATGCTCCTTGCCATAAAAATTACAGAACTGACTAAGGTAATTTACCGGATAGGTTATGTCAGGCCTAGTACAAAGATATAGATACAATAATCCTCCTATTGCTTCCTGGTAGGGAAATCCAGTATCACTTTTCTCACATTTGCTTAGTAATAAGCCACATTCAATGGGAGTTTTAACAGGTACACAATCTAACATACCAAATTTGGACAAAAGCTTTTCACAATAACCTCTTTGGTCAATTCTAATACTATTCTCAGTCCTCACAACTCTCATACTCAAACATTCAGTTATTTCACCCAAATCTTTGCTGCAGAAATTCTCAGACAACACAGCCTTCAATTTCTCTGTTTTAGTTTTATCATTAAAGAAAATGAAAAAATCATCTACATATAATGCTACAATCACAATTTTGTCACCTTGCTTCCAGACATATACACATGGTTCATATTCTGATTGTTTGAAGTCAATATCCTCAAGAAGTACTTGAACTTTTTCATTCCAACTTTTACTCGCTTGCTTAAGCCCATAAACTGCCTTTTTTAACTTGAATACTTTTCCTTCAACCACCTTTAGACCCTCAGGCTGTGACATGTATATCTCCTCTTTGAGATCACCATTCAGAAAAGCTGTTGATATGTCTACATGGTGAACATACAGATCAAGTTTAACTGACAATGCAAATAACAGTCTCAGCGTACTATATCTGACTACAGGCGCAAAAGTATCATGGAAGTCTATCCCATACTTCTGTGTACACCCAACAGCCACAAGCCTTGCTTTAAACTTAACAACATTTCCATTGCAGTCTCTCTTTATCTTGAAAACCCATTTGCATTTCACAACATTCTTCCCTTCTGGTAATACAACTAGATCCCATACATCATTAGCGAAATAAGATTTGAGTTCTTCATCCATGGCTTTCAGCCAATGCACTTTATCTTTTCCACTTAAAGCCTCACTTACACAAGTAGGTTCTAAATGGTCATCAAAAACAGCAGTATCATACAGGTATGCAGCGTACATTACATAATCATCAAAAATTCTTTTTTAGTCTCTCTCTCATAGGATATCTTCTCTGATTATCATTTTCATTTACATTAATTTGATCATCCTCATTTTCCTCTATAGGGACTTCAATTGCATCATTATCTCCAATGAGATCAAGAACAGGTAAATAGACAATTTCACTCACATCATGATTCTCATTTACAGAACAGGCTGAAAATTTCTGTTCATTAAATTTAACACTGTGCTCTACAGATATTTTCTTTGGTTTTTCAGGATCAAACAGCCTATACCCTTTACTCTGCACATCATAGCCAACAAAAACCATAAGTTTACTTCGAGGCTCTAACTTATCACCTCTGACTTGCTTAGGAATATGTACATAGGCGTCACACCCAAATACCTTTAAATGAGGATATCTAACAGGCTTACCAGTAAACAATTCTTCAGGAATTGAATTATTACAACCAGTGTGAGGCACTTTGTTCTGTACATGAACTGCAGTGTTTATCGCTTCTGCCCACAATCTCTTTGAACATTTAGCATTAAATAACATGGTCCTAGCACCCTCAAACATTGAGCGATTTTGCCTTTCGGCCACTCCATTCTGCTCAGGCGTATATTTTACAGACCTTTGTTGCAAAATTCCCTTAGATTTAAAAAAGGAACACAAATCTTTGTTGAGAAACTCTCCACCATTATCTGATCTAAAAACTTTCACAGTTTTACCCTTTTGAGTTTCATTCTCAACAACATACTCCTTAATTTTATCTTTGGTCTGCGATTTGGAAACCAAAAAATAAACATTAACAAATCTTGAATAATCATCTGTGATTGTCAATACATACTTGGAACCTCCGTAACTCTCCAGTAAAGGTCCACACAGGTCAGCATGCACGAGATCTAAAATTTCGGACACTTTCGGAGATACAGATCGACTAAAACTTTGTCGACAATGTTTTCCTATTGCACAAGCTTCACACATATCATTATTCACTGCTGAAAATTTCACATCATTTGTATTCTCACACAAATATTTCAACTTTTGTGTACCTACGTGCCCTAGCCTTCTGTGCCAAAGGTCGTAATTTTTCACATTTCCTACAAATGCTGATCTAGCAGCTGGTTTGTTTTCTAGTTTATACAGGCCATTTACCCTAGTTCCAGTGCACAACACAGATCCAGTTACGACGCAATCCTCAGCGTCAACAAATTGACATTCTTTTTTGGTGAAAACAACGTTAATATCACGATCAGTACATTGGCTAACAGATAACAACGTTGAACTAAGTCCAGGCACATGCAAAACATCTGAAATCTTATCAATGACACCATTAGAACACAGATTCATATCACCTGTTCCAGCAATTTTTAGTCTACTATTATCACCAACTAACACACATTGATCACAACTAGCATTACGATAGTTTTCGAGAATATTTTTGTCGGGCGACGTGTGACCTTCTGCTCCAGAATCAATAAAAATTGAACTACTATTATCACATCTAGCAGATAATGCACACAGAAATGTTTTCTTTCCATCACCAGACTTTTTCTTCCCACTATCTTTCGTAGTCTTTTTGTTGTCGTCTTCTTTCTTCTTTTCAAATCCAGGTGTGGCGGGCGGTGAGTCTTTCGGCTTTGGGCAATCTTTGATTCCATGCCCCACCTCATGACATCTCCAGCACTTGAATTGAAAATTCTTGCCAATCTTGCCTTTTCTCTCAGATCCCTTTCTATTAGCATACAGGGCACACTTTTCAGACGAGTCACCTGAAGTCACGTCTCTTCTCAGGCTATCATCCAGCAACTTGGCTATTACTGTATTTAAATCCATCTCTCCCTCACAGGCACAGACCGTCATAACAATACTGTCATAGTCCGTAGGCAACCCCTGGAAGATCATTGCAATCAAGTATTTATCCTTGATCTCTTCACCCATGGATTTCAATTCCTGACCGATGGAAGTGATGTGTGCTATGTACGCCTCCATGTTGGCAAAATCTTCGAACTTTGACTGACTCAAATTTCTAACAAGATGCACATACCTCCAATGTCCCTTGGTCTCGAATTTATCAGCAAGTATTTTCCAAGCTTCCTTTGAAGTCTTCGCCCCTTGCACATACTGGTAATTCTGAGGATCAACCATGAGGCAGATGTCTCCCAACGCACGTTGATCTCGTCGTCTCAATCCATTATCTTTGTTGTCGTCGTTACCCTGAACGACATCCCACAGGCCTTGACGTCTGAAGTAATTTGTCATTGCAAACTCCCAGTTCTTGAAGTCTTCTCGCCCTTTCAATTTGGCGATACCGAAGCCAGAAGGACCAGGTCCCGAGTCAGACACAGCCATGATGCCGGGTCAACACAAAGATACAGTTCCTCAATCCTCAATTATCCAAAGCCATCAGTCACGAATAATTATTAATATTTCTGGGCCCATAACCTGTTAAATATTGGCGGTGGTATTGATATTAACATTTATCCCGACTGACATGGATTCACAGAGAACAAACTTAGATCAGACATGTGGTTTAGTCATGATTTATTAACGGACATCAGACAACAAGTGAAGTACGAAAAAGGCAACACAAAATGGAACAGTTGAATGTCAACGATTATACATATTTGAAACTTACTATTACAATTTCAACAATTACCAATTTATAGGTTGGGGGGGGGGGGGGAGTCACCTACAAGGGGGTAACTGCAGTTACCCCCTTGTAGGTGACCATGGTCGCTGGTAACGAGGGGGTGGGGGTGGGGTTCACTCAAATTAACGTAATTGCCACAATTCGCCTGTTTAGTTTCTTACTCATCAACATCACTTGGTCACGTATAACACGAGAAAGGGCGTGCGCTGTGCTTCTAACACTCCAAGCTTTTAACTGAGAAAAATGTAGTTGAACCATTGCCTCTACATTGTTGCACGTCTTCATAACTTCAAATTGCTTACATTTCCACAAAATATTAACACTCTGGCGGGTTAAAAAAACGACCTCCTGACCAGCGCTTTAGTCAGAAATGTGGGGAGGGTAGAGAACAAGCTAGACAAGCGCAGCACCTGGCGTCCCTGGTACACTGAATTTGTCACTTAAGTAGGCGCGTGGGGTCTAAAAATACCAGAGTGCTGAAAAACATTTCTTTTGTGAAATCCATTGCAAAATTGTAAATTTTTATTTATCAGCTGCATATAAGTGTTGTAGGAAGGTACTGAAAACTTCAACTTCCAATACGCTTTCTGGAATAAAATATTGTATTTGCCAAACCCTTGGGGTCTTTAAAGGCCCCATTTACCTAAGGGTTAATAAAGAAGTCGATCGTATTTGCAATTACAGTTTCTAATACTTTTGAGAAAATTGAAATTTTTTATGTTGGGCGATAGTTATCCATTACTGGATGATCACCAATTTTGTATAAATGAGTGACAACTGCTATTTTGAGTTTATCAGGAAATATTCCTGAAAATAGATAAGCATTAACTAGGTGAGTAATAGGAGATAACAGATAGTTGCTACAATTCCACTTCAAGAGTGAGCCTGAAACCTCATCCCATCCAGCTGTGTTTTTTACCATTTTTTTTATATTTAGTTTTATTTCCTTTTCACAGATTGGGTGGAGATAGATGTTATTGGGCAACAGAATGAGTGGGTTTGGTGTCACTAAAGGTGGTTGAAGAGCAGGATTAGGAAGCAAAGTTTTTTCAAGGGAATTTAGAAAATTTATTATTGAAATGAGTGGCAATTGCATTTCGATCAGACATTAATAAATTTTAGTGAAGGATAGAGTGAATAGAGTTTCTTCTGTTCCTTTTTCCACAGTTGATAATATAAAATTATAAAATCTTTACAAAATATAATGCTATCTATGCAGAATTGCTTATATAATATGAATCACTTCTAAGCAATTTAATCTCTACTAGTGCTTGAAAATAATCGCTTCAACTGAAACTGATCTATGCTGAAAAGATGCTAGTAGTTTAAGGTGCTGGTTTTATAAAAAAATTTTCTGTGATATTTTTTCTTGATAAATTTCTATAATATTTCAGCTACAGCAGTAAATATAATTTGGCATTCTATGACCAGGATACGCACAATGCCCTTTATAAAGATCTAGAAGAGTATTTGAAGTCTGGAGGTTTGACTATCGTGGAAAATTCCTCTCATGGTCTGGGACGAAGAGCAGACCTAATGAAGGAAGTCAGCAAGAAGACAAAAGTGAATGTTGTTGCTGGCACAGGTGATTGGTTCTATTGGTTCCCCTAGAATGAGAAAGCAAACTCTTTATTTATGAAAATTGAGTTTATTCTCATTTCATGACTTGAATATATAACAAGGCTCAAAGGCTGAACCCTAGTAGCAGAGGACGTTGTCACAATGTTGCATCAACGTGCACAAGGTTACATGACAACCTGCACGTTGCCACAACGTTGCATCAACGTCCAAGCACAACATTATCAGTTGACGCTGAATCAACGTGCATGCAACGTTGACGTTAGCTATGATTTAAATTATACTTTATCTGTAATTATACCACAGGGGTTGGCAAACTGCGGCACTTTGAATTCGCGCACGTGAACATTGTCTTCACGTATAAATAAATATATATATATATATATTTCATTTTGAATAATGTATTCTACTAGTTAGTTGTCTGCTGGTGAACGTGAATGTGAAAAAACATGTGGGAATTGGATAAATTCTTTTTTATTCTCAGTAATATTGCATTTACATTCATACTACGTGGCAATATAGGTTGCAATTAATTAATGCCTGATAACTGTCATCATGATTGGATGGTATTTCCTCTAACTATAATAACGTAATTGCAATTTAAAAATAAGTTCTCGAAGTCACATTAATCCACGGGAGTGGCCATATATATATGACTTTCAAGACCCGAGATGTATAATTTCGGGGGCAAGTATGTGCGCTAAGAGAAGTAGGACTTGCCATAATTAGATAGATACAAAGTAGTCAGGTAGGTTATAGGTAGGATTATACAATGTCCATTCTTATTTCATCGCGCGATAATAACATGCATAGTATTAAAGACGTGGATTCCCTTTTTTATTTAGAGAGGGCAGGGAAGAGCCAGTGGAGAGGGCAAGGGAGTTTTAAGGGAGAAAGTTTTACCTGAGTAACTAAGAAAGAACTGTCTGTTGACAAATTATCAACATTAATGTTAATTATGGGATTATTTCATTGATGGCTAAAGCTAGGGAAATTTTTTAACCCTGCCTTAAAAATGTTTCACTGATAACGTTGCATCGATGTTGCACTGATAACGTTGCAACAACGTGGTTTTTCGGGAAATTTGGATGTTGAGGCAACGTGCATGCAACGTTACAACAACCAACGTCAACGTTGTGTGCACTTGTACCTTTTCCCATTGTAACGTTGTCACAACGTTGTGACAACTTCCTCTGCTACTAGGGAAGCAGAAGTTATTCTTTAGCAGTGTTCACAATGAGGCATTATGGTGAATGATATGATTTTAAGAAAACATTTATTCAAATAATTTTAAGTGTGTCTATATCTTTGCCATCTTTCATCATGAAGTTTTCAACCTTAACCTCATGTGAGCGTGGAAAAGTACCTATTGTCAAACAATTGTTTACTCTAGTGTATTGATTGCATGTCACCTTGCAAGCTTGCATTTTATGATATCATTTCTAGGCTGCATTGATAAGAAAATCGTGCATAAATTTTATGTAACTAATGTTGTTGCTTCAAAATGAGATATAACATATGTTGGGATGAATGTATGTAAAAAATATTTTATAGAAACAATGAGATTCTGGCCTGATTTGAATGTTTTTGTTTTTCACCACGGTTGATTTTTTCATCAGGATTCTACGTTTCAAGTGTTCAGAAAGAAGATGTATTGAAACTTTCTGTTGAGCAAATGGGGGACATAATCAGGAAAGACATGTTAGAAGGATGCAGTGAGGATCCAAATGTAAAATGTGGTTTCATTGGTGAAGTAGGAAGTTCATGGCCCATTGATGGTTAGTGGAATTCTTGCATATCCTCTTCAATATCATAGAATAAAATTATTATATATTTTTTTAATGTTGTGTGGGCTGAGAAGCCCGTCTAAACTTGTTGAAGGTGGGTAAAGAGTAAGTTGCTTGGCACATTACTTTCCAAGGGTTAATTGGGATGCATTAGCCTAGCCTCCTGGAAATTTTGTTCCTCTTAGCCGACTCTATTTCTCTGGAAAAGAGGACTTCGTGGCCCTATGAGGATAGGCCTGTGTGATTATCGAAAATAATTGATATCGATCAATTGTAAGAATAATTGGAAATGTGGTTGATTCAATTGTCAGGAATTGAAGAAATGACAATTAAATGAAGTCATTCAATTAATTGACGAAGGCCAATTAATTGAGATCGAAATAGGTGTCAATAAATTGTCATTGCCCAATTAATTGACATCAATCAATTAATTGACAGTTCTCGATTGGATCGTGCTTTTCAAAGGCTTTCCTTTGGCAATGAGAAGAATGAAAGAACTAATTTGAAAAAGTATTAAAGTAATTCAATCTGTTAACTTTAATTAATTAATTAAAGGAATAGATCGCTATATTAAATGAAAGGAAAACTGTTCTATTGAACTGAAACTAGTTGTACTGGAGAATAAATTGGTGGAATAGAACAAAGCTTTCCTTTCATTTAATATATAATGAACTTCCACAAAGTTGAGCCTGAGATGATGGAGATGAATAGATCGCTATTTGAAGACAGGCAGATGAGATCCTCAGCGTGTTCATCTGACAGACACTGGCGTGTGTTGATGACAATGTTCCCACCGAGACTGAACAACCTCTGGGAAGCAGTGCTAGTTGCCGGGATAGCTAGATATCTTCTTGCTAACTTCAAGAGGGAGGGGTAGGTGGTGGCCCTCTCCCGCCACCACGGCAGTACGGCGACCTCCATCCTCACGTATTGAATGTCCCTGAACCTAGCCACTTCCTCCCTGAAGATCTCCTGTGTGCGGTAGCAGGAGATCTTCAGGGAGGTATGGGCGCCGAGCGAGAGCAAGTAGCAACATCGGCCATCAGCCGGCGTCGAGCAAAAGCGAACAAGTTTAAACGAGCAATTTGAAATCCATAGCGAATCAATAATCGTCCATTAACCGATTACCAGGCAGTAATTGTGAATTGAATAACAATTGACAATTGAACAACAATTGACACTTGAAAAAATTGTCAATCGATCAATTACTGCAATTGAAATAGATGTGCTGAAATAATCGATCAATTGTAAAAATAATCTTCGATTCAATTAACTGAATAATCGCACAGGCCTATATGAGGATGCATTCCCTTAAAATACCCAACTACACTCTGACTCAAACACGTGTTACTATTTTATTATATAAATTAAGCATATATACTTTTTTATAGTGATGTGTCAAATCCAAAATTTTTCGAATCCGAATCTCTTTTTTTATCGAATCCCACACATCGAATCTCGAATCCGAATCCTTATTTCAGAAAACTATGAATCCTAGTTACTTTTCAATGCCAATTGCATTTATAAAACAAATTCAAATCTATTCATGTTTTCCAGTACTTTTTGAACCAATAAGTTGTTCCACACTTCTGCTTCCTCAAATTCAATATTTATTCACTGGCTAAAATATAAAAACAAATTTGAGTTGCTATTTCAGTTTTACTTAATTTTTAATAGTTCTTCAACAAAGTGCAATGTAATAATAAGTTATAAATTATTCCTCAAGAAATGCAACATTCTTACTCTTGCGAGATCTAATCTGTTCCTTTTTTTTGTCTGCCAAATTTACAGCAGTACTAAATGCTCTTTCTGAAAATACAGTTGCAGTTCTTGCACTATGAGTTTCTTTGCCTCTTGAGAATCTTTCATGCTTTTAAACATTATGTCTTTAAAATGAGGGTCCTATATTGTTGCAACAGCATAAAAGCTGTTATTTTCTAAGTCAGCAAATCTGAGATTCATCTCATTAATGATATCATTTTTCATCCCTTGCAATCCGGATCCTACATTACCTGGTTCTTCCATAAATATCTAAATAAGTGTACTATTTATTAAAGGAATAACTTCTGATATTGTGGTGTTAGAGTATCTAACGGTAGCCTGATAAAAAGGCTTTTAAATATGTTGAACATTTTGCAAGTAAGTCCAGTCAGCACTGCTAAGTTCGGCTGGTAATTTAATCTCCCCATTAATTCTGTTCCAGAAGACGAGTATAGCGATCAATTCTGGCGTATCAAAGTCGAAAACAAATTCACGTAGTTCCTTCAACTGTTACTAATAATTACTAATTTTTTACCTGGGATCTGCATCACTCGGAAAATATGAATCACTGTCTTGATTACTGGAACTGCTTGGTAGAGTATCGAAGGTGTAAGATTTAGGATTTTCATATTCCAATTTATCTTCTTGTGCTAATTTGCGGGCTTTGGCTGCTTCACGGGCAGATAAAGGATGTTTTTTTTATGTGCTTCTACAATGCACCGGTGGCTTTGGAAACAACCGCGGGATATAGCGCAGCCACAAATATCACAAATCGCAAATTTATCATCAGAATTTTTTTACCGAGAAGTATTACCATATTCCGCTGTGTTGTGACATTTTACAGTATAATTGTCACCTTTGCGACATCCCTATTGATGCTGTCGACTCTTCTGTATGTTCTTCACTATCGAGTTATGAGGGCAGCCATTATTTCGGTTGATTCAAATCGTTGTCTTAACCCTTATATAAACAGATCGCGAACACAAATTTATTAATATGAGCAGAGCACAGAATCGTATGTTAACCATCGAGTAGCTTGTTTTTCAGCATTATTTTTCACATAACTCTTCTCACCAAATGTCTCATAACAAAGTAGATACATTCCTCTATGCGTGAGCAAAAACATGTTGGATAGGACATCTTAAATAGGGGCACATACGAAGAAAAATAACGTTCCGATGTATAATTCCACCGGAAATATGTAAAATAAAAAGTTCTATTTTAAATATACGTCGTAGTGAATTTCCACGCAGATTATCAGCACTTATGACGGTAAAACGACGTAATTCATGAGATTATTACGTTGCGAGATCGTTATCCTAACGTTTATGCCACCCGCAAAACCAGGATTCGAATTTATCGAATCTTCTTTGAAAGGATTCGATCGAATCTCGAATCCATGGATTCGATCGAATCCTGGCCACATCACTACTTTTTTATTCCACATAGGATTCCAATTCCATTCCATAGGATTCCCCTCGACAAAAAAGGTAATAAAAACCACAAAAAGAAACAACAGCAACACATGTATTCTCACATGTCCTGAGTTTCTTCCTCCAATTCTTTTCGTGATCTGCCTTTAGCTCATGCTTGGGCTTAGTCAATTTGTTCGCTGTGTTGCCAAACTTGGAGTGCCTTCATTTGATTGGTGCTCATAATGCTCTTTCATGATCCCACTCTTCCATCTTTCCATATCAATAGGGCATTCCACATATGGTTGATAGTATGGACCCTAATGGAGGTTCGTTCCCCATATAAATCCCCATAAGGCCAGAGGTGCAATGCTGCCAGTAGCTGCAGGAAAATCAACATCATGCTCCGCATTATGTTAACTCCATATCCAAGAGTCTTCCAATATTATTTCCTGAAGTACCTACCTAACTTATGAAAATTAAGTGCAATGTTGGAAATGGTTGCCTACATGACTTAGAAGTGAGAAAACGGAGCCTAAGTTCAGCATCAGCATTCTCCATTGGCTCATGCTGTCAACTTGATGTGGAGTCCTCTTCACCCTTTACCTTCTTGCCCTTTCCCTATTCTCTTTCCTCCTTCATATGGTAACCCGTATTCCTTTCCTTGTTTTCCTCATATGTACTGACTTTACTGGAACCTCATCTTAGGTTTTATTCCTGTCTTATGTGGATATTAATTAACCATTTGGCCAATGGTGTTTTAGATGGCATTTTGGATCAATAGAATGTGAAACTCTTTAATTTGCTTTACAGTCTATCAAAGAAAATTGTACTCAACACACACTGGTATTTTCAATGGGAGAGAGAAATGGGTACCCCAGTTCTTTCACTAAATAAAGTGCAAGAGGAAACAATAGAGTCTTGAGGAATAACAATTTTAAAAATTCATGCCATTGCTCCTAAAGTTAGATATGTGAAATATAAAATTGCATGTACAATACAGTAGTATTCAACACATATATCTTACTTATTACACTTAAATAGGACATTTTGTTTTCTTTCACACTGTTCCTTGCTCTATCCACTGGAATACCACCCCATCTAATTTTGAAGCTATTTTAAAGTCCATAATTTTTTTAAGCTATTTTATTACTTGAGTTTTCAGCTTGTAGAAAAAAAATAATTCATCTCACTGTAAATATGCTGAATGATGGCGCTAGTGACCTTTAAGTATACATAATCATAATATTTATTTATCATTAGATGGTTATGTAACACAGTAGATATCGTCAGAACATAACATTAGGGTCATGTATACATATTTACATTCAGTTCACCTTTATATATGATTATGGAAGCAAATTATCTAGTGTTTTGCATGATGGGTCCTTGCCATTATTTGCAATTTTACTATTTCTTGTTGTTACCCATGTTTTTACATCTCCAAATGTACTTATGAAGAGCACAAATTAATGTATGTGTTTAAAAGATAAAATTAATCCCATTTTTTATAGCATTTGAAAAAAGGGCCATCTTAGCCACTGCTGCAATCCAGGAAGAGTTAAATTGTCCTGCAAGTTTCCACCCTGGGCGCCATCCTGATGCTCCATTTGAGATTATACGAACTCACCTTGAAGCGGGGGGTCGTAAAGATAAAACAGTCATGTCTCATCTTGAAAGTACGTAAATTTTCTGTTCTATTAATCAAGTTTGTATTGGATTCTGTCAGAATTTGAATACTCAGGTAATTCAGAGTTGAACATGAAATCTGAAATTTAGCATTTTTTGTTTACGTTTGACATTACCAAAGATGAAATGAGTGGAAAATTTACTTGAATATTAACAAACTACCCAATGAAGTCAGTTTCCATAAATGTCATCCATGAAATTGCATTTTTTAAATTTCTGAACTCCAAATTTTACATTCCTTCTGAAAATCCAGACAGTTAATTAGTTCATGATCTGTGTGACTGTAATGTTTTCTGCATGTATTTACAAACTCCTCTCTATTTAAAAAATTTTAACACTGACCAAAATAAGCATCGTTAATGAAAATTAGCCCCATATACTTGCATATTTTTATAACTCAACTCAAAACCTTTCATTCTGCCGACCTAGGTTGGTAGAGGGCATAAGGGACAGGTTGTTTATACATGTTTGGTCTATCTGAATAAGTATGTAATTTAAGCAACTAGAAAGTTTGGTCATTGACTTCCATCCCACAAGGATAGATGTCAATCTCTGCAAATGAACATGCTTCATAATGCAATCTTGTTTATGGCTCATTCAAGATAGCACGAAAAAGTGAATCGTTATTGTGGATCAGGGATCTATTTGATCAGTTCTTACAAGACCTGCATTCTACCAATACTTGTCATTATACACGGCAACATGTCAGAAAGAATGATTCATCTGCCTGTGGTAGAATAGGAAAATATACATATATGTATTTATATAATAATTAATCCAGCCTGTAGAGTGAAGATTTAAATAGCCATGGGCACTGGTGTTTTTACATATTTAACTTTTCCCCTTCAAAGAGAAGTGTATGGATGTTAATACCATCCCAGCATGCATTTTTCTGTACACATGGGTGGTGGACCCCTCATTCAAGTGTACATTTAAATGTACTATAATAGTCTTTAAAAGTTTAATGCACTACATGCATTAAACACTACTTATTTGCTAAGATATTCTAGCATTTACACAAATACTACCTATTACCCCATTGTTTGTTCATTATTTTTACAGAATAATTGAACAAGTTTTAAAATCAACATATATGATGATAAAGGTTGCTCCTATTTCAGATTTATTCATAGAAAATTGTAGTAATTTTACACTAATCAGGTTGCGAGAAGGTAATTTTAAGGTAACTTAAAAAAGCCTGTAATACATACCTGAAATTATCCTGATGATAGTTAAGTTGTTTATTGGTGTCAAGTTGGTAATTTCCTATTAAGTTCTTTCATTACTGTAAATTTTTCATACTGCAAAGTGCATTTGAGTACATGGGCTACAAAGTCAGTTAATGAGTTTTTCAAAATATAATTTGGCAGGTTATTTATTTATATTTATTGTTATGGATTAAGGGACGGTAACATTTACCACTTTGTGTGCAGTTTGAGTGGGGAAAATGACCTAATTCAAGTTTACTTTCACAGGAACACTTACAACTGAGGCATTACTTTCTGATTTTGCTGAGCTTGGAACCTTTTGTCAGTTTGACCTCTTTGGCACAGAATGCTCTTTTTATCAACTAAACACTGCAGTGGATATGCCTTCAGATGCCCAGCGGCTGGGAATGGTGAATCATCTTGTTGGAGAAGGATTTCTTGACCACGTTCTATTGGCTCATGACATTCACACTAAACATCGATTAGTAAGGAAATGATTTATAATAATTTTCCTCTATATTTAGAATTAAGTTTGGTGTAACCTAATGAATCCTGGCATGACATCATTGAGTTGAACCCTTTGACGGACTTTAAGCTAGATTTTTAAAAATTGTCATTAGCTGTATAGGTGTTTAGGGGGGCTATATACAGTTCTGTTCAAAAAAATCATACTACTTCGGTGCTGAAAATTTTTTAAGTCCTGAGTTGACAACAATGTGACAACAAGATCGAACCATGCCCCCTGCACGGGAAAGCAATAAACTCTCCAAGCGGAAAAAGAACCCTTCCTCCCTGTAGTTGGGCGAGTAGAAAGACCCATGGAAGGAAAATTTTGACCTGCGAAAGGAATTATTTCTGAGGGGAGGGTTCCTTTTATTGTGATGTGTGAGTAAGAAGGAAAGGGATATCTGCGTAGTTCAGACGTGCCAAGATCCCTCGCACACGACAGATGCAAGCAGCCACGAAAAACAAAAGCCTATCTTAGGTCTCAATCCCCAAAATTCCTTTCCAAGATGTAAGGTGCTTTCCTCGGAAATGTATGAATATTGTTGCCTTGAGACGTAGACTTGGACTTGGAGAGAATTGGGGAAAATGATAGCGTAATGAGATCTAAATGTTATTGAGCAAAGTGATCTTTATTTTGGATTCGTCAATTCTTTAGTTATTCTTCAGCTCCCTTACGTGAACAAAATATTGCGATAGCCAAACACACTTTTATCTTCTTTTCAAATATTTTCTGTTTAGGGACTGTCTCTGTATTGAATTGTGAACTAAAGAAAGGGGTAAACAAAAAGCTGCACTCATAGGATTCCTGAATGGAAGGTGGGAACAATCGAGATATCAGCCTGCTTTATGTTCTTCATATAATATCATTGGTTCACGGTTTATACTCGCTCCTAGTTGAAGTTCAGTATTAATAAAAAAAAATGGTCAATATCACAAAAACAGTAGTATCAGTATGAAAACTGCATTATTTCCATCTGCACGTCCCTCCTATTTTTGAAGCCCCGCATTCTCACCAAAATATTCCCTGTAACAACGTGATGTTCCAACGCCCTTCCAAAATCTAAACCATGGGACGTGTAATTAAATACATGCCACGGTCCTTTCCATGGTCGAATCAGACAAAAGAAGATAATTATCTGCACTATTAAAAATCATCGAGTTAAGGTTTAAGTCCATACCAATACCCTATTGCTAGGTGTTGAAAAACGGGAGCAATAGAGGGCATAAAATAAGTGCCGTGAGTACGCATGAAAATGTTGATGGTAGGTGGGAACATATTTGCAGATCTAATTCCGCTGCTGTGACTATTTTTTTAATGTTTCTTTTCCTTTCTCTTTCAATAAATTAGCTCTTGTGTGGCAAAAAAAAACTTTATGCAGTCAAAATGCTTTCGTTGAGTGCTGCATTATGCATTTTACATTGGGTAAATCTGTCTTAAGCATCATAGAAGTGCCTTGTAACATATAAAAGCCTGTCAAAACAAGCAGAAATACTAAGTAACTCATGACGTTTCCTAAACGTTGAATTATTAGAAAAAATTCGAATGAAATGATTCATATATTCTCTTCAACACGATTCGATCTCCTCAAGCAATGATTCGCGGTAATTGCCTTTTCTAGACAAGAAATAATGGAAGATATGTCATTTGCAGCGGGGTTATTCCCCACACTCTGATGAAGACTTCCAATAGAGTCCTTCCTTCTACTCATTAGATTTCTATTACGAGAGAGATCGGGCATCATTTTTGCCGACTGACTGATCGCCGGCCATTCTCACTCACGTATAACCAAACCGGAGCCCAAAATCCTACTCATCCCCTCATAAATCCCTTAGCAGGTCAAAATCGTCCTTCAGGTGGAGGTTCCCTCTCGGTAAGCGAGTTCGGAAGGAGGGCCCTTGTTCTGCTTGGAGAGTTTATTGCCCCCCGCTTAGGGGGGCATGGTTCGGCCATGTTGTCATATCATAAATGAAAATGACTGGCAATTTTCCACAAGAATATATTTAAAAAACAACCGGTTTCAGTGTACAACACCATCATCAGGTGAAATCATATCTTTTACATCCGTATATATACCAAATTGCATGAGGGGAGGAAAGGGAACCAGGCCCCAGTGCAACGGAGAAAAAGTGGGGCAAAATTCCCTTCCACAACCAAACATCTTACAGAATAGCCAACAAGTTCCCGAAAGACAAGTTCAAAGTGTCATTCTACACCCCCACAAACCTACACAAAGTCCTCTGTGCTAATAAAGACCCCATAGAAGAGTCCAAAAAGTGTGGTGTTTATGAAGTCAAGTGCGATTGTGGAGCCACCTACATTGGGCAGACAGGGAGGAATTTTTCCACCCGCATCAGTGAACATAAAAAGTGCTATGTTTCCGGAAACGAAACTTCGATTTTCGCGAAGCATCTTATGGATGCGAAACACTCTAGTGATTTTAATTTCAACGTGCTCCACACTTTGGATAAAGGAAAGAAATTGGACGCCATGGAGCAGGTTGAAATTATCCAAAGAAGGAACTGGAAGCAGAATCTTCTTAACGATGTTCAATTCCTTTCGTACCCCTCCCCTCTCCTCTCCATCACCTTCCCACGAAGTGCACACTCGTTAGGACTGCCGCAACCATAGTCACTGAAAAGCCCCCCTCCTCCACGACCGATTCCCTTGTGTTTCTCATTCCTAAAATCACATAATTGCTCTCTGCATGAACTTCCCTTCCTCTTGTCCACCCCCTCATCAACCATTGTGTAAGACCCATCCTATTAGCCTACTACAGCGTTTGCTACGTGACAGACTTTACCGCTCGACCCTTTCCTGTCTCAACGAGTACCTGGGGTCGTCATCTTTGGACCGAACACTCTCCCTTTCCCTTCCCCCTCCCCCCTATCACCTCCAAGCCCATGCCCTCTGGATACCTTTGGCAAATACAACTGGAACCCCAAGGAGCTAATCCTCCTTAACCCGAAGTCTCCGTCACTCCGATGGATGCCAACGCCCGGTCCTCCCACCCCCTCCACTCTGGACTTCACGTGGACTTCTGAGGATTCATAATGACCGGGGCCTCACCCAGACCGCCATCTTGCGAGGTTCCACCCTTCCATTTTTAGGAGCACAGCGGACATCAACAGGACTCTTGGGTGGATGTCCTGTGCCGCTTAACGACCTGTGACTTCCCCAGATCACTACCATGCGGGTTTTACCCTTTAACAACCTCCCCCCCCCCCACCTCTCACCCTCCTCTCAACTCCCAATCCTTATTCTTCCCAACCCCACCCCCTCTCATCCCTTTCCTCCCCTCATGCAATTTGGTATATATACGGATGTAAAAGATATGATTTCACCTGATGATGGTGTTGTACACTGAAACCGGTCGTTTTTTAAATATATTCTTGTGGAAAATTGCCAGTCATTTTCATTTATGATGTTATTCCATAAAATTAAGCCTGAAACTACAACTTTTATTTGTCATATCATCCTAAATTTGGGACTTCGAAATTTTTCAGAACCAAAGTGGTACGATTTTTTTTAACAGAACTGTACTAGAATTTTTATAAGTCCCTGAATACCTAATTGGATCTGAGCTATTTCTGCTTCTCAAGGAAATAGTGTCTCTCATTACATTGTTATTCTGTTGTTACCCACATAGCATGCAAGCTGGATTCCAGCCTGGATTTTGGCTGGATGCATCCAGCTAGAATTGGCAAGCTTGATTCCAGCTGGATTTCGGCTTGATTCAGGGTCTTTATTTCAGCTGGAATTAGCCAGCTTGATTCCAGCTGGATTTCAGCTTACATACTAGATTTGATTCCAGCTGAAATTGGCAAGCTTGATTCCAGCTGGGTAAACCTATCGAAGGGTCATGGCGTTGAGAAAGAAATGCACTCCACAGGTTTTAGAGAATGGTATTGGAAAGGAAAAGGGTTAATGAAGAAAATGAAAGGTGAATATAAGAGTGCATATGTAGCATAGCGAAGTAGGTGTTATTATAGTGCAGGAGTGTTAGTATTTTTTCGTGTTATCAGTGGAAATTACTGTCAGTCATTGTGTGTATTAACTCTGATTTTTGGAACAAACAACCTCATTCCAATGCATTTCTGTAAGGAGAGCTGTTGGCCTAGGGGTTAGGTGTTGGGTTGGTAACCTGAGATGATCAAGTGATACAGGTTGAAATCCCACTGCTGCCGTACTTTTTTTCTAATTTTTTTTCTTATATGCTTGGATTCTGGCTGGAATCCAGTTTAAATCGTGTAAAGAGACCAGCTGGATTTAGGCTGGATTCCAGCTATCCCACTGGATTGATCCAGCTGGATTTTGGCTTTCACACTGGATTTTGCTAGGTGGATTCCAGCTTGCCTTGCTATGTGGGTATGTGCTGATACATATTCTGTTGTTAGTGAATGTATATTCATAGGTAGAATTATTGTCAATTTAAAAATTATGTGACCTGATTTCAAAGCAAAAATATGTAGTACATATCTTGAAAACCAGAAAAGCTATTTGTCTCTTGCAGATTAAATTAAAGTTCATTATTTTCTGCATTGATTGATAGTAAACACTTTTAAAGGATGACTCGAAGATTTCCCAGGCATTTGGCACGAGTTTTGTCTGCTTTCAGATGTTCCCCGGTAGAATTATGTCTTCTTTTAATGCATACTTCTGACCTGAAGACACCAGCAGGATGGCTGGAGAAACATATTGTAAAAAGACTATGTGGAGGAACATCCGAAAGCAGGCTTTTGAAGAAATCCCTCGCACGTGCTGCAGACAATGGAGCACACTTGACTCCCTTTCTCTTTCAGGCATATTTCATCCTACTCAGAGCACCTAGAAAATGGTGTAATCATCGATTTTCACTGGGGCACGGTTAAGGAGAATATGCTAACAGCTAAACGGATAAAGTTAATGATATTTAATGTCAGAAGAGTACTTGCAAAGACTTAAGTGACATAGAGTATGCAGGAAAGTTTGTCCACTTTCTAGGGATGTGCGAGTACTCGAAAATTCGACTTGAGTCGAGTAGTTGGTACTTGACTCGAGTAATTTTACGAAAGTCGAGTTGAGTCGATGGAGCCGCCGAGGCCAATAGGTTCAGAAATCTGCCAACAGGAAGTGCTATCGTAGTAAACTTGCCTAAAATCGATCATTTCGCAGAAATGTTCCTCAGCTATGAGAAGTGTATCGAAAATGAGCTTTGATAATTTCTAGTTGCATCCTTTATCTTTCAATATGGATACTGCTTCCGACCACCCCTTCCGACACCAGATACTTTTTTCAGGTTCGCTTCATGAGGATGGTGGTAAATCATTCCGTGATGAGCACAGGCTGACAGTGTCTTCCCCCTCTTGGCTCGTATTTTGGCTTGGGCGATTCTTTGACATCACACGGGATCATCCGGGGGTCGCATCCTGCTGCTCTGAGGCTAGCTGGCTTAAAAAACATTCACAGCTAATTCCCCCCCCCCCCCCCCCCTGCGTGTCCCTCTCACTCCTCCCAAGACTTAGGATGAGAAAACATCACCGCTAATTTTTGGTCTAGAAGAAATTTATGAGCGCGGGACACATTCTGCGAGAACGATATGAGATTCATGCGAGAAGATCGCTCCTTCGCCTTATGTAAATAATGAATGTTGCCATTATCAATTTGCAATGTTCATTGTTTACTTGCATCATAATTTTTATGGATGATTCAGAAGTACTGCAAAAGCCAACACTGGGTTGATACGGCCGATGGTCGAACGAATCGAGGGGAGCCATTATTTCAGTCAATTCAAATTGTAACCTTACCCCAGTGGTAGCGGTGAAATAGATTTCTCACTTCCTCGTGATTTTTCCACAATCTGAAATTATGTTGCGTAGGGCCAGAGAGAGCTTTGAAATGCATTGTCACATCAATAGCACAAGTAACGTATCTAGTGAATTGGAGCATGCGAAATTGTAACTCTGTTCTTACATTAGGTACCTTTCCTTTTCAAGGTGATACATTGCCGCAAAGTAATTTCTATTTGAATAATTTTGTCGCTCGTAGCAGAAAGTTCCTGTAAATTATGCAACCCTGATGACATAAACGAAAAATCGTTCTCCTTATGGCTATACAAGATAAATAACTACTCGCCGCAATCGTCCAACTTCGTATATTATTGCCATGAGACCAGGTATTGGTAAAAAATCACTCGCTACAGACAGATTTTCGCTATATATCACACTCGTAATGATGGACTTCTACTGTATTAGGTATTGATAGACAGCTTGTTGTCTAACTTTAATTGCGACGACTACTCTGGGCTCCTCCGAGGAATTTTGGATACACAAGTTTTCAACCAAATGCAGTCATTAAATAAAACTGTCGAAAAATTACTAGAGGTTAGTTCATTTCAATTGTCCTATTGGAACAGTTCAAGACACATTAATTTTAATTCATCTCCTAATTCCTTCACGATTACAATATACATTCCTTATCACCTTTTCCCTTCTAAATCAGGCCATATGTTTAGAAGAGAAAATGCACTAGGGGATTGGGAAAACGAGAATATGTTGGTGCATGAATTATTATATTGCCTGGTTGGGAAATTGCCATATTTCATACGACTCGATTCGATACTCACGAGTAACTACAACTCGACTCGAAATTAGACTCGAGATCTAAAAGTACTACTCGCACATCCATACCACTGTCTTAGTTTCATGATGATGAAGCTCCAAACATGCTGCATGTTTTTACGGGCTAATAAAAATTGCTGTTTTTTCATTCATTCTTAATACAATAATGCCAAACAAAATTACCATTTAACATAAAGAGTTCACTATCAATCAACACAGAAAAAATTAGCTTTCATTTGATTTACAAGGGACAGAAATAGCTTTTCCAATTTTTTTAGATATTACGCATGCCCTTTGCCCTTTCCAAAGTTTGCACAGTGTATCACATGGTAATATCCATAGATTATAATAAACTTTGTTATTTTATTAATTCAATTTTGACTCATATTATTATTTATTATTACTATTATTAGAGCATTTAGTTAATTTTGAACTGGAATTGGTCTATAAATTTACTGTATGGAATAAAAACTGTGGCCAATATTCACTTATTTTCTGCTGTTTAGAATGTTCTTTTGTTTTCATATCAAATGAAAAAACAATTGTAATTTTCCACACTCAATATATTTTAACAAGTTGAGTGCAAGTTATCCGGCAATGGTTTCAGCACCTAATGCCATTATCAAGGTACACATTTTCACAAAACCTGACCATATATACCCAGGAATGGAGGCACGGAGGTATGGGAAAACATGGGGTGAGGAAAGTGGGGGGGAGTGAAACACAGAAAAGTCATTGGTGGTGTAGTTCAGGCAGCATGATCATGAGGTTGTCGGACGGAAGGGAGAACAAGGTTTAAAAGAGGCGATCTATCATTAAAAACAACGGCATTAGATAACTTAGCTGGGCTATGAGCAATATCGTATTGCTCAAAGAAATCCAACTTACAATTAGTCCCTTTGTCCAAATGGTGTGAAACAGCCTCGTCAAAATTACTACATAAAATGGTTAAATATACACAGATGTTTACCAAACCAGGATTTATCGTTTCCATTGATAAAACTTGACATATGCTCCTTCACTCTGTCCTTAAATCTTCTGCCTGTCTGGCCAATATAACAAATACCACAATCATCATACTTTAATTTATAAACACCACTCCTGTCTACAGGGTCATACAAGTCTTTAGAATTGAATTAAATTTTTCCTATTGTTGCAGGATTATAAAAAGAAACATTACACCTATCAGCTTGTACAATTTTCTGCAATTTGTATGAAAGTTTACCAACAAAAGGAAGTTCAACCCAGCGATTTGGGTGGGAGCTATTTACAGGCAGGGATGTAAGGAGCTGTATGGCTTTCCTTTGGTTACAATGGTGTAATAACTTGTGCATACATTTTTCATCAAACCCATTCCGACTTGCCAATGACTTTATTGTATTCAATTCCCGACTAAATTTTTTAAAGGATAAAAGTACGTTGACTAATCTATGAACCATGGATCTAAAAGCAGCGAGTTTGTGAGTGTGGTGGTGAGACGAGGCAAAAGATATTAAAACATCCGTAAAAGTTGATTTTCTAAAAATGTTAAAATCACGACGTCCACTAGAAATCGAAATAATTAAAGCTTAAAAGTTTATGGAATCATCCCCGTATTCTGAAGTAAAATTATATTGCCATGTAAAAAATTTGAAAAGGTTTTAAAAAGGTCCAATTGACATAGCGACCCAGTCCATAAACATAAAATATCATCAACGTACCTAAACCAACAGAACACGTTCCTTAGAAGAGAGTGTTTAGAATGAAAAGGTTAACACTCAAAGTTATTCATAAAAATTTCAGATAGGATAGGTGAAAGGGGTCTTTTGTTTGCATTGGATGCACGTTCTGTATGAATGAATTGCCAAAAAAACCAACTTGGATCTGTGAATCAAATCATGGACTTATGCTTCCCAGGCCTACGCTCTGACACTGCCCACAATAATGGCAATTTCAGCAGGATTTAAGGGAACTCAAAGTTCTTTGCATGTGACAGGATTTTGTTGAATACTACTTGTAGAATATTTAACACTAGCTAATATTCTACATCACATTTTCTGTTCAAATATACAGGTAGATTACTCATTTTATATGCATAATATTCTTCTGATGCAACTCTGCTGCTAATTATTATTGGTTTTAGAATGGAAAGTTTAAAGAATGATCCATAAAGTGATGAAATCTAGTACCATTTTTCCCATTCCACAAGATGCACTTTTATTATCCAAAATGCATTCTAAAATTGGGTTGTCATTTTATGGACAGGGGGTAAAGCTACTTTTATGCATTAGATTTTGCATTGCCGTTGGAGGTGCTCATGTCTCGTCCTTCACTGCAGACTGCATTGTGGTAGCAAGCTAAAGGTGCACTATCCATCATTGGTTTATGAGATTCTATGATGAATAACTTCAGCATAGATAATTCCCAAATTCTCCCAATAAATTGATAAAATTAACAATGTTGATTATAATATTTTTCCTCCAAAATTTGATCCAAAAAAACGCAGCGCATCGTATGAGCCTGTGCATCTTTTATAACAAATTGGGAAATCTAATCATCTGGGAAATACAGTAACTTAATTGAGATTGTAACTTGTGCTTAACCCAGAAATATATTTTCTTTTTGCAGATTGAGTTTGGAGGCCATGGATACTGCCACATCAATAACAATGTCATACCAAAGATGAAGATTAAAGGAATGACACAAGAGGATATTGACCAAATAACAATAAAAAATCCAGCCAGATGGCTTTCATTTTAATTAGGTACACAATTTAATCATCATCTTGGCATTTCATACCTGCTAATATTTAGTGGTGGATTATGGTATGATAAGTCATTGTATGGACTTATTGCATGAAAACATGAAATGTAGCTTTTGGCCATACATTTTTTCTATACACACAAAGTATCAGCTATATCCTTATGTAATTTTAAGAACATATTTAGTAATTGTAAATATGCATGCATATGTTTTTCATTTTTGGATATTTGATTGCATACTGCAGAGCACAACAATGTGGCAGCCTTAATCACCTTTTTTAAGTGAACATGTATCGTAATTCTTGTTATCTGTTGTCATTATATCCCAGACAGCACAGCCACTGGTATACAAATGGTAAATCTCTTGTACAGTTACGAATTGAATAATTTTTTGAAAAAATTTTATAATATAATTGTATTCCAGCATCTTTCATACAAAGCAGTGGTAATACTATTGTAACACGGCATCAAAATACCAGGAATATACAATTTGTAAACCCATTGTATTACAATTGTAAGGCCGAAAATAATACAAGGCTTCGTGCGCATTAGGTGTTTATGTGCTTCTTTTGTCCAGCATAATGCGTACTGCGTATGATACGTATATATTATCTTTGTTAAGTGTAATCCAAGAATACTAGGCATAATCTTTGCTGTGGACGCTTTATCACGAGCTACTATCACCAAATCATGATATTTTTCCATTAATCACCATTCAACTGCTAAACATTTATCGCATGCTAGCCTGTGGTTCATCCTTCGACCGAAAATTTGGCATAAATGGGAAGCTTGCAAACAATTCGGAGAGTGAGTAAACACTAATTTGATAACTTTGCATTATTAATTTCTGTTGTATATTATATTATTGTTATGCTTTTATTGGTATAGTCATAATTTTTCTCCTTTCCACATTCGTAACTATGAATATACATATTTTTATTCATGTTCGTAACATTTACGCAAGTCCTCCTGAATTTCTTTTGTATTACCTGCGTGGCAATACAAAAGAAATTCTGTTTTGTAAAACTATTGTAATTTGGCTCTGTATTACCACCATATTTCAGTTTGTAAAACGATTGTAATTAGGCTCTGTAATACAAAGTTATAACCGGAAATTTTACGATTGTAATACAATTGGATAAGTTATGTCTTCATTGAAATGTAAACAAACTTATGTTTTACGGAAATAATCATGTTTATTCTCATTAATATTGACTTTGTAGTCATCCTATGTGGCAACATAGGTTTCAATTAAATAATGCCTTGTAACGGTTATCGTATAATTGGATGGTATTTCCTCGAACTATAACAGCATTGACATTTAAAAATTAGTTCTCGAAGTCACTTTGACGCACAGGAATGGCCACATATATAAGACTTTCTAAAAGGGCTATTTTAAATTGCGAGTGAACATCGATAGGCGTTATATAAGTCGTGATATGCGGTTAGGTAGGCTCTAGTACTAGTAGTAATGCACATCATATATTGTCAGTGATATTCTATAAAAGCGGAAATTATAGTATAACTATAAAATATTTTTATCTTGGTATCCAAGAAAGAAAATTATTTCGATGGTTACAATTTTGCCTCCATAAATAAAAATTTCATTACCAAAGACAAGAATTTTCTAGAAGTTTTCTAGTTTTGAAGTAAGGCCAAATTTTAACAAGGACAATATACCCCAGTTCCATATCCCTTCTGGTCTGTAGCTGGGGTGCAACTCGGCCGTGGAGATAGTTTCAATTCATTTCCAGTTACAGAAGTCTTCATACAGACCAGTTACATAGTTCTATTCCAGTTACAGAGCAAGAAATTTCCACGTGGGTAGTAATACGAAAGAAATTCGTCATTTTGTGAAACAATTGTAATTTGGCTCTGTAATACACACAGTAATACAATTGTATTAGCGGACATTTGACACAGTATTACGATTGTAATACAATTGGAATACGAATACCCCATTTTTGTAATACGATTGTAAAATGACTGTAATACAGTAATATTTCCAAATTTGTGCTGTCTGGGATGAGGCATCTCTATTTAGTACTATTTTTCAGTGACTAATACCATAGAGTAAGGTATTACTATGTGCTAATACACAATCATTTTCCTGGAGGTGCATACTTAGTCTTTTGCTTTATCCTTTAGCACCAAGAATATTTAAACCATTTTTACCAATTGAAATGCTCAGGTTTTTAAATGTTGAGAATTTTTTGGTAGCCATATCTCAGTAACGACTGTATTTACACGAATCTAAGACTATGTTTTTTTCCCTCTTGGGCTTCTGAAGAAAAGTGGGTTTGTCTTACAATCGGAATCAAAATATATGACTTTTTTCCCACTGTGGATTTCCAAAAAAGGGGGGTCATCTTAGAATCGGGTTCATCTTAGATTTGTGCAAATACGGTAGTTGCTCAATAATACTGCAAAAAATTTTAGTTTTTGTTTTAAAACCTTGTAGGTATTTGGTGCATGCTGAGTTCAAAAATTATTTTTGCCGTTGTAATAAACCAGAAAAATATTAAATATGTATTTTTCATATTCAAGAGCAATAAATGATTGTTATTCATTTTTTTGGCACATAAAAATTTGAAGACCCCATGGTTCTTCATATGTTTGGGCATTGAAATATCCGGTGCAGGTGGCGCCTCTCCTCAGGGCCCTCAAAGCAGAGCCCTAAAACATGGGAACCCTTGTGAAAAATTTGACTTTATGGTCAGACCCTCTCGGGCCACTGTGGGCAAGCACAGCCTCCTCCCCCTTCCAGGTGGAAGGACCACCCTCAGGACAGTCTGAACCAGTCCTCCCATAGGCCAGCATGTAGCACCACGCACCTGCCCATCAATAACTTATTATTTAAGCATCTTAATTCCTTTTGTGTGTTTTAGTGAGTGTAAGTGTTTTATTGTTATATTAGTATTTTTTAGAAATATAGATTGGGTTTGAACCACAAACGTTTGTGTTTCAAAAACTTTACAGTCCACTAATCTACCACTCTTTCACCAGCATCCAGAAAATATATTTGTACATTCATTTGCACGCGTACATCATAATAGAACAGCAAATTTTCTTTTCCCCTGGTTTCAAACAACCATTTCTTCATTCAGTCATCTTTGGAGCTTATTTGTTTGAGAAGATGATAAGTCAGTGACTCAACTCATAGCTTAGTCTGAGAATTGTATAAAGTTTTGCATGAGGTAGGATTGAATCTCCACATCTTAGTTTGCTGATCACTGGTGCACCCTCTGCCATAGGCCGTGCACACACTTGTCCATTTGTGGTGGCGACTAGTGGCAGCCACAAATGGCCACAATCAGCTCCTAGTCACGGCCACTAGTGGCTGCCACTAGACGCTCAACCCATCCACCTGTGGCCGCCACTTTTTTGCACTGTCTGATTTCATTCCATAACCTAATTTCAACAGAGACTAGTCTACTTTCTATGAATATGGAGTCCCATATGATTGCAATTACATGGGTGCTTATAATACGCCGGCGTCAAAAGGGAAGAGTACGAAGAATTCATCGCTGTTAAGGGGTACATCCCCTGCTAACTTCTCGTCAAAAATGAGGAAACTTTTCCAGGTCACAAATGGCAGGATGCGCTTCAATTTCGAATATACAGACATCCACATCGAAAGTCTCCATGTCGAGCAGTACAAACGCACCCTCCACAGTACTGGGACAGACCGAGAAATGCAGAGTGGCTGGGGGCAACAGTGGCCAAATGTGCACCTGAAGTCGGTGACTATTATCGCCGCAAAAAAGGTAGAAAGCTGAACTTTAAGCTTTCGTACGAAATTCCACCGGAGCACCAAAGAGCCGTGTAATATATCGATGTACTCCTTGTTTATTTGACTACAAAATGCATTCATTGAATAGTGTGTAAGTGTAAAAGTTTAGCTCATACGGTCGAAAGAGTGAAGAAAAACACTCAAAAAACTAGGAGAACGGCGAAACGGTCGTCTTCTTCATCTCGTCACGGCCCAAATATTTAATTGGGTCACTTCATTATTTTTTTACGAAGAGGACAACATCTCCGCATTACAAATATTCTTTTCAAATTTTAATTTACCCATTTTTTTATTTTTTAAATGGCCGAAAGCTAGATTTCAATTTCCGAGGTGTGGAAAAGTATATGAATATCGGTATTACGTATGCTTTATGGAAAAAACATTGCAAAACTTCTCATGTAAGGAAATGTTTATATTCTTCCCCTTACGTAAAATAAACGACAAAGAAGAAAATGGCCCCGCGGCAATGCACACTACCGTTTTGCTCTGTTGGCAATGGTGAAACTCCTGGCCGCGCGTGACTCAAAACTCATTGCCAAGACCCCTCTAGTGAGACCTCTGTCCAGCGCTGATTGGACAAGGAAAGGGAAATGCTCTATGTGTTTTACATTCTTTTAACTTTATGTGGATGGATTTATATAGAATATTTCGTAATTAGATATTTAATTCAGTCTCCGAAATTACACTCATTAATTCAGAAAAATACTGTTTGTTTATATGTTGGAAGTTTATTGATTCTATGGATTGTATTGTTGCCACGAACTGGACAGAGCTCAGAGACTTGTCAGACCTAGGTGAAATCGAATCCCGGCTAAGGTGAAATTTTTTCTGTCTGGATTTGACTCATTTTCATCTTCCCCACCAAACCCTGTGTTCGTCCTTTTATGTGTACCTATCCATTTCCATTTTCCTATGAATGTTTGAATATATATATATATATATATATATATATATATATATATATATATATATATATATATATATATATATATAATCATTGGAAGCTTTCACGAGCGTGAACACAAATATATAAAAACTTTGTCACAAGTGTGACTAAAATGAGAACACATAAAAAAGACACTCACACGGGTTGTAAATTTTTCGGTGGATCGCCGCCACCTTCTTCAGCGAAAGGTATAGGAAGAAACTTCCTATACCTTTCGCTGAAGAAGGTGGCGGCGATCCACCGAAAAATTTACAACCCGTGTGAGTGTCTTTTTTATGTGTTCTCATTTTAGTCACACTTGTGACAAAGTTTATATATATATATATATATATATATATATATATATATATATATATATATATAAGGCTCATCTAGGAGGTTTTATGTGATGGGTTAGGGAGGTTTATCTCCCAAAACTCCCATCACCGCGACCTTGATACGCACGACCCTGTATCTTCGCGAGTAGATGTGTAAGCAGACGTTCAATCACTATGGTGCCTCGTGTATGCACTATGGGGGAAAAAAGTTTCCCAACAAACGGAGCGTCGCCACTATCGCTCTGGAGAAAAATCAGCTTTCTCTCATGGAATACTATTTCTAGGCAATGACGAGGGAAATTCAAACGCAGTAAAGTGATGGACTCATTGTCGAAGCCAGTGACGGATTACTGGCCACTTGCCTTCCCCGAGTGTTAATTCGCACTGGCTTCCAAATTGAGGTGCATTAGACAGCCATGTATGCATTTCAAACGTATCATTGAACGCTCGTTATCGCCGTAGCTTCCTCTGCATTCTTTCTTTCCTCTCCTTTTCTTCTTGGCTTGGCTCCAATTCTCGCACTTTAGCAAGGTCCTGGGATTCACCCACTGTCTGCTATCCTTATAACCTGCGATATTTAAAGAACACTGCAATTAATAAGTTTCCTCTTTTAATCATGAATACAAACGTATGTTCAATGCACATTTCAAGCATGGCGGTAGATTTTCAATGAATAGGCAAATAAAATAAGCTTTTTATGCACAAATATGTCTCATGAATTAATGAATTAATTAACATGAATTAATAAATATGCAAATAAAAAAACAGCAAGTAAGATAGATATTACATTTTCCTTATGATTGATTGCCTTTTTGAAATGTTGAACTATTTAAGCTTCTAGGTGGAGTACGAAACCGCTTTCAATTACGTAACTGGAGTTATCATATTATATTCCAGCATATTAAAAAAATATTGAAGGCATTTATTCAAGATGGACGAGTTACTTTTTTTAATTCTGTAGTATTCGTAAATTAATATTTTTACTGTATTTTGAAGTAACTCATTTTAAATAAACGGAAAGAGAATAAATAAATTCTTGGTAGATGCACTATTGGTCAAATTATCTGTCAACTTCATAAAGAAATGCAAAGGAAACAAATTTTCTGGCCACTCAAAATGGAGATACATAGCAGAAGTCGTGACGAATGGTTTAACTCATACTTTACTATTAAACAGTATTTAATTTCACCCCCATCACAATCAATGACTCCTTAAAGTCTTTATCTCATTGACCATATTTAATATTGAAATAATGTAGGGTGCCTACCCAAAGATGCCCAATTACCCATACCTCCCAGAAGTGACCTTTCAGTGTCTCTTGGTTCTTTCCTTAGGCATTCTGCCATTCCTTGACCATTAAGTCGCAAATATTTTGAATTGGATTCCGGTACTGTGAGTTTGGAGGGAAGGGTTACGCTGTACTGTGTGAATGCTCCTCGAAAAATCTCCTGAGTTTCACGCACTGTGGATGGGACAGGTGTTCTGAGCATATATTATTTCTTTGCATTATGGTACAACGTCGTTTATGTAAGGAAGTGATAAAAATACGAAAGATTCGGGCATAGGTAATCCTTAGTTGTCACTTGAGGTGGTGTTCTCAACAGCAGTCCCGGCCCGACTGCAGAAATAGCTCTCCATAAACACAGACATATATGCCCAGATCTATTTTTCCTAGTTGTTTATTGGGTGATAGATGACAAACTGGAGGAATATAACTTTTTTCTAAATAGGGAAATGTTCTAAAAAGTACTATCAATTAAAATAGTTATATTTACCAACAATTTCATGTTCTCAATTGCTAAATATGTCCATAATCAACACTTCTAATGTTTAATCATTGATGAAAGTTATGATATTCTATTATGATCCAGTTAAGAATGACCAAATTCTAACCTCGCCATGTAATTAGTTCTGCTAATTTCTGGCTTTCTTGCTTCTTTGAAACATCTCATATCGGCGTCATGGAGTCGGCTTCTCATCATACAGGTGCTTTTAAGTTTAATGTCCTCTTTATCACGGCCACCCCGCCAACATTAAGAGAGTTGTCAGCAGGATGCTAACGAATGCTGCCATCATCATCTCAAGACGTGCATCTTGGTATTCGCTTCTTTGTCGTGTTGTCGTCATCTCATCCCCTCCCTCTAGCATTTTAGCCATCAATATACTGTCTTTCTATTAAAATCCATTGCCCTCGATATTTGAGCGAAGTTGAGACTACCTCAACTGTCTCATCGATTTATTTTAAAAGCAAATGCATTCAAATCCACATTCCACATAACCTACCGATCAACTGCCATTAGTCTTTTAGCGATAAACTGCCTGTGGGCTTACCTACGGAATTTTGCATAAAGAAAACTGTTTATAACTACCTGGCTTTAGTTGAGCCGTACGAGAGAATTCAAAGGGAACGTTTCAAAAGCATTCAAGGTTATCTAATGAGCCTCCGTTCTTGGGGCCAGCGCGAAACACACTCGGGTCATGCGAGCAGCCGGGACTCCATCACCAATTCGGACGATTAGTCCATCACCTTACTGTGTTTGAATTTCCCTCGTCGTGGCCGAGACCTAAGAATAATATGCCATCAGAAAGGAAAGCGATTTTCCCCCGAGAGCGATAGTGGCGACGCTCCGTTTGTTGGGAACCTTTTTCCCCCATAGTACATCCGTCAGCTTATGCAGAAACATGTCCATGAAATAGCCGCAGTCCTAATTCTTAGCATTTGTTTTTCGTTTATCTACTCTAATTCCGTGCTCGCAATTATCAAATTTCTCAATCAAATGTATTGTGTAACACAATAAGTTCTCGCAAAGGCGCGCATTTGATCGCGCGCATTGTCCATCGTGTAAACAGATCTTGAGACTTCCCTATACTGATTTTTAGTGTTCCAAATTTGCATGCTACCCCATCCTTTCACAAGCGATAAATCTAATAGATTGGCTATGACTACATCCCTGTTCTCCTTTCAGGAATTCTGTCCCTCGCATTGAGGTAACCCGTGAACCACCCGTAAATCATCTTCAATCTTGCGCGCTTGCGCTAAAAAAAGAAGGCTTCTAATTGATGGAGGCCATTTTTAATTACGACGCGTGCGTGAATTTAAATCTCTTCTTTACTATGATGATAAGTATAATATTTTTTAACGTTTCCCGGCGACTTTATGAGACTGAAGTTTAAGGTAGATCTAGATAAGATCGCTCCCAAAAAGGCTTCTGTGTTGAGAATAGCTCGTTTGTTTGCCCCTTTTCTCCGTATGTTTTTATTTAAAAGGAATCTATCTCTCCTTGCAAAAGAACTATTAACGCAACGGCCAAGAAATATGAAATATCAATTCCGTACGGATATCCGAAATCGCCGTGTCATAGATTTGATGCATCTTCATTTTTTCGCGCCACTGCCACCCGCGCTATTTATAAATATGACGCACGTGGCTTACCGAAGTTCCGCTGTCCAAAGATTCTTTTTTCAGGGTTCTTATCTCGAGGCGGATTCCGATTAGCCGCCCAAGAATATTTCATTTATTTTCTGAATTGACACGCGGAAACCGCTGGTCATAGGCATTGAGTATAAATATAATAGAAAAGGTTGCGATGATTCATACAGGTGCGTAATTGTGCTTTCGCATATTTCGAATTCATGTTATTTCTTCTTATGATTTCTGACTCTATCTGGCTATCATTAAGTATTTCCGCGTTTTTCTCAAATGCCGGAAATCCACGGCAAAAAGTCGACTTGGTCCCCTCTAATCAGGAAATCATTTTTGCAAACAATAGTGTAAACTTTTGGAAGAGCAAGAAAGATAAAAAATGCTTTGCAACTTTGCGTGGATGAGCTTCGATAACATTCATTGCATCATATACTTTATTTCGCCTAAATATATTATCCAACTCGTGGAATTCGAAATTATATGGGTGCATATACTATCGTCCGCATAGAAGAGCACTGAACATGACCCTTTTTTTAATTGCCCGTCTAAATTAGTAGTTTCCCTTTTTACTTAATGGGATTGGCATGTGGACATTACTAGGCTATGGCCTCTTTTAGGGAGACATGGATTGGTCTTGCTTGGAAAGACCTTTTAATAAATGAAGTACCTACGTACGTACGTACCGAACTTTAAGTCTCTATCCTGTACCCTATCTTCTAATAGTCATAATTTCTTGCAGTGCTGGGAGAAGTACGACCAGAGGAGTTAGGGAGAACACTGACTCATGAACATATTTTTCTCGATTTGTCTTGGTCATACAACCCTCCACCTGCTTCCTTAGAAAGCTATTTAAGTGGACCCATAAAACTTCAAAATTTGGGATTTGTTCGCCAGTATCCGTAAGTTTCCTGCCAAAATTTTGTTATTATTATCCATTATACACTTCGTTTAAAAACTAATGTGAGGTAATGAACTGACTGTCTGGACTCTACTTCTGGAGACTGATGAAATCATGGAACATAGGTGCTACTCTTATTATAAATGATCAAGACCAGCATGGGATAAATTGCTTTCAGATGAAAAATATTTTAATCAGGGCCAAGATTTCATATTATGGGAATGCATGTAAGGGCCAAAGATTTCCTTGACTTAGCTGTACAAAAAAAACTTTGGATGTGTTATTTTAATACCCTCATTCCCTTTCTCAACCTATTTGATTGTAAGAAGGAAGAGATGGTGTGCACCTAACCAAGGCTTGTTTACAGATTGTTTCTGCAGATGATAAGAGGGAAGTCTGCATTCATTGCAGTCGTGAAGTTCCATCGCATGTACTAAAAAAATAGATGGACTGAAACAGATGACCTTTTTAAGAAAGAAAAATCCTGAGTCCTTCCAAGTTAGGGAGTAGTTATTTACCATTCTCTCCTCATGGAAAGGAACCTCTGCGTATCTCTCAACTTGAAAGTTTAGCATTGCCAAATTACCCATGAAATTTGATGCTCTGAAAATATATAGCTATGAGTTTAATGCCTCCTCTAAAGCTGGGGTCCTTGGGGCTCATTTTGTTGGTGGTTAGGGAACTGGTGGTATTACGTGACTCATGAGAGGAGCGGAGTCATGCTATCAAGCAAGGGCTGAAAGAATCCTCTCATAGATGCCTCTGCTGGTCATTTCCAAAAAAATTCCATCTCTCCTCATGTCTTTCTCAATAGAATGGGTTGGATCAGGTCAGTGTAGTGGCTGGAAGTATAGGATTCCTAACCTATAAGGCCCCAATTCTTTCATCTACCTATTCTTACTGATTATCTTACTACTATGCCCATTTTCATTACCTTGACTTCAGACCTAACCTGAGGAAAACTCGTGCAAAGCATTTGTGGCATTGTATTAAAGAAACTAGGATTATATCAAGCAAATATATAGTGGGAAGGTTCTCTCATGAAAAAGTGAATGAGAGATGCTACTTTGCTCTGGTTAGGCTACATCTCAAATATGCCACTAGCATTTGGCACCCTGCACAGAAATATTTAATTCACAAAGTAAATAAAATACAAAGGAAAGCCACGTGCTTAGTTAAAAACAGCTACGAGTGTACAGAAAGTGTCACGCTGCTGATTGAAGGATTAGGTTGAGAAACATTAGATTAAGGGGCTACATGCTAGACTTAGATTACTAGAAAAACTCCCATTAGGTGAGTTTCAGTACCACACGGAGAATATTACTTTATCCCCACACTACATCTCTAAAACTGATACGAGTGACAAAACAAGAAATACACTGCTGAACTGACAGGTACCAACATTTCTTCTTCCCTCACACCACTATCAATTATAACAAAAACAGCATGAGACTATCTTAAGACATATTGTTGACACACAATTCAACTGTCTTTTCCCCCCTCCTTTTCCCTATCCTCTTCCCTTTCCATGGCTGGTGTCCTACCACCCCCAGCCATATGCCTGTGTAGCAGCTCGCGGGGTAGTATGTAGATGTTTTCCTCCTCCAGTTTACTACTATGGTAGTACACTGGAGGAGGAAAGTACACATCAATATTCATAGTGATTACTACGTTCTACCTGCACCAGTTTGTGCCCTCCTCCTTTTACCACCTATCTCACTGTCTTAGTACTACAAAATGTCTCTATCTACTTTCATTGACAGCAGATTATCCTGGGACAGTCATATTCACAACTTACGGAATAAATTGAGTTCTGTCTGTTACCTTATAAAATCTATTCGGCATACGGTTAACATTGATGTATTATTGTCAGTCTATTTTGGAGAATTTTACTCCCATGTAATCTATAGTATTCTTTTCTGGGGTTCTTCACCAAAGACTAGTGTTATATTTAAAATACAGAAAGGAATTGTTCGACTTATGTGTAATGTACCCTTCAATGTACCATGTCGCCCTCTTTTTAAAAAGCTTTGCATCCTGCCTCTTCCATGTGTCTATATATATGCTGCAATCACCTGCGCTAAACTGAATCTCTGTAGTTATAGCCGAAATGACTTATCACAGTTATAACACCAGGAGTGCTGCAAACCTTCACCAAACTTATGTCAGGACGAGACATGCTGCACTGGGACCGAAAAATATGGGCCTTATACTATTTAACAAGTTACCAATTGAAATAAAAAACTGCGAATCGTTTAGAGCATTCAAATTCGCACTCAATGAATACTTAAAAATAAATATCTTCTTCTCAGTTGATGAATTTATGCAGCAATTATAACAATTATAACTTGTATTAATATTGTCTTGACTTGGCCTATATTTGTATATAAAAACAAATTGTTGGGCAGTTTAATGCAGTATTTGTATTAAAATATGTATATAATACATTTTATTTTTTGTATTGGATAAAATATTTTCTGTATTTGTAAATGACAAATCCTATACCTACACATGTTTGTATGGTCTTTGGAGAATAAAGTCTATTCTATTCTTAGATCCTTGTTCCATATTTTTTACGCTGATTTTCTTAGGCATACACCAATTACTGCAATCCTTAATACATATGGCCAGTTAATTTACACCAGATAATCAGAAAATCAAACCAACTTCATCAGCTGTCCTCCTACCTCCTACATCAGCTGATTCCAGCTATAACCTAGGTTCTCCCATAGCCTCTCTTACCACTTCCTAGGCATAAAATTAAAAAGCAGAGGCAACAACAAGTAATCTTACCTACTTGCCTATCCAGATTCTTGAGCTACCACTCCCACTTGTACCCTATGGGCTAGCTATATAAGTTTCAAATGTTTTTTTTTCTTTCTCCAATATACTGGGACCATAGGAGATAAAATATCTGATGCAGTTTCATTTTTCCTTGAAATACTTATTGTTAGTTCTTATGGAGTACTTCTATAGTTGTCTAATGAATATCATGAGCTGAATTTTTCATAAGGGGTGGCTGGCTGACTGTAGGACCACCATGAATGGAATGAAGTCCAGCTTAGCTGCTGCCATTCCATGATTTACCTTCCTTTTCCCATTCTTAAGCACATCTTAGGGTCATGAGCGACTTTTATTTTAATTTATTGCCTGAGTTGTGAGGGAATACATGTTTGTTCTTTTTCATCTCTCCTACGATTTTTTTCCTCTATAGATGATAAAGCTGAGCATATACACTCCCAATGATCATAGCTGAATGTCTGGATAAATCCTGGCCAGCAAAAGACAAGAAATTTATAAGCTAAAATTAAAAAAAGGAATTAGGCAAGGGTACCAGTACTTTTCAATGTGGGGATTAGAAGAGGCAAAGAAATAAGCAGAGGAAGAATGAATTAAAGGAATAAAAGTGACTGGGTAAGAACTAAACATGCTCTATTACGCAGATGGCATCACAGTTTTAACAAAGAATCAAGAAGATCAACAAGCCTCCCAAACTGCGATGGAACAAACACTTCTAGAGTATAGAGTGGAGTTCAATATGATGAAGATGAACATTATTGCACTGAATAGGAAAAGAGCATGCATATATTGTGCTACAAGGTGTAAAAGTTGTAGCAAGTGGAATCAACCCAAGGTTCTTAAAGTATAATTACTCTAAGAACCTTGGAATCAACCTATCTGGAAACCAACAGTGTATGGGACGCAGGGTAGATGGGATGATAGATGCATGTCGGACATCAAGCTCAGAAAAGCTCACACCTTGAAGGCACTCATGAGTAAGAAACTACTGCTGCTCTCAAAGAAGATACAGCTATACTCAAGTAAGCTGAATGTTAAAATTTTCCTACGGAGCATAGGACTCTGCGGCAGGGCTGTAGCCAGGTCATGTCTTGAGGAGGGGCAACCAATTTCCTAGGAGGGGCAAACGTTTTATAGTTCTTGTGTCAAAAATTAGCAGCCTGGTACAAAATTAATATCCTTAAATTTATATCCATTAATATAGGTTATTGTTCGACTCTTAAAGCTCGCCTCTGTAAAGCAGAGTACTAAAAGGAGGTGTTTAACTCTTAAAAAAATAAAAATACTCTTAAAGCTAGGGGGAGCAAAAGAAATTCCAGGAGGGACGGCGGACCCCATGGCTACGGCCCTGCTCTACGGTATGCTTCAGAGACATGGATTAGGGAGAAGGCTGACCGGAGATGAATAGAAACCTTCAAATGAAATTGATGGAATTAGGCTTGAATTGATGGGAATGATGAATATCTCTATTGTAAAAGAACTATTGTTGATACCTATGTTTAAGATATTTTCTCTCTTATAATGAAATAAACTTGCCAGAAGTGACTACAATTTCAAAAATATTGTATGATATACGTGCATCCCATTTTTATGGCATAAAACATGATCTTTTCTGAAAAAATGGCTCAAAATACTTATCTTGGTCTTTAATGTAAATGTAATGTGGTTATGTATACACATTTTGTCTCCAGCCCTGAGGCTACATCTAATATGCCTGTGGGTGGAATATGTCAAAATATGTCAGGTTGAAGAAGCGATTCACAATTGGTATTGATTTTCATTTTTTCTTATGGTGTTTCATTGACATTCCAGTTACTCCTGTAAATACAATCTGGCCTTCAATGATCAGGATACCCATAATGCTCAATATAAAGACCTGAGTGAATTCCTGAAATCTGGGGGCTCCACTATTGTAGAGAACTCTTGTAATGGTTTGGGACGAAGAGCAGACCTCTTGAAGGATGTCAGTGAGAAAACTAAAGTGAATATTGTGGCTGGCACAGGTAATTGATTATTTTACTCTTTAGCATATCAATGAGAAAAAAAGAAAGAGGCACTCCGGGAGTGCCGACAGAAGTGAAAACTTGAAATAACGTGAGCATTTTTGAATATAGGGAATAATTTCTAATGAAGTGTTTTATTAATCAGTAGAAAGTAGTTTCATGTATATAATAAATTAAATATTCATTTATTGCACTATTGTACACAATTATTTTACATAAAAATTGTACACTTCAGAATAATCAACTTTCATCCATTATTTCAACAACTCTTTCATCATCACCGCCATCATCATCGGCAATATCTAAAACTGATACAATAGGCTTATGGTAACTAAAGTAAGAAACGAATAATTTTGATTCTAATTTGCTTAAATGTCTTGTAATTACTGCATCAATAGTAGTTTTATATTTCGTTGTGCCAAGATTGCGATCATTAGACATCGTTAAACCAAACTCACTATCTAAAAATTCAATCAATGGTAGATTTTTATCGTCTGCAAAGTTTATGTTTATATATATATGAATAAGCTACTCAAATTGAACGTATTAAAAGAAATTGAGTTATATTGCACTAACCTTCACTATTCTTGTATCGAGTACACTCTCCTGCACGAGTATGGACTATTATATTATCCGGCACAATATTTGTAGCAACCCAAATTGAATGAACTAAACCGTATATTAGATATATATATAATGTAATATGAATAAAATTATAATAATGTTTATTTGACGGTGACGCGAGTCCAATGGTTTTACCCATCCACAAGTACTGTGTATATAGCGATTATACTGTGTATATACAGAATATACAATTATACATATATTTAGCAGCAGTGACGGTGACGGTGACGCGAGTCCAGTGGCTTTTACCCATCCACAAGTACTGTGTATATACAGAATATACATAATTATACATATATGTAGTAGCGGTGACGGTGACGCGAGTCCAATGTCTTTTACCCATCTACAAAAGTGCTCAACGCGACATAAGAAGTTTTCACTTCAAAAGTTTAAGTTTTCTCTCTGTTTTGCATATGTAAAGTAGGTATTAACTCATTTTAACCACATTATGTACTCAAGCTCATGGGGTTAAGAGAAAGTAGATAGTATATTAGTCATGTTTGATGAGGCATCACGACAGTTACTTCAGTTGGTGGAGTATTCAGCTGGTGAATAGAGGGTCTATGTTGAAAACCAATCATCATCAGCAGCCATAATTCCATATGTTTCAAAGAACTACGGAACTAGCCACGCATTAATTTTAATGGAGTCACCCGCTTATGTTCACACAATTGTGTGAAATTTACAGTGAAAAAATCATCCCAGTCCAGGCGAATGTTTTTTTCACTGTGAATTTCACACAAATCCAAATATGTGTTTAAAGCAGCTCTTCACCATACTTTTCTATCAGCAAACAATTTTAGTCTCTTTTAAGTCTTAATTTTAAAACCCCTTTGCCTTTTTTAATTGAAGAATATTCATGGTGGTGTGAACTGACGTCAACCCATTACCCCCCTCCCCAAAATCACAAAAGGTTTCCTAAATGGCATATTTATGTAAAGTTGAACCTTGATAAGCAAGAAAACTCGGAGACTAATTACCACATCCTGTCATTTCCACCCACCCCCCTCCCCTCCCGAAAACCTCTGTGAGAAAGTGGAAACCTCTATGAGAGAGAGAGAGAGAGTCATGAATGAAACAGCCTCATCCTACACCTCTATAAGCAAGTGTCTTCTAAAAAATGCAATGCATTGTGGTGTGTTATGACAGTAGGTGCTGCTAAACCTGCATTAGTGAGAAACCCCTGTAAGCGAGAAAAAATTCCCAGTCTCTTGAACTCTTGCTAATCCAGGTTTGACTGTATTATAAATTTCTTTGTTGCTCCCTAAAAGTTGGAATTATATATGTATTAGAATATGTCTTATTGTCCTGCACAATTATGAAACCAATTGTATATGTATGTATCTTCTGTGGCCTTGCCCACCTCAGCTTCCCAATTTGTAAACTACATAGTTAACATAGGAAAGGAACAAGATTGACTTGATTGCCTTAAGGAAATGTTTCACAGTGCGGAAAATTATTTTAAATTATTGGAATTTAACTTTTGATTGTAATTTCAGTGCACTTACCCCCCTGGAAATATTCTTCATATCTTAATTTAATGTTTGCTTTATTAAATTAACTATGAAGCAGATCCTTTTCAATAATTTAAAACATATGTATTTAAAGATTCAAAATGGTAGAATGAAAGTTAAAAATAGAATCGTACATCAATGGAATCAAATTCCTTATCCAATAATCTTGAAATCATTATTGAACCTACTCGATTTTTCCTCCAGGGTTCTATCTTGCATGTACTCAGAAAGAAGAAACATTGAGTCTTTCTATTGAGCAAATGGGAGACATGATGAGGAAGGAAATTTTAGAAGGATGCAGTGAGGATCCAAGCGTTAAGTGTGGTTTCATGGGTGAAGTAGGGTGCTCGTGGCCCATTGATGGTGAGTGGAACAATTGATTTTCCTTATCTGTTGATGCTTTTAATAAAGCCATTTGTTTAGATGATACATGATAGTGTGGTATGTACAAGCTTTCGATAATAAAAACCTCAGTGGAGAATTTAGCCTTGGTACAAATGGGTTGCCTAGTTTGTTTTTTTTTCTTAACTACAGCTTTAGGCTCCTCAATGAGGTGTCATCCAGAGAATTAGGCAAATGCTCATCATACATTTATTCAGAAGTCAAGAGGTCAATATATATAAACAACAAAAGTAGTCAAGTAATTTAAATAAAATAATTATGCACAAAGATACCACGAGTCCATCCGCTAATTCCGGCAAAATGCTTATTAATCAAAAGAGGACTACGTGCCCATAAATAGTTCAACAGCATGCAGCACGAAAATACAGAGTACAAGGTAGCCAGAGCCAGGCAATCAGTTGGCGCGGAGAGACTAAGTCCAGAAATTGACAAACCAAGATGGTGGAATTTTGACCACACTGAAAACTCGTAAACAGCACCTCCTGTATATTCTAACCTCCTTGAGGGGAAGAGAGGAGTACCTCAGGGGTCAATGCTTGGCCCTGTATTGTCTTTGATTTTCATTAATGACTATCTGTGTCCAGCATACGTTGCAATGCCTCTCTTTCTTTCTAGGTAGGCACACATTTACATGTTCAAAATAAAAATTATTTTTTGTGTATTAAAATAGAGTTGAAAATATTATTCGAGTGCTTTTGGATATATAATAATTTTGATCTTACCGCCCTCTGCAAAATCAAATAAATTTTTTGGCTGTCCCACTCATGAGTATGCAGCATATAATTAACCATGTGAAAAGCATGGGTTTTCCAGATTAAATCCACACACTTGAAGCGATTGACCTGTGCCTTGTTGATTTTCATTAAGAATGCCAGGCAAAGGGAAACTGTAGTCGTTTGAAATCAAATGGCATGTTGGTAGGAATGATGGGAATATGTGAAAGAAGCACATCTTCTCCTTTTGACTTGCCATTCAGAATTGTCGCTTCGATGACGTTTGGCATCAGTTGTTTCTCAGGTTCTATATCACAATCATGGTGCATTAATGCAGTGCAAGTGAATTATTGGTGTGCCAAGTTTGAGTGACAATTTGTGCGGTGGTACACCAGAAAGATCCAACAAATTTGAAAAACTCAATTGGATAATAAAAAATCTCGTCCGCATTCATGACGCTATCAATCGATTTGTAGGTGACAGACTCGCCCGAAATTAGTTCTTGGATGACAGAGTTGATTGTATTGACATCAGTTTTTTTGCTGCCAAATTAGCATGTCCACAAAGCCATTGGTGATTTTTGTAATTTGTGACAAATTGTGGAAAAACTTTCTAAATTAATTGTTTAATCGATGGAACAAAGACACTAAAGTTCAATGGAATTGAAATATATTTTGTGTCGGCATCAACTGGTACTTTTCCATTACCAATGTCTAATAGCCGTTTTGAAAATATGGTTGACATATTGCGCTGCAGATTTACGCGGATATCAGTAGTTAACGGGAGTTTCTGCACGTCTCCAAAGATGAGGGGCTTTGAGGCAAGCGTTGAGTTCATCAGCTGGTGTTTAATTTATTATTACTGGTCTGTCCAACTCGTGAGCATGTAATATATAATTGAGTACGTGAAAATCATGGATTTTCCATATTAAATCCACACACTTGAAGCAAATGACCTTGTGCCTTGTTGATGGTCATTGAGAAGGCAAGGCAAATGGGGAACTGTATTCATTTGACTACAACTTTCAAATTAGTCACTGAATTAAATGCTGCAGCGGCTGCATTCATGAAATCGCTATAACATGGATATTCACGCCTTGAATTCAGTTTCCGATCAGTGAATAATTTATCAAATTATTCACTGAACCTGGCCTTTAAATGCTGCAGGCGTGAATGGCCATTCAAGATATCGCTATTAAAATGGATATTCACGCCTAGTTGCCAAGGAAATTTCTATTGTTGAAAAGGTGTAGTAGAGAGAAGTTGAGATGCATCCAGAACACCACCATCTATTGCAGCAGAATCTGTGTGATTATGCCAACCACCTGCGAAAAAAGGAAACTCTCCAACAACCGCCAGTTCAGAGGAATACACCACCCGCCAGACCACCCTCCTGACACAGGCAGCCTCTCCACCACCTGAGGTGAGAACAACATTTGTGTCAGTCTATCGGCCGAATGGGGAGGAAGCTGGTCAGGCCGTCTCTGAACTACGAACGTGGTTATTAAGCACCATGAACTATGATGGACAACCTAGGCAGAGAGACAGCCACCGAAAGATCTCTCTGCGGGGTGAAAACAATCAATAATCCTGAAAGCCTCCAAACACAGAATAGGTAAAGTGGGAGGATATTTTCCATTTGAAGCTCAAGAAATATAAGTCTTTTGCTAATCAGATTCCAAAGTTCGGCATTTGAATTTGTTCTGGGTGTGGTTGCATAAACCACAGGAGAAAAGAATGATACATTCGTCAAAAGTTCCTTTTTTGTTTTTTTTTTAATAACTTATCTGAAGATGATTTGAGAGCATCCAAAAATATTTGTCTGCCACATCAGAGGTCTTGAAAACCATGTAAAAGAAAAATTATCCTCACAAAAGTTATGTCAAATTTTATCTAGGTGTTTGCATACCTTGTAGGGGCATTGTTTAAAAAATTATCATTCATTCATTTACAAATGCTTTCCACTCCCTGAAATTATAAAAATAACAATGCTCTAGTCAAGGGAAACTTCGATTATTAAAAAAAGGAAAAATTAATTTTCATTTTTCATGAAAATTTACATCCCTGGGAATCATCTACAAAAAAGGGCTACATCGCTAACATGTAAAGGGAAATAATGCTCTAAGTTTATGGCAATCTTCCCCTCGCCTCTCATTGAAAAACTGAAATACTTTTTTCAATTTTACTGTTTTAAGAATTTTAAGTAGCTTTTTTTATTTTAGTAAGTTTATTTTTAAAATTTTAAGAATTTCAGCAAAATTGCTTAATATGTTCTATGCATCATTAGGTGACAAAATGGGCAATTTCCACTAAGTAATAAAAAACTAAGATGATCAATGAGAAGTCAGTTTCTCTTCTGTTTGCATAGAACTACTATATTATTTATTGCTTTTATCTCTGCTGCTGAGAATCCACGGGCATTCCTGCTAGTGTAGTAAATTAACATTTTTTTATGAATTAAAAGGGGTTTAAATGTGAACGGAATGAAAGAAAAGTAAAACACACAAAAAACAGTCAAGGCACAAATTATTAGGAGTTTACTGAAATTGCATATCAGAAAGCTAAGAGAGGAATGAAATCCAAGGGTTTGGGATCCGTGCAAAAATCACAGATTTTCACAGTCCTACATGCTTCATCATTGCACGATTTCTCAATAAATTACGATTTCAAGGAACTACTGCATTTGGTGGGATTACCGTAAGAATATAAGCTATGGTGTCCATAATGCATATATTTAGGTGAAATGTGACCATTACTCTATGCCCTTTGTTATGAGTTATCTGAATTTACCTTGTGACTTGAAAATACATTCGTTCTCCTTCTGTGTTCATTAAGCCAGTGCTTCAGCATTGTTTATTGCAGAGCTTATATTCGCTATATTATTTGCTGATGAATACTTGAGGCATTGACGCAATGGACACAATGCAGAACACAGAAGGGGCCCTTGCTGGAGATGCTTGCTTCAAGTCTGTAGGGGTGCACTACCTACTACTCTTCATCCAGAGTTTTGCTCCCGCACAGACTGTAACAATATGAAGGAGGCTATGCCTATCCATTTTTGTCAAAAACTTCTTCTTTCAAAAAATTTGAGCATTTTACAATACTGGAAATGCATCAAATATGTATTAGGCCCAGCCCTGTTTGTACAGAATATTACACTGCATCTTACATCTTACGTGAGTTAGGGGCTTTCCATAAATTATGTCACACAATTTTGGGCCAAACTATACCCCCTCCCTCCCCCCTGTCAACAATTGGTCACAAATAGTGTACCCCCCCCTTTAATGATATCACAAAAATGGAAAAACTTCTACCCCCCCTCCCTCCACAGTCTGAGTAAAAATAAGACATAATATACAGTGGAAGTGTGGATGTCACACTTCTACCCCCCCCCCCTCCCTCCCACACATTGTCGCAAGATGGTGACTCCCCTCCACCCCCCAATCGTGTGGACGACAATTTTTGACAGCCCCTTACACATGATTACATTGCATCAAAAGGCTACAGATAGAAAAAGTAAAAAATACAGGGAGTATTCTTGATACTCCCGTCAGATCTTTATTTCGTGAATGCGAAACTACACATGTTACCCTCATTATTGGGAGATTCTTTTGTTTTGTTTGTCAGAAAGAAAGTTGAAATGAAATAAAGAAAATTATGCTATGCATAACATTTATTCATCGATATCATTAATACAAATGGCTAACCTATGAACAATTGGTCATTGGTAACTAATATTTTCTGCTTTCCAATGTTAATTTTATATTTCTTGTATTCCGTAAATGAAATACTAACTTTGTTTCCTTCCACAGATTTATTTTCTTGGTACAACATGTTTCGACACATCGGTGTCATCATCAGGTACAAATTCAAACATAGTTTTCACGTGCATATATATCATGAGGGTAGTGGGTTATCAGGATACCCTCATGATATATTTATACACGTGAAAACTATGTTTGAATTTGTACCTGATGATGACACCGATGTGTCGAAACATGTTGTACCAAGAAAATAAATCTGTGGAAGGAAACAAAGTTAGTATTTCATTTACGAAATTCAACTTCCACCTAGTTGAGCCTGAAACAATGGAACGTATTTCTTGTATTATTGACCTCCAACTCATGTTCTCAGCTCTCCGTAGACACCTCTGTCACTAAAATCGATCAACTCGTTCCGGAGATATAACTGAACTGAGCACATGCCGTGCCCACACAAGCCCAAATTTAGACCCCCACGTGCAGCGCTGTGACGTCACCTCGTAACCCCCCCTCCGCTCACAACAAACCATTTCCGGTAGTCAAAAAAACAGGCTATCCAGTCATAGTTTTAGATATTCTGTAATCCTTATAGTTTTTGCACACAAGGCCCTCGAAAGTACGCAAATATTGGTCGCGGCAAAACCTTACATGACACCGAGAACAAACCATAAGATGTTCATTCGCATTCACATCTAAAACTTAAGTTTTAGCCCCAGTGGTCACAAGCATGCAATAGCACAGTATTGAAATTGATAGTGTGATTACATTATGTACTGTAGTTTTTGTAATTTGTGACTTTTAAACTTGTAGTTACACTGATGGTGAGATGAGATATGACACTTATTTAAGGAAGTGGTTGGGGGATAAAATATTGTCTTTTGCCACATGTATTAAATCCTCACCAGAGGTTTTTTTCAAATCAGCTGAATTGAATGGTAGTGGAATCCTCATCTCTAATTAGGTGCTTTGTGAAGTGTATTTCGTACTGTTGGATAGGATATTAAACCATGGACAGTTGGACACCTTGGTTCCCTTCATGAAGAGCACGCTAATGCCAATGCCAGGTCTCTCTACTACCTTCTTATACATATACCCTATTAATCCTCCTCCTATTAACCTACCCACCTAATCTAATTGGTGCAAATGGCCTCAGTTTTTGGGTAGCCTCCTCAATAGAGATGGGCCACTCTGAAAATTACCTTGGTAATTTACCTTACAGCGATATTTTTTCGTAATTTACCGAACCCCTTGAAAATTACAGTCATTTTCTAGATAATTCACTTATGTTAGAGATATTTTTTCATACAGATAAATTCCCAATATTCTTTTAATCCAAGTTCACATTTCCTATGTGTTTGATAATAAATTGAGGCATGTACAACTCATTTTTGGAATATTTTACTTAAGTTATAACATTATAAGAGTAAAAAATTATGGTTTAAACATCTTTATTCCCTTCCTATTGCTATTGGCTTTCTTATTTAACCATACATTTGTTTTTAAATGCTTAAAACTAAAAAATAGTGAAAAATTATGGTAATTTTCAAAAATTACCGTAATTTACCGTGGTAATTTACCTCAGATGAAAATTACGATAATTTTCCCATCTCTACTCCTCAATCAACATACCTGCCACTACCCTAGTCACACAGATTAGCAGATGGGAGCACAGTTTTACTTGGTGTGATACAATGTGACCTAACTCCTCATGCAATCTTCTTGACACCAGGTGTAACAGTCCATCCAAGATAAAAGTGCAGTTGAACTATACTGATTTGGCTTAGAAATAAATGAAAAGTTAAACATTGTTGGATTAATCGGTCACGTGATTCTCTTCTTCAAACTGCGCATTGGACCTGTTTACTGATTGGCTGCATTTCTGTCACCTGTGCTATTGCATAACTTGGACGAATTTGAGCTCTATGTTTATTGCCATGTGAAATAGAAATAGGTTGATCTGGATTGAGAACTTATGGAAATTTACGCTGACTGCAGAATTTTGCTGCAGTTTAAAGGCAGAATCAATATGTCATATCCTCTTATCGGTGTGTCTTTATTAAGCAGATGTGGGGAGCTAATGATGTAATTTGGCTTATCACAATTAAGAAAAATCATTAATTTTCCTGGAAGTATTTTCAAGGATTGTTCCATACATGAAAATAGCATTAAAATATTTTGATTAAGTTCTTCGGCAATATTTGTATCCCACTCATAGGTCATTGACTTGTCATTTCTTAGGGTGTTTTATAATTTGTTAGTGTAGTGTATATTTCAATGAAGCTCATTAATTCTCCCTAAGATAAAACGAAACTATAATAAATTATTACATATTTTGAAGAGTCTGCCAGCGACCATGGTACATATTTGTTTTAATTTTATCACACCCACCCATTTCTGGGGACCAATTCTACAGCATTATACCAATTAAATTAATATTATTTATTAACAGCATTTGAAAAGAAGTCAATTTTAGCCACTGCAGCCATCCAGGAAGAATTAAATTGTCCAGCAAGTTTTCACCCTGGCCACCATCCTGAAGCTCCATTTGAAGTCATACGTATTCACCTCGAAGCAGGAGGCTGTAGGGACAAGACAGTAATGTCTCATCTTGATAGTAAGTTTTATTTTTCATTTAAAAATCTTTCCATGGAATGTGTAGGTTTATGGTCCCCATACAGCCTAAAATTACCTACATGCAACTTATTGTATGTTTAGATTATGCATAATGCATCAGTTCAAGTGTTCGTCACCAATTTTCAATTTTTTTCTATGGTTATTCAATTAAATTGAAAAAAAATACTCTGACTGGGCTGGTATGTCTGTTAGCAAAGTCCAGTTGAACTTAACTTCTTTGAGTTATCTTTTCAAATATTGTGAAAGAAATTCCATTTACATTAGTGTTCATTGCATTTCAGTATTAATATTTTTAAATTTTCTATGTGGTATGTACTCTTAAGTTCCTACTGTTCTAAGGCTAATTGAATATTTGAAATTTGACTGCTTACAACACTTATATTGTTGTGGAAATTTACTCTGTATTTCTCAATGAATGATTTTGACTATTATTAGGGAAATTAAAATTATATGAAGAATTATAATTTCATAAACAATTTTCATTCTCATGTAAATGCCTGAAAATAAATGCATAAAGTTATTCGCCAACGCACATTATAAGGGAGCACGTTTAAGCTGAATCATCAGTGAACAATTATTGCGTTCCATAGGGTGTTTTCTTCTTGAAGTGCTTTTCTAATGGCATTCGTGAAGTAAATATTTTTATCTAATTGTAAATAATTTTGTTGAATGGTATATGGAACAAAACAGAAAGTGGTAATGACAACGTTTACTTGTGTTGCAACTTAACATGATAAACTACTGAAGACAAAAAATTCTGAACGTCATTGCCAGCCGAACTCCGATTCGTAACTGCTGTGACTGATTGGCATATCAGCTGATGCAATGACATAGTCAATCATAGACAATCAATAATCAATAACTTTCTCAATCGATACATAAATTATTACTAATACAAAGAAAGAAATTTAACATAAAACAACCAATTGGAACTCAAATATTTTGTAACAGTTTCAAGAAATAGCATCATTGATTGGCTTAGAAACCTGTATGAAACATTTTGTGTTAATATCCTAAACCTACCAGCTTCAGCAAACGCCTCTCCCATGTACCCTATTCACACTATTAGTGTACTTAAGTGGGGTACTTACATAAGTATGCCACTTAAATCCTTTGGACTCATGGATAGGTGTGTTGAAAAATGTGGTTTAATATACCAAAATGCTCTATAGTTATGATATCCTTGGTTTTGGCTTGAGTAACAGTTTTTTAAAATGTACTTTGACCATTTTTATCCAGTGATCTCATGGTTATGTCAACTAATTTATTGCAAAAACTTTAGGTTTTTTATTTAGGGCACAATTTTTCCTTTAAGCATCATACTTTTTATTTCAAGATCTATCATGTTGCTCTTGTAGAGTGATGAACTAATTTTAGCTCCTCATCTTAAGTACTTTTACAACTGAGGATCACCTTTCTGATTTTGCTGAACTTGGAACTTTCTGTCAGTTTGACCTCTTTGGCTCAGAACGTTCTTTTACTGTGTTAAACACAGAGTGGGATATGCCATCGGATGCTGAGAGGCTGAAAATGGTGAAGCTTCTAGTTGGTGCAGGATCACTTGACCAAATCCTGCTGGCTCATGACATACACTCTAAACATCGATTGGTGAGGAATTTAATTATCTAATGAAGCTCTTATTTACTACCAATAATGAAGTGTAGGCAAACATTTTGTGGTTGTATTCATGGTGTAAATGAAGTGAATCACATTATGGAATCCACCAAAAAATGGGCAGTGGTTGTATCTGGATTTTTGTTTTGTCTCCAATTGGCAAAAAGATGATTTAGAATTGTATACTGTGCCTTATTATTGCCAAAAGGAAGAAAATACCATATTTGCCTATTTTCCATCCAGCCCCTGAAAATTTCAAAAAGTTTTGGAATAAATATTTTTTTATAAAACCTTGGCAATTACGGATGATTATAACATTGACATATTTGTGGGTGTGGAGAAGGATGGAAATGAAAAGAAGTCCACAAAGAAATCATATCAGGCAGAAAAGTAGATGTTCTAATATGTAAACTTTTTTTCTGAAAACCTTATAAAACTATTCTAAAATTCAAGAATCATCCAAAGCCTTCCTTTTCTTATCAGAGAAGTCAAAATGCCAAAATTAATCAAAACTCTAAGTTTATTCCCATCGTTGTTTTCCTTAAGAACCTTTTGTCCGACCAAATCACTGTTCATTTAATTACCATATTTGACATATGTAGGGCAAATTTTTTCCCAAAATAATCGCTGTAAAATCAACTCCAGGTCTTATATTCAAAGGCAAGTTCTTGCGCAGGCTAACGTAATCCCAGTTGCTCTTCTGTGTGATTCAAGATGCGACTTTTCACATCTTTGGTGACCTAAAGAGCACAATGTTAGAAGGATATTAACAAAACACAATGCTTGATTAGTCACTCGAGAGCAGGGGTTCTCAACCCGCAGGGAGTTCATCCTCTGGGGGGAATAAAAGGGGTTTAGGGGAGTATTGGGACTGCTATCCAACAATGTGTGATGTTCTATATGGTTATTTAAAATCTATAAAATTAAGATTATTGAATACCATATATTAAAATAGATTTTTAGACATGTGCATTATTCTCATTTTCAGAATTAAGTTAATGTTTCATAAGTAAGAAATCTAAAGTAATGAGATTTTCTAGGACTAAGAAAGCAATGCTGGTCATAAAAGTAGGACATAAACTGGGGCAAGTAGAGCAATTTGATTATTGGGTAGTACTCTGGAAGAAAATGGGTATCGTAGCAAAGACATTAGAAGGAGATTAGCGCTAACAAAAAAAAGCATTACCTAATAGCCTCATTGAAGGGAACTGATTACGGAGACTTTGGGTACGGACTAGGGATGTGCGAGTACTCGAAAATTCGAGTTGAGTCTAGTAGTTGGCACTCGACTCGAGTACTTCAAGTATTTTTACGAAAGTCAAGTTGAGTCGACGGTGCCGCCGAGGCCATTAGGTTCAGAAATCTGCCGACAGGAAGTGCTATCATAGTAAACTTGCCTAAAATCGATCATTTTGTAGAAATGTCCCCTGGCTATGAGAAGTGATATGAAAATGAACTTTGATATAAGTTCTAGCTGCATCCTTTATCTTTCAATACGACAACTTCTCAAGTACGTAAGTTTAATAAAGTACTGTAGTAGTGCAGAGAAAAAGAGGATGTCCAGCCCTTTTTTCCTCAGGTCTTCGCGCCGAGCACTTTCGGCAGTCCAGTGAATGGCTACGCATCCTTGGCCTACCTCTTTTTTTCCTCAAGTCCGCATCACATTTCATCAAAGTATCACATTTCACTCATCGCTTTCCCATGCCCTAACTTCTTAGATGGCTTCCACAAGTATGGGGGTGGGGGGGGGGTTGCCCGCTGGGAGTCCCTCACCAGTTATGACCGCGAAACAAAAGTATCACATTTCACTCACGCTCTAACTTCTCAGGTGGCTTCCACTTGTTGGGGGAAAGGGGGGCATTCTTTCGGGAGTCTCTTCCATGGTTCCAACATTGCCCGCAACACAGGATGACCGTTATTTAGGACGATTTCAATGGTATCCACACTCCTCAAGACGTGAAGCATGTCGCACTTCTTCATTGATGGTTTCCTGCGATGGTAGCACCAAGGCCAACCTGGGCCTCCGATTCAGCCAACTTCTTCATCTTTGCTCTCTTCACCCACCCCTTCCGACACCAGATACTTGTTTTCGGGTTCGCTTCGGAAGGACAATGGTATATCATTCCGTGATAAGCACAGGCTGACAGTGTCTTCCCCCTCTCGGGCCGTATTTCGGCTTGAGTGATTTTTTGACACCACCCGGGATCATCCGGGGGTCGCATCCTACTGCTCAGAGGCTCGCTGACACAAAAAGCATTGACAGCTAATGCCCCTGCGTGCCCCTCCCACACCTACCTAGGCTGTCCTCTTGCTTAGGATGCAAAAACATCACCGCTAATTTTTGGACAAGAAGAATTTATGAGAGCAGGACACATTCTGCGAGAACGATTTAGGATTCATGTGAGAAGATCGCTCCTTCACCTTACATAAACAATGAATGTTTCCATTATCAATTTTCAATGTTCATTGTTTACTTGTGTCATAATTTTTACGGATGATTCAGAAGTATGGCGAAAGCCGAAAGCCAACACTGGGTTTATACGATTCAAATTGTAATCTTACCCCGGTGGTAGCGGTGAGGTAGATTTCACACTTCCTAATGATTTATCCACAATTTGAAATTATGTGGCATAGCGCCCGAGAGACCTTTGAAACACATTGTCACATCAATAGGACAAGTAACGTACTTAGAGCATCAGAGCATGCAAAGAGAGAATCGGAACTCTTGATCTCAAATTAGGTACATTTTCTTTTCAAGGTGATACATTGCCGCAAAGTAATTTCTATTTTAATAACTTTGTCGCTCATGGCAGAAGGTGTCTGTATATTATGCAACCTTGATTACATAAACGAAAAATCGTACTCATTATGGCGATACGAGAGAAATAACCACTCGCTACAACCGTCCTACTTTGTATGTTATTACCATGAGACCAACCATTGGTAAAAAATCACTCGCTACAGCCAGATTCTCGCTATATACCACACTTGTAATGATGGAATTCTACTGTATTAGGAATTGATAGTCTGCTTGGTGACTAACTTTAATTGCTATGACTACTCTGGGCTCTTATTAGGAATTTTGGATACACAAGTTTTCAACCCAATGCAGTCATTAAATAAAACTGTCGTAATATTACAAGAGGTTAGTTCATTTCAATTGTCCTATTGGAACAGTTCAAGACATTAATTTTAATTCATCTCCTAATTCTGTCACGATTGCAATAAACATTCCTTATCACCTTTTCTCTTCTAAATCAGGCCATATGTTCAGAAGAGAAAATGCACTAGGGGATTGGGAAAACGAGAATGTGTTAGTGCATGCATTATTATATTGCCTGGTTGGGAAATTGTCATAGTTCATATAACTCGACTCGACTCAATACTCGTAACTACAACTCGACTCGACTTGATACTCGACTCAATACTCGACTCGAGATCAAAAAGTACTACTCGCACATCCCTAGTGAGGACTTAAAAAAGAGGGCACTGAAGAGCTTGAGTGTAGTGCTGTATGGGGCAGAAACATGGACTCTCGAAAAGCAAAAAGAAGGACGAGAATATAGGTTGCAGGCGTTTGAGATGTGGCTATGGAGGAGGATTGAGAAGCTGCAGTTGACAGAAAGGAAGGCAAACGATAAAGTGCTTGATATAGGGGGTGCGGAAAGGAATCTTCCAAATGAGATTAGGAAGATGCAAATTAGGTACATAGAGGAGGTAATGAAGTGGGCAATGGGTTGCTCAAGGCCATGGTAAGAGAGGGAATGTTGGCTAAGCCAGGAAGGGGAATAAAGAGAATAGGTTTTATGGATGGAATGAAGAAGAGTAGGATGTATGTTGAGATGAGGGAAGAAAGATTAATGGTAGGTAGGGCCCTCCACTTGTGAAAATCGATAAGAATTTTTTCTCTCTTCCATTTACACCTACCTTAACTGGTAGATTACCAAATAAGTAAATAACAATACTGAGAAAAGGGACTGGTATGCTGAACTATGTATGCATTCTGAAAGTGGGGGGGAGTTGAGGAAAAAGGCTGAGAACCACTTCTATAGAATGGAGGTGAAATATGTCTGGTTTAGTGGCGTACGGACGGGGGGGGGGGGTGTTAGGGTTTAAACCTCCCCCCCCCCAAATGTTTACCTGAATTAGTTTTTGTTCATTTACCTGGACTAGCATTTAGAATTTTGCTTATTGGGCTCAAAAATGTAGTTGAATTGTCTTCACGATAAGAGAATGTTAATTATTGTTTCAGTGAGTAATAATCTAAATATTATTTTATGATGATGCACATAAATATTAATGAAACCCCTCCAGAAGTCAATCCTGTGTACGCTACTGGTCTGGTTAACACTTTTATGGAAAAAAAGAAGAAACTGTCAGAGGGTAGCGAATAGCACTTGAAATTTGTGATGAATATCCACATTTTGAGACACTTTCAAACCTTTCTATGACCCAATCAATCTTGGAAAATGAATCCATATTTTCTATAGGGACCATGTACATTGATATTATGATAGAAATAAATTTTTTCAAATATTTTTTATGCAGGTTGAGTTTGGAGGCCATGGATATTGTCACATTAACCACAATATAATGCCAAAAATGAAGACAATGGGTATGACTCAAGAGGAAATTGACCAAATAACAATAAAAAATCCAGCCAGATGGCTTTCATTCTAAATGTGTTTTCAAACTACCTGCCGGGCATTTGATCGTCATATGCCAATTAACAGAGCTTGCTGTAGGCTCTATGCCTATTCAATGGCCAAAAGGAAAAAGTAAACAGCTGTTTGCCCTGATATTATATTTTTATGTAAGGTAACTTCCAATTACATTATCTTAATTCAGAAGAAACGTGTAATAAATAAATATGTATATTTTTTTATTCTTGAATTAAAATTGCTCTGTTTAGAGCACAACAAGTGGGCTACAAAATATCCTCATCACCTTTAGTAAATAAATTATCAACAAGTCATGTTGTCTTAATGCTACATTACTGCTGGTAATGTGTAACAGTGACCAGTATGCAAGCATTTGCTTGGATACTCAAGTTTTTTTTTATTTTAAAAGATTCAACAAACCTTTTAGGCACGATTGTGTCTATATTTTGAATTTCTACCTCCATATTTATTTATACTCGGAGGTTGAATAGTTATGAATTCAGATTGCTCATTTATCAATGTACGTGTTTTTTGAAGTGCTAAGCAAGTTTTAAATCGCAAAAGAGTATGTATATTTTCACAGACTTTGCAAGTTACTGAATTCATTTGCACGGTAGCCAATATTTCTTTCTCTCCTTCATTTACTTTTGCCTGAGAACTGTTGTTGTATCACAACAACCATCATGAAATCCACTCATCTTCATTGAGGCAATTGACTTGCTAGTCTCACATAATTGGTATTCGTAGATGAAACCTCTTTTTTCAAAAGCTCAGTTTACAAACATATTTTCATAGTATTAACCCTAAGAGGTATAAATAAGATAAATTGATTCATCCTTAAAATATCAGTGCTGTATTTACTCGATCACCATTCTTATATGTCACTTTAAAAAAATCGAAAAAGCACATGTCTTGAGCAATCTGCATTCTTTCTTAGAGATTTGCTCATTTGTTTTACTCTTTAAAACACTGCTTTAACCTGATGGCCACACAATGCTCTCAATCCAGGGAATGTATGAAGATACTCTTGTATATACTCCTGGAGCATTTGGGGCTGCACATAATTTTCCAAAAGATGTCACCCCAATGATGTAGTGTATGCACTTATTATTTTTATCTTGGATCTGCAGAGGGCCTCCAGAATCACCCTGAAGAAATAAATGGATAACACATTAGGCATCCTGAATTGTATAGTTTTTTTATTAGCACATGGTTGAAGCTATTTGCATGCATGTTGGAATGCTATGGCTATGGAATGCATGTTGATTGGTTGAAAGTAAAGCCCCTTCTCATCTGGGTATGCCTTATATGTACCTGGAATTGCAGACGCTCCTGTGTTGGCTATAAGCTTTAAGCTTTTTAAGCTCTTCATTCATTACAAATACAATTAGAATTGAAGAGCATAAACCAGGGGGTAATTCCATGATTGTATGCATAGCACCAAGGTGATTCAGACCACCTGTTTTTTCTCCAGCGATCTCTGGTATCATTTCATACCAACTGTGGGATAAATGAGAAGCTGCTCATATGTGAGGCAGTACTCTTTTCTTTGTTGTGAAATGTGGAGCAAAAGTGTGGTGTCTTTGAATATATTGTTCATGGAGATGTTTAATGATGTGAAATCTTGGATTTTGAAATAACTGATGTGCTTGAGGTCATGGATTGGATTATGCAAATTTCACTGTGGATATTTTACTATATTGTACAAAAATCCTATGTCTTTGGCTGGGGCCAGTCCTTAGCTTCTAATCAGGGCCATCCCTATGGATTGAGCAATTGGGTCTTGTGCGATGAAAGTGGGGGGCCCTCTTAACTTTGCATTCCCAAACTGATATTGTAGCATCTTTTTGTTCTTGTATGTACCTATATCTAGACTTGTAATCCTGTTAATCGATTTGTATTTCAGTATTCTTTTGTTTTATCAATCGTTCTCTCTGTGAGTTGTTGTCGTAACTGTTTATCCTTCTTACCCATTGTTCTGTATAAATAAAAATGAACAAGTTCTGTACTCACGATTGTCCGAGCTATCACTTTAAACCCATTAAAAACCAACTTTCTACAATACTTTTAAGCATATTTCATGGAAAGAAGGAAATTAACCAACAAATTGGTTAATGATTTCAATAAATTTACATAAGTACATTACGTAGTAGCAGGCTTCAGGGCAATAAATAGATAAATGTCTTTATTGGGGCGAGATTGAGACTTTAAAAGTCCCTTCTTCCAACTAACCCCTAGGTGGGTTTCCCCGTGACATCTGAAAAAGGAAAGCCCGGGCTCATTGGTGCCCATAAGCCCATAGAAGCCCTTCTAAGCGTCACCCGTTACTGATTGTTACTTATTTATGTATTTTCGTCGTCCTGAACTCCTCCGATGTAAATATTGATTTATTTTGGCATCCTTTGTTATCTATTGTTATATTGTACTTTATTATGATTTTTCTACTATTTATTTGAATTGCGATTTAATTCCGGATTTTGTTTATGGTAGTTTGGTTACACTACTGTATACACCATGTGCAGCAAAAGAGCTAAGAATTTTTTCTAAGTATTCTACAGAGAATACTGAGACTCTTCACTATGTGTATGTTCATTTTTTCTCAGACCCAGTTCCGGGTCTTCATTGAATCAAAAAATAATCTTTGAAAAATTTTGTATGCAGGTCATCCAAAAGTATTGCATTTATTCTGCTCAGGACTCTTATTGCAAGTAGTTTTGGTGGAGGTGTCAAGAAAGGATTGCCTCAAATGAAAACCCTTAGACTCAGCCAAAAGCAAGGGCACAACACTTTTGCTTCTACAAGACCAGACAAAATCTGCATCCTGTCTCTTGATTTAAAATCAAATCAAAAAAGTGGAACCAACCTTGGTAATTTAACTCACCTGACAAGTGTCCTTTCCACCTCGTAGCTCACCAGCACACAACATCGTCCTTATTATTCCTTGGGGGAGCTTGTTACTCTTTCGATCTGCGAGATAAAGTCTATTGCATGTTTCCCCCTCGATGACACTTAGGGACACCTTGAGAAGAATGTCACTTGGATCCTCAGCTGAGAACAAAGATCAAACAATTAGAATACAGTCTACTCTTGCCTATGCGGGATGAAAGGGAAATAATTTTCCTGGATAATCGGAAAATCCTGGTTAATTCACTCAAGGCTCGAGAAATCTACTAGGGATTGCACATGGCATTATGGTGATTTTTTTCATTTAAAGGCCTGTTGAATGTATTTTTTAAATTATAATTCAAGGATAAGCATTAACAGTCAGCCCAGCTTACTTGCTAACTCAGAGTTACCCAGCTGTGAACATTCTACCTCAGGAACTTCTGGAGACGAGAGTGTTTATTAAACATGAGACAATAAAAAAATTACGAAAAGGTATTTTCCCATTTATGGATCATCCCTTGAAACAAATTTTGGGAGCTTCCCATTTATCCCACATCTCGGTTAACCTGATCCCAGTTATTCAAGTCTTCTATATGAGGACTATAACAGCTAATTCCCCTGCGTGCCCCTCCCACACCTCCCTAGGCCACCCTCTCGCTTATGAGGAGAAAACATCACAGCTAATTTTTGGACAAGAAGAAATTTATGAGTGCAGGACACATTCTGCAAGAATGATATGGGATTCATGCGAGAAGATCGCTCCTTCGCCTTACGTAAACAATGAATGTTGCCATTATAAATGTTCAGTTTTTTAACGGATGATTTGGAAGTACGGCAAAAGCCAACAATGGGTTTATACAGCCGGTGCTCGAACGAATCAAGGGGAGCCGTTATTTCAGTCAAATTCAAACCTTACCTTAAACTTATTATATTAAGCTATAAAATACAAACTTATCCAAATTGTAACCTTACCCCGGTGGTAGCGGTGAGGTAGATTTCGCACTTTCTCGTGATTTTTCCAAAATCTGAAATTATGTGGCGTAGCGCCCGAGAGAGCTTTCAAACGCATCGTCACATCAATAGGACAAGTAACGTACCTAGAGCATCGGAGCATGCAATGAGAGAATCGGAACTATGATCTCAAATAGGTACATTTTCTTTTGAATGTGATACATTGCCGCAGAGTAATTTCTATTTGAATAACTTTGTCGCTCATAGCAGAAGGTGCCTGTAAATTATGCAACCTTGATTACATAAACGAAAAATTGTACTCGTTATGGCAATACGAGAGAAATAACCACTCGCTACAACCGTCCAACTTCGTATGTTATTACCATGAGACCAACCATTGGTAAAAAATCACACGCTACAGCCAGATTCTCGCTATATACCACACTTGTAATGATGGAATTCTACTGTATTAGGTATTGATAGTCTGCTTGTTGTCTAACTTTAATTACTACAACTACTCTGGGCTCTTCCTAGGAATTTTGGATACACAAGTTTTCAACCCAATGCAATCATTAAATAAAACTTATCGACAAATTACAAGAGGTTAGTTCATTTCAATTGTCCTATTGGAACTGTTCAAGACACATTAATTTTAATTCATCTCCTAATTCTGTCACGATTGCAATAAACATTCCTTATCACCTTTTCCCTTCTAAATCAGGCCATATGCTCAGAAGAAAAAATGGACTAGGGGATTGGGAAAACGAGAATATGTTGGTGCATGCATTATTATATTGCCTGGTTGGGAAATTGCCATATTTCATACAACTCGACTCAATACTCACGAGTAACTACAACTCGACTCGAGATCAAAAAGTACTGCTTGCATATCCCCATGGGTTAGTTATATATGGCATCCCTCCTCTTCTGGCCCTGACTACCATAGCAAATGGACGTTCATTAACAGCAGCGATGTATGCAGAGTGAAGTTTCAAATACTATATTCAGGGTTGCTACAGACCAGAAATTAGGAAATTCCAGTACTTTTCAAGGTCGAAAATTTCATTTTTCCAGGTCAAAATATCCATTCTATCATAAGGGGGTATTTTAAAGAAAGTGCAAGAATTAGAGAAAACACATTAACATATGCACACCATGTAGATATAACAATGTGTGGTATAGTGAAATACATGAATAACAGGTTGGTTTTGACCCTTTTATTAAACATCAATCTTAATCTAACTAATGGGTTATGACCACTAGCGCTACACCACGGCCTCCAGCATACCTACCAATTGCAGAAGTGGCGACAATTCAAGGAGAGCATGTTTGCGCATGCTCTCTCTAGCTGAGACCAAAACAAAGGCGAGATAAAAAAGATGCCCTACATCAAAAGCATCTCCTTTGCCTTAACACTCACGATGTAAAAATCATCGCAGTTGTGGTTTCTAATGACTAGATAAACTAACGAAAAACATTGTTTATGTATAAATCGTGAAAGTTGATGTTTCTTAACAGAATTTCATATCATTTTTAAGTACAAAATGAGTATTAGATATTTGAAGATTATGTAGAAAAATGCTTCATTTATGATGTACATGGACATTATGTACTCGATCACTTTTCAAAGTCTATGTGACCGGGGAACAACTTCCTATCTTATCGGCCACTATACCACTGACGCATGCTTGGACTTAGGTGGAACAGGAGGATTTTTCCTCATGTTGTTTCACGTATTTTACTTCACATAGCCCCCTTTTCGAGGACTGTTAATTTTACTAATGTTTTCTTTTGTACAGCGCTTGAAATTTTCTTAAATTATAGAGGAATTATAGAGTGCTTTTGCTGAATAAATAATTGTTGCTTTCGCAAAAAATATAAAACCAGAGTTGAACTCCTTGTTTTTTGGCGAGTGTTTACAATTTTTAAGCGTAATTCTACCATCAATATTAACTGGTATCTTGATTTCCAGATATGAGTCAAGATGTTTTGCATTGGAATTGGTTTATACAATAAACCCGTTAATATTGATGATATAATTTCGTTTAAAATTTGTAAATGCACAGTAAAAAACGGGGAATTCATTTCAAAGTCTACAATTTGAGAGCAAGCGACAAATATACATGTAGTAATACCAATGAATTAACAATTAGTTGACTGCGAACCCATGTCGCTGGGAAGGTTGTAAACCAGCGACGGGTTGAGCATAACTGCCCCCGGAGTCCGAGATAATGGCGAGGTCCCCGCTAAAAGGGGTCGAAAAAGGTAGGAGCTGAGTGTGAGTGTATACCTGCGAGAACTTTCTCCACGGATGCCGTAAAAAAATGGATGAGTCTCAAGATGCCAGAAAGGAAGGAAGAACTCAGATCAGTAGACATTCATAGGAGAGAATTCCGCCGTCTCGAAAGGGTTAAGCATGGTGAAAAGCACTTTGTACTAATCCACTTTAGTTGGGTTCCTTATTCCGTTCAATTTCAATGTCTATGCATCATTATCAAGCAAATATTACCTTGACAGTGATGCATAGACATTGAAATCGATCAAAATAAGGAACTTAAGTGGAATAGTACTAAGTCATTTCTTTTAACCATGCTTCCAAGTGCAAAGGTAGGGTGCAGGGTAATTATTTTTTTTTTACTTCATATTTTGTATTGATAATTTTTGTATGAAAATGCATTTTTGCAGTTTTGAACCATTCATCTAAGTTTTCATTATTTTCTACATGGATATTCTCTTTGATATAAGAGTACTTTGGATTACAAACTCGTTTCCAAAACAAATTATGACTGCAATCCAAGTTTTACTGTATCAATTTTTAAGTGCTACATAGATGCTCACCGAAGTCAATTCTTCCCCATCCAGTGGCTGTCGCATTGCTTGCACTGAGTCTGGGCTTACTGTAGAGGCAGGCAGGCCTTACTAATGGAGTGAAAGGTCTCACGGGAGTCTGTAGCTCCAAGAGAGCGATATCGTTGTACTTGGCTGGTGGGCGATAGTTGGGATGCTTTATTACTCTTGATATTTTATAATCACCACTGCTCCCAGCCTCTCTCATGCCTTGATAGATTAGATGGAATAAAGGTTTTCAACATAAAGTATATGACAAACAGATCTTTCAAAAGACCTTAAACCTTACAACCAACTTTGCATGGGCATGTAGTAGAAAAGTGGAAAAATTGTTAAGGCCAAAATTTTAAAATGTATGTACCGTTTATCCGTGAGTATAAGCCAGTCTCCTTTTTGGGCCAAAAATAACCTACTGTAAAAAACTATGACTCCAAAGTATAATTCAAGGTGAAAAAGTTAAATTAAAAGCAAATCATTAAAGGCAAATGGATATTGAAACAAGAAGCAACAAACATTTTAAAAAAGACAGACAAACTTCCAGTAAATTTATCAATTATATATTTAGCTGCTAAAAAAGTCAGATATGTAGATGTCTACAGTGCCCTTTAATGCATTTGTCAGCATTTATGTGTGATGAGGATGTTACGTCATCATCTTGATTGACAGTATCATCATCATCTGTGCCATCTGCCATGACTACCATACCCGTAGTATTGAAAGCACAACAGTTGGTGGTGCTAGAGGAAATATGATACATCAGTTACGATAGATGTAATTTATGCTTAAATGTTGCCATGTATAAGTTACATTATGTTATGTATAAAATGTTGCCATGAAATAAGGTATTTGCCCAAAAGAGAGATTGTGTATGATCAGATATCCTAACATCTGCCAAAGAGGATAAAGAAAGTAAAGTAAGATGAGAAAGAGAAGTTATTAGTGATTCTTCAGAACTTTTCACAACATGGAGACCGATAAGCTGCATTTGCCTTCAATGGAGATCCACCATCATCATTAATGTATCGTTGGAAAAGATGATTATGGAAGTGTAAATATTTTTCCAAAGAAGAGGATATTTTCTAATATTGGGAAAAATAATTTAAAAAAGATTTCAGAAAGCCAGTGCCAGCTAGTCTTAACTGACTCAGTTTTCCATCTGAGTATGTTGTGTATCAAGAAGCATAGAAGCCAGACCATTCCCAATTTCATGTTGTGAAGTCCATACATTTTCATTTCATCTTATTATTAAATTCAAAATTGATAGTATTTCATGTAATTTTTCTGAAAGTTATTTCACCGACAACATGTAAAAAAATATGCAATCTATCGATTAGTTATATTAACAGAGATTTATGACCCCAGTGCTACATATGTTGCTAACAGGGAAATCCTGGTGTTTTCAGCTTGGTTATGCAAGAATTTTACAATATAATTGATAAACAAGTTCCTCAGCATTATTTCCAAGTCCATGAGCAAGAATGGGATCAATCAATAAAAATAATTATGTTTCTGAGGAACACCCATGATCCAGGAAAATCCATAATCCAGCTTCACTTATGTCCTGGCTGTGGCAGGTGAAAGATGATTACCACAAGACACTTTAATTTACTCAAAAATGTGTTTAAAAATCGGCCCATATCTTATGGGCCAAGAGAAAAACCACATTTTCATTCATCTGATTTTGCATTGCTCTCACAATCAGAGATGCCCACCACTCTACTTCCACCACAGACTGTTGCAGCAGCAAGCTAAATGAATGAAGGTGCACTCTCCATCATTTGTTTCAGGGATTCTGCGAGGAAAAGCTTTTTTTAAATAGCTACTTTTGGAAGTTAACTATACCCCATTTTCCTCCAAAAAATTATGCCTTCACATTAGTGGATTTTCATAACAGTCCTTTCTCTCAAAATCCAGCACAAAAAATCACAATGCATCTTATGGGCTGAGAAATATGGTAATTGCATATTCATTTGGCTCACCTGAATGTCCAGGTTGATGAAAAAGAGATCCACTGGCACTTCCTCTCCTCAAATCCCATTCGCCAACTCTGACAACAACAGGAGTGCCCCTGAAAATTGATGAGGGTGAAGTCAGAATGCAGTTGGAGATGTAACTTTATTACTGACTAATTAATTAAGAACAAAATTTCATAAATAAGTTTTGGAAAAAATTAAATGAGCACACATTCATAATTAAAACTCTGATTCTGGTCAATTCTGAAGGGTAACTGTCGTGTATTTTAGAAAATGATAACATCCATAAAGTAATTATGTATATCAGAAAAAAAGCTAATTGTAAGTAGCCACATGAAACAAGCAAGGAAAAGTACAGCTACCAATGAAAATGACTCTGATTGCATACTTACTTACACTGAAGCTCACTCTCACTCAAAGGCTTTGTCAATTCATAAATCAGAGGAACATGAGGATAATTTTTACTTTCAAATGGTTTAAAACATAAGTTTTCCCTCTAAAGCCTAAAATAAATCTTACGAACATAGCATCAACCCAACAAGTAACCAATTTAAGTTGACAAAATATTTCAAACAGGTCTCCTGATGATGTCGTCACATTTGAGCGTAGGGAGAGCTAATGTAAAAGATAGTATGATTAGCAAACGTACCCTGTCGATTTTGGTAACAACTGTATACGTTCACTGTCATTTGAAGCCTGTTGGAGATTTAGTGAACAGAATATGAACAGCCTATGAACAATCTAACGCCACACACAAATGGAAACAACTTGGAAACAGCCTTCCGACAGTTTGCAGCTTGTTCATTAACCGGCAGACAAGAATTTCGGTAACGATGGTGAACAGACTCATAACAGGCAGGGGCCAGTTGGTTGTACCCTTTGCCAAACAAGGAACAAACAGACAACAGTGAACAGACTCTCAACAGGTAGGGGCTGGTTGATTATCCACTTCTCCCACCCGGGAATGAACAGACAACAGTGAACAGACTCTCAAAAGGCAGGGACTGGTTGATTGTCCAACCTGTACATGGCGGCTTGATGTATCGGTGTTTATTTATTTCTATTTTTTATTTTTATTTATGTAATGGTGCTAATTGATTATAGTTAAACATTATATTATTTCTAAGTGTTTATTGGGTTACAGGTACATACAGCAATTTTCTCCTTTCAATATTCCCGCAAGTTAGTTACGCCTTGATTGAAACGTGAGGGAATTGGGAAAAAATCTTGTTTATTGTTATTAATATTGCATTTATATTCATACTATATGTGGCAATGTATGTTTCAATTAATTAATGCTTGATAACTGCAAGCGTGATTGGATGGTATTGTTGCATTTCCGTAATATTCGTGAATGACTTTGTACTCATTCTAGGTTCCTTTTATATTTATTAAATAGAAATCAGAGTCACATTTATACAATTGGTTTGGTAATGGCCGACTTAGTCCAACTGCCAACCTTTTAGTGCATCATGGTCAGATCATGTGACCACTATCCGGTGCAAAAATATGCGCTTTGAGCCTTAGGGTAGATGACCATGTGAGATAGATACAATGTCATTAGGTAGATACAAGGTATAATAAAATAAAGTATGCCAGCACGTAATAGGACTTTCATAGTATAGCATTTAAGTTTAAATTATCATTTTTTATTTTGAGAGGGCAGGGAACCGTTACGCCTCAAGAACAGGCTGCAAACAGAATATACACCAACAGCTAACAAAGAGGCAACAGAATATAAGCAGGAAAGAACAGTCTGCTGACAAATTATGCACAGTGAACTGGCTCCTACCTGTTTACTGACTGTGTTCAAACAGGCAGTGACAGCAAATTGGCAGTGCACTGGCTATGGTCTAACAAGTAAGGAACAGAGTATGCCGCTACTCACAACAGGGAGAGAACAGACAAGTGACCCTCTTCTCACAGACACGAAACAGACAAGGTGTTAGAATTTACATTCTACCAACCAATGCCTGCCTGTTGTCTCTCGGACAAGGAACAGGGAATTAACAGCCTACCAAACTGGCATTATTGATACAGAAATCAACAGGGTGAGTTTCATTCACAAAATGAAATCATTAGGTAACAAACAAACAAGTGGCCATTTATGGAATCATAACTATCATTCATTTTGTTTCTAACAAGTGAGAAAGTACTTAAGTCATAAAGCTCATCTATCATAACATGCACCAAAAGCAAAGTTAATTTAGATAATTAGAGCAAGATTTTTATCCAGACATAAAAAAGACCATTTTAGAATTTTATAATGAAATTTGAGAAGTTTAAAAAAGCATGAAGTAAATGCATTAATATTAACTATGAATGCAAAAACTTTGTTTTTATGGCTAAGTCCCAGTATAGTTAACTAAATATGCATATCTGAGGCGGTTACCTACTTGGCTTGTTTCATGACGTATGCTGAAAATGCCTTCAAAACAAAAGGTTTCTTTTTTCAATTTCATGAGGAAATATTACGGTGAGTCAAATTTGTTTTAAATTATGATAAACTACACTGCTATATTTCTGAAGTGATCTGTGTATCAGAACTGCCGTTTTTTAAACTAATGTCCCTCAGAAGCACACAGCCGTTACATATTCCATGCAAAACAGCTAATTTTTGGCAGGCATCTCAAAAAGTAGAGAAACTAGTATCTGTTATTTTGGTATCATCAGAAATATGAGAAATTTTTTCCCTGTAACGAGGTCACATTTATGGAATCTACATACGTATATTACTAAGTCTGCCTGTCACTCAGTCAAGCCTGTTTGAAGAACATTCAGGTGACCCAGGAAGTTGAAATTTGGAACTAATACAGGTCGTCACCTTAAACAGGCTGTAAAAATGGTAAAAAATTTAAAAAAAACTATTGAAAGGAGTTATTTGAACTCCAAACTTTAATTTTAGCTCCTTAAGAAAAACATCGAAATCTGTGCCAGGGTTTGTTTCTTTGCTTTTTTAAGTTACTTGCACTCAAGATATCAGGTTAAAACTTCACTGTTGGTTGGCTAATAGAATAGTCTTGAGTTCTTTCATTCAATATTCCTATTCACTTAAAAAATTACTCTTCCTTACACTTGTCTGAAAATTGTGCTTTTGGCTCCAAAATTGTCTTTTTTTTGATATTTCAACAACATTTATTTTATCATGTCCTTTGCAATCGTAGCGTGGGCTTTCAATGGGAACTTAAGCCTGAGGTCTTTATGACATAGGCTATGGAACAAGGTAGGTCATTGTGCATCACTTGAGTCGTGACAGTGTGGATTACATCAAGCGCTAGCTAGGTATGGAGGGAATTATGAATTTGATACTTATATGGTATTTGGATACACCAGCAATACAAGAAAAAATACAAGGGATGAGAATCGTTAGATGGTTCTATGTCCTAACACCACCTACTGATTAATTGACATCGTCATGCATGAGCCATTGGATTAGAAGGAAGATGTGATCTTTTTCTAAAGGGGTTGATTTTGGTTTCATCAGCTTACATCCTATCTTATAGCCATCAGAATTCCCAGGATTGAGCTATTATGCATCCAAGATAGAAAAATGTGGAGTACTGTCAATTTTTTATTTTGCAAGTGTATTGTTTAAATGTATCGATCCTTTTTGGGGTTGGCCTGCTGCTTTGTCGAAGGGTCATGCAGCACAGTTTGCCGAACTTTACTCGATAGTGGGTAAGGAAGGGGTTTCCCTCATACTCAATGCATTAAATGTTGCTCGGAGATTCAGCAAAAGACTTTGGTCGAAGGCAAGGGGTGACTTAAGGCTCCTAAGGGCCAAATGACTCGCGACTCCTGATTTCTCATACCATCTTTACTGGAAATATTCCAGAACTCTCCCAGTACACTTCTGGCAGGCAAAAATACACACTCCAAATCCATACTACTGGTGGCATTGCAAACCCCAGCAAATGAATAACCATAAGCGTCACATGACACACAACATTTAAATATCATAAATATCAAATTCAACAGGGACCATTTCAATATAGACTAATAGGTACTCTTTAATAACTTGATTATATAATTCATGGTCAAATAACAGAAGAGGTTATAATACTATAAACAACTTTTACATAAGCCTAAATTTTAATCTGTAAAATGAAACATGGGGCTTTTTAGAATGGATTTTGACCCTTTTTTAAAAATCAGGTGTATCTTATCAATAATTATTACATCACTTTATCGAAAGAAAGTAAATTCCAAGATTTCAATAATACTTTCAGGTACATTCACATTTATATTTGAGCATACTATGTTCATACATGCTAAGAATGAGTCTGAAGTTTGGTTAGAAAAATAATACCAAATATGTTAAAATAAAGAGTTTTGAACATTGTTGGAAGCTAAATTATTCAGTATTCAGCATTAATAAGACCATTAGTAAGGATATTACTTACTTACGTGTGTGGGCACAATGAGCTGCTGTTAACACAAATGATTCACTGATAAGAGAGCCACCGCAGTCCCAGTCAAACCCTTGAGATCCTTGAGCCTGGTAGCCAATGGCAGCCTACATACGATATAAAAAATATCACGAATAATTTTGGCACCAACTACCTTTTTCTGTGACCAGATGTCAGTTTCCACTAATATTGGCATTTGCAATAACTACTAAAAAGTTGAAAAGACAGAAATTTGATCATGTAGTAGTGTATTTACCTAATGAAGTTTTTTCTCATGGATAGTTATACATGGCAGTTTTAAGAACACAAAATTAAAATTATTAAAAAATCAAAGTAAATGGCAGCCATTTACTTTGATTATAATTATGATACAATTTCACTATGATATGATTTGACATAAATTATAATATGATTTGACTAGTGAAATACTTGCAACCCTAGTAATTAATTATAAGAGGCTAAACTGTATGTAACAGGGTTGCTACAGACCAGAAATTATGAAATTCCAGAACTTTTCCAGGTTTTCCAGGCCAAAATTTTCATTTTCCAGGTTAAAATATCCACTGAAAATATTCATTAAAATAAAAAAGTGGGAATATTAAAGTGTAAGAATAAGAGAAAAACACATACATACATGCATGTATACCATATAGTGATAACAATATGCATTATAGAGAAATACATGAATACAGGTAAATTTTCAATTGAAGCCTAAATCCAAATCTAACCAATGGATTATGACAACTAGCACTACCCCTGTATACCTACATAATAGCAGAAGTGGCTATAGAAGAAGGAAGAACAATTCAAGGAGAGAGTATTTCCACTTTTTCTCTCTAGCTGAGACCGAAACTTGAACCCACATTGCACAAATCGCTTCATTTCCGCATTCATCCCGCTTTCCGGGGACGTTTTCTACTGACCCATTCACATTTTGAAATGATGCTGGAATGGTGCAAATGTCCGCAACTTTTCGGCAACTTCACGTCTTTGAAATGTTCCTTTGATTGTTCAGAACACATTTTCGTATCGCTTCCTCTCCGGTTCCAGCTAGTTTCGAAACGTGTGCAACAGTTTTTAAACCGTTTTCAGCCGAGTGGAAGCCGTAAATTTCGGTTTTAAAACGGTTTTCCCGATGGTATAAAACGTTTTTCTACTGATTCGCCGCGGGAATAATAATGACGTTACGTCGCATTTGTGGCTTGATACCAGCATTATAATTACGCTGGTATCAGGCCACAAATGCAGTACCGAGAGCACGTAAAATTATTTGCCCTTTTACAATTAAAATCACTTGCCCTTATTGGTCTCACCAATATGACCACTCACTCAATGACTTTACAACCACTTTATCACATGCTTTATAACCAGGGAGCATTTGCATTTGGGAAGAGTGAACAACGACATAGATTAGATTGTTAGATTGTTGTTGGGGGGGCCTTCGTCAGGAACCCGGGCACTTAGACCTTTCTTGGTCCATTGTGCCAACCCCATGCCTGTCTGCCACTTGCAGACAGGGGACAAGAGCACCTCGGTAGAGGTATGGAGGATTGGCCTCCCCCTGCCTCACCCCAGTACCAGGTATAGAGGATGTCCTCCCTCCAACCGGCCCGGTCTGGCCTGGCCCCTCCGGCCTGCCGGTATAGGTATGGAGGGAGTATCATCTCTCCATCCATGCCTGGTTGAGGTATGGAGGAGGGTCACCCATCCAACCACCGTCCGGTCCCAACGTTGCTTAACTTCCGTGTTCTGATGGGAACCGGTGTTTCAACGTAGCTAGGCCCTTGCCGAACAACGACATAACTCCGAGACTTAAATCACATACAAGTCGCAGCTAAATATGAAATTAAACGACCGTATTTCCTATAAAGATAGAAAACTAGGGAGACTTTTATTAAAAAACTGCAAAGTAACTTAATTAAACATGCTTATATGTTCTTCAACTTGATGTAACGGTCTGGGACCAAATCAACGGCAATTATTTGCAGTGAGCAAATGGTAACTGCTAAAAAATAATTACTTTACGTATAAAACCTACTCGAGTGAATCCTTAAGACACTAAGGAATAAGTCAGCACGACAAATCAACATGTACCCATACACTTTACGTACGTGATACGTATTTCTTAACAACTATAGGTCAGGAGAAAGATATGTTCTCAGAATGCTTATGACATTCATGATTTAATGTAAAACCAGAATTAAAATGGTTATGAAATATCGTATCAGAAAATTCACACACAATTCTTTGTTCATCATTATAGAATGCAGATAAGTCACTCAAAACAAAATTTTTAAAAATCACACCTTTACACAAGTCACACACAAGTGTTCAGCCTTTGACAACCTTATCTTCTGAATCCCCACAGAATAATCACTTATTTCACTTTAACATTTAGTGTAGAACTAGTATAACTTCACAAACTCCGGTGTATACATAATTTATGCCCTTAGATATCACAAAATTCTAACCATAGCACATGTATAATCTTGCCAACAAAGATTATATACATACTTGCCAACAAATGCGCCTTCCATAATATGTTTCCAAAAACCGGAAGCCACGAGGGACACGAGACCGATCGCGAGAAGTACGAGACCCTCGATATGTTTGTAAACAGTTTAAAAATCGTTTTATGTCGCATATACTTTTGGAAACCTTGGAAACGTTCTGAGAATGTTTTCGTTGCAAGAGCGAAAACTGAATGAAAATGCTTTTCAGACGATGCAATGAAAGCGTTCTCTTTTAGGTGCGCGCAAAAGTAAATGAAAACGTACTCTACGAGGTTATTTTCGGTTTTCTGGGGAAAAATGGGATTTTCCTATTTGAGCACCGGGGAAAAACGTTTTGAAACGAAAATGTGCTGTGTGGGAAGACAAGATAAAAAAGATATCCTTCAATAAAAGAATCTCCTCTGTTTTTATGCTCATGGTATATAAATCATCGCAGTTGTGGTTTCCTAATGGCTACATAAACTCACTTAACAAACAATTGTTTATGCATAAACTGTCAAAGTTTGTTTTTTAATTAAATTTTACACAATTTTTATGTACAAAATGAATGTTAAGTAGGTGAAGATTATGCAAAAATGATTCATTTATAATATCCATTGGAATTAATTACTAAATCATATTTCAAAGTCTTCACGACCAGAGGACAACCTCCAAACGTATCGGCTGCTGTACTACTGGTTCACGCTTGAACAGGAGGAATTTTCCTCATGTTGATTCACCTATTTTAATTTATATAGCTCCCTTTTCAAGGGCTGTTAATTTTACTAAAGTTTACTTCAACACAGCGCTTGAAATTTTCTTAAATTATAGAGGCCCCAAATTTAGTAGCATTGTAAAAAAATTGTTTATGGTCGCGTTCTTATTTCAGAAATATCTACAAAATGTTTTTCTGCTCAGGTAAAGAATAATCATGAATCATGTGGTAGAAAGAAGTGATTATTTCATTTAGTCTGCAGTTTTTTTATACTCAATTCAGTTTAACGTATGCACAAAATCTTCGACATCAGGGAAAAATGTACAATGAATAGATAAAAGTATGTACTTGCAATTAAAGTCATGCTTGAGGTTTTAATTCAATATCACTTAAGTGTCCATGTACCACCAATGGAATGCGACTGTATAATACCAAATTCTATTTCGTTCACGAAATACACATCAGGATGAAGGCATACTTGGGGCTACGATTAAGTGTCCACCGGGTGATGTATGATAGGTTAGCCTCCAGGTGAGCTAAGAAATAATCATCCATACTCATTACACAAGGAGTCTTGAGGAATAAGCAGAAAAAAAGGGTAGCGACCCTTACATGGGAAGCCCCCCCTTCCCCACCCATCCCCTCTCCTTTCCTCAGCATAAGCCCAGGCTATATATTCCCACCAAACCTACCGCTAAATGCACATGAGTATGCCACAGTGTGGTGAAACGTGCATTGTGCCATCGTAATAAAGTTTTGTGGAAATAAAAAAGGTGGTTTTCTCATCATGTATAAGAAAAATAGTTGCCATGGCCAAATCTAATAAATTAATGTTCAATTATTTCAGTAAATGTTGTTCATTGAGCTCAAAGCCACTATTCAATATGTGATTCAAGCAGGAACCAATAAATAGCAAATTATTTGCATTTTTGTCTAATTTGTTTTTCATAAATTGTTTGACCGTGCCTAGAACTCAGTTTTAACTACCTTCCTGAAGTTATTGCATTCAGTGATCCTCAGTTGAGAAGTTTAAGAAAAGATTAACATCATCCAATATTTTTTATTTCATAATTGATTGCAATATATTTACTGCACTTAAGTCCCTTTTACTTTAAAATAGCATAATTCATTGTACATTAAACAATTCTCAAATATGGATTATCAAAACTCATTGGAATTAGCAAACCTTCCACAAAATATTTGATTGGATTCATAGGCATGGTTTTAATGCACGGTTATCGTTAACTGCTAGATGATTTATCCAATTCATTAGCATGATTAAATGAGAGTTCAGGTTTTGTACACACATATTGTAGCAGGCATTCAGTGAGTTTACATGAGCGTAATCGATGGGGGAACATATTAACTTCGGTTTGCACACAAAAAAATTAGATGCTTTTTCTCCAGTTTTCTGCATTTCCCATTCACTTCCTATCCTTCAGGGGGAAAGTGCATAATATTGTGGAGAACCAGCAGTCTTTCTTGTATGTACCCTATAAGCTTCCTTTTAATGGTACAAAAATATAGAATTCCAAGATTTATAAATTTGTGTAAAATACCATGGAAGTTTCATTAAAGCATGCATATTCCACTTCAGTCCTTGTTTTTTACATGACATGTTGTTTGAAAAGTTTTTAACTAATGCTATTAGAGACCTCGTGCATAGGTCCCTTGTGATGCCCCTCAGGACCTCTTAGGGAGCTCCCACATTATGACCCATGAGAGCCGACATAGGAGGTCCATGGGAGCTCCCAGGGACAACAGGATATCCCTGGGACTAGGTTATGTCCTGCCGGGAAGTCCCTGGGACTGTGTGGGGTCAGTTCAGCTTTTTTATCTATCATTAGCATCCCCTGCAGACATTGGTTTTATTAGTATAGACTGGATTAAGGCATGCCAAAAGTGAATGTTATTTCTGCCAACTGTGATCCTCCGACATGTTAATTCATCTAAGAAAAGCATAAGTACATACCATGTGAGGATATTCTCCAGGTTCAGTTTGTTCCCCTCCCACAATTAGATGTAAACCTGCACCCGGGCAATTGGGAATTTTCAGTGACACAGGGTCTGGATCTACAACTAATGGCAATCCCTGTACCCGGTCAGTGACCATTTCACTGTACTCCTCACATTCTGAAAACAAAATAAAAATACTGTGTAATTAATTAAAGCACAATGATTAACCCTTTCGACAGTAGTTAATTCCTGGTAAAATTTTGTTTTTAATTGAAAAATCATTGCATCCACTGTAAATATATACATACTATTGTATTGTTCCATATGCTGATGTCTTGTATACAGTTCACCCTAGGTTTTTCTATACTCTGGAACAAGGAATGCACAGGAACTCTCGGTATCAGTCAATATTGATATTTTTCATTCTGATATCTTAGGCTCAAAATCAATGGAGAATGATCTTAGTTTTCAATATTGTTTATTATCCATTTCATATATCTTGGGGGCTTGGAGACAGGCCTAAAATTTGTGGAGGCGCGTGCCTTTCGTGCGAGTCTGGAACAGTTTGGAGGCCTCCGCTGCTGGAAAGCGGGGAACTGCCGCTGAGAGGGGTGGCTCTAGCTCAACATTGCTGATATTATTATCCCATAACTCCTTCAGCTGGGAAATCCATGTGGCCCAGAATGAGAGAGGCCCTGTGGGCAACGTATCATCCCTCATTGCAACGGGTGTTGCCCAGCCAATGCCCAGGTTGAGAAACTAGGGAGGGTGGCCAATGCATTCCTTTTGTTCTAGTGGCTTCTTATCTCGGCCTTTACCACAGGTCAGTTGGGAAAGAAAAGACCTAAGGACCTGGTTGATTCACAGGTGGAATTTTGCAAAAAAAAGGCATAGGTACCTAAATGCGGAAAATTGAATGCAATGGCCTCTGCAGAAGTGGACTTAAAGCAACTGGTGGATTCATGGCCGACATTTTTAGAACAAAAAGCACACTGGAATTCGAAAAAGAGAACCCTTTGTCCCTCAAAAACAGCAGTAGCAGAAAAGGGTTTAAAGCCTCTGTGGACGTAATTTGTGTCAAAAAATACATCTGTAGTTGTAATGGGAGAGAAAAAGTAACACAATGTATTAATAATTTATAGTCTATTTCATTTCCAATAACAGTTCTCAATAGTTTTAAAGCAAAAAATAGCACGTTTTATCAGCTTCATTTCCAGTCCAATGCAGTGACCAAGGCAACTCTAACAAGGAGGAAGAGCACCCCGGAACACCAATCAAACAAAGGCAGCAAAAGTTTGGCAACACAAAGCACAGTAATGAAGTTGGCACAACGGATGTCTGAGAGCAACTGAATTTTCAAGAGGATAGGCCACGCCTGCTACATCCTAGTTGGCTCTTGGAAAGTCACGTGACAAGGGATTCTCTCTATGTGCACCCCTACAAATTTTAGCCCTGCCTCTCAGCCCCCAACATATTTGAAAAGGATCATTGAAACTTAAACCATTTCATTTTTTATCTCTGTCAACTCCAATTACATAAGATAAATATTAACTTACAACAAAGACATTATACGTACAAAGAGTGGCCAATTCATCCACATCTGTCTCGTCATATTTTCTGGCTTATTAGATGCATGGGCATGTAAAAGGCACCCTATAGTTTCAGCCACATTATATTATAACCTTTCCATTACTCTTTGATATGTATTATGAGCTTTCCCTTCGAGGTCTTGAGGTTTGCACAGATTGGAACACAGCAGTGCACACGAACGACAATGAATGGAATGATGTGTGCATGAAAAACTTTCAGTAGTATTTCGTAGGTATACTATACCCATGGCCGAACTTTTTGAAAATATTTCTTTTTAATTCACTTAAAATGCATGCTTAAAAGGGAAAGCTTTGAACCACAAAGCAATTAAAAACATTACCCCTTTTTGACATCTTCACCGAAAATAAGCAAATGAACAACGGTCATGGTTGTAATTATCGAAGCTCTTTCCTTCTCGAGCAAACGTCAACTCTTCTCCCGATCTGTCTTCTACATCTACATCTACATATTACCCCGCAAGCCGCCTCAATAGGCGTGTGGCGGGGGGTGTTAGGACACCAGCCGTTTAAAGACAAAAAGGAAACGCTCTAATGAAATTACGCCTAGCATTTATTATAGTCCCTTATTGTTCGGGGGAAAAACGAATTCCCATACCTATCCGTTCGGCAAAATATCTCTCTTAATTTATCGTTTCTGTCGGACCTGGAAATATAGTGGGGTTCTAATATGATGTTCTCCGTGTCGCTCTGAAAGATATCTATTCTAAATTGTTCAAGCAATCTAAGCCTAGCGCGTAGCCTCCGAGTCTCTAGCGGTTCCCAGCCTAATTCGTTTAACATCTGTGTAACGCTGTCAGTACGCCCGTAGCTGTTTTTGACGAATCGCGCAGCTTTCCTTTGTATTTTATTCAGTTCCGGGACTAAGTCTTTCTGCACCGGATCCCATATGCTCGCTGCATATTCAAGGTGTGGCCGGACGAGTGCAAAATAGCACCTCTCTTTTAATTTTTCATCCGAAAATCTTCCCACACTACGCTTGACGAATCCTAGCTTCTTCAGAGCTCTGCCACAAATATTTCTTATATGTGCTCCCCACGATAGGTCCGAAGTTATCGTAACTCCTAGATACTTCACTTCATCTGTCGCCTCTATGTTAACACCATCCACAGCATATACATGGGAATAGTTGGACGACCTCCGCAAGAATTGTACCGCCGTGCATTTGCTTAGATTAAGTTCGAGTCCCCACTCTTGGCTCCACTCATGAACGTTGTTTAAATCCGATGATAAGGTTTCAAAGTTAGAGTGATCACTAATTTCACGATAGATGACAGCGTCGTCGGCAAATAAACGTATTTTACTGCTAATTCGAGAGCATAGATAATTTATGTATATAATGAACAAAAGGGGTCCGATCACGCTTCCTTGCGGGACACCTGATGTCACTTTAACGACATCAGAGCTAATTCCGTCAAGAACTACCTTTTGCTTACGATCACTCAGAAAGTCGCTTGAAGTGTGCTGACTATTACACATGAGTATGAAATGAATGAAAGGAACTGTGCTGTCGTGTAATGAAGTGAGTTGCACACCGGAGTGAATGGAGAGCACCCACTGCTTGTTAGAGTTGTAATCTAATGTTTTTTAAAGAGCAACTCTATAAGTGTTTTGTATTTTAGGTTGGTAACATGTGTCATATTTCGACATTCAATTGTCTCTGCCCGCACTGTCATGGCGGCGCTAGTTAACAAAACCACGTTGTATTTTTCACCATGTGCTCTGAAATAAAATCTCTGTGCATCGACCTCCCGTGTTATCATTGATAAACCTGCAACACTGCTTATGGTGAAACAGAAGTAAACTTTTACAGAATATATGTAAGAGCAAGAGCCTAGCCACATTGAAACACCGGTTCCCATCAGATCACTGAAGTTCAGTAACATTGGGCCCGGACAGGGGTTGGATGGGTGACCCTCCTCCATACCTCTACTGGGGTGGATGGAGAAGTGACACTCCTCCAGACCTATGCCTGGAGGCCAGAGGGAAGACCCAGACTGGGAAGGTTGGAAGGAGGTGACCCTCTTCCGCACCTGTACTGGGAAAGTTTGGGGGGTGACCCTCATCCATATCTCTACCGTGATGCTCCTGTCCTCTGTCTGCAAGTGGCAGGCAGTGGGATGGCACAATGTACCAAAAGGTCTGAGTGTCAGGAGGGCTCCAGAAGGCCCTTGCCCATCCATCCATACAATCTAATCTTACCGATTATGTAAAAAAATATGGTGACATGGCCAATACTACACTGATCCACTTTCAGCCACACAAACATTCCTGATCAAATACTCAAAAAACTTTTATCAAAATTCAAAGTGTGGTCAAAGTTTGTTTTTTCAGTTTACACCATTCATATTGAATCACTTCATTTGCACGGCAATGACAACCATGCTTTCCCAAATGAAAATCAAGAACTTAGCCTCTTCCCTCCAAGCACTAGCTTACTTCTTTCACTTATCCTTCTCTTTGGTCGTGATGTTCCAACACCCGGGCGAGGCTTCAATGAAGCACCTCCAGACTGGGTAGGATGAGGCTTTGTTGGAACACCTCCAAATTGGGTAGGATGAGGCTTTGTTGGAACACCTCCAGACTGGGTAGGATGAGGCTTTGTTGAACCACCTTGATGTGTGGGCCTCTTGTTGAAGTCTGGCCAATTGTAAGGGTTATTAGTTGAGGGATGATTGCTGCTAGGCTTGTTGGGATGTGGTCTCTAGAACATTTGCAGAAAAAAATTTCTCTTTCTAAAATCTATTGAAATAAGAGAAACCTCCCAATAGTGGACACTCTTGGGCCCACAATTATTGTCCACTATTGGGAGGTGATCACTATTGAGAGGGAGAGTTATGCACATTCCCAAATCTTTCCCTAAATTGCAAAATACAATTTGGCACATATTTCTCTATTCCCTCACAAGTCTCTATTCCCTTGAGTGAAAAAAAAGTTCTAACATAAAGAGATAACCTGTAGTTTTTTTATACAGTAAAACCCTATATTTGCATTGTCGGAATTTACGTTTCCCTGGAATTTGAATGTAGAAGGGAAGTACACAGCACCACTAATGACAGAAATCACGTTATCTCAAATATGCCAGGGCAAAATGTAACTATGAATACATACATTGAAGGATTAGAGTTAGCTATGTAACATATACAATGTAAAAACACCTTTGGTAGAGTAATCATTTGTACATTAGTTGAAATCATGAAGAATATTTATGACTTTTCACCAATTTATAATGAAAGGTGAAAAATGTGAGAACTTCGTGAATAACACTTAGCGATACTTTATCACATCTTTTTATAAACCACACATGTGACACACACACCACAGTACTGAATCAAAGATAATTTTTTTCTGCATCCAGGGTTGAAGAAAGCTGTTTGTACCATTTAAACAACGAGGTGGCTCAGATTCTCATGCGTTGTTAAGTTTTCCTCAATTACTCTGGAACGTAAAGTTGATCCTGCTTACCAATGATATTGTCTTTTTGTTCACCATAAATAAATGAGAGCTAATTTAAGAAATAAATAATGATAGTGGTACTTTTCAGTCTAACATTCAGTTTCTTACTTTTACCATTACTCCATTTGGTATATTCGTTAAAGTAAAAATTTCCTTTTTCCTGCTAAATATTTGCATTTTCCCACAACATACAATTTTTTCTAGTGTCCAAAGAAAAATGCAAAAAAGGGGCTTTCCTGCAACTAGAAGATTGCTGACAGGAAGAATAGACAGGCACACAGTAATTTTTATGAAAAACTGTTAACCATAAAATTTCCTCCAGGGATGAAGGCCAAGAAAGGAGCACACAGACCCTTGAAAGTTAGTTTGATGCTCTGATGTTTGATGTTGCTTGATTAGTAGAAAGATAGTTAGCCGGAAGAAAGAATGTTTGATGCTCAAACTAAAATCTTGACAGAACAATTCATAAAAACAAATAATAGACCATGGACACTTATGCCATGAATGAGGCTGGCACAGAGGTGAAGGGTCGAGATTACCTCCACCCAAAATCTGGGGAAAGGGTCTGGTGTCCTGAGAGCTTGTGTCCCAAAATGTCAGCAGCAGTCAGATGCAATAAGTACTCGGGGAGGCTGCCATCTAAGGAATTTCAGTGTAAAATTTTATTTTTGATTAATTTTAAGTCTTTTTTGATATCACGTCAAACGTTCAAGCCCCTGTGGAAATGTTATTTTTTAAATTCATCTTATTAATCCTACACATTAATAATGGCCAAATTTGGCAGTGCACATGTGAAATTTCATTGCAAGTAATCTATTTTTAATGTTCACCCAAAATTTGAAGATGTAAATAAGGCAGTCAGGCTAACATTTACCAGTTTATCTCTCTTCAGATTGCAAAGTGCAGTCTCTTTGGATGGCAAAAATTGTACACCAGAGAGTTTTATGCAATTTATAGGAGATCATGTTATGCTGCATTGTTGATTTTGCTCCGAAGAGAATCTGTATAGTATGTGCATTATGTTCTATAGCAGTTTGTAGCAGGCTTATTGCATGCTTAAGTTCCTAATTGTGGTGTAAAGTCACATTCACCTCTTAATATGCTAGGAGATGATGATCACTAAAGTGAAGGGCAAAGTAGTTTATTTAAATGTTCATGATCTTGTTGTACATATGTGCCATGCCAAGTGGCAGCTCATTTCGGAAGTACATACATACAAATTTTGGGGTAGAGAATTGAAATGTGATTACCATTTCCTTTTGCAGTGTTGTTGTGATTTTTTGGAAAAATACTTCTTCAGCTGTATAGTGTTTTCTGAAGAGACAAAGTGGTAATGCCTTCATGAATCCGATAGAAGTACTATAATACAACTTTTGTCTACGCAATGAGCCACAATATAATTACTGTGTAGCATGCTTTTCCGGCCTCTTCCTTACACTTCTGTTTGATCCTGATCCTAACTTTCATTAATGTTATTTCAGTGTTATGTAATATTCGTGATACTATGCTAAGCCTTTTCTACTTGCACTTAATGACATAATAAATAAAATAAAATTCCTGCATTTTAATGGAAGTTAGTGGCTTTTAGCTTGAATGATACCATTTGTGCAACAATAGGTATTTTTATTACTCTCATCCATCATAATTCATTGGTGAGTAGACGTACATTTTGGGAAATGTAATGCCCATGATAAAGCCCATTTCACACGACACTTGATCCAGCACAAGACCTAGTATGCTAGCTGGTACTTGATGTTGAGGACGAAACCCAGTATACTAGAAACCGTACTAGAAGGTTTCACACGATAATCGACCTTGTGCTTGCTATTAAGCAATTATTCCATATGATTCCATACTAATTTTAAAAAGAGAAGATCGCACAGCGTCTGTAATGTGAACGTGATTGGTAGATGGCCACTGGGTCCTACTGGGTCTAGTAGCAAACTAGTACCGCATCAAGTATGAAATCCAGTGGCTCAGCGAGTATACTAGCTAGCATGCTTGCTAGCCAGTATACTGGTTCTGTTCACACGATACTGGAAAGCTAGCATACTAGCGAGTATACTAGACCTTGTGCTGGATCAAGTGTCGTGTGAAACAGGCTTAATATAAGTCTTTAGAGAAAATATTTGCAAATGTAGGAGCTGCTATTCCATCAATGAAAGTTTTCCAGTTACTTGGGATGGTGAAGCCTAGAAAAAGAATGTATAATTCATACAAGATACACCCTTCCTTTCCTGTCAGCCTCTCGACAACAATGCTCACGTTTTCACTTCAGCCTAAACCTATGTTCCCAAGATCTATAAGAAACCATTGAGACATCAATAAACATTATCATATTGCTATAGTATTTTGTGTTACTTGGTAAGGTAGGTTGAAAATAATAGTAATAATTGATTCTGCCTAATCATAGGTAAATTAATTGATTTAACTAAGAAAGACCTCTATATGATCATCTGGCTGCCGATTTTCTCATTCCTATACTATGTATTAACATGCATTACCATTTTTCCATAAGTATCCAAATTCACAGAGATATCTTAATTTTGAATGTTAAATACCAACATTTATTTAAAATATTGAATCGGTACATTCTTCCTCAGCTGAGTTCCTTCATTGTCTTCTGCTTGCGAAGTGCAGTCACGTGACCATTTTCTCTCCTTTGGATTGGATGGAAGATTCAAACAAGGTACAGCCCGAGTGGAATGAATTTGCTATATTGTTTCTCATACTTTTGGTAGTGCCTCGATAACGCAAACAATGAGAACTTTGCCGGAAGATACACAATCACAAGGGGCAGAGTTTTTGGGTACTCATGAGCCTGGTGCTATGAAGCACAGGATTTTATGCAATCACCCTAATGGAAGAAAACACCACTGAGGATATGGGTAAATTTCACTTGAAAGTCATACATATCAAAATTCTGAACTACCTCCTAGAACAGATAGTGCTATGACTTCCGAAGGTCCTTTGTATAGTTAAGAAACGCAGAAATTGCTGTATCAGCACAAGTTTGTTTAAATGAGGGTCTACTTACTGCCTATAAAATGTCATGTCATTCTATGTCATGGAAACTATCTTATAGTGAATATTAGCACTTGTGTAGCAATTATTACAAAGAAAACACTATGGATAAAACATACCGTAGGTTTTGCAACTTCCCTCTTGCAACAGACAATGGGAACATCCCTTACAAAACTGCAGATCTGTGGCTGTGTCCCCTGTGATAGCAGTGCTATGGCACTCTTGCACTGCCGAAATGGTTTGCAGACTCCTGGTTGACTTGATGCTAGGGAGCAATGCTCACCCACTGAAAATATCCCATGTGAATTCTTTAGTTGAATAAACATACAATTTTGAAGGTTTTCTAGGCATTCCTCTTATTTTTCAAATTGCTTTAAGAACAATTAGAGCATTAACACTCGGCATTCAAAAAGTACACATGATTTTTATGAATTCATATGAAGGCATATGATTTTTTGAGAATTTTGGTCCCGTTTTTTTAAGACATTCGAAGTGCAGAAATGCAGAGGACATAAAAACTACATAGGTACATAGGTATGTATTGTTTAGCAAATCTCCATTGAGACTAGCAAGAAGGGTATTTCAGAATGTGGCAGCACTAAAATGATCATTAATTTTAATTCATTTGATCAAAGTTCAGCTGCACTTGGCTGGAAGAGGTTAGTTTTGCTAAAAATATCCTGGGATGACTATTATCAGCTGCCCATCTTAAGGATTCCATAAAAATGCAAGCTATAGTAACAAATGGTTCAGTTAAAATTTTGTAATGAATATTATTTTTGTTTAGCAAAATGAAATCTTAGCTATGGCATTAATAATAAAGTATCTCAGAAATGCATTTGGTAATACTATGTAGGAAAATATGCGAAAACTAGAAAATTGTGCAAGTAATATAACATGAACTAATTTAAAAGCTGGCATAAGTACTACTTGATTGACTAAGGAAACTATAACTCTAGGCTCCAGCTTTTTATGACCCAGTTGAAATTCCCATATGCTACAGATTAGGGAGGGCATATGGAAATATTTACCTTTTGGTTGTTTCCTTACAAAATATGCATTTCAACAAAAGATTGAATGCATTGAGAAAACTCAAAGTTAGATGAAGGACATTTGTTTTGAATCTGATGTTCATTAAAGCAAATGATACAAAAGTAATGGTTCTTACCTGACTGCTGGGCACTGGTGCACATAAGAAGTGTAGGCAGCAATAAAAAGGTAATTAACTTCATTGATTGGCTGAGTCGTCGTGGGTCTCTCCCTAGACATGGAATGGAAGAAATTAAGATTTTAGCTTCACTAAAACTCGACACACCACTGCACAAATAATTGCAACTAAAGTTGCATAGTGAAAGAAAGATCCTTTCTGATTTCATCAATGGGTGCTTTCCAATCACACAACTGCGCTAAACTGTTTTAATCTATTTAGCACAGAGCATGTTCCAATCACATTTGTGACAATCTGTACTAAGCAGATTGAAATATTTCACCGCAGTTGGTCTGCCCTAGCATGTGTGCTAGCCCACATAACTTGTAATGGTGGGGAAATTTGTAGTAGTAGAGAGAGGAATTTCTCAATTTCAAAGATAATTATGATGATTACTGGAAAAAAATAAATAAAAATTAGGCATTGAAGCCTGAAATAGTCTTAGTGTAGTATTGTGAAGCTAGCATTTATTTTTCAATTATTATAATTTTCATTAAATGTTCTATATGAACCTACCTTATCCGATAGAATATGAACAATGATAGTAATCAGAATTTAGAAGATTTTTAGGTTGATGGGAACAAAAGAGAGTCATTGGCTAGTAGTCATCAGCTTTTGTTTTTGGCACACAAATATTTACTACGGTTCTCGGCCGCAAACATAAAATGGCTATTTAATTACCTTAAGTTTTCATGTTAATAAATACAAGGGAGCGTGGTGGCCTTGTGGGTAGAGCGCTTGGCTACTGATCGAAGGGTTTCAAATCCGGGTGAAGCCTTTGAACGCCCCCAAACAAAAATCCTCGGAGTGCGAGGTGGCCCAGGGAAAGGAACTGGCCCCCCTACCCTGAATGTGTGAAATTCACACGCCTGTGGCTTAGTCCGGGTTGAACTCTACCCTCAACTACTCACACCAACCTTCGGGTTGAATCACTGAGTGAGTCAAGTTTTCATGGTGAGAAATGCAAATTATATACCTTGGTACTGGAGAAAAATTCCTTTTCTACCAAAATGGAATGGAACTTTTACCTTTGGAATGATTGAGTTGAAAAATATTTCCAAAAATTGCATTTATTGTCAGATGATTTTTCTGCGCTTGAATTCCTTTTTAGTCCCGATTTCAGAGGTCTAACTCTCAACGAAGTACTCACTTTTTTAGAAGATGATGATGTCGTTGCCTTTCCAAACATCTTTATTGAACCACCAGAGCCTAATATTCAGTCCGATGAGGATAGTGCTGACGAAGATGACGGGGGTTTTATTGACAATCTTTCCGGCCTGCAACTACTTGCTGGATGCGAGGCGTGCTACAAGCGAATCGGAAGGGGCCAAAATAAAAATTATGACTCTACAATAGGAGCAAAACACGGCGAGCAAGCAGAAGATGCAGGTCATTTTGCTGATGGTCCTGCTCCAAAACGACCACATCGAACCTTCACTCGTGCCCAGATTTGCCAACCAAGTCCAACCCCTGCTCGTAAGTCAAGAGAAGACCTTATGACCACCATTTTTCAGAGAGATAGTGAAAAAGTAAATGTTGATTGTGCGCAATCATCAGAGGAAGAAAGTAGTGATGACTCCCACTCCATCAATGCTACTCCTGGACAAGTAGGATGAGACAGCAAAATGAGCAGGATGTATATATGGGCACATGACGACATGTCTCCCACAAAGAATGTTTTCCCTGAAATGAATTTCGCCGCATTTCGAGGTAAATCCCCAGTTGAGGTGTTCGAAATGTTTATAACAGAAGAAATTGTACATTTTTTGGCCAATGAAAGCACCAAATATGCAGCATTTATGAATGAGCCTAATGTGATCATTACACCTGAGGACATTAGGGATTTTATAGCTGTTTTAATTGTGAGTGGCTATTGCTATCTTCCAGAAAAAGAATATTTTTGGGAGAGTGGTGATCTCATGGATCAAAATATCAACAGGTACAGGGTTTCCATCAGAGGAAAAAAATGGTGGTGGTCCATCTGGAGCTACCTCCTAGATGCTGTTATTGTAAATGCTTGGATCTCCATGAAAAATGCGGGTTCAGATATACTGCAGTTAACGTTAAGGCAAGAGATCGCACTGGTGGATTTGAAACGAAGATATAACTTTCCAAAACCTGGTGGTTGTGTTCGACGTTCGTTGTACAGTGCAACCAACCATTGAGTGTCTGATGAGTCATCAGACACTATGGTTGGTTGCACCTATGGGGGCCCCACCCGGGCTTGCGTTCTTCAGACAGCACAAGGAAACCTGCCTATTACCCAAAATAACCTAGTACTTAGTGCATACTTAGATGTAAATTTCTTGAAATCATTAGCCAGTTTATCGGTTAATTTCCTTCTTTCCATATAATATGCTTAAAAGATGGTAGTATATCAATAAAGGGATACTAACTCCCAGACTTTCATTTGCACAGTATCCCTCAATCCCTAAGGACAGCCCTGCTGGGAGTATATGATTGGACTTGTATTGCCATCCATGTCAGAAAGTAATTCTACCAATTTCCAGCGATGAGCAATTTGTTTATCTTGAACCACAAAAGCCTCGAGCAAGTCTTAGGGGGCTTTCTACATGCCTCTAGTGAGGAAGCCTCAGCCAAGATTTGCCGGATGTAAAAACAAATAAGCAGTGCATGGCAACATAGGAGTAATTTCATTTATGTTTGTATTTATCAATACAAATAATGGAAGGAAAATGAGAAAGCAATGTTTTTGATGTCTAAACTGCATGGCTGCTTGGGGAATGGTCCCTGTACACAATTGTTTGCCCTTAGAAAATTTTGAAAATTATATAAATAGTAACAGAAAAAAGTTCGATTTTTATGTTTTTGTTCAACACTATATCAGCCTCATTCCAAATAAAAATGATATCATGACGCAACCACATCCAATCCCAAAAATGCGATGCGTTGAGACGTTCACCGCAGCCGGCTGTGTTAGCGATGCAGTGGACGAATCGGCTACCTTAAATGCTGTGGGTCTCAATATCGCCTAGATCAGATAAAACGCGTACGCAAACTTTCCGAGGTTGACTAGACTAGTACTTACGCCGTTGAATACCGGTTCTTGGCGCAACATTCAAATACCTACTCTTATTAGTCGAATTTAACTATAAAGGAACGTTTAGATAGTGGAACAGCAATTAAAAATATTTAAGTCTGGCATTCCAATTCTATAATCCGCCATTCTTTTCCAGGAATAACAATTCAGCGGGTGGCGAACATTCCAGCAGTACATACGGATATTTATTTGATATAATCCAGAGAATTGTAAGTTATATTATGATATAGCATGTGAAGTATTTAAGGACTGTAATTTCTGAAGAATATACTTTTCTTTCTCAGTGTGGCATGTATTGCGTCGTTAAAAAGGTTACAAACGCTTTTAGATGATAAACATACGACTTCAGTCTATGGATTCAAAGCAGGCAAATAAACAACAATGCATCTGATCCGCGCGTGAGTGACTGGATTTACCATGTCTTCGGCCTTGGATCTTGAATGAGCCCGCGCTACCTATTGACGTCAGAGACTCCACATGATCCAAGATAACAACATCAGCTGAAACCACACCCTCAATACATAACCGCGACCATTATAACAGTGCCATCCAGTTAAACTGAGGACAACACTCTACATATTCTGGAAATCTGACTGCCTCTGACACGACTCGAACAACAGGAATCGCGTGATCAAAGCGGTGGGATGTTGCCGGATTAAGCGACCACGTTTTAATGTCATCGTGCGAAGGGCAATTGGTGATTGAATGATGTTGCATCCCTGCTCGATAGAACCCGCGATGGTGCGACGGGTCGTCCTCAAATTCAGATTTGGAGCCGTTTTGATACTGAGGTTCGCCAATACTTTTTTAGAGCACTGTTTACATCACACGAGGCGGGGGAGTTCGATGCTCGACTGTCGCGCTTTCCGACCACCGCGCGTAAACAACACTCCTGTCAATTTCATTCTTGCATTCCACTGAACTTGACTAACCGGAACGGGGACGACGGAGAAAGAACGAGCAGCCGACAGGAACAGCTGTATACAATAGCTGGTTCGGACTCAATGGAGAGCGGCACCAACCTGATCTCTGCGCCGGCGGCGGTGGTCGTGGGACCCGGAGGTCTTCAAGTTCGGTTGTCTCGCCCCCTCTGCTAGATTCCATGGCTCCCTCCGACGTAAGTACGGGGCCTGTATGCAGCGGCGTTCACCACGAACGTGAATCAGTAGTGTGTCGCGTGCACCTCGTGGAGGCCAACTGACCTCTCGTTTTGATCCTTGGCGTAGTAAATGACGGCGTCTCATGCATGTCCGCGGTCGAACACGGGTAGTCAGTCAGTCCTTCCTTCCCGCTTCTCCACCTCCCCACCACTACCCCTGCCGTTGGCCCACCTCCCCTCTCCTCCCCAACTTGATTCTCTTGCTTTCTCCCTACCCCTCCCTCTGCCTCATTCATACACCTTCCCATCTCCAAACCCCCTCTCCTTTACCTAACGCGTTCGGAACCTTCCAGGCTTAACCTTCTTGTCTTCTCTCTGCCCTTCCCTTTTCGCCAGCGAACGTCTAAACCTCCCCCACCACCCTCCTCCTTCTACATACTCCTCCCCAGTCCACTTCCCCGTAGAGCCTTCCTCCGCGTTGACCAATAGCATTCGACCCGGCGACACCGTCCTTGCCGCGGATGTTGAAGTGAACGACGGGGGAAAGCTGGCGCTGCCAGACGACAATCGTTTAGTCGCGATTTAATGATTGAAAGGGCTGTGAACATTAAGAGGGTGAAATCCAATGGAATATTTTCCTTAAACGAGGAATTTAATTTCGAGTCTTTCACTTCATGGAAACTCTCAACGCATAGGTTTTCTCCTCAGCTCGGGATGGTTAACGAGTGATAATATACACGATGAAATGTGAATTAAATGACGAATTGAAAATCCGTACTAATGTCAACAATCTATGATACTGTATTTATTTTGATTAGTTTTGGGTTTTTCGAGGCCGTGATAGAGGAAAGGCTGATGTACCCGGAGATGAAGATATAAATACTAGAGATAGATATAGACCCTGGCTAGTTTTAAAATCTGGAGGATTTTCTTTGACTTTCAATAACACCTACCTTTAACCGTCAGATTACTTAATTGCAAAATGAAATGCTTGATCCGTTTATATGGATCGGTTGAGAGTGATGGCTTGAGTACTGGTTTACCATCCCTGGAGGGCTGGAGAAATGGCTTCATATCCCAATGGCCCTGGTTCGAACCTCGGCAGCGTCGCAAATTTTTCAGTGGAATCACGAGCACTACTCGGGTTTATTGTGGAGTACAATACTTACTCCATCCGTCGAATGGGACGTTAAACTGTAGACGCCTCGGCGTCAAATCGTTTGGAGTAGGCTAATGCCGATTCCGGGTTTCTCTCCACCCGTCATTCCCCAGGTAAACTTCTCTTACCAGCCCACTACGTATTATAACCTTATTTTGCTACTGACCCCAGCTATCAGTCGCCTTCCCTGTTAACCAACCAACCCTAATGTGGCCAATTGCAGTTTTCGCGAAAATTTATCTCACTCGAATTGATTTGGAAGTTCTTTTATTAATTCATTGTTTTGAGTTTTTAGATACAGACATAGATAACCATCCCGCCATTCCCTTTCAGGGTAGGGAAAGTCAAAGAATTAAGTTATTTATTGCTGTTACCAAAGTGCACAGATAAGACGAGTTTTGTATGCACAGTCAAGACGGGCCAGTTTTGTAGTCTTATCTGGCATTTGTATATTTTCTGTATTTGCTCCCTTTTGTTGTTCAGTTTGTGAATGATGAAGTGGTCAGAAGAAGAGACCATCCGGGTTTTTAGCTCTATTGTGGAAAGGAGTGCTTGTGGAAGAAGAGTAGTTATTACCAATAATTCCCCTTCGCGTGAGCCAATCCCGATACCACATCCTCTTTCTCAGCATTTCTCCCTTCTCCCAAAGCTTCCTCCAATTCTTCCGAGAGAAGATTTGTTAAATCATCAAACAATTTCGCACCAAAACGCGAATTGCAGCCATGTTTCTTGCACACCACATGAACCAAGTGTAATTGTTTTTACTCAAGCTGTAGTTGAGTCAAGTCAAGTAAAACTAAGCTATACAAGTGAAGAAGAAAATTACTTGACCCATGTAAACCAGGCTTAAATACTCGTCATACTCCTCATATTTAGAGCCTTCCACCACCACCTATGATTTTCTTGGTCTACCTCTTCCTCTCACACCATTCACTCTACTATCGTAGATTTGTTTCACTATTCGACTCTCATCCATGCTCTCGCATGGCCAAACCAACAAAAGAACACTCCTTTCATCTACCTATGTCCATTATTGGAGTATCGAAAACACATTCTTTCATCACCCACGCATTTCCAACACTATCCATCCTACTTTTCCCGCGAACACCTCTCAAGTGCTCCATTCCCACTACATCGTACTCTCATCCTTATCCTGACATATCCAGGTTTTTCTGCCGTATAATAACGTTTGGAGGGGAGCAATAAACTACACTGCTATTTTCGCTTCCCTAGACGAACTCTCATCCCTTGATATGCTCCAAATAGTAAAGTTTTTTTGCATGTCAAGTCACCTCCACGTAAGTTACTTAATTTAGCACGAAAGTATATTGAGCACAATAGTGAATAACACTTTGGCAGTGTGTTTGACGGGTGGTGCATGCTTGGTGTAGAACCACTCCCCGCCATACACCCCTGAGGTGGCTTGCAGGTTACCGCGTTATATGTACTGTTTTTTTTCTTCTTTCATTATTCAAAACGTAACCGGAGCTCTTGTATCTATAACCGGCGCGTGGCACGCTGAAGTAGTGCCACGAGTGATGGAAGAAGAAAAAAAATCGAATTGCGAGCAGAATGGTCTTAGATAAGGCTCCGTTCGCATTAATAGCTACGTATTTACCATGGCAATCCGTTACAAAAGTACTAGAATTGGCAATGCGAAAGTACATTACAAGAGTTAGTAATGCAAACTCCCGGTTGGTGCCTACCATATGGTGAGGTTTTCTACATGCATTACCGTAGTTGTCTACTTACAATAGGATGAATAGTTCTCGGGTTTCCAGCCGGGTAATGGTGTTAAACTGCACCTTATATCTATAACCGGCGCGTGGCATGCTGAAGTAGTGTCACGAGTGGTGCAGTTTAACACCATTACCCGGCTGGAAACCCGATAACTATTCATCCTAAGCATTCGCCGGGAAAGACTTAAATCCTATATCTACAATAGTTGTTTTCTGCTATCCGAGTGCACGATAGTTACAATGCTGTGGCAAAGAGCCAAAAGCTGACACGTCCAAAATATTCATTTTTTAGGTGTTGATTGATATATAATGTTTAATGTGATATTTTTGGTCATGTTGATCAGTCATCGTCATCTTCAAATTATAAAATCAGAAGATTCTCGTGAAATTGAGTGGAATTTGTGCATAATGAAGAAATAACAAGTGCAATTTTCCACAAAAATAAAATTTACTTCCGACCCGGGTTTCAATGTTGATACATCATCTTCAGGTCAAGATCTGAAGATGATGAATCAACATTGAAACCTGGGTCGGAAGTAAATTTTATTTTTGTGGAAAATTGCACTTGTTATTTCTTCATTATCTGCACTTTCACTTGTGTTTTCTTCAGGTCAAGATCTGAAGATGATGTATCAAAATAATGTAGAAATTCCACAACATTACGCCTGATACCTCCATTTTTATGATGCATCAACATTGAAACCGGGGTCGGAAGTAAATTTTATTTTTGTGAAAAATTACGTGTTATTTCTTCACTATCTTCAAATGAATGGTATGTGATGAGGAACAAATTGGTGCACGTTAAAGGGAATAAATACTATGCAAATATCAGTTGAACCATGGTGATTGAAGACATGTGCAAATGTGGATAGAACTTACCAACTTTTTGTACAGTGGTAAAAAGCTAGTAATAAGACGGCGCACTGTGGTCCCAAATCGCAAAAAGCTGGCCAAAATTAATACTGCTGTTATTTTTCCATACATGCTATATTTGAACGTTGGTTTCAACGGTTTTCGATCCGCTGAATCCAAATTTTACGTTTATTTTGTTGTATCTTTGATTTTTTAGTTTTTACAAGAACAATTATTTAAACAATTGAATTAATATTATTTAAATTGAACTTTATTCATTGTTCCTCATGTTGTTATATCCGTATAATCCGAATGCGTTGTTATTTCTGCTGTATCTGTGATTTTTATTGTTTTTACTTGATAATTGTTTAAAAAAATTATTTTAACTAATTAAATTGCACAGTAATCGTGGTTGTTATTTATTTTATATCCGCAGAATCCGAATATGAAGTTATTTTTGCTGTATCACTGAATGTTATTGTTTTTACGATAAAATTGTTTAAATAAAAAAAAAAACACTAATGGTCATTGTAATACGGAAATACAATAACTAAAATTCTGTTCTGCACTGTAAGATTTGAAAAATAAATCACTTCATTCAAATTTTAGGCGAGATTCGGACCCACGACTTTCAGTAGAGCCATTTCGTGCGTTAATTACCAGGATTGGAAACTAATATGTACTTTGGCTCTAAATGTTTAAAGTTTTGTTATTTAGCTGGGTACCGTTATTATTAATAGTAATAAGAAAATAAAGGAGTTATTTCCATAGTTGTATTATTAATTATTGAAGAAAACAATTACAAATATTCAAAATAATCGCCTAATAGTTCATCAGTCTCACTATCGATCTGCGATTCATCTAGAGTAAGAAGACTTCGTACCCCTGCAGATAAGGGCATACATTTTTTCTCTGCACTCCTGAAATGGTGGAAATAAAGGGATCGGATGTTAACAGCAGTCTTCGGAATAGATCCTCGTTTGTTGCCATTCTTGAAGATTTCCTTGTGTGGTGCTCCCGGAATCTTCGGATATCTTTGTTCTTGGTCTCCATAGCCTCTTCTGCTAATAGACCAAGAGGAAGGATGGCTTCCTTGCCAATGGCTGCATCGTGAATTAGCAGTTTGTGTAGGACGAGTGGCATGTGTTTTTCCAACTGAGAATGTCGTCAGGAGACTGAAGATATCGGTTATATTTGTGTTCTCTCTATGCTAAACGACTGACCGTTGTTGATAACACAAAAAAAAGCGTAAAGATGGACAACAAATCTGCCGTAGAAAAACAATATTCTCTGAATAGAGTAGCATTGATCTTGAAACCATTTTACAAGTAAAGTTCCCTCCTTCCTTTGCCCTCCTTTACTCTCCATTTCGATAAAACGCATCACGCTCTTGTAGGAATGGTGGTCGTCACCTCTTTGATTAGCTTTGCAGCCGGCTCATCACCTCTGCTTCGGTAGCTCATGGATGTAGCTAAGGCTGACTCAGCTGGTCATTTACTAGCTCAAAGTTTCCCTGTATTTCTTCTCTTTGACCTTTCACTGGACTCTTCAAATAGTTTTTATCGGTCGTCCAATTTCAGCTAACTCTGCCGAACCTACTTAGATTTATGTTGTTATTAAGGTTACGCGAAATATTCCAACTGATCATAGTTTACGTAATAATTACTCACCGGAGGAAGATATTTACATACAATGCAAGGGAATTTTAACTTAGCTGCAGCCAACTCCCGAACTTTCTCCTGAAAACACTATCACGTCATGAACTTTGCTCCCACTTAATGAAATACTTAAAGAAAACATTTCTGCATGAAACGTTCCAAAGTATTTTTGACTAACACATTTTCGCCTAAATTAAAAATTTCAATCAAGTAGTCCAGCACATATTTTTTCTTACAGGTTATACATAAATTTTTCATGCACGTCAAGGTGCGCAACCATTCTCACTTCCATCAAACACTTAACACGATCTCTTTCGGGCTGAATCCTGATGCACAAATCAAATATAGTAATTTATAGATTATCACACAAAGTCGCAAAACTCACGAAAGAGAACTTGAAATAGGTACCGCACAGCACTGATATACAGAGGGCTTGGCTCTAGAATCCAGGCGTATCTTGTTTGCTGGAAGCAACGTAGATGAAACACTTTCCTCTGGGGTTAAATAAACTCACAGCACACATATAAACTCGCAATACACGAGCTTACCATGCAAGGAACTAAGCAAAACTAAATTATGGCGAGCAGATTTCACCTTAGCGATGCTTAAAAGTAACTGCGACATAGTTTGTGTCGAGGAGGGTCTTAATCCTCACTTCGTATTTTTCCAAGAAATGTTGCACACGTGCAGTGACAAGATTCACTCCCGGTGGCCAGAGTGCAATTCATTCCTGGGGCCTGATTCTGATGCTTTCCCGATGTTCAACTTTTCCACCAAAACGTCATTAGTTTCCACCAAAACGTCATGACTTTCCGACACTACGTCACATGTTCCACCTTCCACCAGAGAATCCTTCACTACATCGTTCATCGTTCATCGTTCAATGACTCGTGGAAAGTCAAGCTTCCCTTCCACCCGTCATCCACTTGGTGGAACAGCGCTAGTGTCGTGGTGTAAACTTTCTGACGGAAGTAAGCGTGGGGAAGGTAGACATTTTTTTGTTCGCGGTTTTGAGGTAAGTTGGAAATCTGTATAAGTTTGTGACGTTCGGCTCTCCAGAGGGGGTCATTGAGCCGCTCATTGAACGGATCAAGAGTCGTTCAATGAACGAATGGTGGAACTTTCCACCAGTCAATGACTGGTGGAAGATCAGAATCGGGCCCCTGGTTGGGTTTTTCTCGTTGGAGGGCAATAAAAGTGCGGCATGGCGCTACCCTTTTCGGCAGCAATTGTCCTTGCGCGGCGAATCTGTGAACAAGTGCGTCATGAGCTTGCGCTGTAAACAAGTGCGCTTTGAGGAGTCCGCTTTCCTGATGAATGCGGTCGAAAGGTTGGTACAGCTATTTAAGGAACCTTACAATTCAGGAATGCTTAAAAACTATTTTTATAGCTTACATGTTCCACCATCACGTCCATTCGCTACCGTTGCAGCTCTCAGAATGTTACTGATGAATATCGAGCCTCACTGAGAGTATTTTAGTCGAGCCAGATTGATTTACCCTGGAGTAACTGGAGAACCTCTAGTGCACGAGGCGAGAGAAGAATTTATCCTATAACAGTTTCCGATATGGATATGCAACGGCCAAACAACATCATGGGAACCTATCCACAAAAATGGGATTTCCTTGGGTTACACCACGCGCCGCGCCGGCTCGTCCGCTGCCCGCGGCAGTGCACTGCACCGCTCGACTCAAAACGATGTTATGCAATATGTATATGTAATGCAACGAATGCAATATTTTTCTTATGCTTTATATTCTTTCCTTTATTATTTGAATTTATGTCGAAATATCCGGGGAGCAAAGAGGCTCTAAAAACGATATTGCTCTTTTTATTTCGAAATACAAGTAAAAATAGCTTAATGTTTAAACATTTTTATTTTGGTTAAAAAAAACTTGAAGGAAACCAAATCATTAGGAAATGATGCTAAGAGGTACCAATTTACGTGTACCAATTTTTTAAACTTCATATATTGTCCGAGCGCTTTGTTCTAAGAAGGTAAAATTCTCTAAAACCGACGGAGTTCGCGCGACAAGCGTATTTACCCCGAATGACCCATGTTTGACGGGTTCCACAGATTACTATGAGCGATACAATGACCATTGTATTTGCCTGTATTGTAGAACATTTACTATAGAATACGAATTAAACTTTCCGAACTTCCTCGTAGAAAGTTGAAAAAATGACTTTTGGCCAGCTTTTCTCGATTTGGGCGGCGTTTGACCAGAGACTTCTAACAACTAGCTACGCAATCCTAAAAGTAAGAAACTAGTTCGTGGAGTAAAATATGCGGAGTATGCTGGTATATGGCAGTGAAGATTGAAAGATAAATGGAATAAAACAGAAAACACGAGAAAAAAAATCAGATTTTATCGACAGGTGATGAAAACGAAATAGACAGTGGGAATAACTATAGCAGTCCTACGAAGAAATGGAAAGAAAAGAATTTTGATGAAAACACCGCGAAGTACAAGAGACAAATTTGTTGATCGTGCTTCGAGACATAAAATTTTCAAAAGCAATAGGAGATGTGGAATGAATGGGAAGAATTGTCGAGTAAAACGAAGAAAGGGTCATTTCAAGCATACTGTGAGAGATGCAGCAGTTCGCCGAGAAAAGGACGGGACAGACAGCTTCCAGCGAATCAATCCTCAAAATAATGATTGCCGAAGATTATGCATTACAATAAAGATACCCACTTCCATTTGAATGGAGCTGCAGAAGCAAAGAGATTGCAAGCGAGAGAAATGTTGTGTTAGAGAAGAATGATGACGGAAATCACCAATGAAGAAGCAATGAAGAGATAGGACACATTACGCAACATGTAAACTGTGTAAAACACCTCAGTATAATTTTTAAATATTTGTTTTACATGAATGAATGCTTTTAGAACTATTTTATAAGTGTTTAAGACATTTTTCCATTTTTTATTCACTGGCATTCCTGGTTTTTATCGTACTTTGACCTCTTCTACACTTTTATACTAACTAGTCCAGGGACTAATTAGTTTTATTATATGTTAGCCTCTGAAAAATAAATACAGAAATTTACCAAGGAAGGTCCAGGAAGGGACACATCAAGCCAATAATGAGTCAGGTTATAATAAGGAATCGTGAAAAAAATAGATTGGAGCGGATAGATAAAAAGGTGAACAAAGTTTCAGCAAATCGGTCTTCTGATTGATGATTGTTCATGGAAATGTGGCCCACTAAAGACTTCAGCCCTTCAGCGGGACGTATAAGTGACAGAGAAGCACCGGAGACCTAATTTTTCGAAAGATTAATGGTGGATGCAGGTTTCACATTTAGTTCTGTCACGTTGCTGTCAATTTGTCAAACTTTCGCCCCGTTGAAATTAAGTGGATCACAATATATTTAATTTTCGCATTTTTTAAATATCCATATCCTTGGGTGAGAAAGTGACTACATCAGCATGAGGTCGTAAAGACTGTTTAGCCCTCGGAACACCAAGGTCGGGTCAAAATGACTCATGCTGTCGTAATTTCAATTTTTTTGTGTATTAACCGTTACACACAAGGATGAAATTCCGTCCATTTGTCACCTAGAAGTTAAGAAGTTTTTTGAAAAAAGTGACGTTCATAGATGCATTAACACCTAAATAAATTGGATAAAACCGAGCAGTAGTATATCAACAGGCATGGAGCGTTGCTACAATGTAGTGCCTCTTTTGATATATGCTATAAACTCTTATTTTAGATTTATCCTTCTTTATTTGGCATTTTCTTACAAAAGAAAGGATCATCATTCTCATCCAAAATAATCTATATAATTGTATAAAGATATTCGTAAAATAGGCTTCCTTTCTGAATTTTTGTATCTTTTTCATTACGAAGCACAGCTAAAAGAAATAATTGCGTTCGTTTATTTATTCATTTATAGAACCTTCTTTTACATAGCGAGGCGGATCCTCTATGAACTTCATGGTACAGGTATGAAACTTGGGTTCGCCAAGAAAGGCGTTAGAGTAAGGTAAATTCAGCGGTTATGGGGTATCTGAGAACGTTTCGCGGTAAAATCAGAAGGGATAGGGCTAAAAAATGAGTAGGTGATGACAGAATATGGAATGGATGCTCGGGCAATGGACGTAAATGAAAAGAGCGTGATTTGTTTGTTTGGCCATGTCGATAGAATGGGTGAGAATCGAATCACGAAGCAGATTTATGAAAGAGGAGTGAGTTATAAGAGAGGAAGGGGTAGACCGAGAAAGGCATGGGTGAAGAGAAGGAATTCATTGGAGTCTTAAGAACTAGAGGGCGTGTATGATGTGATGTATGAGAGTAAATGTAACTGTCTCTTTTTTCAATCGCACAACGGGCTTTTATATCACCATTGGATGCATCCCTGCGTGTGGTGGAAGGATATCCGCTTCTTCAAAAAAATAAAAAAAAATACTGGTACATTGTCGAGGCGTGAGGCGTGGTCGCCGAGTGGGTAGAGTCCGGCCACTGACCGAAGGTTCCTCGGTTCAAATCCGGGATCTGGTCAAGGTCTCGCCGGACGCATCCTGATAAATCAAGCCAAGTCATTCTCCGGTAACCAGAAATTCCAGGGAAAACTTATTCAAACGCTTACGTCGAGGCGTGGCAAACCACCATCCTTGCAACCGCGAGCTTATTTGCTGTGTACGCCAGGCGCGTTTCAAGGTCTTGAAAAGGGATACTACATACGTAGTATAAATACTCCATGGTCTTGAAATTTGTCGTCAATGAGCTTCCCTGGGATTGATAATATATCATGTGCCTGAAGATGGAGGTCCGACGCCGTTTAAACGTGCGTTCTATTCGGAATAAGTACGCTGACGGTACTATTAGAGTTCATTTCAGTCCATTAGTAAGTTTCTGGGAACTTGCCCACCGCGCAGAGAAAGGAACTGACCCTGTATGCGAATTTCCTACGCCGAAGGTCGGGGACTATTAAACCCGAGCTTGACTCATATAGATGAAAGGTTATTCAAGCTTCCGTAAGAGTACTGATTGCACTTCCTGTTGTGGAAGATTCTCATGCTCTACGTTTACATCGCACGGTCATCATTAGTGGAACTTAAATGGTTTGACAGTGTATTTTGTGGAATTTGCTACCACACACTTTTAAAAAAATAGACTTCGAAAATTTTCAAATTTTTAGCTTTGGAAACCACGACCGGTTTATACGCTCTCCCGAAATTCTCAGGGGGATTACATTTTTAACCATGGCGAGCTCCCATTAATACATTTTAGAACCCAGGGAGAGGGGAGGGGGGTCTGGGAAGGTTACGCGAGAGCGTAGAAACCGGTCGGAGTTGCTAATAGAAAGTGTGGAATACACAAAGTCTATTTCTTTAACAACGACCGTCACTAGGAAGAGCAGTAGCAGACGTTTATTCAAAGCATGCATTATTTTCAAGAAGTATGCGTCGGGAAAAGGTTTCAATCTTCCAATGAGTTTATATTGTTTTAACGGCAGGTATAATTCTCCGCGGAAGGTGGCTAGTTAAATGTGTGCAGATGGTATTTGGCATAAAATAACTGGGAGGTTATTTCCGAGCCATTAAAAAAAGATGTCTACATCTTACTCGACAATCATATCTGAGAATGGTTTGTAACAGCTCTCCTCTCCTTCTCTCCTCTCTTCTCCTCCCTGGGCAGGGGGAATAAGGGGCTGGTTTGTAGCCTCATCCTGCCCAGGTAAAATAAACAGCAAGTCAAGTCTTCACCTCCTGGGTACACCGCTTCACATAATAATAATTTCTTGTTTTTAAACTTCTCCTTATCTGTTTAAGGTATTTCATTTTTAGCATTCCTCGGTGATTCTCCCTATCCACTTCTCCCTCCTGTTATTTTTTTAGGAGGTTCATATTTGCTAAGGTGTTTCGAATAAGTTTGCCTCTTCGTTTTTGCGGGGTATTCATTTAAATTATTTTCTCCACAGCTCTTCTGAGGATTTAATCAGCACAATGTTTTTAGAACCACGCAATTAGTCTTTTCTTCTCTTATTTAATGGTCGATTTAGGTCGGATGTCGGCTATCCCGCTAAACCGGTCGTATTTTAAGAGATCCTGTGAAATCTATAGTTTTTATTTTAAAAATTACCTGTCAATTAAACCTAGCTAATCTTTATTTCGTCCATCATGATCCTTTAATTTGGCCTACAAAAAGATTTTAAACCTGTCCATTTTGTTTCATTTCCCCGATCTCATGATTATGATAATCTACGACATAAAAAGCATTCACATTCATCTACTAAAATTCAAGCAGTTTTACGAAGCATCAGGTCAAAGGAGTAGTGTTAATGACGCAAAAACTTTATTTTTACGAATAAACTTCTGAGTAATTAACTAAGAATACATAAAAGAGGTTTTAACTTGATTTAATTGTTGAATGCCGTAAGCTGACAACTCATTCGCGACCGAAGGTTTTTTTTGCGGTTTTATAAAAATCATTACGGTCAGAAATAAATGTGCTTTTTTTAGTAATTGAGAAAATGTGCAAGCTATACACCGTTATATTTCTGACGCAATACGTACTATCAGATCTCCCTGATTTATGTAAATGGCACTTATGTATCATAGAAAACAGGTTCTCTTTTTTGGCAGATGTCTCAATAAGTAGAGCAAAAAATGGCTGATATTTTGACTTCTTGGAAAAGATGAGACAGACTCTATACAACGAGGCCAAATTCATGAAATTTTCTGTTCATTGATATCTTCCTCGAGCTACCTAAAATATTGGGTATTACTAGAGATAAGAGTTGCTGTTCTCCATGGAGATTAATGTTGAGTGAGGGATCTTTTACAATGTCTTTCTGGAGCGTTCTGCCGCACAAAATCCCAAGGAAAAAATATATTGAAAAGTACATCCTACAATAATTGGCTGTTTTTCGTATCGATAGAAATATGATACTTTTTCTTTTTAAAATGCTGCTAAACCCATCGAATTTAACCCAGAATATCATCACGCTCACACTACGTTAAAACTAATGATTAGTATGGTCTAACTTTTTTTATGATCTCGGATTTCTGGCTTATTTTTTAAACTTTGTCTCGGCGACCCTAGACAAATGCCTCGGGACCCTTCGTCTTCGATTCGTGGTAGAACTGAAATTCATCTTGCTAGCGGAATTCTTTAGTCGTTGCCATTGCCTAATCCAAATTCAGCGCCTATATTATTGGAGCCTCATAATGCAAAGTCACAGCTTTCGCCTCAGTGAAAATGCAGCTATAATAATATTCTCTTCGTCAATATTCGTTTTTTTAATCAAAACCAGAACATCAGCGACAAATGAGAAAATGAACTGAATATTTATTCCGCAAGCAACTCTTTTACGCCCGGTAGTCTGAAACCTAAACCCATTAGTCGATACATTTGTAGACCATTCAAGCTTCAAGAGAAGTTAGTACCGTTCAAGACCGGAGGAGTTTGATGGCAAATAAGTATTTCAAAAGCTTTTAAGACAATATTGTCACCGTAATGACGCTTCAATGACGTCATGTCCATTCGAGAAAACTTGATGAACCAGTCTTGAATTGAGTTCGATGTAGAATTTGATAGTGTGAAGCGTTGATGTAGAATTTGATAGTGAGAAACGAAACGCCACTGTTGCGGCAAAATGAACAATTGATTTTCGGTTAAGAATATCTAAAAAGTCCGCGCACCTTGCGGCTCTTGTTTTCTCCGCGATTTTTTGATAGTCAGTGGTCTATTTTGAGAACCGTAATCGAAGTCGTTTGAGCTTTCTATGACTGTGTGAAAGGCCGTTCAAGTGGATTCCAGAATTCTTGAAGTATCATCATTGAAAGGCCGTCTTGAATGGTCAGTGAGCGTTCAAGAGCCCTTGTTCGAAATTTATTGTTCTATACTTATCGAATAGTGTGAAACGGGTCTTTATTTCGATGTCTCCTCTGACGCTGTACTACGGTCGGTCAACATGGCCTTCGGGTGCTTCTGTGATATTTAATAATTAATTACTGTTTCACACGCTCTGCCATCCTCGATGAGGACCCTGACCCCGATAACAGCTTTTTTAAAACTTGTGCCGAAGAACTTTCGTAATTACCAGGAAAAAATTATATTTGGGGCCTCCCCTATAGCGCCTATAACTTCCTCGGGGAAACCTGTTTTACCTGAGATGGAAGCACTTAGCGAATTCGGGGCGGGACTAGCTACGTCACGGCCGCCAATGACGTATTTTCGTTGACGTCGCTGCTGGATAATTTGGGTTCTAATGTCGTCATTCACACTCCCTCTCTCATTTACTTTACCCGATGGGCACCCGTTGAAAAAAAATATTCGCTCTGCGTTCTGTTTGAGGAAGTCTGACTCTCCTCGCCTCCACGTACATCCTCCATCATCTTCTTCCTTGTATCTTGACTTGTGGCCCTAACTCCCGTTTTGCCTGCGTGTGAGTGATTGTTGAGTAAGTGCTTCCTACCCAAAAGGGTACAGAAGAAATATTACAGACACTCGAAAGAAATATTTGGCCCCTTAAAGGAAGATAATGCATGGCGAAGGCGATACAACCAAGAGCTGGCTCAGTTGTTGTAGTAATACAGTTGTAGTAACACATCAAATTAGCCAGGTGATGTTAGGCTGGGTATGCTTTTGGAACGGATGATTCTGACATCCCCTAGTGAGTGTTGACGTTGCATCCAGGGGGAAGAAGAGGTAAAGGAAGGCCTGGACTTCGATGGATTGATGGAGTGAACGGCGACACGAGGCTTCTGGGTAACCGAAATTGGTGGACGGCCGCTAATGACAGAAAGAAATGGTGGAAGATTCTGGAGGAGGACAAGGCTCAGCAATTGATAGCGGAGCCACAGAAGAAGAAATTTTCTCTCCGAATCTGGTGATTGGCGTCCGTAATCCCTGCTACAGTGAGTCCCTTGGTGCATTCCTTTATTAAGCCTGATGATTTAGTCCCTGGTGCGGGAATAATTTTCCTCCGAACCACAAGATAGTGTGTTACCTTTAGTATGAATCCGTAATTGGCCATAGAATTGAACCGATAATAGTCCATTGCCATGAACCTTACCCTTATCTTGCTAGCTTCCACTATACCCTTGTTTTACCCCCCCCCCTTACTCTATATCTGTAGGACCGAGATACGTATCAGAACGAGAGAAACTCCCTGTCTAAAGGCCGTTTTAAACGATGAAAGATTTTGTACAAACGAATGTACGTGAGATTGTACGTTTGTCTCAACGAAATTAGAACAGGTTCTATTTTCCGTTTAGGCATTGAGGCATTCGCACAAACGTTCATACAATTTTCCGCTTTACACAATAAATTTTGCCTCATGCAAGAGTTCACGGAAGAGTTTGTACAAACAAATGTACCGTGTAAAACGGCCTTAACAGATAGATTGAAGAGTTATTACTTCCCTCACAACATTCACGTCTGCCACAAGATCAAATCGAGAGACAAATTCTTCCGAAACACAACTCACAATCATGGATTTCCTCCCCAAATTCTCTCTTAAAATACTCTTCTTTTTTATGGCATATCCTAGCATGCCAATGCCGCAACTAGCGGTGCTCAATTTAGACGCTGAAACTCTGGAGCGAAGGTGACGGAAAATATTAATTTTTAACCGTAGTAAATGTTGGTATCATCATGAATTTTTCAATCCTCAGATTGGTTAACTGCAGCACTCCATTCTTCTCTGTTCATTGCTAATTTTATTACGCCCTGGTATTTCTTCTTTACCTTATCCTTCTTTATTTGGCCCATGTACTTATTCCCTTGGACTTCCTCGTGGAATTTTTCCTTCTATTTTTCCCTCGATTTTGTTCTTGTCAAATGTATTGTTTCTCAGGGTGTGTTCAGTCCACCTGGTTCTTCTTTCTCTGAATATGCTCCATATACGCCTTTCTTCTTCGGCTCTTCTGTACACTTCTTCATTCTATTTAACCATTTTATTTTCACCATCTGCCTCCAACGTCAGGTCTCGAAGGCTTCCATTCTTTTCTAATCAGCTTTTCCGATGGTCCAAGTATCTGCCCCATAGAGTGCCACACTCCATACAAAGGTTTCCACGGATTGCTTCCTTGTTTCTTACTGCATCCTCTTTGAAAATACTAACGGTCTCGTAAGCCTGAAGAATTTCGTAGTTCGGGCTTTCCTACTCATAATGTCCGTCGTGCTTTTTCCATCCCACCTAGTTATAAATCTTGCTTCAAGGTTTCTATTACGGACATTTTTCTATAAGCTTTATCCATGGGCTTTATTTTTACGACTTTAGTCAGTTGCTAGGTGACTTATCATACGATGAAAATGCAATGATGTTTGCTATTTGATTTCGTTTGACGTCCAAACCTACGATTTCGGCTGAGATATCGTATGCTACCTCCTATTGTCAGTAGTAATGCTATAACGGTTCATCATATTAGCCAATAACGCAGTGATCTAGGACGATTTCCTATCGTCGGCATCGACCTCGCTGTATCTTGATATCTTGGTAAATAAACTGAGGTTTGATCAATAGTTTTTCGTGCGTTTAGTTTATTTTTCGAGAAGTGTTTATTCATGCCAAAAAATGCATTTAATGGCATTTTTTTCAATGTTATTTAATAGGAACCACACTGATTTGATAGTTTACCGAGCATATTTTGTTGTTGATTTGGTTTATTTGATTTTCTGGTGTGCCTAATAATACAAGGTACTTAGAGGTTTATATTTTAATATAATATGCGATATATGGCGATAATAGCTCATAATTAGTGATATTATTGCACAGAAATTTTTGGAAAGAGATTAATTTTACTTAGTACTTTATTGTGATTGTATAAGGCCAATGAAAAAAAACTTAAATCACCCTCAACGCGAAGGAAAGTTAACATATACACTTACATGATTTAAGACGAAAATAATATCGGTAGCAATAATGCACTATTACCAATATTAATCCTACCTGGATGGGTGTCTGTTTCCTATTGTGAATTCAATTTTATAGTTTCATTTTGGGAATTTTCAGGGTAGCAATGGAAGAATCTGTACTTGAAGGCTATGACATGAGATGCAGCTGCTGCACAGCAGTTCTTGCTCCGCAGAAGTATTTGGCTGCTTTGGAATTTTTATAAGTCACATGTAATAAGTTAACAGTAAATACCTCCTCAGCGTGAATCAGAATTGCGTATGACTTTAATGTATATCCGAATTCTACTGTTGAGAACATTTAAGCATTTCTGCGCTGCCATTCCCAAGCTACAACTATATTTACTTAGCTTGAGTCTCATAAGTTAAATTCACTGTAAATATACATTAGTTAACTCATGATAATGTACACGGATGTAATTTGGAACTATAAGTAACTTGCCTTTACACTCGATTCTCTCAATTTCCTGCGGAAAAGCAAGAAATTGATAAATGGGTTTCTTAAAAGAATTTAGAAACCACATTATTTTTTTGTTGCCATGTATCTTGTATTGGCAACGTCCAGTCTCCTCTCACTACGTTTATAGCAAAAACTTTTAAGGTCAGTGCAGTCTTGTCTATTATTAAGTATTGAGTAAGGTCGTAGCTCCACCAATTATTCCATACATACCCAATTATTGATGTGATCCAAGAGGTGTTGTTCTATCTTCAGTTCTTTGACGAGGAAGGTGGCAATAGCCACTTATTTCTCTAGCGTGACTGTGAAAAATCCTTGAAAATCATATTTGCATCTTATTTAGTCAGATAAGAGAGTGAAATTCCATGAAACACTTGAGCATCTCTTCTTAAGAATATAACGGAGGTGGTATGGACACGCAGCATTCAAAGAATTAAACACACTAGTGAGCGCACTAATGTGAGCGACTCAATGTTACATGAATTATTCATCAGCGTTAGTGGCAGCATCAGCAGTTAGCCATTCGAAGCTAGATTTTTCATAGCTCTCCATTCACATACTTATCCAATCCTCTTTAACTCACTGTATGTTTTCTCTTAACATTTTTTTTCGTGCATTCAATTGTAATACTTCTATTTTCATGAGGTTTTTCCATTCTTAAGTTCTATTATACGTGTCTCCGTCAAGTTCTTGAAGTTTATAATGCTCCCAGCAATTTTTCCTAGGAGATTATAATCAGTGTACTTCAGTTTTGAGGAAAGTTAAGGATGGATCTTCAAGGGCTCATGGCGTAATACCAAAAGCTAATACCATCGATTACCATTTTTTGCTGTTCCATTTGGTATGTCCACCTTGAACCCATGGGACTTCATCCTGCAATGAATATGAAGCGTCATCCTCAAAACGATGGATAAACGCAGCAGAAAAATATCGAAATCTTTCATCTTAGAGCAACAGAGAATATTATCAAAAGTATTGTCCCCTTGTTGTTTTTAATGAAGCTAGAATAATAACAGCTGCAAAGGAGAGAGGACCGGAAACAATGGAAATGTGACGTAGAAGAATAATGAAGATCAAACGGATAGAGAGAATCACCAGTGAAGAAGTGCTACGAAGATTAAAAGCAAAAATTCACTTAAGTTTTTCACACAATTTATTGTTCTCTACGGGTTTCAACGTTTAACACGTTATTTTCAAGAGGTAAGTACACAAGTAGCAGGCAGTCTCTTATACGTAAGCTAAACAGGAAGCGGAAGGGGGGTTGATTGGTTTTTCAGTGAAGAGAGGGGTAACACTAAATTAGGAATAGGAAACAAGCTATTATTTCATCCACCACCCCTCCACTATCTCCTCTTCAAATGTAAAGTGGGCCAAGGTACCCTTTATACGTTATCTATCCTATATACTTGGTACACTTTTTCCTAAAAGGAATATAAAATTATGCTTTTATAGCCCTGTAACGTTTGGTAAATTGTCTCATATTTGGTAAATTCCAAAAATTGTTTTAATAATATTGACAAAATTAGTATTTATTTATTTAAATGAACTGCACCTGAATGAAATTGCTGTTATGTTGAGAAAACTTGGAGAATGTTTAGCATAAGAATTACTGAGCATAGGAAATCATTGCTTAGTGGGGATAACAAATCAATCTTTGCTAAGCATTTGATTGAAAATAATCATTCACCTGACTTTGAATTTAATGTTCTGCATACGTGTGGAAAAGGTGGTAAAGTTGATTTTATGGACATTTTTTAAATAAGAGTTTTTTTAAATTGACTGAGGCAGGCGAGATGTAGTGGAAAGTATACATATTGATTAAAAACCAAGATGGCACTTTTTTCCACAAGTTTTACTTCGGTACGACGCGCTTCAACCGCTAGGTCATCATCAGGTACAATACGTATTGCACCTGATGATGACCTAATGGTTGAAACGCGTCGTACCGAAGTAAAACTTGTGGAAAAAAGTGCCATCTTGTTTTTTAATCAATAAGAGGTTTTTCTAAAATATATGAGCAAAAATTGGTAAACGAGGTTGTCTCAGTGAATCAATCCCCATTTATTTCTGTGCCAGTGCCTTCCCATCCTCAATCACCTCCCCATGACCTTGGTACCTTCTATATCTCATAGTCATCCGTGTTATTTCCCCTCCCCTCCTCACAGAAATACCAACCAAACCCCCAATCCCTTTCGCCACCTGCAAAAGAGACTACATGCTACTTGTGTACTTGCCTCTTGAAAATGACGTGTGAAACATTGAAACCGGTAGAGAGCAATACATTGTGTGAAAAACTTATCAAGTGAATTTTACCTTTTAATATGAGGAATTCCCGCAAATTTAACTCGTCAACGATTAATTTTTGTCCAACGAAGAGTTGGAGAGAAAAGTTGAAGACAAGATGCACCAAAATGTATTTTTCAGAATGCATTTGGGCGCATTTCAAATGTATTCCAAAGATGCAATACACATGCACTTAAATGGGAAATTGTAAAGACTTGAGTAGTTGCCTTGCAATATATATATATATTACTAATAATTAATTTGAAAATGATTTAAAAATGTATTTTAAATGGTTGAAAAATAGAGTTGGTAAAATAAATGTTCAAATCTATTTAAAATGTATTTAAAGTGGATTACAGAGTTCTGAAACTCATTCTCATTCACCGTTTGTACGTGCGTGTATTGTATGGATGCGCAAATCAAGTTTTTTCCCTTCGAATCGAATTTATTAAATATTTTCCGCATTGAACTGAATTTATACGTGGCGGTTTCAAGTTCCTCGAACGACAGAGACTATATCAAACCAGTACAGTAAAACGTCTATTCGTTCTTTTGCACTGTTTACTCTCACTGAGTCATAGATGGCAATAAATTCACTACGTACATTCTTTGTACACTCTCGAAAAAACACGAATCACGAAATGAGTTTGATTATTTTTTTAAACTTGATTACATGATTCGTAACTGGAATCAATGCGATTTCATATCTACGTCTGTTTCGGATCCGGATATTCTTGATTCGAATGTGAGCCGAATCAAAAATTTTCAGTATCGATTTGTTCCGAAGTCGTATGTTTCGCATATCTCAATTATCCAGAGATTTCGGTTGACGTGTGTCATTGGAAGATTATTTGCAGCATTTAGGAAATACGCGTAAGTAGGGCAAGGACGAAGTTGGGCCGGAGGCGTGTTTGTATGGAGTTTTGAATTCCGCAAAAGATTAATAATCATGGCACGGAGTAGATACGGGTGTATGAGCGTAAAATAAAGCGGGCCTTGTAAGTAAGATGCGGGAGGAGCAATTGTTAGAGGTCGACACTGGCATTTGTTTGCATAGTGACACAGACCGCGAAAAAATTCTCAGCGAGTAGCAGTTTCCTCTTGAGCTGGGCGGTGTTTAAAATTGATAGTCGATAGTAAATTTCCAGACTTATTGGCTCTGATGACAATATCAATACCGGTTCTTGTTGGATCAAAATATATCTAGAGTCAGTTTTCAATTATGATTATTGAAACCAATATTTCTATATCCCAGAATTTAATATAGCAGGGTTTAAATACAAGTTTTTCACATATCATTACTGGAATAGTCCATGTTCTCTTTAGTAATCTTCTATGGTTCAACAGTCCAATAGCAGGATGATACAAGACACGTATGGATGCTGTAAATATGTATTTTAATATTCAATGGCTACAAAAGTAGGTAGTACAGAAAACAAATTACACAGGAAGATGCCTAGAACATCATTCAGGAACAGGAATAAAGCCCTATTTGGCCGCACAGAAGATTTATCGGACCTTCCAGCTTTTATGAGCATTACGAATCAACTACGCAAGAAATACGTTTGAAACTACTATCGCTTTACTATGGAGCTAAAGTCACTTAAAATTTCTCCAAGTTTAGCCAGTCAGTTAAGCTTAAAAAGATGTCACCTACTAAGAGACACAAATGAGTGAAATTTAAAGAGAAAAAATCATTCACCTGGAAGGGATTCGAGCGTGCGTCCAAGACAATAGCGCGGTTGACAGATACAAATGCTGCCAATTTGTTTACACAACCAGTGTCGTTTGGGGAAGGAAATCACGTGACCGAAGAATACAAGATGGAGGTCCTTGCTTAAATCATATGATCGTGAAAAAAATTGTTTGCTTTTCATTTCTTAATTAGCAAAATCAGTATATTTCAACTGCGCTATTATCTTGGACAGACTCCTTGAACCGTGATGCAGTGAGGGTGGTATTGGCATGAAACATCGCATTACGACATTAAAAATCGCAGGGGTTTGGCTTTAAATTTTAATTAAAAACACAAAATTGGGGTTTCTTTCTCCATTTTTTTTGGACTTAGTTGTTTGTGAGTTCCGTAAAGCTTATAAATTTAATATTCCAAATTTGATATTTCGAAAGAATTTTATGGTTATTCAGGAGAGGCGATCGACAAATGAGCATTTTTCAGTCCCAGTTCAGTCAAGAGTGGTCATCCATTGAGAATTTTTATAGAGTTTTCTGTTAATTTCATCAAGTGTCTCATTATTTTAAGGAATTTCTGATTAATAATCTGAGGAGGCAAATCAATCCGCGCACAAATTTACGGCTGATTCATTAAAATCGAATGCATTTTGACATTCGAAGGCATGTTTAGCGCTTCTTGCACTCCCATAATCATATTTCTGTGGCTGGTGTTTTTTGCAGGCGCTTAGAATTTTTGTAAGGTTCTACGTTTTCTCCCCGAAGTTCAGGCGAGCGTCGCGACGGCCGAGGATTAACGGTTGAGACTTAGCAGAACTAAGACTGAGCAGGGGCAAACCAAAACTAATTAGCTAATTAATTATTAGGCATGGGCTATTCACATTATGTGCTATCATATGGCCTTACCGTATTATTTCAGTTACTTATGTAGTTTAAATGTGGAAGTGAGGTTACGGAAAACTATTTATGTTATTGAAAGTCTTAAGTTTTGATGTTTAGCCCTCGCAAAAGTTCCTGTCGCTGCGAAGGGCCTTGGGCTGCGGAATCTTCAAGATGCTACAAAACGGGGAGGGATATTGTTTAGTGTGGAGGGTCAGTCAGAGTACCTTTCTAATTGCCGCCAACACCAGCGCTTCGAGAAGTGAGATGACTCACCATTACCTTCCATCCCGTTTTGACTCATCTCACAATGAGACCTCAAGATAGGGTCCCAAGTAAATTTAGAGCGATGGGTGTTTTTAACCACTCGCCTTGCGTGCGCGTTTCTCGTGTATTTTTGCGTAGTGGTTTGGTTCCCTTGCCTCACTCTCTCACTCTCGTTGCCTCTCTCTCTCTTCCCCTCCGTCCTTTCCCCTTCACCCCCTCCAATTATACCTTCCTTCCTTGCCACGCAGGCCTGCGCCAGTAAATTCTGCGAGAACTGCAAGCACTTCAGTAAACAACTTTTTTTTTCAAATCCACCGTCTTTCAGCTGTACTCGATCTATTTCTGAGATCAATCCTTATTCATTAGGGCCTCACATGCTAGCGTCATATTCCAAATGGAGTCTTACGAAATAAATGTAGCATCGCTCTTGCACTTTATCTCCACCTCGTTTCCTCTAATTATTTTAACAAAGCCTAATTTGCTCGTTGGAAAAGTAGAACATGTTTCTTCCCACAGAGGTCCTCAGTAATAGTTACACCTAAGGATTTACGTGAAAAACTTAGCCCACAATTTAACCCCCTGCCTGAGAGAAACTCTCACCCTAGTTCGTTCTACAATCGCGCCACTCTAGGAGGTTTTATCAGGGCATCCTTTCACTTATCTCGCCGCTCTCAGCTGCAATTGCCCCATTTCAGATATCAGAAAACTCTCAAGGATTCGTCCCCACTCTTTAAAAACACTGATGGAGGAATTACTTTAATTAGAATAATATGCACTTGTTTCTCACGCTAATTTTCAACATTAAATGTAACGGAAGTAGGACAGCGCTTCCAGTGTAAAAGATATGCGGCTGGGTGAGAGGTCACTGGAGCGGAGAGTGGTGCAATACGGAAACTCACGCGGATACCAATCTGTGGAAATTATTATTCAAATACAAAAATTTATTCACTAATTGTTACAACTAGATCACGAGAGAATTACCAATATTATATTATGCAGATATGAAATATCTTCACAAGCAGCTAATCACGGAATAAGTGAAAGGATTTATCCTCTTGGTTAGTGGCTTCTTGAAAGTCCATATTCCCTTAAGAGTGCGATTCTTGATTGGCCGTAGGGTGTAGTACATTTAGTTCTCTAAAATCCTCTCAAAAATTACCGTGGGAATCAGGAATCCTGGGTGGCGAGGTGATTTGAGCATTGGTCCCGCAAGCCAAAGGTTCGTGGATCGATTCCCTGGATGGATTTTTTCCTAGGGTAATTTCTACGCATTTACATCGCCGGTTTTGGTAGAAATGAAATGTATTCACCGTACTATATTATGTTTGTATTTTAAAATCGAGTCCAACAGAGCCTTAGGCTCTTCAGGTGGTGCCCTTTATACAATTTTGTACGCACCATGCTTATGTATATTAAACAGCAAGTAAAAATAAATTTAGCAATATATTCCCTCAAGCCAAATGAATAATCACAGTTTTGAAAACTATATTCATTACATTTTTCTTCATCAGGCATTTTCTCCCCTTTTCCTTTGCTTGTGAAAGGAAGTTTTGCTCTTTTAAATCAGATGATAACCTATTGAAAATAGATGGAACTGCAATGTTTCCCCGTAGTAAGTCCACTATCTTGGTACCACATTATACTTTTTTATCTTTTTTAGATCATGGTCTTGCTTTTTATGTTTTATTGTAGTCGCTTTCTATGTAATGCTAAGAGATTATGGTATAGCGCACTAGTTTTTTTTCCAACGGAAGAATATTTAAGTTTTCACATATTTATTTTATTCGAAGTGATTTTTGACAACAAAAATCATACACAACGGAAATCTTAATTTCATTCGACCGGGACTCGAAGTCAGATCATTCAGTTTAGACGGTGGTTTATCAAGCCTACTGTGTGGTAATGTACGCGGAAAAATCTTGTTTGCGGTCATCATTTGGAAATTCGTCTTCGATGAAGGTTTAAACACCGTTTAATGGCCTCATTGTCATTTAATTCATAAGGGAGAAAACATTTATTTATCTATATAAATGCCATTTTTGTGAAAAAAATCTTTTAGTGACGTTATTTCATCTCAATACGGTAGAGTGCTACCAGCTGTGACATTAACAGGTTGAAATGGCATATATCTTATATGGAAAAAGCTGTTTTCCCCGCGTTTTTCCTATTTTCGTATTTCCTACCATGTGATTTTCTGTTCAATTTGTGAGAAAAACAGCGTAATTAGGAAGCCGTTTTTGTTCATAATAGATAGATGACACGTTTTTCATAGTTCCCAGAGCATGAGTTAAATGATATTTACTTCATTTTATGGTGGAACCATCTAAACAAAGCATTTATCAAGCATCTCTTCTCCCTAGCTCTTCGTAGGACTTCTTCATTCTGATTCTTTTCCGTCCATTAGAACTCCAATTTTCTTCGAAAGCACCACATTTTCATTGCTTCCAATATTATCCCCTCCGATGCTCTTGTCGTCTAAGATTAACTGCCACACAGTAAAAATGCTGTTCGTATATGTTTTAACGAAGTGCTTCATTACCAAACTCACAATATGGGAATCATTTTTAAATTTATTTTAAACCAATGCACTGGATACTGAACTAAATCGTTGTGAGCATAAGTCTCGAAATCTTTTAGGAAGGTGTTCTATGTTAAGGTAGTCACAGTGATATTTTTCTCTATTCATTACAGAGACCATATTCGAATTTTATTTTAAAATTTTAGCAGTAGTGAGAAGCAAGGAGTAAATATAGTCATATTAGAAATTAATTACTAATAACTTAGTTTTTACGGTTGAATATCTCAGTTGTCACCTAAATGTGCATATTTGAGGCTGAATGTCTGGGAAAAGAGATGTAATAACCGGCGATATGTTGGTATTATTAGAAAGATGAGATATTTTTCATCGTAGAGAGGACAAATTAACTGAATTTTACGTGAAGCAATACCTCGCTCAAACTTCTTTTAAAAATTGACGTTTAGAAAAACTGTCCTTTTATTCCTTTGTCATCCATCTCAGCATCGAGCCCGTGGTGAATGAGGCTGTAGCGTGACTAATTGTAAGTAATATCCAGTTCCGCACTTTGCATTGCGTAACTCTTGCGCATGAATCCTCATGTTTTACTTCTCCTTGACCAGGTACATTCATCCTCATTTGTTATCTTTGATCACAACGATTCCATCCATTTCTACTTCCTTGCTTCGCAGTGGTGTGATCCACGAGTGGAAAATATTGCTTAACAAAAATTTTATTGGGTAACGTATAAATTATTCATTTAATGAAAGTGACGGTCATGAATTATTTCATAACTTTTACAGACATTATTTATTTTAGAAAGGTAAGTATTGAATTGAGTAAACAGCTGACGAAATGCATCGCTTGGAGCACTATTCTGAAATCCTATTCGAATAGAATACTTTTGGGCTTATGCAAAAGTCCATAGCGTTTTTGAAATTTTAAACCTTGACACCTTCTTTAACCCCAAACCAGCAGATTTGTTCAGATGTGGAATCAAGGAACTACCCCGGCGTTGGAAAAAGTCATAGGTAATGGAGAAGGATGTATTACTGTATATTTATGTATACCATTCATCTCAAATAAAAAATTTTATCCCGGAAAATACACTGCGAACTTAAGCATCAACCTAATATATAGTATTTTTATAAATCTACTCAAATCGAGTTTCTAAAATCTATAGTTTCTAATATTCGCATCGAATATCGGGAACTATCCAGGTCAGAGAATCGCTATCACTGACGGAGGAGAAACGACCCTTTTGTTATATAAAAATACTACATTTTCCCATGCTTTACCCGCTCTCGCCCTTGACAGATAGTAATTTTAACTACAATTTGCGAAAAACACATCGAGATAAGGTGGGACTATGTTGTTCATATCAAAAAAAGGACACTTTTTCTATTAGTTCCTAGAGTATGAATAAAATGACATCAATGAAATGTTTATGTGCGTACGGCTAAAAATTTTGCCTATTATTTTAATGAACAGTCGCTCTATGTTTGGTCACCGACACGTTTCCACAAGATGCTTCATATCCATAGGGTATGGATGCACAAAAATTTTAAAATAATTAAAAATCACTGTATTAAGAATAGAATTGAAAAGAATGCATTAGCACCAGCTAGTGTTGCCGCGAAACGAGACGATACTTGAGTCAGTCTCTCCTCAGTCTCGTTTTCCGAACTCGGGTCTCGTCTCGAGTCTCGTCTCGTGAACCTCCTCTTTTAAATTCCTCATGTCGGTTATCTCCTCTTATTTCGTCCATATCCTCGTTTTATTTCCTCATATTTCGTTTCATATCCTCTTCCTTCCTCTTCCACGCTCCCCCATCTCCTCCATCACCCTCTCCAACATACCCTCGCCTTTCAAAACGTCCTCCGTACATCCCTTCTGCCCTCTCCAAACCTCCGCCATCAACTTCCTCTCCTTTCCAACCACATCCAGTACCTCCCCATTAGTTTTCCTTGCCACCCAGCTCACTCTCCCAATCCTTTTCCAAACCCACATCTCAAACGCCTCAAGTTTAAAGACATCATCCCTTTGCAAGGACCAAGTTTTCGACCCATAAAGCGTCACGCTCCATATTTTAGATTTCACCAGTCTTTTCTTTACGTCTGTTCTCAGCCCCCCCCCCCCTGGCCAATTCCCTTCACTTTGAAAATGCTTCTTTGGCCAGAACAATTCCGCACTTGATGCCCCTACCACCAAAGCCATTTCCTTCCAAAACACTACCCAGATACGTTAACTGCTCAACATGCTTTTTTTTGTCACCTCCCACTCTTATACTCAGATACGTCTTCCTGCTTTTAGAAAATGTCATCACTTTCGTCTTCCTATGATGTATCTTCATCCCATACTTTTCGCACTGCACCTCTAACGCTTTCATCTTTCACTGTAACCCCTTGGCTAACTGACAAACCAACGCTTAATCATCTCCTAATCACACTGACTTTATCAGACCCCCTCCTACCTTTATTCTAACCTCAATCACCCCCATGCCTACCTCACAAAAAATTCTCAATACACGTTAAAAAGCAATGGTGATAGAGGGAACCCCTACTTTACTCCCTGTCCTATCATGACCCATCCCGATTCTTCATGAGCTGCAACCTATTACTTATTTTCTCAGTTCCTATGGCCCCGGTGGAGGTGGCATTTCCCCTCGTTCACCTCTCATTTCTTCCTCGCCGCGACCGGGGCTCCCTCTCACCTCGGTGTATCGTCACCGAGCGCTTCATCCGAGACGTATGATGAATATTCAAAAAGACGAACGATGCCCGTGCGCTGCGAAATGATGTTTTTATCGCCGCGGGAATACAGAAACAGTTGTTTCTGTTAAAGGTTAGTGAGAGCCATTGTCTGCGAGGCTTTCCGATCGCTCTCTCGTCCGCGAGGTTGCCATTTTTCCTTCGTATTTTGCGAAGTTGAGAGGGTTAAAAGGATCCGGTTTGCGGAAACAGGTGGACGTATTTTTTTTGGAATATACATAGAAGCTATCCTATCAATGCCACGTGAATACTTAAGGGGGTCATTGAGTGAACATTTCAATAGTTTTCCAAATTAGTCGAAAAAAATTCCTTTCAACGGAAATTATATTTAAAAATGTTTTTTCGAATCTTTGACTCGGCGCGCGCGCCAAATACCAAGGTGTCACGCCGCGGCGTGACACCTTGGTATTTGTCAGAAACTATTAAAACCATATTAAATGAATTATTTCGCGTAGAGAAGACAATCTGTACGTATTCAATCGAATTATTACGAAGTGTATCTCATATGCCTTAGCTAGGGTGTCCACTGAATTCAAGCTTTTGAATTCCATGACCTTTTCCAGGTCAAAGTTCAATTTTTCCAAGGATAACAAGTCTTTCAAACTGTGACTCCAGTTCATGTCTATCTAATGGTCATTTTCGAATGTTATGGCTTTTTTGTAATAAGTAAAGAATTGCCTCTCTTCTCATTTAACTTTTGGTCTCATAAATATCTATTTCCGTACCTTGGCGCAGTTCAATTTTTACCATTTTTTTATTTTATCCGCGTATAGAACCTAATGACTCCTTTATCAATTCTTAGAGAGGACCAGGCTGGATTTTCCTGGACATTCATGATGCAGGACTCTGCTTAGAATACATTACCTTATATTTGCGGCGCAAAACCATGGCAAGATAGAGCAACGGAAACGGTTACGTGAAAATTTTGCTGCGTGATAAAAGCGATGTTTTATACGTAAGGTGATGCGTTCTCGGTAGAGTGCATACTTTTCTACAACTCAAAACTTCGTTTTTCAACAAAAAAGAAATATTTTCGATCTATTAGCTGAACACAATAAAAACGGAAAGCATAATGATCTGCGGAGAGCGCTTCGGCTTAGAAAATGCCCCGGGAGGTTATGAAGGCGCTGTTGCGCATGCACCATGCGCCGAATTTCAAAATGAAACTTGGACGTGACTAATAACTATAAAATCTCCACTGATATAAATATCTATGACGTAATGCATTTTCACACATATAACCACACTTTGGTAGAACAACGGCGTCGAAATGATAAATTCCGGGGTGAAATTTCGTACGATTTTACGACGGACGACGAAGAGTTTACCGCGACGTAGATTGTATGCCACCCGCACAACTGGGTCGTTTTTTTTTAAGAGTTCGATCGAGTCTCGAATCCATGGATTCGATAATATTCGATCGACTCCTCGAATCATGACCACATCATCACTTTTAAACTATCGTTTTTCACTGAAAAATCTTGCCAAATGCGACCCAGAGGGTAGCTTGTTCACACTGGCTGTACTCTATTGAGCGCCGAGAGCCATAAACAATGGTCATTAAGACATTTCATGATCTGCAAAGTATTGTGAATGTTAAGCAGAGTTTATAAGCAGGGATGGTACGGCAGGACATAAATATTGTACGTTCAAAAAAATGGTCGACAGTATGGCATTATTGCAAGTCAAGAGCGCATTTTTAGCGAAGGATCGTCGTAAATCTGGAGCGCATTATCTTATTTCTTCCCAAAGTTAACCCAACTGACAGCCAAACTAAATAGTGTTTCGCGTAATGTGGAAAATTTCATCACTCTTATTCCGCTCAATTCTGTACATGCCCACAATAATCCTCTTTAAAGAACACTCTCTCGTTAATCTATACTCAAGTAAAATATTTTACCATGATTTAGAAAATTGTCAAGGTGTTTCCACGAAATACCCAGACTTTTCCATAACGATAAAATTCCATGAATTTTCCTGGTTTTCCAGGTCAGCGGACACCCTGCGTAAGGCTTCGTGCTAAAATAGCATTGAATTAAAAAAAGAATCGGTTAACACCAGTTCTTTTAATTTAGTCTATAGATATCATGAACAAGAACACGTATGCAAATTTTATCGCAAATCTGTACATAAACAAAAATTGCTCCAGCCACCTTAAGTGTACTGGTGCAGTCAATTTTAGGTTGTTTATTTTTATAGTCGGTCATGAATTTTTCCTGACAACAAAATATTGTTATGTGGGTTCTTATTCATTAGCGAGTACCTAAGTAATTTTATGAAGGGGCTCCTCAGGCTAGGATGACCTGAAATCCGCTTCATCCACTGACTGACGGAAATCCATTATCGAGTTCGCGAAAAATATGCAACATTTGAAAGATATTGTGTTTTCTCTGGGTATGGAAATGGCGTGATGGGTTAGTATGTTCGTATAAAATGGGAATCATTAGGTATAAAATAAATTAAATCACTATAGTCGATTTTATTTTGCAGGCGTGAGGCGCATTCTCGCTAGTTTGGCGCATCATCCATCTGAATGCTCGTGAGTTCCAGTCACGCCTTGAGATGTATATCTTTGATTTCTTGTTGTTTCCTTGACTCATCTGCTGTTTAAAAATGACAGTAGTGTGTGACTAGATAGCTCGTGTTGTGAAACATATTCCCTAAAATTGTGCTTGATTTTCGGGTGGTAAATGAGAGGCGTACATTAGAATCTTTATTCGAGGCTTGGTTGCGTCACTGACAAAACATTACTAATGTTAACTGAAGGAGATTGCGCTGAAAAATGCCTGTATTTCGATACAATAAAGTTTTACCGAGCTATCGCCCTCAGCAGTCACAATATTTGCGAGAACTTCTGCTTATCACTCTATGGTTACTCACCGGTGAGTAACATGTTACGGATCAGACGCACTTTTTTCCACCGAGATCAATCACAGGTGGCCAGGATATACATGTTGAGAATCAATACGGGTGCGCTCATGATGTAATCTGCTGAGAATATAATTGACACCATTTTGGTGGCATGACCATTAAAAAAAATCACGATCTAGAAATTCGTATGAGGTTAATTCCAAGTCGTCAAAATATATAAATTTGATTGTTTCAGGCTTGAATTCGTGGAAGTGATAGATATCTATTTTTAGTAAGAAACTTTGTACTTTTCCACACTTTATTTAAAAACTGCGACCGGTTTCACCATAATATGGTATCTTCTGGCACATTCTGAAGCTTAGGTCATACAATATATACCCAGAGAAAGTTAAAAATGGTGGGGGTTGGTTTGAAATGGAGGAGAGAGGAGCATTGGGCTGCGATTGGGCATGACAGAGTGAGAAGGGGTAGTGGAAAAATTGAGAGGAAAGGAAGGACAGTGAATCGGGGAAGACAGTGGGAGGAGTAGAAGGTCACCAAGTTATGGTGAAACCGGTCGCAGTTTTTAAATAAAGTGTGGAAAAGTACAAAGTTTTTTATTAAAAATGGATATCGTCAAAATATGCTTATTGCCATACTATTCTGTGTAGATTAACAGTAAAAATCACAACGAGTAGCAACAACTGAAACAAAGTTTGTAGTACAAACCCAACATGACCCTTGCTTTATGCTACTCGCCTTTACTGGGTTTGATTAAGTTCAAGTTCGTTACGGGCAAAATTTAGAAACTACACGAGCAAATACAGTCGAGTCGTATCAGTAAGCTTTTGCTGTCCTTAAGTAGAATTTCCGTCGCGAAGCGTTCAGACTCCTTTCACTAAGTCCAATCTACTTAGCTTAACCTTAACAGTAAGTCATCAGCATGCCTTAGCGTTTTCCTCGGTGTACATATTACTCTCAGGACTAGAGGTAGTCATGGTTAGACGATTCGTGTGCAAATATGGGTAACATCTCCAAGTTTCACATCCTAATGCGTTCGTTATAGTGTATGAGGTTATATGTGAATTGCCCTCTGTATACCTTCTATTAAATTATCAATGCTTACCTTCTTTATATTCTCTAAATTACGTACCTACGCATTTAGTGAGCCCTTAAGTCATTAACCGTAATTTACAACTCTGTTCAATATCCGGGCGCTCACCCGCAGAATTCTTATATAATAAAAACACGTTTTTTCTCGGATACCGCTTTTCTTTACTTTATACATATCAGCTGGTACCTCTGTGAGGATACCAATACATATTAACTAAAAATATTGGCCATTTCATCTCAACGAAAACGAGCTTTGCGTATCTCAAGTTATCACTCGGTATGTTTTAGGCTTAAGGCGGCTGGAGCGGTAATCGTGGGTCATTGAGTGCACTTTTTAATATTTATTTAAGAAAATAGAAAAAAAGTTCTTGGGTCACATTTCATTTAAGTGCATCTGTTTATGCGTTGAAACACCATACAGGGAGTAATGGAAATGATACAAGAGTTATACATATTATAAAATGTTTTCCTTAATGCAAGTATGTTATGAATCGAGTTTTCGGCGCTGTGTTCGAAATTTAGAAAAAATTATATTGAAGTGATTTGTTTTCGAACATTGGAATCGGCATGAAACCTTGATATTTAAAGGATTTAAGGTTTTCCCGGCGAATAATATAAGTGAAAGTTTCTCGGGTTTCACACCGGGTAAGATTTTTTAAATGTATCAACGTTTCGATGGTTGACTCAGCCATCATCATCAGGATAATGAGTTGAGCGAGGATGCTGGCGGTTATATATAGCCGCAGATGCCCCATTGTTGTGGAAGCCGTTACGCGTTCTTTGAATTTCTTCAATTACTGGGTGCAAAGTCCTACTTAAGTTGAAGCCGTTGTCTCTATTGATATTATTTTGCTCCATCTGTATCAATATCGCTTCTTTAGTTATTCTTTCCCAATATTTGGATGCCCGGGAAAGTAGTGTGGAATTTGGGAAATCGACACGATGTCCATGGTCAAGGCTATGCTCTGCTAATGCAGACTTTTCCGGTTGAAAAAGCCTAATACCTACTTCTTTCCTGCCCTTTGATTCTTTTCTCGATGGTCCTTCCTGTCTCGCCAATATACGCCCTACCACACTCGCAATGGTATGCGGTATACCCCTGTTGTTTTCAGGCCGAGGTTGTCCTTACAGGTGACCAGGAAATTTTTTATTTTTGCAGGTGGTATATGTATCGTTTCCACTCTGTGTCGTTTTAATATCCTCGATATCTTGTTAGATATAGATGATATATAAGGAAGGCAAGCAATTTATATTGGGTGTACCGGAGACTGCGGGAAAAACGTTCTTGTACGTTTGACCCTCTCTGTCTACCTGCTCCATCAGCCCTTTCATATTTTTATGACCCGAACTCTTTCTTTCCAGCGGTGGACATTTGGGAATCCACCTTTTTACCCAAACCACTCCTTTCCCACGCTCTTTAGGGATCGCATACCACCGCAATGAGGTACGACCCTTTCTTCTGATTCCTCGCTCGGCTATGGTTGTCTCAAAAGTTAGTTGTCTTATGCTCACGCCCGGCTCAACTATCAACGGATTTCTTTGGTGTTTGGTATCAAACTAAATAGCAAATTGCTAACAAAAATATTGTCATATTTTTTTAACAATTACGCCTATAAACAAATTCAAACAAACAAGGCATCTTCTGGCACATAAAAAAATGGAAAAAATATTGTCATATTTGTTTTTAACAATTACGCCTATAAACAAATTCAAACAAACAAGGCATCTTCTGGCACATTCTGAAGCTTAGGGTATTCTATATATACCGAGAATAAGTTTAAAAAATGGTTGGGGTTGGGTTAAAAACCCACCCCCACCTCCATTTCAAATGTGGGCTTTAAGCCCACCACACACCGAAAGACACACCACGCTATACGATGCCTCTTCAAGCGTGTCCCCGGATCGCTTTCCTTCGCAAGTCCATAGAGAGTAATAGAAATTACATTGTGCATCACAGACCGAATGCTAAACCACGCGATGGACGTTGCGAGACGCGAAGACACGTGGGAACACGATCGCCCCTTAAACGATTTTCACTAGAGGCCCTCCATTAGCACTATTATTACTCATAGAGGGCCTCTTATTCACATGGGTGTGTTTTCGGTGGCGCATGCGCAGTAGGTTTCTGAGGGTGAAAGAAGCGGGAAGTGTGAAGCATTGTTTCACTCATTGGGAGCTGGATTTTGGAGTTAACGCACTTCGCAATGAGAATGGAACGCCTAATGAGGATGTAAATAAGTATCCGTGCCTGTACGACACTGGCTGTGCCCAATATAGGGATAACATAAAAAAAGTTCTTGGAGGAATGCAAACCAAAACCGTGAGAAGACAGTTATCTTTAAAATGTACTCAATCATGAATCTTGAACCTTTAAGAAGTTTACCATGTTTAACAGTAATTGATTGTCACCAACACTGCAATGGAAACCGCACAGTAGGTCAAGTGTTATTATTTAAATTTTAAATGAGTTTTTCTTGATTTTCAATTATTGAATAAGGTGGTGGGACACTCTGAATGCTTCCCTTTTGGTATACACGGGGTGAACTCATTGTCTTGAACTGCTCTCTTCAAGTGCAAGAGCTAAGAGTAATAACTCTTTTCCACTCTGTTTTATCGGTTTCTGGCGACACCACGGCACGTTTACCCTTCTTGATATTTTAGTATAGACTCTCACGTTGCTCGACAAACGTGAAATTGTTTTCCCACTGGGTAATAGTGTGGTATGTATTCCGATCTGTGATGTTACATCGCATGGTGATTTCTCCTTTTTCGAGTTTTGCTGACAATTACTCTCACATTAAATCTTCTTGCCATTTAAATGTGGAGTCACAGAGACAGGTTCTCAGGTAGGTAGTAGTAGGCCGGCCGCAAGTAGAACCCAGCAGCGAGGAGTAGGTGAACCTCTCCCCTTCCCCACTCCCTCCCTCCACTTTCCTAACCTCCCTCACCCACCTTCTATTGTATATATATCTTGATTTACAAATTTATGTACCTGATGATGATGCAGTGCATCGAAACCCGGGTCGAATTAAAATTTTTACCAGTGGAATATTGCATCTTCTAAGTTCTTATTACAACAGCTACAATCTGGGTACCATAAAGAATTTACGATGGCCGAGAGAAGCTCGGTTTTCCTGGCACTACGCATTTTATTGGCATTGAAATTTCGTTTCCTCCACTGACCTGGATAAACTTAATGGCCTAAAATTGACATTGAATGTCCTCCGTAATGGTTGAACCTCCCCGCATCCAAAAAATTAGGATGACAAGGTTTTGACCCAAGACTAATTGAATAAGAAAAAACCCAAAATCCACCCTAATGTCAGCGAAGGTCGCAAAAGAGAGTCACGCAGGGTGACGTCACCATCAGGGAAGGATAAAACTCGGCAACGGCCGAGTAATTCCACACCAGCCCCGAGTGATATTCTGTGGCCTACGTCAGTACGGAGAAGTTCGAAAATCCAAATATACGCAGAGACGCGAAAATTGGAAAAATATAATCTTTGTGACCGTTTTTTTTTGTGCTTCACGTATATATTCATTTCTTTTTTAAAGTTATGCTTAATTTTATTTATTTGCAGTAGTATTTTAGTTTAACGTTCTTCGTAGGCTTTAGTCTTTTCGCACATTCTATCTGCAACTTTCAAACAGGGGCAACGACACTCAAACGAATAGGAGGATTGCCCCTCCAAATTCGAGCCGAACCCAGCGATGCTAGACTTCGGTGATTGATCTGGAACCGGTGTTTCCATTGTGGCCGGCCGTTGCCCATTTTATATGTTCCTTATAATATTCTGAGTCTATCGGAATCGGGATAAGCTCATCGGGGAAGTTAAGCAGAAATAGAAAAAAATAAAAATATGGACAGTAATTCGTAGAAAAAACTCATTCCATGGAGGAAAGGGGTGAAGAAAACAAAAACGAACTACCGTATTTCTCCGAATATAAGCCGCACTTGAATAAAAGCCGCACCCCACTTTTGGGATCTCAAACAGGGAAAAAAGTTAATACGCAAAATTAAGCCGCATCCTTTTTAGTGCATCCTGTTGTACCTAAAGTATTAGGCATTAGAATTTTAGATCTGTTTTCACATCACTTATGTAACTGTGACACAATGTTACCTATATTATCCTTTAATATATGAATATATTGTGCACCAATTTGAAAATTTTATGCGTCATTTCTTACTTTCCCCGTGGCTTAGGCGAGTTTAGTTGGCGTCCGTGTGAATTCGAATGGCTGGTTTGCTCAAATCGGTTGTTCATACGATTTTTTGAGAAAGTTCTCGAATTTAAACTGAAACCTCGAATATAAGCCGCACCCCGATTTTGGGCCCCCAAAATCGGGAAAAAGTGCGGCTTATATTCGGAGAATTGCGGTACTTCAAGTAGTACGATGATATTTGAGAGAGAAACGTTCATAGAAAACATTTCTAATTACGATGCTTCTTGAGGATCATTTTTAGAGAATTTATTACTAGCCATAGCCATAGCAGTCTTTCCTAATTAGTTTCGACATTGTCACCTTCTACTGTTAAAATGCCATGAAAGTGTTTCATTACCAGAATGCGAAGAAGAATGTGGAATTTTTCCTGGAAACACTGAAAATGATCTTTTGAAAATGACCAGGACAGATGTTCTGTAACCTTGGTCCTGTTGGTCAACTCTTGAAAAGATGAAAATAGTTACCTCCTCCTGCGTGTCCGTATGAAAGCCGGTTTCATATTCATACAATCGCGGCGAAGGAAATAAAATCGTGTTGTAATTTAGCTTCCGGGAGATATTTGAGGAATATGGTGCGCCATTAACAGTTTTTTTTGCTTCGTTTGGCTGGAAAAGACGGTCAGGAGACCGGCAAAATATCCGCTTACTACCGAAAAGGTCGCAGATTGGCCCTGAGGATGGGTGATGTTCGACTTTGGTTGTGCGACCAATCGTATTTCGGCCCCTGGAAATCCGTCCATCGCTCGAAAGCACAAAAAAACCAACATTCACAAAGAGTCATGCAAAAACTATCGTATATCAACCAGCAGGTTAAAAAATGTTGTATTTCAACTATTTAAAAAAAGTCATATTTCAGCCGTGTATGCTGTGGAAAAATTCAATGCTATCGAAAAAAATCACGCATGATTTTCTACACCGAATTAGGGTCGTTTGCGTTTTTTGCCACTTATCCGTTTCCATCCTGTGACAGCATGAAGGTTGGTTGCCTGGTGGTCTCCATCCTTCCTTATCAAATGGTATTATATTCTGATTGTTCTTATCATCTTGATCATTTTATTTTCGAAATGTAAGCATTTTTACCTTCTTGTTCATCATAAAACTTTGTCTTTTTCCTTTAATTAAAATCTAGTCGAATTTATTGTCTCAAAATTAACTAAGTCCTTATCTAATGTTACTCAAGACGAACCTTCCTCGGCAACGGCCAGCCACGGGTGAAAAACTTAAGTCCCGCTCAGCTACTTAATTAAGGCATGATTGATCTCGGCTCGAATTCAAAGGATTAAACCTCCTATTCATCCGAGTGCTGTTACCCCAGTCTACAACTGGCTTACAGCAAGTGCCCAATGGCATTAGCTGTTGAAGCATGTTAAACTAAAATAGCATTACTATTAGTCTTATTTTTATGCTCTTCTGCGCCTTCCCTTATTTTATCTTCAGAATCCGCCTTCAGCACAAGCTTTTGAAGGCCTTATTCCTCTGTAACCACGCTCAGCTTGAATTTTTTTCATGTAGGTACTGCTTTCTCGCCTCGAACCAGGGATCGGATTGGTGCGGTGGATATAGTACCAGGCTCTTCATCTCAAAGGGCACGGATTCGATTCCTGGATGTGGTGAGGATTTTCCAGGCAATTTCCAATCCCTACTTGGGTGCTGTGCGGAAAGTGCTTCAAATTAAGTCATTCGTCCGATGGAACGCAATACATACGGATGTGGTCCCATTGGCGCATTTTATTAAGAGTTGGTTTGTCAGCTAGCCAGGTACTGACTACTTAATTAAAATATAAGGATGTTTTTTGAGGGTTGGTCATCAATGAATCAATTTTTGAAACGTTGGCAAGAGGTACAATGTGATCTGGCTTATTGATCACCAACCCTCCAAAAATATCTTTTTATTATTGCTAAGTGCTGGCTAATGTCGACGCTGGACTTCCCCATTCCCCAAATGTAACGTGTTATTCTACAAACATATATAAAGAGCCATCACGCCATTCTCTTTCGGGGCCGGCAAAGTAAAAAATAACTTAGCACCTCCTTCATAAAAAGAGCAATGAGAGTAATGCAACAACACCATAATGACGACGACCGCAAGAAGAAGCCATTGGCGTACGCAAAATTTCCTTACATCTCCGGAGTCACTGACAGAGTTGCTAAAATCCTGCAGAGAGGAAGAACCGTGACTCGCTTCTGCACGGTGAAGAAAATAAAAAAACATCCTGCCCTCACCGAAGGATAGCCATCCTCCCTTTCAATCTATAGGAGTGTGTGAGGTTCCCTGCCGCTGCGGCAGAAGCGATGTGGTAGAGTAAGCGAGTAAGCGAGCCATCTCTCAAAGGATTAAAGAGCACAAGAGAGCGATGGAGCTGCATAAATGGGACACATCAGCGGTCTCCGAACATTCCGCCTCAAGCCCTGGACATAGGATAATGTTCGACCAAATACGGGTCTTGGCCAAGACGCAAGAATATCATCCGCGCTTAGTACGTGAGGCCATAGAAATAGCCAAAAGGCCAACAAACTTTAATAGGGAGGATGGATATAACCTGAGCCGGGTTTAGAAAGGGTTCCTGAATCCTGCAAAAGCCCAATGGCTAACGTCTCCCGTACAAGATTCAAATCGGCCCAACAATGGTGCAACGGACATCGATGCTTCTATATAAGACCGAACTGAAGTTGGAAAACGCTCATTCTCTTGATGACGCTTCCAGTACGAGGAGCGAAACGTTGAGTTTTCAAAAATGAACAAAACGCAGCATTGCCCGAAAAAATCATCCTACATATATAAATAATACTCTCCCCTTATCGGCCTACACAACTTTTCTTAAATCTCCGTCGCTCGCGTGAACTTTCGGTGTAAAGCTACGTTTTCATTTGGCCGTTTTAGCGTCGTCGCAACCAATGAGGTAGGATCTACCTCAATGGTTGCGACGGTGCGTTGTGCGTCCAACGAATACCCGCGTGGAGTACAAATTCGCTCCATCCCTTCTTAAATACCATTTTCGTTAACTTAAGATCAAATGCTCTAAACTATCATCACTGTTGCGTTTAAAATATTTAGTGATGACGTTGTAATTTAAAATGTAAAAATATATTACAAACTGTTTATTTAAAAACAGACACATTCTTGTTGCCATCACACAATTAGGAACAGCCAAGGGCTTCCAAGTGGTAAACCCAGTCACACGTCCAGGAGTCGCATATACGAGGGTAGATGAGAAAATATTAAGTGAAACTGAAAATAGTGATACAAATAAAACAGTAGATATACAAAGAAGACACTTTTCACGATAATTAATTCGAAAATTAAGGGAAAAAGTTATTCCTACCACCAAAATTTAATGCTTCGATAATCGCGTGGGGAGCATTTGTGCGAAATTAAGAACTCTGGATTGTTGTTGACCTTGCTGGGTCAAATATTCATGCTTAGGCGAACAGCTCGCAAGTTCCTCGTTTAAACGCGACCTTGAACTCGAGTTGACATTAACCCCACAACATTTAAAAAAAAACCGGCAGGAATTTTCAAGATCACGTGGAGTGAAAATGCAAGCCACACGAGTGACGGAGAGTTATTGGCGCAAATGACCTCAACACTCGATGAAAGATCTATGGCTTTCCCGGCGTATTGCGATGTTGGTGGTTGTTCGGGTTTCCGACCGGGACAAACTTTCCATTTCTGCGGACGTTTCGATGAAATGTCAGTGTAAACCCAACTCAAGAAACACATGTAAAGTTTTAACTAAACTGAAAGCCTAATTTAGCAATGCTTGAACAATTACCTTCTTTGAACAATCACGTTTGTCACCCAAATTTTGTTCAGTTTATTTCAGAATGTGAATTTTACATTGTAATATTTTTTATAATGCATGTCCCTCATTATGCAAGGCGCATAACCCCCATAGTACGACAATGATAACCTCCTGGTCGATTACGCTCGAACACAAAAATAAAAGAATCGGGATCGTACACATTTCTTTCTAAAGCTTCCACGGTGTCTGAAGTTGTGACACAATTTGGAGGAAAACCGGAATGCCGAACAGCTTCACAACGGGTTTGTATCTATTTTGGGCGCTTGAGCACCTTAAAAAGATCTTTCTCGAAAACATCCTCATATCTTCCTTCGGCTTTAGAGACTTCCAAAGTTACCTACAATTAAATAATCTCAATCTCGCACACCACTCATGTTTTCAAGAAGAGAGAAATTGACAAGTAAACTTAAAATAAAGAGTAAATCAAATTGTCAATGAGAGTAATAGGAAATGTGACTCCTATGCATGCAATTCGGTCGTCCAGGTTACCATCTACGGGGAGAGTTAAATCCTCGTAAACATGTGCGTGTTGTCCGATGCTTCAAGTCCAAGCCCAATAACACTCAGACTTCGAATTCTCCTATTGCTTTCATTGGCAATTTGAATTAATCTTCACTTTAAATTAAATTCATCCTTCTCTCTTTGTAACTGGCAGTATTACAGGACCAGATACATCAAAGTTGTGAAAGACGTATGGAGAAAAGTTGCTAGTGACATTTTTGTCATTTTTTATTATTGAAAACAACGAAATATTTCTTCTGATCCGACGCTTTTTCCTACGAGGCCGAAGTCACGAAGCCGAGCAAAACGTAGACCCAGTTTCATAACTAATCTTAATATAGTGTCGGCGGTGAATATGCATCTTTTGCGTGATATATATTCATCTATTTTATTAGATGCAGATTTATCAGGTATGCGAGAGACGATATTTAGGTACAATTTTCAATGACGGATGATTGTTTTTCTGCTTGCTATTATCCACTTAATGTCTTGATGTAGAAGAGCCATTGGCAAGGCTATAGCATAGGCATCCCGCAGCACCGCCAGAAATTAGTGCAAACTGGATAGTTCCGGTGGAGTTGGCTTCCTCAAGGTTCACATATTTTATACCAATTATATTTTTATGTACCCAAACTCTTCCTCGAGACCAGAAGTTGAATATAAATAAGGATATTTGCCTCCGGTCCTTTTCACCACGTGCCAGAAGGACCTTCTAAATTGCTTTTCTTCATGGGCGCACCTTTAATTACGAATCCATTAACGTGAAGAACTGAAATAACGCCTTGCAGATGAACCATTCTGTTTTGCCGACCACAGTGGCCAGGTAACCCGAACCGAGAGTACCCTCGATGATGACGCTAGCGCGATGGCGCCGCTCAGTGGGCCAAAATCCAAAAAAGCTGGCCAAAAGTCGAAAAATGATGTTCGCGCAAACCAATCGAAAACAGTTGATTTATATTACTAAGCATATGCTCTTTAAGATAGGGTACTATACAGAGCATGGAATACGTCATGAAAATTTTTACAGCTGGTCAAAGTAGAGCATGTCAGGGTGATTTGGGCGACCGAAATTTTTCCGTGAAAAATAGCTAGATATAAAGCTTTATTAAAGAATCGTTATTTATAACGTTGGTTTTAAAGTATTTTGATCCCAAAAATTGATATTTATTGCATGAAAAAAGATAAAGTTTGTTCCGTTTTATTTGTATTTTAATATTTTTATAAATTTTTAAAAATTGTGCTGTTTTTTCATTAAATTTTATGTTTAACGTTAATTATCGTTTTTATCGACATCAGGCTACACGGAGTTATTTGCACTGTGAGGTAGAGAAAAGCATATAGAACAATATTCAGAAGGAAAATTTTGCGATTCTAATTTTAACAACCATTTTTATTTAAAACCACCCCGGCCACTCGGGCCACAGTGGCGGCCAGTTAGTTTCCTAAGGGGTTTTCAGGTTGTTTTCGCGTACCACATGCTTCAGTTGTCCTAGAGCGAGCGTCGAGTGAACATCCACTGTAAGTGACTGTGCTGTGCATCACTGGGTTGATATGATCAACGTTAGAACCGTTTCAAATGAGGATATAGTTACTTACTTGTACCTGGAAACCATAGTCTCCTTGCACCCGTCTCCGTTTCGTCGTGCCTTCATTATGTGTACGTCGCATCCGTTGAGGTAAATTTTGCTTTCCAATCATACGAGAAGCAGTTTGGTAAGCAAAATTTTAGTTTTTAAAATGGATTCCGAGTTGTAGTCAGTAATTTATTTTTTGCTACCCATGTAAGAATGATGATAGTAAGGCTGTCGATGGAAGTGATTACCTGCTATTTTTTATTTCGCTTCGTTGTGTTTTATACTAAATTTGTGAGAAACCATGGAGAGTAGTTAAGTGACAGGGTTGCAGCTTCATGAAAAAATTATAGAGAAAACAAATATTACGGCACGTGAGAAAAAATGTGATAGATTTTTTGATTGAAAAATTTCAATTGAATGGAGATACCGATGCGAAAGGTATTTTGATGAAGTGCCTACAAACATGCTTTTTCACTAGATATTTTGAGAAATGGAACAAGGCACAGCGAAGGGAGAGCTACTTCAGAGTTGATAATAGTAAATGGCTAATAGAAAATTGGCCTGATAATAGATGTACTAAAACCAGGATATGGCACCATAAACGATGGTAACACAGACGCTGTTTTTCGGACCCTAAATTATCAGCAAATATTGCCGGTAAGAGAAACTGACAACTATTTCAAATTAAAGAAAACATCGCTGCTGAAGTTTAGTGAGATTATTAGTTAATTTAATAGTTTTCAGGGCTTCATGAACAACTGTTTCAAGGTTTTAAAATATTTTGAAAGTAATTTCAAGCAGTCGAGCACTCAATCACAGTGAGTTCAGAAAATACTGTCTAGCAACAGCGAAATTATACGTGAAGCAATACCCTTGGTATTATATGCCACCAATGGTGCACAAGCTTCTGATTCATGGTGCAGACATATCAAAGATAGCAATCCTGCCCATCGGGCAGCTTCCAGAAGATGCCTTGGAATCAAGGATTAAAGAAATTAGGAAATTCCAGCATCACAATACGCGGAGGATATCAAGAGAGGCGACTAATAAATATATATTTCGGAGATTGCTGTTTACCTCTGATCCCTTGATATCTTCAATTTCATTTCAAAATGGTAAATCGAAGGAAGATTTAGATCCAGAAGTGAAAAAACTAATTGACTATGGGAATGACGAATGTGAAGATGAGAGTGATGACGAGTCATCAGAGGATGAGTGACACTTTTAATCAATATTATTATTCAAAATATTTGTTCAAGTTTTTGATAATAATATTATTGAAAAATATTTGTTTAATATTAAAATTTGTAAAATAAATTATCATGGTCTCTGCCTCTGGCTTACATTTATGTTGAATCCTGATCCCAGTAGTGGGACAAAAGTATAGCAAAATGAAATTGACTGGAACATAGCCAATTTCAAACTAATTTTGCAATAAAAAATGAAATAAATATTTATTTTTTTGTGAAAATGTAATCTACGTAAGCTATAGCTTTAATATTTTATTTATTTAACATTTTAACTTGATGCAAGTTCATTTTCATCGAGAAACATATTTTCAATTCCTCCTATTCCGTTGCAGTAGTCATAATTTGTTAAAATGTATTATGCATTAAAATTCTGCTTGGACAATTTTTTTACAGATTTTATAGCTCCCAGCATTATTAATTACAGTATTTTGATAATTATCAAAGGAAATTTTGAGTTTTAACTAGACCACTCAACCATCGAAATTAAGCTTTGTCGTTGCATATTTAATGTTTATGCTATTAATAGCGCTGTATCCGTAAGATATATTGAAAAAATAAGGATAAAATCATGTTTATCAGCCCAAAATACCTTAGAAATGCACTTCATGTTGCATATGGACTGTTAATTATTAGAGTTATTAATTTTGGCCAGCTTTTTTCAGTTTGGCCCACTGTGCGCCGGTTCGGTTACCGATATATTTTGTGTGGAACACAATTAAAGTTTTATTTTACTACCTCGCATGCTTTCCAATAATTACAGTCTGAAGTAACAGAAGAAATCCTCATATTGCGATTTACTGCAAATTTCAAGAAAATATTGGAGAGGCTTTCGCAGCAGCTTGATGAGGTTCCATCTTCCGGTTCAGCTGCTTATGTGAACATATTGAAGTGACGACAGTTTCTGCCCCTTGCAGATACAGGAGGCGTTTTCCAGTTGAAGTGGTATTTGTTGAATTCTATCTGGTATATGTGGGCAGTCTCTGAGAGGCCAATGGTGCCAAAAAAAAATATGTGCGGAATTACATGAAATTACGGACTTACATAAGAAGTTTCTGTGGTCACTTGGATATTGTAATTATTAGTGGTAGACGATTAATGCGGGTGTGGATAGATTTATAAGTACCGACAACTGCTCATCTGCTTCTTGTCAAGAAGAAAATTACTTCTTAATACTAGCTTATTCTTTAATAGATACTCTTCCTTTTGTCTTTCATCTCATTAAAAAAAACCTATTGTCTTTCTTCCCTTTTCTCGCTTACCTTAACTCCTCCCCTCTATCACGGCGTTCAGAATTCCCTAGCCTCTTATCGACAACTCTGTCCAGCTAGCTCCCTATAGCCTCCGAACTTTCTATTGGCCCAGTGATGACTTAGGTATTTTTAGCAAAAATCCAACTTCTACCCGGGAAGGCGATGTATTACGTGGGCCGAGGTAGTCAAAAGTTTGCGACGCGCCGGCTTACATCTACTACTGCGTCAACATAAAATTCAAGAACAGATTCTTGACTGGGCCATTTCCTCATTACGACTGGCGCACTACCAAGGGCCATGTTCTAAATCTACATAACCTGGAAGTCACCTCAAGGGTGTGCGGCAGTGAATAAGTTTTCACCAACATGCAATCAGGCCTGGATTAAGGAGGTGCTAGGGCCCCGGGCCTCGCATCATCATCAGGGGGCCTCATCATCAGGGGGCCTCATCAGCAGGGGGCCTAATTATTTAAGATTAATTTTTCGGAATTTTCACTTTGCGAAGGCATTAAATCATAATAAAAATACGAAGGAACTAACTTCAACCAAAGTTCATGTTTAAATTCAGTGGTTTTATTATATTAATAAAATGTTATTTGCATGAATAGTTACAGAAAAGCGTGCAGTCATTCAAAGTTGTATACGTTGGCTATAGGTGCATGCATCCTGGGGCCTCCTATTCATAGTTAGCCCCGGGCCGTGCATCAATAAAACCCTGCAAATGCCTATCATGAGGTGACTTTTCACTAACATGCACTGTTATGCATGCACAAGCATGTTATGCATGCACATGCACATGTTATGCATGCACATATGGTACCAATGTTATAGAACTATGAGTATAAATGTATTTTGCAATTAAATTAACGCACTGAGATTCAAGAGTTTCGTAGAAAGCGTGCGAGACGTGCTGTCAGTACTAAGTAGCAAAGCTTAAAGAAGGTCGCTGGTTTGAATCCCGCCTCCGGGATTCGATGCTGTGACTATATAAAGGCCTGACCCTAGAGGGAGCGATATAACCATGTCAGTTGGAGCACCAAAAACTCATAAGTAGTATAATGCGATCATTCTGTTCTGCTGTCATTTCTGTGGTTCATGTGTTCGACCTTGCCTTTCCTTGTCATGTCATCGCCCACTTCCTCTCTCTAGTGTCAACATCCTGCCCTAGTAGGCCACCGCACGAAATATCAGGTCGCGTTTTCCGCCTTCGGTGGCTGTTTCATGGCCCACCGATGATGATAAGTGCTTTCCAAAATTCCCAAACAATTTCACGATGTCATCCTGAGGTTGAATATTGTTGTCCATCAAAAACAACTGGATTAACTTCGTTTCTTGTGATATTTGGGGGCGCGAGAAAAACTTCGTTCCGAGGGTAAAGAATAGTCACTAATCTTCGAGCTAAAAGTGTCATGCTACTATATTTATGGACATCCAGTGGCACAACTGAAATAGCTGTGTCAGGTGAAATGTTTTTTTTTGCTTATCAGTTTGTATACATGACTATCTATTTAGTTGACATCCTTCTCTTTCACGACCTGTCTTTTAGCTATGCTTGCATGCGGGCGATTAACATGTGCTCCCACCCTTATACCTGCCCGTAAAAGCGGATGAAAAAAGGTAAAAATGCTGGAAATTGTAAATTCTAGAATAAAAGAGAGAAAAATACTTTATTAAGAATTGTATTGCCCATTAGAACTACATTTCCAACCCGTCGTTGAAATCGTAAACGCTGTAGTGTTCAATTTGGGAATTTCATTTCGTGCTACCGAAGTATATTTTATCCCTGATGAGAATAGAAAACAAAAACCCTGTCCTTGTCGCAATTTACAATATCGAGGCACACGTCGATGATGCGGCATGCAGGGTATGAAGCTGATCTGTTTTTAATAGCGTCTGGCTGTGGTGTACCTTGCCTACTTAGGTGGCCATTGAACCGTAAGAGGTTTTTGGCCTCGTCAACCGCTTGTCTCCACCTCGGCCTGTCCTGCATGGTGTTTTCATCCGATCCTACTTACTATCCTCTGGCTTACAAGCTCATACCGCTGGGTCTCAGGCCGCAAGTTCGGCCCTTAACCAAGTCTGGGAAGTCAGCCCTGCCTTCTCGTGGCGTAAGCTGGGTATCGCTTTTCGGTAGCTGAACGGGCACTGACGTTAGAGATTCCGCCAAAGTGAGGTCCACCAGTTTTTCGAGAAAGATCCTTGTGCACGGTCTTCTCGAAGGAGCCGTGTGCAGGGTGGTGCACGGTCTTCCCGAATGGGAGCCGGGTACCACGTTGTGCATGGTCTTCCCTAGAGAGCTGAAAACACGGTTGGAGCTTGATGAATTAAGCGCCTTGCAACCGCCAACCACCGTCTTGAAGACGCGGAGCTTGAGCGCAGAGGGAGTAACGGCGAATCGCCGCACCTACGGGTGCGTCTGGATCGATTCGCCGCCTTTTGCTGACTGAGAGTGGCTCTGGCTTCGAGCTCAAAAACTCCTTGAGAGAATAAATATATGTATATATATATATATATATATATATATATATATATATATATATATATACTTGGTTTCGTAAAGATGTCTGCTTCTCCTACATGAGATTCAGATGTCAAACACTGGAAGACCAATTCCCTAGCCCTCCCTCTCCTTTTTACCCTTCCAAACCAACCTCACACGGGATCCCCGGGTTTATTCAAAAGGTACCGCCCGTGGTTGTACCCAGCGTTTTGTAGTTCGCTCTTCATCATTACTATCCTCTCTTCTATTTACATGACCCGCCCATCTCAGTCCTCTACATTTTGCTTCTGCCACGATGTCTGATTCCTTGTAGAGTTCTCTTAGCTCCTTGTTATTCCTAATTTGACACTGTTCCTCTTCTTTTACTGGTCCATATATTGTCCTAAGTATTTTATTTTCAAAGGTGATAATTTATTTTTCCGTCTTTTTTACTGATTGCCCATATCTCTGAGCCACTGGCCTTATAATTGTTTTGTAGACTGTTTCTTTAGTTTTTCTTGATACAATGTTGTTCCTTAATATTTTTTGTAATGCCCAATAAAATTTGTTTCCATTTAAAAGTCTTGTTTCTATTTCAGATTCTTCATTGTTGTATTGGTTAATAGTGACACCCATGTACTTAAAATCCTTACTTCTTTGAAATTTGTACGTGTTAACTTCCAAGTTGGCTATTCCTTCTGGGTTTCGTCCTACTTTTAGATATTATTTGGTTTTTTCTTAATTTACTTCTAGCCCCACTAGTTTTGCTTGAGATAGCAATTCCAAAGCAATATTTTTGAGGCTATCCTCGTCTTCTGCTAGCAAGACGACGTCATCTGCGAATGCCAGTACATTGACTTTGGTGCCCACAAACAAGCCTTCATTTAACTCTTTTGTCTTTCTCAGTGTTCCTTCTATTGCCAAATTAAACAGTAGGGGTGAAAAACCATTTCCTTGTCAGACCTGTATTTACTTTGAAAGTTTCTGAAAATTCGTTGTTTATTTTTACCTTACATTTCGATTCACCAATGCACATTCCTGCCAGTCTAATTAGCTTTTCAGGTATACTCTCTACTCTTAATCTGTCCCACAACTGTTTACGGTTTATACTGACGTATGCTTTTTTTAAATCTACGAAGAGAATGTGGGCAGATTTATTGTTTTCCCTATATTTGGACAGCGCTTGTTTTAAAATGAACAATTGATCCGTTGTGGATTTTCCTCATCTAAATCCAGCTTGATGTTCCTCTAATGTTTCTTCTGAGTAACCTGTTAGCTTCTTACATATAATTTTGGATAGGTTTTTGTATGTTGTGTTGATTAAGGATATTCCTCTATAGTTATTGCAGTTCTGTTTGTCTCCCTTTTTGTGTATCGGTACTACAACTGCTACCTTTCATTCTTCTGGCAACTTTTCTTCTTTCCAAATTCTCAAGATAAGTTTATGAATCTCTTCCAGTAATGTTTTCCCCCTGCAGGGCTTCGATTGGTATTCCATCTTCCCCTGGAGCTTTACCATTTTTAAGTGACGATATAGCTTCTTCTACTTCTTTTAGCGATGGTTCATTGAGATGGGGTTGCACATTTTGGTATGTCGTTGTTCCTGAGTCCTTTTTTATTTCACCATTCAGAAGTTTTTCAAAATATTCTTTCCATATCTTAAGGCTTGATTACATTTTACTTTTCCTTTAAAATTTCGTTCCCAAAAACTGTTTGGATTGGCTCCTTTTTTGATATATTGTACGGCACGATAAAAGTCTCTTGCATTGTTATTTGTCCTATCCTCTTCTGCTTTTTTCAGCTGGTCTTTAAGGAAGCTCCTCTTAGCTGTCCTCAATATTCTGTTAACTTCCCTATTCCACCTTTGATAATTATCTTTATTTTCTTCGGTATTAGCTGCTAACCACTTCTGTTTAGATTTTTTCTCTCTACTTTTGCATTTTTCAATTCTCCACTGACTCAAGATTTCTTGTTTCGTTTTCTGGTTCCTACTGTTTCTTCTAATGCTGTTTGTACCGTGTCTTTAATTTTATTCCATTGTTCATTGACACCCGTAGTTTCCTCGTCTCCATCCTTTATGGATAGAGCTTCAAATTTATTTTTGAGTTCTAGTTCGAAATTCGTTTTAACAGCTTGATTTTTCAAATTTCTAATTTCTATTTTCTAATTTCTAATGTCTCTTGTTTTCTTCTCTTGTTTCCACAAATTCGCTGTCTAACCTTAGCAGTGACAAGCGTATGGTCTGTCCCGCATTCTGCTCCTCTTCTGCTCCTAATATCTGAAATGCAGCTTTTGTGTCTGTCTTCTATCAGTATGTGGTCAATCTGATTTTTTACTTGCCCATTTGGAGACGTCCATGTATATTTGTGGGTATTTTTGCGTGGAAATTTTATTGATATTATTTTCATATTCCATGAGCTGGCAAAACTTATGAGTCTTACTCCATTGTCGTTACTATGGTCATGTAAACTATTTCCTCCTGTGTACGTCTTCCAGATTTCTTCATTTCCCACTTTGTAGTTGGTATCTCCCATTATTATTTTAATATCATAGGAAGGTATACCTTTTAGCATTTACTCAAAAGTATCGTGAAATTAGACTTTGGTATTTTCCTCTGCATCCTCAGTGCAGAAGTTAGTGCAGTGCAGTCCTGCAGTGCAGGGCAAAGACTGATATCACAGATAATTTTTGGAATTTACCCTTCAGTCTAATATAGAACATCCTTTCATTTATCGGGTTGTAGGTTACCACAGTCTCTATTAAATTCTTTTTTATGGCTATCCCTACGCCTGCGTAGTGATTTCCATTATCACAGCCATTATAGTACAATGTGTATTTCTTAGAATTTAACTTGCCATTTTATGGCCATCTTGTCATACCCTCTATGCCTTTTGAAGCGCAATCACATCTACGTTCTATTTCTCTACTTCTTTCATCACTATGTCTAATTTTCCTGGTACAAGGATAATACGAACATTCCATGTGCCAAATATCATGTCCTTGTAACCTACCATGGTGTACATAGATACTAAAAACTATATATTCTTACATGCATTTGAGCTCCCGCGTGGATTTCTGGTTCTATATGAGGATGGTAGTATAAAACGTTGAAATATGGCCCCATTATAATTGCTATCCATTTTCTTCAGTAAGACTTTTAAAAATAGCTCCAATTGCATCCATTAAAAGACACGCAATCATTTCAAATAATTATGTTCGAAATCTCTAAACTGCAGTCTCCCTAAATTTTGATGGTCGTGATAAAATATCGTTAATAATCCGCGAGGGTTTTTAAAACTGCGACATGAGTCAATCGTCTCGCCATCATTTTATTAAATTTACGATATTCAGAAATTAGGTGATTTATGAGAATGTTGTAGTACTTAGCTCAGTGAAACGATAACTTTTATTCCTCCCGGCGACACACATCATAGTGCGGTTCACCAACAGTTTTGGTTTTTGCTATTTAAACGCTTCACTAGGGCTAAAATCGAATTTTCTTAATATGTATCCTAGCAGTGATCATCCGATGAAGGATACCAGCGGAACGGCATCCTATAATGTGATACAGAGGCAGACCATTTAAAAATTTTAAGCGCATGGGAGTTTTCTTTGAATCTCGACTTTGGAAGTGACTGTTTCCCTTGATATGTCTGGTATGACGGTGTACGACATCAATAGAGAGTTTCAGGAGGAAGAGGAAAGAGGACCAGAAATAAAGAAGAGGATGTACTTCCGAGGAACAGAAGAGATTATTACTGAAAATTGTCATTATCGTTAGATAGGTGTAGTATTTCTGATCGAGACGCAGTATGAATAATATCAGCTACTGCAGAGGAGTTAGGTCATGACCCACAGAATTAAATTGTAAGTAGAAGTGCAGTACGGCTCTACAGAATTTGGCCATTGAATCACTGTGTCCGTATTTAGGCAAGGGAGGCCATTTTGATATTTATAGATTATGATTCCTCAATTCATCAGCTTACAGGAACATACGTCTCAATTGCATTGAAGAATTACATTACAACAACGCACATTAAAGAAAACATAAAGCAATGCTCAATGTATTTGACATGATGACATAATCGACCAGAACAAATGGTGTAGTGAGAATGATGTTTTCGATTTGTTGGGAATTATATCGTTTGATACTCTGTAAGAATCTAAATTGCAGGAAAATCGGTTCACCCGGCTATGAGATTATAGCTTGATCTTCAACAACTTCATGACCATAAAATTTCATAAAAAATTATGTGGACAAAACCCCAAGCATAGACTTTGTTTTTATACCTATAGGAGAATATTATTGCAGTTTTCGAGCCAAAGTTTACTTGGATTTCGAATTCAGCGTTCAATTCTATCTTATTTTCACCAGCTATTAAGCTTAATTGCCCCGTTGCTGTGTACTTAATAGTAAGGATGATTGTAAAAATGATAAGATAGGAATAAATCAAAGGTTCAGTAATAGTAATTTTATGAACAGCTATGCATATACTAAAAGATGTAATTCAGTAAGGAAAATATATCTTTCCACATCAAAAGTCAATTACGGTTTGACTTGTTTTCAATTTTTGTCCCACACTGGACTGATTGCATTCTTCCCTAAATAATTTAATAGGAGGGGCTCCTGTTTAAATTAAGTAAAATTTGTACTGTACCTAATAACCAATAATGATAATATGTCAACAAATAACAAACGACCTCTTATTTTATGAGTTGCTTGAAGTATAGAAAAGTTATATTTATAGAAAATTACGTATTATATTTATTTCACTTCTTTTTTGTAGTTATTTTCCAATAAAAAATATGCTTTTCTGATGCATTGGTGTCGTAACGCTGCTTTTGTAACTGCATTTCATAAACTACAGTTTGTGCGACATAATTATGCACCTTCAGGATAATTCAGGAGTTAATACAAATTATATCCCGTCAGCAACAGCTTTTCTCGCTGTTTGCATTATCTCAACTGAACTTTCGTTTTGCATAAATTGAGCCTCTAACCTGAAAAATCGCAGTTATTAATTATCACGTAGTTCTGTGGCAGACATTAGCATTGATTAAAGCGCTTCGACCGTTTTTATTAATTAATAAAGAACATTTACCACGTTCGGAAATATTAAATATTGCTCTACTGCCCTAAGGTATTTTAAGAGTAGTTTGTACTTCTATTTCAACTCCAGATTTCTCTTATTAAGATGTAACATTTCATATTTCTCCTTTCCCTTGTTTTTGTGGCCGACTATCTCCTCCCACTCGTCTTGGATCTCAAACCGTCAAGTATCAATAAGACGGAAGGTATGATTTTATTTATTTTCAGTTCACTCATAATAAAAGTTTCCTGCCGAACCATATTAATAATGAAATAATTTTATCCTCAAATTGGTAATAAACATAAGTAACCTTGTTAGTTAAATTCTGTCGCTCGCTCTTTTCCTATTAAGTGTATTGTTTTTAGTCCAATTTTCGGAATTCGTAGACGAAACTCAGGTTCACTGGTAACTTGGTGGTATTCCATTCTGTAAAACGAATTTATTAAAAAACTTTTACAAACCACAGAGAAATATACGTACAAACACGACCCGGGTTTCGGCGCTAAGCACCATCATCAGGTGATGAAGCATTACAAGCAACCTGTATATATACCACACTGGAGGGAGGGGGGTGGGTTGAGTGGGTGGGGGATGTAGTAGTTAGGGGGTGGACACGGATTGTAGTGGTGGATGATGGGGAGATAAGCGGTGACGTGCAGGGCTGGTAGCGGACCTTGAGTAGAATGAGGGGGGAGCGGAAACAGCGACTGCGTCAAGGATAGGAGAGGAGGCAGGGTACAAATATTCGAACGAATATTTGTACCCTGCCTCCTCTCCTATCCTTGACGCATCTCCAATCATACCTCCTTTACAACTGTTGCTTCTAATTGTTAATTCCACTTATCGGAAGCTTCTGCACCTCCGCCCTTCGGGTTATAAAAACTCACTGCTCAAGCGGCACCATTTATTGATGCGCCCTGCGAAATTTTCTCCAAGACGCACATCTAAATTTTTTTTAGAGTCACTTGAAAAGAAATGCAGAAATCCGAGATGCGAGGAAATCTTTCGGTGCCTCTCTTAAGAGTCTCGTTTCAAGATGTAAGACATTGACTTCGTCGCAGCGACGCAATTGGCGACTATAGCACCCGTGGAAAAAGAATTCAACTTCAGTGTTTGAGATGTGGGTGTGGAGGAGGATGGAGAACGCGCAATGGACGGAAAGGAAGACGAACGAGGAAGTGCTTGGAATGGTGGGTAAGGAGAAGAAACCTTTGGAGAAAATTAGGAGGAGGCAGAGTAGGTGGTTGGAGCACGTAATGAGATGCAAGGGGATTCTGGAGGCCGTGCATGGGGGAGGATGTTTGGGATGCGGGGAAGGGGAAAAAGAGAATTGGCTTTATGGACTGGGTAGAGTTAAGGCGTATGCTGATTTGATGAAAGGGATTGTGTAAGGAGACGGGGTCCTACGCCTGTAAAAGTCTAGTGGAATTTTACTCTTTTCCATCGAAACCTGCTTTAACCGCATACCTATAGATAACCGTAGCGATATTAAGGGTATGGAACATGAAAACTAGGAACAGGTGGCAGAAAATTCAGGCTTGAGTTATGAGTTGCTTCGCCAATGGGACTATAGCCGCCAACTGCGTCAATGTGACGAAGTCAATGACGTACTCCTTGAGATGAAACTCCTCAGAGAGCCTCCGACAGACTTCCTTGACTCTTGGATACCCGCATTTCTTTCCTTGTGAATCTCAATTAAATATAGATGTGCGTCTTGGGGAAAATTTCACGGGACGCATCAATAAGTTGTGCCTTTCGCGATGAGGAGTACCAGTACTATGCTTCGGATAAGTATGGATCATTCTATGACAAAATTTGCTACGAATAAGACTACGATCTCGAAAAGTAACCAGTCACATTTCAGTGAAGCGTAACGGGAGAGGGATTTTTTTTCATCACAGATAACGCCCATCTAGAACCAAACTCATTCCAAGCTCGGGTAGGGAAAATGAGGAAATCAGCTAGAAAAACGTATTCTCAATCAACAAAAATAAATCAGGTATGATTCACAAAACTAAACAAATAACAAACCAACGATCCAAGGGTCATCCAACAGTTTTCTAACTTCCATTCCAGAATATTACACTCCAAATCAATCTGAAGAAACAACATAAATGAAAATCGTTAGAAATATCTAAGGGAAAACCTTATTGGATAGAATGTTACTTGAAAACATCAGAACGGACTGCTAGGTGAAGAAAATCGACGAATGGGTAAACGGGCGGAAGTAGGAAAGGAATGGTAACATAGTTAGAATGAAAGACTGAAGGGTGCCAGAGAAAAGCTTCCTGGTGGAAGAAGACGCTTGGGCAGACCAAGGAAAGATGGCGCGACGATGTAAGGATGGGGTAATCTGAGGATGCACTGTAGGAAACAGGCGAAAGCCTAGGAAGAAAAAGGGATGAAGAAGAGATTAGGAGGAGGCAGAGCAGGTAGTTGGTAGAGGCAATGAGTGGCAAAGGGATGCTGAAGGATGTGAAAGAGGGGAGGATGTTAGGCTAGCGGGACAGGGAAATAGAGAAAATAAGTTTTTAATGAATGGGATGAAGAAAGTTATGCCGAGCTGAAATTGTATAATTGTATCGAATAACAGTATATAAGGGCTTGCCGTACTAAAAAAAGCCTCAGATGTTATCATTTTTACATCTAAACCTACCTTAATCAGTCAATATTAAGTCGGAGAGACGTGTAGGTCACTCAAAGTGCGATCCAAGGAACGCCAGAGAGCGACCAAGAATAAACAGTTGAAAGCGTCCGCAATCGCAGAACACGTTTGGAGTCAACCTTGTCACTCGGTGAACTTCAAGGAAGCCAAGGTCATAGCCAGAGAGAGGAGATACTTCCCGAGGATAATTAGGGAAGACATCGAGATCCATAAAACTCAAAATAATTTTAACAGAGAATACGGATATCCCCTCTAAAAAAAGGTTTAAAATCACTGCCAAATCCAATGGACCAAGCCTCTCTTAATCGTGGATCCAATGGATCAAGACTCTTCCTTAAGCTGACCTAGCTGACCCTTTGTTGATACTTCGTTTGAATTTCCGTACTTCGGTTGGCTTCATTTTCGCTCGATTTTTGTTTGTATCTCATGAAAATTGTAATTATTTCATTCCAAATTAATTTTAAAATATTTTGATATAATAATATCCATTTACTTATTTACTAAGTGAATGCCGAGATTGATTTCAGTAAGAAAGTATGCGACCTGAATACCCCGAGCTAAGAAGGCATTCTACCAGAAGAGGAGTCTGCTGATGCCTATTACCATAAGGTTTGAAGCAAGGAAGTACTTCATTAAAACATGTGCTTGTAACATTCTCTTATATGGTTTTGAAGCCTGGAAAATAACAGCTGCGGAGCGAAAGAGAAATTGTAAGCAATGGAGTTGTGGTGACGTCCAAGAGTGATGAAGATCAAATGGACGGAGAGTGTGACTAATAGAGTATTCCTACGTAAAGATGGAGAGCAAAAAAGAAAGTATCATTAAGACTCTGCAAAGAAGGAAAGACAAACTTATTGAAAGTATTTTGCGACAAAACTGCCAATTGAAAACAACATTGGAAAGACGAATGATTAGGAAGAATTCCAGAGGAAGTTCAAGAATGGAATAGGTATCAGGTAAATTATGAGGGACTACAAAGAGAATAATTTTGTTGAAATGAAGCGGTTGGCGGAGAGGAGGGTGGTGTAGAGAGCTGCAGCAAACCAATCTTTGGATTGATGACTACTGATGATGATTTATTTGCCAGTAATTACTATAATTTCATTCAATTAGCATTTAAGTTCCCTTCAGTTGTCACTTAAAAAGTCTTGAGCTCTCCTTAACTTACTTCCCTTTTGAACTTTCCTGCATTAGGCTGATTTTTATTTTACGATAAAATCCCAATATTTTATACTCGAAGGCCATCTTGAGCTGATTAACAAATGTTTATTTCGCGCTTTCCAATGGTGCCCGCATGTGCCGAATGCTTTTGGTCTCTTTTTTACCTCCATTTTTGTGGGCCAAAGCACTGACCTTCGGTATCGCCGAAATTGAGTCTACCAGCCAGCCTCTCGCTCGTCGTCATGTTAAGAAATTTGATTGATACTTCGGAGTGTGATCAAAACAATTATATCAACCAATCAATCTATAAGGGTGAGTAGATAAGCAATATTGGGAGATAGAAACAACTTGCATCTCAATCAATAAATTTCTGTCAGGACTGAACGAGAAGAGAATTGAATATTTTTTCAGCTTTATCATGCATTTAAAATGGCTCATGCTGAACTAACTAACTAACATTTCAGGAAACTAACTAACTGAAATGCTGAACCAACTAACTGGCATCTCAGGAAAACGATTTTAAAATCTCACAATCTCCGAGAGCTGTGCACAATTTTAAGCTTGTGTCATAATATCCCCGTCTACGTACTCACTTAAAGAGTAGAAAAACTGTGCCAGCATGGCCTGGACAGGCAAGGACATTCTATTTTAAATTTGAAAGTGTGCAAATCATGCGAAATATGCGAAATTCACAGTGAAAATGGATGAAAACATACAAATGATATATTGATATCAAATTCGACTAAAGCACCGCGATAGCTCCGCTGCTAATACTTATATCTTCGGCGTAATAACTGCACACCTAGCGGTTAGTCTGTAACTTTTGTCGACCGTCGGCAAACGGAAATTGTGTCTCATACGTCCTAAATGGACATTGGCAAATATAATAAACTCACTTAGGGCAACATGGCGGCCACAGATGAGCTCCCCCACTCTTTTACAATGTTTTTGCGCAGTGAGTATTGGCATATTTTAAAATTTCTAACTGTGGAAATGTGCCCCTAGTTAGAGAGAGTGACCATGAAAGATTTCGCGAAACTAGAGTGAAACCAAATGTCTGCCAAAGCTAAAAGTCTTGTGTGCACCCAATGTGCACTTTCACCCTCATTTTTATCAACGGTAGACAATTTTAGGACAGTATGAAACGGTAGGGCGTAAAATAAGCGACCAAAGTCACTTATATAATAGTCGATGTCGCCAAAATTAGCGACCGTCGATAAACATTAGGGCAGAAGTGCGCATTAGGAGAACAAAGACTTTTGGCTCTCGCGGCGTTATTTTTCTGTCGAGGTTTCCGAAAATTTTTATATTTTCTCTCTCACTATAGGTACGCAAATTTCTATGATAAGAAAATATATAAGATGAGAAGAGTCAGTGCAAAAAAACGTTGTAAAACTCTGAGGTGAACTCAGCAGCGGCCGCCATGTTGCCGAAAATAGGGTTTATAGACTCGCCTTTGTCCATTTTAGCCGCAATGGATTTACGTTAAGTTTACATTTGTCGACCGTCGATAAAAGTTACAAGCTTACCCCTCTGATCCATTCACAATGGCAAATTGCGCATTTTAATGTCTTACATATTCTCCTGTGTTATAAAACCGTATGGTTCCTATCAATTCTTTTTAATCTATGTGTGAAGGTGTATCCGGTTTTCCACCTGTTCAGGTTCGTGATTTCCAACTACGTTTCGATGCGCATCACTCAACTATCATCTTCGGGCATCCTGGAATCCAAATAAAGCACAGGGTTAAAAGGAAATGAGGAACTGGGCCATTAATCAGGAAGTAGTCGGAATAGTCGAACCGCGAAAGTGGCGAACTGTCGACATGAAAACCTCGTGAAACATCAATTATTTGCCCTTAAAAAAGTTAAGTTTTCCGAAAATGTGACGTCACAACCTCGATATTGTCAAGGTTCGTAATGGACGAGTCTTTTCTAAATAGGGTCCCCGACTAAAAGATCCCAAGGAAAACCCAAGAGATTTTTACTCAGAACATTCGCCCGGAAAGCACGAAAGTATACTTCGCGGCCATAATGGTACCATTTCATCCAAGGTGCTGAAGTTAGCACGTGATCGAAGCTCATCAGCGCACTCTTACGCACGTGAAAGACGATTAATCGAACGATGTCCGCTGGCGAAACGTTCGCTAACCGGCCGGCAGGCAGTATTCCGTAGTTTTACAATAGTCACGGCCAAATATTTTGTACACAGTCAACGAGTTCATTCAAATAACGCATTTAAAACGTGAGCTGTTTACCACACAGCAATAAAAAAAATACGGTAGTATTTCATCGATACAAACACGCGAGAGGTCGTGACTGGAGGTATAAAGAGCCCTCCCTAAACACTTTCCCCGAGACAAATCATCACGCGACAAAGATGAACACCGTCCTGAACGTTGCCGACGAGATCGGCGAGACTGTGAGGCATAAAATCGCTCGAGGTGTTAAATTAGGGGATTCAAGCATGGACGAAATTAATAAAATACATGATGCCTTTAAGAGCAGAAAAAAAATTAAATGAAGACCGATGCGTAGTTCAAAGAAGAGATCAAAAAAGTGATGAAAGCGCACTTCCCAGAGGAGGAGTACACTTTTTACCTAACTCACATACGCTTTTTACCACGCAGTGATAAAAATGTTACGTTATCCATGCTTGTCGCCTTGACAAAAAATCAACACAAAAAAACAATCGCGGATGCGATTATCGAAGTTCTTTTGTTGTTAAGCGCACATCAACTTAGCTCTTGACCTGTTTTTAAGTGCGCTGCCTAGTGCTAAGGGTCTGAAACGAATGGGAGGCAAATGTACTGTTCAATGTGAGAAAAGCACTGAAGCTAGGGTTCCCAAAAGGGTGAGGTAAAAATTCAGGACATCAATACGTCGTAACTGCGTAATAATGACATAAATCTGTTTTTAGATATTAATAATTTGCATATTCAAATACAAAATAAAATGGACTTATCAAACTTATAATTCTACATAGGAAATTATTGTTCAGTGACATTATATTCTGAAAAATATGCATTTTTTTACTTTTACTTTAACTATAGCCACCTAAAATTGTAAAATGTATTCAGATATGGAGCAGTAAAAATGGAGCAGTAAAGGCATAAAAGATTCAATTGCTAAACCAATCACATTTCTCTAAACATGGCACCTTTTTTAATAATCCATTTTTTCAGTGTGTAATCATAATACTACAGACATGATGTCGCTCAAATTATAATGAATCATTAGGATTGTCGTTTTTCCGGTGGTCCAATGCACCCCTAATGAGTGCAGCATCTTAAAACCGGAAATGAGCGGATATGTAACATTATTTGCTAGAATTTAAAGTAAAAGAATTGCGGACTCGCTTATTATAAAAATTTAGGACATTTGCCGATTTCAAAATATTCGGTCATAGCGATTTTTTAAGTACCATAAGGGGTAATCTCGCCTTTTCACGACGCATGGCGACCTTAACTTAAGCGAATGTAAAGCACACACTAACGGCCCCGGGTGTCTTAATCTTTGGATAGCCCGCGCTGTTTTAACGCCTGGAAGCGCCAAACTGACAACTCGCACCGCCTGCCTATCTCTGCCAATTAAGTTAAACAGTGCCAAGATACACGGTACGAGAGAGACATCTATCGGTGGAGCGCCACAATACTACCGGCGAAAGAGAAAGAGGACAAGCTGATCCGAAGCGTTGAAAGAATACAGCGCGGAACTTTGATTCAGCGTGGACAGAGGCACGCTTCATAAATATCATTGACTATCAATGTTTTAATAGGAAATTTACCAAAAAGGTGATTAGATCAATTTTTGTCCATGTACAGATTTGCGTGAAATTTTTCATACGTGTTCTTATCAGTTATATCAATAGACAAAAGTGAAAAAAATGCGTTTTAGGTATCGATATGGTTTTTAGGCAATCCAACGATAATTAAACAAGTAGCCTATTGGCGCATGACATATATTGCGTAAAAATTCAATTGAATATGTACAGATTTTCTTCTAAAGGTCGTTTTACCTGTTGAAAGATTTTTACAAACGAATGTACGTGAGATTGTTCGTTTGTCTCAACGAAATTAGAACAGGACCGTTAAGGCATTGAGAGATTCGCACAAGCGTTCATACAATTTGCCGCTTTACGCGATACATTTTGCCTCATGCACGAGTTCACGGAAGAGTTTGTATAAACAACTGTACCGTGTTATACAGCTTTAAAGGCGAAATAATATATATTTCATATAAATATAATGGTGGCTAACAAATATCAAGTTGTGACGTCAAGTAAAAGATAAAAAATAAACATTTTAAGATAAAATTCGCCTAAATTTCGAGCACCGCGCCGAAAACCCAAGTGATAACGGTCTTCAATTAATTGAAAAATTGTCAAAATCATTTCCATTACTGCATGCTTGGCGATTTTCATCGCATAAACTGATGTACTTGAATGAAATGTGGTCGACGAATTTTTTCTCGACATTCTTGAAAAATTATTAAAATATACACTCAATGATCCTGATTACCTGACAAGATTACCGCCCCAACAACCATAAGGTAGATTTAGATGGAGATGATACCTCTACTAAACAGGCAGAGAGGAAATGAAAGCACGTTACGAAAACACACGAGAATGGTGAAGCCATTAAAATGTGGAGTCGGCCACGTTGGGTGGATCACTGATGCAGATTTTACGTCGAAAAAAGAGGAAATACTTCATGAAATGTCGTGACACCAAAATAATATGATTCGACCATGTACACACAAGAAATGGTGTGCCGTGTTTGAGCCATGTATTGTCTTTGGAGCCTGGGCAAGCCCGTAGTTGTGACGTCAGATACGATTAAAGATTACGGTATGTATTCACTCATTAGAATGCTGAGATCTCGTCAAATGACCGAAAAAAATATGAAGCTATTTTAGGAATGCCACTTTTTGGCTCAGTATTTAATTTCCTATGTGGATGAAAGAAGGTTTCATGTTTCAATGATATGCTTTTATGAGTCGTCCATCTAGTCTTTGAGAAATTTTCTCATCAGATGTGGTTTTATCGAGGGTAGTTCGGAAATAAATAAAATCAGTTACTCCTTGCCAACGTTTCGGAATATAATGTATGTATTCCGAATAATTTGGAATATGCGTATAGTAACCATTGTGTTATTGATGTATGTGGTGTTCCATATGCGGTTGCATAATAATATGTTTCATGTATTTGTATATATCACTGACCCTCGATAACTACTCTTCCATTGCTTATAAACAAATGTACCCCGAACTGCCGGTCTATTTATTTGATTCATTCGCTCTTTAGACTCTTGATCCGTATCTTTCGACTCTTGATCCGTATCTTTCGACTCTTGATCCGTTTCATTTGGCTCCGCATTTCATTAGTTCCATCTCACCTGCCATTAGGAACGTGAAATGGAGCCACCATCGGACCTTGGCCGATCTTAAGCCGATCATTAAGAGAGTGAAACGGGTCTCCCGCCTTCCCGCAAAGAGCCATTAAAAAGGTGAGATTACAAAATAACCCCTCAGGTGGTAATTGTGATACTCCGTTGTTTTAAAAAAATGTGGGTTAGTAAAATGTAGTTCCCATAGTTCCTACATCTAAAGAAGCTTTTCACTCGCTCTGATGAGCTAATCACTTCGCAACGCAACAGCGCACTTGCCTTCCATTCATTACAGACCCTGCGCAATAGACAGTGCACTTAAAAACAGATCAAGAGCAGAGTTGATATGCGCGCCTAACAACACGAAGTCGATAATCGTATCCACGATATTTTTTCGATGAATTTCCGTAAAGGCGTCAAATATGGATATTGTAAAGTTTTTATTACACTTTGGTTAAAAGCTAGCGCTTTTAAATACTTATTGTTTTGAACGAAATTGATAACGATACAGAAAAAAATCGGCCGTGACTGTTGTGCACTCACAGCTTGCTACCTACCGGCAGGTTACTAAACGTTTCGCCAGCCACTCAACGTCGTTCGAGTGCGCTATAATGTATAGTAAATGTGTTATAATGTGCGCTAACTTGAACACCTTGAATGAAAAGCTCCCTATACCCAGAGGTCTCTTTAATGAAGACATATATGCAACATAAAAAAGGGTGATAATAATTGCCTGTGCAATTTATACAGATCCATTTTCCGAGCAACTCTATCAGAGTATGCACACGCCGACGAATAAGTTTTAAAATAATTTATTTTCAGGAAATTAAAATGATGATATTTAAATGGTGTAAATCTATGTGTCAAGATATTGATGTTGGTTTTGACCTTCATTTATTGTTTCCAGTCTTGATGATGACTTATATCATATTCCGAAACGTTGGCAAGAAGTAACTGTTTATTTTAATTTCTCACCGACCCTCGATAAAACATTCTTTCAATAATTGAGGTTGATATGATAAACACAGGTTTTTTTCATCTTTAGGACACCCATACTGTTTTGCAAAATAATTGCCAGGGATGCAAATCATTTTCAAAAATAATAATGAAACTTTATATATAGGCTTTCTGGGATTAGTGAGCAGCTTCATTTTGTCTGCGGTCACGGGCCTTAGTATTGCTCTGGGCATGAATGTCTCCGTTGAAGTATGTACCCTGTTAATGCTCAGAGATAATTTTTAACCAAACGCGGGGAAACCTAAAATAATTCTAAAAAAAAGAAGAGAATGTTTGATATCTTTCCGAGACAAATTTTGCGCAATAGTTGGCTGTATATTTTCTCAATAAATAACTGGCTTCCCTTTACTGTGTCCATACGGAATTTTCTATTCTTTGATCTGTAATTGATTCAATACGAACCTACCGAGAGCAGCGGGAAATCTCCTGGATGGGACTGTGAATTTATGACATAATCTTCTCTTGCGATCCAAATCTCCCAATCGGCTTATCTCCTCCCACGTCTCCTCATTAATGCGTCGTCACGCAGGCAATTGTTTCACGGATACCAACCGGGATCTCCCTTCGCAGTTATGTTTCCTCCGCTTAACCTTTGATTGTTGCCTTCTGCATGACGTGCGTCCCAAACTGTGTCCGTCGAATCTGTCCTTTCATCATTTTCTTTAGAATTTTCATTAACATCTCGCTACTATCACCCTGCGCATGGTTTTATTCGTTAGTCGGCCGTACACATTTAGGAGTCTAATTTTATACATAAAAAGAATGTTGCAATGTCATCTCTTTAAAAACTCTTGAAGGCAGTGAACAAATTTAGCACAGGTGATAATAACTACGCAGCGATCGTACGCACGCTCCTTCAGATCTCCTTCTAATCATGCTGTCATTCGATGCACAAAAAATTAATGTTAATATTATTTCAAATCGATTAACTTGTAGGAATTTATTCCCACTCATATTCAGACGGTGTGACAGTTCCAGCAGAAAAATCGTAAATACACATCGGGATGAGGTCATCGGTTCGATACTATCGTATAACTTTTCGTTCTTATTCAAAATTAAAATAACTTTTAAAAAACATTTCTTACTCCTTATGTTCTTATTTCTTGAAGAAATAAGAACAAATTGAAGTAAAAATTATTATAAATCGAGCAACTAGTTTGAATTCCCAATCATATTCAGTTGTCGCAGTTGTTGCAACAGTAAAAGCTCAAGTACACGTGGTTTCGGAAAGTACACTTCTGTACATGTGGCACAAGCACACAAGTTTTTGTGGTTGAGTTCATCGGTTCGATTCCCTCGAGTTTCTATTCAATTTTATTCTAACTTATAACTTAAAGAGAAATATTTGTAATACATAATTTTTGGAGTATTCATAATTTTTGATTGAAAAATTAAGATAAAATTAAAGTAGGAATTATTTATAACTAGCTGAACGTACCCGTTGAAATTCAACGGGTGTGGAAAACATTAAAATTGTTTTATAAGAAAACCGCAAAGCCTGAAGAATACTGTCTGCGTGATCATTTAAGGAGTTCGTATCCTATCTTGTATGTTGTGACCTTTTTAATTCATTCGTTTTCCAGGTGCACGGAGAGATGAGTGACTGTTGGTTCTCTTCAATGCACGGGAAACCCAAAAATGAGCCACGCAGGTTTATTACTACTTTAAGAGAACCCAGGTATAGGAAGTACACTATAACATTGCTACATATAGCAAAGTTAGATATATCACGGATTTCTTTTGATCTTTACCGACTCCCAATTGAGAGCACAATTTTTTCTATACATAGCAGAATCTGCTAAATATAGCAATGTTATATGGTACTTTTCAGAAGTGACTTTTTCTACTTTTAGCAAATGTTATATAAAATTGCTAAATGTCATACAAATTTGCTATTTTGCAGATTTTGCTACATAGTGTAAATGCAGCTTTAAATAAAAATCTTACAAATATCATATAATTAAGCATAAAAACTATGGGAAATAAAACATCGCTTTGTACATTCCACACACAAACTTTATTAACAGGCCACACACACTTTTTATAAAGTTAATAAAGTTTGTGTGTGGAATGTGCAAAGCGACGTTTTATTTCCAATGTCGTTGTTCCACAAAGTGAGGCCTCTAACGTTAAACCGCATAAAAACTATGCTTTAAGACAGCGGCGGATCTAGGTTTGGACCAATGGGAGTGGCAAACGGGGGGGTCTGGGATACCCCCCAGCCGAAGGGGGGTTCGGTAGTCCTCCAAATATTTCGATTTTACCTAGTGTAAGTTTCGACCCAATTCGGGGAGGGGTCGAAAATGGGGGGGCTATGCTCTGCCCCCCCATAGAACCGCCACTGTTTTAAGATGAAGATTACGTTGACACAAGCCGTGTCACCAAACTCTCACTTGTATTGATAACTTTGATGAATTATTGAATTATTATCAGAATATACATTTTTATATAGCCACAGCCAGTTCGTTAATTCTGGAATAAAGTTAACGTGGAACGGGTGGTTTCTCATTCGCCTGTGGCTTGTTGACGAAAAACCGATATCTCACTACGAAGGGTGACTGGCGCTTGAGTAGAGTACCTACTGCGTGGGGTTTACGGTTTCGCAAAGATAAGCAATAAAATTTAAAGCAAGGAGCATTTGACCGCTCAAGCTTCAACGCTCCTTGTATGACAAGGGAGAATCCGTCATCGGCCGAACTTACCCTTCCTATTTAACTGGAGTGGAAACGCACGGCGCGCCACCGCTAGGACTTTTGAGGAAACGTTCATTTGAATGGTAATTTCGCGTGGAAGCACGGAGCAACGTTGCTAGGAGGGAAGAACTTGCTTAAGGTAAATGTGCCTAATACGTTCAATCATGTATTTTAATAGACATTAATTGCTAATCAATATGCGTTCTCAAACCAATATATCCTAACACGCCAAGGGTGAATTTTAATGTACGATATCGTGTACAAATTTATCATTCTTCATTTTCCGTTATATTTTCTTCCCTTGTGATAACTTAATGATCTGGTGTTGCCCTTGAAGGTGGGATCCAGATTTCTCTATCTTAAAATACGAAATTGTATATTGTTATTCTTAAGATCTCTCATTTATTTCTATTTACTAATTCTCAGGAATTCCAAGCTGAAGATCGATTAGCTTACATAGTATCATCCCGTATAGCAGAATATTCCCGTGGATCATCCAGGATTGCGGCATGCTTGGTGAGTCTGATGAAGGGATATGAGAGTATATTGTTTTAGGAGTGGGGTGACTTGGGGGATTTTTTGGGAGATTTGTTTTATGGAATTGCTTTACACCAGAGGGTAATCCTAATTAAGGTCGCGCAACGCTTTTTGGAGGAAGTAAACGTCATGGAGCCTAATTTTATGGATTTCATTCAGTGTATAAGTAAATTAAAACCCCGTGGCATTCCGCACTTTTTTTTCTTACGACCTCGAGTTTTAGCGATTCTCGTTCCTTCTAGTTTGTGTGTGTCAGTCAGGTCAGATCAGATCCTTACTCGACTATTTAAATTTAGATTTTGGGAGGATATAATTATGTTTTAAAATTTTGGACTCTTCAAGCGTACCTGCATAATACCTTTAGTCCCATCTAATGATCACGATACTTACAGATCAAATAGTATTGTATTTTATAATTTCCATCCATAATCCTATATTTCAAACGCCTTCGACTAAATTGAATTCTATTTTCCCAATAATAACATTGACCATGCAACTTTAACGCATCGAATAAATGCTCTTTCGTGGCTCAAAATCCTTCCTTAGCGTCATTTCTTCTAATTCCGGCAGAACGTCTTGTAGCTAATACTTTATCAGCTGAGAAATACTTCTCTTAATGCGGTCACTGTATTACTTATCGTGCAGAACACGTTTATAGCAGGTCTGTATTTAATCGCCAATTCTGCTCTCTTTGCTTTCTTCAAAATAGGATTTGTTGTCCATCTTATCCATGCTCGCCGCTGCACGTCCCCCTTTTAATTTACGAAGCATTGCGAAAGCCCTGATCTGAAAGGCGCGCTGAGATCTTCTCGTCCTTTTCTCCCTGTTTGTGTCCCCACCCCTTCTTCCCCACTCCTTCCTTCGACCTCCGCCTGACCCGAGTTGAAAAATTCCTCTGATCGTAATCTTAAATCAAAAAGCTCCTTCGTAGTTGCTCACTCTGCCAATTCGGACAAGCCAGCGTAATTTGAATTTAACCATGAATACCAAGAACTGTCGGAAAAACTCCCCCTCGGCGAAATAATTTGATGAACCCGCCCTAAGTCACGATTCTCGCGCAAGACCCTCTTCTAGCTTCGCCTTGCTCGCCGACATCGGAATGCAGACAGTGAATCCGCTGCTATGACCCTCAATTTTAAACTATGTAACAATCTAGCTTTTGGCTTCAGTTACGTTTCAACTCATTGAAGGATGAGCCATAAAAATGCAATGCTATTTAAACGCTTTAATTGTATTATTGCAATCTCAAGATACGAAAACCGCAGTGATAAAACAGTATTCGCCTCTCCTGACATTAAAGTTAACTGGTTTTCACTATAGGTATTGAAATAAAAATATTCTTTTAGTCATCAGATGATGTAAAAGCAGAATTTTTTTTACACACTCTAGATGGACACGATATTTTTCCAGATTTAGGATACAGGTCCTATGAATATCGCAAGCATGATCACTCTTCATTATTTCTAAGTTATAGGTGTTTGTGCTTCTCGGGAGAGCAGATTCCCCACGGGCAAGCCGCAATGAGAAATTATAGTTTTCACTTGGCTAAAATAATCTTTTACTGGACGAACTACTGGCTGGATTACATAGAATTTGATTGACTACGTGTGATTTTCAAGATAAATTGGTCAATTTAACTTGAAAAGTACGCCTTATACGTCGAAATCGAACGGGAAAAATAATGTGGAACTGTACTAACAATAAGTATTTTTTCAACAAGCTTAACTTGGGAGTAGGATAGAGCGATATTACGTCCTCTTCCTTCGCGCCATCTTGCGATGCGCCGAAACGCATTTGTTTTTATCATCTGTTGGTCTTCTGATTTCTCCCTACTATTATTAACATGAAATATTACTTACGAAAAAAGAGTACATTTAAATCTGATACTTTTTTATAACTTGATTCTAGCCACTCCTTGCGGCGCTATAGTAAATGTAGGCATTCTGGCGATATTTTGAGAAAACTTACTTCAGATAATAGCTCTTAACGATGACCTTGCAGTCGACCAGGTCGTTCGTTTTTCGTGTGTGGGTTACCCCCCTTTTCTCCCGTAGAAGTGAGGCCAGCGGAGGGGCCGTTGAGTCCTGCTGGCGAGGTGAATAACCGGGGATAGCCGTGATTGTTAGGCTCGCAATGGCCTATTATACTGGGAAATTTGGCGGTATCTTACCGGCAGACTTCGTTCCAATTCCAGAGTTTTGCTTACGGCTTGTCCTTCAAACGATTACGTCGCCTGGGAGTGAGTAGGCTCTAACTCAGTGATTCTCAACCTGTGTGCCGCGACACACTGGTGTGCCGCAAGCCTCAGCCAAGTGTGCCGCAACGCTCATAAAAATCACCAAAGATCAATAAAAATAATAAATTGAATTTTTAAACTAATAGATTCTTTTCAATTTTGTTAATTTTATTTAAGAGTCTAACCCCTCCAACATCAAGTCTTACTCATCTCCGTCCACAGTAATTTGCCTTGAAAGAATAGGTGATGCACTGATATAGCCATTGGAATTGAAATCCCAAAAGCTTGTTTGCCACGTTGGCGTTGACTTGAGAGATGGACCCCATGGGGTAGGGGAGGCAGTGGAGGACTGGGAAAAAAGTTTTCGGAGAATGTTTTCATCATGCGTCATTTGGAGCCAGAGACTCATGTATTTTCCTTTCTCAGCTTACCCTCTAATCAACTGTCCGAGCATGTTATAAATAATCTGAAAATGTTAACAAATACCCGCGTTGAAAAATATCATTTCATCAATTTGGTAGTCTACCAATAGATAGGCGTACTACTTTGATATATTCATACATTGGGGCTGTCCATCAATCATACGTTGTGGTATTTTATCCTTGCCTTCCCCGAAAGTGCTTTGGATGTGACACCATCACTTGAACTATCTACCATTCGTCTGTATCCAACACTTCCACGTATCTGGCATGGGCGGACCTACCAGAAACAATATCGTAGTAGAAAGAGTACCTAAGTGCTTCGACGGCGAAGGTATTTCGAACTAATGTTGCCCAAGGCCTGCAAACAGGGGAACAGCACTGGGACGAATAAAAATATCGCCCCTCCGAATTCGAGCAGCAATGTACAGCTAGGCGATAGAACGGGAACCAGTGTTCCCGTCGTGGCTGACTATTGCCCTGGTACAATGTTATCACTATATCCAGTCCAGCTCGGGGGTGATCGGAGGGCGCAAGCCCTTCCACCACCTAGTATATTGGTAAAAAATACTCGTTTTCTTGAATTCCTACATAGTATGCATCAAACTATTAGAATCGACGAATTTTTCATTTATATATGTAGGCGAATCTGTATATTTTAAGCATCCATCTTTAGCCAAATGTTTTATCTTTCAGTAGCGTATAATATACGTCAGCTTCAAATTACTAAAGATACATCCTAATGAAAAAATGTTTCTTTAATTACATATATATTGGTATGTTGATCAATATTATTAATGAAAAAATCATAGAGAATACTTCGGAGATATAATTTTTTTTATGAAGGATACCTTTCATCAAGGCTATCATCACTATACGATGTCATGTAATGAGTGGTCAAAACCATTTCGACTCTGCTGGAAACAATTTTTAAATGAATATTTATTCCATATAAGTAATACATTAATAAACTTAACTGTTGTTGGCTTCACTTCGTAGAAGAGTTGAATGCTATTATTCATTATATATATATATATATATATATATGTATATATATATATATATTAATATATATATATATATATATATATATATATATATATACACTTAAATATATATATACTTATACTTATATATATATATATATATATATATATATAAATACTTCATTTTTCTAGAGTTAAAATCTTTTAATTGTACAACGTATTCCGCTGATTTACGGCATCATCGGTACAAAGTCGGAATGTTTATTTTTCGTTGATTACTGTCGTAGTTACGGGAGGAGGAAGAAATAGCAAAGGTTCTGGGAAGGTTGAGAAAGGCAGAAACGCGGTCAGTAGAAACGCGGTCAGTAGAAACGCGGATCAAGGGCTGGTGAATTGGTGATGCGGGAAAGATTATAGTTTTTCAAGGCTATTTTTTCGGAAAGGAGTGTGGAGGAATGGAATAACTTTTCTTCCAAAGAGTTGAGGAAACATTTCGCTAAAAGGGGGTGAGAGGCTTGCTTCCAATTGCTTTGCCCTCTGTTTGTTCATATAGCTGTTTTTTTAAATTAAGTAACTTTGTTTTACTGCCATTTTAATCAGAGCACTTAATTCTGTGGAAACGTTTTTCAATTCAGGTAATCAATAAAATAGATTTTTTAAATACTGCCTTAGATAGGTACGTGGATGACATCCTCTGTCGGCGGAATGGAATGAACCGCCAATTGCAGTCATTCATCAACCATCTGAACAAACTCGATTCGAATATTTCCTTTATAATGGAAAAAGGTATCAATAGCACTCTGAATTTCCTATATTTGTCAAATCTCCATTTCTGGGCAAAGAAAAGCATTTTCAATCTACAGAAACAGCCGATCACATAATATCAAGCGATTCGGTTAACCAGTTTTACCACAAACATGTTGCTTTTACTTCTATGGTTCATCGTCCCCTACAAATCACCCTTACACCCACAACTACAGAACTGAATTGTTGACAATCATTTCTATAGCCTCTACCAATGGTTACAATACAAGTTTCGTCCAAACAATTCTTCTTAAAGGCAAAAAATCCTAGCTATAAAACAAATTTCACCCTTTTCAAACTTCTAATTAACGGCAAAGACGGCCATGATATACTCAGATGGTCAGGAATTTACAAAATTAGATCCAATATCTGTAATAAGGTATTTATCAGTCTAACTGGAAGAAATTTAATCATATTTATCAAAGAATACGCCAGAAGTTACAAAGATAAGGATTCCTTCTCAATATTTGCGAAACACCTACATCAGAACAATCATGTTAGCGACTTTACCCTCGAAACTTCACACGTTCTTCCAAAAGGCCTAAAAGTGGACAATCTCGAGCATATCGAAACTATCGGGCACTCTTCAAACCTATACAACGAGCAATTATTCCCGCACGCTTCCGCACTCCTTTCCGACATAACAGCCTTGAAAAATTATAACCTTTCCGGTACCACCAGCCCTTGATCCACGTTTCTAATGGACTCTGCCTTTCTCAACCTTCCCTGAACCTTTGTAATTTCTCCCCTCCCTCCCCCCCCTGAACTTCGACAACAATATATGGAAATTAAACAATCATACTCGAACTTTGTACCTGATGATGCCGTAACTCGTCGAAACTCGTCGTACAATTAAAAGATTTAAACTGTAGAAAATTACAAAGTATTTTATTTATTACTAATGAATACTTATGCATTAATGCTAATGTTTCGTGGAATTGTTAGTTGCGGTGATTTCTCGATGGCTTTTTCCGCTGGCGTTTTAATAGGAAGTAAGTCAGGGACTCAAAAAGCCTACCAAACACGTGATAGAATACATTATGAATGAATGGATACAGCGCGCGTAGTAAGCAATTTTGATATGTTCCCAGCTGTTAGCGCATGTCACTCCTTGGAGTAGGCATCACACATTGTTCTTTTTTATGAGATTGGCGAGTCCCACATTCGTAGCAGGCCTATAGCAGCGTACTTGGAGCCTATTCTCCAGTTTTTTTTTGTCGAAGTGCAGTACGCATTAAAAACGAAACCTAAATGCAGGAAATAATTAATCTCACATTGACGTTGCCGTGGACTTATCGCGGAATTCGAATGAACTGCTTTCAAAGGTGATGTGCGTGTTATAACATAGCGTAAACGTAACGAAAAAATATCGGGAAAATCATCGAGTTTGAATTTACCATTGTTTGGTCTTGTTTGTCTCACAACAGCATTTTCGCGTTTATCTGATGCCAGTTTTTGCAGATAATTTTAATAGTTAAGTAGGTTGTGAGTAGTAAACAGATACCTGACTGAACAGCCATGGTTAATAAAAGTAAAGGCGTTACTGTACCCTAATATTTTTCGTAAATAACCGATGAAAACAAAGTTATATTGTGTTCACACAATTTTAACTTGATTTTGCCAAAACCTTTCCCATAAACTTGGCGTTACCACTATCGTGCTTTTTGTCACCAGTATTAATAGCAACGCTTTGAATCTTCCCACCTGACCGAGGACGGTTTTTTCAGTAACTGGGACTCCTGATCACACCATTTGGGATGCCATGGTTAACCCTTGTGGTTTACCTTACGTGGTTTCCTGTGGTTCCTTACCCTATTCCATCTCAGTCTCCAACTTAAGATCGCCTTTCCATCCACTTTTGCCGACTCCTCAGAATGGGGTTGGCAACGCACGGCCCTGGCAATCCCAAGTTTGCGGATTCAAATTCCTCTCCCTTGGGAATAAATGATATAGTTATGGTATGTCTCTCGGCTAAGGTCTTTAGTTCGACGGTACGAAATAACTTTACCAAACGAAGCACCCAAAACCAAAGTTTCCTTTTCCTTCAAATTCCCGCCATCAGCTTCAATTCCTCTCCTACCGTATCTAATACTACTTCAATTTCTTTCCTCTGCACCCATTACATTACCCTTCTACATTCCCAAGACTCAAAAGCCTTCAGTCTATTCCTGAGAAATGGATTAAACGTACGCTCTTTTTAATCAACTTTCAATTACTCATCTGTGTCCCATTATTCAGATAGTAGGTTCGTTGTGATTTGGTCCTACAATTCTTAGCACATTAAGACCCATTTATCGAACCAAATTTTTTAAGCTTCGCAATTTTTGGAAATTTCAGCGCATGTTGAGAGCACATGTAATTGATTGTAGTATATTTTACTAATTTTTTTGAAAATCACAACTTATTTAAGAACTCCTATTTCGTATTGATAGTCTTTAGCAACTTAATCTAGTCTATGAAATAAAGTGACACGAAATATATACTTTTCCACAGCAGTAGTTGTTGTTGTTGCCTCAGCCATCTTCATCTTCTCTTAAAAATAATTAATTAAATTAAAAAAAAATTAATATACGTTTTTAAAATGAACTAAAAAGTATAAAATAATTTTCCCTGGGCCCTTCTAAATTTTTGAGGGTGAATTGTTAGTGGCTATGGAGATATTTGTAAGACTTGAAGAGAAAAACGTGGGGCGCAGGCAACCCATGATAATTAAGGAGGAGTAAAGGGACCAGGTGTCGTTGAGCAAACTCCCACAATTTATACCATTTGCAATGCACTGAAATTGTTTATGAACTCATCCGGATTATCTACTTCTATTATCTGCTGCCTGAACCCTACGTTTTTCTCTTCAAGTCTTACAAATATCTCCATAGCCACTAAAAATTCACCCTAAAAAATTTAGAAGGACCCAGAGAAATTTATTTTATACTTTTTAGTCAGTTTTAAAAACGTGGTAAATAAAAAATTGATTAAATTAATAATTTTCTGCTTATTAGTCTTATGCCCGGGTGAATGTTTCCAATCGATTTTATACATCTTGATGAGACTCTGACAGAAACACATAGGAAATTCCCGATGTATTTCATATTCTGTACAGATTACAGTGTGTGGAATTGAAATAATTAATTAATCGTTAATTAATTAATTGTTATATCATGTAGCATCTACAACATTTCACTGTCATCCACTTCTGAAATTACAAGCCTCTACTAGCACATCAGGAAATATGTCAATTAATTAATTGTTAATTAATTAATCAATTAATTGTCAAAATAGATAGCTGATTGCATTGAATAGATTGCATTGTCATCCACTTCTGAGCTATGGTTAAAATTTCAAGTCTCTAGCTGATCGGGAAGTTTGTTTAAACTCAGTTGCAATATTCCACCCGGACAGACAGACAGACATGACGGAAACCGAACTAATAAAAACGTGGTAAAATAACTAGTGCGGAGGATTAGAAGGCTGAAAGGAATTGGGTTTGATCAATTTCTCTATTTATTTTTGAATAGTTGGCCCAGGAGCCCTTTGAAAGCCATACTAAATATATTTTATTTAAAAAATATTTCGTAGTTACTATGAATAAATAGATACTAAAGTTATACTTTGAGGTGGATGCTGAGTTATAAATAACTTTCCCAGTATTTAAGCGATGTATTGTAATGTTTTGGCCTATTTTTTACATTAATGCTGGTATTTTTATTTTTACTTGTAGAGAGAAAGTGAAAATGGTCGACAGCTGCTATGGTTTTCAGTCGCCTACATATTTGGATGGAAGTGGTCTACTACCATTGAGCAAAGTACAAGTGCACCACTGCTATCAATAGATGTCTGCAGGACAGCCAAAAAACCTTCAGTGGTCATCCCTGATGATATCCTGCTCAGATAAGTACATTTGGTTTTTTACACAGTATTTTGTGTGTTGATCGACGGCTGAAGTCAGACCTCACTTTATTGATTTGATGGGAAAATGAATATGAATTCTTCTTAAAATTAAGTGTGAATTAATGATGGATTGGCCTAGATTGATGAAATGAGTACACGCGTAATTGTCTATTCACAGAAGTTGGTGAGAAACTTGACAATGAGAATGAGCCACCTAAATCATGCTCCTTGGTTAATCATTAGTATTGAGCCCTTGTCGTGCTTCTCCTTCCGATTCTCTTGCTTCTCCCTCAGATTCTCTTGCTTCGTTGTCATTTCCATCTTTGACTCTCTTCCTTCCGGTTACCCCATCGTCAAAACTTTTCTTCCCAATGCATTTCTCGCCTAACCGCCATCGACATTTCCCGAGTACCAGGCTCTGTACAACGCTTGCACGTCTGAGTTTGTTCTTCGCTTGTTGCTTTATCTCTGAGCTGTTTCCACGTCATCTATCAATGAGTCACCCAATTTTATCTTCTACCATTCCCACCGTCAGTGTTGTCACTATGCCTTTCCCTCATAATGACTGATCCGGTTCTTTTTCTCTTGAATAATGTCCATAGTAATTATTTCACTTCCTTTTCTCTGTTAAATGCCTCACTTCTAACTATTGTCCTCCAAATTTATATTCTCCAGTCTCCTCAAACCCGAAATTTCAAAGGCATCGACCCTGGAATCCTGTATGTTTCTCAAGGTCCACGTTACACAGCTATTCAATGTAAACAATTCCCCCATAGCATTTCATCAGTCTCCTCCTCTCACTCTGTGGAAAACGGCTGCCTTATTATTGAAACCCTTTCTGATTTTATTCGCTTCTTCTCTCTTCCACTTCTCCATCATACACTACCGATATATTTATGCCGTTCCACTTGTTGTATATGTCTTCCAATTGTCCCATTTTTCATTTCTTCTCTGTCGTATATTCTTAATACTTCCGATTTGCTGCATTTATCTTCACCTCATTCTTCTATATATTACTTCCTCTTCAGCCTATAATAATCCTTTCATACACTGGATTATTGTCAGGAGGGTCCATGATGCAATCCAAATAATCTTCCTTCTTCCCATTACGAACTCCTAATTCTTCCTGTAGATTATTTATCATGCCTTCAACATAACATTCTAATATTTAGCCAGAGGAAGCAGACTGGTCTTATTCTGTAACAATACCCATCCCGTACATCATTGGTCGTTCAATCCTAAGACTGATTGACTGCAGCATTCCATCCTTCCCTACCTAATGCTAGTACCCTTATTCCCTGTTAGTTCTTCTTATGTACTTCCCTCTTTGTTTGGTCTATTTATTTATCCCTTTGCCTTCCTCTGGGGACTTCTACCTCCATTTTTACTTCAGTTATATTCCTCACGAACCCATTGTTCCTCAGGGTGTGCCAAATCCATCTGGTTCTTATTTTCTGTTTAGTGTTCCATATGGTGCTTCCTTCTTCTACTCTTCTGTTAATTACTTCATTTCTCATTTAGTTCGTCCTTTTGATATCCAAAATCCGCCTCCAACAACAGGTTTTGACACCACCTAATTTTCTGGTCTGCTTTTCCAGTAGTCTATGTTACCGATCCATAGAGTGCCACGCCCGACACGAATTTTTCAACATACTGTTTTCTCATTTGTAACAATGTTTTCTCCAAACGCAATAGTTCTCTTTTCATCATGGAGGATTTCTTAGATCTGCGCCAGATGTCTGTTGCACTTACTCCGTCCCACATGATGTTGCTTCCGTAGTAGGTGAAGGAATCCACTTGCACACAAAATGTCTCTCCTCTAAGTATGACTCCTGCATTACGCTTCTGTCTTCCACATACTAGGATTTTAGTCTGCAAATTAATTTTCATGTTATACTCTTGAAGTACTTAGTTCATTTTAAAATGATCTTTTAAGATTATCAAGATTTCCAGCTATGACTGTGATGTCATCTGCGAAGTGGAGCATGTTTATTTCTTCTCCGTTAATCTTAATTCCGTTCAATGTCATTTCTATTGCTTCTCTTATTGCCTCCTCACTAGTATATTTTTAACAGTTATGATGAAAGGTTTCATCCTAGTCTAGTTCCTTCGTTAATTTTATCCTCTATTTTTCTCTCGTCTCTCATTCACATCGTGGCGACTTGCTTCATGCATTGTTGGTAGATTATTCTTCCGCCGTTCTAATCCATTCAGAGGTTTTCCACCACCCTCAACATCTTGTTCCACTCAACGTTGCCGAAGGGTTTCTCCAACTCCACGGATGCCTCATACAGTGTCTTTCTCACATGTATCGTTTTTTCTACCATGACTCTTTGACAGAGTATGACCTCCCTTTTTCTTCCGTCCTTCCTAAATCCGAATTGGTTTTCCAAGAGGTTCCCTTCAATTTTATTTCCCTTCTATCCTAATTATCATAATATTATTATTCGCGTAATTATTTTCAACGCATGTGACAACAAAATCAAAATTCGCTGCACCTCACATTTCTCAGACCTTTTCTTCTTCGGTATCACTATCATTAAACTCCTCTAAAAGTACTCGGTACTCTTCCGCTTTCGTAGCTATATTTGATTATTATGGGCAGGTTGTCCTTAGATTTACTTCCAAGCGCCTTGATGATTTCTCCGTTGAAGTTATCTGCTCTAGGTGCCTTTATATTCTTCAGATCTTTCACTCCTCTGTCAAATCCTCTTCTCAACCTCACTCTCGTCTTTCAATATACTGTCTTTCAGCGGTTTCGGTCCATATATTCAATTTATTGCTTCCATATATTCCCAATGCCTTCACCCCCTATCAGTATATTCCCATTCACATCCCTAATGTTGTTGAATTCCGGTTTTCTTTCTCCGAAGTGCCTTTTCGCTAGATTGCATACTGTATTTCCCTTCTAATTGTTATCGTTTATTTCCTCGCAGCAGCTTTCTATCCAATCCTCCTTTAAGTTCTTGCATTCTCTTATGGCGTGGTTCAAATATTTCTTCAAGATAATTAACGACCCTTCGTTTCTGGAATTCTGGTATTTTCCTCTTTCTTCCATAATTTTTCTAATATTTTTAAAATATCTTTTCTTGTCGTTTTTATTTATATATGCAACGGAATAGCTCTTGCACTGCTTCACTTGGTACTTGTATCTATCTCTGACAAGTATGTAATCGATTTGGTACCTACCTCTTTCCCCTGGCATTTTCCATGTGTCCCTTCTACTCCAATGCTGCTCGTAGAAAGTTTTTGCTGGTACCATATTTTTCTCCCTGCAGAACTCCACTAGTTTTTCTCCTTTGGCGCTTTGTTCTCCCATCCTGATCCGGCCGATTCCGTTAACTTCACTCTCTTTCCCTGTCTTACATTCCGTTTATAACTTCTTCAAATATTTACTTTGCAAAATTTTACAGTGCTAATTTTAATTTCGTGTTCAATTATTTGATCAATTTAACATCTGTCCAGTCTACCTTTCTCAGCCTTACCATTTGTACTCGGTCACAAACTTATCCCGTTTTTTACGGAACAAACTTATTCATTTTCCTCTCTCCGTTTATAGTTATCTTTATTGTACGGTGGAGTTTTTATTCTTCTTCTAAAGCCATACTACTATTCTTTTGGAATTTTTTCATAAGAATGCGGTTTTTGATTCAATTTGTTTAGCTACATATGCGAAACTCGTTCTATCAAAATTATTTTTCCGTGTTCCTCTTGCAATTTGGTTCCTTCACATTTTTTATTTTTTTATTTTATTATTTTATTTTTTTATTTATTTGACAACACCCCCGAAAACAGCCACTCATTGGGCCTTTACATCAGGTGTATTAACAATTCATATTAGACAAGAAACAACCATGCCCTGGGAAGTGAAAAATCCTCCCCAGGCGGGATTCGAACCCGCGACCTTTGGGTTAGCTAGCGAGGACGTGCTTCCCCCGCCGCCACCGAGGCCGGCAAATCCTACATTTGTGGGATTGATAAAATAACTTTCTTAAAAAGTTTTGCGGTCATAGGTCAGTGTCGTATATTTGAAAATCCCTGCTGTTTCCTCAATGCCTTCATCTTTTTGGAGTTTAATTAATGCTGTGTGAGAGGCAAAGTGCATGGCTGCTTGTGTCGATGAGTTATTCATTATATAGATACGTAGACATTTGAGCCTATCTAGATGTTGTAAACTCGGAAATACTGGTCATTTTTCATGCCCTATAAATAGAGTCATTGTATTCTAATGATTCTGATGACAGCCGTCTTATCAACCACAAATAATGCCTTCAACCGTATTTGCACATTTATTTTTTATTTTTATTGATCACCATTGATTTTATAATCATTTACGGGGTGGCTCAATGAATATTTCTACCCGGGAAAATTCCCTTTTCAGCACCCTTCAATCGTCTTCCTTGCCAAAAGCCCTGTAAGGCTTTATTACAAAAATGTGTGAATGTTAACCCTTAAAAATTCCTATTTTTGTTGTCTTTATATCTTGGACATTCGGGTTTCCCTCGCATTGTGGTGTGTCTGATTGACCAATGCAAGCAATGTTGGGATGAGCCGATCAGACACATCCCAATGCAGGGGGAGCCCAACATGTAAATACACCGAAGCCTCGCGGAAACATAAAAATGTATATTACTATTTTATGTATTATTCATTTCCTGTACATAAATTAAAAAAAGTTTTCTTTTACCTTAATGAAGATTAAACGTTAATTTGGCACCCCACTCCCAACAAAGTGATGCATCGGGCGGTCTCCCATGCCTTTAGCCACCCTTGACCCTTTAAAACAAGTTTATCACACATCATACGTGTATGATGTGTGATAAACTTATTTTATTCTTATGTATTATTTATATTTTCCATTGTGACCAATATTGATTGGTTTTTGGTTCATTAATTTGTTTTAATTAATGGTTTATGAGGTATATACCGACCTTTCCGCTTAAGTTGGAGGCTGCTTGGTATTCTCTTTGAAGTATTGTCGCGTCCAAATTATTAGTGTTTTTACTGTATTCCTGGCGATGCATTGAGGTTAATAGTCTAGACCCAGCGCTAGATATAGAATGAGAAACTGACCATTATTTAAATGAGACCTTTAAAATCACAGCGGTCTCTTGAAATAATCTTCGATCAATAAATTAGTGAAAAAATCATTTTTTAAATGCCTACAAGTGATAAAATTAGAAGAATTCAATTATGATCAGGATATAAAATCTTTTTGGTCCAGCGATAGTTAGGGTGATTGTTCACAGCATGCTTATTTTGTTCGTGGTCCTTCATTCCCTGAGTGTAACTAAATTTAATTTTTTTAAACGTTCATCCTTATAATGTTTCGATGTAGTTACGTGGAATAAGAAAGGTTCTACAATAATTATAAGCTATTTAAAGTAGAGAAAACTAGTGATCAGTGGTTGAAATACGTAGTTGTAATTTAAGGTTTGAATCGTGGTCTTTCGAGATGTTTTCGGTAATATCATGTACGAATCTCACTTTGAAATTTAAGGTAGGGAGCGTTTCCATTTTTATTATGACCTTCTTGTTTGAAATCATAGCATATCATGAAACGAGGAACAACTGGCAATTTATAACTACCCGATAAAGATGTGTATCGTCTCATCTCTCCTTCCATTGGTCGGCTACCAAAAATTCACTGCATCCAACTGACCTAGCGTAATTATTTACATGATATATATACAATGGTTATTAAAAGTCCATGCAACCTTCTGCAGCAGGGTTCCACCAATCGAATTTATTTGCTTATACGTACTTTTTAATTCACTTGATCATCATCAATATCTTTACTACATACTACTCTGGTTTTTAAAACTCTGAGTTAGCATTCTTTGCTCATATAGATCCACTTGTTAGATACTATTCGTTCCTACTATCCGTTTCAAAATTCTGTCACCCGAGTTTGAAGATAAATGCTTAAAAAACGAGAGGAGCTATTTCAGTGACTTGTGATTTTTTTTAATGATTGAAAGAACTTTTGTTGAATTAATAATGCATAATGCTTTGAATAATGCTTTTGTTTAGCAAGCACTTATGAAATTACACCCCAATAACTTAATGCGTTTAGCTATTATTAAACTATTTATGGAAATGTAATATCTCCTGAAGCAAGCACCAGCGAAAATCGCCGATTGAACCAATTTCTAGGTCTTTACATAGACAATGTGAATCAGCTATACCCATAAGGCTGGGGTCACTAGGATATATTATAATGCTTAATAATTATTTCGGGAAAAACGCGCTCCGAGGAGGAAAAATTATTCCAGAAATAGAAAGGGAGGGAGTCGTAGTAGTAGTAATCGCTCCTTCTTGATTCATTAAGTATCTTTTTTCCTCTAAAGTTATCGTAAAGCATACATAAATTCGTGTATAGTTTTTGAGGTAGTTAGGTTCACTAAAGCCAAAAATTTTGTTTTATCCCCAGGAACATGGCCGTTTCAAATGAAATTTTTTCCATGCTGAATTTGCGTACAGCGTTTGATTTTTTCGAGTAAAACCCTTGAAAAAACCCCTTTCGCCTGAGACCCTGTATTTTTCGTCATGGAACCATCTTCGTCTACTTCAGAACAAAGCCATGGCTCTCATAGATCTTTCTCCCCTCGCACATTAAGGTAGGTTGAGAGAGATTTTTCCCTAGTCATAATGGAAACCATTTACGAATTTTATTTTTTTAATTCAGCGTCTGTAAGAAGTATGCAGTAAATATTTTAATATTAATGGAGGTAAAGTAAACTTATACAGGAGAAAAATTTTCATTAATTAAATAAATATATCTACTTAAGTCTCTAACTTTACTCATATTTGCACGCCGTACGGTGAAAATGCCTTTACAACAGGTTTATTCTTTGATTCTGTAAAAATTACTGCGGTGAGTAATTGATTAAATTTTATAAATAGTTGATATAACATAAAAACTACACACCGTTAGTTTTTGATGAAATCTAGAAGTTAAAAATTCCTAATTTTTTCAATATTCTCCCTATTGAGTGCTCAGCCGTAAGCTCGAAAATAGCTTATATTTTTAGGTAAATTTCTCGAAAAGTAGTCAGGAAAGGGGTTAATATTTTGATATAATTGAAAATATGAGGGTTTTCTCTTTAAAATGAGGTCCAATTCATCAAATTCTCGGTCAAGTGACATCTCACTCAAAATACCTCAATTGCAAATTAGTGTTTACTAGTATTCATGAATGATTCAATTCGTATCCCTTCTCATAACATGACAGAACCCACGTGGCAAGCTCTTTCGTATTTTTTCTTACCTGGACATCCAGGCCGTAATATTTTATGAATCTTTCATTTTCAACTCAAAACTTCCACTATTGCATTTAAGGTTGTTTTTTACAAAATAATTAACGTTACGAAAACTCAAGCACGAAACGTGACGGATTGAGAGCTTTCGCGAAATTAAAATCCGGATTGGGCGTCATGAGTTCAAATTGCTAATGCTTCGCGTGCGTCTTCTGTCTTTTTCCGAAAGTTGTCGAGTGTTTTGGTGATCGGCTAAAAACTAATTTGATAGCTAAAAAACATAAAACTTCACTCTTGAGTATCATGCTTACTCAAATTCAATCAAATCCAACCCTAACATTTTCCTCGACTAGAGTTTCCCGTGACGTTTTCTATAATGGCTATTGTTGTCGGCATGGTATCTGGCACAAAAAGTCTACGCTAAAGTTTATTTTGAGCTATTTTTCTTTCTATGAACCTTAATATTTAGTTGCTTCTCAGGAACCGTATGCCACAGTACTTGGCCAATATTTTAGGTTGCCCTGGCTCTCGTTATTGCTTACTACACTATTATCGAGTAACATGAGGAAAAATGTGGTGTTGCACATGGAAGTTTTCACCTTCATTGTCTAATATTCATTTTTAGATGTTTTATTTTATTTCAGTATTTAGCCAAGGAAAGTACCATTGTCGATTCTTTCAGTAATTTAATCCGTTACCATAGTTATGTTAAGATTAGGTTGTGATGCAGAGTTTGTTGTTAATAAAAACACAATTCATAACAATAGTTGATACCGGAAGCTCAAGATTTTAATTATACTCATCATTATTTATTTCTGGACAAAATACATGGATCACAAGTACAGAAGAAGACGGTGTGGGATTACTTTGAATTAAAATTTCAACAAGTATGCTATCATCCTTTCTCCCTTCCTTTTCGATCATAGCTATGTATTTGTGCTTTGAAAGCAATAAACAACAGTCTCATTCTATCCATGACCTCGTCTTCAATATTCAGCAGCTACTGTAAATCTTGAACTCTAATGTAGCTATTTCCATTCGTTATTTCGTCAGTAGTCATAAATCCGAATATTGGTACGCTGCAGCACTCCAGTCTACTCTTCTCTCTGCCAACCGCTTCATTCCTACAGAATTAATCACTTTCACTTCTTCATATTTTGCCTGGCGTGTTCCATTCTTAATCTTCCTCTTAATCCATTTTCCTCTTCCCATTCATTTCTCCTTCCACTTTTGTTTCCAATAGGCTGATTAGTCGCCAAATGCGCCGAATAAGTTTCTCTCTTTTTCATCCCAGATTTTTCGTTATGCTTTCTTTCTCTCCAGCTCTTCGTTGGTGGTTCTCCGAATCTATTTAATGTTCATTATTCATCGGTAACACCACATTTCCATTGCTTCCAATCTCTTTTGCTTTGCAGTCGTTATTGCCCAGACTTCACTGCCGTATAAGATCGTGCTCCATGTTAATTTACTTCTTTCTAACTTCCACGCTTGAGTTACTAGCTGTCAGCAGACTCCTCTTATAGTAAAATACCGTCTTTGCTTGGTTTATCTGCTCACAATATCTTTCTTGCTTCTTCCATCGCCGATGATCCTGCGTCCTAGATAACAAAATTCTTTCACTTTCGCAATTTATTGTTGTCAAGTTTGACAATGATTCTGGCTTCTTGATTTCTTTAGCAAACCATGATATTAGTTTTCCTCACATTACTCTTCAAGTTTATTTATTCATAGTTTGTCCATACAGTATAGAATTATTTTCATGTCTTCCTTCTCTGCGAGAATTGCAATACATCAGAGAAGTGATGGATGCTGATTTTTTTTCTCCGTGACCTTTATTCCCTGTTTTTAATTTTATATAGCATAATTTTTTTTCATGGTACTCATTGAAAATCATAGGTGACAAAGCACATCCTTGTCGTACTCATTTCCTCATTTCTGAATTTTTCCTACGTATTGCTCTTCTGTCATTAAATGACACTCCTATGCTCTTCAGTATAGTCAGCGCTCTGTTCCAATACACATTATCAAATGCTTTCTCTAGATCAGGGGTCTCCAAACTTATCGTAACGGGGGCCACAAGGGGTAATTGATAACTTTTCAGCGGGTTGTAATAGTGAAAAAAAATAGATAGGAAATTCTAGATGAGTTTTATCGAATTGAGAAAATTTTATTAACTAATTACAGAGTAAGTGAAATTAAATTATTTTATATGGATGGTGACGAGCTCTACCAGCAAATTCACACATTTTCATCACAAAACCAATAGTGTGAATGATATTACCGTACTTGTGGTTTTAAAATCTTATTCAACTGAGATTTAAATTTTGAAACAATAATTACTTACAAGTAGCGAAAATCCAAGCAACAATTATACGGCGCATTTCCGCGTAATTCTTCTGCGGGCCGGATAAAATATTCTTGCGGGTGCAGATGTGGCCCGCGGGCCGTACTTTGGAGACCCCTGCTTTAGAAGAAGATAGTCAGGAACTGATGAAGTGTATCTGTCCGGTCGGATGGTTTTGTTTAAGGGGACTTTCATGGGTTGGCCGTCCTTGGGCGAAGTTTACATAAAACGAATGTCTGAGGCGCTGGTGGGCCTCGATTGAAGCCGTTAATTTGATAGATGATATCGTCGTTTTTGGGAAAGACTTAGAAGAGCATGGCAGGTGGCTGTAGCAGGTATTCAAAAGGCTCCAGGAAGCAGGGATAACGCTAAAAAATAACAGTGTCAGTTCAGGGTGTCTGACCGCAGTGACCAACCCTTATATAACAGCGAGCTAGAGCGGGAAACTGAGACAAACCGTGATGCTACTGTAGACACCAGGAGAGAAAATTATGGACTACCAAGATTAAGGGACAATGGACAGATTTTCAATCGTACAAGCAGGATAGTTTAAAAAAAGCTAGATGTATACTTATCGTTGCTAATTAGTTAGGTGTCAAGTTATTACAATTAAAAAAGGGGATTAAAGTTGATCGATTGCTATTCTCAATAAGTTTTCCCAAAGTGTCTACTTGCATTATGTTCGATTGCCATCAGCAATATTTTTGTTAACCACAGAATTTCTATGCTAATTTTGACCTTAAGATTTGTCTCAATGAGTTGTTAACATACGACACCATATGATGCTTACATCTTTTTAAATTATTTTCCTTTGTGAAAGAAAAGAGGGTGTTGTGTTAGCATTTAAATTTCCTGTTCACGCATTATGATAGTAATGCTGCCTTGTTCGTTGACGCTTCTGTTACCCCCTAGTGCTAATGCGCTGTACTATTGGTACCGAGGAGAATAATAAACTGCTAAAGTTTCGAAAAATGGATCTTTGATGGGGAAATCTATTTTAATGAGATTATTTAAATTTTTATTTCGGGTTTCTCCAGGACTGGCATTTGACAATGCGGTATAAATTCAACTCAAGAATTAAGGTATATAAATGGTTGATTAACATAACACCCAGAGCCAAAAGACACTAAAAAATAACAAATTCATAAAGGTTAAGCATTACTAAACGATGAAGGTTTCTCGGGCTTCCCACTAGGTCAGGTACTTGTTGACCGATGTTTCAATAGCTACCTCTGCCATCGTCCTTAGGGTATGTCAGTGGGAATTGTCCTTCTTTTCTACCTGGACGGATTCCCGCCAAAAGGTCATGTCAGATGTGATTTGTTGGCACCCCTCTACTTTCTTTCCCACTTAATTTTCCGGAAACCCGCCCGAGTAAGCCCGAGAAACCTTTATCAGCATCATAAGTCAGGAAAGAACCAAAACATATTTCATTACTAAATGATTTGCATAAGGATCTAAAATTTAGGGATATCGAAAACAACCCCGACAAATAAGATTAGCAAGCTTTTACGAAATGCTTATCTAATAGGCAACTCTTTATGTGATGTTTACAGAAAAACCATTGCAAAGATATCAATTAGGGTGATTAAAATATTAACCAATATTGATAGAGATTTCTTGCCTGAAGTTGCGTTACGCCCATGAAACGTGTCTTTGAGACTTTGTTTTACGAAGAGTGCATATTATCTTATCGAAAAATAATAATAATTATATTTGTTGAAATAATGGTAGCTTAATTAGCGGGAAGAGATCCAACCTGAATGTAATTAATGCCTCATTATTCAATAAAATCACGTCAATACAACTTCTAAAAGAAGGGCGTTAACAATGAGTAACTTCCATGACAACCACGATCCGAAAGAGTGAACGCGGGAAATGTGTAAGTGAAAATGACCCATGATTGTATTCTTACAGAGACTTTAATGATGTCACATAAGCGATTTGGAAAGGCGATGAAATAATTTCTTCTTTGTAAACATTAATTGTAAATGGTAAGTAAAATGAAAGCAGTGCACATTTACATTTTATTGCATAAAATTTTCGTTTGTGATACATAAATGTTAAATGCATACGGTAATATCAGATTCGACTCTTTTGGAATTTAATAGATAAGAAAATGACACCAAAGAAGTTAAGTTCACTCTTTCTTATTTATTTAATAAAACTTTTATGGCATCCAGTTATTCGTTGGTGACAGAGAAATGTTATGTGCTTACGGTAATATCAGATTCAACTCTTCCGAAATTAAATAGATAGGAAAATGGAACTAAAGAAGTTAAGTCCAATCTTTCTTATTTGTGAAGTATTTGTGTCTTTCACATATAGCAATATAAAAGCCTAACTAACACCATTGATTGTTGGAGGCGGCGCGGCGTGGCCACGGGCGTTAGGGCACAAGGCGAGAGATGGCTATGAGCCCACCCCAATGAGTGGAGACCTCGTTGGGTTCCATCCATTGATTGGTGGAGACCTCGTTGGGTGACCCCAGCCTAGGATAATAATAATAGCCTTAGGGTTACTGCGCTCCTCTTACTATCACATATCTCCGGTTCGAACCCAGATGGTGGCTAAAAGTACGCAAATTTTTTCATATTATTTTTCCCATTTTAAACGACTTTTGAAAGAGTACGAGGGCCAACAAATATGAAAATAAAAGTTTTACTTTTTTTTAACCATAATAATATGCAAAAAATGTTATAATCGGGATTTTATACGTTGAAAACATTACTATTGACCAGAATTAATTTTTTCTCTTCTGAATGTGAAAGGAACGCTGACAAGGTTTCGATGAATATTTTCAGCTTGATTGCGAGCTTTATGACCATTTTTTTTTTTTTAAGGAATAACACGTATTTCTGATAAAAAGTTTCAAACCTTGTAACGTTTTCATGCTGGCGCAGAGTTCAGACGGTCAGAGAAAAGAAGTAAAACGAAAAATCTGCAAAGAAAGAGAAAGTAACTTATTAGACATATTTTGCGACACAGCATTCTAATACAAATAATATTGGAAGAAGGAATAAATGCAAAGGATTGCTGAGGAAGATCAAGAATTGAATAGATTTGGAAAATTATGACGGACGTCACAGTGAAGAACTAAAGCAGTTGGCAGAGAGGAGAGTTGAATCTAGAGATGGCAAACCAATCTTTGGGTTGAAGACTAGGTACTGTTGATGACTCTTGGTAAACTATCAAACCGGAAAACTTGAAAATTTTTTAGTACTGCGTCCTTTAGCAACAAGTTTTAAAGTAGTAAGGTAAACGTAGGAGTAAAAGAGATGGAAAATAGACTTGAGATAAGATAAATAGAAATAAAATTAAAATTACCCGACTGATGTAGATTTGGTCCATTATTTCGAAATATCTCGCATAAACGTTTTAACCTCTCCGTTTTATTGATTATGCAATGGCAAATTATTATAATTTCATGGAATACTTGAGCACTGCGAGGCGCTGACATTGTAATATTTTCTTAATCTCCTGTTTACCTTACTTAATTAATTTTCCTTGCTTTGCTGCTGCACGTAATACTCTACTATTTTGCCTTGCCCTGGCTAGTTGAGTAGTTTCTTCCACAAACTGTAACATCGGTTTTCTTAGTATTTATATTCAAGTCGTTAATTTATTCCAATCGTTCCGATTGCAAAAACGATGTGGTATGCAAGTCTTGGTCACAGGTGCCAGGATACACAGCAAAGAGGGTGAAGTATGCGCAGAAAAATCATTTCTCTTCACCGGGATTCCAACAGAATCTCCTAATTGCCGGTCAGATGTGCTAGCCAGTTATACAACCATACCTGTTGGCATAACTGGCTATCACACCTGATTGGAAATTGGGAGATCCGAGCTCAAATCCCGGTAAAGTTAAATTATTTTTCTGGGCGAATTTCACCCTCTTTGGTGTGCTTCAAGCTATATTTTTTCATAGTTTTGTCCATACAGTTCAGAGGATTGGAAGCGTACTCCACCCGTAATGAGTGAAATCCCTTGGGTTTAAAATAAGGTGGCCTATGTACTTGCCTATCAAACGTCTCTTGAGATGGATCACTTTGTGAAGTCTTACTAAACTTACTAAGACCTTTTCACTTAACTTCTCCTCATATCATCATTCTCACACTTTAATTCATATGACCCATCCTCAAGATCTTCACCGTACACATTTTCGACGTGCTTCCTCCGGGTATCACTGATTTCGTACCCATCCCAGAAAGCCTCAACAGTTATTATACCACTCCCTTTGGTATCTTACTGCTATGCCCTTTTTTCTCATTTCCAAATTAGTCTCCTTATTTGCTAAGTACTTTTTTCTGCATTCTCTTCCGTGGCATTGTGACTTTTATTTCTTTAATTTCTTACAGGCCCTTCACTATTTTTTTAGTGTATTGAATAGGAGCTATCCTCAAATACGGTTCTCTCTTTTCGCTTCTTAAACATCATGTCATTTCACCATGAATAGTATTTTATTCTCCTTGGCACCCAACACTCACTCGTACTTTCAGAGCCTTCGATAATCCTTGAATCAGTTTTTCCAAAGTATTTCTTTAGCACTTTCTCTCTCGATGTTACCATTCTATTCTCCTGCTTCGAGAATAGTTCATCCTCATCCATGCATACTTAGTTACATACGTACATGCTTCACTACAGTTTCTCTTTTATATATACGCTTTATTCTTCCTCGGTCACTTTTAACTTGCATTCACGATAGAGATAACCGAATATGTTATTGTCTTTTCCACATTAAGCACTTTTTATGCATGATAAAATTGCCTCTATATACTTTTTATGTGCTATAATTATTAAATAACAATTTTAAGCAATACAATAGGAATAAATTCGATGGTGAGTAGATAAATTTTCTAAACTTTAAGGTATGATTCATCCTAAAATTACGTTCCTAGGCGTATGTTCAAGTTTTAATAAAACGTTCGCGTACATGCAATGAAATATGCGTACAATAAAATGAAAAACTATTTATTTGTCGAAAATATTCGCAGTATATTGTGTCATGGTGGTGAAACACGAAAGTTGTAGGCTGCAAGTGTTGGGATTAATTTAACAGTTTTATTATTAATAAACTTTCCTTGACAATGCGTTTGAAAGTTTAAATTTAAGCCGTTTATACTAATCGGCATGACTAACAACATGGTATTTAGAAATTTTTACTTGAGATATCCTATCGATATTGTGAATCATTCACGGGTGTTTCACTGAGTATACTAAACAGTGAAAAAGTAACTTCTCTTGATTTAATATTTAGGTACTCAGGTGTAAGGTATGACATCAACACGGGGAAATTAGCCTCAGAAATACTGTTTTAAAACGCCGTCTGCCCCTTGATTGAAACCAATTGCCTTTCATGTGTGTTCATTAAACTAGCCGGCGGCTAGGAGACTCAATTTCCAGTCTGCCAAATATGATGATTTTGTAGCTAATTACCTCATCCCACATCCGTATTTGTTGAAGTCAATATTTAAAAGTAAAACAAACAGTTTTTTACGTTGAACCATTTTAGAAGTATAGGTACACAATTATTTTTCATTTGAGGGTCAATAATTGACCTTAGAAGCATCCCATCTCACGCTAATCAAGGTTATCATGTAAACTCCTGGGTACTCTTAGTATTCAACCTTTGTGACGGTCTCTCAAATCTTCTTCCGGATTTTCACAGCCAGCATTTCACATTTTCAGCCTCTCAATCCAGTGTCCCTTAGCATGCTAGAATCGCAATTCCACTCCTTTTTATGCTTCTACGTAACTTTTATATGCATTCTAAGCAATCTTGAGAACATATACTCGATCTTCCGCGTCAAATCTACACCCCGAGTGCCCTGACAACCTTCACCTTCTATCCATATCACCAAATCATCAGCATAGAACTGTCTTACGCCATTTTTAAAGCATGAGAGCTCATCCATGAAGTGATTTTATTCGTTGTCTATCCCACTTGTCTTTTTAGTCGGCCAATCTCAAGATTTTCTGACTCCGACTATTGGCTCTTCATAATTGTGCAGAACTGATTGGTTTCAGTCAATTCTCCTTAGCTGTTGTCAATATATCATGTAAATTTCAGTCCTCAGTCACTTGTATGAACACAATCCATGAGACAATGTTAAAAACTTTCACTGATCAACAATGTATTGCCCTAGACCGATCGCAACGCATAAGAATTGACCTATGGCGTGATATTCTTCGGTGAATGTTTCATTCATTGTCTATTTAATCTGTCAGTCTCAAAATATCTTTTATACTTTTGAAAAATGTTCATCATCGTCAGTAGTCATGGTAGTCATCCATTCGAAGGGTGGTTTGCTCCCCTCCAGTCTCCTTGCAGTTATAGTTTTTTAAATTATTAGTCTTCATACTCAAGTCCCCCATGATTTGTTTAATTTATTCCATGCATGGTCGTCCACGAAAAATCTTCGCATTAGTTTCTCCTTAAATTACTGATTAGTTACTCTTACTTATTATCCTGGATGGATTAGTTATCCTGGATGTGCCCTATAAGCTCATCTCTTCTAATGTACATAATTTTCATTAAACATACAATCTCTCTCCTCTTCTCAAGACTTATTTTTGGTGATTATGTCTAACCATACGATCATTCAGTTATTCGATAAAACCTCATTCCCATTGCTTTCAATCTTCTATGCTCTGCTGCCGTGATCATTCCAACTCCAAATTCTAGGCTGTTTGTTGGAGCCACTCTTACCGTATCAGTCTAAAGATCCATATTATCAAGTCACTTCTGCTGTTTGATCTCCCAGTTAGTTATTTTTACTATACTTTTTACCTTTTTCTGTGTGCGTTTAGGTGATAAGCCAAGGTTTTTTACCCTTTTAGTATCTTAGCCGTACAATTTACATTCTATAATTTCCTTTCTTGGCACCAGTTTCATTGTATTTATTTAGGGACAGTACTACTATTTTTTAATTGTCTAACCTGATACTGTTTATAGCACTATGCAGATTGAAGGAATTGAGCTACTACCAAATTTTCTTGATTTCAGAGGAGGAATATTCCTTATTTGGAGCCGTTCCCAGGATGAGGGCACCACTCGTCTTGTTCGTGAGAGATTCCTCGCTGTTACACCAACGCGCAGTGATGCTGTGGCAGGGATCGAGAACCCGGACCAGAAGCAAAATTGTGGATCATCCGGAATGGCTCTGCTGACATCTTCTAATCTTTGACGCATATCATCGTCAGCACTCATTCACATACGGCGACTCTTGGGACTCAGGTGTAATATGGAGTAAAAGTCCTGATTCTCAGTTGCTGGGAGTCGGGACATGAACTCTTGAGAGCCAGTCTCCCATTAGTCGTCGAATGTGAATGAGTGCAAGTCTTTGTATTTTTTTGATAGAAATAAAATTTTTAAATCGACCCTACCAAAATTTTATTTACCAAAGTCTCGACGCTGGACAGAAGACCCTAAAAATCACGTTGGACTTATAGTAGTAATTTAAGGTAGTTTTTCAAAAAAAATTGTTAAAATTGCCAAAAATATGCTGCCAACCAGATATTTTTCTAAAGTTTTTAATTTATATGCTGCCAACCAGATATTTTTCTAACGTTTTTAATTTTTTTCTAATTTTATTTATTTTTCGGTGTTTTTTTTGTTTTTAGTAAAGTCGCGAAAATATTCTAAGTCCAAAATGTAAACATTAGCGAAAAAGTCTAAATTGAACAGAGAAGTTCAAATCGAGAGAAACAGTTGAGGGTCAAAATATTCAATTGAAAACGTTCAAGGTTAAGTTTTATTAGCTTCACTGTAAACACGAGTGCATAAATGGTGACATTTTATCTAGTGACAATGCTTGCTTAACTAAATAAATTGGTACAATCAGCAAAATGTTACATATGTTGCCATTGAAAAATGCATGCAGCCACGCTTAATTGTATTTTATTGACGTGACTGCATGCAGTACAGAAAAAAGAAAAAATCTTTTTAAAGAGTTGGCAGTAGAATCTTCCGAGCTATTCCGCCATGCAGCATGAAGTATTGATCCTAACGCCAACTGACGCATCGGCGACTCTTGCATTCCAGTTAGGGATAAACTCGAGCTCTTGGTGCTGTGGTCATCTTCGGCATGTTGCCGATTCACGCATCGAAGTAGAAGTTGCAGAACGTGGTGCGTTAGTCAGGTATCTGAAACTAGAGAAAAAAGTTATAATTGTGTCAACATTTTTTATATTCAGGATATTATTTTTATGTACAGGATAATGAAAGTTTAAAAACAGTTACAACAAGCTAAAATTTGATTTTAATATCGAGATTTATTTGATAGTGTAATGACGACAGGATAAAAGAAACCTTTTAATTCCATAAGAACCATAATGGAATAGACAGAGCTTGAACTACTTCGCTTTAGGACTAGTGCTTGTATGTCTTAGCAATAACCCGCGTAATAAACTAAATGAAAAGGGGAAAAATTGGCCAGCAATTTGATATTCGTGTGTGATATTGATATAGAATTATATTTTAATACACGGCGTGCTAAACCTGAAGAGATTTTCAAATGTGACAATTACCTAATGAATTCTTAAGTATCAATCAGTTAAAAACATACTACCATAGCAAGGACAACATGCTCTTAGTTGGACGGGAGGTATATAAGGTATTAGAGGCCGAACAATGATTTTCCTAATATTCCAGACGAAGGATAAAAGCGCTAAAAGATCAACCGGAGAATTCTGGCAAGGAATTGATATTTGTAGCATTAGAAATAAAAGCAGGAGTTACAAGCAAAGGTGAATTCATAAAATATTATTCATAAGACAGGAGACTCAAGGAAAGATTACATTAGTGGTGCCCAAACTCTAATCTTCACGAAATTAGGCTTTTAATTTGTAAGGTGTCAGTTCACACTCAACTTATTGCAGTTCTGAGAATAGAGGAAGGGAGTCCTCACGGAAAATCGAACGAGATGAAAAGAATTAGACGATCATTCCGAAACTATTTCTAAGTTATGATTCACCTTTAACAATGTTAGCATAAAAGGTGGAAATACTATAAAAATAAGTTAGAAGGAATAAAATGATTCCAGTAGAGATCAAGAACCTCAGAAAGACGGAAACTCAAGCCTCAAAAAGACGGAAAAACTACTGGACCTAGTCGAAGAATTTGAATTTTTGGGATGCAGGATCACTGGCGATGAAAGGAACAAGAACTATGAACAGAGCAGAAGCTCGAGAAAAGAAAATTCTTAAAAGTACGAAAGAACTTTGAAAATGTATAAACTGAAAGGATGAACCCTAGTAGCATGAAATGGATTATATCTAGCTATAATACGTATCGTGCGATAACCTGTATACATATTATATCTATAAAATTCACGCAAATGTCCTCTACCATACAGATAATATCTGGATATTTTATGTATTATAACTGCTGGCTTGATATGGATTTTATATAGATTAAATATGTATACCATGCAAGCTTAAATTATGGGGATATTATCCAGGTAGCATTCCAATCTTGGCCCGATGTCTGGCTGACATAGGCATATGTCGGCTGTAGGTCGGTCCGACATCGTAATTATAACATTCAGCCGAGCTACTGCCGACATTACCATCAGACATATGCCAGACATCAACCCAACATAGGTCCGACACCAAGCTGACATAGGCCCAACATAAAATCAACCTTGGTGCAGCATATTAAAATTATATTAAATTCACATACCAACAAACTCAAATATATTTGCTGAAATTATTCTGGCACATAAGATCGAATTCAGTGGACCAATGATGACTAGAATCTTGACAAAATATAAGGAATTAGGCTAAATTAATTATTGCTATACTATTGAGAACATAATTCAGAGAGAATTGAATTACATGGATAAAAGTTAACCAAGTGTAAATTGTGGTATAAAATCCTCACTTTAACGTAAAGCAGGTGATTCAACATGAACAGTAATACGGAACTCATTGTAAATTTGTTCATTCTTCAGCTAATTATCAGAAAAGCTTATGTTCTGCAAGACCTAATGCAGCAGTCAAATCATTCAAACAAGCTAGTTATACAAGAAATTTCCAATCCTATGGTGAATATCCCATAAAAAGAAAGTATTATTACAAGTACACTTTATCCTCTAACCTAGTGTTAGAACAAAAATATCACAGGAATAAAATATATGAAATTAAAATTGTAAGGTACAGTAATAATATGAATTTTATTAAAGTAAAAAAGTTATTAATTCATTACATACATTCTTATGGAGATGTTTTGGACTGAATAGAAAATAAACACACTGCAGAAAGGCATTAGGCGAAGCCCTGAGTGATTAATATTTGTACACAATGAAAAAATAAGAAATGCGCACATTTTTTAATTTGACAGCACCAAAATTGAGTAAATTAATGAGAGAGTTAATAAACCACATCTCCACACATTTACTTTTCTTCCCTCTATTGTCCTTGCATCACACATTTTGCTGCTGATATCTTCCTCCCTTACTGTCTTGGGCCTGTGGCAAACTCACACCCACTTCGATATTCACTTCAGCTTCTGTTGAAGTAGGACATGCTGCTCGGATCCCAGCTAGAAATACAAGTTATAACCACTGTGTAATTTCAGAAATAACTTTAAATATTGTATTTCAGCATACAATACCCAAATACATTATGTAATGGAATACAATATCCCATTAATGGCAATGATCCTTTGACGATAATGGCAGCCGAAGAGAGGAGAATGGGGAAATGTGGAGTTTTAGAAGAATAAATAGCTGTCAAATGGACGGAGATCAGGCACGAAGTCATACGAAGAGCAGGGGACAAAAAATTTTGACGAAATCTGGAGGAAATAATTTCATATTTAGAGGCATAACCGCTGCCTCATAGCAATGGACGAAAGGATGAACCGGGAAAATTACTGAAGCTAAAGTATGTCAGCCATGCAAACAGTCATTTAAAGCAAAGAATGAACGGTGGTAAAATAATGAATAGTGAAATAAATGAAAAAATATTCAAAGGGAGATCTGAAGCAAACCAATAATGGGTTTGACGACAGCTTCGTATTTACATTCGTAACGTTCAACGATTTTTACGAAGTATTAATAGTAGTACCATGAACAATACACTATTGGTTGCCAATTAATATTCTATTCTTTACTGCACATTATTTTACCTAAGGAAAATAGTCAAGGTGGACAAGATTTTCTTAAATATTTAGAAAGCTGCTTCACCGAAATTTCGTCTTTTTCCTCGTATTGAACAATCCAAAGAAGCATTCCCAGAGTAACACCCAGTTTAGAGCTATTGATATCACTAATAAAAGAATCGGGACATTGAGACAAATTTCTGGCATGAGTCATTAAATATTTTACAAAATGCAATCAGAACAAGAAGCATTTTCATCTCTGGAACGAAGCGTAGTACTGACTGTACAATGACGAAGAACTTATCCCCAGAAGAATGCTGAGGGTAAAGCTTCACTACGCAAAAAGGTGTAGGGCAACACTTAGATTAATGTTACTGCTATTCACTACTTGATTCACATTTCTGGAGAAGAATTAAAGATATGAAATATTTGAGGTTACTTGTGGATGAGGCCAAAACCAACAAAGCACGCTCAGGCACCAATAAGAGAGAATTGTTTGAGAAATTAAGCTCCCCAGAATGCATCGATAAAGTTTCATCAGAACTGCTAAACTATGCCTAATGGTGACGGCATTGAATAACTTTAGTATGAGAGATTTATGCCATTATCCGTAGGAAAAAGAAGAGCCTAATGATGCAAACATTTTAGAAGTATTTTTTGTGTATCTATATGAAATATTTCAAGAATTATCAACGGAAGAATGGAACAAAATGTTGCCTAAGATAAGGACATAATATTCCAGAAAAAGTTGGGAAACGAGAATTCTCTTTACGTTTCTTGAATTCGTCTAAACAAAGGAAATGAGCATAATTTAATGTATACAATAAGAAGTAAATGTATGAAGAAGATTTGGATGCGATTACATAAGGTTGCAATGCGCAGGAAGGTGAAGTAAAATATTGCTTTAATATTTATAGTGAAATAACAAGGTGAACCACGCTCATTCTTATTATCCGTGTAGAAAGTGTTCTATTCGAGTCTCTATAAAGCATTCGAGTCATATTTAACAATCAAAAGAAGCTTCCCCTCCAAGCAATTCAATTTCAGATTAAGTTTAAAATAAAAGCTGGAAATATTTACACAACGAGTAAATCATCTGCTGTATAAGCTTAAATAATAATATTAATTTTAAGACCTATAAAAGGCACTAACTTTTAAGGATATATGATGGATAGAGCTGACCGATCGCCTTCTGTTCGTATTAAATCAAACCAAGCCAACGCTAACGTCCTTTGTCAACGTTCAGAAAATTAGGACAAATAATACAAGTTGCTTATTCTCGCAATAGGCATTTAAACATCAGCCCCTGATTTTAGAAACATTAACATATCTCGGAGAGATACTTGGGTAGAAGACAGAAAATAGGAAACCCATTAGGTGGTGTTGCAGAGACCTATATGCAGAACAAAATACAAGCATTCGAGCATAAGGGAAGCATGTGTACAAATTAAAATATTATAATTGCAACGCAAGTGACACCCAGGGAAGCATGGATAAAATCTTCAAGTCCGTGAGTAGGGCCTTCACAATTACAGCAGGGAAATGTTGGAGCTGCCTACAGAACAGTCGCGCTAAAAGCTATATCATTATATCATTATGAGGTTGGGATATGTGATAAAATTAAAAGTGATACAATAAATGAAAATAGTACCAATAAAACGTTTTAATGCTGAGTCGTATAACTCAGTCGGGTATTGGATAATGACTGGTAGTGTGCCCACAGTGAATTTAACCTCATTCTGCGTCTTGGAATTCAATTCCTAAGGATCTTAGCGAAAAACATAGCATCCGGGTAGTGCCGGCTCGACTCCGAGAACTGCACCGAAGGCGCATTCTAAGATTCACACGTACAGGACGTGCGCGTCCCAATGAGTGAACATCACTCCGAAAAAAACACTGCATGAAGATTAATGCGCCGCGAGCATTTGTGACCCACGACCATATAACATATTCGCGAAATTCAAAACAAGGAAAACCCGCGTTTCTTAAACAAAACTGCTCCGATCGAAAAGTGTAAACGCAGAGAATGGAGGGGCTAGATAAAAGTCGCTGGAGACTTGAGGCTGCACGCCAGGCTGAGATTACTTAAATTCATATCATGCGAGTTTCTGGATGACAGTATATTTTTATCTCGCACTTCATCTATATACGATAGAAGTGACGGGAGTGAAAGGCTGCCCAGCTGATAAGAACGAGAATTCCCCCATCCAGCGTACCATTAATGACCATGGCAAAAACAGCTGAGGCACCGCTACCACTAACAAATCACTTTCGTTCTGTCCATTTACCTATTCCCTCCCCTTTTCATGGCCTGTCTTCTTTTTTAGCACATCCCGCCACACGCTCTAGTGGCGTCTTGCAGGATAGAAAGCAGATTTAAACTGATTTTGTAAATATCAAAACTTTATGCATTAGTTAAGGGATAGAGGAACTGAAGTGCCTGACGCATGTCGTTGTAGTTGCCTCGGAACTGCTGGACTATGACTTTTGGTGAGTCGCTATGAGCAACGAGTAGCGTGTGGATTTAAGATAGTTTGAGCGAGATATTCTCTATTCATAATAAAGGCCATATTCGATTTTTTTATTTTAAATCATTATCATGCGTGAAACATTTTTGGGAAAACTATCTATCATCAAGCAATCAGTGAACTATGATGGAGAAATTATTTTCAGGAAAAATTCGACAAACAATGTCATTTTACAACGTATGATGAATTAAAGTAGACTATCCAACTACATGAAAGGAGTGTCTTTCAATGAATTGAATAAAAAGGCAGTTATATTAAGACCAGTTTAATGTAAATAAATGCGAAGGAAGATAATGAAAGGAGAGCTTCAATGTTTACATCGAAAAAGCGAGGGGTGAAATCCAAACATTATACATTTGGCATGCCGCGCTGTGCTGAAATAATGATAATTTTGGCAGTGAATAACGATTGACGAGATTGAGAACCGCTATAAAAACTACGAAGAAATGGAACATAAGGTCAACGTAGAGAATAGTCTTGTTCTGTAGAATAAAAATTAATTCACCGTGAGACTTAAGCAAATACTCTGACGAGTGGAGGAGGAGCAATGTTGGAAGAAAGATTGATTTACTAAGCGAGAAGCAGAAAGTATCCCACCCATGCCAAAACCGAAGCGAAAGCATTCATCCGAAGAAGTCTACAAAGAGACAACGGGGTAAGCTACGATGCACGAAAGCACTCTTCTGATATAAGTTCATTGTCATATGGAAACAGACTATAATATTGGCAGAACATAACTGGGCGTGAATGAAAGATTCCATTTGAGACTGATTTGAGATCAAATCGTACTCAATCTGTAGATAAACAGGGAGGCTAGCATTCACCGGGTAAACATTTAAAAGAAAAAATACCATTAATTTTTTTCTTATCTACTAGTTAGAAATTTCTTGATCGGGATCTTTGACTTGGCCTTTCCTTAAAACTGCAGAGTAAAGATTAATCTCCAAATAAGTTATACCCCGACCCAAGGTGATAGAACACCTTGACCCCGACCAACCTCAACCAGCAGTGGTAGCGAGAACTTAGATTCAGAGTGGCTGGATAAAGATCTGGTTTTCCATTAACAAATTGCTGAACTAACTAGTTTTAAGGACGGCAGACCGCCGAGTATGAGTGCCGAGTAGATGTTCAAAAATTAAAAATCAGTGTGATTAAAGAATTAGAAACTGAAGTTCCAAGATTATCCACGAAAAGTGAGGGAGAAATAGGTTGTCTGCAGAGAATCTTGAGGAAGTAACGGAAAAGAAATGCGGTATATATTATGACCCCTACAGCATCAAGAAAACGAGCGATTGCCATTAAATACTACGATGCTGGTGCAAGTCAAAGAAAGAGTGAAGGCATATCTAAGAAGCCCTGCCGTTTTACTACTGCTTTGATTTGGCTAATCACCAGTAGATGCGTGTTAATAATATTCCAATCAAATTCAAATTGGTTCACAGAAATATCCCCAGGTCCAAGCTCAACGAAATGCTGAAAATAATACAATCCACCATATGACTACACTAGTGACTAATATTTTAAGGAATGAAAGTGAAATATCTTACACAATACAAATAAGTTAGATAAGAAATCAAAAAGTTTCAAAATATGTAAAACATTTTTATAAAAGTCGCTGAATTACTGTTAAACAACTTAAGTCACAATAACTGAGCAAGCCTAAAGAAACCATCACCGCAGCATGTAAATGTCTCACTAAAGTTTTTCATTATGCAAATCAGCATCAAATACTATGAAACATGTGAATGATTATAAGTATTTTCCTACAAGTTATTGAAAAGTAAAAAATTAACAAGTTCAGCAATCATTCAATCCATCATGAAAAGTGACGCGATAATTATATTAGGTTCAAAATCCTAGCAAACAGTGCTGAAAAAAAATTGGAATCACTATCACACCATTGGTATAAAATAAATAAAACTTTCTAAAGTAACTTCCAAGTTGCTTTAATTTATTATAATTAAAATATTAGCCTAAACCTGAGACTAGCAATGGTAAGAAGTACCCAAGTAGCTAGAGTAAGAAGTACCCATTAACCGGGTATAGAATTTTGCCGAAAGTTGGCCGACAGCCAGTCCGTGGATAATTTACGAATCGCGACAATTCTGGGGTTACATACCCAATAGCTTAAACATAAAACACGAAGTTTAATTGCTTTGCTGCAATTGTAAAATTTAGAATTCCGTTTTGCGTTCCTATGAACATGGAATCCCAAGGCTAAAGGAGTGATAGGTTCTAGATTTCTTTTAGGCTTCAATTTTTTCATTTTAAGTTTAGCTCGAATTCACAACTAAATATTTTTTAATTGTACCTTCAAGATTCTTTTACGCAATGAATGATAATTAACATTCAAAATCACTGGTACCTTAAACTCATCTGGATCGCACTTCCATTATAAACAGAAGAGTGGCGGATCCAAGTGGGAGCCAGAAACTGAGATGGAAGGACAAAGGCCCTTGACGCTACTCGCTCTGTGACGTCCATCCGCCATCAGTTTATGATAAGGGTATAATGCAAATAACCATCGACAATATAGCTCTATTTCCACGCTGCCAATAGCTATTACGATGATAATCAGGCGAATATTTGTAATTCTTTGTGTCGCAGAGGTGCAGTAACTTTAGTCTATGTAATATATGGATAGTTTTAACTTTGCATCTGAGTAAGACCCAAAACAATTTTATAGTAATAATGCCCTTTACAAATCTTTCCTTTCCTTCATTATGAAAAATTAAATTTAAACACCAAGGTTGAGAGGTGATAACATTTACGGAAATCAGATGCGCGGTGGGCTGAATTATAAAAGGGTTTCTTTATCACACCCCGCACGCAAGGTTCACATGCAGCGTCAAAGTATGTACGACTATATTGCCGAGAATCACTTTCATTCCATATGGGAGTCTGATTATTACATCAGCTATTATAAAACAGTATTAGAATTAGCCGGATTTAAATAATAATTGGAATAGAGGTATTCGCCGCGCCAGATATTAAATGTCAGCTTCTGTTTGCAGAATAATATAGAACAGTTTTAACGCAATAAAAATATCGGATAAACAGGTGAAAAATATTAACCGCTTGAGTAAGTCAAGTAACAAAACAAGGAATGAAAAAAAATGTTGAAACATCCCAGGAACTTGAGCCTAGAACCATAACACAGACTACTTTACCCCGTAAATGCTTGTTCATATCAGCGATGATGCAATTCTATAGTTTTTCATCACAGAAAAAAATAGTAAACCCCGTGGGACTAACTACCAGCCTAACCACCATAGTATAAATTTTTTTGCATCAGGCTTCGCTAAGAGGAAGTGATAGATATCTATTTTTCATAACAAAGAACTTCTTACTTTTCCACACAATATTTTAAAAACTGCGACCGGTTTCACATTAAGACATCTTCTGGCAGAAGATGCCGTATTAAGGTGAAAACGGTCGTAGTTTTTAAATAAAGTTTGGAAAAGTACCAAGTTGTTTATTCAAAATTGACGCCATCCTAAAGTTCATAACATTCGCATAGCGTGAGATTGCGTATATATGGTTTTCAAAAATCACCTAGCCAAACACCTTTCTTGCGAAGTAGTAATTGAAGTAAGAGGAACTGTATCCCATGTTTTCAGGTTCAATTACGTGCGTCAGCGTTCTGATAAACGTTTTCTCCTCCGTAACAGGAGTTTTCAGGTTGAACTGATACTTCCCAAGAATAAGAGGATTTCAGATTGATGGCGAGGCCATTGAAATTATGAAGAATCCAGAAACTTCTACGGCGAGGATTTGTATTCACGGGTAACTACATGGAAAAGTCTATTCAACCCCTTAACCAATGGAAATACAGAACCAAATGAGCAGGTATTTTGGCGCCACTAACTCAAAATCCGGCTACGATCCAACAATCAACCCCTAAAGTTTGACATGAAAACGCCTCCTATATCAGAAAATTTTTGTAATCATAGCGTTGACGCACGCAATACAACCTTGAAACATGGAATCCGGTACTTAAAACCCATTGCAGAAACCTACGTTCCAGCTAAAGTGAGAATATATGAGCAAGGTTTATTACCGCAGAAATCCGTGACTATTCGATTACATTTTAGAAGCGTGACGTTATTCTATAACACTGAAAAAACTAATGATTGAATCATTCATGGAATTTGAAATTTAAACATCTACTTACCAAATCAGTCTGCTGGAAAATCTGTGCCATCTCATGGGTTTGTCAACTTGATGGGATCAACGCAGTAACAGCGGAACATCTATCTGCTTATCAGGTGCCAGATGTTTCACCGCTGTACTTGCTGTCTTGAAAAATGGACAACTACATGAATCCTCATGCAATCCATGGGAACTGCAATCTCCGGCCAACACTTTCTGGTCTTCAATTCCGCTTGCGGCGACTGTGGTTGTTTCCATTCACTTGCCGCGACTGCGAAAGAGAGATGAAAAGAGGGTTAAAAATATTTACGAATTCCAGTATGGAAGACTATATGTGGCAAGAGTAGCTAAGTAAGACAAATGTTTCATCTTTAAAAGCTATATTAAGATTCCTCCCGAGGTGAATACTCTGGGCTAGCCCCGTAAAGGATATAAGTAGAGCTAGAAACTTATATCAATCAGAATAAGACCTTTCAAAATGTGATGAATTTCAAAATATCGCGAAAACTGGTTGAAAGCATGGCAGAAAAAAATTAAATGCTATCAACAATATTAGACAAGAGAAGATAAGTAATTTAAGCCATGAAACTAACTTCAAACTATCAGATACCGTTACTAAAACAGATGTCTTAACATAAATCAATGAATGAATTGCAAAATTATTTAATTCCCGACAATGCATCCTGGCTTCAGCAAAATTACTTGCGATCTATGCTTCCTACAGGATTGGTGGATCACTATCACTCAGTGATTCAACCCGAAGGTTGGTTTGGATAGTTAAGGGTAGAGTTCAACCCGGACTAAGCCACAGGCGTGTGAATTTCACACATTCAGGGTAGGGGGACCAGTTCCTCTCCCTGGGCCACCTCGCACTCCGAGGATTTTCGTTCGGGGGCGTTCAAAGGCTTTGAACCCGGTTTTGAACCCGGGACCCTTCGATCAGTAGCCAAGCGCTCTACCCACTAGGCCACCACGCTCCTTTGGATTGGTGGATAGGGGACAGTATATTTCGGATTTTTAGGATGAGAGAAACCTGGCGTCGGAATTAGCCTGCTATTAACAAATGGTGCCACAGATTGAAGTCCCATCCAACGGTCTGAGTACTTCACTCAGAGTGCTCATTTTCCAAAGCACCCAGCCACGGATCGGGATGGTACTAAAATATCTTTGCTGCTTAATATATTCGACCCCGGGCCATCGAAATGGAAAGTCTGTGCTACAGCCACCACTATACCGATCCCCACTTTACGAGAGAGCATTGTGAGTCAATACCCTCAAACAGCCAACGCTGGCAATATTAAGACTAAGATAAGACGCAATAAGAAAAAATTTCCCGGAATACAATACCGGGGCAGAACAGGACTCTCGTACTTAAGGTCATAATAATATAGGGAGTCGAACACTATTACCGCGGGGTCACAAATCATTCGAGTTACTCCACTTTTCCAAGATATTAGTAAGTAATTAAGTTTTAAAAAAATGTATGCTAAATATAAATAACAGGAGGGGTTAAACTACAATATGCTCATACGTACGTAGATTCTAAACAGGTGGCCCACAATGAATGATACGCCGTGTCCAAGTTCTTCGCGAAGTGAAGCGATAGCTGGGTCCGTCCCAACGGTCCCAACTCGTCGATGTCTGGAGCTGAAATGACCGAGAACAAAGAGGGGAGTTGGGGGAGTGAAGCAACGATTCATACGAATAGCATCCATTGGTTGGATATTCTCTGTAACGGAGGGTATGATTGGTCGCGCGTATGACGTCGTCGACGTTCGTCATTCAGCGAGCGATATGTTGGTGCAATGGGTGGATATTGGGATCTACTGAATTCGAATAGGCTGTGTTGTTGAGGGGAATGACGGAATTCGCGGGAGGGAGATAGTATTTTCTGGTATCGGTTAGGGCGAACTCTCTTTAAAATGGCCGCGATCAAATTGGTATTGCCCGTTGAAAAAGATTCCAATTCGACCTAAACACTCCTCACGGATCATCGCTCTCCACTCCCAAATTCTTTTTCTTCTACACTTCCGTCCTTCACTTCTAGTGTCATAACACCCCCACCCCCTCCCACATATGAGCAATTGCGACGGCTCATTCAGCCGTGGTTGACTTGAGTATTTCAATGCTCCAACAACCAGCAACCTAGCCAAATGGGTTCATGGGATCCGAAACCCTCCACCCCCTCCCGAAAATTTTAATTTGTTTTTTGACAAAGGGAACTACAGGGGGAAAACAAGCATATATACCAGACCACATAAAAGCCTGCTGTCTCGGCCGATATACCCACTGGTACAATATACCGGCACCGCGTAGAGGTTTAATATATACATGGTTTTGAAGCGTATCGCCCGATATATCGGTTGTCAGACCGATACATCGGGTGATGTCCATATTCACGTATCAACATTTTTAACTTTTATTTAAGAGTTTTCTTCACTCAATAAGATTTTCTAAATATTTGGTAAAATATTACTATGCCGTTAAAAAGATTATCATGTGTCAAATCGACAAAACCACCACGCCACGTACACGATAGAGTTAAAGCTAATCAGTTTAAGGTCAATGAGAACAGGAATTATTTTTGAATCGTAATCATTGTGGCGAAATACCTTGGAAGGAAACTAGGCGTAAAATGATATAAATTTGCATTTCAACCAGCATAGGAGTGCAAGAAGGCATGAAAGGAGTCGTGTGCAATAACATCATTATCGTGGGCATCCACATAAAATATTCCGTAACTTGGAGACAATGTATGATTTTTTTTCTTATGAATCATATGAAATAAAAAATTGCTCTTCTTTGAATTATATAGAAATTGTATATTTGATGCGAGGAACATAATACCAATACGTTACAGTGGCTGAAGTGGTAATCGTGAGTCATTGAGCGCACATATTAATAGCTTTTCAAGGCGAAAAAATTCTTGAACTACATTTCATTTAAGCAAATCTTTTTATGCAGTGGAAATGGAAATCATACAAGAATTATATTTTAAAGTATTCGCCTTAATTAAAACATTGTTATGACTTGGGTTTTTGGCTCGGCATTCGAAATTCTAGCAAAAATTACATTTTATAACATGTTTTTTAAACTCGTCATGATACCTTGATATTTTGCTAACAACTATTATAATGATATGAAACGAATTATTTGGCGTTTGAGGCAAAATCTGCATATTTAATCGAATTATTTCGATTTACATGTCATGCACCCTAAGGCTATGTGTTAAAATAGCATTGAATTGCCAAGAAACCAAATCGGTAAAATGCTAATTTTTTTACTTTAATCTACAGATGTTACCTACAAAGGACACGTACATTCAAAGTTTCGCGCATGTCCGTACATGAACAAAAATAGGTCCAACCACCTTCTACATCAACATCTATGATTTACCGTGCAAGGCACCACTAGGCTGTGTGGCACGGGGTGATTCCACACCAGGCATGCAGCACTCGTCCCAGAACAAATCAGAACCTCGCACACTCCCCCTGGCGCTAGGCGCAGGCCAAAAGCAGTCAGGAGAACAGTGCGCAGTCCAACTGGACACTGGGAGAGTGATACGTAAAAGAACATACAAACATGAAGAGAAATGCTATAGACACATCTAGCGGTTAATATTACTGATACTAGGAGCGTCTGAAGAAATTACAACTTGGCTGTTTCCACATGAGGTTTTATTGTTAACGACCATGGTTTCGTTACAGAGTAACATTATCAAGGTGGTGTTAATGTTACTGACCACCTTAATAATGTTACTCTGTAACGAAACCATGGTCGGTAACAATAAAACTTCATGTGGAAACTGCCAAGTTTTAATTTCTTCAGACGCTCCTACTATGAAGGATTTCCACGAAGTCACGCCCGCTACCATTACTTACTTAAATTACTGATACTGTTAATTTAAGAATACTACGAGATGCTACTTCATGCAAAGAACAAAATAAAATAATGCCGGACTAATCGACCGGTGTGGAGAGTTAGTAATGATGTAGTGTTATTAAACACAAGTGAAAGTTCTACTCTACCTATTGAGGGTGGGAGTTTCATGTGATTGATCTATCGAAACTATTATGATCCCTTATTGTACGTGGGAAAAATGACATTTTGAATCTATCGGTTCGGCAGTCAATACTGTACTTAACTGTACTGTACTGTCAACTTTTAACTGTATTTTTAATGTTCCCATACGTTTACTATATGAGCTATTACAAGTATCCTACATAATTATGACTTGTTGTAGTAAGCATTAATTTTTATTAAGTCCCGGATTGACGAGCGTTGCTCAAGTTATAAAGTTTGATTATAAGCACAAACTGTTTATATGGCTAAACTTCTTGCCAGATGTTTTAACAAAACTTATAATCATATGGTTGCTTCAGTAACTTTGTCATAAAGAATATTTAATTTATTAATAACGCTTTTGTTTATGATCTCTCAGTCGTATCAGCCGACGGCTATTAGACACATATAGAAATTAAGTTAATTGGCCTTTGCGATAACCCAAACGGTACGCTAGTGACTCATGAGTAAGCGTGACTCATGCGTTACTCATTAGGACTGGACAGACCAAAAGACATTCACTTCAGATTCAGTTCAGATTCAATTCGGTGCGCATCAGTACAAGTGGTTAAGTGGTTTATAAGTGGTTACACCTTTTTAGTGCTGCGTTCGATATGAGTTCTAAAAAACGTGAAGTTTTACATACGCAAGCAAGAACAATGATTGTTTCCGTAATTCACTATTTTGAAAAAGAGAAGAATAACGGAGGTCCACTGCTTGAGGTCAGGAAAGTAATGCAGAGAGCACCCTGACGCGTGTGGAATATCTTTGAGGACTGTAGAGCGTGTAAAGTCTGAAATCAAGACATCACTCGAAACTCAAGACTTATGCGACGTTCGGGATATGGAAGTAGTGGATGAAAGTGATGATGGGTCTGTGAAGACGGAGATGTTAGTACACCTCTCGATAACCCAAGGGAAAATATTGTTATCCGCACGCCAAAACGACATTCCAAGAGGAATCTGCCTAGAAGAGATATTGACGACTTTGACAAAGGAGCCAAACGAAGACACGTAATGGCATATTATGCTCGAAAGGAAGTACGAACCCTCAAACCAATTACTCACGTCTCTCCGAGAATCAGAGGACTCTACAGCGGGTCACGATCTTCACTTCATGTAGTGATACAAGACGTAGGTTTCACATACAAAAAATTTAACAACCGTAAAGTCATCATGGAAAAACCATCTGTTGCTCTTCAGAGATGTCGCTTTCTGAGAAAGATGCGCCAAGTTGACATTACGAAGGTTATATTTCTCGACGAAACCTGGCTGAACGCTAACGTCAGTCTGGATAGTGGTTGGAATGATGAATCAATAAAGTGTGCTCCTCTAGGTAAGGGGAAGCGGAGACAGAGAGCCATTGATCAACAATGGACTATACAGAATATTTAGAATGTTTTAGGGTAATTATTTATACGTATATGACGTTTGCTGAAGCAAAAGTATTTGTTTTATGATAGAAATTGTTTGTATTCGATTTGATTTGGTTTTAGTAAAAAGTTTAGTAAAAAGTAAATAAGTTAAAAGTTAAATATGTTAAAAAGTAAAAAAAAATCAAAATACAATTTTTTGCAACCACTAAGTGTTACATAACTACCTGACATAACTCCGTCGTGTTTAGACTCTTTTTTCATGAAATCAGACGTAGAAATCAAAACTGTAATAAAAAATTACAAATTACGCTTACTTTTATGTGATAATTTTTCATAGTGGAGTGCGATTCGTGACTCATAGCGCACGCGGTCGACCGGACCCCGGCTATTGTTTGGCGGACGGCAGGTACGCGGCTATTGTTGGGCTCTCGAGCGGTGCCTTAATCTCTTACCCGCCTTCCCTGTTTGGACAGACAGACGAAGTAGCGTGCAAACCACCTCTAGGGTGTGTGGCACGGGGTGATTCCACACCAGGCTTGCAGCACTCGTCCCTGTACAAATCGGGACCTCGTACGTTCCCCCGGCCGCTGGGCACAGACCAAAAAGCAGTCAGGAAAAGTGTGCGCAATCAAATTAGAAACTGGGAGGGTGCTACATGCGAACCTGCAGTACACTGCTAAAGAGACATCTAGTTTCTTTATGTGAAAGTAAAATGGGGCGGGTTTCTCAAGCGCTTCGCAGTAAGGAACCGAAAATAATCGTCGAGTTTGTATGCTCGAGTCATGCCTCCTTGCCATGATGTCATGTGTTGTGTGCACGAGCGAGCTCTCTGTTATAGTATTTCTGGAGGAAGCAAAATAGCCTGACAACTCTGATGCCTTGACCTCCAATGAATTCGTTCGAATTCCAAGGAGGTGTTTCTCGGCATCAGCTCTTCGCCCCTTCAAAACACAGTGCTATATCGTGGTATTTTTCTCCCGTGAAAGGCTGATTATTTCCAATAACTACTAATTATTTAAAAAAATGGAATAAAACAAATACATTTTTCAATTCTTGATTTAATTTACACCATCAATGATAAATATAAATAGGCCTGGCGATTATGAACTATAGCAGCGCCACTATTGAAGTTCAACAAATATACCAAACCAAGCGTAGTTGATCGCGGCAGGGACTCATATTACCTGCGACGCTTGATCAGTGCAGCTTGACGCAGTATACAGATCAGTAGACATGTAACGCACTCCGTTCATGGAAACCTCTCCCGCAGTAAGGGGGGAAATGGTTGGAATGGTTGCTGCAGGCCGATCAGTGGCAGAAGTGGCAAGATATTTTGGTGTCCACCGAATTTGTATATAAAGGTGGCTGAATAGAAGCAGAGAAGGGGACACGGAGCTAAAGAGAGTGGCTCGTCCCGGAAGACCGCAGTGTACGACCGAGGAACAAAATCGCTCCATTATAGAGTTTGTCCAGCAGCAGCCCGTTTCAAGGGAAGAATAAGCGTCCCTGCCGCAAAAGATGGGGTTTGGCTGCAGCTACTCTACATATCGAAGTAGGGTTCAAGAAGTAAGCCTGAAAAATTATAAACCGTGCCAAAAGCCATTTTTAACGCCGGTTCATAAACAGTCCAGATTCGCATTTGCTCAACGATATTGTGAGATGGACCAGGCCTATTGGGATTTAGTTATTTTTTCAGACGAAAAAATATTTCAGAGCAATGAGGATGGTACCATTCAACTATGGCGTCCGCGAGGGAAAATATAATCATAAATGAAATTGTTTTCAGTATTGTGTTTCTTCATTATTCTGAAAAGGCGTCTATATTCATTAATTTCTTTCTCAACAGGTATTATCCCGCCTACATTGTGAGAAACAATAGGTCTGGTCGCGTGAGCGTCGGGTTTTAGGGTGCAATGACGGCAGCTGGGCCTGGGCCCTCGTTAGAACACCTAAAAGAATGACATCTGTGGATTATGGCGGTATTCTTAGGTTAAACCTAATTCCGTACGCTTCCGAGATAGTCCCCGAAGAAGAAGAAGTAATTTTTGTCCAGAAAAACTGTCCAGTTCATACTGGGCAAGCTGTCAAAGATTTCCTGGCACAAAATCCAAAACTTTGTCCCCTAGAGTGGCCGGCGCGATCGCCCGATTTCAATCCCATTGAAAATCTGTGGGGGATAATATCTCGGGAGTGGTCTGCAGACTGCTTGAGGACCGTTCAACATCTTGAGGATCATGTCAGAGAGGTGTGGACTTCCCTTTCCCGACGCCCAGACATGTGTAAGAATTTAATAAATTCCATGAGATCGAGACTAACGCGGGCAATAGAATTGGAGGGAGATGCCACAGAATATTATTAATTCTCCCTCTCTCTCTGTCTGCAATTTTTGATGACAGCGCTGAGTGCAAAACTTATTTTATGGTGACATGAATTTTTTTGTTGTTTGCAGCAAAGAAGCACCAGGTACGGGGAGTGCTCGTTATTTTCGTGCCTTTATTTTCACAATTTTCCCCGTCCTCCATTACCACGAGAGTTTTATTAATTCGTGCCTTTACTCATATCCCTCCATTTTTCCCTTGATCCATATCTACCTTCCCTTTTCGTCTTTTTATTTTGGCGATTCCCGATGATGATATCCTATTTTCAGGACTCAAAATGAGTGAAAGTCACCGAGGGAATTAAGAAAAAGGACATCCCTGTCTCCTCAATCCGGAAAAAAACCAGGCGAAGTTTTCTCATCCCTATTCCTTTATTCCCACTAAACTAAAATTACCGTGGGTGAACGGTAAGAATCAGTCAAAATCTTGACCGATACTGTGGAAAAGATTTAGAGTGAAAGAACTGAAGAAGACTTCAATACAGGAAAACACGGTCCAGAAGTATTCGAAATTGGATTTATTATAGCTTTAAATGAAATTACCTAGAAAAATATTCCAAGAATACTATTTCTGTCAAACATAAAAGGACGATTCTAGCATATTATGACTGTTTAGTTATTATAGCTTAAAATAAAATTACCTAGAAAAATATTCCAATAATACTATTTCTGTCAAACATAAAAGGACGATTCTAGCATATTATGACTGTTTAGTTCGTGAACTAGGAACGTCAGAGTTGGTAAGGGGTTATTCTGAGAAATCAGTTATTCACATTGCGGAGTATAAAATTGGAAGGTAGAAAGCGATACGACTGAAATCCCCATGTTTTTGTTAATGTGATTTACTTGTAAGTAAAATACCGATTTTAGGGCATAAATCAATAATGTAGGGAGCATAAGGTATGTAAAATTATCTTTAGGGTGGTAATAACTGATTGATTTGAAACGGATTTAGTTGAATGAGAAAATAAAATAAAGCATTAGTATATAATTAACATAAGAAGAAAGCGGAATCAAAAACATCCGTCAAAAATCGCGACGATGCACGCAAAGGGGCGAGCGATGCTCGCGATACTCCGTAGTAAATCGCTAATTAAAATCACAGGTCCCGCTGAACGCTCGTTGCATTATCCGTAAAACCCTAATATGCTGGGATTCTCTGAATATATTATAGTTAAAAGAAAAATGTCGGCTTCAACTCAAATAATAAGATTGATTCTCAGAGTGATTCCTTTCTTCATTCCTTCCATGATGATGAGCCATTAATTAAAGGCTCTCAAGTCTTCCATATCAGCGTAATACTATTTACTCTTACTCATGAACATTTTGCACGTGAACAAATAAATAAATTAATTTACTCATCGATACCCCGTTACAGTTAATTTTTGGCTCTCTACCTCTAATAACTTAGCATGTAACAAATATGAGATGATCGATTTTTGTCATCACTGACTCTACTTCGTGGGTGGGTACCAGGAGTTAAGTTCACTATATTTCATGATAAAAATAATGAACACGCTTGTGATGCACACATATGGCACTTAAAACTTAGCGCCATGTAGATTATTTTGCTTGCGGATTTGCGATTCCCCGCTGCCAGAGGCCTGTATATGGACAGAGAGCTTGCTCGTGCACACAGCACATGACATCATGGCAAGGAGGCATGACTCGAGCATACAAACTCGATGATTATTTTCGGTTCCTTACTGCAAAGCGCTTGAGAAACCCGCCCCATTTTACTTTCACATAAAGAAACTAGGAGTTTAACTCATCATCTCTCCGAACTCAGCGACGGTCTGTCGAAGTTTATGGGTGAACGCATTCTCCAAAGAGCAGCGCAATGCAACTCCTAATGCAACGAAAGTCAGGGAATATTTTTAATATATGGCGAAGTACTGGGAGAAAAGCCCCAGGAATTGAATTTCCGTTACCATATCTAGCTTTATTGTATAACAAGGAGCGTAATGCTTATTAAAGGTATTCATTCATTTACATTTCCGATGTCGATAACTTTCGAAGAAAAAGAAAGCTAACGAATATAACTTGGAAGTTAACTAGGTTTACCAGAGTTTACTACAACAATGACAGCCAACAGATTTTCTCGGTAAAAGCACATTAGCAGCTCCTCAAGACATTCCGTCGTAGATTACGAACGCAGTCGGTGAGTGTTCATTGATATGGATTATTTTAGGAACTGCAGAGTCGATAAGAAGACGCAGGGAAATTTGTACACTGGAATCCACATGGAGGAGGGAAGGAGGTAGGGGACTGTATAATATGATGAATAAGAATTCGTGGTGAAAGACAAATTAATTTTTGAACTGCAGGAAAGTGATTCCGAATCCGTTTCTCGAAGACGCAGACAAGGTAACTTTTTAAAAGTCGGAAATTGGGGACAAAAAATGTGTTTACTTTTAATATTCAAACTGACTTGATGTTTAAAAGCATATGATTACATGCGTAAAAATGGCAGTAACAAAAAAAAGCAGAAAATTTTTTTTACCCTCGAGTCTCGAATCTGCGACCTTCGTGCCTTCAGATTTCGCGCATATTATTCAGTTTATTCATCCTAAGAATCTTGTTTTTCCACGAAAGCTACCACTATTTACTAAACTCCAGTCAGGAGTCATGAAGGAGGAGTCAGGGAGGCAGCTAGTGCGGAGGTAGAGAATTTTGATAGTTACTTACAAGATGATCTATTCTCGCTAGGAAATAAAGGGTATTTTGTCCAATGGTTCTTAATTTCCGAATGCTTGACGCTTGATATATATGAAGCAAGGTGCCATTGATTGATATACATCACCATTTTACGCCGAAATGCCTTATTGAAAATTATTTTGATAATTCGAGTGAGGGATCTACCTTTCGTCATTAGAAATAGTTTATCATTAATTTCTACTACAATATTGTTCGACCATTCCACATACTCCCTTCTCATTGTAAAGAAAAATGGTACCATAATGTCCAAAAGTGTATTTATCGGATCAAAAAACTAATTGTTTATTAATTAGCTGCATAAAATACGAGAAGCGTTGTAGACTGCAGGGACACGGCCTCGAAACTAGACCAGGTGATTTTTTTACGAATTGTTTTTACGAACGCCGTCAATTTTGGTTGGAGTTTTAGTAACTTAGGACGAGGCGTTTTCCCTTTTTATTTAGCATGCAATAGTTACTGCGCATTTATATTCTTATGATATATTCCGAAGTTTCTTTTTTGTTTCGTTACAACTACTAAAATAGCAATGGCTCTCAATGCTTTCTAACCAACCTGAATATCCGCTCATAAAATTATGTTTATAGATATGTATCGTTTTCTCAGTGGTATCCATCTAAAAAATAGTTGTATTACAGTTTAGTTGTTTTCGCCAAGGTTATTTTTGCTGGAAATTCGTATAATTGCTTGAATCCTAAAACACCTCCACAACGCATGACTCTGTAGGCCGCTAATCTACATCTACGAAGTACGGTGCAAGCCACCACCTAGGTGTGTGGCACGGGGTACAACCCGTACAACCGTGCTCAGGATGGTGAAAAAACCCACCCAGTTGGGGTTCGAACCCTTGACCTAAGCATTAGCAGACGAGGACTGATGGTAGGAATAGATATGCCTGTTACCCTGGACACCGCACATTATTATTCATTTTGTTAAACCTATCTTACCGATAGATCTCTTATGTTAATAATAATATCATGAATGAATTCCTCATAGTTGAGTCAGAGACAGAGCCCATGTGATTGAGAAAAAATTAAAAATTATTTCGCCGGACCATCCATTCATGGAAATCCGGCTGGGGAATTCTTCCCTCTTGTAACGCTATTCCGATCGCAACGTTCCTTGAACCGAAATCATCGACGGTAATCCATCATGTGTGTGTGTGTGTGTGGTTCCGGTTCCGATCAGACGTCCACTCTCCGGAGGAGGGGGGATATAATACGGACATGAGCTCAAAATACGCGTAGGAATAACGGTGGGCGGGTAACGCTTTGATCGGCGTGAAGAGGAGAATCCCCGAGCTCCCGAATCAGAAAACTCACGAATGTCACCACTACGGAAGTATACACGCACGAGATCGACACACGGCACGTCACCAGAAGCGCACAACCTCGGAACGACGGGAGTGATAATAAAAAACTACCGGCGTGGAGCGGAAAAACAAGGAACGATGTTTTTCCTGGAGCTGTGGTATCCTGGATCCTATCTTAACGATAAGATCACTGTGACAAAATCACTGGCCGTGAAATCACACATACAAACCCCATCTCTATTTCATAATAACCTCCAAGTTACGGTCTTAAGCTAGGCAGTGCGATCAAACGTTGGAGGGAGTACCATTTACCTTCGGCTCAGTACAGCTATCGCAATAGCAGGCGGATGCGTACGTCACGGATGGAGCTAAGGTAGTTTGAGCGTGATATCACTTCACATAACATTCAGTGAATTTGGCCTAAACATGAAGAAAAATATCTCAAAGATACTGAAATACCAGCCAATTACCGCATTATTTTTCGAGATATTTGCCAAATAAATTCCAACTGTTTTCCATTGTAAATGGTACAGGTGTTCTAGATCATTTACCATGGAAAATGGTAAATGATCTAGAGAGACTTTATTTAAAAAATGGGGAATTTATAACGATTATATCTCGTCAGAAATTTAACAGAGTGTAGCTTTTATTAATTCTCAACTGTTTTCCAAAAAAAATCGCAGTATTTTTTATAGAGTACCTAAAAATCTTCAGTTGTGAATGCCTTTTCAGCTTACGGCTTGGAAAGAATTAGTTAAGTTAAAGACTTATTTATATGTAAAGCATTAAATATGTATTTAATTTAAAATTTAAAGACTTATTTTAAAGCTTATCTAGTTAATTAATGAGAATTGCAGCCATGAAAACAATATTTTTGCGCCCTTATTATAACAATATTTACTCAGTGCTTCTTACAGCTACTGAAATTAAAAAATAGAATTCGAATATATATAATCTCTATTATGACTGGGAAAAATCTCGCTCAAACCTCATTAGGTGTAAAGGGAAGTGTAGGGGAAGAGGGGGGAGTGGAGATGAGGACGGCCTTTACTTCTGAAAATCTGATTTACTAGAAATTTGGAATGGAAGGGAAATTGCAGGCTGTGAAGCAAAAAGTAAGTTAAGGCATGCGCTACCCATTCACTGGTAGTGTCCTTTTTTGGAAAGAGACCATTGCAGTCCCCAAATCGTCAACTTTGTTTATACCGCGAGCCCTCACGAGGTATGTGCATTAGATGTTCATCAGGGTTTCCCCCTGGGTATAATCTAATGTCTCCCCTGTCGCTCAACCTCTATCGCACTTCCTGGTGAGTAAATACTTTATTGGTAGAGCTTCCATTATAGCTTAAACATTGATAACTTTGTAATTTTCACTAGGTTTTATTTCAATACCTTTAAATAAAAATAACTTATTGAAATAAACCCTAGTGAAAATTACAAAGTTATCAATGTTTCAGTCATAATGTATTTTCACAGAGTTACACCTGAAAATATCGAGTTTCTTCTATTAAAGGTCCGCCTGATAAAATGCCCAAACTTTTGCATGTGTTGTGGAATACATATTTCTTCGAAAATCCGTGAAAAAATAAATCGGGGTGATCGAACATTTAGCTACGATAACGAGATTTGAAAAACCGTCAGTTTCAGCCTCAAATCACGTTACTCTTATGCGGAATGTTGACGTATTTCCATACAGATTACGGATAACGATCGAGCAATCTTTCTATACTATCAACAGAATATCAACTAACGAAACAATTTGATGGTATCATAAATGATTTAATATTTTAAAAAAGAAGAAAATTGGTATTTTATTTTGCATTTCAATAAATAAATAAAATAAATACAGATATTTTTTCTAAACTTTACTTTCAAACTGTGTCTCAATAGGTTAGATGTGTATCATAGTGAATATCCCAAAGAACGGGAGGCAAATGGGAGACCGCCTCTCCACTGAGAACGTTCCACAGGTGAAAACTTTTTTCGCCTCCATCGGGACTCAAACCTGGACCACTCGATATTTCGCAGAACGCTTCAGCCAGTTACCTATGTGTCCCTCGTCACCAGTGGATTTTATGCGGATAAACTCACGACGCGACGTCGAGGGATCCGGGTACAGCCCCATTGAAGGCGAATTCTTATTCCTTTGTGGAATTTTCGCACTTATGTGCACTTGCGGGTGACTCCTTAAAGGTAATACCGAGGATAATAGCGGTATCCTAAAAACAAACTCCACGACCACATCACAAAAGCCGCTTGTCTCTCATCGTCCTCTCTCAACAGCAAAATTTCTGCTTATCTTAAGGTGATTCCTCCGCGACTGAGTGAGTCAAAACAAATATCAATTTCCAAATTTTTGTTTAATTAGTTTCAAAAATCCTGCTTTCACTGATGGTTTGCGTTATATATTGAAACCTAAAATTAACGTACAAAATATGTAGATTATTCCACGAGCATATTTTAATGAAAATGTTTATAGCCATGAAATAACCACATTTTTTACTTCAATTATCGCAGTAATTAGAAAATAACTCGAAAATTAAGATGCGTCTATTTTTTAAATCAACAGTACCGGGAGTTTTCGCTTCTAATCTTATAATAGGTTTACCTTAGAAATAGCATTTATCATACTAATATATAAAAATTGAATGGTGTCTGTCTGTCTGTCTGTCCGTCTGTCTGTTGCTCAATCACGCAAACACTACTGAACCGATTGAGCTGAAATTTTGTATGTTGTTAGAAAATGTACCGGGATGAAACATAGGCTATATTAAAAATCTGTTAGGGCCCCCAAAGGCCCCCCTCGGGGTCCCTTGTGGTCCATTCTAAGCATTGGGTTTGGTGCAGTGGTTTTATTTTTTGCTTTTATAAATTACTTTCACTCAAGATAGAGGACTGGAATTTTTTTTATCGGATGGCTGAATAAATTTAGTTTCTAATTCTTTCATACGATTTTCTTTTACGCTTCGTAATTATCTGAATATCATATTTTTTGCTGAAAAATCTGATATTTTTCTCTTTAATCAACAATAGCATATTTCCTTGACAACCAGAGATTTGAATTTCAAAGGATATTCACGCATCTGACATTTAAGTTTTCCTGCCGGCCCATGATAGCACGTAGAAAGAAAATTTGTATAAGAAGGGCCCAGAGTCCCAAGGGCCCCATGATAGATTGTTTCGGGGGGTAATCGTTGAATTCAATGCATATTTACAGGTATACTCTTCAATGTCTATTCTCAAAGTAGCACTCATAAGGGAACTGCATACGAGAGAACACTTATGTATAAAACGATACACATAAAGGAATTAAACGTGGAAGAATATTTACGTGCAGCGAATAATAATGTTAATAATGCCTCTGTTGCTACAACAAATACGGTGTCGTTTATTATAGTTTAATACTCAGATGAATTACACGTAATGGAACCGTCTGCCTCTCATTACGATTTACGATGGAACTGTTTTTTAGACCAATTCCCACATAAAATTTACGAGTTATTTATATATACTTAAACGTGTTAAAATGCAGTTTACTCACATTGACTCAATCATCGAGTTGCCTATTCGAGTCTCTCACTTGCTTCTGTGTTTCCCCTCCTTGGACTTAAAAATATATTCATAGACATGCCTAATAGAATAAAGGGTAACATTTTGAAAAAATCTTCTAAAGCATGAGAAATGTCTTCTTTGCGAGAAAATGAGTCCTTGCATGAAAAACGACAAAGGTTAGCCTTGAAAGCTCAAAGATATGCCTACCAGCAATCTCATGATAATCTCCCCGTGGTGTTTCTCGGATTAAGCTAAGAACCGCACAAATTTCATCCTAATCAAACCTACTGACGGGTAACCAGCTAAAAATCTGGTTCAAATATTGAGCCATTTGTTTCGAAACTTCAATCTGTTTTAAGATGGCGGAAATAATAATTGCGTCACTACATGCTTCTTACCCATAAGAAGAACGGATATTCTGCGCAATGGACATCATCGGTGCATGAAAATTGGCAAGTGCACTAAGAATGATCACCATAGATTTTTAATTTTGTAACCAATGATTATGATTTAGGAAACAATGAATATAGCCACCCTTTATGCCAATGGCATAGTCCGAGTATTGAAGGATTCATAGGACAAATAAACATCGCTGCTATTGAAAATGCTCCTTTTGACGTTGTCAACCGCTGGATTATACTCTACTCTCCTATCCTGATTAAGATACTCAACGCACATATCCACAATGAATGGCGGAACTCAATTAAGTCATTGAATGCAAATATATTTATGTACACAAGGGAAGTGCTCAAGCTGTTATTCACTCAGAAGACGGCTCAGGAGAACTTGAGGGACGAGGTCACCATCTATCTACCTAGGTGGTATTTATGAAGTAGTAATGAGTCTTCGTGGCCCATTATTGGGTTTCCCGTGCATTAAAGAGGACAAACAATAACTCAACTCTCCGTGCACGAAATGGAAAATGAACGAGTTACAACGATCACAACAAACAAGATAGGACACGAACACCTCAAATGATCACGCTGACAGTATTCTTCAGGTTTTGTGGTTTTCTTATAAAATAATTTCAATGTTTTTCACATCCGTTGAAGTTCAACGGGTACCTTCAGCTAGTATTAAATAAAAAAATATTAACTTCCCCCCTGTTTCTCCCATTCTCGCATTCAAAATCTTGTAATTTTTGCAAGAAAAATAGCGTGGAAAGGTAACATTTTCTTCTTCATATCAGATAAAGGACATTTTTCTGTAAGTATCCAGAATATGAATAAAATGACATTTATGCCCTTCTCGGTAGAACAACCTCAACTAACCTATTCTCTAAGATTTGGTTCAAATTACCTCTTTTTAATTACCTCATTTCTATTAGTTACTTCCTTAACCAATAAAATATGCACCTCACCTCGTGTCCTTCCAACCAAAATTCGTCGACAACTCTACTTCGCGGCGTTCCGACCTTGAATATCTTGGTATTCATCGCTGACATTGATCTCAATGGCCACCTGCTGCCAGTTCATTTCAGGCCTATCCGGACTTCATGTCATCTCACGCAATTTCTCTCTCCTTTGTATGTAGTACCTCCTGCTATAGAGGAACTCCGCTCTACCCTTTCAAGGGAAGACGGAGTGGGAGGGAGTTGGTGATCCAATTCTCTCCCTTTTAATAATAAAAAAAATATTTATTTCTCCTCTTCACGCCGATCAAAGCGTTACCCGCCCACCATTATTCCTACGCGTATTTTGAGCTCATGTCCGTGTATCTCCCCCCAACCTCCGGAGAGTGGTCGTCTGATCGGAACCGGAACCACACACACACACACACACATGATGGATGACCATCGATGATTTCGGTTCAAGTAACGATGCGATCGGATTAGCGTTACAAGAGGGAAGAATTTCCCCAGACGGATCCGATGACGAGACGAAATTCCATGAATGGAAGGTCCGGCGAAATGATTTTTAATTTTTTCTCAATCACATGGGCTCTGTCTCTGACTCAACTATGAGGAATTCATTCATGATATTATTATTAATATAAGAGATCTATCGGTAAGATAGGTTTAACAAAATGAATAATAATGCGCGGTGTCCAGGGTAACAGGCATATCTATTCCTACCTGGAGGTGTTTTAGGATTCAAGCAATTATACAAATTTCCAGCAAAAAAATCTTGACGAAAACAACTATACAGTAAAGAGAATGGTTTTTCGGGTTTCCATCCGCGTTTATCCATTTTTGGTGGGCAATATTTCGCCAGCGTTCCAGCTAGCTTCCTCAGGTCCGTTGGATTGCAGGGTTTGGTCCGTCCTTTTATGTTATACCGGTTTCGCGCCTTCGGGTGGAGGTGTGTCGTGATTGGTCGGTACTATTGAAGAGCCGTTTCCAAGCGGTGGCGAGGGTGTAGGGTAAATGTTGCGGTGTTTTGACGGACCAAACCCTGCAATCCAACGGACCTGAGGAAGCTAGCTGGAACGCTGGCGAAATATTGCCCACCAAAAATGGATAAACGCGGATGGAAACCCGAAAAACCATTCTCTACATCAACAAAACTCCGCGGAAGCCTTCACAAAAACTATACAGTAATACAACTATTTTTTAGATGGATACCACTGAGAAGATGATACATAACTATAAACATAATTTTATGAGCGGATATTCAGGTTGGTTAGAAAACATTTAGAGCCATTGCTATTTTAGTAGTTGTAACGAAACAAAAAAGAAACTTCGAAATATATCATAAGAGTATTGCGCAGTAACTATTACATGCTAAATAAAACGGGAAAACGCCTCGTCCTAAGTTACTAAAACTCCAAGCAATAACGATGAGCCAACAAGTGTGAAGGCGAGGAGACAATCCAAAAATCCAAAGTCTAGACAATCCAAAATTCTAAGCAAAACCAGTAATCAAATTTGGTATCGTAGTCCGGTAACGGATCTGCATAGCCGATATAGGTATAGGCTATACCTATCTATATAGGCTAATATACTGTATAGCAAAACTTGGTGGAGAATTAGAGGTCACTGAGCTACCGAAGGACTCCCGGAAAGACCTCTGGAGTAAGGATCTTAATTACCTATTCTAATCTATTCCTATCCTATCTTAATTACCTATTCTAATCTTACTGTAAGATTCGGCCGCTTTATCCCACATCTCTTGCATACTTTTCTCTCCTTTACGCCATGTTCTTCACAAGCGAGAGGCACCAAGTTAAGCTACACCTATATTTTACGTTACAATATCGTTTCGTTTCGTACCACTCGAAACTCCCACTAACGAGCAGTAAACTTTCAAAATATGCTTTCACTTTCGGCTGTTTGCATGGGTTGGAATGGCGGTATATTTTGAGCGGAGAAGTGGATACTTGGGGATCAAAGGGCGAAGGACAAACTACCTTATCCTTTGCGCAAACAATTGTTGGCTTAAGTTTTATCTGTATGGACACCAACCATAGCGATAATTTGGGTGGCAGGAAACGTTCCCTTCATATCCCGCCGTCCCCTTCACGGCCTTGTTTTCCTAGCAGTCTCTTCTTATCGAGTAAAATGGCGGTTTTGCCACCACATTCTACGCTTCATGACCTCGGACCGGTACAGAATTATGTCAGTTACCAAATAAATGCGAAGTCAATGCCGAGCATGGGCGTAGCTGGAGGGGGGGGGGGCAAAAGTGGGCTCCGCCCACCCTACAAAACTCATTGCTCACCCTAGACTATTCGACAGTATTGAAGAACTATACTCTTTTCATTATTTTTATCTTGAGAAAAAGATTCATTGCCATTCCTCGTAAACAAAATTACACATAATCTGTCTACTAAAAAGCTAGTTGATCACTAATCGGATTAGCGAAATTCAAACCTTGCGGTGGCTGATCAGCTGGACGGCTGCCCCCCCTAGGAAAAATCCCTAGCTACGCCAATGAGCTGCCGAGTATACGAAAGTAGGTCGTTTGGAAAATAATTTGACGCCAAGACTTCACGAAGCCATTAGTCGCTTTCCTGCAAAATTTGTGCAAAATTCTCGCAAAAGTTCCTGGCGCAGATCTGCGCGAAAAGGACGAGAGGGGGGTTTACGTGAAAGGACGGAGGGGAAGAGACAGACACATGCAGGGATTGAATTAACTGTCCTCACGGAAGGGAAATGTTCTCAAAATCGTCTCATCAGAATTTGGTAAATTATTTGATGGTATCCAAACCAACGTCAGGATATACAATAGTACCTATGTACCTGCTAAGAAATTTTTGGCAAACATTTTGTTTATCTTTTAAATCTAACGGCAACAAAATTTTCCGAAGTTAGTACGGCATCCGAACAAATTTTTCTCGGCTTTATCCGTGGTACCTCGCTTCAAAGTGGAGGGTTATCGAAGGTTGTCGCTTCCTACCGATGATTTAACCGATGATGGTCGTTATTGTAATTAGAGGGATATATCATTTCACATATAATTCTATGAAAGTGGCCTTAAAATATATAGAAAGATCTCATCTTTCCAACAGCTTTTTGCCAAAAAATACCAGCCATTTTCCATGGGATATTATACGGGTATGCACTATGGTGGCTGAAGTGGCGTAGCTAGACTCTTCGGGGCCCTGGGGCAAATAGCGAAGTGGAGCCCCCTCTAATTTCCACCCCCACCCCCCGGGAATCTGACATTTTTAGTCTGTGCTAAAATACCCTTTTAACAATATTGTATGTAAACACGCTCCAACCTCAACATTCCACCCATAAACTTTCATATTACCGGTGTTACACTTTGCCTTTACTTATCATGAAATATTTTCCACAGAGATGACTATATTAAATGATTATAGCAGTACTGCAGTGAACAGAATCAGAATATCTCCAATTAAGTTTGTCTCTTCTACTTCACACAGTTTCCAATTAGCATATTTTCACCCATATCATGAAAAGACTTTTTCATTAGTGGTTCTATCCATCCATGTGCACCTCTATCATTCATCAATGACACCACATTTCCATTGCTTCCAATCCTCCATGTTCTGCTGGTTTTATTCTCAAAATGATGACTCACTAAAAATGTAGATGAATTACACATTGAATATTTTCATCTACTTATGAATCAATAAATTGATGAAATTACCAATCCTTTGATTAACTCCTCTGATGGCATTAATAAAATATGTACAACTGTGGTTTCCTCACTCAAAACACTGTAATTTTGAATTTGTTTCTGTATAGAAGCCACATAATTCTAACAGATTTTTTATCCCATGGTGTAATGGTCGTTTGACTTGCATCTTTCAGACCCGGTTTTAATAATCTCTTTTTAACACGTTCAGGACCGAGGACGCATACGCTGCATCCTGGCGTGCACCCGCCAGGACCCGCAGACGCAGCGTGTGCGTCCACGGGTCCTGAAGTGTGTTAAAGAAGTGTGTTTAAATGCCATATTAAATTTTTTCTTTTTTTTGGCCCCTGGGGATAGGTATCCATATTCAGGGCGGTCCTGAAAGTGTTAAATACTTTCTCGGCAAGTAAACTGCTGTTAATACAATTTCCCATGGGTAATGCCCAGGTCAACTAACCCACAATCTGATGTAATATTCAAAACCAGAACTCTCAGTGAACTCTAGGTTAATGGTAATGCTACTACTGGTAATGCTAGGTTAATGTTACAACCACAAATTTCCAAATGAGGCCTTTGTGTACCAGAGACATCTGCATCTCTCTTTCTTTTAAGTTCAGAATTTGGTATTTTGGTCCTCTGCTGTGTTGCATAAATTTCATTCTCTCTCCTTTTGCTTAGGTTTGCCATAAGGGAGAGGGATTCATGACGTCAATGTATTGCAATTTCATAATGATGACACGCATATATGTTTCAGGATCAATAATGTGTAAATAAAAAAGTTAAATTAAAATACAAAGTAAAAAAGACTTAGCACTCTCGTTATTTACAGAACCATTAAATATTGTGAGTGAAAATATATTCTGAAAAATATGCATTATTTGCTTGTAGTACACACCTTTTTTACAATCCAAAATTCAGAACAACCCCATTTTTTCAGAATGTATGGCAACCCTAACTTTATCTCATCTTTTGATTTTCAGTCATTTTCCCAGCCTCAGTGACATATAGGAGTATGCCCTTGCCTGCCAACCCTAAGGTTATGGGTTCAAATCCCACCTGGGTATTTTTCACCTTTTGGAGCATGGTTGTGTATATTCAATTATATTACCTATATTCAGGGCCGTATTTACGGCAGGGCAAACCGGGCAACTGCCCAGGGCAGCACATTTTAGGGGGCGGCAAAATTACTGGAAAGCTGCACAAAAAAAAGCATAGACATGAAACGTCAAGTTCATTTAAATTTACCAATCAGTTCGTCAATCAGTTCAAGTTGGGGGGGCAGCAAATGTTTTTTTTTGCCCAGGGGTGTCAGAGGTCCTAAATTCGGGCCTGCCTATATTAAATTGTTCATAATTGGGGAAAGCTGTAAACAATAAAGAAATTAGTATCTCCAAAATTAGGCTTGGAAGGCTCTGATTCTTCTTAGTTCCGTTACTCCAGAATTTTATTCCATTCTTGATGTTCCATGTCTATGATACATTGGAATCCTTGAATTAAAAAAGTATCAAATCAATTTATTGAAAACAGAGTTAAATTTGTTTGGTCCTGAGTTTCTCAACTGAAGTGTATTGTAGAATATTGATGTAGCGACAATTCTTCCAGACTGTACCCAGTGACTGACTTGCTGGTGAGAAATAAATGCAAAAAAAGAAGTGTTGTGAAGAAGGAAGAAGTGACTGACTTGCTGGTGAGAAAGAAATGCAAAAAAAAGAAGTGTTGTGTTACAATACAGTCCGATTAAAAAACAAAATATTAAGAGTCGATATTGCAAGATGAAATCCTTACCACAAGCTTAGTGATCATTGCATACCATTGCAGTGCATTTCTGTTGAGTATCTTTGTGGATGGCAAGGCATTGATAACATAGGCTCAAAGATAACTGAAATCAAGCACAGAGATTGACAACAAGTGATACATGAGTACCTATGAGTTAGAGTGAGAATGTCCCTGATGTGGTGCTTGGAAATTTAAAATTCCATATTAAATCCTTGTCATCCAGTAAAGATGAAATGAAATGGAAGTCCATCGTTCGCGAACATATTTATGTATGTACTCATACCAATTTAGGGATTCCATACAGTTTTCATTAAATGGTTTGAGTTAATTTTTGAAATTGAATTTCATCAGTTGTATACTTCATATGATTATTTAACCAGTTTAAATTTGAGGTGGCACCTTCTGTTAAATGTTTTCCTTGGGTACAATTATCCTATACAATTATCCTATTGGTATGTGAGAATATCAAATGTTTAATGCAAAAAAATTCTGGATCAAAACCATGTGATTGGGTTCTACATTGCATCCTATTTCTGCATGAATTTGGAGCAAGAAAATATGTAGGTCATTATCATTGGATAAGTAGGTTCAACCTGTGAAGGATTATCTTCATAATGAGTCTAGATTAGAAATAGGAGAAAGGAGAAGACTGGATGCTTTAGAATTGTGGCATCATTGACGAATGCTGGGAATCAGTTGGATGGACAGAGTTAAAAATGAAGAGGTGTTCAAGAGAGTGAGAGAGAAGGGAATGAACTATGGAAGAGTATTGTGAAAAGAAGAGCAGAATTGGTGGGGCATATATTAAGGCACGAGAGTCTAATAAAGAGTACATTAGAGGGGATGGTGGAGGGGGTATTATACAGAGGGAGGTCAAGGGAACAATATCTGGTGCAAGTGAGGAAGGATGCTGGGGCAACATCCTATGAAAAAATGAATAGGAAAGCTCAGAAAAGAGATGAATGGAGGTCTATATTCAAACCAATATAAGGATTGATAACTGCAAGAGAGAGAAAGAGTCTAGATATGCAAATGGTATTGGAGCCATTTCAGACTGAAGTTGATCCTGTCATTTCTTATGCTGATGAAAATTTGTCTGAAAAAAAATATATTCTTATTTGTCGTTCATTCATTGTTCTATCATAAGATTGGTTGAGTGTAGCCCTCCATCCTTTCCTATCTAGTGCTAGTTCCCTTACTCCCTGGTAGTTCTTCATTTGTAATTTCATCTTTATTTGGTCTATGTACCTTGGCCTTTCCTCCTAGTACTTTTTCCTTCACATATATATTCCTCACAAATGCCTCAGAGTTTACCCATTCAATCTGGTTCTTCTATTCTGCATAGTTTTCCATCTGGTCCTATCCTCTTCTACTCTTCTGGTGATTCTTTATTTCTTATTTTATCCATCCATTTGATCTTCAATATCCACCCCCAATACCAGGTTTTGAAGCTCCTTATCTTTTCCGGTCTGCTTTTCCAATAGTCCATGTTTCCGATCCATAGAGTGCCACACTCCACACTAATGTTTCCACATACTGGATTGGTTCTTCTTATTTGTGAAAGACAAAATATAAGCTCAATAATTTATAAAGTCTATTGTCTTTCTTTGCCTTCCCTACCAATGCAACATCCCTCCTCTATCACAGCCTTCAGTGTCCTGTCACCGATAATTATTCACACCATCTTCCTTTTCCATCCCCTCATAATAAGGCAATTAAAAACTTTTTTAACTGAGAACAATTATTACAGTGTGTCTGAATTTATCAATGATAAAATATGACTTGGGCATGTAAAATAAGACCTTTGTGAGTGAAACATGTAAAATAAGTGAGTCATGTATAATATGACTTGTGTAAATTTAACTATGAACAAAATGTGTAGTTTCTCTGTGTGTGTATATTTTTTACTAATTTCTAGATACCTTGTCATGATTGTCTTATATGTCATACCATGTCCTATATTGTAACCATTCAATCCTTGGACAAATAAATATGAAAATAAAAATATCCTCCAGCAGTTTCCTCTTCTAACCCATCATGCTGAGCACCTGTTTGTTCATCTTCCTTTTCAGCCATTAATTTTTTTCCATTCTCCTCCATGCCTCAAATACCTGCAGCCTATTCTCTTCCTCTTCACTCAGAGTCCATGTTTTTAGAGCCACACAACTTTATTTAACTCCAAATTACACTGTTGGCCAGTCATTTCTTCACATTCTTATGCAAGGTCACTGTCATCAGTTTTACCCTTTTTGTAAATACATATATCTTTTGCTTTGCAATTCTTCTTCAGATGTTGTTACTTCTAAGGCCATTTTCATCCTTTGTGGCAGTATCCTAATGTTCCTAATGAAATTGTTATATATAGTCATACTCCCTCCTTGTCGCTCCTAGGAATTAACTCAATAAGTCCCTGTCTTTTATTATCCCCGAAATAATTTAGTTACCCTACTTGAGATGATAGCATCCCTTGTCCAAGGTTTATCTTCTCTATGGCGTTCTCCTTCTCTGTATATTAGTTTTAAGGCCTATTTTCTTCATGATATAGTACTTCCATATGTCCTATCTACCTGTACTAAAAGTATTTCCATTTAATCCCTATCTTTCCTGTCTTGCGCATAATTGTATCTCAAGTTTGGCCTCTTTTACCACGTAATAGTAATATTCATCTTAATATCCAACATATTCACTACCACTCTTTCCATAGCTTTCTCATGTCATCACATTTCTCTCCATCTCTCCAATGCTCATTATTTAGTTCGTTATGTATATGTATTTATGTACATTTTCTTATACTTATTTATATATGTGCTATATATTTATATACATCCTCTTAGCCTACTTATTTGGGTGTCAACGTTTTTCCACTTCCTTCTCTTTTTTCTGCCATTTCTTCTGTGATTCATTGTTTCTTAATCCTTCTTGTTTCCATTGACTCAACTGTTTTTTTCTACTGCTCTTTATTATCAGTAGTTTTCAATCCAAAGATTGGTTTTCCCCCCTTCACTCTGCAACCCACCAATCACCATGCTTCATCATTTGCCTGATGTGCTATATCCATGGTCTTTCTCTGAAATTTATTCCATTCTATCCTCCTTCCATTCTTATTTTCAATTGGCTATTTTGTCAAAAAATGTGCCCAATGAGGTTTGTCCCTTCTTCTTTTCCAATTTTTCATTACAGTTCTTTGCTCTTCAATTCTTCATGGGGTTTCTTTATTGGAGATTCTCTTTACTATTAAATCTTCATCATTCTTTGATGTATAACACCACATCTCCATCGCTCTCCAACTATTTTACTCTGCAGCTGTTATCCTCCAGGTCTCACTGTTGTATAAGCAAGCAGTGCTTGTTATGGCTAATTTATTACTCCTGAAAAATTCAACTGTCTTCTCACCATGGACATTTCTTTTCTCTAGGCCATGGTTTTCCTCTTCATTGTCATCCCTCCCTTCCACATCCAATTCCCATCACTGATAGGATTTTCCTTCTTGGGACTACCTAAATCTTATAGTTATCCATACAAGGCATTATGTTGTAAAAATATTGATGAGAATTACTTATTCTATTTAGGAGATACATATTTTCTTTTTGATTTCCCTCAACAATGACTAAAATTATTTGTATTTGTGCACACATTCACAGTTTTTAATGTTGTTATCATTTATAAAAGACATTTTTATTTCTGAAAATCACTCAAGGAAAGGATTCAGCAACCAATGATTACAACAAGTACATTTTTAGAACTTTTTTAGTAATCTGCTGTAATATATTATCCTGATACTTCTGTGAAAAAAAGTTGCCCAATAAGAAGTGGCTAAAATATATTGTACATTATAGGTCTCCTGACCACCTCTTAAACCAATGAAAAACTGCATTGTGCAATATTAATAGCACAAGATTGTGATCTCCAAGTTCATGTGAGATTCCCATCACCCTCCTTTGTTAAATGGACACCAAGATATTGGAAGAAAAATGTAACACTTTCATTTGATATACCTTAAACTAACTGTTGATGCATTATGGTATTGAATTGATTCACTGTTTACCTGATTGGATTAGAAGTTTCAATCGTTTTTGCATCACAAACTTCAAGAGTTATAATATTGCTACTATTATTTGATGCTGTGATTACATTAACCTTTTTGTAAATATGTACATCTTTAATTTTAGGTTTTACTGGTTAATTTGAAAGTTCATTTCATGCATGCATGCATGCATGCTTTCCATTCATGCATGATTCTATTCTTAAGTTTTAATGGAAAATAAAGATTGCTCTGAACTTAAATGGGTCCAATTATCCTCCTCATCTGGGTAATTGTATTGTGACTTATCTTCACCACATTTGCTTCCCATTACAATCATACATTACCAGAGTGGACTATTGGCCAGTTGCACAGAGTCTAGTTATGGCATAATATTAATGGTTAGAGAGAGAATAGGTTTTACGGATGGGATGAAGAATGGTTAGACTTACATTGAGATGAAGAAAGAAATACTAGAGGTAGAGCCCTGCACGTGTAAAAATCTGAATCTTTTGCTGACTTTCATTTAAACCTACCTTTAACCAGTAGATTACTCTAATGAATGAATGAATGAATGGTTACAGGGGCTATAGCTATATATAGGGGGCATATATGGTCGACCACAATGGAAACACGGTCATCACTCAGTCACAAAAATTAAGCATCGTGGAGCTTTGCTTGATTTTAGTGGGGTGATTCTCTCACTTGTTCAAGTTCTGTTTTCTCTGTCATAAAGTGCAAGGCAGAAATCCCACAATGACCATAGCCATTGAAGAATATAAAGCTTAAGTGCTACTTCAACTCATGGCTAGAGTCACAGATATACAGCAGATTTGTCCGTAAAACAGTGACTCTCACCATAACTAAGGTCATAACCTGGTTTTGTGCAGCCAGCCCTAAGAGTAGACGGCAGGGAAATGGAATGATTAAAATATCATTCAGTTCTTGGTATGTCGAATACTGAGTAATGTATTAGATATTCTGAGATAGAGAGGGAGTGATAATTTGGTGTCAGTTCATTTATTCTATCTATTTAATTGCATGTAGTCCAGTATTTATAGATATTTTATTTGAAGATTTTCACAAAGTGAGGATCATGGATATAGTTAATGCCGTGATTTGTAAATACCTACTTCTCTGACAATCAATTTTATAATAATAAAAATAATAACTGCTTTGGAGTTTTGGTCAATTTGTAATAAACACAGTCTATCTTCCAATGTTTCATCGTTTAAATATGATTGGGATCAAAATAAACAAAATATGTCATTACTTTTATTATTATATATTTTTTTTAATTTCAATTTAAATGAATTGTGACTTCTAACTTGATGCTGTTAATGTTTTAGCCCTGATGAAGTCAAATAAATTTTGACGAAATGTTGGCAGATTCAATGTATTTATTACCAATTGACCAAAACTCCAGAACAGTTATTATTGTTCATAATGTGGTCAAGATCTTGTAGAATTCAAGTTTATATTCTTAACTTGTGAGTAACCCTAAGCAGAAACTTCAGTCAATAAGGATGAATTTATACTCATTGAATGGTGACTTAGGTTGTATTATGTTGTTCCATCTGGAAAAATCTGCCTTGGCTGAACATAGCTTATCGGAGAATCACATCATCTCCTTCGATGAGGCTCGCTTGATCTCCAAAGCAAATGGGTAATGGGATCGTCTCCTTAAAGAGACCGTTGAAATCAGCCTGGAAGATAACACATTAAATCGAGACTCTGGGTACATCCTTAGCAGAGAATGGAAGCCGTTAATTCGAAAAATAACAGAAAATAGGAGACAACAATGCCCCCCAGATGAGACGGCTATATAAGCGCAGGCGGAATGCCCTGCAAGCTTTATTGCTCTGAGGACGATGGAGGAGTATTCGATTGAAACGCCAGCAACCCAAAATCTTACTCAACTGGAAACCCGAGAATTATTTTTTAATATTATTCGCCAAGAAAGAACCAAATCCTTTATCATTGAATGGTCATCCAAATTTGTCTCCAGTCATGACAATGAAGGATTGCCTTTGATTGGTTCTTAAGTTGATGAATTTATTATGATTTTGTAGGAAAATTTTAATAACTGAACAAGACAAAAATATCTCTGTAATTGCATATTACTAGCTGTAACCTTCTCCCCCCCTTGTTAGAAGGAAACAGCATTCAAACATGTATATATATCAATAAGACATTATACACTACTCTTCAAAATAATACATACATTTATTTTGGCAAAATATTTGACACTTCCACTCAAATAATCCAAGGTTGTCTCAAATAACGATATTGGGCCCAATTTACAAATATAATAAGTATGTATATCTGTTTTCAAATTTCAATAGTCAAATTTTATAATACAGTTCATTTATGTTAAGTTTTCAGTCTTTTTTTTTGTTCCCTTCGATTTTTATTAATATTTCTTTCACTTATCGGGATCGAGGAGGTATCCGCAGGTGTGAGCTATCCTTTTCCAAGTTATCCTTCTGCCAGAAGCGTGCTTTGTGCGCGAAATCGGGTCCCATCCATTATTATTTCAGCTCCTTCTGTGATCTCCCTCAAACTGCTCCTATGATGTGTTGTCGGCCTCTCTCCTTCTCAGTTCACTCCTGTATGTTCTCCTTGCGTGTCTATCACTTTCTCCATTTTTCATCTTACTTTCCCTGTATCTCTTCCTTACGTGTCCCACACTTCCTCCTCCTTTCTCTAAAATCATCCTCCAGCTTGTTTATTTATCCCCTTCCTTAGTTCTGGTTTTCATTTTTTAACTGTAAATTTCTATATTAATTTATCATTTTAATAAATAATAAACTATTTCTGGGCCTCAAGATATGTGTTTTGTTACATAGATATTTCATTTGCCATGTTACATTGGGAATATTCAAATATTTCCTCAAATGTTTGTCTTTCTCTCTCTGAGAATGTCCATTTGATGAATAAGGTTGACTTTGGAATTTAAAATAAATGGATGATCTTTCTGTACAAATGTTTCTGAACAAATATCAAGGATTTTAGAGATATGTACCTACATAATGTGCACTAAAATTGAAAATATTAATTTCCATGATTTCATTCCATTTAACCCTTTCACTGCCAAGCTTCATCCCAGAGAGCGCTCGCCGTAGCACGCAAACTTTTGTGTTTGGTATTTAAACTCCTTTGCCCGTAAAACACATATATGAGTGTGTAGCGCTGATAGCACTGCTCTGCCCAAACGCATACATGCATGCATAGCACTGTAAGGGTTAAAAAAAGATATTCTTGGGTGTTGCTGTCTCAAAGGTCTTACAACAGCTATTTCAGAGTTCAGTTTAAATCCAAAAATGATCACCCACTTGTTCATGTGGCAAGGGTGTATTCAGAAACAATTTTCATGTAATTTTAATTAGTGAATCCATCGCATCATTTGTGTTTGCATTTCTAATTTATGTCTCCTGTTTCCTAAATAGTTTTGCTGGCTATCAAGGGAAACAAATTCTTTATGTTGTGTTGGCTTTGCCATCTCCATCATATTCATCCTTGGTGACTAATTCACTCATGTACCATAATTATGTATTAAAGGGCAAAAACATTAAAGGACAAAGCATTGTGGCTACAGTACTAAATCAATGTATCAGTCACTAAGTATATAAAAGTAAGTCCATTATTTTGTTATTTCTGATTGTAGCTTTATTCTGCCAGAATTTTCTTTTAGGAGCAGCCTTGTTAGCTCCGAAATATTTTCAGGGTTTCCATCAAAAGTGAATTCAAATGGCTTCTATTGGTAAATATTCAAGTTAGTGTCTCCCTGTCATCCTTTGGATTTCAATTTTCCCACTAGAGTTAAGGAAACTTTTACAGGGTTTCTGCAAACAAGGCCTTTATACCTTAAGATACCCTAGATACTAATGGTTAGACCATTACGAAATCAACTGATTTTACAACTACTTTCCAACCTTATTGCAACTGGAATAAAGGAATACCTGCTGTGAGCGGTAGGGCTGTTTTGTGTCCAAAGGAATTCATGTTACCAAAAGATGAAACTAAATGAAGGTTATGCAACTCGCCAGCCATGAGTACTGATACCGTACGGAAAACTTATTATTCTCGACTAAGCGACAAGATATAACACATATACTTTTAAAGACTAAAGAAATAGCTACCATTTTCAACCAAATTGCACACAACACCACAAGTTCTGTAAAAAGTACCGTAAATATTAATTTAACTGAAAATGATAAGATTTTTTTCAATTTCTAAAAATGAATTGATCCAATTTGAAAACTTTGACTTGCCTGCGGAACATATTCTTCTGTTCCGATCAGTCTAAAACTTTGTATCAATAATTCTGGCACATAAAGGAATAAAATTAGCCGTAAAGGAGTTATAATATGTACATATTTTTAATTTTTTTGAGCGATCTATAACCCAGCATACCTCTGAGAAGTTTTGATTAAAAAATGCTGGAACTAGAAGAGCAACAGCAAGATGTATTCATCTAGTGATGGACAGTTTAGTGTACTCAATGGCTTCCATCCCTTATCCTCCAGACTGCCCAGGTTCTTGTTAATTGTGAGCTAAGAACTTCTGTATTGGTATCTTTCAAAGAAATATATTTTCCGAAAATTTGGCCGAATCGACCCAAGACGCTGTTTGAGGGCCTCGAGCATTGCTGCACGCGAACACATAGAACTGATCTTGCGCTCAAGGCGAGCCCATTCCGTAGCGCCACATTGCCATAAATGATGTGCGGGTTGCGTCGTTTACACGTGCTAGGAATGCCAGGGGCAAGGCAGTCAAGCCGGTGCGCTGCCGACCGTATATATCAGCCGGGGGCGACTGCTCACTGCAACAAAATGATCTATTACGCCTGAAACGACGGGTGAAGAGGTTTCAACATGCTAAGGAAATTTTTATGACGTAAAAAAACATGTGATCGTGATTTTTACATTACTTTTGGTCTCGATCTTGAATAATTAACCTTCAAGTACGGCGTATTCCACGAAGTGACTTTCCTTTTCCCTATTTTAATTCCTTGATGGCGCTACGAAGCGGGCTGCTGCGCCTCCACTGCGGGAATAGGAAATAAGTTCTTTATTCTCTGCTATTGGTGCCCACAAAAGGGGGTCATGACGCGTCATAAAAATAATTTGGGGAGGGGGGGGGGTAAAAAATATTGTAAAAGGAGGGCCGACAAGCCGACTGCAGCGCAATTTCTACGGAATTACTATATTTGGACTTCAATTATCGCAGTCATCAGCTAATAACTAAAAATATAAATCAGGAAGATGCATTTATTTTATTTTTAGTCAATTTCTTGGGAGTTTTCGCTTCTTATAAACAGCTTTTCGCGAAAAAGGCCTTTACGTTAGATGGAATAACGTTAGATGGAATAATGCTATTTTCCCCGTGTTTTTCCATTCTCGCATTTAACACCATGTAATTTCGAATAAGATTTGCGATAAAAATAGCGAGGAAAAGTTAAGGTTAAAGGAAAGGCTGTTCATGTCAGATAGCGGACACGTTTTTCTATAAGTACTTACCCAGAATATGAATCAAATTACATTTATGCCATTACACGGTGGAACCAGCTTAAGGTTAGACGTTGGAATCATTAAATGATCAGCCGAGACAATGTCATGCCGATCGCCGACCGTGATAGAGTCGGTAGGGGTGTTTAAACCTTTGAGTACTAACACGGATATTTTTCTATTCGACTTTCTACTATAAGGGCCGACCGTAAAGCCAGAGTGCACAAACGAAAGTTTAGGGAAATATCCCTATTCCCAGGATCGGATAAATAAGAATAGTAGGGCTTATTTGAAAATCCAGAGCTTGTTGCAGAAATTAAGGGTCCATTGGTGGTCCCAGTTCGGTATTACATCTCTCGTAAGCTGAATTTTACAAATAACGTCAGCCTTGCATGTTTGCTCGTACAGCGTATAAACGAAGAGAGGGTAACGGACGAGCGAAAGGTTAACGGACTAATTTGGGAGCCTCAAACGTTTCTGGAGGCTACTCTATAGGCTAAAAAAAGTTGAAAATTTCAAGTAGCACGAGTCTCAGGGTGACACCTAGTAATATTTTTTTAAACCCTGTATTACATCTCCAGATCGGGTAGAAGTGGCAAAATAAAGAACATTCACAGTAGAAAATTCGTATGAAAAACTGTTCTCCTTCCCAGGCACCACCACCGGATACAAATAAACAAAAAGAGACACAAGGACACTCCGTTTTCGTCCTTTTCCTCTTCCGTGACCTTTTCCCTTCCCTATTCTTAAATACTGTCTTACGTTGGTAGGATCGATTTTTGTCTGCGTACAGATTTGACAATTGTTGATAATAAATATCAAGGTGTTACGCCGAGTCAAAGATTCGAAAAACCTTGTTGTGGTATAATCTCATCTAAATTTCGAATACAGCGCCGAAAACTCGTCATAAAATGCTTTAATTGGGGAAAATTTTAAAACTATAATTCTTGTATCATTCCTGCCTGTATGGTGTCTTAAAATGTAAAAAAGACGCACTTCAATCAAATATGGTCCAAAGATAATTTTTCGACTTTAAAAATTAATTAAATATGCACTCAATGACCCAAAATACTCCAGTCACCTTAACACCCCCTACTACATGCCCTTGAAGCGGCTCGCAGAGTAGTATGTTACTGCCTAGATTCTGAGACAATAAATCAGCTCTGCATAGCTCTCGCAAAAGATCCTGGCGTAGACCTGCACGGTAAGAAGGGGAGGAAGAAATAGAAGGACTGAAGGGAAGAGTGTGAGCCAAAGTAGTACATACTTTGCAAAAAGATAGACGCAAGGCAAAAAGGCAAGTGGTCAAATCATCCATCACCATGACTTTACCAGAGACCCTATCTTGAGGTCCCATCGTGCGATGAGTCTCAACGAGAGTCATTCCAATTCTCTAAGCACTTGTGTTGGTCGCAATTAGAAACGTCTTCGGACACTCCACGCTAAACAACCTTCCTCTTCCGTACTGTTTCACAGCATTTTGAAAGTCCCGTAGCCCCTTTCCGAAATCGTCCACTGCACAGCGCCAGGAACCTTTGCGAGAGCTTTACGCACTGTGAAATGAAAAGACAACGCTCTTTCTCAACTCGTCAATGATTGATCTAATGAAAAGACAAACTCAGATAAATAAATATTGGAAGAGACCGCCTTGAATGAGCAAGCCTTCGGTAAGGACCTGCACAAATGATGAAAAAAGAAATAGGGATCCCTATCATTGCCGCTATCCCTGAAAGTGATCGCGTAAACCTTCATTTTTCAGCCATCATTTGAACTATCATTGGAGCTATCCCTGAAAAGGGACGGAAAAAATGATCGTGTGATTCAGGCTTAATGGATGATCAACGTTAAACTAAACATGATGTGTTGGCCGAAACACAGAAGAAAAAATCTCAGCAGAAGTATATAAGACAATACCTCTTCCTAATTGATTCAACTCCATAGTGCATACGTACTCCAATTTTGCGGGTGGCTACTTCATTAGTTTAGGTAGTTTCAGCTATTTATATTTTCTAACAAAATTCAATGCATTTGGCCCCACCATAAGAGAAAAATATCTCTCTTTTCCATAGATACCTAAATATCAGCCATGTATCGCACCACTTTTTGAGATATTTGCCAAAATATAAGCCGTTTTCATAAGATACCTATGTTACGGTTATGCGCTCCGTAAAGAATTAAATTAAAAAATGAGAAATGTTCCTAAGCATTAATCGCATCAGAAATTTAACGCTGTGTAGTTCGTATTCTTTCTCGAAAATTAAAAAAAAATTTACTACCCACAATATTTTGACAAAAATAAAAAAAAACGTTTACTCTTAAGGTGTTTTCACCTTACGGCGTGGAAAAAATGAGTCAATTAAAAGATTTATTTATGCATATTCAGTTAATTACTGAGGATTTGTCATGCAAAACAATTTTTTGCGCCATCAATATTACAATATTTACTTCATGCTTCTACACAGCTGCTGAAATTACAAATATTAAATTAAAATTAAAATTAAAACTCGAATATGGTCTCCATTATGACCACAGAAAAATCTCGCTCAAGCCACTTTAACTACTGTGAAGTCGCTGAGGCCCCGTGAGGACCTTTGGTTAAATATTCTCTCGTTAAGAAAACCTTTAAGGTGGTTGGAGCGGTAATCGTGAGTCGTTGAAGGCACATTCCAATAAATGTTCAAGTAAGTCGAAAAAAATATTCCTGGACCACATTTCACTCAAGTACACCTGTTTATACGTTTGAAATCACCATATATGCAGTAATGTATATGACGCAAGAGTTATATTTCAAATTTTCGCCTTAATTAAAGTATTGTTTTGACTTGGATTTTCGGAGCGAAATTCGAAATTTACGAGAAAATCATATCAAAATACGCTTTTCTTACTCGGCATGATACCTTGATATTTGTTTGTAGCTATTATAATAATATGAAACTTATTATTTCGCATTTAGGAGAAAATCTGTACATAAATAATAAAATTGTTTCAAAATATATGCCGTGTGCCATAGTACTTGTTAAAATATCATTGAATTGCCAGGAAACCAAATCGGTAACATGCAGTTTTATTCACTTTTATCGATAGATATTACTAATAAGGACACGTATGCAAAGTGTCACGCAAATCTGTACATTAACAAAAATCGCTCCAGCCACCTTAATATGTTCTCCCATCCATTAAACTCGCGTCAACTAACCGACAATGTGATGCAATGTAGTATGTACAAAACCCGAAATCCCAGTTAACATCTAGTTGACGAAAAGGCTACGTCATCTTCCGGTTATCATTAACTAGTCGTTATAAAACTGGACCTAAATATTTTTTTCACAACAATCAGTCCCAATTTTAACTCGATGAAAGTATATTCGAACTAAATCTCAATGATAATATATGCTTAGTACTTACCTCGTGAGCTTAATTTCGGGTGAGCTACTCGAGGACGACTCGAAAAGTGCTGCGACGGTCAAAAGCATCCCAGTAAGCATGGCAGGGACGGGTTGGGGCCGAGTTTTTGCGTTCGACTGCACGCCTGCAATGCTCTGGACTAATAGAAAACAGAATGCCTCAAAAACCACAGAAAAATCGGCAGGATGCATTAACTAGTTATCATAACTCAACTGTCTTTCCACGGCTTTCACGTCTTGACGTGATCAGCATTTAGCTCAAAACAAAGACTTACCTGGAAACGAAACTAGACCAGTAATCCTTACAATCCTTGTTAGATTGATCCAAATAACATATCCGACAGTTACAGATGCACACGTTCCACTGCAGAATAATGGGAAACAGTAGTATCGCAATGATAGCAGCTAACAACTAACCACAGATAACCATCAGAAGACCGGCGAACGACAGATCGACATTTCTATTCTAGAGTTAAATAGAACCACTACACACGCTACGCATTGATGCCAGCTGACGCTGACATTCGCGCTCCCGCCCCATACTCGGCCTGGAGAGGGCGTACGCTTCCGAAGGTGAAGCCAGTCCAAGGTGCGTATATTAGGCCATGCCTTTGACTCTGATATACTAGATTGTAAGGCTAAATGTCATAACATTAGTTTAAACGTTGTTATAGCTCAGGAGTGGAAGTGAGAAACTGTTGAAATAATGTGTAACGCATTTTTTGGTCAGGTGTATGAATATTTTATGTGGCCAAAGTACGGCACATTTTAAATCCTAGACTATTGCAGTCCAGAGGCGTATCGATATGGTTGGGGGCCTTGGGCGTTATTCGATATGGGGCCTATTTGGAAATTATAATTTATAACACTGACATAGTCTACAAAAGTATAATAGGAAGATGCCTTTTTTCTTGTATTCCTGCGGACCCAGACTCAACTATTTATCAATGGATTACGTCATTTATCTCAGCATTCACAGAATAGTAGGTTAAAAGGCATCCTTACACTCTTTTAATAACTTTGATGTAAGTACCAGTACCCAGTGATGGCTTATGGCCAGAGCAAATTTACGTTAGCATGTACTAGTCCTTTATTCTCGATGCCATAAAAAATAGAAGAAATAACCATATAATATTTTGCTAATATGATTAAACGCAAAATCAAATAAGCTAAAATTTGGTGTAACTCTTGTTCATATATGTTTATTCGTTCATTATCTATCAGGCTGCAAACTCGGGGCTCCATAAGTTTTATTCCAACAGTAGTCTTCTGCTTTGTCTTTATATCCCATCCACTAGGATAATTGCGTTTCATATTTACGACGCAAACTCTGAAAATAATTAATTTATTTGTATAAATAAAATGAATGTACATTTTAAGTAGTTTTTACATAGATTTTTAAATCTTCTCATTCTTCTCCTGCCATCTTATTGACTTTATTGCAAGAGTTTCGTTTTGAAATCGGTTTCAATAAGCATATTTGTTAGGGTATACCCTTCTGGAGAATACGCCGTGCGCCGAATTCAATAGCGAAACCAAAATTGGTCACTGGCAAAATAAGCTCCACTCCAAGCCAAACAACGTCCGTTAACAGTGGAGGGTGAGCATGTCTTCGGCTCCTATTCTGTCGCTATGAATCACATTATTTCATGGATATGTAGGACAAAAGTTCATACTAATCGGAGTTTTTCTAATCTAAACTTTAAAGCATAATTCTTGATCTGGTTCTACAGTCATTATTTTTCGGTAGGTACGCATGCAGAGCGCGCACCCGTATGGTTGGTGCATTTTTTGACGTACCCCCAGTGGCACTACCGAAACGTGATAAATTGTCAATGTGTGTTATGCTTGTATTTAAGTACCTAAAGTGGAAATTGATAGTGGACATGGTTATGAATAAACATATCTTAAATGTTTACTGCATGCTTGAAAATATCCTCAAAAGTACGATACTTCCACACCACTATTTCCTTTTATCCCGCAACTTAGTTGTATCTCCAATTCATTATTTTTACGTGCAGAGTGAAATAAATCTATATGAAAAAAATTGTTTTGTTTCCCATTGTTTGAGTGGATTCTTACAGTAGTATTACAAAATTTATGTATAAAAGCTTTTTCCAATATACCTTCGGCGTATTGCCAGATTCACTTTACCTAATGCCTGACATTATTGGGAAGGGAAGAGCATTAGACTGGGAAAACTATTTTTTTGCAATAACTACGATTCTTTTTTACATATCCTTATCGAACGAAGCGTAAACCCTAAAGTTTCATTCAAATCGGTTGAGTGGATTTTGAAACTACCGTGAACAGACGTGGGCCCTCAGAGAGTTATTAGTATCGATGCGTTTTTTTCATGAAAAAAATGGTGAGTACTATCCATTGCTTAAAAAAAATCTATGCTGCCAAGGAAGACACAGTAGCAAAGCCGTGACGATCGATAAACCTGGAATATATTGAACGGTTTTTCAGGCGGCACAGCGAAACATTTATTTTAGTGTATATGTGAATGAGATATGAGAGAATACGTGCTAGTATATGTGACAATCTATAAGTATTTAATGAACATATATCGAGAATGAACTGAGACATTTTATTTTTTTCATCACGAAATAATGCGTAAATCTACTAGTACTACAACGAGAATGTTTTTATGCGAATAAGGAAAAATATTTGCACCCTGCCAGACCGTCCTTTTCTTCATAATGTTGAGGAAACATATGCAACCAAGAAATGGAAAACTTGTCAATTTTAGATAATTTTGTTGTTCATATTCCTATTTTCCTCAAATTTATTCATGGAGTGGATAAAAAATATGTCTCTAAAACTAGAAAAATTGACTATTTCAAATAATCTTGTTCATATTCCATTTTCCTCAAATTTATTCGTGGAGAGGATAAAAATATGCAACCAAAACTAGAAAAATTTCTAATTTCAAATAACCTTGTTCATATTTCTATTCTCCAAAAGTTTATTCATGAAGTGGATACAAATATGCATTAAATAAAATTGCCAATTTCATTTAAACCTGAGCATTATCGTTGTCAATCGCAATAAAAATTTGAAATTGAAACTCTTGTGTTATAAACACTGAAGTTTTTCGCAGGAAGTCCGCTACTCTTGGTGTTGTACAGGCCCCTGCTGTAAGTAAATGCCAGTGGTTTTACATTTTCTTTCGCTTTTCTTTATCGCATAACCTCTCAATAGACGAAGTTTTTATGTACTCAAAAATGAAATAATTTGATACATCAGTTTAAGTGATGTTGGTACATGAATTTTTCTGATGTTCTCAATGCATTGTAGGTATTCATTTCAACTACGAGCTGGAAACTAAACTTTTTTTAAACTATTATAACATAAATAACGTAACAATAGGTAGGTAGGGACAAATAAACAAAACAAGGCAACAAAAAGAATCGTAACGAGGGACGCGCGGAGAAAAAGGGAGACGCGAGGTGTGAGAGTTAGGGGTTAGAAGCAGAATAAGAGTTCGGTTGGTAAAAGGCGAAAGAAGAAGAAATACATGGTAAAAAAGTGTGGAAATAGCAGCCGGTTTGTCAAAAAGTGACGGGAAGTGTTAAAGGAGCAGGTATAAAGAAGGAAAGCTGTAAGAAAGGAAAGCTGAAAGAAAGGAAAGCCGAGAGTAAGCCGAAACGGAGGAAATTGCGGCGGTAGCGTGAGACGGAGAAAGAAGGCACGGCAGCCGGAGAAAGAATTTTCCGAGAGGACCACGAGAGTGGGGAAATAAAGGGAGACCAAGAACGATAAGTGCCACTTATAATAAATTGTAACCATTAGTAAATAGAAAAAAGGTTGAACATAATGTAAATTGGGCCCAATCCACCTATTTAAAAATTAAAAGATAATTTCTAAAGCATAAATTTTGTCTGTATTTACATTATCATATGACAATTAAAATAATTTGTAAGGTAACAAAAACCGGAAGAAGGTGAGGGTTACACTATTGTTTGAAATTGAAGAAAATCATTCAAATGCTCATATTACCACAAATATTAAATAAAAAGGCTACCTGAAATTGCTTATTAATATTTTATTTATAAAACACAGCCATGCAAAGTAACAACTATCAATAACAATAGCTTCAAAAACCCAAGCAGAACATATATCACTATATTCTTATGCATTTTTAACATAATTTGACAAAAATGTTTCTGATGAAAGACTAAACGTATGTAATCCACATTTCATAAAGAAATATAGAGTTTTGGATGATTGGGATAGTTATCCGGACATCATTAGGACAATTGCCGGATGCTCATCTCCATTTAAAAAATCGCCAAGCAAAATTGGAAAAAAAATGAATTGTTCACCATTTCATCTTCATGATTCTTATACATGACAAATATTTTGGACCTTTACCCATGTGGACTGATATGCAGAGTTCATCAATCATAAACATATTTGATATAATCAGTTTAAAAAATACTAACGTAGTACATTTTTCCAATGAGATTTGGTAACGATGATACCATTTTGGTTCTCGGTAAGGTGAAATTGATGAAATTTCCTAAGCGTAGGAGATGAAGCTAGGCTTCAATAGTAAATAATAGTGATGCTCAAACATGAAATGACAGTATGATTCATGGATTTCAACTTGGAGTTAAAACGTGGTGAAGTTCGAATATGATTTCTTCTCGATTCTTAAATAGGCAATTCAACTATCGTTGTGTTTAATGAGGAAACTGCAATATTTACAGCGAAACTTTTCACAGATGAAGTTGGATCTGGACATGAAAACGCATAAAGGAATTATTAACATTAAGATTAGTTAGGAGCATGAAATATCGCCTGATATCTTTATGCTAAATCACATATCTCTATGACCCATCAAATTTGAACGTCGAATACCAAGGAAAATTAATTATTCAAAACCCCCATTCATATCTTCAGGTATCCCCAGGCTGAAAATTCGATAGAGATGGTTGCTTCATGTTTGCTAATTGCATCGAAAATACCGTGACACAAAAGGAAAACTTTTTCCTTCATAATTTGGTGATTGACTATATTGACACTATAAGAATATCATATATATTTCCTATAACTGTCAATTTCTAGAGAAAATTTCCAAAATGAATTTTAAAAATGGAGGCAAACATTAAGCAAACATTAAGATGGCGCCGAAAAGAATGTTTATAGATTTTTCGGAGGCTTGAAGAGATAATTCTATCAACGAGCATTCTTCAAGTAAATCCGACAGTGACTCTTGCACTCAAGGATGCTATTTCACCGTGATTTCAATGTTCAGTGACCATTATTTGGGTCAAAGAACTAATCTGTAAAAATATTTTTAACATTTCTTCAAGGAAAATCGTCAATGACACTAGTTAATTGAGTAAAATGGTCATTCCCTTCGAATTCTCTCCTATAAAAATATGACCGAGCCCAAAATATACTGATTGGCCGATGATTTATCAACGACCAAATGATCAAGTTCGATGTAATGAGTTAGCGCGATTGTGGTGACATATCTTTCCTGTCCAGCGCCAACGGAACTCCGATAATTTATCTTTTTAAATTAATACAACGTCTAAATGATGTCCGATCTAGAATGAGGGCGCGTTCCTAGGGACGCTAGCGGCGGAAAGATCGAAGTTCCCGCGCCGCTTTCCGATTGGTCGAGCCACGCACTAAAATTCCGCTCACTGCTGCGTCAACTCTCAGCTCACATTGCGGCGCACAGCCGATAGATGTCTCCCTCCTCCAGGGGCTCTTGTGCGGCGGCGTATGGTCTCTCCCGACGCGACGCCAGCAGCCAAGAGACGAAGCTCCGGATGAGTGCCTTGGCTCCACCGCTGCCGCTGCCGACGACGCGGTTCTTCAAACCGGCGATCCCAGCGGCTCCCGGAGAGGCGGGCCCGTCGCGGCTCGCGACCGCGGAGGGCCGCGCTCCTGTGCCCGATCCCGCGGTGTCACCATCCGCGGCGGGGCTATCGGCATCTTCGCGGTTGGCTTGGACGACTTCCCCGGCTCCGAAAGAATTCAGCACGGCTTGAATTTGGTCCGCCAGGAGGCAGCGTCCACCAAGGGGTGCACCGGACGAAGTCCTCAGGGGAACCCTGGAAAATATAATAATTTTAAATTCGTCTTCATTTGCCAGTGAAATCAGGAACTTCCTCACTTGTCACTACTAAACACCAATGGGCTGGTTGGTTGGTTACTTGGGAGAAAAGACTGACTACTGAGGTCACACACGCCATTGAGGATAGGTCGATTGAATATCAAGGAAGAGGAAAGGGGGAAGAGTATATTGAGAATGGAGGAAGGATAGAGAGAAAACCGGTGTCGGAATTAGCCAACTCTTAACGAAAATTACTATGGGGACCACAATTTGATGCCCCATCCAACAGACTATTTACAATTTGGTATTACTAGATTTGATTATTTATTAAAAAACTGCAGTTAAAATATAAAATACGAGTTGTGGTAATAGCAATAATTTTGGATGAGAAGTTGATCTATTCAGTTAACATTGTTTTATAAGGAGCAATTTGACTCGAGAGACGAGCATATAAAAAGTTGAACTAGCTCCTTCCTGCAACAGATTTGGCTAGACTTCTGAAGGCCAAATTTATTGCTAATGACATAATGAGCCCACGAGCAAAACTCACATTAGGTTAGGCAGACAGTTTTATTTGCCTGAACCACCTTTGGTGCAACAGGAATGTCTTCTTACCAAGAAAATCAAGTAGCATAGGGCCAAATGGACGTGTCGAGAGGTCTATCTCGGAAACTTTAACCCAGAACCTACTGTCAATAGCCAAACACCCCACCCTTTGGTCTATTAGCCACGCCTGGATTATATAGTTTAAGAATGCCGTCATGGTTTCCTAGGGGGTAAACTATTTTGATTGCTAATAGGAGCCTTGCTCCAAACTGCGTCAAGTCTCTTAGAACGAATAGAGCAACACACGTGAAAGAAATGAGCAATGCACATTTGCCTCTTTTTTCGGCCAAAAATCACAGCCTTAGTCTGGTATTCCAGCTCAGGGCATGTAAATATTGAAGACATTACATAATACAGATTATCAGGACCTTAGTACATTTTCACATCGAGGAGGTCGTTTTACTTTCTGATTGCTTGTTTAGTATGAAATAGATTAGAATAACACAGAACTAAACATCTGTTATATTATGACAAAACTAAAAATTAAAAGATATCTTCAAAAACCATTGATGAATTTATCTTTCGTTACTTTATAGAGGTTGAAAGGGCAGGGGCAAGTGATAAACGTGGGGGTCAACACCCGTCCTTCCGCTTGCAGCCTCCTAAGTTACGAAAGGAAAAAATCGTTTACGCCTTTTGGAGATATTATTTTAATTGATTCTGTTATATTAAACTAAAATGGGCATCTAATTGTGGCATTTGCAAAATTTACCGCCATTACTACGATAAACATTTACCCATAAACAGTGAGAAGACGAGAGTAGGTGTTGTTGTGTAGGGTTTGCGTTGGGTGGGTTTTTTGTAATTAAAACATTTCTTTTCCCATAAACTCATCATTTTTACTTGTATACTCTTAAAGAATCTTTCACCCTAACAACATAATTAACAATTATCTAATTGCGAAAATAAGGATATTACGATAATAAACCCTAATATGACAGTACAACTGCAACTACAACGGAAAACATTCCCTACAGAGGTAGAGGCATAGTAACCTCACCAAATGTCACTCAAATGGTGGGCATCTGGAATCCATCGACAGATCTCCACAGCTAGGTATTTAACTCGAACCATCTACATTGTAAGACAGTACCACAGCCACCACTTCAACCATAAATGTAGATTTCGTCAAATCAAGACTAAACACAGTTGAGAGCCTTTTAGATTCAGTTTGGGAGTGGGCTGTAATTCAATTTTCAGCCGAAGGGTTGACGGATATACCATTGGGTGGCGCAATGTGGGCTGCCTACGTACGCGGGGCGAAGTTCCACCGTAGCTACTCGGCAAAATTGATATGAGATACCTTTAATAGTTAAATATGATCAGACTCAAGCGATGGTTCTGGGAGAGACTCATCACATGGTGAGAAGGAATGAAACTAAAAAGATCTCTATTCGTTAGCTAATGTCTCTGGAACAAAACCAATTGCATATTATTATTGAATTTATCTTCAATCTATCGTTATATTTCGCACTCCAAAATGCCGAGCGTCAACCATAATGAATAACGGTTAAACTGAGTGAAATAATCAAATAATTTATTTTTCTCTCAAGACATCATATGTTTCTCTTCCAATTCAAGCCACGTAACAAGACGGATTGCACAAGCATCAATCTTAAATAAGAAGGTTTTCTCTACTAACTGCAGCATCGTGAGGCCATTATGACCTCCTTCATTGGTTGTGAATTATTCTTCGATTTGAACGTCTACAATCAATATTGATAACACTGGCAATATTCAACTACTTCATCCTAAGTATCCGCAATTCTGAAATTCCAGAGAACACAACGGTCAATCCATTCGCTTCGAAGTTAAGATTTATACTTTTGACAAAAACGTGTGCAATTTCCGTAATAAAAAAGTGGCTTTCTGAAATATTAATAATCATGGCTTTCTCATTTCAAAATGTTTAGTCATTAAGATGAAAAATGTCAGAATACATTATTAGAAAAGAGGGAAAAGAAAAAGGATGCATTAGAAAAGAAATGGGATGTCATTGGATGGGATGGGACAATAGGGGTTTAAAGTCAGTAGAAAAAAGACTGACTATCTATGGTTTGGTGGAGATGGTATGGCAGAATGAGTGCAGCCGCAAGGTTTAAATTTAAACTAAGTGCAGTAGTTTAAGAGATTTGGCTCGTACATATCGGCACGTGGCATTCTCTACAAAGAAATCCAGCAGCGTTTACAGGCAGAAAAGTCAATAAAACTGTTGCAAGACCTGCGTTTTTACATGGCTCGGAAATCTGGCTCATGAAACAGTTCCGAGAAAGGAAGATGGAAGTATCAGAGATGAGGATAGCATATGGTGGCTGCTCGGCCAAAGGGGAAGGGATAAGATCAGAAATGAAAGATTGAGAAAGATAGAGTACCTGTAAGAGAAAGTCCAAGAAAGTTGGATAAAATGGTATGATGACACTGAAGTTAAAACAGAATATTTATTTCCACCAATATTTATTATGGTACAACTAGTTTCGACGTATCGGCGTCATCAACAGTTATACATTCTTATTGCCAAGGTCGGTTGTATATATACCCATGTGTAAAGGGAGGGGGGGGAGAGGGTGGGTGGCTTAGGTCATTGTTGGTGGGGGAGGTTTAGGTTGAGGGGGGTTGGAGAAGGTATTTTTCCGAGGAAGGTGTCGACAGGAGGGGGTCATGGAGGTAGCGGGAAAGGCTCAAGGTTGGGGGTCAAGCACGTATTCCCTTAAGTGAGAGGGAAGCTTCAAACAGCGGGGAGGTTTTTAAAAATACAATTTCATTTAGGATACGTCCTTTGTTCACACTTCTCCTGAACTTCAGCTCTTCAAACTTGTCCATTTTGCACCCTTCCCCTTTCAGGTGCATGATTTTCTATAAGGTATGGCGACCGTAATGAGAACACCTGAAGATTACGCTGGTAAGGTGACTTTGAGCAAGATAAGCCTAGGGAGACCTTAAACAAGGTCGAGGGACTATTTAATCAAGGACTTAAGTCGCAAAGGTCTTGCGGAGGACGGAGTTGAGGAGACTTAACAAAAATGGCGACCCCATATGGCAATGGGAAAATCCGAGGAAGAAGAAGTTCCCCATTACTGCTCAGTGGGGTTATTCTGCGATTCCACTTCCGAAATAGGTCTTTTGGAAGAGCACCAACTCAAATGCACGATTCATTTGAGCTATTCCGCTCTCGAAGCACTCATTTGGAAGCCCAATTCCACGACCGAAAGAACTGGAAATGAACCATTTTCGGCAGAAATGAACGATTCGATGGTGTCGCCGTCTGGCGTACACGGTTCACAAATCCACTTTCGGTAATATTCGCCATAAAAGGAGCGATCTGTGACGTCATGTTCCGCGAGGTGAAATTACAGAATAACCCCCCAGGTGCCCTATTGGGTGGGGCCTCGGAATCTCCGAGCCTCGAGAGAGACGACATTTTGACGTCATAGCCTCGAAAATTTCAAATAGTGCTATTCGGAAGTTGAGAGTTGTCGGGGGCTGTGACGTCACACGGGTTTTCTGAGGTCCGACCGTGTCGAGTCCTTCCTGAATAATGTTAGGTCTCACCTGCACACGGGGCACTTTGACGACCTCCTTCGGCACTGGAGACAGAGTAGGTGGCCGTTGGTGCACTGTATGGCCGGCTTGGGGATTGGCTTCTCAAGGCACACTGGACACGTAACAGAGGCCACCAGTTCGCTAACCGTCCGCAAGAGACGCTCCATGGTCGCGGCCAGCGTTGGCTCCATCGAGCAAACGCCATGCGAACACTGCAAGGGGGAAAAAATTATCCGTTAGAATACGAATGATCGAGTGGACGGGATATTTGCGTGCAATTTCCATAATATTCCCGTGAAAATAAATAAATTATTTTATTTATTTATTTGTCGGCCCCGGTGGCGATGGAGTAAATTCCTCGCCTGCTAAATGATTACGACCGTAGCTTTGTAGCTGATTATTTTAACGATCAAAAAAGGAAATATAATTTAACTAACTAGAATTATCCCAAATTAATTATAGCGAAACGTCATGAATGTATGAAAACGTATCGGTGGCATTTTTTAGTTGTGTGACCACAGAGGTCTTCGACAATAGATGTATTAAACAAGAAAAATCTTATTAGTTTGATATAATAGGTGTAATGTTAGACTCAGTGAACTCTTTATTACGGAAGGCCTCTTGATAATGAATTACCGAGTTTTTTAAACTGTCTTTCCATTTTCATTTGCAATAAAAGACATGATTCAAACGCCATTCTCAATATCAAGTCCTAAGATACATAATTAAGTAACCAATGAAGTAGATAATTCAAAGCATCGCTCGCATCATTTATATCTCCGCAAAATCTTTTAAGCAATGTTATTTACCAAGATCTCAATACTTCAAGAGGAAGTCGCAACAAAAATATTACGTTAATGCAACATCCGACGGAAAGCATCCACAGCGTAACGGTCTTTTCTCAGCGATAATACCTCGCTTCTCCTGGCCAAATGAAAGCTGTGGCTACCAGTCACACGATATGGTAAAAAAATTAACTACGCATTCACAATATTACAAAGCGAGAGCAGCTGAAACAAGTCAATTAGCCCTCGTGGAACTTTAGCGCGGCGATTTCCATACAAGCTTTGAAGTATTCCTCGGAGTTAAACTGACTAATGATCTATCGTGGAGTAAACATATTAGAGAAATTAGCGGTCAGGCTAGTCGTAAATTGGGATTTGTTAAAAGAGTACTTGGAAAGTGCGACGATAAAGTTAGGGAAATCAGCTACTTCTCACTTGTTAGACCCCACTTAGAATATGCCGCCAATATTTGGGATCCTTATGAGATAGGCTTGGAAACTGAGTTAGAACTCGTGCAGTGAAGATCGGCAAGATACGTTAAAGGCCGTGAAGATAATCTCGTTAGTGTTACTGACCTTTTGCAGCAACTGGGATGGGAAAAGCTTTCAGACCGTCGATTAAAATTTAGACTAAATCTATTATGTAAGTACCAAACCGGTCAATTCTCTGACTATGTTGATAATATTTTACGAAATCCGACATACTACGGTAGATAATATCATGAGAATAAAATTAGGGAACTAGACTGCAGAACGGACAGATTTAAAATGTCATTTTTCCCACGAACGATAAGGGACCATAACAGCTGCCAATGAGACTTTTATCTAGGTTTGTCGTTAGGTAGTGTAGCTCTTAGTAGTAGTAGTACTCCTAATACTTGAAACCTTATCTGTTACCTAGTACATACTAACAGCACGCCTTGCATGTTTTCTACATGGATCTTGAGTCTCTGTCCATCTGTGTAGTTGTAGAAAGCATGTATATTGACGGTCCCTCTCCATTGTGATACTATCTGTAGTGTAGTAGTGCATGCTTGTGAGGCTTCGCCTCGTGACAAGCATTAGCGATTTATGCTAATGCATAATTAGTCGTAGTTACACTAACTCTAGGGTATAGTGTAATGCATTTTGGTGATTACTCACCCCCTGCTACACACCCCTGATGTGGCTTGCAGGGTATTTTGTAGATGTAGATGTATTTGCTTTAAGAAATACAATTTTTTGCCTTGCGTCATCTCCCGGCGTCTTTTGGCACATCGTGACACCTTCTATTGCCTAAAGGTGTATTTTAACCAACCAGGATAAGACAGTGATTTATAGGGTATAGTATATCTCGAGAAAATGTAATGCAAATGAATTTCCTAAGAAACTTTACATAGAGCATGCAGGCTTTCGCAGGGTTGATCGAATGAGAGTGCTTGGTTTTCTGGAGACATCCGCTAAGTTGGTTCAGGGTTTCCTTGATGACATTTCAGATACATTGCAGCATCTATCTTCATATCTGCAATGTATCATAAACAATCTTTCAGACACCTTTCATGATAATGTTTGATAAGATAATTTCTAATTCTAATATTCCATTCAGGTCACAAATGACCTGTTCCGCGAGTATCACAAGATTCAATATTTTTTTGCAAAACCATCTTTTCCTTTGTAAACGTATTGATCTAGAATATGTGTCACAATGCAGATATGTCACATTGCACATGTCATAAAACACCTTGCAATACCAAGCATGAGGATGGAGTACTCAGGCAGAGAGAATAGGGAATCGCGAAATGTATGGAAGAAATTTTTTTTTCGTAAAGAGACTTAGAAAGCTCAGATGTGAGCGATGCATACGCCATAACTGCGTAGTATTTTTATTTCCGGGCAGACATTAATATTTTTTTCTCCTGCGGTATCGCACTACAGTCTGAGAAAAATGCTCCACTGATCATTTCAGGCAAGTTATCACTAATTATTTACGACAACAGATGAACATTTGAAAACAAGGAACACTGACCAAATATTATCCATGTCAAATCACATGGAAAGCTATCTGTATTATGAAGTACATAAATACGGAAGAATCTTGTTTAGTAGGCCACTCAATAAAACAACTAAACGGATATCAACATTTTATGATACATGTATTATTAGTTGACTGCTTTATAAAGGTTACAATGATGCTTAACCGAGGTTCTAAATTACTCACATGATTTCGTCTGTTTATTAAAAGAAACGTAAAATGAAAGGATATTAACCAGTTAACTATACGATACGCATATAAAAGTCAAAATAGCAGTTCAGTAAAGAAGTAAAACACGTCATATACAAGTAAACCAATCTCGTGGTGACGAAACTGGAAACCTTGGTTCAAAGAAATAAAATTATTCATTTATATGGCTTTTATGTCAAATAATATTTTGTTAATTTTAGACTTGCATCGTTCGAGATTGTTGTCTATCCTTTTGAGTTAAATACTTCATCTTGTGAACACCTACATGTTAGAGGCATTATCCACACGAAATACTCTGGGGTAAACATTTGCACGCAGAAATTGAACCTGCAACTTGGCATCAGTTTGATTCTTCGTGTGAACCTCAGGTGGGTAGGAGCCATTACTCTTTAGAGAGGTGGAAAGGAATAAGCAGGACTCGAAATCAAGAAAAACCATAAAATTTAATAACTTTCTTTCGTCATAAATTCATTTTGGGCTCAATGTGGCTGGAGCGGTAATCGTGAGTCATTGAGTGCACATTTAAATAATTTTTTAAGCTAGCCGAAAAAAAATTCTTGGACCTCATTTCATTTAAGTGCATCTTTTTTTGCGTTGAAACTCACAATACCGGCAGTAATGATAATTAAAGAAAAATTATATTTCAAATGTATTCCTTACTGCATACTGTGACACACATAGCACAACCGATTTGATGCGTTTGTTTAAACTACGCTAAAAATTAAGGTAAAAATCCAAACCTAATTTAAAAACCAAAATAAATTATTATTATTATTGCAGAATTTTTACAGTAGTTTTCCAGGGATTAGTAAAATATATGTATTCTAGCATGAGCAAAAAAATCATACCGTAAAGGGCGTGTTAAAGCATAATAAATAAAGAAGCTGTTGTACTGTCCGCAATCTTACTTTTTTTGGACAGTACAACAGCTTCTTTGTCTATAATAATATGCTGTTCCACCATATCTCGCCCGATACAGTTGAATTTATGCTGAAGCATGTTATGACTAGAGTTTTCGGCGCGGTATTCGAAATTCAGACGAAGTATCATTGAATTATGTTTTTTTGGAATACTGGACTCGGCGTGACACCTTGATATTAGCTAAAACAATTATAATAATAAGAAATATATTGGTCCATTCCTGTCAGTTACGACGTACGCGATTCCGTGGGTTTTCCAGATTGAAGAGACAGCAGCGCCATCTTTCCACCTGCGCGCTGCGCGACGCCCAGCCAAGGAATGAGCTGGACATCCTCCTCGCTTAACACGATTACAGACATTGGATTAAACATATATGCACTTGAGGTCATCTGGATTCAAAGATAATGGAAGCAGCTAGAACTTATTCCGTGGATAATTTTCGCATCGCTTCCTATAGCCAAGTACCAGTCCAGCAAAAAATGGTCGATTTTTAACTAGGTTTGCTTATTTTTCCCCGCATGTGGTTAGCTTCAAGTAAAAGTGAATAAAAATAAGTCCTAGCAACAATTTTCAAGCGTCGAACGGTGAGAACAGAATGTTTTTTTTATCCCTTGGCATGCTGTCATGGCGATGTTTAAGCCAACGACCTGAAAATGGATTTTTCAGGTGTAGAATTCACCCCCCTTTTACCTGCCAGTCGAGCTATAGAAACGGATGTACGTCTCTCTGTTAAGTGGTGAGGCAAGCGATGACAAGCTATGCGTTGTCGGACACCAATGAGTGAGCTTTCACCACGCGTCTGCACGCTATAAAGTTGCTAATTCCTTTCCTACAGTGCTTATTAGGGTCTCAATATTCTCCGCCAGCTTTCGTAACATTTCATTCCAATGCATCAAAATTCCGTATTTTATGCACAGTTTGTACTTTCCACAAGAAGTGGAAACGACAAAGTACACAAATTGCATTCTAAACTTGGATAGCCATGTTTTTCACACTGTCAAGCTTGACTCAAAGGGATTTATTGCATGAAATTTCAGCGGGTGACAGCACATTAAGTCCTTGCCACGTGCTGGTATCCGAACCTACGGTCCTCTCCATTGGCAACGCACCAACTTTAATAGAATTGGCAATTTTCCCTTCCTGGTGACATGACAGGCTTAATGAAGCTCTAGATTATCTAAATCTCATCCATGTAGCCAACAATTTTCATCCCAGTCAAACATGAAGGCAAAAACAACCAACAAACAAAACGAGATTTAAATTTTAGATGTTCTTCATATGAGTCAACACAGATTACAAATGCAGAGGGTAAAACGTTAGCAGCATCAATGAGATTTAATTTACAGTTCATCTACACATTCATGGAACAACCAATCGCAAATATTATCTATGTGATTCATTTATTTTTTTTAATTTTCTTATTTTTTTGCTCCCCGACGATTCTGGTGGTCCGTATGCCCCTGAAATCCCGATAAGCCATTGGCTTGCCTTCAGGTTTTTCAGGGGCCGAACCACCAGAACTTGACAAACACCCATGCCCTGAGCAAGTGAAAAACCAACTCAGGCAGGACTCGAACCCGCGAACCTCGGATTAGCAGGCGAGGACTTTACCCCGCCGCCACCGGGGCCGGCAAACTTGTGGTCAAGCAAACTTTGCCGCGCTGGAACAAAAGCTTACGTTCTCAATTAATAATGTTGTCCAAGGACTGTAACTTATTCAGGACGAAAGAAGAACACCTTGCAGTTCCCACTGAGAAATTTATAATAATTTAATTTAAGATTAGATATTTCTCAGTGCAAAAATACAAATATTTCTTCATCCAACGTGCATTATTGATGAATAAAACTGTGAATAAAAAAGTTTTAGTTACATATGCATTCGAAAATGGTTTAAGATTGTTATTATAAGGGTAACCTACCAATTAAAGTAGCTTTAAATGAAAGGATGAAAAATATTCATAAGATCCAAATTTTTGGATTATTTCCATTACTAAACGAACATAACTTTGTGTTTTCCTCAGTGTTATTTTTTCATGAGACGATCAGTTTCGGCTGTAACACCATCATAAAGTAGAATACAATATTGAAAAGAAGTTCATTTCAGAAAGGAAGGAAAAATACATTTTGACAAGCGCAGACACCTATCTCCTTACACAATTTCTTCCTTGATCTCAGAATTGGTCCTACTTTTCTTCATCTCGTTAATAAATCCTATTCTTTTTCTTCCCCTTCCCCGCTTACGTCAACTTCCTCCCTTCCATCTAGACATTCAGCATCCCTTCGACCCTCATTACCAGTTCCAATCACTTACTCTGCCACCGCCTAATCTCCTCCAGTAGTTTTCTCTTTTCACCCCCATTAAAGCACTAGTTGATACACAATGATAGTTGTATAAGGTAACCTTAATTTAGGTCTTCTTTTCATTCATTCTTTTAGATCTTGCGAAACTCAATTAGCACTTTTTGCCCACGATATTGTAGTCTCGGGTGAACATAACGTTCCAGTTGATGCAATTTTTCTTGGCTTTAGAAAGGCATTTGATAAAGTTTCCCACAGTGAGCTACTCATGAAATCAAAATCCTACGGTTTAGACGACGACGTAATTTCCTGGATTAGAGAATTCTCAAGCAATCGCGTGCAAAGGGTTGCATCACACCGGTCGAATTGTCCGGCATTATTTTATTTTGTTCTCTGCATGAAGTAGCATTCATAGATTAACAGTATCAGTAATATTAACCACTATATATGTCTATAGCATTGTTATGCATGTTTGCATGCTCATTTACGTAGCACGCTCCCAGTTTCCGGTTGGGCTGCGCACTGTTCTCCTGACTACTTTTTGGCCTGCGCCTAGCGGCCGGGGGGAGCGTGCGAGGTTCTGATTCGTGCTGGTACAAGTGCTGCATGCTAGGTGTGGAATAACCCCGTGCCACACACCCTAGTGGTGGCTTGCACGGTACTTCGTAGATGTAGATTCAACTGTCAGAATCATCTTATTACGCGACTATAAACCGGTATTGTGGCCGAGCGCCAATACAGCGGCCCTACACTGGCTGTGAGTCTATCCAGGAAACTTGACTTTGAATATATCTCCCCAAGAGTGCACCACTTGCATCACATAGGTCTATGGTATAAAATCAGGTAAATGCGGGACGTATTTTTTTATTTCTACAAGACTACATGTTAACGTCATCTTCTTACAGCTGAAATTACGTTGGAAACAACTCATATCCTAGCCATAAGTTTATAAATTGGAAAATTGGTAGATTGGATCATATTATAACATCTAATTCGCAAACAAAGAATTTGTCGAGTCAAAGTTTAAGCTTACAAACGTAAAAGAATGAGAGAAAAACTAAAAAAAAATACGGGAACGAAAAATTAAACAAGATATTCATGACAAATGAAAGGTTTGTAAAATCTTTGCACATCTTTATTTGGGACGAAGGGCGCGTTTCACCACACTCTGTGGAATATTGCTAAGTCTTTCACCCATCAGGAATGTCGACAGGTTCTACTAGGTCCAGTTCAAAGCAATTATATTCACTGGGGAAAGATATTTTACTTCGTATCTATATTTCCTGCAAATGAGCAATACAATGCACCTCATGATAACAAAATGAGCAGAGAATTTCATATTTATCACACAGTCATTATATCTTTATTTTATTAAAACTAATGGCATTGTTTTTTTAAAAACTCATTCATACTTTTTTGTCAAATCTCTTCTATTTTTCAGCTCAAGGTCCAGAGTAGATATTTTCTTTATTTTCACCACACACTAGCTAATGGCTCATGCATTTCACTTCAAATTGGATGGAATAGGAAGCAGCACCATAGTTGGGATTTAAGATTTAAAAAATTAACGATTAAAATTAATCGTTAAAAATGTAGTTAACTATTTAACTTAACCGTCACTTTTTACTAGAGTTAACTTTTAATCGTTAAAATTATTCATTAACTGATACAAAACAAACTTCAGTTAATTTTCTTCGTTAATTTTTGGCGAATGTCGACCTGCTCGAATTTGGGCGCAAAGCTTGCCCAACAGACAAAGGGGGAAATAAAACGGAATCTAAGAATGCAATATAGCTGGGTAGTTGTGCAAGAATGCTATGAGTAGGCCCAGGCGAATACATCCAAACAAAAGCGGGATTGAGTGGGGTGACCGCCAAAGTTTAGGAACGCACCCTCAGACGAGAAAACACGAGACCACTCGAAAACCATGTCCGCGAGGGCACGAATGCCTTATTCGGCGACGTCGTGTCATCAATACTATACAGTTGAACACGAGAAACGGGGTCAACAAAACCTATGACGAGTAACGAGGGGTACGGGTTCATTCGAAGTAACGTCTCTGTAAAATGCGCCAGTTTACGCATAAATTACTCGGCGACATCCCGTCGTTGCGGGGTTGAGTGACCGCAAAAATTTGTCGACTGGGACGGATGTCCAATACAAATTTATAAATTAGAATGTAACTAAAGTTACTCTTCCTTGAACTACGACCTTGACGTGGTGGAAGGGCTTGTGCGTTCCAATGACCCCTAGAGCTGGACTGGCAGGAGCAAGTACATTGCTCCTGGTAGGGCCACCCATGCCAGATAGGTCGAAGGGTAGGAGCCAGACGAAAGGTAGTTCCGTGATGGTGTCACGTTAAAAATACCGTTGAGTCGCGTGGGATACCTCTCAACTATCACTTCCCAGAACATGAAAGTCATCCAAAGAGATCTGATTCCTGGCAACTACGGGACGCCGCCCACTAGGGCGGGTGTCGTGCCCGGCAGCGGGGGAGGCAAGGCCTCCGCGGTCGTCATCACACGAAATCCTTGCACAGAATCGTCATCAGAAGATACCAGGGAAAGGAGGGAGAAGAAGAAGAAAAAGAGGAAGAGGAGGAGGAAAACAGTGATAAAAATAGGAACTTGGAACGTAAGGACCATGATGAGGGCCGGGAAGCTTGAAAATATTAAGCAGGAAATGGAAAAAGGAAAAATAGATGCTTTGGGATTGTGCGAGGTTAGATGGAAGGATAGCGGGGACTATTGGAGTGATAACTACAGGGTGATCTATAGTGGGGGAGATGAGAGTCAACGGGGGGTAGGCATGGTACTGAACACAAAGTTGGGACTGAGGGTGGTAAACATTGAACAGGTGAACGACAGGATACTAGTGGTAGAAATAAAAGCACGGCCGACGAATTTCGTACTGGTCCAGGTATACATGCCTACGAGCAACCATAGGGAGGAAGAGGTGGAAGAGGTGTACGAGCAAGTAGAAGAAATAATTAGAGAAGTGCCGGGGAAGAAAAACCTGATAGTGATGGGTGACTGGAATGCAGTGGTGGGAGAAGGGAGGGACGGATTAGAAGTAGGAGGGTTTGGGCTAGGAAGAAGAAATGATCGCGGGGAAAAGGCAGTTGAATTTTGTAGAAGAAATAAATTAGTAGTGACAAACACTTGGTTTAAACATCACCCCAGGCGTAGGTACACATGGAAAATGCCGGGTGACACTGGGAGATACCAAATTGATTATATAATGGTGAGGCAGAGATTTAGGAACAGTGTAAAAAACTCTCGTAGCTATCCAGGGGCGGATGCGGACTCAGATCATAACTTGGTGATGATGAAGTGTGAAGTTAGATTCAAAAGGCTTTGTAAAGGTAGGAAGATAAAGAGGTGGAACCTTGAAGCATTGAAAGGGTTGAAAAGGAGGGAATACCAAGAACTAGTAGAAAAGAACATAGGTGAAGAGAAGCGAATGGGAACCATAGAGAAGAGATGGGAGGTTATAAAAACAGGCATCGCAAGAGCGGCAGAGAAAACAATAGGAACGGTGGAAAAGAAGAGGGTTAAGAAGCAGTGGGTTACAGAAGAAATGATAAAGAAAATGGAGGAGAGAAGGATATGGAAAAACGTGAACACCGAGGTAGGGAAGAGGAAGTACAAGGAATTGAATAATAAACTCAGGCGAGTGACCAATCGGGCAAAAGAAAACTGGTGGAAGGGACAATGTGAGCAAATGGAAAAGATGCAGGAGGAGGGGGAAGTGGGCGCTTTGTACGCCAAGGTGAAAATGTTATCGGGTGGTAAGAGAGGTCAAGCGATACCAAAAGTTAAGGACAAAACAGGAAAGATATTAATCGAACAGGAAGATATCCAAGAAAGGTGGAGAGAATACGTAGAGGAGCTATATGACAGCGAGAATAGACCCCTTAGCCTATATCTAGAGGATGAAAGAGCAATAGATAAAGATAACCTCGGACCAGAGTTACTTGAGAGTGAAATAGAGAGGGCACTAAGAGAGATGAAGGGCAGAAAAGCCGTGGGAACCGATAACCTACCTTCGGAGCTACTGAAGAATCTAGGTAGTAGGGGGAGAAAATCGTTTTTCGAACTTATTCGCAGGATCTACGAGGAAGGAGTATGGCCAGAGGATTTCGTGAAAACAATATTAATACCTATCCCGAAGAAGAAGAAAGCGTCAGAATGCGAGGAGTATAGAACAATCAGTTTAATTTCGCACGCAGCAAAAGTGTTGCTTAGAATACTAAATAGAAGGTTGGAGAGCAGAGCAAAGTGCTATTTAGGCGATGACCAATTTGGGTTTAGGAAGGGGAGGGGAACCAGAGATGCGATTGCGGTAATGAGGACACTTATAGATAGAAACATAGAGCATAATCAGGATGTTTTCGCTTGTTTTGTAGATTTCGAAAAGGCGTTTGACAGAGTAAACTGGGAGAAACTAATGCAGATACTGGGGAAAATAGGAATAGACTGGCGCGATAGGAGACTCATCCGAAACTTATATATGGGGCAGAGGGCTCAGGTAAGGGTAGCGGACGGTGAATCAGGGTGGGCAGTTATAGGTCGCGGGGTGAGGCAAGGGTGCCCGTTGTCGCCTTTACTTTTTAACATCTATGCTGAGGAAATGGTAAGAGAGGCATGGGATGAGCTAGACGTAGGAATGAAAGTAGGAGGCCAGTGGATAAAGTCGGTTAGATTCGCAGACGATCAGGCGTTGGTGAGTCGGTCATCGAAAGGACTGCAAACTTTAGTAGATGCACTGGAAAAGCAGTGTGAGAAATACGGAATGAAGATAAATAATAGGAAAACAAAAGTAATGAGATTCTCTAGGACAAAGAAAGCGAAGCTGGTGATAAGAGTAGGAAGTCACAAACTGGAGCAAGTTGAACAATTTAATTACTTGGGTAGTACGCTAGAAGAAACAGGACATAGTAGCAAAGACATTAGGAGGAGAATAGCGCTAGCGAAGGAAGCGTTCAATAATAGAAGGGAGCTGATGACGGGGACCTTAAGTAAGGATGTAAAAAAGAGGCTAGTAAAGAGCTTGATATGGAGTGTGGCGTTGTATGGGGCGGAAACGTGGACTTTGAGAAAGGAAGACGAAAATAGGCTGAAGGCTTTTGAGATGTGGGTGTGGAGGAGGATGGAGAAGGTGCGTTGGACGGAAAGGAAGACAAATGAGGAAGTGCTTGACATGGTGGGCGAGGAGAGGAAACTTATAGATGAGATTAGGGGAAGGCAGGGTAGATGGCTGGAAGGGGTAATGAGGGACGATGGTTTGCTGAAGGCCGTGATAGAGGGAAGGATGTTGGGTAAGCGGGGAAGGGGAAGGAAGAGAATCGGTTTTATGGACGGGATGAAGAAAGGTAGGACTTATGCTGAGATGAAGAAAGAAATAGAAGAGGTAGAAAGGGCACAGCACGTGTAAGAGTTCGCTGGATATTCTCTGACTTTCATCACAACCTACCTCTGACCGGTAGATTACTGTAATGAATGAATGAACTAAAGTTAAGTGACTTTTAAAGTGAAAGTTGAATAAATTTTTCTTGAATTTTAAGTTTGTATTTATTTTATCCCAAATTTGAAAAATAGCTTTTAAAAGTTACTTTATAAAAGTTACTTTTTAAAAGTTACTTTTTAAAAGTTTCTTAAAAGTAACTGAAAAAGTAACTTTTAACGAAAAAGATACTTTTTTTAACTTTAACTTTAATCAGTTACTTTATAGAAAAGTAACTTTTAACTTTAACTTGTTACTTTTTACAGAGATTAACTTTAACTTTAATCAGTTATTTTTTTTGTAACTTTCTCAACTATGGTCAGCACAAAAGAAAACAATGGAAGGTGTATATCTTAAAAGTCACAACACGCTTTGTAAGTTTTTCATTCTTGCTTCAGAGCGTGCCTCATTAAGTATCTCCGGAGCAAGATCATTAATTACTCTCGAGACACAGACAAAGCAGGTCAAAAAGTCTCGAGACAGGATGTGTCTGGAGTTTACGCACTATTTGACGCGATATGAGGTAAGCTCAACACCAATCGTTCCTTAAACCAGCCTTCCCTGGAATAAAAACTGTATCTCATTTCTTAACCCCCACTGGAAACCTCTGTGAGATGTTTAAGAAAACGATGTTCGAGGTGCTATTATTTTGAGTAGGTATTCTTCACTAGTTTCCATCTTCTGTAACATTTATTACAACCTCATTTATCCTAATTTTGGAATTAGCCTTTTGAGTACATATTTATTATTTATAAAGTAGGGAGTCATAAATAAATCCACCTAGAAAGTTTAGTTAAATAAAAAAATTGGCCTTGGATGCAAAAGTAGGCTTATGAATGTATTCTTCAGGCAATACTTATTAATAAATAAAAGAAAACGAGTAAGAGCCGAGAGCAAATTTCGAAATATATTGCATGAAAACTTTTACTCTTGGCTTGCGAGGCATGAATAATGACCAGAACAGATAAGGATTGATTTCTCTTTAAGATATCTCATTTTAAATGAAATTCATTCGATTATAGTTCAGTAAAATTTAACCAGACTGGGAATCGGACTTCGACCCTTAAACATTTTGAAAGAATCATCGCACAGACACAATCTTTGACCTGACGAGCTTCGCAACGTTTTTCGGAGAGCTATCAACGGCTCCTCATCCAGTAAACGTTTGAAGATGTAGATGGTTAGAATATTACCCATTGGGACGACTAAAAATAACTTTATTGACGGTAACCCATAAAACGTTAAGCACAGTTGTTTTTAAAAGATGAATTTCATTTTTTACTCTCAGTGCTGCTTAAAATTGAGTGAGAATCGCTGCAATTGACATCCATCATCATTGCAGCCGATGTTCACCAACATGCCTCCCCTATTTTCGATATCATATTCCAGTATTTTATTCCATTGTATGGGGTGATAATCATCGAAGGTGAAATTTATGAGGTCAATAAACAATTTGGTACACTTTATCGCGTACAGAGTGATTCAAAAGCTACTGCAAGGATGCAATTGCAGGTAATTAATTTGTAAGCTTTCTGTGTTGGAGTAATAAACATTTATTTATTATTGTCGACTCGTTTTCAAGAAGAGGCCCGCAAAAAAACGAAGCCTATCTATCAACTGGAGTATCAAGTTCTTTTCGAAGTAACCATAGCCTAATTATTGGTGACATAGGGAATATAGAGGAAGCGGAAAAGTTGTCGTATTTATCTTAATACTTAGCTTTTGATCGTGGGCAGCGGTCCGCTGAAAGAAGGCAATCAATTGAGAAGGCATTCCAGCTAGAGTATATACATCAATGAAATACCATGCAAGCCACCCCCAGGGTAAGTGGCATGGGGTGTTTCCACACCATGCATGCAATACTCATCCCAGTTCAGGTCAAACCTCGCACGCTCGTGGGGAAAAACGTGTGGAAAACTACAAAGTGTATTTCTTTCCAAACATGGAAAAGTTCCACAAAGTAAGCCCGTTGGCGATTAATTTCTTACTGATTAGTATTTCTAATATGCACTACCACCAATTCATGGACACCACTAGGCACCAATTGATGAAATAAACAAAATCATGAGGGTTGAGATGCTAGTAAAAAAAAGCATGTCACTAAACACAAGTACAAAGTCTACTCCGCCTAGCGAGGGTGGGAATTTCATAGAAGTGTTCTATCGCAGCTATTGTGACATCTTATTGTCCACAAAATATGCCATTTTAAATCTTTCGGTTCTGAATTATACTTCCGTTATCTTATGCTTGAGCTCGTTTCTACCGTAATGAGTTTGCTCTAGGATAATATGTTGAACGTCCGCCGATAAATTTCCTGCTTCGAGCTTAGGTAAAATATTCTATGTTTTTTTCCCTTCGGTCAGTTAGAGATTCCCACCCTTATTCCTGGAGTAGAATGGAAATAGCGTGTGCCTTAAGGACATTTCTCGACTTTGGCTTCTTTTATATAATACTGGCAAAAACATTAGAGAATATATAACAGGAACCCTAAGCAAAGATGTTAAGTGAAGATAAAAGTTGAGACTTTTCAACCTCTTATTTTCTAGTAGTCAATAAAGAGGTATGTTCGTGAGGGGAAAGTTGAGGGCAATTATGCAACATGTAACCTGATGAAACATGCATTATGCGTTGAAACATAAGCCGTAAAAATATTATTGCCGCAGAGAAAGCAATTTTTTTCTTTATCCATTCACCAATATGGAAAGTTACCGCAAAGTAATGATGGCGAGGGTACTTTTCCATTAACTGTAGTTGAGTTCAACCTTGGATCTGTTGTGGTCGCGAGATATACGAGGAAAAGAGTGTTAGAATCTCTCAGTTCTGGTGTATATTTCCGTGTTTTACTTTGGTGGTTACAGATGCCGTTTTAGTGCGAGAAACTAACAAACCCTTCGGGGTTGGAAGAAATCTCGAATCCCATACACTTTGCTGCGAGCCGCTATCTAGATTACTCTCTTCATAATTGCAGGGAAAATATTTATAGTTTCTCCGACAATCAAGTTACATTTTCATTTCGCATAATTGTTTTTACCTGGTGGTATCTCTTTTCTTTGATCTTCACCCAATCCCGAAATCATCACTTTCTCCGGTGGATCTCAAATATCAGTATTAGGTAATTCAAAATACAACCATGCAAAAGTAAAAATCTTCCACCCAATGAACCATAACTCTTTTGGTTACATAAACCTATTTCCCAAATACTTAGATTGCTTCCAATCAGACCCGCAAATTCTTCTACTATGCTTGCCCCAAAAAAGGTTGGAGGTCGGCGTGCTTCTCTTGTACATACTTGACTGTGGTCCTTATTCACTTAATATACTCAGAATAATATAGCCTAAGCTAAAACAGGAGGCAGTGAGTTCATACTGAGTGGTGTAGGTATTCGCTTACTGATTTAGGGGTCCAGCATTGGTCAGTTGACCACCTAAAGTTGTAGGTGTTCCTGATGTGCTTATCCAAAGTCGTACGCAGTGTTCTAGACACATGAACTTCATCGGTGCTCATATGAAGACGAGGGAAATGAAGGAAGTTCTCCTCCTCTGTGTGGCCTAACACGCGTGGTTTTTTACCCACCGTGGATCATACTGTATTTGAAACTCAAATGATAAAACTAGGATATACCTAGTAATATTATAAAATATAGATTGTATAGTATATTATAAATAAAAAAAATAGGATGAAATCAGAAACGAGGATAAAACTAAAGGATATACGAGAATAAAAGATGGAGAAAAATATCCGAATGAAAATTTTTCCGACGCGCTCGATAAAAAACAGCAATTATCTCAAAAAATATTTGTTCGATATTTTATCATAATCATCATTTTTATATATAATCATCTTGCCACGCTGAAAATTCCGGTTCCCGGTCCATCACCCAAATCAGGGCATCGTTGGGCTTGGCTCAAAGTCGGATGGGTGATCGCCCGATATGTCCGAAGTGCTGCTGCCCGCCTGCAAGCGGCCGGCAACAAAAAGCGAAATAAGCATGCCCCTTAAATTAAGTTAAACCAAAATATCAAAACTATTAACCCATTCATGCCATAGTATTTTTTTCATGTTTTCTGTTTGATGTCGATTACATGTAGGAGAAGATGACTCCTATATCACTGGTGTAAAGTCCATTTTTCGATCTAATGAACCGTTTTTGAGAAAATTGGTGGCTATCAAAGGGCCTTTTCAGCACAATTCCTGGTACAATCGCACTAAAGATAATTATCAATCGTTATCTACGGAAGTATAGCTTTAAATAATTGTTAATATCTCCATAGCACAGTTTTTTTAAGCTTAACCATGCTTTTTGTTCCTTGCTTGTGTTTTAGGTACACTATTAAACTAATTATACTGTATTCTAATTACTTCACTGCACATAGACAGCACGAAGAATTGAAGATGCAATCAGTAATTTATTAAAGATTATCAAGCAATAGTCACTCTTCTATTAGAGCACAAAATGAAAAAAAATAATATGTCAATGAAGCAATTGGAAAAGGAATTTGAGCATGTGGGTATAAAAGTACCATTTGAGCTTGTGAGGGCCAACCGCCACTGTAGAAAGAGGAAGGACATCTCATCCCTTGATCAGGAATCCATGCAGCTCGCAAGACAGTGGTCGGTAGGAAGATGAAACATCTCGCGCGGTGGACCAACTTGCGGTGGTACAACCGCATTCTCCGACATCCCTCGCATAAACCACTTCTCGATCTATATCCGCAATCATGAATAATGATCTCCGTCCCACAAACAGTCTCCCGAGTCGAATATCGCTCCTGTGGTTTGTTGCGCAGGATAGGGAAGATTCCAGGAGGCGACGATTGCCGGTGGAAAAGACGGCGGAGTCTTGCAAGAAGGCCATGCTTACATGCTTCGACGTTCAACCTTGAGCACATTCGCGAGTCTCACGGAAGTTTGCATGGGGACACTCAATCCACGTCGAGAGGGAGGAAAATAAACACGAGGTAATAAGAGATGGGCCTCCACCGAATGCATACGATGACAAAGCGAGCCTATGGAAGTCCAGGCAACAAGAAGACATCGGTTATGAGAGAGAAAAATCTCTTCCACACTAGAGGTTTAAGTAGGACCTCTAGTAGGACCTGTTTTGGACCTACGTCCAAAATTATCCTTGTACCAATTAAACTAGTCTGAGCGAGATCTTTCCCTAGTTAATTACTGTATTTATTAATACATTTCATACATATTAATGCTATTTACATATCAATTCAGGACCCACTAAGTCCCAAGGACTTGTCAGTGGGTTCCACGACATCATAAAAATATGGCCACCACACTTTTACCGAATACATACATTTTTTTCCTATATACATGTACACATGCATACTCATTCAATTATATACACATATCTATATATAAATATATTCAGTACATTTATGAAGCTTTTCGTAAACAATATAATACAAGAGTACACGGTTTCTTTTACCGTAAGTTTACCGTTAGTCATAATGGAGACCATATTCGAATTTTATTTTTTTATTTCAGTGTCTATAAAAGGTATGAAGTAAATATTGTAACATTGATGGCACAAAAATATAGTTATGTATGACAAATATACTCAGGAATTACATAAATATAACTACATAAGTCTCTAACTTGACTAATTTTTTCATGTCGTACGGTTAAAACACCTTCACCACAGGTATTTTTGCGATTTTGTAAAAATTACTGTGGTAATTGATTAATTTTTATAAATAGTTGATAAAACATACAAAATACACACCGTTAGTTTTAAACGAACTCTAGGTGTTTTAAATTACTATTTTTTTCAATATTCGCCCTCTGGAGCGCACAGCCGTAAACTAACCCATGTAAAACAGTTTGTACAGGGTCAATTCAATAAGTATCGGGACTGGTTCGCTGTAGCCTCAACGGAAGCGGTGGATGGGGGTCCGACCGATAGGCTCGGTAGAGGGGTCCCCCATTACTCAGGCGTACTTTAGTTCAGTCACCTCCGGGCATGCGTTGAGACAGGAGGTTGATTTTTGTGACGTGTGATTTTTTGTGGTGTCGTCGCGCCAGCATGGAGCGCACCGTCGAGCAACGCTACGCTGTGCAGTTTTGCGTTAAACTCGGGAAATCCGCGTCGGAGACCCTTGAACTCATTAAACAGGCTTATGGGGATGATGCCTTAAGCCGCACAAGAGTTTTTGAGTGGCACAAAATGTTTAAGGAAGGCCGGGAGCTCGTCGAAGACGAGCACCACGTCGGACGCCCGACGACAGCTCGAACCGATGCTCAGGTGGCCAAATTGAAAAAAGTTTTGGACTCTGACAGGCGTTTACCTAACCATCGCCCTTATCAGTGAGGAGACCGGGCTTTCAGTTGTAACCGTCCACACCATTGTAACAGAGAATCTTGCGATGAGGAGAGTGTGCGCGAAGCTGGTGCCGAAAGTCTTGAGCGAGGAACAAAAACTGTCGCGGGTGGAAATTCCGCGGGTACGGGTGGCGCCGTGCCACGGTGCGATTGTTGTGCGGCAGCTTCTGACGAAATTCGGCGTGGCAACGTTGCCTCACCCCCCCTACAGCCCCGACCTGGCTCCAACTGACTTTTTCTTGTTTCCGCGAATAAAAAGGGAGCTCAAAGGATATCAGTTCGACTCCATCGAGGCGGTTCAAGCGGCGACGACAAAGGATCTCTACAGTATTCCGGAAACCGACTTCCAACGGGCTTTTGACGAGTGGCAGACGCGCCGAACTAAGTGTATCGATGCAGGAGCAATGTATTTTGAAGATTATTAAGTAATTGTAATGAAAACTGCAATAAATTTTGATTTTTGAAACCAGTCCCGATACTTATTGAACGGACCCTGTATGTTGAGGCAAATTGCTCGAAAAGTTGTTCGGTAAGGGGTAAATATTTTGATATCATTAGAAAGATGGGAGTTTTTCCTTTAAAATGAGGTCAAATTCACCAAATTCTAGGTGAAGTGATATCTCGCTCAGACTACCTTTATTTTTCATTATTTTTTTCACTTTTGGTTAACTCGCAAGCTCAAAGTAGGTAGTGTTTAAGCAGGAAAAAAACCATCTGTTCATTTACGCCACATTTAATTTCTTCGTAAGATCTGAAATTCGTAGACATTTAATCGCCACGTAAATCCACTCAAAGCTTCCAACGCAGGAAATGGGATTAATTAATGCCTTTAACAAACCTTGGCAGTACTACTCTATAGACGGCCTCCGCAATATAAAAATAAAGCAATCGCTCATTAAAGTTTCACTCCGGTGCAAACTTATTATAAGCCTATTCCGTAGGTTTCCTTAGATTTCACAGCTTGATACCTTCGTATATTTCCTAAGTGCTTACTCAGCTATTCATATTATTGCTCCGACAAATACAATATGGTATTTATATCAAAAGCACTCCGGGAATTACCGCGACATTCGTGTATTACACTTGCAGAGTAATACACGAATGTGATATATAATTTTTAACATATTTATTAAGCCTGACCGAAAATTCAGCTATTTCATTACATTAAGAATTTTTGACCTAAAAATATCACTGCAGCGCCGATGCCAGACAGAATGAGAGATGAAAATCACAAAATGAACTATTTTACGACTATTGAATTGATTTATTCTATGTAAACGATAAGTAAAACATTACTATCTTCAGGCATGAATCCGAATATTGGTTTGCTTCAGCTCTCCACCCCTCTCTCCTACCAGCAAACGGCTCCAACCATACGCCATTCTTCACTTAGATGTCCTTCATAATTTGCGATATATTCAATTATTTGTCTTCCCCTACTAGTCTCCCCCATTCTTTTCTCCTGACATTATTATGATATTAACGATTCAATATGATATTAACTATAGGATATAAAATTCATAATAACTACGACATTATATCTATTAATTTCGGTCACTGACTCATAGAAATTAATTTCGTGACACCAATTTAGTACAAACGTTAAAGCAGGTAACGCAAGATACTGATGAAAGACAAATGATAGGATAGAAAAAGGACAAATATATAAGGGTGGGTTAACACAGACAAGTTACTTCCGCATGAGCTTGCGGGGCATTTTGCTCTGGCAAAATGTTTTTCACCAATTGGTACATAGCCAGATTGGTTGCTGTTTTCCCTTGCAACTTCTTTGCAACTTTCACTTCTGCAAGCGAATTGCCGAAACTTAAATAAAAAGTTCTGCAAGCGACCTTACAGGGCCGTTTACACGTGAAATTCGTCTAAAGTTGCCTGCTGCAAGAACAATTGCGCAATAAACTTGCCAGTGTAAAACAAACAAGATGAGGACGCAAAAATGAATGGAATGCACGTGGGATGAGAGTTTGGTGAAGGAAGGAGAATAACTATGATGAGGGAAGAGAAAGAACGAATGAAGTGCCAGTCATGGCAGAGGAAGACTGGAATCTGCTGACGAAGATTCGGATGTGAGGGGACTTGACGAGGCATTGGAGCGTTGAAGGCCGTAATGCTGTGGTTCTCCATCTTTTTTGCTCAATTCCCGCCCAAATGAAAAATTAACTTGGTTTCCTTCCACAGATTTATTTTCCTGGTACGATATGTTTCGAACAGTGGTGTCATCATCAGATACCAACTTTCCAGAATTCAATTTCCACATAGTTGAGCTTGAAACCATGGAACGTATCAATTCCCGCCCTTCACCATAGTTCAGAATATCATTCCCTCGTCTCAAAATAGTCTAACTCAAAAGATTCATCCCAAATAACATACGTATCATTTTGAAAATATTTTATTATGTCTGTATTAGTGCATATACAAATCCATTTTGATATTTTAAGATGGAATAAATCCAAGCAAACTACAATTATACATACATATTTTAAATTATCTACAGAACATCATATTTTGCTGAATATTGTTCCCAATCCACCCTAAATCTTCCTAAATTCATCCAAGCGGGAGTTCCCCACTGGTTGATAACCCCTCTCGTAATAAGTCTGTGAGGTAAGCGGTGAGAAGAGTGGAATAGGATAATAATTTAAGGTAAAATACTTAGGGAAGCGGTCCAAACGGAAGAAAGAAAAGTTCAGAGGAAAAAAGAGCCAAAAGGGGGGAAAGGGACGTGAAAATTGTCGAGGATTAGGTGGAAAGAACGCATCTTAATGTTAAAAATGTGACGAATAAGTTGATTCAAATACTCTGGAGAGAAAAACGAATACATAAGTCCCTAAATTCACCAACTGGCTTATTCCCTTGATAAAGGGACTAGCGACGACGGGTAACATCCACCCAAAATTACGCGGAGTGCACCCAATTGACAGATATTGTCACAGTGACCCACGACCGATTCAATGAATATTTACGACATTCAAGGTGGCTGGAGCGGTAATAGTGGGTCATTGAGTGCACATTTTTATAATTTTCTAAGTAAATCGAAAAAATACTACGACCACATTTTTTAAAGTACATACATCTTATTTAAACGGTTAAACTCACCATTCACGCAGTAATGGAAGTTATACAAGAATTACATTTCACAGTTTCGCTTTTATTAAAGCATCTTGTGACTCGAGCTATTGATAGTTTACGGCGCGGTATTCGAAATTTAGACGAAAATTACATAAAAATATGTTTTTTCGAATCGTTGACTCGGCAAAACCCATTGATATAGGTTAAAAGCTGTTATAATAATATGAAATTTATTGATTCGCGTTTAGAAGAAAATATGTGTATGTGTAATCGAATCATTACGAAATATATCTCATGTGCCATAAGTTGACGTGTTAAAATAGCATTGGATTTCCAAAAAACCAAATCGGTATAATGAATTTTTTTCAATCTTATCTATAGATATCATAAACAAGAAAATGTGTGCAAATTTTCACGCAAATTTGTGCATAGACACAAAATTGCTAAAAGCATCTCAAGTTTCCGGCCAGTCGAGTTACAGAAACGGATGTTCGTCTCTCTGTAAAACCGCTTGGCGATCGATGATAAGCTAGGAGTTGTCAGACTTCAATGAGCGAGCTTTCACCACTCGTCTGTACGCAATACATTTTCTAATTCCTATCTAGCAGTGCTAATTAGAGTCTCAATACGCTCCGACTGATTTCGCAACATTTTAGTCTACCACATTAACATTTCGTAATCAATGCACACTTTGTACTCTCCACAGGGAGTGGAAACGACCAAGTACCTACATGAATGGTGTCTTAAACTTGGATATCCATTACTTGGATGCTATTCTCGGTGTCGTAGTGCTTCAAATACGACGAATAAAGACATCGAATCTCACCATTTTAATTCAAACATACGGTTCAAGATACATTAATGTGCGTATCTCAAAGCTTCAAGTCTATCACAGAAAAACACATTCGAATCGACCAAGGAGATAGTTTCAGGTGACTGTAGAGGTTATCGTGGTTCATGGAGTGAACATTTATAAGAAAAATTATGCCAAGTCTCACCCGAAGCTGTGCATTGGAAAAAGTCACTCCGACCACCTATAGTTATTTTACGGCGCAACCACCTTCAACACTGAAAACATTTCGCTTTCACGACCGACGTGTCCTTTCTTTCTATCGCGAAGGCGCGAGGCTTTAAGTCAGGTGGTCATCCTCTCTCGTCCGCTCCCCGCCCGTCTTTGTTTTGCATTGTTTGCCGAAGTCTTGCCTCCAATGCGAGGTTCTAAAAATTCCTCCCTTACCTCACTGCCGTATTTCTCTCTCCCTCTCCACTCCGGGAAAAAGAGGAGTGAATTTGCACGCATTCCCGCTGGGAACCCACACACGGCTTCTCGTTTCACGGCCGAGTTCGGCTTACATAAATGCATGTTGAGATCTCGACACGCCTCGAGCAACACGGACCCAACGCGGAATTGTTCAGTATGTCATAGAAATAGAATAAAATAGAAAGGAGGTGTACAAGGTTTTGGGATTTGGCATTAGATAAGTCGTTCTGAAGATAAATGCTGGGTTTATTCTCTTTGAACTGTAGACGAGAATATCTAGTTTGCATTAAGGAGTTTCCCGCAAATAACAGAGAACCTATATGAACCATGGTTACGTATGAACATGTAAACAAAACAATAACCGCCAATACAAATTCAATATTGTCATTAAAATTCGCTTAGCATCATATTTTCTACACCACTTTTTGCCGCAGGGAGTTCTAGAATTAACAAAATCCAAGTTATCCATGAAACTTCCAAAAGAAATGCTCCCTTGCTAGAGGTTTTGTAAAAATATCTGCCAGCATATTTTTCTTAGAGCAGTATGTTTGCTTACAGTACCTGTGAAAGGCACATTTGCGCTTTATTCCGTTACATGTCCATCAAAAACGTAAGTATGTATTTCTCGTCTCTGCACGCGTTTCAGCGCGTCAATTCAAACATTGCTGTATTGAAAATAAATTGGGCAGTTGTGCTACGATGTTATATCATACGAATACCCTGGAAAAGCGTCTTGAAGAGAGCATATTAAATGGATCGTATAAAAAATAAAACTGGCCAGTGCCTTCTTCAAACTTCCCCGAGTCTTTGTAATCCCCACACATACGTACGACAACAAAAAACCACCATAAAACAAATATTCTCTGAATATTCTGTACCTAATGATGCCATAATTCGGAAAAAAAGCGTCGTAAAAAAAGGAAAAAATCATAGACTAGTAAAAGTATTTTTAATTCAATTATGAGCCCTGAGAACTTCTGCGAATTGAAGCCTAAAACGATCAAGTTAATTAAAAGAAAATAAAAATGTTTTTTTTTCCTAAATTTCACCTAACTAATTTGACTAGCTTTAAAAAAAAATTGGCTTATACCACTAAGACTGGAAGTGATAGCTCGCTCAAGCAGCTTTAAAATACCTTACGGCATGAATCCAAAACGCTTGTTCCTCTTCCGATCACTTCCCCGCTAGATCAACATTCTCTCTCTTAACAAGACCTTCAAAATCCTATTGCGCATAAATATCTCCAATCACACTTCCCTCAGTTTTGAGTCACCCGACAACTTCCTATATTCCGCTATAATGCCTCTAATTCAAATATCAACCACTTTTCCCAGCTTATTTTTATAAAGCTTTCCCCAAGCTTCTTAGAAAGCTCCCAATTTATGACCACCCTCTTCTGTCAATAGTAAGGCGTCGAAAAAATGTATTCCAAAATTTAGGAAACCAGTATTCACGAACTCTTGCTTGGCGATTCGACATGGACAAATGTTATGGTATATATCAACTCTTAAGCCGGGAAGACAAGCATTGCCAACATAGGAGTAACCACAATTTGAACTACGGCCATTTTATTGATTGAAAAAAGAATCATTTAATTGATAATCGTAATTTAAAAAAGGGAAAATCCCGCTTTGGGACGCTAACAAGCGTAAGCTGCCTTTAAAGTAAAATTTATATTGTTTAAACTTCGAACTTTTACGCTATAAGAAAATTTAATGGTAGCTTTTACAATTCACACAAACTAAAAATCACGACCCGGGTTTCGATGCGTAAGCATCATCATCAGGTGCTTTTTAAATTTTTGTGTGGTTTGTAAACGTCACCATTAAATTCACGAATACCACAAAGTCAAACAAGAACTTATTTGAAATTTTACGTTCTCGCATATTAATTATTATTAGGTTTCGAAACTTCGTGACACTATAAACGTCTAAATTATCTCCATAGTTTGCTAAAATAAGTGTATTTCGAAAAAAAGTGTGAAATTTAAACAAAGTGAAATATACCGACGACAAACAAGCGTAGTTTTCATTGTAGGTACCTAAAGTTTACTTTGGTTGAATTTAGCGCTTATACATTCAAAATACCTAGGAATCGGAGCTTTGTATGCTGTGAATCAGTCTCAGTCAGTAAATGCTGGAAAAATCTTCTCTTTTACAAACTTGGGTCGGTTTTAAGATGAAAAACCTGACAATCGGACACATTGGAATGTGCTCTTGTTTTGCGCAACGAAGTTTCACTCAATGAAGCCAGAAACTTTACCTTGCAAGGGTCGGCTTTGATGTCACCGATTTCAGATTCAGGGAAAAATAATCTCATATTATCAGGCGGGAAAATCCCGGAATATGACCAACTAATAGCACCAGTAGCGACACCTAGTTATGACATATTCACCCAAGGAAACTTAGATCCTGGAACGGGAATTTACTGAACTCCCTCCGGATATTATTTTCCTCCCAGAGTTTGACGTCATGAACAGAATGCCGCTGGCATGAGAACGAGACAGGTAAACGAATCAATAAGTGAGACATCGCTGTGACGGCAGACAATTTTCATGAACGATTACACTCATATCGGCGTGCCTTTCAGTGACAAGTCATCACTTCCTCGACTTAGAAGCATACTATATCCTGAAAGCATTAGGCGAATGTTAACGCTAGTATAACACTACGTAATACTAGCATAAAAATCAAAGACGTCTTTCGTGTATCCATCGATGTATTGGCGGCACAAAAGCCCCTTTATATGTTTTTATATAGCCTTTTGCCTCCATGCCCTCTGTCTCTTTAGGGTGTCGTGTTGAATGAGGGCGCCTTTGTTTTAAGCTACGCTTTCATGCGACCGTTTATGCGACGCCGGACATTGCGCAGTCAATCAGAGGCGAGATCTTCAACGCAGGCTGCGTTTCCGTCAAGAGTTGCCCAACTTTCAACTTTCGTGCGTCGCCAGAGCCTCGGCAGGGAGTAAGGGCCGACGCTCTTCAGTCATTTGTTGACCACGTGATTATTTCCCGATGGATTGTGGGTCATATACAGATTGTTGACAAAGAATTAGCTAAGAAAGTGCAGCCCATTGCAAATACTCCTCGTGAAGATCAATTTCTCTTCATAAACTCCACAACAAACGTGCCTAACATCTCCACAGTGAACAGGAATTATCAGAAAGGCTGAACGCGGAACGTCTTTTCAACCGTCTTCTGTTTCTAGAGCTCTATCTTTTTCCATTCGATGCACCGCTGGCATGAAAACGGGGCATGTGTACTACCATAGAGTAAATATATTATTCTTTACTCTATGGTACTACGCACAAAGTGGCGACAAAACGATGCAAAAACGGCTGCATGAAAAAGTAGCTCAATACGACACCCTCAAATGTTGCCCAAATTATTCCATCCTAGACTGTCCTATACACCGTAAACCGTGAAAAGCGTAAAAAATGTCAGTTGCCTGCCATCTCCACTATTTACCGTCACCGCTAATTCTCGTTTAATAACTAATTCTCCAGAAATATAAAGAGTAAGCAGCAATGCGTGTTGCTCGTTGGTAAAGCTTACGTTCAAAGAGCCACGCCGAAAATTCTCTTCACGATGAAAACAAGTAATAAAATACAGCGGATGAGTTCCTCGGATTTTGTACACGTTGACGGCATACCTATAATAAAAATTCCGTGAGTAAGTTCCTCGAACTCTCACGTTATTTATCACACAACAGGTTTCACTTTATATAACTCCGTTATATTTAACACACCCGTACACCCGACGTAGGTGTAAAAAAGGAAACGTTTTCAGTCGTAAAAACGTGAGTATTCCAGAAAATTACAGGGTGTATGTACTCATATATTTTCAACGTGTTGGTCCATTAGGTCAGGGGTATGGATGAAACTTTCTCGAGTTTCGGTGACTACGTAAATCGAGACCGCAGAGGTCATATTCTCCGATTATTCTCGAGAACTTCCGAAACCATCCTTTTAATTGCATTTTCAAAGATCATGAGTAATAGTATCTGACGAAGGTTTTCGCGGCGTTCAGTTTTGCAGTCAGGCAGGTTTCCGGGATTCGTCCGCGTTGTCATTTTGGTGGCGATGTTTCACCTACTATACTGTAGGCGTCCTCAGGCCAGGCTGAAGTGGAAAATCCCACGCCACGCCAATATAACACTTTTATCAATATATCCCAGATCCCAGCCTATTGGCTGTCTTCCGAGCGTTTCGCTTGTTTTTTCCTGGTAACAGGCAGAAGAAATACACGTATTTGTCATGACATGACAGTCAGGTACAGGTTAGAGGGTTACATGGGAGTGGGGATATGGGTTGGGAGAAGGGCGATTTTAGGTGTTTTATGCTTCAAGTTTGGATTAGGAACATAATCCCACAGGGACTCAATCATTGGATTTTCTGTCAGTTGAAGTGACTTTTCAAAAGGGGTGAGCTGGCTTTTCAATAAATTTAGGACGGGCTCCAGGTTGAGGTCTTTCCTGATATTGCTATTTCGCACAAACCAGGGGGCGCCAATTATGCGTCTCACAATTTTTTTCTCAGTCGTTTGAATCCTATTGAGGTGTGATTTTGCAGCGTAAAGCCAAACTGGGGAGGCATATGTTAAAAGTGGACGAATCATTGACTTGTAGAGGATCATTTTGAGACGAAGTGAGAGACAGGCTTTTGAACTAATGATCGGTGATAAGGCTTCAACTGCAGCTTTAGTCTTTCCGATCTGATTTCGAATATGGTTAGACCAGGTGAGCTTTTTGTCTAGAGTTACGCCAAGGTAGGATGTACTGTTTTTCTTCGGGATAGTGGTGGCGCCATGCTTCGAAAGGGCCGGTATTTATGTTGTTCGTGGGGGTGTCACCCGCCAGTTCTTCAATTGATAGGTCCCTGGCTCACATCCGCAAAACGTTGGAAGTGGGAAGGGTCCTCTTGAAATAATCAAAAGGCCACACAACATGAATAGGGAAGATGGATACACCCTTTCCAACACTTGGAAACGTGTATTCAATGGCCGCAAAAAGGACCCTTCCCACTTCCCGCGAGACCACACGTAGTAACACCCTGGTGCCCATGCCTACGAATAAAAGAACAACCCATAAACTGGTCTAACTCTGCGAAATATCTCGGAGTAATACTAGAAAATAGATTGAACTTTAAAGATCACTCCAATGCAGTAATAGCGAAAACCATAGGGATGCGGGCAACCCTATCACCAATACTAAAAAGTAACGCCACGCCCAACACGGTAAAGAAAAGGATATATGAAACATATATTAGACCAATAATTCTATACGCCACGCCGGCATGGGCTGGACTAGCTTCCAAGGGAACAATGGAAAAGCTCCTAAAAACAGAACGACGGTGCCTAAAATCCTTTTTTTAAATACGCTGGGGAACAAAAAATGAACTGTCTATAAATATAAAAAGATAACGGATATTAAGAATACAATCAAAGAACAATCATTATCTTATTATAAAACACTAAAAGACAGTGATACGGAGATAATAAGGATAATTGGCGAGGATCAAAAATCAACTTGGGACATCACAAAGAGACCTATAGATATATTAAAACTATAAAAAACTATAATTGGCAGGGAGAAACAATAAAACGGGCAACTAAATAACAAACTAAAAGACGGTCCACAGAGCAAAAGCCGACAAAAAATAGTCAGGCATCCTCTGAAATCAGCTGCTTTTGCAGCAAAGGACACTGATGATTCTCCACTTCAGCCTGGCCTGAGGACGCCTAAGGTATAGTAGGTGAAACTTCGCCACCAAAATGACAACGCGGACGAATCCCGGAAACCTGCCTGACTGCATCATCAGTAATAATTACTGCGGCATTGAACCTGAGCCTAGCCATTGAGAGAGAGGAGCAATCGGGTCACGTGGCCAGGGAGCGTGCAATCTTCCAAGGCCGTTTTACACGAGGACATTCTCTGCACAGTCTGATGTATGAATGGGATACCCAGTGAAAACTGCGTCGTGCAAAGCGGGGACTTGCTAGAATGGCTGCGCGAATGCATGAACAAATGATGGGAAAATAGCCCCTGCTCTTAACTCCGTGCCCGCGTATTCGCATGTCATGTTCATCAAACTGCGCAATAAAGTGCCTCGTTCGAAACGACCTTCAAGAGGGCGGATACGCTCCCAGAAGGTTGACAAAAAATAAAGTATGACTGGTCGAATCGAGGCCGATCAGCCCGGCAATGGCCCAGGACGCTAACCAGGGTCCCTCCGACTAACAACGTGATAAACTGAATCATTTTGGTTTCGGTTGCATTTGAGTGTTTCTTAAAATTTTAAAACAATCACTAATGCCATTTATTCTATTTTAATTTAATTATTTCATTATGATGTTTCTACTTATGCTTGCCACTGTCTTCCAGTAAGACCCAGAAGCCGTCGACGTAAGCTTTAACAGTAGCTTTGCGATCTTCACTTTGTGAAATCAGCGCCTTACGGCTATTAGTAATATTCTGGCCATGAAAATAGCAATAGGAGAAAACATTCCGAGTTTTATTGGCCACTTACTGCCAAATATTACTTAGTTTAAAATTATAGTGGACACGCGCAACGATATGAATGAAGGTACAGCTTCCTCGCCAGCACAACTTCTATCACCGCGTGAAACCTAGGATGGCTCACATTGCACCAGATTCCCCGCTTAATATCAAGTACCAGCTAGCGCACTAGACCTTGTGCATAATCAAATATCGCGATAATTGGGTTTTGTTCAGTGCTTGGTGAAATCACCGATTGCCAGAATGGTTCAATTTCATTGAACTTACGTAGAAGAGATCATATTTTTAAAAAATATTTCAGAGAAAATTGTGACATGGGACAAAAGCTTCACTAAGACCTTCGGCTGTAGTTATTATGTTGCCAGACCAGTTAGGTAATTGCGCCGGTGTAAGCAAAATAAGCTTGGCGCTTCAATTAAACCAGTTTTATTTTTCATTATGATAGATAAAATGGGAGTTTATAAGTGATGCATTTTGTTATTATTCTAATACGGTTTTTTTTAGATAGACACCCGGCATCCTTGTTTGCTTTCTTGACTTGTTAGCCAGCTTCATTTCCGAAACCCCCATGACTGGACACATCAATCTATAAATATTAAAACGTCATAACTTGCGCTTAAAATGCTATTTTTATTTGTTCAATCAATTAAACAAGTAAAACAAGTATTCATATTTCATATTATTATTTAAGCACCTAATGCCGTTCGTCCGGCAACTCTAGTAGGAGGGAAACCAAATTTCGACCATAAGCCCCGCACGAATCCTCACCAAGACCAGGGTTAAGTAAAAATCCTGCTTTAACACTAGAAGGACCGGGGTTGTATGGCTACCTAGAAGGACCATTACCCGTCATTTTGACGGGTAGTAATTATTTTAAATATTTCTTCGTTTATGTTAAAATTAATTGATAACTTCATTAAATATAACCTTTTTCTTTATTTATCAATACAAATGAGTAATTTTTTACAAATAATTTCGAGGAAGAAGCACTGCTCCCGTAAGCCTTGCGAAAGCTACTGACGCCACACTCATATATGCGCTGTAAGGCCACCCACGCACGATATAACCCTTCTCTGCCTTTTCTTTCCCTAACTAAAACATCAAAAACTAAACTAACTTTCTTTAACTAAAACATCAAAAAGGCCAGACGTAATATAGCGTAGTGATTTCCTGGACAAAACACGCGTTACCGTTACAAATAAAATAGAAACGCCTAACCCGTCATTTTGATGGGTGTTGGTCCTTTAAGGTAGACAGGTGGTATAACTCCATTTCCATGTGAAAAAATTAAATTATATTTTAACAGGATACGTACCATACAAAATAAATAAAAGTCAGAAAAAATTAAGACGACAGAAAAAAAATTATAGGCAATATGATTAAGTAAGTAGAGGTTACCCGTCAAAATGACGGGTCTGGTCCTTCCAGTGTTAACTTGAATTTTATAAATACGATTACTGACCAGCGCGAAAATCCAGCCCTTATCCAGCGTGAGACGGCTTTAAAGCACCTCGCCGCTGGTCATGGTGGGAGGACCTTCCGACTTCCCAACGCCCATGGACGTAGAAACGCAACTAATTTTCACGAGTCTTTCGCACGTCATCCGCCTTCTCTCTGAACATCTCATACGAATGGAAGGGGAGAATGAAGTTTAATAGCCTCTCCCTCATCAATCAACATCACGATTTCCACGAGTGAAAGCTTATCAGAGAATAGGCTTTTCATTTCGACGCGGCCTTGAGGAAGGAGAAAACAGTCTCTCACTATGGCTCAGCGCTTCCCATTGCCAGGTGCTAATATGTTCGTAGATAGTCAAGACGACTGCGACTGAACACGTCAAGTGGTCGACATAAAATAATATCCAACACAGTAAATGAACAAAAGGAACTTCGTTTAGTCCACAAAACAATTTTATTTAACTTTTCAACCAAGGTATCGACTTACGAAGTCATTATCAAGGCCTTTTTCATTCCAAGGCCAAAGTTTCTTTCAGTTAGTGATAGAGTACCACAAAGTTACGCTTGAAAACACTAAGACTCGAGTCGAAAGTAATTGAGACACTGTTTTATAGCGGACTGCTATTGTGTAGCTCAATCACCTCTGAATTTAAAAAAAACATTAAAAATCTGGTTATGTTTAAAAATAGATTAAAATAATGAATGCCATCTGAAAATTACTGAGACAATTTCAAAATGTTACAGATTAAAATGGGTGGATAATGAGGGTATAAGGAGTTAGTGGCAATGTAATGTGTACTGGAAGTAATACAATGAACGTTTGTAGATATGTAACTTAGCATTGTGATTTTTTCTCCTACTTTCTATGTAATTAATCTTAATTACTTTTTGAATAGATTATGCTACATAAATAAACGTTATCAAACAAATGAATTGGAATGGAAAATTTCGTTGCTCACCACGTGCATGCTTTAGCGAATTACAATACTTGATTCCTCCTACATAAATCAGCGAGATTTTAAGCGGGTTTTTTTTATAAATTAGCCGAAAAAAATGTCCCGTCACGCTAGATAATGATCAGTCGAGTTAATATGACAGTGTAGAGTTCAGTGGAGGTTGTTTCCCGGATGTGACTTCGAAAATCATTACCGTCCATTTACTTTCAGAAATATAATCGTACTAACGACGTATGGATATTGAGCCGGAAGAGACGATCACAATCGTCAAGCTCAAACTGGTTTCATTCAAATAGCGGAGGCACTAAGTCCAGTTCATTCATGTCAAATATTGGTAAGCTGTACAATCGCAAAATTCGCATTTTTAGGTCTCCATCAATTGGATTCGAAATATTGGCCGTTAAAAGTCAGACCTCAGTTGGATTGTCTGGAATGTCATCTCTAACCAGTTCCACCATTACCTTCTTCACAGTCGCCGGCAAATTAACGATAATTACATCGATAATTTTGCAAAAAAATTCGATGGCGATTTGATTTATGCATCTGGGTCGTGGATATCATGAGGTTGGGGAAATGCTGTTTTAAACGCAGAGTACCTTTCAATTAGTAGAGGAAAGTTGCATAAAAGTCCGCGTTCTCATTTCACATTTGGACCATTCCACATAATTAACAGAGCGGATGGTAGATTTCAGCATCAGGTGTTGCAGTAAAAAAAATATAAATCGCGAATGAGATTATGTGAGGATATAGCCACATTTAGAAATTGCTAATTCATCATCTGAAACCAAGAGAATAATTCTCGCTGTGTAAAACGTTGAGATCTATAGATTCGCAATTCAATCCTGCCATTTCTCTTATTGATTTTAAAATACTCCTTTTTGTCAAAGCTGATGAAAATATTTCCAACAGATGTGCTCGAATGAATTGATCGACATGCTGAAAAAAAACTGCTTGAAAGCCTTGCGCGACCAAGAAGCGGGACGCTAAGACCAGATAAATCAAAACTTAAATTAGGAGCTCGGAAATTTGGTATCTACGGAAAGAAGATGGTACACTGGAGGTTATTCAGGTGGGTTTGGAGGAGAATGAGAAGGGTTAGCTGTTAGGCGAGGGATACAAAAGATAAAGTGCTATAAATGGCAACAAAGTAAAGTAATTTGTGCTCTTTCTGATGAGCCTATTCTGAAGAACGCTCCAGAGTAATTACATTAATGTGATCAATTATTTAATTTAGTCAATGACATGTCTTCCTTGTTCTATTAAAAATTTTCCTCTCGCCAAGTGAATGCATGCGCACTTGTCCAATCCGAAATCCATTCCTATAGCTTCACTGCATTCCAGTACGGTCCAGGGCAGTGCTCAGTTCTTTTGCATTAGAAGCAAAAATCTTCAGGTCATTCATGTAAAATAAATGAGTGACATCATGCTCTCTGTCACCTGAAACACTGCACATTTACCCTCTACCTCATCGCAGCCTTAGCGACAGAGGTAGGATGGAAATTCAGAACTGTATGGGGCTCAAACTATCACCTTGAATAACGCCACAGTGGTATGTTACCAACTCCGTTGAGACTGACCTCTTGCCTAAAGTTAGGACGAAGCATATTTTCCAGAGTGGTAACAGGCGTTGGATGCTGGAAATGATCTCTGGGTGGCCTTTCATCAACTTCAGCATGGCGATTAGTAGTTCATGCGAGGAGGTGTCAAATACATTCTTGTATAGTCCACCCAGACAATTTATAGATTTCGCTTTTGCTGGATGGAATCCTGGCATATGTTACTTTGATGAGCTGGTTCCCGCGATTGGATCCCGCGATTCCCCGCTTAGAAAGGTCGGTAGAAGAAATCGGTAAAAAAGAAACTTAAACCTTGATCAGTTGGGCATATTGTTCTCTAAGTTTCATAGTTGTAGGATATTTTTAAGTTAAAATTTGTGAAATACCGTTGTTATACATGGAAACTTATAATTTTGCTCTTATGATAACATAAAAAACTAAATCTTTTCTGGTCTGGAACTCGGTACGAAACCCGAGATTATTTTTATATATTAATGCATTGAATAAATATAAAAGCGTAATAAATATGCTTACAGAGTCCACGAAAATTCTCAGAGATGCCAGTAGTAAGTAAGCGAAAAGAAATGGCGAAACGTAAGCTTGATTGTGTGGACTCTTGAAGATGAAAATAGCATAGTAATTGAAAATTGCAGATTGCAAGCAACTTTTAGATACCTATGATGTTTCTCTGTAAAGCATGAAACACGAGAGCAACATGACTATGGCCCTCATCATACTTATGAAGATTACGAAATAGTTTGGTAGAGAATGAATATAAGTCCATCTAAATGAAATGGATTTTCACATTTCAATAAAGTGTTAACATATAGGGTGCCTTAAATGTTATCACATATTGTGTACATTAGTAAAGAGGCAATTAAATATTTTATTAAAATAATTTGAATATTAACCCGTTAAATACCTAAAAATATCAGAATATTTTCTACTGAGGAATATTCTCGTTTCTATCTATTGAGGTGTTAATCAATTCTTGCCTTCCACCAAATAAATTTTCCAAGCATCTTTGTAATGAGAGTGCTGATTATTTTTCCTTTCTTTGATTTTAATATAATATCAGATCATGACAACATTTTACAGATGTGAGAGTGTAATTATGTGTCGTTTATGGAATTTTTTTGTAAAGTGATTCATAATTCGATTCCTTCCATTCTTAGTTTGCAAGACTACATGGTTCTAAACGACCATAAGTTATGAATATCGTCATAAAACATTGTAAATCGTGTAGTTCGATGGCATAATATCGTTAAAAGCGATTGAAATACGCACCGAGAATGTTAAATTCCTTTAAATGCATCCTTTATAGCCAGTTAATGAGGTACTGCAAGTCTCGGAAACAATGGAAAAATTGCCTAGCAACGAAAATGGAAAAAGATCGAAATTTTCATTAATTTCGCGTTTAAACTTGAAATAATTCAGTTTATCGGTCAAAAAAGAAAAATTGGTTGCAAGAATTTAATGTTTTAAAGTTTTGGCCTCATTTTGGTCGATGAATGAAACTTGTATCATAATTATTACATATTTTACTGAAAGAAATAAAATTACTCTACACGGAAATTATTCGTTTTCCCGTTTAAACCCATTAAAAAACAAAATTCTATCTGGGCTCGACATAAATTAAAAATATTGGGATTTTCGATTTTCCCTGACTTGACACCAAATCCCAATCCTCCTCTGATAATATCAACCTTCTAGCTAGATTAGAAATGCTAAGAAATTCGTATAAATGAGTGAGTGAGTGAGTGAGTCAGTTTTGTAGCTTTATATATAACTAACTAGTAAATGGGTGCTTGCAGTTTGCAAGTGGAAGGCGTAGAGCGTATGATAGTACATTGTAAGTCATTAAAAACGAAAGTAGTTTAGTCTTACTACTCATGGAAATTAAATTATTGAGGTGCATTGGTGACCTAAGAATATAATATTGAGAATCTAGCATTAAAGGAATGGGTTCATGAAATATATGCTTTGTTTTTGTGTGCATGCAGGAGACATTGATGAACTAATTCATAAATAGTCCACGACTTACTAATCCTGAGCATGCAACCTCAGAACGTTCATTGTGTGTTCAAGTGTGAACTATTCATTTGAGACTGTTCATTGATCGTTCGTTTTCTGTCCACAAAGTTTTATTCAATAATGCTCCCCGGATGAACATTTAAAGAGCATCTTTAAACCAGGTATATTTGAATTGTCTAACGACAATGTTCATTCTACATTATTGGAAAATCGTGGTGTTTAGTTTACACAAAACTCAAATGTTAGTGACGAAATATTTTCATAGATTTATTTTGACTTGTATTGCCGGCCATTGACTTCTGGAGTCAGTTGTATTGCATGTGATCCTGAAATAAGCATGGTGTGTGCGGCGTGTTGCATTTGGTCCAGTGGTCTTATTTCCATATTTACGTATTGCATGGTATCGAGTGCAGTATTGACTTTATATTCATCCTGTGTGGCAACATAGGTTTCAATTAATTAACGTCAGAGAACTATTATCATGAATGGATGGTATTTTCTCATACTATCACGTTATTAACATTTAAAAATTACTTCTAATAGTTACATTGACGCACGGGAGTGGCCAGGTATATAACACCTACTTCTACTTTCGTAATTCAAATCATTTGCGAGTAAGGGTATGTATTAGCGTATCATAGGTAGGCATGTGTTAACAGTATTATTCCGATAGTTATGAGGAGATATGATGATTCTATATGGTATAAGTATACATTATGGTTGTATGATAGTAGCCTACGAAGGTGAAACTATTTTTTACATTTAGAGAATCATTTACGCTGAATATTCTTCGAACAATCCATGAAGTATTCCATTGAATATTCTTTGTACGATCTATGACTTCCATTTGAACGTTCATAAAATGTCTTTCGATAATGACCTTTGATTGTTTTAATAGTGTTCACTGATCGTTCTTTGACCATATTTTGGACAATAAATTCCCCATGTGGAAAGGAGGAGCAAGAATTTAAGTTCCCCGGAAAAACAGAGAGATGGAAACGCAGGATAAGGTGGAAGGGTTTGTTTCAGAAATACAATGGATGAATGCTGTGCGATCCCAACGGATGCCGTAGGCATGAGCGAGTGGAGGAGAGTATCAAAGCTACGATAAGTTGCAAGAATACAGGGTTATAAACGACCTTAAGTTATGTATATCATCATAAAACATTGTAAATTGTGTAGTTCGAAGGCAAAAACCGTTAAAAGCGAGTTACTGTTTTACTTTGTGGTCCTTATTCGACGAATGGGAAATATTATGGTGAACAGGGGCGGCTCGCGAAATATTTTTCACCCGGCCAAGTTCGCTTTCCGGCGCCCCTAATCCATTTCAGGACCCAGCACTTCCAAGCCAAAACTCGAATAAGGCTTTGTTATTGACAAATTAGTAAATATTTATTCCTTATGAATCGTGAAACGATCATTGATAACAATATTATGCCGTAGAAAAAGTATTGAAAACCAATGTTTGTAGTACTGGTTATATGTTAATTTGGGGTCCCCCACAAAGGTGGCGATCCGTAAGGCGGTTGGAGACATTTTTGTTTGTAAAAAGATTTGGGGAAAATTTGCATTGTACGTTTTCTTATTAGTGATATCTATAGATAAAAGTGAGAACAATTGCATTGCACTGATTTGGATTTTCGGCAATTCAATGCTATTTTAACATGTACCCTTATAGCACATTACATATATTTCGTGATACTTCCATTATATATGCACATATTTTCTTCTGAACATTAAATATTGCATTTCACATTATTGTAACTGTCACTAAAAAATATTAATGTGTAACACCAAGTCTAATATTGGAAAACGACATGTTTCAATACAATTTCATCTAAATTTTGTCTACCGCGCCGAAAAATCCAGTCATAACGAGCTTTAATTCATTGCAAAAAATGCAAAATATAATTCGTGTATCATTTCCATTGCGGCATGTATGGTGAGCTCCACCGCATAAACAGATGTACTTAAATGAAATGTGGTCCTAGTATTTTTTTGACTTACTTGAAAAATTATTTAAATTTGCACTCAATAACCCACGATTACCGCTCCAGCCACCTTAACGATTGGATTAATAGCCATAGAGAGCTAGAAAGCTGATGTGAATACAAATATTTATTAATTTAAAATTTTCAAAGTAGGTTTGTGACCTTGGGAATATATGGTAGTCAAACGCTGAGACCACCTTACTCCCTCGTGCGGAGCCAGTTCGTAGGGGATGGACACTTCCATTAAAAACGACCTGATTCGATACTGTCACCATGTTTCGCTAACACTACACCTCATAATAGTCCGTAGATGAGGATAGCATGAAATAAAATAAATAACAGAGCACATAAGACCAGGTAAGAACGAACCAGGTAAAAGATTTGGGGACGAGGTAGCCACATTCACGGAGAGGGAAGAAGGCCTTCGGCAAACTTTTTGTGTTTTTATTGCATTTCTTCGGAAACAGGGTAGATTTCTCTGGATTTTGTCGCCTTTGAGTCAAAGCTGTGGACTTCAGAAACGAGTTGGAGCAAGTACAAAAAGAAATCTGAAAGGAAGATAGTGATGCGCAGCCGAAAGGAAGATAAAATTTTAAATTATTGACAATTAAGGATGGGTTGAAACATGTTAGAAGCGAAATATTTCCCGAACGTTCGGCTTTCCCATTTAATATTTAGTTTACCCAAGGAAATTGGTAACTTAGACCGGAAATTAAAGCGCGGGCCTTCACATTTCATTGCCAATTCATACACAATTACGCTAATCAGGCCCCTCAATTTTTAACACTATTTACGCAGGATTTCCTCTGGGGACTTTCACAAGAATTCCGATGAACTTAAAACAAAAATCAAGGATCAGAATGTATTCCGCAGCCATAGCAATGATACAAAGCGAATGAATTTACTTTTAAATAGCTTCCCGTATTTTTCTTCTGATAACATGTCAAATTTTATTTCACAATACTGCTCACTTATTAATTGCAATTGTTAAAAATCTACGCTTCCTGTACATCATCACTACGATGCCGCTATGTCATGGCCTACCACAGATGATACTTCCAAAAATGAAGATTGAAGGGTGATTTGGACATTGCTGGATTGCAAGGGTAGCGCAATGATATGCGCATTAGCTCGGGAAGCCGAAGATTTTCTGTTCGAATTCTTCCTGTCTTTTGTACCGGTCAAGGAAACTTTTTTTCCTCAGACAATTTTCAACGCATTCTTTGTGGTTTTATTATGACAACACTGAAAAAAAATTTGATTGAATTTATCATATTTTGATAAATTTTATCGAAAAGTTCAGTTCATATGGAACATTGAATTTCTCAGTTCTTTCTATCAAGACTGTTCGGTAAAAAAATTTGATGAAAATTATCAAAATGTACGATCAAATTTATCAAGAAAAACTAGCCTTCTCGGTTAATTTTACCGAACTTGTTTGGTATTATGGAGGGTATGATTAAATTTATCGAATAAAAATCAACCCGTTTCGTATATTTTACCGAACTATTTGATACTCGAGAAAGGTGATACGGTTAAATTAATTGAACAGAATAGTCATCGCGATTTATCATACCTAATTAGTGCCTCAACTAATCAAACATATTTAATGTTTACAAATTATCAAATTTGAAGCAGTGAGTGGCTATTTTGTATTAAGTTTCGGAAAAAATGTCACCACTCACCCAGTAAATACTATCAGTTACCCAGTTTTTATGGGAGCACAATGAAATTAAACTGGATTTTTATTAAAATACCTCACACATTTCACAATACTATTTTTTTGTAAATCTGTTGAATACCTACTTAAATTAGTTGGTATAACATTTTTCTTCCATAAGAACATAGTATTTGAAGTATTTAATGGGTGGGTTGTGGCAATAAAACATCAACCTTCACATAAAACTACCCTGCACTGCATCTCTCAATGCAACATGATCTATTTAAATATAACATGTTGCATTGAGAGATGGGCGCAAAACAATAAGTGATTGAATTTAGATGCTGTAAATAAAAAAACTGACGAATGAAGTTCACTGTATCAGGCTGCACTTCATATAGCCCGTTCCGTATTCAGTTGACAGTATGGACACTTATGAAGATTTGTTTCCTTTGCAAATCTCCATTAGGTCGGAGTTGCACGGTTTCTAATAGCAGTAGTAAAATTAAGACCGTGCAATACATCGTACAAAATGGACATGTAGGAGTCCACCAATGTGGGAATATCATTCCCTAAAGTAACATATTAATTCAGCGCGGAGTTGGGATTGTTTCCCCACATGACCTAGAGACGAGAGCACGAAGCGTAAGCTTGGCCACAGCGTTCTCCATATGACCTATACTGTCAATTATATGCGGAACCCTCGATAGAAGTTTTTAGTAATCAAGATTGAAATCGAAACATTTGTACTCTACTTCAAATATTTCACTACAACATATTTTTTGATCGTTTTCTAATTTCTCACCGACTTACGGCACCATCAGGTAACATTCTTTGAATGTTTTCTTTTCATTTTAATTCCGTAAATCGTCGAAACACGCTGAACAAATAAGAAACATTTTTATAAAAGTACAAGTATTTTTATTTGTTGAAAAAAACTACGTTCGACTTTTTAGAAATTCATTTTCAACTATTTTCGCGGCACTGCAGAAACATCAGGCATCGAGCGTGCGCAGATTATAGATTAGATAATAGAATAGATGGAACCATACGGTAATATAGCAGAGGGGAATATTGGAGTCATTAAAATGGTCAATCGGCCATATTGAACGGATCAGTTTTGCAGTTTATAGACGGAAAACCATAAGTATTTGTAGCAGAATTGTACTGGCACCGTAATAAGTATATATATAGAAAATTGTACTACGGGAATATTTTCCAAAAAAATCACAGCATAATTCGCAAAGTTTATAGACGAACAGCGCGCGATAGCCATGTTGGGTGGATCATTTTACACGACAAATGATCGAATAGAATTTGGATTTTGAATTTTGCGACTTCCGCAGCGAGATCACCAACGATGGAAGTAGTGATAGAGGTCTATAAAACGAGACCTGATAAAGGAGAGTGGGGAGAAGAGGAAGGTATAACATAAAAAAAACAACAGCGCGGCAGGCGTAATAGGCTGGAGGAGTCACGTGACGTGGCGCAGGACCTCGACGGAACTGCGGAGTAAAAAAGGGAGACCTCGGATCGGAACTGTAATTTCGGTGGGCGTGATCGACTCAGCCGACAACCGCATTGTTATTCCCCCCCCCCCTCCTTCCTCCAATCTATTTGAAAGGTAAAAAGAAAATATCTTGAAGGCATCCAGAACGGTCACAAAAAATACACCAAAAATCACCGCGGGAAACGAAACGGAACGCTTATTTTCCTTTCAAGTCCCTGGAAGATTCAGATACATGAATCCTCGCAGAGAATATTTTTAAAAGGCCGTTTTACACGAGACACTTTACTGCGAAGTCTGATGCATGGGTTGTATGTGCAGTGTAACTTGTGTCGTGCCAAGCTGGAATGACTGCGCGAATGCATGAACAAAATTACAGGAAAATAGCCCCTGCTCTAATTCCCTGCCCGCGTTCTCGCAATTTCTGTGCATCAGACTGCGCAATTAAGTGCCCAGTGTAAAACGGTGTAAAAGGCTCAATTTATACGGTGATTAATTCGGTGCTGAAAATCTAATTGGATTCAGTATGCCTAAAATCGTACGTGTAGAAAGGGTGTTATCCCCAGCTATCCCCATCATTCGTTCAAAATTATTCGCTACTTGACCCCTTATGATTCTCTATACTTTTTGCGTGATCGACCCTTGCCATTCGTTTTTCCTTCCATCAAGGCTTCCAGGGGACTGTTATATCTATGAATGTCCTCATTCAGTGCGTTTTTTTCTAATTCGCAGAGATGAAAACATTGATCTTCACGATGAAATAGCTGCTAAAGTCTAATAGCCATTTTAAAAGATGCTTACTTCAGTGCTGAAAGTCGAACGCGTTTTTTTCTAATTCGCAGAGATGAAAACATTGATCTTCACGATGAAATAGCTGCTAAAGTCTAATGGCCATTTTAAAAGATGCTTACTTCAGTGATGAAAGTCGAACTGGAATTTGTATGCTTAAGAACGTAGGTACCGTGTAAAGTGTGTTGTATTCAATGAAGGAATCGAATTCGATTATCAGAACTGAAAACAGAAATAAGTGAGATAATAATTTTCCATCCGCTTCTTGGATCCAACGACCAGTCACAGGCAAGCAGGTGAGTCGAGTGTTTCGAAGAAATATCGGTGGTGGAGTAGGAATCTACCAGAACTAACGCTTTACATCAGAAAAGTACGGACAACGTTTGTCCTCGACCGATGCCGAAAAACGAGGCAACTGGCGAAGATAGTAAATGGCATGAAAACATTGCAGTATTATATAAAACATCACAATTTATGACATCTCATGGCTCAAACTCGCTTAAACGCTTGGCAATAAAGTGTTTCCCGTAGAAACATGTTTGCCCCCTATCTTCCCAATTTACTAGATAGATTTGTGGGGGTTATTTTGTAATTGGTTACCTACGCTCCACATCGTTGTCCACACTTTCCCAATATAGAGCTTTTACTAGAACAATCTTCGAAACAATAGTGGGAACTTAAGGAGGTTCCGCCGCGACTCTGTGAGTCAAAACAAGTACTAAATTCCACATTTTTTTATATTTTGCCCAAAAATCCTGCTTTCGCTGATGAAATGCGTTACCTACAGAAAACTAAAAGTAAAGTAGAAAAAATGCACATTATTCCACGAATTTATTTTAAATTAGCACCTTTTTCCAGCCATTGGAGCCGACTGCAGCGTCATTTCCTACGAATTACAGCATTTTGACTTCAATTACGGCAGTAATTCCCTAATAAATAAAATAATAAGGTGGTTAGATGCCTATATTTTACTCTCATCCCAAGAGCTGGAAAATTAGAGGTTGTTTAGAATGTTTTGTAAAAAATAAAGTAAATAAATGCTAAACCAATATGGCGCAATTAAATTAGGTTGCGTAGTTCTACAAACGCCCCGACAGCGCCACTGCGCACAAAAATTAGCATCGTGCATACAAAGACTCCGAGGGAAGGAATCACCACGAGATCTCAAGTTAAAATATCACGTCTTCTTTTCTATCATCTTTTATCCCGGGTAAAGCAATATGGATGGGTGATTTTAACCACTAGCTCATTAGCCTAGCGTGTGTGTGCATCGAGCTTTTTGCGTGTGAAGTAGTTTGGTTCACCTGAATCACTCTATCTTTGCCTCCCTCTCTTCCCCTCCGTCTTTACACTTCACCCCCTCCATTGCAGCCTCCCCTTCTTGCTGCGTTGGTCTGTGTCTGGAACTTTTGCGGGTGCCACACGCTCTGACCCATTCTGAATATTATAGCCTAGGTTTCCTGCGGTGTCAGTCATAATTTCCTAGTTTATATTTGAGAGATAAATTCGCTTTCGCCTTTCTGTAACCTGATAACATTTTCATTTTCACTCACAAGGCACTACCATGTCAGCTGCTCTTTCCACTACGTACATAGGAAACCGCACACAACTTACAATTAGAAGTAGTGTGACTGAATGTGAATCCATACCAGTTTTTCCGGTGGCCGGATATTATGAAATAATGCAATAACGCTTTACGCATGGTTAACACTTGCCGGAAAGCAATCAAAGAAATTTCTGCGTTCCTAACGTTTGGATCCCACGCGGCTTTGTTCACCCTCCCCACGGTGACATCTGCAGCACTGCTAAGTCCGAACGAGGATTTTATCGCTTAGTGGACAAAGTTCTTACATTTTCATCGAACGGAACGTGTGTACATCAAAAAACGCCCGTAAATGCCTTGTTATCAACGATAAGGGACGATGAATTGTTTATAACCTAGGAATTTTGTAAACTTTTAATTGCACTGCAAATTGTCAATTTTAGCCGGCGGGCCACGCGTAGTTATGGCTCCCTCGCTTATGAGACTGACTCTCCACCGAAGTGACCGATAAATTCCTGATTTGAGGTCCAATACTTATTACGAGGGTCCACTATTGGTAAGTCCCCATGAGAGTATACCTTTAATTCCAGAAAGACATCCAAACGGGCCAGCTGCCATATGAAAGAGGAACGCTGACAGAGTAAAATGAATGCAATGAGGAACTTTCCAACTTTTGCAACAGAATTTCATATACCTGGATCTCATACATTGCTATAAACCATACGTGAAAATGCCTTCATTTTTTCTGAATCACGGATATTTATTTTACTGTAGTTGACTGAAAATACAGTGGCGTTTGAAAAGGAGGGTAGAGCGCGCCATGTTGGAAGTAGGAGGCCTGACGTCACTACTACTCTTCTCCGTCGCGGCCGTCCATGATTCACTAGCTCATATTCGTTTCTTGGCGTTCGCTGCAATTCCGCACCTGCTGTTTTCTTGACAATCTCCAGGAGCCTGTATCATACGATTTTCCAATACCTAAATAATTACATTATTTGAGAATTGAAGGAGGAATTCTTATGGGCGAAGTTAAAATACTTTCCTCAAGTAGACGCTTTGGGTGTCAAATACGGAACTCTTTCTATAAGCGTTATGGTTTTAGTTAATTGCGTGGTAGTTTATCGTGCGATAAGTGAAATGATATTATGTTTGCCCATTGTTTTCGTTCAACGTCCTAGCGTACGATTTCGGCTGAGATATCGTACGTATTCTTCTAATGTCCTGGTTAATGCCATATGCGGTTCTTCACGTCAGCCGTTAACGCTGGCATGAGATATCGAAAGATTTCCTATCGTAGACATTTGGACATCAATCTCGCTGTACCTTGATATAGCAGTAAATAAACTGAGTTTTAGTGAATATTTTATATATGGAATTGATGATGCCATCATGCGAAATTGTATTCATACAAAAAAGAAAAAAAAGAATAAATATTTCATCATTAAGACTAATACCGGGACCAGTTAAAGAGGGGGAAATACAGAATATGCTGAACTCTATACACTCTGACTATGGGGGGTGGTGGTGGTGGGGGGACAGGTACTGAGTAGAATAGGGAGAGTATGGAAGGGACTAGGTCATTTTACACATCATTCTTGTATACATTAAAATACGATAAAGTTTCAAAATTCTCTATAAAATCAAGTTTCTTCCCTTGTCACATACATGTAAAAGTTTCGAGATAAAAAATGAAGAGTGATCATTTTCAATTAAATGTGTAGCAAACATAGATTTTTTATTACCATTTATAAAAGATTTGAAATGTTCAGATTTACGTCTGCCTATTTATCTGCCAGTTTGCCCAACATAAAAACAATACATCCAGGGGTATCACAATTTAACATATACACTCCACTTTCATCACAGTTAGAATATCTGTCTGTTGATTTGAACAATAATTTATCAAGAGTCGTAGGGTTATAAAAACACACTTTAAACTTATTATTAGGGATGGATTTATTGATTTTGTACGACAATTTTGAGATGAAGGGTAGCTTCACCCATTTGGTGTTTGATACAAGGATCGGAGAAAGAGCAGTGGAATCTATTATGGCCCGTTTTAGGCGTTAGCGATTTAATATTGTATCAATGAGGGAATCATTAAAGCCATTGTTCCTTGTGATACGTTTAAAGAAAGAGAGCTCATTTGAAAAATTATAAACTCGTTGAAAAATTCAGAGATGCAATTAGGAAAATAAAAATTGCTTTCTACGGACACCTTTGAAGAATGAGCTCGAAAAGACTAACTACCTCGGAACACTGAAATGGCCAATATATGAATTATAGAGACTGAAAAAGATGTTTAAGAACTCAAAATCACACAAGATGACATAAAGAAAATGTCCGTGGCGGGCGTTTTCTTAATATCATCTTGTGTGATTTCCACTTCTGTATAAATAATAAAAATAATATATAAAAATCCAAAGGTTTCCAGGAAAACTCCTTAAAGAAGACTGGACTGAGAAAAGAAAAAGGAAACACCGGATGAAAATGGAAAGGAAAAATAATGAAAGATACTTGGGAGAAGAGGAAGAAAGAAGGAAAGAAACAGTAGCAATTAAAGAAGTCTGTTGTGGCTCACTCGGGGAAAAACATACCTCATCGGTGACAGCAAAATCTGCATCTTATCATCTCCTTTATCACCTTTACCGATGAATAAACATATATAGGAGAAAAACTATCACTTTCAAGAACTTAAACCTACTTACAAAAATGGTTAACGCGTTAAATTAAATGTAGGAAGAGTTTGTAACAATTTTGTTTTCAGTTGGCATACTAGCGATTTTAAACCTGGGCATATTTTTTAACACAAAAGATCCTTTTTCCTTAAGTCACATCATAATAAAGAGGTGAGGAGAATCCTCCGTGGTAGGAGGAACTAAGAAAGGAATTGGGAAACGCAAATTACATAGGGAGGATCATCAACACAAGTTAACATTATGGTTACAAAGGGCTAGTGAAAAAAATCACTCATTTAAAGAACAATTAAGGAGTGGAACAGTCGGCCTGCAGAAACATTTGAGCCCTTTCCAAGAAATGCAGAGTAATTAGAAAAGGTGCAAAATATTTATAAGTTGTTTGATAAAAAAATATTTTTATAGATAATGTTTTGTCTTGTCAAACTCTGTCACATGGGATGTTAAAATTTGGACGATGTACATATTTTGCATTTTGTAGACAATCAATACGCACGCTACCACCTGGCATATGGCCAGCTTGTAGCATTTTCTTCGCAATTATAACAAAAATAGCGTCATTTTCAAGATTGATTACACCATTAAATATTCTAAAGGCGGCCTAGGTGTTGCGTTGTATAAATGAAAAAGGTATGGCCGTCGCGGGACGGCCGACAGATGTGGAACTCTGAGTACAGATTTGACTGGCTGTGGGGAGTACACAGTATTATATATAAATAAATAAATAAATACAAATAATTACAATTACATTTCTGAAAATATTAATATTAAAATTATATTAATACATTAATGATAATTACGTCAAATACACATACACTTAAAATATTCATACGAAATTACACCATACATCTCCTGCGATAGCATTGAGCATTAATTCGAAGCGCTTGTACACATACACGAAACGACTCAACGGTCGATCTTTCCGGGAGTCGGGTGTCGCGTGAAGCTAGGGTTCCGCGATATTACCCCCATCCATAAGAAGTAGTCTTCAATTAAAAAAACAAAGGAATTCCAAATACCCAGAGTTAGGAATTGTGATACCTTATCAACGGAACGCTCCGAACGAATGCACTACCCAAACAGATTCATCCGAAGAGGCTTCGTCAAGGGACATGTAACGCAACAAAGATCTATGAAAGTCGACTCACTCTGAAACCCGGGTCGTTTTGCAATAATTGACTGCGACGAGTGATTGTTCACTCCGCAATTGAATCATGCGACGCCGACTCGTCCAACAGAGCGGACACGACTCGAGGATAAATAAGATCGCACGCGGCAGATAACGTCACCGCATCGAGGAAGCAGTTGTTGAAAAGCAGAATGAGAAAATATATTTGGGTGAAAGATTGAGGAGAAATACTTGCTGACCGTTTCAAAATAGTGATATCCGAGTTTGAAGAGTAATATATAAAAAATCGGAGGAGTTATTCCAGTCTCTTGCAAACTTAAAATTAAAGCTTAATATTTTTCTGTGTTGATTGCGAGTGAACACTAATGATAAATACTGATTATAATTTGCATCATCGTAGTGTAAAAATTCCACAGAGAAAAATCATTCGCCTTGAAATCGGGTGTGTGCACTTGCAGGAGACCCCATGAAAGGTAATATCGTAGCTAGTCCCGGTATCCTCAAAATTTGGGACACAATTGGCACTGATACTCCCGTCAATAGTTATACACTCCTCCTAAACGGGAATTCGACGGAACTGTAAGCCACTGTCCGTCCCCATCACGTCAGGTATCGTCGATCGCAATATCGCCCTTAGCTTATCTGAAGACTTCATAGAGGCTAGCCTTTCTTGGTTAGGAGGTCGGAATATAATTAGTGAATCTCAATCATCTCTTCAAGAGTGGGCTTTATTATGGACAAAAGGCAATACGGTGCCACGGAAAACATAATTTAAGAATACCCTAATAAGAAAAGGAGTATAATAAATATAAGAATCGACCAATATTTTTCTTGAATGATTGTCTTCGTTCACGATAAATGAAGGCGAGGCATATTCGAATGAGGTAAATTGTCTCGTTAGTCCGCTGATATTTCACCCTTCCTCGCTCAAGGACGACATCGCCAAAGAAAGAAAGTTGATAGTGAGATCCGATGGAAGAGATTTTATGAGCTATCGAAAGAAAAGAGCCCTTGGTATCGACTTATTCCTTCTACTTCCATGCATATGACATACCTAGGTACTAGGATTTCAAACTCGGGAATAAATAGAAGATATCATAAAATAATAAAATCAAGAAGTGACAACTGGAAAACTCAAATACAAAAAGCACTAGGGGATCAATGTACAGAGAAGCAGAATACGAATGGCCATATAGAGATGCAAACAGCCAACCGAGGTCAACGCTAGGAATTACGACGCGCAGTCTTGTCAATATTTACTTATTCGGAAAGGACATATTTCGATACTGATGATACGGCCCGTAGTGGACGGGAAAGACCGAGAGAAACCTTCGAACGCGATTCGATATAAGCTTTTTTATTAGTAGATATACACTTAATATTTTCTATGAGCCCTTAATTGAAACACTACAAGCCTAGTAACAATTGGCTGAATCTTATCGTACCTTACACCATAGCAATTTTGAAAAATCTAAAATGAAGTGCATACAACCTTCAATGCATTAATTTATTAACACAAAAGGGTAAGAAGCAGATGAAAGTAATACTAGAATTGGTACTCAAGTTAACATAGAAATATATTTAAGCTCTTCACCAATTAAAATAATCGATAGCGTCAGCCTAATGTTACTGGAATTCAAGCATGCATGTCGGTTATTAACAGGAAAATTTATCACCAAGCAAGCATCCACGTACTACCCTGAGAACCGCCGCAGAAGCGTGTGGTAGAGAGTGTTAGGACACCAGCCATGAATAGGGTAAAATGTTACTTCTCATTCGTTTCATTAGCATTTGTGTTAGAATATAATGACAGTGTAAATTTTTACTTCCTGACATTCGGGAGGCTTGGGATAAAAAACAACAATGGATCACGACGACCCTCGAAGGACAGGGATGGTTTTTTCTTAACATGTTCAAAAATGCTTCAGCGTCCGTCATTTACAACGGGAATGCTGCCGTGTCCGCAGCCAAGGTTTTACCACCCGTAGTCTCTTTCGAGTGACAGTAAATAATTGTACGGCGGTACACTCCCTGGAACTCTCTTGTTCTCCCGCCACTCATTTTTTTCAACCCTCAAAGAACATTCTCTTCGCACCTCTCTCCTTACACTGCACTGAAAAGCTCGAGAAAGTCTTCTCCGAGATCCATGAATCTAGGCCTTCAAACGACTGTCGGCAATAAATATCCCTGAAAATTCTTCATTGGTCCAGACTGGCTGTGATACATAAATTCAGTACATAAATTATACGATGGGTCGGTGCATCTCAAGAGAAGTTCATGGGATTCCGCACTGCCATTTCGTGCCGCAAAATGATGGTGCAACATATCGCCTAGTGACACTAAAGCCCGCTTTTATAATAATTTTTCTTATAATTACTGTAACCGATCATGGGCAATCATCCGGCGAAGGTATGGATGTACAATAGATATGTACGCTACATTCAAAATAAGGCTAATAAAAGATGGGATTTTTATTCAGTACATCTTCGTGAAGTACATTATTTTTTACCTGTCACAAAAGCCAAATTTATATGAATACGGTTTTAAATGCGTTAAGTCAATTGAAATTTCACAGAAGTGGGGATAGAAGGTTTTGTGAACCAGCAATTACCGTATTTACCGTCCCATAGGACGAACCGATTTTTTCCTTAGATTTTAGAAGAAAAAATATTAATCAACACCCGTTATTATTAACAATTTTCAGGAATTAACTAGGATCGTTCACTCCCAAAAAATGGTATATGTTTTAAATTTATTCGTCACAGACTCCTAGAAACAAATAAATGATTAAGAGTGCAGCTTCTGCTCGCTGCCGAAACGCAGTCTACGGTGAAAGTATAGAGATGGGTTACATTTGGCTACGCCTAATCGGATGCATGGGAATATAGCTTTATCCTCAGACCAAAATACGTAGGCTGATTAACGACAGCATATTTTTGAGAAAAAAAATATTCCTCATAGGCCGAGAAACACGGTAATATATGGAGGTAAATCCGTGCGTTGGGAGACTTCAAAGTAATGTTTAACTAATATTAATTCCCGTGGTACCAGAAGATTGAAAGGAGTTCCTTCGGGCAACAAACGTACCTTGGAGAGAACTTGAATACATAGAGAAGAGATATTTCATAATCCACAAGTCCAAACAGATAGGAATGCAATAGCAATTTGAAGTATGTTATTTGAGGTTCTCAGGCCACGTGAGGTCATATCGCACTGTAAAAAGCAATCAGGAAAATCCATTACACCACACCACCTTTCTCCCGTGTTGAAGTCGGTACCATGGCCTTGAATTCAGCTGGTGACGGGGGTGCTGAGATAAATTAACCAGTGAGCTATTATTAGATTTGATCGTGATCGAAGCCTAGGAAAACTGAGGTGCTACCAAACCAGACACCGCAGTCGACGCACCCCTACCGTACATCCTTGACCATGAGCTAGAGCACGGCAGGAGTGGCTAGTTTTATGGACGAGACAATAGCAAATTACTATGTGCACACAGAATGATGTTAAAATCGACTACGTTCGTGATCTACTTAAAGAGTAATCTTTTGCTTTGATTCTCAACTGCAAAAAACCGTGCTCGTCCGGAATACTCCCCAAATGTATCTAATCTTTCACCTCATTTATTTTATACCCTCATATCCTAACATTTGTTCTAGAAAGGTGATTAATATTATAAGTTAATCTACCGCTTAGGGTCCGATAAAATGGAAATGAGTCAAAACTCCTGTAGATTTTTGCATGTGCAGGGCCCTATACACCAACAATATTTATTTCTTCATCTCAGCATTCGTCCTACCTTTCGTCATCCCGACCATAGAACCTATTCTCTTTCTTCCCTTTCCTCGCTTACCCAAAATCCTCCCCTACATATCTCAGTGGAATTTCCTCTTCACCTCTGATTACCTCCTCCAACCATCTACGTGAGTAGAAATGCATCAGGAAATCCATAATAACGTGAATTAAGGCCCTTTCACACGTTGCTTAACTTTGTGCTGAAAATCGAAATTAATTCAGCATGCTTAAAATCTTCCCTAAAAAGAAATAGGTACCTACCAGAGTCCTCTGGATATACATTTACCAGCTATGAAGACTAACACTTGGTGAAGTAGTGTTGAGAGTGCAATCCAAAGGACTCTGGTACGGCACTTATCTTCCATCTGATTCTTGAATCCAATGGGCCAATAACAGGCAAGCAGGCGAGACGAATGTTTCAAGAGAATACCGGCAATGGAGCTGGACTACACCAAAATACAGAGTCCTCTACATGGCGGCTACAAAACTACAGAGTTTATAGTTGAATAGTCACTATGTAGAGAACTCTGCCAAAATAATCTTCGGGTGGTTTGTGGGAAGTGAAACCGAGATAATGTGCACTTGAGACTTGCAGAATTGGTATACTGTAGCTCGTTTACAATATTTAGTAACCAATATAATGCATAAGCCAAAACAATATGGCGTAAAGAGGTTGCGTAGTTCAAGCGAAATCCCGGACAGTGCCACTAAGCACTGACATTTGCCTCGTGTAAACCAGATTCTCCGAGGCATCGAATTTCGATTTGTTCCAAAATTGGTTCAGTGATTTGGGCATGTTTTGTGAAAAATATTGCTCATGAGCCAAAGCGATATGATGCTGTATATTTAGGATGAATAGCTCAGTAAATGCCCTGAGAGCGTCACTGCGCGTTGAAATTAGCATCGCGTTAACAAAAGAAAAATTAACTTCCGACTTCGAGGCATCGAATTCGATTCGAAGTCTTGAATTTTTTCTGAGTTTTCGGCGCTGATTTCAGTGTTGCCTTAAGTGTTGTGCAAAACGGTAATTCGTGCGAGATATCATGCCAAACAAAGTTCAATGAATTTGGCCTCATTGTACAGAAAAGTATCTCGCATCTCCAAAGATATAAAAATATCAGCCACTTACCGCACTACTTTTCCAGATATTTGCCAAAAACTAGAAGCCATGGGATATCTGGTAGTTACGGCTATGCGCTTCAGAGATAACTTTTTTTAGAAAATGAAAAAGTTCTAACGTATAGATCGCATTAGAAATTTAACGGTAATATAACGGTTATAATTTCTCAGCTATTAAAAAAATAAATTTACGACACCATAATACTTTTCACAAAATCGATAAAAAACAATCTGTTGTGTACACGTTATCACTGTACGGCGTGAAAAAAATGAGTCAAGTTAAAAACTTATGTAAGCATGCAGAGAAATTATGTCATATAAAATAGAAACCTTTGCGCTATTAATTTTACAATATTTACTTAATACAGCTTCTGAAATTAAAAAATGGAATTCGACTATGGTCTCTAATATGCTTGAAGAAAATTCTCACTAAAACAACATTAAGGTAGTTTGAGACAGATAGTCATAATAGAGACCATATTCGATTTTTTTTTTGGCAGCTTTAAGAAACACGAAGTAAATAATGCAACATCAGTGACGCAAAAAATCTGTTTTTAATTGCTGAAATTCTCAGTAATTAGCTGAGTATATATTTGTAAAGTTTTAACTTGACTCATTTTCTTTACGCCCGCGCCATACGCAGAAAATGCCTTCAAAGCAAGACTTTTTGCAATTCAGTAAAAATTACGGCGGTGAGTAATTAATTTAAATTAAATTTTAAAAAATAAAAAAAAGAAAGCATATAAACCACACGCTTCAATTTCCGACAAGATCTATGCGTTAGAAATTCCTCATTTGTTTTAAAATAAAGTCTTTCTGGAGTGCATACCAGTACCACTTACCATAGTATTCCTTGGCAAATATCTCGGAAAGTATAATGGTAAGTGGCTAACATTTTGCTATCATTGAAAAAATTGTATCTCATTGCCTAACGGAAGAGTGCAATTCATCAGAGGAAAAAATCATTCGCCTTGACCGGGACTCGAACCCGGATCCCCCGATATCGCACCGAGTGCGTTAAGACCGTGGATAGTCCCGATATCCTCAAACAAATGGTATCTTTTTCTTTATATTGAGGTCAAATTAATCGAATTTTATGTGAAGTGATATCTCGTTCAAATTACCACAGAAGGACGGAGATGAGAGAGCGATGAGTGGAAGGGCGCTCACCGGGTGGTTGGACCCTCCATCCCTGCAGGCGTTGCCCTCCTCCCTGGGCCTCCAGAAGGACACCTCGACGGCGGCATCGCACTCGCCGGCGGAAGCGGCCTCCCGGATAGTGTGCGCGACGCTCTGCACGGGCAGGCCGACGAGCGGCGTGCGCCCCACGGCGAGCAGGCAGTCGCCCCGCTGGAGACCCGCCTCCTCCGCAGACCCGCCGGTCGCCACCGCGCTCACCCAAGGGAACGGGTGCTGAGGGGCGCAACACACCGAGAACCCGAAGGTTACGTCTGCAAGGAACACGCATAGTATGGTTATTCACACATGCACCAATTAACAAGAGTAGACGCCTTAATAATTAACCCTTTAAATGGCTCGATATTCTACCACTGAGACATTTATTTGTCTATAATTAATTTTTGTGCAAAATTATAACTTATTTGAATACGAATATGTTTTTTATATTCGTAAAATATGTAATATACACTCAAAATTTGAAATTACGATATCTGTAATTGTTAATTTCATGCTTTATACTATTAATTTTAAATATTTTTATTTTCACTTATTATATTTTTTAAACAAAATTTTAGCTTGGTTTACCATTTTGGTTTGTTTTTAATGCTGATTTTGTTACTAACAATAAGAGGAAGAGTTTGTTTTTGCGTTTCCATTGTCGCAGTAAGAAATTTAATCCTTTGAGGTACTAAATTTATGTTTTAAAACTTTTTTATCTTTGTAGTATTATAATTATTATTAACTGTATTCCTTGCGTTGCACTGTGGTCCTGAAGAAGCCTTAATAAAAAGGTGAAACGTTGGCGGAAAAAGGAAGTTGAGTTTCTTAAAAAAGACATGACCAAACCTCCATAAATTAACCAATGTATTATTATAACTCGTAAATAGTACTATTATTATTATTAGTATTATTAGCGTATTTTCCTAATAATGGAAGACGTTAAGCAAACAACACAATCAAGATTTCTTCGGGTTCTTCTTGTTGCTCCAATAGGCTTTCATTCTTTCCGAGAGGGCTTGTTTTCGTTCTTCCGACCACTTCGGTCTATATTGTTTCTCCTTTGGTTGCTCTGATTTAACTTCCCATTTGTTTACTTTGTGTGTGAAGGTGTCTCTTTCTAAAATGTCCGTTGCACATATGTTCGCGTTTTTGAGGTCCTTTCGAAGTTCTTTTAGCCAAGGTGTTGAATTCTTAAGTGAGGTTACATAATCTAGACTTTTGTTGTCAATCGATTTTCTGGTAGTCTACTGAGATAACCAAAGAATCTCATTCGTCTTTTCTTAATGTCACATTCAATGTTTGAAAATTTTTCTGTTGTTTTGATTGATTGTAGCCTGTAACCGTCTTGTGTATATCTTGCTCCTAGGATTTTTCTGATGATCTTCCTCTCTTGTTTTTTGATTTCTTCCAGTTCTTGTTTTCTGTTAAGTGTCAGTGTTTCGCTTGCGTAAAGGACTGCTGGTTTTATGACAGTGTTGTAATGCCGAATTTTTGTTTGTCTTGACATGGATTTTTTGTTAAAGATGTTTTGAACTAACCCTAATGCTTTCTTGACTTTCTGGAGACGGTTCTGCTGTGAGATCTTCTCAAGGCCTGTCGGTTCAATGAATTCCCCGAAGTATTTAAAGTACGGGACCCTGTCGATTTTACCATATTTTGTTTTCAGGCTCGTGATATCTGTCTTTGAACAGAAGAATTTAGTTTTCTCGAATGAGATCTGTAGTCCCACTTTTTCCGCACATTCCTTAAGTACCTCAAGCTGTTTGACGGCAGTGTCCTCATCTTCTGACAGTATCGCCATATCATCCGCAAATGCAAGGTATGGTATGTAGAGGTTGTAGAGGATAGTACTATTATACCTTTCACATATTTGTCTTTATCTTTATTAAAAATAAAAATGGTCTCAGGATACACCCTTGTGATACTCCAAAATCGTATACAAAAAATCCAGATAGGATGATTCTCACACAATCCGCAGTTCCTATTTCACGGTCTGTCAAGAAGGAATCCACATATTTCACTCGAAAACTGCAGCGCTATAATACAACGAAACACCAAATTTGGGTTATTCAGATAAAATATCCAGCTGCAATCGGATATTATAAGCGTGTGAGATCAATAAATCTAAAATTAATCATGTTATCACACATTAATTTGCACTTTAATACTAACTGAAATAAGTGTATCCGTGTATTGCGATTGTTACGATAAGTATATTGATGTTTATTACGGGTGAATACGTATAGCCTCTATGTTTTTTTAACCTAAATGAATGCAAGTTATGATACTATTACCTTCATTTTAAGGATAAAGAAATCTGTGATTTGGTACGAAGCATGGCTCCAAAGTGCTATGCCAATTTGACTGATTATGTATCCTGCCCCGTTTTTATAACGTGGCCCTTATTGTTAACTAATCATTAAATCAATAAAATGATTCGAAATTTGAGCTAAGCAATACATATTTGTCCCAGCACCTTTTTTGCTCTGCACCATTTTGTCATATAGTGATAAAAGCAAAGTTTTGGTGGCCTTGCACGTGTGAATTTGGGCGATGCTCCTAATTATCCACCCGATATTCAGGATGCACTATAATGTAGACATAATAAACCACGGAATCGCAGGTGGCCCAGTTAAAGAAATTAAAATTCTGAATCCGTTATGGGTGAATTTCACTCCGATGGTTACATTACGAGATAAAATAGTCCCGAGTGGCTAAATCAACCCGAAGACCTAATTAGCAGAATTGATCATGAAGACACTGATATTAAAAAATCACAACAGATTCTCGTAAACCGATGTTGAATCAAGTGATGAAATGGCAATAGGATTAAAATAAGTATTGACATCAGTCCCAGGACTTCAACAGGTATGAAAAAAACCTGACATCGAACATTGGGATCTACGATCAAGAGGTCTGTGTCAAGCTCCAAGCTCATCTTGCCGTTAATTACACGAAAATGGAGAACTGATGGTTAAGGTAAATGGGTCATTCCACGCCACTTATGTAAAGTAGAAGTTAAAGCTATGAATTTGGAGTTAAAACTGCCCAATAAACATAGCGGAAGAAAAAATATAAAGTACAGATTACAAAAAAGATTGCCGCCATATCGGTATTACCATGGCGTTAATGAAAGCCGTAAATGGGTCCACAGTTTAACGTCCCGTCCGTCGGATGGAGTAGGCACTTATCTTGAAATACTCTCCACACAGCTCAAAAGTATGGATCCACTAAAAAATCTCCACCTCCAAAGATTCGAACCCGCGCTCCCAGTATGGAGAGCCACTACACCTACCCGATCCCCCAGGTCAAGTTTCCACGTTCGTACTACGGATTTCATGCTTCTTTTAGTTTCAAATAACCATAAAATGTGCTAATAACTCGATTGTGGATGCGCCTCTAATTTCACACTCACTCAATCACCAATAGCACGTAAGTAAATGCACAAATTTTTAAATATAATCCCCGCGGTGGCTGAACATATGTAATAAAAAACAGCCGGAAAATGCCTCGCTAAAACGTAATTAGTTCAGGTGGATAGCTCAAGAGTAATTGCCGCCATGTAATAAGAGCGCATTAATACGATTCCGTAGTTTTCGCGTCGAAGGTCGACTTGCACGTGAAGAGATCAAGAGAGTTCTTCGCTGATCTTGTGAGGAAGTTGTGCATACATAATGCTCCTCTTCATTATAAATCTAACACGTGCATGGAAAAATAATGACAAGATTCATCAGCAGAGTTATTTTTCCTCGACTTTCCTTCAAACAATAGTTTGAGACCTTTTATCTCTCAGCATATTGATAAACGGTATCCTTGAACTATCCCCTCGTCAAGATTCACGGAAATTTCAACGATCCGCCATTAAGATTGCTCAGCACTGCTCATAAATTATGATCAGACTCTCACCCATTACGCGTGAAACTCAACAGGCGACCGGTTATGCCATTTTTGTTCAAATACTGGATTCATTTCATCAAATGTGATAAACAGACCATATATGTACAATAAAGTTCACTTTGATCGTATTGACTAGCTTAACACCCTTATATGAATTTCCAAATTTATTTTCTTCGTTGTATTCCCAGAGGTACTGCACATATTATTGTTATTATATCCGATGTGTGGTCTCTAAAAACACCTTATATGATTTATATTGCTACTGGCTTTAGTTTTTTTTTAGTTTAATTACAATTTTCTACAATAATTTGAATGTAACCTCTTGGAATGTGAAACCATTGCAATATCTGATATATGACGTAAAAACGCTTACGAAACTACGAGATATTCATAGAAATTGCACTTTAAAAGGCAACTCAAAAAGAGAGCAATTGACTTATTTATTTTTAAATTAAAAATGAATCCAAATTGGCAATGAAAGCAAATTAATTTTGACTCTGTTGGATGCATTTCAGTCATCCAGGTGACCATCGACAGAGATAGTTACAACGCGCGTTTACAAGATATTAACTCTCCCTGTCGATGGTTACCTGGGAGACCGAAACGCATGTACAAGAGTGAAAATTCCTTTGCTTTCATTAACAGTTTGGATTCATACTTAATTTTAAATTTATTGGGCAATTGCTCTCTTCTTTAGTCTCATCTCCATTCATCTTCAATATAAGTTTTAAAAGTATTTTGAAAATTAGCCACGCCGCCGAGGCCTGTAAAATCCACATTAAGGTTAATACCTTTTCACTTACTTCGGTGCAGAAAATCGAACTAAAAGGCCTAAAATTGTACTGTGTGAAATGGTGTTATCCGATCTTAGGAAAGAATCGAATTAGATTATCAGTAGTACTGGCAACAGAGAAAATAGCGATAATTAGTTTCTATCTTTGCAAAGTATTTTTTTAAACTGCATGAATTCATGATATAGCACAAAAAATATGAATAAAAATTGGATAATTTGCTAGTATTATGGCGATAAAATACACCCATGGAATAATATTATCTAAACCTAACGTTTAAAAATTTATCAAAGCAATAAGAAATATAGTTAGAATGCATTTTTAAAATTGACATTAGAAAAAAATATTATAATAAAATGCAGACCACGCTCAATTCAGGGGTACCAGCACAAATGTTTTCAAAATGCCAACACCCTGAAGATGATTCGATAGATAAATATCAAGAGCATTTTCGGATCCTAGAACTCAAGAAATGCAAGTGAATTTCGTATATTCTTTAAATTGCTAATTTCTAAGTTGAGAATAAATAATTATAAAAATTTCGCAGTTGTGAAATGTTGATCGATACGTAACATATTTTTAATTAGTTTTTAAATTCGTATACATATTCAACGAACATTCTATTATATAGGTTCTTACTGGTTTCTCCAAGCACTCAAAACCATTCACACTTTTAAATTTCGTCACGAACACACTTCGGCTTATTTAATTGTCATCACGACACATAGGGCCAATTGGTGTCGCTTAACTTATTTTAAACTCCTATAGCTATCACTGTCATGTTCTAGCAAATATTATTCTCATACTGGAGACACAATGCCACGCCGAACTAATTTCCAGCATTAATTAAGCATCCTCACCAGTGGCACACATATCAGCTGGGCATCACCTCATATACATCATGCATGCACCAAATCATAATTCAATTCTAATTTACAACTTCCACATGCATTTCAATTTAAACCATATCTTAACTTTCAACATGACGTGTACGAACAAAAGCTTAATTTTTAATACCTACTAAGTAATTCCACAGCCATGACAGATATTGTTATGCCATCACCCAACAGATTAAAGAAAGATTTTCTCTTCTTTAATATACGCAACAACCACTCCGATCCTAATTTACATTTTAATCAACGGCAGCTAACGCAGCACTAATGAAAGCCATGAGGATTTATAGACCACCTCGCATCTCTTGAAGATCTTTGTAAATAGAACTCTACAATTCTACATTTTAACCAGCTATGAAAAAATGTGTAGGTGTGTTAATAAAACTATATTGTATGCGTAAAAAAACCAGAAATAATTCTTTACTCCATAGAAGTGTAAACATACTCTATGGCCTTAAATAACTTTTACGCTACATTTTTCTCAAATCAAAACTCTTCGACAAGTTCATTCATAGGAAGAATGACGTCGTATTGAATTTCTTGACACTTCAAATACCACTCCACGTGTTTAAACACCTACAGTATTTTGAAGTGAAAAGACCATCAATGCGAATAGCCGCCTTTGGAATACCATATAGGCTACACAATTAGTTATATGTTTTTAGATATACCATCGTAATTTGATGATAAATTATCTAATGGTGGCCGAAGTGGCCTTGACAGATTATTAGTCATTTTGACTAGTTGGATGACTGAGTGAACTCTGACATGTCCTCACAATGGCTTCAATCGGACCAATGATTTTAGAGCATACCGAGCCCATTTCCCAGATATAACGAGTCACACTCGAAAGCCGCACATATAGCAGTAGCAAATCATAGATAATTACTCTATGTGTGCATATACAATGACTATAGTAAAGAATGAGAACAACATGATCGAAGGGTTTAAATTTTACATGATCAGGCATTTTGATATATCCAATAACCAATTTATGCACATAAATTTAATTGTTTCAGGCTTGACTTTGTGGAAGTGATAGATATCCATTTTTAATAAAAAACTTTGTACATTTCCACACTGAAATAAAGTGTGGAAAAGTACAAAGTTTTTTATTAAAAATGGAAATTTATGCACAGTATAATAAGTCTACGGAATCTAGATCCCATAACTCATAATAAGATTATTAAAACTTTAGCGAATTTCAAAGAACTGCGGAACTGGCCGCGCAGTAATTTCAAACTTAAGCGGTCCATTTTTCAATAAAATAATTATTTTTGGGGTTCCCCGCGTCTTGGTTACTAAAATACCAAACGTTCCTTCTCCTCTGCTGTAGACTTCATTAGGGATTATCCCCCCTGAAGAAGTAGTATCTCGTATCATTCATAAATTAATAGTATTAGTAAAATTAACCACTAGAAGCATTTTACTGCATGTTTGCATGTTCATTTACGTAGCACTCTCCCAGTTTCTAGTTTGACTGCGCACTATTCTCCTGACTGCATTTTGGTCCGCGCCTAGCGGCCAGGGGAACGTACGAGGTCCCGATTTGTGGTGGGACGAGTGCTGCGTGCCTGGTGTGGAATCACCCCGTGCCACACACCCTAGTGGTGGCTTGCACGGTACTTCGTAGATGTAGATTCTCCGGCAACCCCGGAATTCCCCCGGGAAATAACCCCTGATGAAACCTCCGGCAGAGGGGAAGAAACGTAGGGGTTTTCACTAATCAAGACGTAGGAAATCCCAAAAGTAATTATTTTATTATAAATTCATACCACTCCAGAACCGAGTCATCATCTTTTTGAACGCCAACGTGTGGAAATTTGTCATATGGAAATCATTGAACATGATCAGCATTCCAACCCTGATCTCCATTTTCCCATTCAGTTGTGTTAGCCAGTTACATCAACATAACATCTGGGTTTGAAACTCGGGTAAGACAAGTGATTTTTTAAAGGCAAATTTTCACATATTGGCGTCATATATTTCTCCTGTGCGCGTGACTGGACACGAATTTCAATCGTCCAATCCGCACATGAACTATTTCATAGCTATTTTAACATTTTCCGGTGTAAAACACAGACTTCTTCATAAACAGGACATTAGCGAAAGCATTCAACTGCTGACTAATTACTTGTCCTCATCTAACGCCTACTTCTCATGGAATAATACGAGTGCCTTGCTGTTGACTAATGAAGTGGTGGTTTTTCCCCACCGACAGATCATGATAGCCGCGTGACGCTTGCCAACTTTGGAGACAATTAAGGATATTTATGACGCGCTTCTGATAGGAAAACGAGCTGAAGTAATAAATAGAACGTTTGGGTCACCGGGAACGGAGAGGAAAAGAGCGACGATGAAAATCTCTTGCCCTGTCGAATGGGGACTTCCACTGTGTGAGAAAGTGGAATTACCGCACGAGACTGCCGCCGACCTTCCCTTGAGATTCCGGTGGGTGACGGGCTCTGGATGTCATTTGTTTTGCGAAGAGTTCTTAGATAATGCATAGGCTAGTTACGTCCTCGGTGGAGTAGTTTGCGTCCACAGAAACCACGAGGTGAGTGACGTCTGGAGATAGAGGCCGAAAAGTTACCGTTTAAGCGCCATCATTTTGGCTCAAATGATTAGCGTCTCCTGTTATTCTTTATGTAGCTGAGTACGGGGGTCCGAAAGAAGGAAAAATGCTCCATCTATGTACTCACGCCTCATTAATGCGAGAAAGTGTAACAAAAAATCACTTTTCTTCCGTTTATGTCAGCAATCAAATGCTGCCCAGTACAGCGACACGTTATTTTATCCTCACAACCACCATTCCTAAACTCTGAGTGTGTTTTGGTTTTTAATAGGATATTACACGAGGCAAAAGGGGTTCCATAGATTAAAGGAGAGAATGGATGGCATCTTGGCGCACGAAAGTAAGACCAGTTTTTTTACGAGAAATGATCCACCTAACATGGCTGTCACGCGCAATTGTCCCTAAATGTTTATGAACCACGCGGTATTTTCCAGGAAATTATTTCCAATTTTTACTTTTATGGATAAATCAGCTACGAATACCTACGTTTTCGGCGCATTTACTGTTCAACTGAACGATTCAATACAACCGATTTCACACTTTATTGGCTTCAAAACTTCCATGTGCTATCGCACCGTATTGATCCATCAATTCTCTTCTTTTTAATGCCCTGCCATGCAAAAGTCGAATCTTGCAGTCTTCGACGAACAGTGTTGCCAAGCTAGCGACTCAATAATATTTGGCGGAAAAATATAAATTTTAGCGCCCAACGACAAATTAACTAATTTTCATGAAATATGATTATTTGACGAAAAAGTCAGTAACTAATTAATTTATTTTTAACTAATTTTAACAAGTAACTAATTTTTTTAATTTTCAGCCTATTGCTGGATTTTCAATCAATCCCCTTGGGAGACTTTCGAAGCTAATTTTGGGATTCTTGTTTGGCCGAAAAGAGGCCACACATGCTGACAGACCTAATATGTTTAGATTTTGTAGATACAAGGATACTTCCGTGAATAGGATGGGCTTCGATTGGTTGTGGGTCTTCCTCAAGGCCGTAAACAATGAACGGATTATTACTTTTTTAATTAGCAACGATGTACTCACTTAAAATTTCCAGCCGCGCTCGAGTAATGACATTTGTCATCCGAAAGTATGCAATTCCACGCCATGAATGTAAAGTTACATTCCTTCAATTGAAATAAACATGAGGTGGGAAAATAAATAGTGTTATCATTACGTGATATTTTTTTGTGCTGGAATATCTTCCTCTCCCCCATGATACAGGCTACGCTTCAATATAATATGTTGCTCCGCAAAAAGGTCATAGCAAAATGTTTTACATAACCTCGGAAACAGTTACCATCTCTCTTTTGCCTATATCATGTTCACTATTGAACAAGAAATAGAGTTACAGAATAATAATTGTCTCGTTTGGATCCCAAACATAAGTCACGCGATGTCTCCTGTAAGTACTAAGAGGTTAAGAGCGTCTAAAGACTTGAGTAAACATGCTAAAGGGCGAAGTCAGTCAGCGATGAGCACTTCCTACAGGCCACATTTCGAGTGCAAGACAATCCTTAATTTTGTGGAATCGGTTTCACAAACTTTGGCGAAATGCTAATTGTTGCGTCTGATTCATAGCGATAAATTATTTTTCCGAATCGAAATTATTATTTTAAATAGAGGTTAAAAAACACGTGTTTGAGCTCATGCGTGCAAGAATTGTATCTCACCTGCAGGCTATTGCTATAGGGTGGCTGTTCTCTCATTGAAATGAGGTCCCGGCACATTATTTTACGATCACGACAGAAAATATCATATGCGCATAACTGAAAAGCCAAATAAACCGTGGATTTAATAGTCTTTTATCGGTACGAAATTACTGTAATTCAATTAACTGTACCTTTTTCAAAGCAGAAGAGCACTTGATGATTTCAACATATTCTCAGTACTCCTTCCTACTGGATTATGGGCATTAAATTCCCGGTTTCATACGTAATAAGTCGATAGATTACTAACGCATCGCGCCGGCTAAAATAAAAACACAATTGAGCGGAAGGCTACAAAAGGTAGTAAATCCCCGGATGGGGGAGAATTAATTAATTATTCGAAGTGAGCAATAAACTATGATTCAGTTGAAGTTCATTTATGATTCGTCACGACTGAGCGGGAACAAATGATTTCACAACTTTTAATAATCACTCATTGGACCATATTGTATTTTCACTCGGGTCTCGGCAGGAAATTGCGGTTTGTTAATAGACGGCGTCGCGTAAGGCAATGAAGTAGGCGGCGCGCGCTTCATTAATGAGACGGCTGTGATCTCCGAGAGCAAATTATGAAAGCCGGATGGGCCACTGCCACGCCGCGTGCGAAGAGTCGATGCCATTGGGGTTTTGCCGACATGCGGGGCGGGCACGTTGCACGGCGATTCGCAGCGGAGAGCAAGGGGAGGGGAAGAGTTGAAAGTAGTGAGGAGTTATTGACGAGCTCATTCTCACGAGATATTGAGTCCCAATGCTTTCCGACTTTTCTCAGCACGTGAGCCATGCTGCCGATGATTTCTCTAGCCAATGTAACTCGTGTATGAACTGGGCGGCGCAGCGCACTGAGGTCTGAAATCGAAACTAACTGGCCAGAACCGATATATTTTTCTTTCCGGAAGTTGAAACTTCGCATGATCTCTCTCTATTTATTAGAGAATGAGGTGATATATGTATTTTTCTTCAATAACTAAGCACTGACAATATACGATGGCTGAAAGTTGAACAAGTTTTTGCAAAAAATGCCCGCCTTCAATTTTCTCTGAAAATCTCCTAAGTCAAGCTGATTCAGCATTTTTCGTTGATTAGCTGCGGTGCAAATGAATGATACTGGACAATAAAAAAGTTTATTAACTATATCGTACCACAAAATTCCTTCGTTTGTTGCAATTTTAACTGGAGTTTTGCCAAAAAAGAGCGGATGTTGTTTTCAGTCAATTTTTCGCAATCATGTTCGAAAAAGATAATTTTCCAGACCCCGCGGCATTTCTTAAGATAGTTTGAGTAAGATTTTCTCTAGTCATAACATATGCCATATTAAAATTTTATTTCAAAGCTTCAAAACGGGCGTAGGAAGGACGAAGTAGATACAGATGATATTTATGACGCGGGAACTTTATTTTAAATGACTGAACTTCTCATTAATTGACTAAATACTCATATACATATACTCAAGAATTGAACTTGGCTGATTTTTTTCACGTCAAACCCTGGAAACGGCTTCACAATCAAAGGTTGTTTTTGTGATTTTATAGAAGTTATAACGGTCAAAAACATTTTTTTTAATAGCTGAGAAAACATACGAACTGATAACCGTTACATTTCTGACGCGATCAGTGCCTCAAGAAGTCATTCTTTTAATAATATCTCTCAGGAGCGCGCATACCACATCCCTTTGAAAACAACTTTTATTTTAAGAAAACATGTCGAAATGTAGAGGACCAAATGGATGATTTTTGTGCCATTTTGTGCCAAAGTTGAGACCTTTCTTTATAACAAAATAACATTAATTGAGTTTTATGTGTCATTATAACTCGCTAAAACTACCATGAGTTGGATACGTTACTAAGAGCGTGATTCCAAGTTTTCAAAAATAAATGACACTTCAACTACAACCTAGTTATCGATATTACTACATACTCTTTATATGATGAAGTAACCTGACAGATAATACAAGTAACATCGAAATATTGGCTGTAACTAAAGTCTTATTTATTTGTAGATTGATTATTTTTATTTTTTTATTGCAGATTGATTATTTATTTTTGGGAAATTCTTTATTTATTCACAATTTAACAATTTCAAACGTTATCGCAGGAATCTTCTGAACCGAATATTCTTTTCACCGTGAATTTTCTCACATTCTTTCCAAATTCATTTATGTGATATTCACATTCTAATAACTCTGACTGTATCCACTTAATTTTTGTTATGAAGCCTTACTTGTACGACATGAATCAGAGATATCTCAAGAGGCACACATAATTACCATTTGGTGCTTATGAGATGGAGAAATCGGATGATCGGTTTATACGAATCATATAGAAAAGAACATATCGCCCACTTCACAAAAATTCGCCATTTTCAACGGCCATTCGTCAATGGGGATTGATACGAAAAGCAACTAATGTTTGCGTCATGCAATGATCCATAATAATAATTTAAGTTATTTCTCGAGAGTATAGGCTTCATATAATTTTGGTAATAGGTAGTGATAATGGAGGGGGATGTGATACGTTTTTCCTCAGCGGACTGTCGTGCTGGCAGCGCCCTTTTCCAGCCAGAGCCCCGCAGTCCGCCCGAACCATGTCCCCACCAATACCTATGTACCTTCCGTAGGTTTTTTGAATTATGGCTGATTTATACTTATTATACTTATTATTAAGCTTATTAGTGAGTGTTTAGTTACATTATGCCCCGTACAAACTTACCATCGCGTGTACCTTCGTGTCAAACAAAGACAGTCCGCTGCATTCATTTTTCCATCCTATTCAACAGTCAAAGCGTATCCTGTTTTAGTGAAATTAAATGTTTCAACTTAATTGAGGAAAAAATAAGTTCACTTACGCTGATGAAAAGCATAATCTGAAACGTAAATACTACAAATTTATGAGCTGTCAGTCTTTCAAAAATGAAATTCAATCAAGTCAATCGTAAAGTAGTTTTACCATCAACGTTTTGTCATAGGAAAATCTTACCTCATGGTAATTGAATGTTCATTAGTGTTCATATACTTGGAATCCATAAGAAAAGTTATAGAGGACTTTAAAAGGGAAAAACTATGACAGGATTAAGCGCTTGGCTTAAAAGAGAAAGGCGTGGAGAGCTGCAGTAAACCGATCTACAGGTTTATGATGACTGTTGATGGTGATTCATTTTTCAATTAAAAGTACTGCTTCCAGTGACCTTCAGTGAAGTTCATTCATTTTAGTTATGGTGGCAGAGAGATGAAGCGCTCGTTTTCACAGTCAGAACTTTAATCAGCACGGACGGGAGAAATTTTGCCCGGAAGTGACTTTACCGTTTAAATTCACTTCGGGGATATATTTACTCGTAAGATGGTAGTTAATGACAAAGTGGTAGAATACTTCCCGTCGTCATGAATAACCCTGACCCAAACTGTCGTCCTTAACAAAGGCTCCCTTATGCCCCGTTTATATTTCTAGCATTCTACGCTAGTAACTCGAATACTTGTAAGAATTTCGCTGTGTTAACACATGTTAAAACCAACCCTTGTAAACTTATACATACATTTCTCACAGGTTTTCCACCAGGCAGGCTGGTTAAAATTTCCCCTGTAAATGTGATATATATCCCCTGTGAATGCGGTAAAGTCTACGTGGGAGACACAGGCCGAACGATTGAGGCCAGGCAGAAGGACCATCGGAGGCACTTAAGATTGGCACAACCACAGAATTCAGCAGTAGCGGAACATAGTATCAACGAAGACCATGCCATACAATTGGAAGATGCAAAGATACTTAGCCACACATGGCTATTGGAACCGTTTAATCAAAGAGGCCATAGAGATCAGCCTATAAATAAGAAATTTTAACAGAGATACTGGTTTTCAATTTAGCAGAGCCCGGAATCATATCATCAATTGCATTAAAAATGAAAGGGAAGGCGAGAGAATCAGTCAACGGTCAATCAGATAAACGAACCAAGCAGGAGTCACCTGATCCGGATTCTTGGATATAAATAACGGCCAATTTTGACTCATGCGGCATTCAGAAGCCCTGATGATGATGAAAAAGTCGTCCGTCGAAACGTTGGCAGATATGAAGCCTATTACCAGGTGGAATATCCGTGAAAAATTTATGCATCAGATTCACCGGAAAATCTTAGATCATTTATCTCTGTAAACTTGTTTACCACGCTAGAGTTATTTGAGTTGAATTATGGTTATGCCCCGTTATTTTTACGATTTTATGTCATCTTTCTACCCTAGTAACTCGAAAGCCAGTAAAAAGTTCCCCGTGTGAACGCTAGTTAGAGCCAGAACGATTAAACTTGTTTACGTAGTAAGTTACAACGCGAGAGTTACTAGGGTTGAATGATGGTCACTAGCCACTAGCATTCGAGCTACCAGCGCGAGCGTAGAATGCTGGTAATTTAAACGGGGCATTAGTGGATGATTGACGAAATCAGAAACGATAGAAACAACTGCTTCACTTGGTAGAGGTCAAATTATGTCACCTAGTATGTATTAGAGTAATCCTAAGAATTCTAACAGCATTCTTTTCTAATGAAAGTCACCAAATGTCAACAATTCACAGGGTAGTGATTTATATTTGACTATTTTTGCCACTCTTAATGAAGGAGTTGTGAAATGACTCATAGCTTTACTGTATTCAATAAGCCTAAGGTCAATCGTCAGGTTATTTGAATTAACATACTGGCCAATCCAGTGCACGAAAGCACAGTGTTCATGTTAGTTCATTTGAACAATTGTGCACCTCGAGGCAACAGAGTAATCATAAAGCATAAAAGTGGAAATACCTAAATTTAATATGCAGTTTCGGGCGTAACTTAACGGAATCGGTTCATATTATAACGTAAACAGAAACTTTGCAATTCCACTTTTTAAAAACTCTTCTTAATTCAACACGACACGAGTTTCGACGAGCAACGTCATCTTCTACTCCTGAAAATGACTGTACGTCGAAATGCGGGTCGTGATGTGGTGAAAATTTTCTCTTGCGGAATCACAAAGTTACCGATATTTATTACAATGCCTAAATTTACTCGCCTTAGTCAATGGAAATATCCCACATGGATCGAGAGTGAACAAGTTCATTAGCCCCCTTTTGTTCATTATATACATAAATGATATATGCTCTCGAATTAGCAGTAAAATACGTTTATTTGCCGACGACGCTGTCATTTATCGTGAAATTAGTGATCACCCTGACTTTGAAACTCTATCATCGGATTTAAACAACGTTCATGTGTGGAGCCAAGAGTGGGGACTCGAACTTAATCTGAGCAAATGCACGGCGGTACATTTCTTGCGGAGGTCGTCCAACTATTCCCATGTATATGCTGTGGATGGTGTTAACATAAAGGCGATAGATGAAGTGAAGTATCTAGGAGTTACGATAACTTCGGACCTATCGCGGGGAGCACATATAAGAAATATTTGTGGCAGAGCTCTGAAGAAGCTAGGATTCGTCAAGCGCATTGTGGGAAGATTTTCGGATGAAAAAGTAAAAGAGAGGTGCTATTTCGCACTCGTCCGGCCACACTTTAAATATGCAGCGAACATATGGGATCCGGTGCAGAAAGACTTAATTCGGGAACTTAATAAAATACAAAGGAAAGCTGCGCGATTCGTCAAAAACTGCTACGGGCGTACAGACAGCGTTACACAGGTGTTAAACGAATTAGGCTGGGAGCCGCTAGAGACTCGGAGGCTGCACGCTAGGCTAAGATTGCTTGAGCAATTGAGAATAGATATCTTTCAGAGCGACACGGAGAACATCATATTAGAACCCCACTATATTTCCAGGTCCGACAGAAACGATAAATTAAGAGAGATATTTTTCCGAACGGATAGGTATGGGAATTCGTTTTTCCCCCGAACAATAAGGGACTTCAATAAATGCTAGGCGTAATTTCATCAGAGCGTTTCCTTTTTATATGTAAACGGCTGGTGTCCTAACACCCCCCGCCACACGCCTATTGAGGCGGCTTGCGGGGTACTATGTAGATGTAGATGAAGTAATTGGTTGACCTATGGATACACTTTCACTACCAGCAAAAAGAATCGAACGCCACTATGCTTTCAACTTTCCAAGGTCTTCAATTCGAGAAACATTATTCCCAAAGAAGAGGGAACGAGCTCATTCAAGACGAGTTTTTAGAACCTAATAGCTCTTTCAAGTAGAGTAACATAATCGGAATGCGATTCGTCTTCCCAAACCGTCAGTGCACCTGTCACCGAAGCGATCTCATTTACTCGGTGCAGACTCACTCCGTACTTCCTCCCGGAAGTGGCTTATCCGGAAAACATTAACGAAAGACAATAACCAGTGACGCAGTTAAAGTTTGAGCCACCTGGGGTGGTCTGTCCATTTCCACCCTTCCATTAGGAAGCACATAATACGCATCAATCCTCTTTTAATACATATTTAAAATCCTATAAAACGAACATATAAAAATATGAATGTGCTATGCAATGATTTTATCAAAAACTGATCCGATCTACTCGAATGTTAGCATTTAAGGGTTCGCGGTTTGAGGCCTCGATTGGTATAGGTCCTATATCCGCGAAACATCTGTTTTATGGGGAAACAAAATCATTAATTTATAAAAAACATAATGTTAATCTCTTTCTAATATTTTTAGTTACTTTCTCATTATTTTACTTACTACGTTTCATTATATTTCTTATATATATACATAAATGTACTTTTATAAAGATATTTTTTTATTTTTTTAAATAAATATGTAGGCATAAAATTAATATGTATTCTAAAACTTTTTATTTTTGAGAAAACCTAATTAAGCCATTATTAAAGAGATTTTTTAAAGTGATAAAATATATAAAAAAGGTTAAAAAATCGTAAATAACATAAATTTCCATTTTATTTTAAAAGTAATTAATGCATATTGTGCCGAGGAAATGTCAGTCCCCCGGCACTAAATTTAAAAAAAAATATTTCTTTCATTTATAAACTGAAAGACAAAATCGAATATCATAAAATTGCTTCTTGCTTTTATGTTGCAAAATTCATACATTGCCAAAATCTATTACGTTTTTAGTTTTATGTATTTAGTATGCCTTTTTGTACAGGTATTATCAGTCCTTAAGTTTTTATAGTCATTTGTAATTAATTTTAATTATTAAATTTTGGGATCATTTAAATCTTCTTACAATAAAAAAATTACTCAAACATTATCATGCCAAAAACGCCGCCCAGATGGAAGTGCAACTCGGGTCGAACGCCCCTGCCACCCCCTTTTCCATCAGGCCACTGATAATAATAACGGAAACTGCACCGATTAATTATAAAGATCTTCGGGTCACAGAATGAAAAAATGAATAGATCATTATCCCAAACTCTTGAATGGATTGTGAGCCCCTCATTAATCAACAGAAGAGATAATTCGATCCCGACGGATTTTTGAGCCAAGATAGGGAATACTAGTAGGAAATAACTCGGAACTTTTAAGTAAAAATTATTGAAAACCTGCATTTTAAGATTATATTACGTTTCAGATTAAAATGTACTCGGAAATCAAAGCGCTTCACAGTAAAAAAAAAGTTAAGAGTTACTTAGGAAATTATAGAAAATTTTTGCATAGGTTCTCCATGGATTAAATAATATTTATTCAAAGTAAACAAATGTATCAGTAAAAAGCAGTGAAAATTCCGTAGCTAAGAGTGCCGCAGAATCTTACAAATTTCGCCCTTATTAATGCACAGCTTTGGATAATTTTTGTAGGACAAGGCTCTTTACACAAAACCAGTTCCTAGAAATATTTCCCTTTTTCCCATATAGGATCGGGGTTTTCATCAGTCATTGTTTGAGATTCAGTCCACTTAATTAGGAATTCCAATCTCTGACGAATGCAAGCGCCATATTTTTCGTAAAAAAAAGTAATGCAGCTGTTCACATCATTCTTGAACAATCTGTTCCCAACCGACGCGCATAAACAGTGACTACATACGTGTGCATCGAATGCCTCTGCCCCCGGATTCTTGAGTTTCACCCCACGTCTTCGCACGCCGATGCTAAAACATTGGGAAATTGTGGAGATTCGCTTCACAAAAGAGGCACACAATTTATGACCTTTAAATTAGCGAAGGCTTTCGAACGCTTAGACGAGTACCCAACATAAATTTAGATCCGCCAGACGCATTGCCATTAGCATTTAACATCCCCCTGAAGCCTACGAAGCCATGGGTGATATACAACGAGAAAGGTTCGGCTGGGGAGAGATATTAATGACTACTGATAAAAAAGGAATGTATCCGAAAATTCACTCTTGCATTGTATTGCAGCCTTGCATTAACCCAATCGGATCTCGAGTGGACAAATGCAACAAAATAAGAGAGATACACTGCCTAAATGATAGGTGCAAAAATTCCGTCTTTCCACGCATCATTATGATTATAACTAAAATGGCGTGACACTATATTAAGTGACACTATATTAAGACACATCATTAACATACAATTCACCTCTGTCCTCTCCACCCTCCATTTTCCTATCACCCCTTTCCATGGCTAGCGTCCTAATACCCCCTGTCACACGCCTCTGCGGAAGCTCGCAGGGTAGTATGTAGCCGTAGAAAATGTTACCACGACTATAGGGCGTTACACATTAGTTTGACAGTATGAGTTATTATGAAGATTCGTTTCCAGTTTAAATCTGCGTAAGGCAAGAGGTGCAGTGTTGCCAATAGCAGCATAAAAATTAACACATAGTTCCTTGCCGTGAACTAACTGCACATCTAGGAGTCCCCCGATATGTAAGGATATATTATTCTCTAAAGTACCGAACTTAAATTTAGCACGTTGTTGGAAATGATTCCATAAGTGGCGTAGATATATATGAACAAACGGAACTAAAGTTTGGCAACAGCCTTGTCCGTAAGACCGTAACTGTCAACTATACATGGAACGCTCTATAGGCATAATTTTTGCTCGAAGAAATCCTCCATACTGATTCAACTCACAGTAGTAGCATAGGCGACCGAGTGCTGAGGTCCTTTGTACATACCAAGAATCACAACAATAATATTTCTATATCGGTAGCTACCAATTACAATTACTACACCAATTTAATATTTAGAATATAACCACCCACGCGATTAAATTAACCCCGCCACCTCCATGGCCTGCAAAAAGAAGTGGGTTGGCATAGTTGGGAATTCTTAGGGAGAGCTGGGAAGATGGAGAGAAACCCGGCGTCTGCATTACATTAACATGCTATTCACGGAAAGCTCCTCAGCCATTCGATGGGGGAATATTGCACATGAAGTACTCTCCACATAGTACCCACACGCTGAAATAGCAGTGTGCAACTACTGGTATCCGAACCCGATCCCTCGGAATGAGATGCTAATTCCCGGGTTAACACAACAACCCGATCCCCGGAGTCCACTCATTTCGACGTCTGAATCTACATTTGAGTTGTAGCCAGCGAGATAAGGACTCCAAAGACAACCGGAGACTAGAAAGTTAAACGCCAGCAAGTATATACATTCAGATCGTACGATTTGATGCGAGTCAAGGGCACTTTCTTCCACGTCGTGTCCGCAAGCCAAATGAACCCGAAAAATAAGAGAAATGGACATCCACAGAGAGGAGAGATTGATTCAATAAATCGTATTTCCCACGAAGCACTCAGACAAATTCAATAACACACAGAAACACCAACGCTTCAAAACATACCTCCGCTCATATCGTCCCAAACCCCGATCCTCTTCCTTCCTCTTCCGTGCTTCCCCGGGCGTTCTGCCCTTCATCATCATCTTCAACATTCATGTGGCTCTCATTAACTCTGCAACACCTCCTACATCCATCTTTCCTGCATTTTCCGAATCTGCGCCACTATTTTTTTCTTTTTCTCACCATATCCAGCACTTCTTCGTTTGTTTTTCTGGCTACATGTAATTTTGAAAAAATAATTTGCCTAGTGAGGTATTCAATGAATTCCCCAAAAACATCAAAGTGTTTCAAGCACGGATTATGCCATATGAAGGCAGAAAACTACATGTAAATTTATCTTCTTTGGTGTTAATGTAAATTTTTTCACAGATGTTTCTATTTTTGTGATTTTTATGTACCTTGTTCAACTCCCTTTACCACTGGATATGTAAAATTCCACTTGCAAATTAAAATAAAATTCTAATTCTACTCAACTCGCCTTTTACTTTCTTTACTGAGCCCATATCTCAAATGCCTCCAATCCACATACATCTTCCTTTCGCAATGACCAATATTGGGACCCAAATAGCGCCACGCTCTATATTCGAGTTTTTTCCAGATCTTTTCTTTACGTCTCTTGAGAGCCACCTCCCCCAAACAATTCCCTTCTCTTCGAAAAAAACTCTCCTCACCGGAGAAATTTTAAATGTGATTCCCCAACCACAGAACCCACTCTCATCTAAAAGACTCTCTAGGTATGTACATAAACTCTTCCTCCTCCTCTTCCACGGACTTAAATAAAATACCGTGGAAGCAGTCACCTATAGCCACTATTGGTCCATAAAATATGTTCTTATACATTATATGTCCTCACAGCTATAAATATGAGACCATCATGTCAAGATTTTTCCTTTCATTTATGAATCGTATTGATATCAAAAATTGATTCAAAACTAAATGAAAGGTTATAGTTTTTACGACTCGCAAACGCAATTTAAATGTAAAGGAACATAAATTGCGTAAAGCAATCTTAATTGAACCCTTATAGGAATAAAAATATTTCCAAAAAGTTGTCCTAGTCCAAAAGTTGAAGATTCTGCATAAAAAACGGGCACTTAAATTTAAAATTACATACTACTCAGCCAGGGAACGAATAATTGTCCGTAAGAAAAAGGTTGCCGTATGTCGGAGCTTCCACTGTCACGATTGGACCAGTTATTATGCCAGTAGTTACGCTAGGCCTATGATGCACTCATGCTAGCATGAGCACCCACAAACCATAGCTAGAGTCAAAACATCACTCGTTAAATCAGTCAAGCAAACAAAATCGTACATCCAAACTAAGGAAAACAAAAAAAAACTGCTAATTGTAAGTACATAAATGATATCGCAAGTAATGGTCCAAATAACGGCTTCTGCCGTTTTATGCTAACCTAGAAAATGAACCTTGTAGCAATTAAAAAAGCTCAAAGGATAAGCAATTCGAGTTAAAGGAGAGCAATAATTTATCATTTTAAATATGGTAAGAGGTCACAGAGAACATAAGGCACATAACATAGTACATTAATACATACCCATGACGCCATTCTCTTTCGCGGTAAACAAAGTCAAAGAATTTAGTCATTGTCGTCATTCCTAGAAGACAGGCAAATAATAATAACCTCCATAATGCCCTATCCTTGCGCACCACTTTCTCTTCTCTTACACTCGTGCATTGCTTCATACACACTCTCCTATTCCGAAGACTCCTAATATTCCAGACTTCCTATTATTCAATATTCTCACTGCCGTTGTCACCTCTCATTCTCACATATTTCCATTTCCATACCGACATTCTCGCAAACCAATTCGCAATACGCATCCCCATCATTGTACGATATAATTCTTAAAAATACTCCCTCCAAATATCCCTGATGCTGCTTTCGTCCCATACAATATCGCCATTTTTGTTCTTTATTGCATCCATTCCCCTGCCCTCACCTTGCTTTGCCTTCTTACCCATTTCCAAAATAACTTTTTATTGCCTTCAAAATCACTATGCATTTTAATAGCCCCATCGGCTAGCATTCTCTCCTCGCTCTCTTTCACAAAGATTTTGCTTTCATTTTTTTCATTATCTGCATTCACCACATGCCTTATTTTGCTCCTCCTGAGATTTGGCTGCAATCAATCTCTTATATGCCTCTTTCTGTTCGCTCACTGCAATTTTCACTTCTTCATTCCACCATGCATCGCCTTTCCTTTTTTCCCTACCACTCCTTTTCCTCGTAAAATTTCTGAACATTCTACAATTATTCCTTTCAAACTCACCCATGCATCCTTCACATTCCCATGACCGATATATTCGTCCCACTCACTCTGTTTCAAAGATAGCGTATCCTCAAGCATACATCCTTACCGTACTCTCACCTCGTTGTCCAGCAACCTCTCCACTTTTACTCTCATTTGCTTGCGTGCACTTCTCTTCCTTGTATCCCACTTAGTAAACAGATCCACTCTAGAGATGACCAAATAGTGGTCTGTTCCACATTTGGCACCCCTCATCACCATTTTATCCATTACTTATTCTCTCAATCTCTCATCGTACACAATGAAGTCAATCATGCTCTTACAATCGCCCCCTTTCCATGCATACATATGGATTTTCTAATGTTTAAACCATGTATTCGAAACAAACAATCCTTTTTCCAAGCACACACTCACCAAGTTTTCACCATCATCATAATCAGTCACCAAAACGCCCAACCACTCTTTCAGATGCATCCTGTCTAACACCAACCCAGCATTTCATGTCTCCTAGCAGAACTGAGTAGAAAATTTACTTTCTAATTTTGAAAAATGCCGATGCGTTTAATATTTCTGTAAACAAAGAGAAATCGCATCACAGCTTTAATATCACTCGGAATGGGTTGCATTAGGTCTACAAAGATTGCAAGAATGAACGTTTAATTAATTTCTCTTGAGAGCCTTTCATCTAGAGAAGCCTTTCAGTAGACGATGACTCATTATTATGAATAGTCCTTTTTCTGCTAGAAAAATACTAATTGCACGAGTTATATAATTGGGAGAAATATATTACTAATCGGGAGGAATATTTTTTATCAAACATTAAGTAATCAGGAAAGATCTTGGAGTAAAGGAATAAGAAAAAACAATCGGCAAAATGAATATTTTTACAGCACTCAATATGTACCCGCAACAGTAAAAAAAAGACAAGATTGCGCCAAGCCGCGTAGGTTGGTTAATTATTTTAGGAGTCGGCCGCAGGTAGAGGGGGTTTGCGCAATTAAGGGTTGGTTATGGTGAGGAAAAATCATTTAGGAATGGCGTAGGTGGGGAGAGAAACCTGGCGTTGGCATTAGCCTGCTCTTAATGAAAGACGCCAAGGGATTCACAGTTTAACGCGAATTTTCAGCGAAAAATAAGGATAAAAGCGAAATATCTGTAAAAATATAAATATGCGAAAATATGCGAAATGAGGTTATGAATATAAAAAACTAGTAGGAAATGGCATTCTGACTCCCATCTGACAGATCGAGTGTCCACTCTACTTGAAATGGTCTCTACACAGCAACCAATCACGGGTTGCGATTCTCCCGGCAAATCTCCATTTTGTTTGGATGTGGCATAAAAGGAAAATTGAGTAAATTACTCATTAAGGCATATTTAAAAGCAAATATCTTCGGGAAAGAAAAGGGGGTTACTACGATTTAAAGAAAATGATAGAAAATCTAAAATCCCGACAATTCTTACAGACGGAGCATAATTTTATTTTTCATGTATATTTCATGCAAAGGAAATGTTGTAATAATAATTCATAAGCCCATGCCTTATCAATTATTTAAATACCAAGCGTATCGCCATTTTTCCTAAGTTTAGCTTGGGTTTGAGTCCGTAATTTTTGGATTTGAACTAAAAAAATTAAATTAGGCATGACGCTCGCGTTGCACATTTTATCCAAGGAATCCTTTCTCTCTAAAAAGCCATTGTCTCTCTCTATTCATCACTAATTAACCATCGCCTGGCCGGGATGAAACTGTCAAAGAGCATGGCGGAATGCGTAAATAATAATTACTGTCATTGTCGCTTTTTGTCTCTCTGTGATAGCGATTTGCACGGAGACAAAACGTACCTTCTTGAAACTCTACACTGCGTTATAATTGAGGCTCACCACTGAGTATTACTGTCAGCCAGCGCAAAAACACAGTTACTTTCACACCGCAGAGTAATCGGAATGAAGTTTTCCATATTTCCCGGCACTGCTTCCCCACCGTGCAAACGCATACAAGACCTCCGGAGGGATATTACAGTCTGCGGTCTCCCCACGACGCCACAAGGCGACCCTGGCTGGTCTCTGGATTAAAATAATCCGATACTGATTCATCCAGAAGACTCGTCGAGCGAAGCTGAGACGACGGGCGAAAGTATGGACCTGCACGAGGAAATGCAAAGGTGCAGAGAGAGAGAGTCTGAGAACTTTCTCCGGTGTGGAAACAAACCCCGTTATAGAAGGTCGCCCGGGGCGCGAGAGGGGAGAAGAGGAGCTATTGGGTCAGGAGCACTGGATGTGAGAGTGGGTCCATGGGCGGAGGGAAAACTACGGGCGAGACAAGAGCGCACCACGCGCTTCCCAGAGACGACGGAAGTGACCCATTTAGTACTTCCTCATGACGAATTACACGATCGGAATTAGTCGATTATGCGATCCATTTCCGATGGAAGACGTTGAATGGAATAAGAACGACGGAAATTTACTCATGAAAAGCTCAAGTTAAGGATTCGTTCATTATGAAGATACCACTATTGTGCTAAAAGAGTGCATTGTAACAGAAAACACTTTGTAATAATTTCCACACCAATTTTCATTCTACCGACCTAGGTTTCGGCAAACATTGCCATTATCAAGGTCGCGATAATGGCAATGTTTGCCGAAACCTAGGTCGGTAGTATAAAAATTGGTGTGGAAATTATTACAAAGTGTTCTCTGTTACAATGCAGTCTGTGACAATTTTCCACAAACTCTCGCCTGATACTTTAAAATCTGTGCTAAAAGAGGATTCAGTTAGAAACAATGAAGCAGTACCAACGTAAAATCCTTTGTATGGAGTGTGGCACTCTTTGGGTCGGAGACTCGGACCATTTGAAAAGCTGATCAGAAAAGAAGGGGCCCCTCCAATGCCGGAGGCCCCTTAATAACTTTGAAGGAGCCTCCGGCATTTGAAGGGAATCATTGAATTTTAATCAATCACTGACGAGGGAAATATCCCGAAAGCATTATTTTAAAGAGAATTTTATTTTAACGAGATTTTAATTGACGAGTATCGAGTACGATGTAGTAGGTATATGTTAGTTTCTTCCTCGGTGTTTTTCTCACAATTTCACATTGCCAATCATGGTTTCAAAAGCCTTTAAGGTATCCAATTGTGTCTAACAAAAATGTGCCATCTACTTCGTATGTCTTAACAGAATAAATTATCTCTTTAGCCTCATACACCAAAATTCTCCAAAATTGTGCATTGATTTAGCGAAATTCGTTGAATTCTTCGACACCCTAGGATACGGAATTTTCACTGTTTTTTCCCTGGTATATACGCTCACTTCGACATTTATTTTACCATGGAGAACCTAAGTGTGAGTTTCTCATATTTTCCTGATGCGAATCGGTGTTCATTAATCTGATCACTAAATTTGAGATGCAAAAAGGAGCGTCTATTATCGTGCGCTTCGTTAAGGTCTGTGATTTTCCTCTGAAGAGGCACGCATAGTACGGTGCAGGAATGTTTCCGCGTCCTGAAATAAAAGCATACGTATTTTGTTGGCACGTATAACCAAGAATAAAAATTGCATGAAGGAGTGAACTTAAAATGGTGGCACCAGCACAGAGGTGGCCACAATTAGTCGTGCAAGTTGGTGGCAAAATATCGGGGCCGTGATTGCTGCCAAAATTTTGTCTTCGTTATTCGCCGCTCATTATATGACCAAATAAGCCTAAAATCAGCTATTTTCATTATCTTGCGTATTTTAAAGAATAGAAAACACGATGTCACAATTTTTTAACTCAAGGCCTTGGTTTTCAATCCGGTTGAACTTTTTGGAGGCATTAGGGTGGTCATGGATACTCTCCGAGGACGCTAAATATTACGTCGACTTAATGATAGTCTGATGCCATAAAAAACAAATGAAGGTCAGACCACGTAAACTAATAATTAATGTTAACCAGATATTGTAATACCGGGCATAAGGAGCTCTTAGATACGGGTGATTCTAGAAGGTTCATTATTATAGGGTTATTTGTGCATATGTAACTGCAGCTGCTTGTATCTTTTTATTCATTAGCATGGGGTAGATTAGAAATTAAATAGCATCCAATTAATGTTTGAATTGAAGACTAACTATGAGCCAACTTGGAAAACAAATTCTTAAAAAATATTACGCATCGTATTTCAAATTAAATATTATTTTTGGCTTTTTGGCATCAATTATTACGAGTTTAATGATGATAAATTGCTTATTAACAATTTTTGTACTGTAAAATTTGTTTTAACGATTGAAATCATAACACAACATTAGCATTAGACATCATTTTCATCTGATATAAAATAATCGCTTCCAAAATCCTGAGGGCTATGATTACAAGGCATCAATAATACTGCGTTCTTTGTTAGTGGCACAGAAAGAATAGATGAAAAATTAAAATTCAAGATTACTTGTGGCGTTAAAAAAAAGGCTTTGAGAAGGGAAAATCTTGATTAAAAGACCTGCTGCAACGGCACTGGCGCTGACGCTGGCTTTCTAAAAAGAAATCTCTTCGGCAGTTCAACAAATAAAAATACGATATCAATCCGTTTTCTTACGGATAGAAAGTTACACTTTTGTTTTCGTTTGAGATCGTATGTTTCCGTATATGATACAACAAACTTACGTCAGAAAAAAGCGTCCCAAAACGAAAATCAGATATTCGACCTACCAGGCGGATTTGGACTTATTTCCTTAATTCTCTGCCATCGATTGTCTGAGGAATATATTTAAGAGACTAGATCACATATAACTGAGCGGTTGACGCACTGAGCAGATTTCCAACCATAGAGAATGCCAAATGAAAGTTCCACAGAAAAGTAAAATCATAATTTGTATTTTATTAATGAGACTAAATAGCGGAAAATGGAGATTATTTATTAAATGATTGTCCCAATACAATACCGATTATATATAAACCTCGCAGCAGAAGTACGAGAATCGAGAAATTGAATTTGGGCAAATAAAAAAACCTTTAAAATGTGCAACTAATATTAAAACTCGCAGGGTTGACTATTTGAAGGATGTTTGGTGATATGAATCATTGAATCCAAATATTACGAGCATCTAGTTGATTACAAAGTTAGGTAAAGTTAAGAACTCAAAGTTAGGTCGAATCATTTACAAGCACCACTAAAAATTCTCAACTCTTATGTTCACGATCCATATAACAAATAGGCAAACGAACACAAATGAAAACGTTTAAAAAAAGGGAGTTGAAATTACGCAGATTTTCTTGATAACTAGCTTTGCCTACTGCAATACTTGTCCTCGTAATCACGGAGTATTTACATGTAGATAACTACCCTATAAATTAGGCAGCAGGCCATGAATCTTCGCATCTATCTCTCACCGGAACAAAAAAATCATTTGATACTTGATACACGGGAATACACCACGGGGAGTGTGGTGGCCTAGTGGGTAGAGCGCTTGTCTACTGATTGAAGGGTCCCGGGTTCAAATCCAGGTGAAGCCTTTGAACGCCTCCGAATAAAAAAAATCCTCGGAGTGCGAGGTGGCCCAGGGAAAGGAACTGGCCCCCCTACCCTGAATGTGTGAAGTTCACACACCAGTGGCTTAGTCCGGGTTGAGCTCTACCATCAACTATCCAAACCAACCTTCGGGTTGAATCACTGAGTGAGAGTGACACGGGTATAGTAATACGTGCCATGTGATGCAACACTATCAATAACACTTTATGCAAATGCGGATAAAAACACTTCCTGAATAACCAACTAGGTACTCAGATTTCGACATTTAGCGTAGTAAAAAATCGAATTTGTATATACTTTGTAAACATATTTTCTCATTATTAGTATCAAGTTCTGCTTTGATTAGCAGCATAGCTCAGTTTTGCGCGCAAGGATGTTTACTTTGGAGACCATTTACTGGTTTAAAATGAGTGTCCTGATAAAAGAAAATTTTGCAATCGAATCTGCGATCCAAATTTTGCGACTGTGACATGTTCTCCACTTGCAACGGAACAGTGAAACCGGGGAAGAGGAAGCAATTACTAGCGGAACTGCTCAACCACCACCGACCGTTATGACAAAACACCAGGTTCTTTCTTTCGGGGTGGTTGAACCTCCGGTGCACGGGATAAGTGGAAAGGAGATAAAAAGGCTCGTAACTCGACACGGTATGCCTCGCCCTTGCTCGGATGCGAAGCGATCGCTCAAGGTTCCACGTTCCAGGAGGCAGTGCCTCGTCATTGTCTAGATTCCCCGTTCCATATAGTACGTAAGTAGACTGGTAATCCAGATTACGAGCCCTATGGAACAAGGACGAATGATAGAAAAAGCGCGTATGTTATAATACCAGTTGGACGACTCTTGTAGTTCAACGTCGCCAAGAAACGCTTTGAGTTTTTCTGCGCTTGGAGCATATTTGGACCAACGATTCCCTCACGTTGCAGCGAGTTAAGCGATAAGCGATCTTCACTTGCAATGCTAGAGAAATGTTGAGCCGAATATCCTCCCAACGAGGCAACACTCTGAAGTCATATCAGCATCGTTGAACAGCTGAAAAAGCCTACATTCAAGAAATGCATGATTGTTCATTGTATCACCTCGATAAAATTTGCGTTCTAAAAACCAGGTGACTTTTACACTTCAACTGCTTTTCAATGTTGTTGCCGCCGCATTTTGTGTCCAAATAATCAGTTACTTTTCAGTGTATATTCTCACTTTTATCCACAACTTGGCTTTAAGGATAACTAATTGTATCAATACTTTCTATCATCTAATGTCTAAAGTAATCCACTTCAATTTTATTTAGATGGCTATTCATGTTGCAGATACCAAAATAAAAAGGAACGACTGTGAAAACCAGCCATTGAGCATTATAGGATTATCTTTGAGGATTGCATTAATTTTTGTTCAAAATGAAAGAATTCAAAGATCAATCCAATAGATCTACGACAGGCGGTTTTTATCTAGTTAGTTGCGAAGGTGAAACCATTTCTTGATTTAAAACGAATTTAAACTTTGATCACAAGCTTTTGCAGCTATTCGAAGAGGACATGGAGGCTAACGTGTTAGGCTAACAACCTTTATGGATTGAATCTCTAAAAATACTTGTATTTTATCTTTTCTTCTAAAGCTTCCCCAGCAGCAGAATTCAAAATTCATTTCTGTGATAAATGTACAATAGCATTACATTTTTCCTTATAAAATATAAATATTATCATATTTATGTTAAAAATACAAATATTGAGAGACATAATTTACCAGAGAGTAAAAGGGAAGCGAAATACCCCATAATAAATCACACGAATAACCTAAGTACCCACAATATAAGCCTCCAAAGATGAATAATGTAATAAAAATATTAAAAAGCTATACTATGTAAAACTAGATACCCAAGATACCTTATAGAACAATGCCCACCTCATTAAAACATTTAAAAGTAAGAAAATGAGCATTTTTTTGTTAGAATCCTATCAGAGAGACAGCATCAATTATGAGTTCGCGTAAAAATTCAATAATATTCACAATTTTTAGGCCTAAAATAGGGATTCACAATGAAGTAAACCATTTCGAATTGACCGGGATATGAACGTGGATCTCCTCAGTATCAGTCAGGTCAGTTCACCAATTACACCATTGAACCACCTGAATTCAAGACGAGTTTCGCAATATTTCTGAATATTTCCTCACTTTTACGTGAAGCGGGTGAAATAAATGCATCTGGGCCACTAGGAGCCCAGTGGATACTTTTCGCGGCAGTAGTTTTCAATCCCGCCGGTTGATAACACTTATAGGTCGAGGGATTAAAGTTAGTTTTCACCTTAATTTGACAAGAGCGTGATGGGAGAAAAATGATATTACTTCCCTCCAACTGATAACAACAACAGAAAGATAAATCCGCCAAATAATATACAAAGGAAAGCCGCGCGTTCTGTTAAGGTGGCTGGAGTGGTAATGGTGGGTCACTGAGTGCACATTTTCATAATAATTCAAGTGAATCGAAAGAAACTCTAGTTCCACATATCACAGAAGTACATCTGTTCATGCGATGGAACACACCATACATTCAGTAATGGATATTTCATTTCATTTAAGTATTCTACCAGCTGATTGGTAGGTTGTTGGACAGTCCCCATTCTGTATTCCAACCTCATAGAAATTGTCTCGCTTTCCCTCCAAAGGATGACCCGTTATTAGATCCCTCTTCAATTCTTCATATCTTCTAACTCCTCTTATTTCGTCCAGAATTCCTATCCTCCTCCTTCCTCTTCCACGCTTCCCCAGTGTTCTCCCCTCTATCACTCTTTTCAACATGCCCTCTCCTCTCAAAACCTCCTCCATCTATCTCTTCTGCCTTCTCCGAACCTCTGCCACAAGCTTCCTCTCCTCTCCGACCATATCCAATACCTCCACGTTCGTCTTTCTCGCCATCCAGCAAACCTTCTCCATCCTTCTCCAAACCCACATCTCAAACTCCTCAAGTCTACGCACATCCTCCATTCGCAATGACCAAGTTTCCGACCCATATAGCGATATTCAAGTTTTCACCAGCCTCTTCTTTACGTCTCTTCTCAGACCCCCCCTCATCAATTCCCTTCTCTTCGAAAATGCTTCTTTAGCTAGCGCAATTCTGCATCTGATGTCCGTACCACTAAACCCATTCGCCTCCAAAATACTGCCCAGATACGTAAACTGCTCGACTTGCTCTATCTTCTGCCCTCCCACCCTTATATTCAGCCCCGCCTTCTTACATCTAGAAAATCTCATTATTTTCGTTTTCTTGTGATTGATCTTCATCCCATACTTTTCGCACTGCACCTCTAATGCATTCACCATTGACTGTAACCCCTTCGCCGACTGACTAACCAATGCTTGATCATCTGCAAATCTCACTGATTTTATCAGCTCCCCTCCTACCATTATTCCTACCTCCTCCTCCCCCCATGCCTCCCTTACCATTTCTTCTGAATACACGTTAAAAAGCAACGGCGATAGTGGGCACCCCTGCCGCACTCCCCGTCCTATCGTGGCCCATCCCGATTCTCCATTGGCTACCCTAACCTGCGCCGTCTGGTTCATATACAAATTCCGAATCAGACGCCTGTCCCTCCAATCGACTCCTAATTTCTTCAACACTCCCATTAATTTCGTCCATTCCACCCGATCAAACGCCTTCTCAATATCTACGAAGCATGCAAAAACATCCTGCCCATACTCTAGGTTTCTTTCTACTAGCGTCCTCATCACCGCAATAGCGTCTCGTGTTCCCGTCCCTCTCCTAAACCCGAACTGGTCGTCACCCAGGTATTCATTTGCCTTCTTATCTAGCCTTCTGTTTAGAATCCTCAGAACTACTTTGGCCGCGTGGGATATTAAGCTTATTGTCCTATAGTCTTCGCACGTTTTTGCCTTACTCTTCTTTGGTATAGGAATTAGTACAGTGTAATGGATATAACACACGATTTATTTTTTATTTTTCCCCTTCATTAAAGCATGTTTCGACGAGTTTTTGGCGCGTTATTCGAAATTTAGACGGAAATTATACTGAAAAGTGTTTTTTTCTCGAATATTTAGCTCAGCGTTGATACTACTATAGTTGAACCTTGATACTAGTTAGCAACCATCATAATAGTATGATATGTATTATTTTGCGTTAAGAAGAAAATCTGCGAATATGTAATGAAATTATTACGAAATATATGTCATGAGCAATGAGGATTCGTGTTAAACGGCACTGAATTGGTAAAAAAAACAAATCCATAAAATGAATATAAAAAATAATTTTTTCATTTCTATCCTTATATATCACATTTTTAAATTTTAGATCACACAAGTTTCTGGTAGACTTTTACCCCAATATTACATTAGTATGGCAGCCAAAAAGCGATAAAAATAAAATATAGATACCGTCTAAGAGATAGGTACGAGACTTTGGTCTTCCCGCGTACCGTTAGCGACAAGAGTAAAAAACGAGCGAGACGTATAGGCATATCTCACTTTTCAGTCGATCACTCTTCCAATGGACGAATAGAACAACGTCATCACCGGACACGTAGGCCCACGTGCTGTGGTAATATCAGCAGGCGAAAAATTCGTTTGAGCAGGACTAAGCGATGAGAGAGCTCATGTTGACATTTAAATAATGATAGTTGAGTGAATTCAAAGCGAATGTAAGAGGTGAGCATTTTTCAAAAGATTTCGAGCCCTATAATGTCGTCGATAGCGAGTCCTTCACTTCGGAAGTGTTTGTTGAGAGATTTGTTTCTCACAAGCGAATAGAACATACCTGCGCGTAATCAACAGCGTTCTATTTTTAAAATCATTCTCAAGAGGATGTTAAAATGTTCAGAGGGCAACTTATTGATATTTTCGTAACATTGGTGTACATTTTGGGACAAAACACTATTTACCTGACGGCATCGAAGAAAATTTTATGAGATTAGTAAAAAGTAACGCGTTTTAAGTGAATAAATCTCGGCTAGGGCCGCGAAGTCTGTTTTTTACGACGGCATCCCGGTAAATGACTTCACGAGCCAGCGCAGGGTGGCCACATTCAAATTTACTATTTCTGCGGGTATTTTAAAAACAATCTGTTTTCAAGCAGCTGTAAATAACGCAAATGACGCTGAGACGAAATTTTGTCATATTTCGGTAGATTATATTAGAATCGACCACAGTAGATAGTTTTCGGAAAGACTACCTAGTGTGGTCGTTACCACGGTGCGACTTCCGGAAGTTTTTTGTATGATGGTCAGTATACCCCAAAACCATCGCTAATTCAAAAGCATATATGTATCAATTTTTATAGCCACGATAACTGCCGTAATTTTGCGCAAATTACTTCCAGACTAATACATAAAATTTGAAGGTGAAAATCTCAGTCGAGTTCGTTAATGGACAAAATCGGTCCAAGATGGATCGGATCGGAAATGGGGAAGATTTTGTTTTACTGAAAAATCACTACAACTCCCATAATATGAAATATATGGCATTCATTGAAAGTTATGATACTTTTTAAGACTACTACTAAAAACCTTTTTTGGAAGATTTTTGATAACACCAACTCAATTAGCTCAAGGGGTGGAAAATAGGTTTTTTCGGATTAAAAAAACCATAACTTCATTATTAGGCAGTATATCACATTCGTTTAAAGTGATTGTAGATTTTTTAAATATTATCTAAGACTTTTGTCTGAAACAATTCTTGATATGACTAACCATTACTGCAAGTGGTGAACAAAATAAGCAGTCTATATTTTTAAAAACACTTCGTAATCCACCTGTGCCTCTATGCCGGGACTGGGATTATTTTTCCGTGTTCTGGACAACGCTGAGTTTCTCTGCTAATCAGGAGTTTCTCTCCAACTCTGGAAAAAGTCATGTAAACAGCCCAATGGTCGAACCAAATTCCCTCCGCCACATTGCTCCTCATACCATTCCTTTTCCTGTTTTTTCCCCTGTTCATGGCTGGTGTCCTAACATCCCTTGCCCCACACACCCCGGGTCCCCCAATTGCGGTGTGGGCTGGTACTTAGGCCTTCATCTGGAGATGGGCAGCATTTACCCCTTCAATCAAGAAGGTAATCGCACTCTTGTGGCACGTCCAAGCACACGACGCAGCAGAAACGACTGCTTTCGTGCAACCCATCCAGCACTCATTGCGTGTTTATTTCACGGTGGGATGAACTTCCATTTACTCTCCGTTCCGATGGGGGTAACATTTCGACCCGAAATGGTTTTAGATTCCCCGTCCGAGCTCGCAGATAAAAAGGTCAGTCTTCAGAGAAGAACTCTCATTATTTGCCCCAATTATCTTCAGGGGAACGGAAAATGAGGTAGTACTCGCTTCCCAACCATTAGATAAAAAAATGAACAAGCTAACTCGAAATGAAAGGGGTGTATAATCTTGTAAAGTACACCGCTGAGTAAGGGCGTGTCAGGCTCGTCTACCACGATCCAATCGAATTCTCGATTAGGTAGGTATAGGTAACGCTACATCTCCGAAGAGTAGAAGATTGGCGATCGTGATTCGTAAGATGTGGAGGAAAACTCACTGAACACTTAAAAGGTTTCACCGTGAAACGATTTAAATGCCACTTTAACATTCGTGAGTTTAACTCTGTTCTTGGAAACTTATTTCATAAATTAGAATTAGCGCGTACATGTGGTCATTCATTCATTCATTCATTACAGTAATCTACCGGTTAGAGGTAGGTTGTGATGAAAGTCAGAGAATATCCAACGAACTCTTACACGTGCTGTGCCCTTTCTACCTCTTGTATTTCTTTCTTCATCTCAGCATAAGTCCTACCTTTCTTCATCCCGTCCAAAAAATCGATTCTCTTCCTTCCCCTTCCTCGCTTACCCAACATCCTTCCCTCTATCACGACCTTCAGCAAACCATCGTCCCTCATTACCCCTTCCAGCCACCTACCCTGCCTTCCCCTAATCTCATCTATAAGTTTCCTCTCCTCGCCCACCATGTCAAGCACTTCCTCATTTGTCTTCCTTTCCGTCCAACGCACCTTCTCCATCCTCCTCCACACCCACATCTCAAAAGCCTTCAGCCTATTTTCGTCTTCCTTTCTCAAGGTCCACGTTTCTGCCCCATACAATGCCACACTCCATATCAAGCTCTTTACTATCCTCTTTTTTACATCCTTACTTAAGGTCCCCGTCATCAGCTCCCTTCTATTATTGAACGCTTCCTTCGATAGCGCTATTCTCCTCCTAATGTCTTTGCTACTATGTCCTCTTTCTTCTAGCGTACTACCCAAGTAATTAAATTGTTCTACTTGCTCCAGTTTGTGACTTCCTACTCTTATCACCAGCTTCGCTTTCTTTGTCCTACCAAATCTCATTACTTTTGTTTTCCTATTATTTATCTTCATTCCGTATTTCTCACACTGCTTTTCCAGTGCATCTACTAAAGTTTGAAGTCCTTTCGATGACCGACTCACCAACGCCTGGTCGTCTGCGAATCTAGTACATGTGGTAACGAAGGAATACATTTTACTGCAAACGAAGTTATTTTCGTCTCCAAAACCATTACCATGAACTCTCGTCTCCATCCAAGTCCATCGTAAAGTCAATTCCGTATCATTTTTTTCACGTTGGTGTTACTCACATAAAAGTATGACTTTTTCGGATAACGTCAACAGTATCCTAAATATTCCCCCTTTTTACATATTAAACTTGAATTTATAATGGGTTTAAAAGCAATACTTGGTGAAGATAAAGATGAATAAATGTCTCTTTAACGAAAAACTCATGTAAGAAGCGAAACGTTCTTAGGGTTTAAATGGCAACTGATTTAAGACACCAATATCTTAAGTGATTAGCAAATTACTCCGGTCATTGAAGTTTAAATGCGTTACGGATGGAAAAATCATCAACGTTATTACCTGCGATTTCTCAAATGATTTGACAGACGCATTTTCAAAGCAAACTCAAGTGCCGCACGGAACAGAGCAGGTTTCTGTTTCGTCACCTTGCAGAATACAACGCCGTGAAAGTAACGAATGCAATTCTGTTTTCCGAATCCCGTGTTCCACATTGCAGAGCTAATATATGTATGGAGTAATCAGCTTGCGGAATGGAGGATGGTAGAAAGCCCACCACTATACAAGTTTAAGAATATATTGAATATGACACCGCGGTGTTTTAAATACAGCGGAAAGTGGAAAAAAAATATTGCCTTTGGTCGGTGAAGAAAGAGGATGAGTACTGGCTTGAGGCTTTCAAAATGTGGGTATGGAGGAGGATGACAATATTTTTTAAGTGGTTGGAGCGGTAATCGTGGGTCATTGAGTGCATATTTTAATAATTTATTTATGTAAGTCGAAAGCAAATTCTTGGACTACCTACATCTCACTTTCGTGCATGTGTTCATGCGTTAGAACTCACCATACAAGCAGCACCTAATGAAAATTATGCAAGAATTATTTATATTTTTTTCCTTTTTAAAGCATCTTGTGACTAGAGTTTTCGGTGTAGTATTCGAAATTTAGACGAAATTATATTGAAATATGTTTTTCGATTATTGGACACGGCGTGACATCTGTTAGCAATAATTAAAATAATAATAAATGTATAATTTCGCTTACTGTCAGCCCAGGTGGCGACGGGGTAAAGTCCTCCCCTGCTAAACCAAGGGTCGCGGGTTCAAATCCCGCCTGAGTGGATTTGTCACCATTCAGAACATGGGCGTTTGTGTTCGTCCACTGTTACATGTTAAAACACCCAATGTAAAAGGCCTGTAGAGTTATTTTCGGGAATGTGGGAATAAATAAATAGTTATATAATTGAAATATAATGAAATACATATCAAGATTCATAAAGCTACGTGTTATAATAGTACTGAATCGCTAAAAAACCAAATCGGTATGATGCAATATTTTTCATTTATATCTACAGATATCACTAATGAAAACACGTGCAAAGTCACATTAATCTGCCCATAGGTTAAAATTTCTCCAACCACCTGAAGTGGAGGAGAGATTAAATCAATCGAATACGTACTGACCACGGCAGAGAAATCGCGGAAGAAACGAAAATATTGCAGAAATATTGGATTAAGGATATACTGAGAGAAAGAAATACGTGATAGGCTGTAACAGAAGAGGAAATGTTTAGATGTTAGCGAGGAGGAAGGTAAATAACTTTTTTATAAACACCTTGAAGGGGTCTAAAATACGAAGGACTGGGGGACGAAAGATTCTCAGGTAAAAGTGTTAATTTTCTGCGAAAACGCAAAAATTCCGCGTCCATACTAAATACCTTTCAAGGATTTCCAGGACGGTTTGATTCGCAACTTCCTTGTCATCATTGTTACTTTTACACAGAGTGGGCCGGGGCAATGGCGTATGACAAAGGAGATTCTGGGAAAAGACATGAAAAGTAGAGAAATTCTGTGAGTAAATGGCAACGTTGAGAACGTTTCACTCGGGAAAACAGATTTTGTATTTTAAAACTGAATCAATTTGCTTAATTTTTTCCATGAAAAAAAGCGGGGATTGTTTTATTCACTGTCGTTTCTGCATTCATGCATGCATATTCCACCTCAGGTTTTGAACGGCACAAACTTCCTTTCATTTCTCTCCCAACTTCTCTCGTCTCAATAACTTAATCCCTCGCTCTAATTAAATTATTCTTTTGCACTGTCGTGCATAACTAAGCAACAATAAATAATAATCGTTAGAATAATTGGAATAAATTCAGGTTTTCAAACAGTTTAAACTGAATCGAATTGTTTGTAAAAAATAATAACTGCTACACAAAACGGCATCTATAGGTGCAGCAAAACTTGGTGGCATTCACTTGAGCAAAGTATGACGTCAGGGAGAAGAGTACATGTGAGAGAGGTGAGACAAAGGGGTCGAGGGTCTCTCAGAGATCCACGCGGGAGTCCTTCGGTACCTTTGCCCGCTCATCGACGCTAGTCTAACCTTCAATCACCTAAGTCTCTCCACTGCCGAGTGCCACCAAGTTTCGCTATACCTTTAACTCCCGAGCAAAGTGGAACCCTGACTCTGACAATGCTGAGGGAGATGTCATCAAATAAATGATGTATTAGCCCTTTCTTTCGCTAACTCGTGATTAAAACTATAGAACTCACCATTAGCAAAATTTACCTCAAGTTATCTAGTATTTACTACTTAATGCGCCTGGAAGTTACCTAGCAAGTTATTACTGGAACTACATAAATTCTTCTCTTCATAATCTCTTCTATCATTAACGCCGGGATCGTTATCGTTACGGAATTAAATGTGCGAGAAATCGGAAACGAATAGTAAATATTCAAACCCTCAGTCAATTAAGGAAACTATTTTGGAAAACATGGAAAATTTATTATTTTCATGCTTGGACTCATATTTGCACATAAAAGACTTGCTTTGCTGTGAGGCATCTCCTTCGTTAAAATCCCCCGGACTAATTATACCTAAAACTAATTCAGTTGGTAACAGGAAAGAAAGTAAAGCCTTGAAGTCGCAGCTTTCAGGGACTGTCGGCTTTCTTGTCACGGAAATATATCACTCCCGTGAGCTAGCAATTGAAGTGTAATCCTAAACGCTTCTCGCCTTAAAAGCGTGAACATATTACGATGGAATGCAAGGTCTCTTAATCATGAGGTTTTTGCGGAGAAGTGAAGAGAAAAGACAACATCTCACGGCTTCGTTGATTTTTCTCATCCCAAGGTTATGCGACGGAATCATAGGCGCTACGGAATATTCCGCGGAGTTACTCTTGACATTAAAAAGCACATGGATATATTGATGCAAATGATTTAGATCTTTAGAAGCCTCTACAGCACCACCTACTCTCCGCGGGCTTGTCATTGAATAGAAAAGGAAATGTTAATGAAACATCGACGTCAACTATTCGCAAATGTTTTACTGCTATCCTTTCAGAGATTCTATGGCCTTCGGCTTAGGCTCGGCTCGCGTCTCCTCTAGCCGGGTATAGATCGTAAATTTTACCAAGCTCAAGATGCAAATAGCGCGAATGCTTACATACAAGACGAAGTGACTGTTACCGAAGTTTATTTTACATCAGCGAGAAAGGGAAAGCGGATTTACGATCTATTTAAGTTATAGTAACCAAATTACATGCGCCACCCAAGCTAAGAATTTTTTTAAAAAGATAGGCGACCGGCAAATAATATCATTTGCACCCTCAAAGAGAGATGGACAGGTTAAAAACGAAAAGGGTCACCTTGGTGGAAAAAATCCCGGCATAAGCATTATCATACTCCTCACCAAATGCGCCGAGGAACTACGAGGCGAACAAAAAAGACACAAGATTCCACCGAAAATCTCAGCCACCGCTCGGGGTTGAATAAGGGCCAGGGAATGGAGGCTGGGAAGCCAATATTGTAGCCTCTGGAGCTGGGTCAAGCATCATAATTAAAATCAAATATGAAAATATTCGATTCAAAACCGGATGAAGACAGTTAAAAACCGAACAACCCATTCAAATATGTTTTTTTTAAACAAACTTAGAGCCTATGAGGTATATTTAATCTGATATGACATCATTTGTTAAATATCATGGTACATAATATACTAATACAAATAGGACGTTCCCGTGACCAAAATGAGTCCGTTCTCAGTCTCATGACGTCATCCGGATGACACGAGCAACAGAAGATTCGAGAATTAGCATAGGAATAACGGATGAAAGCTCCGATAGTTCAGTTCTTATCAACAACAAAATGTATTCAAGTAGATATTTGCATCCGTAAGTACTGATATTCCACATCCGTTCAAGATCGGTTATAATTAGCAAATGTACAGTTTGAGAATTCAATATTTTTTACAGTGGAAATAACACTAGCAACATTTTATTTACAAATGAAAGTTGAAACCACCCTTTTCAACATAAAAGTTATCTGGTCTCTCTGGCAAATCTGAACCCACTTCGCCCGTGTATATGTATCTATGGAATTCTAAAAAAATCCCCTCGCATTGCTGTAGTATCCAAAAACCATGCAAGTATACAAACACACAATGCACTCCGTTCCTAGTTATGTAATCCTAATCCCTTATGTAATCCAAACTACGTCACAGCGTTCGACCCAAACGATGCGCAACAACCTATTTTGTATTAGTAGTGCCAAGTTATATATTAATGCTTGCCTATGCGTGTTGCACATTTATTTTAGTTTTTTAGATTTGTGTAAGTAGACATTGAGTAATCAATATATTTTTACACTTCTGGTTATTAGAAACGAATGCAAATTTTACGTTTACATTTACATACTACCCTACAAGCCACCACAAGGGCGTGTGGCAGGGAATTTCCAGACATCAGCCAATAAATAGGAATGAAATCATAATAATACGTCTTTTTTGGGGCGAGATTGACACTGGGGCAATCCCTTCTTCTATCTAACCCTAAAAAAATAGGGAAATAGGGAAAAGGCAAGGCGTAAGAGGGATGTATGTTAGATGGGAAAATCTCTTCTTCCATCTAACCCTATAATAATAGGGAAATATGGAAAAGGCAAGGCGTAAGAGGGATGTATGTTATATGAGTGCGTGCCTCGTTATGCATTTGTTTTATTCACTAATGGTGATGGGAAGAATGAATATTTGTATCAAGCAGATACACATTTGATCTCTCTTATTTGGTTGCTTCTGTCAGTCAATGCGGAGTCAAATTAATATTCTCGGTGTCACCTTCGCGACATGCAACAGAATTAAATGGACAAAAACCAGTCATTCAAAAATATTTCCAAGTACCTATTCCAAATATAGGCAAAATTAAGGTGGTTGGAGCGGTAATCGTTAGTCAGTGATACTTTTTTAATAAGTTTTCAAGTAGGTCGAGAAAATATCTTGGACCACATTTCACCAAAATACATCTGTTTACACGGTGGAAATCACCATACATGCAGTATTGTAAATGATGAAATGATTGTATTTAAATATTTTGATTAATATTATTATGGTTAATTAATAGTATTAATAAATTGAAGCATTGTTAATACTTGGGTTTTTGGAGAGAACTCGAAATTTTCGCGAATATTATATTTAAATACTTTTTTTTACTCAGCATGATAAATTGATATTTGCTAGCAACTATTAATATAATATGAAACTTATTATTTTGCGTTATTATTACAAATCAAATTATTAATAAACATGTGGTATGTGCCATAAGGCTACGTGTTAAAATATAATTGTGCTACCAAGAAACCAAACCGATAACATGCAATTTTTTCCACTTTTGCCTATATCATTATTCATTCAAGTATCCTACCAGCTCATTGGTAGGTTCTTGGACAGTCTGGTCCCCATTCTGCATCCAACCTCATAGATATTGTCTCGCTTTCCCTCCTAAGGATGGCCCGTTATTACAATTATTATTTGTAGATACCTCTTCAATTCTTCATATCCTCTACCTCCTCTTATTTCGTCCAGAATTCCTATCCTCTTCCTTCCTCTTCCACGCTTCCCCAGTGTTCTCCCCTCTATCACTCTCTTCAACATGCCCTCTCCTATCAAAACCTCCTCCATCCATCTCTTCTGCCTTCTTCGAACCAGATATTAGTAATAAGGACACAGGAAAAATTTCACGTAAATCCGTGCATATGCAAAAATCGTTCCAACCACCTTAAATATTCTAAAACCAAGATGCGCACAACCATACTAGTGACTGTACCAACCCGATTCCTCCAGATAAAGCGGTTTCACTACACACCTCAGCAAGTAAAAAAAAAACTTGCTCGTGGAAATACGAGAACGTGAGGGCGTTGTAACGCCGATTAACCAGGAACGACCGTTGTTTACGAGACAGGCCAAACTCGAACCGCAACCGTTAGCGGTTATCTTTATTCTCGTCCTCCCACTTCACGACAAATCCACGAAAAAGGGTGGGAGGCATCCCGTATGGATCGTCACGGAAGGGAAGCTAGCAAACGAAAATATGTGAGACTGAAGTGAGCGTTAAGCTGCTAAAATTTTCATTTATCGTCATCAAGAATGGGGGAAATTGACATGATTAAAAAAGCACTTCCGTCCATGGTTCTTCAATTAATTTTTTATTTATAAAAATTGAAATCCTGTTAGTTTGAACGCAGACTAACAAACTTCCTGGACGGATTCGAACGAAATTCGGCACACGTGTTCCTTAAGACTTAAAATAATAACTAATGTTATTTTAGAAAGGTCCAAGGGCCCCAAGGGCTCCAGTGTGGGCCCTTTTTTAAAACCAACTTTTGCTTCCATAAGAAAAGCATGGGATTCGGTGCAGAGGTTCATATTATTGCTTTTTATACGACTGAAAGAATAAAATCTTAACTAGTGCATTCAATTTTCTTATTAGCACATCAGATTATCAGAAACTCAGGATCTGACAGAATTGCGATATCACGCATGGATTACCCCTAGCGCCAATTATTTCAGACGCAAATGCAAAAATAAGTATGCGTGAAAAAGAAAATTATTTAATGCTTTAAATCTAAATATTCTTTGTCAATAAATGCGGTAATAATTCCTTTCGTTGTAAAACGTTTATCTGCGTCTATTGCAAATACGCCTGGGACCACACGAGACATCGCCATCGCCACCGTAAGTAAAAGAGGAAGATGGCCGAGCAAGTAAACTGCGAAAACGCCAAGAAAAGGACTGGACGGCGATATTGTGCTGCAAGCTGGTGCCAGAATTTGTCAGGATTCAGGATTATAAGAATACCTTTTCAAGTTTCCCCTGAGAAATAAATAGGTAATTTCCTACTTAAATCTGGTATATATGCAATTAAAAGGTATATGTCGCGCTGTTACCACTAACAGCACCTGACCGTAGAGTGGTCTGGGTTATATGTTTAACCATCGGAGTAATTTGAGAGTCAGAACCTTGATTTAAACAATCGAATTGTTTGTTTACTTGGCAACCGCAGCGTAGACAGTAAATGGGAACTCATGCCCAAGGCACTTATGGCTTGGGTGATCAATCTAACAGAATTACAGCGAGATTTTAGGCAGGGCATTTTTTTCATCCCTACCCTTCCATGTATGGTTAATGAATGCACTACATATTATATGCATTTTGCTCGTCACTTTGGGAGAAATCATTTGATCCTATGCAACAATTGTATTTTTTTATTCTTCCCTTTGAAACTCAACGGGCACCTTATTCTAGTGATTGACGAACTAGAGTGGTTTTATCAAATTACAAATTAGATCATAAGTGCAGCAGAGCAAACCGCGATAGTAATTTTAGTGGAAGTACCCGCTGCGGAAAACATTGATGTGAAAAATACGCTGTGAAAAACTCTGTAGCAAAATTTTTGAAAGCATTAGACGCATTACCAGGGATTGCAGTTCAAACCCAAATCCAGCTGAATGATTTTTCCACTACGAAAGTTGAATTCATCTTTCACTGCGGTTTTACACTAAATAATTAACCACTAATCTACTCCTAATCGTGGATTAGCTGAGTTTTATTTCTCACGATTCTTCAATTCAAGGGAGTGCCTCGGAGTTAAGCCGGAAATTGACTAATATCACGAGTTTAACCAATTTTTGTCACATATATTATTTATCTCTCGAATACAATTGGCGAAACCACGCAGTACCACTTTCATTCAACATTACAAACGTCCGTAAGACTATCGAAGCATCAAGGATAGAAAAAATATGTGATGTTTATTGCTAGGATGCATGGTTTAGTGCTAGGGTCCATTTGAATATAACTGAATTCGGTCCACCAGCCTAAGTTGCAGGGTATTTTAAGTATCCACCATTAGGAAACATCTACACATACATGTACATTATATCCAGACCTTAAGCAGGGCAAATACCCAAGACGTTTGGATTACTGGAATTCCATTTGTCACATTAGATTTTTCTTAATTAATCATGCATTAAATTAAAATACTTCGACTTCTCCCTCGTTACTCTCACGACCGATTCTAGAAAACCAAGTTAATAAAGGATAACATAGAGCTCTTAGGCGTTCAAAACACAAAATCGTGGATATGAGAAAAAAGAGCTAACAGTTCATTTTTAATAGCTAACAACCTTTTTAATCACAAAATCCATTTATTGATAGAAATTTTAAGCGTGAGGTTTAACCACCGCATTTTATAAAGAAGTTTAGGTTTACTAAAGAAAAATATAAATGAAATAAAATAAGAGTGTTCCAGGAGTTTAAATACATTTTCACCCTGATCATGGAATCCATCTCGGTTCAAGGATTTTCGCAGTGGATCTCCGTTCTTGAAACATGCTATGAAGTGAGGGAGAACCGGTTGTATGAAGTAAATGAATTACAAGGTAAGTGGATTTCGCCCTACGCCACCGTGTCCAATGACTTCGTATGTACATCGAGAATTCTGCACAGATGGGTAGGTGAGTGGAGGCTGATTTCTGCTTTACAGTAATATAAGTCTTTGACCGCGAAAGGCCGCTACTATTATTTGATATTCAGCGGCAATACTGAAGCACTATACGCAAGCCCCTGGCCCCCAACGTATACGCCCAAAATTTGTTTATGTTTCGATGCAAATCAACAAACCATGGATCAGCTCCTCATAATTATAAAGGAGGGAGAGTAAATTGCTGACCTCAAGTAAAAAAGAGAAACGATTGGGAAAAGCATTATTTACGCTCATCGTCCCTATTAATAAATTCTTTTTTCAATGTGTAGCCCACTGGGTAGAGCGTTTAACTACGGATAAGAGGGTTCTGAGATTAAATTCAGGTGGTCTCTTCTTCAGATTCATCTCCTAAAATCAATAAGGTTCACTTTTCTGTGGAAAAAATTCACAGGGACCGCAGATGGCACAGGGCCAATATTGGCCCCTCTATCCTGAATTTTTTGGATTTTACACCAATTGGAGCAATTAACAGATTGAATAATTTAGGAAGTTTCAGGTGATACTTGATTGCAATTCTCGTGAAATTAAAGTTTTACGTTAATGTTAAAATTAATGTTAAGAAAAACTTAAGGCTTTTAACAAAAAGTGGAAAAAACATCAGCACGTGAAGTCGGTATACCACAAGGGCCATGGTAGCCACGTCGATAACGCGCCGGCTGAGTAAATCGAAGGTCGCAGGATCCAATCAGGATATTGTGCTTGCCTAAAGGTTATTAGTGAGATGGTGCGATAAAATAAACACATTGGAGGACTCAATAACCCCAGCTGATCTGCTTTTCTAAGATGTATGACTTGGAGAAAAGTACCGTGAACGAGTTTTAGTTGAGGAATTAAATTAAACAAATACTTGTAACCGCCCACTGTAAGTTTTTAAAACAACCCAGTGCTCGACATATTTTGCCTCCACATCTCGCCTATTGTAGTTGAAGTTTTGGCTAAGATCTAGCCAAAATCGTCATCTAATTAATTAGCCGAAGAAAGATCTAACCACACTCATCAAGGGTCAGTTTTTAGCTGGTCCATGTTTGAGCAACAAATTACAGGAAAAACATAAAAAGAAAAGGGCAATTTTCACATGCATACCTTTGCCGTCGAACCCGGCGGCTTCAGCCTCTTGACCTCCGTTAGTTTCGCGGTCATTTTCCTGGTCCTCCTCCCCCGCAGAACCGTCGGTCACCGCGACTTTCCTCGCCCGAAGGACGCATTCCCTCACCGATGGGTGTCGCCTGATCGACCTCTGCCACGCCTCCTCCTCCCGGCAGCCGCCTACACCCGCCTCCACAGCATCAACACCGGCACCATCCTCCTCATCTGCCATCTCTAAACGATCTGCACACGGCATCTCGTACCTGCATGCAATACTTCTTCAATCTGAATGCACTAAACCCCAAAGTGGTAATTTTCTGGGTGTTAGAAAAGAGTTCTAGTCTTCTCTGTGACAGTTTAAAACTGTCCACGAAGTAGAAGGGCTATCCTAAAATAGTTCTAGCACAAAGACGCATGCAATCTTGTGTATGGCACTGTATATAGCTAAAATCACATTCACAATGCAGATGGGATGTTCTCCAACATATTCCAGGCCTTAAAGACCTCGTTAAAACGATTGCAAGTATGTTCCGAATCTGGAGACTTCAAGGCACTAAACCACGTAAGATTAATTCGGAGACTTCCAACTCCTGAATTGCTTTTTCTTGACCAGGAAATGGTCTTCTGACTCGGACTTCGGTTTCAAAAACTAGTTTCAGCACTACAGCAAACTTGCTGGTGTAAACCCCAGTATGCTCCAAGGCCGGAGACTTCAACGTGCGGAAACACGCGGGAATAATTTGGAGACTTGAACGGCTGACTTACGCGGACCAAACCAGGAAACGGTCTTCCGATTCAGACGTCCTCGTCCTTGTGGATAGGGAAAATAAACTGCTCCCGAATCAATTCGCGAGTTAAGAATGGCCGCACGTTGTGTTTCAAGTCACGTTTTGGTCGGCCAGATCTCGCCTACGTAGTGGAATGTCCTCGCTTATGGCTTCATGGTTCTCCTCCAAGGGGGATTGTTTGCGGTCCTCGCGCGGACTGCCGCTCTGCGCCTCCGCCTCAGCTCAAGTCAACACTTCCGCGGGGCCGCTCTGCCGCCCTCCCAGTCCTCGTCTTCGGTCTCTCTCGGCTCGTCGGATCTTCGGAAGACTGCACGACTGCGGGTGAAAGTGAAAGATCTTGGCGGCGGCGAAGGGGGGGGGGCGCGCAGGCCGGAGGGAGAGCCAGCGCCTCCCCTTAACTTCCCCCTCCTCCTTATTCACCCTCCCTGCGTCCACTATTCTCCCTCCTCGGGCCCAACGCTGTGCAAGAGGTGTGCGCGAGGTAGAAAATGTCTCAAATGCAGGTGGCCAATATAAGAGAAAGAACGGGTTTTGGTGAAGATGGTTTCACCCTCAGTGAAACACATCTTCACAAACACCCGTTCTACTTCTGATATGGGCCATCTTCCAGAAGAGATCATATCTTAATATTGACTTGATAGTAACTCACTAGCAGTAAGTACACATGGAGTTATTATCATCGACTGTCAACCTAAACAGCCAATAGCAATCTTCTGAATGACGAAACACGTTTCTATAGTTCTATCAGCTTTTAATGCTCTTGAAGTGAGGCTGCCAAACTAGTGTAACAGCATGTACATAAAAATAGCAACTATTAAACCAGCAAGAAGTACACAATATTTGTGAGCGATGGATAACACCGAGACTTAGTCTAATTCCATTGTAAAGTTCAGATAACTTCAAATAACATCTTTGCAATTCCACTGAATACAATGTTTTATTATTTTAACTACATAGTTCGGCTACGCTTGTGGTAGAAATTTCATGAGACCTGTTTCTTGAAGATGCTACAGAGCATCGAAACTAGTTGAAAGGATGAAATGTTATATTCAGTAGCATCGCAAAGTTGTTAAATGAAGTTCTCTCCATACACAACATGTTTCTAAGAAAGAGCTTACCCACCAAGACACCTTCTTAAGAATAGCTCGATTTTAAATATGACGCCGTATTCTGTCCTTTGATCGTAAAGGGCATGCGCCATCTCATGGTTCACCATAAACACGTAGAGGCGATTTTTCCTTCAAGGCTCACGAATGAGGGAAATATTTCCCCACCCACTCCCTGACAAGCCTCATTCGTTAAAAATAAACATGCGGGAATAATTGGCTCTAAATAAAACAAAATACTTATAACGGTTTCGCATCACCATATTCACGCCAGCATTTATACCCGAGTCGTTGAATGCTAAACGAGTTTTCTCCATAGAAGTAACGTCACGCCCTTCATCAGGTAGTCGGGTGTATCCCGTAATACTCTGTTTCCAAGCTGTATTCCGTTTCTCACAATTTTATACCTAATTAAATGCCTTCGTTTCAATGTTTCCCGAACAGAGACATTTCACGAATAGGACGTTTAGAGCATTCATTCGGAAGATAAGAGAATATTTCCAAAACGAAATTCAAGGGCATTGACCGCTAATGACAGTGACTTAGCACATTTTTGATATTCATGCGGTCGAGAGTGAGGAAAGCTCTAATAAGCAAAATTGACAGTTTATTGAGATCAGGTTTGAAAATATATTTCTAAATTAACCTGATCGTAATCAATAAGAAATTCAGGCAGTACGAGACACTAAGTTCCGGTTTTATTATATCTGAATAACGTTAACCAACAAATAACGTAGCCTTTAAATTTATGCGACACTAATAGAGAAATTATATTTCTTATAAAAACCGACAGTTATTTAGCCAATAGGAACATTATCGATGGTAGACGATATTCACATCGGTTAAAATGTTTACAAAATTTATGTAATTGTATCGCCAGTCATTTTTTTAAATTTATTCAGCAATTAATAACGCATGAAGTATCCCTTTAACTATCGTCCGAAAAATAATCTTTCATAATGAGACGAAAAAAATCAGAAGAAATGTTTCCGACTAACTTTGGGGGGAATGCCGTGATAAATATATTTCAAATTGGCACGTGTCCATTTTTAACCACCAGAACCTAAAACATGTATCCTGACGAAGTGGACAAAAGACTACGTTCCTTTAGCTTAATGATAAAGAGAGCTATCAGGCTCCACTTCATTGTAAATTTAATTCACTCTTTGGCACATTTATTTGGATCGACCACATCTCATCGAGGTTACTGGCCTAAAAGATTACAAAAATACTTCCATAGCATATCTTCCGAAGCTAATATTGATACCTTTTTCTTACGAAACCTAACTACATGGCAGAACAGATGATAAACAGCGGTTTCACCAAACCAAAAAGTACTGATGAAGAAGATATTCTCAGCATCAACGGCCACAGCTCACAGCCGTGGACAGGAGGGATGCTCACTATGGCAATGGAAAGACACCGCATTGCCTCGAAGATACAACACTGCATTCACAGATATTGTATGATGGCATTTCTGTCGGCGAAAACCATCCGCAGAAGAAATAACCTCTAAATTGGATCAATGACAGGGGATTTATGAGAAAGGAGTATTGGTCAAAGTAAATAGGGAACATGAAAATTTAAAGACATGAATGACCAGGCTGAGGCTACACTTAATAAGAGGAAGCGAAAAAGTTGAATGACGTGGATGACCTCTGGAGCGTCTGGTGTAGAATTAATAAATTCCAATGAAAAGACCAGGATTAAAAGATACTTCAAAGAAATGAACAATACAATGGAGGAACACAATAAGGAAAACGCATAAAAACAGCAGATGAACAGATATCAAGAAGTAAGGCTATAAGATGATACGAAATTATAATAATAACGTTAGATAGGAGCCAGATTCAATGGTGGAAGGAATTTGACGAGATGTATCATGGGATAAAAACTTGTAAAAGTCGGCCAAATTACTGAAGTGAGAGACGTGGATAGTTCACATCGAGGATCATACATTCTGAGCAGTAAGTTTCACAGAGTAGCGACATACTTGAAGATAGAGAAATAATTTAATATTGGAGAAAATGGCATTAACAATGAAGTTAACGAGGCGTAAAATAATAAGCTAAAGGTCGTCGACAAAAATAAGCTGACAATGTATAAAAAAGACTTAAAGGAACAATTTGAATTAAAGAAAGGAAAATCTTCCGAAAAACTTCAAGCCCAATCAGAGACAATGGAATGAACCGGAAAAGACAATATCACGAGCAGTATCTGGATGTGGAATAAATTACGGATACCGTGCGAGACAGAAGTGTTACATTTCATGGGCACTTGTTGAGAATGGGAGAGAAGAAATTAACCGGTAGGAGTATTTCTTAGATAAATTACAAAGGGAGAGAGGATTTTGAATGTGGAAATGGACCAGTGAGAAATGATAATAACTTGGGAGAGCTTGAATGAACGTGTCGTACCCAGGAGCAAAGTGGCAGGTTTCCCAACTTTACGGAAGGAAAAATCGAGGATTGGGCAGAAATAAATGGACAGGAGATAGAAAAAGGGAACACAGCAAAAAATGAGGGAGTATAGGGAAAAGGAAAAAGAAAGAACACGAAAAGGAAAGCAGTTGAGCAGACGTGGTCGGTAGTTTACCAATTATAGAGAAGAAGAATATGCTAAAGATATCCGGTTTTTGAATAAACAAAAAGAATAGAGAACATTATCGAAAAAAATCGAAAAATAGCGAAAAAACGAAGTCCAAGACATAATAGATTAGCTGAAACCTAAGGTCGGTGTTGTGAGCGTAAAAAATAATTTCTCGAATAAACAACCGAAGGAATTAAAGCGAACAGAAAACCAACTCGGAAGTAAGCAGCGAGGGAAATCGAATTCATCCGAACGGACAGCGGTGGAAATTACGCTGCACGCCAAGAAGCCATTTGTAGCAATTGCCATTCGCGGCCTCACCTCGGTGAAAGTGAAAGAAGGAAGGAAAATAAAAAGAGGAGAAAGACACAATTGTTCGCTCTCTCTCCTCACCGCAACTATTACGTATTGAGGATTGGAATTAATGCGAAAGACCTGTTGTTTCCCTGCCGTATCATTTTAATTATGCGCTTCTCGGTAATTCCAGCAAGGGCCGTTCGATTATGTGTGTATGTTGCTATATGGATATCGAAGGAAAAAGGCGATCGAGATATCGAACAAGATTTTCGGATGAAAAAGTAAAAGAGAGGTGCTATTTCGCACTCGTCCGGCCACACCTTGAATATGCAGCGAGCATATGGGATCCGGTGCAGAAAGACTTAGTCCGGGAACTTAATAAAATACAAAGGAAAGCTGCGCGATTCGTCAAAAACTGGTACGGGCGTACAGACATCGTTACACAGATGTTAAACGAATTAGGCTGGGAGCCGCTAGAGACTCGGAGGCTGCGCGCTAGGATTAGATTGCTTGAACAATTGAGAATAGATATTTTTCAGAGCGACGCGGAGAACATCATATTAGAACCCCACTATATTTCCAGGTCCGACAGAAACGATAAATTAAGAGAGATATTTTGCCGAACGGATAGGTATGGGAATTCGTTTTTCCCCCGAACAATAAGGGACTATAATAAATGCTAGGCGTAATTTCATTAGAGCGTGTCCTTTTTATGTGTAAACGGCTGGTGTCCTAACACCCCCCGCCACACGCTTATTGAGGCGGCTTGCGGGGTAGTATGTAGATGTAGATGAACCTTGCTTCAAACGGGCCAGGGGCTTCATCTCTGTCGACGTTTCGGATAATGACTCGCTGATCATCCTCAGGGATTCAGAAGCATTCGGATATAATGTAACTTGTTCCATTTCACAGATGATATCACAGCGATAGGAAGATTTAAAAAAAATATGAATGGTAAACCTTAGAAGCAAAGGATCAAAAAAGTTTAAGCAAAAACAAGGGAATCAACATAAAGTTAATTGAAATCCTATTGTGAAGAAGATAATACCAAGGTTGAAGAAGATCATATGAGGTAACTTGAGGCGTCACTTTGTGAAACTTTCCAACGTTTATAACGAGCAATTAAACTGTACTGTAGGGTTTGATGCTTTACCGGCAAATAATTGAAGTAAAATTCTCTCGGGCTTCCGACCTGATCTGAGGTGATAATAATACTAATGTATTGAAGTATTGGTCGGCAAATGAAGTGCAATAAATAGTACAAAGTTTAATTGCTCATCATTAATTGACGAAGATCAGATAGCAAAGGAATTGAAACATGAAGTATATTTGACCCTCTCTGGAAGCAGAATCACTTGGAGTGGATTACATATGTATTTCAAACCAAAAGTTATAATACAATGATATGAAGGAATTATTTGTATTGAAGGAACATATTTTGACAAGTGTTGCACTGAATAAAGCGGAGAAATGATAGTGAGATAATAATAATTGCGGATCCTTAAAGATGAGGATACTTCAACGTTTAAGGCTGCTTCACACGACGCTTATGTCAGCACTGCAAGGAGTACTGAAATCAGCGCCGAAACCTTGGAACCGAATCCTGAACTTTTATCGAATCCGGTACCTCGGAGCCTGTGTTCACACAATTCTAATTTAAGTGCACCATAGCGCTGTCAATCGTTGAATCAAGAAACCAAAATAAACTGCGCCGTATTGTTTTGGAAGATGTACTATATTGTTTACAAAATTATCTAAACAAGCTCCACAAACCAGTTCTGTAGAACTGCTATTATAAGCCATAGTTATAAGGGCATTGAAGATCCGATAGATTTTAAAAGATATATTCCACATCCAAAACTGGTATTCTCTCGGAACCCGCAATTCGCCTGCTTGCCTGTGATTGGTCGTTGGCTGAATCGGGAGGAAAATAAGTATCCCACTGATTTCTGCTTTTAGTACTGATAATCACGAACGATTCTTTCACCGGATACAATAAAACCCTTTACACAGTACGATTTCAAACACATTGAATTCAGTTCGATTTTCAGCACTGAAGTGAGCATCAAGTAAAAGGGTTTCAGAGCAAGAGGATACAATTGAAGATGAACATTGTAGTAATGAAAAATGAAGTATACAAAAACCAAGGAGAAAACTTAGTGGGGGAAAAATAAAAAAACCGGCTAATGATGGTCTGTGAGAGAGAAAATATTCCACACACTGAAACAAACAGCAATAGATAAGGAAAAAGTAAAAGGAATTTCCCAAAGGGAAGACCAAAGAAAAAATACGGACCATATAACGAGGCAGGTAGGATTGAGTAATGACTATCAGATTGCTAGAGCATAAGAATTTTACTGGGAAAAATTGAGTGTTGACCTCACCCTCTTTCGAAATAAAAGACGAATAAGCAGACTACTCAGTCAAAGGAAAAAGAAGCTGGTGGATGAACCAAAACTTGAAAACCGACAGAATATATGAGACAAGTTAGAAAACAATCGACCCCAGAATCAATTCATTAAGTTAAAGTTAATCATGTGTTATTAGTTCGAAATGGTGACCCAAATAATTTGGATTACTTCCTCGTAGCGACCTGCTCCAAAAAAGGTTTCCTTGAAATCGTCCGAAAGGAATTTTCCGAGAGATATTTTATTTTTTAAAGCAGGAAACATTGGACATTCGGAATTAGGAGTCTCCAAAAAAACACCTGACCGCTTCATTGAAACAAAAGCTCGATTAACCATGTTTTTCCGTGCGTAATGCAGCACTAAATCAGTTTTTTTTATTTCCACTAGAGTTAAAAAGAGTTTTCTTGAGTATGGTAGCCAAAGACTACAAACGTAGATATTTTTTTTAAATTGACTTTTTAAGATGATTAAGATGGAACTTACGTTGACGTGACATTGAAAGGCAAGCACTGACTATTAGCTACCAGACCAAGGAATAATTATTAACTTATTTTTTAAAATTTTTATGCAATAAAAAGATAATTCTGCGCAATACTTAAAATCTGATAAAATCAAAGAACACATTCTAGGTCCAAGGTCATTTCATTCTTATGATTGGTGATCGACAAAGGGTAATGTTCTCAAACTCGAAGTGAACTGTACGAATAAATAACGAAATACGAGGTTAAGTATTGATTCCTTTACGTGAACAGAAATATCATTTCTTTGCATTTTCATGACACGCAAAATCAAACCATATATGTACTTCATATTTCGGCATCACTGTTCTATCATTAAATACATTCATTCATTCATTACAGTATTCTACCGGTCAGAGGTAGGTTGTGATGAAAGTCAGAGAATATCCAACGAACTCTTACACGTGCCGTGCCCTTTCTACCTCTAGTATTTCTTTCTTCATCTCAGCATAAGTCCTACCTTTCTTCATCCCGTCCATAAAACCGATTCTCTTCCTTCCCCTTCCCCGCTTACCCAACATCCTACCCTCTATCACGGCCTTCAGCAAACCATCGTCCCTCATTACCCCTTCCAGCCACCTACCCTGTCTTCCCCTAATCTCATCTATAAGTTTCCTCTCCTCGCCCACCATGTCAAGCACTTCCTCATTTGTCTTCCTTTCCGTCCAACGCACCTTCTCCATCCTCCTCCACACCCACATCTCGAAAGCCTTCAGCCTATTTTCGTCTTCCTTTCTCAAGGTCCATGTTTCTGCCCCATACAACGCCACACTCCATATCAAGCTCTTGAACAGCCTAATTTTACATCCTTTCTTAAGGTCCTGTAAGGTCATCAGCTCCCTTCTATTATTGAACGCTTCCTTCGCTAGCGCTATTCTCCTCCTAATGTCTTTGCTACTATGTCCTGTTTCTTCTAGCGTACTACCCAAGTAACTAAATTGTTCTACTTGCTCCAGTTTGTGACTTCCTACTCTTATCACCAGCCTCGCTTTCTTTGTCCTGGAGAATCTCATTACTTTTGTTTTCCTATTATTTATCTTCATTCCGTATTTCTCACACTGCTTTTCCAGTGCATCTACTAAAGTTTGCAATCCTTTCGATGACCGATTGACCAACGCCTGGTCGTCTGCGAATCTAACCGACTTTATCCACTGGCCTCCTACTTTCATTCCCACATCTAGCTCATCCCATGTCTCTCTTACCATTTCCTCATCATAGATGTTAAAAAGTAAAGGCGACAACGGGCACCCTTGTCGTACCCCGCGACCTATAACTGCCCACACTGATTCACCGTCAGCTACCCTTACCTGAGCCCTCTGCCCCATATATAAGTTTCGGATGAGTCTCCTGTCACGCCAATCTATTCCTATTTTCCCCAGTATCTGCATTAGTTTCTCCCAGTTTACTCTGTCAAACGTCTTTTCGAAATCTACAAAGCAAGCGAAAACATCCTGATTATGCTCTATGTTTCTATCTATAAGTGTCCTCATTACCGCAATCGCGTCTCTGGTCTCCCTCCCCTTCCTGAACCCAAATTGGTCATCGCCTAAATAGCAGTTTGCTATGATCTCCAACCTTCTATTTAGTACTCTAAGCAACACTTTTGCCGCGTGCGAAATTAAACTGATTGTTCTATACTCCTCGCATTCTGACGCTTTCTTCTTCTTCGGGATAGGTATTAATACTGTTTTCATGAAATCCTCTGGCCATACTCCTTCCTCGTAGACCCTGCGAATAAGTTCGAAGAACGATTTTTTTCCCCTTACTACCTAGATTCTTCAGTAGCTCCGAAGGTAGGTTATCGATTCTCACGGCTTTTCTACCCTTCATCTCTCTTAATGCCCTCCCTATTTCACTGTCAAGTAACTCTGGTCCGAGGTTATCCTTATCTATTGTTCCTTCATCCTCTAGATCTAGCCTAAAGGGTCTATTCTCGCTGTCATATAGCTCCTCTACCTCTACGTATTCTCTCCATCTTTCTTGGATATCTTCCTGTTCGATTAATATCTTCCCCGTTTTGTCCTTAACCTTTTGGTATCGTTTGACCTCTCTTACCACCCGATAACATTTTCACCTTGGTGTACAAATCGCCCACTTCCCCCTTCTCCTGCATCTTTTCCATTTCCCCACATTGTCCCTTCCACCAGTTTTCTTTTGCCCGATTCGTCACTCGCCTGAGTTTATTATTCAATTCCTTGTACTTCGTCTTGCCTACGTCGGTGTCCACGTTTTTCCATATTCTTATCTCCTCCATTTTCTTTATCATTTCTTCTGTAACCCACTGCTTCTTAACCTTCTTCTTTTCCACCGTTCCTATTGTTTTCTCTGCCGCTCCTGCGATGCCTGTTTTTATAACCTCCCATCTTCTCTCTATTGTTCCCATCCGCTTCTCTTCCCCTATGTTCTTTTCTACCAGCTATTGGTATTCCCTCCTTTTCAACATTTTCAATGCTTCAAGGTTCTACCTCTTTATCTTCCTACCTTTACAAAGCCTTTTGAATCTAACTTCACACTTCATACTATGATATACATTAAGCGACCTTAGAAAAATCTTTTATTAATTTTACAAACCTTTTACAAATAAATATTATTTTGATAGAATAATGGCAAGATTATTGAAAATGAAAATATGTAAGTACCATCATATGCTTTCCCAGACTGTTTACTTAATCGATCACCAGGTGATCAACATGAGATATTACGAACAGAATCGGCTTAGAATCTGTTATACGAGCGTGTGTTGATGCGTTGAAACCGAAGGTTGAAGCAGAGTCCGCATAAAACAGTGACCGTATATCAACGGGAATTAGCCCATGACCTTGGCTGTTCAACTGGAAGCATGCTCAGTTGCAAAGAAACCATTTGTCATTTCAAATCCTTACGACGAAAAAAAATTCACCGTATGGCTTGCCGGAAATCATATTGAAAAATATTTTACCACAGAGGCCAGCCACATACGTCGCGAGATGAGTGCCATTTTGTGGAATTTGGCCTCAGCTGAACAATCGCTCATTATCGAAAGTTTCGTTTTAATCGTACCGCTAAGGAGCTATCCGAGATATATATTTGCGACCTCAACAGCATTCCGCGAATGGACATATTTAGAACCCAAAGCAATCTCCTTGGATGGAATGTAACACGCCTAGATATCATGAGCTAGAATGAACCAATTCAGTCAGTCGGAATTTCTTTATTTTTTTTCTTTTGGCAGATTCTGGTGGTCCGTACATCCCTGCGATCTCGATAAGCCATTGGCTTGTCGCCATGTTACTCAGGAGCCGAACCACCAGAACTTAACAGAAATACCCTGTACATGCGAAAAACCGGTCCAGGCGGGACTCGAACCCGCGACCCGTGATTAGAAGGCAAGGACTTTACCTCGCCGCCACCGAGGCCGGCGGAAACATTAATAGATAACTCGCCATCCATTACCTTATGCAGCAAAAGGGAGCACTAATGGCAAAACTGCGCCGTATGAGATACAACAGAAAGTACGATTGCGCAAATTGTGATCAAAGAATCTTCCCAGAAAGAATTCGACACCAGTAAAGGGGAAAGTGGCTATGCATATATGGACAAGTATTCTTTGGTGGCTTCCAGGTCATTCTGAATTCAGTCAAAGTTTATTTGATGGCAGGAAAAGAAAATGTTGCGTGATACATTTCTCTTCCTCATTATTTCGTGATGCCATTTACTTCCTTATTATCTTTTGAGGTTTTTGCAAGGAACTGGGCGTTCTCAGTGCCCTGAGCTATATTCCATACGGAAAAAGAGTGATGCAACATAAAATATAAAGCATCACGGCTTAAAAAACGAAGTAAATATTAACTGAGAGTGAAAGCCTTTCGTGCTCTGCTCTACTGAGGGAACAGTAGCTCGATTAAAGCCAGCACAATTTGTTTTCTTATGTGAATGATTAGTGATACTCTCCATTTTCATCATGATATCAAAAACAGGTTAGCTTTTGTATCAGTTTGCCAGAGAAAAACGAAATAATTAAGTAATTAATAATGAAGAAAATCTTATTTGAAACGTAGCTCTTTCTTCTCCCCAATTATTAGTATGGTGAAAACTGAAGAGGGATATGATGCTTTCCCGGCGTACGCTGGTTGTAGTCTATTTGGGATCACCATCACGTGAAAATGTTCTTTGCTCTTCACGTTTATATCCGACTCTCTGAGTCCCGTATCTTCTTCAAGGCTGATCTTGATCGATGACTGGGCCACCGAAACGTCGCGTCAGCAACAATGCAGATATCAACTAGGTGGAGATCCCAAACAAACTATACGGAGTGAAAACTGATTATTAAATCACCGATGCAAAATTTATAAGCATGAAGAGTAATTTTAGAGCGGAGATCGGGTTGATTTAGCGAGGAAAGTTGATAATTTCGAATGCTTCACACATATAGCCCATTTACGGAGTCAGTTACGAGGTATTGTTTACTAGTTGGCTGGTTTCAAGCGGACGAGGAACCAATTTTAGCGCAACAAAAACTGGAGTCGTGCCCATATCACCCTCGAGTTTTGAAACTGTGAAAGCTAAAATTCTGATAAATGAAAAGAGTTAACAACAATAAAATAAATAGTGTATCCACATAAAATGCTTTGTTCACGGTCTAGCTTTCGTGGAAGTAAAACATTTATAGCTTTAACCAAGCACGTGAAAAAGACATTTCTTGTGGATATACTAAGTTATTCATCGTTATTAACACGGAAACGTTTCGCAAAGTTACGCCAGAAACAATAAATTTAATAAACAACAGATACGTAGCCAGGAATTCTTTTCGGAAGGGATGGTCCATGTTGATAATAAAATAGGGGAAGAGTAAAATTTTTCTTAAACAGGAGAAAAATGAGTATAGAGGCAATTACAACTTCAGTGTAACAGACAATTTTTAAACATTTTGCAGTAAAAATTTCCAAAATAAAACAAAACCTACTGTTATTTAGTTTGAATATAGCAAATACATTAATTTTAAAAGTTTTTCTGACTAAATAATGAATTAAATGAACCTTATTTGCTAAAAGAAAAAAACAAATATAACTTCTTTTTTAGTGCCCTTTATTTAAATAAATTCAAACATTTTGGGAGGGTTTTCCGAATAAAACGGAGGCCCCTGGCTACGTCACTGTAAATAAGTATAAATTATGACCGGAAAATTGTATAAAACAGGATAAACTGACCAAAACATTATCACGGCTTTTCCTCGCGTATAATACGCAGCAGTCGAACGTGAGTTCAAAACCTTCGGAAGAGCGAGCGAGCTACTCGAAGCAAGTTTCATTTGGTCGGTCCGACCGCCAGTATACCGCGACCTTTCCTGGGCTGTGCATGTTGTCATACACAGCCTCCAATATCCAGAGTTGACGGGCGAGGGCGTTCCTCCGAAGCGGATCCACCTTTCGCCGAAGGGGCTTTCGCCCACTCACCGTCCGCTCCTCCTCCCGGCTATGGATCTGGAGGTAATCATTAGTGGACTCGCGATAGGTTAGGATGAAAAAAATAAACACGGAAAGGCCACAGAGTAGGATTTATAAAATGCGCCCAACCTTAACAAAGCTCCTCCCAACTTCTGGGGGAGCAGGCAACATCTTCTTTTCCTCCTTCGATTAATCCCTGTAACAAGTCAATTAGGCCTCCAGGTGTTCCCGAGTCTCCCGGGTTTTATCCCATCGATCTATATGGATCTTACTTCTTTTCTGATTCGATGTTCATTTATAGTGTTATATTAAAAACTAGGACATATTTTAATACGATAAAATAAGGAATAACAATTTTTCACAAGGAAACAAAACTTAAACGACAACCAAGGTCTCGACGTCACTATATCATCTTCAGATCAATCTGAAGATGATGTAGTGGCATCAAAACTAGGTTGTAATCAAAGCTTTATTTATTTGTGGAAAATTGTAATTCTTTATTTAATCATAATTTGAAAGTCCACGCATTATCGCCTGAATCTTCGGACTTTTTTTGTATTTTGTTTTAAATATCTTATACATAATGAGTTTTACCAGTTTAACGTGATAAAAACATTTTGGTTCCACTGCAACTATAATGCAAAAAAAATTCTTCATAAAATGTAAAATAATTGTATATGTAGGTAATACCATAAGCATACATTTGAGTGAGCGAAGGATATTTCTAACATTTTTGAGTTGATTTTGAAGAGACAGAAAACAATATTTTTATAAACAAGAGTGAGACAATGACGTTAAGCAAAAATTCTAAATAAAAAATTGTATATAAACACATTTGTAAACAAAGTTGGCTGGTTCTATTAGCTAGCAAGAATCATTATGCTGAATAAAGTTTTATTTTATTTTATAATTTTTCCAGCTGTTGGCAATGTACAACACTCGAGGAACTGTAAAAGTAGGGTCAAGTGCTCGCCAGCTTACTCTAGAGCAACGAGTTCGAGTCTTACGTGGGAGGATTTTTCACAGCACAGGACATGTGTCTAATCGTCCTTTTTTATTGGCCCGAGGTTGAAGGCCTTATTAGGTTGAATGATAATGTACAAAAACGCATTGTATAATTTTCAGAAAAATTTTCATTTGGTATTAAAATTCAAGGAGAATGTTCTCGTAGTTGAAGCCGATTACATCAATTTCGCCTATTCAGCTGTTTTCAGTGGTTGAAGAGAAATAATAAATGTATTCTCTTGCTCGTTTGAGGAAAAAGCGTAACCTTTTCATAATGAAAGTTCCCTTAAACACGTACAGTCTCAACAGCAATAAGAAAAGGGAGAAATTCGCAACTATCCACTCACATTTCTACGAATTTTGTAAAACGCGTTTCGATGCTTAAGACGTCATTAGGTTCAACATCCACGTAATGGAAAGAAATAGGTCTTAATATAAGTTTTCGATTGGGTAACGAGCTGTTCACATGGGGAAACCCACATCACTCTATTACGCCATTGTTACAGCACCGAGTGATGAAATTTTACTCGTCAAAACGCGTGACAGGAAACACCTACCTCGTTCAGAGGAATCTACGAATTTTAGCCTTTTAGCGATACCAATCATTGCGTTTGCACAACTGATGTGGTACGCAGTCACGCACACGGGTGTGAAGTCATACACCGAAAATGGTGAAATTCGCCATGAAAACATCTGTGACTCGACCGGGATTCGAACCGCATAAACCCCCGCTGAAGTTCGCCTTGAATTAAGATGGCTTGGTGGTGTAACTGGCCATCACACCTGTCCGGCAATATGGAGATCATGGGTCGAATCCCGGTCAAGTCAAATGATTTTTTCATGGAGAATTTCACCGTCTTCGGTGTATAACTTTTAGCGTTACTTAGAAGTTCCACAATTCTGAGTCTTCCAATGCACCACACACTCAAGGGTTACCAGCATTAACATCATCTGATCAAATCCCAACGATACAAGGATTGCCGTAGTAGAGTGGTATATAATATATATGGCATAGTGGCAGTAAGGCTTACTTAGCATCCTATCGCGGCTGAATAGTGTAATTTTCTGTCCTTAACTCGTCAGTAAATGTTTGCACTACTCAGCCCAACAGTAGTATGTTCTTCATTAACAACATAAGATATTAAAATACTACACTAAGTAACTCCAGAGCCGATGAAGTACCTTCTATTACATTTTGGTTTACGACACGTAATCCACATTAAAGGCTTCCCTTAAAATGTCAAGGTTCGATTTTCGAATTTTAGCGCCAAGATCTCTCGCTGATTAAAGTTATAGATCATTGCGCTCAAAGGTCAATTCCATTCTAGGATGAGAGCACCGTGATATTATCTGCGTAAGAGCTTTTTCATTAGGGTTTATTCTCAATGGATGATCTCAGATACAGAAAAAGCTTAATTTGAACTGGAGGATCGGGTTGGTGTGGAGGTCGGTGTACTGTCTCCCTATTCCCAGGGTCCGAGACTCGAATACCGGCGGTGGTAAAGTTTATCTTTCAGAGCAAATCCTTTCCCTACCGGAGTACTGTGGCGAGACCACGCACAATGCTGTGTCCGTCACAAGGGACGCTAAACACTTAAATCTGAGAATTTAAAATATCAACTCCAATCAGATTTTTAACCGTTTTCGGAGGAGGACAAAAGATAGCATACTTCACTCCCACTCTTTTTAATTAGTGCATTATATTCGGAAAACTCACATACTAAAAGGGCAGGACAGAAACGAGTCTTTTCTTCGATAAAAAAACCCCAGTGAAAGAGTCATTGAAATACAGTCGTTTTTCGAAGAGTGGAAGTAATACAAGTCATAACTGTGTCCAGCGAGACGTAGTTGAAGAATACCATAATCTTTTTAAATATCTAAGAATATTTGATTATAATACAGGTAATTTCGAGATACAGAAAATTTAGTTACGTACAATGAGCGAGAAGAACAACAATGGCGTTCGAATTATCGAAAATTTGACGAACAGAAGTTCCATTTATCGAAGTTTAACTGCATAAATAGATTTTTTTAAATCACCTACTCACGAAAATAAAAAGAAAGGGCACCCACAGAAATGTTTATAGACGTTTCTAGACGTCAAGTCTCCTATGCCAGCGGTAGATAACTAATGCTTTGCTATATATATGCACGGAAGTGCATATCTGCCCATTTCGTATACATTAGACACCTAGATGAGAGGTTAAGAGGTGTACTCATCGCCTACCAACTCTAATTTTCACACCTTACTCACAAAATAGACATCAGAGCGACAATAAAGCAGGTAAATACTTAGAAATAGCCACTCCTTCGTGAGTGAAAATCTTTGCGACGCGTATGTGCCTAAATTTAAAATAACCGTCAGACTAATATAAGAGAAACAATTGCACTTTTCCACAAATTGCTTTAATGCGTACAACGCGTTTCAGTTCGCAGAGCCATCATCAGGTACAAGACAAAGTTACAAGAGTGTACATCACATATATATCTTTTCAGAGGAGGGGAGGGGGGTAGTGGGAGGAAACTAGAGGAGGGGGGGAGGAGGAGGTAGAGACGGAAAAAACCTGGGAGAAATCAGTCCTCCTCTAGTTTCCTTCCCCTCCTCTGAAAAGATATATATGTGATGAAGAGAATGGTTTTCCGGGTTTCCATCCGCGTTTATCCATTTTTGATGATCCATCAAAATTGGAAAAACCCGGAAAGCCATTTTCTTCATCAAAAAAAACTCCGCGGAAGCCTTCATGAAAATATAAATGTGATGTACACTCTTGTAACTTTGTCTTGTATCTGATGATGGCTCTGTGAGCCGAAACGCGTTGTACGCATTGAAGCAATTTGTGGAAAACTGCAATTGATTCTCTTATATTATGAAGAACTTCCACGATATCTCGCCTGAATCTGTTGAATTTAATCGTCAGGCTGTTTGAACATTTGCCGCGACCGTGGAATATATCCGAATGAACATTATCATTAACTGGCAGTGGAATTTGACTTCACTCTGCAAAGTAAAAAAAATGTTCTCACTACAGCGAAGATAAAGTATATCCTCATAATATGAATAACGATAATTTTACTACGATATACCACCAATTTAAAATGAAAATTGTCCTTTCCATGGTTAAAATAAATTGCTGTTAGATGTATCAAGAGCTCAGGAAGAAAGAGTGCCAAGCAACATATTGGTAGTTTTGAGATACTTAGACAAAATGATTTTCATGACTTAATTAATCATATTTACAAAAATTACTTAACCCAAAATGTCTTAAGGTCGATTTACGGTTGGCGTCAACGTGAGCGGAGGCGTTAACGATCGCATGATAGTTTCAACTGCAAGCGTTAACCGACAACTTCTAAGTGCAATTAATTCCTACGTTCACGGTTTACGCCAGTTCATGCGCAGTCGTATTGGAATTGTTTCGCGAGGACTTGAAAATTCAACAGTAGTTATTTAGTCACAGAGCAAAATTTTTTGGTTTAATGGTGATCGGTATGTCTTTTTAGATAGGTAAATTTTTGGTAGATAAGCTATAACCGTTTGCTACGGTAGCAGGTACCAAAATTCATCCGGAGGGTCAACTAGACCTTTTATGCCGTGGTTACAAGTTTCAAACAAAAATATGATGGAACCAATGTGTTTTTAAATGGAAAAATGCAGTTTTACACTGAAATAAGCAAGTCTAAAATATTGCGGAATACTAATTGGAATGGTGGTAATTTAATTATGACTGCATAAAGTGTAAACAGTGAAAAAGACTGAAAAGTTACAGTGTATAGAATGCAAGCAAATTCAAAGTACAAATCGGTCTAGTATACTTCAGTGGGTCATTCCTTTTCTGAGATACCCTTACACTTCCAATATGATAAATCGCCTCCAAAAATTTAGATACTACAAAAAAAGCATTCTTAATCCTGTTGAATGATGACAATCGCATTATACATTGTCAAAAGAAGTTACCGTTGCATATCAGGTATATGCAATAACTTCCTCCTGTATTTCTTGAGTTTACATACATTTTCAAATTTCTAAATATTCATGGAGATAAGGCTTATAAAAAAGAATCGATGAATTGTAAATTATTTCAATGAATCATTATCACGCCGCTTACATTTTCTTTGGTTGAGGAATAACACAGACTTTACTTGTGAAATTATAAGCTGCACAGCTGTTCATAATTTTTCTCCAAGCATTTATAAAACGCTATATTTCAATCGTATAACGAATCAACTACAATATCTTCACTTGGCAACCACGTCAGGCACGTTCTACTTCTTTGCACTACAATGGCGGCCACAGGTAGGTTCACTTTATTCTGTGAGAGCAGCGCTCTAGGGAGATCTAGTTATTTATTAACAATGTATTTTATTTAGATAAATCTACATATTATATGATCGAAGTTGTCTAGTTGAATTTCTTGTGATTCCACGGCTAGTACGCAAATAATAAGCGAGCACTATAATATGTAACAAGGCAGCGTATTTAATACCGCTCACTATGTTGTATGCACGCATACCGTAACCCTAAAAAATAAGTGTATTGTCTTTATATGTTCACGTTCATAACGGAGGTGGTTTACATAAACTAGGCTTTTAATTTGGACTTAAAGTTGCTACAGGTCCTACCCAATGATTTTGAAAAGAACATGAGAAAAAATAATTGGTGCCATCAACATCTTACAATGACCTTTTGCATGCATAAGATAGTGAAAATCTTAGTTTTGTTATTTTTGTAGATATTTTACACGCATCGTGAATGAAACCTGATATAAGATTTCGCAGAGATAGGGAGGTGCTTAATACGGTGAAGGGGGAAAGTAAGCTGGTCATAGAGGCAGGAAGGAGGTAAAAGGAGAGGTTGAGGGGGCATATTTGGAGATAACGGATTATTTAACGGAATGCTGGAAGGTTGAATATCGGGAAAGGAAAGAGGTAGGGAAGCAACACAGACTATGGACGAAGAGCGAGGTTGTTTGAGATATGAAGGCTTCAAGAAAGGGGATATACAGTGATTCGAATAGGCCTTCCAAACTTGGTGCTGCAGGTGGCCGGTGAAGATAACGCGGAAGGATAAATTAAGCAAGGAGGAAGAGTGCGGGAAACCTTGAGAGCAGAGGACCATGTGGAACACCGCTCTCAAAAGAAGATTCAGGTGGATAGGGCATTGCCTGAGGCAGAAGGTATCCGTAAGAAATACAATATAGAGCAAGGATACAATGCTCTGCATGGAAGACCGGGGGACAGTTACAAGATCCGATTAAAGATGCATGAAGGACTCGAATACAATGTCAGGGTGTAACAGGATCAGCTGGGTTCAGCTTTGTAGAAGAAGTAGTGGAGGGATGCAGTAAACTTATCTTCGAAACAGAAAACTGATAACGAAGCACTAATTGCATTGCCTTTTCCAAATGAATGTAGAAGAACGATGGTGAGAGGTTGCATCCAAGTCTAACCCATCATATACTCCGTTGTCTCGGGGGTGACTTCGTGGAATTTGCTTAACACTGTAACATTTTCATTTACAATCTAACGCTAACCCATAACTTTAACTAGGCACCTCTTCTCATTACTTATTCATTTGCATGGAGGCGTTGAGAGTTATAAGTTATTGCAAAATAATAGAGGAGTAGCATCGAGTTATGAAAAGCGTTTCGTGAGGATTTATTAGTTCATACCGCCTCCATTTTGACTTAAAAAAGGAGCCTCAATTACTGAAATCCGGTGGCTAGAGCGGCAATTGGAGGTCATTAGGTGTACATTTTAATTCTTTTTTGAGTCAAAAAAAATTCTTGGACCGCATTTGATTGAAGTGCATCTGTTAATCCGTTGGAACTAGAGCCCTGCAAAAGCGTCAAAAAGCTCGCTCAAACCCGCTCGCCTTAGCGAGCCGAGCAAGCCAGGCAGATTTGACCCGAGCCTAGGCCAAGCTCGCTCGGCTAGGTCGATCCTACTCCGCCAAATACTCGAAAAACTCACCCTACGTCACAATTCACGAGCGAATCCCTCGAGTCTTGACTGAACTCGGTGGCTTCGGAACCCAGACGATGAATTACCGCAACAACCCACGCGTCCTTTGTTCGCGGTTTGATTTCAATTAAGAGTTTCGATCCATGGATAGATCAGACTGAAAATGCAACACCAGTCATTAAATAATTTTTGTTCACAATTAAATATATTTAGGAAAAAATGACACCTTCAAAATATAAAATTCAAAACAAAAGAGCTCCATAATTGGCCAAAAAGTATTATCCCAGAATTTTTCGTCCATAATATATCTACAATATTAAACAAATTACCCTCCGAACGATGAATAACAATTGAGAGGAATTTATCATACTAATAGGCCAGGCACTTCAAAGAACGATAAAAAGTTTAGAGGAAGGAATGAAAGACTATGGAATGAAAATAAATGTTGGGAACACGAAAGTGATGAGAGTGAATGATGAAGGAAATATAAATGTTATGACAAACGAGAAAATAATAGAGCAAGTTAGAAGGTATAGATAGATAGGGAGCATGCTGACGGAAGATTGGAAGAGTGAGGTAGAGATTAAGTTAAGAATAGCTATGGGAAAGGAAGCTTTTAATAAGAAGAGAAATGCGTTATGCAGCGGTATGGACCTAGCAATGAGGAAGAGACTGGTGAAATAATATGTGTGAAGTGTTATGTTGTATGGATTCGAAACGTGGACATTGGGAAGAAGAGAGAAGGATAGGATCAATACTTTTGAGATGTGGGTGTGGAGGAAGCTAGAGAGAGTGAAATGGGTGGATAGAAATGAGGTGCTGGGAAGAGTTATGGAGGAGAGAACACTACTGAAAACAATACAGAAGAGAAAGGGAAACTGGATGGGACATATTTTAAGAGGGAAGGGAATTTTAAATGCGGCAGTCGAGAGAGCAGTGGAGGGAGAAAAGAGAAGAGGAAGAAGAAGGCTGAAAATGACAGACGAAGTAAAGATAAGAAGAAGGTACAAGGAAACCAAGGAAGAGGCCCGGGACAGTACGAATTGGAGACAGATTTGGTGTTTGGGACCTGCCAGTAGGCAGAATACTAGTTGATGATGATAGGCCGGTGTTGATGTATTCGATTTACCTGGAAAAAAAATAAATTAATGTTTACAATAAACCTAACGGTTAAATGCTATAGGATGATTTTTACTCTTATTGGGAATACTTACTCTTCATATGAAATATCTAAGGCTTTCCCGGCGTGTAGCGATATTGTGGTTCTTCGGGTTTCCGACCGGGTCAAACTGTGCTCCATTTCTGCTGACGTTTCGATGAACGAGTCGTTTATCATTCTCAGGGCATCATCCTTACTCTTCATAGATTATTATTTAAAATGAATAAATCATTTAAATTTTCTGGGTACCTTCTTCCTCTATTCCTGTTTTCCCTCTACTTATGTGTTCGTGTTTCCCCCCATGACAAGGGAAGGGCGAGTCTCCCGACAGCCGTCGGGTTTTCAAGCCTACGGAAAAACCCGGGCATGGCAATGCTCGACAAGCTCGAAGTCGCGTATTTTAATGGGGAAGTTCGTGCATGCGTAAATCCTGCCTATAGGCCAGCGCAAATCCATTTCTGAAGCCTTGCTTGTCCCACTGCCGCTGCGTCCTCGTTTAAGAAACGTCTCTGCGACGATCGTCTCGTTCCCTAGCTTTATCGTTTCTGCGGCGATAAAGTTAGGGAAATCAGCTACTTCTCCCTCGTTAGACCCCACTTAGAATATGCAGCCAGTATTTGGGATCCTTATGAGATAGGCTTGAAAACTGAGTTAGAACGCGTGCAGCGAAGATCGGCAAGATACGTTGATGGCCGTTATGATAATCTCGTTAGTGTTACAGACCTTTTGCAGCAACTGGGATGGGAAACGCTTTCAGACCGTCGATTAAAATTTAGACCCCTTCTATTATGTAAGTTCCAAACCGGTCTATTCTCTGACGACATTGATAATATTTTATGAAATCCCACTTACTACGGTAGATCAGATCATGAAAAAAAAATTAGTGAACTAGACTGCAGAACGGACAGATTTAAAATGTCATTTTTCCCACAGACGATAAGGGACCATAACAGCTGCCAATAAGACTTTTATCTAGGTTTGTCGATAGGTAGTGTAGCTCTCAGTAGTAGTAGTACTCCCTAATACTTGAATCCTTATCTGTTACCTAGTACTAACAGCACGCCGTGCATGTTTTCGGCATGAATCTTGAGTCTCTGTCAATTTGTGTCGTTGCAATATACATTAACGGTCCCTCTCTATTGGTAGCATGTCTGTAGTGTAGTGCATGCCTGTGAGGCTTCGCCTCGTGACACGCATTAGCGATTTATGCGAATGCATAATTATTCGTAGTTACACTAACTTTAGGGTGTAGTGTAATGCATGTTGGTGACTACTCACCCCCTGCCACACACCCCTGAAGTGGCTTGCAGGGTATTTTGTAGATGTAGATGAAGAAAGCGATAGCAGTTAGAATTCAGGCTCGAGCTTGCAGTGCTCTAGTTGGATCTCACCATACAGGGAGTAATGGAAAATGTATCAGAATTATATTTTCATTGTTTTTCCTCAATTAAAGAAAGTTATGACTATAGTTTTCGGCGCTGTATTTAATTTTAATTCTAAATTTTGACATAATAATGTATATTGAAACATATTTTTTTTCGATTATTGGACTCGGCGTGGCACCTTCATATTTGTTAGCAACCATTATAATAATAAGAAATGTATTATTTCGTGTTTAGAAGAAAATCTGTGCATATGTAATCGAATTAACACCAAATATATTTCATGCGTGCCATTAGGCTAAAAAAATAGCATTGATTCGCCAAAAAATCAAATCGGTATGATGCAAGATTTTTATACTTTTGTCAAAAGATTTGCACGTACAGACAGATGCAACGTTTCGCGCAAATCTGCGCATGAACAAAAATCGCTCCGACCACCTTAACCACCAGCCCAGGGGCATGGTTTGCATCGGGTATGCAGCAGGGGCGTGGCTAGAATTGCCATTGAGTAAGGAAGGGGTATCAGTGATCCGATCTTCGTATTTTAAAACCCGGGTGGTGATGTCGACGGGTATTAGGGCGTAAGCAGGGCGTGAAGGTGACGGGACCACTGTAACAGGGTCTTCATGACTGCGCAGTGATATCCAGGGCCGCGGTGCCGTCGCCGTGGTGCACGCATACCTGAGCGAAAAGACAACTTGCGGAGGCACAGTCATCTATGCCACCTTTCGCGTGAGAAATCCTTGACTCAACCTTGGGAATCTCACGTCTTGGATTCTCCATGGGCTTCGATTGCGAACGACCTTGGGTTTGCAACCGAATCGGGGGTGAGGGGGCACTATAAGCAACCGGACACTATACCTAGCATCTCCGCCCGCAGCCATGATTATTCACCCGTGAAGGGTCACAGCTGGGAGGGGAGGGGCACTCGAAAGCATTTTGCGCTCACAAAGAGCAGCTGAGCGTTCCCCACGCAGATAGTCCGCGAATTTTTTATGATAAATATATTGCTTTGAAATGTTCATATCGTGCTGAAGTTCGTCCAAGGTAATAGCGGTGATGACAAAAATGTAGCTATTCAGTAAACAAGTTCAAAGTGGACTGGGTAAGCGAATCACGTGACCGAATAATCCAAGATGGATTCCTTTGTTTACATCATATGATAGTGAACATTTTGCTTACTTTTCATTCATTCCTAAGCCAAATAAGTATATTTCAACTGCGCTATTCTCTTTGACGGACTCTTAAGAATTTCATCCCTTTCTTAAATGGCTTTGACAGAGAAAAAAAGGGAAGTAAATATTCCTGATACCATAGTAATGGTGGTGGCCTTTTTTTTACACTATATCATAGTGGAAATTTGCTATTTTTCATTACTTTCTTAGCCAAATTAGTATATTTCATCAAATTTGTGGTATTTAAAATATTGTTTAGGGTTTTAGTAAGTAATTAGGCGTATTTTTTACCACCATGAAGGCGCTGTTTTGATGGATAATACACAATAGTGAAACTGGGAATTAACTCGTCTCTGCTAATTTCCGTATAACTTTTCATTGGTTATTTTAGAGTTTATTAATGTTTTATCATGCTATAGTTGACGTTTAACATCGAATAACATGATATTGAAAAACACTCATTGGAAATCGCGTCGGCTACTACTCATCCATGATGGCGTCGGAACTACGTCGCGTCGGGACTACGGGACTATCACCAGGAGGCCTATGCAAGCCGGTACCCTATTGGTCGTAGGTTTGAGTGCTCCAACTGCGCTATTATCTTGGACGGGCTTCATCATCGTATATTACGGAATGGATTTAATAGAGTTATGCCTCTTGTGGAAGCCAAGATGGTTTAAATGAAATGAAGGAGGCCTATGCCTCATAACTGGGAATGGGAAGGATTTTGTTTCGAGTAGACTTGCTCTACAAGTCACAAAACATAGCATTGCCAGTAGATTTAAGCTTAGATTTCATGAAAATCCAACGCGGACACTGGAAGCGTAATTAAGAGTAAGGTCTAAACATTGACGACTACAATGGCAGAATTGTCCTCAAGAATCCAGTGGAATGTCCCCTCATTTTTTATCCTCCTTGGCGGAAAAAAACACACTGGAATCATTTGTGGAGAGACAATAAGAGAAAACCCAGAGGGTCATTCGACAAAAAAGTGGAGGAGATATTTTACTTTGTGGGACTTAGGTTTTTGCTGCGATATCATTTGTCATTTTCCGGTTGCGGTGGCATAAGGCTTTGACGAGAGACGTATTTTCAACAGGCATGGATGGTGGTACCTATGCTGGCGCGGCGGTGCGAAAAAATTGCGTGCTCTTGAATAAGTTCCTGGCGCAGAACTGCACAGTAGACGTGGAAGGGGTTAGGAAAAAGACGGAAAGGGAAGAGAGGGAGACAACCAGAGAGAGTGAGGCAGGGGAACCAAACTACTTCGCAAAAAAGTCAGGACACACACGCACGCAAATAAAGTAGTTCAAATCACTCATCGCTAACACAATACCAGGGACCCTTCCTTGAGGTATCATTGTGAGACGAGTCGAAACTAGACGGCAGATAGTGATGAGTCATCGCTCTTCTCTAAGCGCTTGTGTTGGAAGAAGTTAGAAAGGTTTTCACGCTGACTCTCCACTCTAAACATCCTTTCTCCCAAGTTTTGCAGAATTTTGAAAGTTCCGCAGCCCATGTGCCAAAATCGTCCACTGTGCAGCGCCAGGAACTTTTGCGAGAGCTATTATAGCATTTTTTGCGAGAACATTTTTTATAACTCGGAAAGAATTGGGGGTGTCCAAACGGCCCACGCGTCTTTCGAAAAAAGAAGGTCGAAAGAGTAGAACTAACAGCGATTCTAAAACTTAAGACGCCATCATATCAAGCAAGATGGCTGCCAAATACGGGTATAAAATCACGAGTCGCCGCCAGCGTTCAATATCGTAGCGTATCTTTGTAGCGTAGGAGGATGGCGTATCTCGACGTCAAATCACCTGGGGAGTTCATGAGTGATTTTATTTGAAAGCCTTTTTTTTATAGTTCTAAGAGATTATAAAGAAGTAACAAACTGAATCCATTATGTTTGTGAAAATTTAAGAGATTTTATTGGTGAAATATTGAATGATTTGCGCGTTTTAAGGAAAATGTCAAAATATCTCCAAAAATAAGTGTAAGCATACCTAGAGAAAGATATTACAGGATGGACCTTCATTGGGTTAAGGATGTAAGTAGCCCAGAATGTCGTCCACTAGAGGTTCCGGAAAAATTCGTGAGCGACAGTAACTCAAAGCGACAGCCGAGTTCGCGATTACTAGAAGTACCTCAACAAGCACACAGGACAAAGCCAATTTATTAAACTCCTACTTTCAAAGTGTTTTCACCAAGTCATCACAGATTACATCCGTAAAGGTAAATGATCACTTACAACAAAAGTAGCCGCCTATCGATATTTGCACTCACAGAATAGAAAAGTTGTTAAAATCCTTATGTCCATATAAATCCCCAAGTCCTGAAGAAACTCCTGCCCGCATGTATAGAGAATAAGCTTGTGAAATAGCACCCTACTTGCTGAATATATTTAGTAAATCCACCAGCGAACACAAAGTACCCATGGACTGGAAAATTGCAAATGTCACTCCCATATATTCAAAAGCGGTGATAAGGAACAGCCATCGAACTACAGACCGATTTCTCTCACATCTATCTCTTGCAAAGTCCTTGAACACATAATTGTAAGTTCAGTTATGAGACACCTCGATATGCAGAACTTGTTAACAAAAACGCAACACGGATTCAGAAAGGGAAGATCTTGCGAAACTCAATTAGCACTTTTTGCCCACGATATCGGGTGAACTATTCACCCGATGCATAGGCGTTCCAGTTGATGCAATTTTTCTTGATTTTAAAAAGGCATTTGATAAAGTTTCCCATAGAAAGTTACTCATGAAATTAAAATCCTACGTGTTCGACGACGAAGTAATTTCTTGGATTAGAGAATTCTTAAGCAAACGAGTGCAAAGGGCACTTTTTTTATTACACTTTTAGTAACTTAGACGGCACTAACTCTAATGAAGTAAAAGTCATATCATGTGTCCCAAAGGGAAGTGTCATAGGCCCACTTCTGTTCCTTTTGTACAAAACGACAACGGTGAAACAGTTGACAGTAAGCTTAGATTATTTGCAGACGACGCAGTGATGTATAGAGTAATCCGTAGCCTTAGTGATAAGCAGGCGCTAACAAAGGACCTCGAGGCAATACAGGAGGGGTGCGATGCATGGCAGCTAGAATTAAACTTGAAAAAATTCGTAGTTATGAATTTTTAGAAACGGAAAAACTCTCCTTATAACACCTATTGCATAAACTACAGCAAATTAGAGACTGTAAATTGGTTAAATACCTCGGAGTTAAACTGACTAATGATCTCTCGTGGAGTAAACATATTCGAGAAATTACCGGTCAAGCTAATCGTAAATTTGGATTTGTTAAAAGAGTAATAGGCAAGTGCGACGATAAAGTTAGGGAAATCAGCTACTTCTCCCTTGTTAGACCCCACTTGGAATATGCTACCAGTATTTGGGATTCTTATGAGGTAGGCTTAAAAACTGAGTTAGAACGCATACAACGAAGATCGGCAAGATACGTTAAAGGCCGTTCTGATAATCTCGTTAGTGTTACTGACCTTTCGCAGCAACTGGGATGGGAAACGCTTTCAGACCGTCGATTAAAATTTAGACTCCTTCTATTATTTAAGTTCCAAACCGGTCTATTCTCTGACGACGTTGATAATATTTTACGAAATCCCACATACTACGGTAGATCAGATAATGAGAATAAAATTAGGGAACTAGACTGCAGAACGGACAGATTTAAAATGTAATTTTTCCTACGAACTATAAGGGACCATAACAGCGGCCAATGAGACTTTTATCTAGGTTTTTCGATAGGTAGTGTAGCTGTATTTAGTAGTAGTACTCCCTAATACTTTAATCCTTATCTTTTACCTAGTACTAACAGCACGCCGTGCATGTTTTCTACATAAGTCTTGAGTCTCTGTCCATTTGGGTAGTTGCAAAATACATATATATTACCGGTCCCTCTCCATTGTGATAATATCTGTGGTGTAGTGCATGCTTGTGTGGCTTCGTCTCGTGATACGCATTAGCGATTTATGCTAATGCATAATTAGCCGTAGTTACACTAACTTTAGGGTGCAGTGTAATGCATGTTGGTGAATACTCACCCCCTGCCACACACCCTTGAGGTGGCTTGCAGGGTATTTTGTAGATGTAGATGAATAAATGGAAGATGACGGCGATGATTGTATGTACATATTACATATCTTAGAACTCCTATCGTAGTCCAATGAGATCGTTCGTTGGGGCGTCACGCTGTATCTATAGTGCAGAAATCTTGACACTGAGGATAAAGGGGGAGATGAGACGAGGGGCGATTGAGATGTACTTGCGGTGGAGAATGAAGAAGATGCGATGGATAGGAAGGAAGACGAACGAGGGCATTTTTAATGATATTTTTTATTTTTTTCCTCCTTCAATTTCTGCATAGGATTTAATTCATTTCATTTTTACTTAGTCTGTAATACTGCAATAATCTTTACTTGTTAGCACGACTGAGCTCTTACAAATGGTCCCCGTGATGAATTATTGTAGTGTCTACCCCACACGGGTAAGTGATGGTTAGCAGCTGTGACAAATTTCAAGTTCCTCCGACGTACGCTACATAATTTAACACTAAAATATAATTGGTAAAACAGCTAATGGCAGTATGGCTGTGCGTTTTACAGTTTGTGTATGCTTGATGTGGAATCACTCTCTGCAACACACCCTCAAGGTGAATTGCAGGGTACCGCGTAAAAGTAGGCATTTACCTGGTTAATTCCCCAAATTAAAACTAATACACGATAATTGTGATTTCACTGACTTTGAAACTTAGATCGAAGAAGGGAATAGATGGAACAATACGATAACAGAATGGGAGAATGACAAGGAGGTCAAAAGCTAACCTACTTCGATAATAATGAAGCCATTGCAATCCGTATTTGGCTGTAATCAGCGGTCATTCATAATATAAACGAAAACATTTATACTCTACGAACATTTTTCTTATTGGGTAAAACGCGTTTCGGCGACTTACGGCATCATTAGATAGAAAAATATTGATGTCGTAAATCGACGATACCCAATGTACAAAAACAGCGGTAACGCTACAGGAATCATTACCACGATACCATTATACGTGCTTATCTAAACATCCATGGACCGAAAAATAATTCACAATGAGCATTACACCTTGATATGACGTTATTGGAAAACTTGCATGCAGAATACATGTTTGGCGGATCATTTTCGAAGCAAAAACCGCTTTCAATTTCGTATACTAAGAGCCAATCTATTCCCTTCTTCAATCTTTGCTTGGAACTAAATGGCAGATAATAATAAAAATTTATTTAGTACATACAGAGGACCCTGATTACATGCCATTAATGTCATTAATAAATACAAAATAAGCACTCATAATAAAATTAGAAAACCATTTACTCAATACTAAATGCAGATATGAAATAAGTCGAAAACCACTAGGTACCACTAAATTTTGTAAATCAAATTCCTGATGGCCTTCTTTTTTAAACATTATAAACAATAAAAGAAATAAATCCACAAAACTAAGAGTTCATTAGCAGGTGAGATCACCAAGGGAAGAAGAGAAAATTTGTAAATATTCATGTTAGTAAATGGCAATGCAAACGGAGTGGAGAACCACGTTCTGACGACCGAAAGGCCCATGAGCCTAACTCATCAAAATCTATGGCTCCATTTGGGCTTCATATACAAAAGCAACATCCAGAACCTTCCTTCCTGTTAACCATTGGGGCCGAATACCAAATATTTTACAAAGAAATAAATAATCATCTCTTCTATACACAATATTTTCTTTGAAACAACCATTTTAATAAAACGCTTTAGAACTTTTTCAAGCATTTCAATTTTTGTATATGCATATCTAAAACTGCATATAATAAAAATACAGCGCAGCATCCCAGACACAATGGTTTTCCTTTATTTCTTTCGAGGTTTTTGACTCGTGATGAACAAGATTTCCGCAAAATCACGCTGACCCTTTCCTGAGGTAACCATTAGGATGGACCGGGAAATAAAAAACAAGGTCGCCTGGATTTGCTTCTTTTTTTCCCTTTCCGGAGGGTATAAAATATGCACCTACGTGTAGCGGCCCACGATTTCAAGGGCGTAGCTCGCTATACCATAAATGATTTTAAAGAAAGTATTTTTCGGCGCGTCCCAAGCAACGACATCGTGGCGAAACGATATAAGGACGTGAAATGGCACGATATGATTACGTAAAATATAAAAGAGGCCCTAGACAGTCAATCATTTTGATCAAAGATCCCCCCGAGCCCCCGAGTTGAATCCCAAAGATATCACAGTTAAAAGTAATGGAAATAAGAACACCACAATATATATTCAATATAAAAAAACGTGTAAATGAGCATAACAATAAGATATGAGTTTACGGAGCCTTCTCTATCTGAAACAAATAATTTTAAAAAAGCTGTACATAAATTTAGTTTCCATGATTCAGTATAAGACAAGAATGCTTCTACTTTTTAAATAATTTAACTTTTACAAAACCACTTCTTCATTTAATAACATACACGACCCATACAACAACACATAACCACACACACAGAACCCTTCTTCCTCTGACGACACATAACTACAACTACCATAGTTACACAAATAAACATAAATACAAACGCCTGATGATGATGATTACTCATCGAAACCCAGGTCGTGTATGTTATTAAATGAAGAAGTGGTTTTGTAAAAGTCAAATTATTTAAAAATTACAATGATACACCACAAAGTTACCCTAGAACAATTTGATGCTTCTACTATCCTGTAGCGTCTCCACAGGAACCCTAAGCCGATGAAGCCCTCCTCGCACCGAGTTCTAAACCAGTTGGGTTAAAACTGAGAATGAAGCTTAAGTGAGAAATAAAAATTATATCATGGCAATAAAAATGGCTGTTTATAAAAAAATTAACTACCAAAAACATTATATTTAGGCTGAGACCAAAATATTACGACTCCAAAATCCCGTCTGAAAATTATCAGCAGGAACTCAGTAAGAGAAATATTTTTCTCGCTTTCTCTCTCACGAAATTTAAGATTCCGCCAAAGAGTTTTGTCCAAAGCATGGGGGGTATAAAAATTCCACAAATCTTGTGGACAAATTGTTTAAATTCGCGAAGTGAAATTTGCGCTCCAGTGTAAATTTATCATACAGCTCATGTCTAACTTCACCAAAGAAAATTTCCAGGCATAGACTTCACCCGAAGATCGAGGATGAGGGGAGGATTAAGACTGAAGAAGACGATTGCTTTTGAAGCAAGAGAAGACAAAAAACAAGCTAGGAAACCTTTTTTTTAAAGCAAGAAAAGAAGAGGAAAAGAAGGAAGAACGAAGAAAATCTTAACTGTAATTATAAAAAATACTGTATTATTGACCTTCAGACAAAAATAATACATAAAAAATCTTTGTTTATATTTATTTTTTATGCAAATAAAACTAAAACTTTGCTAGGTAATATATAGTAATTCAAAAGACAATGTTATTGCTGTCCATCTGACAAGAAGAATACATAAAAAGTTAAGTCAATCTTTAAATATGTAAAACCTTATCTTAATAATCACAAATGAGTTAAAGTAACTTATACTAAATAGCATTATAATTTTGATTTTTTGGATTCATGTCTGATTTTTCTGGGTTTAAGCCAAAGGAACCCCGAATTTCTGTATTTCATTCAGAATTAAGAGCACCTACTCAACTCAACCCTGTTGAAACATCTTTGAATTGGCAGGATACAAAGGGGAAACTGCGGATTTCCCCCCCGAATGCTTGGAAATGAATGGTGTTACTTTTTAAAGATTATTTTTTTTTATTTAAAGTTTTAGGTTGGGTCACTCAGCGAATAAGGCTGCAAATCATGCAGTCACGGATTTACATATCAGATCTCCTTCGTTCAGGTAAATGAAAGTTACAATAAATCTTTTTCTTGGCAGATATTGTGGGTACGAAACATAGCTTCCTAACCACTGGCCATAACCCCAAATTTTTAATTTCAAAAAATAATCTTTAAAAAGTAACACCATTCATTTCCAAGCATTCGGGAGGAAAATCCGCATTTTCCCCTTTGTATCCTGCCAATTCAAAGATGTTTCAACATATTTTCAAATTCGAGGTTAGTTCAATCAACTCTCACGTTACAATATAAAGCTAACCTGTATTTTCCGCAGCGGGTCCTTAAACTACATGCAATTACGAGTATTTAAAATAAAAAACATGTCATTTCATCCACCCACAAGCTGTAGAGCGGGTTATGTCGCCTGAGGTCCCGAAATTTCCCACTGTGCGCCGCGCCAGAGCGAAGGCGAAGACGTTGCGCTACCGCCAGCGTTCCAATCCTCTCGCCTTTAAAAAAAAAGTATTTTACAATACTTAAAATGCCTTAGATACGTATTTGAAACACAAAATACGCTTGTGGAGTGCACTTGAAATGCTAAAATACCCTAAGTGTTTCAAATACATGCATTTGAAATACTGCCCAGCCCTGACCGCTACAACACAAGACCCTAGCGACCGAACTAGGTACACTTACGCAGTCGGTAATCACACAAAGAAAGCGAAAGCGGATGTGATCGTCATTACCAGCTATTCTCGATAACTCTCGTTTCAGTGACGCAGCAAAACTATACCACCCAATGCAGCTTCATTCACTGCAATGATTCAACGGCATGCGCAATAAACGCACAAATATTTGTAGACTCCTTTGATTATGCAATTCCTTGCTTCGACACGGCACGGCGCCGGGCCAAAGTTTCGAAATTTCAAACGCAGCTGAGACCCTGTAACGACGACCTTGAATGTTCGTGACCGCGAAAGAGTAACAGTAACAGAAACCCCATTCTAACTGTCTTTCAGCTCTCACTTCTAAAAGCCTTCACTGGTTCTACCACCTTAACGGTCAGCCCAATTAGATAGAAATAGCAAGCGATATTTTTTTCATGGCTCGACGTTTAATAATACACGAGAGATACAACTTGGAGAATGACAGCAAGAAAAAGCATTGACGAATAAAAATGGCCAATAAAATATTCCAGGACCTAGAGTGGCAGAAACTAGCAAATATCAGCGAATGGATAGGTGGGATAACGATGACACTTTGATTTTATAAGTCTGATGTAGAACGGTTAGTTTAATAAATAAAACAATAAACCAGTGTACGTTTATCAATGCGTGATGTGTGCATAAAATTGCTTTAAAGAATATTACGTCATGAAACTGAGGAATTCGTAGTGGAAAATTATTCACCAGGACTGGTATTCTAACCCTGGTCCCCAAAATTAGCGCCGATTTTTAAAAAGCCAGCTAAGCTACCTATCTGTTACCCAACTAGGCGTAGGTTCTCTTCCACAATGAACGTGGATTTCGTTTAAGGTGGATGGAGATATTTCTTGCCTAAGTACAGATTTGCGTGAAACTTTGCACGCGTGTTCTTATTAGTGATATCTATGCATAAAAGTGAAAAAATTGCATTTCATCGATTACGTTTGTTGGCTATTCAATGATTTTTAACACGTGGCCTCTTTTAACACGTAGCGGCACATGAGATATATTTCGTGATAACAATAAAAAAATCAAAAGCAAAAAAATCATCACCATTAGGTTTACCAGTCGTACAATAACTGATATATTCATGCAATAGTTTCACCAGTGGTACCTACAATGCACTTTTAATGCAACTAGTTCAGCATTGTGTATCCAAAACATACGGATTTATATTAACAACTGTTGGAATTTAATGTAACAGGATGTCAGACTAGCTTAAATACTTCTAAATTTCAGGAAATTTGTATTTTTAAAATGCAGTCAGAACGATTTTCTATAAGCAAAGCTCAGGATAATCCCACTTTCTCAGGGCGTAAGGCAATCATAGCCTCAAATAATCCCAAGTTGAGCCAATGTCAGAGTACGACGTATTTGAGAACTGCCATCTATTAGCCCAGATGAGAAAAATTGTCACGACTTGTGATTTATTGTTAATACCAGGCGAGCTACATCTTCGTCCATCAAAGTGACCTTCAATTCGAAGGCTGTGCTTCATAATTTTCACATGAACTTGCGAATGATGCTGTTAAAAAATGCTTACATAGATTGTGGCGATTGAGTTGGCAAAAAAAGAAACAAGCGGGACTGGACGGTAGAAGCAAAAGTTACTGGAACGGAAAAAAGAAAAGATTAATCTTCTCGTAAAGCCCTGGCAAAGTATTCCTGTCAAAAGTAATCCTGGCAAAAGGAAGACTATTTAGCGTCAGAATAAATCTGAGAGCAAGTAGCTCTACAATAGCCACACCAAAGGAGAGATGGGAAACGTAAGACAAACTCTGAACCACTTCAAGACGGTAAAAGGAATACACAAAGGTGGAAGATTTAGCAACGTCGGAGGAAAATGGAATCATGACATTCGTACTCCTTATTTTCCGCAGTTTTAGCTTGATTTTCTCTTCACTTGCTAACATGCTTCCATCCGATAGGTCCTTCATAGTACATATTTACGCCAACTGTAATTGTTAAGCCTAGTTGACAAAAGCATTTGACATCAATCTTTCCCATACATGTATATCATTGGTATTCTAACAGTATAGTGCTTTTTGAATGGGCAGTACATACTATTTTCGAAATTCACAGTTTAAAACATTCCAAATATTAATTCTTCCACTGCAAACACCATGTAAGATCCTTCAACCAATCTAAAATAGCAATTTATCCACCTTCTCTGTGAATACAACATTCCTCCGGCCATCACGACCTTCATCATCCAATTACTTGTTCTAACCACCTGAATCCGCTTTTTTCGCGGGCTTCAAATTTCTCCCAACGACTCATTTTCTTCTCCAGCTCGCTAATCACTTCATAATTTGCCTTTTCATTTGTTAATCTTAATGCTGCCATTTTTTTAAAACCCGCATCGCAAAGTTACCTAATCTATTTTAATTCTCTCTCCTTCATGTCTAAGCTTCGGAGCCATGAAACGCCATGCTCCACGACTGAAGTTGAAATGCTGAATACAGTGTAAAATAATAATAATGTCGTCTTTGTTTTCGAGCGAATTTAGGTCTACAAAGACTTTTATTGCAATTTACTCGTTAATAACACACACATTTAACTGAGTGGAGATAAACTAACCCAGACGGAACTCGAACCCGGGGCCATCAGGTTAACAGGCGACCGCGCGCCACCGAGTCCATCGGGGTAGCGTCCGTTGAAAGATGTCTCAATGCGGAATAATTAAGCTATAAAGCTATAATAGAAAAAAATAGATGTAATTAAAGAATGCGAAACTAACTCAGTCGGCTGCTAATTGATTTAATGGACAATTTGATACGCGTACACATACCAGTTGGTGACAGCTGGTCTAACAATAAGATGCAGCAAGCTGGGGGCACTTTACAGCAATTAATAATGGCACACTCAACAATGGGTTCTTTCCAATTAGGCGACTCCCAGCGACTTATGCGTCGCTTGGAGGCAACTTGTGTCGAAAAAAGGGAGGAATCAGGCGAGATGTTGTGGAATATGAACATAATAAGAACTAAGACGATGCAATTTTCCACAGATAAAATTTTTAATCGACCCGGGATCACCTGATGATGATGCAGTGCATCGAAACCCGGGTCGATTAAAAATTTTATATGTGGAAAATTGCATCGTCTTAGTTCTTATTAACTTGTGTCGACTTCCACTTCGGCTAACTGGAAAGTAGATATCCAGGCGCAGGAGTCGATGCGCAGTCGCAATTGTTTGAAACAGGACGATTGGGAAGATCAAGTATATGAACAAGTTAATCAGATTGTTTTCTTTTGAAAGGAGTCTCAACTGTTGACAGAAACTTCACCAGTGGATTCATTATTAATAATTAAAGGTTGGCGCATTAACTTTATGCAATGGCCACCAAGATGTAACGCATTATTATAGAAATAATAGTAATTCATTCTTCAGTAGTCCTAGACTCCTGTTAGTCATTTTAATACAGTTCGCTTATTACTTTTTCCATGAAATATAACAACCTAGCTCTCAACACGATAAAGGAGAAAGACAATCTCCTAATGCCAATTAAGTTTTCCTTAACTACACTCCTTGAAAACCGGGGGTTTCCGGCGAATGCATTTCATTCATCGATGTTTAAAATTATGTTTTATTTATAAACTATGAATTCCATAAAAGAGGTTTGGTTTTTAATTTCATTTGGTTTACAACGCACTGAGTAAAAATAATGCCGCAGGTTCATTCGAAGAGATGCCCCTGTTGATAATTAATTTAATGATTTCTAGGTTAAGTTAATGCTTATGAATCATGCACTTTAATGTAATATAACGTGAATTGCCATAACTATGATTGTACAAAACGAAATCGTGCTGCGTTTAGTGGGTTTTCCAAGGATGAGGGAAAATATTTTCAAGCGGACCAAAAGAATGATCCATCATGGAAAATGGCTGCATTTTTATTACTATTGCGTGTATTTTTCGATTTATATATGTGTGAATAAATTCCTACGTGTAGGGAAACCAAACTAGGCCTTTCTTTATTAAAATTAGTACTCATAAATACCTATGTATTTACGTGATATTCATTATAAATGGCGTAGCCATTGTTGCAGCGAATTGTTCTGTCCCAATGTGTTCCAAATGACCGGAATCTACTCTACTTTGAACCATGACAATGGCAAACTCTCCTCTTCCAGCAAGTCGTTTTGAGTCAACACGCGTCAGCGACTCCCAGCGACACGGAACAATTGGAAAGCAGAAAAGTCGCTCGGAGTCGACTCACTTCGACTTGCGTCGTTAATTGGAAAGCACCCAATGAGTTGAGCATATTTCCTCGAAAAGAGTTTTAATTTATTAGTGCTTATAACGAAGGAGAGCATTCAAATGCCATGCACAAAAAGACTGAACAAAAATTCATGGAATTATACATCTCAACTAGGCTTAACCCTGACTATCTCATGATCGCGTGAGGTATCAGATGTTATCATTTGAGATTACACCGAGAAAAGAATCTGGAATATTGCCTAACAGGACTTCGTGCTTTATTAGACAAAGTTAAGGCGTTAGACCATGTTCATTAAAGTTACCATTTTTACAGTTTTTCAGCAAAAACGATCGGCTCTATTCTAAACAGAAAATTCAAAATGTTAAGGAAAGACTCGGTTAGTTCCACTCTCTTTTAAATTTGTAACACTCTTCCAAGGTTTCAGCACTATGTATGTACTATTTTCAAGGTACTCTTACTGGAGGTACCCAACCACTTTATGCGCAATGAGGTGTTCACTCTGTTCGACAAATTTTGAGCATACCGGACTATCCACGGTATTAACCTTACTTCAATAAAGTAAGTAAAACTTGGTAATGTAGACTGAGTAATTTTATTGTACCAAGCGTTTCGATGCTAAGACGTCATCATTAAGTTGGAGGTAATATTTGTTGAGGAGTGGGAGTGGTAGGTATGCAAATGTGTGCATGGGTGTATGATAATGATTTTTTTAAATGTTTAAATCAATATTTATTAATTGTCAATAAAAGATGTGATGATATTTGCAATAAAGAAACATGTGAAACATGATGCCTTGCCCGTCATTGGAGGGATTTCTCATGACTATATATGTTAAAAGTTGATTGTACCTGATGAGCACGCCTTAGCGTCGGAACACGTGGCACAATAAAATTACTCAGTGTATATTACCAAGTTTTATTTACTTAATAACATCATGATATTCCACCATATCTCGACAGACATCGTTGAATTTAGGTACTTACGGATCCACCCGCAAGTACTCTTCTTCTCCTCTGGTCAGAAATCCGTAGATTGGTTTGCAACAGTCGTTTTCCGTCTCCATTTCGCCCGATCTTGAGCCAACCTCTTCAACTCCAAGTAAGAATGGCAGCCCATATCCTCTACAATCTGTTTGACGTATTCCTTTCTAGGTCTACCTCTCGCATTTTTACCCTGAACTGAACCCTCTACAATGGTTCCTAATAGTCCCTCATGTCTTATAATGTGGCCTATTCAGGTGTCTCGTCTCTTTCTCATTGTGTTCCACAGACATGGCACCTCATCAGCTCTCCTCCTAGTACTCCTCAGTAAGTGCAAATATCCTCAGAGGAAACAATCGTTCGCCAACACCGTCACACAAACCTTGGTATCACGCCGAGTGCTTTAGCCAGTATATATTTCACATCGGCAAAATCTAAAACTTGAAAAAAGTCCGCGAATTCACGCTCAGCTTTATAATGGCTTTTGGGCATAGCATCTCTATTCGGTCTGAAATTTCATCCCCGGGATCTGTGCCTTCGTATTTCACATTTTCGAGGTCACCTATCCACGCACGGGGCCATTACCACTGCCTCCGCGAGCCCTGTCATTATAATTTCCTGGATGCCAATGGCAAAAGAACCCTCGGGCTTCAAGGAAGGGCATATGTTTGGGGAACTGAATAGCGGAAGGGAAATTTTCGTTCGGATCGAAGCACAAGCTATTAGGCGATTACTCACTCGCGGAGAAGATCACAATCGCATGCGAATTATATGAGGATCGTGACATCAACATTCAGAGTCAAGGGCTTCAAGGTTTCATCCAAGTTTTCGCTGGAAGCTGTGAGCGTGTGATCACACCATCAAAAACACAGTAAGGTATTCACAGAAAAATTTAAGCCAACTTGCGTCGTAAAGCCTTGGGTCACTGAGCGCTTATTTAAAAGAGGTTATACCGGATAACCGATAAAGTATTATTTTTTTATATCCGGAATATTTATAGAAGAATTTTGCTACCTGGGAAGCAGGATCACCAGCGATGAAAGAAGCAAGAAAGATATTGTGGCCAGAATTGCCCCAGGAAAGAAGACAATGTAACTGAAGAGTTGTTTACACCTAGAATCACAATCCTGGAAATTATGAAGCACTTTATCGAAACATATATTTTGAGTATGATCTTATAAGGCCGTGAATCCTGGACAACAACAGCTCCCGCGCAAAAGAGATTGGAGGATTTAGAGTTGTTGTGTTGAATGATCAAGAACAAATGGACAGAGAGAATCACCAACGAAAAAGTCTTACGAAGAGTTAGAGATAAAAGAAGGATAATGAAAATTAAAAGAAGAAGAGACAGGCTTATTGGATACATTTTGCAACACAACAGCTTATTGAAAATAATAATAGAAGGATAAATTAATGGGAAAAATAACAGAGGAAGACCAAAAGGAGAATACATCTTCATCCAAATAATGAAGGTGGTCAAAGTGAAGAACTACACAGGAATGAAGCGGCTAGTTGTTTTGAGAGTGGATTGGAGAGCTGCAGCAAACCAATCTTTGGAGTGATGACTGCTTATGATGATGACTAATAATATAATTACATATGCTCTAGCTGATTAGGTAAACAAAACCCCAGATTTCCACATACATGTTTCACAAATCAATAGGGGCTTAGTTAAATATGGGAAAATGGCCAAAAGTGAGGTAAGCAGAGGGAAACTAACCATTGTGCTCTACAAAGGACATTTTAGCGAAAAACAAATATAAGAACCTAATAATATCAAGAAATCCACGCGCATAATATGAAGGCGCCAACCCATGTAGGTTTTAGAGTTACTACTAAATTAATGTAATCATTGAACTCACAGAGTGTTCATTCAACAGAATTTTAGCCGCAGTTGGCCTTTACGGCTGAAAAAAGTACTCGATAAAAATATATATCCGCCGACTGAGCTTTACATCAATTTCAAAAATTCCTTCCACTCGCTACGGCATTCCGTTAGTGAAAACAGTATATTTTAAAGGGCACAAGCGACAATATAGCATTTGCATTTGTCATGACTCATACAGTTCCATAGCATTCGTTCTTGCATTAATTTAAGCCTCTTCCATTGCATTATAAAAACTCAGCAAATTACTTCATGCTTGTCACATTAAATTTGGCTTATGTATTTTCGCTTCACTTTTTCCTATAATTAAGAGGTGAAGCTAATCCGTAAGATTTTTGTTAAATAAATGAACGATACAGGTTGAGATTACGTAAATATTTTTCATGCACATTAAACGAAAGAATCAATTGCAGAAAAGTACTACTTTTTAGAAGTAAGCCGCCTCCGACATTTTTTTTTGTTCAAACGTAATTAAATGACAATGACGACGCACGAATTTCATCACGAACTTTTAAAACTGATTACGTGTAAGTTGAAGAGTCTTAAACATAATGAAATCACTTGTCTATTTCCACACTTGTTTATTTCAACCGACCAAGGTTTCGGCACGTAGTGCCATTTTCAAGGATTTTTTAACTGAAGAGTCTTGGCTTGGATGTTTAATTATATGAATATCTCCATAGTCCATAGATTACATAAAAATTACATAACTATCTGGTTTTTCAGGAAGTCCTATTACTAGATTTAATTGACACCGATTCTGATCTGGTTAATTTTTGAGAACCTGGCAATTGCTCGCATGCTGGTTTACGTATTATCTTCCACGGAAGTAAGCACATGCCATTATACGGGAGAGATTACCTGGTTTTTGAGTCACACACTCGCCTTCGATGACACAACTCAAACGTGCCAAGTGAGAGTTCTGGCATAACACGGAAGAAGAGCACGCCAGCAAAGTCTGGAGCCAAGAAAAGTGATGTATCCGCATTCGAAGGCTTTTCTTCTTCTTCTTTCGTGGCTCTACAACTCATTACTGAGTCTTGGCCTCCTCCAGATTCTTCCACCAATTCTTTCCATCCTTAGCATCTGTCCACCAATCCCGAATACCCAGAAGCCTGGTATCGCTGTTCACTCCATCAATTCATAGAAGTCCAGGCCTTCCTTTCTCTCTTCTTCCCTCTGGCTTTACCGTCATTTCTCTCTCGGGATGTCAGTATCATCTATTCCAATAACATGTCCAGCCCAACGTAATCTGGCTAATTTGATAAGTATTACTACATCAAGTTCATTATACATCTGAGCCAGTTCATGATTGCGTCACCTTCGCCGTACATTATCTTCCTTTTCGGGGCCATATACCTTCCTAGGGGTTTTCTTTTCAAACCTTTGTAATACCTCTTCTGTGGCCTTAGTTATGGTCCATGTTTCTGCACCATGACTCTGTACTGGCTTGAAGGCTTTTGGAATGAAAATCGATATTTTCCCTGTTTTCGCCTTCCTGTAGAATGTACTCACACCAGAGCACAGAGAGGTTATCTCCCATTCCCGCCGTGGAGGCTAAGCGTGCTCATTTCACAGCGCCATATTGGCATCAATGTCAAGCCAGTTGCACTGCTCCGGACCCTAGCCTTGAGTGCTAGATCAACTCTCCGTGCTCTGGTTTACCCATGCAGCACACTTCGTATTCAATAAATATGTAACATATATATTGGTGACGCATGAATATACTCATTTTGTACTATTATTGAAGCTCATATTGAACACGTATGTCTATTTCATATGCATCCAGCTGGGTATTCCAAATACAAATGCAGTACATGTTTTGTGTCTCTAAATATCTATCTAATTAGATAAATATGACGAATCGCAACATTGTTCTTATATCGTATTCTTCATAGCTCTTCAATGCCACGTATCCTCATCATCACCCACAGTCATCAACCCAAAGATTGGTTGGCTGGAGCTCTCCAATCTATTCTCCTTTCAGCCAACCGCTTTACACTTTCATAATTTTATATTTTGACGTCCCTCATTATACGCTTAGCACATAACATCCTCGTTCTTCCTCGATACTTCCAAGTACACCATTACACATATTTCATTTCGAATCCTTCCCATCTTAATTGCTTCTTTGGTGATGACGTAACTCCTAAATGTGCCCTAGCAGTAGATTAAATTCAAATTTAACTGTTAAAAATTAACTAACTAAGCAATCAATGCTTCACAGAGTGAAACGTCTTCAATGAAAAAAAGAGCTAGCCAATAGAAAATCCTCGCGCACCAAAACACAAGCATTGGAAATTTTTCTAAGGCGTGAATGGAAAAATTTGACAACTTCTGCGCTTTAAAACAAACAAATTTGTCGGAACGCGGGAGTTTCCAACCAACCTTCTAGCCCACAGCGCTAGCACGGTTCCGATGTAAGTGGGTCGATTTCAAAAGGCATACAAAGATCTCCGCACCCACCTATAACACGGCTATCCAAACTCGACTCCCGTAAAAAGTAAACAAAAAGACAAGGCTGTGGCATAAAATGATATAGCAGTAAACTGAATTCACAACTTCCCGTCCAACCGCAAACAAAAGGAAATGGAAGACGGTAGAAATTCCTACTCGATTGTCGCGGCGAACGTCAGGGGATCGTGGTCGAAACTTTCCCGTTCCTCATTTATATACAACTAGTAGACGTATTAGTTTCAAAACAAAAAACGAGGATTTTCCTCTGATATCGTGAATGTAAAGAGATTTGTTGTCGAGAAACTTCTCATGAGCCGGAATGGATTTGGGAATACCAAAATTTTCTTCATAACTCGGAAAGCATGCGATACATTCAAACGGACCATTAACCATTTGAAAGAGGAAGATTTAAATTATAAAATACATGGCCATCTAGGGACTATAACTTCATCACGTTGGCACTAGGATGGCCGTCAAGTATGGGTCACGTGTCGCCGACAGAGTAAGATTAGTGTAGTTCTATGAAAACTCTTGTAAGGAGTTTATGAATGGATTCATTCGAAAACGTTTACATTTCTCCGAGGGCTAATACGGCGAAACGAATTGAGTTCTTACCGATTTTTTTTTAAACTGAAAGATTTACCAACAGAAATACTGAAACATTTTGCTTTTGAGGTAAAAGTTCTAAATATATCCAAAATAATAAAGTGAATTCCAGCAAAAATAGATAACAGGATATCTACATCTACGTTATACCCTGCAAGCCACTTCGAGAATGTGTGGCAGGGGTTGAGATATCACCAACATGGACTACACTGTCCCCTCATAAAGTTAATGAAACTACGATTATGGATGCATTAGAAAAACCTGCAAATCCTTCTCTGGATATGAAATTTCACCAACATGTACTACACTATAGGCATTCCACGATAAAATATAGCGAAGAAGAAGCAAGCGATAAAAGAGCATCAGATTTTTAATCTTTGAAGCCCAGAATTGAAGAAGTTTCACAAATTTTAATCTACGGTAGTGTCGCGGGCGTTGCCCGTTTGCTGTTTTTTTGGAAATTGAATCAGTAGAGTTGAGCGAATCCTAGTTTGCTACAGCCCAATCGAAGCAGTTTGTTGCCTGCATTGACTTCAAGATCAATAAATTGGCAATTATAAGTCTCAGAATAGTGACAAAGAACAAGTTAGCGAAACAATCCAGCGATGAAAACGTCCAACGGACACGAAAGGAGAGAATGACGCTCATAGCGTGAAGTCTAAGAGACCAATTTATTTTACGCATTCTCAACATTTTTTGAAACACCAAGAGTAAATAATTTCATTAAAATCTTGCGATGCGGTATTTCATGCAATCAAAGAAAAATCATGGGATAAGGTACGTACTGATTGTTTATTTATATAACCTTTACAATTTATCCGCAAAGATTTATCAAACATGCAACATAGCATCGTTATTTTAAACATAGAATTTAGTTTAAACGCCCATAACTCATTGTGTCAAGACATTATGATCAATTATGTACGTAAAGCAGAACAAAATTCGCAAAAAAATTTCACGCTGCTACTGTTTTTCACAGCAAATACGCAACCACTGCACTGAACCAGTGCACTGCTGTGATTCCATGCAGTCGAATGTGAAAACTGCGAATTTTCGGATGTCGCTGTCGATTGCGCGAATGATTTTTCGTGATTACAACTGTGCTCGATATTAGTTTGAGATTGATACTTTCGAAGGATTATTATTTAAGTAGAGAAGGGATGGATGGAGAATGTGTTGAGAGGCGAGGACACGCTGAAGAGGGTGATAGGAAGAAATCTGGTTAATCGTGAAATATGACGGAAGAATATATTGATTTCGGACGACATAAGAAGAGACATAGGGTTTGAGGAACGCACGAGGGAATTCTATTCTTTTAGGCTGCAAATTTGCGATAATTCTTGGTCGCTAAATAAGAAAAGTATGCATGCTTTCATAAATTAATGCAATGCAAGGCATGTTTCGTCACTCAGGCGACATCATTAGCACCGATCGTACGTTAGATAAATCTGCGAAAACAAGGCCATGCGGAGTTTATTTATTCAGTGAACTCATAGAGAGGCCTGATCGTGAGCAATAGGCGTGAGGGAAAGTGAAGATATATCCCAGAAATATGGAAATTAAGGAAAGGACTGTCAAAAACCTACCAATCTGCTTGGAAAAATCTACTCGATGATAATAGCCTACGTACTACAGTAGGTTAGATCACGAGAACAAAACGAGGGAAATTGGGCGCAGAAAAAAGACAGGTTTAAAATTTCATTCCCGGGAACGATAAGAGACCATAATTGCTGTCAATAAGACTTGTAACTATGTTTATCTATAAGTAGTGTAGCTAATCATTTGACTTGCTTCCTAATGTCTGTTTCTAAATACGATAAGTAGTATTAACAGAACTTCTTACATGTTTCCTGTACAACTCTTGTATTTCTGTGAATTTACGTAGTGGATAAATACATTAATTTTAATAGTTTCTCTAATATAGATAATTAATTGATTTTCTCTCTAATGCTTGTTTATTTAACGCAACGTAGCACTAACAGCACGTCTCGCATGCTTCATGTGTAACTCTGGTATCGCTGAGCATTTATGTAGTTACGAAATTAATTGATGCAAATAGTTTCTACATTAGCGGAATACTCAAAGTGTAGTGCATAATGGTGAAATTTCACCTCCCGACAGGCATTCGCAGGTTTTTTTGCCGATTCATCAATAATCTTAGTTTCACTAAAATCATTACATTGAGATTCTCCGCGTCTTCGATAGTTAAAACCCAAAGTTTCTTCTCCACTGCCAGAGACTTCATCAGGTGTTATCACAGTTATCAGGGGATGGAGTTCTCGGCACTAGAGGAGAAACGTTGGGTTCTTAACCAACCAAGACGCGGAAAAACTCAAAAGTAATTATCTAATTGGAAAAGAGAACGCGAAATTTTGAACAATCTCGGTCTTATTTTCACTAATTTTAGTAGGATATGGTATAGTGCATGTTGGTGAAAAGTTACCCCCTGCCACACACCCTTGAGGAGGCTGGCAGAGTATAATGTACATGTAGATTTATGATCCTAAAACCTTCCATGTAAAGGGATTAAGTTCAGCTACATATCCGATTAAACAGATGGAGGCAGGCGACAATTTGTGGTATTTTCCTGCGTTCAGCATGGTGAAAAGAATTCACTTTGTACTCTTTCACTTAAGATATTTATTACCGATCGCTTGATTTTAACGTCTAAGCTTCATTTTCAAGTTAACATTGATATACCTAAGTGCCATTTTACTAAGCGTAATTTGCAAGGTAAATGTTACCTCGAAAAGGACCGATGTTGAAATCCATCGGTAATATACAATATACTTGTACATATTAAGAGGTAGAGTACAAAGTGATTTCTTTTAAGCACTGTATACATATCCGTGTTTGGGCCCAGGATGCTGCCTCAGCTTTACGGTGGCTGAGGCGTTGACCTTGGGTTATAGAGTGCACATTTTAATATACATTTTTTAAAATAAGTCGAAAAAAAATCTTCGATCACATTTCACATCTGTTTTTGCTCTGGAAATCACTATGAAGGCTGTAATGGAAGTGATACAAGTATTATCTTTTAAATTTTTTCCCTTAATTACAGCGTGTTATGACTAGAATTTTTGGCGCGGTATTCGAAATTTAGACGAAATTATACTAAAATGTATTTTTTTAGTACATTAGACTCGGCATGACACCTTGATATTTGTTCGCAACAATTATAATAATAAGAAATTAATATTTCACGCTTAGAATAAAATCTCTATGTACGTACGTAATCAAATTATTGCGAAATATATGTCATGTGTCAGAAAGCTACGTGCTAACATAGCATTGAATTGCAAAAAAAAAAACAAATCGGCACGACGCAATTTTTTTCAATTTTATCCATAGGTTTCACCAATAAAAAACACGAGTGCAAAATTTCACGCAAATCAGTACACAAACAAAAATCGCTCCGATCACCTTAAACACGAATCGCCGGATCGGCTGGCTCTCTCGAGAAGGGAGGGCAGAAATGTATGCAGGTTTATTCGTGCGTCACGCGGTCCTCCTCAACTTTCTCCCCGCCCTGCCTGGGGCGCGCCGGCACTTTCTCTCAATCCGCCTTCTCCGCAAGACACTTTCTCCTCCGTGGAATTCCGGGAACTGCTGAAGGGGGAAGGGAATGGGAGAGGGGGGAAACAAGGGAAAGGGAAAAAGAAGGGGAAGGGAAAACAAGGGAGGAAGTGGGAGCGGAATCAAGGAAGAAGAGGGATGTAAAGAGAAGAGACGGAAGAGACCAATTATGGGACTGGCGCGTACTGTAAATCACCTGGGGACAGACACATGTGTAGTCCGCCACCCTCTTCGACCAAACCGACCTTCACAGTAGAGTCAACAAGTTTCCGCACCTATATTGAACTGAGATGTATTTTATTTATAGTACTTCGAGTTTAAGTGATTTGATGGCTAAGTTTATTTCGCACTTACCGTCTGCCACTCCGAACACACGGACTACAGGACTCATTCCTGAGACTAAGGTGACTGTATCAAACCGAAATATCTTAAACAATTCGTGTCCCTTATCTTTTGTTTACACAGCTGTTGTAGGTTGTAGGCAAGTAGTTGTAGGCAGCATAAAGTACCAAAATACGGTAATATCAATGACACAAAAACTGTTTTATCCCACTTCTCATTAAGAAGCTAAGTATGCATGGTAGAGTCGTTAACTTGACTTTTTTTCACGCCGTACGCTGAAAATTCCTCACCAACCAGAGGTTTTTTTTGCGATTTTAGTAAATTTTATACGGTAATGGATGAATATATTCTTCAAAATTATTGAAAAAACTAACTGTCTGCCGTTAAGTATCGGACGCGATCTATGTGTCAGAATTTCCTCATTATTTTAATGATGTGTCTTCGGAGGTCGCTGCTGTACTTTATGAGATATTTGACAAATGTAAGCCGTTTTCCTCAAGAAAAATATAGACCGTTTTCAATTGGAAAATTTCTTTTATTTTTTGAAAAATATCTCGAAATGCAATGCAGAGATTAGCTGATATTTTTTTATGATTAGCGAGATGATATATTTTTCATCATAATGTGGTCGAATTCCTTGAATTAGGCACCTGTGAATTGATAAAACTACTTTTACTTCGGTGATCGAGTGGGAATCTTAGTTTCCATCGTTACAGGCCGCGGCACGAAATAAATAATTACTTTTATTTATGTGCTTATAAATAAAAATATGCGAAATTCTCCACAAATAAATACAGCTTTAATAACGTTCTAGATTTCAATTTAATACATCATCATCACTTGACAATGATGTAATATATTTAACCCAGATTCGTACCTTAAGTTGATTTTACATGAAGATAATTGCTCATCTTTTTACCCATCCATAATTCTCAAATTTCTATACCGCAATACCGACGTTATCTTTTGCATTAAGCTTTAACTTATTATATTCAGTATACCAAGAGTATTACATGACATAGATCTCGGTCAATAACACAAAGAAAGATCTTCACTGAGGATACATACATATAACGGACGCAATGCACAGAAATATAATGGTTACACAGTTTTCATACAACTAGAAATAGTAAAACTGATAAAAATACAACGTATGTACTAAATATATTTTTTTATAGGTACATATATTTTACACGACAGGAAAACATGGGTCGCAGTTTAACATTCTAAAAATTATTGGGACTGTAGTAACACTTGTTTAATAATATCTTTTTTGATTATTTTTTAAGTTGAAGCAGTTTTTTTATTTAATAGATTCGGGGAGTTTATTGCTCAAGTACATATTCATGAAATAGTTGGCCTTTAAGTTGAATAACTAACTGTAATTTGTTTCAGAAAATTAACAAGGAATAGAATATATTAAATTTAAAAAATAAAAGCATTATGCCCCGTTTACATTACTAGTTTTCTACCCTAGTTACCTACTCGTAAGCACGGGAAAACGTTCCCCGTGTGAACGCAAGTTAGCGCCAACCCTAGTTAACTTATTTACGTTGTCGTTTACCACGCTAGAGTTACCAGGGTTGAATGATGGTTACAAGAATTCCAGTAACTAGCGTAGAAAGCCAGTAATGTAAACGGGGCATCACAGGACTGTTACAACACCAACAATAAAAAACAAATGACAATTAAACGTAAAACGGAGAGTCAGGAGTTTATAATTTTCTTCTGTTGGTTAGCGAAAATGCGAAAGGATATGGAGAGATCGATCGATGGGTGGGAAGACGAAATGGTGTCAAGCGGCTCAAGTTCCCTGTTTCGGAATCCTCGATCCTCGACAATGACGAAAGTTTGACGTCACAACAGCGTAGAAAAATTTCAAATAATTAAATTTGAAAGTTGAGATTTGTCGAGCATGTGACGTCACGTCCAAGACACTTCCGACGTGCGACTATGTCGAGCACTTCCTGAATAAGGCACCAGGGGGGAGGGGTGTGCTTGGACCGCTCGTCATAACGCAGATCGCTTAAATAAGGATCCAAGTGGTACAATCACGTACAGACCAGATTTTGGTGTGTTTTATTCACTCGTAACAACCTAACGCAGCCTTCCTGATCGAGTTTTTTCTCTGGGATATGGTTGATCTAATTGAAAATCCCGACTACAAACGCTATAAACAGTATGTTGGATGCTTAAGTTATCAATTCGAATGGTAAAAACAACAAAATCTCGAACAGTTCGTGATTGTGAACCACGTGACTCCTTAGTTGCATGTTCGACATTATCTCAAACTTGTTCAAGCAACCCCCCCCCCCCCAGTAAAGTAAAAAAATAGCTGAGAGATAGAATGACGAAATTTAAGTATAGTGGTAGCGAAACATGATGACGGTTGCGCAGAGGGGCACTTTTTAATGGAGGAGTCTATTCTCTGCAAACTGGCTCCGCACGGGGGGGTTAAGGAAGTCTCCTCGTGATTAACTCGAAGAGTTAAAAGCAATTTTCTACATATAAAATTTTTTTTTAAACTTAATTGCGACCCAGGTTTCAATGTTTTACACATCTTCATGTCTCCTCGTTCGGCCGACGGGGTTCCCAAGGTCGTAAACCTTCGATGTCAACTTCAAAATATTCAATCTGTTATTTACATCAACTTTCTATACAACTTCGTTTGTATCATAAACATTGTCGTGTATAACGCGTTGCTGACACTTTCCAGCCCACTCGAGTTACGTGCAATTACGTTGGCAGCGTTGCCTACCATGTGCTGTCCTTTCACCTCCGCATCTCAGCCGACCCCTTCAACACAAGCCTTCTCCTCCTTCACCTTACGCATGGCGCAGGGGAATGCCACCGTTTGTCGCTACTACGATAGTAGGAGAAGGAGGTGACTTTTGTGCAAGATATGGAAATATAATTGCGGGTGGATCTTAGTCAATCGAAATTCAGCGTTCAGGGTAGAATGAAGAAATGCTAGATAGGTGTTATTCCCACGGATGGAAAAAAGGAGAGATGATTGGAGGTGTTTGATGTTAAGTCAGAGTTTCTGTCTAGTTCCAATCCTCTCTCCAGGGAAAACTTTCCCCTTATTCCAAAATAGAGATTAAAAGTATGGTTGAGAGTTCCTACAATATGCTTAAGCCCCTCACAACAACTTAACACTGACTATGATTTCTCTTAAGTTTGATTTACATGGAAATTAAAGTTGACCTCATACCATTCAGATTTTCAAAATTAATACAATTAGTTTTACAATAGTAGCACGACTTAAATGTCACATTTCGACTGGTGCCTCTTCTTTTGGAACTTCTTTTCTTCCTTTCTGCTTCCCGCAACCAATTTCCTCTTCTTCTCCTCTTTCAGGCACTTAGGCCTCTATTAGCCGAGGCAACCTGGACACTCCACCGGACGTTCCACCGGTGGAGTGTCTGGTTGCTCGGGTTTACTCCGCCCAGGTCACCGGTGGCGCCACCAGTATCGGTTCAAAAATTACCCAGCACACAGCAGTAGTTAAAATGGTGTTGTCTATCAATTTTGATAATTCGTTCGATAAATCTCTAGGTTTACTCGGTTGCCCTTTATTACTGTTCTTCAGTAAGTTTTCCTTTCTTTGCGTTACGTCACTTGGACAAGCGACACCTTCACCTTCTTGCAAATTGCGATCACCATCTTCATTCACCACCGCCCCCGGCGAAAACATATTAACACACAGAAATTCAATTCACAAGAGCGAACAACTCACCACTAGTTTGGACTGTGAACTGAGATTGTGTGTCTGCCTGGAGCGTCGTGGTCAGGGCAGTATGAGGCGCGCGCATGCAATATTCAGCCACCGGTGGCGCGTCTGGTCGCCTCGGCTAATAGGCTACATATACTCCAATGCCCCGGAACCTTGCTGAGCAACCCAAAGTGGAAGGCGCGGTTGCGGGGCTCAGTTGACTGGTTTCGGTGGCGCGTCTGGTTGCCACGGATAATAGGACTCATTTGATGCTATGCCCCACGACTGACAAGTTACACCGGTGGAACGTCCGGTGGCGTGTCTGGTTGCCTCGGCTAATAGGCCTCTTAAAGTGCAGTACTCCGTCCGTCGGACGGGACGTTTAACAGTGCACCTCTGGGCGCCTTTCGTTAAAAGAAGGATCATGTTTCCATTCACTCATGCTAAATTTCCAAAAACAATCCTCGCATCATTATCACCCTTCCCCTCCTTCACCTTTCCTAAAATATCGCCAATGACCATAATTATCGATCGCCTGCCGAAATAACCGGCCAATCATCATATTCGATATGCCATCAATGGCTTGGGAGATTTTCCATAAGTCTCTATCTCTATTCCCCCACCACAAGGTCATACCTACATTTCCTTCAAGAAAAAATATGTTTGTCCCAGATTTTCTATATCCAGTTCTTCAAACCCTGCCTCCTTTAAGGTGGCTGATTTTATCGAAACGTGCTTTTAAAAAAATAGATGGTATCTCAACAACAGAAGATCATTAAAAAATATTAATACGACACACCATTATGTTTTTCCCTTGTGCGTCGATTAACGTAGTCATTCTTCTTTTCATGAGGCGATATTGCCGCCACAGTAATGAGTAATAAAGGAATTGCTACAGATTCTCTTTCAATGTTTTCCCCGGAAAGATGCAGATAGTGCTTCGCGTTTGTTTACTAACCCAAACCCCCCAAACCCAAACACATTACTACCTGGATACTTCTAATAAGTGAAATATGAGCATCTGAAGGTGTCAAAGTGTAGCTTGGACACTTTCAGATGCTCATTTGTTTACCGCACAGTTGAGCGGCAGATATCTCTTCCAGGGTCCCCGAAATAGAGCGGTGATGAAGTTAGCGACATTGTGGCATCACACATGCGAAGAAACTTTTTTACATTAGGTATTTATTACATTACAAACTCTCATTTAACATCATGTTGACGTAAAGGCTACGTCATCTTGTTCTTAACGTTAACATTATAAGCAGCGTGCATGAGGATGGACCACCGAATAGCTGGCAGTAAGACATAAATTTTGGGAAGAGAAACCAAGTCTAGACATAGGTATAGTAAAGACTAATCTTCAACATCAGCAGTCATCTATCCGAAAATTAGTTTGCTGCAGCTCTCCATTCCACTCTCATATTAGCCAAACGCTTCATTCCTACGAATATTTTCACTTTGACGTCCTCCATAATTTGTCTGATGCATACCATTCTTGGTCTTCCTTTGTAATCATATCCATCTATTTCTCCATCCATTATTGTTTTTCCATCCATCCATTAAGCTATTGTGTCACAAAGTATGCCCAATAACGATGTTTTCTCAGGGAAGATGTGGTGAAACTTGTTCATAGTGGAAGAAAGAATTCTTTGCAGTTTTCAATTTTTAAAATGATTTTTCAACGCGCGACCGGCGCGTTTCCAGCTTGACAACGATGTAAACACATTGAAACCGGTCGCGCATTAAAAAAGGATTTAAAAAAATAGAAAACAGCAAAGAATTCTTTCTTTCACTCTGTCCTATAAGTTTGTCTCTTCTTCTACGCAGAGTTTACATTGTATTTCTTTTCTCTAAAACTGTTCGTAAGACTTCTTCGTTAGTGATTCTCACCGTCCATTGCTTCTCCATTGCTTCCAATCTCTTTCCATCCGCAGCAGTTACTCTCCAGGCTTCACTGCCATATAAGAGCATTCTCCGAACATATATGTTTTAACAACGTGCTTCCTTATTTCCAGACTTGTGTTACCAGCTGTCAGCAGACTCCTCTTCCGGTAGAATGTCTTCTTCGCTTAGGCTACTCCGCTCACAATATCTTTCTTGCTTCTTCCATCCCCGGTGATCCTGTCTCCATGATAGTAAATTCCTCAAATTGCACAAGTTTTGATTCCCATGTTTGACTGTGATTCTATCTCCTTGATTTCTCACAGAAACCATAGTCTTGGTTTTCTTAAAATAAATTTTCAAGTTGTGTTTCGTCATAGTTCGGTACATACAGTTCAACATTCTCGCCAGATTTTCTTTCTTCTCTGCCAGAATTGCTATGTCATCGGAAAAGCCCAAATCAGTGCTTTCCAATGGTGGCATTAATGGAATTTTCCGCGATGTGGTTCATTCCATCTGCCCAGGGTCTTCTACGTACCTGGCCACATGTTTCGTCACCACTATACCAGTAATTTGTTTATCTTTCTCGATTTGAAGCTTCGGAAGTTGGGTGCTACAGCAACGGGATTTTATTGAAGCGCTGGGGTGATCTTGGGGAGGATTCGATCACAATGCCGAATAGGAGGCTTCAAGGACGGTAGGATTTCTGAGCGTCCGGCAGAGGTGGGGAGACTTGCCGAAATATACAGATACATACCTCCACGTTTCGCGTGGGACGCTAAGTATTTTAGTAAACTGGATTTTTTTGTACGAAAAAACTTTAATCATCTAAGAGTGCTATTCTGAATGACATTACGGCCGAGCTATTCGTCAGACTCGCGGGGAAAGTCGCTATTTTCATGATTATGGCGACCCAGTCGAAATTCGGTATTCTGAATGCCGAAATAGCCACCGGAAGTCGCTATTCCAATGACTAGGTGGCTATTTGGTATTCTGAACCGCGGATAGCGACGGTCTGGTTTGAGGTATTATAGTCCGGCTTTTGATACCGGGCTATTCTCAATATCGACCCCCTTTCTTACGGATGGCGGAAAGGGAAAAACGCACTTATCCGGCCTTAACACATTACTACTTCAAGAGAAATGGTTTTATTCGCAGAGTGAAAAGTTTTTATGAATGCGCATACTTAACATGATAACTGACATGGATTTCATGTCAATACGTTAGTTTTAACTGTATGAAAAAGTCGTTTAGGCTGGTGTGACGAAAGCGGACATTAAACCTCGATAATTTAGACTGTGCCTCGGAAATAATCAAAGATATTTCCAAGCATATGTACGCACAAGTATACGAGGGTTTAATTTTTTTGTTATTTTTTATTAATTTTAATTTAGGTTTAATTTAATGAGCGCGATAAATTTATTCAAGCAACATTCGATTCGACGTATCGCAATGGTAAACTTAAGTAAAAATCAACTCAAACAAGTAGGTATATGTCACCCCGTGAAAATTGTAATAAAATCACGCAAATGGGTTCTTCTTCAGGGAAAGTAATGCATAAAGTTGCCATTAACCACTAAAATGTTAGTAGTTTGCATAATAGCTAATCTTCAACAATTATAAAGGCAGTAAAATTGTTTCTGTAGCATTTCAACGGAGACCGATATAAAACTTTTAATGCCCACCTCTCGCTTACATTTCCATATGCGGTCATCTATACATGTCATGCATGCATCTATGTATGTCATGTCTATGCATGCACACAGTCTATGTCTAAAAGGCCCATATCACTCCGTTTACACAGTTTACAACAAGATTCCAATAGAAATTCGCTCCATTTCCTCATCATCATGCTTCAAGTCCAAATTTAAAAAATGGTTAATTCATAAAAGTTATTATAGCTTAAGTGATATTATAGCTTAAATATGATGATTTTCATTGATTTTATGTATATTTGTTCTCACTTTTCCTTAATTTCAGAAATATGCATTTGGTTTCATTTATTTATTTATTGGTAACCTCTGTATTATACCTTCCAAATTATTTGTAAATACTTTGCTGTAAAATTTTGACGAAACTCATGGATGTTATATCCCAATGATGTTAATAAATTATTGTTATTATTATCTCATTACGAGATTTAACAACAGTTAATGAGAACTCCCAGGCCAGTTGGCTAAATAATTACTAAGCATAATCAAACAAATCGCCCCAATTATAGCATTGATATTTAGATGTAAGAACTAACGTCTATCTGCCATTCAGTCGCGGATTATTTCCTATAATTAATTGAGCATAATACGTAATTGCTACTGGCCACAGGATAACATTAATATACGATAGAATAATTTCATACTCCGTAATGCAATTTGCCAGCACAAAGGCATGTTTACCATCGCTTATTCCTTCTTAGGGAAAACCTCAGAGTAAAGGGGGAAGCTTTAGGAAAGGAGAAGACGAACACTTCATAAATCTTGGTTCTAATCTTAGAATTTCCCAAGCATATGCACGTACAAGTATACTAGGGTTGAATTAAAAAAATCACACCACTTTCGTGTATCGTAAAAAATAACTCAAACAAGTTCAATGTCGACCCGTCAAAATTGTTAAACATCACGTAAATGGGTTCTTCTTCGGGGAAAATAATTCATAATTTTTTCATTACCCACATAAACCTCAGGTGTTTACTAAATAGCTATTCTTCAACAATAATAAACGCAGTAAAATTGTTTCTGTGTCATTTCAATGAGACCGATATTAACATTGTTCTATTCCCATCTCTTGCTTACATTCACCTTATGCGGTCATATCACTATGAGCTTTAACAACAGTCAATGAAAGCTCCCAGGCCATTACTGCCAGTGGAATAAGAAATCACAGAGTAGAATAACGTGGATTACAATACTGATAGTTCTCGACCGAAGGACTACTTGTGGTACTTGCATGTGAAAGATTCTGTCACTAATGTGCATATATCGACATGAGTTTTACGTCTCGCCGATAGCTAATAAGTTTCACTACTATCACAATATTGGTGCCGGGTAAGAGGAAACACCATACATTATTTAATACTCGGGATTGCAGGCATTATTTACATAAATAACTTTCAGGCCAATATATCGGCTTCCGGTTCTCGGGCGAGAAGTTCCGCGGGCCGATACATTTGACTGTGAGAAAATATATTGTTTATGTATATAATACTGCAGTAATAAGGTGTATAGTTCAAGTGATTTGAAAAATTGTACAAACAACAAGTATTACCTATTTGATAAAATAAATAAAACTTCGGGTTAATATTTTCCGAAATGGCTTCACAATATATTTTCGCAAAGGTGTTGCATTTTATTCAAATACCCTTGGCATTTCTCGCTTGCACCACTCAGATAGGTGGCACTAGGTGGTTGAAGCAATTTTTTAGTACAGCCTTGCGTGAAAATTTGCATACGTGCTCCTAATAGATAATGTATATGAATAAAAATGAAAAGAAAAATCCATCATACTGATCTGGTTATTTGGTAATTAAATGATATTTTAACACGTAACCTTACGGCATATGAGGTATATTTCATAATAACTAGATTGCGTATGTGCAGATCTTTTTTTAAACATGTAGTAATCCACTTCGTTTTATTATGATGGCTGCCAACAAATATCAAAATGTCATGCCGAGCCAAAGATTCGAAAATAACGTATTTGAGTATCATTTTTGCCTAAATTTCTAATACCGCGCTGAAAACCCAAGACAAAACATGCTTTAACGACGGCCAAAAAATTAAAATAATATTCTTGTATCATTTCCATCACTGCATGATTGGCGAGATTCACCGCATAAACAGATGAAATGAAATGTGGTCCTAGAATTTTTTCAAATTACTTGAAAAATGATTAAAATGTGCACACATTAACCCACGATTCTCGCCCCAGCCACCTAAAGAACCCAACGAATGTGGGCTCGTTTTGTACTTGTAAGAACGACGAACCTGATCAAAGTCATTCCTGTTTCATTAATCATCTTCAGCCGCCAATCCAAAGATTGAAATGATAATGGTTGGCTATTTCGGGAAGCTACCGACAGCTAAGGTCATTTGCGCCATTAATTATGTGAGGGGATTGGTGAGGGAAATGATTTCATGGGAAACGGTGGAAGGATGGACGAAGGATGGACCCAGCGACGTTGTCATAGCCTACTCTTAATGAAAGGCACCAAATTCCGGGTCTATACTCGCGCATTTAAAGTCCACTTTAAGTGATTAGTCACTTTAAGGTCGTAATGTAGAAGTCAATCACTCAATTAAGGTGACCGTCCACTTAAAGTGACCATTACCCAGATTTAAAGTGAGAGCAATCATAAAGTAGACATAGTAACATAACCATATTACTCTGTGGCACAATCAATTTTTCATATAAAATATGTCCTTAAGCGCAGTGTCGTCCGTTTTTCTCTTTACTGTTTACTTGCTAATGTATTTTGATTTTTCAACGCCACTTCTGTATTAATGACAAGAATTTTATGTAATTTGCGAAAGTCATTTTTTGCCGAATATAATTTTTTTAAATACTTCCCCAATTTCTGTGGAAGTAATTTATTGCATAGGAAGCCAGTTTAATGTACACTTTTAAATTAAGTTAATGCATTTATAATGGATTGATTTACAGCCTACGCAGATGAGTAGCTTTAAAAACAACCCCCAATCTTAAAATAATATATATCGAATTCCTGACGGAGCATGTCGTCTGAAAGATGGAGAATCAACAACTTTTCCGAGTTTCCTCAACTTTTTAGTTTCATTGTTTTTAGTTTTTATATATTATCAACCGTGACGCTGCAGTCAATTTAAGGCTCGCGTAAAATGTATACGTAGAGCAAGATCTTTAGAGTGCAGGTTGTCTCGATCCCCCACTCTTCCGTGTCGTGACGTCATTGGAAGCCAGCATCGGCCATTTACTTGTGAGAGCTAAGTGCATGAGAGCTGCTGAGTCACGTTTTAAGCTTTTTCTCACGTTATTGAATTTATTTATGCTCTAGATCATTTTAATAAATATATTTATGAAATTTGGCCCGTAGTAAGCGAAGAAGACGAGAGAACGGCAAGTGAGAGATAAAAATATTTCTTAAGTTTTTCCTCGTGGTCACGCTGACATTTTTATCAAGCAAACAGTTACAGTAAGAACGACTGTAATCCACAGGTATGCAAAAACTTTGTATCTTACTCTATAAAAATAAGTAGTTATGTATAAATTGTATTTCAAATCGTGTATATCTGATTTCAGCTCGATAATATGCCTGGAACTTCCTGTGCCGTTACCTTATAGACAAATAGCATGACCAAAACAAGGCATTTAGTGAGTGAAAATTCTGTACATTAGTACAGAATACCCAAGAAAAATACTTTGCGGGGCATCTGGATTGAAAGATGTAAGAGGAAGGACCCTTTTAATTACGAAACGTCTCGGGTTTGTTCCGCGCATTTTAAGGAGGAGGATTTCATATATACATATTTTGGGAAAGCTTTTGATACGGTAGATCATGAATTGCTAATCTCATAATTGAAAGTGGTTGATGTATCTCCTAAGGTGATAGAACTTATTCGGTCCTATTTGAACAACAGGCAGAAATATGTGATATTTAAAATCTATAAAAGACACTGCTGTATCTGGAGTGCCTGCCCTTAGGATCTAACTCGGGCCCGTTGTTGTTTTTTATATTTATTAATGACTTAAATTGTTAACATGAATGATTCTAAAATAATGATAATTGCAGATGATGTAAAAATATATCGTAAGCTTAACGCATTGGAGTATTATATTGTTACAAGATGATTTAAATAAGCCATCTGCCTCCTTTTCACGCATTTCGGTCATCCTGTTGACCAACGACAGGGAGAGTTAAAATCTCTTGAACATGTGGGTGTTGTCCGAGGGTCAAAGCCTTGAGTATTGAACTGCTCATGGACAGTCATGAACTGCTCTACAAAAAGGTACCAATAACAAGCCTAGAATCTCCATCATCAATATACCAACCTGTCACTAAGTTTACTAACGAGAAATCATGCATGATAAAATGTAAAATATTTCCCAAAAATAAAGAAAATAAAAAATATTTTTTCGCACGATTTTTTTCATCTTTTTCTTGTTAGGACGTTATCTACTGTAACTTCGATCAAACCAATACAGCAGACAGTGGGAGAGTTTTCTGGCTAACGGCTTCCCAAGTGGCGGAGATATTTTTCAATGAAGCTTGAGATGCTTTCCTTTCATATATGAGCTCGGAAAATCAGATATGTCAATTTAAAATGTTAAAATTGTTTCGCGGTGACAAATGAGAAAATATATTTAGTAAAGTAAATGCATTCGAAAATATGAGTAAAAATTCTCCATAAAACGAGGTTCGGACTTATTAATAAGAACTATGACGATGCAATTTTCCACAGATAAAAATTTTTAATCGACCCGGGTTTCAATGCACTGAATCATCATTAGGTGATGATGATGCAGTGCATCGAAACCCGGGTCGATTAAAAGTTTTTATCTGTGGAAAATTGCATCGTCATAGTTCTTATTATGTTCATATTCCACAACATCTCGCCTGATTCCTCCCTTTTTGTTCTTAAATCGGCCTTCAATGGTTAAAAATTGCATTCCATGTCACAGTCTGGGCCGTCACCTTTGCACTATAAGCTCCAAGTTTGCATATAATCATCAACTTTAAAAAATCGACTTTAATCGAGCTAAACCTGCCTTCAGACTACTCTGACCCAATGTGCGGCGGTGGTGTGGAGAGTATTTTCACCGGAACCCCGAATACTAGCTTGGTTACAATGTGGAGAACACTTCAAGTACTCCGTCCGTCGAATGGGACGGTTAAACTGTGGATACCTTTGTGCCTTGCGTTAAAATTAGGCTAATTAAACGCCGGGTTTCCCCCCCCCTTCTTCTCCCTTGGTAATCTTTCCTCTTTCAACCTTCCCACCTATCCCTAATGTCTAAAGTTACCATACGTCCTAGAAAAACGGGATCATCCTGATTTTTGCCATACAAAACATGACTGACTTTTTAAAAAAATCTGAAAATGCCCCGATTTTTTAAAAGTAAAACTATTCTGAATTTCTGTTACATTTTTTATTCTAAAATTTGGTATTCGCTTATTTTCGGTTTCACAATGCTGTACTTGTTACATCATTGGCATTGGCAAAACTATTTAATTGATACCACAGTTATTGTACGTCTGGCAACCCTGCCAGCGATGCTTTTTTTTCATAAATCCTCTATATTGTCAGGAATCGATTTAAATTTGAATCTACAATGGCAATCCTAATGACTCAGCATAATTTGAGAGACATCTCATGCAGGGGCTGGTTAATAACGCATATTTTTCAGAATGCCGTTATCTCTCAACATATTGCATTATGTATAATAACCAATTTACTAGGTCCAAGTATTTTATTTTGTACTTGAATATGCAAATTATAAATATCTAAAAACACAGATTTATGCCGTTATGAAATGACGACACATTAACGTCCTGAATTTTTACCTCACCCTTATGGCAATCGTACAAATATCGCAAGTGAACTCAGCTATCGGTCGCCATGTCCAAAAATAACTACCCAAGAAACGTCATAGAGGCCTACTTTTTCCTTTACTCCATGAACAATAGGTTCACGTATTCAGGAGTCAGAGCACACACTCTCTGGACGTGATTTCCATTCGTAGAAGGCCGTCCAGATTTAGGATTGTCTCCCGATGGACGAAGGATCCAACTTTATGAAATGCAGCTACCACCTGTAACACCACGAGAAACTTAAAACAGTCATTCTCTAATGCCAGCGACAGCATCGAAAAAAAGTCTGCGATGACATCAATTCGGAAATTTCCCGTAGATGTCATGAAATTTCAGTCAGCTTACGCCGAAAATAAATTCTTCAACGCACAGGCTTCACTGTAAATTCGGACCAATCGAAGATAAAAACATTCGCTGCACTTCTGGCTCTGAATTAAAGAGATTAGGTTTTAAAACGAATATTTCCAGGTTCAACTTTTCGGAATATTTTCATTCTCACTAAAATGGAAAAGAAAGCTATAACTTCCATTTATACACTCTTGAATATACTATACTTTATCGACCCAGGTTTCGACTTCGAAAAGGACGGTAGAATTAAACTTAAGTGTGGATAAATACAAGTAATTATTTCCTTTTTTTATTGTGAAAATAAAAAATTAAGTATTATCGATCAAAAATTAAGTAGGCCCTCGAATGAAAAAGTGAAAGAAAGATTTTACTGCGCCCAAGTTAGGCCAACCACAACACGGAACCGATGTATGATTTCAAGCTTCCCCGGCGGATCTGATGATTATGAACATCTCTCCAGTTTTCCAACGGGTAGGGTGATCAATACCTTCCAACTTTTCGACAGGCAACTCGCACAACTTCTCAAGAGATCTTAGAGTCCAAAGAGCCGCTTATCGAAACGTTGGAAGAAATAAAGACAACCAGACCCGGTGTCAAACCCGAGAGAATTCCAACCGTAACATCAGTTGGAGCGAAGGGTTAGACACACAGGTTCAGACTGGATCTCATGTTTCCAGGTTAAGGTAGTTAGAGCGAAAAATCACTTCACCTAGAATTGAATGAATTTGGCCTCATTTTAAAGAAAAAACTCTCTTCTTTTCAATTATATCAAAATATCAACCCCTTGCCGAACTACTTTTCGAGCAATTTGCCTAAATATATAAGCTGTTTTACATGGGATAGATTATGGATGTACGCTCCAGAGGGAGAATATTTAAAAAAATTAGGAACTTCTAGCACCTAGATTTCGTCAAAAAACTAACGGTGTGTAGATTTAATGTTATCTCAACTATTTAAAAAAAATAATCTATTACTCACCACAGTAATTTTTACAGAATCGCAAAAAAACCTGCCGTTTTGAAGGGTTTTCAGCCGTACGGCGGGAAAAAATGAGTCAAGTTAAAGACTTATGTAGCTTTATTTATTTAATTACTGCGAATTTTGATCATTTATAACTATATCTTTGCGCCATTAATATTACAATATTTATTTCATACTTCTTACAGACGCTGAAATCAAAAAGTAAAATTTGAATGTGGGCTCTATTATGACTAGGGACCTATCTCGCGCAAACCACCTTAAACTGCGTCTCTCAGCGTTTAGACGACAACAGTTTCTCCTCCTGTATCGTAGGAGAAACTGTTGTTATCTACACGCTAATGCACACAGTTGAACCTGAAAACATGGGGCTAGTTTTTCCGGAACAGCTGCGTTGGTCAATTTTCATGACAACAGTTTCTCCTCCGTTACAGGAGGCGTCTTGAGGTCGAAGTGATGTCCATTCCGAGTACCCGAAAAAAAAACGGAAAATTTTAATAGGGAAGATGGATACTAGCTGGCCACGACGTGGAAAAGACGCTTCTACCCCTCAGCCAATAGGAACGAAGAACCAACTCGAGTGGGAATCACGGCGCCAAAATCTGCCAATATATTCCAGCATACTCAGCACGTACATCACTTCGACCTGAAGACGCCTCCTGTAGCGGAGGAGAAACTGTCTTCGAGAAAATTGGCCAAAGCAGCTGTTAAAAAAACGGAAAAACTAGCTCCAGCATGTTTACCAACCACTGCGGAATCCTTCGCTCCAACTGAAAACATGGAATCCATAACATCAAATCTACCAAAGCCAGCTTACTACAGGCCAAGAAAGCCTGTAATACCAGAATAAGTCATTGAAATTGAAAATGGTCTTAGAAAATCTGGAAAATGATAAATTAGCCAGGAATTTTTCTTTTCAAAGTCAAAGTATGATTGCTTTCAATAAGTGAGGAGCACCATTTTAGGCACTTTCTGTTGTTGCGTGGACTTGAAGAGTTTTTAGTACTTTGCCTAAATGAGGCACTTGAGCTCTTATTTGGTGTTAATCATGTAATTATTCCCCAAAAATAAAATATCTGGGCATAATCTTCAAACTATTGCTGAGGCAGATGGAATATTAGTTTCTCCTGTGATTGTGCACAGGAAATTCGTGGCCATCAGTCGCTGCCGACACCTAGGAACCATACCATCAGAAAGGAAACCGATTTCCCCCCAGAGCGATATTGGCGGTGCTCTGTGTGTTGGAAAACTTCTTTTTCCTCACGGTACATGCGTTAATGTGTCGAGCACTTATTCTTGCACCTTCTATACAAAATACACACCAAGGAATGGAATTTCCACCTGGAAAAATTAAAATGTTGGCCAATAAAACCTGCAAAAGATCTGGGATTTCATCATCTCTAGTCTGTAGTGGACCTGAAGGGATAAAAGAGCTAGAGATATTTATGGAAATGCGCAAAACAGACTTGCGTTTTTCAAGCGAATAGAGAAAATTCCCCGAAGACGAAAAAGTGAGAACGATGTTGCATCGCTCTACTTAGGCCTCATCTCTAGCACGCCGTAAAAATTCGGAAACCAGAGCAGAAAAAGTTGAATAAGCGAACTGAGTAAAATGCAAAGAATATCCGCACGCTTCATTAAAGGCTGCCAAGTGCGAGCAAAGATAACAACATAGCTCAGCCATTCCATTGGTTACGGGTGAGACTAATGAGCGTTTAATTTTAAATTTGCACATCAAATACTTCAACTAAAATATACTGGAGTACATATTTAGTTAGCCATAGAAGAAGGCAATTTAAACTTAAATTGCAATTTAAAAAATTAACTAGCACCGTTGTAATTGGAATAAAATTGTGGTTCCGGGTGTGACTAACACAAATGACACTCAATAACATTGATTTCTTTAACCTGTAAATTCTGTGAATAGCTTAAACATTAAATATTGATATTAATATCAGTAAACTATTTTTTCTACATCATTAGAAAATGGATGAACTGAATTAAGCAGAGAGTAAGTGAATTTCACGTTATTAATAATATGAGATGGAAAAACATTAGACTTCTTACATTTAAGCAAAAAAATGTGACTGTTCTTTTTACTTGCTAAGCGTCTCATAAGTTTGGAAATTTCATTAGCGACATGCATCAATACAAAATCTTTGACGGAATTGTGCGTAAAAACCTTTTATAAAGTCTAATGTCTAAATTCGCAAGTCTAATGTTTTTCCATCTTATATTCTTAATAACATTAAATGCATTTACTCTCTGCTTAATTCAGTTCATCCATTTTCTAATGATGCAGAAAAGATAGTTTACAAATTCAAAAGATCAATATTAGTATCAGTCAAATAAGAGTAATTGCTCTTTAGTTTAAACTAATGGAGAAGTATCCAAAAGCATTATTTTTCTAGTTATGAACTTTTTACTTAGTTCCGGGTGTGACATGGTATATTTCTGGGCGTGACCAAATTACTCCTCCTGCTCTCCAATACGAGTAAAATTCAATTTTTTTTTCAAATTTTGGTAATGGCTCAGTATATTTGATAAATTATGCTCAATTTCACCTGGATAAGTGGAAATTTAAAATTGTAGAACAAAAACACTTTCATTAATTTTTCCATATTTGGGCTCACGTTAAATGGAATGGCTGAGCTGTTGAAGAGACTGGGTCGGGTGCCGATGGAGACTCGACGGTCACACGGAATACTTAGAATACCAGCAAAATTGAGATAGCACGAGTTTTAGGTTGAAATTAAGGATATTACTTAGCTCCCCACACCACATTTGTAGAGCACATAAAAGTGAGTAAGTTGGACAGATACTCTACCAAACAGATATGTACAAACAGTGACACTATCTAGAATTCCGGCGGGGATGGTTCAGAATATTTTTGATAGGCGAAGTACCGAGGCCCAGCCTTAATGGGGGATCCTTCCCCCGGATAATGTTTGAAAATTAAAAGAACAAAACTTCATTTCCTAGCATTTTTGAAGTACTATCTAAAGATATTTAGTTTGTTAATTTTTATATATTGATGTTGGTACCCTTAACAAAGTTGCTTCTGGGTAGGGTCACGTCCTTCCTCCCCACCCTCGTAAATACGCCCATTAGCACAATAATTCCTTCTTCTAACACACTTGTATTCGAGGGTGTGAGTCAGGCTGGGTAAAAGATCTCCGAAACAAGATAATTTTTTTCTATTTCCACATCTCCGAAAACAGCACTGACGGCCTATTACATCGGGTGTTTTAACATATAACAATTGACGAACACAAACACCCATGTCCTGAGTGGTGAAAAATCCACTCAGGCGGGACTCGAACCCGCGACCCTCAGTTTAGCAGAAGAGGACTTTACCCCGTCGCCACTAGGGTCAACAAGAACGAGGAATCAATTAACTTCACTGAATCTTTCCAGGAATTAGAACTTGTTTTACATTAGTCGAATATTAAAAAAAAAAACTTAATTAATTACAAACTAGAAAATGCTAGAACTTAAGATTGAATACAAGTGAGAAATAATTTCTTTCCAAAGAGTGAAGCTACTGGTAGGTCGAATAAATTCCGTATTGAGATGAATGGGGGCGGGGGTCACTTCAGCTAGGGAAATAACGACTTAAAAAATTGAAATCATACATTTACGCGTTGCGACCGCATACATGCAATCTCTAAGACCGTCGCGACGGACCGAGATACCGAGCACTCGCAGAGAAAATTTAACTTTTTGTGAATCAAGCCAAGCGTACCTGGTAATAAATGGTGAAGTGCTATGAGCATCATATGTAACCGTGAATGCGTCGAATGCGCTAAAGTGAATCATTAGATATTCCTGGACATTAAATAGTTAGCGCAACGCTAATGGCTATTACCGGTCGGGAATCCCTTATGTTTAGGAAATACTTCACTGGAACAAGGAAACTTTGACTTTACTCACAACTTCACCACGCGTGAATATGGCTATACAAAGCTGGACGTGAAGACGTACGAACGAAGTAAACCAATGAATCGCACATTATCGACCGAAAGATTCACAGAATGGTAACATGTTAGTTTAAATCACTTGTTCAAACATCCCTCGCTAATTCGCAGAGGAAACCTAACACTCAAGTCTCGCGGTTGCAAATCATTCATCATGCTACCTTTCGTTGACTATGTACCTTTCAAAACTGACCGACGATTTTTTCTGGAAAATCAGTGACACAACATGGAACTGGAATTACGACTACGATATTGCAATTAATTCGATATTCCCAAAGGATTGTTTCCACGAAGCGGGCGCAACCTCAAGGACTTACAGCCACTATGGTGAGTCATTTTCGCAACTACAGGAATTTCATCGACTTGCAATAAGCTGAAATCACAAATTGTACCTCTGAGAAAGCCCACCAAATATTGCGAAAATATTAATTTCTTGCATATTTAGTTCCCAGCTATTTCACTGTAACAGTTTATGGACACAAAAATGAACTAGTATTTTTTTCATAGAAAATTAATTCAAAACATTACTACAATAAAATATATTTCTTCTGTTAGTGGATATTAATAATTAGCTGGCAATGCTAACTCTCGGGATAGCTGATAGTTTCACTCTTATCACTATTAAAAGAGTGCTTTAAAAAATATTTTTTAATGCCAAAAATGACGTCCCAAAAAAAGGGCCGTCCGGGGTGGATCGTCACCTACGCTAACCCCTTGCTACGCCACTAGCTACAATAGAATTCTGGTGTCCACCAATCAGTTGTCTGGAGATACAGGGAGGAATTTGTATTTTGAAATGTTTCCGATAAGTTTAAGGAAAAAACAACGCATCAATTCTAATAATCCTTAACGAGCGAAATAAACCACTAGTCGAAAAAAGTAGATGTAAAAGGAAAAATACAAAATAAAAAGGCTTATGAATGAATGGGAAGAATTGCCGCGTAAAACCAATGTTGGAATACACAAAACAAATCATGAGGGGTGTTAACATGAAGAATTATGAAAGATAAATCTGTCGGTTGAAAGAAGACTGGATAGGAGAGCTGCAGCAAACCAATCATCGGGTTGACGAGTGCTGCAGATCGACGTTTTTAAAGCATTCGTGTGAAAGAAAGACTTCCATATTGTCAAACGCATATAATTCCGGCATTTAGCAGCTCTTGATTACGGTGTTATGAGAGAAGGAAATTAGGAGAGATTTCAGAGTCCAATTGTGCGCAAGGCGAAAAAGGGGAGCTGGATCAAGCGGTTTCAGCAGCTACATCAATTATAAATTATGCACCAGCGATATCTGCTTACAATACTTATCATGAAAGCGGATATTTTCTGGGTTTCAAGCTAACGAATTCGGAACGAAAAGTAGGCGTGGATATACTGGGACAAGTGCAATGCATGGCAAAAAGTTTTGCAAATGGTGTAACGTAATTGAAGCGAAAATAAATAGATGGAATGGTGCAATAAAGTATGGATTACTAGGCAAATTGGTTAACGTCACATGGACAGTGATCAACAACGCACCCACAAGCTCAAAACCGCCACGCCTTCGTTTCTATATAAAATACGAACCAAATTAGGATAAGTAAAACTCGCTCTTGACTATCTACCATGGGGGCCCATACACGGGGGCAAGGGGGGGCCGCGGCCCACCCCCGGCCTCCCGGGAAAAATAAAAAAGGAAAGTAAAATTTGATTTATTTATTGTTTTTGCAGGATTAAATTAATATTTTCGTAACAAATTTATAAAAATTGTCACTCACCTAAAATGTTCCAAAAGTTCCAACTCTTGAGACCTTAAATTTACTAAACTTTCCGGAAGAGACCCCCCCTTCTTAAAACTATGTCTTGGCCCCCCTGGAAAATATTGTATGGGCGCCCATGCTACCCACTATAAGCAATATTTGGACCGGATGAAATCTCACAATTCTATCGTAGAGTTGAGCAGAATAGGGGAACACCAAGAGGACTTTCCGTTACCGAAGTTGCGCCTCTCACTCAGTGATTCAACCCGAAGGTTGGTTTGGATAGTTGATGTTAGAGCCCTGACTAAGCCACAAACGTGTGAATTTCACATATTCAGGGTAGGGGGGCCAGTTTCTTTCCCTGGGCCACCTCGCACTCAAGAGGATTTAATGTTCGGGGGCATCCTAAGGCTTCATCCGGATTTGATCCGTGAAGCCTTCGATTAGTAGCCAAGCGCTCTACCCACTAGGTCACCACGCTCCCCCAAGTTGCGCCATGTCCGCACAATTACAAGAGCGAGGGCACAAACACGTTTTTCTTTAATTTCTCCCGAAATAACACATTTCGGGAGAATCCATCGCTCGCTACCGGAGACTATGCTTCTCCGGAAATTGTATCAGTCATTTTAGATACAATAAAGTTTCTCCCCACTATATACTCCCCTGTATATCGCTTGGGTTTTAACTCTTTGGTGCCTAATATTACCGCAGAGAGAGACGATGCAGCCACTCGAATCGAGATTCCGTTTTCTGCGTGTGTACCCAGCAATTGGGACACAACATAGAAACTTTGGTGTCAGTCGTGGGGTCAGGAACAGCGATTGCTTGGTTCGATTCTGCGTTCGGATGACTGACGCTGATTAGACTTGAAAATCGAGCGCAGAGGCACGCTGTTTATCGAAGAGCTGTGACGCTGCCGTCGCCGTGAGATGCCGTTTCGACGCTAGAGATTCATCAGAGAGCTGTGACGCTGCCGTCGCCGTAAGGCTCTGTTTCGACGCCGGATATTGACGGGAAGCTAAGAAGCACCCGCCGCCGAGGTCGGAACGTCGCAGAGGGAGGCAAGAGGCAGATTCGACGCCCAGGAGCGCCGCAGACGACGCCAAGGGAATAGAGCTCAGAGAGTAGCTGCCGGAGGACCATCGGCATTGATTGTATCGATGAGTCACGCTCATTCCCTTCTCCCCTACCCTAATAAGTTTGTGGTTCGGTATCTCTATAAAATAATTTAAAATGGTTGAGGGTAACGACAGGGAAGGTTGATTTGTTGATCAAGTTGATTTCCCCACCTTTCGATGAGGAAAAAAGAAGTTAAGAGAGTTCATTGACAATGTGGACGTAGGGTTCGAGCTTGTGCACCCAGCCAGTCAAGCGAAACTTTTAAAGTTCGTAAAAGCCAAAATAACTGTGGAGGCCAGATCTAAATTGATAGTAAGAGATCTGACTGATACGAGGGAAAGGGTCAAAAGTGTTTTAGAAGAAAACAATTCGACCAAGCGAACGCTAGAGTACTATGCTTACATGATATTTAATTCCAAGCAAGAGAAGTCAAGAGTCGATAGCCGATGATACGGTTAGACAGTCAATTGAAACCTAGGTCGTAATAAAGTCTTTTTTTTACTTTTAACAGTGGAAAATTGCTTTAAACTCTCCAACCATAGAGTGTAACAGGTTTCACTGAAGACGAGACCTGTGACACACCATGAATTGCATCTAATATTGTAATTTTCTTCCAAAATGTCAATAAATTGTCATCTTCATTGACTAGCGTCCTGAGAAGACGAACTCGTTAATTCCTTTTAATTGACGCGATGACGCCGTGATCCTTTGGCTGAAGTATGAATTTTTAGACAATTTTTCCGAAGATTACTCTGAGGAGGAAGATGCTTCTAGAGCTCAATCTGCTAAACCATCTACGTCGGGCGGGAGCCTCTGCTAAAGAAAAATAATTTCCAAGTTCAGCCTCTGCTAAAGAAAAATAATTTCCAAGTTCACCTTTGGAATCTGAAAATAGCTCAGTTGAAGACGATTTACCGCCTTGTGTAGGCTTCCGTGGGTTGATGGATGTGAAGATACTGGTCTTCCGGGTTTTACACCGCGTTGGTCCATCTTCTTCGGACGACGTTTCGCCGGCGTAGCGGTCGAAATTCGGCGTTAAGTAGACCACTTCACGACTAAAACGCCGGCAAAATTGTCGTCCGAAGATGATGGACCAACGCGGAGTAAAACTCGGAAGACCTGTATCTTCACGATTTACCACCACATTCGAAGAAGAAATTCCCGGTATTAATGGATGCGATCCCTAAGAAGATTGTAGATGCAAGGCGAGTGCTAGCAAAGATTCTGCGATACTAGATTTTTCCGTTCGTTTTTTATTCAGTGGATCTCATGAAGTTTATCGCGGACGAAACCATTAATTATTGTAAATATACCAGCGATAAAGCTCCGGAGAGAGCGTTTTCACGGCTCATAAGTTGGAAAGATACTGACGATGAACAATGAGGTAAACATAGCACGTTCATTGTGAGCAAGTAAGGAAAACAATTACGTTTTACAAGGTGGATTTGAGTGGCAAGAAATGGCATTACGTCTTGCTTTTATCAGATTGCTAAAATCCAAATGTGTTCTTTTATTTCATTTTTTTTATATTGACCGCAGAAAATATCGACGAGTACAAAATCACACACATAATCCGCAACACGGATAATCGGGAGTTCACTTTAGTTATTGAAAGAGAATTTCAGTATTTCAAAATAAAGTTTTTGTGTTGTTAATTTTACAATATTTACTTCATGCTTCTTACAGTAGATTAAATTTAAAAACAAAATTTGAACATAGTCTCTATCATGTCTAGGGAAAAAACACACGAGAAAATATATATATATATAACAGTAGGAAACTCGAGTAAAACAATATTTCATACAGTATTAAAATATTTATTGATAGAATATAATTAATATATAGGTTTTCAACATTAAAAATAAAGTCAGTTGGAACATAAATATGGTAAAACAAATTCATCTGTTTGACTGGTTTTCTTAAAAAAAAATACAAATACCAATATAAATAAATCACAGAATAAAAACAGAAATTAAGTTAAAGTTGAGGAAAGTCGTGGATGGTTACAAAATAGGAATGATATTCTTCATGTATCTATAAGTTCAAGTGTCCACCATGAAACAGCCCTCTACGCAGCATAGAATTCTTAACACTGCATATTCATAGAATGTCATCATCAGAGGAAATGATTTCACTGAAATAAAGCATATGATGATGTACAAAATATGACACCAGAAGAACTAACAAAAATTTATAACAAAATTTGATTGAATGCAGTAAAGAAATTCATCAACTTCAAAGTTCCATAATGCCTTGGATACTACTTATTGCTAGACAAAGTCTTAGGGCTGTATTTATAGTCGCGTCTTAAGCATTTGCTTGACAAAGATCGTCTCAAGCATGAGCTTATTCGCAATTTTCGTTTCATAGTCACCAAACAAGACTGTCTCAAGTCATTGTTGAATAAGACGAGCTTGATCAAGATCGCCTTGTAATAAGGCGAGCTTGTCTGCTTTCATAGTCGGGTCTTATTGTAAACAAGCAAATGCTCAAGCACAGCTGCTTTCATAGTCGTCCAAGGTTGTCTTGTTTATCAAATAAGACCACGAATAAGATCGCCTTCGTCAAGTCGACCCCGACTTGAGCAAATGCTCTTTCAAGTTTTTGTTTTGTTACCCGCTGGAATCGCGATAAATTACAGTTTTCTGATGGTATTACGTGAATTTTTAAAGAAAATATGATAGTTTTGAGTTTTTTGCTTCAAAATTTGGCGAGAAATTAAGTGCATTGAACAATAAATTAGGCAAGAAGGCATGAAAAGGAATGGTGAATATTTTCCGAAAATGAGGGTTTAACACTAGAAGGACCGGTCTGGTCCTTCTAGTGTTAAAGGTCCGGATTAAGTAAGTAGAGGTTACCCGTCATTTTGACGGGTAACCTCTACTTACTTAATCATATTGCCTACAATTTTTTTTCTGTCGTCTTAATTTTTTCTGACTTTTATTTATTTTGTATGGTACGTATTCTGTTAAAATATAATTTAATTTTTTCACATAGAAATGGAGTTATACCACCTGTCTACCTTAAAAGACCAACACCCGTCAAAATGACGGGTTAGGAGTTTCCATTTTATTTGTAACGGTAACGCGTGTTTTATTCAGGAAATCACTACACTATATAACGTCTGGCCTTTTTGATGTTTTAGTTAAAGAAAGTTAGTTTAGTTTTTGATGTTTTAGTTAGGGAAAGAAAAGGCAGAGAAGGGTTATATCGTGAGTGGGTAGCCTTACAGCGCATATATGAGTGTGGCCTCAGTAGCTTTCGCAAGGCTTACGGGAGCAGTGCTTCTTCCTCGAAATTATTTGTAAAAAATTACTCATTTATATTGATAAATCAAGAAAAAGGTTATATTTAATGAAGTTATCAATTAATTTTACATAAACGAAGAAATATTTAAAATAATTACTACCCGTCAAAATGACGGGTAATGGTCCTTCTAGGTAGCCATACAACCCCGGTCCTTCTAGTGTTAAGGACGTATAATTGGATGTTTCGTATCCTGCAGGTTATGCAATACATTGTGGGGAAATCTGTGCCAACTTCTCAATCAACTTGCTTTACTTTATTGCTGTCGCAAAATGTGAAGTGGGTAACCGGGAAACTTTGTGTAAAACCTTGTTTTTTCTTGCAAGAACGTGTTACTTTACCTTATGTTTCAGGAATAACATTTTGAATATCTGAGAGTCTTATTTGACGTGGATTACCGGTTTGAGTGGAATATTTGATAAAGTGATGTGTGAAAGTGTGAGTAACGTACCGTAACAGTTCGCGGTTGTGCTCCTGTGTACACCTTTGATTACATTAATTTTTCCATTTTAGTTGTTTTACACAATATTAACTGTGTCATTATGCGTATCTGATTATTCATGACAGAAATATACTCTTCAGAGAGTACCCAACGTAAACAAAATCAGTGTTTTCGAGTGCTTTTCAGTCAGTTGTAAATTGTTTTGTACCGTTTGAAAATAAATATATCCTTTAGTTACACTGTAAAATTGCTGTTCTTCCAATGATTTTTAACTTTTACAATATGGGGAATGTATATATCTGGTGGTACCTATATGTATTTTGTGGATCTTTGTGAGAGTGCCATTGAGAATGAAATAGGCATACATTTTGAATTAAAGTAAATAGTCACTGCTTCGAAGACTGTTGTACGACAGTCTTCGATGGGACAATTATGATAGTGTAGAGTTAGTGGTATTTTAGTCGCATTGTAGTGGAATGTTTTGGGCTCTAAAACTATGACAAACTTTTGAAATGCTGTTCTAATATCAAATTAAGCTACATCTTGAGCTTGAGATAGACCTAAGCTTTTCATGTATAATGTTTACTTTGTGTTACTGTCTGATTTGAGAGAGCCCATGAGAGTAGTAAAGTACATCTTTTGATTGCATAATATCTCAAAGAAAAGTTTCTTATACGATATTGTAAGTGACGATAACCACTCAATTTAAAGTAGGTAGGTAAATGAAATTTGTAGTGCGGAGGTGACATTCAAACTTCTTGTCCCAGCAATCATCTCAAGGAGCAGTTACAAATGTTAGCATAAATGTTAACTATCATCCAAACATGAAGTGACATACTGAAAGTTGGTTTTTACTCTCTAATGGAGATAAACAGCGAACTGTACGATCCACAGGACGAACCCATAGGCCTAGCAGTCGCTAGATTACCGAAACGGTACATAAGGGATGCTCAAAATCCCTTCGATTGGTTCCGCGATGAGGAGTTCAAGCAGCGGTATAGATTTACCAAACAGTCTGTAACCCATGGCATACTTCCCCTTATTGAGGGAGCTCTTAATAGAACTAATTTGAGACGCCTTCCTATTTCCCCGCAACTGCAACTACTCACATGCTTGAGATTCTATGCGACTGGCACTTTCCAGGTAAATGAATTATAATTTCACTCCAGCAGTATAGGTCTGTTTAAGTTTCACTTGGTCAGTTAAGGTTCTTGGAAAAGCTTAATGTTAGCAATGAAACTCTGTTTCCATCTCTTTTATTTGATATTATTCTTTTAGGAGTGTCATCCTTTCAACAACAGTACTAGTTGTTTGGTGGTTTCATCTTATGTTTATACAATTTTCAGAAAGTATGTGGAGATACAATGAAAATTTCCCAAGCTACAGTTTCCAGGATTATATTCAGAATTTCCTCCCTTCTGGCATCGCAAATGCACGGTACCATTAAAATTCCAAGTTGCATTGAGCATAAGTTGGCCACCAGGCAGACATTTCAAGAAATGGGAAAGGTAGAGGTGATGTAGGCCTACCTGGAATTGATGGTGCGATAGATTGTACGCATATTAAGTTGTCTAATGTATGTCTAAATAATATTCAGGAAGTGTACAGGAACAGAAAAGGATTCTTTTCCCTGAATGTACAGGTTTGATAAGTTCCAATAGTCCTTTTAGGAGTTGATCAAACTTCATTTCATCACAAGCTATTTGAACCAAAGTTCGAAGTAGGAACCATAGTTAATCATTAGGTCTTTATTTACAATGAATTACAGCTAATTACAGTTCCATCAAAACTATCTTAATGCAGATAATATGTAATTTAAGGAGGCTTAAAAGGTAGTACAAGGTGTAAAAGGGAATTTACATTAATTTACCATAACTTTATTTACGCTGTTGTAGGCCCTTCGTTGGAATTTTTTTATATTGTTCCTGAATGGCCTGGCAGTCAGCATGACAGCAGAATATTTCAAAATTCAAGACTCCACATGCGATATGTTGAAGGCTACCTCAATGGTTGCCTGATTGGTGATGCAGGTTATCCCTGCCTACCTTTTTTACTTACTCCCCTTGCCAACCCAGAGACTGAGGCACAGCTAAGGTACCTAATTGAGCTAATGGCATAATCTCATATTATTAATCTCTTCGGGTCATGCTACCAGCATGGGATCTTTCATTTTATGAAAGTTACCATGTTAATTTATTCTTTAGACCCACGATCACTTAAATGCCCATTTTGAAAAACGTGTTTTCAATACTGATCATATTTCTATAATTAGAGGAACCCACAAGTAAGTACTGACTCTGGTAATCGAATTACTATATCATGAATGTGAGTGATAATCAATTAAATTGAAGTATTATGTAAGCATAATACATAATTGTGCTTAAGTCATTTAACATATATCGGAGAAGGTACTCCCCCAAAGTTTATTCTTCATTTTAATATTAAGTATTTGCTACTCTGCTGTCGTTATAGAATCAATGGTGGTTTATTGTTCAATAAAGTTCCTTTTGAGCTTTGGTTCTCAACCTACCTTGGGCTGCGAGACTATAATACTTTTTTTGCTGCCATGACCTCCAAATATAAAAAGCATACAATTGTATTCATTGCTACTTCATCATTGTAATTTTAAATATTTTTTGTGATGGTCTCCAACAACCCTTGTGAAAGGGTCAGTCCGCTGCCCAAGTGGTCATAACTGATTGTTTGAAAACCTATGCATTGAAGGATGAGCTCTTTGAATGTAATGTACTGCTAGTTAAACTGAATCTGATTTCCAGGAAATGGTTTGGTATGATGTCAGGCTTCCATTTAAAGACTTATTCCATGCAAAGTTGTCAGAAAAGGAGATTTTCATGAAAATAAAATTGTAATCTTGAATTCTTTGATATCATAACAGATTTTTTATATTATTGTATTTTTGAAAACAATGTAACACAATGACAATAGCTGTTACATTGTTTGCGAGCTTATTTGTTGACTATGAAAGCGGCAACCAAATAAGCTCGTTTTGACCAATAAGGCGATCTTCATCAAGACGGTGTCAAGTAAATAATTAAGACGCAACTATGAATACGGCCCTTAGGTACAGATGTATTTTCAACATCTATACAAATGTATCATAAACACCACACAAATATTGAAGAGGGAAGTCAGATCATTAAGAGATTATTTGGATGTGTTTCTATAAATTTTATGAGAAAAAACTTTTCTGAACAGTAATGACTTCATTTATTAAACCAATTTCACTTGTTCTGTTACAAAGGTATAATTAACATACATTTTCCATTACTTGACTGTAAATATCCAGCCATTATTTTGAAGCTGTACATTAAAAGCAAGTTCAGTCACTGACATAATATTGTGGATCATAATGAGGCAATGTAAGCTCTGGTGTTTTCCCGGTGGATAACAAATGTTAGGTGTTCTCAGGGTTTACACCAGGTTAGGTAATTGGCTGCTGGAAATGTTTCAACAGAATACTCTTCCATCAACAATAATGAATTGAATCAAATTATAAACAATGATGATGGAAGTATTCTTTTGAAACATTGTCAGCAGCCAATTACCTAACCCGGTATGAATCCTGAGAACACCTGACATAATGAGGCAATACTTTTAATCATGGTGGCCATAAATTTTTAAACCATCTAGAAATGTAAAATTTGCACAGGCATGTAAATTTGGACTTGATAAGTAAAGCATCTTTAAGAAGTGAATCAGGTGAAATGGTGCAATATTAACAATTCTGTATCATTAATGGGCTGCTGTTACTACGTAAATTTATAACATCATATTTACCATTGACAACCACCAACACACCATGCAAAAACACCTTCCACTTCATTCCTCATTTTTATGACTGATTAACAAACCTTTACACCAACAAATTATATTAATGCCTCTCAGAATAATATGTGTATGTAGACCTTAAAAAAGGCCTGTATAATAACGCATTACCATGCGCATGCATTATTTAGTTGATGAAAAATTAGTATGCACTTACATAGTTTCATTAGTTGTAGCAGAGTAATTGAAAGAAATTCGCAAGACATCATTCATATCACTTGAAGTATCATCCAACTGAATGGTCACCCTCTTCCTTTTGGAACGTCCAGGGTTGGATCTCGTGCTACGTTTTTTTGAGGCTTGAAATTAGAAAAAAAAATTGTTAATATCCGAGAGCCTCTAAATCATTTAAAAAATGTTCCATACACACTTAAACCTCATTAATACTATAGCAAAACTAAAGAATGAACATCACCATTAGCATTGGAGTATCACCATTAACATCTTAACACATGGCTCGAAAACCTTTTAGAAATGGAGAGTTCTGTTTATCATTAGTTTTAATATAAAGTTTGAGCGCCTTGACTACAACAGATGCAGAGCTAAAGAGCTTGGAAGCAATGGAAATGTGGTGTTACTGAACAATTATGGGCGCGTTCCGAAATTCACTGCCAGTGCTGCCGTGAAACGGATTGCGAAGCTGTACCGCTGCTGCTGCAGTAGCATGAATTTCAGAATGGTCGGCAGTGTCTTGAAATTCAATATGGCCGAATTGAGTGTTTATTTATTATAAGCAATCTTAATGCTACTTTATACTGATTGGTTACTTTCTCTGATGAGAATAAAATGAATTCACATCAACTAGGTACCTGAGCATGGAGAAAAAAAGTTTTATTAAACAAATATCAGTTATAATTAGCATTATCCAAATTATAATAAGCATTTTTAATCTTGGGATTATAAACAAGTATTCGTATATATTTTTCAAGCCCTGGATTTTCTTCATGGCCAGTTGTACGAAGCGTTTCCAAGAGTGATATTGAAAATTGGGTAAATATTGGGTTGTTGAGGGTTGCATCACAGAATATTTTCACTAACAATTAGATTTATGCATCAAATTACATTTACCGACAATTATTACACATGCCGGTATTGTGCTAAGTTACCACTGTAATAAGAGGCTGTATAATTAAGTGTACCTAATTATTCATGACAAATTAATTTTTGGTAATTTCACAAGTCTCTTTCATTTGATATTTATAATAGCTTCTCTACTTTTATCACTTGTGAATTTCTTCACTCCCTCATCATTTTATTTACGCTTTTATTCTAAAGATATATTAACAGATATGATAAGCTGGTACTTCATTATCTTACATACTTGACAAATAAATGCATTTTATAAACTATTTTATGCTAACCAGATGCTGTTAGCTATTTAAGCCCATCTAGACTTTTCTCTCTCGTCGATATAAACATTAATCACTTGACTGGCGAATGACTTTTTTAAAAAGGGCATTTGGGGAAAATTTTTATTTTTAATTTCAATAAAATTTTTATGTCACAGTTATGGGAATACATTTATTTTGTTGCGTGATGTTATAAGTCAATTTTAAACAATATATTTTCAATAAATATCCTTGTTATTAAAAAAAATTTTTTTCTAAAACTAAGCTTTTGTGTGAATAGATTTTAAGGTATCCGGTGAAAGTTTGTGGAAAATTGTCACACACTGAATTGTAACAGAAACACTTCGTAAAAATTTCCACATCAATTTTTATTCTACCAACCTAGGTTTCGGCAAACATTGCCATTATCAAGGTTTTTTTTATTTATTTAATTTTCCAAGGTTACAAGGTTTGATTTTCGGCAATATAAAGAATATCACACAAAAGGCAAACATTGCCTTTTGTGTGATATTCTTTATAGCATGTAGTTGGACACAAAGCCGCCTCACAATCTGGCCAGCAGAATCTTGTTTCCTTTCTCTGCCCTATTTTGAAGCACACAACACATCTCTTTGCGGGGAAGGCTTGTTTCTGTGTGGGCGGAATTGACTCAACAAAGTGCCTCTCAGTCTGCCTAGCAGGGGAAGGAGTGTGGGAAGGAACTATTTTTCCTACATGCAGTTGCCCATACTTGGAGATTAAATTTTCTGCCAGAGTGATAAGAAAATTTTTCCTCAATAATTTTCCTCCATTCTTTTAGTAAATTACAAATGAGTTGATGCAGCACATATCAATCAGGAATGTGTCTTCCTCTTTTGTTAGTGGATGCCATTATGGTAAAATTCAAAATCTAGAGGAGGTTGTGTATCCCCGAGGAATGAAAAGAACCAATATACGCTCACACCGATCTCAACTATTTCGCACACCCGCTTATTAGCATCCACACACAGAAAGCTGACGACTCACACTGACTGAGCGTACAAAATTTCCACCCTTTTCAAATGGATAGAACAGTTACCCTTTCCCGGAGGGGGTTGGGAAAGTCCATCTGGAAGTATGCGCCTAACCCGCGCGTCTGAGGCATGAAACAGGGTGCGAAATCCGATTAGCTTTCATCCAGGTCTATGAGAGGAAAGAGAAAACCGGAAAGTTTATTATGACGCTGTTTGTGTTTGAAGACTTCTTCCCACGTGTCACATTCGTCGCTTGCCCATGGGCACCCGCACGAGAGCAAAACGACCGGCCCTTGGACAAGCAATCAGCGTCTTTGGTTCAGTATCTCATGCCATTAGCTGCTACATAGCAGCTCCATCAAAGAGCAAAGCCCCTCAGAGGGTCTCAAAAGAGTCCCTACCCACCTGTTACCACCCCCTCACCACCCTTGCCCTCAGCCTCAAGCCCGGCAGGATGATGGGGAACGCACGGAATGGGCCCACTGTGCATGAGGTATGAACTACAACCGTGGCAAACCGGAGTAGTTGGACATCTATATCACACAATCAGAAGAGAACATGACGTGGGCCGAGTCGAGGCAGTTTCAGGCTTAACTCCAGGCAGTGCGTGCGAGACTGCGTGCAGTTCTCTAGTCTTCCTTACATAATCGAATTTTCCCAAAGTAGGTAAAAATAGTAATTCAAAAAAGTATGGAAAGGTGATACATTGAGCTCTACTTCAAGATGTTGCTGCCACGACATCGAACGCAGGTTTTAGAATTATGCCAGCAAACCTCTTACTCAAGGTTTGAAATGACATCGGATTACAAAATAAAAATCTATCCAAGGCATTTCATAATGGAAAATTAGAGGGGGAAGGAGAGGAAATGATTACTTCTCTACATTGAGGGATTTCAATGATTGCCTGTGACCATAAAATGGTAAAAATGTTTTAATGCCAATATATCGAAATATATCGAAAAAGGTTACGGTTATGCAACCCCTGCATACATGTGCGGGTGTTGACGGAAATGAGTCTTGCTCACAGAACATTTGCTGAAGGTGCCATCTGCTGGCCGAAGAGCGTACTTGAAGGCCGAAGGAAGATACCTAAGAAACTTCCAGCGAGATACCTCGTCACCCCCACATAAAAATACGCAAATTCGATCATCACAAGATATCTCGTCACGCCCAAATTACAGGCCATTTCTGCATGACGAGATATCTCGTCACCCCCAGCCAAGTGGTTAAAATGTTCAAAGCAGTTTCTCTAAACTAAAGATTTTATTTATTAACGTTGTAAATTTGATTTTCCGCCATTTGTTCGATGGCTGTCTGATTTACTGCCGCTACTGCAGCCCAAGAGCAGCAGAGTTCACAGTGAGAAACGTCATCAATTGGTTGACGTCATTGGTCACTGTGCAGTACTGCCAGTTGATTATGGAACGGTTTAGCAGCAGTACTGGCAGTGAATTTCGGAATGCGCCCTATGAAGATCAAACTGATAGAGAACCACCAACAAAGAAGTGCTTCACTGATTTGGAGAGAAAAGAAGTGAAATGAAAACTCTCTGAATCCGAAGAGACAAACTTATTGGACACATTTGGTGACAATAGCCAGTTGAAAACCGAAATGGAAGAAAAAATGAAGAGGAAGAATTACAGAGACCAAGAATGGAACAAACATCAGGCCAATTATTAAGGATGTCATAAAATACTAAACAATTACACATGGTGTAAGTAGGAATGAAGCAGCATGATTGCCTGAGACACAGGACACGTGCAATACACCCTGTCCTCGATTAGCACTCTTAATTCATTCCAGGAAACTCGAGCGCTAATTGAAACAGCACTATTCGAAGCTCCACAAGACTAATGCTATTTAGAGTAAGTATTTCATTCCCAAGTTTTTATTGAAGGATAATTGAAACTGATTAAGTGCTATTATATAGATAACATCGCACGTTTTACTCTCTCTATAAATTTGAATGATGTAGCACAGGTATTTTACAGAAAAATTTACTTAAAATTCAACAAGAAAACAATAATCAAATTTAGTCACAATTTTTTGAAATTCTTGAATTGCACGAGATAAAACAAAACATCGCTACAGCGCTACATATTCTTAAAACTCCAGACGTCATCATTAGAAAAGTGGCACATTATAAATATAATCTGTAATTCTAAAAGGATAATAAAATTGGTCGATATGCAAGAGAAATAAAAAAAGGAAAGGCTACAAGAAAGCATACGAAAATAAACCAGAGCGGAAATCGTACATATCGAAATCGATCTTCGATTCATAAATAATATTCGAAACAGAACTAACATTTTGGTTTAAAGAAAGAAAATACTCTTTACATCATATGAATGGAATCACAATATGCTGCAAAGCGATTAAAACATACAAGATAATGAGCTAAACTCTGAAGCGAAGGGGTTAATCATCCTCAACCGTTTTCTGAGAACTCTCTTTAGTTTGAGAAAGGTTGACCCCTGAAGGTTTGGCAAAAAAATGTATCCAAGGTGAGCTGTTTTTTTTGTTTAACTTTTTTCTTGAAGCAGTTCTCTATAGCAATTCACAGCACAGTTTATCCCTCTCGCAACCTTCCAACTTCTTTCCTCATCAGGGTCTTTTTCTACCATCAAAGCACAAGCACTATCGATGTGTTTTAATATTTCAGTGATATCAGATGATGTTAAACCTTGTGAATTTGTTTTAGCACCATTATGATCATCACCAATATCCTCTATTTCCTAATATTGTTGCATTTTCATCAGTTCGTCATCCGTGAGTTCTTACCTTTGTGTTTTAATCAACTCATGAATATCACATTGCTGGATTTCTTCTAAACCTACGTTTCGTGCGAGGTTAACTGTTTCATCAACGGCTTCATGTGATAAGTCAAAATCTTGAAAATCGGGCACACAATCACTCCAAAGGGTTTTCCACACCGTGTTAATAGTTTTTTGGTCGATTTCATCCCATGATTTAGCAATGTTTTCTATTGCATGGCAGACATTGTAGCTTCTCCAGAATTCTTTTAAGTCCATGCCATTTTCACCCTCTGTAGCCTTCACAGCTTGAGCAAACGTTTCCCTTAGATAATATTTTTTTTTTTCAAGAACCACTGAAAACAGCTCTAATTAGCCTTTACATCGGGGTATTAACATTCAACAATTGACAAGCACACACAACCATATGCCTATGCCTTAAACGTTGAAATAATGCCTTGGTCCATGAGCTGCAGAATAGCAGTTGTGTTCGGTGGTTAAAAAAAACAACATTGACTTCCAGACTTATATCGCAAAGGGTTCTTGGATGACCTGGGGGGCTATTCTGAAAATCGTTTCTCTGGAGCTAACTGCTAAAAAGAGACTAATTTAGCTCTTTTCTCCCGATGGTATTCTGAATGTCGGAGAAAGAGCTAGCTGCAAGAGCCAGGAGACTATTTAGCTCCTTTTCTCCAATCCGTATTCTGTAAACGTCACGGAGTGCTTTCCGGTGCTAAAATAGTCTCCGACAGGAGCCTTGCGAAGGATGGCAGGCCGAGGCCGCATTTAAAGTTTTCTCCAGTGGAAATCATGTGCATTCCCGCAGTGTTTTGACGATTTTTCGTGAAGTGTGCATGTTGTTGTGAATCCGATGATATTATTTTCTCTATCTTAGTAGTTTTTCTTGAGGTGATACTCTTATCTACCGCGGCGGAAGAATCAAGATACCCAAAGGATTTATTTTTAACCTATAAATCCCGTCCCTGTTTACCTCATGGAAAAATTATTTCAATGTCAATATTGCTGCCTTACTTGTCTTTCGGGGATCAATTCGTGAACATTCATTGATAAAAACGTGTTTTGCATGTGTACTAGGTTATTCCATTGAATTTCTTTTTCATTCATACTGTTTAGAATCGTTTTTAAAGTAATAAAACTAGGCAATGATCAAAATTCATTAGGAGCACTTCCTTTGTCATAAAACATATGTTGTGATGTTTTCACATATTTCACATATGTCATTTGTTCACTACACTCTACTACGGATTTGAAGACGAGACGGACTGCGCATGCATGAATAGCCGCTTTGAGTTGTTTCATTTCAGTGGGGTTGTTCGCCAAGAGCTTTTTAAATACCAATTCTGAAAGAGTTTGAAAAATAAAGAGAGATGTATTTTTCCGTTTTTTGATCTGTCGCCTGCTTTTCGAATTATCGGCGGCGAAAAATCGGGGTTCTTAACCCTTTCACGTAAAAGAACCAACATGAAATGTTTTGAAGTCACATGCTGCTCCGTCCAATCACACTGGGCGCTATGCAGCATTCCCCTTCCCTCACTTTCCAGCGAGCGAATTAGTAACTGAACTGGATCTCTGATGAACTTTTTGAGAGGGTGGTAAGTTTCGCAAATTTTTGTTTTTGATTTAAGAGTGAGTGGCTGAATATAGAAGAATTTTGTCTCCACCGAAAATCTATTTTCCAATCCATCTACCGAATTCGTGAATGAAATTGCAATTTCGCATCATGGTGAACGATCTTATTGCAATGGGGTCGTTCCATTGCAATGGTTGCGTAGCTGGCTTTAAAGCACCAATCAAGGCCAACTACTACATCAATATAACTGTCGACATATTTATTGCGTGGCACCAAGATTGATTTTATTGTTTGAATCTCTATATTTTGGCCATTTCCGTCAAATGACTGTGTTTTCCAGTGACAATTGTTAAGTATCCTAGTTTTATTCCTGGTTTCTGTGCTTTCAATTGATTTTGACGAGTTATTGAGATGCCGAATGCAAAATTAAGTGCAATAGACCGGGCTTTCCAGTATCAAAAAGATGGATTTTATTGTATCGATAAAATTACGGTCATGTACAAATTCTACAATTGTCAGGTTGCTTGGGAAAGATTCAATTGGAAAACATTTAAAATCTTCGGAGCACGTAACTGCAGCAAACTTTCACAAGGATGGAAATTCTCTAAAGTTACATGTCAATAAACGAAATGTATTAAATTTTATTTTTAAATTTAGTGCCACTTTTCCAGGTTCCGCCACCGAGGTGGTTGTTTTCAGTCATAACATGGCTAGAAGGGGAAGTGTCGCATAATAACCCAGATCATATTGGGTTAAACTATAGTATATGTGACCCTTTTCTAGGCTTTGAAAGAATCAGTATTTTATGCGTGTGTGTGTGTGTGTGTATATATAATGTGTGTGTATTAAGAATGTTGTTTTGTAACTAGCAAAACTATCAGGTGTACTGCGGTTAGAAGGGCGTAGCTGTAAAGCTATAAAGTCGTTAAGTTATACATGTAATAAAAACGAAAATGCGAATAAATGAATAAAAGGAATACTAACTTTTAATTTTGCTCACTTTACAGACATTTTTATTAGATTTATCCAAATATTTGTAATTTTGAACGTTCAAACGTGGTACAACACGGATCTAGCGACCTCAGTTTCTAATACCTACCGCATCGGGCGCAGCGATCGCGGTGAAATTTTCAAATGCAGCGGTAGTTATGGAGAGCGCTAATGCGGAGCGAGAGCGTTAATAAGAATGAAATGGTATTAAATTTTTGACAGTGTTAATGCGAAACAGCGCTAATTGAGTCAGCGTAATTCGAGGACTGGGTGTAATTCACTCAGCCCAGCTAAGTATTTCTTAAAATATCATCACTTAAAAGGAAAGGCAGTGCTAAAACCCAAATTTGATCCTCGGACAAAATTTACAATCCTTCTGTTCAAATCAGACTTCCTAGATATATGAAACAAGTGCAGAGAGCAAAGTGAATCACAGTCAAGGAATACTCTAAGCATTTAAAGTGATATTATCAGTTAGCAGTGACTCTCCTCCCATAGTGGCACCAAGAAGATTTTTAACTGTATTGTAAAATATCTATGAAGGGATAACACATCCATGCTCGGCAATCACAAATATAAAGGAACAAAGTTAATTCACACACAAAAGAGCATGCCCCATATAATTATACATCAGAATCGAAAACATTTCTCTAATAAAAGGAAAAAATGATTTTTCTTCATAGCCTACAATGGTATTCAATTGAAAACTGAATCCCACGGCCTTCAAGGCAGTATACCAAGCTTGATAACTTGAGTGCTTTCAGTAATGGATTTCTACACTGATTTACAAACCACTGTGAACATCATAAACTGTTCAAGTACCAAGTAATCTAATCAATTTGAGACAACCAACTATTGAATGTAATAAAAAAGTCAGTACTTATTTTACAAACAGTTAACCATCAGAAATTTCAAGATTAACTGAATAACTAATGAGCACTGGATTTTTTTCATTATGGGTTAAAGTTTTTTTTAAACCACCAAACTACTAACAACATGCACAAACACACCTCAACCACAATATGCAAACAGCGCAAGTTTTCCCAGGTGCCATGGTGAAAAAAAGAGATTAAAATGATAATATGCAACACACTGAACAAACTGAGCAAGACAGTGGTAATAAATGAAAATGCATGGATTCCCCCACAATCATTAGCCAATAACCTCTTTTAATTTCATTTGGAAATATAAGCGGAAGTAAAAACAATTAGCATCATAAAACAGGTTAAAAAAATAATCGATACTGGGTTAACACATTCACTGCTAAGCTGAAATTGTGAATCGACCTCAGAAACTGTTGGAAGTGAGAGCTAAACCTCGAAATGGACGGAGCCCGCCCATCGTCGGGTGCCGCTCCTGGGTACAGACGCTCAGCGCGCCGATGGGCGGGCATAGCACTGAATGGGTTAAGGAAATTGATAATACTGTACAGCATAAAGAAAATTATAAATAAATTTAAGTGACAAAATAATATATTCTTCTTTAAGAAATCAAAGACAGATCACAGTTATAAGTACTACAAGTACAAATAAACATATTGCATCAGTCAATTCATCACAACCACGAAGAAATGATTATTTAATATCGACACAATCTTAGAATAATTTGTGATGACAAATAATCCTGGAAACAAAATTAAATGATATCCTTTCAAAAAATAAAAATACTCAAAACTTGGCCATTGGTACATGTGACTACTCCCATGCCAAGGAAAATATTAAAAAGATCATAAATGTTGCATAACCCATTACAATAGCGATGTTACACAATGACCAGCAGATAAAAAATTATCAGATAATATCAGATTACAATAATCAAGAGTCAATAATAATTTTTTTTTAAACAGAAAATATCAGATGATTATAATAATTGTTAGATTTAAGATGAACCTTTTTCTGACTAGCCCTTAGTAAATCTATATAACCAGGCTGCAAGATATAGCAACAAAGAAACTGAAGAACAATCCATACCTTTTCTTGAGTCAACGAGTTCTTTCCTTCGTATCTGAGTCTCCTCAGGAAAATGCTCCATAACTTTTTCAACTAATGAGTCTATAACTCTCGACTTGCATTCATAATGTATCTTGCTTCTGCATAATGGACAAATTTTATTCTTTTTCTTCCATTGTTCTAAGCAATATCCACAAAGTGTATGGCTGCAATCAAGAGTGACTGCCTATGGAAAGAAAGATGAGGAAATCACAAAATTAGTCAAGGTATGGTGATAGTTATTAGTTGTCAACTAAGTAAATATGTTATTTTTATTAATTTGATTTCTTCCCACAGGTTGAACTGGATCTCCTTCTCCATTTCCGATTGGCAGTCATATAAAAACTCTTATGAAAAAATCTAGCAAATTATAAAAGCAGACCCTTGTGCAATTTCAGAATAGAAATTATGTCATTCCTATGTCACATAAAGCAATACTTCAGATTTTGGTGAGGCAGAAAATATCTTAGAAAATCCTGTGCTGTGGGACATGGACTAAGTCATTTCCTCAATGTAGCACAGGAAACACAGCAATGGTGAAGGAAAAACAATAGGTTGGTGATACATGCTTGCTACGTAAAATGCTGCCATGAAATAAAGTTACTCAGTAGAGTAATTTTGTATGTGATCTGATATCCTACCATCTGACCAAGTGGATTTGGATAGCAAAGTTAGATGAGAAGATTAATAATTAATGATTCTTAGGGAGTTTTCACAACACGGATTCTGATAAGCAGCCAGTGTTTGACTTCAACCATCAGGAACCCTTGGAGAAAATGTGTTTAGTTTCATTTTTGTTTGCACCTTTTAGCGCAGTTAGACTGCCACAAGAAGGCGCCTTTTGTTATCCAAACCCTCAGAGTTTTACTCCGAGTCAAAACCTCAAAAAGAACTCAGTCAGTCAGTGGGAGATAGTGACTCACTCGTAACACGTCTTGGTTAAGTGTGCCCCGAGACGTGCTACAGTGCCCCCCCCCCTCCCTTTCCAGCCCGCCTTCCCGGAACTACGCAGCCTTCACTGGATGGAATCTAACTTAAGTACTGTTTAGTTAATTACTGTTGTCTAAGAAGAGTATTAATATGTTTCGTGTTATATGTTCCTTCGGTTCATTTAATAATATTATGTACCACACAAAATGGTTATAGAAAGGTGATTATTTGCCAGAAGAAAAGAATATTTCCAAGTACATACATACATATTTGGGTTTCGTAAAGAATGACATACAACAGGATGCATGATGCTAGTGGTGAGTCTTAACTGACTCAGATGGCCATCTGAGTGTACGGTGTATCAGGAAGCATATTCCAGATTTCGAGATGGGAAGTCAACATGTTTTTGTTTCATCTCATTATAGAGATCAATATTCACAATATTTGATGCATTTTATCTTAAAGCTATTTTCACCTGCAGCATGTAAAAAAATATGCAACATCAGTATACTTACGGAGATGTACGGCCCCAGAATTTCCCGTAGGTAATCGGGAAATCTTGGCTTTAGGTTGGTTGCATGATATTTGTACAATACAATTGGCCATGTGGAATGCATTAATATCACAAAGCAAAAGTACTAAGTGTATTTAGCATTGGACCTTCCTCAGACAAAACTTATATGTACTGTAAATTTAATTTATTTCTCAATGAATATTCTTGGTGACTAATCAGTAATATAAATATGTACATATGGTTTTACAGACGCAGTAATATTGACCCAAAAAATCACTTTACTTAATGACTCGACTAGAAGTCGAAAGTATGTTTTCATCAGCCAAAAAATGGAGGAAAATTTCCAAACTTACACTCGACTATATACAGTATACAGTGTGTCCTCGTTTAATGTTGCCCCGTTTAACGTTGTTTCGCGATAACGTTGTCCAACAATTAAAACCCTTAATCGTTCAACGTCGTCAGTGCTTCGCGATAACGTTGTTCAAATTTTGCTCAATCAAAAAAAAATGAATAACAAATAGGAATTTGGCGCATCTGATCCGTAATTTCCATTCGGCGGAAAAGTTTGACGTTAACTCCTCATAGCGTGTGTCAAAAGTTCACCTGAGCGAATAATTATTGCGTTATTTTGTTTCATAACTGTATGTTTGCTTATTATTTACTACGCTGTTATTGGGGGGCAATGCATCGGGTGATTTAAAACTCAAACCAACGTTAGTGTACCATCTTGAATCGCATGGTATAAATAATACCATGTCCGAATGGTAGATCCAGGGGCAGATATCTACGGGGAAAAATACCTGAAAATCCCATGCCGCCATAAGGTAGAACTGGTGGAAGAAAAAGTTGATTTACTGCTGTTTGAGGTAAATCGAAAACGTGTTTTTCGTGTTGAATTAGTGTGTAAGAGGAAGTTTTCTAAACCCTCCATGATGCAGTAAATCGTCGAGGGTGATACTGTTCCTAAAAAATTGTTACGAAATAACAAAAATTTTGTACACAGCACCAAGTTTCCCTAGTTCACTCACTATTTTAATTGATATCCTACGTCATCGCGATCGCAGCGAGCGACATTTTTGCCCTTCACTGCATTCGCATGCGCACGTTCCCGCAGTGAAGAATAAAAATTTCTATTTACTCAGAGGGAAGCTGGTGCTAACAGCACTAAATATCAGAAATATAGGAGGGAAACCTGGTGCTTATTGTTTTAAAAATGCCTTTTCAGTTTGTTTCATCTAAGATATGAATATCTCTGACTAGTGAAATCATCTGTTCGACTGCCCGCGTAATTAAAATACGCCGTGGTATTTGTATCATAGCGTCCAGTCTGGGAGAAAATTAATTTCACCTGCTTCCCGATCACCCTATACCACCTATTTCACTTACATTGCTACGCTACATATGCGCATTTACCTTTCGTTTGCTTCATAAATCCTTTTTCTTTCGTAAACTATTCACTTAAACCTGTGATGTGAATCTACTTTTGGACGCCATATTGGAAATACTGACCTTTTCCTCCTAGTTCCCCCAGATGACGCAGCGGTCGAGCAGTGTCTTCATTTTCTATACCCACCGCCCATGACTTTTCCCGCCTTCAACTTAAAACTATTCCCGCTTTTCGACGGCTTTAACACACTCAGGAGGGACGGGTAACCTCTCTGAGCTACCCTATAATCTTTGGAGGTACTTCATTCCACTGCTTCCATACGGAACTTTCATCACCAACTCGCCCCTCGCCGTAATTTTACGCAAACCAATCACCATTGGGGTGGGTTTGTTTCAAAGGGTATTCGTGAAAATAAATCGTAACTATCCGCCAAATAACCTATTTTTCCGTTCAGAAATGGCCTTCTCGACGCCGCGTACTTTCCCACCTTAGCACCCCTGTTTCACTCCACAGACACGCAACGCTGTTGGGGGGGGGGGGGGTAAGGCCATATTTCAGACGTGAAATTAGTCCGTATCCCTCTACCGGGACTCCCAAAAATCTCGCAAAATGGCGTCAAAATATCACAAAAAATATGCGAATTTGGTAATTTTCAAACTTTATTTTCTCCAAAACTAAGAATCTCACGCCGTTTTTTCTTAAATTTAATAAATGCGCATTCCTTTCACTTTCCTTTCCCATTCATCGAATACCCCTTGCTTTTCTGCTATTCTCACACAAGAAATCGTTATTGTTATGAAATGAAGAATTGGTGAGTTTGGAACCGATTTTAGTTTTTTACATTGTTTCTTATGGAAAATACTGCATCGTTTAACGTCGTTTCGCTTAACGTATACTTTTTCAGGAATGAGTTAACAACGTTAAACGAGGACACACTGTATTTTTATATGATAGTCTCTCATGCTGTGTAATAAATTTACATACATAGTTACATATTACTGTAGTCACTGGATACCAAGTGTGGCTGACATAATAGAGTAAAGAATAGCATCAGTCTTTACTTAGTGCTCATATTAACACTCCATCCAGCAATTATCAATGCCAGGACATGAAATTACAAGCTAAATTCATCATCTACTACAAACAAAAAAATTCTATTCTTTCCAATTTAAGCTAGACCTAAGACAATTTTGAGGAACTGAAAATGCTCACAACGAATCCATGTCTCAGCATTATAGGACCAAAATCAAAAGCAACTGTTCGCAAGGGCTCAATTCATTATAACCATTTAAGTCAACAGTTACGCTACTGCCATCAAACCTATCTAAATGCTTATTAATCATTCAAAGGAGATATTGAATTCTTTTTCCAAACCAAGAAGCATGGACGGTCAAAAATATTTTACCTCCGTAACTCAACAATAATGAACACAACATAAATACATATAGAGTACTTACATCAATTATCATGTCATTGCAGACACTACACAGTAACTCTGTTTCAATTGCCTCCCCAAGTGCACCAACTTGCAATTTATTTTCTTGAATTAACGTCAATTGTTCCTTCATTTGAGTTTCTCTTAATTCTGCCTCACCCTTGTCCACCAGTGCTTTCCTTAGAGCTGCATAACAAGAAAAAGTAAAATATCCACTTGAATTCACCACCATGAGATTCCAGATGGAAACATGCATACACACACACCATTACTATGGACCCTTGATTCCTCTACAAACTACAACATGCTTAACCCTTTCGCGCCGAACGTCGACCATAGCCGACGAGCATTTTCATTCGCAAACGACCGAAAGTCTGCTATAGCTGGCGTGGATTTTTCAACGCAGACGAACTGACGTCGGCTACAGCTGTCGTGGGGGAAGGGAAGTGACCGCTGAGGTATTCAGGCCCTGCCTGAGACCCAGTTTAGCGAGACCTTAGAGCTAATCCTCGGCCATTAGGCCTGACCCTCCTCATTTACGATCCTCATAATAGCAGGAATCCGTGGTGAAGTGGTTGAATTGACAATGATTTTTGCAAAGAAAACGTTATTGCATACTCCAATTTTCTATATTTTGAAGTGAATTCTTCGTTTTTTTCTGTGCATAAGTAATTTTTAAACGAAATTTTAGTGTTATTGTTAACTGACTTCTTGTGTGAAAGCCTTAGTACCTTGTGTGTTCATATGCGATGAAAAATACGCAAAAAGAGAAATGTTGTCGTTTCATTGTCTATATAGTACGTGTTTGTTACAATCTGAATCCCTATTTTTATTATATGTCCTCTATTTTCCGATTTCTTCATTGATCCCCTTAGTAATTACTCATACGCCGGTATTTTTAGGTTTTGTATATTGAATAGCCAATATCATTCGCTGGTGTGCTAATGTTAGCTACTCATTCTTGGTTGAACATTTGCTTGGCTGCCTGGCGATGTCTCTTATAACCCACTTGGAAAAACCATCCCTTCCACTCCCACAGTGATGTCTCACGTGAAAGAAAAGAAAATTTCGAGATGTCCTAACTTGCTGTAAAAATGGAAAAGTGCTAACTTTGTTATTATCAACGCTAGAAATCCGTTTAAAATTCTATAATGCTTAAAAAAATTTAAGTTATTCAAATATAGGTAAGTGTAAATTGTTAAAAATCATAGAAAATATTTAATTTTTAAAAACACAGCTAATGCAATGAGTTGACCGTGGACTCCCGCTAAGAAAGGGTTGGAGGGTCGAGTCCAGTGGCTGGGGTAATAGCCCTGTTGAGTAGGGTCCCAAATCGAAGGGACGAGAGTACCCGGGTCACTCAACCCCAAAAAACTGCTTCGCAGAGAGAGGTTAAAAATTTTCCCAAGCTACCCATAGCACGGAAAACATTTTCCTTTTGTAGTCGCCGGCAGGAAAGGGTTAACCAGTCAAGGTGCTCAAATACGCATTATGGGGAATATACACATTTAATTATTTTGATTTAATTAATATCCATGCTGAATATATTAGGTTTTACCCCACATTAAGCTCAAACTGACTTGCTGCTGAAGAAATGCATACATAGATCTACAAATCAGAAAATATGGAAAAAATCATCTAATACATGGCACCATCACCACATTGTTCACTAGGGTGGGCCGAAAAACACGAAAGTGTCTGAATCAAATCGCAATAGCACGGAAAAGTTGCTACTCGTCACCCTGATCACAAAAAAAGAAAAGTTTTTGAAATTGGACCATATCTTCCGGTCGCACATCTCGTTCTAAGTGTCCGTGTGTCCATACTTTTGGCAACCGTATCTGTCTCTTCTGTTTCAGGATCTGAGGTAATGTTGGCCGTAGTTTCAGAAGAATTACCATCCTCTTTATTTACTTGTTTTGCCTTTCTTGCCAGCCTCCTCTTAATCTTTTCTCTCTCCTTTCGGTCAACTGTTCCTATCTTACCAATTCTGTGATGCCGCTGTGCATAAAGAAATTTTCTCTCTACCACAGGAACTTTCCAGTCGACAGGGCAAGAACAATCTATTTTAACTGGCTGATCACAGGTACATTTATATATTGTTTTGTTGCAATCACATAGCAGGTGTATTTTGCACTTGCAGGAACATACGTTAAATAAAGTTTTTGTACTGTCGGAAATGTATTGTGTACTCCTTTTGTTTTTCCTCATATTTTTTGTCCCTGTTAAACTATTTAAGCATGTAGTAATACTTATAGTGAATAGTTTTGATACGTTTTCTGATTCTAGGGCGAGTGACTGTTAGCAAAGGTGCCTTAATGAAAATGGTCCCTATATCATCAGCAACAACATTAGCTACTGCAGAGAAGCTGACATTTTATTTTGGACTGGCCGAAGCCAGTGCTAAAGAATATCAAACATGCTGGCAATGCAGTAAAACATTAGCATGCAATGGAAGAATCTGATAGTTCAGACTTTGAGGCGGTCCAAATAAAGGACAATGAAATTTCTCGCCAAACGTCCTCCACGTCATTGTCCAGCTCTCTTCAACTCGAAGATACGACCGTGCTCCAACTCTAAGCAGCAGTAGAATGTGACTTGCCTCCCCTAGACAAAACAGCCTCGCTCTCGGAATGACTTGACTTCTCTGGCGCGTTGTGCTCAGCAAATTCCTTGCACCAGCTGCTGCCAGCCTGGCTGGCGGCTAGGCCAGGGCTGCAAGCGGTCCTACCGGTTGGTTTTAATGGAAAAATGACTTATTTTTGCCCAAATAATAACCAAATACGAACCAAATAATGACCAAAAATGACCAAAATTTGACCAAATACAACCAAAACCTTACTGAAACCGGCCAAGCATACTTGAGCATACGTTTCCCGCGTCTTCAATTCGCGCATTGCAAGGGATTTTTAGGGTCCAGTCAGCCGCCATTTGGGGAGTGGGCAGAGAATGCAGGGTTCTGATAATACCTGGTACATATTGTGCCTTTGAAGAGGGAAAGCAATTGAACGACGTATTAAAAAATGTGTCAAATAAAACTTTATTCACATGAAAGTAATGCAAAATAAAAAAACTCTTACTTTCCAAAAAAAATAACTTGCATGTACTTCCTCACTAGAAACGTACGGTAACAAAACAGAAAAATAAAATATTGACTTCGTTGAGTGATAAATATAATGTGATTACATCAGACACGTTTTCCAGACTAGAAGAACAAAGTCAAGAACACAGAGTCAAAAATAGCGACAAGTCACCCATCATACAATGTTATCATCGCACCATCCAACGAAGGTGACTTTGATTTCGACCTTGACACTAACCCAAAAAAAAACAGCGAAGAATCCTTCGCTCGCGCACATAGGACAACCACGATATTTCAAGCGGACAAAAGTGACAAAAAACCTCGTCCCATATGCAAGTAAATATGGTATAATAATGACTTTTTATGACCAATATCAGAAATGATGACCAATAATGGTAATAATGACCGACTTGCAGCCCTGGGCTAGGCCCGCCCTCGCTGAGACTCCCCTCCCATTTTGTACGTAAATTACATTTACGTAAGAATAATCCAAGTAGGATATATTGTAATGCTTTGAACGCCTTAGCCTACCCAACGGCACTCCTCACACGAGGAAAGCAACGACCGGAATACAAATCCTTTTGCCGAAACAATGTGAATGTACCGTCGGTTTGTAGAAAAACATTTGATTCTTTGTCAGCATTCGCAAAATAAGAGAAATAAAAGGTGGAACTCGCTGTACAGCCGAAAGTACCCATATACCTAAAGTTTCAAAGGCGAAGAGCTCCACATTTCACACAAGGAAAACAACGACCGTAAGGTCACTCACATTTACGATACATGCTCCTCCCCTCCCCCATAAAAGAAGGGGTGAACAGGAATTATATCTTTTTAAAAATCTAAAGGACCTATAGAAGACGCCACATACCGATTTTGAACGCAATCCGATCACTGTAACTCATACAGGGAAAATCCTGAAAAAAGTCATTTTTTATGATTTTTAGACATTTCGAACGAGATGTGCGACCGGAAGATATGGACTGATTTCAAAAAATTTTTTTCTTTCTTTGTGATCAGGGTGATGAGTAGCAACTTTTCGGCACTATTGCAATTCGATTCGGACACTTCCGTGTTTTTCGACCCACCCTATTGTTCACGTCCCTCATTCAATTGACATTAAGTAAGTTTAGATAACTCTATGTTCTGGGTGAAAGTACCTTCTTCACATGCTTCCCACTAAATTATTGGTTTCATACATCACTAGCATGGAACGTGTAGCCTAGCGGAAGACACAAAAGGATTTTTGGGTTGCAAAAGTTTCGTCAATTTAATTAGAATTGATGGGTTTCAACTTATAAGCATCATCACTAAAAAATCATCATTATCAGCAAGCGTTGGTATTTATGTTTGCTGCAGAAGTAGGAGAAGAAGAAGTAGAGCTTAAAATAATGGATGAGAGTAAGTTGACAGGCAGTACCCACCCTATCCTTATTCCTCTGCCCTATGATGTCATCCAGAGTAACAACCAAAGGTATACATAACCACTCCATACTTTCATCCATGATTCTAATGTACTGTGAGATGAGATACAAAGTCAGTTTTGTGACATTTTTGACAGATTTAGTCAAATTCTTTCACTTGGAACCAAAATCAGCTCGCTAACCTATTAGAGTCGCAAGACACACAAGGTGAAAAAGTTCACATATGCCCAAAATTGCTGCCAGACATCACAGGCATCTTGCATATGCACACTGGCACCTCTAGGTCGTGCTCCTATCACAGTAATATATCCAATCAAATGAGACCAAAATTATTTTAATGGAAAAAATAGTCACTAAGTTAGTCAGAATGGATAATCCTGGAAACTTTAAAATGCCTTTTCGATCCTGGCACCCCATTGTCAGAATGACTTTAAAGACATACCGTATTTCCCAGCCCGTAGGACATCCTGACCAAAGGGAGACTTTGTTATTTTTAAGTTTAGATTTTAGAAGATAATAATAAAAATCAGCATCTGTTAATGTTAACAATTTATAATAAGAAAATGGCGTGTTAACTTTCAAAAATAGGAACTACATAGGTTTAAGTTATTTGTCATTGAATCCCTAAAAAAATGAATGACAGAGAGCACACCTTTAGCTTGCTGATTCAATACAGTCCACCGTTAAAGTAGAGAGATGGGCACCTAAGAAATACGCTGAGTAATACAGTACGTGATTCTCATTGAATTCTTCCCTAGATTCACATATTTTACTTGCAAGGAATCATTTTCCTTCTTAATAACAAATATATAAGCACTGGGCATATGTCATATTGCCTGAAACGTTCACACGTCCACTTACGAGGGTGAGGTGAAAAGTTCTCGGCCTTACACAGAGATAGCGTTAGTACCAATGAAATTTTGGTTTTGTTATGTTTGTACACGTTTCCCAACAATATAATTCAAATTTTAACTTGAGCTGCCAGATAGTATTGGTGACATGGCTTTTTGAAGTAGACGTGTTGTGTAGACGAAGTTTCTTTTCGAAGTAGATGTCCCAAAACTCTAACCACAAATGAAAACATCAAGAAAGTGCACAATATGATATTAGATGATCGGCGATTAAAGGTGTATGAAATAGCTGATGCCATAGGCATATCAGAAGAAAGAGTACAGTACATTTTTCATGAAGAATTAAATATGAAAAAGCTTTGTGCATGTTGAGTGCCCCATTTGTTAAATGCTTACCGAAAGCAAGTGTGTAAACAAATTTCTGTGCAATGTTTGGACCGTTTTCAAAAAAATCAAACTGATTTTGTGCGCTGATTTGTTACTGTCGATGAGACATAGGTCCACCACTACATGCCAGAAACTAAATAGCCATCAAAGCAGTGGGTGGAAGCTGGAGGACCTGCCCCAAAAAAAGGTGAAGTTGATTTTATCTGCCTGAAAGGTGATGGCCAGTGTTTTCTGGGATGCAAAAGGGATTCTTCTTATTGATTACCTTGCAAATTGTAAAACAATAAATGGCGAATACTACGCAAGTCTTCCGAACTAACTGGATGAGAAAATACGTGAAAAGAGGCCTGGGTTGCAAAAGAAGAAAATCATCTTTCACCAGGACAATGCACCTGCCCACAAAGTTGCTTTGGCAATGGGAAAACTGAGGGATTTGAAGTACAAATTATTGGAAAATTCATCCTATTCACCAGATTTGGCACCCACTGAATTCCACCTATTCCCACATTTAAAAATATTTGTAGCTGGAAAACGTTTTGAGTCCCATGAAGATGTTATGGCAGCCACAGATGGTTATTTAGCAGACCTACCAGAATCGCACTTCCGTCAAGGAATCTACTCATTTTAAAAACATTGGACAAAATGAATTGACACAAAGGGGGACTATGTAGAAAAATAAATGCAGTTTTGACAAAAAAATTACAGTCTTTCATTTCCAGGCCGAGAACTTTTCACCTCACCCTCGTTGTCATCAAATTACTTAAGTCATCGGCACTGAGGTCAAGTCACTGCCTAATTTATCAATCATCCAATCTCACACAAATAGGCCTGAAAACTGATGCTGATGCCACTACAACAAACACAAAATAAGTCAGTGTCTATTCATCACAGTTTATCAGTGTAATCATAATAAGCATGTGATGCAAAATGATGAGATACCAGTAATGCAAATGCATTCATTGTCAACGAGCCAGCTGAAGCTAAGATCACCTAATCCAGGCCAATACCTGTCTCATCAAGTACCACATTATATTGTACCAAAGAGAGGTAGAAACATTGTAATATAAGATCTGGGGCTTTCCTGGCTTGCTAGATGCAGAAATTCCAGTGCCAAGTTCTACATACTTGCCAAAGTCTTGATGCTTCATTTGTGCATTTCAATGCACCAATGAAGCATCTGCACTCCGTGAAAAACCCAAGAGGGATATCTGCAAGAAACATTGTAACTTAAATTTCATGCACCATGAATAATCCTGTGCCTGGAGTAAAACATGCAATAAAAATTTTAATTTATGCACCAAAATATTGTTAACCAATAATGGTTTTCCTTGACTATCTTGGGTAATCGACATGCATATGTGTATCTTCAATTCAAGAACAGGTAACAACGTTTAACATGCAACTAAAATTTGGTGCATACTAGAGCACTTAATCGTTTAATATCATACAAGTAACAACAGTTGTTAACATGCAGATGACCAGAATGAATAATCTATTAATCCATCACCATTTCAACTTAGTAAACTGGAATCCACCTATACACAATACCTGATTTGACTTCCATTAGTTCCATCATAACATGATTATTTTCTGAAGTAAGATTCTCAATGATGTCATCTTTAGCCCTCATTATTTCTTCAATTTTACTATTCCCAGGCAAAATTTCATTTACAGATTTATCCTATGAATAAAAAGCAATGTCCACATCACACATTAACATAAATAAAACTATTCAGAAATAATTATACCAGTTCTATGGAAAATAATCTATATGTATGATAAGAGGGTGTCAGCGGTCACTGTGTCAAAATGAGCCACCCATAAGCAGCGCCCTAAGTAACCCCGTTAAAATAAGGTGATTAAAATGCCAAAATGATGGTGCTGAAAAATAGAAAATAAACACTTCTGCCCTGCTGGGGAGGAATAACATTTGTTTCATAAATAAAAACGCCATTCATCGGGTCTAACGGATTCTAACTCACCAACGAAACTACCGTCCTAATAGGCGAGAGCACAAACGTTTTTGCGGAAACTGAAAAACTGACATTTTGAAAAACTTACCAGGCGCTCAAAGGTGATCCTACTGACCGGTTCATCGGGCTGATCTTTTGACTCTGCGACAAGAGAGCAATGCTCATCCCTGGAAATTGGCAGACATTTTAACATGGTTTCCTTCAATAAATTTACGAATGGGATATAAAGCCCACAACTTACCCTATTAATCCAAGAATCGTTAAAACTCGCCGAGGGGGTTCCCCTGATTCTACTTTCAACTTGCACTGTAAAAATATGCCACCGATCTTCAGAATATCCTCAGACTTTAATTCAACTATGTCATCCTGCTGTAGTGTCCTTTCAAGCAATGATGTTCCTTCGGGACTCTTGAATAAAATGGAAAATGATACAAGGGCCACTACACCATACTAAAAAGACACCATCTACGAATAACGCGCAGGAAGTTAGCCCCCAAAAAATCCACCCCAAGTTCTAATTTTCAGTGACTTACCAAATTATGAAGTTTCCAACTTCCACCGGAAAATATAATTTTGCAATGCTTCCTGGCAACTTTGGCAGAGGATATTACAAAATCAGCCGACTTTGAACGACCTAGAACGAGCTAATAACGACAAATATGAAGACCTAAATCTAAACAAAACTTTCACCAGAAAGAAGATTCCATCTTACCGCCATTGACTCAGGACGCAGAATTCTTTTATTTTTAAACTCCACCGCGTATAAATAATGTAATTGACGAATATTATCGTCAGACTTCCCAATTTTCTTGGCCATTTGTACAAAGCTCACGATTTGTTACGAAGCTCAATCGGACTAGGCTATCATAGGCTAGATAGGCTACCTGTTCAAATCAAACAGAATGCCAGAATGCCCAGAATGCCTCATAACGAATGAACAAATGAAGTGAATTAAAGGGGTGCACAAGAGCATCTAAAAGATGTCGCGCCCATCGCGGCAGTTTTTTCAAACATTTTAAATCAGAGACAGTTGCGTACAAACTTTAAATTATCTTTATAATTCTCCTTTTGCGGGTTGGATTGTTTGCTTTTCCACTCGAATACGCGCAAGTGATTCACATGTTAGATTATCTGAGAGGAATATCCGGAGAGTAGCAGTCTACTACTATCATGTAGAGAAATTATTTTGGAGCATCGCTAAGCTTATCCATTGAAAGATATAGCACGTTACATCAACGCGTCTGGTTAAGCTAGTACGCTAAAATACATATGAACAGCCGTCCAACAAGAAATAAACTCAACATGCTCACAGGGCAACTGACACGTCCGATTCCTTTTTTTCAGTTCTAATGGATCGCCATGGCACCAGATCAGATTCAGAATAGTAGTCCGATGTCAGCCTCTTTGCTTACAACTGAAAGCCAATGTCCTTGTTACAACTCCCACACAAAAAAGTAGCAGCTATTACATAGCACATTATTTGTAGCAATTGGTATTATCCCACCTGGGAATCAGTGTCATTAACATTAAATTGTCACAGAGTGAAATATTTTCTCAAGGCTCAGTAAAAGTTATGTTCTTTAATTATTGGTTACACTTAATGTTTTTACGGCAAAGAACCTGCAATGGGATCAATTCTGCCCCACCAATCTGCAAAATGGATTTTAAAAACCCAATTTAAATCACTACCTTGATTAATTTTGGGGCTTATATGCCATATGGAACCGCATACGTTGCAATGAATAATATCACATAAGGTAAACCATCCAGTCAACCCAATATGACTCCCATGTCTTGGAGCATTCATAGTGGTACATTCTGAGGCAGCTGAGGATCATGGAAGTGCTGTTGTACCTACTTTGAGGTAATCACCAATGTTCATGGTTATTTAGACCATATAGTAAGTTAGTTATTAATATTATGGGTTTGATAATTCTAACAAATTTCATTTTCTTTCACCAATTACCAACAAGTGAGAGATGGAAGTTTACTGAAGATGAAATTTACTCTTACTTAAGAGAAACTGAGAAAATTAAAGCAAGGAGTCATAAACCTTATCATACATTTTCCCACATCCGTACTTTTGGATTTGGAAAAATGTATGGTAAAACATTGGGCTTTCTCCCAAATGACCTTTTTCCGAAATGGCATTTTCCCAAAAGATGTATTTAAAAGAAAATTTTACTGACATACAATTTTAATTCATTCAAAAACAGACGTTTCATTAATTTAAATAATCCCCCTATCAACCATAGCAACATATTAAATAAAGTCTATTAAATATTTTCAAGGCTCATGTTGGTTCATTTTAATTATTTTAAATAAGAAAATGGCTCAGATACTTGAAAAAACAACCATTAGGAACAGATTTTCGAATCTTTGCTCTAGAGAAGATAAAGGGAAAACATACTAGGGACTACACTGAGGTTCCAGATTGATTGGATGTTCATTAAAGAACATCCACACAACCTCCTGCTCAGATACTTATGACCGAGCTACATATGTAGCTCGGTAATAAACAAGGTTACTCAGGTAAAAATATCTCATTTTCAACTGCTTTAAATCTGATTTTCAACTCATTTTCTCCACTCATTTGCAATTCATTTGTAATTCCTTTGCAAATTGAAACACGGGACAAATCAGTAAAAAATCAGTTGAAAATGAGTTCCTTAAACTGTTGAAAATGTGATTCAAAAGAGTTGCAAATGAGATTCAATAGAGTTGAAAATGAGATTCAAAAGAGTTGAAAATTGGTTTAAAAACGTTGAAAATGACTTCCAAAAGTGCTGTAAAAGCAAATACTTAGGCCAAATAATGTTTAATTGAAGCACAGATTTCACTAACATCAGCAAAATTTGATATCACTAGCATCAGCAAAAGTTGAAATGAATCTCCGCTACAACTAAAAATTTACAATCTTGGCATCTTAAGTTATCGTATCCAGTTGGCCACCATATTTTCCAAAGTGTCAAAAAGCAGAATCGGTTCTGTTGCTGAGGAAATGGCTAGCTATCCTTGAGAATGTAGACTGTATTGGTGCACTTAAAAGAACTGTAAAACTTAATTCAAAATTTACAAATTTTATTGTTCGTAACGATAGAATAGCATACATAAAAATCACAAATTCAAAATACTTAAAAAGTTAAAAACATTTGACTCATATTATGCCTCCTTAAAATGCTGCCAGTCAACATCTGAGTAACTGCACCAACTACCATGCCTTTTCTTGATTTTCCAGTATTAGCTTTTTTGCTGGATAGAATTTAGGATCATTAGACAGCATCACCAAAGTCCTAATGCCAGAAATATAAGAGTACAAACTATGAGAATAGTAAATTTTGCTGATTTCATAGGGTAATTTGTCTACACTATTACCTCTTGAAATGAAGTTGAAATAGGTATGGTAATGCGAGTTCTCTATTTTCGTCCCCCAAGTTTTAAAAAGGGTTCCCACTGCGATTCCATCGTCATAGTCGTGAGCCTCGCTTCCGCACTTCTGAAAAGTAGGAGTGATGAAGATGTAACGATTTCATACACTTTCCAGCATGAATTTTCTATTTAAAAAATGCCTACAGGTTCAATTATCACCGCTTAAAAGAGCAGGAGAGGATTGATGCTTTATCTTACCAGAAATCGGCGACCTCCGTCTTTCTAGACTTCTCTCACACTTTTCGTAGGTTACGTACGCAAGGATTCACCCTTTTTCCACTGATTACACGGTTGGCTTCCCACGAAATTTCCGATTGAAATAGCTCATCATACGATGGACAAACAATGACCTTCGGCTCCTAAAAGTATTCCAAAATTTCCATGGAGTATCACAAAGTTCATGGACAGACAGGAGATATGAAACATTTAATACGGTACAAAGGATATTTCAAGACTTACATTCTAAGTGAACTACGATCGTTAAATCATACCTGTGAATTTCTTTCCTTCCATTCATTCTTCTTGCAGACAATATGCAAACAAATTTACGTAATATACAGCACTGCAACTACTTATTAGTTGTAAATATCACAAGTTAAGCAAGTAAACAAACAGAAGAAATCACACCAACGTGCACGAACGACCTAAAACACATAAAACTGAACATCGAATTGCAACCGCCTTCACCGCCAAATTCAATAATGAGACGATAATTAACTTGAAAATCAGTTGCAAACCAGTCCAAGTAAGATGAATTGAAAAACAGATTGAAAATCAGTTGAAAAATAGTTTTTAAGTAAAAAGCAGTTGCATCACAGTTTTATTTAATATGAGTTGTAAAATAGTTTGAAAATCGGTAGCAAAATTGAGTGAAAATCAGTTGCATAAGAATTAAAAAAATAAAAATCAGTTGCGTAACAGTTTAGCAGAAAATCAGTTGAAAAATAGTTTGATAATGTGTTGCAAAATTGAGTGAAAATCAGTTGCATAAGAATTAAAATAATAAAAATCAGTTGCATAACAGTTAAGCAGAAAATCAGTTGAAAAATAGTTTGAAAATGTGTTGCAAAATAGAGTGAAAATGGGTTCCAAATGAGCATGACACTAAAAATTGGGATGCAAACCAGTGAAAATCAGTTCCAAATCAGTTGAAGATGAGTTTATTGTGTTTAAAAGAGTTTCAAACCAGTTTCAAATGAATTGCATAAGAGATATTTTTTCCTGAGTAGTAAAGGATAACAACCTTTTAACAACCTTGGGTAATAAGTATCCCAGCCACTGCATGACGTCCAATGGACGTCCATTTTACATCCAGACATCCAGAAATCCCTTATGGACATCCTTTGTATGTCTATTGGATGTCATTCAAATGACATCCTATGAAGGTTCCTCTAGGGACATCCATAGGATGTCATTCATATGACATACTATGAAGGTCCCTATAGGGACATCCATACGGAGGCCACAGCATGATATCCAATGGACATGATGTAAAATAAATCATAAATAATATAAATTCCTATGAGAAATAAAAGAAACGACAGCTACTGGTTGATACCACATAAATCGAGGTAATATTAGCTGTGGGTCTGCAAAGTGCGCCCCCTGAGGGTTGCGCCCCTGGCAGCCGCCAGCCTGGCCAGCCCCTAGCTACAGCGCTGAAGCTAACGTGCGGGAATTGGAAAATCTTGTTTATTCGCAGTAATATTGCATTTATATTCATACTATGTGGCAACATAGGATAACAGTTATCTGGAATTAATTAATGGCAAATAACTTGTATCAATATTTTATGGCATTTCCTTCAAACTATCACGGAATTATCATTTAATGATAATAGTTCTCGAAGTCACATTTCTCCACGTAAGTGACTACATATATATGCCTTTCTCATCAGTGAATCGGTCTGAAAAGTGATTCCCGAAGCATCTCGAGAGGACATCTTACGATCTGATCTGATCTTTGATCTTACAATTTGCTACCCCTGAACTGACGCTTGTGCTGAACTGATCTTCTCATACATACGACCTTCGCACCACTTGGACTTGGATACCCGGAACCTCTCCAAACACGGCGCCTCACGTCGAGGCGCCGCTTGTTTTCCCGATTCCTGCCTTTCACAGGGCGGAACCTTTGCCATGGCGGACTCCCAGGATGCCGCCAGCGACGCTCCGTTGGAAAAGGACACCTCTTCCTTACCTGCGACCACTGAGCACCATCACTTGATGGAAGATGGCTACACTTTGGTCAGGCAATTTGGCTCACGGAAAACCAACCCCATTTCTTCCTCCGACTCCTCTCCTTTCCTCACCCTTACTGAGGCGAGTCTGAAGAGACGACGTCTAGCGGTAGAATCACCCGAAACTATCGCTACGGTGAACCGTTTCACTCCCATTGCTCCCGTAGATGACGTCATCTCCTCCCAGGAGGAGGATATGGAACTTCAGGATGCACCCGTCACCGCCGCACCGACGCAACAGCAGACCGCAACCACCGAGGCGCTGAAGCGGAATCAGAAACCTCCTCCGATCATGATCTACGACATGAAGGACGCTAGGAAGTTCCGGGAATTCGTGATGAGCAACGTGAAGGACCATAACTTCACGCTATCTAACTCGGAAGACCACACCAACGTCTACGTGAAAAACGTGGATGACTTCACGACACTTCGTGAGGCCCTTACAAGGGCCGACGCTCAATTCCACTCATGGGGTGTGGGGGATGAGAGAACCACGGCATTCCAAATCCGTGGCTTCTCTTCCCTACACGTAGCAGACCACATCCTGGAGGACCTCCAAGAGATGGGAATACTCGCTAGGAGAATTAGACAGCTCAAACAGGGCGACAATCCGATTGGAGTGTTTGTTGTCTCCATCACGCCAAGTATGGAATGGCCAATTGGTCGACTCAAGGCAATCAAATCGGTCGCCAACAATATGTGCCAGTTCCGGCTGTACAAACACAAGGAACCACAGATGTGTTACAGGTGCAGCCGGTTCGATCACGGCTCCACTTGATGCAAGGCCTTGCCCAGGTGCTTCAAATGCACTGGGGAACACGAGGGAAAAGACTGCACTGCTGAGAAATCAACGGCCAAATGCTGTAACTGTGGTGGCAATCACATCGCCTGCTCCCGGGACTGCCCAAAATGGAAGGCAAAAATGGAAAAGAAAACAGCGGAGGCAGACAAAAAGAAGAAGAAGCCACCGACCAATCAGAAGGAAGCAGGAAAAAAGGGCGGGAAACCCGTCACCCAGGCAGCAGCTGGCCCCCCGAGACCGAATGCATGGGAGCAACGGTCTAAGAAGGCAGCCTCGAAACAGCCTTCTACCTCCAAGGAGGAGGATCCCTTTCCCTCACTTTCTTCCGCTCTTCCACAGGTTGTCCGCTCTTTGCAGGAAACGTCAAAGACCATTCAGATTCCTCTGAGGGAGCTGCAAAAACAACAACGTGCAGCCGCAGCCATCGACACCGAAAGCACAGACCCCGCCCCCACCGGGACCAAAACGGGACTAGACACCATCCTCAAAACCCTCGCTTCTGTGGCCGCTGTGCTACAAACCCAGATCCAACTGCTGGCCACAACGGTGCAGCAACTTCCTTCCGTCCTCAATCATGTCGGGTAAACATCACAAGGGACGACACGCGCTCAACATCACTTGCTGGAATGCGGGTGGTGCGATCCACAGGAAAACTCCTGAGCTCCTCGAATTCCTGTCTAGGCAGAAATGCGAGGTTGCCCTCATACAGGAGACCTGGCTGCAGAGCAACTCGCGCTGGACTATGCCGGGATTCTCCGTATACAGGAACGATCGGGACAGCAAAGGAGGAGGAACGGCGATCCTGGTAGCCAACAGACTATCAGCCCAACGATTTCCACTACCAGAAATGTCATCAATGGAGGCGACGGCGGTAACCCTGGACTGCGTAGGCGACAAACAGATCAAACTGGTTTCAATCTACTCACCACCGGGAGTGACTCTAGACCCGCGGGACCTGGACGCACTATTCAACGACGTGTCAGCAATAATCGCAGGAGGAGACTACAATGCTAAGCACACAGACTGGTCGTCTCGGACAACAAACGCCAAAGGAAGACACCTGCGTAGATGGACGCTCGGAAAAGGAGTGCAAGTGACAGCGCCATCTTCCCCCACGCACTTCCACAGGAAGAGAGATGGAGATATCTTGGACATTGCTCTCCACCACCAGCTGCCGAGCGTCCTGACCGCTAGCGTCATCACAGCACTAGACAGCGATCACCTGCCTGTCATCTTCCGGCTCGGAAATCGTCCGCTCATCACTCCTGCAAAAATCGTCCTGGACTACGACAGCGCCGACTGGGAGTACTACCGCCGTCGGGTAACGGAGAACCTGCAGCCATTCGCAGAAACGTCACTGAGATCGCCACAGGACATCGACCGGCAATGCGACGCAGTCACCGAAGCCATCACCGCTGCCATAGACGACACCATACCCCGGAAGACCGTTCGCCCATGGAACTTCCTGGCCCTACCGTCAGACATCATCAACAGCATTCGCCAAAAGAATGCACTTCGGAAGCGCTACCAGAACACTCGCTGCGCCTCGGATAAAACACAAGTCAACGCAGCGCAACATAAAAACCGAGACGACATTGCGGAGTTTCGGAAGAAGTCGTGGGAAAAGAAGGTAACTTCTCTTTCTTCGCAGGACGGTTCGCTCTGGCGAATGGCAAGGGCGCTCCGCCGGGCAGGGACCGAGGAGGCTCCACTACGCACGGCAAACGGTCGATTGTTTTCTCCGGTGGAGAAGGCAAACCACATGGCGTCGTACTTGGAAACGAACTTCAAACCTGCATCTGCATTGCCAGGGGTTCCTGACCCCATCCAGGAACCGGTGCGGCTGGAACGGCCGCAACGCGAGCAGACGAGGCGACTAGAGAAATCGGCGCCTGCGTTAAGTTCTACTGCCCTTCGCGGGGCCATGAAGACACTGAAGAGAAAGAAAGCACCTGGACCCGATGGGATCGCCAACGAGGCGCTGCGGCACATACCAGTGTCGCTAGCACACGTCTTGTTGGCGATCTTCAACGCATGTCTCCTGATAGGCCACTTCCCTGGGGCATGGAAGCGAGCGAGGGTTATCTGCATTCCGAAGGCAGGAAAGTCTCCCACGACACCCGAGAACTTCCGCCCTATCTCCTTGATCAACACCATGGGGAAGCTGTTCGAGAAGCTGATTTTAGAGCATCTTAAGCGAGTCACCACCACCCTGGACATACTCCCGAACCATCAATTTGGTTTCCGGGAGGAACACTCCACAACGCACCAATTAGCCCGGGTACTGAACTTCATTGCTGACACCAGAAATTGGAAGCACACCACGGTCGGCGCCTTCTTTGACATATCGAAGGCATTCGACCGGGTGTGGCACGAGGGATTGCTCCATAAACTTCGAAGTTTTGGATACCCGAACTGGCTGGTGACTTTAATCAACTCATGGCTCCGGGACCGCAGCTTCTCCGTGGTGTGGGGAAAGGCGGAATCCTCGCAGCGTATCATCGAGGCAGGAGTTCCCCAGGGAAGTGTTCTTTCTCCAATACTCTTCAGTGTCTTCACGGCCGACATGCCCTGCGACTTCGGTAATCAGACGATGGCAGCACTCTACGCTGACGACGCGGCCCTGCTCGCGCGTTCTTCTCAAGCACACCAGGCAGCGACATACCTCCAGAGAGCGGTCGACGAGTTGGTCGCTTGGTATCACACATGGCGCTTCACGATCAACGCATCAAAGACCCAAACGATTGTCTTTTCATCGAAACTGAGACCAAGTGACCCGGGGGAGATCCTAGTCGGTCATGAAGAAGTTATATGGCAGACGTCCGTCACCTAACTCGGTGTCACCATTGACCGACGGCTGAGCATGTCCCAGCATGCACAGCGGGTTGCCGGAACTGCGTACTCACGCCGCCGAGAGATCAACGTCCTCCTAGGCCACGCGCATCTTCCCACCAAAACCAGAGTTCATCTCTGGAAATCGCTCCTGAGACCAGTCTACACCTACGCGGCACCTGCCTGGAGCGGTCTCCTTCCCGCATCTGCAGAGCACACCATAGGAGTCGCCGATCGTTCCTGCCTCCGCTCCGCGCTACGGCTCGGGTGGACGGTCCACAACGACCTCCTTTACCAGATGGCTGACGAGGAACCGCTCACCACGTACCTGCAACGACGAACCAAGGAATTTCTCCAAAATTGCAGCACCTCCATCTTCGGAGAGCTCCGAAAGATCGCGACTCAGACAACATCATCCTGGGACAAATATCTTCGACCGCGAGCTGGCACGGGAGACCCCGAGGACCTCCCGCCGAACAAGCGCCGACGGCTCCAATGAGGGAAACTGGCAGCTTACATTCGTTCAAGGGGTCCTAAAAAAAGGGACCTTTTGTCTCCCTTACCGCAACGCGACAAGGAAGACTGGGGCATGAAGACCCCAGAGAGGCAAGTCCAAGGAGCCTTAAAGAGCTGGAGGGACAAAAAACCGACCCAGGGGCCTAATTCTGTAACTCGTAGCTCCGGAGCTAACTGCCTAAAAGAGCTACAATAAGCTCCTAGCTCCAATTCGTATTCTGTATTGCATCTCAAGGCGCCGGAAGAAGCTAGAGAAGGCTCCGGAGCTTATTTAGCTCCTCATGGTATTCTGCAACGGTCCCGAAGCTCTTTTCGGAGTCCCAGCATGCCTCAGATCGGAGCTCCGGCTAGCGCCAGCCTCGAGACCGCGCTAGGAGTATTCTTCAGTGAAATCCATGTGCATTCCCGCAGTGTTTTGTTGATTTTTCGTGATGTGTGCATGTTGTTGTGAATCCGATGATATTGTCTCTTTCTTGGTAGTTTTTCTTGAGGTGATACTCTTATCTACCGCGGCGGAAGAATCAAGATACCCAAAGGATTTATTTTTTTAACCTATTTTAACCAATAAATCCCATCCCTGTTTACATCATGGAAAATTATTTCGATGTCAATATTGCTGCCTTACTTTTCTTTCGGAGATCAATTCGTAAACATTCGTCGATAAATACGTGTTTTGCATGGTTACTACGTTATTCCATTGAATTTCTTTGTCATTCATACTGTTGAGAATCGTTTTTAAATTAATAAAACTGTAGGCATTGAGCTAAGTCGATAGGAGCACTTCCTTTGTCATATAACATATGTTGTAATGCTTTCACGTATGTTCTTAGTTTGATGTTGTTAACCCGCAAGGATATGATCGTAAATTCCATTTTTATCAACTAATGATCAACTTTTTTATTATTGTTAAACAAGTTCTTAATGTGTGGCCGAGTACGATCAATGCGCTTACGTATTAATACCATTATTTCAACAGCAGTTCGAGGTGTTACTCTTAATATTGACATTGCTGCGTGAAGAGAAGGAAAATGCACGATAGAATGTTTAGGTAAGGTACGATTATGGAAGTTCAATCGATGAAAAAAGCTATATGTATAAATGCATGTCTATGTTAATGTGATCATACGCATGCACTCGCAGAATATGATTGCTCATATGCATAAACCAATATAATTAAATGATGTAAATCAATTGCTAATTAGTTCGCAGCTTTAGTTCGTTTCCTTGAGTTAAAAGTGAGCGTATCATGCTATAAAGATTCTTCGAGTACTAGCTGCCGTAGAACGTTCTTAAGGTACCTTAATAATTTAAGTTACATAAGTATTCATCGGTAGTTCGGTAAAACTTTTATTTTCAAAGTTCTACGGAGAATTTCAAGTAAACGTCGACAATCTTCCTATATGAGCATAACATGTGGGTATAAATTATAGCTATGCACACTTGTGGGAATTCCTAAATAATGGTAATTTTCGAAGTGTTGTGTACATTTTGTAGATTTAATAGTAGTTTTCCGCAGAAAATATAACAGAATAACAAATATACCACCAGTTAATGACCAATCTGTTGCATTTATCATCATGTATGTACTTATTTACATCACCGACGTTCGTATACATGACGGAATGGTAAAACTATGAACTAACCTATAGATTAACGCCTGCTACAGGTTTAAATAAAGCATGTTACCTTAGATTTACTTAAATTAACCATCAAGAATATGAAAATATCGAAAAACATTGAGGAAATCTTATTATTTTCAACTCGCCGTTCACGGAAACAGCTGTTGAGGATGACAAGTGTTATGCTAGATTACTATAATAATTTGCTCTCTTAAGTAAAAAATCAACTGATTCAGGTAATAATTTTCGTTATCAAGGTGTTTAATTTTTGCTTCGTTCTTCTTCTCGATGCGAACAAACTCATAAAATCATATAATTGCGCATGCATTAAGCTGACGTTTTCACAGCTTTCCATATGTAAACACGTTAAACTCGGTAGGGTATTCCTGGATAGTCGTCATTGAGAATTCTACGGCTTGTAAAATAGTCTGTATATTGCTAAAAAGGTACTTTTTTATATTTTAAAGTCGTACAATCAATAATGCTTCAGTATTATTTACTTTTGGTATTCTCAACTGCTGTCTGCTATTTTCCGGAAGCACAAGCCGGAAAAACGTCACGAAAAAATGAAACGACGATTGTGATTGGCAGATCATTCGCTCGCAGGAATTTAAATTTACCACTTCGTCTGCTGACTTTTCTCCACCCCGATTCGGAGCTAGAGTTAGATCCAGTGAATTACAGAATACGAGTAGGAGCTAATTCTAGGAGCGAGCCGAAGCTCTTAGCTCCGGAGCTACGAGTTACAGAATTAGGCCCCAGGTCGGGCGACACAGCTGATTCAGTGAATCTTCAAGAATGGGTGCGAAAATAGGTGCGTCGAGTCGTAGGTTATGTATTCATGCGATACATATTCCACATCGATCGGTAGCTATGAGTTAGTATTTAACATACGTAATGCATGGTGCAATAGCCCATTCAAAGTGTTAAATGGTAATGAATCTTTTTTTTTATTTTGAGCGAGCAGCGAAATCACCCAGCCAGCACACTAAAACAGTTTACCTAAAATTTACTTGAAATGTACGTAAATGCGTCGTAAACTGTTTACTTGATTACGATTTATTTACGTAAACTTCAAGTAAACAGCTGGTAAAAATCATGGCCACATTTCCCCATTATTAAGTAAACAACACGGAAGCATTTTACGTAAACATCAGCCATCATGCTTACATAGTATATATTTTTTGCCAATAATATTATTTGTAATTTTTAAATATAATTTCCCACATTTTCCCCTTCAAGTCGAGTAAATGAAAATATAACTTGTGAGATGGTAAAATTTACTGAATGAATCATAATGAAACAACATACATTGCATAAGCAGATAAAAAATTCATCACCCTTTCACTTGGACGTAAACAACGACATTTTCAATTTAAGATACTCTAAAATATTACAATAACCTCTGCTAAGGACAAATCCAATTGCCTATTGCTAATTAGTCATTACCTGCCTTGAACGCAGACGGATTAATTATTTCAACAAAATCACATTTGAAACAACAATGCAATGGAATAAAAAGATGACACTGGGGTGACAAAATTCACTGAATGAAAAATAGTAAAGCCCTGGTTACACGATACATTAACTTGTACGAGTTCATGTACATTCGCGTGAATGGTTTCATGTACGTTTGCGTGAACGGATTCATGTACATTTGCGTGAATGAATGGATGAATCAGTGGTTACACGGTACATGAAACCACACATGCATTCGCACAATTTTCAGGGTAAGTATTTGCGATTGTTGTTGTTTTTCTCTTCATTAAGCGCAACATTCAAGCGTTCATATAAAGTCAACCTATACCTATAGACTACCTACTTTAAAGCAGACTCTTTTTATACAGGATCGATAAGAACGCTTGTAAATATATATGTATTGAATGTAATTCATGAATAAACTCAAACTATCATGGGTAGTAACATAACGGATCGTAAAGAATAGATTAAGTTATTCTCGGCACGTTTGGGAAAGGAAGTCGGTAGTAGTATTGGAAACAAGTGTAAAAACTTGCTCTTAAATGGATATTGTTACCTCATGTACAAGACGGTAATCTTTAATTATCTCTCCGGTTCCTACTTAATTAAGTTTTTCATGTAAAATTGAACGTATATAAAAACAGCTGATCCAGTTTCGAGCACGAAGCTGTTTCTTGGATGCTCTGCCAGTGAACTATGTACCCGATAAAATAGAACTATGTGCGAGTCGTACAAGCGTAAATGGTTGATAAAGAAAAAACTAAGTAATTAACGGCCAATCACACATTCGTGGCGCGATCTTCTCAAATATTTACTGCACAAACAAGGCATTTTGTAATTCACTGTTCTGCGGTACTGGACTATAGCCCTCCCGGCATTCATGACCTTGTTGAGAAAGTGTTTAGCTCTGAAAAGAAATAGATAAGTACGCGAAATACAAGGAATGCTCTTCTAATTAATGCATTTGAACCTTCATTCCATGAATAATAGAATTAGTATTGGAAACAAGTGTAAAAACTTGCTCTTAAATGGATATTGTTACCTCATGTACAAGACGGTAATCTTTAATTATCTCTCCGGTTCCTACTTAATTAAGTTTTTCATGTAAAATTGAACGTATATAAAAACAGCTGATCCAGTTTCGAGCACGAAATATAGACTCCTTGCTTCATTCTACTAATTCCGACGGAATTAGTAGAATGACGACGGACGAGCGCAACATGTACGAATGCATGAACCAAATTAGAACAGGTTCTATTTTCTATTCACGCGTTCATGCATTCGTACATTTTGGTGTGTTTACACGGTGAATTTTCTCGTTCATTCTCGCTTTCATACATTCGCACATTAACTTGTACATGTTAATGTATCGTGTAACCAGGGCTTAAAACATTACACTGTTTATCCCTTCACGTAAACAGCCACACTTACAAGACAAGATCAATCCACCTAGTCACCAACTTCACTTCAATTAAAATAGGTACCTTATTTTAATTTAGCCATTAGTAGAAACAATGAATTGATTGCTGCTACGTCTTCTTCAACACTTACTACGTATTCGCTACAATTTTAATACCATTCATGTCATAACCCAAAACTTACAGACATCAAGTCCAACTAATTTACGTAAAAATATCACCACTTTGACACGCAATCCATCGTAGCACACAAATAACGCTTGTAATCACTGGCATGTCATAATGTAACATACACAGCCAAAACAGAAGCAAAACCTTCGTTTATATATTATCACCAAAAATGACACTGTTGTTTCTTGCACATTGAAACCTAATGATACTAACTTTATTTAAAACTTGAAATTAAATGCTCCACTGGGATAATTTTCTTTAAATCGCAGCTAAAATGCATAACAAGACGTGCGATCGAAACTATCTTCCAATATGACGTTGCACACCGTTCTATACCACTGTTCACATTTGAAATCCAATAAGGTAAAACACCAAAACAAACGTCTTCAGTCGATTATGGCCGCTACGGCATTTGTGTACCTTGACGCAGATGTAGAAGGGAACAAATGAGTAACAAAAATATTTGGCGGGTCAAGGAAAAATATTGGAAGAATACTTGTGATCGGCTTGGTTCTTTTAAATGATAGAAGAGCGTGTGACGTCCTATGACCTTAGTAAACTTTGCATGAGGCTTTGAAAGTAGCTTGATTGAAGATATATCAAAGAAATTGGCCATGTCACGTCAGAACATAGCAGACAACGCAATGAAAAATATACTCAAAAGAATTTGCGTGTAAGGATCAAAAAAATTTACATTTACAGATCAAGGCCTCCTTGATTAATATTATTACATATTTTCCATTTCTCACTTGTACATTTTAAGTGACATATTTTCAATACAAAAGGACAGTTTCAACTTTTTATGTTGTGAACTTGCTTCTCATTGGTCCTCGCTCGTAAGCGCGAAGTAAGAACCACGTAAATTCGTTTACATGTGCAAAGTGAAAGCCAGCTTACGAGTTGTTTATGTAAGTGTCAAGTATGTGCGTTTACATGTTCCCCTTACGAAAATCTTACGTAGGGTTTACGTAAATATTAAATGCTACAGAGAGATTTTGTTTACATATGCATTCATACCTTAGGTTTTCACGCATTTTACATAAACATGATATGGTGTGCTGGCTGGGCAGTGGAGAGGCAATATGATATTCCGACTCGTGAACGTTTTCGTCAGCTAGGTTTCCGGCTCTGGAACACTTCCATACGCTAGGCTTCGCAGACGATTTAGTTACGGTTTGTTCACATTCCGATTCGCTTCGTGCACGCTTAAATCTCCGCTTCGTCGACGGTTCGTATCCGATTCCCTCTACAATATTTTCGCTAGGGAAATGAGGCTTTTTCTCACTTATTACTATACTGCAGTTGGTTTGCACCATGTACATACCAAGAATCTGAAATAATTGCCAAATCCTGTCAAAATCCTGAAATAGACATCCTATGGATGTCCACAAGTGGGACATTTGGACATCCATAGGAAGTCCAGAGTACATCAAATGGATGTCCATGGATGTCAGCCGGGACATCCAATGGATGTCCAATGGACATCATTGCAGTGGCTGGGACCCAATCGGAAAAATTTGAAAACTTTCTCAAGCACAATAAAGAGCTTGAGGTGATAGTTTTTGCTATCCGCAGAGTTATCAATAAAATTTAATATTCATTTTTTTATCTCTTTCGGGGAAAACTTCCTTTCAGCAATAAGGTCATTCGGGAAATGATGGGCAGAAACCCAAATATCCATATACAGCATGTGAAAATGTAAACACGGCATAACCCAGCCACTGCATGACGTCCAATGGACGTCCATTTTACATACAGACATCCAGAAGTCCCTAATGGACATCCTTTGGATGTCATTCAAATGACATCCATACGGAGGCCACAGCATGATATCCAATGGACATGATGTAAAATAAATCATAAATAATATTAATTCCTATGAGAAATAAAAGAAACGACAGTTACTGGTTGATACCACATAAATCGAGGTAATATTAGCTGTGGGTCTGCAAAGTGCGCCCCTGGCAGCCACCAGTCTGGCCAGCCCCTAGCTATGGCGCTGAAGCTAATGTGCAGGAATTGGAAAATCTTGTTTATTTTCAGTAATATTGCATTTATATTCATACTATGTGGCAACATAGGATAACAGTTATCTGGCATTAATTAATCGTAAATAAAATTTATCAAGATTTTATGTAATTTCCTTCAAACTATCACGGAATTATCATTTAATGATTATAGTTCTCGAAGTCACATTTATCCACTTAAGTGACTACATATATACGCCTTTCTCATTACTGAATCTATAAGAACGGGTGCGAAAATAGATGCGTCAAGTCGTAGGCTGGGTATTTATGCATTACATATTCCACATCCATCAGTAGCTATGAGTTAGTATATATCGTATGTACTGCAACATGCCAAGGCACAATAGCACATTCATAGTGATAAATGGTAATTAATCTTTTTTTTTATTTTTGAGCGAGCAGCGAAATCAGTGGAGAGGCAATATGATATTCCGACTCATGAACGTTTTCGTCAGCTAGGTTTCCGGCTCTAGAACACTCCATACGTTGGGCTTCGGAGACAGTTTAGTTACGGTTCGTTCACATTCCAATTCGCTTCGTGCACGCTTATATCTCCGCTTCGACGATGGTTCGTGTCCGCTTCCCTCTACAATATTTTATTTTCGCAAGCGAAATGAGGCTTTTCCTCACTTATTACTATACTGCAGTTGGTTTGCACCATGTACATACCAAGAATCTGAAATAATTGCCAAATCCTGTCAAAATGCTGAAATAGACATCCTATGGATGTCCACAAGTGGGACATTTGGACATCCATAGGAAGTCCAGAGTACACCAAATGGATGTCAGCCGGGACATCCAATGGATGTCCAATGGACATCATTGCAGTGGCTGGGAAATGACAGTCAGTAACTTCAAGACTAGCAACTAATTGGCTACTAGAACAATCTTTTTAATTCATTCACACAAACTGATATTGAGTCAGGAAAATGCTTCTCAGCCTATAAATAATAGAAAATGAAAGTGCTTTCATTAATTATTTATTTATTTTTTACAATACATTTTTAAAGTTAATTTGAAAAATTGTAACTGCAACAATGTGTACATTTTCATTAATATCACATGTGAAGGGCAAAGAAAGGCACATTGATGTACCATTGCAGTAGTTATAAAAATAATTTTACACTTTTTAAAAACTGATCATTATAACTTTTAATGAATCCGTTATTATCCAAAATCTGTCCCATGAGTACAATATGCACAGCCAATGAATAAGTTTTAAAACATTCTCCTGCAGTAAAATAAATTTTCAAAAATAAGTTATATAAAAGTCAATGAATGGTTCAGTCCAACTTATACTTTTCTAATAACTGTTGCCTTTCTTAATTCCAGCAAGCACCGAACAAAATAACACAAGGCACAACTGAAGGTCATGTACATTACAAAGCTTCTTGAGGGACTAAGATACTTTCTTCTTTCCTGATGATCATTGGAAACATTGTAAATTACTCTTGTAAATGTGCCCTCTCTTGTAGCACAATGTCATGAACACAAAGCATAAATGAGGTAAATCAACATCGTCCACCTAGTGATTGTTAGGAATAAAAAGTCAGCAAATTACCAAATGAACGGTCCAAGTATAAATAAATTAAAATTGAACGAGATGGCAATTGAAAACACTGAAAACTGGACATTTATTTCTTCCTCCTGCAGCCAGGTATTTTTCCCGGCTGCTTTTTTGCATTCAAATATAAAATAATTCATATCCCATCACCTTTAAGTAATATCTGTCCAAAATTTTCCGAGTTTCAGAGGTTACAATGAATGTATTAAATTACACTGAATCTTCCCCATGGATGATTCGTCAATTACATTTTTCTCTCGAACCCGGGCCTATGTGCAAGAAAGCCATGACACTTTTCCCGCATTCTCTCTATTGTTTCAGAATAAAATCCTCGTTTGGTTCCTGAACATAAGTCACGCGATGTCTCCTTGTTAGTGTTTCCCCGAATAACACCACGTCAAAACAAGCATATCTCCTCAGCTTGACCTTCCAGTATAGATCTCCTCAATCAGTCCCTTCCCGTAGGAAGAAGGGTAGAAGAATGGGATTCTCTTCTTGGAATAGTAGTGACGGTAAGGAGAATGGGGGAATCTTGGAAAAGATTGTGCTTACTTTGTATTTCCCGAATAATAGCAGGTCAAAAGAGAGTGTATCCCAGCAGATGCATACCATACACCGTGGCTCTGGCCAATGATAGACTCACTATAGGAAACCTCCTCTGAAATTTTCTTTACATCGTGACGAAGGTACATCTTAGTGCGGAAATGCTTTTTATGTACATATAACCAACCAGATAGGTTCACCTAATCCTGTGTTCATTGTTCCCTGAAACAATCAGCGTAGCACCAGTGGTTGCGATTAAATTACTTAAGACTGATGAAAATGGTAAAATAACACGCCGTAATACTGATTGATTGCGACAATTTTCCTTAATTTCTGCATACATAAAAATAACTAATTGTAATGCTAGAGGTGGAGGTTCAATTCTTGCATGAAGTAGAAAACTGAAATTACCATGGTGAAATAAAATCAATTGTTAAGATCTGTTTTTGATCAAAGATTTTTGCAGAGCAACATATTATATTGAAGCGAATCCTGTATCGTGGGGGAAAGGAAGATATTCCAGCGCAAAAAAATATCACATAATGATAACACTATTTCTTTTACCACCACATGCTTATTTCAAATGAAGGAATTTAACTTTTCATTCAAAGCGTGGAATTGCATACTTTTGGATGCCAAATGTCATGACTGGAGCATGGCTCCTGGGAAATTTTAAGTGAGTACATTGTTGCTAATTAAAACGTAATAATCCGTTCATTGCTTACGGCCTTGAGAAAGACCCACGACCAATCAAAGCCCATCCTATTCACGGAAGTATCCTTGTATTTTCAAAATCTAAACACACTAGGTCTGTCGGCATGTGAAGCCTCTTTTCGGCTGAACAAGAATCCCGAAATTAGCTTCGAAAGTATCCCAAGGAGAATGATTGAAAATCCAGTAAATAGGCAGAAAATTTTTAAAAATTGTTGCTACTGCCGTAAATGTATGGGAGTGGGCAATTTACAGTAATTCCGTAAAATATTCTAAAGAAAAAAAATACCGCAACCTGGGATCGAACCCCAGCCACCATATATGGATAACCGGCTCAGCGTCTCAACCCACTGGGCTACGACCTCGGTTGAGAGAGATGTGAACTGTACTGGATTTATACGGAGGAAGATTCTTTAAGCGTTTTTCTCTCGAACCCCGGCCTATGTGGAAGAAAGCCGCCGCCGCCACTTTTGCCGCCTTCTCTCTGTAGTTTCAGAAAATAATTGCCTCGTTTGGATCCCGAACATATCTCACATGAGTATGTCTCCTTGTAAGCAAGCAGAATCCTCCCCAGGGTACCCCTAGTTGTTTTCCTCTGTTTTTTGTCCCAAGATGAGGTGGAATATGCTGAGGGGAATCTGGCAGTGACTCGTAGTGCATCGAGTGTGGCTAGTGATTTGCACGAATGCAACCAATTGTGTGCTTTTCTCCCCGATCATTTATCGAAATGGGTCCAAAAAGACCAGGTGAAAATGCTGTTGATAATCCTGGGAAGAAAAGTAGGAAGGCATTACTTTTGCACGAAAAACATACAATATTGAATAAACTTCGAGAAGGACGTTCAGCCACATCATTAGCACAATAGTACGGTGTCAATGAATCGACCATAAGGCCTATAAAGAAGAAAAGAAAACATTTGTTCCAGTGTTAGTTCTGGTGCATGCGCTAGTATCTCTTATGTCAGCAGGCAAACCACACATTTAGATAGAAGACCAGGTGCAAAAGCATGCTCCTTTAAAGCAGCTAAGGACGAGTTACTCTCCTCACTTGCACCAACATGGCAGGAGAATTTATAAGTAAACTAACGTTGGTGTATAAGGCAGAAAATCCAAAGGCACTGAAGGGCAAGACCAAGATGTCTTTGCCTGTATTTTGGAGGGGAAACAGTAAGGCCTGGGTCACGGCAGGACTGTTTGAGGATTGGTTTGAGAATACCTTCATCCGCGATGTGAAACATTACTTAAAGGAAAAAATCTTATATTTCTTGAGTTTCGTATTTTTAGCTCCATTACAAGTCAATAGATTATAAATAAGGGTCGAAAAAAAATCACTGAAAAATAACTGCATGTATGTACCCCTTCAGTGATTGCAAACCCACGACTGGTACCGACCAATCTAATGGCGTGGAAAAAGCAAAGGATTCGATCGTAGAATATCTATGTTATCAGAGAAAATCAATACCATTTCTAGGGAATTCTTACTTTACTTACTGTATTATGTATTAACTTTTTACTTCTATGAAGAGATTGCAAGTCTACAGTGAATGTTTATTAGTAATGTCCAAAATGCCAAACACTATTATTCAATATACATAGGTGCACACAACCTCTTAAAATTTTGATTGTTTCATAGTTAAATGTTTTTTTGTACCAGAAGACACCACTGTAATTGTTTTAATGATGTGAATTATTGTTTCTTAGATAAATAGAGTATAATTACATTAAATAGCTATGAAATGTTAGGACTTGAATGACTGTTTCTTTCCACCTTGGAATGGAATCCCCTAATTTCCATAAGGTAATTGCTTCCCTCAATGCGAATTTGTGCAATGTGGCTTAGTCACGGAACGTTAACCCCACGTTCGAGGAAGTTTCACTTTACATCTTTTATGATAAATAATCTAAAGAAAATAGTGAACACTACAAGTACAAATAGTGAATGTGTGAAACATGAGTACATTCATGAGCCATCCACAGGTAGACACAAATTATGAATAAACTTGTGAGCTGTTAGCAATATGCTAACGAAATTCAACAGCGAAGGCATAAAGCCTACGCTGCTCAAAAAAACAACTCATCTTCAACAATTTGATGCATGACAATGAATAGCATATTGATAGTTTCTTTAATAAATGCAGAAAACAAAGATGAAGAATGATATGGAGCAATAATGTTTACTGTTAACTCTCCTCACCTCTCCTTGATTCACACAGCTCTTTTCTTCGCTGCAGTGCATCATCAGGAAGTCGCCCGATAACTTTTTCAATTAAACTGTCTATCATTCTGGTCTTACATTCATGCACAATATCTTTCCTGCACATGGGGCAAATTGCCTCGTTCTTCTTCCACTCACTAAGGCAATGTCCACAGTATGTATGGGAACAATCAAGCGTGACTGCCTAATTAAATAACAATTAAAAGATGTTACAATACAATTTGAGGTACAGCCATTTAACAGGAGAATTATAACTACGTACATATAATACTTGTCCTAGGCATTGTTATTTATGTCTCCAGGACCAATTAAGTACTTACATGTAGAAACTTTTGTGGATCATATATCTAATGTACCGTTTCTTCTATTGGGATTCCCCGCATCTGAATTTTTAAACAACGCTTCATCTCATTTGCCACACCCTCCTCAGGGATAATGAACGCTGCCTTTCTGCATATCAGACTCTGTACTCTCAAGTAGATGAAATGGGAGGGGGTGAAAGTGGAAGCAGATCGTTCTCGATGTCGTTGTTAACAAGGCAATATTCCCCCGCCCCTACATTTAATTTTTCACTATCCCAGGAGTCCTATCATTATATTTATTTTATTATTATTATTTTTTATCAAACATATAATTAAAATAATATTATAATAAACAAAATTTTCCCATCACACACATCCCTCCTCTGTGCCTCTTCGACATAATAACATTGTAGCTAAGTGACCTTCTCTATGGAAGGAGATGTGTTACATAACAAAGTTGAGTGAACATGCTGGGTGTGCTGGGGCCATAGGACAATAGACATACATAACCACGCCAGGAGACTTGTGGGCAGGGAACCTGTTAAACCTCGGGAGGTGTCTGGCAAAGAAAAAGATACATTGGTGTTATAAAATTCAGACACAAGGAATCTCAAAAGCAGAAACTATGCTCCACAAAAATATGATACATTTGCACACCTCATTTATGGGCCTGATTTCCTTGCATTTTCTATATTTAAAAATTTATGCTAAAAATCCATCCAGCAAATAATATAAAAATGTGTACTTTCACATACACAGAATTGCTGCATGTGACTGCAAATTGAACCTAGTATGTGCTTAGATTGCCAAGATTAATGTGTAGTTTTTAAATCAGTCATTTCCAATGTTTTTAAAATTCTGATTTATTCAAGAATGGTAGGTTTTCGGTACATGCACCTCATCAAATTTAAACAGCTAAAATTTATTTTACAGCTGCCACTTACTGCTTGCATGGAGATATCATCTTACATGGCAGAGAAGATATGACAGTAACAGTAGCAAAGCAAAGAGATTGGAAGCCATGGAAATATGGTACCATTGAAGAAAGATGAAAATCATATGGATGGAAAAAGCCCTAAGTGGAGCGGGGGTGGAAAGATGCTTAAAGAAAATACTTGAAAAGTAGAAAATGCAATTTGTTGGACACATTCTTGGAGATAATAGCCTCCTGAAAATTGAACTGAAATGGATTAAACAGAAAAAAGAAAAAATTGCTGAGGAAGGCCAAGGGTGGAATCAAGAAAATTATAGGGGATGTCAATATAAGAAATTACAAAGGAATGAAGTAGAAAGCTGAAAACAGAACGAAGTGACAAAGTGTAGCAAACCTATCTTCAAAATCATGGCTGCTGAATGTGATGAAAATATTTTTTGTAAAATTATCCTCTGCAATGGCTGCTGGTTTCTTCTTAAGAGCCACTACACCCTTAATTATGCCAAATTATGCCACAGGACTGACAGCACCTTAGTCAACGTCAAATAAGGTCATTCCCATATATTGACTATCTCCACCATCCTCAACATAGTAATTAGCCATCAATGATCAAATGCATGCAGGTAAAACTCAATTTATCCAAGTACGATTAGAGAATGTGCTTACATCTATAATTAGCTCATTGCAGATACTACACTGCAACTCATTTTCCATTAGTTCGTTCAATGTGGCTGCTTCATCCTCAATTTGTTGCTGGAATGCAGTGGCTCTATTTTTCCAGTTGCTCTCTTCTGAACGTGCCAACTTTAGGGCTATGAACAAAGGGAAAGAAACATACCACCACTATGGTTAGTCCAGGGTGTCCACATAAGTCAAAAGAAAAAATTCAAGCATATAATTTCAGGTTTTCAAGGCTAAATTTTTTAAAATTTCCAGGTTATAATATCGCAGTTCACATTAGAGCCAAAGTGATATTTTTCACGTTTTACGAGGAATATGGAATTTCCTAGCTTAACACAACCTAATAAAAATATACAATTTGAATAAATATAAATATTTTAAAAATAAATAAGTGTAAAAAACAAAGTAATAAAATACATTGTTTTATTGACAATAAATCACAAAATGGCATTTTTAGGAGATGTTTGTGTCTGTGGTGGCCCCTGGCGAGAAAATAACTTTCCCGTAAACTACCAAAGGAGGGTATTCTGGTGGAGAGGCTGTGGTTGGTCCCTGTTGCGGAGTCCCTATTCCCGCAAACCAACACAGTACGGTTTTGATTTTTGCTTTGACGAGTGGTGCAAATATTTTACGGCCATTGGAGAATTTTTTATTTGAGGATCATAGTCTTCAGTATTTCATGCATTTCATCAATGCCTCCTAATGCATGAATGCCATCATAAACTTGTCTTTGTCGCACTAGTGACTCATTCTTCTGGTTTTCAACAATAACTTCTTTATTGAGTGAGAAAGTTCTGCCAATGAAACATTGCCTTGGCTTAAAATGAGCACTTTTTTCTGGAAGCTCCACAGGGTATTCGAGCTGTTCAAGTTTGCAACTACTCCCCACCGAAATTGGCATGACGTTTGTGTATCATAGAGCATACAAGCCTCTATCAAAGAAGATTTGTTGGAAAGAGACAGAAATTCTTTGGAAATCTTGTCACCTTCTGTTAGCGAAATCAGACAATCACTACACACGTCCAATGCCGTTTGGGGAAGGGATTCAAGTGACCGAAAAAATCCATGATGGTAGCCTTCGTTATAATCATATGACCATGAAAAATTGTAAACATTTCATATCTTTCTTAGCCAAACCAGTACATCTCAACTTCACTATTATCTTGGATGAACTCTCGGCAAATCATGTTTTTCAAAGTCATCCACACACAGTCCAGCTCCCGCACCATTGGTGGTCACTTCATAAACATTGTACAGCATAAATATCACAAAAGACACATAACAATGAATGCCAACACATTAAATACAGGACATTTTTAGTCTTAACTTTTAATTTATTTGGGTATTTAAATAGTTGCATCCCTCCAGTGTGTTAATGAGTCAAATCAGGACGAAGCTTGCACTCAATTCACTACCATTTAAAGTTAATTCTAACTGAAATAAGCCTACATAGATACCTTCTTTTGTCTCCCTAAGTTCCTCCTCCAACTGTTGATGCACGGAGGCCATATTATTAATTATGCCGTTGATTTATCCGGTCATTTCATCAACTGCAACACTTGCAGGATTTCCTACAGCTGAACTATCCTACAAATGAAAATTAGCTCTCAAGTAAGTCAAGCATAAACATGTTGATTTTTCATTTACCTCTGAGAGAATAATTCAAGTAAAAGAGTGAAGGTGTTGCCCTTGGTACTGCCCATCTAAGATGGTGTCATAAGGTCATATCATGCAACATGAGTTTCCATGCAACTCACATGAGGACTTGTATTCAGTGGCGTAGCCAGGTTTTGGGTATATGGTGGGGGGGGGGGGGGGGGGGGGCAGAAAATTTTAAAAGGGCACCGACTCATAAATTAACCAGTTAACTAAACTTAACAAATTTTGGTGATGCAATAGGTGGATGGGTTTGTACAAAATATGACAATTGACAACGTATTCTACACATTTATTTATACGTATTTGGGACATAAGAGTGGAAAAATATGCAGACTTAAGGGCGCCAGAACACCTTCGCCCACCCTGCCCCCCCTGGCTACGCTACTGCTTGTACTCTAATTGTACAACATTCCTAATAAAAACTAAATAACAAGTATATTGGGACGGTCTTTATTTTTACATTAAAGCAGCACGCATCAGTCTATCACATCAAATTTTGGTACAAAAAAATTGCTACAAAACTTTTAGGTCTTTGTTTACATATTAGACAGTTGTTTTGTTTCATTCATAACTGTGACTTAGGGGCTGTCCATAAATGACGTAAACATGATTGGGGGGGGGGTCACCACCTTGTGACAATGTGTGACAGGGGGGAGAGGGGGGGGGCATACTTCATGTGACTTCCACACTTCCACTACATATTATGTCTTAGTTTGACTCAGACTGTGGGATAGGGTAGAATTTTTTTTCATTTTTGTGACATCATCACATATTTGTGACGGGGTAGGGGGTCTAGTTTGGTCCAAAATTGTGTGACATCATATATGGTCAGCCCCTTAGTAGATTCATGCTAATTTACCTTAGCACTTATATAAACCACCTGACCTTGTCTTACACAGAGTGCTTCAGGAGGAATCTGTGAACTACTGGAGGAGTGAGACTTAAATATTTTTACCCAAAGAAGATGGGATTAAGACACCTTAATTATTAGGCTAAGGCACTGCAAACATTTAATCCAGAATATTTTGGAGTTTCCATCAAAATGCTGAATAACACTGACCAATACCAATTTAAGCAATCCCAAACTTGTCTTGATTGTGCAAGATATGTATCGTTCTTTCAATGTTGTCACTCTTAAGAGGAATTTTCAAAGCAACTGCAAATTATGTGGGGCAAAATGATTGCAGTGCCTTAACTCCATTAGTAATAAGTTGTGATCTCATACCATGTGGACAAAGGTGCCTGAAATCATATCCCCTATCACCTACAGAAGTTTTATAGATTCTTTCTGAAACACCCAAAAAACAAATCTGTAGGTTAATGTTTGAAATTTCTCAGAAGTCTTATTTTGAAAGTTGTTTCACATTGCGCATGCGCAGCAGGTTTTCAGTAGTTGTGGAACAGATATACTGTAACCCAACATCCATAATTAACTAATAGCGATATAGTGTTAGTAAGTAGAGTTTTCGAGGGGTAACAATGCAAAATTGGGCATGCATAAGTAAATAACCCCACACAGCACATTTCCGATTCAAAACGGGTTTCCCTGGTGCTCAAATAGAAAAATCTCGTTTTTCCCCAGTAACCCGAAAGTAGCCTCGTAAGGAACGTTTTCATTTACTTGTGCGTGCACCTAAAAGAGAACGTTTTCATCGCACCGTTTCAAAAGCATTTTCATTTGGTTTTTGTTCTGGCAACGAAAACTTTTTCAGAACGTTTCCAGTTTCCAAAAGTACATGCGACATAAAACGATTTTTAAACTGTTTACCCTGTTTACAAACATGTATTGTACTCCTCGCGATCGGTCTCGTGTCCCTCGTGACTTCCGGTGCATCCGGTGTTTGGAAAAATATCATCGAAGGTGCGTTTGTTGGAAGTGTGTTTTTAATCTTTGTTGGCAAGATTATACGTGTGCTACGGTTAGAATTTCGTGATATCTAAGGGCATAAATTATATATACACTGGATTTTGTGAAGTTATACTAGTTCTACGCAAATTCTAAAGTGAAATAAGTGATTATTCTATGGCGATTGTCTAAGTCTGAACCCTTGTTGTGACTTGTGTAAAGGTGTGATTTTTTTAAATTTTGTTTTCTTTTGAGTGACTAATCTGCATTCCATAATGATGAACAAAGAATTGTGTGTGAATTTTCTGATGTGATATTTCATAACCATTTTAATTCTGTTTTATATTAAATCATTAATGTTATAAGCATTCTGAGAACATATTTTCTCCTGACCTATAGTTGTTAAGAAATACGTATTACGCACGCAAAGTGTATAGGTACATGTTGCTTTGTCGTTGTGCCTTATTCCTTAGTGTCTTAGGGATTCACTCGAGTATGTTTTATACGTCAAGTAATTATTTTTTAGCGTTACCATTTGCTCACTGCAAAATAATTGCCGTTGCTTTGGTCCCAGACCGTGAAATCAAGTTGAAGAACATATAAGCATGTTTAATTAAGTTACTTTGCAGTTTTTTCTCCCTAGTTTTCTATCTTTATAGGAAATACGGTCTTTTAATTTCATATTTAGCAGCGACTTGTATGTGATTTACGTCTCGGAGTTATGTCGTTGTTCACTTGCTTCCCAAGTGCGAATGCTCCCTGGTTAGAAAGAATGTAACAAAGTGGTCGTAAAGTCATTGAGTGAGTGGTTATAATGCAGAGACCAATAAGGGCGAGTGATTTTAATTGTAAAAGGACAAATAATGTTACGTGCTCTCGGCACTGCATTTGTGGCCTGATACCAGCGTAATTATAACGCTGGTATCAAGCCACAAATACGACGTAACGTCATTATTATGCCCGCATAGAATCAGTAGAAAAACGTATTATACCACCGGGAAAACCGTTTTAAAACCGAAATTTACGGCTTCCACTCGGCTGAAAACGGTTTAAAAACTGTTGTACTCGTTTCGAAACTAGCTGGAACCGGAGAGGAAGCGATACGAAAACGTGTTCTGAACAATCAAAGAAACATTTCAAAGACGTGAAGTTGACCAAAAGTGGCGGACATTTGCACCATTCCAGCATCATTTCAAAACGTGAATGGGTCAGTAGAAAACGTCCCCGGAAAGCGGGATGAATGCGGAAATGAAACGATTTGTGCTATGTGGGACGATTTAGATGGCGAAAACTAGGAGACCAGAGAAATTATAAACAAAGTAACAAAGGGAGTTAGTTAAGAGAAGAATGCTATAAACGTGGAAAGATGGATGAAAAAAAAACGAAATAAAAAGAAAAGTACGATGTAGAGGGAGAGAAAAAAAAGTTAAAGGTGTTCCAGAGAAGGAAAATCCAACGCAATGGGTTACATATTTGGCACCCAATGTGGGGCTTGACGACTAGGGCATTGAGACCGCGAGAAACCTGAGCTAAAATAATTGTAAGGACGATAAATTAAATGGCAAAGATAGTTAAGGGATTTACTGAACTTAAGAAAGGAGAGTTACAATATAGATGAGAGGGATTCGCAATTGTGCTGAATACCTTTAAGTTTACTTATAAATCACTGTTTTTCCCTTGGTATTTTTCCATCTCCATGGAAAACTGCTATAATGTCATCCCCATACATAAATCCGGCCAAAAAAATGTAACATCAAACTATCGACCCATCTCATTACTCCCAGTTCTCTCTTCTGTTTGTGAGAGAATATTCCTCAATTGACTTTATTACTTCACATCCCCACATCTCTCTGAATATCAACATGGTTTCCTTCCGGGACGTTCATGCATGACTAACTTAGCTGTTTTTCAACATAATGCCGTAAATTCAATTAATAATAAAACACAGATACCATTTTCCTAGATTTTTCCAAAGCTTTTGACTCTATCAATCATACCCATACAGCACACACGGAGCATATTTAGTTGCAATCACGAGTAGAACACGTGATTTATCTGGTCGAAAAACCGCTTTTCAACGACTAAGAACGGCTGAAAAATGGTCAATATTCGGTTTACTGGCCGCTATTTCTGGTGTAAACACGTGTATCGACCACAAACTGCCTAATATGCAAATTCCCATGCAAATGTATGTTTACCAACGGAAAATAAACTGTTATTAGTATTATGACCGCTAGACAGCATTGCCAGCAAAATTCGCGGCTGATTTAGATTCATATTTGACCGAGAAAAAAAATTGCCGCTGAAGAGCCGCGAACCCCAGAACCTGACTATTCCGATCTCACTAACGCCTTAACCCACTCGGCCACCAAGGTACTTGATATATGATGGTAATGCCAAGAATTTATTTCCTCCGTATTCACGGCCAGACCAATATAAATTATTCCGTATTTGTACTTGGCCTGGAGAGAAATACATATTTACAAATATTTGGCACCAAGAAATTAACGCAGATATTCACGTGTGCTTGAAAATGGCTGTCAGAATTATACGAAAGCAGATAATATTATCGTAGAACATGATTTTATTTCTGATGGGTTACAATTGTACCAAAATGCAACGTATGATCAAAAAAGGAAGTATTTATCGCATGGAAAAGTCATCGTTTTTTGTAAAAAAAAAATATCCACCCATTGTGTACAAATATAAGTTTTTCACGATTATCAGGATTACCGTATAGACTAAGTTCTTTGGTAGATGCATATTGAATTAACATATGTTACATACATACCTATATAACATATGTTATAACAGAGATATCTCTTCGTAGCGGAATAATAGCGTATAGCTCATCTTTAATATGCAGTTATTCCCATGGAAATGTGAAAAAAGGCAAAGTGGCATGTTGTACATTAATTAAATTCTATAAAATACAGAAGTCCACTTAGATAATTTGGACCAAAATATACACTGAAAGAACACGTTTAAAAAAGGGCTAATTTTGGAATTATCCCTTATCCCATATATCGACCGAGAGTACACGAGTATATTTCTCCCCGTGCTGTATGGGTAGCCTCCTCCTACACAAACTCAGTGAATGTTTTAATATTTCTGGTAATTTTAAAAATCTCCTTTCAAGTTTCCTCAGCAACCGGGTTCAAAGGGTAATTCTTTCTGGTTTTTCTTCTCCTTGGTCTCCTCTGACATCTGGGATTCCTCAAGGCAGTGCCCTTGGTATTTACCTTTTTAATTTATATATTGATGATTTTGCCTCCCTACTATCTCCTTCCCAAGCTCAAACCCTACTTTATGCCAATGACAGTAAACTTTTCAAGAACATTCAAAAACCCTCTGATTGCCATGAACTACAGGATGCCTTACGTCAGACATGAAATTGGTGTGATATTTGGAAGCTTAAACTAAACCCGGATAAATGTAGTGTGATATCTATTTCTCTACAGAAGGTCACCCATCAAATTAATTATACTGTTTCTAATCACTCCCTCAAACGTGTCTCAACATCTAAGGACCTAGGTATTCTCACAGACAATAAATTAAATTTTTCCCCACACATACAATCCATCAAGTCTAAACCAATGTCCCTCTTAGGCCTCTTCTATCGTTTCACCGAAATCAATGACCCCCGAGCACTTCGAACTTTCTTTTCTTCTGTCATTCTTCCAATTCTTACCTATCCCTGTCCCATCTTCTCTATCTCTCCACAAACTAATTTCTCCTCCCTGGACTCCATGTCGGCAATTTCTTCGCTAAAATAGTTGAAAATAGATTACCACATTTTCGCAACATGTCCATCGATGCTATTCTCTCCTCCCTCTCCATCCCTAATCTCACCACCCATTGACTCACAGCAGACTTAAAACTTATTTATAATATTCTAAACTCCGCCATCGACTGCCCTGAATTGCTCTCCTTTATCAATTTCAAAGTTCCATCCCACCCCACCCGTTCTCATCCTTTACTCCATATGCCCATTCCTAGACTACACCAGTCGCCACGGCGAAAGATGTCCGATGACAGCTCAAAAAGTGAAAGGTGCCTTCGGAGCCACGCGGATCCTAGGGCCAATAGAAGAGCCCCTTCACCACCTCATCCCCCTGCCGACCCTGACGACGTTGTCACATGCCCTTCACTTTTTAGTCTCTTTATGAATCCTCGCTCGTGAGTTTGTTTTCGGTGACTAGTGCTTCAATTTTTGGGTGTGCAGTGTACGGATTATTTTACTTTCGCGCTTTTAGAGTGCAGTATAGTAATATTTCTATACTTTTCCGTTCCATCGATTGTGCAGTAGTTATTCATTCTATATTATTCAATAGAATGAGCGGAAATAAACGCGGTCGTGGTGCTACATTGCACTCGCAAACTCGCCAGATGATTGTGAGCATCTATGAATATTTTGAAAAAGAGAAGGTTAATGGTGGCCCAATCCTTCCTGTGGCACGAGTGATGGAAAGAGCTGCCCAAGCCTGCGGGGTTAGCTCGAAATCAGTGTCGAGAATCCTGAAAGAGAAGTACGGTGACAACAATGGCGAGAAGGAGCCGAGTGCTGTACTGCGGACACCTTCGAAGAAGAGACCGAGAAGAGAGAAAACCTGCCTGGATAATTTCAGCGAGGAAGCCATTAGGAGACATATATATGGATATTACGAGAAGAAGGAGTATCCGACAGTTCAAAAGTTATTGCATTCTTTGAAAGAAGCAGATCTCTTCGAAGGTGCTCAAACAAGTTTAAGGATTGTGCTGAAGAGACTGGGTTTCAAGTGGAAACAATTTTCAGGGAACAGGAAAATTTTGATGGAGAAGGGTGATATAGTGGCGTGGCGGGGGAGATTTCTTAGAGAAATAAAGAAAGTGAACATTGAGGATGTGGTATGGCTGGATGAAACGTGAGTAAATGCAGGCCATTCTAAAAGTGTAATCTGGACTGATGAAACGGCAAAAGGAACCATGCCAACCCCTGTGGGAAAGGGATCACGGTTGATACTTCTTCATGCCGGAACATCAGAGGGTTTTATCCCGAATTGTACACATTTATTCAAGGCCAATAAAAACTCGGGGGACTATCATCAAGAAATGACGAATGAAACTTTTAAAAAGTGGTTCGTTAACCAGCTTCTGCCTAATATCAAAGCGAATAGCACAATTGTTATGGACAACGCTCCTTACCATAGCATTAGAATAAATAAGGGTCCCACCAGCAAATGGCTTAAGAAGGACATCGTCGACTGGCTACGAGGGAAGGATGTGAAGGAATTGGAGCCGGGGATGAATAAGATGGAACTACTGGCTCTTTCCAAATTTCACCAGCCTCGCTTTCCTATGTACGAAATCGACGAAATCGCCAAGGAAAATGGGCATCACATCCTGAGAATCCCGCCATATCACTGTCATTTCAATGCAATTGAAATGATTTGGGCGCAAGTGAAAGGATATGTAGCTGAGCGAAATAAGACATTTAAGCTACAAGACGTGAAATTGCTTACACAGGAAGCCATCCTTAACGTGAGTGCTCCAAATTGGAATAATGTTGTCCGGAAAGTTTCGTCCATCATCGATGAGGCCATTCATACTGATGGCATTGTGGAGTGCAGTGTGCAAACTTTGATAATTAATCCAAATAGCAGCAGTGACAGTAGCTTCAACAGTGGAACGACAGGTGACGAATCTGCTCTATCAGAGAACGGGGAAATAATCTCACCCAGAAAACGGTACGTAATCATAAAAATATCTGTGTTTAAAAACCAAGATAATTTCAGGCAGGAATTTTACTAATAATGGATTATTCTGCATTTCAGATCAACGCGACGTTCTTCTTCACCAGGGGAGCTTGAAGGAATATACCCTTTAGACTAATTACTGGAAAATCAAAAATATGTTGTGTTCCAAATGAATGAGTTAACATGTTATTATTCCATTTGCTTGTAAACTAGCTTGAAATAATACAAATTAAGTCAGAAGCACTTCTTTGTTTACATTTATTCCTTTACGATTGTAGCCATATATAGCGATATATCATATTATAATATGAGACTTTTATAAGCAAAGTTAATTCCTGGGTTGAAACGCTCTACCCTTTAATGTGGCCTTCTATTTTTTTGTGATTAATTTGCCAATTTTAGCTAACTAATCTAGCAATTCTTCCCAAAAAGTTGGATTCCTTAAGGCACCCCTCCCCGTCGTCCCCTCGCGCGAACTTGACGCTCTCGGTCACCTCCCACCTGGCAACACTGCCCCCTCCCACTTACTCGGCCGCTCTAGCTGTCATCGGACTTCTTTCGCCGTGGCGACTGTTTGTAGTTTACTAAAAGTTCTCTTTTCTTCCGCCTCTCCTCTCTAATGAACTCCCTCCCTCCACACATTGATCCCTTTGCACTTACAATAAAATCCATTATAAGCCGTTCTCTTTTGTATCCGTCACCTAAAAAGATGTTCTCATCATTTTTGGTTGTTTTTTTGTAAATTTGATTCTAGTTTCTTCTAGTTAAATTTGCTTGTATATGTCCTCAAAAGTATGCATTGTTACCTGTGGCCACTATAAAATCGCACCCCGCTGTATGTGGTTATCTTTCTTTAAAATTAAATAAAATATATTATGGGATTGAGGAGAAGCAGTACATGGTTCAAAATTTGAATTACTGAAATACCTGAGAAAGAGAGATGAGGAAATGGAGACAAAACGGAGGAAGGAACAGGAGGAAATGGAGATGAAACGTGAGGAGAGAATAAGAGAGAAAGAAGAAAAAAAGGGACGGGAGGAGAGTAGACGAAGAGAACTACTGGAGCTGGCAGAAATACTGAGTGAGAGAGAAGAATGTATGAGGTTGGAGTGGAACGAGGTTCTCATGATGCACAAAACGGTAATTGAGGAGGAACAGGGGAAGGTGCATGGAGAAGTGCAAGGGCTAAAGGAAAGAGGAGAAGCGACAGATCAGAAGGTGGAGCAAATTATAGAAGACCAGAGGAACGTAAAATGCCATATACAAACCGCTGAAGAGAAGATGGAGAATTTCAAAACCAGATTAGAAGAATATGAAGGACGGATTGAACAACTGTCCATAGTAGTAATGATGCAGATGGAAAATCGAAGGGCAAGAGTGGATGAATGAACACTGAAGGAAATAGCAAAAAGAGTGACGTTGAACTATGGAGGGATACACAACCAAGGGGCGGCCGCGAGCATGATACAATTGAGGATACCACCTTCGATGGGAGGAGTGGAGCGAGACCGATGAAATTTATCTCCGAATTAGAGGAATACCAAGAGATGTAAAAGTTGACAGGGGAAGAGAGTTTGTGGATCGTAAGGCAAGGAAGGGATGATTGCTAAGGTAGGGGAGTGGTTTAGCGCAACGTCCCACCTGTACCAAGACAAGTTTAAAAGAATTTTTCAAGAGCAGTATTTGAGTGACAAGCAGCAAATGGAGGTAAGGAGAACGCTAACTACGGGAAGTTACCGGGAGACAGGCAATCAAACGCGGGTCAAGTACGGCGTGAGCAAGATAAGTTCGGTCAAGGCGCCCATAGAAGATAACAACCTCATATAATGTCTCCAACAGCATTTCGGAAACGTGGTAAGCTCAGGGATGATATCACATAATATTAAAACACTGTCCCAAATCCTTGCATTGCTCAGGCAATACGATAGTGGCAAAGGAGGGGCAGATGGACGACCAACCGAGAGCAAATCGGATATGGAAAGGTCATGGACGGAAACGTTACAATGGACACCCATTGACAAGGGGGCGAGAAGAGACGGAAGGATTGTAACCGCCGGATAACCGTGCGGGGCCCAGACGAACAGAAGGCAGTCGAACATACAATGAATAAGGGTATTACCAGAGGCCGCAGAGGGAAATTTTGATGGACGGAATAACAATAACAACCATCAACAAGCAGGATTCAGCGGGGGTCAAGGAAGAATCGGAGCAAAATGTTGGAGTGACTCACCTGTCGCGCCTGTCGCGGAGAATCAGGCGCACCCGGTGCGATGTCTTACGGGACTTCCGGGTAGCTTGGGCGATACCACGCCAACTAGGAAAGGTTGAGAAAACTAAGTAGGGGCGGAAGCGGCGGAAGAGAGGGTGGGGTGGGGATTCTTAGAATTCGAAACTTATCAACGTTCCTGGAATTCGACCCACGCCAGTGGAAAGAAAAAGTACGTTGTGACACTGTGTTTTGTGGATTCGTGCTAGCGTGCAACTTTCTGGAGTAGAAATGAAGGTGTATTGCAGCGTCGCAGGCTGTGGGGCCCATATTTCAGAAGGGAGATTGTTTCAGTAACCGAAAACTGTGGGAAGGTAAGTACAGTTATATGTTTTAATTTGAATATTACAATATTTTCATGCTCGGTTTTTATAGTAGGCATCGTTCTGTTCATCTACGAAGTTGACGCTGTTGACTTTCTTTGAAGTGTTTAGCTCCTCATGTGCATATTTACTTGATACACTTTAATTTCCTTGAATGCTAGTGTCTGATACTCCTCTATTTTCTTGTTTTCTCACAATCATTAAGCAATTTTACCTTGTAATTCGGTGACAAGGAAGTTTTAAATCTGTTAAAAGATGTGAAACGCTCTAAGCTGCTTGTGACATAGCTCATATAGATGCACAGCGTTGTAGTTTTCTTACGGTTTTCAAAAAAGTTTCAGTGTATCTAAGTGAAACATTCGTAGCTGATTGTGATGTAGCTCCCTTGATATGCACTGTAGTGTAATTATACTTTAGTGTACTGTTTTCGCATACATATTTATAAATACAGTTATTCATTATAAGTTTTAAATTGTTAAAAGATGTTTAACGCTCTAAGCTGCTTGTGATATAGCTCTCATATATGCACAGTGCATTAATTATATTTTAGTTTTCTTACGGTTTTCACAAAAGTTGGTGTATTTAAGTGAAATATTCGTAGCTGATTGTGATAGCTCTCTTGATATGCACAATAGTGTAATTATATTGTAGTTTTATTACGGTTTTCACAAAAGTTTTTGTATTTAAATGAAACATTCGTAGCTGATTGTGATATTGCTTTCTTGATATGCACAGTAGTGTAATTATATTTTTGTTTACTGTTTTCGCATACATATTTATAATTACAGTTATTCTTAATAAGTTTAAAATCTGTTAAAAGATGTGAAACGCTGTAAGCTGCTTGTGATATAGCTCTCATGATATGCACAGTATTATAATTATGTTTTAGTTTACTGTTTTACTCAAGTTTCAGAGTGCATGAAAGTGAAACACTCTTAGCTGTTTGTGATATTGCTCTCTTGATATGCACAGCAATATAATTCACTTTTTGTTAACTTTTCAAAACGGGTTTAAGTACTTTCCGTCATATCTAGAAAATGTTATATTGTCTGAATACTTTCACTGTTAAAGATAATTTTGCTCGAATTGAAGATTAATGTATTTTAACTCTAAACTTTTCAGGGCAAAGCTGTGGAGGTCCGAGGTTATGCTGCTTGTGTGATTACCACGGAGTGTCCCTTGTTAATTATGTTATTAGTGTTTGCCAAGCACTTGAAATTGTGTAATGTATTTAACTTCTCACTTTGGAAGCCCTGCTGCTTGCTTTAGAGTCACTGTATGGCACTTGCACTTTAAATAGTTTTTGTGTAGCAGTAGCCATAGTGTAATGCCTTTTGATTCTCACCTTGGAGGTCCCACCACTAGTGTGATAGCCACAACATGGCCCTTGAATGACCACAGTGGTACTTGAAATGTTAATAATATTTGTCTAACGCTTGGAATGCTCTACGCCTTTTGCTTATTTTGTCCGAGGTTATGCTTCTTGTGATTACCACTGAGTGCCCCTTGTTAATTATGTTATTAGTGTTTGTCAAGCACTTGAAATTGTGTACTGTATTTAACTTCTCACTTTGGAAGCCCTGCTGCTTGCTTTAGAGTCACTGTATGGCACTTGCACTTTAAATAGTTTTTGTGTAGCAGTAGCAATAGTGTAATACTTTTTGATTCTCACCTCTGAGGTACTGCTACTGGTGTGATAGACACTAAATGGCCCTTTTCTGTAAAGAGTGTATTCCTAATACTACCATCGCCTTTTTGGGTATTACTACTAAAATCTTGTGTTGTAATAAGTTTTTATCCTTAACTTCTGAAAGTAAGTGTACTTAATCCCATGTGGAGTTCTTCCTTATTACTCAATTGCTCCACTTATGCCTAAATGTACCTAAATTTGGAGTCGATAAAAGATAGATACCCACCATTAAATGTGGAGTAGCTTCTTTGGTTGTTATTTTCTGTACTTTTACATCATGAAAATTAAATAAACAAAGTAAAAACTTAATTCTCTGTTATTATTTAAATCAAATACCTTTGAATTTCAGGAGTTGGTTGGAAAGCAGAAGAACAGGGAATTTTGGTACGCGTATTAAACGGTGAACTTTCTCCTTTTAAAAATTACCTTTTATTTTCAAAATTCGGTAAATAATACGAACCGGGAAATATGGTACGTGATTTAAACGGTGCACTATTTCCCGCGAAACCGCTTGTCCTACCATCTAGTGGCGGTTATTCGTACTGTTGGGGCAGCGGTGCTGCTGTCTGACGACGGTCGAGATACTACGTCGCCCAAGCAAAAAGGGGGGGAGGGAAGGTACCTCCGTTTAACATGGGAGATCCCAATCCCTGGGAAATATCAGGCGGGAAATACGGAGGATACGGAGAGGAAGGTGGGAAACTGAAGGCGGCACGGCACCTTCATCGTCCCGGGTGACGAACGCCGCAAGACGGTACGCAAAGGAAATTATAAAAAAGGAGGAGAGAAAAAGGGTTTATACATAAAATGTGTTTAGATGTAATTAGAAATTATTTGGAGATGCTGATCGAAGCCTGTGGCCGCAATCACTTAATCGATGAGGCATTTCTATTTTGTTTGTTACTATGTTATAGCTGGTAGGTTTTACAAAATATGTAAACAATCTATTGGTAAAGGTTAAGGAATTTTAAGGCATCCTATTAAGGTTTTGGCGCTACAAGTATAGTTTTCAAATTAGAGGAGGGTTCATTCCCGAAGACGTTGGGGCTATAGGACAGGAGTCATCAAAAGGAAGGTTAATAGTAGTCGAAGGCGTTAAAAGAGGCTGTCTCTATTTCATGGCGACAAATCTTTTAATGGGGCTGATGTAACCCAACGTCCATAAACTAATATAGCGATATAAGTAGTGTTTTCGAGGGGTAACAATTCAAAATTGGGGATGCGTAAGTAATTAACGATTTAGATGGCGAAAACTAGGACACGAGAGAAATAATAAACAAAGTAACAAAGGGAGTAAGATGGTGACAGAAGAAATATACACGCGGAAAGACGGACGGAAAAAAAACGAAATAAAAAGAAAATATGAAAAAAAAAAAGAGAGAAAAAAGCTAAAGATGTTCCAGAGAAGGAAAATCCGACGCATCGGGTTACAATACCAAGATAAGTAGCATAGAAGGTGAATCAGATATTTTCCTTAGTGAGTTGTCACAGGGTAACTTCTCCGAATATACCTTTCGGTAAAGGTAAGAGCTTTCGTCCCTCCAGCGTTTTCGCGAATTTCACCCACTTACAACAGAGATATTGGAACCAAATTCACATCACTTATTATGCAAACCTTGCGCATTTGTAAAATACTTTCAACGCAACAATGCATCAAAAAATGCAAATTACATATATTGAAAGAAATAAAATGGTATTATCAAATTGGCTTTTATTTCTAAATTCAAAACATGCTGTTTTACCATATTCCACCACATAAAAGTTCAAACCAAAGTCAAAGCATCGAGCATGCAAACCAAACTTGAGCAAGCAATTTTCAAAATTGGACACTTCCATGCAGGTACTTGCAATGTCGCTATAAAACTAAAGGCATGAAGGAAGTTCATGTTAATGCTCCCATCAACTACCATCAGCGTTAAGACTCAATTGGAGGTTTCAGCATCTTTAAGTAAGTAGGTATATAAGACAAAAGAAGTAATTATTTATCTGAGAACATTTCAAAGAAAAAATATTTGGCTCATCAGGGATGAAATGAACAATGAAATATTCATAAACCATTTCTAGGCTCTGTTCACAAATTTGTTGTACCACTATTTAATAATGAAATATAGAAAAGTTACCCTTAAAAGATTTCATCATGAATGCTACAAGATTTTAGCAATTGAACAAGCTTTAAATATGTAAGTGAAGGGAGGGAATCCCAACATTTAGAAACCATTCCAACAATCAAGTTGACTGATTTATCACTAACAATTACACCAAAGAGTTCACAGACATTTTGGTACAGTCTCATCATCTCATATGAAGGTAATTAGGAGAGGGCATGCATTATTTGGAGCATATTTAGGTATGTATCCCTCGAGGGATCTGATCAGATCTGTATTCAACAGGTGAAATGTGACACTCTTAAGAGCTCTCCACAAAGCACCCAAGTAGGAATTCTAATTTATTTTTAAACCACCACTGCTATTCAAACCCAAGGAAGAAGTTCTACAGCCGTCACAACCAAATGCCCTCCAGTTGTGTAAGGCATGCTATTGGTTAATTAATGGCTGAGTATGCAATGGAAGAGCCAACACACCAAGTGATAGATTAACATTGGCAAATTGACATTTTTTGATGATAATCAAGATGGTTCCAACACATTTAACTACTTTCACCAAATGGTGCACATTCATTAATGGCAATTGCCATTTGACTATACACTATCACACATCCTAGTAACTAAGTGAAAAGCTGCTTTTGGGGTCCAAGAATCAAGCATCTAGTGAGCATTTCAGTGGAGCTTCAAGGCATAAATATTCTTTGACTGTAAGAGACAAAGATCCAAGGCATAGCCCAGGAAAATTAGGTTTTAACCCGGAAATAATTAATAGCAAAGCCGGACCTTTTTAGATGTATTCAGGACCCCTTTGAGATGAACATATTAAAAGTCCCAAGCGCTCCTAGGTGGGATAACGAAAATATCCTGGAAATACTGGAGTTTTCCTGGAATTCGTACTGTTCCATAACAAGAAGAGCTGGAGAGGCGTTCTTTTTTTTCGGCACACTTGTGTTTAGTGCTCTACATTTGTGAAAGGTGTCCAGTAGCATCCCGAGGCTCCCGTTCTGATCCTGGTCCACTAGAAGGTCATGAAGTGCCACATCATGTACTAAACTCGTCTTATTACCGATATGTGACAGACTACTAAGCTACAAAACTGCATTAATAGAACTTGTTTCAGTGCTTGACACAAGTATAACTTTTCTGAGGACCAATACTTGCAACAGCACCTAGAACCTGCCACCCTACAAGGTGCGAGAAGTGCCTGGTCGTCTAGAGGCGATGCTCTGATGCCTTTAATGGGTGCCAATCACTCAAGTATTCGTTTGGAGCAAATTGTGGTTGAGCTGTGACACTTCACCTACTTTTCTCTTTTGTAGCCGACAATTAGCCTCACTGCGTTAAAAAATTACCATATAAGGTTAACTTCAAGTGAGAGATCTGTAAATAAAATGTCCTCAGTCCTTCCGCTGCCAGCACCCTCGGATGTCGAGAGCGCACGGTGGGGCAGCACTGGTTTATTGCTAGTCTGCGACGCGACACTCCCCCTACCCTTGGCCACCACGTGCTTTAGCCTATTCGCTTTCCTCTCCTTTCCCGCTTACTAAAAATCCTCCCCTCCATCATGGTCTTCACTGTCCATTCCAACCACCTACTCTGCTTCAATCTTATCTCCTTCATGTCGTAGTTACACTAACTTTAGGTTATAGTGTAATGTAGGTTGTTGAATTCTCAAACCCCCCCGCCACACACCCCTGAGGTGGCTTGTAGGGTATTTTGTAGATATAGATATAACTTTCCTCTCCCACCCATTATATCATGCACTTCTTCGTTCGTCTTCCTCTCCGCTCATAGCACAGCCTCCATTCTCTCTCACGCTCACATCTCAAACACCTGCATCCTACTCTCATCCTCTGCTATAAGAGTCCAAGTTCCTGCACCATAAAACGTTACACTCCATACTAAGCTCTACGTTAACATTTTTTTAACACTCTTACCCGGAGTTAATGGACTATGCTGACATTACACTAGCATACATTTTTGGAAAATTGCCATGGCCTGGATCATCATCTCTCTCATGTTCTACAGACAGATTGGTTAGAATGAAATATTCTCGGGTTAACCACCGTATAATAGTGTTGATCAGCACTGAAGTATCGATAACGTACTCTGCCAACTTCTTCAGTGTGACTGTCCACCTAGAAGGAAAAAGTAAACTACGCTATCGAAACATCAGTGTTGAGTAACACCACCATCCGGTGGGAAACCCGAGAACTCTTAATTGTAAATATTCGTCGGAAAACATATGAGCTTTCAAAAGATTAGTATATTGTATTTCCAGTCTCTATGGCAACTGCCCCTAAAACACCTGCTAGATGCATGCTCACAGTAGACGGCAAAATTATACAGCAGAAAATAAAATTTAACCTTGGCATATTGAAATGTGGAATCCTAATTCAGACAACAAAAGACTTGAGAGTGACTGGATGCTTGAACGAATGAATATGAAAGAACCAACATATAGGGATAGAAGAAAAATCTAAGTGAAGGTATTTCAGGTCTGCCAAAAACCGGTGATCAAGTTAAGTAGAAACCACGGACCTTTGCCTTGCCGGGCCAATTCACAGACCACCACGCTACCCAGGCCTCCTGATTCCTAAGGCAATGTGACAAGATTTAAGGGAACTAGAATTTCAGCCCCTGAATGTGGATCACACTGGTAAGGGAAATATGGACCTCTAAGAAGCCACTGATCACAGGGATAAATCCTGTAACATAACTTATTCCGTGATTGGTACGTATGATGAAATTTCAGGCCTGCCGAAAACCGAAAATGGAATTACATAGAAATTGCCTTAAGAATCAGGATGCCTGGGTATCTTGGTGGTCTGCGCTTTGGCCAAGCAAGCCAAAGGTTCGATCCCTGGTCCAGGTTGATTTTTTCTTGAAGCAATTTATACGAAAAATTTAGTTTATAAAGTTAGTATAAGATCACTGGTGACAAATGGCAGAGAATCGGCCAGACACAGCAAGAACAAGAAAATTCTTGGAGACTGGTGAGATGAAAGTATTGCGGAAAATCACCGGTGAAACATTACTTGACTCCTAATGAAATGAAACTACAAGAGAAAATTGCAAAGTAGTACTTACACATTAACGAGTAGACCTTAAAAAAAGCATGAATGGAGTGAACACATAAATCCTATGGGCAGAGGAAGAAATTGTAAAAATAGTTCGTGATAAGTTACCATTGGGAAAAAGAGGTATAGGTTGGCCAAAAAAAATGGTGTGATCACCTTAACATGGTGGTGACATTTATAGAACTGATTTTTTTCTTTCGAAATGCACTGATAGTACCTGCATTTCAAATATAGTAATGCATTTTATTACATATCGTGCCATCATTAAAACAAAAAAATCGTAAAAATCGCAGTACACTTTTGTTTCAGGGAGATACTTTATCAGGGAATCCATGGAAATTTCAGGGTATTTCAAAGTTAAAACACTGTGGTCACCCTGATATATTTTAGACTGTGCACTATTTGTAAAAATGAATCCTGGTTTGTTTCTTCCCACTTCCTTCTTACCTCTGTGCATGATCATTTCACTCGTGGAAGAGATGATGTACATTTGATGAAGCAATCTTGTGCAAAATCTAAGAAGGGGCCTTATAACTCAGCAATTTATTAACATTAATATTTATTAACATTGATATTCATTAATATTTTTACCAAATTACCAATGAGTTTAAAAAATCAATCCACTGTAAAGATTTTCAAAATTCGAACTTTCTTGCTCGAAAGAATTGCTGCTGCTACTTGTTATTAGAATATGGATGAATTTGTGAGTTATTACTATTATTAAGGGTATTATCTTTGACCATGTTCTACGTCTGTTGCTGGACCAATTGAACAATAAATAATTATTATTATTTGCAGGGCCATCATCAGGCAGCAGCGGCGAACCAATTGGTGTATATACAATAGTACCATAGTGTACTTACTATCTTGCAGAAGATATACTTTTACATCACAGATTTCTTTTTTCAGAGGACGAAGCTATATTAGAAAATCTAGTATGTGAGGTGGGACTGAGGCCACCACTTTTTGATACTCGACTCCCCCTCAAGGACTCCGGAGATGAAGGCAGTGCTATGGAGGGAGGTATATGAAGCCCTAGATGGTACCTACATATGGACTGATTAAAAATTAACTCAACCATTTCCCTTTTCAGCTTTTTCATTAAATAACCTTCCCTTCCTTTGCTAAGACATTGCTAATTGGTAGTAGTATTTTTGTTTAACGTGCTTCGATGGCTAAGGTCATTCCGCACTTACTGTCTGCCATGTATAGACAGGGGCAACATCACTTGGACGAATTGGAGGATCACCCCTCCAAGCTCGAGCCGAGCCTGATGCTTAACTTTGGTGACAGATTGGGAACCGGTGTTTCCATCATGACAGGCCGTTGCCCCATTGCTAATTTGCTTCCTTGGACATTGCTAATGACAAGTCAAAGAGTCTAAAGATCTGACTACTTTTTGCAGGAATAATTCCCGAGGCGGAGCTGCCTACCAAGTTTAAAAAGCTCCGGGACAGATATGTCAGGGAGAAGAATGTGTACGTGCCGAGTGGTTCCGCAGCATCCAAAAGAAAGGAGTGGGTACACATGGACTCCCTGGCATATCTAAATGGATGCATTAGATATAAGAAGTAAGCATATTAGCATACATAATGCTTCCCACCAAAGTCCTCTACTTTCATCCATCTAAATCAGAACTTAGTATTGTCAGTGTGCATGTAAAAATATTTCTACGAACAAATGTTTGTGTGTATAGCACAGCGAGCATCATGGATGGTGACAATGTGGATAAGCCTACTGCAATGATGGCAGTAGCTGCCCCCACCCCATCTCCCATAAGGCGTAAGTCAGACAAATAAGTTACATCTTTTCCTTGGCTGTCATCATACCCTCCACGCTTTATTTGAATAATTGATCCTGGACCACGTTTACTTCCTAAAAAGTTCAAGCAATCACAAATTTTCACCTTATGCCAATGACATGTTACCATTTACTACTTCATTCATAGATTTATAATGTGGCTTTCAGAGAGAGATATTGACTTACATCATGATTCATTCCATTTATGAATTACCTTTACAAATTGTGAAATGCCATTCCCTCATCTAAGATATCAGGGCCACAACTCATAGATTTGCTCTTTGGATTTCAGCTCATCGCTCAGAAATGGGAGAGCGACTCCTGGAGGAGCTGCGGGAGACGATACCTAGGGAGATGGATGGGGTGCAGCATTTCTGCTTATCAGTGGCAGAAATTTTACGGCGAAAGAGCATGGAGGAGCAGCTGGAGCTGCAAATAAAAATACTGCAGTTGATAAAATAAATTATTTAAATGAAACCTAGTTGTTATACATTCCTTCTCTCATGTACAATGTACCTTTACCAAAGATTATATTAATCAGTTTGAGCTGTGTACTAGGGAGGCATTTGGCGGCGGCAATACGAAGCTGCGTACGGAGGCGGCGACCACTTCAAAGCAAGGGCAAATGATGACCCTTTGTTCCGTGGAGTGGGAGAGGCCGACGAAGCCTGGGCCCCGCCGTTGAAAGTCAACGGTTCCGCCGGAGCCCATTACAACATCTAATGGGTTAGGCGGTATAAATAGTCGAGGGCCCAAGAAGGCGAGGCTTGTTCCTGGGTCTCCCCCGTGTCGGGAGGTTGTATCGCCGTCACCTCTACGCCACTCCTGGTCCGCCTCTTCAGCTTTGGGTCGCGTAAGCCTGGGTTCCCTTCTTTCCCGTCACCCGTTGCTGTTTTAACTTCTCTTATTCCCGTTGCTCCGTGGCCGTGGCTCTAATTTGGTTTTATTTCAAATAAATTACCTATTCTATTTGCAATTTGTTTTCATAATTCGTAGTGTCCTTTGTACTGCCACCACCCCCTATCGCCATATCTGGCGATAGTTCAAGTTGACTATCCATGGCCAGCATCTGTTCTATTTAAGGAAGCATATAGGTGCTTAACAACGACGAGGTAAGTTGGATCCCAGGAGATTACTGCAGAATCGAAGTTCATTATTTCTCGTGTGTTAGTTGAGGAGCCATCAACTGACAATTCATGTACTGGCAAAGACCTGGCATAGCATTAAAAAAAAAACTAAAAAATATTCCTCAAGAGGTAGTTAATATTTCTCCTGTGACACTAATTCTACGATTGTTTTGGCTCGAAAATGTTTACAAGCATTCAGTAGACTAATATAAGATTTAAGTTTTTCCCGGCGAATAATATTCAGGTTTGGCTCTCAGGCTCTGCACCAGGTAATTTGCTTCATATTCGCCAATATGAAGCAAACTGATAACAAATTTAGAAGGGTAACTGATCCCAGTTTCTTTCCCCTCATCTCCAATATTTACTGTGAATGTCAAGACCCACAAAACCCAGCAAAGACTGTAATGAAATTCAAGATATTTGTTCATTTAATTTATTAGTTGTCAAGGCACAGCCATCATTACAAAAGTAATTTTTCAATGTTTCCCTCACTCTGGCAGCCCTCCTCGAGTGGTTCCCTGCATTCAGCAATCCTTCCCCGTCTTCCTCACCAGTTATGTTGGAATATGCCTCTCATCCCTTTCCTCTTCCAAGTCCCGTAGGAAATTATGGAGGACCACCACCTTCACAATCCCCACAACAGTCTCCTCTACAGCTATAATAGGCTTCCCCAATATTCTCCACCTTTGTGCCAGTATGCCAAATGTACATTCAATTGTTTTTCAGGCCAAGGATAACCTGTAATATTAACGTATGTTAATTTTAAATTTAACACTCTAGGTAAGCCACTATGTTCGTAATGTGAAGCCACTCATACCGGTAGTTAAATATTCATTGCTCCCGAGTCAGTGTCCCCCTGGACCTGCCTGGATATGGCCTCATGAGGAATTCTCTGAGGCCAAAAGCCTCATCCCCCACAATGAAATATGGGCACACCTCGTACTGCTCATTGAACACCTCTGGGGGAGGCAAATTCATTTTGCCCCCCCCAGAAAGTTCTGCCCCAGGGCTGAGTTTGCAAAAACCCCACCATCACTATGCCACCCCTGGGCCCCTATGTCCACCATGGTAAATTATGTTTTGCATCACAGACGGCTAGGAGCACTAGGATATGCTGGCCTTTATAGTTATAACTTATAATACTCCGACCCCGAGTTTGCGAAGGCCTGTCAGATATCGGATGTATTTAATTAGGGCTAGCTGTGAGCAGTTTATAGGTATTTCTCATGATTTTAGCAACGTTCAGTATACACTTACTTGAACCAAGACATGCTTCCCATCTATTGCTCCTATGCAATGGGGGAACTTCATTTTTCTTCAAATTCCTTAGCTAATTTCCTCCAGTTCTCCTCGCTAGGAACAAGGAAAACGCCCAAAAACACATTCCACAGAGCATTACACGTCTCCTTTATAATTTGGGAAACAGTTGCCAGACCCATGCGGAAGCTGTAATGGAGGGATGTCATGGAGTCCCCCGAGGCTATGTACCTGCAAAAACGGCAATGATTGCACAGGAAGGTTAGCATAGAATTGAAAACCGAATCATTAGCACTCCTATGATTTTAGTACATACCTAATGGTGTGAGCCAAGCGATGGGAAGGTGACAGGTGATCCCTCCGATGTTTGGCTTTCTGGAGCAAATGGCCCACCTAATGTAGCAACCGCTCAAACATCCATGGGCGCATTCTCAGGAAGTTAACGTACTTTACCTCCTCCCCCAAGCGCAGTTCCCTCACCAAATTAAAATAGTCTCCTTGACTTGCACTCTCGGCCCACTGGGAGCACCTGCCATCGCCTCCTCATCCTTCTCCTTTCCTCATCTTCCCACAGAAATGCGACGTCGATGAAGTTCCAATTGGTACTCAATCGCCGTAATAACGTTAAGGTACCGGAAACTTACAAATTAACCCTCTTTATACGAAATATCTAACACGAAAAAGCACGATGATGATTTACAATGTCACTACACTAACGATATTAATCGGCACAAGTTAATACAAAGAATACTTAACAAATTAACCCTCTATACGCGAAAAGATCTACGAAGTCTCTAATTTAACAATTCTAATCGGTACAACTAAGTTAAGCTAATAAGAATAAATAAGATAGCGTATTAAATAAAGTTTATTAAATATTTTCAAGGCTCGTGCAGGTTCATTTTAATTTTTTTAAATAAGAAAATGGCTCAGATACTTGAAAAAACAACCATAATGAACAGATTTTCGAATCTTTGCTCAAGAGAAGATAAAGGGAAAACATACTAGGGACTACACAGAGGTTCCAGATTGAACGAGCCAAAGAACATCCAAACAACCTCCTGCTCAGATACTTATTACCGAGCTACATATAATTTAGATGAGGCAGTTCTGAGTCAGTTACCCAATTGGAAAAATTTGACAATTGTCTCAAGCACAATTAAGAGCTTGAGGTGATAGTTTTTGCTATCCGCAGAGTTGTCAACAAAATTTAATATTCATTTTTTATCTCTTTTGGGGAAAACTTCCTTTCAGGAAAAAGGTCATTCGGGAAAATGGGCGAAAACCCAAAAATCCATACACAGCATGTGAAAATGTAAACACGGCTATAATGACAGTCAGTAACTTCAAGACTAGCAAAAATTGGCTACTAGAACCATCTTTTTCATTCATTCATACAAACTGATACTGAATCAGGAAAATGCATATCAGCCTATAAATAATAGAAAATGAAAGTGTTTCATTATTTATTTCTTTTTATAATACATTTTTATAGTTAATTTGAAAAATTGTAACAGAATATATGTATATTTACTGCAACAGTAACAATGTGTACATTGTCATTAATATCACATGCCAAGGGCAAAGCAAGAAACATTAATTTACCATTGAAGTAGTTCTAAAAATTATTTTACACTTTTTAAAAATTCATCATTAGAACTTTTTATGAACACGTTATTATTCAAAATCTGTCCCATGAGTACAATATGCACAGCCAATGAATAAGATTTAAAACATTCTCCTGCAGTAAAATAAATTTTCAAAAAAAAGTTACGTAAAAGTCAATGTATGGTTCAGTCCAACCTATACTTTTCTAATAACTGTTGCCTTTCTTAATTCCAGCAAGCACTGAGCAAAATAACACCGTGCACAACTGAAGATCATGTACATTACACAGCTTCTAGAGGGACTAAGATACTTTCTTCTTTCCTGATGGTCTTTGGAAACATTGTAAATTACTCTTGTAAATGTGCCCTCCCTTGTAGCACAATGACATGAACACAAAGCATATATGAGGTAAATCAACGTCGTCCACCTAAGTGATTGTTGGGAATAAAAAGACAGCGAATTACCAAATGAACGGTCAAAGTATAAATTAATTAAAATTGAACGAGATGGCAATTGAAAACACTGAAAACTAGACATTTATTTCTTCCTCCTGCAGCCAGGTATTTTTCCCGGCTGCTTTTTTTCCATTAAAAACTTAAATAATTCATATCCCATCACCTTTAAGTAATATATGTCCAAAATTTTCAGAGTTTCAAAGGTTACAATGAATATATGAAATTACAGTGAAACTTCCCCATGGATGATTCGTCAATTACATTTTTCTCTCGAACCCGGGCCTATGTGCAAGAAAGCCATGACACTTTTCCCGCATTCTCTCTATAGTTTCAGAATAAAATCCTCGTTTGGTTCCTGAACATAAGTCACGCGATGTCTCCTTGTTAGTGTTTCCCCGAATAACACCACGTCAAAACAAGCATATCTCCTCAGCTTGACCTTCCAGTATAGATCTCCTCAATCAGTCCCTTCCCGTAGGAAGAAGGGTAGAAGAATGGGATTCTCTTCTTGGAATAGTAGTGACGGTAAGGAGAATGGGGGAATCTTGGAAAAGATTGTGCTTACTTTGTATTTCCCGAATAATAGCAGGTCAAAAGAGAGTGTATCCCAGCAGATGCATACCATACACCGTGGCTCTGGCCAATGATAGACTCACTATAGGAAACCTCCTCTGAAATTTTCTTTACATCGTGACGAAGGTACATCTTAGTGCGGAAATGCTTTTTATGTACATATAACCAACCAGATAGGTTCACCTAATCCTGTGTTCATTGTTCCCTGAAACAATCAGCAAGCACCAGTGGTTGCAATTAAAATTTTTAGACTGATGAAAATGGTAAAATAACACGCCGTAATACTGACTGATTAAATTTTGCAATGACCTTTTAGCGGAGCAACATATTATATTTAGGCGAAGCCTGTATCATGGGGGAGAGGAAGATATTCCAGAACAAAAAATATCACGTAATGATAACACTAGTTATTTCTTTTCCCACCTCATGTCTATTTCAATTGAAGGAATTTAACTTTTCATTCATGGCGTGGAATTGCATACTTTGGGATGACAAATGTCATTACTGGAGCTTGGCTCCTGGGAAATATTAAGTGAATACATTGTTGCTAATTAAAAAGTAATAATCCGTTCATTGTTTACAGCCTTGAGAAATACCCACGAACAATCAAAGCCCATCCTATTCACAGAAGTATCCTTGTATTTTCAAAATCTAAACATACTAGGTCTGTCAGCATGTGAAACCTCTTTTCAGCTGAACAAGAATCCCAAAATTAGCTTCGAAAGTATCCCAAGGAGGATGATTGAAAATCCAGTAAATAGGCAGAAAATTTTTAAAAATTGTTGCTACTGCCGTAAATGTATGGGAGTGGGCAATTTACAGTAATTCCGCAAAATATTCTAAAGAAAAAAAATGCAACCTGGGATCGAACCCCAGCCACCATATATGGATAACCGGCTCAGCGTCTCAACCCACAGGGCTACAACCTCGGTTGAGAGAGATGTGAACTGTACTGGATTTATACGGAGGAAGATTCTTTAATAGCTTTTTTCTCTCAAACCCCGGCCTATGTGGAAGAAAGCCATGACACTTTTCCCGCATTCTCTCTATAGTTTCTGAAAATAATTGCCTCGTTTGGATCCTGAACATATCTCACATGAGTATGTCTCCTTGTAAGTAAGCAGAATCCTCCCCAGGGTACCCCTAGTTGTATTCCTCTGTTTTTTGTCCCAAGACGAGGTGGAATATGCTGAGGGGAATCTGGCAGTGACTCGTAGTGCATCGTGTGTGGCTAGTGTTTTGCACGTGTGCAACCAATTGTGTGCTTTTCTCCCTGTTCATTTATCGAAATAGGTCCAAAAAGACATGGTGAAAGTGCTGTTGATAATCCTGGGAAGAAAAGTACGAAGGTGTTACTTTTGCACGAAAAACTTACAATATTGAACAAACTTCAAGAAGGACGTTCAGCCACATCCATAGCACAATAGTACGGTGTCAATGAATCAACCATAAGACCTATAAAGAAGACAAGAAAACATTCGTTCCAGTGTTAGTTCTGGTGCATTTGCTAGTACTTCCTATGTCAGCAGGCAAAACACACATTTGGATAGAAGAACAGGGGCAAAAGCATGCTCCTTTGGATGGACCTATCATTAGAAGCAAAGCACTTCAAGATTTATAACCACTTGAAAGTGCAATATGGAGATGAAGAACAAGGATTTTATTTTAAAGCCAGCCGAGGGTGGTTTGATAAATTAAAAAAACTCTTTCAGTTCCATAATAATGTAAAGATTGCTGGAGAAGTCACACCTGCTGATCATGAAGCAGCCTCTAAATTCCCAGCTTTGTCGGCGGAACTCATTGGAAGATGTGACTATCAACCTGAGCAAATGTATAATGCAGACAATACTATTTTATTTTGGAAAAAAATGCCAAAGCGAACGTGGATTGCCAAGGACAAGCAGTCGGCACCTGGCTTTAAAGCAGCTAAGGACAAGTTACTCTTCTCTCTTGCACCAACACGGCAGGAGAATTTAAAATTAAACCAATGTTGGTGTATAGAACAGAAAATCCAAAGGCACTGAAGGGCAACACCAAGATGTCTTTGCCTGTATTTTGGAGGGGCAACAGTAAGGCCTTGGTCACGGGAAGACTGTTTGAGGAATGGTTTGAGAATTCCTTCGTCCCCGATGTGAAACATTACTTAAAGGAAAAAAATCTGGCATTAAAAGTTCTCCTGCTGCTGGATAATGTGCCAGGCCACAAAAAATCCCTTGCTGAGCATCACAGTTAAATTGAGGTGGAGTTTTTGCCATCCAGTACAACTACTCTTTTGCAGCCCTTAGATCAGGGTGTCATTGCAGCATTTAAATTGTACTGCACCCGCAAGAAGTTTCGCCGACATTCTTTCCATGATGGAGGTGAATCTGTCCCTTTCAGTGAGCGACAGCTGGAAAAAATTTCTTATTTTAATGGCCATTGAAATAATAAAAGAATCATGGGATGAAGTGAGAAGTGAAACGGTGAACCATTGCTGGAAAAATGTTTGGCCTGATGTTGTTCGTGACTCCCAAGGTTTTCCTGATAATCCCAAGGAATTAAGGGCAAACAATATTACCATGCAATTCCGGAGCGAGGGATTCCAAGATTTGGAAGAAAAAGCGATAGAAGAATTACTGGAGTCCCCTGAAAAGGAACTGACAGTTGATGACTTGGATGTAATGGCGCAGTCATTGAGTGAAGATAGTGATACGGAATATTCGGAGCCTGAAAAGCCCTAGCTAACAGTTACGCTTCTGGAGAACATTTTGAAGCAGCCAGAAAATTTAAAGCAAGTACCCTTAGAGTTTGATCTTTCGAGAGAAAGAAGCCTCGCGTTCAAGAGGTGTCTCAATTCAGCTGTCTTGCCCTATATAGAACTCCTCAGGTAGATGAAAAATCTGATGCAGCAACCAATCACAAACTTCTTCAGGCCAGCTTGCACCCCCAATCAAGATCCGAGCTTGTCGAAATCCTCAGACCAGGAGTAGGTCATTAAGTTGAGTTTCGTATTTTTAGCTTCATTAGAAGTCGATAGATTATAAATGAGGAACGGAAAAAAATCACTGAAAAATAACTGCATGTATGTACCTAGAGATGGGGCCACTCTGAAAATTACCTCTGTAATTTTCGTAAATTACCGTGGTATTTTTCGTAATTTACCTCGCCCCTTGAAAATAACTGTAATTTTCCAGATATTCACCTATACCTATACAAGATAAATTTTCATACAGATAAATGCCAAATAAGTTCTTTTAAGCCATGCTCACATTTCCTACATGTTTAATTATAAATTTTGGCATGTACAACTAATTTTTGGAATATTTTCATGAAATTATAACATTATAGAATAATGTATTAAGGCCTGGTTACACGGTACATTAGAATGTACAAGAAAATGTGAGAATGTCTGAATGTCAGAATGAACGCGAAAATGCACCGTGTAACCACTCGAAAAAGTACGATTGTATGAATGTCTGAACAGAAAATAGAACCGGTTCTAATTCCATTCAGACAATCGTACAAGTTGACCTCATTACAGAGACACCTGGTGGCAGACGACGCAAATGACACATTCACATTTTCACAAGCCAATTGACAAGTAAATGTGTCGTATCCATGGCAAAAAAATTGGTTTTAATATCGCACCTACGGTTTAAAATTAGGAAAAACAAACGAAAACGCATAATGCGCATCTAAAAATGTACGAAAATCTGTCCGAAAAAATGTACCGTGTATCCACCTATTCAGTGATCTTGTCCATGAGAATGTACAAGAATCTGTGCATGAAACCATTCACAAAAATGTACAGAAACTTGTACATTCTCATGTACCGTGTAACCAGGCCTTTAGAATATTATTCTTTAAAATTTCTCATACTTTGACAAATGAAAGCCAGATTGCGTGTTACTGCTGTAGTTCTTTTCACAATTTAAAAAATTTCTAATAGATTAATGTTGTATTAGGTATGGTTTAAACATCGTTATTCCCTTCCTATTAGCTTTCTTATTTAATCATACATTTGCTGTATTATGCTTAAAACTAAAAAATACTGGAGAATTACGGTAATTTTCAAAAATTACCGTGATTTACCATGGTAATTTACCTCAGATGTTAATTACGGTAATTTTCCCATCTCTATATGTACCCCTTCAGTGATTGCAAACCCACGACCCGTACCTACCAATCTAATGGCGTATGGGTGGAAACATTTCCCATCTCTATATGTACCCCTTCAGTGATTGCAAACCCACGACCCGTACCTACCAATCTAATGGCGTATGGGTGGAAACAGCAAAGGATTCGATCGTAGAATATCTATGTTATCAGTGAAAATCAATACCATTTCTAGGGAATTCTTACTTTAGTTATTGTATTATTAACTTTTTCCTTCTATGAAGAGATTTCAAGTCTACAGTGAATGTTTATTAGTAATGTTCAAAATGCCAAAAACTGTATTATACATAGGTATACACGAACTCTTAAAATTTTGATTCTGTTTCATAGTTAAATGTTTTTTGTACCAGAAGACACCACTGTAATTGTTTTAATGATGTGAATTATTGTTTCTTAGATAAATAGAGCATAATTACACGTAATAGCTATGAAATGTTAGGTCTTGAATGAGTATTTCTTTCCACCTTGGAACGGAATCCCCTTATTTCCATAACGTAATTGCTTCCCTCAATGTGCATTTGTGCAATGTGGCTTAGTAACGGAACGTTAAACCCCACGTTCGAGGAAGTTTCACTTTACTTCTTTTATGATAAATAATCTAAAGAAAATTGTGAACACTACAAGTTAAAATAGTGAACGTATGAAACATGAGTACATTCGTGAGCCATCCACAAGTGGTACACAAATTATGAATAAACTTGTGAGCTGTTAGCAATGTGTTAACAAAATTCAACAGCATGGCAAAAAGCCTACGCTGCCAAAAATATAACTCATCTTCAACAATTTGATACATGACAATGAATAGCATATTGATAGTTTCTTTAATAAATGTAGAAAACAAAGATGAAGAATGATATGGAGCAATAATGTTTACTGTTAACTTTCCTCACCTCTCCTTGATTCACACAGCTCTTTTCTTCGCTGCCGTGCATCACCAGGAAGTCGCCCGATAACTTTTTCAATTAAACTGTCTATCATTCTGGTCTTACATTCATACACAATACCTTTCCTGCACAAGGGGCAAATTGCCTCGTTCTTCTTCCACTCACTTAGGCAAAGTCCACAGTATGTGTGGGAACAATCAAGCGTGACTGCCTAATAAAAAAGCAATTAAAAGAAATTACAATACAATTTGAGGCACAGCCATTTAACAGGAGAATTATAACTAGGTGCATATAATACTTATCCTAGGCAAAGTTCTTTATGTCTCTAGGACCGATAAAGTACTTACTTATATATTGAAATTTTTGTGGATCATATATGTAAAGTACAGATTCTTCTATTGGGATTCCCCACATCTGAATTTTTAAACAACGCTTCATCTCATTTGCTACACCCTCCTCAGGGATAATGAATGCTGCCTTTCTGCACATCAGACTTCATACTCTCAAGTAGATGAAATGGGAGGGGGTGAAAGTGGAAGCAGATCGTTCTCGATGTCCTTGTTAACAAGGCAATATTCCCCCGCCCCTACATTTAATTTTTCATTATCCCAGGAGCCCTATCATTATATTTATTTTATTATTATTTTTCATCAAACATATAATTAAAATAATATTATAATAAAACAAAATTTCCACATCACACACATCCCTCCTCTGTGCCTCTTCGACATAATAACATTGTAGCTGTGTGACCTTCTCTACAGAAGGAGATAGCATAACAAAGTTGAGTGAACATGCTGGGTGCGCAGGGGCCATAGGACAATAGACATACATAACCACGCCAGGCGACTTGTGGGCAGGGAACCTGTTAAACCTCGGGAGGTGTCTGGCAAAGAAAAAGATACGTTGGTGTTATAAAATTCAGACACGAGGAATCTCAAAAGCAGAAACTATACTTCACAAAAATATGATACATTTGTACACCTCATATACGGGCCTGATTTCCTTGCATTTTCTATATTTAAAAATGTATGCTAAAAATCCATCCAGCAAATAAGATAAAAATGTGTACTTTCACAGACACAGAATTGCTGCATGTGACTGCAAATTGAACCTAGTATGTGCTTAGATTGCCAAGATTAATGTGTAGTTTTTAAATCAGTCATTTCCAATGTTTTTAAAATTCTGATTTATTCAAGAATGGTAGGTTTTCGATACATGCACCTCATCAAATTTAAACAGCTAAAATTTATTTTACAGCTGCCACTTACTGCTTGCATGGAGATATGCTCTTACATGGCAGAGAAGATATGACAAGAACAGTAGCAAAACAAAGAGATTGGAAGCCATGGAAATACGGTACCATTGAAGAAAGATGAAAATCATATGGATGGAAAAAGCCCTAAGTGGAGCGGGGGTGGAAAGATGCTTAAAGAAAATACTTGAAAAGTAGAAAATGCAATTTGTTGGACACATTCTTGGAGATAATAGCCTCCTGAAAATTGAACTGAAATGGATTAAACAGAAAAAAGAAAAAATTGCTGAGGAAGGCAGGAAGGGAAGGAAAATTATAGGGGATGTCAAAATAAGAAATTACTAAGGAATTAAGTAGAAAGCTGAAAACAGAATGAAGGGACAAAGTGTAGCAAACCTATCTTCAAAATCATATCTGCTGGTTTCTTCTTAAGAGGTACTACACCCTAAATTAAGCCAAATTATGCCACAGGCCTGACAGCACCTGTCAATGTCAACTAAGGTCATTACTATATATTGACTACCTCCACCATCCTCAACATAGTAATAAGCCATCAATGTTCAAATGCATGCAGGTAAAACTCAATATATCCAAGTACGATTAGAAAATTTGCTTACATCTATAATTAGCTCATTGCAGATACTACACTGCAACTCATTTTCCATTAGTTCATTCAATGTGGCTGCTTCATCCTCAATTTGTTGCTGGAATGCAGCTGCTATATCTTTCCAGTTGCTCTCTTCTGAACGTGACAACTTTAGGGCTATGAGCAAAGGGAAAGAAACATATCACCACTATGGTCAGTCCAGGGTGTCCACAAAAGTCAAAAGAAAAAATTCAAGCATAATTTCAGGTTTTCAAGGCTAAATTTTAAAGAATTTCCAGGTTATGTTATCGCGGTTTATATAAGAGCCAAAGTGAAATTTTTCATGTTTTACGAGGAATATGGATTTTCCTGGCTTAACACCACCTAATAAAATTAAATAATTAAAAAATAAATAAGTGGAAAAAACAAAGTAATAAAATACGTTGATTCATTGACAATAAATCACAAAATGGCATTTTTAGAAGACTAAACCAGAGGGACGATCGAACGACGATTTAATATGGAGGTCCCACGCCCCCTTCCCCAAATAAGGCCGCATGGTCACAGCGAGAGGAGCTCTGTGCATGCGAGGATACCTAAACTACAGTCGGCTAGTCTTGCCATACCCCCAAAGTAATAACCTATATTTGCCACTGCTTATGGTATTTGTTTATGAATCGTGCCCGTGCCTTAGCCCGATTTTAGACTGTGCGCTGCCACGCCACCGACAGCTACCCAGACAGCACCATTCGAGTTCTACTCGTAAACTTATGGTATCTTTCCCGTTACTTTTGGCCACGAGTACGACCCATCTCTGGCACGAGTAGAACACGGGTTCACATATTTGAGCATTGAAAGCTAGCTTAGGCATATAATTGTCAAGTTCGAATACAGATTTTAATAGCATAATTATTATGTGTATTCTACCAATGAAGATCAGGTTTAAATGAATTTGGAAACCCTACCTTTTGCCCAACTTGAGTTTAGGGACCATACGAGTGAGCTTATTTAAGTATTGATAGCTAGAATATGCATGCTTTTCTCATATACGTTTAGTTTAGAGACAATACGAGTGAGCTTATTTAAGTGTTGAAAGCTAGAATATGCATGCTTTTCTCTTATACATTTATGGATTACAATAGTATGTTCGCAGATTATTATTATTTGTGTTCCAATAATTTAGATAAGGTTTACATGGGTTTAGAAGCTGTGCCTTCTACTCAATTTGAAGTACGCATTTCACTGCCTTCGGCTAGGCATGTATTTACAGTAGAAACTCGAAAATACGAAACTCGAAATTACGAAATTTTGATTTTACGAAGCAAAATCTTCGGTCCCGACCAAAAGAGTATCTAACAATAAGTGTATGTAACAGTAAGCGATATTACGAAATAACGTAGTTTTAAAATTACAAACCTCGGATCTTGGTCCCGACGTGAAAAAGTTACTCGTTTATACGATTAGTGATGGATCACAGTAACGTTTTTCGGCGCTCCTTTTCAGAGTTAAACATCTAATTAATGATCGTCGCCGAATACATAATGCATTGAATGTATTACCTGAACGATATATCATTTTTCATTGCTACAATAGTAAAGGTGTGGTTTCGCTGGGGCATCCACGTCCAGTAGTCGGAAGTCACTGCCGTACTCATCCAATGTATATAAAATGTGTTTGGTTTCACTGATACGTCTCGGCCGTCGAATTCTACGGCTAATGCCCGACGTCTACGTCTCGACAGCTTCCAGAGCAGTCGAGACGCGGACGCCTAGTCGAGCAGTCCCAATTTTCGGTGATTTTTCTGCTCTCCTCTCTCCGCATTTTATATTACGCGTCCTTTCCAGCTCTTTTTTGTAAAACTACTTGCAACATTGGTCGTCCTCTTCTTCGTCTTCCAACAAAACTAAATCGTCACCATCCATTTCTGCTTAAAATCAACTCACTCTCAGGAAACACAAAGCAATAGCAAATTCGTAATAAAACTAAATCCACAATCTCTGCCATCGCCCAGCCACGGTAACTGGATGTAGTAGCCTGAATGAAACCACCCGGCCACGTCGTCCGCCACAGTGAAACCAGACCTTAAGGATGACTTTGAATCGTAGGAATCGTAGCACATAAAATATGGAACCAATCGGACAAAAAATGGGTTCAGCTTTGCTACCACGAGTCCACAGAGTTGCCAACGAGTAAAAAAATTTAAAATAGTCGTGTACGGATATACTCGCCTGCGAGAGACTAATTGCTACTACCAGCATTTTACTCTCATGAACCCTGGCATTTTTTGCTACCGATTTTCCCAAGCATTATTCCATGATGAATATTCCTGGTACAGAAATCGTTTGCTGCACGCGTGTGTTCAAAAACTATGACATGTATCGGAGATGGTGCTAGGTTCGAGCGGTAGAGTCAGTTGTGAATATAACCTAAGAAAGCTTTTTTCTTACTATTTCAGACTGATTATACTCAACCTTGCTCCACAGCATAATTATTCCAACTGGCAATAGCGTTCATCGAAAGTATCAGGTTTTATTTCCTGCCCTAATAGAGCGTTTTGATGTAGACATCAAGCAAGGTATTGCCCTTCCCTTCTTCCGTCGTCAACAGCCAAGAAAACCAGAGAAAATACGAGTTCGCTTGGTTCGTAAGAACAATTACTTTTACGCACATTAATTCTAAAGTATGACCAGCGCTGGGCGCATGCATAATCACAGGGAAAAAACGCTCAAGCACCCATACATATTTGTATCGGAATATGGTGTAGGTACCTTTCTCCCCTTTCGCTTCATCCCAATGATTGAAAAAATATCCTAAACGAGAGCTCAGCTGCGTTCCTGCAGATTGATTGAGAATTAAATGAGGGTTTTGTAGCTTAATCCTTATTAGAGATATAAACAAGAAGTGGATAAGTAGAACCATCCAATGAGATGCCGAAAGTCACACTGTCAGAGAGGGAGCATAAAACCTGTCAGCAACGTCGCCCAATTGGAAGCACTTGCATCTACCCCCCCCCCCCCCCCCCCCCCCCCCTTGGGAGGACATCGGGGGTGGGAGTTACCTACCAGTGCGGAAGCAGGACACCGGATTGGCCAGGACCTTACGGTAGGGGCGTTGAGGCATTATTTATCACAAGTTGGCAGTTTATTGGCTGTAACCACCAGCAATTTAAATCGAAAGATCACGATCTTGTACAGAAACGAACTTAAGGCCTGTGACAAAAATGACCAAGTCCTGATTTCTCCTAATAAGAATGAAATTTTTCAAACTCAGGATACATTACATCGATTCCAAATTGCTAATGACGTCAACTCCCAGTTCAGTTTGCATTTATCCAAATGAGAGGCCATGGTCGGAGCGACGATGGAGAGAAGCAAAGCACAAAAATAAACAACTTTTTTTGTTAAATGAGTGATTCTCTCGACAGTAGAGCCGAAGTATTTTTTTCAATATACATTCATTCGTTTGTCGTATTTCTTCTTCAATTATTATTCACTGATTCCCTTTTATAAGACTGCCCAAATGGACCGGATATTAAACAAATGCGAAATAGAAATGCCCGCACATTCCCATTTTGTTTTTCCCCCACCCGGCAATCCCCACTAGGAAAATTCACCCTGCTTTCCATCTCTATTACTCCAAAACCGAGGCTTACTCTTCTCCATCACCTTTCTCACTTCTGGCGAACCTATCAAACGCTTCCCTTCTCTCCCATACTGGTCATATTTCCCCTCAAGTCTCTGTGTCCCCCCTCCCCGCTCTTCAAGGTTGGCACGAGCCATCATTTTCACACCGAAGACTCCTCCTGATCCTGCACCTTTTTCTGATGAATTTTTCCTGATATATGGCCACTCAGTGGTCATCTCCCTTTATTACTGAGATGAATTGTCTTGTTGCGCAGCCTAAAAAATTGCTATGGTATGGTCAGTAGGATGCACAGTGATGACATGCTTAAATTCCGTGAGCCTTCCCGGCTGGAAATAAGTTTGCCTAAATGCCATTCCTACAATGCAAAAGAATCATCCGTGAAAATACATATGGTGAATAGTAATCTTTCTGTTTGAAAATAGTTTCACAGGAGGATGACAGTTCTGGACAAACCACCACAGAGTCGCCTTGTCCGAATGCCAAAGCATTTAAATCAAGCGACAATAGGGTATTTCAAAGAACCTCCGAAACGAAGTCCCGGCTTGTGATTGTTTTGACTGCCACTCAGAAATTTTGATGCTCTCAGACCTTAATCGCGTTAACTTCATGAATTGCTTGCTGTGTTACCAAACCTCCACTGCCTTAGTTTGATCGGTACTCCATGGTGCTCTTTCTTACTCCTGTTTCTATCACTCACAATCACCCCCATACTTTTTCTCTTTCTTCCTTTATACTGTAACCCACATTCCATTCCTTTTATGCCCTTTCCCGTAATTTCCATTATGGAAACCACCATTTTTGGTTTTAACCCCACCTCATGGTGACATTTATTTGCTGATTTGACATTTGGTGTTTTTGATGGACGTGTTTTACGCTCTCTGGGGGCCTATTCCCAAAAACGTTCGAGTTTCTGTTGCATGCCGTGAAACTCATCTGAGCAATCTCCACCACGAGCGTTCCATACGGAATTCGATATGCCCGATGCACCTTCGAAGAGGAATGTATGAGTGAGAGAGGTAACAGGGGTGGAAACTTGGCAACAGTGAGCAGGCCAGCAGAGAGATAGGTGTACCCTCCGACAATGCTGCAAATGACAAACAGTGGGGTATTTTTCTCCTCCAACCCTGGCTCGATAAGGGTCTTAAAGAAGCAAACTGTATCTCGGCAACGTGGTGTTCCAACCGCCCATCTCGGAGGCAGTTCCCCACCACCTCGGTAGTGGAGACTTTCCAACTGTTCCGGGGTTTCTTGAAAGGTACCCACCCCCACACATTTCAGGCCGGCCTTCCAGCCAAGATATTTGAAAAGGTAGCCGGTAATAGCCGGGTAGAGCCAAAGGGAGGATGTAAGAACTGGCAATGAGTGGCCCGCCATATATAGGATGGCGGCAGAGATGAAAGAAGTACATGGAACATGATCCAACCAACTTATAGAGATGCCACTGCTACGAGTTTCCCTAACATTTCACTGACTCCCTGACCACCAACCTCTTTTACCTGACGTTTCCCCGACTTCACTGACTTCCCTGACATGTGGCCACCCTGAAATTGTATGTGGTGGGGGTGGTTGACAATTATTCACACGACAGGGATAACATAAATTGTGGTGTGGATGGTTGACAATTATTCACACTACAGGGAAGACAAATTCTGCTACATATAACAAACAACAAAAGATATCTATAAAATTGATAACGGAAAAATTTTCCTTAATTGGAAAAGAATTTTTACTCCAGAAATTCCTCAAAAGCTTCTTAAACCTCATAAGTTATATTTTCTTTTCATTAAATGCTAATCAATAGCTTACTGAAATGAAGACAGCCAAGAAAACAAATAAAATAAAAATTCATGTTGCATTGGTCAATTAAGAATCAAATTCTCCCCAAAAATTGATATTCATCAATTAACCTATCCATCTCTCAATGAACATACGTGTATCCAAGGCAAAAAATGCAGTTGCTTAAATTTCACCCTGGATGATAGCGTAGTAGACAGAAATACAGCCAATCACTATACACGTCCAGTGCCATTTGGGGAAGGGAATCATGTGACCGAAAAATCCATGATGGTAGCCTTCGTTATATTCATATGACTGTGAAAAATTGTTTACATTTCATATCTTTCTAAGCCAAACCAGTGCATCTCAACTTCATTATTATCTTGGATGAACTCTCGGCAAATCATGTTTTTCAAAGTCATCCACACACAGTCCAGCTCCCGCACCATTTGTGGTCACTTTATAGACATTGTACAGCATAAGTATCACAAAAGACACATTACAATGAATGCCAACGAATTAAATACAGGACATTTTTAGTCCTAACTTTTAATTTATTTGGGTATTTAAATATTTGCATCTCTCCAGTGTGTTAATGAGTCAAATCAGGACGAAGCTTGCACTCAATTCACTACCATTTAAAGTTAATTCTAACTGAAATAAGCCTACATAGATACCTTCTTTTGTCTCCCTAAGTTCCTCCTCCAACTGTTGATGCACGGAGGCCATATTATTAATGATGCCGTTGATTTCTCCGGTCATTTCATCAGCTACAACACTTGCAGGATTTCTTACAGCTGAACTATCCTACAAATGAAAATCAGCTCTCAAGTAAGTCAAGCATAAACATGCTGATTTTTCTTTTACCTCTGAGAGAATAATTTAAGTAAAAGAGTGAAGGTGTAGACCTCGTTACTGCCCAACTAAGATGGTGTCTTAAGGTCATATCACAAAACATGAGTTTTATAAATAACAAGTATATTGGGACAGTCTTTATTTACACATTGAAGCAGCACGCATCAGTCTATCACATAAAATTTTGCCTTCAAAGGATGGTACAAAAAAATTGCTGCAACACTTATAGGTCTTTGCTTACACATTAGATAGTTGTTTCGTTACATTCATAACTGTGACTTACGGGCTGTCCATAAATGACCGGTCCATAATTTAAAAATTAGTTCTCTAAGTCACATTAATCCACGGAAGTGGCGATATACATATGACTTTCAAGAAAATAGATAATATCGGGGCAAGGTTGTGCGCTTAGAGCCGTAGGATTTACCATAATTAGATAGATACAAAGTCGTCAGGTAGATACAAAGTAGGATAATACAATGCACTTACACATCTCATTGCGTGATAATAACATGCATAGTATTTAAAACGTGAATTCCCTTTTTTTATTTTGAGAGGGCAGGGAAGAGTCAGTGGAGAGGGCAAGGGAGTTTCAAGGGAGAAATTTTTTCCTGAGTAAATAGGAAAGAACTGTCTGTTGACAAATTATCAACATAAATGTTAATTATGGGATAATTTCATAGATGGCTAAAGCTAGGGATATTTTTTAAGGTTGCCTTAAAAATGTTGCACCGATAACGTTGCAGCGATGTTGCACTGATAACATAGAAGCGACGAGGTTTTTCGGGAAATTCTGATGTTGAGGCAACGAGCATGCAACGTTGCGACAACCAACATCAACGTTGTGTGCACTTGTACCTTTTCCCATTTTAAAGTTGTCACAACGTTGTGAGTCTCTCCACCTCGGCAGCAGGAGCAAAATGTACAGGTTCAAGTTGCACCTTTTGCACCTGAACTTGCGACGCAAACGCTTTCGTTACTTGCACCTTTTGCGACGCGAACGCCAAAGGAGCAAAAAGGCGCAGAAAAGTGCAAAAGGAGCAGCGACTCGAACAATGCTTAATAGTCTGATTGTGAGAATGGGAAAACTAACCATGCCGTCCGGTGGGTCCACCTCGATCGAATCACCTTGCGCATTTTCCAAGCCGTCAGAGCTTTCGGCAGAAGGTTGATTGCCATCAGGATGATCTTCAGACTCTGCAGTCAATCTGCATCTTTCTCTACAAGAAATCACAATATTAATTGGTCGATCATAACGATTCACACAGTAAAAATATTATCAATCACCTACCCCATCAAGACGCTAAGTTTTAACACTCGCAAAAGAGGATTCTTTGATTCGATTTCAGGCTTGCACTGCACGTAGACGCCACCGATTTTAAAAATCGTTTCTGCCCCTAACTTCACGGGTTCATTTCGCGCCACTCCTCTCCCAACTAGTGATGTGCCGTCAGGGCTCTAGAAAGAAATGAAGTATTGAAAGGGAAAATAGCGCCAGAATATTGTAGTTAGAAGGGTTATTTTCGGCCATATAATAGGCAGGCCCATTCCTTAAGAAGTTTAAAAGTAACACATCTCTTTCATCAAAGGTCAGCCACTATTGCAGGGCGAGCCATCAGGGCAATGCTGAACTTATGCGACATTTGAAAAAAATGGGCAGTAAAATAATAATCCTAAGAGGTATTCACTTCTTACCAAATTATGAAGAATCCAGTCATCACCGGAACATGAAATCTCACAATGTTTGTCAGACACTTTAGGAGAACACACAAATAAATCTGCAGTCTCTGATCGTCCTAAAACGAACTATGAAAGATAACATGTAATTTCTTTGCAGTTGAACAACATGTCACTTCCTGTAAAAGTTGAATTACCTTCGACGACTCGGAACGCATAACACGCTCGGAGCCGAAATCCACCGCGTATAAATGGTTATACTTATTCGAAGTGCCACCTGAATCCGTATTACTGCGGGCCATTCTTTTCTTATTTTGATTCTCCTTTTCGCTTATCTCGCCGTCGACGTCTAAAGACACAACAACACCACGACTCGCGATGCTCTCTTGCCGATAATGCTGGATGTGCTGGATGCTGGGATACTGGCTGGGCGACCGGCTACTGCCTCCCCCACGTAGTTTTCTTCTCCAACAGAAAGGTGCCGCCTCTATCTTAGTTTGACTCAATTTGATTCTCTTAAATATTGAACACTTTATTTTGAACTTGTTATTAAATATTGCACAAAGTTACGTTCTTTATTATAATTAAAGGATAATGCGTGATATATTCATGCTTCATCACATGAACGAATAATTTAATTAGGGTTACCGATGTCCGGATTTTTCCGGCCATTATAGTTTTTTCAATTAACCATACATCGGGAGTCCACACTTTGAGGCACTACGAATTTGTAAGGAAGGAGGGGAAGACCAAGGGTCAAATACATAGGCCAACTAAAATGGGATATGAATGCGCATAAAATCGAGTGAACTCTTTATTTAAATTAGTATAGGGGACAGATCATAGAATGCAGAGCTGACCAGCTCAGTTACAGTCGAATGTCGGAATATATTATGCTAGTAAGTTGTCAGATTTGCACATGTGGGCTGTGTAAGATATGTTAAGGGAAAGGCATTTGATATTCCCTTTACTGGAGTGGACCAGCTGTTTTTTATTGCAGAGCTCCTTCACCAGCTAAGCTTGTGAGTAAGATCGTGTAACTTAAGGGCTACAGTAATTTATAGTGTTGTAAATGTTTTAATTGCCTTGTGCTTTTCCACATTATTTCTTCCAGGATGCCGTGGATAGTAGCTGAATTCCTGCCACACAAATAGTATGAGGACATCGCACTGTCCGTACAGTTGGGTAAGCAACTTGGGGTACAAGTTCTTACCTCTGTATCCTTCAGGCAGTTATAAGTCATCTTTTATTAGGAGGATGATACTAGTGATGCCATCCAAGGAATGGGAAATGCTCCCATTGAGATGAATATGTTACTACTCCATTTGGTAAGAAACCTTTGATATTTCATTTTGCCTTTCTGGATGAATTTGTATTTCTCTTGAAATTATTGAAAATATTAAATTCCAATCTGTTTAATTTATTTAATTTTTTCTCTAGTCACTTTCCTTGCTCCCACACAGCTTGAAATAGAAGTTGTGGGCTGTGATTAAACAGATCTACAGCCCTTTATTTCCTTGGCTGAGAGGCATAAAAGAAAAAGGAAGGTAAAGGATCAAAGGTATCCAGGAGAGTCCAACTCAGAGTCGGGGTCCTCAGATGTGATTATTTACGGTGATCCACCAACACCTTTGCTTTTCTTATATCTTGGAAGTTTTCACTTGAAAAATATTTCTTGTAATGTCATTTTAACAATCCCTCATTTTATTTAGTGACATACCAAGGAGCTTCTGTCCAAAGGCAAGGTTCATCCCTTGCTTCCGTCAGCCCAAGTAAGGAGCAGTGTTCATGACAGTTGGACCCAGACCGCAGGGTCAAAAGAAGCCTGGGCTGATAGAAAAAGAACTTGCATCCACCAGTGGCCTGCCCCAGAAGGCAGCAAAAGGGAGTATGCTCCCAGCGGCATTCATCCCAAAAAAACCCTCGGGTGACTCAGAAGGCAGGAAATGGGAGTATATATGCTACTAGGGGTATCCATCCCCAGAAACCCTGGTTCTGACCGAGAAGGCAGGGAAAGTATGTGCTACCAGTGGTATATGTAGACCTCCAGAAACCCCTCCCTAATATCCCCTCCGGCATCCACCACTGGACTGTCCCAGATGGCAGCAAAAGAGAGTACGCTCTCATAATGGCATCCACATCACAGGGCCTAGGCTCCCAGTGGCTGACTCACAAGGCAGCCTATCGGGTTGCATTCTATGGCCCCAGGAATCATTTCACTGACCAGCCAGACCATGTCTACTCTTAAATGGTTATCAGCAGAAAAGGGTAGTGTGGCAAGTCGAGGTGATGAATCGGATTACGCAGGAAAATGTACACAAGTAATGTCCCATGAATGTTTAAGGGCAAATGTAACAACCATTTACTCACCCTGCATATCTTTTTGGTCAAGAAATAAGCTGTATGATATGAATGAAGTTATTCATTGTCCCTTAAATAATAGGTTTCTTGTCTCATTTTTCTTGATTTCAGATGGACATAATGAATATAATTTAAAAGATTTGAAACGAGAGTTATGGCAGAAATACGAGAAATAAAAGAACGGATACAGGCACTTGCCCTAAAAAAAGACAGTTTACCTGTCAGGGAAGAAGATGATGGGGATATACAGCTTCTCCAGCAGCTACCTTTTATGAACTTGGAGGACTTGAGTGACTTCCAACAGTCCATTAATAGCGACTTTCAGTACAGGTCATTCATGGTAAGTGTTTCTACGCATTGAATGACATAACAGCTATTGTGCTTATTCTTCTGCATTTACTGTGTACGCACTTCACTGAAGACGAGAGAATAACCCAAAATGTCTCATTAGCCATTAATGAAGTCTATTATTGATTTCAAGTGCACTACTTACGGAGCAGATGCTCATGTCCTTTATAGGATTACAGAGCAAACATTTTCCACATCATTAAACAAAACTTAGAATGATGTGTGTGCCCTATTAATGACAGATGAAATGAGTAGATATAAATTTCACATAACATGGAGATCTACCCAGAAGATATTTTTTTAAGCTTAGTACCCTTTGCTTATAGACCTGATATTTGTTATGTTACTCCATTGTAAACTCTTATGCCCCTCAGGGATAGTGTGTTGGATTATAATCTTCTAAACATTTCTTATATCCCCTAAAGATGCTGTGAAGAGGAAGCATGTAAATGGAATCCCATTACACATTCATACATTACAGTAATCTACCGGTTAAAGGTAGGTTGTGATGAAAGTCAGAGAATATCCGACGAACTCTTACACGTGCCGTGCCCTTTCTACCTCTAGTATTTCTTTCTTCACCTCAGCATAAGTCCTGCCTTTCTTCATCCCGTCCATAAAACCGATTCTCTTCCTTCCCCTTCCCCGCTTACCCAACATCCTACCCTCTATCAGGGCCTTCAGCAAACCATCGTCCCTCATTACCCCTTCCAGCCACCTACCCTGTCTTCCCCTAATCTCATCTATAAGTTTCCTCTCCTCGCCCACCATGTCAAGCACTTCCTCATTTGTCTTCCTTTCCGTCCAACGCACCTTCTCCATCCTCCTCCACACCCACATCTCGAAAGCCTTCAGCCTATTTTCGTCTTCCTTTCTCAAGGTCCACATTTCCGCCCCATACAACGCCACACTCCATATCAAGCTCTTCACTAGCCTCTTTTTTACATCCTTACTTAAGGTCCCCGTCATCAGCTCCCTTCTATTATTGAACGCTTCCTTCGCTAGCGCTATTCTCCTCCTAATGTCTTTGCTACTATGTCCTGTTTCTTCCAGCGTACTACCCAAGTAATTAAATTGTTCTACTTGCTCCAGTTTGTGACTTCCTACTCTTATCACCAGCTTAGCTTTCTTTGTCCTACAGAATCTCATTACTTTTGTTTTCCTATTATTTATCTTCCTCCCGTATTTCTCACACTGTTTATCCAGAGCATCTACTAAAGTTTGCAATCCTTTCGATGACCGACTGACCACCGCCTGGTCGTCTGCGAATCTAACCGACTTTATCCACTGGCCTCCTACTTTCATTCCCACATCTAGTTCATCCCATGCCTCTCTTACCATTTCCTCAGCATAGATGTTAAAAAGTAAAGGCGACAACGGGCACCCTTGCCGTACCCCGCGACCTATAACTACCCACCCTGATTCACCCTCAGCTACCATTACCTGAGCCCTCTGCCCCATATATAAGTTTCGGATGAGTCTCCTGTCACGCCAATCTATTCCTATTTTCCCCAGTATCTGCATTAGTTTCTCCCATTTTACTCTGTCAAACGCCTTTTCGAAATCTACAAAGCAAGCGAAAACATCCTGATTATGCTCTATGTTTCTATCTATAAGTGTCCTCATTACCGCAATCGCGTCTCTGGTTGCCCTCCCCTTCCTGAACCCAAATTGGTCATCGCCTAGATAGCACTTTGCTCTGCCCTCCAACCTTCTATTTAGTACTCTAAGCAACACTTTTGCCGCGTGCGAAATTAAACTGATTGTTCTATACTCCTCGCATTCTGAAGCTTTCTTTTTCTTTGAGATAGGTATTAATACTGTTTTCACGAAATACTCTGGCCATACTCCTTCCTTGTAGATCCTGCGAATAAGTTCGAAAAATGATTTTCTCCCCTTACTACCTAGATTCTTCAGGAGCTGCGAAGGTAGGTTATCGGCTCCCACGGCTTTTCTACCCTTCATCTCTCTTAGTGCCCTCTCTATTTCACTCTCAAGTAACTCTGGTCCGAGGTTATCCTTATCTATTGTTCCTTTGTCCTCTAGATCTAGGCTAAGGGGTCTATTCTCGCTGTCATATAGCTCCTCTACGTATTCTCTCCATCTTTCTTGGATATCTTCCTTCTCGATTAATATCTTCCCTGTTTTGTCCTTAACCTTCGGTATCGCTTGACCTCTCTTACCACCCAATAGCGTTTTCACCTTGGCAGTCTCCATCAAAAGAAGTACATATAGGCAAGTGGTTTCGGCTACCAAGGGTGAGAGGGCGACCCAAGTCAGATGTTGCAGTGTCACAAATTGAGTTTGATGTGATTTTGTAGATTGTTTTGTGATGTTTCAGTTTTAGATTTTGTATGAATTTTGATTGATTTGTGATACCAGGGAAATTTCCCATTCAAATTAAAAACTGTTATCCAACCCATAACTGTTCTTTATTTTTTGTATGTATGCGTTTCCCAATAATTATTGTAGGACCAAACCCTTAACATTTGCGCATGGTACATCTTGTTAGGTACTCCCTCTCAGGGACCAAACTAATTACTATTGATGTTAGATCCTCAGGTGAAGATATGTGGGATGGGTTAAGTTTCTTGGGCTATGCGGCTAACTTGAAGATCTGGGCCAGAGATATTGTAACCAAGGGTTTCTTTTGAAATTGTCTTCTGGAGTTATGACATTTCCCATTGATAATATAGTCAGGAAGAATGTTTAAAAGTTTATACTTGTGTTGAGGTTGAAAGCTATTTTTTATTTGGGATTATCTTCTGGCTTGGGCACCCATGCTATCATTGCAGTTTCAATGCAACAGCAGGTTGTCTAACAATAAGCAGTATTTGTAGTTTTTTTTAGATGTGAATAGGTCACTGCTCCAATCATTGTGTATTTTACCATTCCTTCTTCATGAAATGTGCATGCGTTAAACAAATAAATCCATTAATTTTGAATCCAATGAATGCTGGCACAATTTAAGATCGATATAGGTATGGGGATGTATATATGGTTTTATAGGAAAGCTGTTTTGGACAATAATTGTATTGAGTGTCGGTTCAATTGTTTTTAGGTTATGTTGAGTGCCTACTTATTACATAGTTTCCTAGACTGATCTGAATTTTTCAAGTAGATAATCCCAGCCCAGGATGCAGCCCCAAATTCAGTCTCTTAACTGCTCTCAACCTTAGGACTATAGTCCCTCCATCGCAGCTGTGTCGCACTTTCTGGGACATGCTGGCTTGCAGCTATTTCTAATGAAGCATGCAGCTTCCCTTTGTATTTTATTTACTTTGCGAATTAAATCTTTCTGTGCACTGCCCCAATGCTCATGGCATATTCCAGCTGTGGCCTAACTAGAGCAATGTAACATCTCACTTTCACCTTTTAATTGGACAACCTACCTACTTTATATATATATTCACTTGACAAATCCAAGTTTCGTAAATGCAGTGCCACAAATATGTAACCCCATTCTAGGTCTGATGTAATGAGGTTTACAGATATTTGACTTCATCTCACTCCTTTCCACTTACCCCTCTCACTTGGGTGATTTGTTTTTTGAGAAGAGTGCCTACTGAAGAGCATTAACTACGGTTAGTAAATTCAATGAGGAATCTCTAATGTACCTTCCATTTGTATTCAGCTTAAGCAAAGCTTTTACACTAGATTGCAAGCTCAGTTCAGTGATATGCATTCATACTAAAACAATTATGGTCTTTGGATAAAATCATGAAAGATAAAGAAGCACAATCGAAGAAGGCTCTTTACTAGAAGAAGTCCCTAACAGCTATCAACGAAAGCTTGGAGGTGAGAAAGCACTTAAATAAACCATCCAAACATATAAATGGAACATACTATCATAAAGAACTGTTGCTTTTGTGATAACAGAAGCAGAACAAAGTACATTGGGAACAATGGAAATGCAGTTTTATAGAAGAATGACGAAGAGTTGGGGAGAAAAGATTATCTATGAAAACTATGTGAAGTAAAAGAGACAAACTTATTGAATACATTCTGACTTGTGTTTCCAAAATACAAAATTGGAAGGAGAAATGAATGGAAAGAATTGCAGGAGAAGATTAAGGATACAATGCATTAGGCAATATGTTACATGCATTAAAATAAAGACTTACGAAGGAATGAAAGAGTTATCAGAAAAGAGAATGATATGGATCTGTGAATTAGGAGAAACACTTCCTTGATGAATACGGAGAAATGTATTCCTTGGAAAAATCTATTAAGGGAGGAGCAACAAATGGGAAGAAGCACAGAGGTAGACTGTGAGCCTGGAGCAAATTATGAAGGATGTCGATATTAGAAATTGTGCGTAAGAGAATGGAGCAGAGAACTGCAACTAATCAATCTTCAGATTATAATGACAGCTGTATTACATTGGTGAGTCAAGGCATTTGAAATTTCTGTTGAGATGATGCAGACGAATTGTCTGAAAGTAGTTATATACAGAACTAGACCTCTACTAGCACAGGTGACTCAAACTTTAATTGTAGGAAATTGACATCTTACCACTCAGGTTGTTCTTCGTGCTTCCAATCCCTTTAGTGATGCAAAGGAGAATAGCTATCGATCAGAGGTCAGGAGAGATTGCTTTCTTCAAGGTTAACTCCATTCTCCCTTCAAACCTTAGGCTAAACGCATTGGCTCCTCAAGTCCTGTTTCCAAGTTTGTTTTTAAATGAATATCTGTTGCCTAGTTAATTTTTATTTGCCAAAACTTTGATAAGTATTTTATTATATATTTATTATTATGTGTAATTTTTTTAACATTCTCCTCCGAGTCCCCGGGAAGCATCAGGTTTCAAGGCCGTCATAATGGCCAGAGACTCAGGAGGGGTTGGGCAGTATTCGCAGCCATGTCCGACGCCCATTAGATAGGTGGCTACCCTGCGTACGCAGTAGATACAGTGGCCCCAGGATGACGGCCTTTTGCATTCGTGTAACTAGTGATTCAGCCTGTGCCACGCAGGAAGGGGTGCACTTGATGGTATCTAGCAGTGAGTCCTCAACTCCACCAAGCACACCTATGTTGAGGACTACTAGTTTCACAGAGTGTCCGGGGTACATCTGCCAAAGTTCAAAAAGCAGGTGTTGATATTTCGTCCATTTCTCCACCTCATTGGCATCAATGTTTGTTTGAGCCGGATCTGAAAACTCAATCACGAACATGGAGCGTGTGAGGTGGTCGAGGAGAATGATATCAGGCTTGGTCGCCTCCTACTGCCTGGTGGTGAAGAAGGAATTCCACCAGATTTTGCATTTATCGTTCTCCACGACGGACTCAATATCTCCAGGAGCATAGGGTAGCAAAAGTATTTCGTCGATGCCATAATGGTGTCGAGGGCCGCAGGGCCGCGTTGTGCCAAGCTAGATACGCTGACCAGGCGTAATAACTACAACCGGAGAGAAGGTGACTCAAAGTCTCCGGCTGGGCTCGGCATGCCCTGTGCTTCGTGTCATCCATGCCATAATGGTGTTGTAGGTGAAAGTATAACACCCCCAGGTCCGCATTTTGTACCAAGCTAAGTACACTGACCTGGCATAGTAGCTACAGCCGGAGAGAAGGTGACTCAAAGTCTTTGGCTGGGCTCGTCAACGACCGTCTTGTGTCCACGACCTTCCCCTTACATATAATGCGGCGGTACACGAGTGTGTTAATGACACCATCCTAGTATGCGAGGACCAAATCCTCTGTCTTGGACTTCAGACCTGCGGAGCGTAGGAAGGCAAACATCAGCTCCTTTTATAGCCCATGCTTCTCAGTGTTTCGATAAAAACATCCATGCATGAGGTTATCGGTATGCGCCTTAAGCAGGGGCCTTCTGCTCGGCTTTTTTTATTCCTAGCTCAGGACGTCTGCCTTCAATGACAAGATGGTTGTGTCATCGTCACTTCCGTCGGATGACAGGTCTAAGTCGAGACCAGTTTCGTCCGCTGCCATCTTTGCTGCCTGGAAGAGAAACACCCCTGCTCCCACTCTCTTGTGCTCTATCACGAGATGGAGCAGGGGGTCCCTACTTATTAACACTCGGGAAGCTGTACCCTGGACAACTCTGTTGTGGAGACACTCAGGACTCAATAGTCCTCTACCACCTACATTTCGAGGGAGATCAAATATGGAGACGGATGTAGACTTCAAAAGATGGTCATCATTTTCCTCGTTCCCATATTGAGGTTCTGCAACTCGTTGACGTTCCACTTCATGCATCCGAAGGTATACAGCAGTGTAGGAACCACAAACATATTTGTGGCAAGAACCTTGTTCTTACCAGACAGCTCAGAACTCCAGATGTTTCTTAGAGTCCTAGCAAAAGGGTCTGTACTTGGTGGTGAGTCTTTCATTCAATGCTGCAACCTCCTGCCTTCGGGGCTGGGGAGTGCCAAGGTATTCATAGCTGTCATCATCCTAAAGGTGATGAATGACGCTCCCATGAATGAGTTGCACATCTTCCATGTTCTCCGAAAATCTTCCTCTCCCCAGGTGGATGGATGAACATTCGTCTAATCCGAACTCCATCCCTATAGCCTCACTATATTCTAGTACAGTGCCCAGGGGAGTACAAAGGGTGTGTATTTTGCATTAGAAGCATAAAGCTTCAGGTCATCTGTATAATACAAATAGGTGACCTTATGCTTCCTGTCACCTGGAGCACTGCACATATATCCTCTACCTCATCGAAGCCTATCACCTTGAAAAACGCCATGGTGGTACGTTATCAACTCTGTGGAAACTGACTGCTTTCCTGAAGTTAGAACGAAGTGCATTTTCCAGAGTAGTAACAGTCGTTGGATGCAGGACACTACCTCTGGGTGGACTTTCATCAACTTCAGCATGGCGATGATAAGCTCATGCGAAGTTGTGTCAAATGTCTTCTTGTAGTCCACTCAGGGTATTGATAGGTTTCACTTACGCCAGATGGCATATGCGCCAATGAGCAGGTTGTCCTTGCATCCCGTGATTCCCCGGTTTGAGCCCTTCTACTCTTACACCTCCTCCCACGTAGGCAGGATGTGGTGGAGGATAAGGTCGCTCAAGATTGAGGTGAACACCTTGTATGTATATAGTGTTGAAGTAGGTTATAGGTAGAGATGGGAAAATTACCATAATTTTCATCTGAGGTAAATTACCATGGTAAATTACAGGTAATTTTTACTAATTACCGTAATTTTCCAGCATTTTTTGTTTTAAGCATTTAACAGCAATTGTTTGGTTAAATAAGAAATCCAATAGCAAAAGGAAGGGAATAACGATATTTAAACCATGCCTAGTGCAACATTAATCTATTAGACATTTTTTAAATTGTATAAAGAACTACAGCAGCAACACGCAATCTTGCTTTCTTTTGTCAAAGTATGAGAAAATTTCAAGAAGAATATTCTAATGCATTACTCTTATAATGTTATAATTTAAGTAAAATATTCCAAAAATGAGTTGTACATGCCTCAATTTATTATTAAACACGTAGGAAATGTGAACTTGGCTTAAAAGATCATATTGGGAATTTGTCTGTATGAAAAATTATTTCAAGCATAGGTGAATTATCTAGAAAATTACAGTAATTTTCAAGGGGTGCGGTAAATTACGAAAAATACCACAGTAATTTACAAAAATTACCGAGGTAATTTTCAGAGTAGCCCATCTCCAGTTATAGGGCGGTAGTTCTTTGGATCGGACAAGTCTCCCTTCTTAGGTATCAGAACCGTGCATCCCTCAATCAGCCAAGGTGGTTAGTCAGCAATGGAATTTGTTAAGGGAATTGGTGGGAGAGAAAACTGCACGTCCTGATACTTTAGAATTGAAATCAAATGGTTAAACAATAAAACATTCATTTGATCAAACTTCTGAATTTAATAATTATGTACTTAATTAGTATTTTTCATTCAAGTAAAACCCATCTAAACACCAGTAAGCAATTGAAAAACCCTTGTGATACACAATCTTCTCTCGGTTCTATTTGCCTAAAGCCAGTTTTACCCACTGATATCATTAATATGGTCAATTCACTCCCACAACGGAAATCGCCAGGTCCTGATGATAAAATAATAAAATACTTAAGGCTGTAATCTTAGATATTGCACCAATAGTTGCTCATGTATGCAACCTGAGCCTGTTAAATGGACAATTCCTCAATTCTCTAAAAAAAAAGCTATTGCGATTCCAGTTCATAAAAAGGGTGATAAACCTGAAGCATGGAATTACAGGCATATTTCACTGCTATCAATTTTTTCCAGGATATTAGAGAAGCTTGTTAAATCAAGATTGCTAAAATTCTTGAACAAGTGCAAATTTTTTAGCCAAAATCAGTTCAGCTTCATGTCTAATAAGGGCACTGAAGATGTACTTTCTTTACATTTCAGTCAAGTATATGAAGCGATAAACTCACATACGAAAGTAATTAGTTTATTTCTTAACATTTCAAAAGCCTTTGACTCTTTGAACCACGATATTTTTAAAAGTAAATTGCATAATTTGGGTATACGAGGAGCCACAGTAAAATGGTTTCAAAGCTGTTTATATGACCGTTCTCATTGTCTGAGTGAATGACCATTTCAGTGAATACAAGTAAACATGGATGTCTATATTACATGATTGGGTCAAATGTTATGAGCTAGAATTACCTGATAAGACCAAATTTATATGCTATGATTTATGTAATAACTGTGCACATAATTGGAAGTTAATTTATTACAACTCTCACTGTTCTAAAATATGTTCCTGCCTGATTAATGAAAAGGTAGAGGTGTATAAATACCTTGAAGTACACGTAGACAAATGCTTAAAATGAAAAAAAGCACCTTGAAGATGTTACTAAAGTACTACGGCCCTGCTTATCCAAAATGTATTTTATTCGCAATAAATGCCTGGTAGCCTTCCGAAAGGCGATTTATTGCACCTTTGCACAGTCCAAATTAACATATTGGTCAATATGAAGCCAATTACCTGGTGCAGAGCCCGAGAACAATACCTGAATAACATATTGGTTGATTTGCTGGGAAAGCGCTTATAAAAATGCTTTGCATCATGTTGTAGTATTACAAAAGAGGAATTATCTAAGTTCTAACCTTAAAAACACGCTATGAGCACTCATTTTCGTTATTCTGAAATTTGAACTTACTTCCAATTAGGTATTACCTAGTATTTGTACAGAACACTAAGGATGATTTTCTTTCAATCTGGTGATAGGCCAATATTGTTTGGAACAACTAACCAAAAAACTGTTTATATCACAAGAGACAAACATTTTATAAGGTATGGCAAACCCAAATTTTCATTGTATAAAAGATCATTTGTACATTTAGGGCCCAAAATGTACAACTTGTTCCCATGTCATATAATTCATGTAAATATGTAGCTCACATGTATTTCTTCAAAGGTTAACAAAATAATTGTTGTTGCATAAAGAAGAATTTGATGCATGATTGTGCTGAATTAATGTTTTTGGATTAGCTTGAACCTTTTTTTTTCGCTTTTGTCTTTTTTGGGGGTATTAGTTCTTTGTTTTGTTTAAAACTAAAATTGTTTTTTGAGTTCACATGTGCCAAAGTTTGAAAGGGTGTCATATACAGGTACCCTTTTTGACACCTAATACATCTCCATATTTGAGTATATGCATAAATATGTTATCCTGCTGTGTAATACTTCTGGAGAAATAAATTTCAATTTCAATTGGTTCTCTACCATTCAGCTAGGATGTGAAGATTCTGGTGAGGTGTTGGTGGGTGGAAGTAAACTTCTTCCACCAGAAGTTATTCACGTCATCCATTCCTGGAGCTGAGAAGTTCTTCTAGCCAGAGAATGCCTTCACTTCGCTTTCTGTGACTGAAAGAGGTCCATCCACATATTGTAAGTAGCGGTTACATAACTCTTTAAAGAGGCCTAGTGCCGACGTGCCTCTGCTGAATGGCTTCAACATCTCATGGATATCCTTCCAGAAACATTCAACCTCTTAGATGGGTGGTGGAGATTTAACGACAGGCGGAGGTGGTCGAAAGAGATGGGACAGGTGAATGAGAAAGGTCGAGTTCTCCCTCCAGGCCCTACTTCCCATGAGGTGTTTTTTTCCGGGCCGTGGTGAGTGCCCATACTCTATCAACCATATCTATTCAGTGTGTGATGGAGATATCTGAGGCTGCTCGCATTGCACCGAACTTTGGGAGTAAAAGTTCACCCAGATGCAATGCATTCCATCACACACTGAATTCTCGACGCCTGCGTGATCTTGGCCTCCAACTGTTCCAGCCTCTTTTCTGCTTTTTCCTCTCACGAGGCATTCTTTTGGGAGTGAGCCATAATTTTGGCAGCAGCGTAGACAGCGCATTGGCCATCCATAGGTATGATATTTCCATCAGGATTTCGTTGATAAGGCCATTCAACCGGGAAAGATGGTTACCCTGCAGAGAGGTTTTTCGGTGTATGTGTCTAGTTGGTCCCACATCAAAGATGATTTCGCTCAACAGCCACGATCAGAGATCAGAGTTGGCCTGACCAGCTACCTCTCAATTTTTCAGAGATACCGATAAGGCGGCAGCTCTTAAGTCAGCCAGTGGAGATGCTGCTTGAGTCGGTGAGGATGGTATGGCCGGTGGTGTATTCCTCTAATCTTGCGGATGGTGGAGTTTCCTTTATCCATGGGTGGTTGGCATAATCACACAGATTCTGCTGCGATAGGTGGTTGTGTTCTGGATGCATTTCACACCACAAAGAGTGCATCCTTGCCATCCCCCACAATCGTGCTCGCTAGTAGCATAAGTCGCTCCTTAGGGCTTCCCTCCTCTGCATACGAACTCCCTTCTTAGGTAGTGAATTGCTATTGCCACTCCCAGTCCGAGAGGGGCTAGTTGTGGGTGGTTTTTCTGGTATCTCTCTTTGGAACCAGCCCCACATGCAGATGCCCACCATTAGCTGGCAAAAGTCATTACCACGTACACCACAGGGCCCGGCCCGGTGGTGGCCCGGCTTTCGTAATAATTATTTATTTTCTGTAACATGTTAAATATTTTTTGCAAAAACTGTAAATTTGCATGTAGGTATGTACTTTAAACTTGAATTGTTCAATATTTGTATTTGCAAATTGATTGACAGTAAATATGAAACAATGAACATAAAAAATACATAAAGAGTAATCCTTGTTTCAACACCCAATTGAATTAGCTTTTATGTACATATGTATTACCAAAACATAATTACATATTCTTCAGCAATGTGTCGATTAAATAACTGATTTCATATCCTGGGAGACTTTGAACAGAAGATAAAAAATTATTTACTAAAATGCATAGTTTTCTTATCCTCAGTTTAAGGAGACTTTGTTAGCAATGCTATTAATAATGGCTAACATCAAATATAGTGTTTATGTTTGATCAGCGGGGCAAATAAAATAAATCCGCCACAATTTACTCCTTCCAACCAAATCCACTTAATGGACAAAATTGAGGACTGCTAACGATTAGCCACCTTTCCTAAAGGCAACAAAAAAACCTGCCCTGTTGGTGCTGAAAGATTTTAAGTCTCATGGTTGTGGCAGAACAGTGGATTTTGACAGTTATCACACGCAATACATTTATTGCCTGGAAAATGTTTTTAAGTTTTTGTTTCTCTGTACAATTCCTTCTCAAAACATCTTGTAAACCATGGTGGTGGTTTCCATACATGTTTAAACAATGTCCTTTGATACCATAAGCTTTCAGAAATAGTTCAATTCTAAAAACCATTGGCCTGGACAATACAATCACATGTTACACATCTCGCTCTTCTCATTAAAATAAGAGGGACTTAGAAACTGTAAAAATATTTATTCTAAAAAGGTCCATTTACACAATCTCATGCAGCATATCTTTAACGGTACATACACATCATAGTAAATTATACAATCAAACATTATAAAGCTTATCCCGTCATAAGTTCAAACATTCAAAACAACTTCAGCCTTGAGATTGTATAGTGTCAGGTGAACTGTGACAGGCAACCATAAAATTCACTTGACAACATACTCATCAACTCAAGCATTCCTTTCTCATTTGCATCATACAATTGAAAGTAATTATACATAATTCATCGGGCAAATGCATGACCCAAAATTTCATTTTTCCAATCGTCTGTAATAGATTAAATAATCAGTCAAGCATTAAAATTATTTGAATAGTGTTTCATCGCATTCCCCGATGTGAACAAAGACATTAACCTTCAAAGTCAGCATGTCAATAAGTCTTCTCCCCCAAAATGTAGGACTAGTCCTGGGGTTCAAGTCCACTGTCTGCATTGACACTTGAAATACTCACAAAAAGCATACTTTTGAGTATTCAATACAAGCTCCCATCGCAGATGAAATGAGCCTAACGAATGCTACGCTTCAAAATGTTAGACACTGAAGAGGTTGACGAACTGCTCGAAGCTGCTGCCTTCTTCACAGCTTCTGGATCTTGTTGGAAGCACTTCCACGTTCGAAGAGTCTCATCAGCACCAGCTGAGAGGACTGTCGTACCATCTGGAGACAGTGCAAGGTGAAGTACTCGAGCAGTGTGTCCAATCAGCTCAGCCACCTGAGGGAGGAATTAAGGTAATGCCTCAGATACGACAAAAATTCTAGTACAATGAAAACTGTCTATAACTAGGGATAGGAATTTTTCGGTGGTTTGAGAGGGAGAAAAGCGGTACTTTGAAATTAGGAATTCGGTACTTTCAACAAGACATTTCGGTGTTTTCACAGTGACCACAAATTTATATATATACACATAAAATACAGATTATTTCCAAGTCTAGAAAAGGGTCACTTATACTATACCCAATATGATCTGGGCTACTATGCGACACTTTCCCTTCTAGCCATGTTATGACTGAAGACAATCACCTCGGTGGCGGAACTTGGAAAAGTGGCACTAAATTAAAAATTAAATTTAATCCATTTCGTGTATTGACATGTAACTTTAGAGAATTTCCATCCTTGTGAAAGTTTGCTGCAGTTACGTTCTTCGAAGATTTTAAATTTTGCCAATTGAGTCTTTCCCAAGCAACCTGACAATTTTGGAATATGTACATTACTGTACTTTTATCGATACAATAAAATCCATCTTTTTGGTACTAGAAAGCCCGGTCTCTTGCGCTTAATTTTGCATTCGGCATCTCAATAACTCGTCAAAATCACTTGAAAGCACAGAAACCAGGAATAAAACTAGGATACTTAACAGTTGTCACTTGAAAATAAACAGTCAGTCATTTGACGGAAATGGCCAAAAACTAGGTTTTTCGACCGTCTGCAAGTATGCACCTTAGACCCTTTACCAATGGCAGCGGGAGGACAGTTTAGTTCTTTCATAGATAAGACTAAGTTGTCCTACCGCTGCATTTTGTTCTCAAAGCCATAAAACCAAAGAAGGCATCGTAGTGAAAGAGGAAGGGTTTAGTGAAGGCTCTGGAAGAAAAATTCTAAGCAGTTGCTAAAAACTATGTAACACTGAATGCTTTCGTGCTGCATCAATTTCCATGTCTAAAAACACTGTTCATTTTTATATTTTTAAGATATTTTAGGTGAACGTAAACATCTATCAAAGAAAATTCAACGAGTAAGCAGTGGTTGCATACACCCAAGGGAATTAATTAATTACTCGATATTGGCGCATCAGTTATTAAAATTTGTTGAAATTCGTCATTTTAAATCGCATACAAGTACTGTACATTAATGAAAAACATTAATTGAACGATTTCATTTTTTCGAAGAAAATTCTACGCGTAAGCAGTAGTTGCATACACCAAAGGGGATTAATTAATTACTCGATATTGGCGCATCGGTTTTCCAAAATTTATTGAAATTCATCATTTTAAATCTTACCAAAGTAGTGTACATTAATGAAAACCACTAATGGATTGATTTCATTTTTATGAAAATTGACGCCCGCGGCAAAAAAACGGCAAATTTCACGTTCGCCCAAGGGGAAAAAACGGCAATTTCACGTTCGCCGCGAACGTGTTAATATATATACTTGAACAGATCACTAGCTGGAACATCAATCAATCATTACCTTACACTCACGATCGAATTCACAAGTGGGAGTGATAGGCGTGACAGAGATCTCTCAAAAGACTGACTTTACCCATCACTAGAACTTATCATCGATATTGAAAAAATAAATCATCCCCAAGGGTACTGAAAAATTACTGTATTTTACAGTCACTTTTCTCTTCCATTTCGAAATAGGAAATTGTTAAATAAGGTTACATTAATTAATTGTGACTTATTTCGATATGGTTTTCTAAATGCTTCTAAGTGCCATTCATGAGGTTTATTGTGAACATTTTAAAGAAATATGAACGAAAAATTATGAATCATTGGTAATTAAACATGTCTTCAGAAAAAATAATCAATTTTTGAGATACTGACTGTCTTTTACTTTATTTTTATTTACACTTTTATTTGCAATCACCAAGCTAAAAAATCTTTCATATATATTGGGCAATTCTAATCGGCTATTTCAGATATTGGTTCAAGTATGCATAATTACGGACGAGTTAGTAAGAATACATTTCAAGGCACTTAAATTTTTTTCCTCTTTCAGGTTCAAATTTGACATCCAAAAGAAAAGTAAGAAAAATTGGGAACGAAGAATTTAACAAATTAATTTGGGAGAGGTTCATTCAGACGAGATCAAAAAATATACCACTATCAGGACCAATGGTCCAAGCGCAAGCGAAAATGTTTGCTGTGAAATTAGGGAACACAGATTTTAAAGCATCTAATGGCTGGCTAGAAAGTTTTCGAGCTCATCATAATATTGTGTGGAACAGTGTGTCCAGAGAAGCAAATGATGTGGATATAGCAGTAGTTTCCAGCTGGAAATTGAAAATTAAAGATTTTATTAAAAACTACCATCCGCAAGATACCTATATATAACGGTGATGAAACGGAACTGTTTTTCCGTGCGATCCCAACTAAAACTTTATCTGTTAAAGGTTAAAAATGTTGTGGTGGTAAATACTCCAAAGAGCGACTTACCATTTTTATTTGCGGAAACATGGAGGGAGATATGGAAAAGCCACTTGTAATTGGCAAAGCTACACAACCCAGATGTTTTGAAACTTGAAACATTGGAGACCTTCCTGTGATCTGGCGACATAACTCCAAAGCTTGGAACATGGCTACGATAATGGAGAACTGGCTGCTTTCTTTCAACTGGAGAATGAAATCAGCCGGACGAGAGGTAATTCTTTTCTTGGACAATGTCACTTGTCATCCTCATCTAAATCTGTCAAATGTGAAACTTTCGTGGTTCCACGCGAATACCACATGCATCATGCAACCATGGACCAAGGAGTTATTTGTAATGTGAATATTTTATGCTTTTGTTGCACTCAATGACGACATCTATCACATGTAAATGAGTCAAGGATGCATAAAGATATTATTATTTATTATACGAGTGTTTTTTACTTCACTGACTAAAAGAAACACTGCTGTTTATGAGTTTATTATCAGCTATAATCATCGACAAGAGTTACTTATCAACAACATTTTCAAGGAGTTATTTCAAATATGTTTAACTTCAAGATCTAAGTTAAATGATAAATTGAATTTTTCATGGAATGTAATAGCAATTTAAACTGCAACACAATTCTACATGCAAGTTTTCATCGAAATTCAGTTCTGCCCGTTTTCCCCCTGCTTTGAAACAGTGATAACATAACTTTTAAAATAGCATTAGATGAATTGTGTCATTACTACTAACCTTTTGCATGGCAGGATACTTCCAGATGACAATTTGATTGTTGGCAAAGCCATGGCCAGAAACCAGTTCTTTATAAGTGGTGGACCACAGTAATGAGCAAACCTATTGGGAGTAGACGAAGCAAAGTTTATAAAAATCAGTTACATATTAAGTATTATTGATTCAGAAGCATGAAGTACACATATTACTAAATCATGACTACATGTCACTTATTAACCTTTATTATTAGCCAATAAGCAATTTATCACATTGTAACAAGCATTTGATGAAGGCACTTAGCACTATAGCCTGAAAGTTATTCCCCAACAGTAAATATTTGAAATTAAAGATGACATGTCATGAAACCACAGAGTTCATTATGTCAATTACGAAAATATGTAAAATACATATTTAGATCACATGAATAGTTAGACCCTAGGTTTTTCTATACCCAGGAATGATGAATTCTCAGGAACACTATGTAAGTACCTGTCAAGAACAATATTTTTCATTCTGAAACACTGGAAGCTCAAAATCAACCCGTATAGAGCGGTGATTTTTATTCATTTCATTCGAGTTTGAGTGAAACAAAATAAACTGGTAAAAATGTTATTTTGGCCTTTTGCATTATCTAGTGAAGAAAATATATTCATTCCTTTTTTACTAAGAAAAAGTACGTGTGAATGGTGGCAGATTCTTGCATGAGTGTCTTATAAACAATATGTTCCGGCTTGATTTTGAAAATTAAAAGCATTTTGTGATTAATTTACAGCCGAAGATTTTAAATTTTTATTAATTTTGCACATGCATGGTGCTAACTCATGGTCATATTCGTACTGTAGTCCTACACCCGATCGAAAGAGGCCAACATTTATTTCACTTATGTTGATTAGTCATCAAGTTAGATTGCCAAATGGATCACCCAGAAAACTTTACATTTCATGTCGGCACTACATTTTGTCCCATGCGTCGGTCTGATTTTTAAGATGAAATCATAGCATAAATGTATGGGGATACTTACCTGAGATCTCGTGTCAACAGAACTTAGCATTGTCCCAAGGTTGCAATTCCAGAATTTTATACACCTGTCAGCAGTTCCACCTCCACTGGCCAGAACATGAGGTTGCCATGGGCACCATGCCAAGGCCTTAACAGCTGCCTGGTGGGCACTGAAAGACATATGCTAAGTCAGCCATGGCAAAAGTAATTCCATTCAAAATCTATTTTAATGATGGGCAAAAAATATACAACAGAAGGCCAAAATATCCACAGGGTGGCTACTGATATCCAATCTTTAAATTCCCTGACTTTTCCCTAATGGATTGACCATTGAAAGATCACCTGTTACTGGAATATTTTATTTCTGCTGAATTAAATTTTTGTCAAAACTCAGAAAATGTTAAAAGCTGAAATCAATACATTAAAAGCTTAAAGTACCTACATCCTAATGAAAAAAATATATTAAACCTGCATAAGTTAAACTCTCATCCAAATTACAGTCACGTTGTGGTAGTTCTGAGAAGTTGAGGATTACTGAAAAGGCATTGAAGGCCAATGGCCAATTTACTGGCAGACTCCGGCAAAGGTATCACTAAGGTGCACGAAAAATACAAACCAAAGCCAAGTTGTTGGACAGGATAGAAATCTAATGGTGCAAGTGACCTTCAGAAGCTAATAATTTGATTAACATGGTTATAACCCAATTATTGCAAGAGTATTGTAATCAATTGCAATGTAAAAATATTTGGATAAACAAACAAAACAATCGTGCTACTGCAATTGAAGACAGGAGGCAATTAGCAACGGCAGCATTATATCCAGTAATATCATATGTGAGGTGGTTTGCGACCTGACTAAATTGCTTCGAGAGGGAGTTAAGGGGGCAATTCAATAATTGCGTTGGGCATGAAAGGTGGGGAGGGGAGGAGGGCTCTTCTCACTCTCTCACGAAAAGAGGTATGGGAATCGAAGATGATCTTGCGTAAGATTTTGTTTACACATGAGATAGTACTTGTATTACTATTTTAATAACCATTGTCTCATAGTTTTAGAACTGCAAGCATGTATTTACTAGTGTGCTCTGGCTACCTCTCGAGACTGGCCGATAAACATAATGGTAGAAAAATAATGAGAATTTCCAATCCCAGTTTCACCCTGACAGTTACGAGAATTCCCCGACTTTTCCAGGAATTCAAAATTCCCTGACGATCACGATACACATGAAAGAAAAATATACCTGAAAGTGTGAACTGGTTCCATGGTGGTATGAATTTGTCCACCACCAGCAGCAGGCCATATGTTTAGAATGTTGTCGTTTCCTCCAGTGGCAAGATACCTCCCACCAGGAGACCATTTGATTCCACAAACCTGAAAATATTTACACACTACACATGAGGCCAAAGGACAGTAGGGAAACAGTGAAATCACTGTTTAACACACAAGTCAGGTGAAAAACTATTTAAGAGTTCAATAACCAGGCAACACGTATAAGTTGCTACAGAGCAAGCTTACACCCACCAATCAGATGATCATTCCTCTGCCTTGTTCAAGAAAAGCATCTTCCAAGCATTTGACACAGTGTATCCTTTTTAATATTAGTCTTATTATTTCTCCATCAAGGAGAATATCCACAGGCAACGGCTTAAAAGATTTTTTCAAGAGCAAAATGGCAAATGACAACCCAAAAATTGATAGTTCAGAGACACATAAGCCTGCCTATATTACCACCTATTAATGGAGATCATCTACTCGTTAAAGTAATTTTGAATGGAATCTCCCCAAATTTTTAAAGGTGTAGGCCCCTATTCTTCAGCATCGAGTGTGTCCTACCTCTATTCAACCAATCCATAGTCTGCATATTCTTAATCTTCCCTTAATCCACTTACCCAAAATCCTCCCCTCTATGATGTCCTTCAATAGCCCCTTGCTCCTCATAAACCTTTCCAACCACTAACTCTGCATTCTCCTCATCTCCTCCAGTTGAATCCTCTCCTCATCCACCAAGACGGCCACTTCTTCACGTGTCTCCCTTTCCATACACTGATCCTTCTATATTCTCCTTCACATACACACATTCTAAATGTCTGCAGCCCATTCTCATCCTCTTTCCTCAGAGTGCAAGTTTATGAAACAATTCAGTAATTACGACATTATGCTACACTCCATGAAGACCAGTCATTATTGCTTGCATAACTATTTCAGGGCACCACCAGAGGAAAAATGCAGCACATCTACCAAAAAGACTATTTTGGCGACTTGACATTTCTCATGAAATACACCAAATACATATGTATACTCAACAGGAGTCATTGAAAAACTCTACCATTCAGAGCTAAATTAGCCTCTGAAAAAATCAGCTGCCCTCCAGCCCTAGCAGTTTTCACTTTGTGCTCTTGTATGCTGTGTTGCCAAGGTTATTGATACTGTGAGTCATGGCCATACATCATCCAGTGGTCTGGACTTTTTGCTGATGCAAGAACACAAAGCTGAACCACAGTTATATTTGAAATGGAAAAATGTATTTACTGCATTACTGCATTTGATGGCATGTACGATGCACTTTTTCTCCCAAATTAATCCAGGGTTGCTACAGACCAGAAATTATAAAACTCTGGTACTTTTCCAGGCCAAAATTTTCATATTCCAGGTTACAATATCCATTCTATCACAAGTGGGTATTTTAAAGAAAGAGCAAGTAAAAGAGAAAACACATTAAAGCATGCACACCATATAGTGATAAAATTGTGCATTATAATGAAATACATGGAAAATAGGTTGGTTTTGAATATTTTATTAAACGAAAATCCAAATCTAATCAATGGGTTAATCACTAGCACTACACCTCGACCCCCTGCATACCTACCAATGGCAGCAGTGGCGACAGTTCAAGGAGAGCATATTTTTGCATGTTCTCTCTAGCCGAGACCGAATCTTGAAGGCGAGATACAGTAAAACCCCTAAATTACACTTTTCCAGGGACCCTAGAAAAAAAGTGTAAATTGCGGGAAAAGTAGAATTTTCACGTATACATCATGTTCTTTTACTGGAGTAAGGGTAAAAATAAGAAATACTGATAAACTGAAAAAGAGCAGTGGCAAAATTTATTCCTTGAACTAGCACTTCTCATTTATTTATATTTGATGAAAAAAATACACTAAACATCTTAGACAAATAAAAAATTAAGAAAGGATGAAGATGGCAGGGCTATTTACATTTCTTTGTTATTAGCAGCCATTGAAACTATCTAATGAATATAGCATGATTATTTTTAGAAATTTGATATTTTCAACTGCTTGGACTTCCTCTGCCTATTAATAATATTATGCACTTTATTTTCAATTTTCTGCAGATCCTCAAGCATTTGCTCACAGCAGTCACTATCTACTAAGTAATTTCTTAGAGTTTGAACAGCACACACTGTGTCTTGCCTATCATAGTTATAGCTCGGGAATCGAGGCAGTGCAAATGATCTCAATTGTCTACCACGAGTTCTTTCATTTTTCATGATATCTGGTTAAGAATCCATTGTTATCCTTCATAGTTTCTACTTAGGTAAAAAATTAATATTCCCCCGCAGGTTCAATTACAGTCGAGCACCCATAACCTGGAAATCCAGGAACACGCTATAGTCCGGCAGTGTCGCGAATACAACCAAATACATATTCCGAGAAATCAGAAAATCAAAACCATAAATGCTGTTTTAAGAGATTTTGACTCTGCTCTTGATAAAAATATTTCCCTTAATTGCTGGAATATAATGTAACTTGTATTAGTATTTCGAGGTAATTTCATTAAAAAATAATTGTACACGCAATCTAAATGAATTATAAGATTTGGTTACGCACATTGCAGTCTGAAATCCTCACTGTTGGCTGAGAAACCACTATAATGGTTTAGTGACTTGGCGTGGCTACGCTACTTCATGGCGCGCACATTTAGCCATGCTTAAATATAACGCTTTTTGCTCATTCTCTGGCTGTAAGGTGCAATAAACTTCATTAAAATTCTTTGCTAGGTACGCACAGTTATTATATCCGATCACAGACCTTGTCCGATCTAAGCGGGCGGAGCGATGCCAGCGGCGTGAAGCGACGGCACAAAACTATCGGTTGCAGAAAAAGTAGAAGTTTATCCTCACTAGCCTCCTGAAACAGCAATGTGGATGAAGCAGACTAAACTGCTCCATTGAAATTAACCTTAACTTCTTAACTCCCGACACGACGATAGCATCAAAAACGATGAAACAACTGATCGTCAATCGCATTAATCAATCAGCCGCAGCAAGGAGTGTTGCGTCATGAAAATGTTTCGTAGTTTACATTTTTATTTCGGTATACTCAAATTTTCCTTATTATATTAACAAATATATTTTTTATAAAAATTATTATTTGCGAATTAAAGCTTTTGGGATGTCCAAACGGGCGAAAGGTTCCATGTAATCTGGCGTTTCGATGTCCGACACGGCACTTGTCGTCAGGGGCGTCAATAGAATCGCCGGAAAAGTACTATCTTTCAGCGATTTATGAAGTTAAACCCAGATATTTATTATAATTTTTATGCATAGAAATAGTAAAAGAACGATATTATAGAATCATCACTTACTGGAATGAAAATGCTTTACATAAAAAAGACTACGCTTCATTTCATAGCTTGAATCATGGTTTGAATCGTATCTGGCAGATTACGAGTTGATGTAGTTCAAATTTCTGTTACTAGTGGCGCTGTATATTATTCCCGCCACATTCAAATTCTTCCTTAAAACAGGTCCTATTGCTGCTCTCTTTCGTATTTTTCCGCGTATATGTACAAGAAAAAGTCAAAAAGTGTTTTACAAAGGATGATACGCATGAGCAATGGACTTAAGAAGTGAATTTCATTTTTTGAAAGAGCGCGTTGTGGTGCAAATTGCGGGAAAACTGAAAAATGCATAGTCTAAATTCGGGGTTCTGCATACGTTGGGAACATAGGAAATTGAATGGGACTTTGAAAAAGTGGTGTAAATTGCGGGAAAACGTAATTTCCGATAACGCAAATACGGGGTTTCACTGTATATGAGACATCCTTCAATGAAAGCATCTCCTCTGTCTTTACGCTCATTATATTATTTTCATGGCAGTTCATGAGATTATTGAAGTTAGCAAATTATTATTTGTTACCTATACTTGACGTAATTTGATGAATGCGGTGCCAAAGAAGTTGCGCTTTTAGTTAATTTACTTTCAATAGGTCTTCATTCCGTGGCATATAATTATTGTAAATACGTCGAGGGCCTAACTAAATCTTTAAAAAGAACTTATTGTGATACAACCGCTATTTCAATGAAATTGGTTGTATTGTATTGGTTTCATTTACAAGTTTCCAAAATGTTCACATTGTATACGCATAAGGGATGAGTGTAAACTTATCTCAAAAAAGAAAATCTATTTTATCTATCTAAAGAAAAGCAATTTTGATTCTAGCAATTGGCAAACAAGCAGATTTCACATTTCCAGTTCTAGCATTTCAAGAAATACAAGTTGGATGCTTTCATGGCATTACATATATTTTTCCTTCAAGAATCATTTGGTGAAATAGCAGTTACAAAATGTAGAGGAGGATGTTGCAATGTCGACTGCCATTAAGAGCAAAAATTCTATAGAGAGAAACCGGTGCTAACAGCACTAAATATCAGAAATATAAGAGGTAAACCTGGTGCTTATTGTTTCAAAAATTCCTTTTCAGTTTGTTTCATGTAAGATATGAAGCTCTCTGACTAGTGGTGCCATCTGTTTGACTGCCCGCTTAATTAAAATATGCTGTAAATCGGTGGAGGATGATGCGAAGTAGTCCATAAAAACAAATTTTTAAGGAAATTGGCAATTTTTGTGCATTAATCCATTGATAATGCCTTTCAACCTGGTCCCCTGTATTTTTAAATATCAACAGTAAGCTCCTATCACCTATAGTTTTCGTGCCGCCAGGATAGAGAATAATTCCAAAATTTCTTTTGTGAGTGAAAATATCAAAGTTTCCCCATTAAAATGTTTTCGATAATTACGGTGAAACCTCTTATTTGCTTCATCAGAAATTATGTTTTCCCGCAATTTACACCACTTTTGCAAAGTCCCAATCAATTTCCTGTGTTTCCAACGTATGCAGAACCCCGAATTTAGACTATACATTTTTCAGTTTTACCGCAATTTGCACCACAACGCGCTTTTTCAAGAAATAAAATTCACTTCTTAAGTCCATTACTCATGCATATCATCCTTTGTATAACACTTTTTGACTTTGTCTTGTACATAAAAGTAGGTCTTGTACATAAAAAGTACATATGCAGAAAAAATACATACGAGAGCAGCCTAGGACCTATTTTAAGGAAGAATTTGAATGTGACGGGAATAGTATACAGTGCCACTAGTAACAGAAATTTGTACTACATCAACTCGTAATCTGCCAGATATGATTCAAAGTCTTTTTTATGCAAGGCATATTCAATCCAGTTAGCGATACTTCTATAATATTGTTGTTTTACTGTTTCTATGCATAAAAATGATAATTAATACCTGGTTTTAACTTCGTAAATCACTGAAATATAGTACTAATCCGGCGAATCTGTTGACGCCCCCGACGATGAGGGCCATGTCGGACATCGAAACGCCAGAAAACATGGAACCTTTCGCCTGTTTGGAAACCCCAAAAGCTTTAATTCGCAAATAATCATTTTTAGAAAAAATATATTTGTTAATATAATGAGGACAATTTGAGTATGCCGAAATAAAAATGAAAACTACGAAACATTTTCATGACGCAACACTCCTTGCCATGGTCGATTGATTAATGCGATTGACAATCAGTTGTTTCATAGTTTTTGATGCTATTGTCGTGTCGGGAGTTAAGAATTTAAGGTTTATTTCAATGTAGCAATTTAGTTTGCTCCATCCACATTGTGGTTTCAGGAGGCTGGTGAGGATAGACTTCTACTTTTTCTGCAACCGATAGTTTTTTGCCATCTCTTTACACCACTGAGCCCACTCAGATGGTCATAATACCTGTGCATACCTGGCAAAGAATTTTAATGAAGTTTCTTGCAATTTACAGCCAGAGAATAAGCAAAAAAGCATTATATTTAAGTATGGCTAAATGTGCGCACCATGAAATAGCGTAGCCGCAGCAAGTCACAAAACTAAAAGTAGCGGTTTCTCAGCCGAAAGTGAGGATTTGAAACTGCAATGTGCATAACTTAATCGGATTATTTGTTTAGATTGCGTGTACAATTATTTTTTAATGAAATTACCGCAAAATTTACATTATAATCCAGCAATTAAAGGAAATTTTTAATAAAGAGCAGAGTCAAAATCTCTTAAAACATTTATGAATAAGATTTTTTGATTTCTCGGGAATATGTACGTTTGTTTTTGCAACACTGCCGGACAATAGCGTGCTCCTGGATTACCAGATTATGGGTGCTCGACTGTAATTAAACCTGCGGGGGAGTATCAATTTTTTACCTAAGTAGAAGCTATGAAGAATGAAAATGGATTCTTATCCAGATATGGTGAAAAATGAAACAACTCGTGGTGGACAACTGAGATTATTTGCACTGCCTCGATTCCAGAGTTATAACTATGACAGGCAAGACACAGCGTGTGCTGTTCAAACTCTTAACTTACTAGGTATACCTATATAGTGATTGCTGTGAGCAAATTCTTGAGGAACTGCATAAAATTGAAAATTAAGTGCATAATATTATTATTAGGCAGAGGAAGTCCAAGCAGTTGAAAATATCAATTTTATTTAAATAATCATGCTACATTCATTAGATAGTTTCTATGGTCACTAATAACAAATATACTGTAAATTGCTCTGCCATCTTCATTCTTTCTTAATTTTCACATTTCTATTCGTGTTAAGATGTTTAATGTATTTTTTCATAAAATATAAATAAATGAGAAGTGCCAGTTCAAGGAATAAATTGACACTGCTTTTTTTCCAGTTTATCAGTGTTTCTTATTTTTAACCTTACTCCAGTAAAAGAACATGGATGTAGAAGTTAAAATTCTACTTTTCCCACAATTTGCATTTTCCATCAATTTACACTTTTTCTAGGGTCCCTGGAAAAGTGTAATTTAGGGGTTTTACTGTAGTTTGAACGCTTCATTCAATAATGCTATATATCCAACCTTTAATTGCTGTGCGGAAATCGTTATTGTTATGAAATGAAGAATTGTTAAGTTTGGAACTGATTTTAATTTTTTACATTGTTTCTTATGGAAAATACTGCACCATTTAACATTGTAACGTCTACTTTTTCAGGAATGAGTTAACAACATTAAACAAGGACACACTGTATTTCGATATGAATTATGACACTCTGGTAACAACTTCGCCAAAATATGCATTTTGCTAGAGTTACCAAAATGTTTCCCCATCGGAACCTGTTTTTGTAACAGACCCTTCCAATGCCAAAATAGTCTGGTGCTAATTTTAGTGCCACACATTTGCATGGACTGAAAAACTGTTTTCCTGAATATGTCCCAAAAATGGAGTGCAGTTTACATGGTACGGTCTAATACAGTAGGTTCAATTCAATTGAATAACCATAGCAGTTCATAATCATGCAGCAAGAATGAAAATGTAAATATATGCACTTACCTCCTGAGAATGGCCATTAAGGTCAGCAACAAGTGAATCAGGTTGCCGTACATCATGCTGGTGAATATGTCCAGAGCGACTACCTGATGTCAGCACATATGAATTCCAAGCCAGCGCTCCAACACGCCCAGAATGTCCAGTAATGGTCCTCAGGAGCTTCTCCTGCTTGACATCCCACAACTTTGTGAAAAGAATTACATGAAAATGGTGAGCCATGGTCAAGATTAGAGATAAGATTGGACTGATATGTAACAACTTAATACATATTTTATTAAGGGTGCTCTAAGGTTAATTTTGGCAGCTGAAACTGTAGTGCCCACACTGCATTAAGATGGCAGGCATGCAGTCAAAATGGCTACGGGAGCATAGGAAAGAAACTTTAAAATGTTTTCCCCTATCATTTGATAAGCAGTAGTAGCAGTATTTTAGTTCAACGTGCTTCGAAAAACCAAGGTCATTCCTCACATAATTCCACTTGCAAACAAGGGAAATAGCATCAGGCGAATAGGAGGATCACCCCTCCATATTCAAGCCAATCCCAACGATGCTTATCTTAATATTAAAATATCTCTAATAAGGACTAAGCTACAAAACCCTTATCAGATTCCTTATCAATCTGCAGGAACGCAGCTGAGCTCTCTTTTAGGATATTTTTTCAATCACTGGGTTTGAGCGAAAGGGAGAAAGGTACACCATTTACCAATAAATATATATATATATATATGGGTGCTTGATTATTTTTTCCCATTGATTATGCATGCGCCCAGAACAAGTTATACTTTAGAATTAATGTGCGTCAAAGCAATTGGTTGTATGAACCAAGCTAACTCATATTTTCTCTGATTATCTTCGCTGTTGGCGATGGAACAGGGTGTCCAAGTCAAAAAATATTTCCCAGTTATTTCCCGGTTTTCCCCGCCTACTTTTTCTAAATTTCCCGAATGTATTGTTTTAGTCCAGCTTGAAACAAAATTAAAGTTTTTTGAAACAAAATTAGCCCTTTTCAAACACTTTTTTCATCGCACTTATGTTTTGACCCCTTTCGCATCGAACGTCACATATAGGAGCCGGGATTTTCTTTAAGCATAAGAACTTATGTCTCCTACAGATGCCATGGAGTGCGGGAAAATGACCGCCGCTGATACCTTTTAGAAGTCTGAGACGGAGGGTCGAGACCAGTTGCTGACCGAAGGGACGAAAGAGTGGGATCAGTACGCCAGAGAAGATATTCCCTTCAAAATATTTCCGTACAGAGCAGGATACCAAAGATATTTCCGAGAAAAGTTCATTGGCATTAATGAATACCCTGGGCACTGGCAACGTAGAGTATCAGCAACTGGCACTAGCGCAGAGGCCAATACTCCACGTCACCTCCGCAGCCTATTGGAGTTTCATTTGGTTAATACTGCTACTTAGGCTATTGTTTTCCATACCACAGAAGAAATTCCCCTATTTTTTTCTTTGATACCACGTGATTTGAAAAACTTCTCGCCTGCTTGACAAATTTCCCGGCTTTTTCCCAACTATTTTCATTACCCGGTTTCGCCTTATTTCCCGGTCACTAGACACCCTGTGGAAGATGGGAAGGGAAATCAATTCCTTGATGTCTACATCAAAATGCTCTATTAGGGTGGGAAATTAAACCTGATTCTTTCAATGATAGTTATTGCCAGCCAGAGTAATTATGCCGTGGAGCAAGGTTGAGTGTAATGTTTGAAATAGTGAGAAAAAAAGCTTCTTTGGCTTATATTCACGACTGAATCTACCGCTCAAACAACATAGCACCATCTCCGATACATGTCAAAGTTATTGAGCACACGGGCGCTGCAAAATATTTCTGTACCAGGAATACTCATCATGGATTTATGTTTGAGAAAACCGGTAGCTAAAAATGCCAGGGATCATGAGAGGAAAATTCTGGTTGTAGCAATTAGTCTCTCATGGTATGGTTAGTATATCCGTACATGACTAATTTAAGTTTTTTTACTTATAAGAAATTATACACAGTGTTGCCATGAAGTAAAATTGCATCATCAAACCCTGAAGAAATTTGTTAAGTTTTCATTAACTAGCTACATAGACCCATGAATAAGATGCATGTTTAAAGATCAAAAATACATTTTTAACATCCCACAAAAGACATTTGCAACAAATGTCTTTTGTGGGATGAGGGTATAGCTATGTTGTAATGCATCCAATTTAGCATTGTTGTTTCTACTTTTTCAGCAGACTGTTGCAGCAGTGAGCTAAAGGTACACTATCCATCATTTGTTTCTGAGATGCTTAGAAGAATAAATTTAATATGTTTAGTTGCTATTTTGAGAAGCTAATGCCATTTTTTTCAGATAACTTTTTTAAGTTTCCCATGTTGATTATTAAATTTCATTTAAAATAAATCGAGAAAAATCAAGGCTTCTGGTGGGCCGGGAAAAATTACATGTCATGTGCAGCAATCAATTTAGGGTGATTATGCCAAGTTTCAACTTCCCCACTAAGAATTTAATTTTTTTGCCAGCTTTCTGTTATCTCAGTCTCATGTAATCAGAGCTGTAATTCTGGAAGGATGAAATAAAATGGTGCAATACTGGAGCAAACATGCTAAAGCAAACCCTGATTTTCATAACACAGGGAATAGCAGTGAATCAATTTCAGGAACATTCTTCCATTAACCCTCTCAAAGACACTTTTTCTATCAATGAATCAAGGCGAAGCGATGTCGTTTTCATGTACTTATATTTCTATATAAACATATGAAAAGCTATAAATCCTAGTTATCATTCAGTTTGCATTCGCTTAGCAAATTAGCACTTATTTTGTTAATTTTATGCTTGAAAATAGTTAAGGAAGGCGTGAATATGAGGACACAAGTAATGTTAATTATTTTGACTTCTTTTCCGATTGGAATTTCCTGAATTACAATATTTACTTTCCTGGTTAGCACGTTTTCCTGGTTTGCACGTTCATTTTTTGTGTCCCCTTCAAAAACATCCTAACCAGGTTCCGCTGTATTACATAATAAATGAATTCAATCGATATTTAAAGATGAAAATATTGTATGATTCTAAAAGTAATAACTTCATGGAAATTACCAGATTTGAAGTAAATATTTACAAAATAACCACTGGTGCACTGACTGGTGACTGCTCGAGGGTTAACTAAATATTTACTCGTAATTCTAATTAGTTCTAACTCCTGCATAACAGGTTGAACCCCTTACTATTGTTTACTGTCTTTAACCAAAACAAAGCAAATGGAAAAAAGCTATTTCTCGGCATTCAATATTAGTGTCAAGTTAACCTCATCAACCAAAACAGTGTTTGGGAAATGACAACAGATGATGCAGTAGTGATGTCATCTTATGACCCCTTAACAAAATCACCCACACTACACACCTGAGGCTTGGCAAGGCAATGCAGGGATCCAGATTAGTGAGGGTCAACTCTATTAATACAGTTTTCCACCAAAGCTTGTGTAAACAGTTACCTGGGTACTCCCATTGCTAATTCCAACAGCCAAATAGCATCCTTCTTGTATCCAAGACAGGGATGAAACATATTCCGACTGAGAATTCAACTCCATAAGGTGAGTAATGCCTCCACTTCCAGCATCCCATAGGTAAACACTCATTCCAAGGGCCACAGCCAACAGGTTGCCAGAGGACCAGTCCACAAGGTTCAGGTCTGATAAGTGACAATACACAGATTAAAATATATTTACCGAAAGCAATACAGCAGCAGATCAGTAAGTTTTTAACAGGTAAACAGATGGAAAACTTTATACTGGAGTAATCAGAGCTGTGTACACAGAGTACATACATTCATAAATATTTATAAAAGAGAGATTGAATCAACATCTACTTCAAGTAGAACTTTCAGGAGGATTTCCCTCACATTTAGCAAGGAAATGTATCTGCATAAGATTGTCAACACCTGGTCTTATAATTATGTTTTTAATGCTTTACCAGTATGGCATTCAAAATTAATACACCCAGTCATAAACCATCTTTAAAATGGCCCATCCTAAGTTGTGCAAGTTCCCAGCCTTCTAAGTAATACAATGTTCCATCAAATAACCAACAGTATAACATACCTACATATTTAGAAGCGGCATGAACCCTCGGTTAAAATCACAATGTGTCAAAAACTACTATGTCAGCAAATGGTTAAAATTAACCAGACATTGAAACCCTTCCTCCCCGCAGTTGGGCGAGTAGAAAGGCCGACGGAAGGAAAATTTTGACCTGCAAAAAGGATTATTTCTGAGGGGAGGGGTAGGGTTTCTTTTCTTGTGATGTGTAAGAAGGAAAGAGAAATCTGCAAAGTTCAGACGTGCCAAGATCCCTCGCATACGACAGATGCAAGCAGTCACGGAAAACAAAAGCCTATCTTAGGTCTCAATCCCCAGAGTTCCTTTAGTTTCTTATGAGTATTTTAATCTATATACGTATTCATTAACGTAACATTATATGAAATGTCTTACGCGTTTTCATTATTTTTCTATTCCTTTCCCCAATTTATCATCCTTTTTATGTTCTTTTTCTTTGTACTCTGTCTATTCTGTCTCTTGACTCCTTTCTTTGCTCACTGCCATCTCCTTCTCATTAAGCCTCATGTCTTCCCTGTCTCTAGGTCCAGCATCTATATCAGATGTTTTCCTGTCTGAATTCTCAGCTTGAAGCTGTCGATATCTTTCTTCCAGTGCTCTTATCTTCTTGTTCTTGGATTGTGTTCTCCTGCTCTTCATTTTCCTTTGAAATTTTAGGCAATTTTTCCTCCACTTGCTCTATGCTTCTTTCAATAAATGACAGCCTTTGTTGAAGCCCAGTAATTCTTTCATTAAGTGTGGAAAAGTTAATCAGCTAATCACACTGATCTCTGGAAAAACTTTCATCCTTAGTTCTCTTAGCTGCTCCGGTCCGCACCACATTTCTCTAATGCCTCTTTGATTGTTTTGCTCTAAATATTTCGATTAGCTCTGCAGTTTCATTTCCCAAAATGTATATACCACGATCCAATTCATATGGCACAACGTAATTCACTGTTTCCTGACACACCAGAGTGATTGTGAATGTGAATTTATTTCTCTTGTTTTTTATTTTCTCTATAGTGGGTCCCTGGCATAGGAGAAATCCTTGCAAACCCTGAGCGTGGACGTGATTGTGATTCACAAGGGTCACTGTTTCCCGACAAACCTGAGTGATTGTAAATGTGCATTTATTTCTTGCTTTTAATTTTTTCTTTAGTGAGTCCCTGGCATAGGAGAAATCCTTACAAACCCGGAGTGTGCGCGTAAGTGTGATTCACAAGGGTCACTGTGTCACGCACCGATGTGCACATCGAACATCCCTGGTGCTTCGGCGGGTACGCATCTACCTCCCTTGGGCTAGAGTTGCAGCGGCTGGGTTATGCAGAAGTTCTCAATTATTAAAAAAAAGTAAAATGATTTTTTTTATTTCTTTTTATTCTATTCCTCTAGCATTGCCCTCTTGCCCACACCATCCAGCTGGCGAGGGCAGCCTTCTTCCTCCGCCGGAACAGGTGGCGTGGGGTGCCGAAAGGAGTTTCTCACTCAATCTGCTCAACACCCCACCGGAGGAGAGGGCAAGGAGGTTCTCACTCGAGCAATACCCTCTACTCCAAGGTGGGGTCCGGCGAAAGATGCTGCTGAAGGTTCACATTCAATCTTACAGCGTCCGCCGGCCCCAGGAGACGGAAGAGCAAAGGAGGTTTTCACTAACACATTCGCTCAACCCACCCCTTCTGTCTTTTCCTGGGCAGGGTCTTGCCTTAAATACAAAATCAGGACCCGGTCTTGTGAGCCCGCAGACCAATGAGGCCCAAGGCCTCCGGGTGGGGGGGGGGAGAGGTCCTGTTACCCCAGAGTGTCAGGAGAAAGTAGGGGAGGTGAGGCAGGGCTGTGGAAGGGGAAGATGTGTGGGAGGACACGTTTTTGGGGCAGTTTGCATCTTAAGCACTAAATAGGAGTGCAACAACTGTTTCCCAACACACCAGAGTGATTGAGTGTGTTTAACTTTTAAGTTGCTTGTCACGTTTTTACCTACCTCTCTGAAAACCAGTGCCATTATAGTTAATAGCCTTTGGGATTCTTTTTTTTTCATATATATTCCTAATTTTGTTCGTATTCATGATTAAGTAAAATACTTACAAGGAGACATCGCGTGAGTGATGTTAGGGACGCAAATGACGCAATTATTTTCTGAAACTAGAGAGAGAATGCGGGAAAAGTGTCACGGCTTTTTTCCATTTGAAGCCGGGTTCGAAAGAAAAACGCAACTAAAGAATTTCCCTCCGTATAAATCCTTTTAAATGCGATCTTAAGGTAACAGAAGCCGTGGCCGAGTGGTTAGAGGCGTTGGACTAACAATCCTAGGACTATGGTGCGGGTTCGAATCCCAGTACCGTCAACTTTTTTTTCTTTCGAATATTTTACGGAGTCTCTGTACATTACCAATTCCCAAACAGTTATGGCAGTAACGACAATGTTATTTAATTTTCTACCTATTTTCTGGATTTTCAATCAGCCCCTTTGGGAGACTTTTGGAGCTAATTTCGGGATTCTTGTTTGGCCGAAAAGAGGTCACATGCCCAGAGGCCTAAAATGTGTAGATTTTGAAAATACAAGTATATTTCCGTGAATAGGATGGGCTTCGAATTGTCGTGGCTCTTTCTCAAGGTGGTAAACAATGAATGGATTATTATTTTTTAATATACAGCAATGCATGCACTTCAAATTTCCCAGGAACTGCGTTCGAATTATGACTTTTGTGACTCAATTTTTCGTTCAATAGCGAACATGATAAAGTAGAAAAGAGATGGTAACTGTTTACGAGGTTATGTAAAAAATATTTGCTATGACCTTTTTTTATAAAAATATTTTCTATGACCAAAATAGCAGTTATTTGTTAAAAGAAAAAAGAGAAATTACATCCTGGGATGATGGTATTAAAATACATTCATTGCTGCACCATCAGCTATCTTTGCCTGTATTCGGTGATATGATTAGATATGCGTGGTATGCATCAAAACTGGTCGAAGATAGGACAGTATTCAGCAATGTTCGAGAAATATGTTTCCCACATGATCTGGGTTCACGCAAATGTAACTGCTCAGGTGGGAGCTTTATAAAATGTGCTTGGTGTAGAATTATTCTTTGTTTTAAATGTTTTTACGATGCATATCATTCAAAAGTATGCAATTCAACGACATACCTAATTGATACGTTACATTTCATCAATGAAATAAACATAATTTAGAAAAAGAAATACTTTGTCATCAGCACGTTTCATTTTTTAAGTTGGAATCTATCCTAAGGCCTAACCCCTTCTCAACCCTAAATATGCATCTTCCTACCCTGAATTTTCCGCTTCTTCTCTACTTTCATCTTAATAGTCTTTCCGCAGGGTTTTCCTTGCATTACCTCCTCTCCCCAACCAACCCACTGTCTTTTCAAAAAAATTTTCTACTTTTTCTTTCCGCCAAAATTTCCACCCCCTTCTTCTTGTAAGAACCGGAGCGAACGCTAGACAAAGAGGTCTTTGAGAATGCCTTGAACAAACCATTGAAATGTAGGGTGGTTGGTCTTGGCAACCCCTAAAGAGAGATAGGGAAACTAGTTTGGGTTAATAAAATCATAAAGATGTGTAGGGGCTGAGGGAGCAGATATGAAGAGCGGCTCAAGCGTAGAAGAACGTATTTCAAGGAGTTGCACGTGTTCATGTGTTTCACCCGCAGTAAAAGAATTAAGGCTCGCTTTAAAATCCGAGAAAATATGAGAAAATATAAATAAATGGTCTGAAGTTTGTAGAACGGATATGCCTCCGATCAGATGCAAATGTTCTGGCGACAGAAAACAAATTGGCTTGGAGCAGAAATATTCTTTGCTTTATATGTTTGTACGATGAATATCATCCGAAAGTAAGCAATTCCATGCCATAAATAAAAAGTTGAATTCCTTCAATTGAAATAAACAGGAGGTTGGAAAAGAAATAGTGTTATCATTGCGTGATATTTTTTGAGCTGGAATCTTATATCATCCTCTCCCCCACGATACAGGCTTCCCTTCAATATAATATGTTGCTCCGCAAAAAGGTCATAGCAAATATTTTTTACATAACCTCGTAAACAGTTACCATCTCTTTTCTACTTATATCATGTTCGCTATTGAACGAAAAATTGAGTCACAAAAGTCATAATTCGAATGCAGTTCCTGGGAAATTTGAAGTGCATGCATTGCTGTATATTAAAAAATAATAATCCGTTCATTGTTTACCGCCTTGAGAAAGAGCCACGACAATTCGAAGCCCATCCTATTCACGGAAATATACTTGTATTTTCAAAATCTACACATTTTAGGCCTCTCGGCATGTGACCTCTTTTCGGCCAAACAAGAATCCTGAAATTAGCTCCAAAAGTCTCCCAAAGGGGCTGATTGAAAATCCAGAAAATAGGTAGAAAATTAAATAACATTGTCGTTACTGGCATAACTGTTTGGGAATTGGTAATGTACAGAGACTCCGTAAAATATTCGAAAGAAAAAAAAGTTGACGGTACTGGGATTCGAACCCGCACCATAGTCCTAGGATTGTTAGTCCAACGCCTCTAACCACTTGGCCACGGCTTCTGTTACCTTAAGCTCGCATTTAAAAGGATTTATACGGAGGGAAATTCTTTAGTTGCGTTTTTCTTTCGAACCCGGCTTCAAATGGAAAAAAGCCGTGACACATTTCCAGCATTCTCTCTCTAGTTTCAGAAAATAATTGCGTCATTTGCATCCCTAACATCACTCACGCGATGTCTCCTTGTTAGAACTTATCTACAAAGTAAATTTTTAGTAATTTTGTAGTGAAGCCTACCACTGTCAAGTTTACTCGTTTTGTTCCACATATTTCCCATATATTAATCCATATCTGGTCAATATATTCAATTGTGTCAATTTTAAATAGAATCCATACACATCTCCATATGTTGCACATAAAGGTGAAAGGTATCGCTCTACATACATGCCCCATGCATTATGCTTTTGAGTGGGAAGAGTATCACATAATTCAAATAATTAAACAAATCTGCTTATCAAAGGTTCAGCGAAAGAATTTTCTTTTCACTAGTTTGCATGCACTTAGCAATGAAGTTTCTAAAGCTTAAAAACAAGCAGGTACCTATTTCAGTTTCATGAGACTCATTGACAAGTTCAACTTAACACCTCAAAAGCTCAACTAGAGTGAAATGAACTTTTTAAGATTGACCGGCGAGACCTTAGAGTACAGCAAGTTTCTGATTTAATATGTACTTTCTTTGATTTTACACACCATACTATTAATGTATCTAGTCACATATTACTTTAGGAAAAAGTGCATACACAAACATGTACCCAAAGAATTGAGTCCATAACAGTTCCTTTAACTCTAAAAGTGACAAAACACATTCTTTATAAATTCAAACGCAATCACGTCATGCCATAAATATCCGGCTTTAGCTACAAATAATAGGACAACATCCCCTTGATTTCTACCACTGGACTAAAAAGGAATAAAGCAAACCAAACAAAATATACAGCACTTAAGTAACTTGTTCACTGCACAAAACTAGAAGCCTACATATGTGATTACCTACATTTATAGGGCAATATCATCCCACAGAAAACCATGAAAAAGGTTTAATGAAAAAAGCAAAGTTTATGCACATGAGTGAGGACCAACCATTTGAAATTTCTATTTTCAGTAGGGAAAGAAGTAACTACGACAATACTTTTAGCTGCCTCAAACTAAGATTACTAACTTAGATGCAAAACAAAACCCGGAAAAAAATTTTCAAACGATTTTCTCAGCAGGAAAACCATATTACTATAGAGAGACCTTTTGAGAACTTACAATAGTCATCAATGATGTCCGGCGCATCTAAAATCCTTTCAGGTGCTTGAGGTATGTACCTGGAGGATTTTACAGATCCAGGAGTCTTGGATTGAGTGTAGACTACCTTCATGGAGTTCTGATGCCCCTGTGAAAGTAAGGGAAGATGAGAGATACAGGAGATAAGTATTACAGGGACAAACATGCCTGCTTCAACTTCAAAAAAAGAAAAAATTTGGTAAACTTTTAGCAATAATATATAATAAAATTGATCAAACTATCAGTATCATCATGCATTAGTGAGAATTTGAGATGGAGAAAATGATGGCTTAAGCTATCACTTTCCCTATCATTGAAGAGCTATAGCCCAAAAGATCCCTGGGCTTGTATGTTAAAATGGCCTTGTGATTCAGGCTAAGTTTCATGCTCGCACCCAACTCAGCCATTAGAGGAATCCATTGCAAAGGAAAATCGTCCTCTGATACAGAAAGAAATTATTGTTTTAAGAGATACATAACATAAGATGGAATATTTACCTCTGGAGCTGCAGGCGCTTTATTCCGAAAAGCTAAAATTCGAGTTCCAGCTTCGTTCCCCATCAGATTCTCTGACATGATTCGCTGCTTCTCCCTGAGAGACGGGCTGAGTGGATCAGTATCTTCTACTCCTTCCACTTGGTTTAACTACATTAGTAAAATAATCTAGTTGTACTATATAATGAATAAACAATTTAGTTGCATGCAAGACTGATAGAGAACTAAAAATCACCATGTAACAAGAATTTTATGCATTTGGTAGTGTAGCAGAATTAGTTGATTTTCTCTCCGTGGGGAGTCTACCGGACATGGTTATAATATCTGTGCGTACGTAACAAAGGATTTTAATGAAGTTTCTTGCACCTTACAGCCAGAGAATAAGCAATAAAGCATTATATTTAAGCATTGCTAAATGTTTGCGCCATGAAGTAGCGGTGCCACGGCAAGTCATAAAACTAAAAGTAGCGAGCCAACAGCGAGGACTTCAAACAGCAATGTGCATAACTTAATCGTTTTATTTGTTTAGATTGCGTGTACATTTATTTTTTAACGAAATTACTGCAAAATACTTATAAGTTACATTATATTCCAGCATTTAAAGGAAATATTTTAATAAAGTGCAGAGTCAAAATCTCTTAAAACAACATTTATAATAAAGAGTTTTTGATTTCTGGAATATGTATGAGGTAGTTTTCGCTAAACGGCCGGACTATAGCATGATCCTGGATTACCGGAGCTCGAGTGTAATTAAACCTGCGGGGAAGTATTTATTTTTACCTGAGTAGAAACTATGAAGAATGAAAATGGATTCTTATCCAGATATATTGAAAAATGAAAGAACTCGTGGTGGACAACTGAGATCATTTGCACTGCCTCGATTCCCGAGTTATAACTATGATAGGCAAGACACTTTGTGTGCTGTTCAAACTCTTAAGAAATTACTTAGTAGGTATACCTATAGTGATTTGCTGTGAGCTAATGCTTCAGGAACTGCATAAAATTGAAAATAAAGTGCATAACATTATTAACCCCTTAAGTGGGGTAAACGACTATACATAGTCGCAAATGGAAATAGCTCCCTAGGTGGGGAGCACGACTATAGTCGTGCGCTGCTTAACTATGTGCTTTTTGGTGGGGATGGCGACTAAAGTCGGCCGTTGTGATTCTTTCAGTTTCTACTGTATGTTTTGTGATTCTAGCCACACATTTTATCACTTTGTATCTACTTTATAAATTTATCTATCGCAGATTAATTGTATCCCATAGTATATGTATGTGTCATTTTCTGATAGAAATTTTCGTCTGTTGGGAACATATGTTTGCAGAATTCACGTTTGACATTTACATCCAGCTAATAATCCAGCTAATCCAACTGGCGAGGAAGAGGAGGGGAGAGCAGGGTAAAGGGCAAGAGAATAGTGAAAGTGATGGGCTCGACTAGGGTGAGAGTGTTGGGTGACTCCATGCTGAGACACTTGGTCGCTGAAGAAGGACAGGTCATAAACTGTTTTCCAGGAATAAGAACTGAGGAACTGGAAAGAAAAATAGAAGGGATGAGGGACGGGGAAGAGGAGGAAGTCGTTCTCATACACGTGGGGACAAATGACCTCAAGAGTGCAAAAACTTATGACCATGTCATTGGATGGGTGTGGGACATGTGCACAGTGGCTAAAAGAAAATTTGGCAAGGCTAAATTAATCCTTAGCGGAGTGATTAAAAAGGGATGTGAGGGACAGAGTGATAGATTATGTAAATGAGGGCTTGGAATGGGTCTGCGAAAAATTAGGTTTATATTTCGTTGATCCAAATTGTTGGGTTAGTTCGAGTGATCTTGGAAGAGATGGCGTGCACCTTAACAGGAGAGGAGTGAAAAAACTTGGTGATCTGGTGAAGAATGTAGTGCATTATTATGGTGAAAAAAACTAGATCAGGTTTGGGGATGTGTAAATGAAGGGAGGGCAGTCGATATCAGCATTGGCGAAAATGAGACGTCAACAAGGGAGCATGAAAACAGCCATTGGTCGCATGAGATGGGAACTGTTCCAATTAAGGTGAAAGAAGGCAGAAATAAAGGTGACCATGTCCCGAATAAAACAATTTCTGACATTTCTGAGGGACTTTATGCTGAGAACTGGAAGGGAAAAAAGCTCATGTACAAATGTTACGGTTGTTAGGGAGCCATTAGGGAGCCATAAAGAGTGTCAAAACGAAGTAAACACCAGTCCTAGTGCCGCGGTTGGAGTAAAGTTTGGAAGGAGGGAAAGAGAGGACGAAATCAAAAGCGGGACCATCAGTGAGATAGCAGTGCCACACAGCGGGGAAGGGGAAATGCTGATGATTTGCAGCGACAAAAAAGGTATGGTTTTGAGGGTTCTTCTGGTTAATTGCCGAAGTTTGCTAAATAAAAGGGAGGAATTTTCCACCCTCTTAGATTCTTGCAATCCTGACCTGGTAATAGGTACTGAGTCATGGCTCCACCCTGATATATTCTCAAACGAAATATTCCCTCCCCATCTAATTGTTTATAGAAGAGATCGATTGACCAGAGGAGGGGGTGTATTTATATGTGTACGTGACGGTCTTCACAGTTCTCTCAAATGGGTTCGAGAGGAATGTGAGTTAATGTGTGTGAAAGTGAGAGATTTAGAGGGCAAGAAAAGCCTAAATGTTGTTGCTGCATACAGAAAACCTGACGACGACTTCACCCTATTAGAAACCCTTAACAAAATATTGCTTGAAAAAGATGGAAATGAAAACACTATTGTTGCAGGAGACTTAAACCTCCCACAAGTTCAATGGGCGGGGGAAACAGTCGGTGGGGGAAAGGCTCAGAAGCTAGTAAATATTCTCGTTCGCGAAGGTGGGTTTTTCCAAGCCGTCAAAGAACCCACGAGAGGGAAAAATTTGTTAGATGTAGCCCTGTTTAGGCCACCTGCCCTCTTTGGAAACGCAGAAATAACAGCAGGAATTAGTGACCACGACGCCGTATCCCTTGAACTGGAGTTGGGGGTACAAAAGGTCTCAAGTACCGAAACGAGAGCTATCGTCTGGCAGTACAAGAGGGGGGATAGAGAGGGTTTCATAAACTTTCTTAGGGAAAAATTCCCTGAATGGGCTGGCAACGGCTCAAGCGTGGAGGATATGTGGAAAAGGTTTAAGAATTTAATTTTCGAAGGGATGGAAAAGTTCATCCCGCATAAGATACGGAAAAAAAATCCTGATCCTGTGTATTATAATAAGAGGATTAAGTCTCTAAAAAGGAACTTAAGAAAACTACACAAAAATAAATGCAGATCGAAATCCAGCCTAAACCTATACCAAACTTGTCGTAATGAATTAGTGAAGGAAAAACGATTGGCATATGGTAATTATATTGAAAATACATTAAAATCCGATGTTAATGAATTTTACAAACATATAAGGTCTTGCAAGGATAGTCGTAGAAATATCAGGGAGGTCAAGAAAAGAAACGGGATTTCAACCAATGATGAAGAGGAAATAGCTAATGAGTTTAACTGTTGGTTCTCAAGTGTTTATCACAAAGAAACCAATACTATTGACGTAGAAAACAAAAAAATCGATACGACAAATTCAGTAGATAATACAAACTACGAAAACGCACAATTGTTTACAGTCAACGACAAAAACATTTTCAAAAAAATTAAGCAACTTGGTAATCGTAAATCTAAAGGCCCCGATAGCATCACAGGTGAGTTATTAAAACTAATTTCAGATGGAGTTGTACCCTATCTCAGAATTATTTTCAATGTATCGTTAAACAATAAAAGCTTGCCCAAAGATTGGAAAAGGGCGATTATAGTTCCCGTATACAAAAGTGGCAATAGAAATATGGTCCAAAATTACAGGCCTATCAGTTTAACATCAGTTGTGTGCAAATTAATGGAAAAACTGATAGCAGATTACCTTTTTGAATATTGGAACTCAAATGAGTGGTTAAGTACATATCAACATGGTTTTAGAAGAGGTTTCTCTTGTGAAACACAGTTGCTGACTCTATGTCAGGACATTGCAGAGGCAATCGATGAAGGCGGCACGGTTGACGCAGTTGTGATCGATTTTGCTAAAGCCTTCGATACCGTGCCCCATGACTTGCTGCTAAATAAACTTAGAGAAACTACTATCGATCGTAGAGTGGTAGAATGGGTTGAAGATTTTTTGACGTGCAGATCACAAACAGTCAAAATTGGTGAAAATTTCTCTGAGGAAGCAAAAGTCACCTCAGGAGTTCCTCAGGGTAGTGTGCTAGGCCCCTTGTTGTTCCTAATATTTATAAATGATTTGCCAGTATCAATTAACTCAAGCATAAGATTATTTGCTGATGACTGCATAGTCTATCGTAAAATAAAAAATAGAAATGATGAGTACACGCTCCAAAAAGACCTTGACCAAATTCAACGTTGGTCAAGTTTTAACAAAATAAAAATAAACAGCAATAAAAGTGTGCATATTCAATTTTCAAATAAAAGGGTAAGTGATAAAATTGACTATAATTTAAATGGAGACGTAATAGTCAAGTCTGATAGTTGTAAGTACCTGGGCGTCATGTTATCAAAGGATCTGGGATGGGGGCCCCACATAGAAAAGATAGCTGGGAGAGCGTTTAAAAACCTCCACTACGTGATGAGGAACATAAAAAAATGCCCGAAAAAAGTAAAAGAGCTGGCATATTTCACTACCGTTAGGCCAATGCTTGAGTATGCCACGAATGTCTGGGATCCCCATGATAAAGGAAAGGCAAAGAGCTTGGAAAAGGTCCAAAGGAAGGCAGCAAGGTACGTTTTGGGGAGACAAAAAATTACCGATAGTGTTAGCAGCATGTTAGAAGAATTGGGGTGGAGTCCACTGCAAGATAGAAGGAAAGTAAATAGGTTATTGGGAATGTTTAAATGCTACTCAAAACATCCAGCCTGGTTGGAATTGGAGAAGAGGCTGGAACCACCAAATTTTTTGGGAAAAAATGACCACCCGCTCAAACTAAAATTAAGGAGGCAAAAAACGAATGCTGCCAAATACTCCTTAAATCAACGGGTCCTGGAATGGAATGAATTATCAGAAGAACTCACAAAACCTTTACCAAGAAATGTAAATATTTTTAAAAAATTGTTACTCATAAAAAACAAGAAGAGTGTCTGATGTTGTATGTAGGTATATGTATTTTTTAAACATTATTATTAATTTTGTTTCAACCGAAACTAATGATATATTGCCACCAGACAATGTCTAATTGCAGTATCAGTGTAATAAATAAATAAATAAATAAATAATATCATCTTTTTTTTGACTTGCCTATTATTTAAAGTACATTAAATGTTATTTCATTATAACAAGTATACTTTTTATTTATAAGTACCTACGTTTTGGTTCTGGTGCATATTGCAAATTTCCAAAAAATCTTTGTTCACTCTTCCTTTTTTCATACTCAATGGCATATTACATATTTCAAACGTAATGTATTGGAGATATGCTGTACCCCAATCACTGCTAAGTTAATTATCAGAACAATTTTGTTTTTACCACATCGTCATTTACAGCTTGATCATTGAAATTTTACACACCCTGTAATCACACGAAAAACCTTGAATCGTCTGGTTATTTTTCGGCACGCTCGGACTAATTCGCGACATGGTTTAGCTCAGCTTACAAGCAAGTAAGCCATCGTAATGCACAATTTACAATATTTTTACTACAGCGTGTTTATCATAACGTTATGATTTGATATTCTGTGTTGGTAAATTATGTAGAAAAAACTCACGTACAAATGAATTTAGAATTCCTGAATTTGGAATACTGTCAGATGAAAAACATTCACAACCGTAAACTTCCATTTGCATGAATCCGAAACATTACCCACAAAATCCAAGGTCAATGTACTGAGCACTGAGATTTGAGTGAGAGAGCTATTACCTGACCACCCTACCCCCGCCACTTCCCTTAGTCATTATCTGGGCTCTGACTGCCTTGCTCCCTCGGCCCATACCCTCTTTGTTTTTTGAGTAAGGGTATCTTCCCAGGGGGTGTGAACTGACCCAAGGACTGCAGCATGTGTCTGTTCGGAAATCCCTTCCATTAGCACCCATATCTTTTACTATGATGGGAAAACCATGGTCGACGCCCGCAGTCCCTTTGCTTGTCGGTAAATTCCTTAGAAGTGGTGAGTAGCTGATTCTTTTCAAACATTGACGCCTTCACCAAGGTTTTGGGCTTTCATTCATACACTCTGTTGGGAGTGTGGTTAGGAGAAGATTGGAACACCTAGGAGTTAAAATAATCCCGTTACTATTGGCCCTTCCCATACCTATAGTAAAACCTCCCGCACTTGGCAGGCCAGAAGACCCTAATATGTGGGCAAGGTTTTTCTCTCAGTGAAAATTAGAGTTATTTAGCTTATTCATATTCTAAGCCAGTTTGTATCCTTCCTTGGTGGTGAGAAGTCACATGAGATACATTCGTTAGCCGTGAATAGTTATTCGTAAATCTTTAGTGAAAAAGTTGATAAGCATGGCAAAAAGATAATAGCAGAAATTGATATTGGAGAGATGCTAGATCTTAGTGGTGAAACTGAAGACAGTTTTGAGAGTAAGGAGGAGATTTTAGTGTCCGCTGAAGGAATTGCTGGTCCCAGTATCGTTGATCCTGCTGTCAGAAAGAAGGCAGTGGAGCTGCATGAGTCCTCTAGCAGCGAATCGGAAGAGAAGAGCTACGATGAGGAGGGACCTTTGCAGCCGGAGACATAGGTTTCCGAGCAGTGTACTGACAGCGGTGAACCTCTGCCCCAATTTCAGGCAAAGTATACTCCAGGACTGACTCATGAGCTCTTGTGTAAGAGAAGGCCTATTGATCTTTTCTAACACTTTTTTGATGAAAGTATTTGTGATGAAATTGCCACCCAGACGAATTTGTACGCGGAACAGTAAATAGAAGCAAAAAGTAGGAGGCGACAGATGAAAAGAAGTCAGGAAAAGGACTGGGTGTAAACAGACAAAGAGGAGTTGAAGTTATTTCTTAGCATCCTCCTTTTACAGGGAATATTACAGAAATCAAAATTCGGGCATTATTTTTCAAGAAATACATTACTGGCAACTCCTATATTTTATGAGATGATCACTGAGAAGCGATTTATTTTCTGCTCAAATGTTTGCACTTAGCAAACAACTAGGATTATCTCTCAAAAGGTAAAGCTTCTGCAAAACTGTATAAGATAAAACCTGTCATGGATCATCTTGCAAAAATATTTAGAAAGAGTTACATTCCTGATAGGCTGCTATCTGTTGATGAAAGCCTTTTGCTATTGAAAGGACACCTCTGATAGAAGGTTTACATAAAAAAAAATGTTTAAGGCATGGTATGGAATAGTTTAAATTATGCGACTCAAAAACTGGGTACGTGTGGAACATGCTGATTTACACAGGGAGGTACACTCAGCTAGTTGAAACAGTCGAAGGCGTTGATGTGTTAGGTTTCACTAGGCCTTTGAGATTAGTCCTTTCTCTTGCCAAGAATTTGCTGAAGCAAGGCAATACTATTGCGATAAACAATTGCTTTAGTAGCCCCGAGTTATTTGACTTTTTAGTCACATTTGAAACGGATGCAATCGGAACTGTGAGAAAGAATAGGAAAAATCTCCCGAGGTTGTTGCGGCCTATAGTGGAAAACTAATGGCAATAAAATGCTGGGACAAAAGGGATGTGACTGTATTGAGCAGCATACATGATGACACGATGGTGAGTGTTCCAAGCAGAGGAGAAGGAATGAAAATAAAACCTCAGGCGTGCGCTGATTACAACGATGCGATGGGAGGCGTGGATTTGTCCGTTCAATGCATCGTGACTTACAGTACCACGCGAATAAGATTGAAAAAGTATTATCAAAATATATTTAGGCACATCTTCAACGTAACGGTGTTCAACTCTTTTATTATATGCAAAAAACAAGGCGGTGGTCTCTCACAACTTGATTTCTGCATGAATCTTATTGAGGATCTGTTTCTAAAATACGGGAAATTCACAGCAGATAGGGAAGAAAAAGTTAGAGAAAGAAGGGCAGCAGTTCAAACCCCAGAGAGACTCGTAGGGCGACATTTCCCTGATCGTAATCCACCTACAGGGAAGAGAAAGCACTGAGCAAAACGATGTGTTGTGTGCCTTGCTAAAGGACAGAGGAAGGAAACAATTTTCTTGTGTAAAGTGTGCAATACCCCTCTATATGCGGCACCATGTTTTCAAGTGTATCACACGAAGCTAAGCTACTGAATTGGCTATTTTTGTTTAAAAAAACTATGGATAAATTATTTGTCCACGAATTCAAACAATCTCCTATGAAAATATACAGAACCCGTATTGCCTGAATGGGAAAATAATTGATTGGATGCTATCAAAATTTATATTGTTTGTTATATGTAGTTGTAAAAATATTGTAAAATTGTAAATGAAACCATTGTGAAATATATTTCAGGGCCCGTCGCGGAATTGTTAAACGAAAAACTTCAATGCGAATTTATGATTTGAATAATGCCCATCTGAGTCTTTTTTTGAGGCATCAAATCTGTATGACGTTTTTGTATCTCTTGAAGCTAAACAACTGAATGATTACAAAAATTGGGTATTTTAGTATAAACATTACCCATAAATTGTTTATTCACAAATTCAAATAATCTCCTAGGAATATCAACAAAAATTGTATAATCTATAAGGAAAAATGATCGATTGGATGCTAGAAAAATGTAATTTTTGCTATAGTTGTAACCATTGTAAATGGAATATTGTAAAACTTTGTCTTGAATGAAAATTTTCTGCAGAAAAGCTTCAATGCCAAACAAATATTTGAGTAATTCCCATTTACTATTATAAATTATATAATGCATACAATATATCATTGAATGTAAGAACATAAATTTTTCAGTGTTATAAAAATGGTATAAATATTGTATTTTTTAGTTGCATGATGTTGAAATATATTCCAACACCCTTTTTTAATAAATATACAATTAAAAAGATTTAAAAAGCAGCAAATTATTTCAACTGTGCCTGTACCGGCATTTGCAGGCAACATCTACGACTTGAACTTGTTCTAGCCAATGAAAAGTGCCTCATAGAAATGATTAAAAAATTTAACAAAATCATGAAAAAAACCTTTGCTTTAAGTTCTAGGAGGCATAAGAAAACATGTATATAGCTTTTTATTAAATGAAAATTGGAGGATTTGCTCCCCACCAGCTGAATGATAAGGAAAAATTCGTCCCCAACGAAGGGGTTAATAGGCAGAGGAAGTCCAAGCAGTTGAAAATATTAATTTTTTAAAAATAATCATGCTATAGTCATTAGATAGTTTCAATGGTTGCTAATTACAAATGTAATTAAATCTCCCTGCCATCTTCATCCTTTCTTAATTTTCAATTTTCTAATTGTCTAGGATGTTTAATGTATTAAATTCTTCAAATATAAATTAATGAGAAGTGCTACTTCAAGGAATAAATAATGACACTATTTTTTTCAGTTTATCAGTGTTTCTTATTTTTACCATTACTCCAGTAAAATAACATTGTAGAAGTGAAAATTCTACTTTACCCACAGTTTGCATTTTCCCACAATTTACACTTTTTACTAGGGTCCCTGAAAAAGTGTAATTTAGGGATTTTACTATATTTGACATTTGTAGAATTGAGGTGGAGTGTTGGAGTATACCAATTCTATGCATGTTGGTGTGGTTGTTATCACCATAAATAAAAGCCTAGATACTGCTAAGAAGTATCTCTGATATTGCTGTGGCATTTAAATGAATGATTTTTCATTTCTAAACCCTTTTAAAATATCACTCTTGAAAGCCTGTTTCTAAATCTTCTACGTAGTATTACACCTATTGCATTTTCCCTGTATAACTCTTGTATATCTGTGCATTTCTGTAGTGCTAAATACATTAATATGAATTGTTTCTCCAACATTGGTAGCATACATATTGTGTAGTGTAGACACTAGGTAGACTTTGAACTTATTTAATAACAATTCATCATTATTAACACCTCACCCAGCTTGAAATGTCTAACATGATTTTGTTTTCTGCATGAATTAGTATCTCGTAGCATTCATGAATTAATAGTATTACTATTACTAACCAGTAGTCTTATCTTAACAGGTGTACTGCAAGTTAGCATTTTCATCTACGTAGCACTCTCCTAGTTTCTGGTTTGACCGTGCATTGCTCTCGTGACTGCTTTTTGCCCTGAACCTTGCAGCCGGGGGAACGTGCAAGGTTCTGATTTGAACTTGGACAAGTGCTGCATGCCTGAATCACCTTGTGCCATAAAACCTAGTGGTGGATTGCATGGTATTTCGTAGATGTAGACGTATACTCTCCTAATTTAAATTACCTTGAAGTGGCCAAAGTCAAAATGTGTGGCCGACCGGTTAGGGATGAACCGATCCCCACCATTTGGAGTCCTCGGCTTTTTTCCCGAGGCAGGGGTGGAGGCACCTTTCCTCTGTCCTGTCAAAAACATTTCATTTAAGAATTTCAAGAACGTGAAAGGTGCAGTGGTATCTGAACTTTGTGACAGCTACTTGAGGTAAGTTTAAATCACATAGGAGAGGAGAGCTTGTGGCAGGCAAAGAGCTGCCAAAATAATGGCCCTCAACTTGAGAGGGTGGGAAGGTGACAGCAGCCTGTTACAAGGCAGTTTACAATACAAACTAAGCTTCAACAGAATATGCAGATTATGTTCTCAATATTACAGAGAAGACCATAAAAAATTGCACATAGAGATAGAATTCTAGTTTATGTGAATAATACATTGAGCATTATGGAGTTGGCAACAAAAGCAGTGCATGAGCAATGAAATACCCTACTACTGAAAAGATTCCTCCGAGACCTCCACCATAATACACCACTAGGGTACCTACTATCTAAGAGAATATAAAAATCACAAAATAGGGTCTTTCACCACATTTAAAAAAAAATTAACAATGATAGTCTAAGAATTTTACAAATTTAGCAATGAAAATAACTTATTTTCATGGAAGGACAATTTTTTTTACAAGGTTTTGAAGTTACTGAAGAGCCGGTTAGGAAGTACAGCAAATTTCAAAACCTCACGAAAGTTGCCAGTTGTCTGCACTCTGTTGTTAGTTCTCAAATGTTAAGGATAGGGGAAATATATGGTACAGGTGAGACAATCTTACCTCCTCTATAAAAGGAAATAAATACTGAACCATAGTCACAAAACCTGAGCATTAATATGTTAGAACCATAAAAAATCCTATTTGAAAACAAATCCCATTCCAATGACAGGATCTGTAGAGCTTCTCCCACTGTTTTATAACCAAAGTTGAACGAGGAACTACAAAAATTATCTCACAGTGACAGATAAGAAATGTAATTTAAATGAATAAAAAACAATCTACCACAAAAGGCATTTTCACTTAGTTTTTATCAATAAAATAAATTTAAAAATCAGCATGAATGAAGAATAGCTATTGAAAACAGACCTGTAAAGCAGACTCCAGGCACAAAAAAGTTAGGACATACTTATCACACTAATAAGGCACCAAAAGTTAGCTTTCCACCCATTTTTCAGGATTTACATGAAATAATTCTAGTCTATGATTCTACAATTAAAACGATAATGCCACGAAAATCCCGACATTTACTTCCACCTCTTTCAAAAGACACAACCCGAAAAATGATACTGGCTTGTTAACATAGAGCAAATAAATTAAATTGTTGTACAGACGATCACTTTTAACCATTTAGGGGTTGGAAATCAGTTATCACGCCTCTCGAAACTTAACCGTCAACCCAAAGAAAAAGAGTAAGTCATATTTCAAAACTAACTTCATTTAGGGTTAGCGGTACATATCGTTTAAGTCTTATTACCTGGTGATTTGGAGGGAGTCTTCCTGGAAGCCATTGCCTCTGCTGATCCATTTCCTTTGTTCGGGGTTTTGCTCTTTACTGACTTATTGCTTGCCGTAGAATTAACTGAGACATTCAAGCTGTAGGGAGAAAAATATCACAAACAAACAAACGAAAGTTAGAATTAGGCGTCTGTGAGCTAGTCAGAAGCTTCCATTTACACATATCAACTGACACAAAGCTATGTAAACTCTCGCCAATTAAGCGAAAACAAACTTAAAATATCACTATCTGGGTGTCTGGTGTATGGGGTTCAGGTGGCATATGACTTTCATATGCCACCTGCTACTCAAGTGATGTCATACACATGGTTAAATCACTCACTAAAATTATGGGTATTTCTTCGCCAGAAGGGTATCGAGAATCAGCATCGTAACATGAACACATTGTCATCCAAAACCTTCAGAATATATAAATTTGTTCTCACCTCGAATTAGGAACTTCCAGATGTTTCCTTTGCCATCTGGGCATAGGACCTTTAATAGAATCGTCCATTTTCACTAAATTGTTTAGCTCATTGAAATACTGGGCGTGGGACATGTCGTAAAAACTAAATCCTGCAAAATCAGTTCAGTACTCTTAATGATTTTATATTCTCACTTTTTGGAAGCAATTGCGAAAAGGAGTTACCATATTAATTATTAAGATACTTAACCTTAAGATTATCGATGTATATACAAAAGCTCAATCTTGTTTGAGCTCCCTCCTCGAAATTCAATCAAATTGTGTAGGTTAATGCAGCTGTGACAGTGGGGGCAGTTTTCAAAATTCAGCCGTTGCAAGGTTGCCAGCTAACGGTTTGAATTTCACCGTTGCCAAGTTTCCTGACTGAGCGCCTGTGCTTCCCTCTAGTCCCGATCTAAATAACTTACACGAGGTAATCATTAGGCGGGCTACTCAAGTAGTAAATGATGCCGGGCAAAATGCAGAGAACAAACATACAATAAGATAAAAGCTGGACAACTTTGCCAGTCACATTCACACACGACGATACGCAAAAGGTGAAGGCTCTGAGTAAGGGCAAACTAACACCGCATATCTCCTGAGTGCATAAAAGTACTAGAGTACTCAGAGTAAATTCTGAGATTAGCGCTTTTGAGGTGATGTCAGGCCTATTGAAAGATTAAGCCACTTTGAAAGATTACAAAAAATCTAAGTGACCTAATAATTATCAAGTACATCTCATAAAAACCCATAAAACTGATTGTAAATTTTCAATATTGAGTAAATTGATGCGTTTGATTGGCGATTACAAATTATTTAAACAGTATTGTCATCATTTTCCCACCCACGTCAATCAATCAATAGAATCAGAAAGGGTATACTCATCCTCAGGAGTTTCCTGAACTAAAATGAGAACAAGGTAGTGATCTATGAATCGACCATCTTTTTTTGAAATCGTACCACAAAAATTCAGTCAATTATTTTTTGTTAAATTTCTTGATTTTATTTATTTAAAAGTAATTTTTTTACAGAAATTTAACTTTTTCCAGGTAAGTCAAAGACGTTTTTTCATAGTAATAATTACAGTATTCAATGAAACGGAACAATTTTTCGGTTTGTGAAAATTTCTTGTATTATTCGAAAGTATTTTTTAATTTGCATTTTCACATAATTATCAGCACTGCAGTTTTTTTATTATGGAGATAGCAGAACTTATTAAAATACTATAAAAATAAGCAAAAAATACCCTATTCATTCACTTTCCCGCTCTTTATAACGTTATTTCAGGTAATAGCATATCATATATAGAATTATGGGTACTTGTGGGTAATCAGTCATCACTTTTTTATTTAATTTATTTTAATTTTTGAACGATACTTATGCTTAGATAATAGAACCTTCTGCGATGTTTTCCACAATGACAGCCAAAAAAGTGAAAGCAGGTCATATGTGCTCCTCTACAACGCGTATTAAATGTAGATAAAATCTGGATATTAGCCAATTAAAATCTTAGATTTTTCACGTATTACATATAGATTTTGAAATGTAACATGCATTTTAGAGAGATTTCGAAATATAGATTGATTGCAGTGAAAAATCCCTTAAAATCTAGATTTGATCCTTTCTTGGTTAGCTGGGATCCCCCCACCACCAATCTGGGTGCGTTGTCGGTTTATTAGGCTTTTGACACAGAATTCTCTCTTGTAATTGTTTCAGTCAACCACGCAACTATTCTCGATTCTCACTTCAAGTTCACACCATTTTAGAGAGGTATTTCCCCAGCACTATTCGTACATGAAACGAAGAGCAGTATCAAGGAGTGAGTTTGAGGGCAAGTTTCCCTTACGGAGACCAATACGCTGCTCAATTTTTTTATTTTTACATTTCCAAAAGATCCCGGAACAGAAATATTGCCATTTTTGCAGAACTTAAATGCTGGAAGGATTCTTGTTTCTTGAAATAGGCACACTTATTTATCTTCAGTTTTTAAAAACAGGAGAGCGTGTATGGGCGTGTTGGTTACGATACGGTAAGAGATTGCGATATTGTTCTTCGTACATGTTTCATACCATTTCGGCCCTCCCTTAAAAACTTTCCCTAGTCCAGGGAGTCAAGTTGAAAAGGGAAACTAAAGTCTTAAAAAACAAATAAGACTGTAACACAATGCGGTAGCGGTATACCATTTCGGCAATAAAACTGAGTTGTGCGAGGCCGTCAGGAGATTAATCCGGAATCAGAAGAGTCGTGGACGGCGCCCTACCTAATATCTCAACAAACATTGTCGTACAATTTGCAATAACTCAAGCAAATAATTTAATATTTATTCATTTAAAAATTAGTACTGGCATGCATTAGTTCAGCAGAAGCGACGGAGGTATGCGAGGGATAGGATAGGGCAGTATGGAAGAAGCTATTAAAACAGAGCCGTTTTCATAGGCCTCGCACCTAAGCTAGTTTGTCCATACTCACGCCATAAGGGATCGGCGCCAAGGGTTATGTATGGTATTCGCTCAGTAGTGATGGAGGAGTAGGGGTCAAGGCCCTTGTGATCCCCACGAACCGTCATCACGACCTTGAGAATGCAGATCAATCTCTTTTCAAGGAGTCATGGTGACGGTTTCATTGGAGCCGTCTGCGGCTTTCGTAGTTGAGGATGCCAGTCAGTTGGTGAAATTGCCTCGGACGATCTTAAAAAAACTAGTGGACAAAGAAAAAAAAAACGGAAAATGTGATTCACCAAGCCGCTCGTTCAGTTGATCACAATTTGTTTTTCTGCGTGGGACGAATATGAGTGGGTGACTCATTGTCTGCGGCTGGATGAGAACTGTATTAAACGTGCCGCGCACGCACCACGCTACGCTTGGACCCTCTTGAGTGAATCAGGCGTTCTAACGGTCGTTACTCCTACGGCCACGCTGGTGAATAATTTTTCAAATAACGGGGTGCAGTTGTGATTAGTTTCGAGCTATGGAAAACGCATTACAGGGCAGTAGTACGGTGCGGTGCGAAATTACGGTACGGTACGAAATTACGGTACGGTTCGAAATTACGTTACGGAACGAAATCATGGTACGGTACGAAAGTAGTACGCTACGGAATTATTTAGGCCAAAAGCACGGTACGAAATTATGATTCGAAATTTTGTCTTGGTTACGATACTGTAAGAGATTACGATATTGTTTTTCGTTTCAGTTTCATACCATTTCGGCAGAATAAAAGAAGACACAAACCGAAAAATCAAGATTCCGATTCAGACTCCTTATCATCACAACAAACCGAGAGACCAAAATGGAAAACCCCTAACATTAATGATCAGGACAATAATATTTTAAACCCCAATAACTCAAATCAGTTTAATTTAAATTCCGATTCTCAGCCTCCTTCTCCAGTAGATCATATCCCCAGCTCCCAATCGACTCTCCCCGCACCCCAAACCCATCACCCTGCACCCACAACCTCTTCAACCCCCGAAACCCTTCCCCCTCCCCCTGATCCGCCAACCCAACTCTCCTCCCCCCTCCACACTCATAATATCATCTCCTTCAGAAAAAATGATCATTCCCTAAACTGGTGGGCAATTGCCCAATGGTTTTTATCCAAACTCCCTTCCTTCTTTGCCAGCAACCAAATTACAGAAATCTTCCCTCTTCTCTTCCAATGCTCCACTGAATTCCTTCAACTATATCATGCCTCCGAATATTTATATAAATACCAAAATCCTCAACCTTAGCGTATTACAATGGAACTGTAACCATCTGGCACCCAGACTCACAGAACTGCATACCATAATCCAGGACCACTCCCCCGATGTCATCGCACTTAGCGAACTTTGCTTGAACCCAAGTAAATCAATATTCTGCCCAGGCTACAAAACCTACAGATTTGACCGACCACCATCGTCATACCAAGCTGAAGGAGTGGCCTTATGCATAAAAAGATCCATCACACACGAACAAATACACCTCCCAAACCTCACCCAACTAGAAGCCATAGCCATAAAACTTTAAACCAGAACACATACACTTCACATTCCATCTTGTTACATTTCACCAAATAAGAAACTTACTGACACAGACCTAGACATTATTCTGCCCCCTAACACATCAACACTTGTCTTTGGAGACTTATACAGCAAACACAAAAATTGGGGATGCAGAATCACAAACCAGAAAGGCCGCATTCTACACAAATACATACTCAAACACAATATCACAGTAAACTCCCCAACTGAACCTACTCAAATACACACTGACGGAACCAGTGACATTCTAGACGCGGCCCTAAGCCAAAATGCACCCGCCAGCTCCTCCAGTGAGGTTCTATATTCAGGCTCCTCCGATCACTTCCCAGTGCTTACCTATTTTGACCTTGAACCTACTCCTTCTCCTCCCTGTCCAAATTACAACAGAAACTGGCCTTTTTATGAAAAAATATTATACAACAATCTCAATTTTCAACTTCCCAGTATAAAATTAGAACCAAACCCGGATTCCATAGAACAAGCCATCAGCACCATCAACCTCTGTAATATTACCAATGTCCTAAGCCGATCCTCCCACTCCGTAAACAAACCCCCAGAACTTCTCACTTCTCACCTTCCGCATCACATTCGAGATTTAATGACTTCAAGAAATAGAACCCGCCGCGAATTTTCCCGAACCCGTAATCCTCACTTAAAATCTATAGTAAACACCTTAAACCGTCGAATTAAAATACTACTACAAAACCATCAAAACTCACAGTGGGAACTCAAAATTCAGAATTTAAAAACCCAAGACCCTTCACTCTGGAAATTAGCCCACCAACTCCGTAAAAAGAAAAGTCACTCTCCTCCTCTCTACCACGACAACCACATTTACACATCTCCCTCTGATAAAGCCAACCTTTTTCCAAAAATTCTGGGCGAAAGATTTCAATTAAACAATAATAACGTAAACACAGCCTTTGATAAGGAAGTCACTGATACCGTCACTTCCTTCATTAACTCACCGTCCTCTCCACCAAATCTATGTACTTTAAAAGAATTAAAATCAATAATAAATATCCTCCCAACTAACAAAGCTCCACACCCCGATGACATTCCTTTGAAAGCCATTAAACTTCTACCCTCCGAGTTTCTCCCCTCCTTCCTGCATCTTCTTAACACTTGTATATACCTAAATTACTTCCCCTCAATTTGGAATAGCAGTAAAATCATTGTACTCCCGAAACCAAATAAAAACTTAACTGACACTCTCAACCACCGTCCCATTTCTTTAACGTGCTGCTTCTCCAAAATTTTTGAAAAACTAATTCTTATTAAATTTAAAAAAAATTTCCTTCCCCTACAGATCCCCGAACAGGCTGGCTTCACTCCTCACACTTCCACAATCCACCAAATTGCCCGACTCACCGATAATGTCTTAAATAATCAACACTATGATAGACTTACCACTGCAGCCTTTCTCGACGTCGATAAAGCGTTCGACAAAGTCTGGCATCAAGGCCTAATATTCAAACTGTTGACCCTCACTTGTCCATCCTACCTCATCAAATTAATTAACTCATTCTTGCAAAACCGTACCTTCTCAGTAATCCTAGAAAATAATCGTTCCCCGTCATATCCTATCCTTGCTGGAGTGCCACAAGGAGCCGTCCTGTCCCCCACCCTATCATCTACACCAATGACCTCCCTACCTCCTCCAATACTAACTTATATCTCTTTGCCAATGACACAACCATTACTTCTTCTCACAGATGGCTTGTCGTAGCCAGACGGAATGTACTAAACCACCTAAACAATTATCACGCCTGGGCAGAAAAATGGAAAATCACTATCAATCCCACTAAATGTACAGAAGTCCCATTTTTTCACAACCGCAAAGTAAAATCCGTCAGACGCTCAGGCCCTCCTCTCACCCTCAACGAAATCGCAATTCCCAGTCAAGCAAACCAAATTCCTGGGTTTAATTATTGATTCTTCCCTCCATTTTCACCCAAATTTTAATAAAGTCATAACCACTTTCCATAGTTCTCTTTATCCCATTCTCAATAGAAAAAGTAAATTACCCCTTCATTTGAAAAAACTTATCTACATTGCAATAATGAGACCAGCAACAATGTATGGTAATCAAATCTGGGTAGCCTAACTCTCCTGTTCCCAAATCAGAAAACTTCAAACTTCTCAAAACAAAATAATCCGTATGATCACCAACGCCAGATAGATGGTTCGACTCCAACGCATGCCTCCATGACGAATTAGGAATTCAATTTGTTACCGAACACCTCATCACCTGATTTTATGGGAGCCAGGGAAGAATGTGGTGATGAGGCTGAGTCTGTCAGGATGGTGGGTTTTGGCCCGAGGGGTGTAATTGGCAGAGGGGGGCAGGATTTGATTGGTAAGAAGCTTTTTGGGGTACTTCATTGATCCCATTCCTAAACATACCGCTTCCCATCGTAAGACCTTCAATAAATGTTTCTCTCTCTCTATATTAGAAGCCCTCCCCGAATCAGCAACTAATATTGAACTGAGGACTCGCGAGATGGCTTTCATCTGGTGCTTAAGAGCATTTGAATCGCCCGGGCTTAACTTGGCCCACTGACCAATAGCAACCCCTTGCTCCCGCTCCCCACCAGTCCCCTTCCCTTCTCCTGTTCCGCTTCCCCCCCCCCACCCGAGGTAACAGACCACTAGTTAGTCTCCTGTCGTTGACGATGGCGGCTTGACCGTCGAAACGTCCGCAAATTATTCTGTGAGTGTCCTTCTAATTTTCGTGTGCCTGTGTTTTAAAAGTATATTTATATTTGTGTTTATATATATATATATATATATATATATATAAGAGAAGGTGGGTGGGGGAGGTTAGGAAAGTGGAGGGAGGGAGTGGAAAAGGGGAAACAATTCAAGGGGGGAGGGAGTATTATTTACACAAGAATATCGTTAACATTTGAAATTTGAAGAAATTACCTGATGATGATACAGTGCATCGAAACCCGGGTCGAATAAATTTTTATCTGTGGAAAATTGCATCTGATAAGTTCTTATTAAGTATTTACAGTTTGCTCATAATATAGCAGTGAAGCTTGGACATTAACAGTAGTGAAGGAAAAGAGGTAGGAAGAAATGGAGATGTGGTGTTAACGAAAAATTATGATGAAAATCAAATGGACGGCGGAGAGAATCCCCAACGAAGAGGTCCCACGAAGAGTTGGAGAAAATATGTATTAGTAAAACTCTCCGAATAAGGAGAGACAAACGTATTGGACACATTTTGTGACACAACCGGCTAATGAAAACAGTGTTGGAAGGAGAAATAAATGGAAAGAATTGCAGAGGAAGACCAAGAATCGAATTTATCAGGCAAATTATTAAGGATGTCAAAGTGAAGAATTGAAGAATTGTGTTGTGTAGGAACGCGTTGTGTAGGAACGTTGTGTAGGAACGTTGTGTAGGAACGTTGTGTAGGAACGAAGCGATTGAAGATTGGAGTGAAGATCTGCTCCAAACCAATCTCCGGATTGATGGCTACCGGTGATGATCAAAGTATAAAACAGGATCAGTTTACCGGGCCAAACACTACATATATTTTCTAAAAACATTGAAACCCGCCATTTATTGTCCAAAAGAGAAAGTAGCCTTTGTACAATTCAGGTGCAGAATCACGCGGAGCTCACGGTGGTATTTTTCGGAAGGCAATAAAACCCATGATTACAACCGCGGGCCTTAGGGCTATTAGAATGCTCCGCCCACATTTGTTGGGCTCGGAAGTCTCTCCATTGTCACGTTAAATTCCACGTTCCGCCCCCGCCTGCGTTCAAATAACATGCGCAATGCGCATGCATGCAACCAGGAAGTCCACGGTCACTATTGTCTAGCACCATTCTAGCAGGTCCAACGAACCGGAGCATCTCTCGATCAGATTGGAGCCAAGTCTGAACTAGATCCAGTCTTCCCCACATAGTCTAGTTTAGTTGATATTCTAGTGTCACTATTTAATTGCATTAGATCATTTATTATTACTATAGATGATACAGTTACAATGTTACCCTATGGTCAGGTGGTAACTTAAAAATACATATGAATGTATTACATAAAACATATTAATTAAAAAAACAATACAAACACATGTCATGAATTAGAGCATTTAATCCTAATTCAGTCTTTTTGCGAACCACCTGACATTATAAGGGAATGGATTGAAAACATTTGCATCTACGCCATTCCATGCATCCACCCCTCTGTTCAAAAAGGAGAATTTTCCCCAGTAATTTCTCTGTTAGGGGGGGTCGATTTTGTACCCATGGTCCTTCCTAAAGAAGTAAGCCGGATATCTTAGCCTCCCTGTGATATCCACCCAGGCAGTTTCCCCAACATATGCTTTATGCATGGCATTCAGCCTCGAGATATTCCTCCTCTCTCTCAGCGATTCCCATCCTAATTTAGCGATCATTGCACTAACACTGGCTTCTATATTACAATTTCCCATTACGAATCTTACCGCCCTCCTTTGGATCTATTATTATTTTATACATTATCAGATTGGAGCCAAGTCTGAACTAGATCCAGTGATAATGCCGATCTTCAACACATAGTGTAGTTGAGTTGATATTCTATTACTATTTTATTACCTTAGATCACTTATTATTTTATGTCTAATCAGATCGGAGATGTAATAGTAACTGTCTCAACTGGATTCAATGACAATATCAATCTTCGCCACAAAGTCCAGTTGAATTGATATTGTTACCTATTTTATTGCATTAGCTCATTTATTCTTTCATGTGGCGGCGGGATTCTTGGCTGCCAACTTTAGGGTCGCAGGGTAGAATCACGCCTGGGTGGATTTTCCACCATTCAGGGCACGGTTGTGTGTATTCGGCCTATGCAGTTAGGGTTATCATAAGGGCGAGGACATCTTCAAATCTTAAGTGTATGAAATTGACAAAGATGTGTTTGTTTTTATACTTAAAACTAGCGGAAGGTACCCGTTGAAATTAAACGGGTGTGAAAATGAACTTGTTTTATAAGAAACCCACAAAGCCTGAAGAATACTGTCAGCGTGGTCATTTGAGGAGTTCGTAACCTATCTTGTACGTTGTGTTCGTTGTGGTAGACACGCTGACTGTTTTCCAGGTGCACGGAGAGATGAGTGACTGTTGGTCATCTTTCATGCACGGGAAACCCAAAAATGAGTGAATGTAAGTTAACTGCACTTTAACACTTTTAAACATATATAAATAATTCGTAACGTTTATGATGTGGTAATTGGTCTAAAAAAAAGTTCGTAACCATAATGAGTGGCAGACGGTTCCGCTCCGTGTAATATATCTTAGTATTAAACGATAATAAACAACGCTGTTTCTAGAGGCATGATTACCATTACCACCATTACGATTCGCTGCACGTAAGTATTCTTCCATTCCCGATCAGTCACCGAAGTTAAGCATCGTTGGGCTCGGCTCGAGTTTGGAGGGGTGATCCTCCGATTCGTCCGAGTGCTGTTGTCCCTGTCTGCGCGTGGCAGACAGTAAGTGCGAAATGACCTTAGCCGTCGAAGCACGTTAAACAAAATACTACTACTGTATTCTTGCACATTTAATTGCGTACGTAGTCTATTTAATTCCTTTATGTGTATCGTTTACTACGTAAGTGTTCTCTCATATACATGCAGTTCCTCTACGAGAGCTACCGCATCTTTAATGATCATATAAATATACTTTAAATACATTTATTTTATAACTAGACAATATTTTCATGGATTTAAGACATAATATCGACAATTGTTTATATTTATTTGCTTTTTATGCATCATAATTTGTATCCTGTGTAATAAGTCTTATAGACTCTCTCTGTCTGAAGTAAAAACGAATAATTTCACATGATAGAACAGTTTCGGTGCCACCCTGGCATATTACTCAATAATAAAAATAGCTCATTAATTAGCACTGGCTACTTATTTTTAAGAAATTTTTTAACAAACTTGCTTTTTCCTAACTCCTGCATCTACTTACCTGAACTCTCGCTCTCTTCGGCCAGCTACGTAAACTGTTGGCCGAAATTTGGCGTTTGAAAATGATACGAAATGTGAGCATGTTCCAAACGTATGTTTAAATGAAGTAATCCCTTATTTCCTCTCCATCCGTTTCTGTTTCTCAGATTAAAAATGCAATTACGCCTTTACATATGCAATGCAGTAAATTACATGCACAACAATTTTTGCACGAAATAGTTTCTTAAAGCGCTAATCAACCACTTTTTCACGACAGCCTTTCACAAGAACCTTAAGGTTCAATGCTATCTTTCCGTCGAATGTGGCGTATTTCGGTTTTAAATGGCAAAAGGTAGATAAAATAGAACAGAGTGTATTATTTTATTAATTTATAGTTTAATTAAGCACCATAAAAATGAAAACATATATTTACACAATAATGAATCTACTAGGAACATTATAAGTTTCATTTCCAACTACCTCCATATAAAAAAAGAGCCAGTGTTTATATTGTAGAGAGTTCATAGAAAATGTATCTCGGTTGGAACTAAATGAAGAATATTTTCCCGGAAACGTTGATAATATTTTTGAAACTATTTCCAGCCTTTTAGAAAAGGGTCATTTCATAGATCTGCCTACTCCACTAATAGTTATGTGCGGAACTTAATTTTCGACCCGGTTGTAATTAATTGGTTTATTATTTAACGAATTTCAATCAGTTGCAACCGTAACATGTACAAAAAGCACCACGTCGAACGTTATCACAAAAAAGAAGGGGCAAAATAACCATATGGGTGACATGCAGAATGAGGTGACTGTAATTAAGGGGAAGTAAATCACCTTCACCAATTTGAGAGTGGTGCTGGGTTGAAGTGATCAATGCCACTTTAGTTTTGACCCAATCCAGCATTCTCATCTCCAACTAAAGAAACTACTACGTCATTATAAACCTCTCTAACTTCCTTTCACAGAAAAAACAATTGGGATCATCACAGTTAATGGTCACTAGTGTAATCTTCCAAGTCTCCTATCACGGCACACTATAAATAGTAACCCGAATGACAAATTATAAGTATCACTGGCTGCGGATGGTCAAATTTTAATTTTAGTCCCAGATTTAGTGAAAAACAAATAAATATTTAATGATTATTTCGAAATTCAAACAATTTCCATCGAGAAATAATTGCAAAGGTCGATTGCATACAGGAACATAAGGACAAATGAAAACGTTTTTTATGAGTTTATGGACGATTAGTACAGCACATACGTCATTGCTCTCGTGAATTCTTTCTTAAGGAGAGAAGATTTCTCATTCATTCGATCATCCCCAGACTAGTTTTAGAAGAGGAATTCATTCATTATTATAGTCAAACGATCGGAATTTGGTTGATATTTTTTTAACTCTTGAAGATCCTCGGATATTCTGGCGGAAATTGCGAATATTTCTGCAGCCTAAAATGCGATTGACTGAATGCATTCACACCTTGATTTTCATGATATATCTAATTCTAAACCTTTGCTATGATTGTCATAAGTGTGTCCCCTAACTCCTAATACTCCTCCCTCTCTGTTCCAGTTGAAGTGTATGCGTCTCACTTCATAAACTTCCTTCCCATTTTCCTAATTTTGAAATTTAAATGGCATATTATTTATCCCCATCGTTAGTCAGCATGGCGAGAGATGAAATCAGGACCAAGGGATAAGTTTCCGACTCATACAGCGTCACGCTCCATAGTTGAGCCTTCACTATTCTTTTCTTCGTCCCTGCTCAGAGCCAAGTTCACAGTTCTCTTCTAGAAAGCTTCCTAAGCTCGCGCAATTTCCACATTTGATGCCCTTGCCACTGATCCAATTCTCCTCCCAAATCATCCTTAGACGCGTAAACCGTTTCAATTGCTCTGTGAAAGTGTAATTCAAAGAAGACTGAGTAAATGTTTAATGCATGAATGTGTTTGTGGACTTTGATGACCACGGCATTGCGAAAACATTTTAAAGACTAAGAATGAGAGATTTTGATGACTGATAATGAGTATTTTGACATTTTGATGACTGAGAATTTGACATTTGTTGCAAGCTAGGATGACTGAGAATTCACATACATTAGAAAAAGAAGTCCGAAAAATACGCACAATTACCCGAAAAAGTTTGGTGAGTGCACTTTCTGTGTTGACTGGCATCATGCGAGCGAAAAATATGCTTTTGACCAGTTCGCTAAAAGCTGCTTTCGGCATACAAGACTGCAGAATTACATCAGAGAAATACTTCCATTGAGAAAAAATTAAAGTTAATTTTCACCACTGAGTGCAATCAACACGAATTTCCGGCTTAAGGTGGGTTTACAGAGGCAAGTTTATTGCGCAAGTTACTTGCAGCAAGCTACAACGAAACTTTTTACGAAAACTGCACGTGTAAACGGCTCTGTGATTCCGCTTGCAGAACTTTTAAAAGTTTCTGGAAGTAGCTTGCAGAAATGTATTGTTTTCAACGTAAACAGCAACCAATCTGCACTTTGCACTAACTTGTGAAAATATTTTGTCCGAGTGAAATACCCCGTAAGCTCTAGCAGAAGAAACTTGCGGAAGTAACTTGCAAGTGCAAACCCAACCTTGGGAAACATTTGAGTGGGGTGGAGCTACCCTTAGAGTATATAGTTCAAGTTAGTACCTTAATAACTCTATGGAGCTACCGCTGCTTAGACTACGGGGTTGGTGAGTGACGTACGTACAACGTTGCGGCAAAACGGCGAAAAGAGCGATGCCAAAAATTATCTTTACATATCCTTACTTTCGTCTTCCTCTCCACGCAGCCCATCGTTTACATTCTTCTCCAAATCCCGCTAGATAAAATATTCCGCAAAAACGATTCCGCAGAACATAAGGAATTATGTGGAAATTTCCGTGATAGAAATACCGATTAATAAAACTTGCTCGAGGTAAACTTTGTGGGATTGCACGGTATAAAATTTAATTCAAAAATTTACTTAACCACATATTCTTTTACTTCTTCCGTTGACGTTGCATAGCCACTACATAAACAAGAGTTTCCCAGACCCAAGCGCCTGATATATGATGATAAAGAATTGAAACCCGCGTCGTTTGTGTGTGAGAAAAAATCTGTGGTTAAGTAAAAGTTTGAATCATAATTTATATCTAGAAATACCAATTTATTTTCTTAGGATTTCTATGGAACATGAGGGTCTACTTAGCTTATATTTCGTAGAAATAGTTTCGGTAAAATAATGGAAGACTTGAGAAATCCACGGAAATTTTCTAGGTATTACTCAATGGCGAATTTTGTGGATGCAGGGACTAACCGTGGTATTACCTTTACGGAGTCACCCGCAAGTGTACATTAGTGCGAAATTCCACAGAGGAAACATTCTCCTTTCTACCAAGGCGTCCTCCTCTCCTGTGGATTTTTGAGGGCTTTGAAGGAACAAGCTGTTCGGAACTGCCGGAAATAAGATACCACGGAAGCAGTCCAGAGCGTGCGCTTAACGCCACTGTCCGCGAGGAAACGCCAAGCATGGAACACAATGACCGAGCATCTCATTGCGTTCCAAACCTCATGAGAGCGAACACCTTGTTCCTTACCGCATTCCTTAGTGAGCTGTCTCTCTTTCGGAGGAGTCTTTAGTAAAGCAGTACATATGGTTAAGTTGATAGTGTCACCAGTGGCGGATCCAGGACCATATCTCGGGGGGGGGGGGGGGGGGGGAATATCCTTTAATATGACCATCGGGGGTGGGGGGGTTAGGGGGTATGGAATATCCAATGGATATACTATGTGTTTTTTTGTCTGTGCAAGAACTGTGCTTTTTTGTCTCGGGGGGGGGGGGGGGGGCAATTGCCCCCTTTGCCCCCCCCCCCCTTCCCCTAGATCCGCCATTGAGTGTCACATCGAGGATTTCTCAGTCAATCAACTCAATACATAACGATACTAATAAATGAAGAAGCTAAATTTATGTTAGTACTCACGATTAATGAACATACTTTTAAAATTGTAAAAAAAAGTACAAAGCATTTTGATTAATCATGAGTACTAACATAAGGAACTTGTGGAGTGAAGTGAAGCCTGCCAATGTCAAGTTAAACTAAATTTAGCCAAAAAATATGCATTTAAGGAATACAGAACTTCTAAAGGAGTTCATGCAGAATGTGAGAAAGAATTCCCAAAAAATATTCTAAGGCATTTTACAGAACGTGTCGAGGAATTTTTACAAAAAATTCTACGGAATATTTTTACGATTCCTCAAAAAAGTGTTTCAATATTTGGAGGAAAGTCTACGGAGATGCCCAGGGAATTCTGTGATAGTATTTTTTGAAGAGCGCGTACACAATTTTCTGGAAGGGACCAAGCTCAAAAGACTTAAGTAACGGCGATATTCCACAGAGGAAAAATCATTCGCCTTGGCCGGCTATCGCACTTATGTGCACTTTCGGGTGACTCCGTAAAGGAAATAGCGTGGCTAGTCCCGGTATCTTCCAAATTCGTCGAAAGAGCGAACACCTCATAGTGTTCCATGTGTGGATTTATCCTCGCGGACTATGGCGCTAAGCGCACGATTTGGACTGCTTCTCTGACATCAAATGTCCGGCAGTCCAGAATAACTTCTACATCTACATCTACGATGTACCGTGCAAGCCACCACTGGGGTGTGTGGCACGGGGTGATTCCACACCAGGCATGCAGCACTCATCCCAGAACAAATCCGAACCTCGCACGCTCCCCCTGGCTCTAGGCGCAGGCCAAAAGCAGTCAGGAGAACAGTGCGCAGTCCAACCGGAAACTGGGAGAGTGATACGTAAAAGAACATACAAACATGCAGAAAAATGCTATAGACACATCTAGTGGTTAATATTACTGATACTGTTAATTTATGAATACTACGAGATGCTACCTCATGCAAAGAACAAAATAAAATAATGCCGGACTAATCGACCGGTGTGAAGAGTTAGTAATTATGTGGTGTTATTAAGCACAAGTGAAAATTCTACTCTACCTATTGAGGGTGGGAGTTTCATGTGATTGATCCATCGCAACTATTATGATCCCTTATTGTACGTGGGAAAAATGACATTTTGAATCTATCGGTTCGGCAGTCAATTTCCTTTTTCAATTCAACTTGTTCCTATAAAGATCTCAAAAATCCACATGTGTAGAGGACGCGGTAGCTTAACTCGCGGCGATAACGAGGGATCCGGGTTCGATTTCCGGTCAAAGCGAATGATCTTTCCTTTGTGGAATATCGTACTTATGTGCACTTGCGAGCATGGTAGTACTAATACATGGTATTACATTCAGCCAAAAATATTTAATTTTCTTCCCGATGGTGTAAAAAAAACCCGGGAAATTTTTGAAGGAAGTTAAAAATTGGTTACTTAGCATTAGCGACATTAAACCTTCATTTTGTAATTTACATATCATGTCTTATGTTCAACAGAAATTTATTGTATCTATTTAAATTGTTAATGCATCTTAATGTACCCTCAAATAATATGACTATATGATGTGAAATACATATAATCATGCATTTATGCGTATTGTACTGCATATATACTGCCGTTTATAATAATTTGTATTTAAATATGTATAAATAAATGCGTATGAACACATGTGCTTTTTATGTATGTTTTTGCGAACGATGAACGTTGTAATTTTGTCTTTTCTGTTGTTTTTGTACAGATCATTTATTTTGTCAAAGTTTATATATATCTCTGTGAATTCACTTAGGTAATTGTTTTAAATTTATTTTTTCTACATGGTTTAACTGATGGTAGCCCCCCAACAGGTTCACCTTAGGGGCTACCAAACTGCTACATTTGATAATGTGATACATTGTATGTAATGACTTGGAAGCAATTAAATTTATTATTATTATGTCATCAGATATTAGTGGTGCCATGCTTGCGGGTGACTCCGGACAGGTAATACCGTGGATAATCCCGGTATCCTCGAAATTCGCCAAAGTAACGGTTTATTTGCGGAAAATTTCGTACGCTGGAAATGCAAAACGAATGAAAAGAGACGACTACTTTATTCCTCTTGTCTCAAATAAAGAAAAATTTCATTCGTCCCTCTTCTCCGGAATTGAATATAATGTCTTGACAGATAGCTACGCGCGAAAGTCTGTCCTCGCACGAGGGAAAGTTCGGCTACAGGTAATATACGACCCTCGGCCAATACGTGGTTAACATTTTGTAATACACGAAGATTTTTATAGCCTTTCCAAGCAGAGTCAAACAGAATGTGGGACGAAAAATTACATAGGAACTTCAGAAGACTTTGAGTCCAATTTTTCACATAATCTTCCCCTGAGTGCAAAAACCACACTAGAAAATATTTTTAAAAAGTACTGGAAAATACCAGTAGTTTTGGTATACTACTGAACTACTGCCAATAGTTAACAACTGCTAGTAGAAAGTAAGATCCGGTGATTTCCCGGCAAAAATATGTTGGAACATTCCTCAGGTTTCCGAGGGGTTAAAGGGGTTTCCCGGCAAATAATACATATAGGAACATTCTTCGGGTTTCCGACGGGGTTAATGTTCGCCAGCGTTTTGAAGTCAGACTCGGGCATCGAAACCTAGGCGAAAAATGGAGCCCTCAAACGTTGGGCAATCTGAGAAAAGTTACTGCATGCTAGCCATCATTGATAAATAATGCTCAGAGTTGACTACAGAAAACGTCAGTCCATTGTTAACTACAGAGAGCTTCTGTCAGGATTTCCTCGGATCTACAAGTGGAAATGGCAATAGCAGTCTAATTTATAAAACAAAAACATGAAAAAAAGCCCATAGCATAAATGGTAACACCTATATAGTTCATCGGTATATGACATAGGAAATTCCGCAAAAATATTTTTTTTGTACGGCACCAATAAATTCTTTTCAGCAAACTCATTAGCAAAAACTAAAACACATCACCCCAAGGGAAGCAGCAGGTGCTAAGGCCGTTTAACAAGAGGCACTAAATTGCGTAGATTGATGAACAGAAATTTCGAGAACGCGGGCACGGAACTAGAGCAGGGGCTTTCTGTCTTTCCTGTCTTTCGTTCATGAATTCGCGCAGTCATTATAGCAGTAAATTGCCTCGCGTACAACGACATTTAGATTGACAGAAATGAAAAACTTTGCAGTACCACGCCCTTGGCTGAAAATATAACATTTCCACATAATTCTCGAGGCATATCGAGGAGAAATATTCTAAAAGCAAAAAAATTATGAATAAAAAAATAGGTCAAAGGTAACAATTTACAGCTGGAATATCAAGAAGCAATTTTCTTTTCCTTCATTTCACCTACATTTTAAGAGTAGATCTACGGGATATCATTCGATCTACGGGAAACAGCCATGACATGAGGTCTCAAGCTTGTGATCCCAAACTTCTCTCAAGAATATTTTCTAAACCGGTGGCACCTTCATGTATTTGGCAACGTGGCCAAAAGCAACAGGAGGCTACCGGAGAGCCAAATGAAAAACGTGAGGCGAAATGCATTGAATTAATGCCAACGGCAGGTCAAAATCCGCGCGCAAATCAGAGTTTTGAACGCAGGAAACAATCGAATTTTAAGGTAGTTTGAGTAAGATATCAGCTTACACAAATGTGGGTTTACACTGGCAAGTTAATTTCACAATTTACTTGCAAAAAGCGACTTGTGACATAAATTACAGGTGCCAGCGTCTCTGAAAGTGCACTTGTAGAACTTTTAAAGGTTTTGGCAAGTCGCTTGCAGGAGCATTTTGTTGACAGTGTAAACAGCAACCACTACTGGCTCTGCACTAAATTTTGCTAAATATTTCCTCAGATTATCTCTCCCGCAAGTTCTTGCAAAAGTAACTTGTGAAAGGAACTTGCCAGTGTAAATCCACGTCAAAGTTAAATGAATTTTACCGCGTAATAAAGAGAATAATATCATCTTTGTAGTGATACCAAAATATTAGCCTTTTATTTCACTACTTTTCGAACCTTTTGCCAAAAACTGAAAGTCGTTTTTCATTAGACTTGGTTCAGTTGTGCGCTCCAGAGAGACATTATTAAAAAAATGGGGAAGTAATGACAAAAATATCGTCTCAGAAAGGTAAACAGGAGTAATTTGTCTGTATTTCAATTATTTGAAAAAATAAAATTTCTATTCATCGTAATACTTTTTTATAAAAACGTAAAGACATCTCCGGTTGTGAAAGTGCTTTCATTGTACGCAGCGGCGTGAAACAAACAAGTCAAGTTAAATCCTCAAATATGCATATTTATAGTAATTCAGTACTTAGAAATTCAGCCATTAAAACAGTTTTTTGCGTTATTAGCATTACTATACTTACTTCATGCTTCTTAGAACTGATTAAATTTTTAAATAAAACTGGAATGTGGTTTTTATTATAAATAGAGAACAGTCTAGCTCGAAGTACCTTGAGTACATTTGAAGGCCAACAAAGAGCTATGCATTATTTGGAGACAAATATCCACCCTCGAAATGAACTCCACATCTATGCTTGAGCGATGTATCGATGTACCAATATGCTCCGAATGTATCGAGCTAAATCAGGCGTTCAGGAATATTTTCAGTATCATTTTTCGATTCCTATCGGTCACACCTTATACGTCACATATTGTTAATTTTAAGTAGCACATCACAAAGAGAATACCATAAAACGAAGTATTCCGTTGTACCACCCAGAAAGTTACAGTATATTTTCCTAGGTAGGTATTTTTTTCACAGTTTTTAGTAATTAGCAATTTACTAAAATATTTGAAGTCAAAATTCGTTAATTCAATGAAAATGGCGTTGCAGTCGGCCTCTGTGGCTGGAAAAAGTGTTCGTTAAAAATATTTTCGTTTAATAATATGCATATTTTGTACCTTAATCTTGTTTTTTTTTTAATGTTAACAGTGAAAGCTGTCTTTTTCAAACATAGAATGGAAAAGCACAAAAGAGAAAATTGGAGTTTAGTATTTGTATTGATTCGCACGGTCGCGGTGAAAACTCCTTTAGGAGTCACGGCGACGGCACGGCGATGAACAAACAAATGAAAAATGGGAAAATAAGCCAGAGGCATAGGCATGCGCAAGGGTGGTGCCGGTGGTGCACCGGTACGACCTAATGGCTAGAAATAATGAATTAAATAACCTAGAAATATGTGAAAATGATGCTATGAATGTTTAAAGAGAACTAGATGAACGATAAACTGGTAAATAAATCAAATTCTTAAGTGTTTTTCCCTCTGCCTTACTGACAACCAACGCTTAAAATTCACTCTAGCTGGATGACTGGCAGCGCAAATAAAGTTTTTTAACAGCAATTTTTTATAATGAAAACAATTCCAGGCACCACCCAATAAAATTGTCTGCGCACGCCTATGGCCAGAGGTGGTAGCGGAAGATATCGAAAATAATTTCAACGGTCACAAGGGTAGCTTTACATCCAAGGTGTTGGAGATAGCGCAGATCAAGGTCCGTATATAATAGACGGACCTTGGCGCAGATCTGAACACACCAGCGCACTTTTAGAGGAAACGAGCGACAGTGAATGGAACGATGTACGCTGGCGAAACGTTCGGTAATATCCCGGTAGGTAGCACTCTGTAGGTTCGCTATGGTCACGGCTGAATGTTTTGTGCATAGCCATTGGATTCGTTGAAAAAACTTATAAAAAACGTTAGCTTTTTTACTGCACAGTGCTTTAAAAATAGATTTTTCATTTTTTACGCATTTACTGTAAGTATATAAACAAAACCAGCAACCGAGGATGCAATTATCGAAGTTCTTTAATTGCTTAGCGTACAGCAACTCTGCTCCCGATCTGGTTTGAAGTTGTCAGGGTATGAAATGAATGGAAAGCAAGTGCGGTTGCAAAGTATTTAGCGCACTAGAACAAATGGAAAGGTCCTATAGCCTTCTGGTATCTATGCTCACATTGACGAAAACAAAGTGTAGGGAATAGACTCAAAAGTTACCATTTACAGTGGTAGGCATATCCCAATTATTCATAACAATGTGAGACACCCTTATTGATTGGGAGCGTAGGTACAACTTGGCCCCGATACCTACTTGATCACAGCGCCTGCTCCTGGATTTTCAAAGCGGCAGATATGACCAACCGCTTCAAACTCGAATTGTGATGGAAAAACTCGCTCAACTAGCACAAAAAATTGATTATAGGAGTACAAAGAATATTCCTCGAGCACATTAGGGATATATTTATGCTGCGGTTGCTATCGTAGGTCTAATTACTCAAACGACAGGAATAGGTTATGAAAATTCAAGTCTCCTCGGATTCTTTATCCGCTGCAATTACCTATTTAAAAGAAGAGGGAACGCGACTAAGGCCATTAGATTTTCCAAGGGCCGCGTCCTAGTTAGCAAAGGATCCAAAAATCTGGAGTAGATACTATTCGTGCGCACTTTGTTTTAGTTGCCAAGTCGTTCCTCAAGATAGAAAAAATCAGAAAATAAATCAGCGTCAAATTACCTCAAGAAAATCCATTCTAAGGTAAGAGCGTAATATTTCCTTCAAAACAGGATAGCTAGGAGTATTTAAAATTCAAGCCAAAGTAGTTATTATTATAAAATTTGTAGTCAAACTTCTCCCACATAACACAGAAATTAACTAATTTATTGAAAATTCAGCCAAATTTCAAGCTGCATGATTAATTAATGTAAGGAGGAAAATTTTGTAATTTAAGTTATGGCTAATATTAAAATAAAATTTAATCAAATTTCTCCAATATAATATAGGAAAGAGCGAAAATAATGACTATTTAACAGAATTCAAAGGTTTTATACATTATAAACTCCATTATTACGCTTATAAAATGAATACAAGGAGGACAAGAAAGACTCTCCCGGGGTTGAATCAAGGACCACTGATCAAAAGCCCAACCATTAATCAGCTGGTTAACCACATTTTACATCATCTAGTAAATTTGGATTGAGGCTACGATCCGTCCGCCCCAATTTTCTTACTGCCAAATAATGAACGGTATGGGCGTATGGGGAAAGAATTATTCGAGCAGAGTTCAATAAGTAATTTGAATACACAATTACACTTCAATTAGGTTTGATCGTTGGAGGATTGTCAGTGTCAGTCATTTTTCAACTGTACTGGCGTAATGGAAGACCCTCCTCCTTTATACCGGCAATGTAGGCTGTCAGGTGGAATATACGACAGCGAGAACTGGACCATTTGTCCAAAGGATTCTCCACAGGAAACAATACCCCTGCCGGACGTCCTAAAAAGAGGAAATGTTTGGGAAAAACTGGACGAATGGTAACCCTAAATTTAGACCAAAAGTGGGAGTAATGTTTTATACCCAACTGTCCACCCCCCCAGAAATGATTCCATGTTATAATGATACATCGTTTCAAAAAAAACATCTTAATATTTTTTTGCCTCATGTAAAGTTCTGTATTTTTTCAAAACCCATCAATGAATATTTACAGCTGTAGGCAATACAATTAGCCGGACATCAGGGTCAAAACTTCTAAACGAAAGCCAACGATCTTCATTGAGTGAAGATACTTTTATTGACGATGAAAGAGTGAAAAGTAGACAAAGACTTTTGGAGAAATAGAAATTCTTTGGCAAACGGAGGAATTTTTATTTCCAGAAGTAAAAGAGTTTTTTTTATATACGTAGAACAATAATTTAGCCTAATCATGATTAAGATGTCATCCGTTTGAAGGACTCACCTTCTGATATGTTTAAAAATAGTCATATAAATACATATGTCTTTCCCAGAATTCCCCAAACAAGACAACTGAATTCTTCTTCTTCTTCGATAGATTACGCATAAACACACAAGCGGATCCGAATTATCACTCCGAAGACTCCATGAGCCGACATATGGATTGGCCACCCTACTTACGAGCAGGAAAGGTAATTTATTCGCAAAAGTGGGATGTTCCCGCGATGGGCTGACTTAAACCGGTCCAGAAATCTTAACCCGATTAGTTAAGAGAGACCATGCTCTATTTAAGGGCTGATTTTCGTATTTATTTCCCCAATGTAAAGAAAAACACTCCATACTTCAACGCATCGCAGTTAGATAGGTAGGGCGCAGGAAAATCATGCGTTGGAATCAACGACATACTAATCAGTAAAAGCCCTGGACTATTTCATAAGTATTGCAGCACGCGTATTATGACTCACAGTAATTTGAGCGATGCTACCGTCGAAGGAAAGCGCGGCCGCTATTCTTCGCACAATGAGACGCGGCAATGTGGATATGGAAGGATAAAGACAGCGCACGCCTTTACGATGGCGTCTTGTCTAAAATTAACGCTGCCGCTAATAAGCTCATCGATCATTGACTAGGACTGCAGAGCTTTCTCTATGAGACCTTTGCTTCAAATTTCCTTTGTATTTCGGTAATTTAGATACGGAAAAGACATAAATGGAAGATCATTTATTTACCAAATAGCTTTAAAAACGGGAGAATTCAATGACAACATGACAAGGAAGAACATAATTACTTATTTTAATATATAGTTTAAATAGAAAATTATACAAGAACTAAATCACCAACTTTCCTTTTTATTGCTACATTCTTGTGTTCCATCATTCAAATGGCAATTACAAAATGGACTGTAAAACATTTACCACTTTTTCCTCGTACTTATTAAATTTTAAAAAGTCGGCAATCCCAAAACTGGGCTACCGTTCCTAAGTGATGTATACATTCCTAATATTTTTGTAAATGGTATATTTTTCATTGATATAATGAATAATAATAATAAGAAGAAAAAATACTATGGTGCTTTTTTTTTATAAATATAAATTACTTGGGGTCTTGGGGTCACGTCATGTTGGCGTCCCGAACGTATCCAAAGAAAACTAACTTAACTTCGATTATGCGTGCACTTACCTCGCCTGAAAATCCTCCCGTATCTTCATTTAAGACTCCTTGAGGATCGGTGCCCACAAGCACAGCTTCAAAAACGGTAAATGCTGAGCGTTAAAATCCATACCACTTCAATAATCTTTCCGCGTCGCGGCAAATCCAGCTACCGGCGCGCGGAGTCGAACCCCGACACGCGATCGAAAATTAAATTTATTTCCGGCGTCGCAAACTTTTTTCAAAGTTAACTGCATATAAACCTTAAGAAGTCTTCAAATAATGCTCTGATGTAAGTCATTTTGCATGACTTTGCCAAAAACCCATTTGAATCTCCTACATAATGTAAAATTTGTCTAAAAACAGCGTCCGCCATTTTGTAACGGCACAGCAAGATTGTATCGAAGATATTTTTTTAAACTACGGAATTGTAAATAAAAAATACCATGCTAACAGATAATATCGTTTTTTATTCCATAAAAATCCTCCTTAAACTTTACCGTCAACTTAAGTCGGAAGATTTTCCGAGAAAACTGAAGACGGGCATTTTTCTGGAAATTTGCTCATGTTTGAGCCTCTGTATCTTAGAAACGGGTAAAAACTATGCCAAATGAAGTGCTATTCCAGATACATGAATTATTTTTGAGTTTTCATGCGAAGTTTCAAGTTCATATCTAAAAAAAAGCCATTTTGGAATTTTGGCCAGCTTTTTCCGATTTCCGACCACTGTGCGTCGGCGTGCTTCCCCAGAAAAAGGGAATTAACTACACGGCACTTAATTCTTCATAGTGAAATAAGTTAAAAACTGTATAATATTTCGGCAACTCGTGTCATTATCGAAGTGTTGTCGAAAAATAAGTCAGTTTGGATTCAAATTTGGAAACAGTACAAATGTATTAATTAATTCATTTATTTATTAAAAACTTATGAAACAAATTTAAAACTGTGTACTGTTCCCACACTGTTTAATTCAAACCAATCTAGGTTTCAACAACTCGTGCCATTATCGGAATGTTGTCAAAACCTAGGTCGGTTTGAATAAAACAGTGTGGAAATAGTACCTACAAAGTTTTCATTTATTTCACAATGCATATCGTAAGTTTTCACAAAGAGATGCATGGAGTGATTCCAGAATTAGATGAATTGTGCATTGTTTCATCGATAGTTTTCATTGCCAGAACCAGTAGACTACACTTTTAGGTTCATCAACAGCTAACGAGGTTTTTGACCGTCTAACCTAAGACATTAATCAGAGGTTGGTACTCAGGTTTCCGCGGCCTCTCAAAGTACGCAGCTCGGATTTCGGGATTCCCTACGTTCCCTACGCATTGCTTTGTCTTTTGATGACGACAGCTTCTCCAGCCATCCTGATGGCGTCTTCAAGTTAAAAATGTATTTACAATTTTAGGTTCGTCTTATTAATCAGAAGACAATCACAGCGTCCATGGCGAAGGCCAGGATACAAACATTAGCCCTTGACATTAAAGAACAAACTTTCGGGTATTGAGTAGTAATTTACTTAAAATTTCAATCATTTCATATTTACTATATATATGTATATATATATATATATATATATATATATATATATATATATTTCTCCAGCGAGCTTACAGGCTCGAAACGTTCCCAGTAAGTCGTCTCTTTTTACTTTTCTTTCCCCACCCCCTGTCTAGTGTATTTTTTATTGTTGTGGCCTATTGGCGAAACTTTCCCTGTGTGTGTGTATATATAATACACATACATATAATTTACTTAAAATTTCAATCATATACTCGTATGTGCATTTCAAATGACAAAGAGCAATATATCACGTCGGATGTCAACTGATTTCGACAATAATTGTACATCTTGGGCAAGACGCCTAGCTAATCGATGCCAACTGGCAGATTTCCCGTAGAAAACCATCGGATTCTAGATAAATAAGGTTTACGAAGGTCGCATCTTTCACGGAAAAAAGGAAAGCGACGAGGAAGGTAAATGATTCGACTGTGTTAAGGCTTTCTCCGTTAGGATTGATAGTACTCTCAACTTCGGAATGTTCCTTCACTCCGGTCGCATGCAAATGTTGTGCAAAGTAGACGCAGGTGTTCCAACTGTTCAGGCTGAATCGCATCGTCTAACCTAAGTTGTTTTATCTGTCGTTTTCCATTGTTTTATGCAATTGATTATTTCATTTTTCAGTTTTCAATTTCGGCGTGAAATGCTAATTTATTTTATGTTTTGCGTGTCCTTAATTTTGAAATGAATTTGCATGACTATTTCTGTATGCCTTTCGAGGCATGAAGGCGAGACTGAACGTTGCCTGGTGGACTAGATTTTGTACTTGAGTTTAATAACTTATCATTATTACTATCGCATCATCCCGCTTGAAATATCCCAAATGATTTTTTTCTGCATGAATTAGTATAGTTAGAAAATACCTAGCATCAAATGTCAAATGAAATGGCGAGAAATGTGTGAATCGATAGCAATTTAACAAGCTGCATCACGTTTCCTCGAAGGCTCTTGGCTGACTATTGAGTGTTAATCACTTGGTTGAAGCACCCCTGTAGTAGAAGCAAAACTCGCTATTCCTCAACTATTCCCGGGGGACCCAGAGAAATTTCTCGACAGGGGCCAAGGCTAGGAGTTCAGCCACCCCAGTAGTAACGAGATTAGAAGTCGGTACTCAAGAGTTTGGCACTAAAAAAAGCCGCCGCAGCTGTAAGTTATAACTTTATTTTTCAATTGCTATGGAAGACTAAAATAATTATACGCCATTAGATGGAATTTTACAAACAACGCTTCGTCCCGGTTTTAGTCTCTTCAAAACTATACCCGGTTTTGGGACATCAGCATGCAGTAGCCCTTGGTATTGGTGATGATACTATCATAGTGCTGCCAACAATTACCGTATTTTCCAGACCATAAGACACACTTTTTTCTTGAAAAATCGTCAAAAAGTCGGCCTGGGTCCTATGGGTCAAAGGGTAAAGCTACGTTTTCATGAATCCTATTTTGCGTTGCCTTGCGGAGGTGTCCATCTCTTTACTTTCACAGCAGACTACCTTGCGGCAGCGAGTTTACGGTGAGCTCTGCATCATTAATTTGTTTCTCGGATTACACGACGGCTACCTTTAATACAGATACTTTTTTTTATAGAAATTTGAAAATGGAAAAAAATAAATACTGAAACCCATTTTCTTCCTATAAAGTGTTTGCATAAACGGATATTGATTTTAATTTTTTTCCTCCTAAAATCAAGGTGCATACTATTGGCCGGAAAATTCGGTCAGACACATTCGGTAAGATCAGTAATAGATAGGAATTCAACAATTAAAGATATAACAATAATGTCCACAACCACTTCATAATAGATTTGCCCTTGGTGGGATCTAGTTGAAACGCCAAGTATTCTAGCAAGGATTCAAACATAACTCCTCCATATTTTTAGTGTTTGCTAATTTGTCTCGTAGACATTTATGAATAATGGAGATAATACAGATCCATGCTTATTCCCTCATTAATATAATAATTCCAGCAATTTTGCGATAAAGGCGTGTTTGCCATAGAGTGAATTCGTGTGATCGTGTGTGCACACCACGAGCGCTCACATTGCAAAGCAGTTTTCTGAAAAAAAACACCAAAATTTGCAGTGCTGAATAAACAGAAATGGAGGTCCATGATGAGAAAACCACCTTTGTTATTTCCACAGACTTTCTTACGCTGGCACGACGCGCGTTTCACCACACTGTGGCATACTCATGTGCATTTAGCGGTAGGTTGCGTGGGAATATTCCCCCCTCTAACTCTCTGGAATCTACATGCATTTCAATCCACCAGGCCTTCTCGCCGCCTGAGCTCAACAAATCACACAAGCGTCTCCATCCCCTTTCTCTCCTCTTTCCTTCACTCCTTGTTACCTTCCTCCTTCACTATCCTCCACTTATCGTTTTTCCACCTCCCCCCTCCCCTCTGCTCTCCCCCTCTCCCCGTACTTCCTCTTTCCCCCCCTTCCCCTCTATCTCATTCCCCTCTAACTAAGAGTGGGGACTCGAACTTAATCTGAGCAAATGCACGGCGGTACATTTCTTGCGGAGGTCGTCCAACTATTCCCATGTATATGCTGTGGATGGTGTTAACATAAAGGCGACAGATGAAGTGAAGTATCTAGGAGTTACGATAACTTCGGACCTATCGTGGGGAGTACATATAAGAAATATTTGTGGCAGAGCTCTGAAGATGCTAGGATTCGTCAAGCGTATTGTGGGAAGATTTTCGGATGAAAAAGTAAAAGAGAGGTGCTATTTCGCACTCGTCCGGCCACACCTTGAATATACAGCGAGCATATGGGATCCGGTGCAGAAAGACTTAGTCCGGGAACTTGATAAAATACAAAGGAAAGCTGCGCGATTCGTCAAAAACTGCTACGGGCGTACAGACAGCGTTACACAGATGTTAAACGAATTAGGCTGGGAGCCGCTAGAGACTCGGAGGCTGCGCGCTAGGCTTAGATTGCTTGAACAATTGAGAATAGATATCTTTCAGAGCGACACGGAGAACATTATATTAGAACCCCACTATATTTCCAGGTCCGACAGAAACGACAAATTAAGAGAGATATTTTGCCGAACGGATAGGTATGGGAATTCGTTTTTCCCCCGAACAATAAGGGACTATAATAAATGTTAGGCGTAATTTCATTAGAGCGTTTCCTTTTTATATGTAAACGGCTGGTGTCCTAACACCCCCCGCCACACGTCTATTGAGGCGGCTTGCAGGGTAATATGTAGATGTAGATTCCTCTCCCCCTTTTCCCTCAGCCCACCTCAATCTCTGTCCCTCTTCTCATTCACCCTCTCTCCTGTGAGAAAGATGTAAATAGCACCCCTATTGCGATTTTACATTTTCTAGGAATTCAAGCGTTAAGGAATCGTTATCATGCGTTAATTACATGTGTAAAAATATTCTATTCAATCGTAAGGATCTTCAAGAACAATGCAGAGTACAAGGAAAATGAGAGATCATGGTACTTAAAAGGAATAAATTCGAAAGTAATCCAAGAAACTGCAAATCCCCGTCCGCTTATTGTGTAAAAGAAAATAGATCGGAACTAACCAAGAAATGAAAATAGCACTTTTTTATTCTGAGTCACACCTTTCAAATCATACAACAACGTTAAATTGTCATTTCCCATTATTTGAGGACTCCACATCTTATCTTAACGATTCTCTGTTTCAGACGGAGGCCGAGAGAATAAGCTCGAGTTAAAACCAAACCTATTTTATGTACCTACATGAAAAAAAATTCCCTTTCACATTCCATTTCACCGGTAGGGTTTGTATGGAAGAATACCACTTCTTAGCGATGAAGATTTTAATGGATGCCGCTCGAAGTAAGATCGAGGAGGTGGCGTTTCGGGAATACCAATGGATGGTCTCACTGTCACGTGAGCTGATACACGGTACAGAGAAAGTTCAGAGAATGTTGGAATTACTCAGCCTCAGGAATGTATTTCGGAAGAGGATTATCTTTGATAACATGGTACAGCTTATATCTGACACTTGCGCGAGACAATTCACCGCGTGAAAATTATTTGCCCTTATAAGTCATGCCCGGATCTCCCAATTATCGGTTAATGTCATTGCGAGTTGATTAATTGCCGGTTAATATTAATGCCAGTCATATGAATACGCCATCTTACAATTAGTTCAAGGGACGAAATTGCCAAGGGGCTTATGCTATGCTATGAGGTGCCATATTATATATTCTCGTCTTTAATCTACCCTGAACCGCTGGAACAGTATTCACCTGTATTGACCAGCCACTTCAAGGGTGTGTGGCAGGGGATAAATTTTCACCGAGATGCACTACAATGCATGCTAAAAACGTCAAAACACTACAAATATTAATGTATTATCAAAAACCAGCAAAGATGAGACAGAGAGCGGATATTCACCGAAACGCATTACACTATAGGCTACAAATGTTATAGAAACAATCTGTGTTTATTTATTTCGCATACATGCTGTTTTTACTACCGTAAACGATTATATTAACGTACTACTTAGAATATTAAAGCAGAAGCATTAGATAGAAAATCAACTAATTAGCTACACTACCTGAGTAATGATATTCGTGCTAGATAAACCGTGGTCGCCGGAGGGTAAATCGAAGGATATGAGAACTGTAGGATGAAATTATATGTTAGAAACATTAGTGTATGAAGAAAACAAATGGTATGGAATGTTATAGGCAGAGATTCAAGGGATAATAGTATGTGATGCAGAGGGAAAAAACATTCGATGGAATTACAACTTCCGATAGAATTATGATGGGAAATGTAACGGTCTAGAAAAAATGTACCTTACGTTGAGTACATGGCGGTAAATAGATGAACGTTATGTAGAAGACGAGAGAGGATGAAACGTGAGTTCCGGGCGCTTAAAAACTCGAACCCACCAGCTACGGGAAAGAAACCCCCTACAGAAAACTCACCTGTTAGCCAGACTAGCAACCTACTCGAAGGTGTAAAGCCTCTATTACTCAAAGAACCGCAATAAAGCCTCTGAACCGGACGGATTTAGAGATAGAAAAAATTTAGGCATGACATTTGATAATTACAATCGGGAAATATTTGTTGAAACCCATTAGAATTTGAATTTTAATCTGTTTATTTCTACTGACAATGATAATTATAAAAATGGATGGTGGATTTATTCTACGAACCAATAGTGAAAGTCCACTCCCATAATGCCTTCTTTAGGTACATAAATTCCGGTGGTATTTAGTCAGACAAGTAGATATGAACTCACAATATTCCAATATGCTGTTGGTGAGGATAACTTGACTCATCTACATCTGCATGGCACCATAATAGCCAGCAAAAGACGTGTGGAAGTGAGTAGTTCCCAGAAACATAGAGTTACATAGTGAGAACAAGAAAGAGAAAGAAAACATAGAGAGCAAGAAAACATACAGTGTTACAGAGTTACAATTTCCAGAGTGCATTGAGTATTTTAAGAATATGAGACGTACAGCGTTGGTTTTCTGAAAATGAAAAGCGCTTCATGTAGATAGCCAATAACTAGTTATTGGCGTCAAAGTTAGAAGTGGCTGCAAAAAACTTCAATGCCAGGTATTATTTGTATCTTATTTTTGCGCGGAAAAAATAATTTCGTACCTGTCCGCTCTGCAGATATTTCCTCTAATCCAATATTTATGGCCTTACGTTAATGATAAAGTTGAGAGTTCTTAATCGCATTACATGAAATAGTAACAATGGCAAGGTCTGGTATTGGACTACATATAATGAAAGAGGTCGAAGAAAAACTTGCTCTCCATGTAATGGAAATGATACCAGAATTTTAATTTTAATTTTTTTCCATCATTAAAGCATGCTTTGACTTGAGTCTGCGGCGCATCATTCAATATTAATACGAAATTATATTTAAATAATAATCCGAGGGTCGCGGGGACGAGTCCCTCCTGGGTCGGTTTTCCCCTGCCCAGGACATGGGTGTTTCTGTCAAGTTCTGGTGGTTCGGCCCATGCGAAACCTGACGACAACCCCATGGCTTATCGGGATCGCAGGATACGGACCACCAGAATTGTCCGAGGGCAAAAAAATACGTTTTTTTCGAAATTTGTCCTCAGCGTGACACCTTGATTTTTTGTTAGCAATAATTATAATAAATGCATTTAAAGCAGTAGGTACTTAATGATCTATACTGGGAACATCCCATTTCAGGCGTTGAAGTTAGCGCAGATCGTATCACACTAGCGCAATTAAGCGAACGCCAACGACAGAGAATGGAACTATGTGCGCAGAAAAAACGTACGGCAATCTGTTGGTTGGTAGGATTCTGTCGGTACACAATAGTTTCGGCCGTAAGTTTTTTATATATAGCTAACGAATTATCAAACTAAATACTAAAAAAGTTAAGCTTTTTACCAAACGGCAAGTAAACACTTTACATTAACCATGTTTGTAGCCTTCCTGAAAATCAACAGATAAACAACAATCGTGGAAGCGATCACCGACGTAATATTCTCCTCAAGCGCAAATCAGCTCGACTCATAATCTCTTTAGAAGTGTGCTGCGTATTGTTCAGGGTCAGAAACGAATGGAAAGCAAGTAGTACTGTGAAGTGAGTAGTGCATTCATGCGAATGGAAAGCACTCATCGTTTTTATTAAGGTGGTTGGAGCGATTTTTGTTGCTGTACATATTTGCGTGAAGCACGCAAAAATACGTGTTCTCATCAGTGATAGCTATAGTTAAAAGTGAAAAAGGTTTCTTCATACCTATTTACTTTTTTGTAAATCCAATGATATTTTAAAACGTAGCCTTGTGGCACATGACATATATTTTGAAATTTAATTCCATTATATAAGTAAACATTTGTTATAAACGCGGAAAATGCATTTACTATTATTATTGATAACAAAAAATCAAGGTGACATGCTGAGGCAAATATTCGAAAAAAAGGATCTAATGCTAAAAGGTAATTATAAACAGCTTTCCGCAAAAATGACATTTTTATAATATTTTACTCGTATTTTTCACATTCTCCCCTTTAACACTATGTGGTCTCAAGTTCAAAGTGGCGAAAAAACAGCTTGGAAAGGTAACATTTTCTTGTTCATATCGGATAGAGGACAAGTTTATCCACAACTAGACAGAATATGAATGAAATTAAACAGAAAATGACATTTTAAGGTGGAATCACTGTATGTTTCTTACGGATTCGCTGCGTCTCAAAGTGTGGCTGAACCTTGTCTTCCTGAGAATGCTTCATATCGTTTTCTCCTTTTCTATTTTTCACTACACTTCCTCGTTTCTGATTCTATCCGTCCATTCTGTCTTCAAAACCCGCCTCCAGCACCAAGTTTCGAAAGCCTCTTCTGTTTCAGCTTTCCAATGGTCCTTGGGGCGCGATCGCGGTTCTCCAAGCGCGCACTAGCGTTATCGTTATTTTTCAATAGCGCTCATGAGAGCGAAAACAATGGAGTGTGTTCTTAGGACAGTAAGTGTAGGTAATAGTGCCTAGTGCGTGCCTTCGTCATTGCCGTTGTTGTTCCTAACTATACGCTGATTTCTTCCTGGAGCCTGTAATTGCAGTGTCACTGCTTTCAAGTCAATGAAAATGCAACTATAGCAACGTTCGCTTCATCGTTACGCGTTTTTCGATCCAAAACCAGAACATTAACGAGAACTGCGCAAACTAACTCAATATTCATTCCGAAAACACCTCTTGAGGTAATACATAGCTGTGGTTTGAAGAAAATTACTATTCAGTCAATAATATCTAACACGTGTGTACAACTTGCGACTATAGTTTTCCATGCACTTCCAATAATCATTGATTTATTTTGAAACCGTATGAGAAGTCATTCAAGCCTTATATTAATGTGTGAAACACCGGGGTCAAGTCGATTAAAGTATTCTTGAACTACCATCATTTGAAGGCCGTCTCGAATGTTCTTGAATGAACTTTTAGCGCTCAAGATGTCTTGTTCAACATTCCTTGTTCAAGACTTCACGAACAGTGCTAAACGAGCTTAAGCATAGCTCTTCTAGAACGGTTTTTATTTTGGATTACGATAACGGCGACGCAAAAGAAGCAACCGTGATCCCAACCTCGGGATTAAACCTCGAATTTTAAATTTGACGAATTTTTCATTGTAATCCTGAATCCGAGGTTATGATTCTACAAAGTTACGCTGGAAAGTATCTTGTACAAATATAATGAAGTGCGATAAAAATACGTCTTATTTTCCTGAAAGAAGTACCCATAATTAGAGTTTCTGAATCACAGCCATTTAAAAAAAAATAGCCGTTTACAGTTTTCAATTAAAATACAGCATTTTTGCTGTTTTTTCACATTTTCACTAATTTTACAGTCAATAGCTTATTTTTGTGATGAACATCGTTTTATTGCATATCGTTTGCTTTAAGTTCTAAATCAAAACATTTTTACTTCTTAAAATTAATATTTCAAGAATACAAGTGCATTAAGCGACTTGTCTGATAGACACGATCTTAACTTTGTACAGAAATTCGTGCAGACCGAAAAAACTCTTTCAACGACCGTTGATGTCGGTTTAATGGATAGAATTGCATACTACAATTTCTGGAGATATTTAGTACGCTGGCCAAAATACCCGAAGAGTGTGGATTCGGGCTTGAGCCATTTGAAACTGTCTTGACCTTCGGCTGCAATTGATAATCCATATTTTTGAAGTAACAAATTCAATTCATCTTGAAAAGACAAGTTCACACTTTCAGCATCACTTGACGACTGTTCGACGACATCTTCTACATCGTTGACTTCAAAAAGACGAGACGCTAGATTTCTAGTGAAATTTAGCGTAGTTTTTGATGGGACAACAGATGGATCTTTGAGACTGCGCAAGAGGTTCATAAGCGTAAATTTCTTGTGTCGTGTATATTTTTGTTGAACATTTTCCGTTATATATTAACTGTTAAACAGTTATAAAAAACAGCTGTTCACTGTTTTTTATTTTGGTCGAAAACAGCTTCTTCTCTGGTCAGCAATCCGTAGATTGGTTTGCAGCAGTCGTTTTCCGTCTCCATTCCGCCCGATCTTGAGCCAACCTCTTCAACTCCAAGTAAGAATGGCAGCCCATATCCTCTACAATCTATTTGGCGTATTTCTTTCTGGGTCTACCTCTCGCATTTTTACCCTGAACTGAGCCCTCTATAATGGTTCCTAATAGTCCCTCATGTCTTATAATGTGGCCTATCCAGGTGTTTCGTCTCTTTCTCATTGTGTTCCACAGACATGGCACCTCATCAGCTCTCCGTAGTACCGTTTCATTAGTCACCCTCTCCATCCAAGATATTTTAAGGATTCTCCAGTAGCAGCACATCTTGAAGGCCTCTATTCTCTTTCTTCCATTCGTACCAAGTGTCCATGTCTCACTTCCATAAATCAAAACACTCTATGTCTTGAGTAGGAGTTTTCTTAAACGCAAATTAATGTTGTTGGAAGTTAAGAGCCCTTTCTTCTTATTAAAAGCTGCTTTGGCCTGATTAATCCTGCTGATGAGATCTTTGGCACTACCTCCGTCTGATGTGATTTTGCTTCCAAGTTATTGGAACTCCTGTTCTGTATCGAGTCTTTAACCACTAAGCATGACTTCTGGGTCCGCTCCCCTCCTGCTCATGACAAGGATCTTTGTCTTTTCTCCGTTGATTTTTATATTGAATCTCTTACAGACTGCCTCCAACTCCCTCAGCATGTTTGATAAGCTTTCTTCACTATCTGCTAATACCGCTACGTCATCAGTAAATCGTAGTTATCCATCTCTCTACCTTGAACATTTTCTTCCACCTTCCACCACTTTCTCTCCACCTTTCTCGTTTTTCATCCATAGCTCTGTATGTATGCATTAACCAGCGGAGACAGGGGACAGACTTGCCTCACCCCCTTTCTTATCTTAGCTTCTCTCTGGTGTGCACCGTATCTTATAACAGCTACCTCCTCTTCGTATATCTACCATATTATTCTACGGTCTCGGTACTTTATTCATATCTCCCTCACAATCTGAAATAGCTGCTGCCACGTCACACAATCAAAAGCTTTCTCAAAATCTATGAAAGCAATAAAGGTGTCCTGGTTCTTTCGAGCTCTTTTTTCCATGATTAATCTTAATGCTAAGATCGCCTCTCGAGTGCCTCTTCCCTTCCTGAAGCCGAATTGGTCTTCAGTGAGCATGTCCTCAATCTTTCCTTCTATTCTTTTCTGTATTATTTTTGTTAATATTTTAGAGGCGTGGGAGATAAGACTGTGTGCGATACTGTTGACAACATTTTGCTGTAGTTATTTTGGGTATTGGTACAATTACACACTGTTTAAAATCTTCAGGTAGTTTCCCTGTATCATACATGGTACCCACCAGCTGGTATAAAATGTTTTTCACCTCATCCCCAGATGCTTGAATAAGTTCTGCAGGAAGTGCGTCAATGCCAGAGGCCTCCTTGTGTTTATTGACTTTAATTGCGTGATCGAATTCCTCACGCATAATTCTGTCGCCTATTTCATGGTGGTTTACAGTGGCTTCGTCTTCAATAATGTCATTTTCTACTGCTTCTTCATTTTCTCCATAAAGTTTTTCCAAATATAATTTCCATACTTCAACGATTTCTTCCTGTTCATAGGCCATAGTGTTGTTTTCTTTTAGTAGGGTACTGCATGCTATCTTTCTATTTCCAAAGAAATTTTTCACTGTTTTGTAAGCTGTTTCAAGGTTTCCGGCCTTCATGTGGTCTTCTACCTCTTTGAATCTCTCCTGCAAGTATATTTCTTTGGCCTTTCTTGCTTCCCTATTTATTGCATTCCTTAGTTTTTTATATTTTTTCCTACCCTCTTCAGTCGTGTCCCTTTTTTAGTTTCCTTCTTTGTTCAATCATGGCTACTAAATCATCAGTCACCCCACTCCTTATGTTTTATAACTTTCTTTTTTCCAAGGGTATCTTCTGCAGCCTTCCACGTACCCGTTTGGATTTTGCTCCACTTTTTTTCAACATCCATATCTTCCTCAATAGCCACATTATCGTCTGTTTTGTCTGCGAATAGATACCTAATGTTTTCATTTTTTAGTTTTTCTAAGTTCCAATTTACGGGCTTTTTTTTGGCTTTTCCAACTTCTTAAACTTAAGTTGGCATTCACTCATAACTAAATTGTGGTCAGAATCTATATCAGGACTAGCGTATGCTCTGCAGTTTTTAATTTGATTCTTAAACCTACTTTTGACTAGAATGAAGTCTATTTGGTAACGCTTGTGATCGCCAGGTGCTCTCCATGTGTATCGCCGTCTATAATGGTGCTGGAAACAGGTGTTAGTCACTACAAGCTGGTTGCTGTTGCAAAACTCTACAAGTCGATCTCCGCGTTCATTTCTTTTTCCAAGTCCATGAGGGGCTACCACTTCTCCATCGGTTCCCTCCCCTACGACTGCATTCCAGTCTCCCATTATAAACAAGTTAGCCATCACCTTTGATTTCTTTCATGGCGTTGTTCAGTTCCTCATATATTTCTTCTAACTGTTCTTCTTCTTGACTTGATGTGGGAATATACGCTTGTATTATCACAGTCTCTGTAGGTTTAGTGTCTATTTTGACCAGGATCGGTCTACTACTTGTATTGTAGTACATATCCGTTTATCTTCTACCCATCTCTTTGCTCAGTATCACTCCAACACCTCCTTGGCCCGGCCTGTTTTTTATAGTACCAGTGTGAATAATACGATAGTCCCTACTCCAACGCATTTCGCATATCCCCAAAATGTCTAATTTCATTTTAGCCATTTCTAGTTTCAGATTTTCAAGTTTACCACTTTTTAATAAAGTACGGACATTCCATGTTCCAATTATTCTTCTACTTTTAATAGGTTTTTTCATCCATGCCAAATCTCTAGCAGTCCCCGCCCGGAGATCCTATTGGGGGACTATTTTACCTCCGGATTGATATTTTACTAGAGCGGAATCCATCCTATTAACTGCTGTTACTTTGGATATCCTATGGATCCTTAATGCGGTGGTTTCCCTTGCGTTCCGCATCCTATGCCGTTAGCCTTGTAAGGTTCATCGACCTTTTGGAGTGGTTTCCCACTCCAATGGCAATGGTGTCCTACCATCTATCCGCTCATTCACCCTCCGTAGAGGCTGTTGGCACCAAGGAGGTTAAAATGAAATGGAGGAGGCTTGACCGTGAACGCTAATGGGCGAAAGTGAAGCAAGAATATGGATGATTGGGAAGGATTTTGTGCCGAGTAGGTGTTGCCAAACCAGTCACAAAACATCGCCCTGTCTGTGGTTTTTAACTTATGTTAGATTTGACGAAAATCGAACGCGACCGCCGGACTCGTAAGCCAGAGGAAGGTCGAAACTGTGCCGATTGCAATGGCGGGGCTTCAAGAATCAAGTGGTATGTCGCCTCCATTTCTTTTCTAACCTCCTTGGTTGGCACTTGATAGAAGGGGTCTCCTTATCCCGGTCCCTACGTCGTTTGCCGCTTGTTTAACAAACGTTGCCCCGTCTCTACCACGGAGAGGTGACGTCAGGAATTTCCCTTCGCTGATTCTAGGACCAAATGGCATTTCCTAGTCTCTCCGGTACTTTTCTCCGGTACGAAAAGAGCTGTTTTACTATTATTGTTAAACAGTTACCAGAAACCCTACTCATGATGGAGGCATCTTCGAGAAGCCATGCAAACATCACTTCTCTCCATCGCTTACTCCCGTTCCTCTGACTCTTGGCCGTCCGTATTTTCCTCGTAAAATCGAAATGAGGAGTCGATAAACACTATTTTCTTAAGTTTGCACTTCCCGCATGTCATAGGACTATACATTCTGAAACGTGGAAAGTAAGTGCGGTGAAAGTTCATCACCGAACGGATGTTTTGTGCGGTAAAAACTTTGATGGCTGAATTTGCCGTGAGCATGTTGAAAGAAGAAATTATGAAAATATCATGAAGAGCGTTGCGCAATAATTTATCCTATATTATAAAGCAAGCAATAATTGTATAAGTATATGCATGTGCTATGTAATGGTTTTATCGAAAACTAGTCATCCGATCTACCCGAATGTTTGACATTTAAGGACTTTGCGGTCTGAGGGATCGATTGATATAGGTCCCATATCGGAAAAAATCTGTTTTATGCAGAGTTAAAAGCATTTATTTATAAAAATCCTAATTTTAATATTACATTCTTATAAATTTTAGTTACTTTCTTATTATTATACTTATTAAGTTTGATTACATTTTTATGCATGCGTAAATATACTTCAATAAAGTTTTATTTTATTTTATTTTTATAAAATACTAGTTGAAAATATACACCAAGGAGGGTAAAATTCGCCATGACAAATCATTTGACTTGACCGGGATTCTTGAAAAAGAGACCCGGAAAACAAGTGGTTCTCGTCCCCGGTCTGCGTTGTGGCACAGGGGATGATTTTGTGCGTGATATACCACAGTTGCGGAGAATAAACACCAAAATTGTCGCTTTAGAACGACGAACTTTTGACAATTTCGTATAAAACCCCGCTGAAATTCGCCTTGAATAAAGATGGCTAGGTGGTGTAACTGGCTAACACACCTGACCAGCAATTAGGAGATCCGGGTTATAATCCCGATGAATACTCATTCGTAAGAGTGCAGATTACCTCATTCAATGGTCTCCTCTCATAATGGCCAACCAAAAGTTTTAAAGTAATGTGTATCATTTGTATTGTGAACGGATTTGGCTCATTTGTAATGCAATGAATATGCTCATTGTTACGCCATCGCCATTCTTTGGTTACACTTCTATGGTGGATTAATGTTGAGACCATACATAAATAAATTAAAATAAAAGGCTTGAAAATCCGCTATTGCAAGAAATCGTTCATTTGGCTCTGAATCCGTGAATTCCTCACAAAGTTATTTTTTAAGCCGTTAAGTATCGTCAGTTACTGTTATTTCGATTATTTTATAATGTTTGATGGTGGAACAAGATTCCTTTCGAAACAATTTTTGAAAGAACAAAGTCTGATATGTTTTGTGGGTTGTTACGCAATTTTCTGCTCAATTATGTAACTATGTCATGTTGCAGGCGTGTTTTACTCCATAATTTCAAGTTTTTATAGGATTTTTTCACTCAAATGTCACATTTTTCTCTGTTACGCATTAGTCGATTGGGGACGTCTTACGAGACGGGAACGAAATTGCGGCGTTTTTCGCTGAGGAGTGCGAGTAAGATCAAAATATTTTCTCTAAGGTTTACCTTTCCAATGCATTGATCTTTTTACAAAACGACTCAGCTGCCATGGAATCCCTTGGTGCATTAAAGGGATGACGTTGTTGCCATATAGAGAAGAGATAAAGGCAATGCACTGGCGAGCCCTTTTGAAACTGGATCTAATCTACCCCATCATAGTATTAAGGTTTCCGATTCTCATACCTCCTGCTCACGGGAAATGTCACCGTTTAACATCAAGGAAGGTTTGCTGTAAAGCTGGTTTGCTCACGACTAAATTTTTCCTTTCTGCATTACTGCATTACTGCACTAAAAAATCTGCATTACTTTCAACATTTTTATGGAATAGGAGTACATATCGAGGAGGTTTTTTTATTTCGTAATTTTGTTTCAGAAATTTCGTAAAACCTCGTAAAAATGTCGTTAACATTTTTCTGAAAACTTTACCGCGTGAGGTAGAGGCTGTATACGTGCGAAGAATGGACATTTGTTAAAAATGAAATTAAGAATCGATTTGAGAATTCTAAGTAGAATCAAGACAGTCTGAATCCGAAACATGGCGAAGATTTCGGATAGTATGGATACGAATTTATGCCCCGTTCAGACTACTATCGTAACTCAGTGCTGCTCTCACTAGGAATCGCGACGAACAAGTAAAGAGCACTCATAATTAATACAGCTTAGTACTTTTATACAACATTTGTACAAATGTTGTAGAAAAGTACTAAGCTGTATTTATTATGAGTACTAGTAACTTCTACGAAGTAAAGCCTTCAGCAGTCAAGTAAAGAGCAAGCGAACAAAATAGGGATTCCCGCGTCCCAGTGGCGTTTTTAAGACTTTCGACATGGTTTCACAAACAAATGACACCTATCTTTGTTCATTCATCAAAGTACCACCATCTAATTCAATATAATGATTGACTTCTTTTATTATCGTCATTCATCATTTCCGGTTTCCGCTCGTGATAACAGCGCTTACCATTGTTAAGTGGCAGCGTTAGGAACTACCTACGTATTACCGCTGTCCGAACATGCATTCACACTACGATTTCCGCCTGCGATCGTATGTCACGGTAGTAGTGTGAACGGGGCATTAGAATCATGGAGTCACGGACAATGGGTGGGTGTACTCCTAATCTTTACCCAACCTCCAAAAGTCCTCGACCTCAACCTCCGCTATGTGTGCTAAAAAATGCTCCTTCTCCTTCAATTTTCCTCGTCCTGCCATGCCCTTACCACCTTGCTCCCCTCCCCCATCTCAAACTTTCACCCCTACTTTTTTAATCAAACTCCAGAATTTGCCAGAAGATGACTTATCGAGATGAAACTGGTCGCAGTTTTAAATAAAGTGTGGAAAAGTACAAAGTTTTATCATTAACATGTCATTGAACAAATATTTTCCCTCCGCCAGTGGCGGCGATTCCCTGGCGATGGTTTCGATAGTATAATTGTGATTAGTTTTGAAATTACCACCCTAGATACCTATTCGATTCAGAAAGTATTTCAGGAATTCTATTCCCAGGGGCGGCTCAAGGAAAGATATTGCACCTGCGCATGATCGCTTTCCGGAGCCTCCTACAACATCGTCTTTCCAGCCTAATTTCTCAACTAGACCTACTTACTAACATATGTGTTATAATATGTTAGAATCTGTTACAAATCTTTTATTGCCAATTTTGGAATCGTGGGATCCTTTGTCATCCAAGCTTATTTTAAGTTTGAAAATTGCCTCTCAAAAACCATACAGCCGCTAAGCATCCTTTGGGGGTAGCTGTTTCGGCTTGATATTTTTTCGTTATTTATTTTTTTGATAGCTCTCTCGCCGCCCTACTACCTTCTGCTGGATGAATCATTGATGAAACCATCCCGTCCTTTTTTTATACATTACTCTTTTTAAATGGGGTGACGATATTGACATTCGACAAAAAAGGGGAGACAGTTTTCAAGAACGGGTTGCTAATTTAAGTACCTTCCCGAATGGCTGACTGAGACGCTTGAAATATTTTCGGAAAGAGGATGTCTCAATTGGCCGCGGGCGCCATGTAGTTAAACTGAATGAATAAACTACTTTCGAGAATCATATGGGCGATGTTTCGATCGTTTCGGCGTACGGCTTCAAAAGAAAAGGCGGCTTTACTCATGGATGTTGACTTCTGTGGAAGTAGCGTGGGTAGCTGTGCCTCGATTCGTACCGCAACTTTCAGGGCATCGTTCTACTCTCACATTACTTCCAGTTTTTACCCCAAAAAATTTAACGACGGAAGTATAAAATGAATATTATTATTTCGAGAAAAAAACACCCAATTTCGGCCATCAATGTGTTTTTACATCACACTGTCCGAATTCCACAGGAATTCGTGTATTTTATATTTTTTTTATAAATTACGTTAAGTGAATATATGTGTCTTTGAAGTATATCAAGTATGAGAATGGTTATAACTCTTTTTTTCAATGCTAGAATATTAAATTGTCTCACGTTTGTGATGTATCTCTCTCTAAAATTAAACACATTTCCGTATTGAAATAAATATTTACGCGTGTAAAAATTAGTTCTCATTTGGAAAAATTGTTCGTTTTTTTGTTTTTTTTGTCCACGCTCGCAGTCGTGTGATCAGGATTTCACCGAATGCGATGCGATTTAATCTCAGAATCGAAATGCTACTCGCCGACAAAATAAAATTCAGTCTATTTTCCGAGCGAGTGCGAACCGTGATTGGATTACCGCCACTATCGTCCCCACACTCTCATTAAAGTATGTGTTTACACATCAAAGTACCACTTGTAAATTACTTCTAATCATATACTCGTAGGTAACTTCCGCTCGTAAAAGCTCCCGCTTCCGATATTAAGCCGCCTAAGGTCGCTGACTCTTGCAGTGTTGGATGGCGGCTCGAATATTAATACCATATCGGAAAAAGCATGTGTGGTGCTCTTAGATTCCATGTGCACATGCTGATTGTTATTGTTAGTCATTAATTATGCATATTTTTAGGAGATTCCATGGTAATGTAAGTGAACAGCTCGCGTAGATTTTGTGACCAGTATGTAACGGGACTCTGTAATTACAAATTATTTCTGGAGGGAGGGCGTGTTGAAAGACTCTTTGGTGAACACCGAGAAAAAAGCACTCTTTCCTGAATCGTGATGCTTTCAAATGAAAACATTATCTAAGTGAAGCATTCGAACCCTTTCCTAAGAATGGGCAAGCTTTCAAAAAAAATAAAGCATTTCGAAGTCGCATTTGAAACACTTTTTTTCTATATGTAGCATTGCCTTGCGGAAGTTTTAAAAAGTGTCTTCTGCGTATGAAATTGTTATTTGCTCAGATGTATATGCAATAAAATATTTTGACGAGACTAAATCCTCTCTATAAATATTCTCTGTCAGTCGCCATAGCGCAGTTTTGCCTTTGGCCTGCACCCAGTCAGCCTATCTTTCATAACCTACAGTGTATGATGCAATTGCGTAACATATTCCAACTCTGCAGCTATAACCCTAGATATTTTAAAAGGTAACTTCTTGCAACCTACCTCATTCAAATCTTTCACCACACCTCTTAGCATGCTAGTAGTGTATTTTTTTTGTCTGGGGAAGGCTTTTTCGAAGGACAAGTCGGAATCTTTATGGTCTAAAGGATGGTTTATCGTTTATTTATGTATTTTCCTGTACATAAAAAGTGGAAAAAATAATTTTAAATTTATAATGTTGCCTTAGATGTGATGTGGTTGAACTAAAACATGATGAAAGAGAAACTCTGCAATTTTTCACAGAAAAATGCTTAATACAACCGGTCGAATTAACATTATGTGTGGGCAGTTTGAAAAAGTTCTTATTTTCATTAATTTCAAACCTCTTGGTCAAACCCCAAGAATCTATGTATTCTTATGCTTAGGTTTCAATCAGGGGTGGTCTGGTATCTTCGGGGACCCTCGGCTGGAAAGGACTTTGGGGCCCACTATTTTATTGGTGAATGGCAAGGCCGTAGCTAGAAAAATGTTTGGGTGGGTACATTTGGGGGGGCTGTTGTTGCTAGAAAGGAAGCGCTGTTATCCATGCTATTTGAACACCAGAAGAACTCGCAAAAAATATGTTTGTATTATTGCAAAATAAACCAGATAAATAATATACAGATAGGTATTTATAAATATTTAGCATGGGTCTGTAAGAGGCAACGCGATAAACTGGTTTCCAAATATCGGCGCGTCTACTGTTCCCTCGATAAATGAATTGAACTATTTATAATTATACAATATGGAGACTATTCAACTAATAAGTATCAAAAATCAATCGAGCGGGCGTAAATAGCGCTGCGTTGAGAGGGTGGAGACAGTTCAAACAGCAAAACGATCTCGCAAGTAGTGGCACATGCGCCACGCCCTCTCTCTTGCTGCCGCTGCTTGTGTTTTTCCGAATTAGTGCGCACCAATCAACTGTTTCCACGATCGTATTAAACATCCACGAAAATTATTATTTTATTATGCACCCGCACCAAAATATTGGAATATCAGAATATTTTTTTGTAGTAGAGGCCCAATAGCCTACTTGTAATTGCGGCCCTGGCGATAAGTAGAAATTTTTATCAAATCTTTGACGTTATGTTTATTATGAAAACCTTGAAAACCTAATTCTTCATGTATATCAGATAGAAAGGGCATTAACAAATAGTTCTACAACTAGGTATAATAATTTAATTGATTATATGAACTGTACTTACAGTACATTTTGTCATAGATTGCAGTTAAAAGCAGACATTAGTATAATAATTCAGGAAGGAAAGAAATTTCAAAAGCACTTGACATTGATTCCCTGAATTTGTTTTTTAACAAATTCGTCGTTCTGAAAAAACGCCGAATCACAAAACTAATAATTTTTTACATAAATAATAATGATGGCATAGATAAATTGGTATATAAATAATAATGATGTTTATTCTGTGAAACCTAAATGATTACCAAAAATAAATTAAAGGCAGTACTAAGTTGGAAAAATATATTTTTAATTATCATCCAGTAAAAATATCTTGTGCTCCAATTAACAATTATATATGTATCTATTCCTTTTCTCTTCACTATCATTAGCTAATTTATCAATGATAATGTCTTCATCTGAGTTGAAAAACAAATCTCGCTCCACATCCATTAGAAGTAAATTGGACAGAGTATCCTGAGTCAGTGATAATCTAAGTCTGTCCTTGACGATTTTTAAATTAGAAATACTCTTTCACATGTTACCTGAGTGCATGGAAGGGTAACAACAAACTTACATGCTGTGCAAGCTAATAAAAAGCCCTGCTTGAGACAGTTCATAGACAATGGGGAAAGCACATGCCAAACATTTTTAGCATTTTCTATTTTGAGTGCAATGAATGAACTCCTTTTCTTCCTCTTCTTCAAAGTTAACTTCATCATCTTCACTGTCTTTTCGAATTTTCTCAAATTAGGCATCTCTTCTTCATCGCATTCAACTTTTTCTGTCTTGGTAAAACTTTACTTATCTGCAAACTGTTTCAGTTCTATAAGTAAAGAACGTCTTTCTACTTAACACAAATTTGGAATGGCGCACATAATGTAGGGAGGAAAAGTATCTTCCTTTACTATTTCGGGAAATTTTTTAGAATCAAGCCAAGATAAATCTTTTAAAATGTATCGATTGGGTACGAATCCGTCTTCAATACTTGTTCTGGCGCGATCAATAATGCTGAAGTAGATCAATATATACTTTTGAGTTGCAGCAATTTCAGGTTTCATTTTGGCTTCTTTGGCTTTTTCTCCTGACATTGTTTTCTTTCTTGAAGTCCTTTGTGTTTTAAAATCCAATTCCTTTTCCACATCAATTGAGTCATCTAGCTTCTTCTCACTCTCACCAGCATACTTTTTTGTTCTTTTGTAAAGAAATTCAAAGTGCTCATTACATCTTTTAGAATTGAGCTGCTGCAACAAACAATCCACCATATTCCAGGCCGTAGCGTAGTCTATATTCTTACTATGAAGGTACTTAGACACAGGAGAGGTAACAAAAAATGTATCCAAAAAAACAAAAGACAAAAACTTTTTCAAATGCTGTCCATTGCCTTACTAAATTTCTGGCCGTGAATTTTGATTTGCAGTCAAAATTTCCAGTGGATAAATCCCACAACACATTGATTAGATTGGTTACTTTCCCTGAGTAACCATTTAATTTTAAATATTCGTCATCTACAACCAATGAAAGTGCCCTATGCTTACTCCACCACCTTGTAGCACCAATCGTTTGGATTCTGCAGAGTTTATCATAAGAATGATGTTTCCTTTTAGTTTCCGTCTCCCACACTGTCATTCTCTTGAAGGACGAGCATAGGAAAACAGCCGATTCTTCTAATAAGCCAAATAAGTTTTCTGCTTGTATCAAATTTACAGTTGAATCGGCTACCACCAAATTTAATACGTGCCCCATTCAGTGGGTGAAAATGAAATCAGGATTTTCTCATTTAAAGTGAGCTTGTTGGCCGTTGTAACAACCTCTCATGTTAATAGCTCCATCAAACGAGCTAGCAATAATGCTTGACGTTGAAACCCCACTCTTTGCTAGCTCCGATTTGATGCGATTAAACGAAGAATGAAGGTGAAACAAGGTGAATTCTCTTGTTTTTCGTGCTACATAGGGTGCACATGATCCATCATGGGTTAAACCAGCATTTGTGAAAAATATTCACTTTATTTATGTAAACAAAGTTTAATAACTACAGAGAAGTGGGCAAAAATTGTACCAATCCACCCGAAGAGAAGAAGGGAAGTAAAAGTGCGGCACTGGTGGCAAGGGGAGTGCGAGCCGCGAACAGAATGATGAAAGCACCAGTTTTTCTAACTCATCAAGGAGTTTTTACTATAGTTGACCATATTTATCCCGTAATTTATTTCATAAAACACTAATCAGCAAATTTTCGACTTGTTATTTTAAAGAAGAGAGGGGTTTTGGAATAAATTTGCTCCGCAGTTTCCGAAAATAGCCTTTAAATTTCTGTATCACGTCCGATTTTTTGCAACTCACGAGAACGTAAAAAATATTCATTTTTTAATGTCAATGCTGAATATAAATGTTCATAACTTGTGAAAATGTTCTTGGGGGACAGAATGAATTTTTAAGGATTGAATCACGCAATTATATAGCTAATAGGTAAGTATAATATCTTATCCGCATAAAGTCACAATTAATGCATGCTTCCACTTGAGTTTGTGGTGCATTATTCAAAATTATTACGAAATATATACGTGGTGGTACAAGTATGTATGAACGCAAGTCATCCGTGAAAGCGGGATTTGTTTCAACCAAATAAACAAATAGGTAGAATTTAGTATTTATTTTGACTCACGCAGTCGCGGTGGAACCTCCTTAATAGACGGGAAAATAAAAGGGAAAGTCCCACGAGGAAGACCGAGGGCCAAATACAAGGGTCAATTAAGGCAGGATATGAGACTAAAGAGCTACAAGGACACAAAGGAGTTAGCAGGGGCAAGAGAGAATGTAGGGGATGCAGTCAACCAATATTAGGATTAAATGACTGTTGATGAATACTTAAAAAAGCTGGTTGCGGTCAGTTTCTGGCATAAAGGAGACAACTATATGGATAGACTCACGATCGTCTCCCGGCACTCTGCATGTACTAGCTTCGGCTTGGCTGTCACGTCCAGCAGGTATTTGAACTAGGACCCTGAGGTCAAAGTCGAAGGTTCTATCTCAAGGTCTATCACATCTTGCGCATGGTAAACTATAATTGCGATGCGGTAATTGATACGGTTAGCTGGCAGCAAAGTATTCGACGCAATAAAAACTGGGACGTGGTGAAGAATGCGGACAGAGGCAAACCACCGATGCATATCGCTTCTCGATTACGTATATACCGTGACCAATGAATCAACGACCAATGAATATATAACGTGACCAATTATCAAATATAAGGATGAATATGAATATTGTTATAATTAAAATGTAAATAAAGGCCCTAGTGGCCAAGTGGTATAAATGAAAATTGTAAAAACGACGTAAGGTGCTTAGACAGGAAATAAAAAATCGTGAACTCCTTAAAAATACTCTGCTGTAAGTGAATTAATTTATTTAAGCAAAAAATTACCAATATTTTCCTCGTCATAACTACATAACTGATCCACTCAAGATGGCCAATTGCGCAGCTAAGTAAACTGAACTTTCCCCATCTGGTACCGTACAAAATGGCTCTATCTATTCTCACTCTTAATCAACGAATGTAATGCACTTTCAGCCTTTTGTCTATGGACCTGTTTAGTTTTACTCTTATAAATAAAGAAAATGTTTGATTGTGTTTTTATAAATATCAGGATGAAACAGGGTTTTAAACTGAATAAAAAAAATTACACTGTTTTATGATATAGAGCTTAGAATGCATACATTTATTTGGTGGTCTAGGAGACAGTTTATGTTATGATAAATATTAGCTGCTTTGGGGCAATAGAAGCTCTTTCGTACTCTAATGAAGATATGGTCCGGCCTTTAGCGATGTTTATTGTTAGTGTTCCGCCAATGTTTTAAAACGGTTCAATACAGCATATTTTAGCAATATTATCATACAGAAATAAATATTTTCGTTGAAAACACGCACTATAAGCCTTTAAAAATCCCCCATATATTAATAAAATAAATACATTACATCTACATCTACAAAATACCCTGCAAGCCACCTCAGGGGTGTGTGGCAGGGGGAAATGAGGGGGGGGGGGGTGGAAGGGAGGTACATGGGAGAATAAAGGAGAGCCAGAGATTAGGAAAAGTCATGACTTTAAGGGATGTATATTTGGGCGTCAGGAAAAAGGTTTTACGAAAAAATATAAATTTTATTTCGCTCCCAGAGAAATCCGCGTAGTTCAGCTCCTGAGCATTGAAAAAATATGGATGTCTTCATTTTCGGATTTCCACCACGTCCCTTATTTCGGAATGCAACAGATCTACCCAGTTCTGTCCAAAGAAATAACCTCGGTAGAAACCTTAAAATTCAGACACCTCCGCATTGATGCCAGGGAAACCTAAGACTATGTATTTGAACTATAAAGAAATAATCCACGACATGATATCGAAAGACCACTATTACGGCCCGTTTTTGCTAAGTCAGGATAGCGTCAACCGCAGGATGACGTAGCCTTTGCGCTAACTTGATATTAACAGGGGGTTAGGGTTTTGGGAGCTTCCCAGTCGTTCTAGTGCGCATAATCACTTCGCAACACAACAGCGCACTTGCCTTCCATTCGTTTATCAGACCCTGTGCACCAAGCTGCGCACAAAACAGATCGGGAGCAGAGTTGATGTGCGCTACACAACAAAAGAACTTCGATCACAGCATCCGCGATTGTTTTTGAACAGCTGAATTTCATCAAAGGCTTCAAACATTGATAATTTAAAGGCATTAATTACTCTGTGGTAAAAAAATTACCTTTGTGATTACTTATATCGTTTGAACGAATTCGTTCACTTTAAAAGAAATATTCGGCCGAGACAATTGTGAACCTACTGAATGCAACCTATCGACATGTTAACAAACGTTTCACCTGTACACATGTTGTTCCATTCGTCGCCGTTCATGTGCGCTAAAGTGCGCTGACGTTTTCCAATCTGAGTTCACTTCCTAACTTCGAATGGAAAACTCCCTTTGTATATTACACCAAACTGCCGGTAATTGACGTGAGCGTTATCAATGAGAAAACGTATTAACTTCGGCTTTCGTATCGAGGAAAAATTCAACCAGAGATTATAAAACAGGGCCTAGGATAATACTCGAATAGACCGCGAGTATTTGGAACCACGCACAGAAAGATTTAATTGGCGAAGTAAATAAAATACGAAGGAAAGCCGCACGCATCGTTAAAAATTGTAACGAGCGAGCAGATAGTGTAATACAGCTAATGGAAGGACTAGGTTGGGAGCCGCTAGAGGCTCGGAGACTTCACGCTTGTCTAAGATTACTTGAAGAATTCAGATAAGGCGAGGTTCAGTACGACACGGAGGATATTATGTCGACCCCGTACTATATCTCTAGAACTGATAGAAGCGTAAATATAAGGGAGATACACTGCCGAGCTGACAGGTACGAAAACTCTTTTCAACGCACCGCAAGTGATCATTACAAAACCAACGTGACACTTATCATTAAATACATCGTTTACAAACAATTCACTTCTGTCCTCTCCCCTTCCATGGATGGTGTCCTAATACCCCCTGCCACACGTCTCTGCTCCGGCTCGCAGGGTGATATGTAAACAACAATGCGACCCAGCAACCATCGCGGACAGGTGCAAACCGCTGTAACCAAATCCGTTGCTATTGAGTTCTCTACCGCTCAGTAGCACATTTATATTTCCACATTGCCCAATATTAAAACACCCCTCTCGCGAGATGGCGACACCTTCTAAGAGTCTCGTGTCCGACTGAGACTGCAAGCCACCTTCCCCTCTCCTCCTCCCTTCTTTCACTCTCCCTGCAATGCAATTACGACGATACCGCACTTAATTCCACGCGCACACGACACCGCCGGACGGCAGCCACACTAGTTCTAGGTCAGCCCCACCCCCCTTCCCCCAACACACTTCTCGCTGCCCCTCCCCCCTTCCTCATCGTGTAAGGACGCTGAGGAATGGGAAAAGGTTATGCCGGTTATGCCAGAACAGAGGATAGGGATCCAAGCTGGCTTTTTAAAACACTTGCGGCCGCATTCATAGGCAGTTTTCCAACTTCCCAAACGCATAGTTCACTGCCATTCAAGTTATCTTGATCCCCGGGCAAACCGAGTGGAATCTTCGCTTGACACTTACGGAGCCGTTCGACGACGGAAGAGACAGCTTAAGGCCATCATCTCGTTAAGCATGCGAAAATCATCAGCAAATCATGACCTTTGTAGATAATTGAAGTCAATTACCTCTCTAAAATGCTCCCCGTTCTCATACGGCAATTTAGAAGGAAATATTACTTTAAAAAACCTTTATACCACTGAATAAAATAATTCATTAATGTCATAATATGACGGTTATGCATTCATTTATAGGGACTGCTGAAGTGGAAGGCATATAGCTCCTCACTATCTTCCACCGTGAAATTATAGCCAACGTAGTTTTAATACACAAGAAAGGCATTAGGCAAAAATACGAAACGAATATATTTTTATTACGTGAACGAAATAAATACGATTTCTCACCTGTTGACTAATCAATTACATGCTTGGCATTGTCATAATAAAAATTAATTATATTTTATATTAAAGGTTAATTTTCCCCCGTCTATGGTTTATCCGGTAACTTCCCCCATGCACAGAGGTATAAATAAATCTAATGTTCGTTGGTTGCAACCCTTGAATGCAACTGTGGCTGCCGGTGAAATTTTGCCGACCTTTGAGTATCTTTCATTGCACCAAAATTCTTTTAACGAAGTAGTTTTTTCCTTTCAGTACAAGGATAATATATATCAAAATAGATGTAGTGGGTTGAATAAAGCAAATATGTACGGAATCTCTTCAATATCTATCTTATTCACATAACTCTTAGCTAACAATCACTTCAAAAGTAGAATTACTCTTGAAAACCCTACAAAATAAAACGCGTTGAAAATTATCTCTAAAAATGTGCAAATATCATATAAATATTTGTATTACCAATAAAGCAATAGACATTTGAAAGTTTCTTCACTTCTATTTGCCATATATGCCCATATTATCACACTTAAAACACATAACTTAATATACAATCAGTATAAGAAGACTGCCTTTTCATTCACTCGGTCTGTTCACTCTGCAATCTGCATGACGTATAGAATATTCACACTTCTTGCAGAGACGTGAATTTCACGTCATCTCCGCCCAATGCGTTCTAGGTACGAAGGGGTGATAGCACGGATTGCCAAGTTCGGAAAAGAAACGTTAGACTAGGGCTGGTTTCAGGAAGTTTGACCGGCGATTTCGTTAAACCCATATTCACAGTGTCGTTTTAGCGCTGACCGGCCCAAGCCCCGGTAGCTTTAGCCTGGAAAAAGTTAGAACTATGGTTTAATGTTGAATTTAAGTTCCTCGCGTAGCCATTTTCCCTTCAGCTTTTGTAGAAGTCGAAGGTGTTCGGTGACTTATCGAGGTTTATGGAGAGAGGGCGTGGTGTCACAAACGTTTAACTACCGTACACCATACTGGCAATCCCCGTTCCATTTAACTAAAAATAAATTAATAAATACTAATAAAAACCAATGTCCAGGATGGAAGGGGGAAATACTAATGATGGAGAAAACGGCTGAACCGATGTAGTCGGTTTTTGAGTAATTTTTTTTGTATAGCATCACATATATCTGGAAAAATCTTCGAATTTCCATTTTTGACCCAGATAAATTGTAAATTGAGAAAAATAAACACACCCTAATTCAAACTCACGAACTCATTTATACCGCTGTTGAAAGAATCATCATCATCAGTTATCATCCCAAGCTATTTTACAAGTTTGGGGAAAAAATTATTTGGCCCTAACAAAGACTTCAATTACTGATTGTGATTTTTTAAAGCGCGCGTTGATTTGATGAATATTCTGGAGTTACAGAAAGTTTCGGAACGACTCTCTCAACATTGCCCTTTCCGTTCACACCATGAACTCAAATATTACGGATTGACTCCAAGATTCGAGTTTTACGAGGCAAGTGTTTATGAGGATTATTCATTATATAAGTGTTTAGGAGGATTATTATACCTACTTCTTGAGTATTGATATAATTTCAACCGTAAATTGCAGTGTTATTTCATCCACAGTTACTTTCAATGGGTTGGCGACAAGAATGCTAATGAAGGAAATTGATTATCCTTAGGTTTTATTGTGCTCATAGTTGAAGTTATATATGAGAGCCAGTCAATTTTAATATACATACGCATAGAGAAGGTCGTTTTGGATGGAAATACAAGCAGTAAGTTGTATGATTTTCATATTTTCTGTCCCCTTTTCAACTGGAGGCCCCTGCGACCGACCACCAGTGAATTTTTCCCACGTTGCCCATGTCTTAAACCGGCACTGGTCATTATCATTGGTCGTTCAATCCTCAGATTTTTTGACTCCAGCCCTCCATTCTTCCCAATCTAACGCTAGTTCCCTTACTCCCTGGTAGCTCTACTTATGCACTTTCCTCTTTTTTGGTCAATGTGTTCTTCTCTTGGCCTTCCTCTGGGGACTTTTCCATCTATTTTGCCTTCAATTCATTCATGAATTCCGGAAAGGGCTCATCTCGGATTTTTAAAAATCTTCTGGAGGAAAAACAAACTGAATTTTTGTCAAACCATTTGAAGTAAGAGCGGAGTTTTTTTCCTGAAACTCCTGCTGAAAGCTTTATGAAAAGCAGATATGAGGTCTTCTCGCTCAAAAAATATTTGTCAACACGAAAACATGAAAAAAGATGGAAAATGTCCATTTTCAAAAATTTCCGAGATGAGCACTTTTCGAAATTCATGATTCCATTATATTCTTCACAAACCCATTGTGACTCAGAGTGTGCCCAATCCTTCTGGTTCTTCTTTTCTGCATAGTTCTTCTGTTCTATATGGTCTAGTTTTTCTGTTCCATATGGTCTAGTTCTTCTGCCCACATGGTATTTTCCTCTTCTAGTTTCCTGCACACTCCTCCATTTCTTATGTAATCCGTCCACTTGACTTTCAGTATCCATCTTCAGCACGTTTCGAAAGCTCCTAATCTTTTCTAATCTGCTTTACCATGCGTTCGACCCATAGAGTGACACGCTCCACACGAATGTTTTCAGTTCCTTCGTTAGTAGTCCTATCTTCTTCAGGCATAGTATTCTTCAGGCTTTTCCATTTCGTTGTATAGTAGTTGCCATTGGTAAATAAATGTGTAAGTATTCTAGGATCTTGTCCTATGGAACATAATATATCCCATGCATACACAGACACTCTGTGGTGTTAGGAAACAAAGAAAAAATCTTACCGAATACTTTTAAAATAAGAAAATATTACAAAAATAAACCTTTGTTAAGCTTTTCAGGTTAAAAATGGCTTATAACACATCAAACAATTCAAGTAAAAAAGAAATAAAACAAAATGATGTAAGTAGAGCATAGAAATGAACAGCGAGATATTATATGAATGTTTTTATTCAAGTTTAGAACTAGATTTGTGTAAATTAATAAGTAAAACTTTTCAGCAGCTTTTTAAACAGGTTGCTGTGGTGGCTTGAGTGCTGGATTTCCATTTAGAAGGCCCGCGTTTGAATCCATCCTTGGCAGAGATTTTTCAGTGAAGTCCGGATGCCTACGTGGGCGCCATATGGAGAGCATTCCTAGTACAGTAATCCATCCGTCTGAAGTGAGGCTAAACCGTGGTCCCCTTTACACCTTTCGTTAAGAGGAGGCTAACACCGGCACTGGGTTTCTCTCCACCCTTACTTCAATCCTAATGATCCTTCCTTTACCTACCCTCCTACCCCTAATGACGCAAATGAACTCAGTTGTCGGTCGCCTCTTCAAATGACCAGCAAATTTATTAAGTTTAGCTGAATACAACGGGTAACCAAATGACGTATACGGATGAATATTCTCTTCGAGGTTTTTAAAAGGATATTGACCTGGCTAACATAAATGTTTCTAAAAATGAATGTGACGTAAAACTCGATAACGTACAATATTGCTCTCGCTGGTGGTTGCGCTCGCTGGTATTAAGGTGGTTAGAATGATAATCGTGGATCATTGAGGGCATATTTTAATAATTTTTAAGTAAGCCGAAAACAATTCTTGGACCACAAGTCATTTAAGTTCATCTTTTTATGTGTTGTTAGAACTCACCAAACAGGTTTTAATGGAAAAGTATTATATTTAAAAAATCTCTCCTTAATTAAAGCAAGTTATGACTACAGTTTTCGGCATGGTATTCGAAATTTAGACGAAACTACATTGAAATCTGTTTTTCTTTTCGAATATTGGAATCGGTGTGACACGTTGATATTTATTAGCAACAGTTATAATAACTATATATGTATTACTTATTTCGCGTTTAGAAGAAAACCTATAGATACATATGTCATCGAATAATCACCAAATACACGTCATGTGGCATGTGGGTATGCATTAAAATAGCATTGAAATGCCAGAAAACCAAATCGGTAAGATGCCATTTTCTTCACTATTATCAAAAGATATCACTAATGACAAAACGAAATATTTTTTCACGCCAATCTAAACGTAAACAAAAATCGATCAACTACCTTCACCACAAGATGCGGTGTGCATTCACCGTCTACATTGAAACAGGAGTGGGAACAAGACGCGATTGAGGAGATCACGGAGGGGAAACTTCCATCCCCCATTTTAGAAGACCAAAAGGGGCTCACCCCACACTCCTCACCTCTCCCCTCCAAAGAATCACATCTTAACCCCCCCCCCCCATGCCCAAGCCCATTAACCGGCCGCGGAGTGAAAGTGAGGAACGCATGCCCCGCTACGGGGAACCGCCGCCGAACGACCGCTCCACGGAGCGGACAGACGGATCGAGGGAACTGTGAGGAGCGAGTCGACGGACAGAGTCGAGAGCCAAGAGAACTTCCCCACCGCGCGCCGCGGGCTTTCAGTCCACCGCCAGGCGGCAGAGCGAGCGAGCCAAGAGAGACCGCGCCGAGCCCTCCAGTCGTTGTGCGGCGAGAGTCCACGGACACTCGCCCGTCAGAATTCCCGACTTGATCGCCGCCCCCACCCCCCACACCTCCTGCCGGAACGTACCACACGTTGAATCTGTCTGCATCTAGAGCCCCGTGGAGGGAGAGAAAAAAATATCCAACCCAACTCCCCTTACCCCAACGCCCGAACTATTTTCTTATAAGAGGTTGGGGGAATAATAAAAACAGAAAAAAAATCAGGATCACATTGTTGGAGTGTGTTCCGTGGGAGAGTTTTTTTTTCTGGGGAAGGGGTTAAGGGACTCTCTAAAAAAAAGGGACGGGCTTATTTTTTTCTGATTAGGGGAACGTCTCCTAAAATACCTGTCACCCCTCTGTGTCTTTTTATTCGACTATTTTTATTCCAAACCTCCTCCCATCAGGGGCGTTCCGGAAGAATTCCTGTTTGGAGACGGCATCGGTGGACCACCACGGAAGGATTTACGGAGCTTTTAAGACGAGAGCAGTATACCAGTTTGAGCACGAAAGTGGATGTTGAGTGTGTGTTTGTGCTTAAGTGCCGGGAAATCGTTACACCTCCAGGTCCGGATAAGGATTAAGTTCCGGATAGGGGTAAGAATTAAGTTCCTCGTCAGGATATACCTCCGGTTCGGGATCAGGATTTTTTCCGCTCAGGATAAGAAAAACATTCTCCGGTGGTTTTTCGTCCCAAGTGTTCTCTGCAGCGGCAGATACTCCGAATCGCCAGGAACGTACAGTGCTTCCTCATTCCCGAAGAGCATTCTGTCTTCCTTGAGTGGAAACCCTTACGAAAGTGGTTGTAAACGAACATATTGCGCACCGAAATCGGACGGTGAAACCAATGTGATGGTGGTGATTCGGTGATTTGCTGGAGGCGAAATATCTTCTGAGGACTCTTGACGCGATGACAGAGAGACTCTAAGCAGACCCATTTGGAGGAATCGGAAAATTCACGAACGTACACAAATCACCCGCCGATCCGGATCGATTGAATGATCCGCCAACGCTCTTCGGAATATTCTTGCGACGCTTTTTCCAAAGTGTTCTCGAGTGGTTGCCGAAGGCAAAACTGACTGGAGGAACTTGTTGAGTTATATTCGTAGATTGAAGAAGGGTGGATTGTAGGACAAAGCGAGGAGTTATGTGATCCCCGGAGAAAGTGGCCGAATGCGTTAATCCTTATTGAGGAGTTCCAACGTCCTTCGGTATTTCTCCTGAGAATGAAATTAGGTCCATATCCTCCCACAGTGCAGTTGGATGTTTGCCGTAAACCTAACTGACTGGAGGAACTTGCGGAATTGAAATTTAAGACCGTAGAAAGGGTGGATTTGAAGATTGTAGGAAGAAGCAAGGAGCCCAGTAATCCCCTGGTGAGGGCGCTCAGTTCAGCAGAACCTTTGTCCGTTCCGGTGCGCTTGTAGAAGTCCTCCTGATCTCCTCCTACTCTTTCACCCGTGGTGAGAGGAACGACGGGTCTGTCTCCCACGGGTCCGCCTATCGTACTGTCGCACTGCATGTATTCCGGGCCCGCCCTCGCTGCCGAAGTCCCCACCCCACGAACGGAAGGATGACTCCAGCCCCCCGGAGGCAAGAGGAGAGGAGGAGGAGGAGGTAGGTCATGTCCACGCCTCCGCAAGCCCCTCTCCCCCACCTCCGCCCCCGCACCACCGCCCCCACGCCCCCCTCGGCCACCGACGGCAAAGGCGACATGGGAACACGGGGAGGCGTCTTCATTTCACCGCCCTCGAACCTGCTATCCGGACGCGATAACAACCGCTCACCGCAGGAGATGTCACACGGACTTTTCGACGAACTCTGTCGTTCACGCGAGGCCTGAACCGCCCCGCGAGTTTTGTTATTTCACCAGCGGAGTACAAAGAGGAGGGGCTCGTACCGGCTTTATCGCTTCTGACGGACGACCACCCTCTATTGAACGAGTTCCCAGGAATCCCGACCCGATTCCTGCGGAAGGCCTTCGTCGTCGGTGTATACCTATCAGAAGTGGAAAGAGAGAGAGAGGGATAGTTAAAAGACAAGCGGTGCGTGTGGTGATCCTTGGGGAATACCCCCTCCCATGTTAATTTTTTTATGTTACGCATTTAACACCCCTCCATAACCGAGTGGGGAATTATATAGCGGCGGGTTTGGTTTTTGCAAACGATATATAGGAGTGGTGTGCCGCGAGGTTTAGCGGACTCCGCAAGTGGACTCCGGCGTTGAAGCGTGGTTAAACCAGTGCGGGTGCCGCCGCCTTGAGGAGAACACCTTCATCATCCGTGGACCCATATAGTTCCGCACGGGATATTATTCTGTTGTCAGGTCTCCTCGTTGACTCTACTCCCTAGAAATGGACATCAAGAGGAGCACCATGTGGCTGACGTCCCTGCTGATCGTCGCTTTCGTCAACCTCACGGCCGCCGCTTCGTCGGTTTCTTCGGCTTCCACGGCACTGCAAGGTAAGGAAGCAAACCTCGCACTTTTTTCCTCGGAGACAAAGTGTCTCGTTTGCCTTGGGAGTCATTCAGTGGTCGGCGCCGATTTCCAAAAAAAAATACGAAAATCCTTACGGCCCCGCGATATTTTCGCACATTGTGGAGGCGGTTCACCTACTCTCACTACTTAGGACGTCGAGAAACTCCCTCCTTTAGGTGCTTTCCTTTCAAGAAGTCTGAATGAAACCCTTTTTTCCGGACATTACTGTCTTGGATAATGTAGGACGAACGACGATGCGTGTTTTTTTTCCTGTTCCTGCCGGGAAAGAGTAAGTTGACCTCTATCAAAGAATTATTACAGGAGTTAATGATTAAAACAATCACAAAAGCCTTTCTCAAACTGACCGAAGGTGGTTTTGCCGATGCTGGTAAAAAGTACAAAAAAAACGGCAATAGCCGGCACGAAGTGTCATGCGACGGCTCTACACCACCCGCTTGCGGGTCCGTTTTCTCTTGGCATGTGAAAGAATGTCCACTTAATACATAGAGGACTCTTTATGGAGAAGATACGAGGGGTTTACGTTTGGTAAAGGTACAAAATGAAGGGGCTGTCAATTTCTTGTCACTGAAACTTCGGTTTCACGGTAAGATTTTGTGAGGCTCTCCGATTAGTAAAGGCTTCCGTCAGTGGCAACAAACAGACGAATGTATCCATTAATTGCTCCCAAAATCTGCAGTTCAACGTTTGCAAATCAACAGCTATTGCCATAATTCTGACAAAAACAAGAAATCGAAGTCTTCACAAGAAGTCGAGCAGAATTGTCTAGGGCTTCAAAATTAGTTCTACCTAATTTTACCTTTCTATCCTTACCATATTCAATCTCTTTTTCCCCCTCTCCCAAGTAGTTATCTTTCATTGACAGCCATTAAAGCACCATTCAAGTGACATTAGAACCAACATGTAAAATATTTGACCATAGTATTTAAGTCTAAGATTTAGTAATCCTCTCATAACTTTCATGCACTTTAATCTTAAACCTGTTCGATTTTTCTAGCAAATCGATCCATGAAAAGAGTTTTTCTACATTCCATTCTATTTATACTTGAAGCGATGTCATCCGTATAATGCCAATGACATGCACATCTGTCATTTATTTCATCGATTCGCGAAGAAAAATTTCATTGAAACGTTTGAAGCATAACAAACAGATTTGGATGAAAACGATGTGAAAAATTGAACTTGTAGTCAATCAAAATACCTTAAACCTTTTGCCCCCCGTATGCTTTCAAAGTAAATTATTATTAATAATAAATAAATAAAGGAAATAGCGATAGATTAAATGACTTTTAAAACTAATTCTGGAATAGGCTATCCTTAAAGAAGGTTCGTACATTGAGCGGCAAGCGCTACCGGCCATCAGTACGATAGCCGGAAATCGGAATTATTCGTCCTGACCATGGCCTAACCTCAATAGTCCGCGCCGGTAATGCATACGAAGTTGCAGCATGACACGACTAAAAGCGCAGGGAAATAATTAAAATCTTTGAGCAGTAAGTTTCACTTCCGAGAAATGAATGGAGCATATGTAGTTCTGAGGTCTTAAAATATATATTCGTTGAGTTGGTTATTGACCACTTAATTAATGTATTCGTTAAATTACAGAGAGTTGGTCATTTCTTTTTAAAAAATCTTAACTTCCTTTTTTTGCCAACGTTTCGCCTTTTAATTAAATAGGAAAGTTGATCTCACCTTTAAGCCCTGATGAAATACATTAAAATATATCCATGATGGATAGATAATGACAAGATGATGGCTTTAATTAAAGAATTAGCGCGGTATTGTATTCGTTTAAACACGAGTTCTTAAACGAATTCTTCAGTTAAATCCACGAGCTGATTAAATGCATGGCAATTTCCCGGAAAAAGATTCTGTTGACTTTTGGTAGTCAAATTTTGGTACGCGTTGTAAACCTTCAACAAGCAAGCAACATTTTTACCAAATTTGATACAATGAGTTACTTACCAACACCTCTGATGCATAGCCAAGTTTCAAGAGTATTGACCGAACTACTCACATTTGCGTCAAGACCCAAAAGCATAAGAATACCATAGCTTTCCTCAAAGGATCACGTAATGCTCTACATATTGCACTGAAGTAAGGATGTGAATTCCGTTGAAACAATCTTCGCCACTGCCTGGGTATGAACCTGGTATCTGGTAAATTATTATGAACTTAAACAGCAAACGGTTTTTAATCATTAATTTTAGTGACGAAACGCCAAAATTACAGTAAACCCTTCTAAGGATCGTGGTAGTGTTAGGTTAGATATTCATTTTATAGTAGTACTAAAGACAGTATAAAAAGGCAGTTTTTACTTCGAAGCCACACATTTTAGCTTTCAGCTCCTTTAATTCAATTCTATACAATGAATTAAATCATGAAAATACCCGACGGCTCTCGATATTAAGATCCCATCAGGATATCCATTCCAGCATACTTCTCTTGCATTAAAAAAATTGGTATTTGCAGTAAAAATAAAAATGTACATTAAAAAAACCTGCTCAAAAGTGAGGCAACAGGACAGAAGTATCATAAAGCATACCTCCACTAATGACTTTAACGAGCCATGGAGCATTCTTTTCATATAAATTATGTTAACTGAGCTATTAGACAATTATTTCTTAACCACATGCTCACTACGATAACCTTGTAACATCCTCTACTGGATGAAACTGGAAATTAATGCATGGAAAGTGGACATATGCATTTAATTTATAGTGTTACCTTGAATATTTCCAGGAAGAGCGAGGAATCTGTAAACAATGCATAATGTAAAACGCTCACAGAAGGTATTTTCCTTTCACAATAACTTACAAGCTAATCACATAATGGCACAATTACTTAAAAGCTAATCACATACCAAATAGTCATAGTTTTTCAGTTAGTGGCGAATTTTTGCAGGCAAATTCGTTAGATATTTTGGCACTGAAGTTGACTTCGAGGAAAAAGAAAAGTGTTGAACTGACACTGCATTCCATGACTAATTTTCATATTTTATGTGTCCGTTTTGTCCACTACACCCTTATCCAAATCTTTAATTTTAATTTTTGACAGCTAAGAAATATTTTACGCAAATGAAAAAGTATTTTTGAATTGCATACAGATAAATATTTCGTTTTCTATTTGGTTTTGACTTAGCCGCGATCCGACCTTCTCGAAGGTGATTTGTACGAGAATAAATGTAATTACTTCCTTAAATTTAGAACACTCACGGAAACATAACATATTCGAAGTCTTACGCTGTCTTGAAGGTCACTCCTGAAGGTTGTCTTCGCTTCGCAAATAAATGGGTACAACCATTAAAAAAAATGCACAATGGAAAGTAAAAAGTCAGTATATTACAATTCAACATACCTCGATGTTTTTTTGTAAAATGGGAGAGGAGGTTGAATACCCAAGAATCTCCTATCCGGGGCCACTGTTAACGGATTCATTAGAGGTAATCTGCAACTGTGTACGAGTTGCATTTTTAGTAGCGGAAAGTTACACCTTAAGCCGATGCCGTTTTCAAGTCATCCAGACATTCAAACACAAACACGTGTTGCTCCTGACTCCGTACTCAGAACCAAGCCTTTGATATCAATATCCGAGTATCTAGCAGTTTAATTTTTTGCGTCACCCTTGAATCTCTTCCGGTTGGAGGCCTGGCGGAGCTTTCAAGTTTAAAGGCTGCCTAACTCGCAGGAGCGCAAACGAAATGCGCTATTACCCAATCGAATAGTATGTACATGTTAGCATTCGACATGTATCATAGATGTTTCACCGAATGAATGAAATGCCGTTAAGCAGTCCGGTCTATAACTACCCCGAGCGCATTGGGCCTTTCCCAACGTTTGCTCCACAACACAATTTCCTTTTCCAGCAAAAAATTCCTTCTTAACTCACCTCATCTTTTCCTTATCTCATTTCTTTATATTATCTTTCCATCATCTTATTTCTATTTTCCCTTTCTCACGCTTACTCAACATCAATACACAACAGTTGCAAACCTTCAATTGAACGGCTGGCTGGTATAAATTTCAATTCATCAGAGACGTTTTTTCGTCATGAACTTATCTTAAGGTGATTTCTGTCATTTTTAATGATTCCGCAGGATAATAGAGGATTAAAAAAATGTTCTTATTCACAAAAACATCATAAATCCACAGTAAGTTCCACGCTTATTTTGTTTTTTTTTGTGTTTTCAGTCAACCGAAATCACTTTCTTTCTAAGTATCTTCATTCCATCATTTCCAGCACTAACATTGTCACTTTCAATTGACATACACTTTATTACATTCATCACAAGCCCCTTCTCCGACAGCAATTCTTCACGGCAACTTATGGTTAATACATGCATAACTGGATGAATGGGCTTACCATGAAATAATGAGTCTGTCGGATGAAATGAAGACATTGGCTGAAAAAAATACGCAAGGAGAATACAGAATCATTATTTCATATTTTAACAGCGCGACTCAACGACAGCTAGTCGGTTGGGATTCTATAATTCCAAAATATTAATTTCAAAATTTAAAAAAATATCAATCCAAGGCTAATGGATTATTTTGGAGTATAATTCAGAGACATTTAGGCAAGTTCGATTAAAATCAGACGGAATTACTTAATTTGGAAAATATTTGAGTCAATAGAATGCAGTTTAAAACAATTGTTAATCTATTTATGATATAACTTGACGTCATTAGCAGTTGAGGGAGATTTTATCTGAAATAATCAGCATATAAAATGTTATTCGAGGACAAAGATTTCATTGTTTTAGCGATCATAATTAGACACAGTTCACAGAGATAAAGGTCACTAAACAATACAACATAATGCAAGAGGTTTTGCACTTCCCGAAAACAATTGTCAAAAAAGACATTGTTACCATCCACGACTTCCTTAACGCACGCATTAAAACATACTTATCATCATCACTGATCAGCGTTACCAACTTATGCGACCTTGTACTAATTGGTAGAATAATTATTTATCTAAACGATGAAATAGCCTTTGGATATTACATCGTCCTCATTATGTTTGTTCAATTTCAATGCCGAAGCATCACCACACATTTTTAAAGGGTTAGAATGCTTTGAGGTATCGTGCTTTGACAGCTATTATTACTCAGAACTTTCCAAACTTTTTACCTCCAGCACTGTACAACAGTCGGTATTGAGTTATTAACCTACTGCCAAGAATGGAACAACGTGGAAGATTTCAAAGTTTATCGCTTCAGAATCAATTTTGAGGAAAATTAAAATTTGTTACAAACAAATTTCTCCAGCACTTCCAATGTTCTCATCATATATTATTTTAAAACTTAAAAAGTTCTTCGATAAATGTTCTTCGCAAAGTTGGTTTATCAAAATTTCAACATCAACCAACATCTTTAATTATAAGTTCAAATTTTTTCCATGAGGAGTGGTAACTGCGATTTTTTCGACAGATCAACTACGTTTTAACAGCGATTTACAGGACGTCATTCCAAACAATAACTTAAGCTCCTTTAATAGATGATCTACTCTCATACTTTGCGAAGTGATAGATTCGACGACATCCCAGCAGCAGAACTCTCCCATTTGCGATTTCAATGGAATTTCTAAATAACTTTTATTTTAAATTGGAATCCGACGGCTTGTCTGCAGTAGGTCAACTCGAGTTGTTAAGGCACCGTGTCGTCGTTTTCACAAACTTTCTGGACATCGAAATGGAAAGTGAGTCTTGGTAAGGTAAGGCCTCCGAAATGTGCAGAAACGCTATGCCCGCGGTGTGTGGCGCAACGACCGGTAGCCCTCGTCTCAACGGTCAGTCAAACAACATATTACCTTCAAACGGTCCCGATGCTAATGCTCTAAAGTCACGCGAGAGGCCCAACATGTTGCCCACAGCTTTCTCAGTAGATAAACTTAAATTATTTCAATCCATTTCCCTGCGTCCCTGAGTAACTGGTAAGTGGCGTTTTTGCCGTTAAAAACAGAATTGAATTGGTTAGGTAATGAGAGAGTGAGTGATGAAAGAATGTTCAAATGGATGCTCCTGTAATACACACATGTAAAAGGTGCATACTTAAGCCTCAAGTACACGGGGCGAGTTTACAAGCTAAGAAGCCGGCTTGTAAAAAGCCGGCGAGTCGGCGAGTACGCTAGTAGTCGAGTACACGCAAAATTTCCCACTTGCTCAGTAGCCAACTAGCTGGCTTGTGGAAACCACGTGTTGCCGTCTGCTGTTGAGGTTAGGTTGTTGTGAAAATTAGCTAAACTTGGTGGTTTCCTTACAGTGTTTTACCTGGATCCTATTGTGAAAATGAAGTGGAACACGAGTAATATTTCATTGTTTTTACAAGTGTACCAACAATATCCTACATTGTGGAACATTAAAGATAAAGACTACAGCAATAAATAGTTGAGGGATGCGAGTTTTAAACGACTTATGTCTGAGCTGTAAGAAAATCAGTTGTTAGGCGAAATGGATGCGAAGCTGCTTAAGTCTAAAATCTTCAAGACCAATGCTACTAGCAACTTGTGCACAAGCTACTTTGAGTACACGTGCCTAGTTTACAAGCAAGCTCACTCAAAAGCCGGCGAGTGGTGTGTAAAGTCGCCGGCAGTTCAACTTTTTCCAGAGCGTTTTTACAAGCAGCTAACGGAGCGAGTGCATCGAGTACACTGGACTAGTTTACGAGCTGCTTGTGAAAAAGCCGGCTTGTAGCTTGTAAATTCGCCTCGTGTACTTGAGGCTTTAGTTGGTTTGGCCAAGACGAGAGAATGGATGAGAGTCGAACAACGAGACAGATTTATGATAGAGGAGTGAATGGTGTGAAGCACAGGAAAGCCATGTATGAATGTGGAGGAAGATACTCCTGGGAGAAAGAGCATTTGAAGTCTAAAGAACATGAGGGCGTTTAAAAAATCCAATGCGTGAATGTAGCTTAAGCAAAAGAGGCATACAAAGATAGGGCAGTTTGGAGGAAATTATTAAAGAAGAGTCAACTTTACAGACATATCACCGAGGGTTAAACTTTTTAAACTGTGCCTACCCCGAATGGGAAAGGCGAGATGAGTATGTATGTATTTATTCCACTGCGTGATAATACTATGAATCCCGATCCAGCACAGAATTAACATGTCTAAAGGCACACCGATTCACCGATTCAGAAAGGTGGGATGTACACAGAAAAATATAAAATTTTTATGGCCTAATTCCTTTCTGATTCCCCCAATTAATTTAAAAATGAAAAAAACTTGTTAATTTAATTTTCATAAAAAATACTGTGGCAGATGCAAGGATACGTCCGGCCTCGGTGGCGGCGGGGTAAATTCCTCTCCTGCCAATCCGAAGGTCGCGGGTTCGAGTCCCGCCTGTGTAGGTTTCACCCGCCAAGGGAATGGATGTTAGAGATTCTTCAAGTTTATTGTAAGAGAGGACCTAGTGGTCCTAAATACGCTTGATTAAATAAAGATGCAATTATTATTATTAAAAGTGTGAGGGGGAGTTGTTTGGACTTATAACGTCCCTTTTTGTCGAAATTTTTCCAAAGAAGCAAAACTTAAAAGCAAACGATCACGTTGTTTGCTCTTTTAAGTTCAAAGAAAAGAAAACATCGAGGCACCCCGGTTCGTTTCGCAGAATCAGATTATGTCAATAAACACTTGCTAAGCATCTTACATACATATACATACAATGAATAGAGATGGTAAGCAATGATTAAACTAGTCGTAATGAATTTGTTAGCATGCATTTATGTTTGTTAGTACGCATTTATGCGAAAATGTTTTGTATTTGTTTTCGATAAATGAATGACGGAAATGCCAAAGACAAGTAAAGGGCTTACACTCGCCAGATAAATGTTGAATGTTGATTCACCAATGATTTCAAAATGCTCACACAAATTACACAGAACTTTGAATTTGAATGCCATTCTAACTCGACCAAAGCAAAGGACAATCATCAGGTAGATGCACATGGAGTTATTTTTTTCCAATGAAAAAATCATATATTACACTTTTTTTGATCCAATTTTGATCCAGTTATCATTTCAAGTACTATGCATGATAGCTCTTTAGTGATTATAACCGTTTGTACTCGGGTTTAACATGACTCTCTCGAACGCCACGTTTCATGAATGAAAAGCACGGTTGATCATTAGGTTAACCCTCGACTGATAATGATATTTCGGTTCGGTGACGGCTTCTTACCGCATAAAATTCGAAAGTTCAGGTCTAGAAGATGAATAAACTCATTCATTCATTCATTTAAATAATCTACCGGTTAAAGGTAGGTTGTGATGAAAGTAAGAGAAAATCCTACAGATTTTTACACGTGCAGGGCCCTATCTACCTCTAGTAATTCTTTCTTCATCATCAACCTATTATCTTTCTTCTACTTTCCCGCTTGCCCACCATCTTAAATCTCTATCACGGCCTTCAGCAAACCATCGCCCCTCATTACCGCTTCCAGCTACCTATCCTGCCTCCCCCTAATCTCATCCATAAGTTTCCTCTCCTCACCAACTAGGCATAAACCTATAAAGCACAAAATACTTACTTACCATCTGCATCATATCCTCAATTTATTTGACGGCCTCGGTGGCGGTCAGGTAGAGTCCTCGCACATATCACATCTTAATATTGATAATTGGCAGTATGATTCAAAATATTATACAAAAATAATGTGATTCTGTATTTTTTGGCATAATAAATAGCATTTTTATTTGGGATCCAAAAAAGGAAAGTATTTCGATGTTTACAATTTCGCCCCCGAAAAATAAAAATTTCATACTAAAAAATAAAAGGATTTTCTGGATTGATGATCAACGTTTTGAAGTAAGGCAACATTTTTACAAGGGCAAGATACCCCAGTTCCATCCCAGCTGGTCTGTAGTTGGGGTGCAACTCGGGTGGAGCTTGTTTCAATTCATTCCCAGTTACAGAGGTCTTAATACAGATCAGTTGCACCCCAGTTCCATCCCAGTTAAAGAGCAAAAAATGTCTACTTGGGTATATTTGAGGCATCCTCTCCGATGACCTCTAACTATGGCTGACCCAGCAATATCTGGGGCTAGCACACCAACAGATCTCAGCTGGAACTATGGCTGCCACAGCCATAGTGGATTCCTGCAGCAGCAATAGGGTGTTTAGCAATAGGCTATGGCTAAAGTAGCAATAGATATGGCTGGCTGAAATATTTCAATAGTCTATGGTTGGGAGAGCAATACATCCGGTTGCGGCAACTATTCCTTTTTTCCTTTCGGATGTCTTCACAACAATAAAATCTCGTTCAGGCCGTCAGCCGGTCATTGCAAACTTCATGAGTTTATCCTGCTCGTGTGACATCGAGGCATACACGTTCATGAAACCTGTTTCATGAATATGAATTTCATGGATTAATATAGAAAAATATACCGGGGGGGAAGGAATTTAGAGCCCATATAATACTATAAATTAAATTTTGAACGCCAGTGGAAAAACTATAGTCACCCTCAGGGCTCCTTTTGAGTGTTCTCCATCGCTCACCTTAAATAAAAACGGAAGACAATGATATTCAAGTTCAGCGTTCGCCAGAGAACACGGAGTAGAAGAAAAAAGGGATAAGAAATCTCGCCGACTTTTCGTGCAAGGTCAGAGCGAACGGGAGCCAAGAGAATGACACCTCGTCCTTTGTGAATTTTTATTTTTTTCAAGCTGCCGACGCTTGCAATATTTAATCGCTCCTTCTTCGTCCGTTCCTTTTGCTGGGACAACTTTAAAAGCCCACGCGACGCGCCGATGGATTGTCGTAATATTTTTCCTTCCACCTTATCCTCCCTATATCCCGCAAGAGGACAGGTTTGTTTATTTTTTCTAAATTCATCCCCCCTCCCCCAAGCGCACCCAAACTGGATTTTTTTTAATTTCGAAAGTGGAATTCGGTCCTCTTTTCTTAGCGCAAGTGTGAGGGACCTTTTTCCGTCCCCTGTCTTAAGCCTGCCCGCTCTCTGGGCACGGGGAAACGGCACATGTTGATGTGTTCCATAGGTGCCGCACGACAGGAATTACTTTCTCTGACTTGAATAGCCGTGGAAAAAACTTGCGATTTCGGCGAGCGTCTGTCTTGACTCCCGGGCGCGTAATAAAATCGACAAGATTTTATCTTCACTATTCGGTGATCCCCAACTCTAGGAAATACCACGATAAACAAAAAAGTGGCAACTATGAAGGAGATGAAGTGTTATCGGGTTACGCCGACCGGGATATGCTTTCCACAGTCGTCGTTTCGACGAGCAACTCGCTTATCTTCCTTGTGACTAAAACGTCGGCAATGGAAAGCGAAACCCGAGAAGAAACGAGGAATACACACGAAAAGACTTAATCCACATTGCTCACCGGGAATTCATTCAGTCTTTCAACTATGTAGTAGACTTGGGTTTAAGGACCCCTTAGTTCCACGAGGCGATAGACCGGCGTTATATTCTCATGCTCACACGAACCACACAAAAAGTTGTATTTGAATGCCATTCTAACTCGACCAAAACGAAGTAAAACAGAGGGTAGATGCACATGGCATTATAATTTCATTAAAAAATCAAATATTAGTTTCTTTGTTCCAATTTACTGGCAAATCTTTACAATAATAAACAAGCTCACCGAATGATAGTATTTCAAGTTTAAAAGCTTTATACCTCTTCAGTGATCATCACCGTTTCTACTCGGGCTATAATTCCGGCATAAAGTAACGCACGAAGCATCTACGGGCGTCGGCGTAGGCTTGGAGTCCGTGACGCCCGTAAATTCTCCGGGCATCGGGTCGAAAGTGTTAATATGACTCTCTCAAAGGCTTGATTTCATGAATAAAAACACAGTAGCTCAACAGGTTAACCCCTCGAATGATGCTGATATTTCGGATCGGTCCGGCGACGGCTTTTGCCTTACAAAATTCGAAAGTTTAAGTCCAGAAGATACATAAACCCACACAGCACATAATAATTATTAAATATCTACAACGTATCTTCAATTTCTAACGGAGATAATTGCCGAGGAGCGATATATCGGGTCATGCTCATAGCTTTCATAAATTGTTTTTAATAAATACTAATTTGTTTCTGTAACTCTTTAAGGCCCGTGCGATCACCCGGGGCGTCACGTCAGGGGGGCGCCAAATTAAGGTCTAACCGCAAAAAGCATATGCCACGAGATTGAGCAGAAGAATTCTTGATAATAACTGAACTAGGATATTTTTACTCATAAGAATTTGAGAATAAAAGTAATATTAATTTAGTAAAACAAAAAAATCTGTATGCAAGCGAAATATCATGAGGGAAAAAGTTCAACGTCATTAAAATTCTATTAAAATTATATCAAGTGCCACCACGCATATGGGGACTAGATTTGAGTATGCAAGGGTAATGGCAATAAGTGAATGAGTATTATATGGAGGAAAAAAATTACGGGAGAATAGGAGGGATAGGTTGAGGAATGAACGAGTCAGAAGAGAATGTAGACTGGAATTTCTGGTAACTATCAAGCGTGAATGGTGTGTTTCCATGAAAGGAGAGTAGCATTTGGGTGATGGATGTTTTTACGGAGATAACGAAATAGATCGAAAAGCTGTTGATAACTTCGGGTGTTTACTTGTAAGTAGGTCAATATTGGCAAACTTCGGTCGCTCCTTGCAGTTTGGCCTTAATTACTGTAGTACTAACCCTAATGATGAATATAATCGCAGTAGCTGATAATCAATAAACACCAAGGACACCATTTTTAAAAGACTAAATTTCGGAGCTCTTTCAGCATGAAGAATTCCATTTTATAGCACTGACCATCTAATACTCATTGCATGCCTGAGCATTTCCAATGATCGATGTGCATAATTTACGGTTATGAAGTAGGTGAAGTTTTCCTAATATTTAAAAAAATAACACACCCATAGGAGGTGAAACTTCTGCCTATGCTGCCGATTGATAACGGGTCATTCCATCCCCTAAGGAAACATTAAGATATATCTCTTTTGTCCATATCTTGAGCATCATTCATAAATCGCTCATATATCTTTTTTCGAGAAGGAGAATAATCAGGATAGGATAGGGCGTAATTGGCTACAGGCTTATGATCACAGCACAACTTGAGCTTTCAAACTACGTCCTCAGTCACATCATGCCACTTCTGGTTACATGCTCATGCCAAGATAGCGGGGATTTCAGCAAAACCCCGTCTAATTTTACATTCACAGTGAAAAGAAGTATTCGCACATCATGAAATTGAGAAACGGGAATTTATTATGCAAGTCCACTTCTACAAAATGACCATGGCTTCGAGGAGGTGTTACATTAGTAAGCCACCGCCTCACGCTCTACTTTTTTGAGCTATTTTATTATGTTACAACATTGTCATTTGACAATATCACTTTGCAACTCCACACAGATAAAATAAAAAAACGACCGGTTTCGCAACACAGTTACATCTTCCGGTGTACGCCACCTGAATATGCAAATCTGTTACGTAACCGGCCGTTTTATTTAACAAATCTGTGTTTAATTGCGAAGTCATATTTACATTGCTACGAGATGTAGTATAAATAATTCGTTGATTTTGCACATGAATGGCCAATTTACAAAACCTATGTCGTACGGAATAAGTAAATATTATAAATTTTAGTAATAACTTCACTGATAATGAATAAATTTTATCATATAGGTAGTACTGGAAATAGAGCAGAACATTACGGAAGTTTTAAAATACTATAATGATTCAACCGTATGCAGACATAATATACGTGGGGCATAATCTACTTACTCTTAATTTGTGTCCCTTCACAAACTTCAATCATTTTAGATCTAGATAGAATTGATATTTATTAATTAGAATGTAGCTCATCTTGAGGTAATCATAAAACACGGCGGCGATGACAAAATACCAGCTAAGTGCATTAAAATATTCTTCCCATGCATGATTCTCCATTCCACACCATAAAATACAAACTCTCAAGAATGCTCACTCTTGCGCATGAGGAAAAATTTAGATGAGCCATGCAAGCATGCAGCAAAATAATTAAGTGATTCCTCACAGGTATTCTAGGGTGTCTATGCAATTTTAGCCCGAACCGTTGGATGTCCATTTTAAAAAACCGGCTCCTAGAAGTGACTGTGGCCACTCTTCATACTCTAAAATAAAAAGAGAAAGAAGAAGGTAAGAAAATAAATCTGGAATGCATGCGCGCAAGAGAACTTTTGCTGAGGCAAGCCAAAAGAATTTCTGTTCCCGTCGTTCGTCAAAACCAAGAAGCAGGGCCGTAACTATAAACTTTGAGGCCCCGGGGCGAAACTCAATGGCGAGGCCCCTTCGTCAGTACAAGATAGAGACCTTAGGTAGAGTACAAGGCAGACGATTGAGCTATCAGCTGTACGCCTGTACTATCAGCTGAGCGTCTAGTGCGCGGGCGCTTGTATTTGTATTTTTATTACTGAGCTGGCTATTTAGCGGGAATTAGAGTAATCCGTGTTTACACACACATAAAAATATTTAAAAAATAAACCATCCCTTTGACTCGGGGTCCCCAGGGCTGTGCCCCGTTTGCCCCGGCGGTATTTACGGCCCTGCCAAGAAGCATTTCATGACAACAAATACTCTACAGATCGTCCGCGATAACTAAGTTTGGCTACATCAAGATATCTCATTGGTCTACCGCTCACAAAACCAGTAATGAGCTGTCGGTCGTAGGAAAATTTCTTTCGCTTTCGAAAAAATATATTAAGTATGGAGTACCTACGAATAAAAGAAAACTTATTCGTGAATGCCGAAAAGAATAAAGTACACAGTCATGCACACGGTACAAGCAGGTATTCTCTATGCAAAAAGCAATGGATTATTCAAACCCAGATTTCCCAAATAACAGACAGGTACGTCAGCTCGCCACACAACAAAGCCATGTCGGAAATTCGCCCAGAACTAAGGCGGTTAAATGCGTAATTGGATAAAGCACTAAGAAGCAGCAATATATAAATCCGGGAATGAATCTCGGGAAATTCAAATGATTTTTTTCAATAAGAATTTTCATTTTAGGTTCATACCTCCACTACATCTCTAAAACAAACAGATGCGACTGAACAGAAGAGATACCTGTCGAACAGATAGTAAAAAAAAATCCTTCTAACCACGCACCTTTCATGACAACAGCAAAAAATACAGCGAGGGAATAAAATAAAAAGCCAAAACACATTTCGGAACGGTTTCACTTTTCGTCCCTCCCCTCTCCAAATTCCTTTCCCCCGTTCCCCCTTCTTCATGGCGGGTGTCCTAACATCCCTTGATCAACGCCCTAACGGCAGTTTACGGGGTATTATGAAGATACCTGTTAAATCTTGGCGGAAAAAATTGGAGGGTCAGGGTGAGAAATGATTGGCCCATGATAGAAGATGGATTGAATTTTTTGTTGGTGAAAAAGAGCACCGGGAGATTTTTAATAATTTTGAAGAAAAAATGGCAACAAAAATAACCCAAGAGATATTTAGCACATAGGTATGAGGAAAGTTGCAGGATGACACGGAGAGTATTATTTTAGCCCCCACACCATACCTCTAGAGACGATAGAGGCGACGTAATAAGAGAGACAAACTGCCAAACTGATTGACACAAACTTACAAATAGATAAAAATCCTGTTTCCCACGCATCATTAATGACTAAAAGAAAAACAGAGTGAAATACTTATACGCTTCTTTGAAATGCAATTCACTTTCGTCCTTCCCTTCTTCTTGTTCCTTTTACCTAATTCCCTCGCTATTACAAGGCTGGTGTCCTAACACCCTCTGCCACACGCTCCCGCGGCAGATCGCAGTGTAGTACGTAATGCATATGAGTGGATAGCGTGAGACGAAAGGAAAGACCGAGGAAGTCAAGGACGGTGAACGTGGTCGAGGACAATCTCAAGATAACGGATATTAGAAGTCTCGGGTGAAAGAAAGCGTATATGTGGCCATAAATTGATGGATGAGACAGAGGTGCAAGATATCCTCGAGAAAAGGAAATCGTGGAAGAGCTCGTTGATACAGACAGTCTTCAAGAATCAATGACCTTAAACCAAAGCCAGGGTGCAAAGTAATGTACTAAGTTGAATTTGAGCACCCTGGTCTTAAATCATGATGATCAACTAGATGATCAATTAGACGTACGATTATACGTTCTTGCCTCATAATCATCGACGAATTGCACAGATAAAGTAAAAAAATATTCATTTTCACTTTCAACTTTAATATATTTATAAATTTGGAATAGAAGTTCTCTTACTTTTGTAAATTTCAATCTAAAATTTATTTTCTACTTTTTGGTGCATTTTTATTTTTTACTTTTAAGTGCATTTTGAAATAAGCCCAGTTTTTAAAAAGTGTTTTTTTAAACGGGGTGTTTCAAAATGAATATCGGGGTTTCAAGGCTTTTCTTGGTCAATGGTATATATACCATTTGACTTATAACTATAAATTATACATCAAATGAAAGAGCAACTCAAACAGTTTCGTTGTACACTTGTACGCATGCGCATGCAGTGTTTCCTCCATCTTCTGTTAGAGAGCGCTAGTAGTAAAGATTGGTTAAACGACGTTGTACCCAACCGCTGGATTGGTCGCCAGGGGCCAGATGACAGGGCTTGCTTCGCATGGCCTCCACGTTCACCCGATCTGACGCCATGCGATTTTTATCTTTGGGGGTTCATAGAGGATCATGTGTATGTGCCTCCGCTACTAGGTGACCTACCCAACTTAAGAAGCAGGATTGAATCAGTTGTTGCATCAATTACTCCAGACACGCTGATCAAGGTATGGGAAGAACTCGCCTATCGACTGGATGTGTGCTGTGTGACGAATGATGCTCACATTGAACACTTGTAGATAAAACAAAAACTGTTTGAGTTGCTCTTTCATTTGATGTATCATTTCTAATTGTAAGTCAAATAGTATAAATACTACAAAACCTTAAAACCCCAATATTCATTTTGAAACACCCGGTATATTTTTATTCAGAGTAATCTCAATCTCTACTAGAGTGCCATTCGGAGAGTACCTACATCGAATTCAGTAGTCCATTCGGCCTACTTCATTCAGTCCTTGGCACCCTTCTTTTAAAGTAGGCTGATCCGACGCCGGATTTCCATCCAAACTTCCTTACCCAAATAACGCTTCCCATTTCCGCCTACCGGCCGGTTTTAATCGTGAAAATAACCTCAGTTGTCGTTCGCATCCCCAAATAATCAAACCATCGATTATTGTCCAGTTGGCTGAAACTAAATCTAATTAATACCCTGCGAGCCACCGTAGAGGCGTGTGGCAGGGGTTGTTGGCACACTAGCCATGAAATGGGAGTAAATAGGGAAAATGATAGGGGAGAGGACAGAGGTGAGTTGTAAGTTAACGATGTGTATTACGTAAATGTTACGCTGTTTTTTTTATAATCAGTAATGGTTCATGGAAAGAAGGAAGTTTTGTACCACTCAGTTCGGAGGCGTGTTTTTCCTATTCTGTAGCTTCTATCAGTTCTAACGATATAGTTCGGGGTCGACATAATATCATCCGTGTTGTGCTAAAACTCATCTAACCTGAATTTTTCAAGTAATCTAAGTAAGCCAAGGTCACTGGTTCTATTCCCAGTCCCAGAGAGATTTTTAAAAGAAACATTACGCAGAATACCCAGGTATACTGATATAAATCAGACTTAAGCTTTTATGTATAATCATACCTCAACACAGAGGGGCGTGAAGGGAAGCTAAATTTTAGGGTACATCATCAACAAGGTACGCATGAAACAGAATAATATGATAAACCTAGCGAAATATTTCGATTATTTAAGTTGATAAGCGGGTGGTTTTACCTATAGTACGATCTCACGTACGAATTCTTGGTACAACAGCAGATGTACTTCATTCATGAACAGTACCTTCACTACGAGTGAAGGTAGATGCTACTTCAGGACCAGTTAACAAAGCCAGCTATTTTTAATCGACCAGGATTATTTTAAGGTCCATTTTCTGAAATTTGTGGAGAGAATAAAATATTTATAGCAATTACATTTGAAAGGGTTAAAACAAAAGAACATTTATTGATTGAATTCGACGATTCGGGGATTTAATTTATATGAAAGTTAGAAAATTATCCAAAACGTTTTCCAACATAGCACTCTTTTAGTTAGGTACGCCTGTTTTTTTTCAAAATTAGAATGCCCACCAACTGTTCGCACTGTCGCGAGGAACTTTCCCCGACCGCTGCTGTAAAGACCGACTCATTGGCAAGACGCAAGTGCACACCGGCTCTAACTTTCCCTGGCCAGCCTACGGTCGGTCTGAAAAGAAAAATGACCATCGACGGAAAAACGAACGCTGGCCAACATTTCTGGTCCGCACAAGTATGCGGAGGTAGTAAAAGCTCCGCGACTACCCGCGTTTACACGTAGGCGTTGAGGCGGTTGGAGCGAAATTTGTTTATGTACACATTTGCGTGAAACTTTGCATGCGTGTTCTCATTATTGATATCTCTGGATAAAAGTGAAAAAAACTGCATCATACTCGTTTGGTTTTTTGACAATTCAATTTTATTATAACACGTAGACTTATGACACATTATATATGTTTCGTGATAATTCGAATGAATATGTAAATATTTGCCTGTAAACGCGAAATAATACATTTATTATATTAATAATTGTTGCTAAAAATATCAAGATATCACGCCGAGTCCAATACTCGAAACATTGGAGTTTTTATCTCCACTTTTTTACTTTCTTTGGCCCATATTTAACAAACGAAATTGTTTCATAAAATACTTAATTTTTTAAAACGTACGTTTCATAAAATGCTTCATTTTGTAATTAATATTTTTTTATCTGTGTAATCTATAGAGGCCATAGAGCTCAACTGCCTTGATTTAATAATTTTCAGTTTACGTTTTTCACATAAAGCGTCAGTGTATTGCAATAATTCTTCAGCTATACCTCTGTTTTAGCTTCATTTGCGGCAAAACAGATCCGCTCAGTACGGTTGCTTGCGTATTTTTTAACTAACCGCTTCAATATTCTCCCATGCTATAGTAGCGTATGCTTTTATCGATATTCTTCTTTGACCCAATACAATACCCCAACATTAAAATAACGCATTATAGAAACTAAATCGCCTCCCAAGACAATTGTGATTTAATTTGGATGGTTGTTTGGTTATTTAAGGAGGCGACCGACAACCGAGGACATCGAGGGACATTGAGGGCAGGTGGTTAGGTAGGTTGGGGGAAGGATTGCTAGGAAATGTAGAATGGTTGGAGAGTAACGTTGCTATTAACGAAAAGCAACAACGGGTCCGCAGTTCAACGTCCCTACCGACTTACGGAGTATTGCCCTTAAAAGTGCTCTCCACAAGAAAGCAATCCACGGGGATTCCCTTCTTGAGTGCACTGAAATATCTCTGAAACCGCTGGGAACCGAACCCACTCCCACTGAATGGGAAGCCAGTACTCTTGCCACCACGTCATCCTGGGGTGGGATCCTTCGTTTGCGTTGTCGTTATCGTTATCCAAAATGTAAACCGCTATAGAGGGGCAATGCTCAGAGATACTGTTCGTTAGAGCACACTCGATCAATGAAAACTTGAGATTTAAAGCACCTGACAAAATTTTAAGAATGCTGATCACGTTTTCGTTTTCGGGAGCACAATTAAAAAATAACGATAACGCGAACGCAATAGCTCTTGAGCTATGGAGAACTGTCCTCGCGCCTCTGATCCCACTGGAGTTCGATTAACGCTTTGAGCTGGGGATGAGAACATAGTGGGAGAGAAATCACTACTCTGGTTCGCTAAGGTGAGACGATATGGTTCGCTTTCATTGGCTAAAAAAGCTTTTACTTCCTTACATTGAACACAATGGCACTTCTTCATTGACACCCTAGGCTCTAATTTCCCTGGAATCATAAAGTTTGACCATAAATTTTTTTTAAATTAGTCAACATTTAAGTGTCCAGCGACACACAGAAGCACTTTCAAATATATCACTGGACCGGAACAAGACTACAAGACTTCAGCGTGACTTTCACAAAGCAAATATTAACCTTCCGCAAATTCACACTAAGCCAGGCACCGTCAAAATTTCACACCTTTCATTTTGTTTCGGTAGTGGAACACTTCTTCGGTTGAACCTTAAATGCCAAACCACCACCAAACAAATAAATATTGTGACCCGTAGCTTTTTAAACCCTTTTCTGACCGGGTGATTCCAATTGAAATCGTTATCTTTCTTGGAAGTCATTGACCATGAAACGTAACGAATGGTTCCGAATGCCATCTTTATTTACTGACATTTTATATTTTACGACCCCGAAAACGTTTGCTGATGAAGCTAAATAAATTTACTATAACGACGTTTCGTTAAACTTATTTAACTTCATCAGGGCTTCGACCTAATTTACATAAATAAGAAACATTTTTATTCAATTTGAAAAGAAGCATGAAAGCATATGCCATTTTTAAAAAACTTTAATCCTTAAAACTTTTTTCACTGTCGTTACGTCGTTGCATCTTTTAAAGTCACATAAACACACTAAATGTGTCATTTATATTGGTAGAGACACCTTATTCTTACAACTCACTAAATTCTGAAAAATAAATTCTAATATGATCTTTCTTGTGATTAGAAAAATATCTCGCTCAAGCTATCTCAAAAGGAAACGAAACTAGCGAAGCATTGGTGGAGATGCTTTGTGTTACAGCTGCAGAAGTCGGAGTAGCGGATTTATAAATATTCTTGCAAAGTTAGCCCCAACATGGTCCGCCATCCTTTAACGTATACGGTGGCGGATTAGACCATAGTGAGCAACCTGAAAACGTGTTCACTTTTCTTCCCCAGCAGCTGTAACATACTGGAAATTATACAGCTCGGGAATCAGCTTAGGGTCGAGATATTTTCAATTCTTAAACATTTTAATCGAAAACACATCAATAAATTAAATAAATCTCGAAGGGCCTGAATTATACACGTAGAAAACTCAATGAGATTTTATAATTTATCATGGTCTCTATCATGACTACTGCCTGTAACAAAAAGTCAAGATACCCGAGTTCCAGTTGCTCCATCTTCCAAACCTGGAAACAGATTTTAATGCAGTAAAATGCACCTGAAAGCTTGCTTATTTATACGTTTTTTAATGTACTACATAAATACTTTTCTGTTGTCTTGAGGTGGGTTTACGCTGGCAAGTATACTGGGCAACTTACAATCACCAAGCGACATTCGACGAAAATTGCAGGTATAAACTGCTCTGCAAGTCCGCTAGTAGAACTTTTTAAAGTTTCGGCAAGTCGCTTGCGGGAGCATATTGTTGCCAGTGTAAACGGCAACCAATCTGGCTCTGCACTAACACGAGAATTTTTTTTCGTCCGAGTACATTCATCCGGAAGCTCTTGCAGAAGAAACTTGCGAAAGTAACTTGCCAGTGTTAACGGTGTTAACCCACCTTAACACGCACTTTTGCTCAATTTAATTTTTAAAAAGTCGCTGTTTCCGGCGCGTAAAATCTAATGGCCCATGCTTGAGAGTATTCTGTTGATTTTCATCCCAATAACTTGTGATTTTAAACTGAGAAATCCAGGTTTATTCTTAATAGATTTCGAAAAAGATTTGTTTTTACTACAAAAGTTGCACAAGTAGTGGAGTAAAATCTCGCTTCAACTACCTCAAATACTTACCAAAATTACAGCATGTTGCCTTTCATCTTTCCTCACTTGTCAAATGGCTGAGTGCAGGTGAGCCTGTCTTATCCCCTCATTCTCTCCTCAAGAACTGTGAGATACTTATGGGGACTAACTTGAGAGTGAAAACATCAGGAAGCTGGGTCTGCGTCACGTGCGAACTGCCCGCCTTACGGAGCGATTCTCTCCCTAGCTGTCGAGAGAAGCAGAAAGTGGTCGGCGACGGAGACGGGAGCGAAAAGCGCCTCCTTAAAGAGGATTTTTATAGGCCTGGCGTCGAGCAGCGACTCCCGATCAGCTTAGTCAGTCACACGTGAGAAGAAAACAACCAATCCACAGCCGCCGGCCTTCGAAAGCCGACATCCAACGGGGTTACAAGAAAATGATCTGAATCCAAGAGGATGTTATATCACGAAATTCCGTTCAAAAAATGGTAATGATGACTTTTCATGAACATATCGGCAACATTTTTTTTCTCTCACGGGATAGCAAGGTGACAATTAAACGAATGGATATGATTTGTCAGAGAGGCGTGGTAAGAGCTAATGGTCTTAATGAATGTACGGAGACAGCTTCTTCAACCGGCGCGATAACGATGGATCCGAGTTCGAGTTCCGGTCAAGACAAATGGTTTTTCCTTTGTGGAGGTTTTGCACTCAATACGCAGTTGCGGGTGACTCCGTCGAAGCATTACCGTGGCCCGGTCCCAGTATCCTAAAACTTTTGTCGGTTAGATATACTGATGACCAAGCGTTAGCCAGTCCACCGAAAAATATGGCAGTCTCCGTAAGAAACTCAAAGCGAAAGTAACTGAATGAATAAATAAAAAAAAACAAAGTGATGAGATTTTCCAGTACGACGAAAGCGAGGAAAATGCTCAAAGTTTGGGGGAGCTTATTGGATCACGTAGAAGAATTCAGTTACTTGAGAATTATTTTGGAAGACAGTATGAACGATGTTAGGGATAATATTACAGACAATATTCAATACATTGTGTTCTCCTTCTCTCGACTTTAGCCGTCTAACAACCATGTTAAATAATCAAATGCTATTATTTTCATTTTTTTAAATTTTCTGCTTCTTTTCTTGCTCCACAATAACTCTTCATCCTATCGCTTTGCTTTCTCCTCTTCTCTCCCGTTCAGGTTTTATTTCCTTCCTTATTTTACTTCTTCCGGAAACCCTTGAAGTTTATTATCGATCTTTTAAATTTAGTTTTAACCTGTCTTACCTATGTCTTCCATTATGCCCATCTCTTTCATGGCTTTCTTGATCCCTTCCACACACTGGTTGCCATTTTTATTCTTATTTACATGATTGAAAATTTGTTCTGTGAATTTTCTATTGTCCATCCTCATTATGTGTTCGAGGAAGCCAACTGTTCTTTTATTAATCTCATCTGACATTTTTTCGCATACTTCATTCTTGTAGAATCCATCATTCTTCCTGTGTCTACACTCGCCTCTATTGCTAGAAGTCCCTGGATTATTCTAATCATTTTTATTTTCTTGCTTTCTATCTATTTTGTTACTACTGATTTCACCGATAACATGCATTCGGTGGCGTAGACATTGACTTTACGGCTTGATTACTGTATTTTAGCGTCTGATTTTTGTTTCAGTAAAGAGAATTTTCTTATTGTAGGTATCCTTAGTTAGTTGGTATGCTAATTCCATTGTTTTCGCTCAATATATTGTTTTATGCACAGTTAAAAGTTGGCTCCGTCTATTTTTACTTTGTATTTGAATATGCAAATGATAAATATATAACTACACATCTTTATCATTGTTACAAAAATATATGAAGAGGTGATTTCCTGAATTTTTACCTAAAACTTATGGCAACCCAGTGTGTAAACGGGGCATGAGCAGAGGGCTATGACACTTAAACTCGTCTCTCTCGGCTGGCTGCTATAGAAATTACAGCTGACCACACCTTGCAAAACGCCCATCCCCGACAACCTTGAGGCGGTCGCGACTTTGACGATCTCGCCGGATGAGGGGGGGCCCTGGAGGGGGGGGGGGCGCCGGGGTGACGAAACAAACAAAACACTGAAGCATGCGCAATCGCCCTACGCGACGGCGGCGTGGTCGAATCGGCACTTGTCCGAATCAATCCAGGTGCGAACGTATATAACGGTGCGCGTGTGACACATATATCCGTCGTGTGCTTACGTCATACCGAAGGACTTTGGGTGGAGCAGGACAGAGGCGTCACTATACCACCGGTGAAGCACCACGGACTAAAGAGAAGCGTAGAGGAAAGTGAGAACTCGAAACACTGGCCTTTAGGTAGCTGGAATTCCTACACTGTGCCGTGAATGCATTTTGGTCGAATGCATACCTCAGTCTTGCGCGGGACATGATCCGTAGTATGCAACAGTTCATGTTGTTATTTCTCTCCCACTTCTCATTTGATTCTGCTGACTCGACGGAGGAAAGACCGAGGTGTGACGGCATAGACGTAGCCAGGATTTCGTTCCATGATGAGTACAAGCATGGTGGAGAGGGGTTTAAAAATGCTTGAAAATCAGGATCAAAATTGTGTTTTCAGGCAATTGAGAGTGGATTGAGAGAATTGTGACTGCTGCACAACATCCGGTTGTCTTTCAAATTTTGCTGATGAAATTTGTGAAAGAATAAAATACTCTTAGATTTTATTTGTTTGAAAATAACAATCATATTTTTTGAAAAGTTTTTCAGAATAAATATGTAATGAAATCAGCGTTTTTTTGTTTTTCCTTAAGTGCCATTTATTTAAATAAATTAAAAATTTCATAGGAACCAGATAATACTAGGAGGACACCAGATCCCATGTACCACCACCTTGCCTACGTCACTGGGTAACGAAATCATTTTCTTTCTTCTACACATGGTAGAGGCAAATTGTCTGTTCTTCCTTCGTCACTCCTTTCATACTTGTTTAAAGGTAAGGTTATCAATCTGTCTTTTTTTGTCTTCCTTTACTTCTTTTTCCCACCAGTGACTTCTCACAAGCCATTGCTCTCGCAATAATTCCCAGCGGATAATTTTGAGACATGGCCTACGAAACTTTCAAAGTCATACGAAACGAGTAGAAAGGTTGTTTACTATGGAGAGTCAATCCGAAATCCTTTCTAATTGCGCATCACAACGCAGCCGCTTACGATAGCGATGTATCGAATAAAAAGAGGAAAGAGGTATTCAAATGAAAAAACTAACGCCAAAACGGGTAGGGATAATGACTTGGTGACACAATTGGTAACGTCCCAGATCACCAACTGGGGGAGCGTTGGTCCGTATCCCGGCTCTCAAGGATACCTTATATTCCGTCCTTTTCCACTCGCAAAGCATTTCTCTTTTTTTCTCACGACGAGTGCGCACACCGAGACTGCGCGAAAATAAAACAAGTTACATTAAAAAATATGCACTTCGATCAGCAGCTAAGGACAGATGGTAAAAGCAAGGTTTTGAAAATATACAGAATTATTCACTAGTACGGTCCATGGATAAGTCGAGATAACCGAGTTTTTTAGACTTTATACCTATCTCGATAATTAATGATGCAATTACAACGAGATAAACTGCATGTTCTTCTATTTCCGATATATATATAAATAAACACTCTTGCTTTGTTTATGTATTCAACAGCAATTTTTATTTGATCTGAGTTTTGAAGTTCCGCGAAAGCCTCTACCAGCATTTTTTATTAGGTCTGACATTTAGTTTCGCAAGCCAGTTGTCGAGTGTTTACGGTTGAAGCACTGCAAGGCAACGACTTATGTAACGACGCAATATGGCAGAAATACCCGCTGAATGGCTTACAAGTATATAAAGATCAAATTCGGTTACTCATCGATAAAGCTGTAGAGATAAGATTCTATAACGACAGACTCCGTAATTTATAAATGTGAGAAGGTATAAGGAAAAAATATTCCTTCTTACGAGGCATAATTTTTATCCACAGGACAATTTCGATGGTAAATATTTTGTTCTATTACCTCACACGGAAGATTGGCCTTCCCATACTTGTTTATTACACCTTCTATCGCTTAGCGATTCTTCTCTACGAACTATCTCAATGTCTTATCTCAAAAATAATATTCACAAGTTTAGTACCCCCGCAGAATGACGTAGTATTATGAAGTATTGTTTTGCAACTTCTGGAAAGATTTGCTGCAAAGTTATTGTCATGAAGAGTTCAGAGAGAAGAATAAATTCAAGAAAAGGAATAAATAAAGTCTGTTGCCAATGATCTATCTAGGATTCAACTATGATCAACTCAATCACATAGCTATTAATGAAGTAACTAACCTCAGCCACAAAGTATGAGTTCAAGAAATTCCTACAGAATTTTCCGTAGAATGTTTTAAGGAGTTCATTAGAATATGATTAGGAATTTCTATTGAAAGTTATAGAGAAAATACTGAAATTACTTTATAATAATTTCAATAGCAGGGAAGTCATCTTATTCTTATCATAACCTTTCCCCCATTGCAATCACGTTTGTTTGGAAATCTGAATACCACGGTGCCTTTCATTGAGAGCAGCCGGGTTTCTTCGCTGAGTTTTTCTGCACCAATTGTCGTCTTAATCTTATCCCTTACCTTGCCCTAATTGCTACCACAATCCACAAATTCACAATGAACTCAGGAGTCACCAAATGCCCGCAATGGATAAAACAGATGAGGTCAAGTAATACCGTTAACAATGCCATCCACCGACAAAGTGATATTTTTTTACGAGGGCAAAATTTAACCTGGAAAGCTATTTTAACACATTTATCATATTTACGCATTAAATGGAAATTCATCCCTTCCTCAAAAAGCCCCGCTTTCTGAATGACCTCTTTTAGCTTGCAGAAGATAAAAATACAGGTTTCCTGTTCGTCTCCTTCGAATTCAAGGAGCTACCATTGTTCGGAGTATGGAACCGAAGGTCGAAACCGGAATTAAGAACAGAAATTTTCACGGTCAGTCTTAGAACTGCGCAAGAGAAAGAGAAGAATTCTGTCAACACAGCTGTAAGTATACGCGAGAAATATATTGTGCTCAACCGGGAAACATCCTATTTGCCGCCGCCAGATAAATGCGTTACAACCGTTTGAAATGGAAAATCTAGTAAAGTGTTCACGGCCTCGAGGATTAAGGGTTACGTCGCGGTCGCTTCGCTCATCTTCATTGCAACCTTTATCAGCTTTCCCAAGGAAAGGACACGTTAAACGATGCCTGGTTCAACATTTTCAGAATATGTGATAGCTTGATTATCATTAAACTTTTCCAATTTCGTTGTCTAAGAGGAGTAATTTACCTAAGTGGATCGCTAAATGCCGGAAAAATAAGGCGAACCAAGGATTGAGGCTGTTAAAAACTTAAATGCTTCACATTTCAAGAGAACAAAACCGTTTACTTAAAACGTTTTATTGCAAATATTCTGAAAATAGAAAAGGAACTTTACAGCGCTTATCAATAATATTTCGCAAAACTATAAAAGATGTAAATCTTTCAGATAGTGGAACAGGAGCATGCCAGATGGTCTATTGAATGAAGAAAGTACTTTAACAGACCCATCTTGTTTTTTTTTAGGCCTAGGAATTTTGCATGGCTAAAAGTGGTCTGCAATTCATGTTTTCTCCATGGCATATTTATATTTTCAAAAGGCCTTCTTCACAGGTGTTGAGCGGGTAAAAGAATATAGCACATATCGATAAAACTTTAAATCTTTAACGGGAACACGATGAAAAAAACGCGGCACACATAGGAAAGAATCTGAGTCACTTAGCAATGAAGCTTTCACCGTATGATTTTCGACGAACGTAGAACGCAGGTTCGTATAGATTTCATGCAGATAAACACTCAGCTGGATGGAGAGAATGAGACTAAGAGATACGCTAAAAAAACAAAATATTTAAGTTAGACGACCATACGCATGGTCCTAACCTTTTAAGGCTCGAAAACCTGTATTCAAATTCTCATTCATCTTTAGGCCAAAATGTCAGCGATGTCGTCAATCCGACTGCCTCAATTTATGGCAAAGGCTTCTTTCAAGGATCGACCCTAGATACGAGAACACGCGCTAAATCGAAGAATGTGCTATTTCATGGATATGCTTGTTTGGTTCATGGATAAATGAGCTGTTTATAGAGAAGTTCAATCGTTGTGTCACCATGTAACTACGCTGATCGAAAGACTCGAAACACAACGAGAAGAGGTCAAACGGTGTAAAAATGTCAGTGAACACCTTTGTATTCGAGGTTGACTTTAACCTCGAGGATGGTGGCACTATGCGCACGCTTTTACGGCATCGTAATATTACATGTCCGGCAGTCGCGAGCAACTAGTTTTCCTTTCAAAGCCCTCGATAATTCCACAGTAGATAAGGACGCCTAGGAACTTAAATTGTTTAAAGCACTCGACGCGAAATCTAGGGATACGGGTTCATGTCCCGGACCAGGCAGATGATTTATTCCTCTGAGGAACTATCGCACGAATTACAACGAGAGTTAAATAACAAAAAGGCATCAAATCATATTTACCTCCTACTAGAATACTGCCATTTAACTGACCCTAAACAGAGTCATTTACGGTGCAGATATTGACAGGTTATAATGCCAAAATCAATGGAATTATTGCAGTACCACATCAAATATTATGAGTTGTAAATATTTTATTACCGATTTAAAAAAATCATCCTCCGAGTATTCACCCTTTCAGGCAGACATGACCTGGTGCAATGGCAATAAAGTAGGTACCTACCTTCTCTCGGAAAAAATTCTGACCACAGGAAAAACTTAACTGTCAGTTAATCGAGTAATTTTGTTTCATAAAAATATTTAGTCTTAAGCACAGTGCCGCAGGTGACTAAGTGCCGTCGCCGCTCATTTGTGAGGCTCATTGTTATGACCAGAAAAGATCATATTTTATTCTATATCAAACATAACTAACAGCCTTATTGTGTCCGCAAAGAGGGTTTTGAAAGCTGATACTTTTTAAATTTGGCCTATATTTTCCACGTAATAAAAATACAAAATTAATAAATATCTTTTTTGTGAAATTCATTAAAAAGACGGAGCTTTCGCAAAATATCGTAACCAAATATTTTTCAAAACGAGAAAATTGTAGCCTAGTTCTACATGTTTGCATACTTGTAAAATCCTTTGATCTAATGCAGTCCTGAATACGCCATTATCGTCATTAGGTTTGAGAAACTTCGTCGCAAAAAATAATAAACATGAATGATACCCGTGATAGCCAACATTCGGAAATTCCCACCGTACCGCTGACCTCAAAACTTCAATACGAACCATGCAAATAGAAGAATCATGGAATACGTTAACAATTTAGTCGACGATATTTCACGCACGTACTTTCCGAGTATATTAATTGCGCGATTGGGCATTCCCTTTCTCGGTTCATATCTCAGAAATTTTCTTTCATGAATATGAATAAGTCCAAGGCACACTCTCGGGGGCGGATCTTAGAGACTTGAGCTTTGGATTGCGAGATCATCTTGGCTAGGTTCACGTGGATGGATAGGCCTATAAAGTTATAACGCCGCTAACTCGAGAGACGGCTTGTCAATGCCAACCACTCTCTATCGCTTTTCTTCCGCTCAGAACTGGTCTCGCCAGTGTAATTATTACAAGCTAGAGCCCCTCTACCCCCCGGAAGACCACACGCCTGGCGCCGGCCACCGCGGGATTAAAACGGGTGTTTCCCGAACCAGTATATCATTACGTCTTGAAGCCCAAGAAGGGGCAGCTAAAGTTGCGATATTCCAGTAAAATTTATATCCCCCAAGGAGACAGGAAAATACCGCAAGAAAAGACGTCATGATGACGTCTTGAGGCGCGCCATCGAAACAATAATCACCGACGACAGCGGATGTAAAAGCGCATGGAAGTTACTTTACGCAGTATTGGGAAGCAATCTGTTTACCGGTAGCGATTAAATTTTCCTTAATTTTCCTTGTAATCATTACTTTTTCAAATTGCAATTTTACTTACTCCCAAAGTAATCGTTACATTTGTGCAAATCGTTACTCTCGGGATGATTTGTAATCGATTACACCAGTTTTTGATTGTTATCAACTGCAAGAGCATTTGTTTACAATCGTTTATTTTGACTATTTGCTTTAACTATCACCCCCTTCAGCACCTTCAGTAGGTACGTTCTTAAGACTGGTCTCCTCCGGAAACATTTTCCGCGCAACATTATGCCGCAACACTGCAATTTAAAAAAAATCAAACGCCTTTTGAATGCAATGCAGTGGCAATCTCAGAGTTTGCGATTTCGTGTTAATTAATTGTAATCTACATGTAATTTTAATGGATTATTTTATAAAGTAATTTTTGCTTTTAACTGATTGTTCTTCTAGTAAAGTAATTTTAATCTGTCACAGTTACATTTTTGGGTACTTTACACAACGTTGCTTCTATGACAGTGCTCTTGTGGACCAAGAAGCAAATTAAATCTTCTTAGCACAGGTGATGGGAGCCTTCCATTTGCTCTAGTGTGCTCATAACTTCGTAACACAACATTGCCTTCCATTCGTTTCAGATCCTGCGCACTAGACAACAAAAGAGTGCCGATAATTTCACCAGCGCACACAGTTCCATTCAATTACGTTCGCGTTCGCTAGAATGGAAAAATCCCGATGTCACAAAAGCGATTGGAACACGCTCGGCGCTGGGCAGATTGCATCAGTTCAGCGCAGATGCGTGATTATAAAACTCACAAAACTTGGTTCTACTTCAATTTTATATTAAAGCCTCAGTCGAGTCACTCCAAATTATAGGTACTAAGGGTTAAACATTTTCACAAGACCAGAAAAAACACTTTTTTCTTTTTTGCTAAGAAGAATGCCATCAATATGAATTATTTTTCTGTCTCGTAAATATTCTTGTGATATCCACCGGACGTTGGAAGATCCGTGGCCAGAATTATTTCTTTTCTCTTTTTAGCTAGGAAGAGCCGTCGTTTAAAAATTCGTCTCCATTGAAAGAAACCAGGGCAGAACGATTAATTACGATCTCAAAACATCAAAATGACAACGTACGATCGGTTTCCTGGACTCATGACCACAAACGAGCGAACTCTCTCGTTTCCTCTCTGGACACGGCCGGTGGTCCAAATTCCTTCGAGAGTATTTTGCGGGTCAGCGGGTCCTGACGACTGCGGCACGGGGCCCTCCACTGACGACGAAGTCATACAAAGTTTTGTTTTTCACACGAAGTAATGGGATGTGATGAGATGCATAAAATTTATTCCTAGTAGTTGAGTAGTGCAGTACCTAACAGAATACTGTCGAATGATCTCAAATATATAATCCAAATGTATATGCGTCCACCACAGTATAAATAATTGCCTTCAAAAAGTTCATTAGAAATTGAAAAAGTAAAAAGATCCAAAAATCTTAAAATCTACGTGGTTTTTCCGACTTTCTCATACGGCTTCTTATAGGTCTAAATCAGTGGCTTTCAACCTATTTTATTCAATTCCCCTCTTTCACCACAGTTCAGAACACCATTCTCCCATTCCAATATAAATTATTATGTAATAATTTAATTCAGAAAATTATATGCATGCGCATGTTGAAGAACCGATTTTAATATGTGGAATCAAAGAAACTTTATTGAACGCCACAGAAAAAATTAAAACAAAATGCAAAAATACACATTTTACAAGATCCAAGAAACATCACATTTTGCTGAATAGTGATCCATATTCCCACTTTTAATTCCCCTCAAAAGTGGAATTCCCCACTGATTGAAAGCCTCTGGTCTACCTATTTATTTTATTGTTTTTTATTATTATCTTGAACTACCCCGAAAACAGCTCGCAATGGCCTCTTACATCGGGCGATGTAACATTAACAACTAATGAATACAAACACCCATGTGGTGAACAATCCACCAAGGCAGGATTCGAACCCGCGACCCTCGAATTGGCAGGCGAGGAGGACGTTACCCCGTCGCCACCGGGGCCGACTAAACAATTAAACTAAACCATTAAATAAGTATAGGCTAAGTTTAGAGAAGTAGTCGGTAGTAGGAGCGATTAAATAATCAGACTGTACTCTTGTCGGTTTTACACGAAACGAGGTAAATAACTCAAAGGTAAAGTATTTTAATTCCATCGCCATTTATATTCATAAACATTGGTGGTTTCAAAAGGACTACACGCTTTTTGCGACATCCCATCGCAACTTGAACTGAGGTGTCCTTGAGCTACGGAAAAGCAGTGCACTGAATACTTAAGTAAGCTGCACTGCCCACGGTGGCGAGAAAGAGCAGCAATGTACTCGAAGATCTAGGAATTATCACGGATTGTAGCCTGAACCTCCAGCATATGAGCATTCTACCTTTTCCTCTAAATACTGGCGTATTTAAATAAATCAGACTAATTAACATCGGAGTTTCTGCAACACTCAAGGAACACACACTTATTTACAAGTACATGGCGTCAGTTTCGATGAATTAAGCCGGTTCAAATCGTCTGATTGAAATTTTCGTCACTATTGACGCGTTCTTCACTTATCAGACGAGGAGGAGACACTGAGGCGGAAGTCACCTATCGTATAATCATATTTCCTCCACTACTTTTTTGAGGCTGAGGATGTACATACATTCCAGAAATAATCCACGAAAAGAACGGACACATTGGTTTCATTCCTTACTGATATTGAGGATCCAGAACAAGGATAAAACCATTGAGATTACCCTGACTTAAATTTTTCTTATCAGCTTTAAGGATTTGGCCAAGGAAAGGTTGCTATTTTAAACGCACTGTCCAAATTTCAATGCTCTTACACTCTAAGACTAATGTAACCTTCCAGAATAGTGAATGGCCGGCTTCCACATAATAGTGATTTTTGTCTCTATCGTTATAGTCTAATATACAATAGCTTTCAAAGTATGTCCAGCCTTTTTATTTGATTGTCAGGTCACCTTCTTGACTTGGTTACTATTCATAATTATCAAGACTTATGACGTTGCAGAATGACCTTGTAGTTGGTGCATCTCAGAAAAAATCTACTGCCGAATTATCTTTAAGTCTCCAATAGTGGTTTCTTTACGCCCAAACGAATACAATGATTTTTGGGACAGAAGGGAAGAAAATATGGGGAAAAAGTGATACATTCTGTAGAAAGAGGCACGGTAGGGAAACTGCAGTATTTGTAAGAAAGTTTTATGTGACCACGCGTTTACTGGTCCTTTTTTCCTTATGTTTTATTGGTTTATTACAAATCTTCCGCTTGTTTCAGCGAATGTTTAAGTGTAGTTTCATGAATTGAATTATTCGCTCTATAAATCTGATATTTTATAGTTTTACACATAACCTAGGTGAACAATGGCAGAAAGAAGAAGATGAGGAATCTGTTAAATGGAATAGAATTTGCAATGGACCGTTCCAATGTAAAGGGTCTTCTGCGCAACGGCCACCATGTTTTGCTAGCACTGCAGTATGCCGATTCCGAGCTGCCTGAAAGATTCCACTCGCCCTAGTTTCTCTCCCCTCTTGCAACGCAACACCCGCTTTCCACGTAGGCTCTCTTCCGCATACTGGGATTCCATTTTTCTTCTCATGATTCCCACGACATATCCTCGCAGAACAATATCCAAAGGGTTGAAGAGTGAGCGCTCTTCATCGAGTAAAATCGGTAAAAGACATTATTTAAAATTCTACTTCATTGATTCTTTTTAAATTCTTAAGATTCAAATTCGGTGGAAGCATTTCACTGCCTCTTTCCTTACAAACACTGTTGATGGGAACTGGGTTTGTCTGTTGGTGTTGATGCAGAATTTATGTCATGTTTATAGCAGTTTGTGTGTAGGCACGTATGTCTTATTTTCGCTTATTTCTCCTTTTCGTAATTCATTTGTAAGGCTGCGTCGCGGTAATTTTGACGAGAAATATTTGCCTCACATCCATGAACTATAACAGTTTCAATACAATCGCTTGCGGATAATAGAAATTCTCAACAAGGGTTCAACTACGACGTTGGTTGACGTATTTAAATTTAAATAAATGAAAAAATAGTCCTTTATATCAATTACCAATAAAATTTCAGGCCACCAGGTTCCGAGGTTTACATCATCTTGTAAATCCCAAAAATATTCTTGAAATTTTCATATATGCTGCGTTATAAAAAATGTTATAAAAAAAAACAATAATCAGTAACAGAATTATTTTTTTTAGCAAGCATCATCGGAAAAAAATAATCTGGCATGAGCTAAATCAGGACAAGCGTATCCTTATGGGTGCACACTCGGCGGTTATGAGGGGAGCAAAAATAACTAAATGTTGGCGGAAGAGTTGCAAGCATATTCCCATACCGTAAGGGATCCAACCAAGGAGGTTTGAATGAAATCAAGGATGCATGGCCATGAATGCTTATGTAGGAAGGTAAAACAAGAACAGGGTTGTACGGGAAGGATTTTGTGGCGAGTAGGCATTATCTGGCAGTCTCAAATCATAGCATTACCTGTGGAATTTTACTTAGAAATGACGAAAACCAAACGTGTCCACCTACAGCCAAAATAAGGCCTAAAACTGTGCCGACTGTAATGGCGGATTTGGCTTCAATAATCAAGCGGAAAGTCGCCTCTATTTTTTTTAGCCTCCTCGTGTCCAATTGACTGGGGTTATTTCTAGGATAATGGGCTACAATAGGATACACAAATCGAGAGAGGTTAGGAACCGCTGGGCTGGGGGATATCACCAAACATCTAAAAGGTATTTGATTTAAGCAATAAGGACCTCCTAAAAATCGCTATTTTTCTCAGAGAGGCAATGAAGAACATTCGCACTGATGATTCAGTTACGTATTACAAAGGAATAAAAAAAATACACCTTAAGACTTAGCACATTGTTTGATAATACCATCAGGCTGTAACCACTCGATGCGAGCAAATCTAATGGCAAAAATGGCAATCTAATGGCAAATCTCTCCAACACAATCAGCAAACTTTCTCTCGGCTTCCCTATTCCGGCACACTCATTCGCTTGGGGCTCATCCGCCTATTTTCCAAGCTTTATACTACTCGCTATTTCCAGTTTTATGACGTCATTAGACGTATTGATGGCTCTCATTAAATATTACACCACCTTTCACAGCACTGAGCTTAGTGGGAACTCCGAACCCCGGGGTCTTGCGGCTAGTGATGGCAAAAATAACTTTTTTCACGTGCAGCTCGTCAGTAAAAAACGTGTTTACCTTAGTTATTGGCAATTAAAACGTTTTTCCTTTTGTCGTTGATTTAACTTTGAATTTTAATGAAAAATTCCACCACTTAAGTGGTTTAATTTGCTATGCAAGGTCTTTCTGAAGTTACGCCTTATAGTTTCCGTGGCTTCCTCAAAGACATTTCCCACAGCAGTCACTCCATTAACATTGTCCAGACCAGTGAGAATGGTAACTGCTAGAGCTGTCTTGGCGCTCAAAACTATAAAATCATCATAAAACTCAGCGGTTCCTCGTGAATAACACTGGGTCAGGTTCCGATGGTTATCAGGCTCCACAACAAGAATGTAGGCAGACGCCCTCGAAAACATGCTAACCACCAATATAACACGAAACAGTGATATTGGTGGTTATAGACTAATTAAGCTAGACGATAAGAAAGCACGCTCACAGTTTCAATGCCGGCATTAGTAAAAGTTACCAAGAATAAGGAATTTCACTCCGACCATATTTATTCATCACTTCAATGATTAAAGTAAAACGGTTTAAAATTCGTTCTCCAAGCTATTTTGAACTAGAAAAAAATATAAATAGCAACTGTACAAAGGATAAACCCCAAACTTCAATAACATTCTTTATTCGTTAAAATCGGCGCCGATACCGTGAAATTATAATGATATTGGTGCGTACTTGCAGCACGTTAGCGATCGTAATTACCGTCGCTCTTGAAAATGTCAGTGGGATGTCACTCTTGCTGTCGATGAATCGAATTTCGTCGCGGGTGAGCTATTGATGCTACAATTGGCATGAAAGTACCACTCATCGGTTGGGTATACTTAAGAAACGTCGAAAATCGATTAAACGACAATATAGGTTTTTTTTTCTCAGTGGAATGAAATAACGTTCTTTTCAAATGTTTTTTAAGTACTCTTTTTCTCTCGAGTTGCCCGAATCTGCAAGCAGCACACAGGGCAGGCGGGTGTAATAATCCGAATTTCAGCTGATTATACGTCCAATCGTACATCTTACTGACCTCGTATAATCAGAGCGAATAGTGACGAGTCAACTCTCACTTTCAGATGAAAATCTCGCAGTCGAATGAAATATCTGTAGGGGGAGAAACGGCTTCATTTCTACGGTACATCACGGCTTTTACAGAGTTCCTTGCTTTCAAGGTATGATATAGAGAATCAATACACTCCATGAACAGTCGTCCCACCGCGTCAGTATAAACAACCGCGGATGACATCCCGGAAAGCAAGGATTCCCACATAAGATTAAGAACACGATCCACCTATGAAAACTAATGATTTTAAGCACCTGACTAAATTTGAAGAAAGATAATCACGTTTCCACTCGTAAGCGTAATTGAAAGAATTTCTTTATCTCGAGCGAATTTATGCATACTTACATTACAATTTTGCAAGTTTATTTCCATGTTTATTGTTTCAGAATCTTGGATAAAAAAATCATAAACCTAAACATAACGCCATTGGAGTGTGATAGGCTGCCACATAGACTTGTGGTGTACCAGCCCTTCTCGGCAATTGCACTCAAATGGTTGTCAATCTCAGCTTCACTAGGTATTCTGAATTTTTGATTACCCTTGGAGACAACTCCCACTTCGATATCTGTGTTTTGAAGTCCACCGAGAGGACGGTTGATAAGCACGTGACGGCAAGCTGGATGGCCTCTGCACCGGTGAACTCCTGATTCTATAATTTTATAATTAACTCGTTGAATATGATATACAAATATCCAAGTACAGGTTGGTGGAAAATCCGCCCGGATGGGACTTGAACCCGCGACCTCAGGGGTAGCAAGTGAGGACTTTACCCCGTCGCCACCGAGACCGACGATATGATAATGCCTTGCACCACGATTCCCCATGAGTCTAGAGTAGTAGTTCAATTCGATACGTTGCTACTTTCTCAACGTCAAATACTGAGCTTACGTCATGAACCCAATGCACGAAGGAACAACCAAGATAATCATTATAGTGAAAATGCGCTTAATTTTTTTATTTTTCGAACGATTTTAAAATACTTTTTATAGACATAAGTTTATTAACCTTTCCCGTTAAATTATTACGCATTGTCCTCATGCCATGAGGAAATACAAGAGCGCTCACCACTGGTGCATAAATAAGGAAAATAAATAGGTTGTCTCATCAAAAGGTGAGAATGTACATGAAAGAGTCTTATTGTATCATTAAAACACCACAAAAAACGGTGATCACCAAAACCTCAGCTGCATTTTTGGCAGGGCCATTTTTAGAATTGCATAACATCACCGATCCAGGAAAGCGATATCATGGAGCACAATTTCTTCATTCACCTACTCTCCGTGCTGATTTCAGATTGAATTTTTATTTTTTTTTTAATTCGATTTTTTCGTTTTGGAAGAAAAATGGACAATTTGTAATTGTGCAACCATTTACCTCACCAGAAAAATACTGGTCCAAAATAGCATTATACTTAAAATTCCTACACCAGAGACCATAAGTTTTACATCAATGCATTGTGCCACCTAAAACTTCCGAAAATGTGTCAAGAGATTACCTGACTTGTATTATACGTACCCTTAGATGAGGCAAAAAAATAAGTAAGGAAGCTCTTAAAATAATAAAAAGGAATGGATTTTACGAACGATTAGGTTTAATTTTGAAAAGGAATTGAATGCTAGGAAGGAATCCACGTAGATTAATGGCATCTAAGAGCATCACACATGCCTCTGGAAATAGTAATAAAAAAAGAAACTTGTAGAGAATCTCATGAAAATCTGAAGAATTTGAAGAATGATGAGGTTTTGTTTGAAAGCGAAATGAAAGCCAGGCAGGTATCCGCCATGCCACCATAATCTGGAACGATCTCTTTGCGTCACAACCTTCATTCTATGGAACACTTATGGACTGGTTTCCATCGCAGGATACAGTGATATTGTGTTGTTTTGGGCATAGATTCACCGTAAGAACCAAAACTGGCTTGAATTTAACGACTGACTACCAAAACAGGTCGCTGATAACCAATTAATCTGTGCGCGGTAGCAATCTCAACATTTGCCCCTAGGCATAACTGCTCATTTCCCCTCAAATGGGACGCTCAAGGTCAGAACCTAGTCAAGATTCGTGGCATGAAAATACCAATGACATTATCCATATCCATCAATTATAGTGGCTCAGCTGGTCAGGCCTCTGCCTCAGTTCTTAATAGGCAATTTAGTGCGCTGAAAACGAAATCGTTGAAATAAACTTGAAGACAGAAAGGAAATTTTAAGAGGATATAATGGAGCTTCGGGTGTGCTCTAGAAGAAAATGGGTGTAGAAGCAGTGGCATTAGAAGGAGATAGCGAAGGAAGCGAGAAGCTAAGTAATAGAAGTGAGCCGATTACGGGGACCTTGGTTAAGGATATACAGAAGAGGCAGAGCAAGGTCTTGACATGGAGTGTAGCTTTGCATGGTGCAGAAATTGAGAAAGGAGGACAAGAATAGGCTGCAGGCATTCGAGATGTGGGTGTGGAGGAGGATGGATACGGTGCGGTGCACGGTAAAGAAGACAAACGAGGAAGTTCTCGGTATGATTGGTGAGGAGAGGAAACATCTGAATAAGATTAGGGGGAGGCAGGGTAAGTGACAGGAGGAGGTAATGAGGGGTGATGGGTTGCTTAAGGCCGTGACAGAGGGGAGGATGTTGGGCAAGCGGGGAATGGGAAGAGAGATAATAGGCTTTATGTACAGAATGAAGAAGGGACGAATGCTGAGATGAAGAAAGGAATATTAAAGTTAGATAGGGACCTGCACACGTAAAAATCTACAGGATTTTTACTCACTTCCATCTAAACCTACCTTAACCGGTAGATAAGGTAATAATAATAATAATAACAATGAAGCGTATTTTTCCCTAACGGCCCATCAGACATGGAACTAGGGAGAGGCGGTCTTCAAGAAACCCGTGAAGACATATAAACATAAATCTGTTTCCATCACTTTTCCGAACTACGTGAACGAATGCGTTAACCTTTGCCGAAAATTACGGCAGTGAAACTAGTAGAAACTCCCATGATGGAAAAATCCAAATAGCAATTTTATACCGCCTAATTTTCTCTATTTTTTAATCGCAGAGACGATTTTAAGCACATTTCTCCTGAAGTAAATTCAAACCGCAGATGAAACGATCATTTACCGCACGCCATTCGATATCACGCCCGCATGAGTTCCTAATTCACTCAAATGAACCTTAATCAACAAAGGAAACATGATCGCTAACCGAAGTTTTTTTAGTTCTTAGATATAGTCTGACTTTTCTCTATCGCTTGGCAGCCTCTTCATAATTGGCAGGAGGAGGAAAGTTTTGACGAGTCTAAGAATATCTTCGTGGGGTCGATGGAACCACGATGGCTGAAAACAATATGCCACGATAAAAGTCACGGCCAGGAAATGCATCGGTGGAAAGCGCTAATTGAAGGTAGAAAGTGTGCCACTGGTCCACGGAGGGAGAAAAATCCACTCTTTGGAGGACAGGCAGTGATTTCACGCCTCAGAGTGAAAGACGCTGAGGTAGGAAAGTGAGCACGCTAACTATGACTCGACTTCGGACATCATTTCTGTGCGCGCAAGTATGTACGAGCGTGAGTTTCAATCCTCAGACTTTAACCCTGAGAGGATATCTTCTTTTATAATAACCACCATCGTGTATTAATTCATCCATGTCAGTAACTTCCGTGAGAAATACACAGAAGTTTTATTTTTCCTTCCGTTTAAGGCATTTTTTCTTTTGTTAAAATTAATTAGAACAAGAGGCAATTCACTGCGAAGTCTGCTGTATGGACGAATGTACAGTGAAATTTCTTCGTTTCAAGGGGAGAATTGCAAGTATGACTGCGCAAGTGCATGCTCGAGAGGTGGGGAAATAGTCACCGCTCTAATTCTGTGCCCGCGTTCTCGCAATCAATGCAACTGCTACTGCGCAATAAAGGGCCGCATGTAAAACGACCCTAAGACTTTATCTAGGAAATTTGCAAGCATAAGCGAGGGCCACAATCCTCAGAAGTTAGATGCATGTAGCCCTGGGAAGTTGTTTTATGACTAAAGCTTTTTGCTCATCTATAATTATACCACAACAGTTTCATCCCCAATAAAATTATGCTATAATGACTCTTTTACTCGTGGCATACCTACTACTGCGCACATAAAAGCAGCATCAGTTCACGAATATACGGGTGAAATGATGTAATGCGCGGATGAGTGCAAGCACCTTTACACGACGCTCGTAAGTAAAAAATTTGTCGAACATTAATTCCTTGGATTATTGAGCAACAAGCGAGTCGTTTGTCTTAACAGGGATGGATATTCGTGCACAAAGTTGTTTGCCACGTAAAACAGACGATTCATTCCCGATAGAGATAGATGTACGGATGAGGCAGCGGAAATTACTGCTGCAGTATCAGTAGTCGCAATTCTTCCGGGGCTGAGGGCATTATTACTTCATTATCATTTATTAATCATTGCAAGTGGGCCAAACGCCGGGTGGCAACGTAAAAACTGAACATGTTTCATTAGGTTTATTTGCATACAATTATTTATATTAATATAAAACTCAAAGATAAAAAATACAGCATAACTACAATACAATAAAACTGTTTTACAAATATTTTTACATCCCCTCCTAAATGAATGTAAACTTTGGGGAATCATTGTGTGGGAACACTATGGCGAGAATCAAGGGGAGGAGCTACGAGGACTAGATATTGCGAGATTGAAGGCACCTGTTTAGAGCAGGGGCAATTTTCCTCGCAGTCATTCATGCATATCCGCAGTGATCTACACGTTTCTCTGCTTTGCGAAACGAAACTTGGACTACATATCTATTCACCCATGAGTCTGCGCCAGGAAACACCTCGCGTACAAGGGCCCATATATACATGAAATAATCGCCAATGAAACCACAAAAGAATGCGGTCCGGTTGTCAGAATCACCATCATAATATTATCATCATTACACTATATAATTACCTGGGTATGTGTGTGAGTAACGCTGCTAGGGGCGCTGCGATCGAGAATACAATTTCATTGAAAGTGAGCCTGCTTGGAGGACTTCCAGGAGACCCAGGAAGATGAAATTTGGCAGGAATAGAGCCCGTGACCTGAAACGGAAAGGAAAATGGTAAAAACCCCGAGCAACAATTTGAAGGGACTTTTTTTACCCCATGCTGTTAACTTTTAGCCACACAAGAAAAGCATTTAATCGGTGCAAGGGTTTTCTACTTTTATTTTCCAGATTAATTGCACTCTAGATAAAGGGTTGAGATTTATATTGTTGTATAGCTGAAAAAATGCAAAACTGATCAGAAATATGGTAAAAACAGCAAACAACAATTAAAACGAGTTTCTTCTTCCTCTAATTTGTTGACTTTTAGCCCCGTTAGAAAATCCTTGAACTCAGTGTAGGTTTTTTTTCTTTTAAAAATTACTTTAACTATGGATAAGGTTGAAATTTTCATTTTCGGATAGCTAAAAGATTGCAGATTTTACTCTTGCACTAAGTTTTCCTTTAGAATTCGGTTTTGTCTGAAATTTGTGCATTTGGATCCAAAATAGTCCATTTTTACAATTTTAGCAATATATGAATTTTATAATTTCCTTGGAAACCGCAGTTTGGTTTTCAAATGGGAATTTATGCTATAGTCCTTAACAACTAAGGTTATGTGATCAACTTGAGAATTGATGTGAGGTTATGGAGGAGTATTAAACATCTTCTCCATGGGGGGTTATGGCATTCTTAATGGTACATGCATTTTACACGTCATGTCCTGGAGATTCTTTTTATTCTATGAAACAGTTGTAAAGTTTTTCCTCTTCCCGTTGAAATTCAACGCGCGCCCTATCCTAGTTTGTCATAAAATCATAAATGCCTTAATCCGACGGTTTCCATGGCGTTTGGATTGAAGAGCAACAGCTTTTGGGCGTTCCTCCGTGAGGTGTCCATTGATAACGACAGTCTCACCAGCCATCCTACCGGCGTCTTCAAGTCTACACTTCGACTTCAGACTTGCTGTGCAGGTCCGAAATCGATGTTAAGACCTGAAGGAACCAACAGGATGGCAAACAAAACTGTCGTCATCAATGTACACTACGCTTAGGAACGCCCGAAAGCTGTTACTCTTCAGGAATACCTTAATTATGGTCAAGAAATAATATTATATTATTTTCAGTATTGTCACATTCCTGAACAGATGGACCCTTGCTGGGAGACCTCTTAATTACAGCTGTTTGTTGATAATTAAACTGAGGGTGAACTTGGGAAATTCCCTGGCCACAGACTTAAAAAAGGTCAACTGCATTCATTGGTTAAAAATTCTGTTCTCCGCAGAATCAAACACTGCTGCTAATATTGAACCTTTCACTCTTTTATTCATGGAAAATTCAATTTCTTAACACCTTCTAATGAGATTCAATGAGTCTATTGTCAAGGATTTCTCACTACGCCAGCCAAACTCTAGGATAAGACAATAGTGCAGTGGGAACCGAGTGAATTAAAATTGGCAAAGACTTTACATTCTTTACAACTAAAGCGACATAAACGGATAGCGAAGTCTCGAGATCCTCCACAACGGTACGTAATGGAGTTTCGTTCCAGTGAGTGAAGAAAATAGGATGACGCAGCTTTTCAGTGAGAAAGTGAAAATGAAAATCCGGCAACCGTCCGGAAAATTTCCGGAAATTTCTTATGCTCCCAAAAAGTGCAATCTCACGCAATGCGGCGTGTGAAGTCGCTCATATTCACACGGAGCACCAACATTACCTACCTCAACAGCGGTGCTTCACTCTTAAGCGCAAGAGGCTGGGAAAAGAAAATTGAGAAAGGATTTCTATTAAATCGGCCCCGTTTCTCCAAGATTTAGGCTGACTTCCTATTATTCAACAACTAGCACAAATGGCTCTTACAGTCACACGGATTAACCTTTCCATGTCAATAATACGATCAGGAGTTGGTATTCCACCAATTGACTGGCCATCTTTTAGTCAGTCTATATCTTTATTCACCAGATAACTAGGTCATCTCTTAAATTTCCTCAAGAAACTATCGAATTTCACTACATGAAGTTCATATCTTTATGTCGTCCACATTTTCTATTCCCCTCCTTCCTGATCCATGCTTACCAAACATTCTCTCCTCGATCAAATCTTTCAACATGTCGTTCCTTCTCTATACTTCTTCCATTCATATGCATTGCCTCCTCAGAATATACCCCACCGACTTCCTCTTCCCAAGACATCTTCAATATTTATTCTATCTTCCTCACGACCCAACTCACACTCTCCATCATTCTGAACGCTTACCCTTCAAAAGCCTCCAGTCTACGGGCATCCTCTTCCGCAAAAATCATGTTTTCAAACCTTATAACCCTATGCTTCATATTAAAATCCTAACTAATCATTTATTTTCCTGAACTAGTATTTACCTAGAGTCCCTTTTGTCAATTGCCTATCCTTTGAAAATGTTTCCAAAACCAACGATATTCGAATATATAAGACCTTGCGCCCTTCCACGAAACCCATACTCATCTACATCATTTCACCATTTTTATTCCCTGTTTCCCTTCCCTTTCCTCTCATCTGCTTTGTGAGTGGTGATCTAATCGAAAAATCCGTGCCACACGCTTTTTCAGCGGCTGCCGGGGTCATTTATAGATGGAAGTGTACCAGAAAGCATATTGAGGCATTTATCTGGGCAACATTTACGGAATATATGGTTAAAAACGCTTTCTGTGTCATGACTGACGTAGATTCAGCCCGAAGACGGTGGCACTGACCCATCATACATTAGTTACCAACTAAATTTCAATTTTCCCCAATTCAACAAATTTATTTTTCATTAGTATCGTGTAATTGTTAGGTACGTTGTAAATGCATTGACATATTGCATTTCACTTGATATAGTTTAAATTCCTTGAAAAATAGCCGAAAAAATTGTTAAAATGTGGCAAAATGCGATTTATTAATCATTATTATACAACTCACTTTCCATAGTGTTAATATTACGCGCCTGGTAGCAAATACTATGGAAACATGAGGCTTCGCAAATTGTGGAGAAATCAGTCGCGCCCACTGAGGCGCGTCCTTCAATTGTTAAGTCGTTAACTTTATAGTTATAGGTGCAACAGATACTGTCATTATTAAAACATCTCACGAAAACGCAATTGTGGAAGAATATAGAAATTAAAATATTTGAATAAATCCAAAAAATTTAAACTTTTTTTTAAATTATCTTGCTTCTACGATAAACTGGTTTAGCTGAGACCTTTCGGACGCGCGTAAATGGCACGCGAAAGAATCTCTCTCCTTAAGACGCAAAGAAAAATCTCAACTCCTTAATTATAATTTCGTGTATACGGGGTGGGAGAGCTCGGATGGGAACGGTGGCTAATGCCGTTGCATAATTCGCCAAGCGGGTCAACTAATTCGTCGTGCCTCGCGGCCATGTTTCGGCACCAGTTGCGCAATCCATGTCGTCTCTTTTCATTCGAATCCCCTCTCTCAGACGTGCGAGAACCCTCTTCGTGGACCCACGCACGACCCGTGCCCGGTATAACGAGCGACAAGAGTTCATTTGGGAGTGCACACGCGATGTATTTCGAATCACGGCCCACGAACCTCTATACCAAATTAAATTCCACAATCAGGATGAAAGAGAACTCAATTGCAGTCGTGGAATTGCGATTTTCCGAGTTTCAGCGGATTGAAGCAACCTCGAGTATTGGAAAATTCGGATAATACGAAAGGGTCATCAGTCGCACGTATCTTATGAAATACATACATCCATACATAGCCACCACACAATTCTCTTTCGGGGTAGGTACAGTCGATGAACCTAGTCATTATTGTTGGGCCTAGAAAACTTGCTCTCTTTTATTGATACCCTCTATAATGCCATATCCTTGCAAATCTCCTTCGCTTATATTAAGATGGGTATAGACTCGCAAGTTTATTGCGCAAGTTACTTGCAGCTAGTGACTTTTGACGTAAATTGCTCGTGTAAACGGCTCAGCAAGTCCGCTTCAGGAACGTTAAAAAGTTTCGGCAAGTCACTCGCAGAAGCGTCCTATTGCCAATGTAAAAAGCAACCAATCTGTCCCAACACTAAATATGGACAATTGTTCACATGATTTAGTTCCCCTTAAGCTCTTGCAGAAGAAATTTGCGGAAGTTACTTTCCAGTGCAAGCCAACCCTTACATTGCTTCATACACGCTCTCATATTCTTACTAGGAAATTGGAATGTATTATGATATTAACACGCTATTTTCACGGCTGCCGTAGTAAGACCAATATTTACAATTCTTTAAATAACTTTGAAGAAATGATCTCTTTGAAGAAAATATTTATCTTCTCAATTGCCCAGATGTGGTTCTCACATCTTTTCTCCGATTATCTCTCGGCATCTTAGCAGCGAAATATGTGCAGGGATGATACTCTTCAAAAAAACTGTAGAATTAAATAAAATAAGCATTAATAAAATCAGGCTTTTAAAAGGCCACCTGAAGATGTCGCTTATGCGATGAAACCGGTCGTAATGAATAAAATCCATTGTAAAATTTACTTTGTTTTGATTCCTTCAATATGGAATTTTACAAAGTAACGCCTGAGAATATCGAGTTCATTTTAATATTATATCTATATCCCTATTTGGTCTACCATATTGATTCAGCGAAATCATAGATTAAAAACCACTAGAGTCTAAATTTCCAACTACTGTCCTTCGTATTGTTTGAAATTGCTCCCTAATATGGTCGATAACATCCTCAGCTAATCTAATATCTCTCGAACGTTTAACTAATTTATTTGCTAAAATAATTTAACTCAAGAGTCCTTGATCTCCGCAATATATCCTCTGATACTATAATTTCTTTGCTTTCCATATCTAATATTCGTAATCACAGGCTTAAGACAGATTGAAGAATTCATTCTAAACACTCTTAGCTCGATAATTGACGGTCTTAAACTTCTTTCTTTCATCGATTTCAGAGTTGGTACCTACTCGACCTACCCATACACATCCATTGCTCCATGCGCCTATTCCTACGCTATCATTCACCAAGCACTCACTTCTGTTCCACATCTCATCTCCTTTGAATACTCTTCACTATAACATCTATCCTTTCTCTCTATCATGCAACAACTTACCAAGCAAAGCTTTATCGCACTCTCTAAAACATTCATTCCGACTCTAGTCTCTCTTTCTATGGTGGGCGATATTACGTTAGCCTGTTTTTGTTGAGGTTTATGTTTTGTTTACTTAGTCCCTCATTTTTTTATTTCTCAAGGTGGGTTCACACTGGCATGATTATTGCGCAAGTTGCTTGCAGCAAGAGACTCTCGACTTAAATTGAAGGTGTAAGAGGCTCGGCAAGTCCGCTTGCAGAAGCGTATTGTTGCGAGTGTAAACAGCAACGAATCTGGCTCCGCACTAACTCGTGAAAAACCTTTCGTCAGAGTAAAATCCTCTGCAAGTCCTTGCAGAAGAATCTTGCGTGCGTGACTTTCCAGAGTAAACCCACCCTTACATGTTCCACTTAAATTTGACATCACAGCAATAAGTGGACACTTTTCAAATATATATGTGTACATAAATGATCATTAATAGCACACCGACCGTATTTCAGTTCGTCCAGTTTAATAGAGGCACTGAATCTTGTAAACCTGGAGAGAAATCAGCGTTATCATTATTTTTCAATCGTTCTCATGAGAAAACGTGATCGTCATTATTCAAATGTGGTCAGATTGTTTAAATCATTGGTTTTAAACGATGAGAGAGCGTTTATTAACTGTGAACATTGTTCTTCTACAGCGGTTTACGTTATGGATAACGATAACGACAACGTGAAAGAAGGAACCGTGTGATTCCTTCCCATATTACCACCAACACGTGTCAACACTTAAACAAAGTTACCATTTTTTTCACGCGACAAGCTCCATGAAATTCAGGCCAAACTCATAGTATCTTGTAGTGTTTGATGCTTTGGCGTTATGTTTTTGGACCTGGTATTATAATTTTGGTGTTCTTATTACTTCAAGGAGTTATTGTTTTGATAGTTGTTGAACTGTTTCGTTCGGATGGTTGGTTGTGAAGGGTATGTAAACGAAGAAGAAAGGGATGATTGTTGGGTGAGAGAAGTGAGGTGCTGTGGACTCCAGTAAGAAGGTTGCTCTTATGAAGATATTTCTGGATGATGGATTACAAAATTCACTGAAAGTGTTCGTTATGTTGAAGAAAAACGTTACAATCTACATGAGGCACGCCGGGGTGGTCATGCTAATCGTGAATAGCACCAAGCCTGCAATAAAGAGCGTTCTATTGTCCTCCGGCCTTTCCTATTGAATCATCAGTCACCGTAAAGTGGGGTTTTATGAGACCTTTGCGACATTCACGATCTCATTCATTCTGGCAGCTCACTCGAGGCCATATCTTGAAAGGGATCGGTCGTTCTGCTGTTGTTGCACGGGACCCCAGGCCGGCGGGTGGGTTTGTTGCGTGGAACGTGACCGGTCGCCCACGGGAGTGGTCTGACCGCTTAACATAGCCCTGAAAACGACCGCCACCTCCGCAGTTCACTGGGAGAGAACCAATGTCAAGGAGAAATAAAATGCACGCAAACAATGATCTCTCAAACGCCATAATTTTTTCTCACCTGCTGGGGCAGTGATCCTCGACCGGTGTGTCGGGGCGTTTAAGAAAGTTAAATCCATGAATATACATATGGATCCTAAACTTGCCCCCAGTGGGTGTTGCCAAACAGTCCGCATGCACCAAAAAATCAGGACCAAGCAAATTGTAGCGTCGCCACTCTAAAGAAGGTGGTTCTAATAAGAAAAGGCAGTAATTCAAGTGGAGATACTGGAAATAAAGGTACCGGAATTGGTCTCCCTTTTAACACCGGCCATTTTTGACACACACAAGCGAACCATGCCGAAGGAAAGGCCGTGATTCAAATGGAGATACTGGAAATAAAGGTACCGGAATTAGCCTCCATTAAAACACCGGCTATTTTTTGTCACATACAAGCGGACCATGCCGATTGCAGTGCCGTAGAAAGCTAGGCAACACTACTACCTGTACAGTGGTGCCGATGATTTAGATCCATATGTATATTCATGGTTAAATCATATAAAAAAAGGCAATTCAAAGTAAGTTTTTTTTCATCGGGGCACACACCGGTTAGTTAGGGTAGAACACCTACGTTTGCATATCAAAAACTTTTTTTAAAATCGTATTCTGGGAGAAAATTTATACTCTAAAGACGATTGCAGAGCTAGCCTCCGAAACTTAGGGATCCGCCAACACGCCCGGAGTGACAACCGAGAAAACTTAACGCAACGTAGAAGCGTTAATTCCATAATAAATCAAGTCGGACGTAAGAGTTAATGAGAGCCGATTGGTTGCTTAAGGCCCTGATGATGTTGGGCAAGAGGAGGAGGGGGGGAAAGAGAATAGGCTTAATCGTTGGGATGAAGAGAGGTAGGACGTGTGCCGAGCTGAATACTGACACTGAGGTAACTGACCTACAGTCGAAAAGTATTAGTAGAGATTACCTTTATTTCCATCAAAACCTACTTAAACATGTTGAAAACCAGGAATAATAATGGGAGCTTTCCATTCGCTCTAGTGCGCTGATTACTTCTCAATACAACAGCTCACTTGCTTTCCATCCGTTTCAGACCCTGCAGCGAACTTCTAAACCTACAGGGAGCAGATTTGATGTGCGCTAAACCACAAAAAATCAAATTTTGAGCATACCGGGACTACCCACGGTATAACCTTATACGGAGTCACCCGCAAGTGTACATTATTAGTGCGATATTCCACAGAGGGAAAATCATTCGCCTTGACCTTTCCCAGTCAACGCGAATTATTTTTCCGATCTGCGCTAACTTCAACGCCTTGCATGGAAAGCTCCCACGATATCTCGTTTATTTCGACTCGTTAAGTTGTGACTATCTCCCAAGAGCTTGCCGAGCAGTGGGCGAGGTATTGCACATGAAGTTTCAAGGATTACAGTAAAAATATAAGCTTTCCTGGTTATCTTTTTTGGAACCAGTTTAACCGCGAGTGGGGTGGTTAGCCCCACACACAGACGTCCACCATTAGCCGGCAAAAGCCGTTACCAGGTACGCCACAGGGAGGCTGGTGCTCCGGCATTGAAGCATTAAAATGTTAAATTCTTGCAACGGATTTTTCTCTATCGATCTATAAACTTAATGGTTTTAAGGTATTCAGGTTTCTGGTTCGGCGATTAAATTATTTAATATTATGCGACAGTTTCGCCGTGCTATGCTGCCGGCTTCGTCGGGTTTTTAAGAATAATTAAGCATAATATTAAATAATTTAATCGCAGAACCAGAAACCTGAATACCATAAACATGAGCTGCGAAAATCTACAAAAAGAAGTTTAATGGTTTCAAGTTTAACCGCGAAATTAATGCAAATTTCGATCTTTTTTCTTTTGCGTTGCTAGGCAATTTTTCCATTGTTTCCGAGGCTTGCAGTAACTTATGAATTGGCTATATAGACTGCATTTAAGGAAATTTAACCTTCTCGGAGTGTATTTAAATAGCTTTTGACGATATTATGCCTTCGAGCTACACGATTTACAATGTATTATTATGATGATATATATAAATCATGGTCATTTATAACATTGAATTTTTGCAAACTATGAATGAAAGGAATCGAATTACGAATCAATTACAAAAAAAATATTCTTGAACTACACAGTAATTACCCTCTCACATACGTAAGCTGTAATCATGCTCTGATATTATGTTCAAATCAAATGAAAAAATGATCAGCACTCGCATTACAAGGATACTTTGAAAATTTATTTGGTGGAGGCCATGAATTGATTAACACCTTAATAGATGGAAAGGAGACTATTTCTCATTAGAAAATATAATGATATTTTTAGATATTTAACGATATACCTCCATTTTCCTTCTAAAACAATTCCTCCACCTTATCCTGGGTTTCCCTCTCTCAGTTTTTCCGGGGAATATTAATCCTTGCACCACCTTTCTGAAATATACCTCGAAACGTCGTTCCACAATTCCAAACCGTGTAAAACGGTAATGTATTACAGTGTATTATCGCTTGGATTTTGAAACTATGAATTCAAGTACTACGCCATTAGTTTAAAGGTTTATTATAATTATATTTATTAAGATCAGCATAAATAAAAATTAGATGTGAAATTCCAATGTATTTAGTTAGGCTGACGTTGATTGAACTTCAAACTGCCAAAAAAAATAGTCATTTTCTATCACAAATATATTCTTTCAATATTTTCCAATGGCATGTTCATTAAAGGATAAATATAGAAATTACTAAGAAGAACAAAGCATATATATAATGGACCCATTCGTTTAATGCTATATTCTCATTATTACAGGCTCTTATATAGGTATACTCTTAGGTAACCAATGCACCCAAATAAATCATTTCCATGTGCTGTAAACCATTGACACATTAACCATTAAATATTATTACAGTTTTCGTTCACAAGCATTAACATTCAATGTAGAATATGAATATGAGACCTCCGCAACCCGCGGGCCGTTTCGCTACCCACGAAATATTTTATTCGGCCCACGAAAAAATATTTATTCTGACCACATAGATTACAGTTGCTAGTAATTTTATTTTAAATACCAAGTCATTCAAGGTAATAAGTCCTTGATCATTTTATTGGCTTGGATATAGCACGTAGCCTTCAGAAGTATGATAAGGTTCATAAGCATGTTGCTTTCACATTTTATGTTTTACAGAGAAACATCATATATAAAAAAACTTGCTTGCTACCCGCTTGAAAATTTCAATTACAATGCCATTTTCATCTTCAAGAGTCCACTTAATGAAGCTTAGGTTTAGCCAATTTTCTTTGCTTGCTTATTACTCGCATCTTTGAGAACTTTCGTCGACTTAGTAAGTATATGTATTACGCTTTTATATTTTTTTCCATGCATTAATATATAAATAACCACGGTTATTCCCCCGAGTTCCAGACCGGAAAGGATTTAGTTTTTTATGTTATAAAAAGTGTAAAATTATAAGTTTCCATGTATAACAACGTTCTTTCTCGAATGTTTACATGAAAAAACCCTACCATCATGAAACTTAGAGAAAAATATGCCCAATTTTCCAAGATTGAAGTTTCTTTCTACCGATTATAATATATTGGTACATATATTTTGCAATTTTAGTTTAAACGTTAGGTTATAATAAGCAGTAAGACCTTATTGTTTTCGTTTATAATGATTTACATTGTACCATCATACACTTTACCTCTTCCGCTTGCAAACTGCAAGCGCCCATTATATACAGAGAGAGAGAGTGTGTAGGACAAGAGGGAAAGTTGTTTGAGTGGAAGTCCTTAGGTGAGAGAAAAAGTGAATGTAGGAGATGCTAAGGGGAAGCAGGATGTTGAAGGGTGTGATTCATTATCAGCACACTACCGGCCCAATGCAGGATGGACCATATCTACTCTGCTTTCCCTTTCAAGTACTAATGTCTGAATAATGACTCATTCTTCGACTTACAAAATTTTGGACTCTCTTCTCGTAATCATAGTCATTAAGGTGGCAGGAGCGATTTTTGTTTGTGTACAGATTTTCGTGAAACTTTACATACGTGTCCTTGTTAGTAATATCTATCGATAAAAGTGAAAAACCTGCATGCTACCGATTTGGTTTCCTGGCAATTCAATGATATTTCAACAAGTACTTTTATGGCACACTGCATATATTTTGAAATAATTCGATCACTTGTGTACAGATTTTCTCCTAAATGCAAAATAATAAGTTTCATATTATAATAATAGCTGCTAACAAATATCAAGGTATCAGGCCGAGTAAGAAAAGCGTATTTAGATATGATTTTCCCCTAAATTTCGAATTTCGCGCCGAAAATCCAAGCCAAAACAATGCTTCAATTAAGGTGAAAATTTGAAATATAACTCTTGCATCATGTAAATTACTGCATGTATGGTGATTTCCAACGTATAAACAGGTTTATTTGAGTGAAATGTCGTCCAAGAATATTCTTTTTGGCTTACTTGAAAAGTTATTAGAATGTGCATTCAACGACTCACGATTACCGCTCCAGCCACCTTAATTTCCTTTGTATTCCCCGCTAACCTGATATTCTCTCTTTCATCATTCCATGGTCTCAAAATTATTCCCTATTTACACCTTTTACCATTTTAGAAGCCTAAAGCGACTTTTAACTTACTCTACCATGCTTAATACTCTTCTGCTTTTCTTTCTGACCATCGAATTTTCTCCATCCTCTCCGATAACTGCATTTCAAAGGCTCAAAATCAATGTTTGTCCACTAATCTCAAGATTCAGTTTTAGCAGAAAAAAATCAGTCGACATTGGACACTTCGACAAACTTTCTATTCAAACATCCCAAGCCATTGCCACTTTAATTAGTTCTCTTCCACTAATGAACGCAACTCACCTTTAAATCTTTTTGGGACTAACGCCAGTTTACATCCATATTACATTCAAAAATATTATATTGCTCCACTCGCTCAAGAGTATGTTCCATTATAACATGCTAAACGTAGCCTTCTCTTTGAAGGGTGACCTGAAAAATTGAATTTTATGACAACACGAAAGGTAATTGCTTTTTGCGACATCATTTGGGTCGTAATGGACAGAATAAGACACCTACTACTATGGTTCTAATGTGATTTTTACAGTATCAGTGAGGTATAACAGTAGAATTACAGCCCATTACCATGCATGTCTTTAATAAAGTAAACAATGATATTATAAGGATATTAACTGAAGGACTAACAACTTGTTCTGATGTAGTATCCACATCATCATACCTGTTCTCACGATGCATATATAGAGTCACGTGTGCCTAGACATTGATATAAATACAGCATCGAAATCAAATAGACTAGCAATTAATTGGAATGCATACACATTTAAATCGTGATAACAATATTAATTCAACAACGAAACCGGTGGCGATTCTTTGAATACTTTTGTGCGAAATATATCGAAGTTATCTATTCATTTTATAAAAAAATCTTAAATTATATTTAAATTTCCGTTATAAGTGGCCATATCTATCTAATATTCAATACAGTCAATTCTCTATTTAATTCCTCCTTGTACCTGACTCATTAGGTAAAAGAAATAAAATGCAAAGGTTTTTACGTGCAATTGTGAACTATGGAAGAAATCTAAACACGGAGTGTTTCCATGATACCTCAAGAGGCAGATTCGACTGCCATTCCGTGCAACTTTTACAACTTTTTGATAAAAATTTTAGTGCACTATGCGATGGACTGGATTTCTATGACGCGCAGTGAATAAAAAATGTCGCCCCAGATTCTCAGGCCAGAACCACCAAACATATACGAACAAAAAAATGTGTCAGTGTTTCCCGATCGCGAAGTTTTCGCTCGAATAGTCGATGAGACAGACTCTTGCATTCCATACAGCATAGATTTTCTTGGTTTTAGGCATTCACTGGCCTCAGTGGACGCTCTAAATAAATCAGTAGATATTGCCAACGCGTATGTGGAAGGTTGCACATCAGCGATTAAATAATGTACGTCAAAATCACTAGAAAACGAGGAATTCCTTTTCTAGAAGATTCTATATATGTAGTATCTTCCTGGAGAACTTCATGTTCCGCCCGGGCTGAAAATTAATAACCTGCCATTTTCTCCAGAGCAAAGGGCACACTATTGGTTATGGATGCAGATAGAACGATGAATCTACTGCGGAGATATTGCTTACGCAAGAGGTCGTTTAACATATTTCGAATTTACACTTCACAAGCATAGAAAAGTGTTGTAATAGAAATCATTTCTCAATTGACTAACCGTATTACTTTCTGGGGGAATAATACTCCATTTCAAAGACAAAATTATAAATTATCTCGATTTTTTTTCGTAAATTATTCAGAATTCACATTAAAATGGTGGGTTCTCTAATACGTTCTCTCATGGAACGGGCGACTGCAGCACATCTCTGAATTTCGCCGCATGGGATCACAAGGATAAAACGTTGTCATAGCTCGGTAATCCGAGCAGCCGGAACGGAAGGCCAGCCAACTTTTTGTAGAGTTAGGCAAGTTGCCAAAGTCACTCTTATAGCAAATTCCTTACATTCTTCCGTCGAAAAACTTGATTTTCTACAAGGCTAAGTACTGTTGAATACGGCTTACCTGCCCCTCCACCACCCAATAGCGGTTGCGTATAACTGCCCATGAAGTTTAGACTCATTGAGCACATACCATACCACTGCTAGATCCAGATAGCAGAAGTAACGTATCCATGTTACGAATACTCATCGTTGACCAACATTTTTGAAATATCCAGTCATTTTATGAAGAAAGTATTTTTGCATCCAAGTATGATATGAAATATCAAATTCTCAATCATCATTAGCAGACATCAATTCGAAGATTGATTTGCTGCAGCTCTCCTATCCTCCAACCGCTTCATTCCTTCATCAATCTTCACTTTGACTACCTTCGTAATTTACCTGATGCATTCTTGGACTTCCTCCATAATTTTTCCTATTAGTTTTTCCTTCCAATATTGTTTTCAATACGCTGTTTTGCCTCAAAATGTGCTTGTCCCTCCTTCTTCGCATAGTTTTCAATAATTTTTTCCCCTTACTCTTCGTAGGACTTGGTGATTCACTCCGTCCATTTCATCTCCATCATTCTTCGGTAACACCACATCTCCAGCGCTTCCAATCTCTCTTGCTCTGCGACTATTATTGTCCAGGCTTCGCTGCCATACACGAGCATGCTCGAAATATATGTTGCGATAGAGTCAATAACAAATTTAAACTGTAACCAGGAATGAATAAGTAGAATAAGACGGTTATCTACACCGCGGCGACACTGTTCAAACTTCAAGCAAGCAATTCTAGCAGCGCAACAGGCGTGTCCGAATGCGATAGACGTAGAGCTCTCTATTCTGGCACATGCTCGAAGGCGTTTAAGTAGAGTTTTCGGCAGCTGATCAAATGTCCCGGATTCAAATGCGTGTTATCCTTCACAAGATATTTCCAGCAAATCCGATGGGCAGGGTATTCAACCTTTATAAGGAGCGAAATGCGGAATTGGGAAGGATGTTGCCTCCTTACTAAGATGCATGCATTCGCATTCCCTAGGGCTTATCACCAAATCAGCAGGTTCCTTAAAAATCAAATTGATACTCGGGTTGAAGACCGGTTTCATTATCAGGCCGATTTACATGCAAATCATCATAATGGCCGCAGCTAGAAATTCGTGATGGAATATTTAGGTCAACAACATTATATTCTCACGCTTTTGGGAATCAAATTTGGTGCTCACTTTTATGCCTTTCAGCCAGAATTTAAAGGACTCCATTTTATTATGGTTGCAAAATTAGGTGGCAGTCGCCTTCGCATAGCGTGACCCTAAGTTGGGGAAGGCTCGCGTGTAAGGTGTCGATTAAGGAGCGGAAATGGTAGTCAGCGCTGCCAATATATACCTGAATATTGCTTGAAGGAGCGGGAAAGTGTCAGTATGTATTACATTTCAAGACAGTGGTTACGACTCAAATTAAGCTGGACCAAAATACGCTGATTGTGTTCGCAACTCATCGTAAAAGTTCATCTAAACAACTGACTTAAGATCTATAGAGATCTAAAAATTTGATGTCATTAACATATTGAGCATTTTGAAGTTCTCAATGAAGGACTGGGACCTTGGAAACCCAAGGAGAAGCAAGGACAACCTTATTTCCCTGTGCGGAACCATTTCCTAGGGAATGGACTCATGCACAGGAAAAGGGCATAGGACTACGCTACTGTCACCATGTTTCGCTACCACTGTACAAGAGCTAAACCCAGGAATTCTGTGTGAATTGATGTTCTGTGTTGAAAGTCTCTTCTCCCTCTGGTTTCGGCTGCATAAAAGTGACTTTTGTCGCACTGATTCCATCAGCTGAATGGCAGCATTTTCTCCCGGCTGTAAGCGAAAAATTTTCGAGAGAAACAGGACTCTATATTTTACTGCCTATTCAATTTATTTTTAATTCCATGAAAGATCCTGGCGAACCTAGACCAGACGAAGGTAGACATGTTACCACGTGCACAATTTACGAAAAATAAATGCGTCGAACACACAAACTTAGACATTCAACACGCTAGCCTAAATGTTCTAGAATATAACTCCAGCGTTTTTCCTGCCCAGACACTTTACCAAAACGTTTGACGTCAATTTTAGAGTTGATAATTATGTCATTATAATCTCTTGTGCCATCCAATCCCTCATCAGTGCATGCATGAATAATACTGCCATTTTTTACATGTGTTTTAGAAGATAAAACAACATGCACCCAATCGTATGATTAGAAGAAACCACAAAATAGCAAAAAAACGTAAAAAGAACAATGTTATTCAATTGACCAACGAAATACATTGGTGGTGAAAATTAAGAATGATTAGACTTGTGTTCTGGGAGATAACACATACGGAGAGATAACTATGACACATTAAGGGGGAACGATGAACGTTTAAAAACCTGCTGATAGAAAAACCGATGTATCACTACAATAAAATGATCATAGCATGTGCCATATTAGTCCGAAAATATTGCGACTTCGAGCATAAGGCGACTGTAATAATATTAAAGTAAAATTCAAAATAAAAGAAAGTGCCGTTTAATGTTATCTTTTTTAAGTGACTTTATTCTGAATGTTCTCCTCAAGACGCTTTTTCACTTTATTTGTACGATGTAGTAATGTAATAGGACTAACCAATTAATTTTTAATTGAGCGATAATAAATAGACGCAGAGAAAGACGTGAGGATACTAGAAATACTGAAGTTCCAGAGAACAAGTGCTTGAATTTATTGCGAATGTGCCTTTCAAAGGTATCTATTTTCGTAAAAAATCGTATCATATTCGGGCTTATACAGCATTTGCGAAAATAAAACGGAATAGAAAAGTTTGAGCAAAAACATCAGATCAACAATTAGTACCACAGGGAAAGAAAATAGCCCAATTTTCAAAGGTATCTTTATTTCAGGAAATATATCGCGTTATATTCGGGATACTACGGTGTATGCGAAAAGAAAAAAATAGGAAAGTAAGGGAAAAACTAGCAGATCAACAGCTGAGCAGCAGAGAGAAAGAGAAAATAATATTGCCCAGTGTGGTGAATGAAGTTGGACGAAAGCGAGTACGACATTGATAGAATGATCGGTGTCGCAATTCTTGATACTGCTCGCCTCAAAGCAAACTTCGGGGAGAGTGAAACACATGAGATGGCTATTCATATTCGAAACTCTTACCCGTCTCGCTCGTACGCGAACAGACTTGCGAAAAACTTTTAACATTTTTAACATTTCCTCCAATCACTGCAAGCGCAAGTAACATCGGTGGTACTTTCTCCGACTCGCGGCATTCCCACCCACTCGCACAACGGTCTATTTTGAGCTGGGGTCGCAAGCTCCCGTAACCGTCGCGCGAAGGAGAGTTTTCTCCGCACGCCGCAACAGTTCGACACGTGAGGTCTGCGAACGACTTCGTCTCGAAACGTACGCTCTGGGGCCAAAGATCGACAACTCTAGTGTCGTCGTCTTGGACCTGAAGTGCCCCGGGGCATTGCGATTGACCGGACGTGTTATGACGGTGAAACACTTTCTAAAAGATTCGCTGCCATTTGTCATATTATGACTAGCATTGACTTTGCATTTTATTTTGGAAAGCTATGGAATTGCACGCTTTGGTGGATGTATTGGAAAACCAATACGCGAATGTTGAATGAAGATAAATCATGAGAAGACTAAAGCAATGAAATGATCCAAAAGAAATAGAACGAGGTGGATTATTTAATTATAAATAAAAACTACAGTAATTGTACTGTCCACTTGAATTCAAGTGGACAGTACAATTACTGTAGTTTTTATTTAAAATGCTGTTCCACCAGATTTCGCCCGACACTGTCGAATTTATTGGATTATTTAAGTAAGGGGACACTAACTGGAGCAAGTAGAGCAATTTAATTGCTTGGGTGGTAAGTTGGAAGGAAATGGGCATAGTAGCAAAGACATTAGGAGGAGAAATTCGCCAGCGAAAGAAGCGTTCACAACTCGGATGGGGATGATGAAAGGACAATATACAAGATTTGAAACAAAAGACTAGAAAATACCGCCTAGAAAACAATGTAGACTTAATTTATTGGGCTTATTTGAAACTTTTTGGCAATTTCTTTACCGGCGCGGCGGGTTCGGGACAAAATTTCCCAACAAACTCATTTTCCCCCACATGCCTCTTGAACGGTAATTTCCCCACGCCAGCATATTCACACGAGTGGGTGAAGACTGCTATGGCAGATAACTGCGAATGTCTTACAGCAGAGCAGTGCAGAGTTAATGAGACCAACACAAAGTAAAAGTCGATTGCGGAAATAAGGGGTTATCGATACCATTTGAAGTTGCACCGCCAAGAAGTTTACCTATGACCTATAATAATGGTCGCGCTGGTATAAAGAGGTAGCGCTTTCTCAAATGTAAGTGCGTTCTGCTAAACGTGTGAAAGGTGGAATAAATCGAGGTTGCAGCTTGACTGCCTATTAAACCCCGTGGATTAACTAATATACCCATCTCAAATCTGTCGGTCACGATACACATCCGTGAAAATAGCCGTATAATTTGCATTTGACATTATGTGATGTATTGTGACGGAAACAGTCTTACAACCATTGATTGAAGATGAGAATATTTGGAACCATACGACACGATAGAGCAGGAGGGATACTGAAGCAGTAAAAATTCTCTATCGGCCTTATTGAGTCGATTGCTAATGGCTTTAATATGCAAAGAAGTATTAGATATACAATTGCCACGCTACCGTGATATTTTATCTGAATACATGCTTACCTAAACTAATTTATAAAAAAATATATTCATAATAGAAATCAAAATCTTGCCCCTTTCTAGAGTTTTTCTTATATGCACGAAGCGTTTCGCCGACTTACGGCATCATTAGGCACAAAATATTCAAAGAATGTTTGTTTGAACGACACATATTATTTCGAAAAATTACGAGGTAATGACGTAAAAATTTCGTACTAATCGTACCAGTGAAATTATTTTTCAAATTATTAAGCCGAAATATCATGGATCGACACAAAAGAAATATTCTATGAACAGATTTTACCGGATGATGATGTTAGTCGGCGAAACGGGTTGTAAAATTACGAGAGGATTTGAAGAAAAATTATAGTTTTATGATTTCCGTTATGAATACAAAGAAATGATACGAAGTGAAGCCTGATACAGTGAAATTTATTTAAAAAAATATTGCTTTGTGCAACATTACTCGACACATTTCGTCCGATAGAAAAGTTGGGTGGATCTCTTTCTACCGCAACGAATACAAACTTCACTTTTGCACATCAAGATGCCGTCTATTCTTATAATGAAGAAAATTCTTGAGAAAACTAAAGCAATGACATATCCTGTAAAAAAGAATGCGAGGTTGATTATAAAAGTTACGAGGGCACAAATTGGAGTAATCACAGCGATTTAATTACTTGGGTAGTGTGTAATTAAAAATGGGCATATTAGCAAAGGCACTAGGAGGAAAATTACGCTAGCGAAAAAAGCACTCACCAATAGGAGGAAGTTGACGACGGGGACATTGTGTAAAGCCTAAATCTCACGATCATTTTTTCCGCTCCTTTTCAGGGATAGCTACTATGATAGGTTCAAAATGAACGTATGACGCGATCACCTTCAGGGATAGCGGCAATGATAGGGATTTCCATCGTCTATTTAATCATTTGAGCATGTCCTTTTTTTCCGTTCCTCAATAAGTGACTCCGTCGTTTAGCCAATTAGAGTGCATGGCCGCAAAGAGCGAATATTACACCACGAATGGCTTTCAATCAAGGTACCATTTTAAACATTAGAGAACCGCTGAGCGTTTCAAAAATGTCTCGCAATACCACGGAATACATCGAGCTCATAGACGAAGGAAGCGACTATAGCACACAGAAAATTATAGAAAATGTTATCACCATTACAATAATCAATTAGCATAGTACATTTTTAAGGATAAAGAGCCTCATTGAGATATTGGCAATCGTGAATTCTACAGTTTAAGCCTATGCATAATCAAACGGGGACTTCGCCATTGACGAAACGCAAAGAGAAGCAGACAGTGAGTGTCACACAGCAGATGAAAGGATTAGATTGGGAGCCGAAAGAGACGCGGGAACTACACGCTAGACTTAGATCACTTGAAAAATTCAGATCGTGAAAGTTACAGGGTGACCCGATGAGAATTGTTTGAAGGTGGCTGGAGTGGTAATCGTGAGTCATTAAATGAACATTTTAATTACTTTTCAATTAAGTCGAAAAAAACCTTCCAGGACCACATTTCACTTAAGTACATATGTTTATACGGTGGAAATCACTATAAACGCAGTACTATAAATTATACAAGAATTATATTTTAAATATTTCGCCTTTATTAAAGCTTTGGTACGACTTGGATTTGCGGTGCGGAATTCAATATTTAAGCGAATACCTTATCTAAATATGCTTCTTTTTACTCGGCATGATACCTTGATATTTTTTAGCACCCATTGTAATAATATGAAACGTATTATTTTACGTTCAAGAGAAAATTTATGCATATGTAATCGAATTATTACGAAATATATGCCATGAGCCATAAGGCTACGTGTTAAAATAGCATTTAATTGCCAAGAAATCAATTCGGTAACATGCAGTTTTTTTCGCTTGTATCTATAGATATTACTAATAAGGACACGTTTACAAAGTTCCTTGCAAATCAGTGCATAACGCACAAATATCGCTCCAACCACCTAAATTTTCCGCGAGAGAACAAGGAGAACCCGACACTCAAACGAGTGTGATCGGCGAGAAATCCACTTAGCATTTCTCAATCACACCCGCAGACGGGGGGATGAAATTAAAACGGGTCAAAGTTTCACAGGCGTCCGGTCGGGGCGGTTTGTGCCGGGAGGAAGGAAAGGATTCAGCGGAAACCCCACCGTCCAGCAAGAGTTGTCCGCTCGAATAAAATGAGCACTATAATGAAAGCGCCGGCTACGAAGGTGAAGGTATTTGTATAAGCTGTCTAAAGCGCGGAAGCGAGTCGTTTTGTTTTCATTTGAGCAAGAGACGGTCGCGTAGAAAGAGGCGTCTGGGTGAGAAAGACAGACCGTGTGGGAGATTGACGGAAGTGTAACATATTTCCGTTCCCACTGGCCGCAGGGGGGTATAAGGATGGGAGTGGGGTGTTGTGGAGGTAATTCTCTTTGAGAGGGATATTAAACGTATAGGGGTAGCGAAACTTGGTGGCACTCAAAGAAGAGGTTGACGCAGAGGACAGGAAATCAAACGAGAGAGGTGGGACAAAGATGCCAAGTCTTCTTTCAAAGGTAGTAATACAAAAATACTTGGTTGATTCCACAAATTTCTTTTCACTCGACCGGTGACACCTTTGTAAAGGTTGAAACCGGTCGAGTGAAAATAAATTGGTGGAATCAACCAATTATTTTTGTATTACTATGTCTTAATTCCACCAAGTAAACTTGCCAACCATCGATTTTATTCTTTCAGAGGTCCCTCCGGGAGTCCTTCGGTACCTTTGCTCGCTCACAAACTCTTGATTCATCCTCAGTGACCTCTGATTCTCCGCTGGTGAGCTCCACCGAGTTTTTATATATTTATTCAAGAAAACCAAAAACACGACACACATGAAGAGTATCGGAACGTTTTAACGCTCGTGCGACTGTTAGTGGTCGACGCCCACTGAATTCGTCGAATTAACGAGAAATGCTGTAATTCCTTGTTTATGGCTCACCTTAGTTTAAAATCAATGGCACTAACAAATAAACTCTTTATATTTTCACTGATTTCATGTAACTGCCAAACACCTGTGAGAGAACAACCATAGATGCGACTTTAACCCAGAGGTACTATACTTCGAAGAATAGTGACAGAGGATGAAAGGTTGGATGTAAGGAAGAATGTGGACAAGGAGCAACTAGTGAAAGGAAATGTGTTTGAAAGATATTCCCCACTCCTGGAAAGCTCTCTATCCCTGAGGACCGTGCATTACTATTACATATTATTTATGGATCCTTAATCCCCCCTACCGGGGAAGGACCATCATGACCTTACCTGCAACCGCCATCCCACCAAAAACTCCTCCTACCTCCTACCACCTCTTGTTCCAGCCTCCCCTCGCCGCCATCCCAATACCCCAAACCTTCCCCCTTCCAGAAAAGATAATTAATACGATATGGCTATTAAACTATTCTCTGCCTGATGAAGTCACCTATGTGAAGATACCGGTCGCGCATTAATTTAAATCATTGAAAATATACATAGTTAATTTACTACGTGTCACTGTATCAAGCGTCAACTTGTGACGGATAACTTCTAAAAGAAAATATTCGTAAATTTCCACAGAATATATATTTATTAAACCGACCTAGGTTTCAGCAACTTGTGCCATTTTCAAGGTAGATGGGACCTTGATAATGGCACAAGTTGCCGAAATCTACATAGATTTAATAAATACTCTGGAAATTTACAAGTGCTTTCTTTGAGGTGTTATAGTTAATTTATTTGTTTAGTACGCAACGGCCTACCGCGATGGAAACAACGGTTACCACTCAGTCAGGTCGGGAAGTTAAGCATCAATTGGCTCGTTAGAATTAGAAAGGGTTATCTTCCTATTCATTAGTGTGCTTTTTCCCTGGTCTGCACTTGGCACGTACTAAATGCAAAATGACATGAGCTTTCAAAACACGTTCAATTTAACTACTACCACCCAACTCGTTCAATAAAATTCTGGTTAAAATCATAATTGAAATGAAGACTAACTACAGTAAACATAAATTCTTCTCTGGTTACACAACGGGTCAGGTCCTCCCATCTCCTCTGACGTTTCGATATACTCGCACATCGTCTTCAGGGCTTCTGATAGGCAAGTCGCACATCGAAACGTCGACGTAGATGGAGGACCTAATCCAGAGTGTAACCTGAGAATAAATTACGTACAGCATTCGCCGGTAGAGAATCAGTTCGTACACAACTCTCGATTATCCGAGTCCGAATGACAGATGCAAAACATTTGCAGTTTTCCACAAGTACAAGATGTGGTAGAACTAGTTTCAAGATACAGGTTCAAATATATACTGGAAAAAATGAGGGTGAGGGAGGAGTTAGGGACCAATCAGGACAGGTTGGGTTGGGTAGGTAAACTAGTCGTATTAAATCTTTTACAAGCGGAAAACTGCAAACTATTTGCTTCTGGCATTATGGAACGGTTCTTTCACATCCCACTTGAATCTGCACTTTATATCAGAGTCCTGATTCCGAGATTCCGTATTACCCGAGGTGCAGGTCCTTCTGCTTTGCCTGTACCAAGTCAGTTTAGCTCTTGCAAACGTAGGTACGTCAGAATTCGGCAATTAGTTCAATCTCTAAAGTAAAATGTAGTTCACAGAGTTATTTTATCCCAGCCATTAAAAAAATGAAGTGCGTAAAATCATAGAAATATATATTTTGCCGAAAAATACACTCGCTCGCCTTTCGTATCACCCAAATATTTGATTATCCGTAGTGACCTCAGAGCACAATAACACGGATAATCGAGACTTCACTCTATTCCCAATGGTAGTAGATTTTTAAAACTATTTTGCACCGACCTTTAAGAAACACTAGTAGGAGGAGTTGGGGCTGATTATATTCAATTTAATGTGGAATGCTGGTCGAAGCGTTGAACTCAGCTTTCCGTTGCCGAAGTTTCGCTGACCTTTATAAGTATCATCGGGGGGTCAAAAAAGGTGGATGCATGAACCATTATACCCTACAGTGAACATAGCATCTCATAATTTTCCTCGAAAATTGGATTGAAGGATACATGCTCTCTGGCATTATAGCCTCCACTATCATAGCCAGTTTGGTGCGTATGGCATGTACACTTACTTAATTTGAGTTGAACTTTGATATTCCGCAATGTGGAAAGCGAAATGATGCCAACTGACGTTATCTCCCCAATAACCCTCTTCAATGTTCCGTTATATAGTAGCACGTCATCCATCCACTTATATTACCTTCAAAGTTCCGCCACCAATATCCACTCCTTCCCCATCATATTTAATAATTCTTCGTTTGCCTTCCTCCACAACCAGTTTCCTCTCTTTATTCGAGTCAACACCCATAATTCAAAGCCACCTTTCCACGCCCATCCTCTTTCCACCAAGTCCAAGATCTTGTACCATAAATCATGCTGCAACGCTATTGCTGTGTTAACTAATGTCACTTTGATATCTTGAACGTTGGCTAGTTATGCAATAAAAGAAGATAAAATATGCGTCAATTGTCATGAGATAATGGGTTATGTAAAGCAATTCATATTAATTGAGGAAACGTACATATCTTCCGACAAAAAGGAAGCATTCCCGAACCTTCGGGAGGAAGTCAATTATGAAAGGTGTGGTCACCTCACTTGTTCCGCGTTTCTGGAGTGAAATTTTCACAAATGTAATTACGGTTCGTTACAGACAAACAACATCACAGTTAGAAAACCACAAACAAGTGTACATCGCTATGCGTAAGCGTAACTGTGTGTCGGTAAGCTTTGGAATTCCTCTTCAACGGTATCGCAGACCCTTCTGGCGAATGGAGGGCGGAAGCGGTTGATTGGGAGATTGTGCTAATAGCCTTTTAATTTAGCGTTATAAATACCCAGCGCTATGAATTCACCGCCAATGGAGAAAATGTCGACCCAAATATATGAGTGGCTTTATTTTACGAGGATCGATGGAAATGTATGTTCTAGGAGTTCATTATAATTAGAGGCGATCTACCGGTAAAGATAGGTCTAGGTAGAAGTAAAGATGGAAGAACACCTATAATATCTTTTCCAGCTGGAGGTCCTTGTTTCCTTACGCGATTTCATTAATCTGTTCGGCATACGTTCTGCAACTCTTCATCACACCCATACGGCCTATTCTCTTTCTTAACCTCTCCCGCTTACCAAGCATCCTACCCTCTTTAACGGCCTTCAGTATCCTCTCGCCTCTCAGTACCTGCTTCAGCCACATGATACTCTGTCGCATTATAATCTCCTTCAGCTGTTTCCTCTGTTCTATGGGTAGGGGTACAAAACTAATAGTTCTTTACACAGATGTTACTATTATTAGAGATTATCTAAGTTTAGTCAAAGAGAGAGAAGGAACGCCGAAATAGACACTAAGTATTACATTTTGCAATAGAGTACATAGGCAATAGAGTACAGGTACCTATACGTTTATATTTATGTCTCAGCAACAAGCCATGTTAAGTGCGGGCGACATTAATGGAAAGGACCCTTAAGACGTCATACATTGGTTTTGATCATTGGCTTCGGGTATAAGTTTCCCACACTCTAAACTTCTGGAAAATGATTATAACCAAGGTAAGTAAATAGAGTTTTTGGGCGTATTAACAGCTCGGATCATTTGAACCAAAAGAAAGAAATGGAATAGTGTTACTAGGGAATATGAAATTAAGTCACTTTAAATGTTAAAAAACGATAATGCTAAACTATCTCTCTCTCAGTGTATCAATCCGAAGGATGGTTTTGATGAGTTAGAGTAGAACTCACCCCGTACTATGCCATTGGCGTGTGAAATTCACACATTCAGGGTAGGAGGGCCAATTCCTTTCCCTGGGCAACCTGCGATTTTCCACGAAATTCTGACAGTCAGATAGTCGCACCGCGATGATTTTCGGTGGTGTTGTCCAGAGAGACTTCTCCCGGATTTGGATCCAGAACCCTCCGGTTGGCAGTCCAGCGAGATCACCACGAAAGCCTGCTAAATCGTATACTAATGAAATATCTATGGGATTTTTAAAAGATGGATTTCTGCGAGGTTACGATAGAATAGAAGTTGCTTGATATTCTTGCCATTTCTGAGGATAGGATATACATCATGATCTGATATACAACTTTTAAATTCTTAAAAAATGAATGCATATGCATAATCTACAAGTGTTTTTTCACGATAGAATACTCCAACACTATAAGTGATAGCGAACTGCCAGCATAGGTGATCTCAGCGCTCTACAGCTGCTCAAGGAAACTGTCTTCACCACTGTCAGTAAGGAATGCTAGTATTCTGACCTGTCTGGCTGTTCTGGGGGTAGTTAACTAAAATTCCACTCCCTACCCCTGCTTCAATTTTAACAACCTCTTTTCTTTTAAATAAAAGGCATACAAGCATGACTCCTGAATATGATTCTTATGCACCAAAATCCGGTCCGTACACATGTCCTCACTGCCGTATTTAAAAACTAGAAAAGATTTTTAATAAATGAGGTAACTCAATAGGTTTGCATAGTCCATATTCAAATTTTATTCCCGACCCGGATTTAAACTTACAAAGTCATTTTCAAAGGACTCTTGAAAATGGCTTTGTAAGTTGAAACCAGAGTCAGGAATAAAATTGGAGCGTAGACTATATCAAGCAATTGGTTTACTCCAAAATGAAGTTCCGCAAAGTTACGCCTGCAGGTGTGAAGTTCATTTTAAATACATCATTCACCACGGAATTCCACAAATGTAAAAATGATCAAGTTCCATGTGATGATGAGGCTGAGCAGCCATAAAATCGCCAGGTTCCATAAATGAGACCGTTTCTTGCTGACCACACGAGTTACATAATGGATCGAAAAGGCCGGATAGCACTAATCAATTAAAAGATTGCAATGCTGGAAAAAAATAAGCAATTAAAAAATTCCACGCAGCAATCTCTCTTCGTTTTTATACGGATCATCGGCGGGTCTAATTCGTCCAAGGGCCAACCGTTACCCTTGGAGCGAGTGTAGTACTGTAATCTCCTAAGGTAGTAAAACCAAATGGATTTCTTGGTTCAAGGCAGATCTCGATGGCCTCTTCGATTAAGCTCCCAATAGCTATGCGTGCAGCTAAGTATGTTTGCATCTTCCCATAGTTATGGCATGATCTTCGTTGATGCTATGCTTCGCTACTGCCAACTGCTGCGGTTGCGCCAATCTGAAGTGCCTTCGATCGAGACACTGGATCTCAATTAAATAGTAGCTGAAATCCTATTATTAAATGCATTAAAATGTAAGGGAAGACGAGAAAATCAGTCGACGGTCAATCAGAAAAACGAACCAATCAGGAGAAACCTTACCCTATTTGTTGGGTATTAATAACGACCAAATCTGACTCGAGGAGCATTCAGGAGCAAAGAAGATGATGAACAAGTAGTTCTTCGAAACGTCGACAGATATGAAGCCCATTTCCCGTTGGAACACTTGAGAGGCCTTTCTGCACCAGATTCACCGGGAAAATCTTAGATATTTTAGCAAGACTGACTTGGAAAAGCAAATTTCCGGGCTAATTTCTCATTTCCCATAATTTTCCAGAAATAAAAATACAAATAGTTCGCAGGATTTTGGTTGTTGCAGCTCATAAATGTCAGACATGTAATTTGAGAGGCATTAAACCTTGTTAAGAAGTACTGGAAAGTGCTATCAATAAACGAGAATCATAACATGGCCAAGAAGTTGTTGCAGTTGATAAATATCAGACGTGTTATTGTAATTTGAGAGACATTAAATTTTTCTAAGAAGCACTGGAAAGTGTTATCAATAAAGGATAATCATAACATGGCCATATTGTCTGTTTCATTTACAGGTTTTCCAGGCCCATTTTCAATTCCCATGGCTTTTCTAAGCATTCCACGTTTTCCCGGCCCGTAGCAACACTGAAATTACATAAATCTGGAGTGGAACTAAAGTGACGAATCTAGAATGAAATTGGCGAAAGAAATAAGACCACTCCACTGCACGCGAAGACTTATGCTCGGAGAAATCAGGTTAGCTGTTCACAGAGTGGAGTGGTCCGCTGCGTCAAACCAATTATCGCATTTACAACTCGTGATTACGGCAGTAATTACAATTTTTGGCGGGTGATGCCTGTACGCAGTCGATGTGCTCAAAACCTAATCCCGATTCCCGCGAGGGGGTCGCGAGAGGAGAGAACTTAGGCGCAGTTGATCACCCGATGAACCCCAAATACTGCAGCAAGAATATCGGAAAACTGCATCAGTTCCACTCGCACAGAATGGACAAGTGTCCACTCTGAGTTTCACTTTATCATTCCACTATTAGCTGATAACCCTTCAAAAATGAAGGGCGAAATATCCAATCATGCAAATGTTATTACACTATAGATTTTATAAATATACTAGCTGAAAAGCCTGCTGAAGTTGGCTAAATAGTTGGGGAAATAGCCAAAAATGAATGAATAAAGTAAATAAATGGAAATTAATATTTTTTATTTATTTTGAATGAAAAAATATACGTAACTATGGTAAAAAATATATAACATCTAAATATCAAAGATTTAATTGTATACAACATTTTTGGTGAAGTATGGGGAGCTATTACAAAGCAGTCTCCCTTGGGTGCATTTTGAAAAATGCATACACCCGCGTCATGTGTCAGTTAGCGGAGAACGTGTATGGGAGCTCGCTTACCATGTATTCGCGCACATCCGAATCACTGCGCCTAGCAACTAGGTCATACGTACGCACGCGTAGCCTTTTATATGGTAGACTAGCTGTGCCCAGCATGCGTTGCAATGCCTATTTTTCTTTCTAAGTAGGCACACATATACAAAGCAGACATTTACAAAACAATTGAAGGACAATGATTTTTTGTGTATTCGCAAAATAAAATACTCTATATTGAAGTCGCCATTGATTTCCATACTTTTCATGGCTTGGTCGACAAATCTTTTCTGGGTTCAAAACCGGTCCCTAAACGAATTTAAAACCTAGTTCAATGAATTCCTCGTACCTACACATGAATTCGGAACGCACAAATGTTGGCATGAGTTTCTATTCCATGCCTATGCCGCGGTTTCCAAGTAAATTAAATATTCTAATGTTGAAGTACTGCAAAAATTTAAGATTTTCGAGCTTGTAAATCCAATTTTAGGAAAACGCGAAGCGTACACGAAAAATCGAATGCAAGAATTCAAAACCTTGTTCTTTAAGTGATCTAATGATAAGCATTTAAAATCCAAAAGCAAACAAAGGGCACCAAATCTTATTCTACGTACAAATTAATTACCTTCCTTTTAACACAAATTATGTCTCACTGATATGATTCTGGTGCACGCGATATTATGTCTCGCTGATACGATTCTGATTCACGTGAGTGAGCAACTCGTAAACGTTCTACTTCGTTGCTTGCTTGGTGTTCCTTGCTTGTTTGAGAAACTCGCGTGCCAACAATCATTTCTTGAAACTATTCGCAGTCCACCTATTGTACAATGGATATAATAATTCAGAAACCTTCGAAGGCGCGCGCACTACAACTCACCTAAGTTTCCCCGACATGCGTTGCAATACCTCTTTTTCTTTCTAAGTAGGCACACATACATACAAAGCAGACACATTTAAATGTACGAAATAAATGAAAGACAATGTATTAAATTAAAGTTGAAAAAATGTATTCAAGTGCTTTGGGATATAAATAATCTTTGGTCTTACCGCCCTCTGCAAAAACAAATAAATTTTTCGGCTGTCCCACTCGTGAGAATGTGACAAGCATGGATATTTCAGATTTAATCCATACTCTTGAAACGATTGACCTTTTGCCTTGTTGATGGTCATTGAGAAGGCAAGGCGAACTGTGGTCGTTTGACTACAGCTATCAAATTAGCCACTGAACCTGGCCTTTAAATGCTGCTGGAGTGAATAGCCCTTCATGAAATCGCTATTAAATGGATATTCACGCCTGGTTGCCAAGGAAATTTTGTATTGTTGAAAAGAAAGAAAATTGATGAATTTCGAGATAAAAACGCAATTCTTGGACAAAAAAGAAGCGTATAAGAAAATGGAATGAAATAATTAAATACTGCATTCTTTAATGCGTTCCATGATACAAATTTCTATCAAATATCTTGAGTGCAAGTAATTTAAAAAAGCAATTAAAGAAAAACCTGCTCCGAATTCAATGCTTTTCTTATGGGAGTAAATAATAACAATATTGATGTAAAAACATCCCCAAAAATTGTAATTTTTATAATTCAGAAACCATTATGGGCACGCGCGCAACAACTCACCTAAGTTTCATCGCAATCATATGTATATACCATGCATGAAAAACGAACGAAACAAACATTCTTTTTTATGTATAAGAAGATTATAGATGTATGTTTTATGTAGTATTTCACTGTTACAAGTTAATTCCACAAGTTTATTATGTAAGAGCTTGCGGGGGATTTTACTCTGATGAAAAAGTTTTCACGAGTTAGTGCAAATACAGGTTGGTTGCTGTTTACACTGGCAACAATACGCTCCTGCAAGAGACTTTTCTGCCTGACCTGCAAGCAAACGAAGTCACTCGAGGAAGCCGAATCTTTTAAAAGTTCTGCAAGCGGACTAGCAGAGCTGTTTACACCTGAAATTGACGTCGAAAGTCGCATGCTGCAAGTAACTTGCGCAATAAACTTGCTAGTGTAAACCCACCTAAATAACTGGAGGCCGTTGATAATGTTTACAAAATATAAACACCTGTGCTAAAGTGCAACGTTGTTGACGATAGCTACGTGGTAGCTATGCAAATTTAACATTGGGCTTAAGGAGGTTCCGCCGCGACTGTGTGAGTCAAAACAAATACTAAATTCCACATTTTTTTATATTTTGTCCAAAAAATCCTTCTTTCACTGATGAAATGCGCTACCTAATGGAAAAATACTATTTTTCCCCGTGTTTCTCTCATTCCCCCATTGGACACCATGTAATTTCAAGTTCAATTATAGAATAAAATAGCGTGGAAAGGTATTATTTTGTTGTTCATATCAGATAGAGGACAATTTTTTCTACAAGTAGACAGAATATGAATAAAATGACATATAAGTCATTTTACGGTGGAACCACCTTAAATGATTTGGGTTACGGTGTGCTAATTTTTACAATATATAATTCATCTGGGATTAAAATGGTATTACGGGGATATTTCCAAATCTATGCGATGCAAAACAAAAATTAACACCAAGACTAACAAAATCATTTCAGCCGTTTTCTCCATCATTAGTATCGCCCCTCACCCCGGATATTAGGTTCATTAGTAGGTATAGATACTCGTCATGCTCTTACTATTTTTTTCCAAACTTTTTTTCAGGCTATCACTTCTTCCACTTATTGCGGCGATGAAGTGCAATAAAATTACCACGAGAAAAACTCCGAAAGGGAATAAATGGGAATCGAATCACGGATCTTTGGCTTGTCGAGCTAATGTATAGACCGCCACGCCACTCAGGCTGTATTTGTTCTTATTCTTCAGTCCCAGCCAATTTTTAACCGCTGTGCCAAAGACTAAAGTCACATTGCACCGGAAAACCCTAAGAGAACGCAAATATTAAAAGACTATGAAGTATCCATGACGGAGAATAGTACAAAGCCAAGACCATCATGTTGAAGCTAATGAACGCATCACACTCAGATAATCAGGGACAGCAGACCTACATGTCATCAAGGCTCAACGTTGACGAACTTTTGAGTTTACGAAAATCCTTGTTTAGCTGCAGTAATAATTTGCCGGGGCTGTGAAACATTGTTTTCAATGTACGTAATCTATTCAGATTTCAGAATTATGCAGCATTAAATTCTAGATACATCGATGTTTGCACTTACATATTCTCCATCCGTTTTCATGGGGTCTTTGCCATAAGTTATATTGCAGTAGTAGCAGTAGTAAAAACTAATGACCCTCACTCAATCCTCGCACTAATATCCTTATCACTACACTAATTTTCTTCTAAAATACTTACAGCCAAATCATTTCCTTCAGATAAAATTATTACTTTTCCACTTTGATGATCAAACTCAGCTCCCTTCAAACTGAAAATTTCATCACTTTAGTGGAGTGAAATTGATTTCGGTTGCACACCGGGCGCCTACCTATAATTACAACTCTTAAGAAGCTCTAAAGGGACTGGTAAGGGGGTACAAAAGGTGCCTTGCTCCCTCTGGTGTGCCTTGGCCGATCTCTACCTAAACCAGCTAAACTAGTCGGTGCTAATGCTACTAGCAGTCACGTGTTCTCACGGCACTTAAATACAGCCGCACAAAGATTTATCGCAACCTCAGGGACTTTCGCAGCTTTTAGAATTTCGCCACGCAGTATAGAGAGTAGGAGCACGAAGTAGGAGAGAAACGGGCCATGCAATGAGGAAAAGGCTAGTAAAGAGTTGGCACAGGGACTCGGGAATTAGTAGATAATAGCACACCCCGCTGGTTCTCAATTCCTTGAGGGCATTATATTTCGACGTCGACACGCGCCAATTCGTCACTCCCTCAACGACGCAACAACGACACCAGCAGCAAAATTATCTCCGATATTTCCTCTGCCAAAATAATGACTTCGCGTCCAATTTCTCGCCCGATAATTCTTTTCGTGCGTTCCCACGACAGGAGAAATTTTTGGAGGAAATCGTAGCGATCTTTAAGATCACTATTGATGACGACCAAAAATAGAGGGCAGACATTAGTTTCCTTACTTCGCACAGTAATAGTGTTGCCGCTGCCAATGGAACCAAAATGTTACTGCGAAATGTTAGCACAGTAGAGCTTAACCACTCGGAACCTGAGTAACAAGGAAGATCTGTGAAATGGGTGAAAATGGCAGAATGTAGATTTCAGGTGGTTGGAGGGATTTTTAAGGACGGATTTGCGTGAAACATACCATACGTGTCCTAATTAGTAATACCTATAGATAAAAGGGAAAAACTGCATGTTACCGATTTGGTTTCTTGGCAATTAAATGCTATTATAACAAGTATTCTTATGGCAGATGACATACACTTCGTAATAATTCGATTAAATATGAACAGGTTTTCTCCTAAATACAAAAAAATAAGTTTCATATTATTATAATGGTTGCTACCAAATGTCAAGATATCATGCCGAGTTAAAACCAACGTATAAATATGTGGTTTTCACTTAAATTTCGAATTCCGCGCCGAAAACTTACTTATCGAAATTCCTTATAAATGCCGTATTGAAAATAGAATTGGTGACATTCATCGAATACGATTGAGCATTTAACGTGATTAGATTTCAATCGTCCTGAATTTGGTTCGACTTTCAGAACTGAAACCACACTCGTGTGTAAAACAGCCAAAACTGGTTTTAAACACTAGGCGCGGAATCAATAAAACTACCGTATTTCTCCGAATATAAGCCACACTTTTTTTCCGATTTTGGGGCTCAAAATTGGGGAGCGGCTTACATTCGAAGTCCGGCTTAAATTAGAGAACTTTCTTAAAAAATCGTAATAATTACCGATTTGTGCAAACCAGCCATTCGGATTTATGTGGACGCCAGCTAAACTCGCCTAATCCACGGGGAAAGTAAGAAATAACGCTGAAAAAGGTCAAATTGGTGCACAATTTATTCATTTTTTTCAGGATAATATAGGTAACATTGAGTCACAGTTACATAGGTAATGTAAAAACAGATATAAGATTCGAATGCTTAATGCTGTAGGTAGTATGGGATGCACTAAAAAGGGTGGGGCTTAAATTCACGTACTATCTATTTTCTCTGTTTGAGACCCCAAAAACGGGTACTGCTTATATTCGGAGAAATACAGTAATTATTCTTCGAAGAAAAAACTAAATCCACGATGCAAGTTAATCAAACGCCACTCCTTTTCAGGATTTGGCATCCCTCGCTACTTTCGGCAACCTTTCACGTTTTCCGACTCTCTCCCTACTTCCTTACTTTCCGATTATCCAATCTCCAACGAATAAGACAGCCTTCCAATAAATTTTCATTTTCATACAGCAGTGAACACTGTATGGTGATGAAAATTGATTGGATGGACATCCGACTAAAGATTATAATGAGTTTTCACTCAGGAGCCGATTACTCCCTACAGCTTCCCGAAACTACTTTTTCCACCGCCTATAAATCTCCTCCGCCAATCATCTTCACTCCTTTCAACCGTCCACCACCAAACATATTCTATTTATCCGTCTATCTTAAGTAAGGATTAACGGGTGGGAAAGACGGTGTCAAAGGCCATGTGACCACACGGGTTGAGGGGAGATATCAACAAAAAGCAATTCACTTGTGCTGGAATTAACAAACAGTGAGCATTGGATTTGAGGTAGTGAAGTTAGATATCAAAGCTAATATAACAGTTGTATATTTTTTTAGATTTTCTGACCTGCAATGTCATCAATTCCAATGTTTCCTTCACTTTCCTTTCCATTCCTTTTCACGGTGTTCGTTGAGGGAATTTTAATCCACTAGAGGCAGAGCTAACGTACGATAATTCGTCTAACCACATTTGCTCTGTCATATTGTTTACCTATCCACTACAAAACTGAAGGGAAGGACAAGGAAGAGGAAGGGGACAGCAACCTAAACAAATAATACATAATCTATTAGTGGAAAACGCTCTCGGTGACGATGCACATTCATAAATAAGATATCGATACACTTGAAAAACACAGAAACACGCAAAAAAGGCACCAAAAAAAGTCGGACGTTTCGACGGTGAAGCCTTCATCGTCGGCGGTAGAATACAAAATATTTTCAACAATAGATTGATCGCATTTCAACAATAGATTTATTCTACTGCCGACGATGACGGCTTGACCGTCAAAACGTCGGAGTTTATTTGTAAGTGTCCTTTTTACGTGTTTCTATGTTTTTCAAATTTTTTTGGTGAACGCCATGTAAGCAGTATTCAACCACAATTTCCCTCCAGTCATCTCGAGCATAGCAAAACCTTCCTCCATTCCCCGTCTCGGGACTCAACCTAGAAAACAACAGATGGAAGTGGAAGTGAAACACTTGTTTCCACAAAAACACTCCAGCGCACGCACACAGATACACGCGCTGACGAACGAGAATTCGCCACCTTGACTCGACGCGGAAGCAACTTCCCTTTCGATATTCCGTCTGTCCCTCTCCCGAGAAGGGGAGAGTGGAATAAGAGCTTTCACTGACTGAGCGAGAGAGAGAGAGAGACCCGGAGATATCCAACTCGCTTCGAAGCTTCTCCCCGCGAGACTAGGAGATGCCGGCGGAGGAGGATGGAGGTGTGGGTTAATCGCAGGTTCGCTGCGAGACGTGGCATGGGTTATTCCGTGAATTTCTTACGGCGAGTCTGTGGCAAGAGACCGACTGAACCAACCAACCATCCCCCTCGGGCAAGGTTCTCTTTCTCCCTTTTCAACCCAGTGACTTCCCCCAAACATTTCACTCTCCCTAAAAGTACATGCCTTTCTCGCTTCCTTTGAGCGAAAAACATTTCCACCTTGAAGAAATTGTCATGAGAAAAAAAAATATCCATCTTGGATAGTGGCAATGGTTGTATTTTATGTTTCGGGTGCCCCGTCGGATATGGTCAGTATTATTTCGAAAACTATGGTCGACATAAATTTCAAAATCTATGGGCAACACTGCATCGAAAACTATGGCCAATATTAAAAAACGAACATCAATATTCATATCGAAAAATATGGTCAATATTACTTCGCAAACTTCAACATTGTATCGAAGTTTTTTTTTTTTTCATTTTTAAAATTTAATTTAATTCAATATTTTAAAACTATGATCAATATTTATTCCGAGAATATGGTCAACATTGCTTCGCAAACTATGGTTAAGCAATGCTGAATATTTGGACGTATTAACTATCGCGCCACGCTCATACTATTTTGCCAAAAATCTTTTTTAAATATCCTCATATAATATTACTATTTTCTAAAAACGATCGCGAAAGAGCAAAATATCTTGAAGTTAAAAAAATTTATAAAAAGCCAATAGATTGTTTAAAAAAATTTCTTTGCCGTATAAATTGTAAAACCCGGCAGATTATTTCGGAGTTATCACCCAGAACGCGATTTAAGATAACCCTTGATGTTCAGCCTCATGCAGACTATTCATCACTCTCTGAGCTGGACTGGGAGTCAAACCACGGCCAATGCGTAGACTACAATGCTTCCAGGGCTTCCTGATTCCTTGGCAATTTTTGCAGGATTAAATAGAAAGTAGATCTAAAAGCCCCCATGATCGATCGAGGACCGCACTCGTAAATGAAAAGAGGGATTCGGCTGGACAGGGATTTCAACTGATTCCGCGCCTAGTTTTCAAAACCAATTAAGGCCGTTTTACACGAGTCTGATTCCAGTACTGAAAGTCGAACCAAACTCAGCAAGATTAAAATTGTATCGCGTAAAAGGCTCAATCGTATTCGATTAACGCGACAAATACTATTTTTAGTACGGTTCACATAAGTAAGTGCGACAAGTAAGTGAAATCGAGGTGCTACTTTGCTCTGGTAAGGCCACATATCGAATACACCACGAGCATTTGGGACCTCTCACAAAAAGATTTAATTCGCTAAAATAAACAAAATACAAAGGAAAGCCGCACGCTTCGTTAAAAAACTGCTAAGAGTGAATAGAAAGAGTCCCACAGCTGACGGAAGGACTAGGTTGAGAGCCGTTAAGAGACTCATGGGCTACACGTTAGGCTTAGATTACTTGAAAATTTCATATTAAGCGAGTTTCTGCACGACAAGGAGGATATTATTTTAAACCCGCACTATATCCCTACACCCCCGCCACACGCCTCCGTGGCGCGCTCTCATGGTAGTATATGTAATATAGGTGCGTAATCATCTACGATACTGAAATCTCCATTTTCCCAGTTCGTAGCTCATCCAACTGCAATGGCTGCCTCGCCCAATCAATTGGATGGCTCCCCAGAATCTATTGAAATTGGATGCAGCATGCGTTAGCTAGGTTCTGCGGAGATGAACATCGACACAGCCTCATCTTCCTTTCTCTGTTTGACGACATCATCGACTGTCTCTCTTCCTCCGCTCAACTTGCTCCAAGTGGCTCATTTAGAGAGCATATGAGTCGAAGAGTGGCGAGTAATTGGCCATTAAGAGAGGTTAATAAACCTTCCGCTCGCGGCAAGTATGGGAAACAGTGACTCCATTAAAGCTTTCCCGTTCACTCATATACCCATGGGCCCGATTTTAATTACTTGTTGATGTAACTTCTGGCCGCAACTGTAGATAGACCCTGAGAGAAATCTTTTCAATAAGCTTTCATAATTATTTGGAGAAAGAAAATTCAAATTTCTTCGAAGAATATATTTATCACATGAATGATAACACATATCTACATGAGTGATAACATATACATCTACATAATACGCTGCATTCCACCTCAACGGCTTGTGGCAGGGGATGACTTTTCACCAACATGCACTGCACTTTACCCTATTAAAGTTATTGTAACTACGACTATTAACGCATTTGAAAAAAACCTGAAAGTACTTGTCAGGAGGTGAAATTTTAGCAGCATGCACTACACTATAGGTATACTACCAATGTTAGAGAAACTAATTATATTCATGTATTATGCAACTAAAGAAATTCACAGAGATACAAGAGTTTTACAGGAAAATTCAAGAAGTGCTGTCGGTACTACGTGAGATTAAGAAACATGCGTGGGGGAGTAAATCAACTAACTAGCTACACTACCTATCGAAAAACCTAGTATAAAGTCGCATTGGCACCTACTATGGCCTACTACACCGCCACTACAAAACTAAATATCCGCGGCTGAGAATGTGAGAAAATAATGAAATGTGAAGTGAAGTGAAAACATTTTAATTTTTAGAAAGCATTCATGAATGTGAGAGATATTAATAAGATGCACTCATAATGAAGATATAAGGAAAAGATTACCTGAAACTCTAATATGAAGAATTGCGTTATTTGACTCGGAATCTTTCTCAAAGCGAAAAAAAGAATGTGTTAAGACTGAAAGCGAAAGAAGAACTCCAGTTTTCCACTGAGAAATGTTTGATGTGATCGGTTACGATGTTTTGAATCATTATCAAGCCATCAAATCATCAAACCTGGTCACATTAAAACATTTCTTACAATTAGTGGAAAACTGCAAAGAATTCTTCTTTCGTCATGTAAAGGTTTCAACGCATCAGTCCTGAGATAAAATTATCAATTGCAGTGAAGGCTATTTAGACATTGGTTAGGAGGAGGGTAAAAAGAACAAGCTGGATAGCAAAGATGACTAACGAGGATTTTTTGGAGATGACGGAGGAGGATAAGAGGAGATTGACGACGGAAATGCGTTGAATGCAGCGAAAGTGGAGAGAAGACTTAACTGAAAAGGATTTTGGAAGATGTTGATGAAGGGGAGGATACCGAGTAAGCGCGGAATAGGGAGCAAGGAGAATAGAACAGAGAACAATAGGGAGCGGAACAGGGAGCAAGGAGAATAGAGAGCAAGGAGAATATTGGACGACACAAGGAGGGGCAGAATGTAAGAGGATTTAAATGACATACAAGCCATATCCTGGCTACTTATAGAAAAACATGTCCTTTGTTTGACATGAACACCAAAATCAAACCTTCCAACGCTATTTTTTTCGCAAAATTTCACTTGAAATTACATGGTTTTAAATGTAAGAATGGTTGAAATGCGAGGAAAAATAGTATTTATCTATCTAATATATATGCAATTTTCGCGTAAAACTGTTTATAAAAAGCGAAAAATCTTAGGGAATTGAATGAAAATACAATGTAGCCTCCTTAGTACTTAATCGTTATCAGAAAATTACTAAAATAATCCGGTTAAAATCCGGTTAAAATCCGGTTAAAAACGGGGCTAAAAAGTGTTTCTGAGAAGCGAATTCTCCCAGGGAATGATTGGCAATAAGATTTAGGCACCCTCTTACCTTATGCTTGAAGTTGAATGGAATACTGCAGTGATGGAAGTCAACAACGCTAATTCGATGGAATTACGGCTCCTATGGCATGAAAAAGTGCTCTTTACAAATTATATTCTTCAAACTTCCTCCTTATTTTAACCTTATTATCGTTTTCAAATACATAAGGCATGTCTTCAGTGACTGTAATATTTTTTAAACAGTGCAAACGAAAAGGTTGAATTCAATGTATCTTTTGACACATACAGCCACAGAGGAACCTGTTCAGGAGAGACTAAATGCATGGGGTACATCTACGAAAAACTGTGCAAGCCACCTTCAGGGTGTGTGGCACGGGGTGATTCCACAACAGAACCTCGCACTCTCCCCCGGGCGATAGGCGAGGACCAGAAATCAGTCAGGAGAAAAATGCAAGGCCAAACCAGAAACTAAGGAAGTTATACGTTGGCAAACATGCTAATATGCAGTACATGGGTTTACATACCATTACTGATTATTATAAATTATACTTTTAATTCGTGGATACTACAATATACTAGTTTATGTGGAAAATAAAATCGTGCGAGACATTTCTAGCGAGATGAGGAGATATTAATAGTGGTAAGTTATTGGACACAAGTATAAATATAATGTATCAAGCAAAATTCAGTCTCGTCTTCTTACCTCAAAATGCAAATAGTTTTAAAATGAATACAAACATTTTTAAAGATAAATTTGACAATATTGGCTAGATCGGAGTTTATACATTACAGTAAATTCAGGCAAGGCAAAGTACATTGGCCGAATCGGATGAAAATTTACCAGTAGAACTAAGGAACACAAAAACTTCTTTGTAGCCAGCGATTACTACTTTGTCTAAGTCTGCCAAACACTTGATGAGAAGTAGCCATTATTATAAATTTGAACAAAATATTTTACATGAGCAGTGAAAAGGAAAAAACTGGACTTCCTGGAGCAATATTAGATTATAAGGGCACGAAATAATTTTAATCCGGTAAACGATTCGACTTTTCCCTGACATTCCCCCCTGATGTCAATAACCTTTCAGCCGAATGTTGTTGAATTGACGTCATAACCCCCGGCATATTGTTATCTTGTTTGCTTCTTCTTTCCCCCACATCCGGTCACTCACCTTGAAGAAAAAACCTCCCCACGATAAATAGTAACCTTCCCCTCCCCCTAATTTCGCTCCCACCCTCAACCCCGTTGGGGTATAGGTATATGCTCAAAAACTGTCTACTTTGGTACCTTGAAAATGGAATTATATGTCGAAACCATGGTCGGCGAATATAAAAATAACTAGAATTTAAAAAGCGATAAATTGTTTCATATATAGCTTTAATGTTTATCTTGCCAGGAGCTGATAGGTCTTTGTTTTTTTAAATAATGGTATGCTTACCAAATATATTAGAAGTACCTATTGATGACTCTTGTAACATATTTTCCGGTTATTTTTCGGTTGGTTGTCGGTATGTTTTCGGTTGGTTGGTTGGTTGGTTGGCTATTTGGGGAGGCCACCGAAAGCTGACGTCATTTGCGCCATAGACGACAGATAGGGAAGAGTTATTCAGGGATTGCAGAAAGGGTAGAGAGAAACCCGTCGTCGGCATTAGCCTTCTCTTAACGAAAGGTGCAAAGGGGACCACAGTTTAACGTTCCATCCGACGGACGGAGTTCTGTAGTTGAAGTGCTCTTCTTAAAGCACCCAAGTAGGGATCGAGATTTCAATGAAAAATCTCCAGCCCTACCGGGATTAAAACCCGAATCTTCAGGAAGGGAAGCCACTACTCTAGCCTCCACACCAACCTCAATTCCTTAAATTTTGCGGAACCTCGGATAATGGAATAAATAGCATCGATTATTTTATTTAAAAATCCAAGATCTATCATTTCCTTACAAGATAAATATTGCTCATGCAAGAGGTCGAGAAAAGCTTAGCATCTGGAAACATAGCTTTGTTGGGAATGTTAGTAGACGTCCACGTAATCGAGTTACTATAGGCAGGACCATTCCAAAATCTCGATAATCCAATGATAGAACACCAAATGGATGAAATGGTGGCATTCACATAAGTTATGTATTGCGTATACTCTTCCACATGTGATTATCTAACGGTGACCATTATGTGTGAGAGTTAAGAGGCATTTGAATGCTTAGATCTGAATTTCCCAGCGACACTACTGTCACACCAATTGCTCGTGACACCGGAAATACGACTTAAACCACTTGGTTTCTCGACGGCTCGCATGTGCTTCAATGATGACAGCCCTCGGCAATAGTCGGCGGAGAGGAGGATTCCGAGGTACTTGGCATACGGGCAGCAACGATGGCTGCCCAACCATCCCGTCCCAGATGCATTTCATTTCCTGCAGACGCTCTAGTTGCAAAACACGTCTCAAGTACTCGGGTCAATCGGTCGAGACATTAGGGCACAAAGGTCGTACACCCTTGTCAATAGCTATGATTTTCTTTCACCCTTTTAAGTGTAAAGGTTAGCAGTGATACCCATACAAGACAATATTAGTCGGACTAACATTTTAGTTATTTTACCGCGATTTGTTTGGGCAGAGTACTGAAACATCAAAGATTTAAAAAAAATAACGAATTCGCGTTTCCAATCATTGCATTAACAGAAATATAGGTATTCGCGTATTTAGAGCTTTACAACAATGAAAGAATAGACTATTATATTTACCGAAATTATATAATTCCTACAATAGCCCCTTCCATTTTTTGTAGCAAAAGCGGAGGGCAAAAAAATCTTAAAAAAAAGAATCACTATCGGAATCGTCGTGATGTAATCTAAAACAACAATTATCCTTCTCCCAAAATACCTACATCTACCATGGTTGGAATACGATATCACAATATGCTGTGAATAATGTTTAGCAATGAATAATTCTTCTTTTGTTTACCCGTTACTTTGGTGCATACTTTATAACCTGGAAATTTCAGTAATCTTGAAAATGATTAGTTTTTGTGGTGAAATGTTGCATAAGAAAAACTCTATGATTATAAATAAGACGTAACAAAATATTTAAATAAAATTAAAGCACTGCTGATAATAATCTCTGTTTAAAACAATTTTAAAAAATACAGAGAACCGAAAAGGTAAAATTACTAACTTTTCCCCACATATCCTTTTACTGCTACTCCGAGTTCACTCTTGAACACCTAGAATGCTGAACTGCTATTAAACCTAATTAAGATTCGCAGCACTTCCCTAGGCGGATTGACCGCTTTCTACGTGTTTAGAACAATGAGCGAGGAAATTGCCCATAATTCAATCCGCTCATGAACAACCATCAATGCACTGAAAGTTTAAAAAAATCACTCCGCAACTTGAGCCAGGCTGCAAGAGTTTTTCCTTCTGCTTCCAACTTCCTCACTGGATCAACAATGCGGAAGTTCAAATCTTGAGATTTTCCACGCCCAACCGAAGAATATATGGCTTCTTGTAGGCATAGTTTAAAAAAAACTGAGCCCCTATATATATAATTATTTACTAAATCAGAATCGATGCTCGAGTAAGTTCAAACAAGGGATAAACAGTATTATTAATTAGTTCGTGACTTCGGACTATTTGTATTTCAAATTTTGCGGCCACACCTACTCGGCAAAAAATCCCTCCCATGCATCCCAGTTCCAGCTCCACCCTAGCCCACGATCTCGCATGTTAGAGTGGTCTCGAAGCGTCGAGTAAAATGAAGATAGAACTCAGCCATTTAGGGAAACTTGTGTATTTTAACAGAGGATAGAGAAATTATCTGATCACACGTTCCCCGTACCGAATCGGGACAACGAGCGTCTGCTGTAGCGATTTCACGAGTAGAGTTCTATATACACGAACAAGCATTTTAAAAATCCACAATTAGACGTCCAAGGCGGACGAACACAATAATTGACGATCGTATAGGTATCCTTCCTAGTTTATTCCGTTTTCTTTTAACTTTCTAAGTCTTACCGATGCATTGTGGGGGATAAATAAAATCCTCCTCGTCGACTTAAAACTACTGAAATACGAAATTTTCTCGTAATCATTGCCTTGCGCTTAACCTTCGTGTAAACAACTGAAATCCTTCTTCGCGTGAACAACCGAGTCGCATACCATCTGCTTGGTATGCAATATAATCGCTCGCGAATGCCTTGCTCTGATAGGCCTTCGAGCACGTTCAATTTTTCAAGAGGCTGCGCGCTAGGCTTAGATTGCTTGAACAATTGAGAATAGATATCTTTCAGAGCGACACGGAGAACATCATATTAGAACCCCACTATATTTCCAGGTCCGACAGAAACGATAAATTAAGAGAGATATTTTGCCGAACGGATAGGTATGGGAATTCGTTTTTCCCCCGAACAATAAGGGACTTCAATAAATGCTAGGCGTAATTTCATTAGAGCGTTTCCTTTTTATCTTTAAGCGGCTGGTGTCCTAACACCCCCCGCCACACGCCTATTGAGGCGGCTTGCGGGGTAATATGTAGATGTAGATGTAGATGAATTTTTTTTAGCGATGTTGTGCGCATTTCCGCCTTCGTTTATGTGTGAATCGAGAAATAAAATTGTACGAAGAGGATAATTTTGAAATGGCAGGGTTATAATTTCATCATCTTTCCACGTCATAGAAATAGGCTGTAGGATTCTAAATGGTAAGCCTGCGACTTACATTTCTTCCACAATCGTTGACCTTAACTTCCCCGTTACTTTCATTCATGTAGATTTATTATTTTCCGAATTATAAGGCTATAAACCAGGCTCTTATTCTGTCAATGCTACCGGTGAGGTTTTTCGCGTTGATTTAAATTAAGCCGTAGTCTTCACTCATGGTGGTGCCCTTTAGTCAATTCCTTTAAGTTTGAACTTTGCAACCACACTCACAACCCCGGAACCCAGTGTTGATCCAACCAATCAGCAAGTGCTAAAATCAGTTTTTTTATCATGAGCGTCATTAAAACATATTCATCTGATTGATTATACACAGATAAATAATGAACGAGTACATTTTCAGTTACGAAGAATTATAATAACGATGATGCTGATAAATTAATTAACTCTCGTCAAATGAATAATGCAAAGTTTTGCCATTTTCGGTATTACAGTCAGAACATTATCCATTTCATATGCAGACACCCTAGCTTCAGGCAGTTCGAGCAATGAAATCGCTGCACCTGGAATTTTATGAATTTGACCTCATTAAAAAAAAACTCTTATCTTTCCAATGACCCCTTGCCGAGTCAAAATATAAGCCCTTGCCGAACTACCTACTTTTCGAGCAATGTGCCCATGGAATAGATTACGGCTGTGCGCTCCAGAGGGAGAATATTGAAAAAAATAGATATTTATAACGTCTAGACTCCGTGAAAAAACTAACCGTGGGTAGTTTGTATGTTTCCTCAACTATTTATAGAAATTAATTAATTATTCACCGCAGTAATTTTTACGGAATCGCAAAAAAACCTTCTGTTGTGAAGGCGTTTTCACCGTACGCCGTGAAAAAATGAGTCAAATTAGAGACTTATGTAGATATATTTAATTACTGAGAATTTTTGTCATATACAACTATATATTTTCGCAATTTATATTACAATATCTACTCCATACTTCTTACAGACGCTGAAATTATAAAAATAAAATTCGAATATGGTCTCCATTATGACTGAGGAAATATCACTCTTAAACTACATTAATTGCTTCCACGACTAGGTCACAGCCTGCGGCTTCGTGTGTACAGAGCGGTGAACTGCTGCTCCCCATCGGTTGTCGCCATTCCAAACGACATGGCCGGGTACAGGATTGCAGGCCTATTCTGGCACAACAAAAACTCCCGTGCGTATACAGGGTTTAAGACGCGAACAACCACCGTATCCTCGAATATCATCCGCCCTGACTCGGCGAGACCAAGATCGAAAATACATTTCATAAGATCGAAATTAATTGAACTTCGCTTCACTTCACCTTTAAAACAGCGCTCGTAGGACTTGTAACCCGTTTGACGGTGTTTTTTTCCTGCGAAACGAGCTTTCGATTCAGTCGCTTTCTTCCGGGTGATCTCTCCCTTTGAGACGACTTCCTGCCGCATTCCATGCCTTTAAACAAATGTTTCTCATTTTTAACCTTGACGTTTTCCATCTCTACAGCATCCCACAAATAGGAATGCATTAAGGTGAAAATTCAGTGAAATAGACGGGTGCGAACAAATTGAACGCATATTCGATTCAGTTAAATAGATGAATTGGTACGGATTGGTCAAGTAATAGCGTAAAAATGTTTCACTTTTATATTATTGAAAACATACACTAAAGAAGAGAATATATCGAGCCAGTGCCGGCCCTAGGCGTTGGCAACGTGGGCAAAAGCAACAGGTGGCCGGTCGTTGGGGCGACTAGAATGTGACTATCTAATTTATTTACTATCTCACACAACTAAAACGGAACACTAGCTAATAACATTTGCCGATTTAATAAATAAACGAATATGAAGAGGGAGCAGAAAGTATGAAGATCATAAAAATGTTACTATCTTTCAGCATATACTTCCATAAAAAATAGCCTCCTTTAGTTGTGTTATAGAAATGTAAAGTGATTGACACCAATTACTAACTTCAAAAAAGAGCAAAATGAAACCTACGGACTAAAAAATTATTTCATGAGCAATCTAGTCACCAAACTCTGATAACGACAGGAAATTCTCCAGTCAAACGTCGGCCAGAATGAAGAACCTCACCCGGTGGTTAGCCAGCGAAGAGTTTACACGTACATATTAGTCTATTCATCCTCATGTTTTACTTGAAAATCAATTTAGTTCGATTCAATACATCACAGCAGACATTCGGCCTTGATACACAAGTGGTCCAGGAGATATATTTACATCGCACCACCAAACCTAAGACTTATCCTTTGGCAAACATTTACTCGAAACCATAGATTTGAACCATCACACTAAAGCTCAAATTTTGTGCTTTGCAAAATGAGATAACCACGGTTATGTAGGCAAATATCTTAGGAAGTAAAACTAAATATCAGGTGAAAATTCACAGGATTACAATGCGGCCTCTTGGGACCTGAATCCTCGGAGAAACACGACACCATACCCAGTACGCAATTCGAATCCGCGTCCCTTGGGTTACTACGGCCGGCGCGTTTACTACCTGACTACCGCGGTCGGTGAAGATACACTGAGGTGGTCCTGTTTTATAAACTCGGTAAATATTTTCTCGGTATGATGACTGAGGTGGATACACTCTTCCATCGATAACGAATACCTCAACTACCAACAAGTCTGATGTGATCTGCAAAACCCAAACCCTCAATGATCATCACATCAGTGGCGGCGGGATAAAGTCTTCGTCAACGCCTTAGGACGTGGGATTTGAGTCCCATCTTTGGCCGGGGGGGGGGGGGGGTGTTTGAACCGTTCGAGATAACTCCGATCACGTAAATAAGGAGTCACGTGGTGCTATAACGAACGGTCTGAGAACTTTGTGTGTTTACTTCACTCAAGTAGATAACTTAAGCGTCCGCCATGTTGTTTATTCTGTATCTAATAGCGATTTTCAACAATAAACAACATCCCGGGAGAGAAAAATCGATCGGTAAGACTGCGTGATGTTCTTACAAGTGAATAAAGCACACCCAAATATTGTACCGTATGTGATTGCACCACATGACTCCTCATTTACGCGATTGAAATTATCTCCGTTCGAGATAATACCGATCACACAACTAAGGAGTCACGAGGTACAATCACGAAGGTTTCGAGATTTTAAGTATTTCAACCATTCGTAAAATATCTCACGCAGCCTTTCCAATCGGGTTTTTTCACCGGGATATCGTTGATGGAGTCGAATGTCTCGATTAGAGTCGTAATACTCAACATACCTGACGCTCAAGTTATCCATCCGAATGTTTAAACACACCAAAATCGCAAAACTTTCGTTGTAGTACCACGTGACTCCTCATTTACGCGATCGAAATTATCTCGAACGGTTGAAAAACAATCCTTCCCGGGGGTGCGTTCGAGATAATCCCGATCACGTGACTAAGGAGTCACGTGGTACAATCACGAAGAGTTGGATATTTAGGTGTGTTCGAAACACGTGTAAAAATCTCACGGAGCCTTCATGATCGAGTTTTTCTCGCGGGAATATTGTTGATGGAGTTGAATATCACGATAAGAGCCGCCATAAACAACTTATCACACGCTTAAGTTATCTTTCTGAATGTTTTAAACACACCGATATCTCGAGTCGTTCGTTGTTGTACCACGTGGATCCATAGTTACGTGATCGGGAATACTTCGAACGGTTCAAACACAACCCCCCAGGTTGGGATTTTCTCCACTCAGGGCATTGCTGTGTGTGTAATGTCTTATGAGTAAAATGTAATAGAGAAATCCATTATCCTCATTTCGATCGTGATTAAGTCGCATTCTGGTTATTACGATCGTATAGACTACGCCATCTAGCGATTAGAATAAACCAGGCATAAACAAACCGGCCCATTACGCACCCCCTTTGGACTATGATTTCGCCGTTTATGCGCATTACGCAATCATTATTTAAAAAAAAAAACGTCGCGAAGATCCGAGAGTAGGCCGTCATAATGGAAGAACTTCCTGCTCGGTCACCGGGCATAAAATCTAATGGAGTTGGCACGCTGGATGAACGGCCGAGGCAAACCGCGGGCATCACTGAACTACCCAGTTTCATAACACACGTCGACATTCCTGACGTTGAAAAAAAAACCGGCTTCGAAATTTGCTTCGGACCCGTGTCCGCGCAGATTCGTCGTGTCCTCATCCTTCCGGTCCCTCTTGCCGGGGCTTACCAGACTTCCACCGCCACACAACCAGACTGGCGGCGCGGGGCGGCGGTGACCGTCCTTTGCTGGGCGTGTGCAGACACGCCGATTTCATTTCCCCGAGATCGCTCCGCTTTCCAAATCTCTCCCTCCATCAATTATCCCCCGGCGTCCGATCGCCACATCCACCGTGACATGAAATTATGTATTTTTTTTAGATTTCATACTCGCCTTACCATTAGAAACAATCTATATCTCTCAAAAGCTCCCAATCTCTTTTGATTTGCGAAGGCGACGAAGGTTTTTACCGGCGTATGCTGTTATTGAGGTCTATTTTGGATCTCCACCGGGTCAAATTCTGCATTGCTGCCGACGTTTCGATGGTCGAGAATTTTTAAGATTGTGTTTCTTTTTCAAATATTCCCAGATCAAAATAACTGTTTTTTATTATTTTCAGGATATAAAACATAGATTCCATGAATGTTTGATTCATCTATACCTGCAGAAGTTATAAATATACCATTCTTGATAGGTGAATAAAGATCATAAGCATCATTGTCAACATTATTCTAATTTTTGCTGAATCAACTAATTCTACATTTTCTATCCTTTGGAACTAAAAGTCCTCGCATAACACTAATTATCTTGGAGGTTATAGCAGCAATTGTCTTGAGGGCTGAATGACCCTGAAGACGATGGACGTCTCGACCATCGAAACATCGGCAGCAATGCATAATTTGACCCGGAGGAGATCCCGGATAAACCCCAATAACACTTGGTCACCCATTTCCTAAAATTGTACCCCTTACTATTAGAAACTCTTCTGTGTTTCGACCGCAGCATACATAATCAAAATGGTTACGGAGTTTTGATCTTCCTTAATTAACAACTTAAATAATCGTTGGCGCGTTTCGTAAACTTAAATTAACTTCATCAGGGCTAACAAAACAACATAGGTATACTCAAGCAAAACAAAAGTGTTTGTAAATATTTATTTTCATCCATTCGTGTAATAAACCTAGAAAAAGCTTTAAAATATGTACCTCAGATGTAACTTCAATACATATGAAACGCCAATATTCAATTTTCAAACAAACATACCGACACGAAGTAATTTTTAAACTAATGGACCTGTATCTCCAGAGAAAAAAATAATTATCTAAATATTATGTTAAATTGTCAGCAGTATCTTTTTTAAATTGTTTTCATCTTTAAAAAAATTGTACTGTCATAGCCACTTCTTCATTCCTCTTCCTTTACGTCCATCACACTGTCTCCATTATCCTTCACACCCATATCTCAAACGTCTCCATCCTATTCTCATCCTCTTCCTTAAAAGTCCAGGTTTCCAATTTTTAATACTTTCCGCTTCATATAATAACGTCAGCCAGATCCTACCTTTTCGCAATATTTTTCCACGATTTAAGTAGAAATCACATTTGATTGAAGGAGAGATTACGTGAAACGGTAAAAGATGTATTTTTACGTCCTATTCAAACATCGTTTTTGCAAGAAGCTGATATTTCCAGCGACGCATCACATTTTTCGAGCAATGAGCGTATCATTGGAATTTTTCCGGGGAAAAAATGCGTAAAATTCGATAGCAATGGCGCTGCAATCAGCTTGCCGTGATGAAAAAAGTATTCATTTCAAAATAGACCCGTGGAATAAACCTCAATCATTGTTTAAACTCATCTCGGACTCTCCAGCGGTTTTAAGTATTCACAGTTGCCGACGTTTCGAGAGACGAATCGTCATTCATTCTCAAGGCAAGAATGCCGAAAATCTTAAATTTCAGCCAACTTATAATAACGCTAGGGTCTTTCTTGATTGGTTGGAAGCCGATTGTTGACTCCGGAGACCGTTCATCAGCGGAGACTTAGCTATTGCGTTCTTTTTTCTTTTCAAAATTGGTTTCCAAGTATTGCCGATGCAATAACTGTACCATTGGAGAGCCCGAGAAGATTTTACACATATTATTCGCCGGGAAGGCGTTAGATCCTTCTCAATTATTGTGTTTTACTTTTGCTCTTCGGTAGCTAATGCGTCTTAAGTGAAGTCAGCATTTTTTTATTTCCACAAACGAATAGATGGCACTTGTTATGACTCCAGTAGTCGTATTTGATTGCCACTCAATACATCTCTATAATGACTGCATATAGAAGCGGAGAGCGGCTTTCATGCGTGGTGTTCAGTCGCCGATAGCGCAACTAACTTCGATCTCCGACTCCATCCCTTTCCCCGCCTCTTTATCGTGCGTATGTCCCGCTCGCTAAGAGTGTAGAAAGGTATTATATCACACCAGAGAGTGAGAGACCCTCCGCACGTCTGGCTCAAATGATTCGTGACCAATCGCTTAGGTACCGGGGCTCGCGGAATGGGACACCATAATCTTCGACATTTCTTAAGTAAAGCGCCCCGGTAGAGCGGGGTAGTCAGTGAGAAAAATTACAAAGAGCCTCTAGCACTCAATCCTTCCACTTTCATTGACAGGTTGAAATACTAAGGAAATTTTCTGAGGGAAAAGAGTTCCATGGACCGGGGATCGAACCGCGATTCGTATGCTATTCAATACGACTTAATATCCATGGGGAAAAAGAACGATTCTGAGAGCTAAATAAGAACGCTTCTTCAGGCGTGGTTTCCAAATATTAGCCAATAGAACATCGGCAATGGCTTACAGTTCAATGGACTTTATTTTTCGATGAACGTAGTTTATATCCATTTAATTTATAGTTGTATCAATTCAAATATAGCCTTTGAATTAACTTATAAGCGGCTTTAAGAATAATAATGTCTAGCCGCTCTAAATAAACCCAATAGTCTAGAGTGTAAGTTACCCTAATTTTTTTACAATGCAAGAATATTTTTAAATATTAAGTACCTGTACCTTTCTAACGCCAAACAATAAATTTAAACATCAACCACCTACCAGCTCTGAGATCGATTGAGGACGAATTTTCGTTTAGGGACAGTTGCGATTGATGGGAATAAAATGCGAAACAAAAACCAATCACCATTAATGAGAAATTTATCCACAGGGTCATTCTTTTGGCGCCCATACTTAGCAATGTTATAGGATTATAGGTATAGCAAAACTTCGTGGCACTCACCAATAGAGAATTAGAGGCTGATGGGAAGCGTTGATGAGCGAGCAAAGTTCCGAAGGACTCCCGGAAGGACCTCTGGAGGAAGACTCGGCCGCCTTATCCCACATCTCTTATATCCTTTCCTATCATTTGCATCATGCTCTTCACAAATGAGTGCCACCATTTTTGCCCAAAAAAAATTGCCCTTTCATTATTAATCTTGAAAAAGTTCAACCATATCGATCAGGAAACAGTGACGCAAACACATGTTTCACAACCTTTACCCTACATTTGCAAGTGCAGATTTGTTGCATATAACACCGTGCGTCTCATCTGCTTCCCTCCTGAGTAGGGATTTGCGCAATCGATTGTTATTTTGGTCATCCTCGCTGGACTCCGGTTATATATTCAGTGAAAAATAGGTCGACTAATGTGTTCAAGGCGTTTATTGGCACAACAAAAAACAGCAATGTGAATGACCTGAATGTTCACGGTGCTGAAAACGAACGAGTTTCTTAACTAAAGTGTGAAAAAATATCCCTCATTGGCGAGCGATCAGCTCTCTTATCGTTGCAAAAAATATTCTCCTGGCGTTCACCCTCCGATCGCTCTCAAGTGCTTATCTTCTCGACAGAATTTTCATTCTATTTTCTTCCTCAAAAGAGGCAAGAACTCCATTTTGCTATTTTTTCCCGATCTTTTAAGAGAGTGCAGACGCTTTGTGCATTGACGCAGATAGGGAACAAAAGAGGGCCGATTTCGTTTCCTTGGGGTACGCCAGAAGCTACTTTCGCAATATCGGAACTACTTCCGTTACTTCTCGCTGGCAATCAAATGGAAATCATTTTGTCAATACTTTCAAATGACTGCATCTCTTTCTACAATAATGACTAAAAATATGGTCGAAAGCTTTTTTTAAATCTAAGAATGCCATACCTACAGGCACTCTTATTTCGAAGAGGTTTTGCACTATCATGAATTCCGGTTTCTATTCCAGTTTCAGCGGTAAACTCTTTCAGAAATCACGTTGTTTGTTTGTGGGGAAAATTTGACCACTAACGAGATTTAAGACGAGGTTATCTGGTAAACGATTTTTTATGTGAAGCTGGTTGGTGATATCGGTCATCCATTACTAAAAAAAATAATATCTGCGGTTATATCTCCGAGGGGCGAGTCATCTTTTTCTGCTACGCACCACTTTTATCTCCAATGAGGACATCAATACTATCATCTAGGAAGGATGAATTCCAACGCGTTCAGTTCTTGCTCTGATATTACTTCCGGATCAAGTGATTATACAGCCTCCGTAGATGACCGCGATCTAAAATTAATCCATTTAGAAGTTTTCAATGAAAGTGTGAATTGAAATTGATTTTGATACACTCTAGGCGTACAACAAGAGAAAATAATTGTTGAGGATGCTTACGTTTTCCATACTCATACTTTTAATAATTCACCAGTTTAGTTCTCTGAAAACTTTATGTGAATTGTTTTCCAAAGTAGCATCATTTGTCGTGAGAAAAGATTTTCATGTTTGTCATATGTGACATATGACAAACCTGAAAATCTTTTCAAAAATATGTTTGTCATACAACCAGATTGTATGATTATTTCATTTGTACATCAACATTCATCAACCAGACAACATTTGTATGATTATTTCTTGGATTATTCAGGAATATAAACAAAATCGTCTTAATTTGAGAGCATTCGTTTTAAGTTTTTAAGTTATATCTTGGATGAACACGTTTGTTTTGTTGTTTTACAGAGTATTTATCTTAGTTCGCTGTATTTTTTTCCCTATGACGCTCTTAATGTTCATCGTTCATTACGTCTCATCATTTCGGAAACGTCAAACAGGTTTGAATGGAAATTAAGAGAAAAACCGCGAAAATAATTAGGAGAATTTAGGATTCGTAATGGGTTTGACATTTTCACAACAATATAGGACGGATAAAATTCCTTTCGACCGAGCGACTCCATTTCCTTTCATTTGTTAATGAGATGGTTTCTGTTCCCACCAAAGCAGAGCAAAAAGAAGATGAGAAATTATATTCTCCTTAAAGATTTATCATTGCGTAGTTCTCAACATAATTGGTGAAATAAGGGCTGCTCGCTTGAGGTAACTTGGCCTCGGGAAATTACACGCTTCAACATTGACCCAATAATCTCGCTGCAGATCCAAAAGCGAGCAACTTAATGCCTAACGGATTGTGACACCAAGTGAGCTAAGGCTTCCTCAGCCCACCATGAACATTTGCTGTAACAGGGACTCATAACTATTCTAGTTCAATACATTTAAAATATAAAATAGTCATTACAAGAAATGGCAATAAGTTGGCGATCAAAACTGGAAAATAAAAATTACAGAGATTTCTTCGGGTTACAGTCGTGTCGTTCCACATTTCCTTGACTTTTGATACCCAAATTACTACAATTATAATAATCGTTAAAAGATACAATCGTTATATAGGTAAATATTATTTTAAAAACATTCATTATTTCTATTCCTCAACGCATAAAGTGGCTATTTTTTACCCAAAGGCATTGTCCGTAATGTCAAATGACCCATGAAAATTCCATATTGCACTAGACATGGTTGCAGACGGTGATGTCCAGACCAGCGTTGATGTTCTCTTTTCATTTACACACAAATGCCATACTTTCAGCCCATTTAATTCGGTTACAATTTTCGCAAGGCTTTTTATTGCGAATGGGGTATGAAAATGATCAGCTCGGCAATCCACAGTAACTTTGATGGCGGTCGAGTGAGGCGACTTGGAGTCGGGGATGCAAAAAAATTAGAAAGTGACCTCTCTCTTTCTAAAGAGCTGATTTTTGGAGCGATTTACCATGATTTTTTTGCCCTCAATCCCCCTCCATCACCGTTGGTTGGTAGGCTACTAGTTTTGATAAGTGACCGACAAATTTTGTCATCTACGCCATTAGGATAGGTGGGTAGGAGGGTAGATGTGTGGGATGAAGAAGGGTGGAGAGAAACTCGGCGTCAGCATTAGCCCACGCTTAACAACAGGAGCTAAGTACTGCACTTGAATTGTGAGTGCTGTATGGAGAGCACTCCAACTGCACAGGCTCGCACAAGCAGGGATCTTTTCTCATTTAAAGCCATTTTCTCTCACTGCTTGCCACTACTTAACTATCGACTGACCGGGAAGGAACTTCAGAAGAACCTGGCTTCTTCTGCTTCCATCATAGTAGGTTCCTGAGGCCTGTTTCTTCTTCAATTACAGCCTTTTTTAGTTAAGGTTGTCGCACCACCTTTTTCTTGGCCGATTAACGTTCCTTCGATCTGTGGGCAGCTTATCTCTTTCGATACTTACTAATATGTCGCTTGTCATTCTCTTCATACATTCATTCCATTCTTTTTTTTTATCAGCCAAGTACCAAGCCATTTTTATATTTACTGCTTTACATAATTTCCTTATATTTTCACTTCTATCTCTGTCTAACAGCGTTTAGCCTGCAATCCTTAGAAGTATGTTCATCTCTGTGGACTCTGTTGGACTTCTAGTCTTGGCAGTATCAGGTCTCCTCTCTGTGGTATACGTTATAATTGCTACCTTATTTGCCTTGACTCGCTGTTGTACCTCATCTCCGATATCTCCGACGTTTGTTATGTGTACCTACACCTGGGTAGAAGAACTGAGAACATGGATGATTGCGCAAAACATTATTATTGCCACGGTCGCTTATGGCCGGCCTATCTGTAAGTACTCAGTGGTAACACTGCGCTTTAGGTTTTCCCCTCGTGGAACTTAGTCAGGGATCATAAAATCTCAGAAAAATATTCACCACCGGTGGGATTCGAAGCCAGTACTCTTTAACCAAAAGTAACACCAACCCGATCTCCCAAATTACACTATTTTACTAACATAATTTAACTGCTTGGTTATTGAACTCCCACCCATTTTCTCAGAATTATGAAACAACCAACCTTTGGTGGGATCACAGTTCCTTCTCTCACGCATTCGTGTTATGATCGTTATCCAAAACGCAAACCGCTATGGAAGGAGAATGCTCACAGTTACCTACTCTCCCAAGAATCCACTTCAGCAATCGATTGCACCTGACAAAATTTGAAGAATGTTGATTGAGATTTCACTCTCATGAGCGAAATTAATAAATAACGATAACGCGAGCGCACGCGTTATGGAGAACCGTGATCGCGCCCCAGATTTATTTTACTTTATCCCATCACTTGAACAAATAATCCACTCCTTTTCATAAACTTTCCTCGCCTTTTCCAGTTATTCTGTAAGCACTTCTCACGTACGGCTTATCATAAGTATCTTTTCCATATAATGGGAAGGAGAGTAGTAATTATTTACACTATCGTACATTGAGATTATATTGCCAGAAAATTAAACGTGTATACTTTATTTGGTCATCTCCGGCAAAATTGCAACGTTTAAGTTAATCCCATAGTAAAGAAAAAACCAACAGGTTATTTTAGCGATACAAATCCATTATGATATGCAAAGATCACGTAGATGATCGTATATTAAGATTTATTTTGAACAGATACTTTTCCATCAGGTCGGTTAAACTATTAACTATTATATCCCGTAATCTTACCACAAAGACGAAACGCTTATATATGCCGTTGGCAAAACAATAAAAATGGTTCTGCTTTCGTGTACGATAAGACACTTATATTAGAGGATATTGTATACCAGTCTATTGCCAACGTAAAGTTTGTAGTTTTTAGCTGAGACAGAGAGAGGGGGGAAGAGAGGCAGGTATAAATTAGAAGTGACATACGCCGTTTACAATAAAGAGAGAAAACCGATTCAGACCTCGCTCTGCGGTACTGCAAAATTAAGTAACGGCTGGCAATGGCAGTTTAAAATGCAAGAAATCATTGCGTAGCTCTGTCATTCTTATTAAGATTAATAACACAATTAACAGTACCCAACTCGAAAACACGAATATAAACAATGCCGGAGGTGGATAACAAACTCAACGACCAAATAAGTACTGAAGAAATGTGCGCATTCGTTGGTATCCAATTTCACATACATTATTACCTTTCGAATTCAGAAAAAAAACCATCTCCAACAATCGGGGTCATTAAACCTTGTTCCTTTTTGCCATTCGCGTAACCAGTCTGCCTCAAGTTAAGACACACGAAATCAGAACCACAATTAATGTCGGAATGTATTTGGCGCAAGCGTTATGCCCCACGGCAATTACCCGAGGTGATTGTCGAGATTTAAAAAAACTTTAATTTTTTAATCAATCGCTTGAGCACCCTGATATTAGATATGTTATTCTGCGCTTTAATTCGATTCCCACGGTTTCTAAGGGGTCCCGTAGTATGAAAGCTGATACCCTATAATGATCATATGAGATAGGGATTAGCAACGCATGTTTCAGCGCTATCGGTCTTGAAAGCCGGTTGGCAGGGGGAGATGTATACCGTATTTAAGAGCGAAAAGAAATACGATGATGAGATGCTAGAATGGGAATGCTAGCACGGCAATTACAAAACGCTTGAACTTGACGCATGAGAAAATATAACTTGGCCCTTGACGTAAAGAGCATCGGTGGTTCAGTGGTAGAATGCTCGCCTGCCACGCGGGCGGCCCGGGTTCGATTCCCGGCCGATGCAACCTTTTTTTCAAACCAGAAATACTCATATTTGGGATTGACAGGTAATACACGGTCTCAACCCCACACTTTAAAATTCAATCACATTATATTTACATTTTATTATGGCTGTAAACCACAATGAATCGAACAAAAATATTGAAAAATGTTTCCTCGGAAATATTTTCTAAGAAATATATAGTTTAATAAAAAATGTAAATTACCTATTCATTGCTAGTATTATGAGTACTTAATATGTTTAACGAAAGATAGTAGGTAAGTAGATACAAGTAGATTGCAAATACCAGCAAAAAAATAGTAGCATAATTATATCTTATATAAATGGTACCGATATACCGGTACATTTTTTCGATATAACTATCGGCTTATCGGTGTATTTTTAAAATATCGGATTCCGATATATCGGTATATTTTTATAAACAGCACATTCCAAGTGGATACTCTGCTTTCGGGTCATTGGTAAACAGCAGACGAAGTGACCCTAGGATGACGCCCTGAAAACGTATTCTGTGCGAACAATGAGGGATCTATATAACTCCTTATAGCCATAATTAATTAAAAAGTAAGCACGATTATACAGTAGGTATTACGATGATAAGTTAATTTCCGGTAGAGGCTCTCCCGGAAAAAAAGAGTCCAAATTCATCATCATTAGCCTTCTTCAATCCGAAGATTGAATCGCTGCAGCTTCCTGCCCAATTTTCCTTTCGACTAACAGCTTAATTATTTCATGACTCCATATATTATAATCCTTCATAATTCTTTTCACGTATCCACAGCCTCCTGGAGACCGAATAGAACAGATAGATAGATAGACCCAAGACGGAGAATACCCAAAAAAGACGGGGAGTTGAAGTTTAAGACGATAGGGGAAAATTTTACATTAAAATCTAGAAGAGGATGGGTAATAACCGTTGAAGAAGCCAAAAACCTAGGAGGATTTTGCGCAATAGGAAGAAGAATTAATACATTCCACCTCAATTGCACGCAGCCCCAACAAATTAGTACTTACGCTGCTGACCCAAATACTGTGAGCTCTTGATTCCTTCGCCTAATTATTAGAGACCAGGCTCAAATGTTTAAAATCAACTGGCTTTGTTAATTTCGTGAGGAAACATTTTTGATAACTAGCAAAGAGAGAGTGTAGGACCACAAGGTAGTGGGACGTTGTGAAAAAGCAGCCAGATAAGGTTGTCCCTGACTCAGAAGTTACTCAGACCAAGTAATCAGCCATCTCCTCAAATAATCTCATCGCCGTTACATCATGCCTTGAGCAATGATCTTAATCCTAGTTCCTTTAAGACTGACGAAAGCCTCTGTTTCCACTCATCTCTAATTGTATTTCTCCCGAAAAAAGATTTAAAAACGGATTTTTAGACGTCCTTGAGTCACTTACAAATGAATAGGAGTAATAAAGAAAAATCCAACCCAAAAAAGACGGCATACCAATGATAAAAAATATCAGAAAACTACACAGAGCACAGCGTGATGGGATATGCATTGCATGTCGCATATTTTTTTATGATTCTCTCAACAAGTTTCAATCTTGAAATTATAGATATTATTTATTGTTAAAAAGAAATTTTGCGACCGAATGACGGTCAGACTGTAATTATTATTTCTGAGAACAAAAACGTTAGAATTCGTGGTGACTAGAGAAAAGGACTCAAAGGTGTGATAGAAATTATTTTTCGACAAATATGTGTAGCGAAACCTGGAATATTAACACAAAGTTTGGCAAACGAAATAAATGAATAAAGGCAAAATTCCATCATTATTTATTTAATAATTATCATTTTAATAAGAATTTCACTATTAACTAGCATTTACACTGCACTATAATATATTTCCAAAATGGGTGATGAATCCTTAGGTAATCCACATCTGCCATCCGTCGAATGGAATGTTGGGTGAGGAATTCTACTCTCGCTGTTTCTCATACGAACAGCACGAATGGACAACGTATCGAAGCATTAATTTTGAAGTCCAACCAAGTATTTCGCTTTTGAAAATATCTTCCTGATCTTACCTTGTAGTGGCGGTTCGTTACAACATTGAAGAGAAATGTGATAGATGTGTAAAGTCAATCTCTCGGATAGATTTTAACCTAGTGCTAACCTACCTTCTTCATGTTCCCTGTGGAGCAGAAGTACACTTTCTCTTTTGTCGCGACAAATCCACGGGAACAACGTCCGTTTTCTTCTCCGCTGGACCCAAACCTTTCCCCTAATATTGAATTCTTCCTTGAGGCTAAGAGGATTTATAGCTCTTTCTCTATAGACAAATAGTTAAGTTATTCAATTTGTGAGCTCACGTGTCATCTCCTAATTTAAAACGTGAAACATGACCAAGGCCATAAAAATGTGTTTCGTGATGATGGATTTGCACAGCCTGAAGTGGAAAGTGAAAACCTTTTCTTGATTATAATTTACGTAGATCGGTAACAACACGGAGAGAAGCTTAATAAAAACCTGTACAGACAATTATGAACAAAAAACTATAAACATTAACAATTATTCTTCCCGAAGTATCCTCTCCGACGTTTTTTTTTAGCTTTGAAAAAATAGAGTCATGAATTCGTCTCGTATTTATCATTTTTTGGAAGGCCTCTTCTTTTTACTTTGCGTTAACAATTTATTACAGCGAGGAAACTTTTACAAACCACATAACATTGTTATGTGGTTTGTAAAAGTTTCCTCGCTGTAATAAATTGTTGTGATGGAATACCACAAAGTTTCTGAAGACTACGTTTTATTCCGTTAACAATTTATCAATACTTGACATGATCCTAAGTATTATCACAACATACCGACTTCACGCATGCGCAGGTAAAAATAGCCGCGCGAAATCGGCGGAGTGTCCATTCTTATTCCGTAGGGTGGAAGGTTATTCGGGATTTCCAGCGGGTCAGGTTCTCCATTACGGCCTTTGAAACAAAATTACGTCCTTCCTGCGAGACAAAACCTTCCACGATACCATACGCCGGGAAAGCCTGCGATCATTCTTCTGATTCCATAGGTCTCTATTCTGTGGTGGAACCGTCAACCTCTCATTACGATAGCGAACTGGTTTTTAGACTAATTCCCACATCATTAACGTTACGAGTTATTTATATATGTTTAATAGTGTTAAAGTGCAGTTAACTTACATTAACTCATTTTTGGGTTTCCCGTGCATGAACGAGGACCAACAGTCACTCATCACTCCGTGTACCTGGAAAACGGTCAGCGTGTCTACTACACCGAACACAACGTACAAGATAGGTTACGAACTCCTCAAATGACCACGCTGACAGTATTCTTCAGGCTTTGTGGTTTTCTTATAAAATAAGTTCAATGTCTTTCACACCCGTTGAATTTCAACGTGACGACTCGACAAATCTCAACTTTTAAATGGAATTATTTAAATGTTTTTAAAGTAGTGACGTAAAAAACTACGCCATTGACTAGTCTCGGTATTTCTGAGGCCTTCCTAAATAGGATACCTCGACTGGGATACGAACCCCTGATCCCTCGAGCTCGCGACGACTAATTTACCCAGTTAAGCTACACATGGCATCCTTTCCCCATTATTTTCATTGTTTTGATTTTTTTAAGTCGTCCATCTCCTTCACGGGTGACGTTCACTAAATTTACAATGCTTTGAATGACGTCAAAAGTGAACACCCATGAGTTTGAAAGCGACTTTAACTTCGTGCACTGTGGAAACAGGCACACGAATCGTCGTTTTGTATGCTAGGTACTCTGGAGAACATGTTCCTTTCAAGCCTCAAAAGGTAGTCTTACAGGAGACACTTTACTGTGAAATTTGATGCACAGGAATTTCGATAACGCGAGGGTGGAGCATGAGCAGATTATCCTGTCGTTCATTCATTTTGCGCAGTTATTCTAGCATTCTAGTGACTCGATTTTCACAGCAAATCCATCCATAAATGATACTCTGCAGTGCAGTGTCTGGTGATAATGTGTGAATGGATTAAATATATTCACCGAGGAATAGACGGGAATTCTGGGGATGTGGGTTCGAATCCCTCTTCTGTGAAACGATTCCTTCGTAATGAATTTCGCAAACTTGTGAGAAATACTCGACAATTAATGGAAGACGGATTTTTCCGTGACATCCAATTCCATTCATCAAGCTTTTTTATTAAATATTTACCGACTGCCATCAGTCATTTCATTGGCAGTCTGGCAATGGTGAGCGATGTATAAAACAAGACTGACCTTCAGACTCAATCAAGGAATACTTTTTTTGCATGATTCGCAACCATGAATCAGGATTGAGGAAGTATTAACATTCCACCCTTTCACTGAATTTTTCTCTCCTTAATCGTGGTAAATGTTTCATTATTCACTTCCCTGCGACCTATGTGGTATGACTCGTGTCGAGGAACGTGCTCTTGAATGACGTGGAAGGGGATTAAGCAGCTTCTCTCATTCATTTGACAAGTATTTCATTGCTACCATTATAAATTGTTGGTTGCGTAAGAAATATGATACCTTGAAAGCTAAATAAAAGATATAATACTGCATATGAAATCATTATTTGGCAAGAAGTCCTTCTAAGATTTAGATAGATTATTTCTAAGATAAGAGGCGGACTAGGCGTTTTAAAAAAAAGTCACTAGTAAAACTCACAATTATTTCATAAAATATTTTGTTCTCAATCGTACGAATGAGTTTTCACCCGGTTGGACATCCGACTCCTCACTCAAGGAATGCGCTGACAAAAAACTCGGTTCATACACCAGCTGCAGCATAAATTATTGTTTCATAGTCAAGTGAGTCTCGGATTGGAGTGAATATAGGCCCTGGAGGGGACAATAGCTTCCCACGTCAAAGGTACCGCCTTCATATCCCTTCGGCTTCGTATTTTCCATCCGGGCCTGTATTTCAAGTTCAGTTCATCGGTAAAATTCTCCGTTCCCTTAACCCTTTAACGCCTTAGTGTGATCATATGATCAAAGCAACTATTTCTTGTTCTAAATTTCCCTACATACTGCAAGTTTCAATTATACGTAATGCGATTTAAGAAGAGAGCAATCGACAAGTAAATTGAAATTAAATATGAGTCCAAATTGCCAATGAAAGCAATAGGAAATTTGACTCCTATACATGCATTTCGGTCATTTAGGTTACCAACGACAGGGAGAGTATCACGTATACACCTGCGTGTTGTCCGAGGTTCAAAGTCCGAGTGCCTTTGAACCTCAGACAACACACACATGCTTACGTGTTTTAACTCTCTCAGTCAATGGTCACCTGGATGACCGAAATCCATGCATAGGAGTCGAGTTTCCTATCGCTTCCTTAAACAATCATGAATTAGAATTTACATAATGTGGCTTTTGTAACAAAATTCCAATATATTTTTTCATCTAAAAGCCGAAATATTTGGTCGATTCAATCGAATACTATTATCAAAAGGTGTTCCTAATGTGACGGCCGGACATAAATTCCTGCGTTATTGGGCTAATGAGACACTGAAACACTTATGGCACTACGTAAATTTTCGTGAGCACTAAGCTAAAACCAGCACCCAAGGTTCTTAGAGTAGAGTACTCTAAGAACCTTGACCAGCACCCATTTTTCCTCCACCTGTTCTGGGCACCCTGTAAATACTTTGCATGAAATTCGTACGCATAATTTCCAAGAAGCGCAGTATTCCTATTTTATCTTTTTTTTTCGCAAATTAACTAATGTGAATCAATTTATACTTTTAGAGAAGCCACCGAGTTAATGAGTTACATTGCTACAAATTAAAACCCAGTTTCCCTGACAATATCTACTCCTTGATCTCCGGTCAATCTTTGACTTTAAGGTAGTTTGAGCGAGACAAATATGCACAAAAAAGTCTATGATTTTCGCCTCATTAAAGAAAAAGTGTCATCTCTCTAATGATACCAAAACATCAGCCACTTATAGCATTATTTTTCGAGATGTTACTCATAATATAGAAGCCGTTTTCCCCAAGGTATGGTACGGCTGTGCCCCGCTGACAAAAATATCTTTTAAAAATGAGAAAACTCTGAAAGACATAACACGTCCGAAATGTAACGGTATTTAGTTCGAATGTATTCTCAATTATATTTAAAATAAGTTTATCATTTACCGTAATACAGTTACAAAATCTCAGCAAAAAAACCTTCGGTTGTGAAGGCATTTTCGGTGTACAGCGTGAAAAAAATAAGTTTAAGTCTTAAATATGCATATTTAGTTAAATACAGAGAATTTCAGTCAAAAGAGCATAGATTTTCCGTCATTAATATTATTACATTTCCTTCATGGTTCTTACTACCACTTAAATATTACAATGAAACTCGATGGTCTCTTTTATGACAGGAGAAATATCTCGTTCAAACCACCATAACATATTGTACATAAGCTAAAATGAGTATTGTCGCTAAGTGGTTGGCTAATCTAATGAAATTCATGTGAATACGCAATTAATATAAGTGGTGACATAAGGAATAATCGATAATCAAGGGATAAGAGATGAATGAAAGGTCGGTTAAAGTGTAATCGGACACGAGAGTAACGTAAATACCTAATATTGTGTAACAACCTGACATTTAGTTGGTTACTTAATGATGCTATCAACAAAAGGCCTTTATTAGACAGGTTAGTTAACATCGATTCAAAAATGTCCGTGTCGCTTAGAAATCTTTCTTCCGCCAGATAATTATGGGTCTAGCTAATACTGAGAATCCGAATCCCAAATATGCATGACACCTTCGGTCCCTTGCTAACAGTTGGTAACGCTGCTAGTGAAACTGTAAACTATTTATGGTCATGACAGTCTGTCAATTACTTACAGGAGCCCTATATAAATTTCGGAGTATTCTTTCCTAACCTTAACTGGTTTTTGCGTCACTTCCACCTTTACCGGAGGGCAGAGAATGGCAGAAAAATGTTAACATCGCGGAAGTGGCGACTTTTTGAAATACATAAAAAAAATAATTAAATTTCCTTGGACCCATCTGACGTGGAGAGAAAGCACATTAACCCGTCACCCACATGAAAACCGTATCTTATGCGTCTTAAAAGTCCCAAGGTGTCGTCTTATTTCCGGAAAGTTTTTTTCTGGCAGTGCACAGAGCAAATAAATCCTCCTGATGGGTCCAATTGATAAAATCAATATCAAGTTTTGTTTGTTCGCTGATTCATATGTATTTTTAGTAGCCCTCATGTATAATACATCAGGGATAAAGAATTCCATCGGACACGTTAAACCACTTTCTCTCTCCTATAAATGAAACGATATATAAAGACTTAACCAATACGCTGAGTAGTTCCTTCTCACGCCCAAGTGGTGGTTTTCTCTGCGAAACGTAGAGGAAGACAGATATCCTGTCGCAGCGATTGCTGAAAATCTTAATTATATGAACAGTTGTAAACTGTCATCGACGGAGCAAAATGGAAAAATTTTGGCCTTAAGTTCTCAACTGTCTTGTACATTCCTCATCGTAGCTAATCGTAACCTTTAACCTAATGGGATGATATACGACTAAATTTTCTTTAACCATGCATTGCGAGAAAAGTAACACCAAATACTGGTCACTCACAATTCTCCGGATTTAATTTCTTGCAACTATATGCACAATACTAAAACAAGGCTAATGTAAAGGCTAATATCTATCTCCAAATGCAATTTAGCTATAATTCTAAAGGTGAAACTCAGTTCTTCGAGCCTTCAGCCAGAATAATATTTTGCTGTGAATTACACCGCTGTTTATTTCAATTTCGTTATTTGATTAAATTTTATCGATATTATGAATTTTTATCGATTTTTTAACAGTAATTGCGAAATTTTTAAAAAAAGCAATTCATGGTGCTCCAAATTGGAAAACAAAGAACTTAAAGCATTAGAGCAGTTGGGAAACACCAAGCATCTATTTCAGTGTTTTTGTTAGCATGAGAAAAATTTTTTGAGTTACGTAAGGGAAGTACTTTAGAGAGATTTAATGATGAAATGCTGAGGATGAATCATGATGTGATCGCAATTTATGTGTCAAAGATTAATGAATATCCCATAAAAAAATAAATGGCATTTTTCTATCCTTTCACAATGGATGAATTCCACGCAGGTATTTGTATTCATTTCTACTCGCAAATCAATTCGATTAAATAACATTCCGTTGTCATTGAAAAGTGTAAACATATAAATTACAAGATATGGAATTACTTTGTATTTATGCACCCATTTAGAAAGAAAAAATTGAAGCAATGGAAATATGGTGTTATTGAAGAATGATGAAGATCACGTGGCAGAGAGAATCACCGATGAAGAAGTCCTAAGAAGAATTGAATATAAAAGTAGGTCAACGAAAACACTGCGAAGTTAAAGAGACAAACTTATAGGGCACATTCTCCTGATAAGGCATCCTCCTGATACATATGATGGAAGGAGCAACGGATGAATAGGATTGATTACCGCAGCAGAAGACCAAGTATGTACGTGACGCAAATAATGAACGGTGTTATAATAAGGAAACATATAGTAATAAAACGATTAGCTTAAATGAGGATAGACTAAAGAGGATGAAACCAGCAACTGGATAAAATGAATGAATTCGTTTTGATGATTGCTGTTGATGATAGCTGTTTAAATGCCTTGAGATTATTGGATACATTCTTACTTTCAAGTAAGTATACTGCATTCATTTCTCTGCTGTTTCTGTTGCCTATACCATTGAAACATAACTGCTTATACCATCAGGTGGGTTATTTTGTAATCTTATTTAAGTGAGAATACGTCATAAATGTGGAAAATTACGTCATTTTTCGTAGTTCTACTCCGCCACCCAGGCGACGTGACCAACTTCGGCTCTCAAGTGGTGAACTGCCGGTCTATTCATTTGAGCCATCCGCTCTTTCGACTCTTGATCCGTATCTTTCGACTCTTGATCCGTTTCATTTGCCTCCGCATTTCATTATTTCCATCTCACCTGTCGTTAGGAAGGTGAAATGGAGCCACCATCGGATCCTGGCCGATCGTGAGCCGATCATTAAGAGAGCGAAACGGATCTCCCGCCTTCTCGCAAATAGTCATTAGAAAGGTGAGATTACAAAATAACCCGCCTGGTGTTACTGGCGTCAAAGAGAAAAATAGCTGGAAGTTCGCCGCTTATATTCGTTCCCACTATCCACCACAAATTCATTGACAGATAAAAGGCGATGAGCTGGTCCTATCGTTGGCTCTTGGAGATACCTGGGTTCAACGTTCCTCAAAGAAGAAGAATTTAAAATGTTAAGGCCCATTAAGCTTCGCTTACATGAGTACGGTTGAATGATGGTTAACATGGCGGCTCTAACTTACTTGCGTTCACAATTTTTCCAGTTTACCGTAGCAGAAATGCCTGTGACCTCTGGTGAAGAGTCAGGAATCACAAAAAAATGAAGCTACCTGCGCACCTGCAGCAGTACCAAGCAGTACTGAGCAGTATTCACATTCCACATATGTCTAGAACGTTAATTTTATCAATGCATCCTCCTTTGAATTAACTTGCTGGCTTTATTAGTCCAGGAGATATTAAATTTCCCCTTCAGTGTAGAGCTTCCGTCTTTCTGCTTTGCCCTCCATTTTCTTGAATCGTATTTCAACCACGATATAAACGAACTTCAGTTCACACGCATTTCAAATGTCGGTAACCAACGCCTACTCTAGTAACTCAAGCGTGGTAAACAAGTTTACTAGGGTTAGCGCTAACTTGCGTTCACACGGCGAATTCCTACCAGGATTTGAGTTACTATCATAGAGAGCTAGTAATGTAAACGGGGCATAACGAACAAGTTTCAGGTGAAACCCAACGCTAAAATTAGGAAAGAGAACGTTTGCACGAAAACACTTTAGTAATGCAACGCGTTCCGGCTGACTTATCCATCATCAAGCGACTGCAAAATCTGGGTATACACTGTAGTCCCCGAATTATGGTTAAGTGAGCCAAAACGCGAAGTAATTTAGTTTTTTTCCATATAAAAATGCTATTTCACTTTTGTAACATGGAAACCTTCCACTACATCTCGCCTGAGACTGTCAATTTTATTCGAAATTTCATGCATTGCTTAAGTCATTCATAAACGTATATATTCACTCCCGTGAGCAAACTCTAGACTCGGAATTTTCGTCATTCAAAGATCATAGGCGATCAATCGTGAATCAACCACGCAGGCAATACATTGAGGTCCAAAGGCACCGCTCAGCGGAAACGTTTACATCCACCTTTGGCGGGGTTTCCAACACGAACTTTCTCAAGGTCGGAACCCATTAGGTTATGTCCGACCAAAAATTTCTCCTCCGCGTTCACGACGGCTATTTCATAACTATAGCGCCTCTTTGGAAATATCTCGCAAGAGTCTCGGGCGAACCTGAAAAACTACTCGCAGCGGAGAACGGGTGGATTAAAGTGCCCGATGGAATTCTTGGCTTGGGATGGGGCTCCCGGGATTCTCGGCTAGATATTCTTTTAGATTCCCCACGCTAGATCTATTTCTGAACTCTCTGTGACCTTTACTCGGAATATACATGCATGCATTCACCTGATACCACGGACAACCATCATCAGCAATCATCAATCCTTTTATTGGTTTGCTTCTGCTGATCTCCTCTAGATTCTCATTTCATCTGATGGCTGCATTCCTTCAAAATTTTCATTTTCACCTCCCTCATCATTTTATTTGAGTAGTCTATCCTCTGTCTTCTTCGCTAATTTTTCCCCTTAGGTTGTTACCTCTATTATTGTCTTCAATAAACTTTTATGCCTCCCTTGATTTTATTTTCTCCACTAATTAGTATCTCGTGGTATCCATGAATTGAAAGTATAAATAATACTTATCATTAGTAGTACGTTGACACGTTTACTTTATGTTAACATGTTTGTCAAAGTAGCACTCCCTTATAGTTTCTGGTTTGGCCAAGCATCGTTCTCCTGACTGCTTTCTGGTCCTCGTCTATCGGCCGGGGGAGCGTGCGAGGGTCAACTTTGAAATGGGACGAGTATTGCATGTCTGGTGTGGAAGCACCCCGTGCCACACACCCTGAAGTTGGCTTGTACAGTATTACGTGTATGTAGATGCACGCATCAGAAGGTCGTCTAAGATTTCTTTAATGTTCAGTTTCACCTACATCTTCTTTTTCTATACGCTTTCTACATTTATTCGTCCAATCTAAAATAATCCCATATTCTTCCTTCAATCCCAAGTCCATAACATTCTACCATCAACCACGGCGTCCGACATCACATTTTCTCATATGAACCCCACATTCCTTTGAAAATTAGCATAATTTTAAATTTCTTTCATTGGCTGAATATTCCAGTTAAATTATGCCAAAAAAGTGTTGACCCAACCCTGTGAAAAAATTCACCTGGGATTCGATGAAGGTTTAAAATTTATCAGTTCAAAATTATATGAGACGATAATGAAGCATAAATTACAACTCTCGGTGGAGACGTTTTCTAAAATGCATGTAATTAATATTGGCATTAAAAAGATAATTTATTGTGCATTAACTAAAGTGTACTTTAATGAAATTTCAGCCAAAACTAATAATTGCAATTTATAGGCGTCGCGGTGAAACTTAAAAATGGCAACGGAAACAAAATTTAACTTTTAAAAGGATATGCTCCATTCGAATCCATCTGATACTTCTTATTTTCGAATACTACGCATTCTACGCCTCTCCCACTCCCCAGCATGCTTCCTCTTTCATTTCTTTCCTCATTTTTAATCTGGCGGCTTGATCTTCGGAATCCACTTTCGAAAGCTCCTCTTCTGCTCTTCTCGCAATAATCCTGCCCAGACGCAATATCCGGGCACTCAAATTGAGAAATTCCATTAATTGGACTGGACGAAAGAGTAAATAAACAAAATATCCCTGCTCCCAAAATAAATGCAACGGTAGGCACGAAATGCCCCATTGAGTACCTACTCACCATCTATTGGGAAAACATATAAAATATATATAATCCAGGGGGACGTCAGCGAGAACTAAGACCATGAACTATGGAATACTTTTGTTGTAATTCGTTGTTTCAGGGTCAACCTAGTGAAGACTAACAGTCACAAATAAATTTATGTATATAGTTTATTTATTTGTGACAAAGAATTTTCACAATTTTAAGCCGGAAACAACGAATTTCATCAGAAACCCCAGCACGGCAAGGAAGGCCAAACTTTACCAAACCTTAAATATGCACCTGATGATGTCAACTATGTGACGAAATCGGCAGTGCGTTAAATTTAATTAGTGAAAACATACATAGTTTATTTATCTGTTGACATAATAGGCCACGATTTTCCGGCGTTTTCAATGCTGCTTCAAGGCTTCGCTCTAATGAGGGAATAGGTATGCGATTTCCGTGGTGGTTTAAATTTAAGACTGGTGGCAATGTTTGTCGGCTTTTAGGACCACGTATGTCACTTCACGCTCAGCATTAAGATAATTTTTTTATTTACGACTCAACAAACTAATCTAACACTTCAAACATGATTTCCAGCCTGGGTATACCGTGAATCCAACTCATAACCCTCTGAAGTATTACGAATTATTAATGATACCATAATCAGCCTCCAGCCATTGCATGAAAGCTTTTGCAGTGTAAAATCTACTTCAATATCTAGAAAACAGACACTTTCCACCTGAGTCAACTACTTGAATTAGTATCGTGAGATCAGAACTATTTGGTTGCTCGAAAACGCTTTAACATAATTCGAGATCTAATTTTACCAGGGTCTCCGAAACAACGAGCACAACGTCTGCTATAAGGATCTTGATCAGTATATCTGCGAGTTCGGAATTGCAAAAACTGACTTTGAAATAATCGTGGATCAATGGTGCAATTCTACAAGCCTTCTTAAGAGCCAATGACGCATTACGGTCCAATCAAATTTACTAATTTTTACAAACACACATACAGATGCGATTCTGTCCAGTGACATCGCCAAATCTAGCAACCAGTTTTTTTAGACGTGGAATTTCAGGAATGCTATGGTATATTTTTTTGCGTACGGCGCGGCGTACGAAACTTAACGTGGCGTACGAAAAATTTACCGAATTTTAAATTAAGACGGCTTTACACGTGGAAGTTGACAACGATGGAAGTAGCGAGTATAACCAATTCTCGATTAGTATATTCGCTACTTGTATAGGTTCCGATTACTTATTAATTCCGGTAAAAAAATGAATGACAGAAGCAAACAATGAACAGGGTAATTTTATAGATCGCTTAATTTCGGCCATCGCCTAAGTTAGCACGTTCGAGTCCCAAGAGCATTCGTGGACTTTTTGAATTTGTTTAAATTACAATAGAAATATATGTGCATCTTTAAGGTGTATCATGCATGAGAACTGTTATAATTTCTATTATTCATTACCAGTACAGTCACCAGCCTTACCTTGATGTTCTATATGACATAAAAACACTTTCAGATACACAAAAAATATTTGAATAAGAGTCCGACAAATTCGTTGGTTTGTTTACAAATTGTATCCATTTTTGTTTGAAGGCTTTCGCAGCTTTTCCTATCTATGTAGTGTGATGTTTTCGTGGAATTCTGCATTTTGTTCATTTTTAAAACACGACGTTTCGCTTCTATTACTGAAAGCGTCATCAGGAGAATCAGGAGAAAAACTTTAATAGGGAGGATGGATATATTCTTAGCAGGGTTTGGAAAGGGTTCTTGGCTCCAGAAAAAGCCCAACGGCTAACGTCTTCCAAAAAAGATTCAAATCGGCCCAACAATGGTGCAACGGACATCGATGCTATATAAGAGCGAACTAAAGCCGGTAAACGCTCATTCTCCTGATGACGCTTCCAGTAAAAGAAGCGAAACGTTGAGTTTTTCAAAATGAACAAAACGCAGCATTCCCCGAAAACATCAAACTACATTAATTGTATCCATGCTCACAGTAACATGTGATCAAGATTTAACCGGATCCATTGCGATTTTATCCCAGCGATGAAAAATACTACCAGCAGGCAAAATAGAAGACAGTATATTTTCCATGCAAGTGCGAACCGTAGTCGATTATTACCACTATCGACTCATTAGTGCCATAGAAGTCCGTGCTCACACGTCGAAGTACCTCCTGCATGCGACTTCTAAGGATGCTGACAAAGAAGTAACTTTCGTGTGAAATGCCGCTATTAAACTTAACTGAGTAACTAGAAGCTAAATTTCAATCTTCAGCCTATATTTTGAAAAAAATAATAAAAACTTGATAACAACCCTACTGGCACGGAACAGAACAAACACAAACATGGCGAATTTCATTGTCATGCCTGTCCTAGTATTCCAATCGAAGTTGGCCCATATTTAAGCGTATCGCACCAAAATTCCTGATTGCTCGCGTCGTCCTCGCTCCCTTGAGATATGGAAATTCGTCACGACTTCACTCGTTCACCATCGAACTGGTTATCGGTTTAGGACACCCTCAACGTGGGCCTTCTAAGGTATCGCCACCGAGACTCCAGAAATACGAACACGATGTCGCCATTCTCTGAATCACGTATTGACTGACATCCCCAAAAAAATACCACTTTCACTCTCTTTCTACGCCAGCCTGTCGTCTATCGCCCCAGACGACCTACGCGTTAGGACGCGAAATTTTGCGTAAGAAACAAATAAAGCTTGGCGAAACCCCAAGGGATAAGCTATAATTATTTCTCATTCCCTCATTCCCGTGGGTACCGATTCCAGATTCATCTACATAATAACCCACAAGCCACCTCTAGGGTATGCGGCAGGGGGTGATTTTCACCAACATGCACCACACTATACCCTAATAACGTTAATGAAGCTATGACTGCCAATGCTTTGGAAAAAGAAAATACCTGTCTAGGGGTGAAGTTTCACCAACAGGCCCTACACTACAATTCATAGATAAAAATTATTTTATTTGAATCCACACTTTTTTATTTAAACTAACCGACCCAGGTTTCAGCAGCTATGTGCCATTATCAAGGTTGCTTGTGACTTCCACAAAGTTAAGCCTGATACAATTTCTTAGCTACACTACAAGTTGATGTAGTGTAGCTAACCATGTAACCAATGTTATAGAAACTATATGTATTAATATATTTTGTAACTACATATATGCACAAATATACAAGAGTTATACAGCAAAAATCCATGATTCGGCCGACTTTGTATGCTAAAGAACCTAAATTATCAAAGATCTGATGTTTTCCCAGTGAAAGCTTAGAATAAAGAGTTCTCGGGTTTACCACCAGGTGATGGTGTTGTTCTTCGACAAAGTTTCGATTACGTAGTCTATAATCTTCTTCAGTTTGAGTATTGCTATTGACCCTGATACTTTTCGGCGCAGTTATTCATTAACAAGGAGAACGGCTACGTAAAATTCCAAACAGATATGATGTTAAGTTAACTAGTTTTTGACACTTTCATCATTTTCAAGGAATAGCACAACAAGATGCATCGTTACATCAAAATATATATTATCATTACTTTGATATTGTGGTGGCGTATCGGCCTGATTGTAAAATGAGATGCGCGGAATGACGAAGAATTTCACTTTATTTAGCTGTTCAGAAATCCATTTGGGTGGAATTCAATGAATAACACACTTATACGTCAGGTGTAACAAGATGAACCATTATACCATCATACCGCACAAAGGCTGTCGTTCATCAATCATTTAGTACCAATTACGTGACTGAACTGTTTTAAGTATGAAAGCGTTGTTCCCATGAACTATCTTCGCAATCCTTCATGGACTATGGTCAACCAGTGCAATTGTTTTAGACATATTCGGTCGACTTTACGAGAACCAGGGTCCAAAACGCTAGCAAACGATTTTAGCCAAGAGACTCTTCGCAAACCAATCAAAGAAAAATACGAAATATGCATTGTAGGTTTCACAAAACAACCTGGTTTTTTATGTGGAACCTAACAAAATTCTACTGCTTTTTCTTTAATAATGCAGTGGTTCCACCAAGTAACGCCTAGAAATGCTGATTTTATTATCCGCTGACTAACGCAAAGCATTTAAACACTCCAAACTCAAAATTCTGGAGAATAGAATAGTCATAGGAGAATGAATCAATGGCGAATAGCGTAGATATTAAATTATATATAACCAAGATTCTTTTACCTTTTCCTTCCAAAACATACTCTCGCCCCTCCATCGTTTGATGCAATGCAAAACTGCTTCCCCGTCTTTGGTGGCATCTTGTCCTAATTTTACGGAAGAAATTGAGCAACTTACTAATGATATCAAGAGAAATTATTCGTATTATTACGTATTAAGTATTCGTATACCTACGTATTACGATAATCTACCAACAGCGGTCGCTAAATAATAGAAATATTTTGCTTAACTACGATTCATTTCACATGGCCTCTTCTCATAAGAATACCCAATAAAACGGATTGGTACGCGGCTATTGCACCGGTATCCCCGCACCTATGATCCGGAATAGAATACACTACGGTGTAAGTTTTAAGTAAAATAAGTCTCCCTGAAATAATAGGAGTTCATAATTAAACTACTTTTTTTACATCTAATATGTGAGAAATACTTTAAAAAATGGGCCGAACACGGTGTATTGAACATTTACCCCTTTGGTTATCAATAGCATTAACTAATTCTAATATCAATGCATTATACAACTTTGTTCAAACACTAATCCAATATTTTCTTCCTTTGCAGGTACAGTATGGAATTTCTTCTCTCGGTTGATTTGGGAGCCACACGCACCCGAATTCTGCTATCATCACGGACTACGCAACAAAGATAAGAGTATTCTAAGCCCTCAGTGAATATATATTACTATATGAAATTTTATTTCTGATGTTGGCCTAATTCATTGGCCGAAAGAGATAATGTTTTGCATCCTGGTAATAAAAGTTTAGATTTATTCATCAGGGGAAAAACATTTCTTTTGCCTTAAAATATAATTTTGATGCACGAAGAATAAAAACTAAATTATTTTTAGCTTTGCCTAGAGTAAAAAATCATTTGGAGAGAAAGACTGCAACCAAGGATTTTTTCTCTACAGTGTACATGATTCCATCATTGATGATTGATTCATTTTGTTATTCTGGGACATAATGGGAGACTAACTTTGAAAAGGAGATTGGGTATTGAACTAGAATAAAAAATAATGGGTAACTTACAATTAAAAAGAGCTATATAATTATCCTAAAATGTTGGTATTGCTCGGGTGATGTGTAGATATTTCATTCTGACGTGTTCGGAAGACAAAGGGGCGATAATTTGAAGCAGTATACACTGACTAGTGTTATAGGGAGGGCAAAATTTCAACAACACAACGATGAATGAAGAAGAGGCTCAAAAGTGTGCTTATTTCACAAAAGCTGAACTGCTTCTAACGTCTTGTTGACACAATAAAAATCCCTTTAGACCCGGCCAGAGGCACAGGTAGATTGAGAAGTTTTTTTTTAAATGTAGACAGCTCATTTTGGTCATACCTTGCAGTAAGAGTAAGTTGTATCAAAAATTGTTTCACCCAAACGTTTTATATAATATTTAGAAGATCTACAATCACTTTGAACGAATCTGATATTCTGCTTACTCATGAAGTTGTCATTTTTCCACCCCTTGCACTAATGCTAGGTGTTATCAAAAATTATTTAAAACAAAGGTTTTTGGTAGTAGTCCTAGATAGTATAATAAATATAAAGGAAAACAATGTTTTTCGTATAAAAGGGGTTATAGTGTTTTTTCAGCTTTTCAAAAAACCTTCCTTAGTTTGATCTTTTTCATTAACACTAGAAGTACCGGAGACGTCATTTGGCCCATTTTCTATTTTGACAATCTATTTCTTTTATTGGTTCGTCGCAACTCTTGTATATTTCTTGACTTTTATTTATTTTAGCAGGAGAACATAATGTGAAAATAAGAACCTCATAGCAGCTGTAGTTTGAATGCACATTGCTTTATACCAATTAGCACCATTGGGGTCATAGCACATTTGGGGTCATTGGGGTCACTATTCCCTGTTTTATTGAAGTTTTGTCATTTTAGAATTGAGTTTTATGGTCATTTGTTAAAAAAATTTTCTTTATAATTCCTTTAAGTTTGATTATAAACGACGATAATGGTTTATAAGTACTCAATATACGAATTTACATACACGTACGCATAGTTATAATAGGCCTAATTTAACTTAGATGGTATACGCGTAGTTATTACTTCAAAATAGATATGTAAATATATACCAATAGCCTTTGATTTCCTTAGGACTCTTTGGAATCCTATTAACATGCATGAAAAAAAACTTAAGCTCAATGTACTTTGTACTACTTTTGACCAATGATCAATGGAAATGTGGAAAAGGCAAAGTGGAAATGGCAAGTTATAAAGTGTGAATGTAAACCACCATTCTTCCAAGAAAAAATAAACAATAAATTAAAGACATTTTAAAAACAATTAGAATAATATTTCGATTATGAATCTTAAATTTTCCTTCAGAAAACTAAGTATTCCCAACGGATCAAATTGACCCCTGTCGGTACTAGTAGGCATGCCGAAAATCCTGGTACTTCTAGAGTCAACGAACTCAATCGAGATTTTCCACCTTCATATTTTATGTATCATTCTGGAAGTAAATGGTGCAAAATTACGGCAATTATCGTGACTATAAAAAAGTGATGTATATATGTATGTGAGTTGTATATATGTTTGTATGTGAGTTGATGGTTTTGGGGTTCACTGACCATGAAACGAAAAACTATGTAGAAAATTTCCAGAAGTCGCACCATGGTAACGATTAAAACAAATAGTCTTTCTTCGAAATCTACCTAAAATGGCTCAGAATGTACTTCGACTCATGATGAAAGTTCGACGCACGTTATTGTGAAACGACTGAACGAATCGATCGGTTAATATTTCCATTTATGAGGACATAAAAATGCAAGCAGCAGTCTCTTCAATGCTCATCCTTCACTCAAGATAGAGGGCCAACAGCGTATTTGGGAGTTGAGATGGCTGTTAGTGAAATATAAAGACACTTTAAAAATTATGATTCTGCCAGTATTTCCGTGATTTTAAAACCCATTAATAAAAATATTTTATGAGAAAATTTTTCATTTACACGATATTTTTTATTTCATTTAAGCGTGAACAAAATGTGATGCATTAAGTATCACAATAGCTTCTCCTGTTAGCTGAGACACATATTTGACGGATAGAGATTATTACAGTCTACGCCTATAGTCTCAGCAATCCACCTCATTGGTGTGTGGCAGGGGGTGAGTTATCACCAAATTCACTACACTATATCCAACGAAAGTTGATGAAATGATGGCTATTAATGCATTCGCAATTTAGCATTGCAAAAACCTGAAAATCCCAGTCAGGAGGTGAAATTTTACATGTAAGCACTATACTATAAGTATGCTATGAATATTTTCCAACAACATAAATGCAAAGATATATTCATATTCATAAATATAAAATGTATTCATGAAACATGCGAGACGTTAGTACTACGTAGCCGATTTATGCTCCAAGATGAAGAATCACAGGGTATTCACAAACAGTTTAGAGGTAGGTTGGACCACTACTCACTATTTCACGGCATAAACCAAATCTTGATTTTTTAAACTATCCAAGCATTAATGTTTTCTGTTTAAAAAACTAATTGAAAGACACAATGTGTTCACATAAATACTATTGAAAGCTTAATAAAGTGAGGCTGTTTTGGGTCGCTCTACAACGCAGATTAAAATTTGAAAACGTATCTTTATTCTAGGGCTATAAGAATGTAGTACGTAAATATGAAAATACGATTTCAGAGAGCTGCTTCTGGCGAGGAAAGTGTTTTAATGTAAGAAGTTTTTTTTACAATCAAAGCAGAATTTGCATTTTATTTCACGTACCTAACTCTTCTTGTAAAACTGAAAAGTTACCGAGTGATCACTGGCAAAAAATAAAGAATTTTTTTGCGACATCAAGTTCGTCGGCCCCAGTGGAGACGGCTTAAAGTACTCGCCTGCTCATCCGACGGTCGCGGGCTCGAGTTCCGTCTGAGTGGATCTTCACCACTCAGGACAAGAGTGTTTCCATCCGTCCGCTTGTTACTTGTTGAAACACCCAATTTCAAAGGCCAGTAGAACTATTTTCGTGATCGTGGAAATGAATAAAAATAAATAAAGCTCTTCACGCAACGGCCGATTCGCAGAATGATCTTCAACTGGACCTTGTATTACAAATTCACGGCCACGGTACACTCCCCGCATGAATTCAGAGCACAAATTTCGTCCTTGCGGAAACGCGCCCTTGATTTCCGCCGATTATTCCGATTGCGTGTCGCCGTGCAAAGGCTTAATACCCAGCGGAAATGGCCTCTCAATTGTTTTTTTTTCTACATGACCTAAGGGTGTGCCGTGTCCGCTCAGGAGGAGGTTCGTGACCGACACACCTCTCTCCCCCACAACCTCCACAGTAAGCTTCCCGCCCACAGCCCTCAGGACTTCCTCCGTATCCCATCCGCGCACAAGCCTGCCGCGTTCCTACCGACACGCCTACCACATCGGTTTGGTCCAGTCGGGCGTCACACCCCATGAAGTTAAAGCTCTGTAACTCAAAAACAAAGAAACGTAGTCGAGAAATTCTCAGTGAAAGAAATCATCCACAAGTTTCCCCGATTCGGTCTAGAGTTTTCAAACAAGTTAAACCACCATAAGGTCATATAGAATTTAATACAGTAAGTAGGACCCCGCTACTCCGACCTCGGATGGTCCGACTCCTCGCTTAGTCCGACTGTGCCGTCGCTTATCGGTGTTTGTTTACAGATTTGTCTACGCCAACGGACATTTTGTGGACCCGGAAATGGAGGAACATCGCAGCAAAATCGAGATTGTCGTCTGCTAAGCAAAAGAACATTACATACTTTTTTCGACCCGCGAAAGAACATTAAATCTTCAGTATAGAGTTTAATGACATTCGTAGTGTTTCATAGTGAAACGATCATACTGTTTATTGTGTTTTATGATGTTTCATGACTCTACAATGTATGTTTCTCTTAATTTACTGTAAGTATTTTTTCGCAGTATACTTTTATTTATGGTTTACAGTAATATTACATCTGTAAAACCGTACAAATAGCAATATTTTCTGTTTAAGCTACAGTTTTATCTCGATTTTATTTAAATAAATGTGTTTCCCTGATAATCCGACCTTTTTTGTGTTCCGACCATGCGGTTCGATTAGCGGGGTTCTACTGTAGATGCAATTTTCTACAGATAAAAATGTATTCGACCCGGGTTTCGATTCACTGCATCATCATAAGGTTCTGCACCATAAGGTCCTCTAAAATGCTCACTTCACATAGAATATAGGAACGAGATGACCTCACGAATTACCAAGGTAGTTTGAGTGAGGTATCATTTCACATACACTCCAATGAATTTGGCTTCACTAAGAATAATAAAAAGATCTTATTTTTCCGATGTTACTAAAATATCATCCCCTTACCGCACGACTTATCGCAATATTTGCCAAAGAATACAATCCATTTTTCATGGGATATTGTTAAACTACCCTCTCGATAGAGACATTATTTTACAAAATAAGGAAGCTTGAACGCATAGACCGCGTCATAAATTTAACGGTGTGTAGTTTGTAAGCCTTTTCAACTATATGAAAAATTAATTTACTACTCACCTTAATCATTTTCACAATATTAAAAAAAACTTCGGTTTTAAAGGCGTTTTCAGCGTAAGGTGTGACACAAATAAGTAAGTTACAGGATTATACATGTATATTTAGTTAGCTACTGAGAATTTCAGTCAGATATAACAAAGTTTACGCGACATAATTATTCCAATATTTACTTAACACTCCTTACGGCCCTTGAATAAAAAAATAAAATTCATATATGGTTTCTATTATGACATGAGAAAAATATGGCTTTGGCCTTCGTGGAATTCTTAATGGAAGAGGACGCCAAGGGCGCGCAAATTCTTCCCGAATCTTCCATTGCGCATTCCTTACACCACATACCTTTCCCGTTCTCTTCCCCACTTTTACAACATGCTACCCTCAATTTTGGTCTTCATAATTCACAGGAGTTTTCATTATTATTATATTCGGCAGTTTATTGCGCAGTTTGGAGCACAGAAATTGCGAGAACGCGGGCTTATCAAACTTGAGCATTATTTTCCCATCTCTCGTTCATGGACTTGAACAGTCATTCTAGTAATTCTTCCATTCAGGGTAGGAATACGATCTACGTTTTCTAACGTGACGGACATGGACGGTGGCGTTCGCGATGCTTGGTGATTGTAATGCAGTACACTTTACCAGGGACCTATCTCCAGGTCTCATTGTGAGACGACTCGAAACGGGGTGGCAGGAAGTGGTGAGTCAATCCCACTTCTCGAAACGCTTCTGTTGGCAGAAATTAAAAAGTTTTTCTGACTGACCCTCCACATTAAACAACCCCCCCTACCCCCCTCATTCTGCTGGATTTTCAAAGTTCCGTAGCCCGTGTCCCAAAATCTTCCACTTTGCAGCGCCAGGAACTTTTGCAAGAGCTATACCAATAAACTAGTAAAGCTACAGCGCTGCTGTCGTCAAGAATCACTTAACCGCGAGACTCATGTCACTCACCTTGCTGAGGCACATGGCCTTAGCCCCGCTTCCTTACCACGTCAATGGCATGGCTTCCCGACTAGTTTCTACCACAATCACGTCAATTGTGTCCTGCAAGGTGATCCGACTAATGAGGTCATAACGCACCGTAAACTTTAGACGGCAATAATGACAAATCGACACACGCATTGGAATTAGCGGCCCGTAATATAGCGTAACGTATGATTGCCGACCCTCAAACGTTATCTCTAACAAGACCGACTCGCGACAGTTACAACCAATTTACCGATAGAAACAACCGGACTTCAAAGGCCTTTCGGAAGCGGACTTTCCTAACAGCAGTTGGGCTACCTCTTATGAGTTTCCCAACAGAAGTTGAGTTACCTCCACGGACTTAAATTATAACTTTATTTTTAGGTTACCTCTTAGGTCTTTCGTACCATTGAGATGGTGTCTTAGTAAGGCAAGTACCGACTTGCAACTAACCCCCGTTATATCCTCTAGCCCAGGGTTTCAGAAACAATGTTCCAAGGAAGATTGGTGTTACGCGAAAAGTCAATAGGTGTTCCGAGAAAACTTGGAATGGTTCTATATGATGCGAGTAAAACGGAATGGTTTTGTACCAGCAAAATAAACAAGATTTTCCGTTGAAATTTCAGGATTTACGAAGTATTCCATCGCAGTAAAAGTTTGGGAAACCCTGCTTCCGCCGATTGCATACCTAGGAGTCGATTCTCTAACGCCGAGATAAGTATACTAAGCGAAAAAAAAACAATTTTATCGCATGCTGTCGTCGATTTAGGGGATTGACTCTCGAAATTCTGTGATAATTATCGCGATCGAGAATAGAAAACTCTCGTATGATTTCATAGAAGTATCGCATGCCACACAACAGCTCGATGCTTTCCAATCAATAATAATTATCGCAGGCGGACAAGATTTGACAACATGAGAAAGCTGATTAGACGAAACAACGCGATAGAATAAGTATTTTCGCATGCGATAATTATCACGACGATTCGAGAAAGGACCCTTGTATTTTTGAGTAGTTACATTCTGTCCACATGTGATAACTATTGTATTAAATATATCCAATGGTGGAGGCCTAGGGTAAAAAATTAGTAGGTATATCCACACAAAATTTTACTTTTTCACAGCCAAGATTTCGTTGATGAACAGTATCATTCGGTCCTTTTTTCTCTTGATCAGGTTGCGTTTACCTCGATCGTATTACTATCAAAGGCATTTATCTCTTATGGTGGGTGTACACTAGCAAGTTACGTAGGCAAGTTCCTTCTCCAAGAGCTTTCGGGAGATTTCACTTTGACGAAAAACTTTTCACTTTTTTCACGAAAAACGCTAGTTTGGTCTCTGTTTACACAGGCAAAAATTCGCTTTTGCATGGGACTTGCCGAAACTTTAACAATTCCATAAGCGGACTTGCAGATCCGTTTACACTGCAGGTTACGTCAAATGTCGCTTGCTGCAAGTAACTTGCGAAGTAAACTTGCCAATGTAAACACACCTTTAAATAAGAATAATTCGCTATCTGCTCGCTGTTAGTATGCTGAAAGAGGTATTAATATCCTATGATTAAAATAACGAAGCCAAAACAATAATGAAAGGAGTTTTCCATACGGTATAAGGCTTCTTACTCGATCGAGTGTTGAAGGATGGCCATGATTTATTCCGTGGGAACTGATTCGCGTCACGAACTTTCTCCGTGCAATGAGAACATTTCACGATTTAAAGGTCAGAGTCATGATCATACAAAGCATCACCCAGTGGAATGATTTACTGGTGGGTATTTCGATTGTTGACTCATAATGGTGGCAATTCCTTTCACTAACTTGATTCGGTGGAGCAACCATCATCATTGCTGTTGACTTCTGCCGCGAATCACGGCGACATGAAATACGAAAAAATTGTAAAGAGAAAAAATCCACCTGCACAGAAAATCGAGTCATACTTACTTAACAGAATTTATTTATCAGACCAAGTATCCACAGTAGTACGGAGTGAATGATCGTTTTCTTCCCTAGCCGAAATCTTAGATATGTTTACGTATCTTCCAATTCTCAGACGCATTCTCCTCAAACGAGTTGATTCAGATGCTCCGCTATGTGACGGCACCTCTTTCTCCCTCTCCCCTTGAGACTAAAATTCATGGCGGATGAACTCATGGCGCCGCCCTTCTTCCCGGCAGGCATCTGCAATTTAAACTTCCGCTCCCCTTAACCTTCGTCACCAGACTCTCTCCTCGTCTCAGATGTCACTGCCGCATTCCCATCACGCGTCGTGTCTTCCCAGCGCTCCCCGCCATGCAAATCGGTTTCGAAAACAACACGGATGGGTCTAATGGATCGTCGTGGACTTCAATCATAACGACAAAGAGAAAACGAGATGCGAAGAGTGAAAAAAATGTTGATATATTCCATCGCGGGATATACCCAAGGGTATGACATTCCCACTAGGGTTACCAGATTTTTTTACACAATCCGAGGACACTTAGAAAAATTGCACTACTTACTTTTACTGAACTATGAATTTTATATAAAATGTTACTTCTGTTTTAGAGTTCATCTAAAAACTCTTGTTAAGTCATACAGTTCACCACTATTCACTACTACAGGAGGCATTAATGTACTTCTCTCAATGACGTAGCCAGGATTTTGGTTTGGGGGTGGGGGCTTAATCTGAAGCCTGGGGGGTCCTCTCTTGGTACAAGTTTATTCGTTATTGCAGTTTATTTATGGCTACTTCTTTATAGACAACTACTTTGTTCTTACGTTTTTCCCCTCTCGAACCCTTGTATTTTTCATCCAATATAAATTGGTAAAACTAAACTAACAATATGATTTGAAATTTCAGGGGGGGCTGAATCCTCTCCCCCCCCCCCCCCCCCCCCCCGCCCCCTCCGGCTACGTGTCTGACTTCTCTGAAGTATGAATGTAACGTAGGATGTCACTTCTGTTTTTTAGTTTATCTGAAAACTCGTCGCAAGTCATGTTGAAATTGGTAAGCACTGAAAGAACTGACTTTAATGAATCTTTTGTTATTCATGACCTTTGAGACGTCCACAGTAAATTCATCCATGAGAAAAATTCACAGCCCTCTCCACAGCTTTTCTGGCTTCAGCTATAAAAAGCTACAAATTCTACCAGACGATTTTGAAATCGGGAACACTCCGGGGACAAACTTTTAGCCGGGACATTATATTAAAACAGGGGACTGTCCCCGGAAAGCGGGGACGTCTGGTAACCCTGCACTACTCCAATGGTTAGACATCTCACACAGAGAACTTAGGCGGTCGGGCGCACATTTCCGCGATAACTCAACGCAATGCTTCTCTTCTTACTTTCATGAAGCTTATTTCTTTCATAAATGACATTTACCAGTTGGGAAATACATTTCCTGCACACCAAATGCAGAAAAGGAAGTTCTGTAATTACTAGTGAGAGAAAGCAATCAAAACACATTTTGATGGTAATGACATGTTTATCTTTCATCGTTTTTTTCTCTTTATAAGTATCATATAAATCCTGTATGATCCAGTTGAAATGACCACCGAGACATAGCAGAAAAATAACGCAGCACAATGTTAGAACCTCACAAGAATTTATATCACATCACTAATAATTATAGTTATTTTCATTTTAAAACTTGGAATTAACTATAATAACTCTTTAATGTGATAAGTATCAATTATAATTGCAAAAATACCCACTTATATCGTAAGGGAAATTGAATAAGGCGATGGTCTTATCAGTTCTGCAGCAAAAAAAGCACAGCACCAAGATGCTGCGCCATAATTCCGCCCAGACCATATTCCGTAAGAAAATTATGTTAACCAAAAAGCTGTCATGAGAACTATGCATGGCCAAACCGGAAACCGGGAAGACTGCAACGAAGTTTAACATGCTAATATGCGGTACACGGCTTAGAATACTACTACCCATTATTATTAATATTACAATTAATTCATGAACACTACGAGATACCAATTCATGCAGAAAACAAAATTATGCGAGACATTTCAAGCGAAATGAGGCGATAATAGTGGAAAGTCATTAAACGGTGGTAAAAAATCTTGTATACGAAGCAACATTAAGTCTAGTCTTCATACCTCGACAGTCATACCGAAATGCAAACATTTTTGCAAAACTACAGACGCGTAAAATTATTCATCGAAATGCAAAGATTACCACAAAATTACAGACAAACAAAATGAAATATATCAACTAGCATTTCATGCAAACACTGAAAACTGGAAAAAAAATTAAAAAGCATACAACAAACTAGCTATCTTCTTCTGGTGAAACGGACGGGTAACAGAAAGAATTAATAAGTTAATGAAAAGGGAAAACTTTCGAAGGCGAATAAACGTTTCTAATGCTGTATCGAGATGTTATCCGCACACTTTCGGTTCAGTACGTTTTCTTAATGCTTCTCGCCCACCTCTTTGGCATCCATCCATGGAGTTACGGCGCGAAAATGAAAGTGGGACGGAATCTTGGACAATGAGTCACGATGACGATTCGGAAGTGGAAGTTATCTCAACATTGCAACCGGTCGTACTATCTGTCGCTGATTTCATGCACTGATCGCATCATATTCGTTAATACTAGAGTTTGGTAGTTGTGCACTATTCAAATATGTCTGAAGCTTATAGCTGTTTTCAAAGGTTACTTTTCTAAATCACTAAACTAACTGCGGGATGGAATATCGTCAGAGAGTCAAGTGTTGTTGAATGGAGGAATATTCATCCCATCCTCAATAGCAGCCTTTCCTTTTATATGCTGCGAAAAAAATTAATTCGAATCACTGATACCCTTAAACCCCTTTTTCTAAGAGGTCCCACTGCCTTAGAGGAATTCTGCGTCTAACATCATTACTTGGGATATTTATGCAATTTTCGGAATTAAACTTTGATTAATATTTAATATTTTAAACTTCAGTAGATCACAACTCAATTACAGCTCAGTAGTTAAAGAAATAGACCAAACTTTTCACTACTTTTAATAAAAGTGAGAGTAAACCAATATATCAGTATACCAAAAGCTACTCTGCTAATTACAAATTGAAAAAAATGTAGCTGTAGCAGAGCTGCTACTATAGTAGTATACATTGATTGTACTATCGTTTTCAAAAGTCTTTGTGCATCCACTTTGCCCTATTCTACAAACCGTAGAATGGGGCATGTCCGGAAAGGTTTTGAAAATTGGCACCACCTGCGGACTGCGTCTTTGCTGGGCTAGCTTCACTTGTCGTGAGACGACGGTGGAGTATGAGTTACTGAACGAAAGAATCGACGGGGACGGAGTAAAACACGGGAGAGGAAAACCCCATCGGAATGCACCGAAGGTTATTCGCGCTCATGCGGTTGCGACGCGACGATGAGGCCTCCGACTTGGGAGATTAGCGTTCTCGAAATTCACATTTGTGCTCACGAGTGACCCACTGTAAAAGCGGCGCTGTAGCCGCGTGGTTAAGACTGCCTCGAAAGGCGTATTTAAAACATTCCCAGGTTCGATGCTCAGTGGCTGTCTTTTTTTGCTCTCAAGTAATTTCAATACGACTGTGATAATGAACCTCGAGTACAGCCTCTTTATATCAACGGACCCGGAACAGTTTATTATATTACAGGCATTCAATAATGATGGAGGACTACCTAATACCAAATTAGAATCCTTGAATCCTTATCTCTCCTTAAGCCAATCTATTCACAGGGAATAAATACTTACACGTCTCACTAGCTGAATATTTTTGGTCTAATATTGAGTATGGCAAAATCTCTCGAGAGGTAAAATCCCTATGCTCGAAACAAATCTCTCGTTTTACCACCAGGATATCAAATCAACGGTGTCAGGCGAGATTTGGTGGAACATCGTAATATATAAAGTAATCGATGTAGTACGTCCACTTTATTTAAAAATATACTGGATTGTAATCATACCTGAAGATGGCTTAGTATAAAGCTGAAACACGTGTAGTGTATTTTTAAATAAAGTGGAAGTAGTACATCGATTACTTTATATATTTATACCAGTATATCAAGTCACATTCTAGGTATGGTATTTTGGTGATCCGCGAGTGATACGTATCATCGAAATGTCTTAGATAGGCCTCTTATTCAAACTCCTAGGGCTCAAAGAAATAATATGCTGTGAAAAACAGTATTGATGCAATAGAAAGAGGGTTTCTCAGCAAGTGGGTGTACCAGCGAAAGTAAATCATACGGCTCGGGCCGAAAAAAGTATCCAGTTATTTATTTACCGTAGTCTTCTGACGATTATTGTGTTCTGGACATATATTGAGAAGCGTAGCCAGGGGGGAGCAGTGGGGGCGAATGCCCCCCCCCGTTCCCTATGTCCTGGCTACCCTGTGTATGTTTCCGCCCTAAAGTCCCAAATACGAGCGTGAATCAATTTCATAACTTCATTATCAACAATAAATTCTACAAAGTCTACAAGTAGGAATAGTAAATTACGAGAAAAACAAGTATGTAACAGTTTGTTTAATAAACTGCTGAATATATGAGTCGGAGCCCCCTAACCCCCCCCCCCTCTCCCCGGTGCACCCTAGACCCGAAACCTGGCTACGCCACTGTATATATTATTTTAAAATGTCATTGGATGTGGCATAGTTTTTCGAAAACCGAAGTCACCTTTCTCTGTTAACCCTTTCTCGGGTAATTTCAGCGGGTATGCATTTCTGGGATGGGAAAGGATAAGAGAATTTAAAAAGGGAGTTGTTAATCCTTTCTTCTTTCCTGTCTTTTACACTATTTTATTCAATAGTCAGACCACCAGACTAGCTTCCAAAGTTCATATTTTCTTCATTTCTTCGGAAATGAGTGGATGTTATTAGTGAAATTAATATGGTCTGCAGAATATGACAGTGATAATATTTGCGCTGACATAATTCTACCAATTGTTTATTAGCTGCAACGGACTGTGATTCGTCATTGTCTCTGTATGCAGCATCGAGGAAAGGGGTGAAAAAATAAACATATGAAATTCTTTACATTTTTTATGTTTTGTTTCCTCAACCCCCTGAATCCACCACTTCCTGTAACCGGCGATTCTCTGATGCGACTACGTTTTCGCATATTTTAGGCCGTCTGCGGAAGGAATCCCATAACTCCCGGACATGGGCTTCTAATGCCTCCACAGATTTTGTTTCAACCAATTTCCACTCCTGAACCTTAAGTCCCAGCGTTGTAGCTAGGGGCAGGCCAGGCGGGCGGCTGCCAGGGGCGCAACCCTCAAGGGGGCGCACTTTGCAGGCCCACAGCCTGCGGGCCGCTGGGGCACACGAACAAAAAATTAGTACATGATTTTACCTCACATAAAAAAACTTACACTTGATTACAACAGGCCGTTTCTAATCGACTCCGGGGGGGAAAACACAGATTAGAAACGACGTGGCGCCCCTAACTTAACTCACAAAATTTGTACCAGACCCTAAATATAAGGGGTAAAACATGGTGGGTAAATATCAATACGTTCAAGCGCGAATCTTACAACTGAATGAACCTGCCAGATTTTAAACTAGTAGAGCTTACTAACTAAAGTTAGTTGAAGTGCATACGTTTTGTGTAACACTAGAAATGACTACGTTTTTCGACACAGTGAAAAATATTTTCAATTATTTTCCCAGATCAATTGAACGTTGGCAACCTTTATCAAATTTAAAATTTACTTTGAAGGGTCATTCTGATACGAGATGGTCATCAAATTATAATTCAATTCAACGCATTGCATACTCAACTACCGCAAATAATGAAAACATTACTTACCATTGCAGAAGTAACTGATGAAAGGAGGACATATACAGCTGATTCTGTATCTTTAGTTAAATTATTTTTTAAATGATAAAATTCGTATTTATTTGTATTGTGGTCGTTAGGGAATATCCTCATAAAAGCATTGAGAACGTTAATATCATTTTAAAGGAAAAAACTGTTTCCATTGAGGCAGCATCAAAACACTTGCAGGGCCTTGTGGATTTTTGAATTATTTCAGAAAAGGCCAAATAGATAGCTGTGTATTGATTCAGCAAATAATCTACCAAAAGAGCTGTCGATATAGCCATAACTTTCTAAATAGAGTAAACGAAAGGTTAATACAATGTTCGATGAAAGGGCCAAGAATGCGGCTATAAAGAATCCTCTTCAAAAGCATAAATTTCAGCTTTACTGTGCACTAGACCCACTTATTCAGTAAATGGGATGGAGATTTCAAAGTTTAGCTGCCGTAGCTTCTGATTTTGGTCACCTAACAGGACTTTTGCTGCATGAAACCTCCACTGATGATCTAAAGAAATACGTAGCGGATCTCGCATTAAAATTCAATGATGATTTAAATGCCAGCGAGTTGTGTTTAGAAATTGAAAGGTACAAATACCAAACAAAATTGCCTGTTTGCATTTTTACCTGATTTAAAAAATGCAGATTACATTGCACGTCTTAATTGCCATGAAGAATATGGCTTAGTGACAAGTTATTCCAATATAGGGATTGCACTTTGCCTAGCATTGACGTTACCTGTGACTTCTGCCAGCTCTGAAAGATTTTTCAGCAAATAAAAATTAATAAAAAAATATTTACGATCGCAGATTGTTCAAGATCGTTTGAGTAATCTCGCTATACTATCGATTGAGTATGACGTTGCAAAACACCATTAATATGGACGATATTATTGTCAAATTGGTCACAGAAAAAGCCAGAAAAGTAAACTTTTAAGAGATTTTATGTCTAAATGAATGAACTCGTATGTTATTATTTCCCTTCCTACATAATAGTAAGAACTAATTTTATGCTTAAATGTATACAAATCTTAAATTACACTTTCAAAGTTATAGTGTTGTTTCTCTTCCTAGAAAATAAGTCTTGGGGGGCGCAAAATTCAAATCTTGCCAGGGGCGATCACGACCCCTAGCCCTACGACGCTGATAAGTCTCCACAGGTTTTCGATGGGATTTAAATATGGTGAACATGCCGGCCAAGGTAACACCACTAATTGTATATTTAGAAAAAAAAGTCCTCCACAGTTCTGGCCGTATGTATAGGACAGTTGTCCTGTCTAAAATTCAATTCCACGTCCGGGGCAACCTCTTTTGAGAACTGTATCAGATTATCTTCTAATACGTTAACGTACTCCAGCGCGTTCATTCGAGTCGAAGTCCTCACTAATAGTCCAGGACCAGAAGCGGTCATTTCCCCCCAAGAGATTGCAATAACACGCCCAGATGTTTTTTTTCTCAAAATATGGCTGGATTCGTATCTTTAAAGACAAAATTATTCGAAGATACATTAAGAAACATATTTTACATTTTAATTAGGTGTGTTAAATGTAATTCATTTCTTAAATTTGGCAGTTATAAACTAAGCTATTGTCTTCTGCTGCGTTACATTAGTCTAATTGTAAATGAGATCGGATAATTTTCTACGTCAATAATTGGCTTTAAATATCAATAATCAGTTTGACCTCTCTTCGTGGCAGTTTACCGACGCACTTCTAAGTGCTAAAAATATATGCATTTATCACTAATAACTAACTTTCTTCGTCTAACACTTAAGCACTTTGTGATTGAGGGAAATATCAACAGAAACAGAGGAAGGCGTTTATTAAAAGGTAATTCAGATTAAGGCCTGAATAAATTCAAGATGAAGCATATGCAAACGGAAAATTTATCGTGTATTTCGCGGACGCCATAAATGTATTCGGCCGCTGCAATAACTCCTGAATGTTTTCTGGTCAGAAAAAATTATTAGGTCCCAGAAAGCTTGAGGCAAATTCATGTAAGCGTTAGCAAAATGCAGCCTTGCAGAACATAGGGGTCGGGGGGGGGGGGCATTCACCCCCACTGCTCCCCCCTGGCTACGCTTCTCAATATATGTCCAGAACACAATAATCGTCAGAAGACTACGGTAAATAAATAACTGGATACTTTTTTCGGCCCGAGCCGTATGATTTACTTTCGCTGGTACACCCACTTGCTGAGAAACCCTCTTTCTATAGCATCAATACTGTTTTTCACAGCATATTATTTCTTTGAGCCCCAGGAGTTTGAATAAGACGCCTATCTAAGACATTTCGATGATACGTATCACTCGCGGATCACCAAAATATCATACCTAGAATGTGACTTGATATCCTGGTGGTAAAACGAGAGATTTATTTCGAGCATAGGGATTTTACCTCTCGGGAGATTTTGCCATACTCAGTGTTAGACCAAAAATTCAGCTAGTGAGACGTGTAAGTATTTATTCACTGTGAATTGATATGAAAGAAATAAAGATTGGCTTAAGGAGATATGAGGATTCAAGGATTCTAATTTGGTATTAGGTAGTCCTCCATCATTTTTGAATGCCTGTAATATAATAAACTACCGGGTCCGTTGATATAAAGAGGCTGTACTCGAGGTTCATTATCACAGTCGTATTGAAATTACTTGAGAGCAAAAAAAGACAGCCACTGAGCATCGAACCTGGGAATGTTTTAAATACGCCTTTCGAGGCAGTCTTAACCACGCGGCTACAGCGCCGCTTTTACAGTGGGTCACTCGTGAGCACAAATGTGAATTTCGAGAACGCTAATCTCCCAAGTCGGAGGCCTCATCGTCGCGTCGCAACCGCATGAGCGCGAATAACCTTCGGTGCATTCCGATGGGGTTTTCCTCTCCCGTGTTTTACTCCGTCCCCGTCGATTCTTTCGTTCAGTAACTCATACTCCACCGTCGTCTCACGACAAGTGAAGCTAGCCCAGCAAAAGACGCAGTCCGCAGGTGGTGCCAATTTTCAAAACCTTTCCGGACATGCCCCATTCTACGGTTTGTAGAATAGGGCAAAGTGGATGCACAAAGACTTTTGAAAACGATAGTACAATATAGTTGACAGTTTTTGAGTAGCTGAAGAATAGCTGCCACTCTTTTTTAATTTATAGCTAATAGAGTAGATGCTACTTCTTTTTGAGGAAGTAGCTAAAAAGAAGCAATTTTTTGGTGGCTTACCCAATCATAGAAGAATGCTTAACATGGATCTATTTCTTTACCCACAGGCTTTGAGTAAAATTATTTACCTGACGTTCAGATTTCCAAATAAACATCGTGAAATATTTCCGTTTGTTCCCTACCTGCATTCATTTGGATAACGCTCATAATTTCCGAGTTATTTAGAAAGGCTTAAACTTGGTTGCATCTCGGCCAGCCATAAATACCCCCATCATCATCAGCAGCCATCAATCCGAAGATTGGTTTGCTGCAGCTCTCCACTTCACTCTCATATCAGCTAACCACTTCATTCCTTCAGAATTCTTCGCTTTGACGTCCTTCATAATTTTCCTGATGTATTCCATTCTTGGTAATGCACTCTGTAATCTTTCCCATTCATTTCTTCTTTCAATATTGATTTCAATTGGCTATTGTGTCGCAAAGTGCATACAACAAGTTTGTTTCTTCTTTTCAAAGTTTACATTTTAATTCTTTCTTCCCAACTCTTCGAAATATTTATTCATTGGAGATTCTCTCCGTCCATTTGATCTTCATCATTCCTCGATAACACTAATCTCCATTGCTTCCAATACGTTATGCTCTGCAGCACTAAACGGGATACCATGCCATACAAGAGTATGCTCCAAATACATGTTTTTATGAAGTGCTTCCATACTTCCAGGCTTGTGTAGCTGTCTGCATACTCCTCTACTGGTAGAATACCTTCTTTGCTTGGCCAATTATGCTCACATTTTCTTGTTTTCTTCTTAATGTCTTTTTCTCGTACTAATCAGGCTTTACCGCCATAAAAAGGTATTCTCCAAATATATGTTTTCAAGAAGTTCTTCCAGGCTTGTGTTACCAGCTGTCAGCAGACTCCTTTTCTGGTAGAGTGCCTTCTTTGCTTGGGCTATTCTGCTCACAATATATTTCTCGCCTCTTCCATCGCTGATGAGCATGCTTACCAGATAGCAAAGTTCTCCCACATGACCAAGTTTTTGCGTCCCAAGTTTGACGGTGATTATAACTTCTTGATTACTTCCACAAACCATTATTTTGGCTCAATTAACATTAATCTTCAAATGCATTTCTTCATAGTTTCATCTGAAACCTAATTTTAACTCTGTTTGCGTCAAAAATCTTAGCCGTACAGAACTTAATTTTTTAACGGATATCGTCACATTTCACTGCACGAGACTCATAACGAAATCGAAACTTCGTCCACGAAGGTGGTCTAGCAGATTACTAGCTGAAGGAGGAGAGGAAGGAATGTGACACTCGCGGAATAACTGAGGCTTGTTAGTAGATATTAGAAGGCTGCGTTTCCCCAGCTTAGCTGACCATGGGGATTACCTTCCAGTATCTGACGCAAGGTTCGAGGTAAAGGTTGGGAAAAAATAAGGAATGCGTTTTGTAAGAAAAGAACACGAACAGAAAATGCAAGTAATCGCTGTTGGTCAACGAAGCGGATGAAAAAATCAGACGATGAGAGGGATATAAATCTTCGCTATCGGCTAATAAATACCAAGTAATTAAGAAAAAACGGCGAGGTAAACAAGCAAGCAGTAAAATTACACTTTTCAGCGAGTTGCCAACAAAGAAACAGGGATTGGTATAATATTTTGCAAGGGAAACGAAGTCTACGCCGGACGTATTTTATATAATAATGACGTACTAAGGATACACTGTTTCTTGGTTGCCATGTCAAGTTGTTTTTTTTAGATATTTCACAATCAGGCGATGACCTTTGCGACATGAGCGTATTAGGCTCCTCATATGATTAAAGTGGTGCTTTTATAACTCACAACGATAGAATGTCATTATCTCCTCATTATTCATTTCACCTATGATTGTCAGTAACTACACAGTTCACTGAGGTCTTAGCGAAAGGAATAAATTGATATCACGCTTGGGGTGAAGAAGGGCGACATATAGATGCGGGTCGTATCCTACAGTGTCACGAACTTCCCTCAGGAGTAAATCATTAACCCTGCTTGGAGCATTTTTACGGATTGAAAAAATTCGACAATCATTTACAAGGAGCAGAGTGATAACGTTTCCCAGAATATAGCATACCCTAAGAATTTCTATCGTTGCATTCAATTAATTAAGACAGCTACTGAAATGGCGTAGACTGATACTTGCCTAGAAACTTAAAAGAGGGATAAAAAGAGTGGCTCTGAAGTCCTCCAAGTTTACACATAAGCACTTTTGAGCAAGAGGTGGACGAAAGATTGTACGTACACAAATTACAAAATCTTACGAATTTGGAAATCAATAAAGATCATTTCGCTTTTTCGGTCCTCTTGTAGAGCTTACTGTATACATGGATTTTATTTATTGATTTCTTCAACTACAGCGGTTATATCATTTTGGAAATTAAGACTACATAAGGCTTACGTTTGACTTCATTGTTTCACTCCGTAAGCTGTAAACACCACGACCGATGTTTTTCTTGCGATTTTTTTAAAATTACTACGGTGAGTAATATTTTATTTTTAATAGTTGAGAAAATAAACGAACTACACACTGTTACATTTTTGACGCAATCATTTCAGAACATCCTCATTTATTTTTATAATCTCTCTCTGGAGTGCATTGCCGCCTCATATCCAATGGAAAATTGATTGTATTTTTTTGAAAAATATCTTGAAAAGTAGTATGGCATGATTTCAGTATCGATACAGGAAAGTGGCTGACATTTTGGAATCATTAGAAATATGAGATCTTGTCCTTTTTAATTAAGCCAAATTAATAGAATTCCATGTGTAACTAGCTCTAGCTCTAACTAGCTTAATCTAGCTCTAACTAGCTTAATGCATTAATATCTAGCTCTAACTTAATATCTAGCTTAATCTAGCTTAATATCTAGCTCTAACTAGCTTAATGCATTTAAATCAAAATCAAATCCCATAGGACAAACGAAACTTACATAAATATCGATGAAAGATCGTAGGCTTTCCCGGTGGATGATATGAATGAAGGCTTCTCGATTGAGGCTCCAGGTTAAGCGTTCCATACTCGACGTTTCGGCGAGTAACTCGCTCATCTTCCTCAAAGCAAAAACCGATATTTTATGAATGAAGGGTTATCGAGTGTGGCACCGGATTAGGCTTTCCATAGCCGACGTTTCGACGAGCAACTCGCTCTTCTTCCTCAGGGCAAAAACCAAGTGTTTTGGCCTGAGGAAGATGAGCGAGTTGCCCGTCGAAACGTTGGCTATGGAAAGTCTAACCAGGTGCCATACCCAAGATGCTTTTACTCATTAAATAAATATCCATCACACTACCGTTCCCTTTCGGGGCAGGCACAGTAAAAGTAAATATAATAGCAAGAGTAAAATAACTTAATTCTCGCTGACAGGCCTATAAATCTGACTCTGCTTCAATAACTTCCTCCATACTGCACTACCCTTGAGTACCTCTTTTTCTTCAGTTGCACTCATGCATTGATTCGCACACGCCCTCTTATTCTCAAGACTCCTAGTATTTCTTCTCATATTCCAAATTTTCCATCGGCCCCCAAATTCACCCAAGTTGTTCTCGCTTTACCCCTACCTTTCATAACATATACTCCTTATATCTTAAATCTGCTTTGCTATTCGGCTCTCATCCTTTCTTAAGACAGACAACCAACGAAGCACGCTCCTTTTATACAATCCCATTACCGGAGCATTTATTTCATATTGTTTCATCACCCATTCGTTCCTTACCTCAAAGCAAACTGCACGCATCATAGCTCCGACGCATGCGTAGTCAGAAACTTTTTTCGCCATCGTTCTTGACAGCAATCACTAAAATATGCGCGAAATTAAGTTGAATCATTCCAATGCAATTCCGCCTGGAATTTTCATACCATTACATCAATTTTGCTTTTGACAATGAACGCAGACAACCGTAAATAACGAAGCGGAAATAAAAAGATAACAACATTGTCCTAAACTGATCGTATGCATCCAGAGTCTCAAGGTCTCCGTGCTTCCAGAAAGAGAAAAAAATTCTCTTTGTAATCAATCATGAGATATCTTTGGCTTGGCTACAGCAAACAATTGCGGATAAAACAAAAAAAAAAAGGTCAAGCCATAATGACGGGCGCCAAAAATGTTTAGGCATCTCAGGTCTTAAAACTGAAGATCGGCAGTTATTAACCACGGGTCTCACCTCTTGACTTTGTGAAAGACGGAGGTCACACTCTTTGTGTTTCCATGCTCTATCAGCAAAGAAATATCACGCCAAGGTTTTGCGCATTAAAGGAAAAATCTTTTTTTGTAAACTAAACGCTGTTAGTTGCAAGGAAAAATAACCTCAGCAGTTAGGCAAGGACTTAAGAACGTGGAATGAGAGTCAGGTCATTTTTTTTTTCAAATCTGTGGAACCTTTTCTCGATCCATTTGCGTAAACAGATTTCTACCTATTTTGCACAACTTTTCCACAAATTACACTTGAAAGAAAAACGGCAGCTGGCGTTAATTGGTGTGATTTTCATATAATACACGAAGAAGCAAAAACAAACTGGTTGTAACTCAAGAAAACTGTGAAATTGTGATCAAGATTTTATACACCAGATAATTGAAATCACGCGGACTCAATAGCGATTATAAATTCAAAGAATGAAGCAATAAAAAATGTGACTTACGTAAATAAGAAAAGTAAATTTTTTAATATACTATTAGTGCCATAAATTTCCATGAGGGTAAGGTTTGTATCCAAGTGCCACTGCGCACATTTTTTTCTCATTTTTTCTAGAAATTGTTTGAAGATCTCGTATTTAGTGATATGACAATATAACTACCACATAAGAGATTATAAAATAATGACAATGTAACTACCATATAGGAGAAAACTCCAAAACCAGACAGACAACCCAATGCCGAACTATCCTTGATGAAACTTAGTTACGTATCGAACCGCTTGTAATCGAGGTACAGCTCGGAAACCGCGGTGCCCGGGTATAAAATCTGCTACCTGTTGCGTGATCATACATATTTCCTGCGCGTTGCCGCTTCAGATATAAAAAACGCGAACTTCCATTGTTGCGAACCATTCGCAGTCACAGTTCTTGCGACTCGCTCAATAGATGCGAAAGCAGTGATTTTAAACCAAAGGTTGATTTGAGGAACGTTCATCACATTTTATTATTAATTAAAGCTGTAACAAACTCACGCTAAGCGGGTAAACAAGCTATAAAGATCCATAAGAGAATTTCAGGGCCGCGATCACGGTTCTTCATAACGCGAGCGCCCGCGAGGCATTAATGTATATGATATAAGCATTATATTTCATTTGTTTCCTTAGTTAACGCATGTTATGACTACAGTTTTCGGCGCGGTATCCGAATTTTAGACTAATTTGCATTGAAATATGCTGTTTTCGAATATCAGACTCGGCGTGACACCTTGATATTTGTTAGCAATCACTATAATAATAAGAAATGAATCAATTTTTTGTAAGGATAAATATTTAGCAGGACACTGCAATGACAGTGATTTAATATATATGTTTTTCAATTTTCAATCTTTTCACCATTCTTACAATGGACAGGAGGTACATATTATGTGCAATTGACAAGTGTGGTATATATAGCGAAAATTAGTTTATATTAATATTAGGCCATATAAACTCTAGATAATTTTTGTTGGTTAGGGAGAAGAATTAGTTTTTACTTGTTTGTGTGATTTTTAGTATGACACTGTAAGGACGGTGATTTAACATGTGTGTTTTTCAATTTTTCATATTGACATCATTCTCCTGTCTCACCTGATGGACAGGAGGTACATATTATGTGCAAGTGACGAGAGTGGTTTATTTAGTTAACAGTAGTTTATATTACCAGTAGGCCATAAACTCTAGATAATTTTGTTGGTTAGGGAGAAGAATTAGTTTTAACTTGTTCGTGTAAAGTTTTAGTCGGACACCTTAATGACGGTGATTTCTTAAAAATGTGTGTGTATTATATATTTTCTGTTAGAGATAATTAGACCTTTACTCTTTAAGAGGGTGGTAACGGCGGTTTTTAAAGTGCTTGGTCCCCAAATCCTCCTACACCATGCACCTCTTCTCACCCCCCCCCTTGCAACTCCCCATCACACCCCTAAAAACCCCCTTTAAACACTCCACCCCTCCCCTTCCCCCCAGCCATCGGAGTCGCCTAGCAGTCTTCCGAGAAACCTGTAGCCTCTTTGGTACTCATTTTTAAACTTAACGGAAATCCTCTCCCCACCTACCCCCTCTCCTTTCCTCAACATAAGCCCAGGCTATATATTCCCACGCAACCTACCGCTATATGCACATGAGTATGCCACAGTGTGGTGAAACGCGCGTCGTACCAGCGTAAGAAAGTTTGTGGAAATAACAAAGGTGGTTTTCTCATCAAGGAATCATTTTGCCTTAAGAAAAGAATCTGTAGATATATAATCCAATTATTACGAAATATATGACATGTGCCGAAAGGCTACGTGTTAAAAAAGCATTGAATTAACAAAAAACCTTAATGAGTATGGATTAAATTTTTTATCACTTTCACCTGTAAGTAGATATCACTAAAGAGAACACGTATGCGAAGTTTCATGCATATCAGTACACAAACATAAATCGCTCCAAGAACCTTTAAAGGAACCTTTTTGTCTCGACGAGTCGCCGAGTCGACCCTCGATGGAAATTTTTGAATGTGGGACGGAGAGAGTTATATGACGGCTTTTATTTGTTTCTTCCTCTACAGCGAGAGAGGAGAAGTGAAGGAGGGGAGGAGGATTTTCCCGAGAGAGTCGGTCGTGCATCGTGACCGCGGGGCGTTGGCTAATCGGTGTCGCTGGGGCGGGGGGGGGGGGGAATCATTGTATGCTCTCTCTCTCTCTCTCTAGTCTCAGGTTCAAGGTAAAAAGATTTTGCCACCGGAGGTTTTTCCCTCGTGCTATCCACGGGCAAGCCAAAACGTCTCCAGAGGAAATTGGAAAATCGCTTGACCTGTTAAAAGTTTTTTTTTCCATCGCCCCTCCTATCGGGGTTAAAAGTAGTTTGAGCTAGATATCACTTCACCAGTAATTTGATGAATTTGACCTCATTTTAAAGAAAAAAAACCCTCATCTTTCCAATGATATCAAAATATTTACCCCATGCCGAACTTCTTTTCGAGCTATTTGCCTAAAAATATACGCTGTTTTACATGGAATAGATTGCGACTCTGCGCTCAATAGGGAGTAATATATCGAAAAAAATTAGGAATTTATAACGCCCAGATTTCGTCTAACAAACTAAAATAGAGTTTGTATGTTTTCATCAACTACTAATAAAGATTAATTACTTACCGCAGTAACTTTTACAAAATCGAAAAAAAAACTGTTGTGAAGGTGTTTTCACCGTACGGCGAGAAAAAATAAGTCAAGTTAGACACTTATATTGATATATTTACTTGATTACTGAGAATTATTGTCTTATATAACTATATTTTTGCGCCATTAATATTTCATTATTTACTTCATACTTCTTACAGACGCTGAAGAAAAATACATAAAATTAAAATATGGTCTCCATTATGACAAGGGAAATATCTCGCTCAAAATACCTTATATGGACTAAAATGTTACGCCGAAGTCGCACCAAAAAGCCCAATTATTTAACTTTGGAACTGATTTTAATGATTGCAAACCCTCGGAATAGTATCTCGATGATAGCCGTAGCTCAAAGACGACACCTATAATAGGGCATACAAGGGAATGCGGGTTACTTTTACGGTTACTTAATGATACAGGATCTAAAACTGCTTTTTTAACTAGCTAATTATATTTGTAACACGTAAAAATTCATGGTAAATAATTTTACAATTTTTCATTATAATTAATTATTTAAAAGCAATTAAATAATTATTTAACGAGTACAATAGCCCATGACCTCGTAAAGAAGCGGTATTTCAAGAGAAAGACGAGTCACAATATTTCTTCAATGTTTCGAAAGACATATTCCGCAACCGATCTGTTTATTTTGTTAGTTGGTTTAGGAAAACATAGAAGCCGATCCGATCTTTGCATTGTTGTCCTGCAGTAATATTTGCATTGCTGTCCAGTGTCCAGCAGTAGCATTGTTTAATGACAACTACAAGGCAACGTAACTGAGTGGACTAGGGTAAATAAACCATGCGTATGAAGTTAGTTCCACAATATTGTGCATGAAAATTCCACAGAAAACAATATTGAATGTTTCTCGTACACAGTTATTTTAAAATAAATTTTCTGATCACGAAAGTATTATTTTTTTCACTTACCCTTCGCTTGCGTGGGCGTTATCATGAAACCAAACACACACACCAACCAAGACAAAATATAATATTCCAAGAATTTGGCCTAATTTAGAGACAAAGATCTCTCCTTTCTAATCGCACCAAAACATCAGCCTTTTAATGAGCTAATTTTCGAGATTCGTACTTACCAAAAAGTAGAAGTAGGTTTACGTAGGGTGTAGTACCTACGGCCGTGCGCTTCAGAGAGCTATAATTATGAAAAAAAATGAAGTACTTCTGACGCATAAATCACGTCAGAAATTCGACAGTGAGTATTTCATGTTTCCTCAATAATTAAAAACTCACCTTAGACCTTTTTACTCACGACACCTGGTTAGGAAATTTACACCTCCCAGGGCATGGTTGTGTGTGTTGTCTAAATATAATAAATAGGTAGTAATTAGAGAAAGCTGTTACCTATACAGAAATTATTATTATTATTATAAAATCGCAATTTCTTTGGCTGTGAGGTCGTTTTCAATGTACGGCAACAAACAAATAATATAGCTAACGCCTCAAATATGGACAGTTAAATAAGTGCTGAGAATTTCAGTCGTAATAACAAATTTTCGTTGCGTTTTTATGATTACTAAATTTACTTCTTGCTCACTCTTCATATTGTTATTAAAGTGGTAATCTATCGGTTAATGTATCTCTTAACAGAATTTATTTCCTTATGTCAGCATATGTCCTCCAACTGCTTCTACATTTTCAAATAAAATCCTATTAAGATCTCTTTTATAACTAGATACAAATCTCTCTCTGACTAGCTAGAAAATTTTTGCGCATTTTTCATTCATTGGCAGCAACTTTACTGTCCTACTTCCACAACCCAATTACCGTATCGGATAATTCTTATCGACCCACGCACGGCAGGGAAAGAGAATGCGAATTCTTTCCCCGCGATGACCGAGGAGGGTCGTCCGAAGCGCACGCGTTTCAAAGCGAGATGAGCCAGAAAGATTCAACGAGGAAAGTGGAATGCGAAACGCACCTCACGATCACGACCAAGTGGGCGAGGTGGACGTGATGAGAGCGGGAAGTGATAAAGGTGCTAAGTTGAAAAGAGTGAGAGCAAAAAAAAAAAGAAACTTCTTCGTGAGAACGGTGACGGGAAAATAAAGGCCAAGGGAATGCATAATTCGGAAGAGGACGTCCGGAAATACGAAGGAGATAAGATAGCGTGAATTGTATGATATACGTAGGTACGGTTCCCAGATTCCCGATATTTATGAAACTCTGGGATTCCTAAAAAGATAAGACTAAAACTTCATAGTTTCCATGCAACGTTTTTACGCAACGCTCGGTTTTCTCTAAACAATCAGAAGTTTTGAAGACAGAAGAACTCAAAATGAATCACATCAATAACTGCTGTCAATTTGCAGATAACAGGCCACTTTTTGCACACCTCAAGTCTAGGGTTCGACTTCAGACCATTCACATTCAACCTCCATGAAGGTGGGTTTGCAGTGGCAAGTTTATTGCGCAAGTTACTGGAAGCAAGCGACTGTCGATGTAAATTTCAGGTGTAAACGACTTTGCAAGTCCGCATACAGAAGCGTATTTTTGCCAATGTAAACAGAAACGAATCTGGCTCTGCACTAACTCGTGAAAAACTTTTTGGCATTGTATCCTCTGCAAGGTTTTGCAGAAGAAACTTGCGGAAGTAAATTTCCAGAGTAAACCCACCCTTGTATGTTACTCTTAAAATTGACATCACAGCTATAAGTGGACACTTTTCAAATATATATGTACATAAATGATCATTAATAGCACACCGCCCGCAATTCAGTTCATCCTGACGCTCTCTCTATTGAAATTAATAGAGGCACTGAATCGCGTAAACTTGGAGATAAATCAGCGTTAGGTATCATTATTTTTTAACCGTGCCCATGAGAAAACGTGATCGTCATCCTTCAAATGTTGTCAGATTGTTTAAATCACTAGTTTTAAATGATAGGAGAGCGTTCTTAAGACATTAACTGTGAACATTGCCCTTCTAGAGCGGTTTACGTTATGGATAACGCTAGCGACAACAAGAAAGAAGGAACCGTGTGATCCCTTCCCAGATTACCATCAACACGAGTCAACACTTAAACAAAGTTACCATTTTTTTCACATGACAAGCTCCATGAAATTCAGGCAAAACCCATAGTATCTTTTAACGTTTGATGCTTTGGCGTTCTGCTTTTGGACCTGTTCTTATATTTTTTTATTGTGTTCTTATTACTTTAAAGGAGTTGTTGTTTTGATAACTGTTGAACTGTTTTGTTTGGATGGTTGGTTGTGAGGGGTTTGTTGACAATGAAGTATCGGCAAGTCGCGGGAGATTTTACTCCGACGAAAAATTTGTCACAAGAGTGCAGAGATAGACTGGTTGCCGCTTACACTGGCAATAATGCGCTACCCTTGCTTAGTGGGCAATGGGCTATAAACTTGCCAATGTATATCCGCTTTAAGTCATAAGGACTAGGGTGGGCCGAAAAAAATTAATATATCTATTTTTTTTGGAACGCTTGAGTGCGGAAAAGTTGCCTATTGTAAAAAGAAGAAAAACGGCATACAAAAAATTAAAATCGGTTAACATCTTCCGTTCGCGCATTTTACTTAAAGTTTATGAAATATTGCGAAAATCACGATATTTTTGTTATTTTTTCTGTTAGCTAAAACTTATAAAGTAAATACGCTGTAGTTTTTTATTCTTGTTTTATTGTTTAAATAACCTAAATAAATTAAATTCCGATCAATTACATAATATTTTCCGTTCGCGCAATGTCTTAGAAAAAACAGAAATTTACCAATTTTTCGCAAATTTCACTGTGCAACTCTTCGTTCGTTTTGCTAGAAGAAAACGAACCAGATCTCACTTGAAATTGATTGAAATTATTTGAAGTAGATTGAACTGGTTTGAACTGGATTGAACCATGGTGTGGTCCCTCCCTACTCTGCCATGCCCCTGCCCCCCCCCCCTCCCTACCAACTCGGGCGTCTACTCGCCACTTCAGTCTTTCACTGTCTGTTACAAGTGGTTCACGTTTACACGTTTTGGTGCTGTGTGTGACGTGCGTGCTGTAAGTCTGTGCTGCGCATTGTGGAATACTTTGCATTGTTTGTGCTATGTTTGTTTAATGTTTATTCTAACAACATTAGCTCATAATGAATGAGTCACAAACTATACTCACTAGGAGTGTGATTTCCGACTCTAGACAGACAAGAGTTTTATTGCCCTATATTTGGTAAACCACGAAGTTGCCTCCAAAATAAACTGCCAACAAATGAATGTGTTTTTAGATGCTGTTTGAAGAGAGGTACAATTTGTCACTCGTGACAAACAACAAAGTTATTAAGTTTCTCTAAAGTAGCCTATACGGTAGCGAAACAAAAAAATCTTTGTATGATAAAGTATCTATTCCTTCATTATCTGACAGCCGAATTGTAAAGCTTATTAATGTGTATCACCATTCCTATATTAAGATAAAGAAGTCATACATACGTGATACAGATAAACCTTTATTTAAAGCTAGGTTAGAAGACTTTAAACTTAAAGCTAGATCAGTTTTTGAAGTCGCTGCTCGTAAATGCACGATGACGGTGAACTGTACATGCCAAAAAACAACAGATGCATGTCAATGTGCAATTCTAATTAAATTCTTATTTGAAAAAAATAAAGAAAATTCCTATCCTCGAGTTGAGGTTCATGTCTCTTCAAAGAAATTACAATTTGGAGAAAATCAGATTTGTTGACAAGACAGTTACAAATAAGTTAAATGTGAAGGCCGGGCGGAAAGCTAACGATATTCAGCGAGCACGGAGTGGAAAAGAAGTTCCTAAAATAGGAGAGTACTCGGGTTCGATTCCTGATATAGACAGGAATTTTTTGAGCAAAGACCAACAGTATATTTTGGACGTTTCAAATGCAATCACCTTGGGGCATTGTCCAGAAGGACTGGAAAATCGGGACCCTGGTCCCATTCCAGATGGCTAACTGCGACCAATCGAGTCCTTAGGTTGTATATAAATTCATCAGATCCATCCGGAAAATTAAAATAAATATCTTCATCTTAAAATCATACAAGCTTGTGCGATTTGCCATAAAAAAGAGCAAATATTTTACTGACGGAATAAAACATATTATTCAAGTAATCGAAATATCACGGTATTTATCCGACGAATTACTTCAAGTTGTCGATCCTATAATTCAAATAAATTCGTTCTTTGCGCATAAAGAGAATGTTTTGTAGGCAATGCTTGTCGATGAAAGAGAACAAATTCGGGAGCTCGGATACAGAAGGATCTTAAAAGCAAGACAAACCGTTCCAAAGAAGAAGACTGCTAGAAATTTCGTACCACCAAGGATAAACTTTCAAGTTTCCGATTACAATGAAATTATTAATTGGAATTCTTGTGTGGTGTGTCCTCCTTCAATGCTGCGGGACCTAAGTGAAGAGGATATTAAATCACTCATCAATTCTGACACTACGCCCATCAGAGAAATACAAAAGTTTCCCTGTCACACCCAGGCTGTGGAGAGGTGCGTCAAACTTGTGACAGATGCCTCGAGTAATGTATGTGGACATGAAGCTAGAGATGGCTATATCCAAGCAACACTGAATTCTAGATCGGTTATACCTCATTTCTAAAAAAAATCAGAATTTAAATGTGTAGTAGATATAAAAAAGAAACAAGAATGAAAATAACACCGTGAGCTAAATAATTCTACTCTATGGAAAATCTTTGTTAATAGTTATAAATACAATGTAAATACAACACACAACAATTGAACAGTTGGTTGGATAGGAAGTGGATGGAACTCGAAGTGCAACCACCTCCAGTTCTGAGTCATTTTGTTGTAGCAGCGAAGAGTTGCACAGTGAAATTTGCGAAAAATTGGTAAATTTCTATTTTTTCTAGGTCTCAATAACTCAATTAAGTCATTGAATGCAAATATATTTATGTACACAAGGGAAGTAATCAAGCTGTTATTCACTCAGAAGATGGCTCAAAAGAACTTGAGGGACGAGGTCACCATCTATCAACCTAGGTGCTATTTATTAAGTAGTAATGAGTCTTCGTGGCCCATTATTGGGTTTTCCCGAGTATTAAAGAGGACAAACAATCATTCAACTCTCCGTGCACGAAAAGGAAAACGAACGAATTACAACGATCACAACAAACAAGATAGGATACGAACACCTCAAATGATCACGCTGACAGTATTCTTCAGATTTTGTGGTTTTCTTATAAAATAAGTTCAATGTTTTTCACATCCGTTGAAGTTCAATGGGTACCTTCAGCTAGTATAAACCATAAAACAAGAATTAAAAACTAAAGCGTGTTTATTTTTTTCGTTTTAGCTAACAAAAAATTACAAAAATATCGTGATTTTCGCAATATTTCATAAACTTTAAGTACGATGCGAGAACGGAAGACGTTAACCGATTTTAATTTTTTGCATGCCGTTTTTCTTCTCTTTACAATAGGCAACTTTTCTTCACTCAAGCGTTCCGAAAAAAATATTTATTTTTTTCAACACACCCTAAATTAAAGACCTCGGGCATAAGTTTCAATTAAATACTCATGTTGCGGTTGCCAAGTAAATTTTAAAATTTACATTGTTTAAATAGTGAAACGGTGAACTATTTTGGAGACAAAAAAATAATTTTCAGACAAAAGCAAAGCGCATGGAAAAAAATAAAAAAACAAGAATTAGAAACTGCTTTCTTTTATCTAATAAAAAATGAAAGTTTCAAGCTTACATCTTGAGTGCAACTATTTACGGGATTTGGTAAAGATAAATCGCGAGAATTCTTGGGAACAAGACGGTAGAAATTCCCGACAGGACACTGTATATATGCTTAGTAGGTAATCCGTAATTTTTGCTCATAAAATAAAAAGATAGGGATTTGGAGGCCTTGCAGATGGCCCGGTCGTTTTTAAAATCACCTTATCACGCAACGCTGATGGGCACAGCTGATGGGCACAGCTGATGACACTGAACTGTGACAAAAGGAAATGTCGAAAAACCCAATCTTAAAAGGGAGGAAATGGGAGTCATGAGAAGTGACCGTATAGACGAGATTGGAGCCAAAATATACCGACGGCATAGATGCGTGCCTTGCGACGTCTAAACACTTTCCCAAGTGAAATTAAATGAAAGACAGAGAGAAAATCTCGGCCATGAGAACGCGCCTCCGATTACTAAGGCAACGGCGTTCTGGCAAAGGTAATTAAAGTTTGAAAAACAAACGCTGGCTGCAGATAACTTCCACAGATTTGGCACATTCGCTGTAAAAATAATGATCACGCAACCCGTGAAAATATATGCCATGTATGCCATCTCAAATTTCTGCATTTTCATCCACACCGTTTGTCTTTGTCACCGAAACTCATAAATTATGAAACTCTCAAAAAAACACTTGCTTTTGTCCGCGACCACGATTGTGGAGAAGGAAAAGGAACGTCATCGTATAAGTTGGCACACATCTTAGAAACAGACGAAAAAATGGTTAGTGATGATATAGCGAAGTCGTATGTAACACTGTATTTGGATTTTGACTGGTTGTTCATCATCACATATTCCCGAAATATAATTGCAGTAATAGTGACAACAACACGGACTCCTACTGTCAACGATTTATTTTATTTCAACAACCGTCTCCCAGGGTTAACCCAAAGTACTAAAAGTGCACGGCATGTCAATAATATGACAACCAGAGGGGAATTCTGGTCAGCTTTCAGGTATAGGTTATATTTGGTTAGAATTAGAAAATTAAATAACTTTTGAATCTTTCTTCTTACACTATAGGTGTTCTCTCACACGGCATTTCCATCATCATTGAAAATAAAAGTGCTCAGTACACTCATATGGATATGGAAATAAATAAACCCGTCAAACGAGTCTTCACTGAGAATTCCTAACGTTTTACATTTTGCGACTTTATCCCACAATTTACGCACGTGAAAAATCTTTTGTTAATGTTCACATAAATTGGGATTCGCTCGAAGTGAGTATCTTTGCCTGATTTTTACCGCCCATTTCTACGAAAATATTCACCATTGCTATAGGATGATGCATTCTCAAAAAGTCACAAATCAATCCTCCAAACTGTCACTACGTTTACCAATCGATCTCAGATCGATCTGAACTCAGACCGATCATAAAGCTCAGATCGCCTGGTTTACCAACAAGGTTTAAAAATGTCGATATTGAACTATCGAATTCAGTAGTATGAATTATTTTGAAATTTCTCGCTATTTCAGCTGCACACTTATCTCCCTTACCTTAAAACAAGCCACGCGTAAATGATATCGATAATGCTTCGTTTTCCATCGGCAACCAAAAGAAGAACGAAGAGCGTCACAGACCGTTCTCCCATCGGATCGATCTGAGATCCTAGACCGGCTGGAAAAGCGGGCTGACTCGGCTCGGCCCTTTCCCTTTACCATACCGATCTGAGCCGGTCAGATCGATCGGAGATCGATTTTTTAACGTTGTGAATGTCTTCTAAGACACCCGTGCCACCACTGGCAGGTTTTGAAGGCTATACCGGAAGATGGGATCTAACATATCAAGTTGATGCGGAAGCCTTCTCTCCAATTGATTGTAGCTGTGGTTGATATTTCCCGCCAATTCCATAGCGAGGTAAAGCACGGCTTCGAGGTAGAAGTAGTTTCTCTCGGTGAAGTAGGATAGAGCAAATGGAGAATGGCCATCTATACATGAATTCAGACAATTTACGAGGGTAAGTCAATAAATAAGTCACAAAACTGGATAGAGGCAATAATAATAAAATTAACCTCGTGAAATTGATTTCACTATTCTACATATTCACCCTGTAAATTCAGACACTTATCCCATCTCTTTACAAGTCCTCGATAGTCGGCAGCAAATACGTCTTTTGGTTGCTGTCGCAGGAAACGAGTAACCTCTTGGGCTACGGCATCATCATTTTCAAAACGTCGGCCACCCAAATGAATTTTTAGGGGATCGAACAGATGAAAATTACTGAGGACTCTACAGTGGATGTTCCAAGCGTTCCCAATGAAATTTTCGTAACAGCTTAACGTAATGTTTGCGTAGCGTTTGCGGCTTATTTATTGACTTATCCTCGTACTATACAATTTTTTTTACTTAATCAGTAACTCATTAACTAATTCACGGTCGGCGCTCTATTTCCATTCGGTAATAAGGACGCGAGTGACTACTGCACTTTTTTCTGCGTCAAGACGACGCACCTTGGCCTTCTTCACGCTGGAGCTGTTACAAAACGCTTGGCGATTTTTATTTTCTCATATTAATTTCCTGGTTTTCTGTATTACATTTAAAAATATGGATGCAGTGGAATAAATATTATAGAATCAATATGATTCGACAAAACCATATTTTAAAGAGTTAGATTTCGTTGTAGGTTGTCGACGGGCGAAAAAAATGCAACACGCTACCAATATAGATACCATCTTCGAAACTGAAATTTAACACTAATTATTTTGTGAAAATGATCCGTCACACATGTCAGTCCCGTGAAATAAGCCCAGTAATGCTGAAAAATGCTTTAATTTGGGGCATTAATTTTGAAATATTTTTTACCGAATGTAATATAATTTTTTATCGATTTACAAGTATTTAGAAAACTTATTACCATATCGTCGCAATTACATAGCACCTCTGATTTTGGTGTATTAACTCATCCATTCAATACGGCTGAATGCGTAATTTAAAAACTACAATAATTTCTAGATCTATCTATTCTCTTTTTCACCTAAGGTAGGATCACATAGTGAAGGAAATGTGGAGATAAATCTGGCATCGACGTCAGCCTCCTTTTAACAAAATACGAACAGAGAGCTACAGAATAAGTTCTCTCCAACCAACGAGGTAAAGCTCTCACACAATGCGCATAGAGATACATAACGCAGGGGGGTCATACATAAACAAATGCACACAACTACTACCCATTCACCTGCAAAGAATGGCTATTAGGAAGTAATGACCCTTACAGTCCCATTATCGTCCATTACGTCTCTCCCACAAGCGTTAGAGAGGGCTATTCTGGACTTGAAGAGCTCTCCACATGGCACCCGCGTGTAGAGACAAGAACGACACCGAAATAATTTCGCCACCCCCAGGAATCGAACCTGAGACCTCGTGACGATAAGCCAATGCTCTTCCCTCCCAAGACGCAATTTCCCTATTAGGGTGGCTGGAGCGGTAACCGTGGGTAACTGACTGTGAGTACACATTTTAATGTTTTTTTAAGTAAAAAAAAATGTTGGACCACATTTCCTTTGAGTGCATCTGTTTATGTGATGAACTCACCATACATTAAGCAACATAAATGATACAAGAAAAATATTAAAATTTTTTTCCTAAATGTAATTATGTAATGGGTAGAGTTTTCGGCGCGGTAGTCGAAATTTAGGCGAACTTATATTGGAATATTTTGTTTTCGAAAATTGGGCTCTGCGTGATGCCTTGGTATATTTGAGCAACAATTATAATGATAAGAAATGTATTGTTTCGCGTTTAGGAGAAAATCCGGGCATATATAATCAAATTATTACGAAATATATGTCATGTGCCATATGACTACTAGTTATTTGTGGCTATAGCATTGAATTGTCTAAAAAACCAATATTTTTCACTTTTACCTGAAGATAACACTAATAAAAACGTATGCAAAGTTTCACTCAAATATGTACATAAAAATCCCTCCAACCACCTAAAACCCAGCTTCACTGCTCACTGAGTGAGGGAAACTTTTATAGTTCGCGAAATCGTTAAGCGGCATGGAGCTTTTCTCAAACCAGTTCTTAAGGTCGTTTTACACGAGATACTTTATTGCACAACCTGATGTATGTACGGATATGCATTGAAAATTGCGTCGTGTAAAGCGGTGAATTGCAAGAATGCAGGCGCAAATGCATAAACGACAGATGGGAAAAATAGCCCCTGCTCTAATTCTGAGCCTGCATTCTCGCATTGCGTAAACAGATGCTACTTCAAATTGTGCAATAAAGTGCCTGGTGTAAAACGGCCTTTAGAGTAGGAGGAACCATGAAAGCGGCATTGATTTCCGTGGAAAACAAATACCGTCCTTTCGCTCGTCGTGAATAAAAAATTGCAGGAAAGGAAGGGCAACGGCTTTCGCCGTAAGCAACGCCACGAGGACCCACCCACTCATACCGTCATCTTCTTGACCGAAAATAAAAGGACCCGAGCAAGGATGCGAGCGCCAGATAGGAGTACTTCGTCCCACCACCCACTCTTGATGTCTTCCTGGTTTGCTCGGTTTACGCCTCCATATCGACCTACGCTTTCGAGCGCAAAAGAAAAACTCAAGGACGGCCAAATCTTTAATAATCCCATTCGTCCGGATCGAAAGGTCGGACAACGTAACGTGACGAAACTCGTTCAGGTGAATATTTGGTTAGGGAAGGAAACGGAACGTGGCGTACAACAGCATTTTGTTTGTCATGATCACGGCTGCAACGTTGTTGAGCCCACGGCTTAATTTCAGGCGACGCGTTCCGAAACGCTGCTCAGGTAACTTCTTGCTGCACCGGAGCGGAGCTCTGGAAATATCCCATACTCCCCGGATCCCTCAGTGATTCAGAGAACCGGTACTTATTAACTTCTTAAGGTGGCTTCAGCGGTAGTTGGTGGGTCATTGAGTGCACATTTAAAAAAAATTCAAGTTAGTAGACAAAAAAAATACTAGAACCGATTTTATTTAAGTGCACCTGTTTATGCGGTGGAACTCACCATACATGCAATACTGGAAATGATACAAGAATTATAATTTACTATTTTTTTTGTCCTTCACTGCTAGAGCGCGCTAGCAGTGAAGGGCAAATGTTTCAAGCCTCCCACGCTACCACACGTTACCATTTGGATGTAATGATCACAGTATTGACCTCAATTTATGGCACTCAGTCCGGCGGACTTTTAGGAAGGGCAACGCAAATATTCTCGGCATTTTGAGAATGTAAATAACTGAGCGAGAAATTAATTTTGATCTCAATGTCTTGGCGAGAAAATCTGCATCAATGTGGTGCAGGTTTTCAACCTTTTTTTGTTGGAAAAAAATAACGAAGAAGCTAGAAATATCTTTGTGGGGGACAACCGATGAGTTTCAGTCAATGAAGAATCTGCAAATATTTCAAATGCTTACGATAGTGAATCGGTCAACTAAAACTGACTGTGAGGCCAACTGCTTCACCCAGGTGTTGAACGCAATAGAGAGCTTGGGAGAAACATTTTTTGAAGCTCACCGGGAGATGGGCTTCCATGAAATATAATTTTTTAATTCCTGCAATGCAAATGGCGGACCGACTTAATTTTGCCCACCGAAGACCCTTGAACCGCACATACCAAAACCGTTAGGCTCGATTATGAGGGAGTTAAATCATGCCCTGGCTGATTTCTTAGTTTAAATGAGGATACAACTCATAAAACTACACGACTATGACCTCACAAAAATTTCATTTTCAGACATACCCGAAACCAAAATGCATTAACGTTAATAATTTGACCTGACTTCATAAACAATTCACCGTTTTAGGCTTCCGCTTATGTGATTGTCTTCGGTAAAATATCGTTGCTAGATATTTTGACTGTACTTTGTGTAATATTTCTGTAATACAAAATGTGCAACCTAAGAATCAGTCCATTCAATTTCATCAAATCAATCATTCCTTTCAGAAGCCAAGTTCCGTCGTTTAGGGCAAAATTACAGCGAGAAAGAGTATTGGTGGGTAGTCTTTGTCATGCCCAGTCGAAAGACTACCGACAGCTACTTTTTTGGATCGTAATTTTTCCCTAGCTTTCGCCACCTAGTCTATGGAACTGCAGTCACATTCAATTTATATACATGGAATATTAAGAAGTTTTTACTTATTGTCATTTCGGAGGATATGATCGCATTACCGACCGGAACATAACGGAGATTTTAGGATAAATTGACGGGGGTTTAAACAGGAATATCTCTAAATAGATCAATCGTGACAATAACATGGCTATCAATGCTTACCAAAACCGACATTTGACGAGATTTTCAAGTCCAAATTTACATTAGATTCATAAATAACGAGTCCTTCTCGAAAAAAAATGCCCGTGGGTTTAAAGCAAATATTCACAATCACGACGAGGATATCGGTTGTGGATGGCAATGGAAGCGTGACGAAGAGCTTGGTTACCTTGAAACACTCAGGTGATGGATACTCGGATACATGGATGTGGTCCTCTCAAGGTCACTGGCACCAGCGAGATGTGGTTCCTCGACGCTCAGAAAAGACCCTTCGGAAGATTACGCCTACGATGGAAATAAGTCTAAATATTGAAATCCCCCAATATCACCGATAAAATCTGACCTTAGCGGAGTCCTGCTCGGATCTCTCTTAGGATTAGCCTCCAAAACACCAATCCAAGCGCATGCGCGCGAGCCAACTGGATTGACCACCGAGCTGATCATAACCGTCCACTGCGAAAGATGAGCTGAGTAGAATGGTGGTGAGTTACGAGCGGTACGGAAGGAAACCATGCAGCTACGCAAAAAAATAAGTGATATCCCTCGTTTGTATTGGTAGCGAAACTTGGTGGCAGTCTCCTGCGCGAAGCGTGACGTCAAGGAGAGGAAAGGAGAGAGGTTGAAAGGGTCTGCAAAGGAGCAGAGCATATCGTAGGCAACGCTGCCAACATAACTGCATTTAACTTTAGAGGTAGGGGAAAGTATTAGCAGTGCGTTTCAAGACTGAAAGCCTGTATCAATATAAGCCTATTTCGTTCGCAATCCATCGGACTATCATCCCATATGAACTGCTGGATAGAGCCACAAAAGGAATTTTAGTTGGCGTGAATAACAGGTTGAGAATTTTCGAAGCTGACAACGAATGTTGGTGGCCTTGTTGTCATACGCAGAGACTATCTTACTCAAGGAGGTTAGAAGTATATGATGGCGACAGGAGCGCCCGGGGACTCAGGGAAACAGATGGCAGAAACGGGACGGGAAGAATTTGAGCGTAGTAGGTGTTCTCGATCCATACGCAGGACAGCGGAGCTATAAGGCGAAATTTGAGGACACTTTGGCTACACTCCGTCAAATGCAATAGAAAACTCAACCTTTCGAATGAAAAAACCCCAAGTGTACCACACAATGCTCATTTGAAATTCGCGCACGAGCGTACCGAGATGGCGGATATTTGCCAGTAGGATATACTGACACCTCCAATGACTTCGAACCTCCTTGACCTTACTACCCTGTGCGGAGACAGTTCGTCTTCTTGTAATGCCTTCCAATAAAAAGGGCCTATCACTGCATCGGTCTAGGAAGCTCGTTTTTGCTATCAGTTGCGCCACATTTTTCGTAGGTATGATTTCTAGGCTCAGATCCTTTACACTATCTAGTTATCGCTTCACTATTTGTTATTTGAGAGACATTTGAGTGACTCAGTAATTGGATTATTTCTGCGCACAGCATGTGTATTCCAAAGTTAACGCGCATCTCATCCGCGTAAACTTATTCAGATTTTTCTGGATTTTATACTCCCGCACATATCCATATGAAGTTCACGTTTCGCAACCAACCTATGGTATATATATATACATAAGTTTGTTTTTAGATTAATATTGTTATTATAATTCCAGTTTTTTAAAAGAAATTTACTGACAACATTGTTTTAGCAGGACATTTTCGCATTCGCCTTTATCGGTGCATACCGCCGACACGAAAGATTCTAGGGATCGCACTTTTAGAAACGATACAAAAATAGTCAAGAGAATCGAGAGGTTGTATTACCGATATTATCGGGCATCATCGGTATCTTTCGTTTTGATATCGCAGTACTAATAGACAAAAAAAACATTTGTTTAACAGAAATGGCCATGTAACGCACATACTTCAGATAAAAATCGATTATGAAAATAATTAATTACATTGATTCTCAGAGTGTGAAAATTGCTGCCAAATAAACGTTTCCAGACTGTCTAATTAGAGTTAATTTACATTCTTATTTGACTTACATAATGACGCGTATAATATGTTGGGTGAGAGCGATATCCAACTCTTAAAGAGTCCGAATGCGATTTAGAACTCAACCCGGGGTTTCAAATTTAAATACCGCATGAAATTATATTTAATGGCCCTTAACGCGCCACTGATGCCAAATAGTTGTATCGTTCGGCCCACGGAAGCAAGCCTTCGGAAGAGGTCACGTGAATTAGAAGGACAATCAAAACCGGTTCGATGTAATTATTCCGAAAACGAAATTCATCAACAAGGAGAAGAAAAATAGTTTACTCAGTAAGATGTAGAGAATGTGAACTTGAGAATTTAAAAAAATCAAAGAATACTGGCCCCGTTAGCACGTTACAAATCTGGCGTAAAAAATGTCTACTTTAAAAATACTTCTTAAAAAATAAAATTACAAAGTTCATAACTCACATCTGATATAGATCTAAGAATATACTCCCGCCTACTGAGCTGCATCTACGGTATGTGTGCCATTGCGCCTGTGGTATTGAATACAAAGAAGCATCGAGGTATTCGCCACCAAAGATTACACTGGCGGAAATAGACTGAAACAATCAACATAATTTTACAACTATAACTATAGAGCTTTTTAAATATAGAGTGTATTAGCTTTACATTTTGGATTACCATTCGCTGGTGTATTAAAACCAATGTAAATAAAAAAATCCTGCGTAAAGGCATTTTGTTGGCTACAGACACCGCGTGCGAGGCAACTTGTACGTGTACTATGGTGCTCGGGGCTGGATGTATTTCCATGTGTGACGCCGAGCGGAAGGACTCCTATACAGTGTCGGATTAAGGGGCAGTCACGGAGGGGGGCGCCCCCTCCCCCCGTATTCCTGGAGCAATAGGACAAATGGTCATAAGGTATTCAGAAGGTACAAAAGCAATCCGCCTCTCCCAAAACAACTACCCCAATTCGCCAGTGTACCTATCCGATAGTCAACTGCAGTAGGTATTCGTCCACCCGAGACATCTAATTGAGGAGGACTACTTTACACCTGGTCATGCATTTATACCTCTTCTTGCGATTTTGCCACAGCAAACCTTGTCACGCATTGACGCGGGTTTCGTGCGACCGAGGAATTTTCGCTATTCTCTGTTGAATTCAACATTTTCACCGAAATGGCTGATATCTACATACATTATACTCGACACTACGAGACCATTATTCCTAGAATATACATATTAATAACTTAAAGAGTTGGGCAGCTTTCATCTATCACTTTAAAAAATTTACGGCTCACGGCTTAATCACATGACAGCGAAACCTGGATACGTCAGTATAAGCATAAAGGCACGCTAAATGTGGTGGGAATGGGGTACCTGAGTTTTGTTTGCGGAAAAAAGTAGAATGGAAAGGTTATGATAGAGTGGGTCATGGAATAATGAGAGGGGGTTGCTTAAGAAATGGTCGTATAAGAAATGAGAATGCTTCATAGGTTTGGCCATGTTGAGAAAACGGATGAGAGTCGAATAACGAAAGATAACGATTTGTGAATGTGAAGTGAACTTTGTAGAAGAAAGGTTAGGCAAAGAAAGTAATGGGTGAATGTGATAGAAGAGTCTCTGAAGAGGAGTACAATGAGTCTTAAGAATAGGAGAGCGTGAATGAATCAATGCATGAATGTAATAGTATAGAAAGAGATATGGCATTATGGAGGAAATTATTAAAAGAGAGCCATTTTCCTAGGCCTAGCGGCAATAACTAAGTTCTTTGACACACCTACTACGCAAGGGTACGGCATGGTGGGTAAGTATAAGTGTGTATATAAGGAAAAAACGGCTTAGATGGAAGACTGCGCCCCTTCATTGCTTACTTCCCATCAAGTTCTCCTAGTGTCCACCTGGAGTACTAGTTTTTGTCTCGCTTTAGCGCGATGCAAGCAAACCTTTGAACTAACGCTGACAGAGTACAAGTCTCACGCCTAGTGAAAGCACTATTACTGATAAATCGATAACAGTAGTCGAATTCGAAATCTTCTAGTAGTCTGAAAAAGCACATACCAATGTGAGGATGAAACCAGCACATTTGCACAGATATAATTGAGATCACGCAAACCACTACCGTTAAGGGGTCATTTACATCGACCTACTGAAAGGTGTAACACTCCCTGTTTGAAATAACACTGTCCGAATTGGGATTCTCACCCAAAATATTTAATAAATCATATCGAGAAAGTACGAGCAAGTTCGACTTGGAGTTTGAAAACAAGCTCGGAAACTTCGGCAGAGTCACTGGTATAATTAATGATCTTGGTTGGGAGTCGCTTTGTGAGAGCCGGTCTGATGTAAGACTAAGAGGACTGCAAATCGTATCGCGTATTTTAGGCACACCCCTTTCGGAGTGATAAATTGAATGGACCACCAAGTAAGACGGTCGAAGTTTTCTCACACAAATTGGCGCCGATACACACCAGATTCGCACCAATGCAGACTGGGGAAAGTTATTAACTTACGCTTCGAGCCGTGCAAGAATGGAGTTCATTGCTCATTACACATTTTCAAATAGTTCCTCAAAAACGCAAAAAACGCTAATTGAGCAGCTGATAATTATCAAATGCAAATTTGACCTGAGTAAACTTTCGTTACGTTCCAGTTAACGTTCCATTCACTCTTTGAGAATCCGTTTTTCCCTACATACGTTTTAACATATTTTATCACATCTTTGTCCAAAGAAATCTTTTTCCAAAAGGAAAATTATGACGGTAAATAAGTTAAATTACACTATTTAAATAGATTATTAAAATTTTCTAGATGCTAAAATGATAAATTCATAGGTATGTTGCAAAATATACTAAATAAACGTCAATCAAGGATTTCGCCGCACTGAAAACATCAAAAGTAGTTTCATCACAATAGCTAAAATGTAACATATAGAAAGAGTAGAAAATTCCTGAAGTACAGGAGCCTTGGGAAAAACTGCTGCAGGAATAACAGTTCAAATTATCCAAATTAACTGTACTTTTAAACAGAACCTTGTGAAGAAGACGTTTTGATAAATCTGGAAAATTCCGAAGCCACAACAGGTGACCTAAACGTGACACGACTTGATTCACGAGCGTTTCATGCGAAATGAAACGTGCTCCCTTTACCAACGACGCACAGAATGCCCAACTATTTCCACGTATCTTGAAGCGCGAAAATACAGTCTCGGGAGTTGAGCATAAAAAAATATTTTCATGTTTTCCTTTCCTCTGACTGCTAATAATACGTGCTGCTAAGGTCTCGACTCCATATCAATCTGCGAAAGTGCGCGAAATTCCTTCACACAGAATATCTTTGCCTAAGGTCACACCATGTTTAAACAGTTGATATGTGTTTCCGCTTTGACAACGCCCAAATGGCAAAGGTTTTGTGTTCAACACATTTTTGGCACGCATAAACGTGACTTTTGTTGACGAGCTTACGACGAGACGAGGTAACCTAATGTGGCTAGATCGTGGGTAATCGTGGGTCATTGAGTGAACATTTTAATAACTTTTTAAGTCGAACAAAATACCAAGACCACTTTTCCTATAAGAGCATCTGTGTATGCGTTGACACTCACCATATATGCAGTGACAGAAATGATATAAGTATTACATTTAAAAATTCTTTCCTTAATTAAATCGTGAAATGACTAGAATTTTCGGCACGGTATTCGAAATTTAGACGATATTACATTGAAATTTGTTTTTTTTCGAATATTGGATACGGCGTGATACCTTGATATTTGTTAGCAATAACTATAATAACAATAAATATATTATTTGCGTTTAGAAGACAAATGAGCAAACGAAATCAAATTATTACGAAATACATTACTCATGTGCCATAAGGCTACGTGCTAAAATATCATCGAATTGCCAAAAAGCCAAATCGATGCAATGCAATTTTTTCACTTCTATTTATACATATAATAAATAAGAACACGTATGCAAGGTTTCACGCAAATCTGCCCTTAAATAGAAATCGCTCCTACCACCTTGACGTCGCCGGTCCACCTCGGGCAGAAATGTAGTCTTTCTCATAATGAAGCCTATGGTAAGACGGTTCGATATATCTTATCCAGTAGGAAACCTTGGGTTCTTTTCGATTTGTGGCGATAACCAGCTATGGATGGTGATCACCTAGCAGTGGTGCCTTCGATTCAGTGGAATGGATAACAATTGCCAGCTATCGGTGGCTATCCCCTCCGAGGCAAGCCGAATCAATGAAGAATAACATGCGCATATGTTTAAAGATATCTTCTATAGCTTATTTGTAAAAGAGACGGATTGCGCATGCGTTAATACCCGCTTTCAGCTGTTTCAGTCCATTTGGTAGCCTGGCGATCACCAATCGCTGCCGTCAATAGACAACTATCGCTGCACGTAAATCGAAAGGGCCCCTAAAAACCATAGTCTACTCTCATGGATGTGTCACAGCACTCCGTCGGTTGTTTTATTATTTAGGGGCCATTCAAGTATTACGTTTCTGGGGTGGGGGGTTGAGATCATCTTACATCGTCTTATGTAGGGGGGGCAGGGGATCTGGAAACAATTTACGTAATATTTTTGTACAATTGTAACATTTGTACCGATCAGACAAACAGACAAGAACTCAACCTAATAAAAACTTTTTCAAAAATGAATGGTGCTAACACATAAACAGAATGATAAGTGACAAATTACCTACTATTTATCGCTAGAGATAAACTGCTTGCAGGCAGGAGAAACGTCGGTCGGCCAAGAAAAAGATAGTGCGACAACCTAAACCAGAGAAGGCTGAAATTGAAAAAGAAACCGGTTACAGGAGCCTACACTATGAAGGAAGAAGAAGACCTCAATAAAAAAACTGAATGAATGAGCAGCTTGCTAAAGATACTCAGGAACCCTCCGGCGATATCCGTGAAACATGCCCACGAACTCTCATGCCACTCATTAATCTCCAGCTTCCTCATCTACAGCGAAAAAAAAGAATGGTTCAGCCAGCCATGTCTGGATTCGCCGCTCCAAGGTCTTCAGGAAACGCGAATCTCGAGAACGAAGAGGACGGAACATCAACTTCGCGGTAGTGGAAAGCGAAAAGGGGAAAAGATTGGCCAACAAGCCCGATCCATCCCGCATCCTTCGAGTGTTACGTGATGGTCGCTTCCTCAACTTCCCCTCCGTCCTAAGGCCTTTTTTATTAATCACCTCCACTTCACCACTGCCCTCCAGCATTCCTGCTCCACCTCCTCACTCCCTTTACCCCACCAAAATAAATTTCCACTCAACACCTGACCTCTGGTCCTCGTCTCGCTCGAGGTCACCCTAAAACAGACCGCCTGAAAAGCATTCAAACCGCCCCTCCCTATCCCCTCTCAGTCAACACAATCCATTTAGACCTTTAGTTTAAATCATACGATCATGAAAAAATTGTTTACTTTTAATTTCTTTCGAAGCCAAATCAGTGTATTTCAACTACCCCATTATCTTGTATGGACTCGACCTCTTCAATTTAACGCGCTAAATCACTGTACAATGTAAATGTAATTCATTCAGTCACCTCCATCGCTTCGAAAAGGACCCTTGACAAGATTCTCGCCTCTACCCACCACACCTCAGGGCTAACCGGGCCGGGTTTCGAGGTTAGCTAATCGTCTTTTTAGCAATTACTTATCCCGGGGAGATGAAACTGAAACCATGGCCAAGCCAATAAAAATTCAGTCTGAAAAAACCATCCGCACACAGGCTCCACGCGAGTTAAGGAGGAATTTCAAAAGAAAGAATATTGCCTAGAAAACCGATTTGTTCTCTCTAGGCACAAATTTGCGTGTGATTTTATTCGTGATATCTATAGATAAAAGTGAAAAAAAAAATTTCACATTTATCCGAGAAATTTCTTATCACACAAGAAACTGATTTAATATTTATAGTCAATACTATGCTAACTAGTTTAATTCGTAGCCAGAGCGCATATGAGATATATTTCGTAATATTAAGATTACATATGTACATATTATCTTCTAAAAGCGAAAGAATACATTTCATATCATTACAATTGTTGCTAAAAAATTTCAAGGCGAAACGCTGAATAAAAAATTTGAAAAAAAACACTTCAATATGTTTTTCTGCTAAATTTCGATAACTGAGCCGAAAACTCAAGTCCTAACATGCTTCAATTGATGCAAAACTGCAAAATATAATTCTCGTATAGTTTCCATTGCTGCATGTATAGTGTGTTCTACCGCATTAACAAATGTACTTAAATAAAATTTTGTCCTAATTATTTTTTCGAAATACTTGACAATTTATTAAAATGTGCGCTCAATGACCCACGATTACCGCTGCAGCCTTCAGAACCTTCGGATGGTGGATGGCTCTTTCGGGCGCAAGGATGCGGCCACTAGAGGACATATTTAAAGATAACAATAAATATCATTTTTTTATTTCAATACCTTGAAGAAAGGATTACGAATTTTCCTTTCGAAAATTAGGCAATGAGATCTTGGATCAATAAAATGAATCTGTGACACCACCTTACCATGAATATATAAAACAAGTAAAGTCTATTAATGTGAAATTAAGACACTACCAAACAGTGATTGGCCCTGAAGCTATGTATGCCCTAAAAAAGACAGGATTTATTAATCTGTTGAGAAAAATTCTGAGTAATAAACTAGGACCTCGAATATCAAAAGACGGCTCACATAGAAGACGAGGAAACCAGGAACTACAGGTACAGCCAGATGGAAAAGATACGTATCAGACACTACCACTGAAGAAACAGGGAAGGAGAAGATTAAGTACGGTTCTTATGTTCAATAAGAACCGGTCTTATAAGCGGAGAGATATTAGCTGCCTACGGTCGTTGAACGGAAATACAGGCACTCAAGACTCGAAACCGTTATTCATGTTAGCCGGGCTACGCGACAGACACCTTACTTCGCCTTGTTGACGACGTTTTCACCCTTTACCGCCGGAAAGAGGACTATGTTACGTAATAGGGGTGCATGTTCACAAATTTCTCCAATCCAACGGAAAGCCATTTGAAGGAAGTATGAAAAGAAACTCAAAGAATAGTTTGTATTCCTCCGAACAGGAAGTGATGTCCAAGGGATCACACCCCTTACAACATTCCGTTTCACTCTTTTGACGGAATCCCGATTATCATTTCTTTCTACAAACTCTTGCAAGTTTCTCCCATCGTGTTCACGTTTCCAAATCAACGGGGTTAAGGTCTTATAAGGTGGCTGAAGGGGTAATCATGGGTCATTGAGTACACATTTTAATAACTTTTCAAATAAGTCGAAAAAAAATACTAAGACAGCATTTCACTTAAGCTCATACGATTATGCGATGAAACTCACCATACAGGTAGTAATGGAAATGATACACAAATTATATTTTACATTTTCTGCCATGATTAAAACATGTTATGACTTGGGTTTTCGGCGTGGTATTCTCAATTTAGGCGAAAATTATATCTAAATATTTTTGATAGGATCTTTGACTCGGCGGGACACCTTGACATAATTTGCAACCACTATAATACTATGAAAAATATTGATTCGTGTTTAGAAAAAATCTGTGCATACGTAATCAAATTATCTCAAAATATATCTCAAGTGCCATGAGGCTAAAAGTTAAAGTAGCATTGGATTGCAAAAATAATAAAATCGGCAAAGGACAATTTCTTCACTTCTATCTATAGATATCACTAATAAGAATACGCAGGCAAAGTTTCACACATGCCTCTACATAACAATCGATTCAACCATCTTAATGACTTTATTTTTTTCCTACCCGTTCCAGACACACAATATCCAGCATTACCAACGAGAGGTTGCTATATTTCAAGCCTGTGATCCACTCAATGTATTCGTTGGTCTCCGCTTCAAGCGGTTGAATTACTCAACCAAATGAAGAGTGAATTGCTTTCCAATTTTCCCTCTGGTCACCGAAGGCAACCTTCACCAAAGTTAAACTCGAAAGTCCATTTCCTAGCTGGAACAATGGACTCGGTTACGAAAACTTTTACTTTCATTCTAAAATTACGAAGCGACTTTAGAGAACGCGAGAAATTTTTTGTCGCTCGTCCCGAAAATGACAGAAATCGAAGAATGTAAGCTATAAATCATTCCTCAGCCTCCCTCTCAACACCACGTGGACTATTACACGACGCTCACCCATCTCTTAGGGTAAACGAAAAAAAATTAGGCGCGCCACTCCTGACTGAACATTAAAAACGAGATCAGAAAATAAAAGAAGCCTTCGAAAATTGATACTGAAAGCGAGCGCTGAAGATTAAGTAAAATTATAATATAATAACTAAGAAGTACAGAGAAAGACAGAAGATGAAATCCGATTGAAATAACCCATTTCCGTTAATTGATTTCATGTTTATCACGATAAATCCCTAACCCTTGGTCCGAAAATTTATTCATTGCTTCGTTTTACCGAGAAAATGATTTCTCGGTGTGAGTTACCTTTTGTCAATATATTGCGTTACTTCACACGTGAAAGTGGTGACTTGCAAGGCTCGTGGTTAACTTGAAGGCAGATATATCATTGATTAAAAGATTAAATGGTACATACACCAGTTTGCCTCTCCTGGACTCATCTCGCCCTAGTGTTTTACTTTGGATTTGGATTTTATCCATCCATGCCTCAAAAATGAAGAGGATAATTGAGAAAATTCCTGTCTTTTTTATTCCCCTGAGGATTAAAACGTGGTATCGAATAACGAGTAAACGCATCCTAGCATATTAGTCAAACAAGAGGGATAATAACTCTGATTAATATTAACTTCTCCTTTTTCTGATACTAACAAATGTTCCGATATGTTGTCGCAAATTTACATTATCTCTGTTAACATAATGCGAAATACTTCTAAAGCCCTATTTCAGGTCAAGATTTTAATCTTTCGCAAGGCTGACTGCAAAAATGACTGTGGTTAAGAAATTATTAACGGCTTAGAGTTTTCGAAAGTGGAGGAAGGGTGATTCATGCTCGACGTTGAGTTTTTAATGGCGAATATATCGCCCAAAAACGAAACATCGAATATTTCCGGGCGCTAAGTTCATTAAGGGGTTTAATTTCTTCATTAGCACGAAATCAGACCAAGAAATCTCCAAAATTAAATCGTGGATTGCATAAAACATTCTCTGATATGGCTACAATTAAGGTGAGCACAGTTCTATTTTAATTCGTGTCGTGACCTCTGATAGATGCGGCGAATACTTCCTATTATAGAAGAATCTCATCAAAGAAAGAGGTCACAGATATTGCCAATTATTTTTCTAAATAAATTATTTATTATTTTGGCCTTTTTTATGCATTCATTAGATAAAAAAATGAGGCTAGCTTTTGCATTCCGACATTGTCCTACACAGCATCCTATGAGCGTCAGCTCACCACCAAAAGTTTTTTTAATGAGAAGTAATGTTTGTATAACAGTGTTTCCATGTATGAGGTCTTGTTTGTATTCCTGGTTTTAAGGTTTATCTGCACAATTATGCAGTGCCGGGCCAATTATTTTGGTACAAACTGAACTTAAAAGAGATATTTTTAATAAAAGCAATATATTTTGTGTCGACACTCAACATTTCTTACATATTTACAACAAGCAGGAACAGAACATTTTCATTCATTTCCTTGATGTGTATGGAGTCACTGACCACACTAGATTTTTTCCTCACAGATGCTTTTCAAACGTCATACTAAAACAAGAGTGAAATATGTCCTAATGTTCACGACGTCAAACTTTTTTTGAACCTGTTGACAGGTAAATGAAGCTACCCCTGAATGTAAACACACGAAAAGGTGATTTGAACAACTAAGAAAAAAATGAATTGTTAATTAAATATACCATTCTCCATTCAAACTTGAGTACGCGCACTTTCTTAACGTCAAAATATAAAAAGCATCAGCTCACTCCAACATATTTTGCGCAATCTAAAGATCCACTGATTGGAAAACAACAACTAGATTTTAAGGGTTGAGGAAGGAATGAAAATGAGGTCTTAGTAGAAGAATAATGAATGAATACCCAATGGATAAATTTAAAAAGAGAATCACAAATAAAGGCATGTATTGACGATTTCGGAAGGCAAAGCGTTTGAGGAAAGCCCTGAGAATCAGATGAAGCAAAGTTATTCCACACATTCTGAGGCATTACAACCTTCTGAGAACAATAACTTAAGGATAAATGAATGGCAAAGACCGACGATGGAACACATAGAGCAAATTAGAAATAATATATAAATCATCTACATTCTATCCTGCGAGCTGTCGCAGAGGCGTGTGGCAGGGGCGTTAGGACACCAGCTATGGAAGGGCTAGAAATAGGGAAAAGGAGGGGGGAGAGGAGAGAGATGAATTGTAAGCTAACGATGCGTCTAATGTTTGTGTCACGCTGTTTTTGTAATAATCACTTACGCTGCTTTAAAAGAAAGAATTTTTGTACCTATCAGTTCGGCTCTTTTTATCTCTTTTTATCTCTTTTTATTTTATCGCTTCTACCAGTTCTAGAAATACATCGAACCAAAATATGATCAACATGATATACTCCGCGTCATCCTGAAATTCGCCTGATGAAAGTAATCTAAGTCTTGCGTGTAGTAGTAAAAAAACACGAATGAAAGGTGTAAAAATAATAACATAATAGAAGGAAAATCCCTACATGTAAAACCGTGGGATAAATGCATAGGCCAACAATAATGGGACATGAATAAGAAGAGTTACAAGGACATTCAAGTTTTAAACGGGACAGGGTAGAATGGAGGACGGCAGTCAACCAATCTTGGGATTGAATGACTAATTATGATGGTAGAAAGAAGGTATTATTGAAAGAATGAAGCTACTAGGTACAACAAGAACTAGAAGAACTAAGCTACTAGAAGCAACGTGTAGAAAACTCATGTGTACGGTACATCTTTGGATTACGTCGCCAAGATCATATTTCCTCTTACAGAGACCAATTAAAGTAGTTAACCGTTAAAAATAGACTTGATGAGAGTTGTTATTGACCACTATTTTATATTAAATGTTTAATGTAGAATTGGTCTTAAAAAACAAATCACTTTTCTTCTCTTGCCAACGTTTTGAAACGTTGGCGAGAGAAGAAATGTGATTTGTTTCTTAATGACCAATTCTCCATAAAAAATTTAAGTTATAAATAGACGATTGTATTTGCAGTGTGTGTTTTTGTATCAGCTGTTCTCATTCAAGGAGTCTGACTATCTGTTCCAATTTTTTAAGTCTGTACCTAGTTCTCGTCGGGTCATAACTAGAAGCAATTCTTCAATGCTTTATTTTCCTGCTCATCGCACCACCAAAGTCAGCGATTCAATTGTTGTAACTTCAACCAAACTATGGAACTCATTGCCAGTAAATTTAAAAAATACTAAATCAATTGAAAATTAAAAAAATAAAATTTATGAATTTTTTCTAAATATGTAATATGTAGCACCTTTGTCGTAATCTATATATACATCTACTGTTTGACTATTCTTATTGTGTCATATGCGAAAATTTCTGTATGTACGCAAATGTTTGTATTTTTTTGCTCTCAATCGCCTGTACCAAGAGCGATTGCTCTTGCATTTACCTACTTACTATCAAAATAGAGAACCGAGTGAAAAGCTGCGGCAAACCAATCTTCTGACGGCAAACCAATCAGCAGTCTTCAAGTGAAGACTGCTGATGAAGAAATAACCTCAGAAATTGGGCTTGCTGGGATTATTCTTGATGGATTTCAAAAATATTATTCATGCACTGATGTTCGTTCCGGGTAGTTTTGCATTAGAAAGCCGCACAACTTAAGGCGTATCGAAAACCAGCAAACGTAGATATGAGATTTAAAAAATTGCGTTAAAAAGGGTCAAGCCACGAGGAAGTAACTTTTAAACCTCTTATATATCACACGTCCTTAATTGAGTAGATATCAATCTAATTTGTTTGATACATGGAGATTCCGAAAGGGGAAACAATTCTAGTGCGTAAGCGCGATAAGATAGCACACCGCCTCACAAAACGCTTTTTATTCATAATGTTTCGGTGAGGAGGTATGAATTCACATTAAATAAATTCACGCCGAGATTCTTCGTTCTAATGCCCAGCGAATTAACGGACATGACGACTAGCACTTAAGGACTACACCCAAAAGTTATACCTATCATGAGAACTTCCGCGCGACTAATTGGTGAGGCAAATTCAATTTCCATATCCCCCCACGACCATTCGATCCGAGTCTTTGGGATCTCTCCAAGCAATGTGTTGAAGTAAGCGCAGATCAGGACACATCAGCTAACTTTAGCGCACACGAACGACGTGGAATGGAACGATGAGCGCTTGCGAAACGTTTGGTAATCATTCTGCGGGTGCAAGACATTCACGGCCGAATGCTTTGTGTACAGTTATCGAATTCGTTCAAAATAAGTAATTTAAAACGAAAACTTTTCATCACAGAGTAATTAAAAACTTTACAGTATCCAAGATTTGACGCCTTGACTGTACATCAACTAAAAAAAACAACTATCACCCGTTCGATTATTGAATTTATTATTTTGTTTAGTGCACAGCGCTCTGTGCTTCTGAGGCGCAATCACAGTTCTTTACACGACCTTTATAACGCTTGCACTCGCGTTGCCGTTATTTTTCAATTACACTCAGGAGAGCGTAAACGTGATCGTCATTCTTCATATTTTGTCAGGTGCTTGAAATCATTACTTTTAATTCTCACAATTTTTAATGGAAATAAATTTTACAAAGACCACTTAACAATATATCTAACACAAGTGTTAGATGTGTTGTTTAAAATTAATTAAAATTAAAAATTGTGAAAATATGGAGAACCACCAAGTAACTAAACAAAGTTTTATTTATTAGTTTGAATTGATGGAGGGAGCTCTTACGACATTCTAAAGCGGTTACCGCATTGGATAACGATAACAACGACGTGAAAGAGAGAACCATGATCCAAGCCACGATCTGTTTTGAAGCGCGCTGCCTATAGTGCGCAGGGTCTGAAAAGAATGGAAAGTGCGCTGTTGTGTGGCATAGTAAGCAGCGCACCACAGCGAATGGAAAGCTCCCATTAAGTATGAACCCGTCGTCAGTTATAAACCGCATTCAAAGTTATTTCCTCGCAGTACCAAAGAATTGGCGCTGAAGATTCTTATCATTACAGATCGGCGAATGTGATCATTAGCGTCGACCGCACGCGTTTTAATTAAATCTCTTAGAGCCACGTAAATCCGTCAGGAAACCCCAAGAAAACAAATGCGAGCAGTCGCAGGGTATGATTTAAAAACTAATTGAGTCATCAGAGTGATAAGTTCATTATAACCTTTGTCTCAATTCACCAACGGACGATAACGGACGAACGACGGAACTGGCCGACAAAAAAAATTGTTCCCCCTTTCACTTTTTTTCTCTTGGACTGATTACTTCAGTGAGTCTACTTGAGATGGGAAAGCATGTCCAAAATTTGATGGCATGTTAATTAGGCAATAAAATGTCCACGATACAAAATGCAAAAACATTTTAGCAGCAGAAAAAAACTCTCTCAAAAACGTAACTCAATGGGTAATTGTGTGGAAAGAAATACGGAAATACCAGGAAATGTATCTGCAATATAAGAGTATTAATTCCCACAAAAATTCAAAATCTGTATCATAATCTGGCTGACGGTGATTCTTTGGGTTCTTGTATTTACAACTGAAAATTTCTTCTTAAAAAATACGACAATATTTTAATGAAACAGATACATATTATCTACAATCTATACTCTCATCTCTACTAATTGTAAGTGTGAGCCAGTTAAAATAGCCCAATTAGTTGTTGAAGATATAGGTATCACATAATGGCTCTGTTTCACGGATTTCTTTCACACTGCCTCATCATTTCGAGCGTTATCTTCGCATTCGAGTATCGCTCTCATGTTTCTAAATAGATTCAAATGAGTTATTCAATATCGATACAACATTCTCAAGCTGTCGAGCTCTACCAAGCCACAAGACCACCACGTCCATTCCCGTAACCACAGGTAACATTTTATTTAATAAAAAAGATTCATATTAGACTGACAATGAGATAGTAATCCACCGCCATCACCCATCATTTACTCGGTGTGATCCTTAAGGTGGTTGGAGCGATTTTTATTTGCATGATACTCTGACTACGTGTCTTATAAGTAATATCTATGGATAAAAGTGAAGCAAATTGCATGTTACCGGTTTGGTTTCTTAGAAATTCAATGCTATTTTAGTACATAGCCTTATGGCACATGACATATATTACGTAATAATTCGAATACACATGAACAGATTTTCTCCTGTACACAAAATAATACGTTTCATATGATTATTATGGTTGTTAATAAATATAAAGGTATTATGCCGTGTAAAAAAACGAATTTAGATATAATTTTCTCTTACATTTCGAATTCCGCCCTGAATATCCAAGTCACAAGAATCTTCTACTATAACAATCACAGATGTGTGTATACATAAATGTGTCAGAAAATTTCACATAAGAAATACACGTGAAGCTGAATCTTCATTTGGCTGCAGGCCTTTTTTATTCGCAAAATTAAATTAGAAATGGTAGTTTTCTGTTACTGGAAAAGGTACAGTCCTGTTCATTAAAAAGTTACCACCTCGGAGCCGAAAAATCTCTAAGTCCGAACTTGAGGGAAATGTGTCAACACGGACCCCTCCCTGAGGTGGGGGGGGAGATAACCTCTCCAAGCGGAACGAGAACCCCTCCTCCCCGCAGTCGGGCGAGTAGAAAGGCCGACGGAAGGAAAATTTTGACCTGCGAAAAGGATTATTTCCGAGGGGAGGGGTAAGGTTTCTTTTCTTGTGATGTGTGAGTAAGAAGAAGGGAGGTCTGCGAAGTTCAGACGCACCAAGATCCCTCGCACACGACAGATGCAAGCAGTCACGGAAAACAAAAGCCTATCTTAGATCTCAAGGGTCTCAATCCCCTGAGTTCCTTTCGTTTCTTATGAGTATTTTAATTTATACGCGTACTCATTGACCAATAGAAATAAAATGTACCAATAGAAATAAAATAAAATAAAGATTCTTATTTCTTCCATCGAATTTTGTATTCCGGTCGAAATTCCGAAATTTTAGCCTAAACGTAAAGATTTTTCCCAATATTTTAGCGTTTTTGAGTCATCGTCGCCATAACGATCATTCTCATTGTTTAAGTCGTGATTCCGTATACATCCATTAACTCAACGATTATTTGCACTAAATAAGAAATGAATGATTTATTACAATCAATGTAAATGATAATATTCTTCCCGTTGATATTCGACAGGAACCTTCACTAGTGCTTTAATAAAGGGGAAATGTTCAAAATATAATTCTTGCATTATTTACATTAATGCATGCATGGCGATTCCACCGTATAAACAGATGTACTGAAGTGAAATGTAGAATTTTTTTTCTAAAAAAAATAAAAAGAAAAAAATGTATTAAAACGTGCACTCAATGATTCTCGATTACCACTCCAGCCACCTTAAAAATCACTCTTTATTCCTCTTTTATGCATTCTCCCTGTACGACAAACTGATCACAATTGATCAATAGTCAAACATAAAGAATAGACCTTTAAAATTAATTAAATTACCTGTATTGACTTGATATGGAAAATATTTCCAGGCGTGCAGCATTACCCTCGGTGAGTTGTTTTCAGTGAAGCTGTCACACATTCTCCACGACATATGGTTTTTAAATTATCGATGCATTGGTCAAAGACAGGATATGTTTGTACTCAAGCAATTAGATATCGTTCCTCAGCCCTTGCTTAATACACTAAAAAAAATTAACTTCTAGTACCTTCACGTTATTTCTTATCTCTCTTTCATTAATTCAGCATTATTTAATCTAATCCAATATGGAATGGGAATGCACGGTTAAAGGTTAACTAATAATCCTGCTCTTTAATTCATTTGAATTTATGAGTCTTCATATATTTTATAAATAAATTTATATAATAAATAATATATCCACCAAGATTTTTCTCCAAATCGTGAGGCTGAAGGAAACTTAGGCAAGAAATGTCGAAATTGCATATCCAAAGTTTTTAAAGAATGGCGAAATATGTTATTCAAAGCTGAGAGTATAGCACACAACTAAAAGTCTAAGTTTGGAGCCGGAAAAAATTCCAGAGATTGCCCTTGACTCTTGCATAACCGTATGAAAAAGCCATAAGCTTAGAGAAAAAAAATTCATTTCACGGGCGTGACGTAGCTTTGAACTTAAATGGCTGTTTGTAGAAGTACTGCGCAGAATACCAAAACGGGTACATAATGGATATTATTTTTTTAAGAAAGAGCAAACAAAGTTGTTGCAAAATCTTCAATGTCAATGCCAATTACAGCCGGGGATAAAGGTCGAGGCAACTAAATTCCGCGAGAAAAAATGAGATATTCTGTGGAAACATGGCTTTGTGATTCCGATCCAAGAACACCCCAAAAAAAAAGAAATACGACCGGTCGTAGGTAACAATCCTGAATATCTTAGACCGCCTTTTATCTCTGAAGCCGTACTCAATATTAAAAAAGCATAACTTAAAATTTTCCGACGTACTGCGTGGATGTAGAGGTTGTGCAATTAGAAGGTATTTTTTTGACGTACGACAACAAAAAAACAGCATATTTTATTCATCCTCAATGCCATTCCAATTAGAAACGATGAAGTAATAATGGGTGGGGTAGATAAATCAATATCGCGGAAAAAAGGAAAATCGACGTTAAAGTTGCAGACATAGAGCATGTACAAAATTGTGACGCGCGGGAAAAATGGTATTTAAATCAAACCGTAACCATACACGTGACACCAGATCCGGTAAGTCTGCCAATAACAAGGGCGTATCCTAGGAAAGCTCTTGGAGGGGCGATTAGTAATTGTGCACGTATTGGCATGTAAAATAACAGAAAAATTGAAAGAGTTTATAACCACTTTATTTCAAAACAAGCCTTATAATTACAGCTATTATACTTAATTATAGTTGATACAATTAAAAATTGAAAACCTATGGTAATGATATTAGCATTTATCAAAATTTGAACGTAGGATATTAAAATTGAGCTTTTTCTCCATGGTTGGGTGGGGGGAGGGCGATCGCCCCTATCCCCCCCCCCACCCTCCCTGGTTACGCCCCTGCGATAATGCCTTGAATTCATAAGCTAAACTCTCATTTTTATATTATTAAAACCAATCTCGTCGGTGGCATTATTTATATTGATGGAATTTGGAATTTTTAACGAATGCGGGAGTTTATTGAAAAGTATTCGGCGGAAAATCGCCATCTTCTATCTATTTAATTACCTCTGGTATTTTTGTCTGTAACGCTGCTAGGGGCGCTGCTATTGAGCTGTCAGTCACGCCTGATTGAAGGACTTCCTGATAACCTAGGACGTTGAAATTTGGTAGGAATAATGGGAGTGACGTAAAACCAGCCGAAAAAATAGTAAAAACTCCGACCAACAATTTAAAGGGGTTGTTTTTGCCCCGATTAAGTTAACTTTTTGCCCAATAAGAAAAGCATTGAACTTGGCCCAGGGGCTTCTTTTTTGCGTTTTTCAACTACTTGTACTCGAGACATAAGGTTTAAAATTTCACTGTCAGATGGCTAAAAAAATGGAGATTTTAACCATTGCAATCGATTTTCCTATAATCTTCACTTTTGTCTGAAATTGGTGCTTTTGGCTCGAAAGTAATCAATTTTTTCACTTGTTTATTCAATATCAATTTTCTAATATCCTTGGTAACCGCAACGAGGGCTTTTAATGAGTACTTATGCCTTCGGCCTTCATTACGTAGTTTATGTCATCAATATGAGATCTACAGTGAGATTTTAGTAGGGGTATGTTTCACCTCATCCTCTCCATGGGTGGTTAATGAATGGTGTGTGGTAACCAAAATGGTATTTGCAATTTTCACGTAACATCACGGGGATTCTTTTTACCTTATGAAACTGTTTTAATTTTTTCTTCTTCCCGTTGAATTTCAACGGGCACCCTCTATCAGTAATTAATAATTTTCTTTCTTTCTCCACAGGTACGAACTGTTTTCCTTCATTAGTGAATGACTGGCACCACCATAAGGAGTCTGAGCTTCAAATCCATGGCGGCTTACAGATAAGAATCAAATAATAAAAATGCATGAATTTCGTTTTGTATTTTACATTCTTCCCGAAAATGATTGAGATACACCAGTAATACTCCAAGATTTTTGATTAACTTAAGAATTTACTTGTAATTAAATGGCGCTGTTTCACTGAGTTTGAAAAGGACATAAATATTTTGCTAGAAATTTCGCCTTTTTCGTAAACTTGGGATATAATATAGAGACCTGATATCGTTGGACTACAATAAGTTATACATTGATACTAACATGAAGCATTCCAACAAAGTTACGTCGGAAACAGTCACTCATTCTCAAAGCACCATATCTATCTTCATCTTTCGCATCTATTTCTCTGCCACAGAAATTCCTGGTGAAAGCTTTTCGCAAGTTTAATTAGACAGGAACTTAAAAAAAAAAAAAACAATATAAAAATATACCTACCAGCGCCAGACTTTCGACATGGGTCTAGTTTCCGGGGACTCCGTCAAAAGAATAGGCAAGTCCGCCGTGTTACGTAATGATAGATAATCGATGTCATCATGCGGAAGAATTCTCCATTTTATCTCGTTCCCGTCGCGTAAGGGTGGAACGTTTTAACCTCGGAAACTAGGAATTCCTTCCGAGTTCCAGCGACTGGAGGACGTCGTAAAAAATCACGAACACCTGAATGTCGTGGGAAAGCGGCAGGGAAAAAGGGCACGAGAGGAAAACAAGAGGACGACACCCAGAGCAGGAAGCGACCGTTTCCTGTGTGAGTGTGTGTGGATGCGCGACAGAGCGGAGAAAGAGAATCGTGAGAGGGAGAGAACAACAACAATTTCTTCTCAGAAATGCATTAACGAGTACTTAAAACGCTTGCGTCGACATCTCCTGCCTTTGAAGTACTACCCACAAAATTTTCCATTTCAGAAAAGCAACTTACCGTCCCTCCCCATGAAAGCGACATCGTTCAACCGATCAGGGGCGCGATCGCGGTTCTCCATAACGCAGGCGCTCGTGTAATCGCTATTTATTCAATTTAGCTCAGGAGAGCGAAAACGTGATCATCATTCTTCAAATTGTTCCAGGTGCTTTTATATATCACTGGTTTCATTCGATGAGTTGCGTTCTAAGGACTGTAACTGAGACCTACGCCCTCCTAGAGCGGTTCGCGTTTAGGATAACGATAACGACAGCGCGAAAGAATGAACCATGATACCCATTCAGTTCTTTTATTTATGTTAATTATTTTTTTGTTTTCTTAAAATCTTAAAAGCTATGAAAAAATATTAATAATAGCAAGGTTCTATTGTTTACGCAACAAGCCAATCTTAGACTAAAGAAGAGTGCAGGTGGCATTTGAATGCACGAAAGTGATACTTTTTTGGTGACAAATGATCACCCTAACATGGCCATTAGGTGTAATACGTCAAGACAAACAATTAGTGCAGTGATTTTTAAAATTATTTTTGATTCGCATATGATTTGGTTCACATTTGATAAAACTGCGACAATTATTTCATTACAATATTTTCCGGCGCAATTATTGAATAAAAAAAAGCTCTTGCAAAAGCTGGTGGCAGAAGGTTGCATACAATACTAGGTCACGGAGGGAATTGGTCTTGAGGAAGGGGTGAAGAGGGACAGAGGGGAAGTTGAAGAGTGGAAGCAAAAAGTCTTTGCCTCTGAAATTCTGGTGAGATTCTATCCAGAAGGTAACTTTGAATTAATTCTAACAGTTAGACAGGCGTATTGCACGCAGGGAAGACAAAAATAAACAAAGGCACTCAGTTACCACCCATTCATCCGCAGTGGCCGGTATTTAGGATACAGATTCATCCAGTCTCAAACTCTATCACAGCTCATCTGCAAAGAGCTTTTCGATGTTTGCAATTCATCCACACAACATTACACAAAAATGTTAACTTCTCCAATGCTCTCCACTGAATTTGTGCCTTGGGCTTCATCTATTCTATTCTTTAATCTTTTTACATTTATTGATCGCAAGTTTATGCCGTTCCTTTTTCGACGATGAGAGTTAAAGAATAATAATAATATAGGATGTAACGAAATTAATACACTGTCACAATCGAAGCATGTAAAATATAAAGCTTTCTAACATCATCCAAAATATGTATGATAAGATATAATGATCCATTCCAATGTCATTTCACTAGAAAGGCAGAATAAAAGTCAGATGCACTACGCAACAGATAACAGAACATTGACAAAAATATAAGAAAAGTAGCAGAAACTGAGAACATTAATAGAATACACGATATTAACAGAAGGCCAGAACATTAACATAAAACCATAATATTTACAGAATACCACAGCATTAGGAAAAAGAGAAGAAAAAACAAAACGTTGACAGAATATAAATTTTACTAGAATAATTGTTGTAGAATAATAAAATGTTGGAACGGGTCAAACAAAAATGGAAATTCTAATTCAGCCGTTTTCAGAGGAATGCGGCTGGACATCATTATGATTCACGAGAACACTAACCCTAACCATTTCATCCAAGCGTTCCGCATGAACTTCCGAGGTCAAAGCTTTTGGTCTAAGCATTAGCGCCGCGGGAGGCATTTCTAATCGGGCTAATTATGACACATGTCTGTGATTCCCTATAAACTTCTTCACTTTCTCCGCAATCCGAGACCCTTTCCAAACGCAAAAGGGGCAAGGAAGAAAGTGACAGTATGACTCACTTCTCCGAAGAGAATTTGAATAAAGTTTCAAATGCAAACCGGAAGACACGGAAACGAATTCCCCGTCTGACTTTACGACAGTGGGCTTCTTTCTCTGAATGCACGTACCCCTCGTGACAAGGACGTTTCATCAACTTGTAATGTTAGCGATTAACCCGATAAGTAACAGGAAGTTAAGCACTTCTCAGGTACCCCTTTCCAATACATTAAGACTACACTTATTCTCATTCTGGCTTACACAAGTTTCACTGCCGTACAATGAAGTCAGGAGGAGAGCACTTTTATATACTGCGATTTTCCCTTCCTTAGACATACTCCCGATTCTTTGATATTCTCCACATTATATCTACGACTTTCCTTTCAGCATATTTACCACGAAAAGCGACCGATCTGCTGAATGCACATACACTGTTGCTGAATTTGAAGAATTCACAACTAGGAGGTACCTAAGTCTAATGTCAAAATCGGAACCATCATCAATTTTATTATATAAATGACACATGCATTGTGAGTAAAATCACTCAGTTCAAATTTTATTTTATCTATATCATGGTGAGAAAACAATTGTGGAAATGTGGGAGGGTTGTATTAAAATGCAGTGTGAAAATCGGACCATAGAATTAAAAAAACTTGCATAGCAGTCATAAGATCTACGAACAGCTAGTTACACAAGCCTGGAAGTAAGGAAGCACATAATTAAAACGCAAGCGGATAAGCCTGCTGAAACTGGCTAAAATGTTGGCGAAATAGCCAAAATTAAGTGAATAAAGTAAATAATTAAATATAAATTGATTTGTGGGTGTTTATTTTTAATGAAAACAATACCTGTAACTATGGTAAACAATATATAATATCAAAATGTCAGAGATTTCTTTGCATACCACATTATTGGAGGAGCACGTGGAGCTGTTACTCAGAGCAGTTTCCCCTGTGTATTTTGAAAAGTGCATACGCTCGTGCCATGTGTCAGTTAGTGGAGAAAGTACATGGGAGCTCGCTTGCCATCTATTGGTGCACATCTGAATCACTACGCCTAGCAACTGAATCATATGTACGTACTCGTAGCCTTTTATATAGTAGATGTATAGATTACAGATATATCGTGAGCATGCTTTTATACGAAAGTGACGCCTGGAAGATAAGCGCTGCAGAGAAAAAAAATTGAGAGCAATGGAGATGTGGTGTGATTGAAGAATGACAAAGATCAAATGAATGATGAGAATCACTAATGAAGAAGTCCTACAGTGATTTGGAGAGCAAAGAAGTGTAATAAAAATTCTGAGAATAAGAAGTAGCAGACTCATTGGACACATTGTACGGCACAAGAGCCTATTGAAAAAATTGGAAGGAGACAAATATGAGAAGAATTAAATAGAAATACCAAGAATGGAATACACCAGACAAATGTCTATGAGTGTCTATGAAGGATGTTTAAGAGTAGAATTAAGTAGGAATGAAGCAGTTGGCTGGTAGGTGAGTGGAGTGGATAGATACAGCAAACCAATCTTCGGATTAATAGCTACTGGTGATGAGAGCAAAAGAACATGTCAATGCTTAACGATCTAACGGAGAGATTTTGCTCACAATGCATGGAAAAAATTACCACAAAATGACGAACTCTTGTTTCTCATTCATCAGGCCCTTTGACAATGGACCGTCCGGCCTTTAGCTTACTCTTTCCATTCCTCTAGATATCGGAACCAAGTCATATTAAAAATTTTATTCTGATTATTACTCATTCACGGAAAAGCCATCGCCGGATGAATTCTGGAGGATGACGGGACGCGGCAAAGGTTGCCTCGTCAAACCTTTTCCCCGACCAGGGCTAACGCGCACGTCACCTTGTCACAATTCTGTCCCCTTCAGAGATTTCGAAAGCGCCTTCGCGCTTGCAGTGGCAATGACGACCTCGGGACGCTTTGTCTCCATCGGTTTCCGATCTTCTTTTTCGCGAAAAACTCTTCTCTTCCCTCTGGACTACGGCTACGGCCTCTTTCTTATTGCCTTTCCCTGCATATAATAAGAAGGACAAAAGATGGAGGACTTAACCTATTGCGACTCGTGCCGCTCCAAGTTTACCCTCTGGAATGATGGAAGCGCAAAACCTAACGTCCACAGTCAGTCATCGAAGCGTGGTGCCAGTGGTGATTCCATTGTTTGACTTCCCGGAATGGATTTCGCATGCCCAATTGATTGAAGGCCGCCGTCCGGCCTGTAAACACAAACCATTGCTATCCGTTTCATAAAAAAAATCCCAAATTAATCCACTGTGTTGCATTAACTATTTCCTGTCCAATTGTTTTTTCCCATTTCTTTAAGTCAGGTCCAAACTATTTTATAAGTTTTCGGAGAGATATAAAGTTTTCTATTTGGTTAAAGAAAATTCTAGATAAATGCCATTAATTATTTGTTTCCAGTGCACTAACTTTTAATTACATACTTTATAGTCTACCTAACACCCTAATGTGTGTGTAAAAATGCAACCTAAACCAAAATCAAAAAGTAACTATATAAACTAAACATGTCGAGTGACTCTTTACGTTGAACTTATTACAAATAAATGTTCTGTCGAGTATAGTTCGGCATTGGACTGGAAAGGGTTCGTTTTTCAAACTTCTCTATTTATCATATCCATAGCAGTATCTACTTATAGTATTCTAGCCCTGCGGGAAAAGAAATACTTTCGAAAACTTTATGCTCGTTAACCATAAGGCCAACCGAGAATCTGTAAACGACTCCAGCACGTAACTCATACTCACTTTCATCACTACAGTCACGATTATTAACCAAATAACGCCACTAAGGGCGTCAGCGATTGCATAAACATCTCTTCCAGAGGCAGTAACGGAGATGACAAACAGCGTTACGTAAAGCCATTACCAAATAAGTACATACTTAGACGCCCAATTACTGGAATTAAAATTAGTACAAACATCCGTCCCCAAGCGATGACACAGTACGGAGCCTGTTCCCCATTTACCATTTTAATTTAAAACTCCAAATCCAAAGTCACACCGTAAAGAATTTTTCAACTTATCTTTTGCGAGGAGGGTCGCGTAAGGCGTTATCTGCAGTGCAAATAAGACAGAAGGGAATGTATAAATAGTATAGTATAATATATAGTCCAGTATAATTTCTTTGCATAGCTGAGTGTGATTCATAACATCACTTAATTTTTTCATTGAAAAATAGCTAATGGTCTACGCTCTTATCTGATTAAGCCAGGGAGCCTTGGACAGAAAATCCCTCGGGTTTTTCCTCCGCCTATATGAAATATATGAGAGGCAAAAGATGCCGATAGTTAAAAAAAAGCTGATCAACGGCATTAACTAAGATATACACACAATATTATAAAGATGTTCGAAATTATCTTTTAACCTCATAGTTAATAATCAGATAATTGCAATGACAGTTCCGAATGAGGAATGGATACCACATACCAGGATTTAAATTGAATTATTTGTTCAACCGAGATCGAGGAACATAAGAATCCATTTTCGTAACACTTATAATGGCACTCGATGATCGGGTCCAACTCTCAGAGGAGCTAAGGAGCAAAATCTTAACACCAAATTGCTTGAAACTAATGCGTCAAAAGGCCCTGGAATCGCAACTCATGTCGTCAGGAAACAGATGGTCATGATTCCTGCCCGTTGATCTGAGATAGTCATTCAAGGATTCCCACGCACCAATAATCAAGACGAGATAAAATGAGGGAAACGCTCCATCAGTCCATGTGGCGGATCAGAGAGTATTATAGAGATCTAGGAAACAATCAGACGGTGGGTGTAAATTATTAGTCAATATTTTATAATTTTGAGGTTGATCTTTTTTCTTATGGCGGCAAAAACATTTTTCAAACTCTGACGTATAACGGTTGATTTTATCGCAGTGATAAAATTAGGTAATTTGTATGCCGAAGGGACATGTCTAGCTTTTTTCTATTTCAAAAGATCTTTATCATTAATTTAGCACCAGCAATGATTAATGAGTATGTTTTTTCTATTTATCTATTCCAAAAGATTCATCAAGCGCTTGATCACGACTTAACTCTCCTATATATATTCTTCCAATCATAAAAACATGACGTTTCTGCATTCTTACCAGAGGAATCGACTCAAGGATAGAAAAATCATGCATACGAGCATACAGAGATTTTTAAAGAAAATTCAATCGAAATATTTTCATCCAAATCCTTAAGCATAGGTGAATCCAGGCAAATACTTAAAAAACCGCCTAATGTTTTAAGAATGCCGAAATATGTGTCTCTTAGCTGCGAAAAAAAAGGTTGCGATCAAATCTTAGTTTCCGATACAAGGACATCATCTTGGAGATTGCTCTTGGCACGTGCATGAATGCAGACAAAAAAAATAGCCACACCCAAAAAGATATTTATTCACGACCGTGGCTTTGAGAGATAAACTTGAATCTCTACACGCGCAACTACTGCGCTGAATACCGACATTAGTTCTCACTGCAGAATTTTTTTCTGAGAGAAAAAAGCAAAATGGTCATTGTTGACACATCTTCATTGGCAACGCTAATTATTGACGCGGGGACGGATGAGGGGGTAAAATGATTTCGTGAAAAAAGTAATAAGTCACGTAGACTGTTCAGGTATTCGCAAAGTGCCTCTGGAGCTCTGAGACGATAACAATCTAGGACATTAATTTCGGCGTTCGTCTGAACGTACAAAACACCATAAATTACGACTGTAATCAACTGACTTTAACAGAGAGGATTTGACAAACTGAAGAGAATAATTCATTTTTAATTGTCATCATATATATTCATGGTTGCCATTTCATTTATCTATTTTCTTTTATTTAGAAAAGTTACTTTATTACTGAGTTTTTAGACCTTAAATCTGTAGAAGGTAGCGATAAGGTATGCTAAGAAACAATATTTACAGCAAAACAACTTAAGCCCACAGCAACCTAACACAATCTATTATAGATTTCACAATTTTTCAGCATTATCAGAATTTATTTACTTATTATTGTACCATATAGTAAGAGATGATCACAATGTGTATTTTAGCCAAAACTCTATTTTTGTACACTAGTAACCCCTTATTGGATCCATTATTTATTGTAACTATGAATCCTATTTCTTAATCGGGGACGTCGAAAACAGGAAGTGAAATTTCACCAAAATGCACTACACCATATTCTACCAATGTTATATAATCTAATAATCTGAGTGATGTATTTTGCAACTACATACATGTACGTCAGAGATACCAGAGTTAGCAACGCTACCAATCGAAAAACCTAATTATAAAGTTTCAGTGTTAGCTCCGCTCTCGTGCGTCAAGGCACATAACATTTCGGCCGTGTCCAGCGCTGCGCAAGATTCCCATCTGGAAAACGAAAGTGATGACAAAAAAAAGACACGGAAAGGATTCCCTCTCCATTCGCGTTAACTGGCCAGCACGTCATTCACACCAGATGGATCTGAGATTCGTCCATCACAAAATGGGGAGTGCAAGGCAAGCACATGTAGGTCATATCCTGCCTGTCCGACGCTTTGTTCGTTACATCTGATTATACCCCGCGGAAATTTGTTTTCACCACATTCGACATAACAGGACTGATCTAAAAAAAAGGGGGGGGCACTCCTTTTCGTAACCATTACAAAATATCAACGTCCATTCAGTACAAAGCGAAGCGTAATTTGCCACATGAATATCGTGAATGTTTTTCGAATCAACAGCAACAACAAAGTGAATTATTCACGCCATCTTTCTCTCATCTCACCTCCATTATCCTCACACTGCATTCGGTTTCATAACAAAATTCGCGAGTTATTCTCTTCTTATAGCACCGCATTACTGGCATTATGGGCATAATTTCGAGACGTAATTAAAATTCCATATTTGGAATTACTAATATTTTTATTCGTAGTCCAAGCACATTAATGTACCTCAGGATTCTTCAGCCCCGCAAAAAATACAGGTTTGGGACATGATATCAAAATGTCAACACACAAAGGATATATTTACTTCCGAAAGTATGAAGTCTGCATTCAGGTCTAATAATAAATAGCGCTTTATTATAGATTTTCTTGGGATAATATAACTACATATCTTACAAAAATACTTTATAATGCACAGAATTGGAATACAACAGTTTCCATTAGCGGCTGACCCTTTTCTAGTTTCGTTAACTTAGCTAGCAAGAAGAAACGTATTCTATATCCCGTTAGGTATTTTTAGAATGTTAGACAAGGCCTTGTTCGAATAAGTATCAGATGAATGAATATTCTAGCTAGGATTTTTCTGGCCACTTATTACCATGGAATTATACCCTAGTTAGTTTATTAATGTAACAATTTCAAGTGTCTCAAAATCGATAAATCGAAATTCGTTGTTTTTTCAATAAATTTCGCTTACTGCATTTATGGTAAGTTCAACATTTACCTCATTAAAAAAAAGTTAAAATCATTTTTACGACTAAGGCTAACACAATAGCTATTACGATGTACTTACGGAGAAGCCATGAAATTTGATCTCACCTCGACTCATACATGCTGATTGACGCTGCTCTGTAAAACTTCGAGAAAAAAAGTTCATCAAGTCAAGTGTTCTCACGCGTCACATTACGTAATTATCACAGGCGCAGAAACTATTGCAGCTGTTTTATCTTCCACTACTTTTTTCTTGATCGAAACAATCCCAGCTGCTTCTCCCCTTCAAACTGTCATAAGTTTTTTTATTTGTTGCGACTGCTATTATTACGAGTGACCCCTCTTAGACACGCCTTACTCACTCGTGATCCCACGACGCAAATATTGCCCTGGCTGCACTCTAATAAAGGACTCTGCGCACTTAGGGTCATTCTATAGTCCTTGGATTGTATCCCATCTAATATATTTATTGTATCGTCATCACAGAATAAGTTACTATGGATTTACTTGGTACTGTGAAACAGCATGTGTCGGAGGAGAGCTTTAAACCCTATGATTCATTCATACATTCACGCATTGATACGCGAGAAAGGTAGCTGGCGGAATCTTTAAACCGATCTAACGTACAGGCCATGAAAAAACTGAAATTGTAACATCGTCAATAAAGGAGGTAAGGCGTTGCATAGTGATTCTGCGTTATATATGAAATAAAACACTCAGAATACAGGCATTGGCCAGCCACGGTGTAAACACTGGTTAAAACATTTTACGAAAGGCGACATATTACGATAGAACAGATCATAAGAATAACATTATGGAAATAGGCTGCAGAACTGGCAGGTTTAAAACACCACTTTTCCTGCGAGCGATAACAGCATAATAGCTTCCAGTGAGACTTTATAATTAGGTTTATTGATAGATAGTGTAGCTCATTTTACTTGCTCTTAAATGCTTCAAATCTTAATTCACTATGTAGTATTAACAGTAATTTTCGCATACTAGGGTTCATTAGTAATTTTTAGTGGAGAGGGTCCTTTGTACAGTTAAGGGGAGAGACTAAGCGGCGAGAAATTAGAACAAGTGGATTCCTTCACCTTCCTCGGAAGCACCATCACTTGGGACGGTTTTGAGAGCAACGGAAATCAAACACATAATAGCCCAAGCCAAGAAGGCGTTCGTGATGAAAAAGAAACTACTGCACTCGAAGAAGATAGGACTACTAACGAGGAAAGAGTAAGTATATTCAATATAAACATTCGTGTGGAGCGTGGCACTCTGTATCGGACAAGTGGAATATTGGAAAAGCTGACCAGAAAAGATTAGGAGCTTTCGAAACCTGGTGTTGGATACGGACGCTGAAGATAAAATTGACGGTCGAAATAAGAAATGAAGAAGTATACAGAATATTAGAATAGGAAAGGACCACACTTGGAACACTATGCAGAAAAGAAGAACCAAATGGCTTGGGCACACTCTGAGACACAATGGTTTTAAGAAGAAGAAAATTGAAGGGAAAATAGAGGGAAAGGTCTTAATAGGAAGGCCAAGCGATAAATACATAGACCAAAATAAAAAAGAGAAAAGTGCATAATAATATCTACCGGAGTGTAAGGGATCCAGCAATGAATTGGGAAGGATGAATGGCCGCAGCCAACCAATCCTAGGACAGAAAAACCAATGAACGAGTAATTTTTAAGCCCAAATTGTCGCGAAATACGACTCACTTCGGCATCAAGAGAATAAAGATCATTCTGCAACTGACGTGAGCCGAACACAAAAGTTTGAACTCGGTGACTCACTGAAATCATTGGGAGGTCATTCTGTGTCCTTGAGCGTGACAGGGAGAGACGAATTCCTGCGCGAATCCTTTTTTTTTCTTTCCCAAGCGGATTATCCTTCTCGTCAGAATTGACTCACCACAGTCTCTGAGCCGTTCCACAAGGGATGAAAGGAGGAGACGCCACTTGTTGACATCTAAACACTCGCTCATGATACAAGTATCTGTGTCCTGTTTATGGACAACGCGATACAGCAATCATTTCACGATCCATAAAAATAACTCGTTATGCGGCCATCAATGCTATACCACTGACAGCCCATTACTGTAAACACTGCGCTGTAGAATATCAGAAAATAACAAATACCTTAGGTGTCGGGAGCAGATTAGCAGATGGATGTACACACGTTAAAGATTTGAACGATCTGTGCTGAAACATTCACAAAATGTCGGGATATTCAACTTATTTACAGAAGTGTTCACAACTCATCTCTTGAAGGACGAAACTCCGAATTCTTATTCGTTTTTCTTTTTCAAATAATCATCACAATTATCTAAAACATTGAGATATTCCCGTTTCTACTGCAACATATATTCCGTCATCAAAAGTTACGCCTGCTAGTTTGTATGCTAACGCAAACGAACTACGATAAAGATGAGTTTGAATATGCGTAGTGGAGAGTAAAAAATGTGATTGGAACACGCTCAGCGCTAAACAGATTGCCAATTTAAAAAAGAATATAAGAGCAAGAACTAGGTGTCTTCATTATTTATGAATCAGCTTCCAACTACAAGAATTTGTAAGTAATCGAATTAGATCGCTCATTGCTCAATGGTAGTGGTTGATTGGAAGATGTCTCTTTTACTGTTTCCCAATTTAACTGATAGGTATGAATTTTGTTCGAAAATTTGTTAAATCAATGTCCTCAATTGAATACCAAATATTATAACATATATTTTCTCTGAAACATGAATAATATCAAAAACATGAAACATGAGCTAATTCTATATATTCATACTGAACGTAGAGCTTTTCCCCTGCCTAAACCCCTATCCCTGATTACATTTGATGCTGATATTCCAAACTATTTGTTTGTTCCAAACTAATTGCTTGCTCCCGAGTATTATGGAGCTTGAGATACCACAATTTTGTATTCAAATACTTCTACTAAACCAGTGGTCTTCGAACGTTTTAGGTTCACGGAAGTTCATGAGTTTTAAAATATTTTATGGACCCCTTAATACTCACAAAAATTCTAGGGTACAAATAAAAATATTTTCTCTTTAATGTTCTTTCAAGACGTGTAAATAGTGACTAATACAAAGTAATATGTTTTGAAATGTTAGGGTATAAATATTTGATGTAACCCTTCCTCGTAAAATAAATTAAATATTCACAACAATTCTAGGGCGCCTAGGGGTGGCGGCGGGGTAAAGTCCTCGCCTGCCAAAATCGAAGGTCGCGGGTTCGAATCCCGCCGGGGTAGGATATTTACACCTCCCAGGGCATGGCTTTATGTTCGTCCATATAATATATACCTAGTAATTGGCTTCGGCTGTTAGGTATAAAGAAGTTATTATTATTATCACTGGCTTAATACTTTTATGTCCAGCGAAAAAATCTCGGTATACGATCATTCAGGCTTCTGAAGAATCGGTGCATGCAGCAAAAAATATTTCTCGCGAATCCGAACTCATGGCTAAATTCTTGGCACTGTTGTGAAATTTTTCAACCGGTTACAGGCCATGGACGTTTGGGAGCTGGATTTTTGAACTGGTTCAGAAAAGGACTTGTTACGCGACATAACATCAATCTGGACTGGATCAACTTGGATTTGCGCAGCTCTGAAACAACCCAGAGTAAAAAAAACATAAAGCGCACGGGACTCACATTGCGGCATGTTGCGCAAGATGGAATCTACGTCCGCGGTAATCAGCACTCCATCAACCGTGTTAATCTCGGTGTGCGTACTTACGGACGGAAACTAACCGTGACCGGTAGCAGGTCGGATCTACGGAGCAGGTCTTCTCAAACGCTGCCTCAGGAGTTGGTCCGTCCAGCTCATCTCGGTTAAGTAACATCCTAGCCGAGTTACTCGGCGAGTGACACAATTCTTGTAATGAATTATGAAAAAATTCGTCACCACAAGGTCCTCCAAATCTTTATGAAGAAAAAATAAGCAGCAAAGGAGGCTGAAAGAAACTTTTTCACCCCCTGATGGGCCCAGGGGAGCAGAATGTGAAAGGTGGGTAAGTTCAGGTTGGGATTGTGGCTAAAATACCGGCTTCCCATCCTGTGGATCCCGCCCGTATTCAGTGGAATCCCGGCAACAGATTCAGTGAATCCCGATCACAATTTGGGTATTGTGTGAAGAGCAATTCAAGTACTGTACTCCGTCCGTCGGATGGAACTTTAAACCGTGGTTCCTTGGCACCTTTTGTTAAGGTAGTTTGAGCGAAATATCACTTCATTTAAAATTCAACGAATTTCTCCTCATTATAAAGGAAAAGATCTCTCATCTTTCGAATTATAACAAAATATCAGCCACTTACCACTTTAACTTTCGAGTTATTTGCCAAAAAATACCAATCATTTTCCATGGTAAATGGTACGGGTATACACTATACACCCCAGAGGTTCTTAGTTTATAAAATAAGGAATTTATTACGCATAGATCTCATCAGAAATTTAACTATTTGTAGTTTGCCTGCTTTCTCAACTATTTCTAAAAAAATCATTTACCGTTGTAATTTTTACAGGATCGAAAGAAAATCTTCAGTTGTAAAGGCGTTTTCAGCATACGGGGTGAAAAATATGAGTCAAGCCTTTTATATGTATAGGTATTTAGTTAATTACTGAGAATTTCAGCCATTTAATACTACTTTTTTGCGTTATTAGTGTTTCAATATTTACTTCATGCTTCTTAGAATCGTTAAAATTTTAAAATGAAATTTGAATGTGGTCTCTAATATGACTAGGGAAAAATCTCACTCATCCTACCTTAAGAGCATGGCGAACGCCGACGCCGGGTTTCTCTCCACCCTTCCTCCGTTCCCTATAAAAACCTTTGCCTACAAACCCACCCACCTATTCTTAATGGTGCAAACAACCTAAGATGTCGGTTGCCTCTCCTAAATAACCAACCAGTCATCACCCTGGCGGTGGCTTTTTGACTCCCCCAATGTCTTCTCTCTCTGGATAAAATCCTAATGGGCATATCATATGCCTATATTAATAAATAATAAGTTACCCCTTAAATGGTGCAACTGTAAATTAATTATTAAATATGTATTCCATTCCATATTACTTTCATTATAATATATCAATTTGCTATAGTTGCATTAACACTAATTTTTTTATCATTATATCTCAAGTCAGTCACCCCGAGGCAGCGTCCCGGGGCCCTTGGGCTACCTCTGCTAAGCAGACTCAGTAACTCAGTTGAGTAATTGGTCACTGTCTTCGATTCAAATCAACTCTACCTCATAACGATTGGCAAAAATCATGATTCTCGATATATTTCCCGGTAAAGAACCACTAGAAAACTTTAACTAGACAAGAATATCGTCATCGCCCGTGTATTTTCTACTCATATAAAAATAATCGTAAAAACTTACGCAAAACCTGCGTTCATTTCCTTAAAATTGATTTTTTTGCTGTTATAAAAATATGTAAGCACACTAGAGTCCCGCTAATCCGAATTAATAGGGACACAAGGTTCGGATTCGGATTATCCAAAAAATTGCATTAAGTCAGTAAAAATCCATTCAAATCACTTCATTTCGTGTATTGATTCAATAATGTATACATTTATGTACTTCGTACAGTTTTGTATAATACAATCGTCAAAAGTTACAGAACATGAAAATCTGTGTAGTAGAATTTTTATAGAAAAAATATCGCATGCTAGTACACATACGTACACTTCACAATTCCGAAAATTCTGCTCAGATTATCCGAACTTTCGGATTATCGGTGTTCGCATTCGCGGGACTCTTATTGTGTATGTTCTATTACATATACAGAGATTATTAAGTGAAACATATTCACATCGGTCATTTCTCATCACCACTAAATTTATCTTAGTGCCACCTTCAGGAAACTTTCACACCAACGAAGGTCTGATAAACGTAATTCCTAAATATACGATTTAAGTTTTTCCCGGTGAATAATATTCAGGTATTGTCACCTAAATGTTTCACCATGATAACACCATCGTAAGAGTTAGCCTCTTGGGCTACAAAAATCCTGTTTTTCTTTAATTGCCGCACAAAGTCTCTGAACAACAGCTTTAATGCGACGATTCCAAATACAAATGCCTTTCGGCAGTTAATTCGTTACAGATGACGAATTCCTTGGACTCCTCAACCACGTGAAACTCATTTTCAGCCCCACATGCCACATTTTATGACGCTCAATTTGAAAAACATGCTCTCGGCTGCTCGCGTGGTAAACTTCGAGAGTAGCATGAAAGGTCAATATCTTAAGTGCATTGGTATGATATGATAATTTAACTTTCACGTTTTGCTGCCTCCTTTCCCTTACTTTGCAAGGTTTCTCAGATAATTCTGTAATCTAGATAACTATTCACTCTCAGTCAGTGGCGGATTAAGGGGGTTTCGGGGGTGAGGGTGTGGGGAGCGCCCCTCCCCCGTAATTCCCGCAACAATAGGAAAAATGGTGGTCACAAAGCCCCCAAGACCCCCGGAAAATATACCCCCAAAACTACTACTTTAATCCGCCACTGCTATTAGTTAGCTGGAAATCATAACTGGAGCTGTTTCGCATGAGATGCCAACATGAGATCAACCTCATGTTGAAGCTAAAGAGTCCGTATCAGCTCAGTGTGCATAGAGGTGATTCATTTGCCCCTACATTAATCCTGAATTTCGATGCATCTTTGGTAATAAAACTATTTATCCTTTAATTATCCAAAGGCATCACATGAATTTAAACGAAGAAACTCCTGGAAAGGAGCCTCACTTTCTACGCCCTTGTCAGTGTCGAAATTTAGGTTTAATCCATTATACGCTACTTATATTACGGTTTGACATTAGGGCATCGATAAGATTCAAAAAGTTAATTTTTTGAACCTGCATGAATGTACAAGAGGAGATTTATTTGGAATCAAACCTCCGCTACGTACAATAGTAGGTACTCCACCAAGTAAAACATGCAAAGGATAAGACTTATCGCAGTCGACAATCAATTGCATAAAGATGATATTCTTTAATTAAACGCTAAGTGAAAATTATCAAAGAAAACTTCCCAGCCGTGAAGCCTCGGCTGACGTCGAATTCGGATGAAAAAGTTCCTCCATGCGTTGAGGTGCTAGCAAAACTATCATGTCATTGCTCCAGAAAACTTAGAAAGCTGAAATTGGGAGCGAAGGCGTGAAAATACCGGTGAAATCACAGGGAAGGAAAAGTAAAAACATTCCGATTTGCTTTAGTTAGCAAGGAAGTAAGTGTCTTTGGAAAGAAAAGGTGTCCATGCTTTTTCGGACGCCATTTGAAGATTGCGGGCACCAAGCGGTGATTTTTAAAAGTCGTAAATGGTCAATTGGGTCACATAGGCGGACACAATCACTCTCAATGCAACCCTATTGCGTTCGCAGCGTAAACAATAAAAATCGTATATCGCTTCTTGTTCCCTTTCTCCAAGGACAACATTGGTTTATTTAGGAGTTTTATGGGTCTACTAGAAGGGAAGATTTCTCTCTTTGTTTCGATTTCGTGACAGAAATATCTTCGTCATTTGATAAACTTAAAAAGAACGCCAAGAAATAATATTGGGCGTGCAATCACAAACTATTGGTAAATTCATGAATAAACGTTCACGAACCCGAGAGAAAAGGTAAAGGAGTTCCGTAAGCCATTTATTTTTAAAAAATATAGACGTGGAATTAGGTGTCTACATTTTTAGGAATCATCTACCATCGACAAGAATTCGAATGTAAACGAATTTACACATTACATCGCTACTTGCTTAATGACAGTGGTTGATAAGAAGATGTCTTCATTGCTACTACCAAATATAACTAATCAGTATGAAATATGTTCGAAAATTCTGAAAAGAAATGCCCTCATTGGAATACCAGATACTCAATCAGAAACGTGAGATAAATCTGTTTTCGAGAGCATTTACCTCGATAATTCTTTTTACAAGAATCGTTCATAGAAATTCCCATCAGGGCATAGGTATAGGATAATAACGTGCCGTTATTACTTAACATTGAAATATTGATGCCATAAAATGAAAATTTCTCACAACCTTATCAGTGGCATTGAATGAACAGATCTTCCAATCTATCCATACTTCTCATTAAAACTCGAGAAGCTATTTCATGGGATGCATCTGCATCAGGGGTCAACAAACTCCCTGACCAAAAGAGCGAAACTCTCCAAATTTGAAATAATGTGGCGAGCGACCTAAGATAGAATGAAAGTTGCTTGATACATTTAGTGGATTCACACACCGTCGATCGCGAGATACCGAAAATATCCCCACGAGCAAGTGGTAGCTCGTGATCGACCGTTTGGCGACCTTCGATCCACATCTATGCACACCCCAGCATGCCACCCTAAGGGTACGTGGCAGGGTACGTGTATTACGAAGCCAGCCATGAAATATGGAGGAAAAGGAAAAAGGAGTAGGAAGGGTAAGAAAAGCGAGATGCGTTTTCACGGAGTGACTAAGTGTTTCGCTTTCCTATATTTGTTGTGACATTAATGGTACGCAGGGGAAGAAGGCATTTTTGTAACTAAAATTTTGAATCGGAGGTCCAACCATGTTTACCTTTAATCTACATCCACGAAATACCATGAAAGCCACCTCCAGTGCGTGTGGCACGGTATGATTCCACACCAGGCATGCAGTTCTCGAGCAAGTTCAAATTAGAATCTCGCACGCTTTCTCGGACGCTAGGCAAGGACTAAAAAGCAGTCAGGAAAACAATTCAAGGCCAAACCAGAAACTAATGAAGTGTACGCCGACAAACACGCCAACATGCAGTACAGGGGTTAACATACTACTGATTAGAATTACTAATACTTTTCACTCATGGATACTACAAGATATTCATTCGTGCAGCAAATGAAATCATGCGTGATATTTCAAGCGAGATGAGGCAATAGGAATAATGGTAAGTTAATTAAGGGAAGTACAAAATCTAGTCAACTAAGCAATACCCCGTCTCGTCATCATACCTCGACAGCTCTAGTCATGAAGGCGTATATTAAGAACTGACAACGAGAGGTGAGGTAGGGGACAGTGAAATCCTTGGAAGTCGGTATGACTCCGCGTCTCAATGGCAAAATAAAACCAATAGGCGTGGTCACATATCATCAGGGAAGGGCATAACGTAACGCCGACAGTCTTTCGGGTCAAGAAATTCCATTTGAATTCCGAATCGTGTCCGGCATTTCATTTCCTCACTCCACCTCATCCGGACGCACGACTCACTAGAGGAAGATTCACCGGCGTCCTCCAGACTTTTCAACCCTGACCCCATGAATCGCCATCGAAGATGCCCCATTTTTTTTAGAACGAACCATGCCAAGTGCCGCTCGAAGTCGGCGCGGACCGGCAACAAGAACGCCGTGAAGCGAGTCGCAAGGCTAAACAGGAGGACTTTCACCACGCGAGGATCTTGCCGGGACGACTCAACTGCTACAGAGGAAGACTTAAGATATTGGGCGCAATTTTTCAATGTACAGATTTACGTGAAACTTTAAACACATTCTTTTAAGTTATATCCAAAGGTAACTACGAAAAAATGCCATTTTACCGATTTGGTTTCTTGACAATTCAATGCTATTTTAACGTAGCATTGTGGCACCTGATATATTTTGTAATTGTATTCGATTGCATAAATACAGAACTAATTAACTAAACGCGAAATAATACATTACATATTATTAAAAATGGTTGCTAACAAATATCAAGATGTCACGCTGGGTCGAAGATCCGGAAAAACGTATTTAAATATCATTTTCGCCTAAATATCGAATACTGCGCCGAAAACCCCAATCATAACATGCTTTAATTAAGGCAAAAAAAATTCGAATATAATTCTCGTATTATTTCCATTACTGCAAGTATGACATAAAAAAACCAAAGTACTTCAATGAAATGTGGTCCGAAAAATCTTTCTCGACTTAATTGAAAAAAATATTAAATTGTATTCTCAATGACACACGATTACAGCTCCAGCCACCGTAAAAGCACGATCCATCCTCTCAGACCATTCGCGTGACCTTGCAAGAGACCCTTCTGCAATCGCACAGCAGTCACGTTTCGTTGAAAAATGCATTATTCCTCCCTCACCAAGAGGAGTTCCGCTTCGTAGCAGCTAAGTACACGTGATCAGATGGGCATCCTGAACGCTCAATTATTAGCAGAGCGGATTTCTTGAGTGATTTTTCCTTACACTATCACGAACCAACCACTTCAAAAAGGTTAAACGCGGATGGCATTGTGTAACTGTTCCATAAAATTGAATAAAGGCCAGTTTTCCACTGAGGTAATTTCAAGACCGGTTGAACTGCTATGCACTAAGTAGGCACAGTGGACACTCAAAAGTTGAGCACACCTCGTTCCAGGAGGTAGTTCGACTTGGAGAGAGAAACCCGTCCTCACGTCTTCACGAAAGGCAACAAGGTATCCGCGGTTATACTCGATTTGTTTGTGAGTTTGCCAATGTTGACAATGAAGAGCAAACAATTTCTTCTCCTTGGCAAGATACTTTGTACGGTTAAGATTAACACTATTCGCGAAATTGGTACGAATTTTTAAGGGTATATTCCCTTCTTGGGGGTTCTGAAAAGTTTGGAGAAAAAATAGTAGACGGGTCCTAGATGTGGAGTTCAGCAATTTGGCACTGAAATTTGTGGGTACATGGTTCGATTCCCAGAACTTCCGACGAACCTTTTTTCGTGATAATCGTCGGCGTCATCTCACGCTGTTCAGACCGTGGAGACACTGACACGCACAAAACCTTGAGTCAATAACCTTGAGTTTGAGTGATACCGGGGAACACCGTACTATCGCCGCTTATCTAATACGTCTTGGCTGTTGAGCTGGAGGCATTCGAATGCATCTGGCGTGGAATTTAAAATGAAACGAGGTGGATCAGAGACACAGCGGACACAGCCGAGCTCCCCCATTTCCTTTCGTTTTCTCTCGAGCTCGAGTCACCTGGAGCTCGTCCAAATAGCATGCTTCATGCAAAAGCTTCGTACTTAATGACAATCATCTTCCAAGAATTCTCGCGGCGCGGCGGTCTGAATTCAAAATTGATTTATTGTACGAATTATTTTGGTGGAAACGTATCGGAAAACGTCCTGATAGTAACTATTACTGTGACTTCTGATTTGACTTTTTTCTGTTGAATTTGTTTCCCCGTGGCTTTATTAACTTCATTTCGTACTCCATTTTGGGCCGATAAGATCCGGAAAAAAGAGAAGAGGTAACTTGAGGCGTCACTTGGTGAACATTTCTAACGTTCACGGTGATCAATTATAACTGTTGTATTTTCACCCGTATTTTATTTTCCGACCAAGGTTTCAACACATTAGTGTCATTATCAAAGTAATTCATCTGGTAACTGCACCTTACTAATCCTCCTTGTAATAGGTATATAAGGGTTCACTAAATAATCTGTATTACCTTGATGATGACATTAATGTGTTGAAACCTTGGTTATCAAATAAAATAAGTGTGCAAATAGTACAAAGTTATAATTTTTCATCGTGACCGAAACAAAGAAGTGTACAGAAGAATAGAAGAGGAGAAAATCATATGAAGCACTAACAGATAGACAAGGTCTAGATGGATAGGCCACACTACGAGAGACAACAGATTTGTGTGGAATATAATAGAATAAATACATACATTTATTGATGTTCTAGGGCCTTGTCCTATGGAACACATACAATTTCAATTTCTAACATCGAGACTCTAATGTAACATATCCATAACATCTTCAATTACAATAATGTTTTTCACAAGTACGTGAACATTTTCATCTGATGTGAGACTTTTATGAGGTACTTATACATTAACAAAATAAAAAAAGAAACTTTACAAATTTGGTGAGAATCGCACCTTTTGTGCTATTAAAAGTTATACATAACCGACAAAAAAGAAAAAATACACATTTGACTTTTAAAACATACATATTGACCAAAAACAGTTTAAGACAAGAGCAAGATAGAATGATTGAAGACTTTTAGAATTATTATAAGTATTTATAATATTTGGATTAAACAACTTCAATTGCAATTCCAATAATGTTTTTTCAAACAAATGAGCGAACATTTTTAATTTGAATTGTTTAACATTGTTAGAAATGATTATATCATCATCCATACCCTCATGGCAGAATTGAGTGTAGATAACTGACATACTCTTGTCCTACATTTGAAGATTTTGAAGGGAAGAGTGAGATAGATGGGAAAATAGCAGGGAATCGCTAGCAGGAAATATTTGGATGTTCTCTGTGTCGAAAAGCATCATCATGAGAATCATGGGTGAGATGTTTGAAATGACTTTATTGCATTGATTTGAGTTTATTTCCCCGTGGATTCATTGATTATATTTTGTTGGGAATTTTGAACAGATAAGATCCAAAATTAAAAAGTGTAAAGAAGAATAGAAAAGATAACTTAACTCCATCAGGAATCATCAAATGATAGATCAGACTTAGACACACAACGACTTTGTAAAGAACATAATAGAAGGAAAAATTGAAAGTCCTACAAGGAAGACCGAGGAACAAATACATAGACCAACTAAAACGGCTTATAAAACAGACGAGCTACAAGGGTATTACAGAGTTATCAGGGTACATGGTAGAATGGAGGGCGCTGCATATAACGAATCTTAGGATTGAATGACTTAGGATGATGACGGTATTTTCTTACGCTCAAATAATATTCCTTGGGTGGATTCGACCACCCACATCAAATAAGAGAAATGGATTCCGAAGCAGGAATATTAAAATTCCTCATCTTAGCTCACACAATTTCCGGTCACCGCAAACCAAGGCTATGAACCCGAAAAATTTCGATCGAAAGACCTTGTTGGGATCCGTCCTTCCCTTAATGGGAGACACGTCATCATTACCAAAATTACGCAAGTGGTGAGCGGTGACCTGATATCTCTTTATGCAAGGCCCAGGGGAGGATTGCTGGGTAATACTATAGTGTAAAGATACCACTAGTAGTAGATAGTATTCTTTACTCTATGGTAATACTTTGATGTAGAATCGTAACGCATTTCTTTTAAATCATACGACCATGCTTCAGACCGAAAACTTTCGATCATGGTAGATTTGAATGTTAGGTGTCCCAACTGCTGAGATTATATCGATAAATAAATAAACTATGTACGTTTTAACATATCAGCTTAATAGACGACCGGTTTCGTCACAGATGCAGCATCATCAGGTTGTCGCACATGTGACGAAATATTAAATCAATCAGTGAAAACATGCGAAGTTTATTTATTTAGTGACCACGAATCATTATAAAAATTGAGCCATAAACAAAAGAAGGTTGTGTCACACAACTTAACCTAAAGTTTTAACATACGGCCAAACACAACAAACATGCTTAAGGCAGGAATCGACCTCTTGACTGGCAGGTCGACGCGTTACCAATCCAGCCACCGAGTCCGGCCAGAAAACACTTTATTACCCAACAAATTGTTCGCAAGTACCACTCAAACTGAAATTGAACTTCACTGTGATCCTCATAAGCACGATGGACTTCTTCGGGGGGTTCGAGATTATAACTTAAGTACACAAATGCTCTTGTATTAAATACCTATATAATATCCTCTCTTAAATATTCCCAACTTTTCTTTTTTACAAATGCGCACATTTTTTGGCATCCAAAATTTGTAACATGTCGGAGGGGCCATTTACATGATTTATCCGCTTTTTGAGCTAATTCCGACAAACAATATTCAATTTATACACATGGAATTTCCACTTTCTAAGTTGATTCCGACAAGCGATATTCAATTTGCATAGAAAATACAGTTTAAATGAGGCGCGTATTTAAAAAATAAGCTCATTTCTCCGATTAGAGGAAGTGCCATGCTACAACCGTGTCCACGATAGGGTTCGAAACCTCGACCTTTATATCATATCATTCTACCAACCGGTCGTGGCACGGAGGCCGCTGACGCAATGGCGACCATGGTCTTCAGAGCGAAGGCCGATCGGATTGGTGAGGGTACAGCTTACTTCGTGTTTAAGTCCTTTAACGCTTGACCTTTCATCGTCCAGGGTTGAGAAGCTGTGCCCTTCTCTGCCTCCCTTGGGGTTTTCCTGACATCAATGCTAGCTAGCTAATTAATCAGGAGTTTGGTTTTAAAGAGAGCGACATTTAGACCCGGATACCGCAAATGAAACCTTGATTGTACGTACGTCATTTCAGTGTGTACAGGGGGTGATAGTACTATTTCCCCAGGATTCAATACTTTCTAATTTCTCGTTTCTAAAGGCGCACTTATCCACGAAAAAAATTTCGGCCTTTACTTCCAAATCGTCTCTCGAGAGGGATATTTTGATTCCAAGAGAGCAGCTTTCACATTTTTCTTCAGTACACGACGATTGTTTTGATACCAATAAAGTTTCTATACACTTTTTACTCATTAAAGATTGAAGAATGAACTCATTTCCTTGTGAAAGCCGTTATTTTTCTTGGCTGGTCAAAGGCACGATCCAAGGGTCAATCTAAAATTTCCATAATCTAATTACATATTAAATGTGTGAAACGGTGAATTTTCCCAGCAAATCATGCACCATTATACATCCACTTCGACGTTCTCCTAAAGCGCGAAAAGTGAGGCATGCTTCAGTAAAGAAGATGAGAATTGCTTGTTTAGGATACTTCCCGCGTCGCAATTTAAAAACCCTTTAAGAAGAAGCCTCAGGCGTTCGAGGAGAAACGTTGCTCAAAAAAATAAAGGTCCAAAAAAAGGCCAAGAAAATATTCGAATTTTCACCATTGCTCAAAGAGTCGTTTTACTTATCAGATTAATTACAATTATGAACCGGAAATCATCCCGAAAAATTATTTGTTTTCAGTAGCGCAATGGTCCGCGAAAGTATAACGATTTGCCAAAAAACATTCGCATTGTCTTCAGTGTTGACGGTATCATTTGATACAAACAACATAATCATAACAACCACTTTGCCCTTCCCAAGCGAAATCTCCATTGAAGTCTCTGCTTCAGCAGCCGAGAACTCACAACTCACTCGGCTACCAAGCAGCCCGCTGACGTAACAATGGGGTGCTGGAAGCGAAGAGAAAACGATCGGGATGACCCTGGAAGAGGCCACGCAGCGGAGTGTGGGCGGTCTCGCCATTGACGGCGGCGGCGTTTCCACTTCTGGTTTCTCGTCATGATGGGATCGCCGCCGGGCCGCTGACCAAAGCCGACACCCACGCAAACCCTCTCACCCCTGCCCACACCTATGCGCCTCGCTCGTCGCTTCGCAGCTGTCTCTCCCTCTTACCAGCACTGCTTGCGCCGAAGAAACGAGTCACAAACGAAAACAACCGACCGACAGCAACGATAATATACAGTGTGGTCAAATTGGTTCCACCTTACGCTAGTTTATATTGACTAGAAGATTGTGTCCGTTGAATTTTGTGCCCGTGCGAAGAAAAAATAAAATTCCCAATCTCCAAATATGGCATTCAAAATGCATATACTGCGTGGCAGTCACTGATCACAAATAGAAAAGCCGGGGTGAAAAATACTCCGACTAAAATCTCGATGATGATTTTTTTTCGGGTTTCCCACCGGGTCAGGAAGGCGGCTGCTGCCTGCGTTTCGTTGGCTGTCTCCGTTCTGGGCTGGCCACGGAGACAATATTAAAATCAGGTTGGAAGAAAATAATTTCAACAGACGCAGGATACCCCCTAAGCAGCACGTGGAATCCTATCCTGAACAAAATGAAGGACACTAGAAAAAGGCAACAAAACTCTTATAAATCATGTTTATCCCGAGCCTGACTGAAGGGTATATAAAACCGGCAATTTCCGTGACTGGACATCAGCCCTGAAAACGATGGTAGTGACAGCTATCGAAACGTTGGCAACCGCCACCTTCCGGACCCGGTGGGAAACCCGTTAAAATTTTATCAGCCTTGTTCAGCGGGAAAACACCAAGTCTAAAATATCGCTGTGATTCTGTGAAATATTGTTCATTAAACCTGAGCCATAAGTTGCGCGGGCATAAGTTCCCATAAAAAGTCTATACTGCGGTTGCCAAGTAAATAAAAATTTATATTTTTGAATTAGGGAAAAAAATTGGCTATTTTGGAGCAAAAATATTCAAATTTAAGACAAAAGCAAAGAGTATGCGAGACTTTAAAGAAACAACTGAAAACCAAATTCTGATGTTAGAAATTCTCAAACCTATATAATGCGTGCTAGTAATTTAAAAAAACAAACAAGGAAACCTTAACAACACCTAATCCAATACTTTTCTTACGGGAGTGATTTACAATCATTTAAGGGCTCTTTTTGGAGTTCTGGGGGTCCTGGGGCCTTTTCTAAAGTAGCTCATTAATCCTTCTGGATCCTAAGGAACATGCTTGTCAAACTTTGTTCGAATCCGTCGAGGGTTTTTGAAGTCTATAGCAATCAAACGAAGAGAATTTCAGTTTTATATACTAATATAAAATATAGTCCGTTGCACGTTGCTCCATCGACATATCGACATAATCGAATGAGGAATACGATCGAGATATCGGATGACCTCGTACAATATCGTTTCGTATCGTGCCGCTCGGAACTCGCCTAAACTCCACCACTCCCCCCACCCCTACTTCCTCCTCCCCCTCTCCTGTAGGTAATATACAGGATATACAGCTCTTCCACGTGCCCGTCGTCCGACACGCGTCGCAACCTTCCCCTCCCCCCCCCCCCACTCACTGCCCGACACACTGCGACGCGGCGAAAGTGACTGCCTGGGAGGTGGTCGTTGAGCGTGTGTTTTCATCGGCCCGTGTTCGTGTCCGACTCCTCCTCCTTCATATTAGCCTGCGGGATAGGGCTGGGCGGTTTTCCAATATATTGATTCCAATATCAATATTTTTAAATATTGGGATTCCAAAATCACAATTTTTGAACGACCAATACCAATATCCTGTATTGGATATTGGTGGTCGGAAAAACCAATATAGTAAAACTCCAATTATCCAAACTCCAACTATCTGCAATTCGTTGTCTCGGGCGTGACTTCATGGAATCGACTTAACATAATGAAAAGTAAAGAAAACTTTGTAATTCTACATAAATATTTAATGTACGACCTAGGTTTCGACGTGGCACGTCATCATCTGGTGACAACTATCTGGATCGCGAAATGTCCAGATTGCTTTTAAGGGAAAAAAATCCTCGAAAATCGGCTTTTTACAGTCACGGCAATAGGCTTATCGAAACGTGTATTTTTATCTTTTATGCCGTTTATTTTGTTTGACAGTTATTGGTTACAGCACATACGTTTCTTAGCGTTCTTATATCAATCCGGAGCGAATAAGTTAAAGAGTTTCCAAAGAAATTACCTTTTTTTGTGAGTTATCCATTTATCCGGATATTCGATTATCCTGATGGGGTCTGGTCCCTTGATCCGGATGATTGGAGTTCTGCTGTATTTTTAATTAGAATATGTATATTGAAGAACAAATATTTCCAATTGGAATATTGAATATTGGAACACCAATGCTAAAATTAGTAGTAGTTAAAGTATTGAATAAATATTGGAACCTGGCAAGGAGGGTGGTCGAAGAGCGCCCTAATCTTTGAAAACAGACGGCGCGCGTGGCTCTCCGTGCAGCACTTCCTTTTCCACCATTATTCATAGCAAAATCTGAGGTTTCAGGCGTGATGGAGTGGAACCGGAACATCACTGCAGTTAATGAAACAAGAGCAATTTCCACAAGTATGACATTTATTGCACGACCGGTTTCGCTTTTTACCTGAAGATGCTGTAAAAAGCGAAACCGGTCGTGCAATAAATGTCATACTTGTGGAAATTGCTCTTGTTTCATTAACTGCAGTGATTATTCATAGCAATAACTGGGTAAAAGAAGCATACATTGCTTTTCTTGTTTAATTAACAGACTTTTACATAGATAACACTGGCAGCATTTGCAAACCATTGTAAGCAAAATAATTTTACATGTTAATATTGCTATGTTCAATGTTTTCCAAAAAAACAATATTTCATTTTTTTCATTATTTCTAATATGGCAGCGAAAGTTTAAAAAAAAATAGTTTGACGATATCTATAGATGAAAGTGAAAAAAATTACATTTTTAATGATTTGGTTTTTTGGCAATTCAACACTATGTTAACACGTAGCCTAGGGATAGAGCTCCTACAGTAGGCACATGAGATATATTTCGTAATAATTCCATTGCCTATATATGTGCACATTTTATTCTAAACGCGAAATAATACACTTCTAATACTTATAATGGTTTCTAACAAATATCAAGGGGTCAAGCAGAGTCTAAGATTCGAAAAAAAACATTTAAATAGAATTTTCACCCGATTTCGAATACCATGCCGAATATTCAAGTCATAATATGCTTAATTAAGGCTAAAATGTCAAATATTGTTCTGGTATAATTTCCATCATTACATGCATGGTGAGCGTAGAGCGTTTCCATGCCATGGTGAGCCACCGCATTAACTTCAATGAAATGCGGTCCCATAATTTTGTTTTCCACTCTCTCGAAAAATTATTGTAATTCGTACTCAATGACCTACGATTACCGCTCCAGCCACCTTAATTTTGAGTAGCACTAGACACGTCGGCCTGGCATCCCATCGTCGCTGGTTCGAAATCCGCCTCGAAATATGTATCTTACATTTGCATTAGGATTGAGATCTGAAATTAATGGTTATAGCCTCAGTATTTTGAGAACGTAGGAGCCCAAGTATATTAGGATTCGTGATAATGTGGACATACTATCGATTTGAGAAAATGATACTTCATAACCGACATAGGTACCTTAAAAATACACGCATTATTCACTCGTAGTTCAAACTTCGTTCGAGTTCTTCACAGAACAAAGTCTAGACGTTCACGATGAATACTTTTTAACTATGTTCTATCTTCACACTTATTCCACTGACCGACCCAGGCTTCAACACGTAAGTGTCACTGCCATTGACATCATAACGTGTTGAAACCTTGGTCAGTCAATAAAATAATTGCCGAAACAATTTAGAGTAACGTAATAATTGTTTATCAGGAAAGTTAGACAAAATTCAAATGGTATTTATTTCTCGACCTCTTATACTATTCGGTGCAAATATCAGGAAATTTTAGGTCTAATAATATATATATATATATATATTATTTTTTTCAAATTTCTGCCAACGTTTCGGACCTTAATGGATCCATTTTCAGGGCTATAAATAAATGATACATGACATTATCACTGAGTGATGCCTCAAATTTATTTCTCACAAAATATAAAGCTCTTGCGATACAGTTTCTATCCTTTAATTTTTGAAAAATATAATTGATACGTCTTTTTTCTAGCTTAATAGCTCTGAGGTATAAATGAAACTATTTTTTGCTGATAATCTTTGGTATGCAGTAGTTTTTAGCATAATTTTTGTACGCTTCGATGAAAATAAAGACTTCTAGAGTCATAATCTTCCAAAAGAAGACAAAATTGAGTTCCGAAACCTAATAAAACTACGAGTGGAATTCACCTAATTTTATTTCTTTGCAAACATGTTTACCCTCCGTAACGGAATAATTCAACTATGTGAAACGTTATATCGAGGATTTTATTATTCCAGGTAGTTTTTCAGCTGGGGGGAGGGCTGTAATGGCCTCGTGCCCACCCTCCCAAAATCCTTTGCGGCTGACTACGGCTAGCAGAACCCACGGGAGTGGTACTTATGAATAAACAGTATGAAATAGCCACATCGGTGCCTCGTTCGTATTTTATTCAATAATAGAAATGGTTGGAAGTAAACAGCAAATCAATGCATGATAACCACCAAATGTGCCATTGAGATCAAGAGTGGCGCAAGTCATAAATATTACTTACTTTGAAAATGAGGCTAGAAGTAAAACAAAAAAAATAAGTGCTTCTTCCTAATGGAAAACCACTAAAACTAAACTCACACCTCCCGTGCACAAAACAGATTACAGGTAGATGACTTCTTCTTCACATCTAAGTAATATATGGCAAAAACTGACTTACACCACTTTTTCTCTCAACGGCTCAAATGTCCGCGAGCAGCGATGAATATGGAGAGCGCTTCCAGTGAAGGGTATCATGCTGCTGTTGCAATCGGCATTTACTCACAAATAATTGTTACAACCCTTCCCAGAAGACTGTCGCACGCTAGTTCCAGCACATCACACATGACCCACATTAGTCTTTATCCATAGGTTAATGCATCTATTTAAATACGTACAACCTTATATTTCAACCTTATCGTCACGAAGGATACTGTTAAATAGATTTCAGTAATTCCAGAGAAGTAATTATCTCTTACACTGCTCGTAAATTTCCTCACGACATGGTGTCAGCAATTCCTTATCCCATTGCTTAAAAGACAAAGTTTCGCCGGCTCGTTAGCCCTGGGCCTAAATAAAAGAGACTACGATAAATATGCTGGTTTCATACATTTGAAGAATATGCTCAACATTGTTAATTTTTATATGCAAAGATTTCTCACAAAATATTTTTTTGATAAAAATATATCATTAAAAAGCAAAAGTGAAAACAAAATTCACTCAGGGGAAAGCTATCACTCAAAAAATATTATTTCTATGATCGTCTCAACCGTTCTGAATGAAGAGTAAGGACACGCTTTCAAAAGCTACAGGTGGTTCTCTCGAAAATGCTAGAGAAAAAAAAACAAAAAATATAGGAGCGACTTCTGTCATTTCCATTGTATGTGATGACGTGAAACTTGAAAAAGATAGAATCGCTTTTACCACCGTATTTCATACATAGGTAAGGGTAGAAGGAAATATTTAGGCTCCAAATTATACAATATTTCTACCGACCATATGTTTCACTGTACAGTGAAACATATGGTAATATTTAACCTTAAGTTGTTTCAAGTTATAATTAGTAACAGGAATGTGTCACAGTGAAAGGAAAAAATGTTACGAAAATAAAAATGTATTTCTAACGCAGAACGTTTGTTTGTATTGAAGCTGCACTGCATGTGGATTTCCACTAAGTCTCAGCTTCACCGACCAACCACAATACAATCATTTTTTCAGTTCCATTGTGCAAAAGGTTGAAATACGACCAATACCTTTCTCACAATTTAAAAAAAGAAATCTGAACCGCACATAGTAGTCATGGTTACTTTCCACGCAAGATACAAAACAAACTTTAATGAGATATTGCAGCGCCGACTGTCGTTGTAACATTCCACTTCCTTTCCTGATCTCATTGGCCACACCACACCACCGTTGAGTATTGCGCCCTTAAAGTTACTGGAGCGTAACGGTAAATTACGAAAATTACCGTAATAATATACAAATACTTTCATCTCGATTGAAAGTTACGGTAATTCATCCATCTCCAACAAGGATAACGTTATACTTACGTCCCCATTAATTATCATCCTCGCTTGTTGTAGCCACAGCAATCCGTTCATTAGCGGATCCCGTACGAAATTCATCTCGCCGAATTTCGCTCATTTCGAACACCCATTTCCCGCACGTGCCACGATTTTCACGGTATCTACACTCCGTCCTGAAAGGACGTCACGCTCAGCGAACATTTTCCCCTTCAGACTTCACGCAATTTTTTCTCCAAAGCCCTGAATATATTCATTGATGCGTCTATAACGAATACGTTTCCATATCCAGGTAATATAATTCAGATTGGTATTATGAAATATGTAAATAATCATAAGGCACCATCTTCAAAAGCATCACCGGTAAAATACAGCGAGATTTTAAAAATAAGGTAATTAAAAGACACCTTAATGAATTTTTGTAACATGATGGGAATTCCTTGCACAATATGCGGCGAGAACGAGAACGGGAAAATTATTAGAGCAAGTTAGAAAAAGATTACAGACATCTGAAATGACAATTTTAGGATGATCTACTGGCTATACATAAATGGACGGAAAAAGAAATACGACTTGGTGTACAAAGCAACAACGAAATGATACGGGAATACAGAAATAGATGGAGAGGACACGTAGAAAGAATAGATGAAGGAAGAATATCCAAACAAATATGGAAACATAGGGAGAATTAGGCCTCATTATAAATAAAAGAACTCATACTTCTTTGTGATAGCAAAATATCAGCCATTTACCATTGTACTTTTCGAGATATTTGCCAAAAAAAATACCAGACGTTTTCCATGGGAAGTTATACAGGCATATGCAGTCCAGAGGCTCATTATTTAAAAAATAAGGAATTTCTAACGAACAGATCTAGTCAGAAATTTAAGAGTGTAGATTTGTCTCAGCTATTTGTATAAATAATTCAATTGCTCGTAGTATCACAGAATCACAAATATATGTCCGGTTGTGAAGGCGTTTCCGGCGTACGGAGCCGCGTGAAAAAAATGGAGTCCAGTTATTTCCTTATGTATGCATCAACTATCGAAATTAATTACTGAAAATTTCAGTAATTCAACACACAGTTTTTACGTCATTAATGTTACAATATTTAACTTCATGCTTCTTAGAGTAGTCTAAATTAAAACATAAAATTTCAATATATCCTCTAGTATGGCTGGGGAAAAATATCGCTCCAACTACTTTAAAGTCGGACAGTTCAAAAATCTCCCTTCACGCCACGGTTTCCTATATTCACGAGACTCACCGCACTTGTAGCAAATGACGTCATTTGTGGAGGCGCTTTAAGAGACTAGGATTCATCGAGCAAATAACAGGAAGGTGCCCGGATTAAAAAGGCAAATAGAGATGTGACTTCGCTCTACTTACGCCACATCTCGAGTACGCCGCGATTGTTTAGAGCCTTGGCTATGAAGATTCACTTTAATCATAGATGAAGAGAGGTTTTCTGGACTGGAAATCGAAACAAAGACCTTTGGATATCAATGCCAATCAATAGAACACTATACTTCCTGAGGTTCATAACAGCACCAGCTAATTATTTTATGATCTAATGGAACTAATGGTAGTTACGGATGCTAACACCACCGCCAGTGCATGAGCAACGTGATAAAGAGCAACAGGCGGCCAGTCGTAAGGGAGGCCATTCTGCGACTTATTGATGAACGAGTAGAAAATTTTGCTAAAACAGGCTCTAATATTTTCCTGAATGAACAGATTCCAAAAGGAAAAATGAATCAAAAGATAACTTTTAAAAATAATATAAGACGTGACATTTCTCAAAAAAATAACTTAAAAATTTCCTTGAAAGTTACTAACGGTGTAATTATTATTTATTAATGCTTTGGAAAATAATATGTTTTGAAAAATGCATACACCCGCGCCATGTGTCAGTTTGTGGAGAACGCATATGGGAGCTTGCTTGCCATCTATTGGCGCACATCTGAATCACAACGCCTAGCAACTGAATCAGACGTTTATATACATACGTACACGTAGTCTTTTTACGTAGCCGCGTAATACGCGTAACCGTAGTAGATGTGAAAAGCGGGCTAAAAGTATGATAATTGGAAAATTTTACTGAGCTCCAGCATGTATTTCTATCCAAAGTGACCTTCTGTAGTGTACCGTCAAAGTGACTGACACGCATGACTAACTTAAACAAAGAGCACATTAAAACCTACGGATTAGTAATTTCCTTCATTAGCAATCTTGTCACCAGACCAATTGAAAAGAACCATGGTTAAAATTACACTACAGTTTACGATTGAAATTTCACTCACCCACAAGAAGTAGGTATAACGTAAATAATCCCTATAAACAACTTTACACGTTAAATAGAAGTGTGGAGACAAATTGTAGAATAAAACATTCCTATAACCTTAAAGTTCTTGGCGGGAAAGGAAAGGACAGTGTTAAGAGGATCATTGAAATACGGTACTAACCATCAAATTAACGCGCTGTTTAAGAAATCACAATCGGTAAATAAATTCTTCATTGGGGGCGGCCAAAAAGAATTTTTCTCCTACTTGCAAAATACTTTGGGTCGGCATTGACCATTGCAGTAGGTACATAATATCTTCACCATTTTGATTCGGCATTCAACGAAAGAAACTCAAATTTAACTTGGTAGGTATCTACTTTTATATTTCTAGCGAATCCAAACATGAACAATAGAAAAAGAAGCAAGCAAAAGCTATAGCATTAAAACTATTAGTTTTTCAATAAATATGCAATCTTGCAAGAAACCCACACTAAATAGGCGGTGATTCGAACCAGTAGGTTTTAAACTGGCAGTAATAATATTCACCAACCAACCATTCATAGACTTCTTTCACTTCCACCTCGACTGCATAGAGAGACGTTAGTAAACCCATATATTGCAACTGTTTACTCATATGCTAGCAGGTGGCTCCAATCGAAAGAATTATTCAGTAATCATCGCATATTATAGAGCATGCATAAGTTCTCCTGCATACACCTGTGTCTCAGGACGTTTATCAATCATTAGTCAACCATTGAAAGAATTCCTATTGGACGTTAAACAAACTGCAATCAATAACGCTTGACCTACAACGGGAAACTTTCGCTGAGCAAAATATAGCTTACTCACTACTGGCGGCACCTGTGTGACTGACTAACGAGTCTTCGTCAGCGTTCACGCTTCTTCAGTCACCCGAAGTGACCTTTTTGCGCCACAGCATACACGCATCCCACCCACAGTTTCTCAAAAAAAACATCGTACTATCGAAGAGTCAGTCAGCAGCTGCTTTCCTGTTTCCGCGATTGCATAGTAGTGCTCAGCTAAATCCATTTACATAACGAAGCCGTAATGTTCAATTTGAATGGTCAGGTTTAGAGGTGAAAAGAATGGCTTGGATTGCTACAACCCGGTAGAAATTTATTCTGAGATGGGGCTGTTTCTTTTCATCGGATGGTCTACATCATTACACCAAAGTTCCGATGTCGTCGTATACGTCTACGTGTTACGCCGTGAACCGACGCGACGCAGGGGTGTAAGTCAGGGGTATTAGGACTCGAGCCATTTGAAGGGGAGGTATAAGGAAAACAGAATTGGGAGAGGGAAGGGATGAACAGTGAAATGTGATTTGCTGGCTTACTGTCCCGCTCTGTTATTGTCGTAGCCCTGAATGGTACTTAGGAAATAGGAATTCTTAGATATCTCATCAATGATGTTTATGACGGAAGAAGAACTTCATGAAATCACTTGGCACTGTTAGGCCTAAGAAACTGGCTCTATTTTATAATTTCCTCCATAATGCCCTATCCTTGCAAACCTCTTTCGCTTCTCTTACCTTCATGCATTGCATCACGCAAATTCTCCTATTCTTTAGAAATTTAATATCCCTCCTCTTTAGAGCCTCTTCTACCACATTCACCCCTGACTTTAGTGGTGTACGCCTTACTCTCGGTATGAAATGATATATATTCACTCCACTATCACATATCTGTTTTGTTAATCGACCCACTTCAATTCTCTCAAAATGGCCAAACCAACGAAGCACGCTCCTTTCATACACAAATGTCCATTACTACAGCATTCTTCCACGACTCAACCATTCATAAACCCTATCCATCCTACTTTTGCCGCAAACGCTTCTCAGGTACCCAAATCTCACTGCATTTAGCCTACTCTTATGCTTGTCCTGACATATCCAGGTTTCGCTGCCACAAAATAACTTCAGAAGAAGATCGCATTTGCACACTGCGATTTTCGCTTCCCTAGACAAACACTCATTCCTAGATATGCTCCACATAATACCTAAGACTTTGCTTCCGGAATTCGCACGTCTAATGATCACTTCATACTTTTTTTCCAACTTTTGCAAACATTCGGCCACAATACTCAAATTCGTCTTCTTAAGGTAGTTCGAGCGAAAAATCACTTCTCCTAGAATTTGATGAATTTGCCCTAATTTTAAATAAAAAAGTCTCATCTTTCCAAAGATACCAAAATACTAACCCTTTGCCGGACTACTTTTCGAGCAATTTTCCTCAAAATACAAGCTGTTTTACGTGAGATAGATAACGGCTCCAGAGGGAGAATATTGAAAAAATTAGGAATTTATAACACCTAGATTTTGACAAAAAACTAACTATGTGTAGTTTGTATGTTTTTTCAACAATTCATAAAAATTATTCTAATACTCACCGCAGTTATTTTTACAGAATCACAAAAAAACTGACGTTTTTAAGGCTTTTTAGCCGTACAGCGTGAAAAAATGAGTAAAGTTAGAGACTTATGTTGATATATTTATTTAATTACAGAAAACTTTGGTCATTTGTAACTATATCTTTGCACCATTAATATTATAATATTTATTTCACACTTCTTACAGACGCTGAAATTAAAATATAAAATTCGAATATGGTCTCCATTATGACTAGGGAAATATCTCGCTCAAACTACCTCAATCAATTATTTCATCATTTACCTTAAACATACAACCATTCTTACCACCCTCCCTGTCAAAAACTACTTTGGCCTTCGACGTAATGACCCTCAAGTCTATTCTCCTTGTTGCTTCACAGAAGTTGCTTCACACATCCAGGATGAATTTAATGTAATTGTTTATTATGTAACTAAAGAAGGTGCCCGTTGAATATCAACGGGAAGGAAAAAAATCAATACTAATACATTGTAATAAACCATTCATATCTTATTTTGAGCAAAGAATCATTGAGTTAATCGATATACCCGGAATCTCGACTTAAACAATGAGTATGGTTGTTATGGGGACGACGACTCAAAAACGCTCAAATATTGCGAAAAATCGTTACGTATAAGGAAATATTTCGTAATTTCGACCGGAATACAAAATTCGATTGAAGGAATAAGAATTTTAAATTAATTTTCTTTCTACATATTGGTATGTACCTTTCCCAATAACAGAAAACAGCTATTTCTAATTTAATTTTGCAAATTAAAAATTTTCTGCAGCCAAATAAATATTCAGCTTCACGTTTAGTTCTGGTGCGAAAGTTACAGAACAACATATATATATATATACTCACACATCGGTGATTATTATAGTAGATGACTTTAATATATCACTCTCACAAGGTTGGGTCTGAATTCACAACGCAGAATGAATTTCAAGATCTGGACGTTTTACTTCTGTCATTCAACATTCAATACAAAGCTAATGAAGAGCCTGTGAAGAGGGGCGGGGCGGTACGAACGAGAGAGGAATTCCGTAACTTGACCTGATAGCGAAGAGCAAATGATTGTGCAAGGCCACCTACCCACACGTCCTAGCGATTCTCACAGAAACTTTTCTCCCTCTTACGCGACAGCAGTCACGACGAAAGATCATCGTTCCGATGTGAACTCGATACCGGCTACAGGGCTGTTCAACTAGAATAATAAAGATAAGATCTCCTGGAAGAATCACCAACGAGAAAATCGCGCGATGCTCTAGGGAGAAAAGATATTTCCCAAAAACTGCGCGAAGTTAAGTTGTTTTACACTAGACAAAGGTGAGAACTGAAATCAGCGCCGAGAACTAAGAACCAGATTCGGAAATTAAAACCGAATTCGAAGACTAGGATTTAACTGCAAATGAACAACAAAATTCAATACCAGACTAATAATATTTAAACTGAAAAAATAATTTTTACTGACACAATATTTTAAACAGATATCTCATCACTAAATAAAATCGTTCGATACTCTTTATGTGCAGAAATATTAATCGAATAACAATTAGCTTCTGTAAATTGTTTGCATGTTTTGCAGAAATGTTTCGATACCATCTTCACTTTTATTTTTAGCCTCTACGAAAAGTCTTTATTTCTGCTTTGTTTCTATAAAAAATGCATCAATAAAGAACCATATTTATTCAGACAGCACAATCAACAGCGTGAAAATGCAATACGTTCTATTTACGAGAAAATAATTTCCTGTAGCTCGCAAGCGACATGAATACCGAGAGATGCATATACGCAAGTGAACTAGGTATATTAGATTTTCCAACAGGGAGAACAGCTACATTCTGAGAAATTTGAGCGGGCATAAGATGCTATCTCTCAAACATTCGCCACCTCATGCCCGTTTCTAAGTGAGCCAGCTTATGCAATGAATTCTTGAGGAAAAAAATTAAGGACTTGAGTGAGAATACACATAATCCACTAACAACAGAAACAGATGTTGAAATAACCTCCCTAATTAGCAGGATATAAAAAAAATATATTTCAAAAGAACCCCTGAGTCATGGAGAATCGATAATACGCGTACATTTCAATGCCTAGACGTTAATATCATGTATTAAAGGTTTTAAACGACATTAACGAAGTTTTGAAGAGAGGCAGCGGCATGCGAGAGGGAAATTCAGCAATTCAACCAGTTAGAAAGCAAACGATTGGGTAATAGCACCCAGCCCGCGTCTTGCAATCCGCCCTTAAAACTTGTCCTGATGCGGCCATGATGAATGATCATATATGAAATAAATGTTGGCTGCATCAACAGTTACTGGCATTGTAATGGGTTTCTTCACGAGGAATCGGTGTAGTTTCTGAGTGTGACTTCATGTATTTTTATCTTAAGGACATGGGGCCTCAACTCCTTTACGGAGCTCTGGCAATGTTACCCAGCACATTTTGCTGAGGCCATGAAAACGCCTATCATCTACGAATGGGTACTCACTGAAAATTGGATTCCATAAGCATGAGGGATAACATTTTAAGAACGATTACATACCTTCTGCAGTATTGAGACAAGTTTCAGATTTCTTCAATCGGATTACGGAACCGCTATTCGTTTATCGTTATGGATAAAATTCTTGCGTTGCCATAGCTCCGTAAATCATACGACCCCATGTCCTTCGGGCAAGAATTGCTTGAAATAATATATCCCCTATCCAGAGGTTACGCAGATACCTCTTGATGCACCCTTCAAAGTCTGATTAACCTTAACCGCAAAATAACATAGCCTTTTCGTTAACGTGATGTTGGGTGTTTACGAGTAGTTGGAAAGAAAAGAAGAGGCAAATTTATCGGACACATTTTGCGTCACAATATTCAATTGAAAACAATAGTGGTAGGCGAAATGAATGGAAAAAATTACAGAGTGATCCTTGCTGCCTTGCAGCTTTTTATCAGAGGTTGCTTTTTTTTTTACTTAAAGCTTTTGCTCTGTGTCCTGCTTCTATTTCTACCATTTGTAGAGGCTACCCTTGCCCCTAGTTTTCCAACACCCTTTCGGGTCTTTTGTGTTTGTCTGTTTCTAGTATTTTATTTTGCCCAGGTGGTTTAATTTTTTTAAGCTACTTTCATGTAGCTTATTGTAATATGTTTTTGCCAGCTGATGGATAATCGATTTTATATTTTCGATTCCTGATTTTTTATACAGCGTATCATTGCCTTTATAGTATGGGGTGTGGAATATTGATCGTAATATTTTCCTTTCAGTCACTTCTAATTTTTTCTGTGCTCCCTTGTTTAGCATTCCTGCCCAGGCTGGTGTGGCATATAAGAACTTAGGTCTAATGAACGTTTCATATATCATTTTTTTTTATTTTTTCTGGGGTGGCGTTATTGTTAATTATGGGCGATAGGGAGGATCTTGCTCCTATTGCCTGTCCAATTACATTTTGCACCTGCTTGTTGAAGTTTAATTTGCAATCAAGTGTAATTCCTAAATATTTTGCTGTGTCTCGCCAGCCGATCGGTTGTTGTTTTATTCGGATGCATGGGCACATCGGTGTCTCTATCTTTGGCCTGGTGAATTTGATGGCTTGTGTCTTGTTTGTGTTAATTTTTAATCTCCATTTACTGTACCAATTGACTACGTCATCTAGGTAAACTTGGGCGTATTCAGCAGCAAGCTCTATATTTTTGCTTTTCGCTAGTATAGCCGCGTCATCTGCATAGAGAACTATTCTCGTGTGCCAGTTGTCGTTGTCTATAGGGAAATCTGCAGTGTATATATTAAATAACAGTGGCCCAAATATTGATCCTTGTGGTACACCTGCCGTGAGCTTTCGTTCAATGCTTTTTTCATGGCCCCACTTGACAAAAAAGTTTCTTTCGCTCAGATATGAGTTTGTCCATTTGATCATCCATTTAGGTATACCCATTTCGTCCATTTTATAAAATAAGCCGTCATGCCATACTTTGTCAAAAGCTTTGGATATGTCTAGGAAGACTCCTATTGTCATTTCCTTTTTATTAAAACCGTCAGTGATAAATTCGACTACTCGATGAACTTGATGTGTAGTCGAATGTTCTTTGCGGAATCCAAATTGTTCTTCCGGCAAAATACCGCTCGTCTCAATGTATTCAGTCACATAGGGTACCACGACTCTTTCTAGGAGTTTGCCTAGGTTGGAAAGCATTGACAGTGGCCTCATGTCATCCGGTTTTAAAGTATTACCTATTTTTTTCGGAATGCATTTAATCATGGATTTTTTCCATCTATTAGGGAAGAGTCCAGTATGTAGAGATTTATTAATTAATTTCAGCAGGTACTGTCCTGCTTCAACTGGAATTCTCTTAATTGCCTCGTTTGGTATGCCATCTTCACCAGGTGCCTTCCTATCTGGTAAATTTTTGATAATTTCTGTTAATTGTTTCAGTGAGATGATGGGAATTTTATCTTTCTCACTGGTATCATCCCAGGCGGATTTATTTATTTTTAAAAAAATTACAGAAGAAGACCAAGAATGGTATATATATATATCAGGCAAATCATGTTACCGGACAGTTATGCTGGAATGAAGCTGTTGGCGGAGAGGAGAGCTGCTGGTAACAAATCTTTGGATTGATGACTGCAAATAATAGTAATAGCATTGATTTCCCTTCAAGAAATACACATTAGTTTACATAAGTAAAGAGTGAAATTAGGCACTCCATAAGAACTGATGCGTGGGTTGTGTGGCAGCATATATTCATAAGAATTATTGCAAAATTTTCTGCCTTTTTTACGACAAAAATTGTGTTCTAATATTACAAAAAAAAATTGTAGTCAAACTGAATTTAACATATAGGTGAATACAAGTTTATCATTAACACAAAAAGTAAAAATAGGAAAAACTACAACACATGTACCTATTGTAATATTTCTCTTATAAGTCAAACAATAGTTTTGAGGAGATTTTCAACATCCCTATTTAATAACAGACAAGCTTTTAATTTTCTTAAAAAAGTGACTTCATTCCCAATAGATGATACATATTTTGGTACTTTATGATAAATTTTAGGCGCAATGTAGTCATAGAAATATTTAAAGGCTTCAATATTGGGTTTAAGAATAATGTTACAATGGCGATGAGGGTTTTGTGTGTTTCATCAGACTACCGGTTAGATCTGGCTCTTGCCCGGCGCAATTGATGCAAGAATTCATCTCGGGTTCTCCACCGGGTCAAGCTCTCCATACTGACCGACGCGTCGATGCCCAACTCGTGCATCGAAACGTCGCACAGTGAGCTGAAATCGAAAAAAGCTGGCCAAAAGTCAAAAAGTGAATTTTTCAAGCGAGGCTGAAACTTTGCATAAATATTTTCAATAGACCTGTGCATGCGATGACATAAAGCATTTTCCTTAGTACTCAACAATTAACAATTTGCATGAGGTCAAAGTTGCACAAATTTTGCAAAAAATGGTCTACACTCAAGTTTCTCACGAAATCTTCAAAAACAAGCCCTTGCTTAACCTTAAGTTTCAGCCTCCTGGCTTGAAAAAATCACTTTTTGACTTTTGGCCAGCTTTTTTCGATTTCAGCCCACTGTGAACGATATTCATGGAGAAACGTGTTAACTTCTCTTTTCCAACCGATAACATATTCAACCAGAGATATATAACCTGGTATGTATTTTCTTTAACACTCGACAGAACGCATACCTTGGCTAGGTTGGTTGGTTATTTGCGGATGCGACCGGATCTGAGGCCATTTGCGCAATTCAAGATAGGTGGGTAGGTTGGTATGAGGAACATTCTTTTGGAATGGCGGAAGGGTTGAGAAATCTAGCACATTGGCAATATTCCACTCTTACCACATGGAACTAAGGGGTTCACAGTTTAACGTCCCAGCTGATAGACTTGGGATCTGTGCTCTCCATATAGCTTCCAATTAAAATTTGATATTTCACTGAAAAACATTGTTTTACCCAGCTAAAATTGTAACCTATTCCCCAGGGATGGGAAGTAAATACTCTAGCCTCCACATCTAAGTGCAACACGGCATTGGAGGAAGAGTGGATAGAAACCCGGCGTCGTCTTTAGCCTGCCCGATAAGATAGGCACCGAGGGGACCGCATTTTAACGTCCCATCCGACGGACGGAGTACAACGCTTGAAGTGCTCTGCACATGCTAGATGGAGTTCTTTAAGTTGAATGGAGTTCCATGTGTGACGTCGAGCGGATGGATAACTATCCGATCGTCAACTGTTGTGTTCGTCCGTCAGAAACATCTAATTGTGAAGGACTATTTGATGCCTGTTCATGTTATCGAGGTTTTATCAAAAATATGCGGAGTTTTCTCCTTCCTCAAAAATCTTCATTAATTCTTCAAAATTAATTATTCCCCCTCAAAGTAGTCCCCATCAGATATAATGCATTTGTTCCAGCACTTTTACCAATCTTCAAAGCGCTTCTGCGGAACGCGATTTTTGGTATAGCCCTAAGCTCCTCCGGCGATTCTATCATTATTTCCTCAATGTTGGCAAAACGTCGTACTTTCATCATTTTTTATCTTAGAGAATAGAAAAAAGTCGCAGGTGGCCATTTCCAAAGAATATGGGGATCGAGACATCATAACGATGTTGTTTTTCGCCGAAAATTCACGAACAAGTGGTGAGGAGTGAGTAGGTACTTAATCGATATTCAACAATTTCGAAGTTTAACAATTGGCCGAAATTTAGCAATTTCGGGGCAAATTTTGCTGCCACTTGTCTCATGCCCAAAATATCCTAAATAATAGCTTCGCACGAGCCAAATGATATGCTGGTATCATCAGTAACCTCTCTAACAGTGATACGTCGGTTCTCCATAATCATTTTCTTTACTTTTACGACGTTTTCAACGGTTTTTGATCTGCTGGGGCGTCCTAGGCGCTCGTCATGTTCAACGTCTTCACTAACCTCTTAGAAACTCTCTTGCCAATTTTAAATGTTTGTTTTATGCATAGAAGACCCTCCAAAAGTAACATTTAACACTTCAAGTACGATTCTGCACTTAATTTCGTTCTTAAAGACAAATATAAATCAAAGTCACTGTCCCATTTTTTCCATAAGTAAAAATTCACCGGGCACACCAAAACACAGCTAACCTTTTCGATAACCTATAATAAAGTAAGCAACCAATATTAGAAATCAATTTAACATGCATCAGGGACAAATATGCTCAACACAATAACAAAAATCGTGACAAATGAACTTGTACCACCTGTGACATTAAAAAATTCCGCATAGGCACTCTTCAAAGGGAGCAAGTTTTCTAGGGCTAAGGGTAATAACTTAATTCTTTGACTTTGCCTACCTCGAACGGGAATGGCGTGATGGGTATGTATGTATTGAATGTAAAAATGTTCGTAATGAGATTCTAAAAATTGCGGAAACAGGAATCTAAAACAGAAATAAAGTACACATAAATGTATAAAATGGTCTTAAATTTCCATAGATGTATATCAGTTTTAAGTATAGAATAATTAGGTATAATAATAGGTCGGGATGGAATAATTCATGGCTTTTATTCAAACTCAGAACAATGAGCATCCGTTTTTTGGATTATCACATTTACCTATCTTAAACATATCTGGATGCTACCTATAAGGTATACGAGTGAAAGACAGCTCTCCTTCGGTTTAAAATGAAGAAAATGTATCGTTAACGGAAACAGAACTACCTTGACCATGACTTTGGATCAACCTATAAATAAATGTCATCTATATGGAGATTAAATTTTCCCGTTATCTTCCGATATCATGCCAATCCAATTACATCTATCACACCAATCTACCGTTATATTCTAGCGATAATAATCTAGCGATATATTTGAAATATAACATCTTAAATGATTTCACTAGATTGCAAAGCGTCTAAATATTCCCTGTTTTCGAAATAAATTCGTTCTAAGTGGATCTGAGACCCTAAATTCGGCGTCATACCGGGCGATTTTTTTTCTTGAATGGAACCCTGCCATGTGGAAACTTGGTCCGAGCAGCTTTCCACTCAAGCGAGGGCTGAATGAGACGATGCGTTTCCTTCCTGCTCAAGGGCAGGCACTCTCTCGCCTCTTATTTTCAGCTATCTATTAGATTTTGTACTTGAACTAACGTTCATCTACAGCAGGGGTCTCCAAAGTACGGGCCACATCCGGGCCCGCAAGACGATTTAATTCGGCCCGCGGAAGAAATATGCGGAAATGCGTCGTTAATCATTTTTGCCTGGATGGTTGCTCTTTACTCGTTTTAAGCGTTTCAAAATTGGAACTTCAGTATAATAAGATTTTAAAACTGATTTTTTTGTTGCTAGAGTTCGTCATTATCAATTTAACTACAATAATTTAGTTTCACATTTTCTGTAATTAGTTCATAAAAATTTTCTCATTTCGATAAAACTCATATCTAGAGTTACCTAAGTAGAAATTGCCACTAGAAAAAAACCTATGATTTTCCTCATTCACTGAGTTGCATTACTTTATCTTTTTGTACTATCCCCCGCTGAAAAATTCTGAACCACCCAATGTGGCTCTCGTGGCGATAAGTTAGGAGACCCCCGATCTAAAGCATCGGATCCCAACCTGGGGTACGCGTACCCTCAGGGGTACTTGTTTCGTTATTTAGGGGATCAATAAAAAAGTCGATTGAAAGCGGTAAGTCTTAAAAGCATATTTGAAACACTGCGCGTACAATTTAAGAAAATGGGCTGAGAAACGTAATAATGAAAGGGTCTATTGGGAATCGTCGAGCTTCGGCATTGAAGAAATTTTCACTTCACAGTCTCGAAAAAAAATCAAATTGTTCCCATTAAAAGTTAAGTTTTGTCCAGGCTGTGACTTCACGTCCATGACGTTGTCAAGGAAGAGACCTTCTTGAATAAGACCCCTGGGATAGGATCATGGGTCCTTTTTTCTCGTTGTCGTTCTCGTAAACGAAAAAGAAAACCGCGATAGGAAGGACAATGCTCACAAGTTACTGTTCTAAAAGCGCACTCCGTCAATTAAAGCTAGTATTCAAAAGTGTCTCACAAAATTTGAAGAGAATGTCACGTTATCGCTCTCATGAGCGCAATTAAAAAATAACGACAACGCGGCCGTACGCGTACTTGAGAACCGTGATCGCCCTCTTGAGTAGCTATTCTGTAACTACTTAATACATGCTGTTATAGTGACATATGCCGTTTCGTTACCTTTCCAAATGACTTTCTATTGCAAAAATGTAGCTGTAGTTAACTTTTTTCATGTTTGGTAGGAAGCGAATAGGTACCTTCATAAGACAGTCGATAAAACGAGTCGAGTAAAACAGAAAGCATGGAAAGGGACGATTCATTGATTGGAGTAGATTGACGACAGATGTCAGCAGCATGTTTTAAATAATTACCGAATAGTTTTACATGTATAGTTGAGATTTGTCGTGGCCGTGATGTCACATGTATGACATTGTCGGGGGCGAGTCTTCCCTGAATAAGGCTCCTGATTGGAAAACGCGTCTCCGAACTCAGAGAAAAATTGCACTTGTTCCGTCTTAAGAAAAACGCAGGTACGACGAATCACACATCCAATTCCAAGGTAGGGCAAGTAGTTATTTTGACTCCGCGCTAAATCTCTGAAAAACTAGCAGACGCGGAAAAATAAGAGAGATACTCTGCCGAACTGATAGGTACAACAATTCCTTCTTTCCACGAACCAATAATGATTGACAAAAACAGTGTGACACTAGCATAGGACACATCGTTTACATACAATTAACCCCTGTCCTCTCCCCCATCCTTTTGCTCATTCATTTCTTCCCCTTTCATAGCTGGAGTCCTAGCAACCCCTCCCACACGCCTCTGTGGCAGCCGGAAGGGTAGCATGTATATGTAGACGTAGAAGGTAGCACACAAGGTGTAACGCTGGTAAAAAAACGTAGATGAACACGACCTCCGTAACTTCGATCTACGGTAAAAAAATGGGCTCTCTTTCTCTCAAGCCGTGCACGCAATTTCTCCAGAATTGCACGCATGTCTGCGTCTCCATTCTAGTCGGCGAACCTAGCGTGCACGCTCCTCCCTCCAACTCACGGAAAGTGAAAGGGGTTGGGGGCGGGGAGGATATTTGTAAAAATATACGGCGGAGCTGCCTTAAAGGCCACTGTTTTCCGACACGCCGCGATTTCAAAATACAAAACCTTATATACTACTTAGGAGGGGAGGAATGGGAAGGGCGCTTGCTTGTATGGAGCGAAACCTAGAAAGCATGGAGACGCACAAATTTCACCAAGTGTGGCCAACTCCACCCACTCCGACGGGAGGAGAGTTGTGTTTCGGCAGAGTGCGGGGTAAAATTGGACGGCGGGCTGTCATAAACAGGTGGCGCCCTGGGAACATTCAATTTGCACTTAAAAGTGTCTCACGAGAACTGTTCTCTCTTATTTCCACCAGGAGTGATGAAACGACAGAACGTAAGCGGTAACTTGTCAAAATTCGACTTAATCCCTTATAAAACTGTCCAATATATTGGCTATTCCACTGCATATACTGCATTGGCTGGACACGCTATGACATTGCGATATACCGAATAATTGGATTCGCTCTATCGCAACGATATAGTTCACAATGATTCATAAAATTGGCGGAAATTCTTTTTTTGGTAACTCTAGTTTCGATAACGGAGCACAAAACATAAATAAAATGTTCCGAAGACCGAGAAAAGAAAAAGTTCGATAGAAAAAAATAAGCCAATCTTGTCTTTGATCTGGAGGACACAATTCGCAGAAAACTGACCTGAAGGATATTATTAGTTACGTAGCCAGGATTTCGTTTCTGGTGGGTCCAGGTTGTATGTAAGCAGGGGGAGTGAACATTTTTTTTTTAATCAGGAGCAAAATTGTGTGTTTATACTAGTAAGATTGCAACTGCGACTGCAGAGTCACAGTCGATTAGTAAGATTTTGCTGTGCAATGATCTGAAAGAATACAGTACCCACGGTTTTTTATGCTTGAAAATTAGAAACATATTAATTGTAAAAGTTGTTCTGAATATAGAATAAAGTAAAACAACGTTCAATGATGAAATAATTCAAATGTAACTGTTTCCTTCAGCGCATTTTAATTACATAAATACAAAATTTCGGCGGGGGGGTCTTAACCCCCCCCCCCTCCCACCCCCCTCCGAAACGGCTACATCACTGCGCTTTGCAATGCTGATCTTTCGGTTTATACGATGCATCAGATCAGATTTGGATTTGATGCAATGCCATACGATATGCGAATTAATGCGATATCAAGCAACATACGACCCAATAGTTTGGCCATCCCATTGTGTATATGATTGTGGTTCGCTGGACACGCTATGACCTTGCGATATTGCGTATAATCTGCTGAGACTCAACCGAGACGTCGCTTTGCAATGTCGAGCTTTCTCGTCATGCGATACATCAAATATAAAACCATAAATTGCGCGAAGTAATGCGATATCAAGCGATAAGTGATGCAAAGCGATAGTCGATTTCACACCACACAATTTTTCGTGATACGCGATAGGTGGCCTCTTTAGCGATGCTAAATTTATATCTCGATGCGATAATGAAATATGAATAACATGCGCAACGATAACCCATTACAAAATAACCCTCCCTTTGGGGTTATTTTGCAATTTCATCTTTTTAATGACTCTTTGCGGGAAGGCGGGAGATCCGTTTCTCTCTCTTAATGATCGGCTCACGATCGGCCAAGGTGGTGGCTTCATTTCATGTTCCCAACAACAGGTGAGATGGAACTAATTAAATGCGGATCAAGAGTCGAAAGAGCGGATGAATCAAATAAATAGACCGGCAGTTCACCGCTTGAGAGCCGAAGATGGTCACGCCTGGGTGTCGGAGTTGAACTACGAAAAATGACGTAATTTTCTACATTTTATGGAGTATTCTCACTTAAGTGAGAATACAAAATAACCCTCCTGATGTCGAATTGCGTTCATTCGACGTAAATGGTGCTACAATCGGCTCCGATTGCTGGAAAGTGTTGGTTAAGAGTACATTCGCCGACGAATCTGCATATTTAGCATTTTAATGAAGCGTTGTCAGCATGCCATCAGCGAAAGCAGTAGGTATATTTTTGTCAATAATGCAAACGACAAGGTGAAAGGTAATTGTTTTGACCCACGCAGTCACCACCGTGGAGCACGTCCTTTAGCAACGTTACGTGCGATGCGAACGGGCCTTTGCTCTCCCTTTCAACCTCTTCTCCCAAAAGTAAACACCATTAACGGTACAGCTCATCCGTTACTCCGAAATATCCAGTCTAGCCCTTCCCTCTTAACCCTCAAGCGACTGCTGACCGTTTCTCTGCGTCCTTACCGTCCTTACAGCCTTCAAGGTATTAAACTTTCCCTTTCTCTTCGAATACATATATGTATACCTATTCATATTACCCGTTTATGTGCACAAGCCTGCGCCGACCAGTCCACCCATGCTTTCTCGCTTTCGTTTGTCTTGTCAACACTGCCCATCGCATCCAAGATCGTGGCCTCCGTGAACGTTCTGGGAAGTAAGTAAACCCAAGCGTTCACTCCTATGCGGCTAGCGGTGTGAGACAAAACGATGTCGTGACATCAAATACAGGCAATACTGATAAGTTAGGGCAGAATTACGATCGACGTTTCCTGGCGTGACGGAAATGGAAGGTGGCGTTGTTTTCCGCCATTTTTCCGTCTAGGAGGGGTGCATTACGAATGACGTAAGTATCAGCGCCAATTGTGGACAGCTTTTGCAAACGGAGTTTACGAACGGTTCCGCGGTAGCTGTTTATTTTCATATTTCACAATCAAAATATAAATACTAAGAAAAAATATGGACGAATATTGCTCCAAGAAGGTGAATCATGCTTCATTGCAGAGTTACGAAGTAAGATTGATAATCAGGAAAAAAAAATTTTAAATATTAAAAAAAAAAGCTCTGCTTTGATTGGCTGATGTTGGCGTAGCGTGACGGAAACATTAGATTTTGACAAGGCTCACTCATCATCGTCCGTCGACGCCGTTAACTTTCGTCCATCGTAATAGGTTTTCCACTACATCACAATCACAAAACTTCGCGAACGTCATCATCCGTTTCCGTCGTCACGTCAGGAAACGTAATCGTAACCCCGCTTTTTTCGGTCTACGGTACCCGATTTATACGACGAGCGACACACATATATGTTTCACGAGCTTTTTTGGCTTTTTCTCGGCTCAGGTCCTTTACCAGTTGTTCTCACGTTGTAAGTACTCAGTAACTTGAAGTTAACACGACAACTCATGCATCTTTCGCGCAAAATATGATCTATATAATAATATATTTACGCTCATTACTCATAATTCTCCTTCTTCTCTTAATGTTGGCCGTCTAATGACCACGTAAAATAACCCAACTCATTTTCGTTTCTTGCATTCTACATCTACATTCTTGCATTTTTACATCTGCATTTTATTAAGGCTGAATTAGTTTCAAGGCCCTTCAATCCTTAACCAAACATTTAAACAGCACGATGATGTCAAACAGGTGAGTCTCAGAAATAAAACAATTTGTGATCCACTAATTCGTGGCTCATTCAATGTTTTTTCCTCTTGGAACATTTCTACTTGGAACACTCAGCACTTTCACACGAGATCTGAAAATGTTTCCATAAAATTGGCGGAAATGATTTAGCGGGGCGATATTTGCATTACATTGCAGTATATGGTTACTTGAATTGGTATACACCGGAAACGCAACATCGGCCGCGCCACGAACTTCTATCGTCGATTAGCATTAGTAGATGCGGGAGAAGACCAGTAATCGTTATTATCGGCTATCGCTGAAGAGATTAATTTCAATCATGGTACTAATTTTGATGGCCCAGCAAAAAAAAACTGGCATAACTCTGTTCCGAAGTGCTCTGATCAAACGCGCTGAGCCCGAAAGAATTCGATAGAACAAAGAAGCCAATCTCGTATTTGATTTGGAGGACACAATTCGCAGAAAACTGACCTTCGCGTAGGAAGTGTTTAAGGTCCAGTGCAGTAACCTTCGCGCCTCGTCCCGCAGCAGCAGAAGGCAATTCCAGCGCCCCAGGCCAACACCAAAAACGGCAGACGGATGATAACATCATTTTTTTCTTGCGAAAAAAATAAATTATTTATAAACATATCCGTGCGAAGTGGGCCTAATTGGCCTGACTCTCCACTACCGGATTTCAACGTCAGTTCCAGACAATAAAATTATTCTTAAACCTTATTAAAATTATGTATAATCGCCCATTGTTGCACAAATCTTCCATAAAATCTTGATTAATCGTCTCTCTGTATATTTTCGTTTTCCAAGAAAATGTACAAAGAGAAGAAACTACTAATGTGGCTAGTGGCTATTCAAGTAGTTTTCTTTGAGCAGTTAGAATACCAGCGGTTGGAAAAATATCAAAGACCTAAGTAAACTTAGTCTAAAATACTGTTTCCGATCACAGTTGCAAGACTGCTAATACGCAATACTGGTAACACCACGCTCGCAAGTTCTTACCTCAGGCATGGAAGTTGTTTTTATGTCGGGGTTAAGGTCCTCAGTTAAAACGTGCTTTATAAACTTAGCAGGTGAAGCAACCGTATAATCCAAGTATGCTACTGATGAAACTATTGTACGTACAAGCCCACATTTTATGTCCTTAAATATTCCATAAAACTGTACAAGGGGTGAAAATTAACAGATTGTAGTACTATCCACTATACTTTACATTTAAACGCGTGTTTCAGCGTATTACATTGCCATTAACAAGTACAAAGGATTTTCTCCTTGATGGCGATGTAATACGGCGAAATACGTGTAGCAAATGTATTCAACAGTACTTTTACTCCTGGGTCCATTGAATACCAACTAGGACTTTGGCCTCGCCAACAAGCCGTCTCCAAGCACTTCGATCCTCGGCCATCTCCAACTCTGCTCCCATCTTTCTCAAATCGTTCTCTACTTGTCCTTTCCACCTCAATCTTGGTCTCCCTGATGGTCTCCTTCCTTGAAGTCTTCCTTCCCATGCTCTCTTTATCATCCCTCCCTTTCCCTCCGCAGCACATAGCCCAGCCATCTTAATCTCTTGCTTCTGACAACTGCGACAACGTCAGACCTGCTCTTATTTCTCTGTTTCTTTTTATTCACCATTTGTCTCCTTCTATAGTAGGGCCAAATATTCTTCTTAATACTTTATTTTAAAAGCAATGAGTTTCTTTTGTGACTCCTTTGTAAGGGTCCAAACCTCCGAGCCATATAACAATACTGGCTGTACCATCGTTTTATATATTCGTATTTTAGTGCTCCAAGACAGAAGTTTAGTTTTATAAAGCTTAATTAGACTCCAGTATGTTCTGTCTGCTGTTGTTATTCTGTTTAAAATTTCAGTTTCTTCTCTGTTGTCATGTGTTAAGGCTATTCTTAAATACATGAATTGATTTGTTTGTAAAATTTATAATTCATGACTGCTATGTTTTCTTCCTGTTCTTCAAGCCTGCTGATCTTAATGAAATTTGTCATTAACGTACAGCCCAACTTTGGCCGCTTCTTTTAGGAGTACATTAGTAAGTCTTATCAAGTTTTCTTTGTTCTCAGTTTTAATGGCTACATCGTCCGCAAATGCTAACAGGTTGATTATTACCCACCAATTATTCTGTGTTATTATTATTCAACAGTACTACATCTGTTAATTTTCATTTTCAAAAATGCTTTACTACCATATCTCGGAGGATACGGGTGACTTAATGTAAAAGCAGTATTGATGAACATACATCGACTCTTTAACAAATGCTTATGTGCATTATCCCGGCATTTTCGAAAGGATTTAGAAATTTGTACTTGATTAAAAGCAAATAGTCCCAACTGTTTTTGTGCCCTGGAGGAATCAATGTGCCTCAGCAACGACGGAAATGTTGATCAATTACATGTCAGCTTTTCATACTATCGTGACTAAAGTTTTTGGCTCAGCGCCACATAAACTCCTTGGACGGTAGAGAAACGTCACTAAAAGCCTTGAGTAAGCTTATTTTTCAGCCGTTAGGAAAGAAAAACGTCAAGAGAATCCAGGACAAAAAGATAAGGTATACTTGATCGTAATGTAATGCAGATATTCCTCTTTCAGTAAGTTAATTTTGAGCTTTAGTAGTGCGAAAATAAACCCAGAGTAATAGCGGAAACCTAAAACACTTTTGTAAGGCTTCCACTTATCTGAAAGCGAAATGTCGAGGAAGGGGATTGTGAATAACAAATAATTCCCAGCATTGAGTCACACATAATCTAATTGCACACGTATGAGCGTGGCATTGGGAAGATTCTACGGGCAAGAACAAGAAATCGATAGCCCTTGAGGCGTGAATGCCGAGAGAGAAAATTTTGTGCAAACACAGCAATAATCAAAATCTGGCTTCGAAATGTAAAAAAATCGACTTTCACCGGTCTCTAAATATTAACAATTCAATAGCTATGTAAATTTATGCATACTCAATTCGTCTGTCAACCACAGCTGTTTAAGGGACTCACAGTTGGCCTAGGATGTTGAAATTTGACATCAACACAGGTCGTTGCCTAAAATAGAACGAAAGAATAGTATTTTTTTTAAGCCACGAAGTACAAGTTAACGGGGTAACTTTTACTCCATATTGGTTAAATATGTTACCTCCATAAGAAAAGCATTGAATACGGTGCAGGATCCCTTTTTTACCATTTTAAATTCCTAGCACTCGGGATATAAGTTTGAAATTTTCAATATCAGTTTGCTGAAAGACTTAAGTTTTTAATTCTTGCTTGCGATTTTCCAATACGCTTCCTTTTTATCTTTAAAAAATATGTTTTTTTCCTTCAAAAGAGCCAATTTTTAACTATTTCCACCACCACAAAATTTGACTAAATATTTGACTCAAAATGGATTTAAATATGCTGTGACAGGCTCAACGTGAAGATAACGTAATTTGATTCCAAACCTTCAAACAACGAATCATTCAAATTTTTAGAATCAAATTAAATTTTCTTCAAAGTCTGCCTGTAACACGTTACTCAAAACTGTTTGATCATTTTTGTTCAAAGGCTTTGACTGTGGGACACCAGCTTACGTTTTTTCATCGTACGAAAATTGAAGTGAATTATTTATAATTTTCGGTTCCATATTACTCTCTGCTCATTGAACTTGACCGGAAACATTCTAAATTCAGCATAATTTGGACGGGGGTTTGTATGAGGGTAGTTTTTTGAATGAAGCGCTTTCGCAGATCCCGATAATCCGCGATGTGAATGCAAGAAAAAAACAAAATAGACGTCTCCCTAGGATCACTATACACGCTTTGAAAATAAAAAAAATTGCTCAACCCACGTGACAGGAAATATTCTGTAAGTGCGAATCGTTGCATGGTATTTTTCCGGGCAGAGCATTTTTTTAACGTTGATAGGGCAGATAAATATATTTAGACGAAAACAGGCATTCTCAAGGTAGTGATAAACCCTAACAGGTTAGTTTCGACCATCAATCTCTAATTAGCAGGCAAGGGCAACCTCGCTGCTGTTGAGGGATGGCAAAATTACCTCTACCTACTCTTTCACAGTCGCAGTCATCCATCTCCTAATAGGATTATTTAGCGCGACACACTTCCTTAATCTGTTCATCTTATCCATAAATCCTATTCTCTATTTCTCACTCCCTGGTTACAAAATCCTCCAGTAATACTTTTGCCTACATTGGCCGAGAATGAAAACTTAGGTGGGGAGTCGGGCTCTCAATAGAAATATCGTTTGAAAAAATATTCTCGCGTAATTAATGGTCAGGATAACAACAAGGTAAGAGGTCGCATGAAACTTTATTGTAAATTTCCGCGACCGATAACTCGAGGCAACTATAATGCGGTATCTCGACCAAGGTCGGATTAAGAAACAACGGACGGCAAAGGCCAACTAATCAAAGAGTTCGGTCAATGGCAGTCGATGAATGCCTCGCAAACTGTCGTTTAAAAAAAAAGAAACGCATCTCTAACGAACTTGATCCTTGTCACGGATCTTCCTTCAATGTAAAGGCGATTTAAATCACCATTGAAAGACGATGAGTAGTCATGAGGTGTTCTTATCACGGTTGACTGTCCTAGGACAAAGCCCAGCAATGAAGACTACCTCCCTTCGAAGGCGTTATCGCTGAAGCGGCGCGGCGCCAAGGAGTGGGTTTTGCGGTGTGAGCGAAGGATGCACCATGAGTTATATAAGGACAAGCCGAGGGACAAGCGGAAATAATAATACAAAGGAAAAGAGGATCATACAATGAGATAAATGTCGTTGGATGAGCGCAGATTAATCAGAGAGAAAACTTGAGCCTCTGAGGCCCGGTTTTACGACGTCTGTTTAACTTTAATAGTTAGATGATGAAGCCTTCACGTTGATATGCTGTACTGCGAGTTTTGGTTTAGTAAATTACATCAGATATCATAAATATAGAGAAGTAATAAAACTAGACAATAGGGAATTCGAAAAAGGGTGTGCATTCTAATATCTTGGGTCAACTTCAAGTGTAAAAAACCAATCGCTGGTGAGAGTTTCTGCAGATAATAGATGTATATATACCCTTAAAAAACTACTAAGCTCTAATATTCTACTCAAGAAATCCAAAATTAAAATAAAAAACAGCAATAAGACCAATTGTAACATACTCTTGCGAGACATAGACATTAACACAGAAAAACAAAGAAGACTTGAAATGTTTAAGAGAAGAAATCAGAAGATTTTTGGACCAAAACAGGAGGAAGGAAGTGAATGAAAAATTAAGAGGAATGCAGAATTAAATGAGCTGATAAAAGAAAAAAAAACCATAGTTCGCTTCATATAACCACAAAGAATCTGATGATTAGATCACATAACACGTATGCCACAGACAAGATCGACAAAGAAAATTTATGAATGGACACCAGACTGAAATAGGACCGGAGGGAGACCTAGTAAATGACAGAGAGGGGATGCCACAGAAGATTTATAAAGAATGAATATTTCCAACAGGAAGGAGATTGCAAAATATAAAACAAGATGGTCTTTAACTGTTTAAACGGTCAGAACCCATTGAGGGTTGTGCCTTATATCGGCAATATTTCCCTTAACAAAGACTTAACAAGTCAATTTTCAAGCTTCTAAGTGAGAAGATAACACCTAGTTAGCATAAAACTCTACTGAAATTCGCCTTGAGTTAAGATGGCTTGGTGGTGTAACTGGCTAACAAACTTGACTGGCAATTGGGCAATCCTACTTCCTGCCCCTTTCGTCTGCTATAATAAACTCCACCTTTCACTTTCATGCACAAAGCAAATCAAAACTTTTCCAAACATGCACACCAGCGATTTTACAATAATCTAATGGTACTACCCTACAATTACAAAAACGGTGCTAGTAAGGCCAAGGAGGAAAAATATGACAAATACGTTGGACGGCAGCTACTGATAATGCGTTCAATTCATTGTAAATGCAGGATTTCCCCCGTAATGTACAACTATAACACAATCCTACACAACGACATCATTTAACACGATATTGATTTATTTGGTATTAACCAGAGCAAATTTTTCGAATGTTTTGCTTAAATCTTGAGTAATTCCATATTCTTCTCTAGAGGTTATTTTTAAGTTCTTCCGAAACCCAATTTTCTCACCCGTAACTCAAAATTATCAAAATCTTCCTCCTTGCTATGCGTGAATTCCCTAGCTTCATTCTCATTTCAAGTTTGAATTGAAGCACTTCAAGTCGAAATCGGAAAAACGACATTATGGAAAGGAAGTCAAGCCATCTTTGTTGTCCTCTCTGTTGACTCTCTATTGTCCCAATAATTACTTGTACAGCGCAGCGTTAGCTGAAATGAATTAGGTCGGACATCAAGGTCAGGTCATAGGACTAACGAATTTGGCTACCGTTAATACAACAATGCTCATTTATTGTTTCATAATAAAAATATAGGACTTCCTCCAGAGGAATTCATTCCATCAGTGGAAAGCTACCACGTTCCACTCCGCCAATTAAGAAACCGATCTCTAGAAATATTACAAGGCTTTTATTCCTAGCTTTTTGAAAGTGGGCTCTCGTTAAGGGCGCTCAAACCTCCTATTCTGCTGAGGAAAAAGTTTTAACTACGGTAAAAAAATTACTATGGCCCGGTTTTACAATCCTTGTAGCAGTTATAATCAACATCGACGCGTCGGTGTTGATCATAACTGCTACGTTTCGAAAACGTCGCGACGTTTTCGAAACGTAGCAGTAGCGGGTGAAAGTTTTCCCTGAAGAATATAGCAGACAGCCTTCGAAACGTCGGTGCTAATCATTACCACTATCCGGAGGGAAACCCGATAACTCTCCTACCATTCTATTTGCCCTGAAAACCTCACCTCCTTCAATACTTTAAACAGTTTATATGTTTTTTTATTTCTTGTAACCTCCATAATTTAATGAGGAGGGTAGAATCATTTCTAAGTAAAAAAGAAAATTGGTCCAGAAATTATTAAGTATATTTTATCACCCTTAGACTTTTGAGATGTGGGTGAGAAGTAAGATGTACCAAAGAGTAGAATGTGTGGAGAGGAAAACAAATAAGGCAGTGTCAGATATTGTAGGAGAGGATGCTGATAGATGGCATTAGAAGGAGGCACAAAATGGCTGAAAGACGTACCTACTTAGGGGTAAAGATATGCTGAAGCGGATGATAGAGGTGAGAATGTAGGGTAAGCGCAGGAAAGGAGAGAGAAGAATAGAAATTACAATACTTATTCCATCTTTATGTACCATATAAATGACATCCTCTCCTTACCTTCTGAATTGAATAAATACAATGAACAATGAAATGATCCACCGTTCACATTATTTTAAAAAGTAACTTTTATAAAGAGCATGTTATCCTATGCAATTAATGATGGACTAAAGGTACAATGCCTCAATAGCAGAAATGGAGCTTGCACTCCAACCCAAAACGTAAAACATAATGAACCATAAACAGGTCACTGTGAGATATTTAGTATAGTACCAACATACACTCAAGGATCCCAATGACTTATGAAGCAAAAATTTAAAATGAAGGTCGGACATATCATTAATATCATTAAGAAAAGCCATGGAAGAATCTATCAACCACAATTTCAAAGAATTTATGTACAAAAAAGGACGGCATGAAGGTAAGTAAAAGACAGGAAGAGTTTCAGGATATAATCTAGGAAGTATACAGATTTTTTCGTAAGAAGCGTAAGATAAAATGTCACCGTGGTTGAGGAAATACTAGGCGGAAAAGTCCCACTATTTATTTATTAGAGGACATACGATGACGAGTGTCATCTTTAGATAGCTTGTGGTCACACACGAGTGTGAAATTCGCAGTGTAAACATCTTCCTGGGATACGAACCCGGACACCTACATATAACACCCCTATGCAGCTTTACTGGCTAAAGCACACGGCGCGATTTCGAAGGGCCCGGGTACGGATCTCAGTCCAGACGAATATTTTTTTCCCGGTGAATTTTACATAATTGGGTGATCACTAGCGGGTGACTCCATTAAAGTTACAGCGCGGTCAGCTCCGCAGATATTTCTATTTCTACATTACTCTGAGAGCCACCGCACATGCGTTTGGCAAGGGGTATAAAGACACCAGCAATGAAAGGAGAGGACAGATGAAAAAGGAGGTGGCAGAGGACAGATGTTAGTTGTATGTTAACGATGCGCTTTATGTGAGTGTCACGCTGCTTCTGTTATAATAACTAATGGTGCGTGAAATGAAGGAATTTTTTAGCTCATTTTGACGACAGCATTACTTTACTTAGGTTATGCACTTACCACCATTCTCGAGGCTATTGCTATCTTAGGCTTATTTTATTAAAATAATTGTTTATAAACAGCCGCATTAATATTCTCCCCTCACCTTCATAATCGCATTTAAACATTACGCAAACACATTGCCTCGCTGGGCACATTTTTCAAGTAAAAATAAATATTTAGCGCGAAACTTTGAGATAAATCTAATTTTCAGCCTAGATCTCAAATGTATATCGATTTGTGAGGTCCAAGGCGATATGGTGCCACAATCACCTTGAAAATAAAAACCGCAGACCTTGCCCGCGATTGATTCTGCGCCATTGGCACCGCGTTTCGTCACTTGGCCCTCACTGGCGAATGGGACAATTTCCATTCCCAGCATGCCCGAAAACTGTGAGCACGAAGCTCTTTTTAACGACGAGCGAATGTTTATCGCGCCGGAAGGCATTACGTTGAGAATTAGTATTACGAGGCGACAGGACGTGCCTGTGCGGTAATAGACCGTTGTGCTGACTTCGGAGACAATTCCACGGCCATGGACGATTATAATGAACTGAGAGAATCAAACATCTCCTTCCCATTCTGTGTTTCCCTCACCCAATTTCCGAATGCAGCGAGCCTTTCCTTGAATAGTTACCCGTACAAAATCACCCCGGCCTTGAGGGAACTTCCTTTAGCGCTAAAATCTTCCCTGACAGTGCCGACAGTTCCTCGCTAGGAGTCGTATGAAATAAGAGTGAAATATAATAGAGGTCGGAAACGTTTGCAAACTTCACCGAGATTGGATGTTTACAGCTCGAACTCCAGTGACACAAACAGTACTTACATACAGAAGAGCCAAAAGCGACAATGACTGTAATATTTTTTTGCGCATTCCGCTATGTTCATATGGCCTTTTTACACGAGGCACTTAATCGTGCAGTTTCATTTACAGAAATTAAGGGAACGCGAGCACGGAATTAGATCAGGGTCTATTTTCCTCTCTTTTGTTCATGCATTTGCAAGCAGTAATTCTAGCTATTCCTCGCTTTACATGACGCCATTTTCACTGCACATCCATCCGTACCCCCAGACGGTGCAGTAAAGAGCCTTATGTAAAATGGCCTTCAGTGAAATCCGTCACGGCCAGTCGCCAATTTATCAGTGGTGAATAGTAAGAGAAAATGACTTTTTTAAAGACAAAATATTCTTCTGAAGTCATCCAACGTGAGCATCATGTATGTATCATTTTGATTTTCCTGAGGCTAATCCAAAAATTATGGGTTCAAAAAATTTGAGTTCAACGAAGGCCAGTTGTTTGAGTTGGTTGGAGGATGGTGTTTGAGTAACTACTTTTCTATAAGCTAAATAAATAGCTTTACAATATGTCGTTCATACTTCCCACACGTGAGCAAGACATAAACAAGAAAATAAGGCATCGCCTTAAAAAATTGTTGGGTTTACACATTCTCCAGTATTCTCTTTACATTGGAATTACCTTCTTTACTTTCTTTCCCAAATATCATTGCGTTTAGTTAGATCTGAATGAAAAATTTACACAATTGTCTTTTTGTATCACTTTCAAACGTACAATTCGTCAAAAACCACTGAGCGCTCGGCAATTATGTCAAGGTTCGCGCCAAAGGAACTGGCTTAAAACATGACGAATGCGCTTAACCATGATTGCATAAAATAGCTTACGGCTCAACCAATAAGGCCCCTCAGTATATACAGTTCACGACAGCTTAAAACCTTGTAAAATGGTTGGGCGAGCAGGCAGACGCTCCGAAAATATACGTGCAGTCGTTCACGTGGAATTGATTCACGGCAGGATGCGTGCAGTGAAGTTGAGAGCGACTCATCTTTCTCCTAATTCCAGCCAAATGTTGATGATTCACTGGTACTGAAACGTATGAATCGATATTTAGCCGATAAAAGTTTTCATCCGATGTATAGGTCTATTCTCTACACCAAGCCGTGCCTGGCTTTCAAACAGCACCCTTTTTCCACTCTCCAGTTCCCTCGCTGTATAAGTAGATTGATTGAGAGCTTTGCCTTGTTAGGTCAAGTGTCACCTCTCATTTATAATTCAATCCCCATAAAAGAGCCCATTTACAACCATTTAAGTGGCCAACGGAGTTCACGATTTCTGGGCGAAAAAATATTGGCTTTTAAGGAGCCTCTAATACAATAACTAAGAAGTATCACACACAACGCAAAAAAATTATGCAGAAAACAACTATATAGAACTTTCCTCACTCTCTTTCTTTATATTCGACGCCACAAAAATCTACATTTAACTTCGGGTCGAATAAATTACCTCCTTAGCGACTTTTTTTATTGACTTTATTTATCACAACACAATTTGAACAACTAGACACACAGTGACTTTTGAAAATTTTCAACAATATCATCAGTATATCAGCCGGCCTCGGTAGCGGTGGGATTAAACCCACGTCTGCCACCGCAATAGTCGCGGGTTCGTGTCCCGCCTGAGAGGATATTTCCCCACCTGGTGCATGTTCGTGTGTGTATCCTTCGATTGTTTTTTGTTATTGATACCGGATGCATAACGACTAAGGTGATGTTTCTGGATCAATTAAAATAAATGGAAATAAAAAATATCATTGCCTTCTCACTTACCTACAGAAAAGAGGAGAAGAGTAAGACGGTGAGGAGGAATTGTGAAAAGAGGAAGTCCCGTCATGATGCAAAGATAATGCTCAGAATAAATCCGTGATCACGATCCTGTAGGCAATTCTAAGATATTTTCAGGGCAACCATGGAAAGTGAGTGCGTGAATTTATATTAATGCTCACAGCTCTATTTGCTTACAGGTGCGTTAGTATAAAGGCGCACAAAAACGCATTTGTATAACGTTTCATTTTTTTTCAATCCTTTTGAAGGTCAGGTTTTGGCATGTTGGGGTCATCCCCTGACACAATATTCTCTTCGAGTGACTTGCGAATGCCACCACATTCGAGGAGGCTTGACCGTGAACGGATTCGATTCTGGCTTGCAGTGGGCAGACGTGACCGTGCCAACGGTCGCGTCAGTTCTCGGAAAAGTGTGACTTGGACGATAGCAGGGGGGGAGTGAGGGGAATCACTGACAGCATTGACCAAATCACCTGTGGGGCGAAGTCTTGTGTGGTCCGTGTGTAACTACGTTAATGGTGGCGTGCCCAAGCGCGCGTGTATGCTCTTAAAAAGGGGGCCGTCCCGAGAACGGGACCTTGAGGCACGGCTGCGATGGCAAGAAGACAAACGAGCGGGTCCTTCGAATTGACTCCTCGAGATGCACGTCTTTTTCCGCTCTTACCATACTTTAAGAGTATCCTCACCGATCTACTTTGAGCTCCATATCCAACCGCTCCATTGCCGAGGATCTTACGGGTACTCGTTATGGAGGAAAAAATGTTTCCTTCACTTTCTGCGAAGGTTGTGCAGCGTAAGCCAGAGATCCTCAAAGAGACTAATATAAACCCGCAGGGATCAGATCTGGTACTGAAAAAGGTGAATTCGAGCTCAAGAGTCCATGGAAAAAGTTTATCAAAAATCGGTAATATAATAACTCAATATTATTACATTATTTTTTACATTTAGACGTGTCATGTATCAGTTAACTTGATAGTTTGACTAATTACTACATAGTTTGACAAGCCACTGATAAATAAATGACAATAAAATATTCATTTTCATTAAAGGTAGCGACTAATAAATCTATTTTTATAAATATTCTCACTTAAAGTAATATCGCCAACACACTCATTGTGTTATATTTTAATATACGAAATAAAATCCACTCTTGAATTTCATTCAAAACAAACGTTTAAAAATCTTTTTTATTCCATCTTTGCTAAATTAAGGCTTCCAAATTTCTTCGCTGGGTTAACCTCATTTCGTTTGTAATAATGTTGTCTAAAAATCGCATAACTGTCTTAAATTGCTTACCCTGTAATAATTTGACGATAGAAAAGTTAAGGAGGTTGATAAAAAGTTGATAAATGCTTGAAGGGGTCCACGTTCAAAAAAAGTTTTGGGGACCCCAGGCGAAAGGAAACATATAAGTCCACAACAACACCAACATGCTTCGTCACTTTCACGTTTTTGTCTGCATAATTCTAAGTTCATCGAAGGGGCCTTCGCCATGGCGAAAGGCAGCGTTCCCCTTAGTATCCTATTTGATAAAGTTTTATTACTATTATTATGCATGATCTACCGGTGAAGGTAGGTTTAGATTGAAGTAAGAATAACTATACTAATCTTTTACCATTGGAGGTTCTTGTCTCCATTCACTATTTGATTCTTCAGCTCAGCATACGTCCTACCTCTCTTCATCCCATCCATAAATCCTGTGGTTTTTCTTCCCCTTCCCCGCTTACACAACATCCTCCCCAATATTACCACGACCTTCAGCATTCTTTTGCCCCTCATAACTTGTTCCAACCACCTACTTTGCCTTCTCCTAATTTCTTCAAGTAATTTCCTCACCGGTTAGATTCGCAGACGACCAGGCGTTGGTCAGTCGGTCATCAAAAGGACTGCAAACTTTAGTAGATGCACTGGAGAAGCAGTGTGAGAAATATGGAATGAAGATAAATAATAGGAAAAAAAAGTAATGAGATTCTCTAGGACAAAGAAAGCGAAGCTTGTGATAAGAGTAGGAAGTCACAAACTGGAGCAAGTAGAACAATTTAATTACTTGGGTAGTACGCTAGAAGAAAGAGGACATAGTAGCAAAGACATTAGGAGGAGAATAGCGCTAGCGAAGGAAGCGTTCAATAATAGAAGGGAGCTGATGACGGGGACACCTTAAGTAAGGATGTAAAAAAGAGGCTAGTGAAGAGCTTGATATGGAGTGTGGCGTTGTATGGGGCAGAAACGTGGACCTTGAGAAAGGAAGACGAAAATAGGCTGAAGGCTTTCGAGATGTGGGTGTGGAGGAGGATGGAGAAGGTGCGTTGGACGGAAAGGAAGACAAATGAGGAAGTGCTTGACATGGTGTGCGAGGAGAGGAAACTTATAGATGAGATTAGGGGAAGACAGGGTAGGTGACTGGATGGGGTAATGAGGGACGGTGGTTTGCTGAAGGCCGTGATAGAGGGTAGGATGTTGGGTAAGCGGGGAAGGGGAAGGAAGAGAATCGGTTTTATGGACGGGATGAAGAAAGGTAGGACTTATGCTGAGATGAAGGAAGAAATATAAGAGGTAGAAAGGGTACGGCACGTGTAAGAGTTCGTTGGATATTCTCTAACTTTCATCACAACCTACCTCTAACCGGTAGATTACTGTAATGAATGAATGAATTTCCTCACCCACCATATTACTCACTTCCTCGTTCGTCTTCCCTTCCGTCCGCTGCACCTTCCCCATTCTCCTCCATACCCACATCTCAAACGCCTGCAGCTTATTCTCGTCCTCTTTTTTCTGAGTCCATTTTTCTAGACCGTACAACGCCATACTTCAAAGCAAACATTTCGAGAATTATGTACCGACTTATATTCTGGCAGCTATTTCGTCCTCACTTCCGCCACTCTTTGCGTGTACCCCATGTTGGGAACCGCTGATGTAAGGCGATCGTTATATGTACTTCAGACTTAGTCCACTCGTATGAAATGATTTTAATCTCAGGTGTTCCGAAGGCTTATATTATATCGTGCCTGAGGACCGACAGAGAAAATAAACATTTAAAGGTTATCGAATGCCCACACATTTCTACAGCGCAGAACGGGAGATAACCCAGTCTGATAATTTCACTAATAACAGGAAAATGAATGAAGCAAACGATATGAAACTTCGTATGGCTATTAATAAAACCCATAGCTACACAATGTGAAAAGGGTATTTCGAAAGCTTCCTCCTTGTTGTTGTTACAAAGCGCCAAATACAATACATCCGCCCGGTACCAAGAAAAATGCGCCAATTTTCCGTCCTTGAAGCAAATAATGCCCAAATAAAGTAATCAAATATTATTCTTGCTATTATTGAACGTAGAAATTAACAAACATTAATAAAATGTACATATGTTTGAAATCACTTCAGCCATACTTGAGATACTAGGCTTCAAACTCGAGTGACGGAATTTTGAAACGGGTAGTAGGTACAGTGTACTTCTGCTTTTGCGTTGGTCCTAATTTACGCGTCACTTGGAAGTTCTCCAGATATCAAATTTACCCAAATTGCTTTGATAGCTTCCTCAAAACTCTGAAACGAGAATTATTCCAAAGCAATTAAATCACACTTTTCACTATTTTATTAATACATAAGCGTCGGAAGGTGGCACTGTTCACATCGTCATTGAGCCAGTACCACATCAAGGCTTCTCTGAAAGACACCAATTCGTATTCCAGTCTCGCCAGAACACGGTTGCAACGTAATGACAGTCCGAGGGTGGGCATAGCCACGCGCAATGCATTTAAAATGAATTTTTTCCATGGGCAATTCCACGATACTAAACACAGACAGTATCATGACAAATAAAAATGGCCGATTTAATGATGATATTATTGTGTACGGAGATATAAATAAAGTGTTATGTTCTCGTTGATTGCTTTGGACGGTAATAATATAAGAAGGCAATCATTCCACGCAAATGTGTCCAAGCGGAAACATATATGCGGATAATTCAGGTCATTCTAATCATTTTTTCTCGGAATTCCACCGGGTCAAGTTCTCCATTTCTCCCGAAGTTTCGATGAAGGAGCTACGAATCGCAATATGGGGATAAAATGAAGGACCTCACCCAATGGGATGACAAAAAACACTGACTAAAAATATTTACAGGTAAAAGATGAGATTGGTCTATAATTTAGAGACGGTTAAATAATTAGTAAATTTGAATGATTCCTCATATAACCAAATCAATTGAAAATTTCATCGAACTAATGATACCAAGAAGAGAATCATGCCATAAAATCATTGCCACACAGAAAAGTAGTACTTGTCTAAAAAATACCTAATACAGCATTTTATGTTCAGCATTCGACAGATTCCGTTTTTTTTAGATTCACAAATGCACGGTTTCATTCTGCAGTTAAAAAATTCGCAAAACCAATTCATCCAATAAAATAAATTATTTTATATTATTTATAAAACGCAGAATCAACTCTTAAGAAACTCTACAGCCTTCTTTTGATACCTGGCATTTCATTTCATTTTAAACAAGCATTATCTTTTTATCCCATTTTTCATGTTTGAAATACTAGGAAAAATTTGCCACGGATGGTAACTATGAGAAAGAAGCATAAAATATGTACAGCTCGATTTGTGAATTTTCATCTAATCTTCCTATGACACTACTCAATATAAAAATTGTGTTTGTTCAATTAAATTCTTTTTAAAGTTTTCGTATAAACTGTTATCTTCTACAAACATCCTTTAAACACTTTTTATCGTAATTTTGAACAGTTTTCGCATGTAACGGAGTCACAATTTTGCGAAAAATGCGATCTTACGCATGCCATATATGCATGACCACTAAACGAGCTACAGGTAAGAGTGAAATGTATGTATTAACCTTAGATAGGAACATAAAAATGACAAGGCATGAAAACCCAAAATTATATCTTCTCCAGGGACAGGGGTCCTTCATCGAGTTTCGCTATGAAGGGAGCGGGGTGATTTCCGCACAACAGATTCCCGCCTTTCTTCCTCGACCACGCCCCTTTTAGAAAACCTTGTTGAAATGTATCCTTGGCGGAGGAAAAGACCTAATAATTTCACGGCGGATTCTCCCTGCCCACTGAGTTGGGAAACTTATTTGTTCTCCTTTTGCAAGGGGACGAAAATCCGAGCGACCTATTAGGGAAGAAATTGTTAACCTTCGTCGAGGTCTCCCCTCAAAAGCACTCCCACGCCTGCCTGGATCCTTGGCCTTATGGCCGGCGTCACACGGGACTTTTTTTCCCTGCTATGTTTCTTGCGTGCAGCCCGGAGGTGTGGCAACCTGTTCCGATCTTCGTTCCACTCATTGCCAACGTCAAATAAGTCGGACCAATCGGAAAATGATTAAGTTACTTTGAGTGATATTTTTCTCCAGTCATAAAAGGGACATTATTCGAAATTTATTTTATATGTTTAGCAGTCGTGAAAAGCGTTAAGTAAATGTAGCAATATTAATGACGCAAAAACATTGTTTTTATGACTGAACGTCTCAGTAATTGACTAACTATACAAATTTGAGGCTTCGCGTACGTATCCATCTCGCCATACCCTTTCGGGGTAGGCAAAGTTAATGATTTGAGTTATTTCCGTTATCCCTAGAAAACCGGCTCTCTTATAATTATTTCATCCATAATATCCTATCCTTGCACACCTCTTTTGCTTTTCTTACACTCATGCATTGCTTCATGCACACTCTCTTATATTTAAGACTCCTATTATTCCTTCTCTTCAGAGTCTCTTCCACCACTTTCACCCGTGACTTTCACGGTCTACCCCTTCCTCTCACACCACTCACTCTACTATCACATATCTCCATCATTATTCGACTATCATTCATTCTCTCGACATGGCCAAGCCAACAAAGCACACTCCTTTGAGGATTTAACTTTGTCGATTTGTTCCACGCCGTGCGCTGAAAACTCCTTCACGACCGAGGGTTTTATTTGGGCGATTTTATAAAAATTACTGCAGCGAGTAACCAGTGTGTACTATAAAATAATTTAAAAACATACACCGTAACCTTTCAGACGCGATAAGTGCGTCTGATTTTTCTAATCTTTTTAAAAAAGTTTCTGCGTAGCGGATAGCCGCACCGTGGAACTATATTCCGTGGAAAACGGCTTCTATTATTTTGGAAAACGTCTGGAAAAATAGTGCAATAAGCGGGTGACATTTGAGTATCATTCTAAATATGAAATATTTTATATATTGCGCCCAAGGTCATTGAATTTTATGTGTAGTGATTTCTCGTTCAAACTAACTAACAGAATGAAGGAATGGCACACCAAAATATATTCAGAGGCGGAGGATGTGACATAACTGACTTTGAGAAAAAATAAGAACGGTTAGAACACCTTGAAAGGAATTGGAAGATGGCAGAGTGGACTACTGATTGAACCACGCTTCTCCGGAAGCAGAGAAAAGTTGAACAGGTTCTATGTCGGAGATGCAATTGCTTTTCAAGTGATGAAACGCACATATGTCCCAAGGAAGCACTCTGGCAGTTAAGCAGGGAGAAACGCAGGGGAAACACGTCCCACGGGACGCCGGCCGTATGATTCCATTGCCACCCCAAGGTGAGACTCGTTTGAAGTCATTTAATGCCGAAGGCGCGCCGGCGTAAGCAAAGCGACCCGTTGTATCAAGGAGTCTACCTACACGCGATAGGTCTATTCCCGCTATAAATTGCTTTCTCATTTCATTTCATTTCTCTCCCCTCAATTCCCGCGATTTTCGATTGACCTCCGTGTCCCTCACTCACCTCTGCCTTCCTCTTGACCTTCGCTCTGTTCACTCGCCGTCTGAGACGGCAAACATGAACCGCGTATTTTATCCTTCATTAGCGTGCGTCACCGCCCAGACAGCCTCCATGGCGACAAAACCTCACGAGCTGCGTCATAATTACGTTTCGCCCGTGGAGTCCCATTCCCCATCCACGACCTTTTCACTAGGCGATTTAAATTAAAAACTGGACATAAAAATGCGACCGCCAATTTTCATTCGACTGATAGAGCTGACAGCAATTTAATTCTTGAAATAGAGGTCGACCGATTTATGATGTTTTTTTAATGGATATAAAATGTATCGCAAGGTGAAGATAACTTCCACCTCGAGAGGATACTTTTCATCCGTTAAAAAGTTTATGTTTATGATTCCGTAGTAAAGTATAATTTTCTATAGAATGCTAAATACCAACAAAGATTTCCTCATCGAGGAAGACCACGAAATAAGTTGGTATAAAATAAAATTATTCGCGCATAAGCCATATTTGTTAAAGCATAAAAAATACCCATCAGCCGATTGCACTCTTCTATTAAAAATAAAAACAAAAAAGAGAAATCAGCCTAGTTATGTTTTCTGATATAAATTGATAAAAAAAATTAATTAGGTTGAAATAAATTTAAAAATCGTCTACACAAATCAAGAGAATTTTTCCGCCGGAAGAAAAAGTATTATCAGATTGAGCGCTTTTTTGCGCGTTGATATTTTAACTAATGATGACGTTATTTCTAGGGATGGCTCATATTCATTCTAAATGGAATTGATGCAGACAGCAACTCGAACACTTAATTCGAGCAACGTTCGGCTGCATACATAAGAGTTCCGGGATGACATTCAGGTGAAACCTCGGTAAACACGCTCAACTAAGCATCCTGATTACCAGAGCTTTTACAGAAACTTCATAGAGAGCACGGGAAAAAATTACGCAGCCCATGTCCAATTGGTGGAAATACACGCAATTAAGTAATTAGCGAACTCTCGACAACTCCTTTCAAGGGGTTGGCGACAGAAATGCCAATGAAAGAAATTTTAATGTGAGTCCGTAGGTTTGCTTGTGTTCTTCGTTGAATTTAGTTGTGTCAGTCATTTTTACGATATACTAAAGGTTATTTTCGATGGAAATACATCCATGAGGTTAGAAACATTTCCCCACATCTGAATAAGTAGGTATCTTTTTGTTTTCTGCGGTATAATTACTTTTTTGAGCAACAGTTTCGCCGAGCTATTCTGCCGGCAAGCTTGAGGAAACCTGAATAAAGTCTGATGAAGCCGGGAGAATAGCACGGCGAAACTGTTGCTCAAAAAAGGAATTATACCGCAGAAAACCAAAAGATATTTATTAAATTTAAATGAACAGCGAAAATCTTAGAAAAAAATTTCCCCACATCTGTCCCCTTTTCACATTCAATTATAAGTCACAGACTGGTCGCCTTTATCTTTTGCCCACGTTGCCTACGCCCTGGGCCGGCACAGGTCAAAACCAAACTTCTCTAAACGATGTTTTTCTCTTCATTCCTTTTAGTGGCGACGAGTGGGAGTCATTCCTTCCGCCCTAAGAGGTCCTTCTTCGGCGAGGGCGAGCACCAGGTGACCGGCAAGTCGCGGAAGAAGAGGAGCATCCTTGAGGGCCTCACATGCGTGGGCTGCAGGGCCGCATTCACGGGCCTCCGCACCATGGTGACGCTCCGGCAGAGCGAGTACAGCATGAAGAAGGCGGCCGCGTTCGCCTGCCGCACCCTCCGCTTCCAGACGGACAAGGTCTGCGACGCCATCATGGAGCAGTACGTGGTGAGTGGGCCCTTTCCGAATATTATAATATATCAACAACTTGACCAACCATGAGTTCTGACAGACAAACGGCGATCGGAAGAACATTCTGAATCACCTATTTGTATACTCTAGCCATTTATGTGGTAGAAGAGACATATTGTCTGTGCACAGATTTACGTGAAACTTTGCAAACGAGTTCTTTTTAGTGATATCAATAGATAATAGTGAAATAATGCATGCTACAGATTTGGTTTTTTGGCAGTTCAATGCTAGCCTTAGGGCACATGACATACATATATTTCGTAATAATTCAATTACATATGTGTAGATTTACTTCTAAGGCCGGGTTCACACGAGGCCACTCAGCAGCGCTTCTAACAATAAGTGGTTGGTTAGCTCGTTAGTGGCGCTTCTACAGCGCCACTAACGAGCGTCGAACCGGCGTTGTCAACAAAGGCGCACGCACGTGCGTGGTGCCTCTAACGTGCGTGAGAAGCGCTTCTAACTTGCGTGAACCTGCAACCTTTGCTTTACTTGAAATTCGAACACTCGTTAGCAGCACATCTGCAGGGCCACGAACGTGCTGCTTGAACAGTGGCGTGGCAGCCGCTCCGTGAGAACACCGCCATTTAGCTACGGCTAAACTCACTAGACGCGCCACTTTTCTACGCCGGCATCTGCGGCGTAGGGAACCACTGAAACCGTCTGTGGAGCTTCCATCCGGTAGCTGTGGCCCTGTGTGAACACTTCCATTCTACCCCATTATTAGCCAACGGCAGCGCTGCTGAGAAGCGCTGCTGAGTGGCTCCGTGTGAACGGGCTCTAAACGCGTAATAATACATTCCATATTATCATAATGGTTGCTAACAAATATCAAGGTGTAAAGACAAAATTTTGAAAAGATATATTTAAATATAATTTTCGCCAAAATATCGAATACAGTTCCGAAAACCCAACACATATCATGCTTAAACGAAGGCTAAAATGTAAAATATAATGCTTGTATCACATGTATAGTGAGTTCCACCACATAATTTACTTTAATGAAATGTGGTCCTAGAATGTTTTCAACCAACTAGAAAAATTATTAAAATGTGCACTCAAAGACTTGCGCTGCGGGTTAATAACCTGACCGGCGGCTTTTTTTAAATTCATTACCAGTATTTGACTAAAATAGCAGCTCAAATGCTATTCAGTACACCACTAACGAATAAGAAGTTGATTTTCCTAAAGGCCCGTTAGAAAGGCATGATTTTTTCAATTTCTCACGGGACCAACATTTAAATTTTAAAAAATTAAGTTATTTTTGGAAACACCCTTAAAAACAGGTGTGCGCACACCGAGATCGATTGATCAAAACTATAAATTGAATACTAAATTGTCATGCTTATAACGCTGAAACGAAAATGAAATAAATAATGAGTTCATTTATTGTATATTTCGCAGTGTTGTATTTTAACTTTTCAATAAAATGCAATAACCCTTTCGCGCGAAGCTTGTATATATCCGAATGAATATTTTCATCCGCTAACTACGGAGTTCAACTTTACCCCACAAGCTCAAAAAATATATATACCCTCACCTGCGGAGATCGAGTATATGTCCCCAGCGGTCTACGCATCGCAGTAAATTCGCTACCATGCAGCAAAGGCTTAAAAATAGTTTTGCTATTTCTGCGTAAACGATGTAAATTGTCATTACTTAGCATAAAAAGTATGGAAATTTGTTCGAGGATTCTAGATATTTGTTATGACCAGTACGTAATCATTTAACACAGTGAAAGGGTTAATGATTTGGATTCAAGTCTGGTTAGGGTGATAAACATTGCGTTCAGTTCTATCGTACTCCAGAAAATAAAATCTTATGGCGTTTTGGAGCCGGGAAACCCTGTTTTGGTCCGGCAAACCCAGGCCCGGTTTTGTCCTGCAAACTTAAAAAGAGTATGAATCTCAAAAACAAATATTTTGTTTTAATGCATGTTTCCCATTACATGAGCGAAATAATAATTCACTCTTCTTCGATAGAGCGATCCAAATTTGGAGTTGTGCACCATCTCCGGGGACCTGATTTATCACCGCCGGGGTAACTAGAAATCTCCGATACGTGCATCGTCACGGTCCGCGTCATCTGATGACTTAATTTGCCCCGGCAAATCGATCGCGCGTCCTTTTTTCCCTTTTTTTCTTCCTACCTTCCTTCCTCTCACTCTCCGAAACTCTATCGAACCTTGATTCCACGCGGAATAGTCGAAGTGCGTTTGTGTGTGAGAACGCTCTCTCACATTATAAGTCGATTCGAGTAAGCGGGCCAAGGACCGCCCCTCATCCATCGGTCGAACAGAACCCTCAATGACGTCCATCTCACTCATGTATGTTTTTCTCTCTTTCTTCTTCCAATCTTACGCAACAGCCGGAATTCGCGTACATTCTGAAGACGCGGCCCAACGTTGACGCTCCAATGGTGTGCTCCATCGTGCTGCAGGGCTACCCGTGCAACTCCATGGACCCCAGACTCGACTGGTCAGTCACGCTGCCCCCGCCGCCCCGGGCAGCGAGGTCATACCGAGGACGGGGCAAGATAAGGTCGAGGAAGATGGTACCCAGCACGGTGAGTCTATAGCAGTTGTCTTCAAACTTTTTCTGTGCATGGAACCTTTTGTGAGAGGTAAAGTAATAGTTCTAGTACTTAAGTTTAACGAGCTTCGACGGCTGAGGTCATTTCGCACATTCTGTCTGCCGCTTGCATACAGGGCCTACAACAGCACTCGGACGAATTGGAGGATCACTCATCCAAATTCGAGGCGAACTTAACGATGCTTAACTTCAGCGTTTCCAACGTGACAGGTTGTGTCAAAGTGTGTCAGGGTGGTTCAAATGTGTCAAATAAATTTATGGAAGCCTTTCTCGTAAAAAAATTAAATATTCACAAAACTTCATAAAAATAAAATATTTTCATTTCAATATTCTTTTAATAGTGTAAATATTGACCAAAAGAAATTAATATAAATAACAATCCGTGGAACCCCTGGTAAAGTGGCATGGAACTCTAGGATTCCGTGGAACACAGTTTCAATATTTTGACAATTTCAAGTCCACGAAAGTGACGACGCCCACAAAAGCTTCCGCCTGTTTTTTTTCAAGACGGTAGCACAAATCCAAGTGCCAAACAATTCTTATCTTTCCAAACCATATTGGATACATAATTATTTTGGGAAACGGCACTCCCCTCACTCGAAAGGAAATTTGTCACAGAAATGGTCGAAAAATTTTAACGTTGCGTCTTAAAATGCGACATTCGTCTCCGTTTAACAAAATTCGTTTTATTCCATTAATTGCACATGGAACTATCAACAATACTTTTCAACTAGTAATGTAGAATTTTCGCCGATTTGAAGTACTGATAAGCAGCTATCTCTAAGGCACTGGAAACTAAATTAGCCGGGGGAAAAGTCTTGTTATTCCTCCGAGGCACTTCAGCCCTGAGTGAGACTTCGCTTCCACTACTACATGCTTCCAAGTGCTCCTCTGGCCAACAGTTCCTCTCCAGTCTATTACTTCCATGCGTCTCGAATTTTCCTCAATATTTTCTTGCTTTACGTAGAAATGTCCACGAAAGAATACCAGCCTGGTCCTGGTCCTGGACCTTGGGCTTGCCAGGCCAATGCGCAGAACACTACGCTACACAGGCTTCCTTATTCCCGTAGCAATTTAGAATGATGTACGCTACATTTAGTTTCCGTGTATCCGTGGTTCGAAGCCCGTTCCAGGTCCATTTTTTCTTGTGGCAAATCTACGTATTTCATCGCCATATTTGCGGCAGGTATGAATAAATTAATCTCTTTGCATTAATCGCCTTCTGGGTATTCCTCATTTAAGAGAGCCTTCCATTTATCCCTCTAGTAGCTGCCTTTGCAATTGTGTTTGTGGCATTCTTAGCACATCCCCAAGCCAACTGATTCTTCTTGCTTTAATAAAACGTACGATATCCTGGCCAATGTTGTTTACATATTTCGTTGTTATTTCTTATTCTCAATGCCTAATTTTCCTCTCGAACATTCTTAAAGCATTCATATCAGACATACTTAAGCTTCGCATTTGTAACTAGGTAATTGCTGAACTAATTAACATTTTATATATCTTCATGTTGGTGGTGTGGGGTCACAATTTAGACTTCATCAGTTTTACATTTGTATTATATGCCTCATTTCCATCGACTATCCTGTTACAGGGTAAAAAGGAACGGATAAATATAAAACTGTTTGATGGCTACCTCAACCGATCAACAAATCAGCTATTCTCAGATGTGAAACCCTTCCACTCTCCTCAAGAATAATTTTCATGGATCTGCCCAAAAAATTACAATTAAATACAATCTCTTTCGTAAGTTTATCCTAGAGAGAAAGTCGAAGGAAATCCACGCAGGGATCCGATAGATGTGGCTGGAAATCCACGATCCGACATGAATTTCACCCGGGTTCCCACAAGCGAGCGAGGAACACTACCTACTGGCCTCAACAGAAGGAAAACGCCCTCGCGGTGATTTCCTAGAAGTAGGGTTCAGATTTATTTTCTTCCGGTCGTCAAAATTTCACTCCTGCCGGCCTTTTATGAAGCCCATTTATCATATGCATAACTAAAGTAGGTTCCACCGACACTATGTGAGTCAAAACAAATACGGTGTCCCACCTTTTCGTTTTTATTGTTTAAAGGTGGAATAAAATGAACAATTTTTGCGCAAGATACTTGCAGAAAGCGGCTTTCGACATAAATTGTAGGCGTGAACGACTCTGCAAGTCAGGTTGCAGAACTTTTAAAAGTTTCAGCAATTCGCTTGCAGAAGCGTATTGTTGTCAGCGTAAACGGCATGCAATCTGGCGCTGGACTAACTCGTGCAAAATGTTTCGTCAGAGCTAAATCCACGTCCAAGCTCTTGCAGGAGAAACTTGCGGAAGTAACTTGCCAGTTTAAATCCACTGTAAAAAAATACTGCTTTCACTTATGACAAGATATTGTTATTAGAAAATAAGATAAAGGTGAAAAATATACCAATTATTCAACGAATATATGTTAATGAACACTTTTGCAAGCTATAGGAACTGACTGCAGCGCTATTTCCATTGAGCAAACAAATTTTACTTTGTTTCCGTAGTTATATGCTGACAACTCAAAAACTAAGATAGTAAGGTGCCATAATTTCATTACCATTCTATTCTCTGGGATAATTTACCTCTTATGCACAGAGTTTTGTGAAAATTGCATTTATATTAAACAGAAAAACTCAATATTTACTCGTATCGCTCATTTTGAATTTTATACCATGTTATTTTAATTTCATTATATAAAAAATTGCATGGAAAGGTAAACATTTTGCTGTTCGTATCAAACATAGGATTCGCTTTTCTGTAAGAATCCAGAATATGAATTAAATGGCATTTAAGTCAATCTACGGTGGAACAACCTTTACACGAACTACAATGAGAGAATAACAAAATAATGGGAATAAGGAATTGAAAGATGGATCGTAAACACGAGAAAAACTTCCCGGAAATCTTTATAGACTTATTCTCCATTCATTAGCGGAACTTAACATTACTTCATTAATATTCGACACATTTCTCGGTCTGAAATCAATTAACTATGCATTTATTTCCTACTCTCCCAAAAATCACGCTCATGACGAAAACCATGGCGAGGATTTCTTTCACGAGCTAGGGTTCAAAAGATATTTCACCGTCTATATCCATGGGAAAGTTAAGAAGGGTTTTTTTTCTTCATAATGACTGGCTCAAATTAGAATGCGCGGACACTGACGGGTAATGTGCCAAAAAAGGTTTTTGTTAATACGGCCCAGGAAAATTTACTCAGAAGCAGTGGCGTACTTACAGTTTGAGCCACCCGGGGAGGAGTGTCATTCACCGCCCTTCCATTACATAACACATGTAGCTAATTCATACACAATTTGAAAATTTAGTTTAAAAAAATAATTTTATTTCTTTAAAAAAATTAAATACAACGTTAAAAGATTATTTCCCTGCTTTTTATATCAAAAGTATATCATATTATATTATCAAACCTATTATTATAATATATATCTTATAATACTATCAAAATATATGTTGTTGGTTTCTTGATAATCTAATAAAGAAAGACTCCTAAATCTTTATTTTTAATTAAATGTAATTGTTATGTCTCGGGATAGTCTCTGATAGTTTTACTTTTTTCATAGTTAAAAATGCTTTAAAACAATTTTTTAAAGTCAAAACTTGCGACCCGAAAATAGTGCCACCGGGAGGACAGGACTGCCCCCTCCGCTCCCCTAGCTACATCACTGCTTAGAAGACCGGAAACACTGCTTATGAAAGACATCACCGCGCTATTGGAAAGATGAGAATGTAAACCCGTCCGATCGCGAAGACCGCTAGCCTGGCCTTTGATTTTCGAAATTCCCAGGATAGGTACTAGATTTTTCTGGCATTGGGGATATTATTACCCATGACTTACTCAAACTAACAAATTAGATCACCCTATTTTAGCAAGGGAAACAGTCGAATTCATACCTTGATCTAAGCACTGATATTTCCGTCTCACAATTCCTCAACACAGCTAAACCAAAGTTCGAATTTTCGACATTCGTGGTACAGATACTTTCACTTGCTCTTCAGAAAACAAATTTATGACTGCATACTTGGCAGCTTTTACAACTTAACCCCAATAAATTGGGAGATACCACCTTTCACCATGGCGCCTACACCTAGTAGTGTGAGGTTTCTCGGAAAATGTATTATTCACATGAATCAGCATCACAACGAGCAGTGAAGGCGTCCAGATTCCCCAATGCAGGCGAATTTCAGCGTAACCAGAGACATTGCCAGGCTGCGAACTCGGGACCCTTCTCTCATCTGCCGAGCTCTCTACTTTGCAACCCGTCCAGCTCCCAGAATACCGCACAGATAAACACGAAAGCGTTGATAAAGGATCAGATACCTTCCTGGAGTATAATCTGAAGGATGGTTACTTGGGTTTTCCACCAGGTAGCGGGCTTCATCCCTGCCGACTTTTCGAAAAATGACTTATCATCAATTCTCATAAAATTCTATGAATTTGACTTCATGAAATGAAAAGTATCTCATCACTCGAATAACACCAAATTACACTAGTCAACAGCCATTTTGCATCTGGGATGTGATGTATCAATTATTATGCTATGTGTGTAGAAACCGAATCTACCTTTCAAAATGCTCTTGCACGTAAGATTTTTGAGTTATTAAGGGTTATTTCTTGTTTATTTTCCGTATTTTTCTGTTTACTGTTTTCGCTGTTTTACTAAAATACATATTAATTGATATAGCAATTAGTATGTATTTTGGTGAGTAGAATCCGAATCTACCTTTCAAAATGTTATAGCACGTAAGATTTTTGAGTTATTAAGGGTTATTTATTGTTCATTTTCCGTATTTTGCTGTTTACTGTTCTTTTGTCTAGATGCCTAGTTTTTTTTAATTTTTTTCGCTTATTGCGATAATAAAAATGATATGGTACGCAGTCACGCGCACGGGTGCAAAGTTATACACCAATGACTGTGAAATTCACCAAGAAAAAAAAATCATTTGACTTGACCGGGATTCGAACCCGGATCTCCCAATTGCCGGTCAGGTGTGTTAGCCAGTTTTATAACCAAGCCACCTTATTCAAGGTGAACTTCAGCGGGTGTAACTAGCTAACACACCTGACCGGCAATTGGGAGATTCGGGTTCGAATCCCGGTCAAGATTATTTTCGTTAGAAATTTCACCGTATGGGCGAGGCATACAATAAAGTATCCAAATGTATCTTCAGTGCATTTGCCTGTGCCCCGAGATGAAGGGTTGCCTGTTCTTGTCTGTAACTTACAAGCCACAGTATCAGACCCAACTTCAAGTGAATCAAAAGGTGCTGAACATGTAGAAGAGTTTCTGCCCTCCATCTCATGATACTTCACCTCAACTCTTTAATCAAAAGGAACTAAATGATTTGGTTCGTGATCCGAACCTTTCGAAACAACAAGCTGAACTCATGGGGTCGAGGCTGCAACAACGGAACCTTCTAGCTCCAGGGACAATTTCCTGTTTTAAATCAAGAGGTACTTCCTTCGCTCAATATTTCCACATTGAGAATTCAATGTGTGTTCAGAGATGTTAATGGCCTGATGACGCAGATAGGTGTACAACATGACCCACAGGAGTAGCGGCTATTTATTGACTCCAGTAAGGAAAATGAGAAAAGCACTCCATCGGTTGAACCCGATAAAATCATTTTGCCTCTACACCATTTAAAGTTGGGCCTGATGAAGAACTTCTTGAAAGCTCTGGATAAAGGATGTCGGGCCTTCATTCATTTGAAAGAAAAGTTTCCTAAACTGAGTGAAGCAAAGCTGAAAGATGGTATATTTGTTGTGCCACAAATAAGAAAATTGATGTAAGATCCAACCTTTGATACCAAACTCACACGCATCGAATTAGAGACTTGGTCCTCTTTCAAAGCAATGGTGAAGGGCTTTTTGAGCAACATAAGAGATGATAACTATGTTTCCATCGTGAATGATCTGTTAGACAGCTACAAGAACATGTCGCTTAAAATTCACTTTTTACATTCCCACCCTGATTTATTTCGGGATAATTTGGGAGCCGTCAGCGATGAGCAGGGTGATCGCTTTCAACAAGACATCCGTATAATGGAACACCGTTATCAAGGTCACTGGAACCCTTCGGTGATGGGCGACTACTGCTAGGGTCTTGTTAGGGAGAGTGATGACACGGCAAACAAAAGAAGGGCATAGTTGTCACATTTTTCGTATACCAAAGAAGATTAAAGTTGAAAATATGTTCTGAACTAATTTAGACCTTCTATTGGCGTCATGTCCATGTATACATATAAAATAGAATTGAGTATAAAGTTCTGAATATGTATTTCTTGTTGTTTTAATTCTTTCAATGTTTGCCAGTACTGTTTTTTATTCTGTTGTGTATCTAGGAAATATGACGTTATAGAGAAAAACTGACTTTACCAGTGAATTCAGCACCCCAAAATTAGATAAATCCACCCATTTACAAACCAGATACAGAAAAAAATTTAAATTTGTTGACTAGTGTTATCAGCCACTCTACTTTTCTACTCTCTACACAACTCTACTCTCCAAGATATTTTCCAAAAAATAGAAGCAGTTTTCCATGTGACAGGCTACGGCTGCGCGCTCCAGAGAAACTTAATTTTTTTTAACGAAGAATTTCTCTCGAATGGATTGCGTCAGAAGTATAACGGTTGCGTAGTTCATCCTTCGTGCCTTTTTCGCGAAGTAGTTTGGCTCCCCTGTCCCAATCAATCCCTCTCGTTGCCTTCCTCTCTTCCCCTCCGTCCTTTCCCTCCACCCCCTCCACTTCTACCTCCCCTCCTCAGTGGCGTATCTAGAATTTGGCTCGGGGAGGGGTCTGGAATATTTTTGATAGGCGAGTACCGGGGGTATGAGACCAGTCAAATTGAGAGCCCTACTCCGGAAAGTTTTTTAATATTATAATAACAAAACTGCATTTAATAGCCCTTTTTGGTGTAAATATTTAAAGGTATTTCGTTAATTTTTTTATATATTAATGTTGGTACCGTTGACAAAGTTGCTTCTGGGGAGGGTCCGGTCCCGTTCGTCCCCCCCCCCCCCCGTAAATACGCCCATGCCCCTCCTTGCCGCGCAGGTAAGCGCCAGGAACTTGTGCGGGAGCTCTATAGCATTGTAGAGTAATTTCACCATGCGTCATAATGTCCCAACAGGGCAAATATTTCTTCGAGGAGGCATCTTAATAAAAAAAATGCGTTTCCGCATATTTTTATGACGAGTTAACGCCGCCAGCATTTTGTTTCGAAGAGGGCGTGTGATCTAGAAGTCATCAAAACACGCACTTCGGCAAGATCCAGTTTTCGAAAGTTACGCTTCCGGACAGAAATGCCGGGGAGATAGGAGATAAAAGGAAATCGATTTCCTGAAGTGCGTGGCCAGGTCGAGAACCAAATTATTCAAACTTGTTCCTCGCAACTCAAGGGCTGCTGCGAAACTTTTGACCCAATTTTTTAAGCTGGATGCAAGTTCTAGTTCTCTATATCGTCGGTGTATCGAGAACGCAATCCTTTCCGGTGATAAAATATTTCGAGTATGCACGAATTCCTCAGTTTTAAGGCGTTTTTACTGGAAATAAGAATGGCACTCGATATAACACACGTTGAAAATCAGTGCAAGATGTACGGAATTAAGATTAACGATTAGAAAACCTGAATTAATAAGAAAAGTTCAACCAAGACTTGGTTAGGACAGATGGAAAGCGAAAATTTTGTTGAGTAGGAGAGATAAGCTTAAATAGAAAATTTTGCAACATAAAAAACAGCAATGGATGGGTAAATTAAGGGGAAGAACTATGGAGTATGACCAAAAATGGGATATGTTGGGTATATTTTGAGGGTTTATTATTAGAGAGATATTACAAAAATTATCAGTAATTAAATAAATAAAGCTACATAAGTCTCTAACTTGACTCATTTTTTCACGCCGTACGGCTGAAAACCCTTCAAAACAGCAGGTTTTTTTTACGATTCTGTGAAAATTACTTCGGTGAGTTATAGGTTAATTTTTATAAATAGTTGAGAAAACATGCATACTATACACAGTTAGTTTTTTGACGAAATCTAGCAGCTAGAAGTTCCTATTTTTTTAACATTCTCCCTCTGGAGCGTACAGCCGTAATCTATCCCATGCAGAACAGTTTATACTTTTAGGAATTGCTCGAAAAATAGTTAGGTAAGGGATTGATATTTTGATATTATTGGAATGATGAGAGCTTTTTTCTTGAAAATGAGGCCAAATTCATAAAATTCTAGTTGAAGTGATTTGTCGCTCAAACTACCTTAAATAAATACAAAATGTTGACGGGTTAGGTATATACTATACACTATATTTTCTGATATTTTACTAAATGTCTAATAATGAAGTAGAAATTTGTCCAGGTACCAGTTTCGTATATCTCGCTTTTATATTTCATTACGATTTATTCCGATTTCTCATGATTGAAGAAATTGTACGCACTAAGGTTATTCCATCCAACTCTAGTTGAAAAGCCAGCTGAAACAGGTTAAAATATTGGCGAAATAGCCAAAAAGTAATGACTTAAGTAAATAATTAAATAGAAATTAATATTTTTTAATGAAAACAACATATGTAACTATGGTTAACATTGTATAATAACTCAATTTCAGAGATTTTTTTTAATACAACATTTTTAGTGAAGCACGCGTAGCTGTTACTAAGCAGTTTCCCTTGAGTGTTTTTTAAAAAAATGCATACGCTTTCGCCACGTATCAATTAGTGGATAACGTACATGGGAACCCGCTTGTCATCTATCGGCGCACATCTGAATCACTACGCTTAGCAACTGAATCATACGAACGTACGCGTAGTCTTTTATATATAGTAAATACTACCACAGACCACCTACGACTGCGAATGAATAGACTTAACTTTTGAATTTCTATTCCACCTCACGCAGCAAAAGCAGGCTCGGAACGACGTGGTGAGCTCTGGACCATACAAAGTGATACACCTGACGGACATCCACTGGGACCCGCAGTACGTTGAGGGGAGCTTCAGCATCTGCCCGGACCCCTTATGCTGTCGGGCGGAGAGCACTTCGGAGAGCAGCCCCGCCCCCTTGGCTGGACATTGGGGAGATTATGGCTCATGCGATATTCCGTGGAGAACTGTGGAGAGCGCCCTCGAGCATGCTTCTAAAGAGCACGCGGTAAGTAGGTACACTCAACAGGAAGAGAATAAATATCATTGAGGATGGGATATATCTGGGGAAATCTTTAAGAATATTTGGGCTAAAGGAACATCTTGTCACTAAATCTTCTACTTAACTTAGACATCTTCCGTATCCTTACCACAAAATAACTCTCAACTCATTCCAATTTTTAAAAATTTTAGCATTATTGACGTCCAATAGCAGCGTTCACCAAAAAATTGTGTTTTGATCATTCACACAATTCTTCGTCAATTTTTTTGCCTCTTTTAACAAATATAGATGAATTATTAAAGGCCTTGTTCAGTTTATACAGAATCTATGTTTCAGTACACTTAGGTTTCTAGCTTTGCTTTTATTAGAAATTTAAATTGTAAGAAAAAAGCCTTTTATTCTTTATTTAAATTATTTTTGAGATTATAGAGATGAGAATTACACGATTATAAGAGACAAAATTATATGACTCGGCTTCGAAAATACATACGATTCCTCCGGCTTCAAAAAATTACAGTCGGCCACGAATGTTCTTTTCGGAATATTCACAAATGCCCCCATAATCAAAGATGTTTAATTTATGCGATAGGCCTTAGCAAACTCAATATTCAATTACCATGCAGGATACAAATACTATCGTGGTTGCGACCATATGCCGGAGAAACGATATTATCTGGGATATCTATCAATATCGGTCAATAAAACATTATCAATACGCAATATCCATACGCAATAATTATCGTCACATCGATGTGTTTTAGGTAATTATAGGTCATTTAGATATTTAAAATATCCTCCTTAGGTAAGTGTCTATATTTATCTTCAATTTAAGGTGGTCATAATTATCGCACATACCGAAACCACAAAACAGAGACCTACTCTCCATTCTGAGTCGAAACTATGCGTCGGCTCCTTAAACGTTTTCATACCGGCCGGGTATATTAGAGAAAATATCGATAAATCCCCACTCACCATAGCCCTAACACGCAAAACCACATGCAACGCCTAATATCCCTAAATTTAAAGAGTTACTTTTGATCCAAATATCGGGTTCACTGAGGATGTATGAATTTCACAGCCTGGCAACTGCCTAATATTCGACCAAATAATTAATTGAATGTAATTATTCATGCAGAACACCAAACGAAGATGTGTAAAATCTGACCTTTATGAGGAAATTCCTGCTTTACTCTTTTTATTAACTTCTTACTTTTATAATTCTAGAATCGCAACAGTGGGTATAGATTTTAATGGTTTCCCACGTGGTTCCCACATTTAAATGGTTTCCCACGCTCGATTAAAATGCGTGTGAAAATGCATTACGAGAAACGCCTGCTTCTGATGTTTTTATCCTGGTTTATATATCAAGCTTAGCAACAATAACTGTTTGGTTAATCAATTTTTAAAATATTCCAATGCTGAATGTTTTTAACATAATCGTTGGTTTTTTCATAATCCTTTGACCTCACACATATTCTCATGCCCACTTCTGGTGAATTATCTCCTAAAACATTTTTCTGTTAAGGAAAATTGTCTTCGAACAATACACTACCTCAACGAACGAAAATATCAATTTAAAACTAATTTTTAGCATTAAACTGCACATTAATGTGCTACCATAGGAACACATAAGCCAATGGCATATTATTTGCCATTAAGTTTGAGGAGGCATTGGATGAAATAAAAAGATAGTAAAGTACCAATCTCAACTCGAAAAAGAGATTATCAATCTCGCCAAAAGAATAAACATCACTGATAGAGTGACTGGTTGGCCGATCCCTACCTTTGCAGCGGCCCAACATCCTTCCGTCGTACAATTCGCTGTTGCCCTCAGCACTGGATACTTTTTTTTGTTAAAAGCCCATCCAATGGTAAAGGATTCCTTTGTTCTGGCTCAATGCTTCAGATGCGTCAATGGATAAACACTAGCAAGTTTTTGAGAAGATTCTGTTGCACAACTCCTGTCTGCACTCACTCAACATCTAAATCACTTGGATGCATCCGAAGATAGGTACATACATATTCACTTCGATGTAAACACTTTATGGAACACTCGCAAAAATTGTAGGAATGGTACTTCCGCAATAACACAGTTTTGGATTCTTGGAAGTTATGGAGAACCTGACCCGGTTGGAAACCCGTGAGCTCTTCATTCTCAACACAAGCGCTCTTCTCGTAGTCATGATCAACCGAAAAGAAATGGGGAAACATGAGCGTAGGAGAATACTCAAAAAAAGATTTCCCCTAAAATTTAAAAAGAATCTAAAAATTCATAAAAATGAAATCAATTCACTGGATAAAATCGGCACACGCCGTCATCTCCAAGGAAGTTAGGGAAGATGCAAAGAAATATTTTTTACCACCCGCTTTCACCGATTTAATTCGTTACAACTACTACTCCATGCTACGTAGTATAAAACAGGATAATGGTGCTAAAGTGATATCGGAACCAAATTGTGAACCTAGACGATGTAACTGAAAGTGGTTTGATCTTAAATTAATGCAAAGAATATATTAAGTTCATTTTCTCGATAGATATAGACTAGCGAAGGCGAGGAAATGCGACAAAATCAGAAGTTCGCATTTTCTTACAACAGCGATTAAATTCAGTCTTAAACAAACGTTTTACTTCAAACGTTTTACTTTTTATTTGTACAAAATGGATTCCCCGGGTGAGGTAATTAGTGCCGTTTTCCATGACTTCACAAGCATTGCTCAATAAAAGCATTCACTTCGGATTCGGAGGTTGGGAAAGAAACTGGTGTGGAGCGAACGGATGAGATAGGACTTTTTGATTTCGAGAGAAAACACGAAGCAAAATGAAATGATGTATATTCCGTGACTGCCTTCGGCGGATCTCGATAGAAACTGCATAAGACTGCAGCGCTAGTTTTCACTTCCTCACACACCTATTAACTCCACTTCCTTCGTCTATTGCCATTACATCCACTTCCGAGTCCGTAGAAAGCGGAGAAGGGACCTCAGCTGTAGAACACGTAAATGGGTTCCACAGTTTCACTCAAGATATAGAAGAGGATCTCCTGCGAGCAACAAAGAAAAAAATACATTTCAACCATAGTGAAAGAGCTTTTCCATGCAATAAAATTTCAGACGAGATAAGGAAAAATGAGTTGGGTTTTTCGGCCTCATAATGAGGATGAAAAACAGTAGACTTCCAAAACGAATTTTCACTCACGTTTATAAGTGTAAGAATGGCAACCAATTGGGTCCAAGTGATAAAGCATGGGACAACAGCTATGTAAACAAAGGTTTCCATTTGTATTTCTATTTAATAGATATATAAAAAAAACAGAAAATCGTCGGCGCAGATGTATTATATGCACTAAATTTTGAAAATGAGAAATTCGTGAAGAGAAAAATCATTAGCCTAGAGAGAAGATGGTCCTCCTTTGTTATTCTTGTCCATTTGTGAAAAGTTCTTCAAAAATGGAATAACTCTAATTAAAATGGTCGTATGGAGAAAAGAATAAGCTTATGTGTTTTCTTTTGAAATCAATATTTGCGTTCCTTCAATGTAAGACTTCACACTTCACAGTACAAAATTTACGCACCGACAGCTAGTTCATACTTCGAAACTTACCTAACTAAAGCTAAGAGCATTCATTATTTAAAATGAATAACGATGCATTTCACGCTGACAAATGCATGAATTACGCCTTTTACAGAAAACCATGTGCGAATCCCTTTGTCACAAGAAAAAATTACACGCAAAATATTAGGACTAGTAAACTGCTTTTCGAGTGGAAATCGTATTCATAATTTTGAAAATATGAACCTCGCAACACCCACCAGTTCAAAAAATCGTAGAAACGCTAAAACAACAAAGTTTTAATCATGGAGCACAATGTGCTAGCCACTTGATCTATGACTTAGAATTCACGATTTATTTATGCTTACCTTTGGTCAAAATTGAATTTTTGTGCTGCTATCCAAATTTCTCAAGCATTAATATTCAGGAATATATTATAGTTTCCTTTAAATATCAAGGAGGCACACTATTTGATTGAAATTTTTTTAGATTAATTCCTTCCGTCCAAATTAATCGTCACTAACGAAACAAAAAGTTCTAAATTACGCAATCTGTATACAAAGAGGGCGGTTCCTCTCATCACGGTACAAACACGCAGAGGGTAGGAGCTGCCTACCGCTAGAAAATACAGTGCTACTGAGGTTATGTAATATCATTGGCTAACTATGGATTGAGCATTTGCACCTGCAAGCCGGCCGTTTTGATCCATCGATGTTTTGGTTTGGAGCACCTGTTGTCTGTACAGCATTAAATGAAAATTAGAAGCTCGAAAATTGGTTAATGCAGTTACACCATAAACAGTAACACTGGCCACATCGTATTGCAAAGTTGAAGTCGTAAGAGTTAACCCGCTGAATTGATTACATCGGTGTGATCATATCCGAAACACATTGAGAAGGAAATTCGATAGAGGCGAAATAGAGATCTTAGACACGTTAGACCGACACGCCGCTGTGAAGTTGTTGACCACAGTCGCCGGCTTTGTCATGAATTCGCACAGGTGACCTACGAAAGTCGTGAGAAAAATAAGATGCAAAATCGGTAGGAGTGAACTAAAAGATTTAAAGGCAGCCGACGACCCCCAACAAGAGTTGCCTGTGAAACGCAATAAATGTGATTCGTACTATTACGAAATCAGATCAAAATCGAGGGAAAATTTTAAAACTCAAAAGAGTCCGAAAACGAAATTCATCGACAATGCCATATACTCCATGGTTTACCAAGCACGGTGAGTTGACGATTTACACAGCTTCTTTTAATCAAGGGGGAATGAATTGCATTTTAATTATACGCTCTGCTATATGTCCACGATGAAAGTGCCACGGGAAAATGTTCACTTACTCGGGAATCGAACTGGAATTTTTGGCCTACAGCGCAGATCATCCATGCCACTCAGGTTCCCATTTTATTAGATCCCAGTAGGTACCCATTCAATTTTTAGTCTAAATATTTGTCATAAATTCAATATTTGTCAACCATTTTGAAACTACTTTCCCTTGTAGAAAACGCATGCTATTTGGAGCAAATTAAATACAGCTAACAGCAAAAGAAAGAACTTAGCTAAAAATCCATGCCGCATAGCATAAAAAAACCCAGTATTGAAATAAATCGAAATTTCCCACTTTGAACATCTTTGCAGTCAACATGTTAAATGAAAGACTTTGTACTATTCCACGATATGATGTATAAATATACATCATATCGTGGAATAGTACAAAGTCTTTCATTTAACATGTTCAGTGCAACTAAATTCCGCCTGCCTCCATTGATATTATCTTTGCAGTCATTTATAGATGCAATTTGGTTCTCATCAATGTCACCACACAAAAAAAATACCGAATTACCAATAGCTAATTCATCTGCCCATGAAATATTAAAAAAAAATGATCAAAATATTGATCGTGATATCATCATAAAAGCTTAATTAGCATTAATGGAGGCATGCTTTTTTGGGACTCACCCGTTACAAGTTAATTTTTTGTATTACTCTCCGAATAACTTTTCTAAAACTACAATCTAATCCTGGATAAGCACAATGATCAACCAGATCCCGATTTGATAAACGAGGGCACAATTCATCTCGATGTCCGGTATTCACTCCATTTCATCATATTTTTTCAAAATATTATTTTGATGGAAATTAAAATATAGGAGGTCCACTGATTTCTTTTACAATAGGTACCGTTCCAGATTTTGATAGCTATGAAGTTATAAATTATTTCCATAGGGAAAGTTGCACAAATGACTAGGAAGGCAATCACGTGCACCGGTGCAAGATATAACTATAGAGAACACTATGACTACAATTACTAAGATGACCACTGCAAATAATAATAGAACTACACGTTTTTATTAAGCTTCTCTCTACCTATCGTTTGGCCAGAGTGTTTTCACCGATCCGCGTAAATTAGTGCTCCATATTCAAGAAAAGGTTTTCACTTTCCACTTCAGACTATGCAAATCCATCATCACGAAACACTTTTTTATGGCCTCGGTTATTTTTCACGTTTTAAATTAGGAGATGAAACGTGAGCTCACAAATTGAATAGCTTAACTATTTGTCTATAGAGAAAGAGCTATAAATCCTCTTAGCCTCAAGGAAGAATACAATATTAGGGGAAATGTTTGTGTCCAGCGGAGAAGAAAACGGACGTTTGTTCCCGTGGATTTGTCGCAACAAAAGAGAAAGTGTACTTCTGCTCCACAGGGAATATTAAGACGGTAGGAGGTTAGCACTAGGTTAAAATCTGCCCGAGAGATTGATATCACATATCTATCACCTTTCTCTTCAATATTGTAACGAACCGCCGCTACAAGGTAAGATCAGGAAGAAATTTTCAAAAGCGAAATACTTGGTTGGAATTCACTATTTATGCGTCGAAACGTTGTCCATCCGTGTTGTCCGTATGAGAAACAGCAAGAGTAGAATTCCTCACCCAACATTCCATTCGACGAATGGCAGATTTTGATTACCTACTTATGTATTCATCCCTCATCGTGGAAATATTTTATAGTGCAGTGTAAATGCTAGTTAATAGTGAATTTCATATTGAAATGATAATTATATTTAGTCTCAATTGCAAAAGAATCAATGAAATATACAAAGTTATCAAATTATATTTGAAAGTTTTCCTCGATATTATGCCAGAGGCAAATATCGAGGAAAAATCAATGCCGTAAGGCAAATGAATGAATAAGGAAGGTTCGTCCCTGAATTAAAAATATCCACTATCTCCTTGGCGGAAATTGTTAAAAGAAAAGTACGGATAAGTAACTCGTGAATGGTAAATCCTCGCAGACGTTTTTTTTTCTCATTTCACGTTTTCAACAAGTTCATGGCATAATTCTGATTCTTCACGATAGGTAAAATATTCAGCGAAAGTCATAAATGGCCTCGACAACAGTAGTCAAAGAAAGCACTGTCGTCTTCCAAATGAAAGAACCCAGTCCAACCATTTCTGCCCAAACAAATTCTCCCGACTCTCCCGGTCTTTTCAGAGCTTTTTTTTAATTTTTCTGCAATATTTGTTTAATTTTATTTTTATAATTTCGTTCCTTTCCGCCTCCGATGATTCAACTTCCACCGGGTCAACGACGTGGTGATACGCGACATCTTAACGACGTTGCTTCTCGTTTTCTTTTTTTAAATTTCTTCTTTTACAGCCCACACTTCAGCGGGATGTTAGTGGGACCCTTGAGTCATCTCCTCCATAGGAATTTATGAATGGACGTCCGTTCCCGGTTCTTTACGCCATCAACCGTTATTCACGAGACTACCGGAGGAAGGACGCGAATTGGCGTGGAGTTCGTCGGGTTTCTTTCATCGGTTCCGATTCATAGATCATTACCTCACTACTCCATCAAAAATAAGATGGCCTACTTCCGCCTTACAATGAAGTAACTGCCTATTTCGTTTTAAATGCCGTACAACTAATGGAAAAAAGTCCTCTCTATGATTACGTGAACGGATTCTTGCCCTTATAATAATTTTATAATATAATTATATATTATAATATAATAATAATATTTTTTCAGATGGTCGGAATGTAAACTTATTGAGCTAAAAGAATTAAATGCATGAAAAATACTTCATAGGTGATAGTCAATGTTTTGCGAAAAACTGCTAAAAAGCATAGGAATCTTTCCAGGAAATCATATAATAGTAAAATGAAGGCTCCAATCCATATTATTTTTTGAGTTAGGAGCGAATACCTTCAACTACTAAATGCGAAATTCTTAACTTGCTATACTACTACTGACTAATACTACCAATACTACTAATTCATGTATACTACGAGATAATAATTTAGGCAGAAAACGAAAAATGCTGGGCACTTCCCAAGCGGGGAGAGATATTCGTTAATAAATAATAACTTTTTAAACGTTACGTCATAATTACACGTCTGGTATAATCAGCGACATTGTCTCGTATTGATACTTCGATAAACATCTTGTTATGCTAAGATTGTCACAAAATTACAGGCACATAAACATAAAATTAATTAGCGCCCCATGCAGATAAATAAAAAAAATTGAAATAAATAAAGGAAGTATAAAAACAAAGACCTATCGTTAACACTAATTATTGGAAGCATCAATCTTGCTATTGTGGTCTCTAAACGTTCGAGAAAAAAAAGACAACTGAAACCTGTCGGTCCTGCAATCTAATCTCCCTAATTTTATGCATTTGATCGAGCCTACCGTAGTAGCAAGAAGGTTTTAATATGTTCTTTACTTGTTCGGAGAAGTAACACGCCTCAAGTTTATTCAGGAGTTTAAACCTGATCTACGCTTTGATAGCGATCCCCATCCCAATCCTCTTAACAACGTCGTCACTGCGATAGACTTCTGTCATAACATCTCTTTACATCACTTTTGCTTGGGCATGTAATTACTAAAATCAACATTTTTTAAGTGGCATAAGTGAAAATGGTGAATCTCTTTCATCTTTTTGACTCCATAACACAAGCACACTTAAGTCATCAAAGTCTCGGATGTACCCTTCATTGTCTACATGCTAATCAAGATATCGCGCCGCAGCTATTGTGTACGTCTGAGAAATGCAAGTTTGAATCCCAAGGCCGAATTTTAGCCTCTTCCGCGGCTTCCGACGCGTCAAAACGCGCACTTTCTACTCTTTCGAATGTCCCAACATTATCACATTTTGTGAAACTATCGAAACAAACTGACAAACAGGTTGAGCAAACACTCAGCGCACAATAGGAATTATTAGGTACACTCGGTACAATTTGAAAATGCCGAAAGTTTCGAGCTGAATTTAGTTTCCGAGGTGGTCTGAGAACATTGAAATTTATTTTCCTTCGAAAGTGGAGAGAGCAGTCTATTTTTCTCACGACAACGGTTGACAAACTTGTGAAGGCACAACTTGAATCCACCTTCCATTTCAACCTAGGCATGAGATAAAACTTTCTATAACTCGCCAAACCTAGGATACAGTGACGAAATTGACTATCGGTACAAGGAACCCAACAATAATGGCTGCAATTGTTCATAAATATTGTTGTCTCAATATTTTCTGTTTAACGTGCCGCCGATAAACGCTCGTAATTATGAGTCAAAACTCACCAAACGGATTTTGATTGTAATGGATTTCCGAATAGGTTTGGCGATCCCAATTGGTCTTATTTACTAATTATTTTGCTCCTGAGGTACCTAACCCATGAACTGTTTTCTTGAATAAACATTCGTTGCTCTTTCTTTGTACTCGAGATAGTTTAGTCCGTGATTTTTTTCATTTGCCTATAATCCTCTTTTATCATAGCAAATAGTGCAAACAAATAAAGAAAAACAAAATAATAGCTGTTCCTGGGTCGGCATTCTGGAACACCTTCACTAATGGATGTCAAAAAAATACCCGACGATGTCACCCCGAAATGAAACCAGATCGTAAGCAATGATGAAAACGTTGAAAGTTAGGTACTATCACTATTGGAGATTAGTTAGAGACCAAATGACGGCAAATATTTTCCTGATTTTGGAAACATATTAACAATGGAACAGCCTCAGAATTAAATATTTGGAACGAGACAACGAGATTTTTCCACGCCATACGTGCTACCCAAACTCCCCGGCCCCACTGCTGAGAGGAAGCAGTCTCAGCAGGAGTCACTGGTGGCGCAGATCAATAAGATCGGTCCGATATATTAACTGTCACGGCTTCGGGCGAGAGTGAAGCTCGGGAAATCGGCCGGAGAAATGCGAGGTGGAAGGCAACCACCACATTAGTCTCCATAGAAGATGCAGCAGATTCACCAATATATATTACGATATAAAATTCCTCCCGTTAAAATATTCCGGAAGTGAAATAGTCCCCCAATCGGATCTGCGGGTGGGGACTACTGGGAGGGGAACATCAGTCAGAGTGGACAAATGCAATATCAATATAAAGAAAAAAAACCATGTCCATTCATTACCTGACAAAAACGTGTAACTCAAGTCACCCCCTAGCTGAAGGAATCAGATGTGAAAGTGAAGTTGTGAGGTAACCACAAAACTTAAACGTTACCATTGGAAAGCTCGCATAGACAGTGGAATCCCGGAAGGTAAGTGGGAGCTGCTGTCCACTGGGAGTCGTCTTATGATATCTAGGCTCAGATTTGAGTTTTCGGCCAGTTATTCTAAGATTCTATGCATTTGGTATCTTATATTTTTGCTACATTGATTTCGCTAAGCCTGAATAGGGGTGGAGTCAATTTTCTAGCCATGTGTAACTAGACGCTACTGACTTGTAGAGTGTCATTATATTCCACTCGGCTAGGAACCAATATCACGCGTTAGCCAAAGTAAGGAAATTGAAATTAAATTCAAAGTAAGGAAAAATGGCTTCGGTCTATCAGTGACAGAAGTTAAAAGAGAAGTTTGTGGATAATACAGTTTTAATGAGTTGGCAAACGTGTTCAAACAATGAAAACGGCAGAACGTGAATACCAAGTTTCGTTGTACCTAGGAAATCACCCGAACAAAACTGTTGACATGCGTCGTGTTCGCTGTTATTTTTCGCTTTCCGGTAGGCGACATAATACCATATAAAGCGATGTTCTATCATGTTATTTTGTTATTAAACCACACCAGATAACATATAAGAAACTACAACATATCACTACGTAATACCATAGAGTAATCATTACTCTGTGGTAATACCCATCACTCATTCTTGTCATCGACCTAGAGGATGCAATCACATGAGAGAGTAGAGAAGATCTCCTATTATGCCAACATCCCTTGAAGGCACTACCTACCACTAGCAACGCTCCGAATGAACCTCAATGCGATTTGAGAATAGCATATTTACTGCACTGATTAAACATAGTACCTCTTTTCGGATCGTATAAATTCTTTTTCATTGACCAGACCCGGAGAAAGCTATGGGACCAGATATGTTAAAGCGTTAGTGTCAAATAAATACATACCCATCACGCCATTCCCTTTCGGGGTAGGCAAAGTTGAAGAATTTAGTTATCTCACTTATCCCCAGAAAACTGGCTCCCTTTAAATAATTTCCTCCATAATGCCTACTCCTTACAAACCACTTTCGCTTCTCTTATACTCATGCATTGCATCATACATGCTCTCTTATATTTGACTTCTTATATTCGATCTATTTAGAGTCTCTTCTACCCCATTCACCCATGTCTTACGCGGTCTACCTCTTCCTCTAACACCATTCATTCCACTATCATATATCTGTTCCGTTATTCGACTCTCTCCCATTCTCTCAACATAGCCAAACCAACGAATCACACTCTACTTTCAAATATTGTTGTTTTTGTTAACTAAATACAAATTAATATTATTAAAAATGTATGATTTTGTTAACTAAGTGCATGTAAATGACTTTAGAAGACTTTATTTGGACAGAAAACCATCTCTTCGCATCCTAGAAATTCATGGTAAAAATAAAGAAAATTCAACACTTTTCAGCAATGTGTAGTTTTCCCGCAAATGTGTTTTTAAGTTCTGAAAGTTCATAAAAAACAGCATATTTTATGTTTGTCAATGAATATCTGTTACTAATACCACTTTTATTTAAATTAAGCGACCCGGGTTTCAGTGAATAATCACCATCATCAGGCATTAATTGAGATCAGTTTATCCTATTGTTTCCGTAGTTACGTAGCGGAAGGGGTGAAGAAGTTTGAAACGGAGGCCAGAATAGGGGAAAAGGAAGGGTAAAGGTATTCGTTAATGAGGGTGTTGTCGTGGTTATTCAAATTTTTTAAAATTTCCAACTGCTCTCTTGAATCTAATTCGCGGAAACAATAGGATAAACAGATCTCAATTAATGCCTGATGATGGTGACTATTCACTGAAACCCGGGTCGCTTAATTTAAATAAAAGTGATATTAGTAACAGTTATTCATCGACAAACATTATAATGGAATACCACAACGTTAATTATGAACTAGAGAATTTTGTAGCATATTTTATAGCAAGCGGGGTCGATCATAAGACAATATTTCTGTCATATCATTTAAAGTAAATTTGAAAGTCTGTCGTAAAGATAACAAAATTATCTTCAAAACGATGAATGATACCTACAATATACTAGCGCGGTTTATGTTTCGTACACATAAGTAATAAATTTCTAATTTCGGCAGCATATTATTTGGACGTTGAAAGTAAATCGGTTTTGAAGGCGGGAGGTTCATGTTGACCCTGTCCCGTCTGTGGTTTCTTCCAATAAAAAAAACTGCTGTATCACGTCGCTTAGATGCTGAGCCGAGGCCCGAGAAGAAAGTAAAAGTTGGAAAATGCACGCGCTTCAAAGCGTAACCTTAATTCGCTGTTGGCCCGTTATGTCACAAAACGAACTCCAGTTCTGTTCCAAGCGGATTGCGGAATTTCTATTAGCGCAAATATTTAGATAAGGATGCAGAGGGGAGGGGCATTAACCCGATATGAACCCCCCTTCCAATGCGTAGTAAAACATGTCATAGGTTGAGCTTAAACTCATAACATTCTGGCCATCAGCGGAGAGGCGTTCGGATAACAAATTTTAAAAATGTTTTCGACATTCCTCCGAATAAATTATTTTACTAGCAATTCCCTTGACGCCACAAACGCACAGAATACGATAAACCTAAATTTTAATACTCGAAAATGTTCTCTATTGTGGCTAAGGAAAATTCGACCTCAAACTACCTTGAGAAACCCCTCGTATCTCATTCCAAGCTACATTTACCTATTGTGCCTCCTTCTAACTTCCGCCAGCCACTTCTCCACCATACCGAGTGCTCCTCCATACCGTCCATCGCACTCTTCCTATTGTTAACACCCGCGTCTCAAACGCCTCCAAACCATTATTATCATCTTTTCTCATAGTCTAGTTTTTAATTATTATTAGAATATTCTTCCTGTTAAGGTATGTTGAAATTGAAGAGAGTAAAACTCCTCAACAGTTTTAAATGCGCAGTCCCCGATATCCTCACACGACTTCTTTCTTCATCTCAACGTACGTCTTCCCTCTCTTCATTCCATCAATAACCTTCTCTTTTTTCCCCTTTCCCAACATCCATCCCTCTACAACGGCCGTCAGCAGTCAGTCTCTCCTCTCTCATCGCTTGTTCCAACCACCTACCCTGCCTCCTAATCTCCTCCAGAAGTTTCCTATCCGCACCCATCTCTTCTTCGTTTGTCTTCCTTTCCGTCCAATGCCATTTCTCCATTCTCATCCACGCCCACTTCTCAAAGGCCTGCATCCAATTATCGTCCTATTTCCCTAGATTCCAAGGTAACACCTTCATGCTTACATGAATTTATGAACTCTCGGGTCACAAGAAAATTTATTGATTTCGAAAAGGCGAGTGAACTGGGAAAAACTAATGAAGATACTCGTGAAAACAGAAGTAGATTGGAGAGAAGGAAGTCTTTTTCGAATGGCGTATATGGGGGCAGACGGCACAAGTGATGTTGACTGACGGTGAATCATGATGATCAATTGAAGGTCGCAGGGTAAGACAAGGTAATCCCTAGTCGCCTCTGCTTTTTAATAGTTATGCCCACTCACATCTCAAACGCTCCCAGCCTCTTCTCGTCCTCTTTTCTCAGAGACCACCTCTCCGCACAGTAAAACGTTGACATTAACCCTTCGCCGGAAGAAAAGGAGTACCTAATCGGATTAAAAGTCACCAAATATTTATGGATAAGGAATCGTGCTAACGAGCCTAACAAAGTCGGAGTGGGGATTTAAATATTGTTTCCCAACTCCGCAAACCCAGTTGAGCATCCATGATTCTCTTTTCGTCTTCCCACCTATTAATCCTTCCCGACTTCTTTATTCTAATCTTCCACAGGACGCCGAGTGGGTCGTCATGACCGGAGACTTGACGCCTCACGCCATCTGGACTTCCAGTCAAGACGAGAACATGATGATTGTGCAACGCCTCAATGAAGAAATATCCAAGGCGTTCCCAAACAAACCGGTGTACCCAACGATTGGGAATCACGAGGCGCATCCACTGAACAGGTAAACGACCACGTCTTTACGTGAAAAAGGCGTAAATAATACTCACGCAGGTCCATTTCGGGATGTGCATGGTAAAAAATTATTGCTTCTGGGCATGGGGTACTACTGTCGGCGCAAAAAAATTATGTTCACTCGAATTCTTATGTTTACAAAGAGCTTGGTGACAAAAATTGCATTAAAAACAACTCTGGCATATCTGGCAAGAATAGTCAAATTTATAGAGCAGATTCGCATACATTACCGTCTCCAAAAATAAAATAATGGAAGGAGGATTGAACGAGAAGAATTATCGAAGAAGACCAAAGATTTCCATGGAGCTAATTTCCAAGGAGCTAATTATCAAACAAGAGCTAAACCCGCGTGATATTTGCTCGTATGAATATTTTGTAAAACTCATTTGAACATTATGAATACTTCGAAGTATATGATTTAGAGTACTGTTAATTGCAACAATATAAGTATTAATTTTTATATTTCAGTATAAATCTATTAATTAATAATTTAACTACCCAAAAAATTACTTGCTTTAATTAATTTAATAGCTAATTACCACACTTGGACTTTTTTGTACCTTTAAGTGGTATTTCCATTTGATTTTAAGCAATAAAAGACTGCAATAATGACATACATGTTTGAAAACAAACAATATTTGATATAAGAAAATTGCGTCAATATGCATACAGGCTGAAGTTACAATAGGGTCTAATAGCACCACTTACCCTTAACTGGGTTTTCATCTGAACCTGCGTTATGCGCTCGCGTATAATATTTCCGAATATTAAATTAAAACTCAAGAATACGGAAAAGACATTTAAAGAATGAAGTAATGCGAAGGAATAAAATAGTTAGAGAAAAAGAAAATTGATAAGAGACCTGCAGCAAACCAATCTTCGGACTGATGACTGCTGATGAGCTAACTACTGTGAGTTTAATGACCAACATATTTCTATTCCAAATCAGAATCCTGTAGCTTCGAAAAAATAGATGTCTACCATGCATTTCGTGGCGCCCTTAAGGTAGGTACTTATCCTCCTTCCCCTAGATTTCAATCAGCCGTCTAGGCAAGGGATGACTCTAGACCTCAACAACGAGTGGGAATAAATAAAAACCTGTCCTTTTGGGGAGAGAAACTGAAAACAAAAAATTGTGCTCCCACAGAATGAAAGAGGGGAAACCAGGTAATTGTGGGTCTCTCCGAGTGTCTTCCGCCGCGGCCTAGCAATCAGTAACGATTTCCAGCGGGTAGGAGGAGATGAAAATTGAGTGTTTTGAGTAAAAATGGAAAGGGGAAGAGATTTGAGGGGTTTGCCTGACTTACAGGCATTATGGGCTGTTAAGGTTGTGGCTCTTGTGACTTCTGGAGCTCTAGTAAGACTAGCAAAGCATTTTTTTAAATCTTCCATAGCCATTTGTAACAAAAAATCTAAAACGATATCACAGAGCTCTGCAAAATATAACATTTATTACCTTTTGGAGAATCTACGACTAATGCGACATCGTTAAAATTATAATAATCAATTGTAAGTACGAATTATCAGAACCGCCCACAGCACACTTAATGAAGCCGGAATCATGGCGCTGTTCAAAAATAAATAACATACAACTTCAATACGAGCCTTTTGAATTTCCAAGAAAAACACAGATCAGGGATAATTAAGAAATATACAGCCCTTCCGAGATGAAAGACGATTTATCCGCCGGTCTACTATTCCTAAGGGGTTCGTGCACCGTTATGAGAATGGAATTTGAGTAAACTCTAGTTGATTCGCTCTCTAGGATAATCTGCCAATACGGAATAGATTATAATCCTCAACTGTATAACCTGAAGGCAAAGATGGAGGCCATAGCCTTCCGAAGAGAAAGAAAACTTATAAAGCATAAAGAAGACCGGACTTTAACGGTGATGCAACGAGAAAGTAAGCCAGGAAAAAACGAATGTGCTTGATTGTATGCGTCATAACAAAATATAAAACACAATCCTTTCGGGTAGGTATTTCCACGCTTTATTGTGGCCCGAAAGAAATGGTACGGTAACTACAGAAGCTGCTTACGCACGATTAAGACAAAAACAAGTATTTCTTCATAAACACCAACAGTGTTTACTTTTTCTTTACACTCTTCGGGACTGTTAATTACCATAGCTTAAATCTAGAGCTCCTATATTAGAGCTACATTAAGTGTGCGTCAAAGCACCCAGCCATCAAAGGACCTTCTTACAAAGTTCTCAACGCTGGTGATGTTCTGTGATACGTGCGACACGTGATATTATGTGCTGACGGAGTCCTACGGCCATCTGAAAAAAAATTAACAAGCAGTGTCCGCGACACTACAGTTGGTGCCTATTGCGTGAAAAATCTTCATCAACACCGGAGATGCTAATTTTTCAGTTTTTCACGAATTAAATCACTCAATTTTTTTTAACATTTGTGTATTCCGTAATTTTCGGTGTTGTTTCCCCAAGAACGATCTAAACTCTTTCAAATGAACCCACTCGCGAATTTATCGCACGATTGAACGTTGAACAACAATCATTTTAAGCAGGTGGCGACAATGTTGGAATTTATTTTATTTTTTCAACCTTCCTCTTTGAAATGGCACATTACCCGTTCATATACTTTCATCTTACATGCATTCCGAGTTTTTAAGATAATGATTTTTAAGATCCGTTCCGATTTATAAGACGTTACACGTCAAAAATTATTGCTTTCCTTGACTGCCCCGATAATATTCTTAAGTGGTCCTATAACCGTGGCTTCGTCTATGAAAAAAATTTAAGAGGGTTTACATTGTACCAAGCCATATAAAAGGGAATAATAACCTTCTGCTTCGACCCCTGATCCATTCTCTCCAACCATGCCCACGACAATGACACGCATCAGATGCAATTTCCAACTTTCATAAAACTGGTCGCCGCCGTCAGGTCCAAAAAGCCCCTCATCTCGACACATTTACCACTTCTCACTTACCAATACTCTCACTTCTCATATTTCTCGCCGAAAGAATCACGGTTCTTTTTTACCCGTCTATGAGGTCGAGAAAAGGTGGCATTGTGCAAAGTGCATAGTGACTGCATCACGATAATTTTCCTGACGAGGAAGGTCTGGAGCAGGTCCGCGCGCCGAATAAGGTGGCTGGACTCCCAAGCGAAACTTTTTCTCTTCCATACGGACGCAACTAATTTCTTTCATGTGATTCGCTTCCACGAAAAGCCAGCAATAGAACCTAATCCTCATTAACAGATTCTGGATGAAAATATGTCCCCAAATTCGTTCCAGGAGCAAAGAAATATCTTACCAAAAACATGAGAAGGACTTTACTTTAATGGCAAAACAATGAGAAAATACGCCAGAAATTACGAACCTTCCTACTTAGAAATACCCCAGAAGAAAAAAAATATTCCTTCTTCATATTTCACTGCGGTCCGAATATCGTAGTGAAATTCCCAGTGAAACTGCTACAGTACGATTGAAAAAAATAGATTTAAGCGAAGTTATATTCACCCGCTACCCCACCCGACGTCCTCAGACGAATAGCATTAAAAAATCGATTGTTGCAAGCTTCTATCATATGATATACATAGACCATATGGTAAGAAAAAAAGCTCGATTATCAACATATTAGAACATAGAAGAGTAGGATTTACTAGCGAGTCGGCGCTAATCCCATCATCTAATGGGCGTAAAGCATGGAAGAGGATAAGAATGAATAATAAATTACGTATCACAACCACGCACGAAGCCCGAAACACTATTTATCCAATACACTGGAATTCCGATTGTTTGAACACTACAGACTTCTATGCTCCTTGACGGATTCGAACAATATTTGGCGCACATGTTCCTGGACCCTAGAAGGGTTAATAAGCTATATTAGAAAGGCTCAAGTGCCCCAGGGCCCCCTATCCGGGCCCTTTTTTAACCAACTTATTCTCCCATAAGAAAAGCATTGGATTAGGTGCAGAGGTTTCTTTTTTACTTTTTTAAATAACTCGCATTCACGATATAGGCTTGGAATTTTTAGTGTCGGATGACTGAAAGAATCAAGTTCTATTTTTTCACTCGATTTTTGCATGCGCAATTTTTATGCAGTGCCCGAGGCAATTATGTCTCACATACGTTACTTATATGTATAATAAATGCAACAGAATTACAGCGAGATTTAAGTTAGGGAATTTGTTTCATCACAACCACTCCATGTGCGGTTCATTACTGCTACATATATGTGCATACTGCTAATATAGTATGTGCATATAGGAGACTCTTAGGATCCTAAGCCACATTTTTTTTCACTTGAAATTCAACGGGCATTTTATTTTGCCATAAGTAAGACGAACCTGTCATTAGCCATTTCTATACTGTGTTCCTCGTCGTACGTCCTGGCAAACTGATTCAAAATTCCACTCTTAACTTGAAAAAAAAATAGAAAATGCATCATCGAAAGTTCAGGACACGCGAAAAATTGTGGTAAGTTTAGCGCCACCTCGGAAAAAATTGAGCGCGTGGATGCGAAGTGAAGCGAAGCATAATAAAAAATGATAAAAAGTTAATATCTCTGAAATTATCACGCTCGCTCCCAGGAAATTCCCTGGATCCTCAAGATAGTGCATCGGAAAAATAACTAAATAAATTCGCCGAAATGAGACGGGAATTTTTTAACGATAATACAGGCATTATAGGGTATGATCTTTTCGTTTTCCTTCCCGCTTGTGACAATTTGGTTTGAAAAACAGGTCTCCATAACAAAATTATTTCGAGAAAAAATGTACACTATTGGGTAGATAAATTGTTGCTAACCTTCCAACCCCAATATAAGTATTTGCTGGGCATTTAGGAGCAACTGAAAACATGTCTTAAGAAATAAAAAGAATCATGCAATTATCTCGCTAGCAACTGTCCACATTCATACTGTCCTTCCAAAGAAACAATTTAAAATATTTTTAATGATGACAACATTCTCGAAGCCCATCCTTACTATCCTCCCGATTTAGTACCTTTCACTCAAGGTGCCTGCCGCCTTTCAGGCGAACATTTACCACTACCTCGACATTTCAACCAACGTATCTCATATTTCAGAAGCAAATCTTACAAGAGGCCAAATCCACCTGTTGAGTGCTCGAAGCCCACGCCATGCATGCAGAATTACAACGAAGACGTATAACAAAAAAGAAAAACAGCTCATTGTCAGTAGCATAGGTACTTTACCAAGGGTTCACGGCGAGGCAGGAATCCGAGGAAACTATCGTAGTATGCCGCTGAATGCTTCGAGCAATATTCTGCATACCGGCAGGAGTTTCAGCAAATGCATCGTCACAGTAATAATCCAAAAAATATGATTTTGTCTTCCTCTCCTGATGACAAAGCCGTAGATTGTGGTAATGCAACAATATATGACCATGTGATCGAAGGGTTGCATCCATGGAAACATAGGAGGTTGTAGGAGACAGGTCCTCAACAAACTCTTTCACTACCGTTTGCCATTATCGACATGAATAGCACAAATTCGGATAGCGACTGATTTACATGATAATCGCCTGCATTCCACTCGGCGAGCGATTTCATCACTAGTTTTTCACAGAAAATCTAATTCGGTGCTCCTCCAGTGCCCGTTTATCAATACCCCGGTTGAAAACAACTGAAACAAGACTAATCGAAATCAAAAGTTCGATTAGCGATAGATCGCAACTCCACGCTCATTGGCGTCGGTTCAAATTGTGTTCACATAAATGCTATCTGAAAAAAGGTTTATTTGGCTGATTTATAACAAATTCCTTGATTTAAAAATAAAAACGCATCAGTTTATCAAAATCTGTGAACACAGAAAAATTAACCTTAAGCCCAATGATGAGTATTATGGCAGGAAAAATCATGACTTTCGGTTAATTTCGATAATAGGGAAAAAATCGCCTCCCATACAAATGGCATCGTTCCTTTCTGCTGAAGTGCTGTTCTCTCATATTTTCAAACATAGTGCGAACATCTGAACTAGACCGAAACATCCTCTGGAAAAAGTATGGGCGAGGTATCCAGTTTTTGTTGGATAACAATCTGGAATAATATTCACTACCCTATACCTTCTCTGAGGCTTACAGCCTTTAGACAGACAGCAGAGCAGCTATGTTTAGCCATCATCTAATCTGCCCCCTCCTAGGTGTAACAACAAATGAATTTAACCTCCGTAGCAAGTCCCAATTTGTGCAAGCTGATTACATGTATTTAACCTTCTCTGTATTCAACAAACTGCGATTGGTTATCTGAGATTCACGCCTACTCTAATCCTTACTGAATGAAATTGCCTTATAAGAAACCTGCTCTCACAAAATTCACACCACAACTTGACACATATTTCCAAGCAAGTGTAGTCCATCCAATACCTAATCTTTTTTCCAGGTTATTTCTTAGCTGTGTCAATCTAATTATTTTATGGCATGTTAAGAAAAGCATACTTAATGGGTATTTTGATATAGTTTCAGCCCAGTGGGTATAACCCGAGATTTGAGCACCTCCTGGCTGTATGAGGCAGCAGCCAAAGCTTGGAGCAAGTGGCTCCCTGAAGAGGCCTTGGTAACAGTTCGTAAAGGTGGATACTACTCCGTAACGCCAAAGCCAGGACTTCGAATCATAGCCATCAACTCCAATCTCTGTTACACTCTGAACTGGTAAGCCAGCAAATATTTTGTGTGGCAGTAGTCATAATTTGAATACATACTTCATCTCATGCGATAACTGGCCATTGCCTTTAAGTGATGCCATTAAAAAGAGTCAACCCTGTAGCGACATCACTGGCATAATTAACCCATTCGCATCCATAAGCGTACTGGTATGCGGCCTCAAGCTGGCCACAAACACCACAAGCGTACTGGTACGCAGAATGCGTAGTGTTATTTGTCAGTTGATCCTGCTGCTATATTACGAGTTTTTTTGAAACTTTTTGGCCTGAGAGTGTACCTGTTTGTAGCTGCCATCTGGTGGCTATTTAGAAAATGTTTTCCATTGTAAATTACCTTAGAAAATTCTTTTTCTTACTTGCAAACTTATTATACGTGGTGTTTGGGGTCGATTTAAATCCCAGGGGATGGATGCGAATGGGTTAATAGGCTGTGTAGAAGGGCATAGCACTCGTTTTTTTTAAATGGCTCCTCCGCTTTCCTTTCAACAGGTGGCAGATATATGATCATATAGATCCATCTGGAATGCTAAAATGGATGATTAACGAGCTATTTGATGCAGAGAGTAAGGGCCAAAAGGTCCACATTCTGGGTCATTTGCCCCCTGGTTATGTTGACTGCTGGGCTGTTTGGAGCCGTGAATTCATGCGAATTGTAAATAGGTGAGTATCTCATTGAAAAATTTCCTATTTTCTGGCCTTGCTTTATAAAAAATAACTTTCCTATTAAAGTACCACCAAGTATTAAAGGGGGGAAAGAGACTAGTTGAAGAAAGAATGGAGACTAAAAGATTATGGAACTATAAAAGATGAAAAATGGTGTTGCCTAATGATAAAACGTATTGTGAGGAGTAACTACAATAAGCACTTACTTTTGGTGATACAAACATAGTGATGTAGAATGGAAGACTTATTATCACGTCATGACAGGATGAAGTGAGAGGGAAAATTAAGAGATACCGATTGTGGGTTGGACTTAAGATAAGTGGATAAAAACATGCCTACTCAGAAGAGAAGTTTAAGGTATTTGGACCCATTCTCAACTTCCATTTTTTCTTTTTTCTCCCCCATTGAGACTTGCCGTTGCTTTGAAGGACTTTATCTGCCATATCATCTTTTTTATTGATTAATCAATATACTCTATCCACTTTCATTTTATCTATTCACCCACATTCATTAATCTTTTCATCAACAATCCCATTCTATGAAGCAAACAGATATACATAAGCATTTTGTACCTTACCCTCAATTCCATCCTATAATAGAACCAGGTATATCTTTATATAGTATATTCAAGTATGGAAGTTGATACGTGACATTGTAAATCAATACTACTCCATAGTCATCATCAAGATCATAAAAACCTATTTTTCTAACCATTTCATCTGCCTAGTCGCTGCAGGCATCTCTCCCACATTTATCCATAAATATGAAGTCACAGTGGCATTATACAAGCTTGTTTTTTGCTCACACTGCTTGGCTGCATGCTTGTCATTCAAGTTCCCATGCTTTTTTGCACCGGCTATAAAATTACTACTCATTGTGATTATTGTCCAGTATCACAAGTTGATTCGTGGAACTGACATTTTATGTACAACTGGGAATCAGGTAAGTAATATAAAAAGGCAGGTTGGTATTTATGATAGAAATTAACATGCAAGAGTTCCAGTGAACAAAACTGAGAGCTTAAGGCAGGAGCAGGTGGTACTTGCATTTTTATAATTTAATAAGTTCCACGAGAGTCCTCAAACACCCATGACTAATGCTTATTCTAATGTTTACATTGTAATTTTTCTCTCAACAGATTTCGAGAAATTATAATAACCCAGTTTTATGGGCACACTCACTATGAAGAATACAAAGTAGGCTTTGACCAGGCTGGCCACCCTTCAGCTACTTCATGGATCGGTGGCAGTGTATCCACGTATACAGACCTAAATCCAAACTACAAAATATTTTATGTGGACCGAGATTCTTGGGTAAATGTGCTTGCTTACTAATATTATCTTTCATCAAGAGTACCTAATTCATATGATCTCAACAGTCTTAATGGAATTCATTTTAATTTCTATTCCTGCAACAGTTGACCCTACTCTATGATATTAAACCATTCCATATGTTTGATTGTCTAATGAAAGATATCGAATTAACCCAGGAATGAATTGATGTTAGAATTTCCACAGAAAGAGGGATATTGAGAGCTTTTGCAGGTTCAAAAGCCAAGTGAATGACCGTCCACAGTGCAGTACCACAATGAATGTTGAACATTGCACAGATTGAACATTGCACAGACAGCAATGGTTGAAAATGAAGAAAATTCAATATGTCAGCCGTAATCATTGCAATTGTTCTCTACCAGTTACGCAATTAATTGAGCTACAAGCGATTATTTGTTATCTTTTCTACCTTTTCCAAATCTTGAACACCAATTTCCTTTCCTCTCTTATGGTATCCAACATTTTCTCATTCATCTTTCTTGCTAACCAACTCGCCCTCTTCATTTTTTTCCAAACCCCCATCTCAAATGCCTCAAGTCTACACACATCTTCTTTCTGCTTTGGCCAGTTTCCAGCCTAAACAGTGCAACCAAGATATTAGAGTTTAAACCAATCTTTTCTCTATGTGGGTTGCTTAAGTTTGACTTTGACTTTCATCACCATTTAGTGATAGCTAAAGCTGGTCCAACCAGCGTCATCATTAGTGATGCAAATAATTCATGAAGCAACCTTATCATGGCCCACAGTGTATTTGCTAACTTGCCACCCACGGATTGATTGGGGTGAATTCCAGGCAGGGATGGTCCAATTATCAACCAATAGAAATGGTTCAGCAAGATCATGTTACCCATGTACGCCAAACTATTTGCCCCAATCTTGAGTCAACGTGCAACTTTATCATATTGAAAATGGTACTATAGGATAAGGAATGATGACCATCCCTGACTTAGCATGTAACTGATGTTGCCTTTCCATTGCAGAATATGTTGGACCATGAAACATGGATATTCAATCTGACAGAGGCCAATCAGAATCCAACCAAAAGTCCCCGTTGGTATAGGTCATTTGTGGCAACGAAAGATTTTGGTGTGGCATCCTTGTCTCCTAATGATTTGTATCAACACACCCTACGCATGGTCGAAGATGACGCACTATTTCAACGGATGTACGGGTATGTATCATGCGTAGTGTCCGTAGAAAGGTAGCCCCAATGGCAATTAATACTAAGCAACATTCTGCCAATGATACACCTAACATCTTAAAATATACATATAATGATAATGCATATTATCATAGAGTAAGTATATACTTACTTACTCTATGATATTATGTATCATTATACATTAGAAATATATCAAATACTTTTAAAATATGAATTCCATGGCTTTAAAAAAATGTTAAATATGTATCAATGTTTTCAAATAAGCCTGTAAAATTTATAAGTATACATGTCCAGTACAGGGATAACGATAAATCATAAGGAAACTTAAGGGTGTAATGAGATTTTCAACCACAAGAACCCTAGTTTCATCATAAAATTATGAGCGTGAGATGGAGCACGTAGAATAATGAACCAAATTTGGCAGTATCTCGGAAGAAAAATAGGCATACATAGAAGTAGGTAATATTAGAAGTAAAATTTTTGCAAAGGATTCACAACATAAAATGAACTCAATCATTGTAATTTACGGGAAATACATAACTACATATTCGTTACCAAGAAAGACAAACACATACAGATAAAACAATATTTATCAACAAAAAACTATTTTCTGGTATAATTGGAATCATTAGCTATAGCTAAATATATTTAGAGATTCATTAAACCCAAAGATCCATGTATACTGATTACAGATATTTTTGAAAAATAGCAAAAGCCTTGGTCAAACAGTAAATTGTTAATATAGGTTGCTGTAACATGCAGCACATTACTTTGAACTCCCCATGTCTCTAAAATATTCAAAATTCACATTGAAATATCATTGGCCTGGAGAGTGAAATGAACCAAGATCCACTGGATTCACACATTGAATTGATGCCAGAACAATGATAGTTTTCAACCCCACTAGAACCGAAGAAAGGTCTGTATTAATCAATCATTTTCTCTCATGATAATTTGTCCATAAATAAATTTAGGAATGTACTTCTATAGGACACCTTTATAGGTAAATAAGATATTTTCATAGATTTGGAGCTAAATGAATACACATTTTGACCATGCTCTTTACCACATTGTAAGCCTTCATTGGATCTGCATTGTTTCATGAGGAGTGCAACATATGTACTCAAAGACCTTAGTTGTGAGGCATGGATAAAGCTCTAAATTGAATTTCATTATCCATGCAATTGATTTCTTCATGATATGGGTGCCACTAAAGTTGGTGGCACTGACTTGCGATGAACATAACATGAGGGAGGGAGTGGCATTTTATGGCATTAGGGCAAAGGGAACAGAAAACATTAATAGGCCAACTCAAGGAATACTTTTGATTCTTCTGCCCATTGATCCCTTCTCCCTGACCTAAAAATCCCCAAAGATGAGTGCCACCAAGATCTGCAATGGTATTTGGTGTTTTTAAGGTAATGACTTTTTTCAATGGAAATTTCACACGCTTCTTAGTTCATATGTTTCCGGGGAGCTTAAATAATGATCTCTGCAATTTTTCGGGATTTCTTCTGCATGTGTTAGTTGCAAGACAAAAGTTTTGCTGGCTATCCTGCCAGCAACTTTAGGTAGAAGGTGAGATGAAGAGTATTCTGCCGTGCTTCCTTGCTGCATTTATCTAGATGATGCACTCCAATTGGCTGAGGATAACTTTTCCAGGCGCTGTGTAGTAGATACCTGTTCTCCCTATGGAAATTTATGGATGATTTCATTATTTCAATAGCTTCCCTAAATTGTCATGGGAAGTATCGGCTCTCCTTAGCTAATATCCATGCATCTTTGCAAATTACAACTGAGGAGAGCCAATACTTCCCAAATTAGGGAAACTATTGAAATTATGAAAACACCCAAGAATTTCAACAGAGAGGCTTTCCCGGTGAATGATGCTGATGAGCTCTTCTCGGGTTTCCCACCAGGTTAGGCTTTCCATGATTGCCGATGTTTCGGTAGGAGACTTTCTTGCCATTTTCAAGGCTCTGGATGAGCCTTGTAAATGGCAGGAAAGTCTCCTGCCGAAACGTCAGCAATCATGGAAAGTCTAACCTGGTGGGAAACTCTAGAACAACTCATCAGAGAGAATGGGTACCCGCTTCACAGCACCTGGGAAGAGAGTTATCAGCACCTCAGCCAATCCAAGAGCAGCAACAAAATGAACATGGCAAAAAAGAAACAAACTTGGCAGAAAACATTCCAAGACACCTTTGACTGGAAAACGAAACCCTGAAAAATACAGAGATTGTTTTCACACATTTGTGCACATTTATCTCCTCAGAGAGTAACTCTGTGTCCATTGCAGGTGTAAATTGTACATACACACCACTTTACTTTCTGATAACATGAAGCGTAGTCTTTTTATCTCCTCTGCTGTCTCTACTAATGAAGTAATATAACTTTTCCACTTCTAGGTATTATGTAAAGAATGGTGATAGTGCACTGGCCAAAGGTTGTGACAAAAAGTGCAAAGAGGAAATACTTTGTGGATTTCTGACAATGGATTACGGAGATCAGTCCCACTGCGATCTTATTAAGGCAAGAATGCAAGTGTGGTAGGCCAGGGATGTAAGTATTTTTGGAAATGCAGCATCTGAAGAGGAATGCTTGACGCATTCTGTTAAAGTGCACACGCCACTTACCTCAGCTTGAAAAAAGCAGGTTATGCCCCTCACATTTTCAACGGTTGGTCCAACACTCATCCACGTCTATGACCTACCAACCACCTGGTATAGGGAATATTTCAAGGCATTCCAAGAGATGAGACTATCACTAATACATATCAACCTAAAAGACTTAGGGAATCTGTGCTGTAGAAGGTAACAAAAAAATTCACAGTGCGCATAAAAACCAAACCTTGTGAATGATATCAAACTTGTTTTTCAACCACTGAAAGTGCACAGGCATTCAAAATGCAATGCCCAAAAAAATTGGGCTCCTTGCTTGTGGTTTGGTTTGAGTTTCCAGAGAAGAAAATATACCTGCCAGTGAGGATGAGTATATAAATAATAAATACCCTAAAAATGTACATACATGTAGTGTTAGAAACAGATGATCTTCCGACACAAAAACACAATTTTAGGCACATTTAATGAAATTGTCTTACATTATATGCATTAAATATGCCAAAGTTCCTGTATAAGGTAGGTATGAGACATTTCCTATGCACAGAGTTTCCTTTGTCAGCTCGAGATACTTACTAGTGTGGTAAACACTATCCCCAGAATGGGCATGCCATTGGGGGGAACAAGGTAACTAAACTCAACCAAAGAAAAGTTAGGCAAGAAGAAGAATGAAAGTTATTTATTTATGCCATTATAATTCACACCCGTGGTGTGGTGGATAACAGACTCTTCGAAGAAAAAACACCTAGAGCATTATATGCATACTGCTACAACCAAAGAATTACTTAGATGCAATGTTATTCTAAGTCATTAAAAATAAAGATCATGTTTCTCATAATTGGGTCAAAGCTAATTTTATTAAATAGCTTGAAGGCCTGAGATGCAGAGGAAATTCACATGTTTAACCCTGTAATTATTATTTTGTTAGCACCAAGTTGATTTCCTCTATTTGTTAATAATTTTGCACATAACTACCGCATTGAAAGATTTGTGGACAGCATCAATGTAACCCCAAAGCATATAAATGAGTGAATTCTTGCACTCCAACGCATGTTATTCTTTGTGTAAATATAATATGCTTTCTAAAGGGGGAAATAACTTTAATAAGGTGCTTTTACAATGTACACTGTAATCGTATTCCTTATTTTATCAGTAAATTTACAAGATCCTAAATTATGCACAGCAAAGTCTAAATGCCATAGCCTTTCATCAACTATTGTATGAATGAAAAACCAAGCTGGGCATCAACAGTAACAGAGACAAGTACTAGGCCAGTTGAAACATCTCTGATTCAATGCATATTTGTTGCCATAGAATATGAAAAACTAAAAAATGTATATTATTTACTGTAAATATATTTTAATTAAAAAATGAGTTATTTTATTTATATCCTCTGCCAATAAAAAAAAACCTTCAGAAATCCATGACATTTGAGAATTCTTTTGTTCAAAAATCACCAAAAACATAGAAGGGATGTGAAAATTAGGGTATGACCAAAGAATATAAGGTGATTAATATGATTATATGTCAGACTGTACGGCAAACATACATGTGCCTAAGCTAGATAGCAGCTGAGTGAAGAACATGACCACCGAGCACATCAATCAGTCGATCTGGTGGACACAGATTAAGTGTCTAGGAGCTTAACTCAGTGTACATCACCTAACTATGGTGTTCGGTGCATGACAGGACCTTTCTCTTGACCCAGAAAAGTTAATGAGATGCCATACAAACTGGCTACAGGAGTACACAGCTCACAGTTTCAGGTAGACTAGCAGCTCAAGGTAGTAGAGCCGTGCATTTAACTCCATGGAAAGCTGGCTTCAGATTGCCACAGAGTAAGAGATATCACAACAGCACATGAATAGTTATATTAACTCATTATTTTCTCTTTTCATAAGTGTGACATCAAAAGGTTTATTAACTTTTAGAAGTGAATAAGTACAAATGGAAATATGAGGAACATCTTAAAATTCTTCGTATTCTGCCCGAGAGAGGCAAAAGAAACTTTTTGTGGGCACACAAAAATGAACAAACACCAAAAATGTATAAGAATAAATTTATTTAATTAACAATTGAGGAAAAAAATCAGGCAATACACCCCTGCACTTGAGCAATAATGGTTATGGCTTACCTCAAATTATAAGGGCACCTACTCTGGACATCACTACATATAATATGTATTTTATAATAATTTCAATGCTGAAGGGTTGATTGAATCAACCTTATATGTCAGGATTACAAATAGGGAAATGGCCCTAAAAATAAAGCTGCCTGAATTCGCACAAAGAAGTATTGAAGCTGAAGGGATTTTGGTCATCCAAGATATATGTTTTGTGTGGTAGGTAAAAATTACCATCAAAATTCCAAGCCTTTACTGAACTGGCCTCTTATTTGTATTGACTGGGTCAATGGGAGGTGATATAGTGAAATAAATTGAGTCAACAAAACTAACTTTTGAAATATATGCCGCTAACAATTTTCTTAAGAGGCTGATTTAACAAAGGAATATGTTTAGCACTGTGGCAATTTCCCCCCCCCCCCTTTTTGGGCAATTCTCCTCTTTGGACAGTTTCTCCTCTGCGGACTGTTTATCCTCCGGACTTAGCCGAAGGACTTGCCCGAACGACATGCGCGCTAACGACATGTGCGCCAACGACGGCCAAAATGCCTACGCCTACAAAATGCAGCGACTACTGCCAGCGACTTCTGCCACGACTTCTGCCACACCTTTCGCCGCACCATTCCCTCACCAGGTCCTGCACCGTTTTTATAGCCAGTAAAGTGAGGAAGGATACCAAAAATGCGGTCATCCTGACCAAGGCACAAAGGCTGTGATCCTGTATTCTGCGGCCGACGCCAGAAAACAGTTCCTGGCGCTCCAATTAAAAACTGCCACCCTATCTATCACCCATCCCATTATTTCCTCCCCTCCAAGGCTACCAATCGCCAACCTCCTGACCTTACCCATTCCACCTTCGTCCTTGTCGACAGACCCCCTCCTCAGCTGACTCATGTCTAAGCTCGCCCTCTATTGCTTCCGAGACGCCGACCGGGTAACACCGTTGTGTGAGCCTGCTGACTTAGTCACTTTTGTACTTAAGAGAGAAGTTCAACCTCTCGTACTTGTTAAACTTAAACTATTTTCCGACTGGAAACTTTCATTACGGTCACCTGGCACTCGACCTATGGGTAAATTATTGTAATTGGTTTGGTTCTATTTTGTGATTTGTAAAATATATTGATAAGTTAAGTTTATGATTGATAATACTTGTGTTTCGTTCGTTTTCCTCATTTTTCTCACCCGAGCTTGGAAAGAGTTTGTGTTTTCAAGAGTGTTATCGGCGAGAAAATCTGCTCCTTCTCCCGATAGCGCTACAGCACTATATGTATAATTAGTCGCCATCAGTGAAAATACAAAATCCTGCAAAATATGTGACACTTGTGATTATGGGACAATTCCGAATGAGGTAGCTGACACTGGAATTTTCAAATAAAACATGCTATTCAAATATCACAGTTGGAAAAAAATACCAGCATAGAATAAGATAAAGGGGAAGAACTGTAAGAAAAATGTAACAAAATGACACTATGGTACACTTTCAGAGAGAAAAATATTAATTCCTAGCATGCAAGGGTAAGAAATGAAGACGCATTTATGAAGATGAATACCATCGACGATAGCATCTCATTCAGTTAGTTCTGACTAAAATTTTCACTCAAATTTTCTAACAAGTAATAAACAACTTTGGTCAAACTCGCTTCATGGATAGCATTAAAAAAATACATTTCTGCTCAATACTCTTCATTCAAATACATATATTGTGTGCCTCATCTGAAAATAGATTGAATGACTTGAATTGAATAGGCAACAAATAAGGATCCCTGTTTATGATGAGAAAAGTTAGACTGCTGATTCCTACATTGTTGTCTATCATCAGTATACGTTTCCCATTTTCATTTACCCAGGCATTTTTCCTTGCAGAAAGAAAATCAGGCTCAGAAAATATGAGGGTGAGAAGTACGAAGAAGGTGAGCTGAGTAGGAACAGGACAAATGAAGTTTTGGAGGAAATAGGGTAGGAAGCTGAGATTCGGAGGAGGCAGCATAGAGTAATATATATGGTTACTCTATGGAATCGTAATGTCAGAAGAACTGAGAAGTGAGAGCATGTTGAAAAGGGTGATGAAGAGGAGATGGCTGGGTAAGAACAGGAGGGGTATGAAGAGAAGAGAATTTTGGATAATAATAATGGAGAGACTAACCTGCAGCAGGTTTTAACAACGAATGCAGCTTTCCTTTGTATTTTATTTTTTATGTACTACATATCTTTCTTTCCAGGGCCCCAAATGCACACAGATGTGGCCTAAATAGAGAGAAGTAACATCTCTACTTCACCTTTTTATCCACGGACCTTCCAACTCTCAAATTTGTTTGATGAAATCAAGTTCATTTAAGCGCAGCACAGAAAATGTGTCAAATGTACTTTCCCCACACTAGATCAAAGTAATGGTTATCTCAAGGTACTACCTACATATTTATTTGGCCTCCTTTGCTGAATTTACTTTCTCACAATATAGATATGGTATTGATGTGATTTCTTCTCTACAAAATATACTGCAGTCCATTCCCTAAGACATAAAAAAATGAATAGAAATATGAGTTGCATCCCACCAAGCGGCTGATGATGCATTTTTTTCAATTTCAGTTAACTGCATAGAAAGGGAGAAAGGTAGCCTAGAATGAATCAGATAAAGAAAGGCATAACATGCTTCCAAGATTACCCATCTCATTATTGGAAAGAACCTAGAGGAACAGCTTTTAATCTTCCAGAATCTCCCACAATTGACATAAAATGCCAAAGAACCTTATCATGGTCAGTCCTCCCCTTAGCAAATGCACCTATTTGACCCCTTAAAGCAACCTTTTTTAATTTGCATGCTGTTGTTCACCCATTTCCAAATATTGCAACCCTTAGAAAAATGTTCATCATTCATTAACTAGTGCTACCTTAAAATGACTTCCATCACTATTGAACTTTTCTCACCCCACAACTACCAAGGGTCAATTCAAGTATTACTTAAGAGATTTTTGAGGTTGTGCACTTCTTATACTGTCTTACTTAGGGGGATGTGGGGGTCCAAAATCATCTTACATGAGATTTTATTTACCTGTGAGTTAGTATTTGTACCTCTTTTTAATATTTTTTAGACAAAAAATGTCGTTATTAGCACTGTGAACATAACATAGTTTCCTTCAAGGAAAGGTTTCTATAAGCATAAGTATATATCGAGTTAAATAACTGAAAATTAAAACAAACAGTGGTTGTTACTGGGTCCATGGCATAGTTGGGATTAATGATTTTAAAAATTAACGATTAAAATACATCCTAATTAAAAAAATGGGTAAAAAATCCAAAAATAATACATCCAAACAAAAGCATTGTTGAGTGGAGTGACCGCCAAAGTTAAGGAACGCACCTCAGACGAGAAAACATGAGACCACTCGAAGATCATGTCCGCGAGGGCACAAATGCCTCACTCGGCGACATCATGCCATCAATACTACATAGCTGAACACGAGAAAGGGGGTTACCAAAAAACCTATAACGGGTAACAGGGGGGACGGGTTCATTCAAAGTAAAGTATTTGTAAAATTGCCAGTTTACGCATAACTTACGAGGTGACGTCCCGACGTCAGCGGGGTTGAGTGGAGTGACCGCAAAAATTTGTCGACTGGGATGGATGTCCGATACAAATTTTGAAATGAGAATGTTACTTAAGTTTAATAATTTTTAAGTAAAAGTTAAATAAATTTTTCTTGAATTTGAAGTTTGTATTTATTTTATCCCAATTGCGAAAAATAGCTCTTAAAAGTAACTTAAAAGCAACTGAAAAAGGAACTTTTAACTTTAACTAGCTACTTTTTATAGATATTAACATTAACTTTAATCAGTTATTTTTTTTTGTAAATTTCCCAACTATGGTCCATGGGTTCACATTTAATGCAAATACTGGTGTACTGCAGGAGGATTTGAGAGTTTAATTCCTCCTGCTGAAGTCCAAAAAATTACAATCTTATATTTAACGTGATGAGCACCATTTATATGCAACAATATTACCTGGAGAAACTACCAATTTAATTTTCACATAGTTTTTAAATGTTTTTAAATAATTATATCTATTTTGATTCAACAAAGTTTAATTTTTGTCAAAGATTCGACTTACATTCAAGAATTGAATGATGCAAAATTGTGCATTCACATTCCATTTTGAAGGTAATGAAAATCAAAACATATTTAAGTGTACAGTAAAACTTCAATGATCCGAACTCCCAACTATCCGGATCGCTTTTAGGGGAAAATATCCTCAAAAATCAGCTTTTTACAGACCTGGAGTATTCTTAATATTTACTGATTGTGAATTATTTCAATAAATAGTAAATAAAATTGGTCATCGTAAAATCAATCTACGAAAATCATTTAAAAAATCTATGCTAACTTATGTAAGATTGAGAGGAGCGGGAGGGAGTGCATTAAGTGCTGTTTTAAAATTAATTACTACATATATAGGGAATGAGGGGTGTCAAAAAACATCAAAAACCATTTAACATAATACTTGAATCGCCCCCAAGCACGCATTTAGTACCCCTTTGAGGTGCAATACCACAGATTAGGAACTGCTACTCCTGAGATAATATTTCAGAGGCAATTCACATAATTTAAGAGAAATTTATAAATATGCACTGAAGTTTTATTTTTTAACCAGTGAAATACATTTTCTGCTTTGTCTCAAACAGTCAACAGAAAATAATTATAAAAATGTCAAAAGACTTCATGAAAGCCATAAAAGTACATAAAAAGCATTTAATGAAACACAATATGTAAGAACACTTTCTGTAGGCTGAAAATGTTTAAAAGGTAAATCAATGTATTCATCAACTTGAGACATAAATGAAATTCATGCATATGATGGAATCAATGTTTTCATAGGTCAACAAGATATAAGAATGGCATTAAAACAGAAATAGAATGGAAATATTAAAATGTATTTTTCTTGCTAATGCAGCATTTTGCCCACAACTTTCATTGCAAAATTTTTTCAAAGAACTGTAAAAATCACCACATTGCTTTTGGGATCAAATCATGTAATATTTTTTAAAAATAAGAGCACAAAATTTCTATGCATCTATTGGACATTTCAACCGAAGCACAAAGAAACCAATTGCAATAAATGCAATTTGCACCCTTACTCAAGGCAACATATATTTGTAGGCACTTTCCATAAGGTCAAGCTTAACATTGGATATACATTTGTTACAGCATTAGAATAGCCAGGCTGAATGGGAAAGAGGGAAATATTTCTTACTCTTCACATCACTTAGGGGGACACAACGTATTTAAAATACAGTAAAATAGGCTTACTAAATATTTGTGATGACTTTTTAAAATTAAGAATTTTAAAACCAAAATGAAGGGTAAGAAAACATCACTGCATTTTATTTGCTCCAAATTTTTTGCATGATAATTACGAATTGAATGAAGAGAATAACTATCCACTTCCCCTCCTGGCAAGTCCACTGCTTTGCAATAACAATAAGGCACATTTCTAAATACACATTACATCTCATATCAATAGCCTACTCAAAAGCATTCACCATATTCATAAATATGTTTATGTATTTAAAACGCATAGGTAATGATCCTGGTTTAAAAAATACTTTGTCAGCGTGTTAAAGCCATTAGTTAAACCCCAAGTATTAAAAAAATCATTTCCAAAATCAGCTGAATATTCACACTCAAAATACCAAAGAAATCCTGCTGAAATCATGTTAAAAATATCATTCATAGTTCCTCAGCATCAGTAAGGAAGCCTTTATAACCAAAGTTCAAAGGTTTCACCACTCAAAATCCAAAAAAATCTAATTTTCATGTCCTACAAAAATAAATACTTATCCTTGTTTGTAAACTATTTTCAATCCAAAAATATGTAACACATTAACACTATCATATCTCTCAGACAATCCGATAAAAATACAGAGAAATCTCACAATGAACAAAGGTTCAACATGAGATTATCTCACTTTATTCAACACTACAACTTTAATCAACATTTTAAGAATAATTTTAAACAATTATGCATCCCAATTTGACATTATTCAACAATTTATCATAATTAATGTTGCCTTACACACCAATGTATTCAGATAAAAATATCTTAACCCTTTCACTGCCAGCAAATAAAATAAATAGGCTTAGCTAAGACTACCAATTTAATTTTCACATAGTTTTTAAATAATTATATCTATTCTGATTCTACAAAGGTTAATTTGTCAAAGATTAGACTTACATTCAAGAATTTCATGAGGCAAAATTGCGGATTCATATTCCATTTTGAAGGTAATGAAAATCAAAACATATTTAAATCTGCAGTAAAACTTCAATTATCCAAAATCAAACTATCCAGATCGCTTTTAGGGGAAAATATCTCAAAAATCAGCTTTTTACAGTCACGGAATAGGATATTTGAAACGTGTATTGTATCTTTTATACCATTAATTTCATTTGACAGTTATTGATTACAGCACAAACGTTTCTTTAGCGTTCTTAGATCCAAGGCGAATATGTGAAGAAATTTCCAAAGAAATTACCTTTTAGTTAGTTATCCTCTTATCTGGATATTTGATTATCCGGATGGGGTCCGGTCCCAATTGATTCGGATAAGTGAAGTTCTACTGTACTAAAATGCCCGCTTATATATCAGATGGTGGCACTTTTCATTCTCGCTCCAAATGCCAATAGACTTGCCCAATAGCAGAAAAAGGATTAATTAACATGAAATGAAATAATGTATGATTGCTGATAGAAATTCTAGAAGAATGCATTCCATTTCTGGATAATGAAGCTCTTGATACTGAGCCTAGACTCGCTCAAAGGACCAAAGGTTTTGCGAGGACTAAATCCATTTACCCACCAATTAGCAACCTATGGCCCATGTACCATGCAGAAAGTTTGCTGGTGGCATGCCAAGAAAATGATGATTACATTAGACTTTCCAATATTTTATGCCCTTACTTAGGTGGGGCATGCCCTCGGCTTGTAATTAAATTTTACATAAAATGTGGCACACATTTAGATATCAGTTAACGAACACTGCATTAACCCATTAGTTAAGTTCCACTTATGGCATTAATTTTCTAAAAGGCACTCAAGGAAATACAGTCTACCCTAATTTGGACACATGGACAAAAACAAAAAAACACATCATTGGTTTGAAATTAAATGACATTGCTATTCTACAACGAAGAAATGAAATGACCCACCAATCAAAAGCCTTCAAATATCTTCCCACTCCTTGAGGTAGAGAGTAAAAATAAATGTACTGACAGAGAATATGATTAATGAACTCCACCACAATGTCATTAGATAATTTTTTTTTTTTTAATATGGCATGTAAACTCTCATTCAGCCTCAAAAGTCACCCATGAATGACCTATTTTCCTGAAACTGAGGGAGATACATTTGTGCATGCAGCAAATTACAATTCCTTTACAAGGAAGTTCCTATACTAATTCAGGTTCACATCCTACTCATTTACTGTACCAGTTTTCCTAACTTATCATTCGTCCCAGAAAAACTTGACATAATAAGCCCGTTAAATTACTGATATGGGAATTAAAAAAATATTTTTGCATTGAATACTATTAACCTCATACAAAGAAAACGAAATACACTTTGAAAATTTAGCAAACACGTACACACTGTCTCACGGGCAGATAAAAGTTTGTATTCTGAAAGCATAGAAAACTTAACACATTCTTTTATTTAAAATTAATTAATTAATGATGGAATAAAAATGTAAATCCAATAAAATAATGTCTACATTTGACTATTGTATCATAGTGTACTAAATGACAACAAAATCAAGAAGGAAAATCAAATAAGATCAAATTAGGAAGATAGAAGCAAAAACAATAGGCTTGGCATTCAAGCTTAAAATTTATACTCGGAAATAGTGGGGATGTGCAAAGCAGGATTTTTATGCATCATCAATCAATAAATGAATAACCCAAAAAATAAATTAATGAAATCAGGCAATACTTTATGTGCTAGATTCAGTCAAAGTAAAAAATTGATCCACATTTCATTTCCAAGTGAAATTAACATCATTCATTCACAGTAACCTCACAGCTGCACAGATTTTCAAGCCTTCAAATTCAATTGAGCAAAAAACTCAAAGGTCAACCATAGTATCAGTTCCCCTGGTATTGATGGACTAATTTATTGGATTAGTTTGGATATTGATAATAATGTTTACACATCCCCAGTTTCTATGTTCAAAAGATGGATTCAACAGGTACATGATGAGAATGGAAAAGAAACACTGAGTCATCTTACTTAACAGTTGCTCTGTATATAAATAATAATAATAATTGCAAAATAAACCCTAATGTACATGCCAAACATTTTGTGGCTAATTATTAGGTGGATAAGTTGCTGATCTAAAACGCTTCTCCTGATTAGCATTTCTGGTATTAGAAAGTTAAATTACTTATAAACTACAGAAACAGCTCCATAAAGACGAAGCGCATAGCTTGTGGAGAATATTCCATTAAGTAATTAGAAAGAATGATTTAACCAAATCTTTGAAATCTTAGAAAAGGTGCAGGGTAATATTAAAATTTTATTTGCTTTTATATTAGTTTAACTGGCTCTGAAACAACGAAGAAGTGTTTTAGCAAACAATCACAAATAACTTCATTTCTAAGCCAATTTCTCCAACAACATTAAAATATTTACCCCTAAAAAACTTGGGATGTATTTAACCATTACTTCCTTAACCCTCTCCCTCCTAACTCGGCCGAAACCGGCCATATGGCGTTCTCTGGCCACTCGGCAAATTTAAATGCCCAGTATCCAGAGAGAAGAATCTACGGCCGGTTTCGGCCGACTTAAGAGGGGCATTGTCTTTGGGCATTTAAACTTCAGAAGGGAAAGGGTTAATCGCAGTTGCCACAGCCCTGATAGAAGATTTGGATTAACTCATAGCAGAGAGATATTTAAAAAATACTGACAGATGGTTCTGTATTTTGTTTACTAGCATTTAAATAAATAGTTAACTTTTGTTTGCTAACTTGTAGACCCAAGTACAGGGGACACTCAATTTCCAAATGAGTTATGTTCCTTATAAACTAATTGATAAAAAAAACAGAATAACCATACTAAATCCACCTGAATTTTTCTTGAAGCGAGGGTTAAGATATTCCCTAAATGAAAAATGTCATGCCTTTAGGCTTCCAAATTAACATGACATATCAATGGATGTGTGTTCCAGATTCGGCACTTAGTTTAATTTTCTCTGCATTGTTGCCAATTGTGACAATGGGAGATTTCCATTCGCTCTAGTGCTCTAATCACTTCACAACACAACAGAACACTTGCCTTTCAATTATTACAGACCCTGCACACTTCAAAACAGATTGGGAGCAGAGTTGATGTGCACTTAACCACAAAAGAACGTCAATAATTGCATCCATGATAGCTGTTTTTGCGTTGATTTTCCATAAAGACATGAAATGTGGATGTTACGAATTTTAAGCAAAAGCACGTAAAAAAATGAACTTAAAACGAGAGTTACCTGTATCAATTACAGTTAGAAAAATAGTACTTTATTTCTTACTATGCGGATTCTGTGCACTTGATGACAAACTCAGATGGGTTTGTATACATGCACTAATCAAATTAAGTTGGCAAATACCCTTCTTTCACAGTTCGAAAGATCTGACTGAGAAAGAACTGAGATGATAGAAAATACAATTTAATGAGAAAATAACTCCAAATAGTCAATCATAAAAGAGAATAACACCAAGGAGACCACATGTAGTTGACAAACCATGGCGAATTTAAGAGCATCGGCCAGAAGTAATTAGAACAGGTTAAAGACAAGCCTGTTAGCACATACATAAATATTATATTAAGTCATCAAAACAATCTAGCTCAATGACACCAACTTATATGTACATGAACACAATTCTTCCTCTACCTTCTAGGATATTTTTAACTCAAATAGTATTGCAACCAAAAAAAGACAAAAAACAGACCATGCCCTAACACTCACTGTTTGATAGAACAAAAATATCAGACTTCAGCTGCAGAGCATTTCTTTTAAGTTCTACAAGTACATACATAGTATCATTAAAATGCATGACTACATCATGAGACCAAAACACATGTATTGAAAGGAAACTGAATTACAATGAATTCTAAAAACTTAAAATTAAAAATGAAGATTTATCTGATAAACAAATTAAAGCATGGGTGCTGCTTATTGGTGGAGAATTGTTTCGTACTGCAAGTGAATGTATTAGAAGCCTATAGAATTAACGGGCACATCTCTCAGAACAAAAAGTGCTAACACATTAGCAACATGATTCATGTCATCTCAGCCAGTTGAACAAATCAACACTAGTGACAATACATCAGCATTCAAGCATTTAATGCATACCAAATTCATATGCTTACTTCATTTTCCACTTAAGAGATTGATTGAATACAATCACAGCTTTATAAATTCAATGCCTTATTTATTTATTTTCTTGGAGGAGGTTTTAGACAGAATTGAATGCAAGATTCATCATTCTATCATTGCAATCAGATTACATACATTGGACGTGATGGACCTGTTCATTAATTGCTGAGAAAAATGCAATGATTAAAACAAAATGTGTTCATTCTCTCTTTTTCATTTTAAGTTCCCATTTAATAATTAAGAAAGAACCAATGATAACATATAATGTAACAGGAATCACTCACATTTATATTCCCAATTAAGGTGGGAGAGGGAAGTCAAAGAGCTGTAGATGACCTTGCATGATTTTAAGGCAGACTAGGACAACACCACTTGGAAAGAATTGTATGACTACTCATCTGAATTTTATGAGTGAGCGCAAGGATACTTATCTTGGGTGATAGAGCGGGAACTAGTGTTTCTATTGTAGCAGCTCATCACCACAGTGAATTCCAGAGTGAAATGTAGTAAAATTAAATTAAATATACATATACGTACAAATGAACAAAAGAGTACTACTCTAAATGGTCCCTATACCAAACTGGTCATTGAGGAAGTGATCTAAACTTTAGAATCGGTGCGGTACTTGGTGTTAACCATTTATCCTCCACCACAATCAACAATTTTGATACTAGGCAAATCTAGACATGCCATCACATATAGAAGCACAAAATTTAATAGAACGTTACGGTGAACATTTGATGGATTTATCTAGACCATTTTTGTTAATCTTGTGGGGTTATAATGCAAAAAATGCAGCAGTCATGGTCCGTCTTACTTGGCTAAAAGACAGAGACTCAAACGGAATAAAATCCTGATATATAGTTTCCACAAATCAGAAGTCATTCTGGAAATGACATGTCTCTAAGAGAGATGATATATAATGCAGAGGTCATGACAGTAAAAGATATGAGGGATGCCTTCAATGTGTAAGATACAAATTTGTAAAAAGGGAAACTATTACAACATGGCTGACAGCAATGATGTGCCATGTTAATAAGCAGCACCCACTGACTTAAAAGCTATCCTACGATGTGTGCCCATATAGCAGCTGTTTGACTAGATATTACTAGTTCAACCAGAAAATACATGGTTTTACATGTTTTAAAAAACAACAAGGGACACAAGTTAAAATTCCTTTAAACCAACAGTCTATGGTTTCACTTTAACAACTATGGAACTAAATTTGAACAAAAGATTTCAGAGTTGCTGAGGGGATGAGTGTCAGCAGAGATTCATAAAAGGCAATGATACAGGAAGTATACTCAATCCTGTAGATCCATAAATTTTTCTTACAGGAAATCTCCCACCTTGAAACTTTCCTAAATCCCAAGAGATTAGGCGACCACTTTCTTGGGACCTTGCTCGTGAGCCTTACGCAAACGCCTCCTCAGCTCTTGAGGGAATCGATCATAACACTTTTTGCACACAGGCTTCAAATCCAGCTCATAGAATTTTGTCTTCTGAGTCATCTTCTGGTCACACACTGAGCATGCAAAGTGATGCACACACCACGCCTTGTTAAGTGCAGTGAATACTGTAAGAAAAACAACAAGCATTAGCTAATGTTCCATAAATTTATAGTCGTGCATCCACACAGAGAGAATGCCTCGCGAGGCCACCTCCTGTGGTTCCTTTAAATGCCTGGTTCCCACAATAATAATGAAGTCATCAAAATGATTATAGCTTACAATGCTTGAATAATTATTAATTCACATTAGACTCTTCCAACTCCTTTGACCAATCATTAGGAAAAGTAACAAATAGACCATGACAAGTCACACAAGTCACCAAAATGATAAAGAGTCAACACACAAAATTAATTTAATGTCACTCAATCACATCAATGAACAAAGGAAATGGCAAAAAAGTTGATCATCCATGAGTTGACAGGTTAAGCCAAGTTTTAATAGAAGCTTGAATATCACACAGCTAACATAAAGATGATCCTCATCTTGCGAAGCAGCACAAGACCATCCCACTGTTTATCTAAAAGATACTTAAATATACCAATTTTTCCCATTACAACTACCCCTTATACACTCGTAAGAAATTCTAGCATATATTTCAAAGACAAAACTAATACACATGGCTTTTCCAGGATTATTAAGTAATTAAAAGTACTCACCATCTCCGGCAATCACCTGGTTACACACGAAGCACAGGTTACCAAACAGCTGATGGTAATGGGTTTCACAATAGGCAAGACCCTTTTTCTCATAATGCCGATGACCAAAGAATGGCTTCTCACACTTGGCACACACAAAATGCTAAAAAAGAAAGTAATTTTCCATATTTACAATTCAAGTATTCAAATATTTTGGTCGGCTTTACCATTTATCTCTTCAACATATAAGATATCAGGCAACAATAATTACACAAAAGTACAAAGAAAATGACATTTATAACCACTTCAATAGTTCATCCTTCCACACACTTCTAATGAATGATGCAATGAAATGAAATCGGGACCAAGATGATTTGACAAACAACAGAGGAAAACAAGCTACATAGGGACAAATCCAGATTCTATCATGCATCACTAAGATAGACCATATTTGAGGGCATACAAGATGCATGAGCCTAATAAACACTCTCGCATTACAGGGAAAATAATTGTTTAGTTCATGCAAAAGCATGGCATTGTAGAAAGAATAATGAACAACTGTAGGACTACAAGGGTATATAAAAAAATATTTTGATAACGACAATTTGGTAAATTTACCAAAATATTACACTCCATTAGCAAAGTTACATGTATGTTATAACCAAGAACCTTATATAAGAGGACGTTTATCTCCTACGTCGATCGTGTTATCAACGGCCGCGAAAGAAATCAAGTTCCGCTAGAGGGGCTGCAATCGCGTGGTAGGCCTAGCATTTCTAGTCTTAAAATGATTGTGTTAAATGGCTGTTGCGGGGCGAGTTTGAGTGGAAGGAGGGAAGAAACTGTGTTGGAGAGCTAGCATATGCTAGAGATGCAACTGCTCGATCGCTGCGCCACGTACAGTGGATAAGAGGAAACGGAATTTTTTCACAAGATGGCGGAGAGGAAAAATCGCACTTCTCAGGTTTGAAAGTTTCTCATTCCTAGAGTAAATGATGCATTATTATGTTGAAAGTATTTTACAAATGCGCAAGGTTTGCATAATAAGTGAAGTGAATTTGGTTCCGATATCTCTGTTAAAAGTGAGTGAAATTTACGAAAACGCTGGCGGGACGAAAGCTCACATTTACCGAGGCCTACCTCGCAACACCAGCGCCTTAACTGGCGACCCGTAATTTGAGCAAATGACGATCGGAAGCGCACCAAGATTTCCGTCCTCATTGTAAGGTTCTTGGTTATAACCTATATAGGAAATGCATGTCATACATTTAGTTATTGTTTTGTTAGTTTTGCCTCGTTTTACCAGTTGGGGACATGGTATTCCTCCATCTTAAATGGCAATGGATAGTTACGGGCACGGATACTATATACAGGATTGTCGACTCGGCCACGAGAAGCGCTGTTTTCTGCTGTCATTTCGCGAGCTTTTTAATAGGTTCCAAATTGTCCGCATCGCAGCGCTGTAGCGAATAGGGATCTATTTATTCCCGATATTCTCCATTGTGGAAGTGCAAGTGCATGTGCCTGCTTCGAGTTAAATCGCTATTAACAATAGTTTTCCAATTGAAAGCCATTGAGTTAAGTTTTTTAGAATTTAAGAATGTTTTTCGCCACATGTTCAGATCCCTGCCGAGTGTCAGCGCCGCGAGTGGCAGCTTAGGAAACCTATTAAAATGCTCGGGGAGTGGCAGCACTTACCGTGCCCGACTCGAAAATCCTGTATATAGTATCCGTGGTTACGGGTAGTTTTAGGCAGAAAATTTAAAAAAAAGCCCCATAGATGACATGATCTTAGTGGCAATGTTGATGAAGCTGAAAGCAAAAGCAATTTCTTAGGTAAATATGTTTTTAAGCAAGTTAACAATGGAGTTGAACATTAACATTGTCCAGGGAGGCTATTACAAACCACTCACTGCATACAGTGAAACACTGCAAGCGGAGTTACTCCGTTGGAAATAGCTCTCACCACCTGATGCGATAATGAACAAGCCTCGAACAGTTTCATACCACCCCAAGGGGTCGAAGTTTCACTGCCGATGGAGGAGCTGTCTTTATAACTCCGCCTGCCTTTATTTTCAACACAGTGGAGGTATTTTTCTATTCTTTGGCTAAAGCTAACGATTTTAAAACATCATATCTGACGCAAGGGCAATAGTAGCGGTCTTATTATATATTAAATACATAAATACATCGCCCCTGAAATTTTCTTTCCCCGAATACTTTGCGATGATAGATGTGCACTAAAATTTGAGCCTGACATTATGGATTACTACAGAGCGAAATAGAGTGATCCAGTTTTAAATCCCTTATCCAAACTATTGTTCTTTTATTGTGAATATCGCACATTCTTGTAGCAAAGTTAGTATTGCAATTTCACCTACACCAATTTATCTACGAACCTAATTAGATGAAAGAAAAAGTTGTAAGCGCACTTCTGAAAGATGCGTTTCCTGGCTTACTTTCGGAAAGAATTAGCAGCCATAAACAGAAATTAAACGAAAGTCCGAAAAGAAGTAAATGACTAAAAACAATTCGCGGGAGTTCAAATATAAAAGGGATTGCACTGCCACAAAAATACGAGATGACAAAAATAAGTCGAAATAGCGATTAATCTTAACATTAATGAATATGCTTGCAAATTTAAATAATAATAAAAATGAGTCCATATCATTTCCAAGATGCCATAATTAATTCTTGTCATTTTACACTATATTGGTTCAGTTTTTTACCTTGCAATCATTTACTGCTTCTAGAATTAAGTATGGAGAAAATCCTTAATGCACATTGTAGGAGTTACTTATAGGAATGTTTTTCTTTCAATTAATCGAGCATGGTGCATGATCAAATCTGGCTGAAGGGGAATTAAGAAATTCAGTAATGGCAGTGAAGCAAAAGGGAGACATACCTTATACGATAAGCTGCCTTATACGATCGCCGTAGGTAAGAAGCGTTTGAAATTATTAGGAGCTCAGAGAAACCTCTTTTCGGCCAAACAAGAATCCCGAAATTAGCTTCGAAAGTTTCCCAAGGGGGCTGATTGAAAATCCAGAAAATAGGTAGAAAATTAAAAAATTTTGTTGTTACTGCCATAAATGTATGGGAATGGGTAATGTACAGTGACTCCGAAAAATATTCGAAAGAAAAAAAATTGACCATACTGGGATTCAAACCCGCACCAAAGTCCGGGAATTGTTGGCCCAACGCCTCTAACCGCTCGGCCACAGCTTCTGTTGACTAACACTCGCATTTTGAAGGATTTATACGGAGGTAAATTCTTTAGTTGCGTTTTTCTCTCAAACTCGGGTCCAAATGGAAGAAAGCCGTAACACTTTTCCCGCATTCTCTCTCTAGTTTCAGAAAATAATTGCGTAATTTGGATCCCTAACATCATTCACGCGATGTCTCCTTGTTAGAAGAATACCTAACTACAATCTGTTTCTAGATGGGCAGCTCATGTCAACATTTAAATCAGTGCCAAAAACAATTTTTGCCTTGTATTTCTGAAAATGGCACAGAACACTTTCCAAACGTTCACAAAATATTTCAAAATCACCATTAGGTGAGCGATAAATAGAGGCAACTATTATTCCCAAATCCCTGAGGTACACAGCTGCCACTTCATAATGTAGTTCTAAACAAAAGGTATTCATGTCAAACGATTTACACTTTAGGTTATGCCTTAAAAACACACATGCTCCCCCATTCTTATGTTCTTTCCTGCAATAAATGGAGGCAAGATAGAAACCTTGCAGCTGGTATAATTGAGTTTCCTGTTCATGTAACCAGTACTCAGTAAAACACAAAATGTCGTAGTTAACATAGTTTAAAAACAAATCCAGGTCCAAGATTTTATTCCTCAGGCACTGCACGTTGAGTATAAAAAACTTAAATGACAATGATTCACAACCTGGGTTGTCATAAGTGTCACAATTGTTTATCACTAACAGTCTGCGGTGTTTTGGCAGACTTTCGGAAAAAAATTGTTTCCGAAATTTTCTGTGAGATGTGCTACACATCATTTTCTGCTCCTTTAAATTGTACTAGTTTGCTTCATCTGCAATCTTCTAAATGATTTTGGAGGGAAGTGTATATCATATGTGCTCATTATTCTGACTTTGACACAATATTTATTTGAGCCACATTTGAGACACTACAAAAATTATCAAAACTTAAATGATTGAAATGGTTTTAATTTGAATTTATTAATGTGGAAAATATGACTGTAACCCATACCATCAAAAGTAGTTAAATAAACATTCTTATTTATTATTTAACTGCGCTTCCCCTGAGTTTCATATTCCTTACCATTTTTCTTCTGAGCTTACGTCTATCTCTTTGAGGTTAGGGGCAAGGGATGGCTAGCCCAGCAGAACAATGCATTTAGTGCTAAATACCCTGTTTTTGCAAGAAATATTTTAATATCTCAGCCTATGAAATTATAATTGACCGTAATTTACCACTTTAAAAGCAATGGAAAAGACTTCCGGTAAGATGGCGACTTCGGCATGTAACCTAACTTGTGCGATCTGTAAAATTCTAATCGAACCTAAAGAGAAACCTGTCTTCTGCGGTTTTTGCCCAAATGTTATTCATCCTAAATGCTCTGGTCTTAATGATCTCTGTATAAAAGCCCTTAATGACTCAATCAGTATATTCTGGAAGTGTCTTTCTTGCCGAGTAACCGCTATCCATCTACCAAAAATGGCTGCCGACCTGGAATCTTTAAAAGAAGAGATTTGTAAGCTTAAAGCTGATAGTGCCATCGTTAGACCTACATCACTTCAAGTATCCAAGAATAATAGCCCGAATAACTCCATTGGAAATAGCGGAGATCCCACTCAAAAGGCAAAGGGACTCGATGGGAATCGGCTGTCAACCAACAACACGACGGACAAAATTATCAACCCAGCCACCCTCTCATCTTCAAAGCAAAAATCCTCGAACAGCAGCTCTTCTTTTCATAAAAATACATCATCACGGAAGGAAAATGTAAATCAAAAGACCACCAAAAGACCACCGCAGAAGGACGAGAGTCGAGTGAATATCACCGCCAAGACGTGTTCTCTTCGCCCGGCCAAAAGGACTGTCGCCGTTTACATCGGTCGAGTTAGCTCAGACACCACTATTGACGAGGTAAAACATAATGTTTCACAAAATATTGGCATTTCGTTTGATTACGTAGAGAAAGTCATTGGAAAAAGTTCTTTTGGCTCCTTTAAAATAGGAGTCGATTCCAACGACCTTGCGAAAATTCTTGACCTTCAATTTTGGCCTAACTACGCTGTTGTAAATAAGTTCCGTTTCAAAAGAAACTTTTTCGCCGAGATAAATTCAAATAGTGAAAACTCAGTTAACATCAGCGAGAATGCCTCTTGACAAGGCCTCTCGCCGCATCTCGCGATGAACCATGCGCTCACCGTGATGCATTTAAATATCCAGTGCCTACGAAACAAACTCATTGAACTAGAAACCTTGATAAATGACTATGAACCTGATGTGTTGTGCATTTGTGAACACTGGCTGAGCTTAGAAGAACTTTCTACCATCTCTCTTACGGGATATATCGTTGCAGATGCGTATGCGCGTACTCATCGCAAAAATAGTGGTGTTATAATATTTGTGAAATCTACCTCAGTGATTTTATCAAGCCAATTTTCGTGCATGCATCTAAATGAAGAGTTAACCTTCGAGTGCTGTGTCACGTGTCTATGTTTGACTAATGATGAGAAACTGTATATTGTAAGTGCTTATAGATCGCCCCTTGGACATTTTTCTGTGTTCTTAGATAAACTTGGGTATCTGCTTGATGGACTTCACCCTATCGATTGTAATATCTCCATTATTTTAACTGGTGATTTTAACTGCAATTTGTTAGTTAGCAAAATCTCTACTGGACAACATTGTTTCTAACCTGCACTCAAGGCATGTGCTTACCAAAGTTCTTGACGCAACCATATCTGATCATTGTCCCCTATTGTCGTCCATAAATGTTGATCCACTCACTCGCAGTAGGAATACTTATTATTCTAGAGTCTATTCTAAAGTAAACCAGGACATATTTTTATCCAACTTAGAGTCTTATGATTGGTCTGAAATATACAATAGTGCATCATTTGATGCAGGCTTTCAACTTTTTCATGTTTACCTTCAGCACAGTTTTAATGTTGCCTTCCCTCTTGTTCCCATGAAAAAAACTTTGATATCACCTAAAAAACCTTGGGTAACAGATCAAATTCGCTACTACTCCGTTTTCCTCAAAAAATCTCTCTGCAAGAGTGAAACATTCAAATGATCCTTTCCTACGCGATGAGTTCACTATCCAAAAAAGGAAATACAGGAGACTCTTGGAACATGCCAAAACGTCTTATAACAATAATAGGGTACTTGCATCAAAAAATAAATCCAAAGTGTCTTGGGATATTATACGGGAGTCTACAGGGAAATTCCATGAACACCTTCTCCCTGGAATTACACAGTCAGAGGATGACTTACACATTGAATGCTCAAACCTAGCAAATAAATTTAACGACCTTTTTACAGTCAAATCATCAACCACCTCACCTCCTACCTCTTCCAATAACTCACTCCATCATCAAACCTCCCATTTGGCCTCTTCATTCTTCATTCGCCCCTGTACGGAACCTGAATTAAGAGCCATAATATCTACGTTTGCCAGCAAAAACTTCTCAGGCCCTGATGAAATCCCAGGGAAAATATTATATCTTTCTTATACCTATATAAAAGAACCTCTCTAATTTCTCGTTAATGAATCCCTCAGGCAAGGCATCTTCCCATCTTCTCTGAAACATTAAAAAATCATCCCTCTTTATAAAAATAAGGGATGTTCCAATAACTTAAATAATTATAGACCAATTGCACTTCAAAATGTCTTGTCCAAAGTCTTCGAAAAAATTTTCTGTAACCAATTAACATCATTCTTAGAAAAATTAGCCCAATTGTCATCTAATCAGCATGGGTTTCGAAAAAACCGTTTGACTTCTACTGCGTTATATCAAGCCACTGACTTCTTATTGTCTTCTCTTGATCATAAACATAAAACAATGGGAATCTTCTATGACTTCTCCAAGGCGTTTGACTATGTTAATCACACATGCCTTTTCAACAAAATTAATAAACTGGGCGTGAGAGGCATTGCTAACAAATGGCTTCACTCTTACCTCGCCAATCGAACACAAGCTGTGTCACTCACTGTAAAGGGTAACAGATATTGCTCTGAGAGTAGTACCACTTCTGTTGGTGTACCGCAGGGGTCCATATTGGGCCCAGTTCTTTTTCTAATCTATATAAATGATTTGCCAGCATCCATTGCCAATATTCCTAATGCTGAAGTCGTAATATATGCTGATGATACAAACATCTTACTTTCTGCCCCATCACAAAATGACCTTATCATGAGTTCTAGATCCGCAAACCAAAACATTCTTAGCTGGTGCGTTGATAATGAATTGAAATTAAACACTGAAAAGTCACATATTGTTCAATTTGGGTGTAAAAGTCATCTCCTTGAAAGTATTTTAATTAAAATTGATAAAAAGTCCATTGAGAATGTTACTCTAACTAAATTTCTAGGTTCATATATAAGTGGTAATATGTCCTGGGAGAAGAATATTGAAATTTTAGCCAATAAACTTAGCTCTATTTGCTACCTTTTACGCCACCTCCGAAACTCTGTTAATGTAGATATCTTACTTACTGTATACTATGGTGCTTTTTATTCCCTGATGTCATACAACATAATTCTTTGGGGCTCATCACCTCACGCATCCAAAATATTTACATTGCAAAAAAGGGCAATTAGAATTATATTAAGAAAACCTTATGATGCTCCCTCCAACCCCATCTTTAAAACTTTGAAGATCCTCCCATTACCATGTGTCTATTTATTATCTCTGCTAATTTTTACGCATAAAAATCTGGACATGTTTGAAATTAACTCCAATTTTCATAAGTATGAAACCAGAAATAGGCAAAGCCTTCACTATAAAACAGTGAGAACAAATAGGACTAAGTTAGGTCCAAGAGAAATGGGACTCCGAACCTACAATAAACTTCCGCACCATTTGAAAAATCCATGTGAGTCATTGGTGTCTTTTAAAAGGAAGTTGAAAGTATTCCTACTCGCAAAGAATTACTATTCTGTGACTGAATATCTAACTGACTCTACAATCTAGTGCTTCTTTTTTTATGTTGAAAATATATTGTATGTGAATTCAATATATACTTTGTACGTAACATTTCATCTTGATGTTTGTGAACTACTAACTTGAATTAATCTCCTCCTCTTTTTTTGACATGTCTTATATCTCTTTGTAAGATCTTTGGACAAAAATAAATTATTATTATTATTATTATTAATGCACACTGGCACAACTGCCTCATTGCTTTTATTCCGCATGAAGTTCACTCTAGTAGAGCATTCAAGAATCAGCTATTTCCTGAATACTTCGTGAAATTGGAAGAGCCTGTCTATATATATTTCCCAGTCTTCATGAAAATTATGTAGAAACTGAAGGGATATTAAAAGATGAACATGAGGCAATGATTACCACTCACGGAATGATTTATGTTCTTGTTTCATATACTCCCATCCTTTCCCAAAATCCCCGAAAACAGCAAAGTTTGTATGATCTATCATGATATTAACTATAACCTGAGTTTATTTATTATCGTATTTGCATGAATCTAAGATGACATTTTTTTCCCTTTCACACTTTTGAAGAAAAGTGGTCTTACAATCGGAAGAAAAATTCATGACTTTTTTCCCATTGTGGATTTCCAAAAAAGGGGTTGTCTTAGAATTAGGTTTGTCTTAGATTCCTGCAAATACGGTATCTTATTTATGATTAAGATTTCCTGGATTTGCTATCACTCCTCTTTGAATAAATGTTTTATTACCCTTTTTCCTCAACACAGGTTAACTTCACACATCACACAGCGAAGCTTTAAATATGTTTTAGAGCTAAGTATTCGTTCCACTTTCATTTTATGATCTTTGGGTTAAAAATAATACGCCACCATGCCCATCATAATTCCTATTAAATATGTAAACTAGATAATTTTAATTAAGAACTTAGCTAGTCCATGCACGCATAATATGTCAGCAATGAACATCTTGCAGAATTCATCTGCTAGGATTGCTCACCATTGGCTAATGCCATTTCTTCTTACAAAGAATGCATTATTTTTAATACCACTATAACTTCCGCCACATCGGGTCTCACTGCCCCCAAAATGTGATACATCAGCTGGTGGTGACTCTCTGACCCACCAGTTCTTAACTGCTGGGGTCAGAGTTTCAACATCAGTGGTATGAAAACTCCACCTCGCAGTGTGACACAGTCTTCCCATTCGTAATAGCCCCCCCAGATAGTCTGATATATTGCTCTTTCTCCTCTCACCTCCCTTGATGTTGCAGAGGCAAACCAAGCAATACCAGGGTTGTTACAATATTCGGGAAAAGAAATTCCCTAACATTTCCCTGACAAAAATTGTCATTTTCCCTGACATTTTCCAAAATTTCAAGTACAAATGAAAGTTGAGAAAACAAACCAATGTTAATTTTACTCGTCAAATTTATTGACAAATTTATGAAACAAAGACACAATCAGAAGATGGAACATAACTCCGGCAACAGCAAACGAACGTTTAGTTGGGGTGTGTCGACTAATTCATCTACCTTCGCACTCATCCAATTTTTCCCTGACAGCTACACAATTATCCCTGACATTTCCCCGATTTTCCTGATGGATTTCAAACTCCCTGATATTTCCCTGATTTCCCTAACTTGTAACATCCCTGAATACACATCGACCCTAATACTGACACCAATAACACACCGGTTACAACAATAGCAACATTGCCAAGGATAATCATAATATTGTGGAGTAGTGCAATATAGTATGTACCGACCATCTGGGGTTAAATTTGTCAACAGTATTGAGAGTTGGGGATGACTTTAGCCAGCGGTAGGACTTGCCTCTGCATGTAACACTCAGGCATGTATTAGAAGCAATTATTTTGGTGAAAAAGTGAATCTTAAGGTGGGTCCATACTTCCAAGCCAACTCAAGTTAACGGTCGCTGCCTGTGGTTGCCTACTGGGGAGGTAGAAGCCCAACGGGAAACTGTGAAGGGAACGATTATCCTTGGGTGGAGATGGAAAAGGTCTACTCCGTTGTCAATGCAGGCTTGAACGCTTAACATTGCTATTGCCTAAATACGAAAACAGCATCAATGGTTGTTGATTTTTTGCGTACTTATATGAAAGATGATCCTCATTTCATCTCATCATGCATTTCATTTCATCATTCATTCAAATCCTCATTTTGGAATCTAGCCTTCGCAACGTGCCCCGGAATATTACCAAAACATTTTGTAAAAACCAAAGTTTTCCTATTTTTTATAAAAAGACACAACCACTTCATGATAAAGTTACGCCACTTAAATCAACAAATGACTCTTCATCTACAGAAGACAAAACTTGAAAGTCTCCAGCTGTCACGGCAAAGCCGTTACTGGATTAGAGGGAAACGTCTGAAACGAGCTTCTTAGCCCCGGTATAGAGCCACCTTAAAAGCCATATAACATGGTTACAGACATGCTTAAATTAAAAATTATCAACTTTGGGGGTTTTTCATTACTAACTTACAACTTATTTTAGTTCAATGAGCACTCTCTCTCTCTCATCCCTACCCCTAATCCCCATCTTAGAATCTCAAAATTGGCGAATAACCAGTTTATATAATGATGCACATATTTTGTAGTCTATGATATGAAACTTTACATAAAACACGTTAAACACAAACCTCCACATGCCAATGCTTCCCCAAGGCAGTTACAACTCGCTCCTCAATAGGCCGGCGGCAAGCACCACATATTGGAACTCCCATCTTATCATGGCAACGAAGGCAGTAGAGTTCATTCTGAAAAAAAATATAGCACATGTAGAGCATTTCTTTTCAATTCAATTGAAATTTGTCAAGTTTTAGATACATAGATGATGCTTTGGGTGATCCTGAGATAATCAATACAGCCAAGTTTTAATCATCGGTCACAAAATTTTTCACTTGTTTGGAACCCTCACTGGAATAATCATGCAGTGAAGTCTCTTCATAATTAAACATGATAAAGATAAATTTCCGATATAATTAAATGAACTAGCTGGTCCCACCCATCAATATATATCATCAATAAGTAAGAAACTTGATATAGTGAAAGATTCGATTTAGTGCAATCACTTTTTGGCCCTAAATTACAGATTGTATTCAATATAGAGAAATAAAAGTGAGCTTCGAATATTTCTCGGTTTTCCAAAATACAGGAATTAGCTAATCATTTGTTCATACTGTAAATTTCCAAAGATAAGCCCACATTTATAGAAAAATATTGGTTGTCAAAAGTGCCAGGGTCCATGGGCTTTTTGCAAGCATGAAAAGAGAAAATCACTCAGGAATTCCTTGGCTAATGGAGTCAAATAACAGAAAAAAGAGGCAATAAATATCTCTCTCAATCAACTCGTATAATTAAATAGTGTGAATTTCTCTTGTAGGATAAGTTGGTTGTATTAAATGAACGAAGAGACCAAAGTTAAACTCCATTATTAGCATGGCGATGCAATGTAAATAAATCAATAATAAGAAACATAAAGGAGGAATACAACAGGTTTTGTATATCCTTGACCTAGGGCTCAGATGATTTTAAACTAAGGGCAAATATAAATAATGAGTATTACACAATAAATTCCAATCAACAAGTGACACACATTTACACATTATGCCAAATTTTGCAGCAAAAACATACATCCAGAACTGCTATCCATGATGCTTTTAAATGAGTGAAATGATGAAATAATTCTCTACCTTTTTCCATTAACCAGTTTGAAATTAAAATACCTAAATTGTGAGAAAATAGGTCAACGGTTTTTGAAAACTGTGTAAAAAAATTATTTTGTAAAAGAAGGGGTCATATTGTTAACCATCAAAATTAGAGAATAGGTACATATATGGTTTCCACAGAAAATTATTTTTTGGCTTGAAAGTATTTGTCATTCCTTTTCATCTATTACAATTGTTGTGACTCTATGCTGATAAAAATTATCAAGTACACACCAGATCATTGGCAGAGTAACCTGGACGGCTCTTCACTTCTCTGGCATCTGCATTCAGCTCATTACCACAAGCAGTACAGTTGAAATGGTACGGATGGTAAACCTCTCCACGGAATCTAAGAGGCCTGTCATCAATCATGCCACTAGAAAGAAGACATCACCTAATGACACTTACATTCTTTACGTTATAAAATTCAGAACTCTTACACTTGTCAAAACAGACAGAGCTAATAAAGGATTGAAGGCTTCTGCGGAGTGGCATGGATGAGTTGAGTCTTCCGGGTTCTCTTCCGCGTTGGATCATCTGTGATGACGACATGTTTCGCAGGCGTTACATGTGAAACATGTCTTCATTACAGATGATCCAACGCGAAGACTCAACTCATCCAGAACTGATGTATCCCAGGTCAAAAAAAGTATTCATTATGCATACTATTACCAGTAAATATATTTTTATCTTTTACTTCAATTCAATATACATTTAAAACAGACTTTAACAAAGTTACTTTAAATAGCTAATTTTTTTTTTTTCAAATTATCACAATCAACCCTGGCAGTTCAAGCCCAAAATATTTGTATTCTGGAATTAAGGTTAAATATCAACAAGTTACATTGTACCTACACCATCCATAAAAGGTCTTTATGTTGTTTTTAAAGTTACTCCTTATTTTTCTATTAGGCTCCACAGCAAAAATATGTGGCAGCCAGGCTTAAAATAGCAAAGTTACTGCAGTGACAAAGCAAGATGATAAAAATGGACTTATAGAGGGTAGGCATGACCCATGCCTCTCATTAAGGTAATGCACGTTCACATTCAACCATCTATACTTCTAAACTTGAGTTCAACACTCAGGAAAACAACTAAATAAGGACTTAGCATAAACACACGAGGTCTAATAACAAAAAGTGTATCACAATTCAGAACCACTAATTTGTCATTTTCAACTACACATGGAAAATGCTTTGGACAAAAGTTTAAATACAATACAAATTAAAGGACACTGCAAGGAAGTTAGTGCCAGGGAAATAGAGATGACATAGCATGGTTAAATGGCAAATGAGCACCAATGCAATGCCTGTACCATCATGTAATGATTTAATATTGCATTTTACTCCACAACAAAATTAAATCCACAATCAATCCAGTATGAAATTTCCATTCATGAAAAATCCGTTAATCAAATTAATATTTCATGAAGAGGGGTTTCATAGCTATAATTTTCAATGCCACAAAATAAGAATTTAAAAACTCCATTCGGGCCCAACGGTACTTAACTTCGGTGATCTGGCGGGAACCGGTGTGTCAACGTGGCTAGGTCCTTGCCCAGGGTTGAGGCAAATGGATTCATTTACACATTTTAAGCTACGTATTTTGTTTTTTTGTTTACTTTTGGTCCCATATTTTAATTAACAATATTTATGAATAACGTATAAAATTCATTTGAAATATCTTGAGGGTCACTAATTTTTTTACTGCTATTTTTTAGTGAGCTGCAGCTATTTTTTCTTGGTTCCGATACTTTGCTGGAATTTTCATTTTTTACCACTGACCACAGTGCTTTCATTTGATTGAAAGAATTAACGAATATATTTTTAAACATGATCCCTTTCTAACTTCCAGATAAGTTTCCTGTAGTCTGATTTTAATTTATTTTTTATAGCCATAGCCATCAGACTAATATCAAGTTTACTGGCCTTGATTTAGGAATTAAGTCTACTTCTAGCAATCAGGACCTCCTTTGTTATCCAGTTGTTTTCTCTAATTGATATATTTTTAATAACCATCCTTTTAATGGAAAGCAAACATCCCAATGATAATCAATAATTGATTTGAAGTTTTTAAACCTGTCTGCTACAAGATTTGCATTTATTACATCAGTCCAATCAGCACCCTGCAGCTCTCATTTGAATAAATTCATGTTTTCCTGTGAATATACATGAGTGTAGATTGGGCCAATGTCTCCCTCATTTCCTTCCGGGGGGGTATATATGTTTTATTCAATTATTTGAGTATGATAGTCTGACATATTTGTTTCTACAACTACTAGTTTCTACTTACTAGTTGATGACAGTTATTAGATGTTGATAGTTAGTGGATGACCAAAAGAATGTCGATTTGGTTAGCCGGTAATATGGTGCAGTATACCAGCTTTGTAAGGTCAGAATTCACTCAGCTAAATGCCACTTGGAGATCGTTTAATTTCAGTTACAAGTAAATAATAGCTCATTCCCCAATAGTACATAAACTTATACAGTGTAATTTATGAAGGTCAGTTCACATATTATTTTGCAATTTAAGGTTTTCCTTGGCGGATTTCAATGTCATGAGAGAATATTTACGAAAGTGTAAGACAAATGCACGTTCAAAAATGACCAAGCAGATAGCAAGCGACAAGCAGGAAATTAGATTGCTCGATAAGGGAGGGCCAATTGCAACACAGGAAGTGGTGACTGGTAAGGACATAGGACTGCACACATTTCACCATAATGAGAAATTTGATAAGACAGCCTTCTACAGAAGACGATGACAACATCAAAGATAAAATATTATATTAGCTAAGTTAGTTGGACTTAATGTGCACGATATCAGGAATTTATATTGTTAACAGTAAGTCTTACAGTGAGGCAGATACACTTCTAAAAATATTCTTCTATTTCACAGAGGAAAAAAAGAGCAGTAAAGAAATAGCATTAATGTGAGCATTTAAGACCACAAGGATGAGTCATGATATCTCATGTTCTCCAAGACTTTGCAAGCAAGAACTAAATAACCTAAACTTTAGATTGACATAATAAAGGTATATCAATTTGTTTGGCATACACAACAAAGAAAATATCATAATCTATTACTTGAAAGCACATCTATTCAAATGCGAAACTGAAAACATGGAAACTATAAAATTAAAACTCAACTGTCCTTGAAGGGATATAGGGAAATTACACAAAATGTATAGTATATCAATTGCACATTCATAAACTCAAATGTCATAAAATTAACAGTAAAAAAAAGAAATAACAATGAACTAAATAATTGGAGACTGACACTAACTTCATAATAACCTTAAATGCATACTCATGAAAATGCCAAAGCATTGAAATAATTAATGGGACAAAACAATTTTGAATAGAATATTTCGAATTTTGTATTATTTCATTAAGGCATGATAAGGATCAGTAATGGCACGCACATAATATTTACAAACATTACTGATGACCAATCAAATGATGATACCAGACCACAATATCTGCTACTACTAGCAATGAGAAGACTTATGCGAGGAGTAATACTTACTGACACTTATGGCATACATATTTCCCAAGGCCAATAGCCTTCTCCCTGGCATTGCACTGATGGCATAGAGCCCTGCCATGGTTCCTGATGAACCCAAGGTCTGCCAACTCCTTGTCACAAGACTCACAGCGGAAACAGCTGGGATGCCAACTGGCATTCATTGCCTTTATTACGCGACCAATGACAAATTCACCTGGAAAGCAAAAGCAATATGTGGAACATAATACATATACACATATTTCCTTCACGCCATTCCCTTTCGGAGTAGGCCAAGTCAAAGAAAAGAACTTAGTTATTTCTGCAAGGCCTACAAAACTGGCTCTCTTAACAACTTCCTCCTTATTGCCCTATCCTTGCAAACCACTTTTGCTTACACTCATGCAATGCTTCACACATACTCTCCTATTTATAAGACTCCTAATATTCTTCCATTTTAGATTCTGTTCCACCACATACACCCTTAACTTTCATGGTCTCCCCCTACCATAAGCACAATCCATTCTGCCATCGTACATTTGTTTCGCTATTTGACTCTCATCCATTCTCAGCACCATAATTTAGTCACACGTCTACACCCATAATGAACACAAAAATTTACACTCTGAGAATATCTCAAGTACTCTTCAAGCGCTAACTATGAGCTTGAGATTAATTAGGCATTAAGTGAATTTATATTTATTGTTTCGTTAATTTTTGTCTTGTTTCGTTTGACCTATTAGCAAGGTTAGATTGCCACTGCCACAGGAAGGTGCTTTTTTTTGTTAGCCAAACCTTAACAGGAACTTCTTCAGTTGAGCCAGTTGGTTGGATATAGTGGAGTGACTCGGTTGTAACCCACGTATTGGTTAAGTGTGCCCCGAGGAGTGTTAAAGTGTGTGCCAACCCCCTCCCCCCCCACCTCCCGCCGGCCAGCCTTCCCTGCATTGGAGCCCTCACCGCATGGAGCTGAGACTTGAGTACTGTTTAGTTGATTATCATTATCTGAGAAGTGTGCTAATTTGTATTTTTGTGTTGTTTATATCATATTCATTTGTGAACCCTATTGTTTCATTGCACATTTGAATGAGTGATCACTTGGTCCTTCGGTTCATCTAGTAAATTTTGTACCACACATTCATATAACATGAACTATTAACAATGAAATAAGGAGTAAATCAATGACTTGGTATAGTGCAAACTCAAATTTTACTCCCGACCCGTGTTTCAACATATAAAGTCATCATTATTGGCCCGAGTGGCGACGGGGTATCGTCCTTGCCTGCCAATCCTAGGGTCGTGGGTTCGAGTCCCGCCTGGGTGGATTTTTCTCCACCCAGGACATGGATGTTTGTATTCGTCTGTTGTCAATGTTACACCACCCGATGTAAGTGGCCATTGAGAGCTGTTTTCGGGGTAGTTTAAATATTTAAATAAAAAAAATAAAAAATCAAGGGTACAGATATGCATTCACCACGTGTGCACTCTTACCGATGATTCAACTCCACCCCCCTCCCCTCTTCATCTTCCTCCATGCCCCTCCCCTCGAATGACACCCATATAAACCAAACGACTCGCACCCTTACCTCTGTACTCGCATCTGTACCCTTTATAATAACTTCATAAGTTGAAACCTGGGTCGGGAATAAAATTTGAGAGTGGACTATACCAAGTTATTCATTTACTCCAATATGAAGAGCCACAAAGTTACACCTGAAAACGTGAAGTTCAATGAAATAAGGCATACAGAGTCAATTTGCTCCGATGAGGATGACAATGTTGTTAAATTCTTGCTTGATTATGTAGCATACAGTTATAGAACAGCTAGTCAATGCAAAAAGTTCTCTAATCAATGAACCAAACAATTTCAAGTGCATCACGAGAGCAGGATGTGATCTGTTGTTATAGAATATAATACTTCTTTCAAAAATCTGTCAGTGATATGAATGGTGTAGGGTATCTACATACTATCATTCACAAACACAATACATACAACCAAACTAAGTGAGTACAAAACCCTATTATATAAGACTAGATTCAGGGATATTTAACACTAAAACAGTTCCAAGGAAAATGTAACATTTTCGTAGAAAGAATTCCACAGGCTTTCCCCCAAATTTGAGCATATGCATATAGGTACTTTAAAACTTGGACTTCAGCTCTATGGCTTGACTCCAGAAGGACATAAATGGAAACAAAAGTAGTTGATTTGGGAGAAGTACTGCCATTTTTATTAAACCTTTATGCAGAAAGGAATCATTTTAACATTAAGTTTAGGATTGTTTTCATCTTTTACAAGGAAGGTCATGGGTTCCACTTCCAATGGCCCATGATTATTTCCAAGAACACTGAATAGTGTTCTTGCATAATAGCATGAGGTAAATTTATGCTGCCGCATGGAGGGAACCATGTGGCAGCTGAAAAATTTGAACTGGAAAAAAGGTCTGTGCAACTTTGGTGAGACAAGCTACCACACAAGTTGTTAACCTGAGAATAATATATGTAAGGCCTGCTTTGCTATTTGAAACTTTTTCCAAAACTTAACCTTCAAAAATGGGGGGGGGACTATATTCAGAGAAATACGGTAATTTTAGACTGATAAACTGAAATCCTCTGATTGGTACAATAAGTTCTATTATGCTATGGAGATTCTGTGAGGTATTTAAGGAAAATTTAACAATTAACTTTTTCCTAGAAAATACAAGCTAACTTACCACACTTCCCACAGCATGGAGCAAACAGAACATGGAAATCATGTTCACAGTATTTTCGTCCTTCAAATTCATAGAATATTCCACCAGGAAACTGCCGGAAACACTGTGCACAGCTATAGGAAAACAAGAACATACAAGCTACAATAAAGAATGTATGTACATCTCATAGCATCAGCTGTACATTATAATTAGTTGAACCTTAATAATAAGACCAATAAGAAACAATTTTGAGGATACCGGGACTAGCCACGGTAGTTACCTCTATGGAGTCACCCGCAAGTGCACATAAGTGCGATATTCCAAAGAGGAAAAATCATTTAGGTGGCCCAAAAATTAACGATATTTTACAATTTTTTTCTCAGCTAAAATGACAGTTATCAGTACAAAATCTTTTGGATCATTTTAGGTAGGTTCTGAACTGCATAAATAAGTTTTCTGTGCAAAAAATATTTTTTTTTTATTAAAAAATTGAATCTCTATTTTAGCGCTCTGTTTATTTCACATCCCGTATTTACCAATGGCCCAGAGTTCATTTCTTTGCGACCACAACAATGCACAAGAAGAATTTTAAAACCCAGGCCTCAAACTCCCAATTCTTGGAACTGTACATCCTTCTCGCAAGTTTTGCAAATAAAAAGTTCAGAGAGAGCTCACCAAAAACACTCGCAAACTCCACAATTCTATAAAAATGCAGTGGGTTATACACAATGTCGTCATCAATCCTGACCCTTCGCGTGGTGGTACTCGAGTGCGCTCCTTCACTCGAACTTTCATCACTTGCTTTCATAAATCTATTGCCGTGAAAACGCCTTTTTCATGGTCTTGACTCACGCTCAGTTTCTCCATGTTTCCCTTTCGGATATGATTCCATATCTCTGTGCACAAACGTCATCACGGCAAAAAACTCTTGAGCTCTACTGGCCATATGCAGCTAAGGAGGGCGACTGGATTGGGTGCCCGATTTTCCCTATCTTTACGACAATTAGGAGTGCAAGGAAGTGGTCCCTTCCCACTGCTATTATGGTGCCAGCTTTGAGATGACTCGGCTGCCCTAACACTTGCTAAGCGAAATGATAGAATGCAATATGCAAAGGTGCTGACATAGCTCTTCTAGTCAGAGCACGTGCGGAACCGAATTCCTCTCCAGAAAACCAGAGAGGAAGACACTGCCGGCAGTGTGGATGTTTGACATACAATGCTCTAAATGCTTCTAGCTCGTTAATTATTGCAAATTTCGTCCTAAAATGTTTTGAGGATATTCTCTGATTATGCTACTGTTGATAAAAGCAAATTTTAAAATGTCGATTTTTTCGACCCCCTGAACAAGGGGAAAGCTGGGGAAAAAATAAGAAATGAAAGATAATGTGTTTTACTATCAAATGATTCAGATCAAGTCTTATTGGGTTTCTCAATGAGTGAAAGCCTCATTTTCGAAGACTGAATTACTAACCTGGAGGAAAACCTGATAAGACTTAAGTCACCTAAAGGAAACAACATTTAGAAAATCTTGTTTTAAGTTGGCTTGGATTCTGAACCAAAATTTTTACATTGCAAGATCTCATTTAAGAGGAACCTCATTCACAGTCAATGACTCATTGAATAGTGGTTCCACAAAACAACTGCCACAAGTTTTGGGCATTTTTGTTTCAGGAAGATAATAATTCCTAAATAATAACTAGTTCCTAAATCTAACAACTGAGAGAAAACAGCAATATCTGGGCCAAGGTGGGGAATCTGTAACATTGACTTCCATCGGCAAATGTCAATTGTCACCTTTGCAGCCTAGATCAACATTGGCCAGCCTCTAAACCTCATTTTATTGACTGTCAAAAATTTTAGTGGCATCGACAACTAAGTAGGTATCTGAGTGATCAGTTGCACATAAAATAAGCATCCATAGTCTTTTATTTAATTGTCTAAATACCCAAAAATGTTGACTGAGGCATATAGGCTTTCCAACTATAATAAATGCTGCAGGGGAGACGTTTGTCAGTGGGCGACAAACGTTTCAGACTTGCCCACCTGATTTGTGGTCACAAGACATCTGCATTCAAAGAACATGATTATGTATCAGGAATATATTCAACTCACACAAAGCACTGGGTGTGCCATAGTTCTCCAGTTGAATTCACAATCTCTTCATGCGGCTCAAACCCCTCCCCACAGCGGGAGCAAAACATATTTCCCAAAGACATTGTTACGCTGGAATGAGAAACACAAACTTTGAAATCGAAATAACTAATTTCTACTATCGACTTAATTCAAACCAGAGTAACTCTGTAGTTTTCACTTTCACCCTTAGAGACAAACATTCATAATTAAGGCATGGGGTTCCATGATTAGTGAGAAGGAATCCACGGTAACAACACTTAAATAAAATCTTATACATTAACACCTTACACAAACACACACAATGAGACAAGTAAAGCGAATATTTAGGTATGTCCAATTGGGATATTCCAACCTGGAGGAAAGTTTCTCAGAGTTGGTAACAGATTTTTCTAAAGGCGGCTTTACAATTGTTTGTGGCCCATAGTTAGTCAGAGGCTTGTCAGCAGGCGGACGTACAACTGTAACTGGCACTTCATCTTCTTGCCACTTTAAAATATCTTCATAATCATTTGGCTCATTTGCATGTTCATCCTTGGACGATGGATGACTTTCTGAGGTATGAAGAAGTTCCAACGATTTATTCATTCGCCTCAGGTAAAGATCACTGTTGCCTAAAGGCTTGAGATCTTTAGTATGCTTGAAACCACGACTAGCCATGACGAGAGCTTATTGACTAGTAGGCGAATGAGCACGGTTTCAGGTAAAACTCCAAGAGCGATAAGAGCATTTGCTGATAACGAAGGAAAGATAAGCACAGACGCTACACAACTTCCCAACAGGTAACATCGGGTCAACACTCCCTATGCAGAGCAGCTGGCAATACTCACTTCTTCGTAAGTTATTTAGTCATAATGTGGCGTCACAATAACCCTAATCAGTAATTATGAGTAGACACAAGTTTTAGACACCTACTAAGGTACGTAGGTACACGACTAACGGCCAATGGATTTGAGTAGCCGTTATATTGGGCGCGATGAAGACAAAGGTTGAATTTTAAAACGAAAATACATTTCCACAGACACACACAGTAGGGGGTTTCTCAAATTTCTCACCTAATGACTAATATAAACAATGCGTGATACATCAAATTCTGCGTCACCAATTACAGCATGCTATACTAACGAAATAATTTAAAAACACGTCTGAGCATAGGCCCAAAACAACAAAAAGGATGTTGAGTAATAAACAATACACTCACCCAGGCATTTGTGACTGAATTCTTCGATCAGTAGATGCTGAACTTCCAGTTACGCCCAAAAAAAGATCAAGATTTGCACAATTTGGTTCTAATTATTGCCAAAACCAGCACTGGAACTGGAGAGGTATTGTACCTTTACGGAATGTGAGAAATGTTGTGGATACTAGAACCAATTTCGCCTCGTCTCTACCGTAATCAAGCAAAACAAAACTCAAATTACAAGAAAACTCTGACGTAACTTTCCACAAACCTTTGCCGTTCACACCACACCCATTCCATATTTGGACATATTAGCTGGCGACCTTATGACGTACGGTAACTTGTCTGCGGAGGAGTCGCTTTGGGAAGTCGTCCAAAGACTAAAATTCAGTCACAGTTAAAAATTATCCAACGAAAGGCGACACATATGTTTCGCGACACATTCTTTAAACAAAAACAATGAACCCACCGTGCATTATTTGCGCCTCATCATAGGTCATTTTGGTTATATTACCCGGGAGATTTGAATTTCACTTTATGACCCATTTAAGCAAAAATATCCGTTACCCTTGCCATTAAGGCCACGATATTTATCCAAACTCTCAAAATCAGTAAATACATATCATAAAAATACCCAAGCTAATAAAAAATTATCTTGATTCAGTGCATCAAACACAAGAAAACTACGTCTGAGCATACATATTAGGACTTCTACCATTACTCCCCAAAAATGATATAGTATTCACCTCTAAAATTCGATTGGAGGATGTACTAAAAGTGTCCAAACCAATTTAGAGGACTTTCGTCATCTAATGACATATTTATGAGCGGGTATAATTTATTCTAATAAATAAGAAACAAACTTGGACTGAATAGTGGTAGCAGATCTAGACAAAACTGCTTTATTAACTGAAGGGGCTGTCCATAAATGATATCAAACAATTTTGGATTAAACTAGACCCCCTCCCCCCCCTGTCACAGTTGGTCACAAAAATGAAAAACTTTTACCTCCCCTCCACAGTCTTGAGTAAAAATAGGGCATGATATAAGTGGAAGTGTGGATGTCACATGAAGCATAGCCCCCCCTCCCCATCACAAGGTATGGTGACCCCCCTCCCCCCAATCATGTGGACATCATTTATGGACAGCCCCGTAGCCATAGTGGCATTAAACGTTTAAAAATTAAACGGAAAGTGAGGAAATCATGTATGAATTCAGTTCAGGAAGATAAAAGTATGTAGTATGGAACAGATTAAGTCCTCTGCACGGTGGACAAAGAGAGGATACTCGGAGGAGGCTGAGTAAGTGAATGGGGTAGGTGATGAGGAATGCTGAGAGGGGATTAATGAATCAAAAGATGTTGGTTACAGTCTTACAGATGGAAGGGGGAGAGTAACAATAAGTGGACTTTCTAGATGCAATGACGGGAGGTATAAGCAGGATAATGAATCAGCTGCCTATTATATACTTTCAAAGAAAATGCTTTCTTCTTTAATAACAGACTAGTAAATCATGATTGTGAAAATTTTGTGAGATGGAAAATGTTTCTGAAATGACAATGGAGAGAAGAACATGAAAAAACACTGTAAGAAAGCCAATGCTTTCATTGAGTAACAACTTGCAAGAGTCAACATTACAATGGCGCATTTTGATGACATTTATCATAATTGACAGAAATTGCAGTCCTTTTGCAGCATGAACCCTTTTTAACTGAAAACATATCCCAGTGTGTAACCTGCAACGGGGTTGTTGCAGGTATGACTGTCCAGAACATTTCCATGAAAAATATTTTATTTTTCCAGGTGAAATATCTGCTCTTTGGTGTGTACTTTAAAGGCGATGCAAGGATAGGAGTACAATACATTACTAACAAACAGCAAATAAACTATAGGTAGTTTAAAATTAAAATAGTATATATATTTTTAAAAACAATAAAATGCTTGCCCTATTTGCTCGGTAATTATCATACAACACTAAAATAAAATATGCAAAATCGACGGGATGTAGCCGACAACATATCTTTTTACCTAGGCTTACTTGGATAAATGGAAAGAGGCCATGGGAAATGTTAGGGTCATAATGCAGTTTCAGTCAATAACAAATTATGCACTGAACAAACAGGAGAGTAACTACCACAGTTGATAATGTCACATTATTGAGTTAAAATTATGCCCAAAACCAATTAGATCTAGCAGGTGCACTGATTTCTTGCTATCGGTATGGTGGGCTATGATAGTTTTGGCAACCACTGTTTTCATCACCACAGATGGACAAGAATGAATAAATATATACGGTGAGCAGATCTATCTACATCCACACATTGCCCTGGGAGCTGCCACAAGGGCATGAATCAAGGGGTTTTAAGACACTAGTCATAAAAGAAAGGGTTAAGGGAAGGGAATTGGAGGAGTAGAAAACTGATGAATCTCATTAAACCTATATTAATGCACAGACTATACCTTCCATATATAATAACACACTCCCTTGACTTTTCAAAACCTTTCAGTCTTACAAAAACCTTGAAAACAGTATTTTTTTCTTATTAAAACTACCAGTTTATGTGGTAGGGGATGTTCATGTTTATTCATGAAAAGTAAGAATGCCGCATGAACTAGTTTTACTAAAGCATACAAGTCTCGTGCAGCAATTGGCATGATCATAGGCCTATGGTGTGCACAATTGGGATTTACAATCCCGGTAACTTCCTGCATTTATCACACGCTGATAAATTTATTGTTATTGTCAACTTTTATCATAATTATGCCATACCATAATGCATTCCCCCCTGCCACACACCCCTGAGGTGGCTTGTAGGGTATTTTGTAGATATATTATTATAATAAACGCATAGATAAGAAAATTAATTAATGGGCATTTTATCAGTGAAAAGTCAACCATAATCAACTAAAAAAATTGTTTCGGGAAATAATTTTTGATGATGCGGTCAGGGCCGTCCCTGGGGATTGAGAAGTCCTGAGCAAACGAAAATCAGGAAAGCCAGTAACTTCACATTCCCTTATTGATATAGTCGCATCTTTTAAGCATATTTCATTGAAAGAGGGAAATTAAAGCCCACAAACTGGCAAATGATTTAAAGAAATTTACATGGGTACTGAGTACATAGCAGGTAATTGCGGGTAATAGGTGGATTTCCCCGTGCTGTCTGAAAGATGCAATCCTGGGTGGGGCCCAGTACAGCGGCACCTGTCACACTGCCCTAGGGACAGCTCTGGATGTGGTAGTATGTACATAAATCCATTTCACAAACCCATGATAAACCACCTACACCACATGCCAGAGGCCTGTCCAGATTATGCAGGGCAGGCACATAGCCAGGTGGGGGCTATAGAGGCTTCAACACCCCCCCCCCCCCCAAATATTTGCCTGGTCCAGCGACTGCCTTTCACCAAGGGGCCCCCCCCCCCGAAGTAAATTGATGCAGGGGTCTGGATTAGCATAAGTCTACTGCATTTGGCCATTATAGATACGTACTTAGTTTAAGGCTCATGCTGACAAACCCTTTTGCTAATATGGGAGTGCTAACAAGCATGGGGTAATTTGTACCTTCCCCAAGAAAGCCATAAATGAATATTGAGCATGAAAAAAGACAAATGGTGGAAAAAGCAATTAAATGATTTAAAAAATACAATTTCAAATTATCAAAATGTATTTTAAACCAAATAAAAATCAACTTCTAACTATACATAGCATTATTGGTAAAAACCCCTAATCACAAAAGAATGATCAGTCAACATGCAGAATTGCTAAACCAGAGTATCCATCACAGTGGGGACAGAATTTTCTTTGAATGTGCTGCAGCAAAAAAGGTAGACCTACATAGATGCCATAACTCAGGTAGCACATCAAAATGAGTATCTAGATACGAAGGCGTAAAAATAGGTTACAAAGGATGAGTGCGAATGAATAGTCGACCCTTGCACATTACATGTACTACAATACATATGCAACACATATATTTTGTTGCAATTTTGTATCCGCTGGTATCTGCATCCTACAGAATACGAAATATCTTGATTGGACATGGATTGTACTCTTAATGGAACTATTTGTAAATAAAATTCTTGCTCTCAGTAAACACAAGCTAATAATTAAAATACATATATGCTATTAGTTCACCAAAAGCAAGAATTTGATATTGTTCCAAGGCGCAGAGGATTACTTTTGAGATGGCATATTCATGATTGTTTACATTGTCACAGGAGTCATGTTGCAGTGTATACGCTTCTCAATTATTCTGCTGCTTATCTCTCAGCTCACAACAGCTAATTCAAGTAGGTATGTACTTTAATTCATATTTTGGTTACTGTGAGCTTAATATAAGTTTACTTTTTCCCTGAAATTTTGATTTGAGCATCGACACTTTCTGATATGTGAATGAAAGATTTTCACTTTAAATAAAGGTGAAGGTACATATATACTTATTGTTTTCATCCATATTCTACCCTTATTTTTCTTTTCTTCTGGTACCTTTATGGGGTAATTGTGAATACTTTGCCAGCCAATGGAAGCCTCAAGTCCAGCAGATTGTAGGATTTTGTGTGACTTAAGTCATTAAACAAATAATTAGTAAATCTGAAATTCATTATGTGGGAATATTCACTAAGTGGAAAAATGTGGATGGCATATTGGCTATTTTGTAATCCTCCATACCTAGCAGTTGTATCCCTTCATACATGACTCGTAGCAAACATTGCACATCTCTAATACACTGTCAATGGATAGTATCCAGCACCGTAAGGCACCAATCAATACTAGTATCTATTTCATCAGTGGATGGTATCTAGATACGAATAAGATATGACTGAATCTGTGTGTGCTATCTGGGTATGAAATCAGGCAGGAGAGTGATTAGATAGCAGTTTATTTTTAATAAGTTATTAATGTTATATTTATATCATGAGCCATGCATCAGATAAAATTATAGTGCTTCTTTAATCTCACATTGTTTAATTCAACCATTGTGTATAGTTTTGGGAAATGAAAATCAAAATAAGAAATCAATTAAAGAAGTGTAATTTCATTCCACTTTCAAAAATTATAGGAAATAAAGCAAAGCCATTTAGAGATTTGTATATCTTCGTCAAATCCATGAGTTTCTCAAGTCGAAATACACTTTACAGAGATGTGACCAGCACTTAAGGTTAAGTTTTAAAATTAATTTAAACACCATTAAAATACTTAACAGGAGTTTTATACATGAGAGGAATTTTCGAAGGCTAATGATTATACTGGTTCATATTATATCAAGCAGATACAACGTGCAAAAGTCAAGGTATTTCATCACCACACAAACTCAAAACTACAACATAATTTTGGATTAGAGGAGAGCATAACATTTTTTTCTGGTCTTTCCCCAGAAGCAGAATTTTCTGAGGAAGAAACAGTCACAAGAATTGTAACTGATATCACAAATTTTTCACAGTTAAAAGCTTTATATTACTTGCATTGAAAATAAGTCTCGGGTTTACAGCACTGGAAGTGACCACATGGAGAAAAGTAAATTCAATCAGATGATAATGTGAATTGAACATAAGGATCATATTCTAGGGTGAAATGCTGCCAAAAATCATAAAAAATAGGATCATATCTCCCACCAATGACTGCAGCATTTCAATTACATTATCTTTAACATACGAATATCATAGCATGTAAGACACAATGTGGGAGTTCACTTTCAATATACTTATCCTTTTTCTTGTACAATAATTCACAAACAATATTAGATACCAGATCTTTAATACCATTTCAGTTGATTTTGATCACAAAAAGATATTTCTAGTTTCAACATGAATAAAAACATAAATATGTGTGTATATGTACTTGATCAGTTTTCTACACATCTTCGTATTGCAAAGGACAACAACAAATAATTAGAGATAATGAGTGCATTAGAAGCCACATGACCAAAATTAAAACAAAGAACAAAACAAAAGTTTGCTAAGGCATAGACAAATATATTTTATTCCAGTGTGAATTGATTATTAATTATTTAACTAAGAACCATTTAGCCCTCCAATACTTATCACTAATTGGTTGTATGGGCACTTAATAAGTCTGCGACAAGTGAGAATTTAGCTAGGTTCGTCACAGAACTCATTTCCAGTCCACAGTGTTCTCGTCCAAACAAAGGACCTATCACCAGACACTTATTCTTGGACCAACTAGGGAATTTCTTATTTAGGGCCTCGTCGATCTTGTGCATTGTTCTCTGAAGCAATCCTTGCCTTCAGATGCGACTTATAGGAAAGAATGTCACCTTCCCACTTTGTTACAGTTCCTTTCTCACAAACCCATATTTCTTCTGCCACCTGAAATGAAAATTAATTTTAATAATGAGAAAGCTGTGATAGAGAGCAGTAGATGGATTACCTACTGGAGAAGAGAACAAATAGCCCCATTGATCACTTGTGCATGGATTTCCAGCAACACCCTCTAAACTAACTTAGGATAACTACTTCATTTTTTGAGAAACTATTAGCAATAGCAGTAAAAATCTAACTAATTCATTCAAAAATGATCATCCGTTGAAAAAATGATGGAATATGATTGGTTGGACAACATAGTATGAATCCAAAAAAATTTGAAGGATATGCAAAAGAGTTACTACGGGAAGTAAATGTTATTCCTAACAAAGATGTTACATGAGATTGGTGGCATTTGGAAGTGAAGTGTTCACATTTACTATTTATGAGACATATAGATACACTAGTTCTGTTATGTACCAGATAAATATTTTCAATATGGTTACAGTCAGGTGTTATCGAATTGCCATTTTTAGTCGGATGGTCACCAAAATTAAGATTTAGTACTTATTTCACATTCTTAACAATACTATATGTAGCGCTGCAGCAACAATTAAAATGTGATAAATATAGTACTTATCTTGATTAGGGAAAGGTACCTCGTTAGCCTCGACAGCCATAACAGACGATCGAATCAACAAGCGGCGAGGCTAGTTGCCAGCTTTTGCTACCAAAATGGTAATAACACAGAACTATCAAATTCTTTAGAATTATTGGTAGGAGTGAAGTTCACACCAAGAAACTACAGCAATTGTTCTTGCGGTGGAATAATCCTGTCAAAGGTTTTAGTCGACACTTATCTGCGATATTTTGCTGATCTAAATGAGAAACCAAGGCCAGTGCAAGAAAAATATATTTTGTTGTAAAAAGATGACCTCCTATAAGAATTACCCCTTCTATTTTATATTATTTGGCTTCATTTAAAAGGGAAACACTTCGTTTATGTAATATCTAGTGCTTATATAGATACCAAATACTAATCTGCTATGTTTTGCTGATCTAAAGGGGAAACCAAGGCTAGTGCAAGAAAAATATATTTTGTTGTAAAAAGATTATTTCATATAAGAATTTCCCCTTCTATTTTACATTATGTTAATAAAGTCAAAGATACTTCCCACTGGTTTATACAAAGTAGTGCAACATATGTTACCTCGCCACTTGTTGATTCGATCGTCTATTGTTGTCTGTTATGGCTGTCAAGGCAAATGAGGTACCCTTCCCTAATCAAGATAAGTACCATATTGATCACATTTTAATTGTTGTTGCAGCGCTTTCGCCCACCTCTAGTATTGTTTAGAATGTGAAATAAGTTCTAAATCTTAATAAACATTCAATATAACTGACTTAGAGCTTATAATTCTCCTTGCATCAAAAATAATCCCTCAGTTGCTTTCAAAGTGGAAGTCATGGTATCTCAATCAAATCCAACAAATTCTTAAAGAACTTCATATGAAACACCCTTAGCATATACAGTAGAACCTTGTTGTATCGTAAAAGCAAGGGGGTATGAAATGTGCCTTTACACTATAACAAATTATGTTATATCAAGATTTCATCATAATTTTTATTTGGTAAATTTTGAAGCCCTGGAAGTATCCTACTGGTTAAGAAAGGTTAGAATCAAATATAAGAAAACCATATATCAATGAATAGACTCAACTAAAAAACTTGTCTTACTCCGTGTATTCCTTTACTATACAGTGGGTCCTCTTTAACGTTGTTAACTCATTCCTGAAAAACTCTACGTTAAGCGAAACAACGTTAAACGATGCAATATCTCCCTTAAGAAACAATGTAAAAAATTAAAATCGGTTCCAAACTTGCCAATTCTTCATTTCAGCACAATAACGATTTCCGCACAGCACAAAGATAAAAGGTTGGAAATATGGAATTATTGAATGAAGTGTTTACACTAAATTACTAAAACATTTTAATGGCAAAACTTAGATATTTTCACTCACAAAAGAAATTTTGGAATTAATCCTCATCCTGGCGGCAAAGAAACTACAGGTAATAGGAAATAACTGCTGATATTTAAAAATACAGGAGACCCGGTTGAAAGACATTACCAATTGAATAATGCTCAAAAATGGCCCATTTCCTTAAAAATTGATGTGTTTTTATGGACTACTTCGCGTCATCCTCTGCAGATTTACGGTGTACTTTAGTTGCACGGGCAGCCGAACAGATGGCGTCACTAGTCAGAGTGCTTCATATCTTAGATGAAACAAACTAAAAAGGCATTTTTAAAACAATAAGCACCAGGTTTCCCTCCGAGTAAATAGAAATTTTTTTCCATTACTGCAGGAGCGGGCATGCGCTCCCGCAGTGAAGGGCAAAAATTTCACTCACTGCGATCGCGAAAACGTAGGAAATCAATTAAAATAGTGAGTGAAGGAGGAAAACCCGGTGCTGTGTAAAACATTTTCGTTATTTCGTAACAATTTTTCAGGAACAGTATCACCCTCTATGATTTACTGCAACCTGCAAGGGCGGGTTTAGAAAACCTCCTCTTACACAGTAACACGAAAAACAAGTTTTCGATTCACCTTAAACAGCAGTGAATCAACTTTTTCTACCACCAATTCTGCCTTATGGCGGCACGGGATTTTTAAGTATTTTTTCATGTAGATATTTGCCCCTGGATATACCATTCAGAATGGTACGCTAACATTGGTTTGAGTTTTAAATCACCCGATGCATTGCCCCCCAATAATAGCGTACTAAATAATAAGCAAATATAATAGATATAAAACAAATAACTCAATAATTATTCGCTCAGGTGAATCTTTTACACATGCTATGGAGAGTAACGCCAAAATTTTCCACCACATGGAAATTACGGATCAGACGCACCAAATTCCTATTCGTTATTCATTTTTACGGTCGCGCGTAATTTGAACAACGTTATCGTGAAGCACTGACGACGTTGAATGATTAAGGGTTTTAATTGTTGGACAACGTTATCATGAAACAACGTTAAACGGGACAACGTTAAACGAGGACACACTGTACATACTTCCTTTCACTTTCATGGCATCTATGTCACTCATCCATTTCATACAACCTCCAAGCTTACCCAAGGTTTTCCCTTTATATCATGGTCTTCAGTATCCATCTTTCATCCATCCGTCCATTTTATCCATCTTCAGTTCTGTTTCTCGACCCTGAATAATTTTTTTTGGTTGTTCTTTAGATAAAATTTTCTGGTCCTGAATAATTTTAGGGTTTCGTAATGTATGACTTTCAAGTTAAGTCTTTTAAGTTTATTTATTTTATTTATTGCCTTTGTTTAGGGTGAAATCAGTGCTATGCAATTCCTCTCTTACATTTAACCCTAGATACATTACATTTACACCCATGCCCTAAGTGGAAGAAAACCCACCCAAGCAGGACTCGAACCCACGACCTTTGGATTTGCAGGCAAGGACTCTACCCCACCACCACTGAGGACGGCTAATTAAATACTATCTATTCCATTTCCCGGCCATAAATGATTTATTTAGGTCGTACATTCTTGAAAATGTGCTGGACTTTAAAGACTTCAGGTTATCATGCGTGGAGCTTGCAAAAAATGAATTTTTAACAATCATTTATTGAATTTGGCAGCCCAGAATGATTGTAGTTGGCCCAATTATTAATTATTTTTGCCTGCTACGAATGATTTTTGCTGCCCTAAATAATATCCGAACGATTAAGTCGACCCTGAATGATTTTTGCTGGCTATAAATGATTGTAGCTGGTCCTGAATGATTTTTCCGGCCATTAATGATTTAATTGCCAGCCTGAATTATTTTTGCCAGCCATGAATGACTTTTTCCGGCCTAGAATGATTGTAGTCAGCCCTGAATGGTTTTTGCCGGCCCTAGTTTCAATGCGTAGAACCTTTGAAACACGTATAAAGTACCAATGATTAAAGGAAAAGAATCCTGGAGTCCATATAAAAAATTGAAGAAATATAAGTGAAAAATTGACATTTGAAGTACTGCTTTTCCACAAGTAGGGGAATGAAATGGTGTTTCGCAAGGAATATGTGCGTTCCGTATGTAACTTTTATCACATTCAATGGGTTCAGTGTTCTCTATTAATCAAAAATTCAATTAATGAGATACTCGTATGCAGATTTTAATCAGGCGGTATTCCCCGCACTGCACTACTTCAGCGCCATCCACACTCGATGCAGGAACTAATCCTGTTTGCGAAATAATGAAATAACGACGTCTGGTGGTGCCTTGACGGCTTTACGTTATAACGTTATATCAAATTTTACGTTACATCAAGATTTTTACATTGGCAAAGATAGGGGTTCGTTGGGTCCTTCCTTCAGCAGACGTTCTATCAAATTTTACGTTACATCAAGTAACGTTATAACAAGGTTCTACTGTACTGCTTTTTTTGTATGTTCAATTCTGGCAAAGGGTTGAATTGTTTAAGCAGTGAAGGGCAATTCCAGTCAATGGAATTTCCTGTGATAACATTAATCGTTAACAGATAATTCATAATTTAGCATTCAATTGATTTGCTTCAGAGGCTGAATACTCAACATATTGCTTAAGAATAAAAATTACTACATCAACTTTATCACCCTCACCTGACTGATGAGTCTGAAGTCGTGGCTAACCAAGACCATTCCACCTTCAAAGTCATTGATGGCTTCAGCCAGAGCATCAATTGTCTCCATATCCAAGTGGTTAGTAGGTTCGTCAAGCAGCAGAAGGTGAGGGGCCTGCCATGACAGCCAAGCAAAAACTACACGACAACGCTGTCCATCACTTAATTGCCGAATAGGACATACCTACACAGAAAGAAACATTTAAAAGCATATTGCAAGGAAAAACATGACAACATAAGAAGAAATTACAGCAAGGATTCGAAGGTGCAAGATTACTATGGATGCAACAGACAGCACATACATATTAAGAAATGTATTCTTTAACACATTTCCTAGCCTATTTTCGTAACATGACTTCGATTTCCATACATCAAAAACAAAACTGAACTTTTACATATCATAACTTGTTAATGGATGAAATAGTTTTCATGAAGTAATTATCACATCTAAAAATCTTTAATTTACATCGAAATAATACAGGTATAAACAGGTCGGTTCAAATTTAAAAGGTTAAGTAGTCAAGATATGATTGGGGAAAATCTGAAAGATATTAATTTTCCTTGTTTAAAGAGTTTTTTTATGGTTTCAAATTTAAAAAATGGATTATTCACAGAATTACTAGGACTTATGCAGAAAATAGTAGGGGATGCATCAAAGGTTTTGAAATCATTACCATCATTGAAATCATAAAATCATTATTTGATGAAGTAAAATGATTTTTTCATGTTGATTTCACAGTCTTTGGTGTTTACCTATAATAAAGCACAATTGTTTCAAATTATTAATGACAATGTATTCTTACCAGGGGCCTGTTTCTCAAAGCTACAAGTCTACAAGTTACAAGTCTATTCACTTATAACTTGTGAAATTCTGTTTCTCAAACGTACAAGTCTACTAATTACAAGTGCACAAGTTACAAGTCCATTTCACAAGTTACAAGTGTTTACTCACAAGTGTTTTCATGATTACGACACATTCTGTTTCTCAAACAGACTTGTAAATTACAAATACATACTGGAAACTTGTAAGGAAATTTCAAATGTAATGGTTAAGTCGTGACGTCAGGTGATTGCTAGTCAACTGTTTCATTTTCCAAACAACTTCAGATGGCCTATCTTATAGCATTGAAAATCTGAACTTCGACAGTTTATCAATTTGTTTCGCTCATAGAGTGACATGCTAGTATTAATTTTAACTGAAATGGCATCATTAAGCATGGCGTTAATGATTTCTGTTTTTATTTGGCATCATTAGGCGTTTTAAACTATGAGATCTTGCTTTAAAAACATAAAATTTCTGTAGCACCGCCATGTTCCCCAGAAGGCTCAGCTAATATAGTAAAATTCGGTAACGCGGGTCTCGGGGGACATAATTATACCCGCGTTAAAGACAACCCGTGCTATTCTGAGAAGATTCGTGAGATAAATAAAATCCAGCATGAAATTATAACAAATGTATTAAATGAAGTATAATTACGAAATATGCTGGAATGAAATGATTAAAAATACAGTAAAACCCCTAAATTGCACTTTTCTAGGGACCCTAAAAAAAAGGTTCAAATTGTGGGAAAGTGCAAATTGCAGGAAAAGTAGAATTTTCACTTCTACAGCCATGTTCCTTCACTGGAGTAAGGGTAAAAATAAGAAATAGACTGATAAACTGAAAAAGAGCAGTGTCTTAATTTATTCTTTGAACTAGCTATTCTCATTAATTTATATATACGATGAAAAAAAAGACATTGAACACCTTAGATGAATAGAAATGTGAAAATTATTTTTTTCCTTCATTATTGATACATAAAATAGGGGATTACTACATATCGCACAAAATCAAGATCAAATGAATAAAAAAGTTACAGAAACAGCTTCTAAAAATTCACTTCACCCATGGTAACTGTGGATCCTACCCATAAATAATATTAGTACATATATTAACTAAAATATTTTTGAATCTATCCAACCAACCATTGGATGCTGTGAAATTTTCAATTCCCAATCTTGTGGCGATGTGCAAATAGCTTTTTCTCGTATGATGACACCATATATAAGGATATTCCACTCTTTAAGTAACCCCTCCATTTCTTCATACTTCTAGAGTTCTTAACATATTTTCTCTTATTAGACAAATTACCGCACTGGTTGGCTTGTTTCAGAATCTCATCGCGATTTCTCATAGTATTTAGTGTAGAGATAGGCAATCGTAGCAGTTTCGCTAGATCGACGCGAGTTCCACCATGAGAATAGACTTGTTCTAAAATGTCAATTGTCTCCTTGTTTGAAAAAGTCCTTTTTCCTCCTCGCTTTTCCATTGCCAAGCAGGATAAAATTACGTCCCAGTTAAGTTGAGGATGACTTAGGTAACAACACATGAGAATCTGATCAGCCGTGATGTTCGACTAGTCCAAACAATTGTTCAACTAAAAAAATAAATTTTATGATTCAGTCTTATTAAGGTACGATAACGCAATTTTCGATAAGTTTAATTCATTTGTAGCCTATCATAGTTATAACTCGGGAATCGAGGCAGTGAAAATGATCTCAGTTGTCCACTAGTATGAGTTCTTTCATTTTTCATCATGTCTGGATAAGAATCCATTTTCATTTGCCAAAGTTTCCATTCAAGTAAAAAATGAATACTCCTCCGCAGGTTTAATTACATTGTATAAATTACGTAATTAGCTCCTAGCCTTACAATGTATTCATTTCATAGCTTGAATAAATTCCTGGCAGATTGACGAGTTGACGTAGTTCCAATTTCTGCTACGAGTGGCGCTGTAAACTATCCCCGCCAAATTCAAATTCTTTCTTCAAACCGGTCCTATTACTGCTCTTTCGTATTTTTTTTCGCAAATATGTGCAAGACAAAGCTAAAAAGTGTTTAACAAAGGATTATATGCATGAGTAATTGACTTTGAAAGTTAAATTTTATTTTGATTGAGCACGTTGTGGTGCAAATTGCAAGAAAACTGAAAAATGTAGTTTAAATTCGGGGTTCTGCATACATTGGAAGCATAGGAAATGGAATGGGACTTCGTAAAAGTGGTGTAAATTGCGGGAAAACGTAATTTCCGATAACGCAAATACGGGGTTTCACTGTATTATTTAACCAATGTTTAAACTTTAACAAGGTGCTGTAAATTGTCAACACATCGAATATCACCGCCGATACACCGTGCTTCTGTCCTCGCCATCAAACTGCAAACCAATCTCAGCAACTTAATATTTAACCGCATGTTCAAGCAATGGGAAGAAAACGTGGAATAGAAATTAATCAACTCTCATTATACCTCTGCTTACTACTCCGCGCCGGGAGTTAGGAATCTTGCTTTTTGTCTCACGCCATCATCTCTACATCGCAATTACCTAAACGATTTTCTAATAATTTCCGTGCGCATCTCTCTCGTGCGTCACTCGCCTGTCTCCGATTCCGAAGATCTTCCTTCTCCTTGTCCCAAGCCAACAGCATTGTTATCATTCTCCCAGTCAAGGTCATCCCTTGGAGATTGAATAGCCGAACAACAAAAGAGATAGCAGCAGAGAACCTTCACTCAAAGCCCTTTTCTCGGAACAGCCCTGACTCTTCCGGGCTGGGAGAGTTATTGGGGGTTGGTTGTTTACTTTAGGGATCCACAACCTTCTTAGAGACATCCATACATCGAGAAAGAGAACGCAAAACACGCAAGAAGAACACTGAAGACATATGGTGATAACTCGAGCACTCTCATCGTGTTTCTTCACTATCTCCTGCTTGATTTTATTATTTTCTGCTTGAGCTTCACTTAAGGGGACATGGTGGCTTCAGAAACTTCCCACGCTTCCCACGATAGACCACCTACTTCTGGTAAGTTTTGTTATCGAATGGTTAATGCCGTTGGAAAAGAACACAGTGCGAACTACGCCCTTCGTCGACAATATCACTTCGCATGGAAGACTGATATTCACATAACAGTTGATAGCATCAGCGACCTAGATGGCAGTGCGACGCAGATGTTCTCGGAATCACGGTGTGAAGTCAGGAGGGGCGTGAATTTCGATGCAAATTTAGAGAAGTCTTTACACTTTATCACTATCATTTACCGAGAAATGTTACAAAGTAATTTAGCTTGTTTCATTGATGTGATTTATTATCTCGCGCCAGCTGTAACCATTAAGGAATCATATCACTTCGTTGGTAGGTAATGCGCTCTTGCAATAAGTTACCCTTCGGCGTAAGTTCTCATATTTTTACAAGTTTGCAAATAAAATTGTCTATATAATGGCTAATGAAAGCCTTATTTTAATTAATTTTTTATTTGTCCCAATTGTACATTAAACAAACTGCACACTAGGTGAGTTTATAATCATTCATGAGACTGAAGTAAAGATTATTTAACCACTTCAGCACTAAGGCGTACCAATCCAGCAAGAGGTTGTCGAGACCCCATGCCGACTAACATGTGCGGTAAAAAGCCCAAATAAATTAAGAAGGATCATTTACGCCAGAATGCAATAATTTGTGATTTGAGATACCTGAAAGTTTGCGCGCCTTCGCAACACGAGTTTCTGGTTGTAATGAGGGCCAAAACATCGACTGAGCTGGAGTTGCGTATTTACAAAATGAGAATGCTGCATGGAAATAGGTGCCCTTGAGATTGGCAAAAAAATCCTGTTCACATAGTTTCAAGTAGTACAGTAATACAGCACAATACAGTACAGTAGTATAGTAATACAGCACAAAATATGGTGATACGAAATTAACGGACGTTGAAAATAACGATTTGTATCACTGCTTCCATGAAAATTAATCAAAAAGCATGCAGAATAATCATGGTAAAGAAAAAATCAAAACTTAACAGTGGTGAGTTATTTCTCTACGGATTTTTGTATGTTACGCTAATAATCATGGAAAGGGTCATCAGAGGCAACTGCGTATATATAATCTTCTTTCGCGGTCGGGGAAGCTTAGTAAATATTTAGGAACCGCGTAAACTTCACTGACGGGAAGCCGCGTTGGGAGTTTCTTCTTTGTAGTTGAATCGTAGATCGCGGATAATCAAGGGAAACCCCTGCGTTGAGAACTCAGTAACCCAAAGCCCTCAAAACATATGCCGCCGGTAATTTAGGGCCTCGGTAGGCAAAGCCGTGGTTGATAAGGAAAACTAGAACCAACTAATTTGTAACGTTTCTGCCGAACAACGATGGATCTGAAGCGAAGTTACTGTAGTACATTATTGAAGCATAGTTGCATGCAAGTATGAAATGTCTCGTGATAAGTTCGACCCGAAGCCAGTGCTAAAGGAAAAGAACTGAAAATTTTGGGGGACAAGCCCTGACCTGCAGTATATCCGAAACCGCGTTATTCTGAGACGTGCTATAACCGGAATTTACTGTAGTTACAAATTTTACCATAAAAGTGTCTGTGTCGTATGATTCTTATCCAAGGCTATAAATTAGTTCTGATGAAACGAGTGTTATTAGCTGCTCTACGGACCTGTGGTAATTCTCTGTTGCAGAATTTGTTGCGATAAAATTTTTAAATTATTCCATGACCAGATACAGTAAAACCTCTTTATATCGAAATGGAAGGGACCAACATTTATGACATTTTGATAAGTGGAGGTTCACTATTAAGAGGTTTTAGCGGGATGGACGTAATTTCTTCCTAATGGCCCTTTTAATTAATGAAATTGCTGCTGTATTTTAAATCACTATATTTGTACATTTTTAAATATACATACTTCTAATTTTCCATAGTTTTATGAGTGTAGTAACAAAAAAGGAACAGAATACTTTACTTAGTTTTTGCTGAAAAAATATTAGTGATGTGTTTGTTTCATTTTTTTAAATTCTTTTGAAATTATAATTTTGATCTTATTTAATAAAGTCATGTTCTCACTGTTGCAGTCCTCCATATTTAAAAAAAATTTTTCCATGACATCCAAAGCTTCCTGCACCTCTTTTCTGGTTGGAGCAGAAACTAATTCCTCATCATCATCATCTTCTTCTTCCTCATAATTGGTTGCTGGTGACACCTCTCCAACTACTGCCTCCACCTCTCCCACCGTTTCCCCCACATTTGGTACACATGTAAGCAGAGCATCATATTTATTTCATGCCATTCTGCTGGCTCATCCTCAAGTTCACTGTCTTCCTCTCTACTGCCCCCCATAAATCCTGCCTTGGTGAAACATTTCTCAATCACCTCAGACTGCAAACAATTCCATGAAAGGCATAGCCTGTGCATTGCTTGAAGTATATTCCACGAACACTTCTTTATGTCATTTTTATCATTGACTGTCCTCAACATGTATGTCACCAGTTACTGTCTATAATTTCTTTTCACAATGGAAATTATTCCTTGATCCAGGGTCCAATCTGCTGGTGGTGTTTGGTGGAAAATACACTATTTTTATGTTTCGTAAGCCAATCCCCTAAGTTTTATGTGCCGCACACTGGTCAATGAGGAGTACTATTTTCTAGTTGTTCACCCCCATCTTCGAGTCTAACATGCTCAACCACTCACAGAATAAAGATGATGTCATCCATGAGTTTTTGGAGTTTCTGTATAAGCAAGGAAGTTTTTGAATATTTTTAAAGCATCTAGGCTTTTTATATTTGCCAATGATAAGTGGCTCCAATTTCTCAGAGCCATTAGAATTAGCACAGAATAGCACTGTGAATCTTTCTTTGCTTTTTTTTCCTCCATGGCAAGGTTGGCCTCTTACTGAAAGAGTTCTGTCAGGAAGCAAGTTATAAAAAAAACCTGCCTCATCAGCATTGAAAATGTCACATTGTTTATACCCCATTAAAATTGTTTGCAGAGTTTTTTTCCAATCTTCTACCACTGTGTCACTTACAGACGCTTCTTCCTCACACATTTTCAAAGTTTTTAGATTCCACCTGACTTTAAATTTCTGCAACCATCCATTTGATGCCTGAAAATGTTCTATTCCCATTTTTAAGGCTATTTCTCTTCCCTTCATTTGAAGAATAGGTTCAGAAATGGGAATATTTCTTGCCCTAGCTTCCATCAACCAGTCAAATACGTGTTTATCTAATTGCTCACTTTTCACTGCTCGAGATTTTTTATCTATGCAGCCTCTACGTGCAGCTTCTTCAGTTTCTTTACGTTTTTTAAAAATGGATGTCAGGGTGGTATTCCAAAGGTTTCAGCTATGTCTATCTATCTTCCCCCTCATCAACGGCTTGGAATATTGCTAATTTACTCTCTGTCTTCAGCAGCCGCCTTTTTCTGGGATTTGTCAAGTCCATTTTAGGCCTAAAATAAATCAGGTCATTAACGCTATTTTCTTTCTTATTATCAGAGTATTTAAAAAATGCGATTGGAAATAACCAATGAGAAATGCCTAATATTTACGCAAAGACAAATATCAGAAATAGGCAATAGGCTCATTCGTAATAAGGTTATTAAACAATAAATGGCACTCACGTGATTGAAAGGCAATAAATCGTCTATTAGAAATAGTTCGTAGATGGTTTAATCAAAATGAAACTATTCAAATTATAATTAACGTAGATTGAGCTCCGAACTGCAACACTCGAACTTCGGTGAATCTGCAAAGGGATAAACCGGCGAGAGAGTTAGATTAGCTACGCGATAGGGATATTTCATCGTCAGACTTCATATCAACCACAAAATTACATCTCAAATGACGAATAATGCTGCGTGTGGGTTGATAGTATGAATTGCTACAAAATAGTCGTCTCGATCGTGGATACTAGTCGCCTCGATCATGGGAGTTAGAATTCGCAGGGTGAATACTCATATAAAACAAACGAATGCCGTGATCCGCACTTGAAAGGGCACGAATGCGAATAAATCGTCTATTAGAAATAGTTCGTAGATGGTTCAATCAAAATGAAACTATTCAAATTATAATCAACGTAGATTGAGCTCCGAACTGCAACACACGAACTTCGGTGAATCTGCAAAGGGATAAACCGGCGAGAGAGTTAGATTAGCTACGCGATAGGGATATTTCATCGTCCGACTTCATATCAACCACAAAATTACATCTCAAATGACGAATAATGCTGCGTGTGGGTTGATAGTATGAATTGCTACAAAGTAGTCGTCTCGATCATGGATACTAGTCGCCTCGATCATGGGAGTTAGAATTCGCGGGGTGAATACTCATATAAAACAAACGAATGCCGTGATCCGCACGTGAAAGGGCGCGAATGCGACCAAGCGGTAATCATTTTGAATACTGGTCATCTTCGTAACTAAAACGAGATTTTTAGGCTATTAATAATAAAGTGAAGTCATATCTGGCAAAAATCTCTTTTAATGATCAATTGAATGCTAAGCTATTTTAAGTATTCCGATGTAGCTACATTCGCGGCTGATAATTACTCTAGTACGTGGTTGTGAATGAATTCACATGATTGATACTCGTCGGAAAGGTGTAAGAAGTTGTAATTACAACGCTCATAAGTGGTAACCTTTCCAAAGAATATGAGATAAGAAGTGTGGGAGTAAGGAGAACAATTGCCGCCAAATATTTCGTTCCGTAGAGGTAGTTGCGCAGTCAGGGGAGTCTTGTCTCAATACGAACAGCGGAGGTTTTTCGAAATTAAAGAGGTACGATAGGAAGAGGTTTCCCTATATGGTTGCATACAAATTTGGCGGGACCTAGAAGATAATACGATAACCGGAGGTTTACGATAAGAAGAGGTTCACTAGGTAGAGGTTTTACTGTATATTGAATTTTCTCATAAAAATATGATAATAAACTAGAGTTTCTGGATAGAGTTGTAGATGATAAACTAGACGATTGCCACGCCATGCAACGAGATATTTAGTAACTTCTAGATTCATGTAATTTACCTTTTATGCACAACGTTGAAGTAACAAGTTGTTATCAAATTATAGCATTATTATTAAGTCATTCAATCGATTAGCATTAAAATTAAAATAATCTGCAACAATATTGTGAAGGACATGACTAAGTTGTGGTACACGACTTTTTTATGATAATGGGACGATTGCCTCTCATCCCCATTATGGTATGTAGTCTCTTCGGGTCAACCTTTATCTCCAACAGGAAAAATAAAAAAAAGATTTTGCAATCTGGCACGAAACACAACCATTTTGTTGATATAATTCCATACGTGAATTTCCATTAGAAGTATGCAAAGTGGGTATGGTCAAAAATGCCAGCCTATGTATAGATTTGGTGAAAATATGCTGTCAGGTAGAGTTTATCAAAGGAAAAATATGATGAATCTCAGAGTTTCACACGTAACAACTTCACTTTTCTTACTCAGAATATACATTGACCATAGGAAAAATGGTAGATCGGTACATTTTGGTATTATGCAGAACAAAAGATAGAAAATACCATTTGGGACCATATATAAACTAATGAATACTACATGGGTATATGGGCTAAACCACCTTTTCCAGCTCACCTGTTGTCGTCCTGTTAGACCATAACGACCAATAATTTTTCGCATCTCCTCCTTTTCCTTGACCTCTGGAAATGAACGAAGCATGTAGTCCAATGGAGACACATCTAGATCAAGCAGCTCGTGAAGATGTTGGTGGTAACGAGCAATACGCAGGTGAGAATTCTTGCGGATCATACCTTCATTTGGTATTAACTGCGGAAGGAAATAGAAAAATGGCACATGTAACATTTTTCCATACCAATGGACAGTAAAACCTTCAGCACACAACAAACATACTATGAATCAACAAAGAACTTGGTCCCAGTACTTGGCTTAGTGCCACACAAATAGTCACCAAATGTCAATTGTAATATGATCATAATGTAGTAAATAATGAATTGCATAAGTAAAGTTGTCTTAGGAAGAAAAGGATCATCTGCTAAATAGCTATCCCTGCCAAATTCTGAAGTCACAGCAGTGGAAGACAAATCAGTTAGGCAAAAACCAGCACCAAACAAACGGTAAGGGGTATTTTGTGGTCTTGAGCAGCAGTATCTCATGCCACCTTAAGCCTGAAGAATTCAGTCATCCTTGCACACTGACATTTTCCTTGGCTGCAGAAAGTGTTGGACCACGTGGAATCAGCTGATTAAGCATACTGCCTTCACTGCAGCAGGCAGACACGGTCAAAATTTAGCCCCTTTCTTTTGCATATACAAAAACATTAGCTTTCATTTTAAAACTGTAAAAAATTCTTCAAGGGTGGAAGGTCTACTGCACAATATTTCAGTTTTGAAGATACTTAGAGTAAAATTTTACACTCATAACAGTTTTGTACCTTGTCAATTTTACCTAGAGAAATCCATAATGAGAAAAATTATAAAAAGGATGAGATGAACAATTATTAGGCTTCAGTATCATTACAACTGCCTAGAAAAGAGTGGCGAAATTTGTGCTTTTAGCCATCATAAGCATTATAATTAATACTTGGGCAACAGCTTTTTCCAACAAAAAAAATAATTACACTCTGTATATTGCTTCAACTATTAAGTGTATGATAATTTCATTTCAGAGCACATCAAGTGATGAAAAATGTCAGACTGGGCTATAATTACATCTGAAATTACAGAATGGCTCTCACTGCATATGGGACCAAGGAACCCATCATTGTCAAGCTTTCGTGCATCTGTATTCACAACTACATATACTAATAGCAAAACGCATCTGTTCAAATCAAGCTCCACAGAAATAACCACTTCTCTCAACTACAAACACCAGATTTTCTGACAAAACAAAGGGTACTGCATTCACATATGCATGGTTTAACTCAAAAACTTGGAACAGTTTCACTACTACCTCAAAGCCACTGGTACATTGACCTCCAGGAGTATACTACCCCCAGTTTTGGAAACTCAAGATAAAAAATATAGAAAATGATTAGCAAATCACATTTTTTTCCCTTGATCATTGTCGCTTATACAATCTAGATCATGGTGTACTGAGCTCTCATGCAATGAAAAGAGCACATACCTCTCCATAAAGAAGTTTCAGAAGTGTACTCTTTCCAGCTCCATTGGGTCCCACAAGGGCCACTCTTGTGTCCAGATCAATACCAAATTCCAAGTTCTTGTATATCCAGGGTCCATTCTCGGTGTATCGAAAGCTCACATTCTGGAATACAAAACAGATGCATACAATAAACAATCCATACAATTGAATCGTTGAATGAAGATATTCATGCCTGCTGTAGATTCTCCATTAATTGAATCCTTGTTTACCTTATCTCAACACTAGAGGAGGACGCATCAAAATTTATCAATTTTCAAGAATTTAAGAGTTTTCATTTTTACTCCCTAAACTTACAAAACACAGGATCAACTCACAATGGTTAGCATAATGATTGGTCTAAATAAAAATCTTGGATATCAACATTTACATGTGATTATTACAGATGTTTTTTTAGAAAGAAGAAAGATACTGTGAAGAAGCCTGCTCTGTACAGTACAGTGCCGATTATCCATGGTAATGGAGGCGGAAGCCCAATCAGACAACACAAAATAATGGATAATCCATTCATTTTCAATTTCCTAGTAGTTGTGGCTATTGTTTCAGTGCCTTGCTTTCTCCTGCACCTTTTACGTGTATTTAATTGAAGTGCAGGCAGTCTCCGAGTTACGTAAGCCACGACTTACGTAAATCCGTACTTCGTAAGTGGCAACCTTGCCAAAATACTACGAGAATTATGGAATTGGAAGGATGGTTGCCTACTTTCAAGGAGCGCATGTGCCGTAATGTTAGTAAGAGCTGGCCTTACCCGGATTTCTCCGAATCTACCGTAATCTAGAGAGCATGGACTCTTGTTACGGAATAATTTCAGACTCCTTTTTTTTCGACTTCCGTAAATTTCGACTTAGAAAAGTCTATTACGTGCATTTTAAATGTCCTGTCTATTCGTGGGACGTTCAGTTGTGGATCTCATTCTCAGATGTGCAATGTGTCCCTTTGGTATACATGTAACTACTCATGGTATTTGCCTAGCACCAAGTGTTTTAATTCACGACCGCAACATATTATGCTCATCCCAAAGAATCGGCAGCTACGTCAATCAGAAAAATGTACTGCATATGCATTGCCAAGTTAGCAATTGACTCTCCCTACAATGCACGTTCAGTAATCCTCAACTTCTTGGAAATATCTAGTGCAGCACGATTCCTCTTTCCTGAAGGATAGATATTTTAAATAAATAATTTTGTGGAAGGAAAGTTAGCAATTATAACATAGCCATGGAAGCAGCATAAGCTTGCCACCCAGGTCGCACTGATGTGGGTGTGACCGCACTGACGTGGGTGTGATAGCACTGATTGAGGGAACTCACCGTAATATAACACTCTAGCGTTAATTGAATTACCTGCTTCAGGAAAATCATGTGTGGGCGAAATGTAGCAATTTGTACACTTTTTATTCGGCCACTGGCTTCGAACAGTAGCAGTAGTAGGTGGTAGGGGAGAGGGGACGGAAAGGAAGAGGACGGAGTAAGTTGATGGACAGATTGTCGAATAATCCGAGAGTTGGCTAATCGAATGTTGGATAATCTGTGCTCTACTGTATTTCAATGTGCTGTAAAATCTGTAATTTAATCACAATTACATTAATACAATTATTGCAATGGCAGAGAAATCAACGTATTACAGCCACACTCTCTGAAATCTATGCACGGCACTAAAATTTGATGCAGATAGCAATATAAATCCAGCATTTACACAGGGAGACTAATTATTGCATCAAAAGGCACAACGAATTGGAAAATGAACCACACAAATTAATTGCATAACTACGGGACAATAGGTTGGCAGCATCAACTAAGATATTCACAAGAAAGCACATAAATTTTCTAATGACTAGGAAATTTCAAGGACTTATTTCAAAGTCAATCTTGGGCAGTGAAGTTTAAAAACTGTACAGGATGTTCTCTATTCAAAGGAAATCTTCAATTTGCCAAAATCATATACTGCACTCGGACGAGAAGCTGACTGAAACCTAGTATTTTAAGACAAGAAAATATGTAACTAAAATTCGCAAAAGAATCTAGTTTCCCTCAAACTCAAGCAAATACTGTAAATAAAGAGATAAAATGGCCATCTCTCAAAATTCACAGCCTAGGAAAATTAAGTGGAGGGAAAATATAACACAAATCATCAACCAGGCAGTGAAATTGTTGACTCCCAAGCCATAACAGTATTATATATTGATGGTGATATTAAAAAGTTAACCAGGTAACTAAATACGTGAGACCTAGAGAATTAGGCATGGACTTTCCAAAGAATCACTCCAGAGATTCACAAAGACTACATCTTGTGAAATACGTGAATAAATAAAATTGAAATAGGTACAAGAATAGACATTTAAAAAAATAAACAATATCAGCCATCAAAACATTAAATTGCTGAGGGTTAATTTTCATTGGCAGCCTTTTCTTCCTTCATCACAGTTTGGAATACAAAGTTCCCATCGCAATAACTCCCTTCTTGACATTCCCAAATTCAGACTCTCAATATTCCAACGCTCCCTATTCTACCGTATCCCAAAAACTTTCAACTCCCTAGCCTTGCAATTACCCTCCCTTGACCTCTTCTCCACACCCTCCATTTTCAAATCAGTCCTCAAAAAACATATTGCTGAGTTGACTCCCTCTATCCCATCCCCTTCTTCATAAATCCCAACACCAATATTTCACTCCAATGCATTTTTCTGTTATCTTTTACATTTTTAAGGGTATATTTTGTTAAAATTTTTATTTATTTGTTTGATTGTCAACCAATGTAATAAGCTTTTGCGCCGTTTTTGGGGACTTTTTTTAAATAAATAAATATACTCTCCAAAACCTCTTTTAAGTAGCATTATGAGTTTGACTTAAAGAGTGATGACTCACCTGGACCATGATAACAGGAGGAGGAATCTTTCCACATGACGGAAAATAAAACTGAATAATTTTCTCATTGGTGACCTTTTCAGTGAGACCTTGAGATACCATCTTGGCTAGAGTCTTCTCTTTACTTTGGGCCTGTCGTGCAAGCTTAGCACTTCCATGACCAAACCGTGCAATGTAATTCTGGAAGAGAAATGATCAAAAGTGATTTATAATAATAATAATACATAGCTTTATTGTTCTTTTGGTCTGTTGACATAGAACATATTCAGAAACATTTATAAATAAATAACCTTCCACAATAGCTTTACAATATTGTCCGAAAAAAACTCATCAGTACTATAATAACATTTTTTAAGAAGTAGTTCTTTGAGTTTTATTTTAAAAGAAGACACAGAGGACATACATTTCAAGTTTGTAGGTGACCTATTGTACAAAAGTGATACCGAGTGAATAGGGCCATTCTTACATACAGCACGTGATTGTACTCGCAGGTGAACATTCACCCTTCCATGAGTCAAGTGACCATGAACCATCGAGTTAGGAATGAACATAGATGAATTCTTTCTTAGAAATAAACATGAGTGAAAAATATATATGCTGGGTCAAGTCAAGATATTCAGTTGCCTAAACAAAGGCCTTCCAGGGGTCCTGATGGGTACACTCAACATGGCCTTTATAGACCTCTTTTGCATAGAAAATGCCTTCCTCGCTGCACTTGAGTTACCTCATAAGACAACTCCATAAGTCAAGTGAGCGTGAACTTTCGCATAGTATACTAGTTTCAAAATTTCCACGGAAGTAGTAGGGACAAGTTTTCTGATCATAAATGTCCCAGTGGCCATTTTCTTAATTATATCATTAATATGAGGATACCAATCAAGGTTTTCAGTCAAATATATTCCCAAGAATTTTACGGAGCTAGACTTCTTTATAGGTTTGCTTGTATCCACTCTAAGTAGAGGGGACAGTATTGGTGGATTAATTTTATTGTGAAACTGTAGAAAATTGGTTTTGTTCTCATTCATTTTCAAATTATTCAACTTACACCAATTAAACATTTTGATTAAAGTTTGATGAGCAGAATTACAAGCAACTGCAAAATTGTCACCTACGCTTAGTGTAGATGTGTCATCAGCATACAAAATGACTTCACAATTGGGTAAGTTATTAGCTCTGTATCTAAATATATTTGAATGTACCAGAAACAGAGCACTGCTCTTCACAGTGATGGTTTCTAGGGCCATTGGCCCAGAATATTGCCAACAAAACCTTTCTATTTCTGCAAAAAAATTCACTCAAAAACATGGAGGGAGCTTTTAAATAATGTGCTACACATCAACAGAGGTTTCCATTTTCCCATTTCCTTAAGTAATGGTGAGAAACAAACAAAATGTACCAGTAATTCTACATGCAAAATGCATCAACTCTTTGACACATCTGCCATTAATTCTCAGTAAGGATTCAAATTCCCTAAGTAAGGAGGATTCAAATTGAAAAACCACTATAAAAATTTTCTCTTCCATTACTCAGACAGCTGCACCTGTTGGATGTAATCTATTAACCTCATAGGTAAATAACTCTAAGTGACCCTTAGCAAAACTATGAACTCAGATTCAGAATACAAGCATGCATTACTGCAGTTCAATTATCTAAGTAGGAGAGAGAAATACTACATGCACCAATAAGAAAATGAAATAGAGAAATTAGGCATCAGATAATTTCGCTTCTGGTGAATTAAATCATTTTTCTGCATGAGGCGACTGCAACTCCATAACCAGATACAACTCTAATCAGAGGAATCTTCCTCATGTCAGTCATATTCTCGGCCAAAATCATCACTTGCCCTAAATTAATCTACATTATGCGATACTTCATGTTCATTTACTTTCATTGCACAAATTTGCCTAAGCCATTAAGAAGTACTGGGTAGCCTATAAAACTGCTGTAACTATAGATACAGTGTACAAACCTTCATATGGGCTATCTGATCCTGTTCCCACTGGTACTGCTTCATTTGATTCTCCAAAAGCTCCAAGCGAGTTTTAACAAATGCTTCATAATTACCCTGAAAGAAAGACAAAAAATTAACATTTTAATCCTCCCTAAAAGATAGGATTTGAGCATATTGCAAATTCTTATAACTGGTCCTTTCAAATAATGAGGATACAAGACCATTCTTCTTTGTAGAATAAGACCTATATAGCATGTTAACACTTAGGATCACATAATGCTTTCGCTTCATACATAACCTCAATTATGTTTAGATAGATCAACAGAAATGTTCATTCTTACAAAAGTCATTAAAACTAACCGGCAAGGGCCAAATAACCACAGTGAAAAAGCAAAAATGACTTTAAACCTTGTCATTAAAAAATTGTCATTTACAAGTGATCAGCTAGCTCTAGAAGATTTTGAAAACTTGCTGTCAAAAATCAGGTTTATTTGGAGAAAATATTGACCACCAGACACGTCCGAGAGAAAAAAAAATAAAAACAACATGAAGATGCACATTTTGTTCGCACTTTGCATACATCAAAAATGCATATTTTATGAGAAAATATTCATATACCTATAAACCATGATTCTAAGAACACACATCACTTAGCACACATCCAAAATACATCAGTCAAGCAAACATTACTCACCACTGCTGTTAAGAGAACAGCCAGCCTATTGCATATCTTACTCTTGGGTTGAAGACAAATTTATAGTTTGCAGGTCATTCCATGTCAAATGATCCAATGAAAAATAAATTGGTTGCAAGACCATTTTTGAAAAAATCCATTTTTTCCATGCAGATACATTCATGTAATGGCAGCTGAACATGATGATTGAAAATTTTTTATCCCTCTTAATTTTCTTGTGTCAGCCATTTTTCCAATATGGTGCATGTGAATTTGGGAGAATTTCGATGTAAACTCTAGCCCTAGTACCTCAAGAACTAATTATGACAGGGGGTTACCGAGATCAAAATATTTTACGCATAATGGAAAACAATGTCTTTTACATTCCTTCATCGGTGAAATACAACATTTTTCGCCTATAAAAATCTGGTTTTCGACTCAAGAAACCTGTGTGATGGAGGTGTCAGATTTGAGACCTTTTGTTCAGTAAGTAATGCAGTAGAATTTTAGAAAGTTTAATGCATGTGGCACCACCCCTTTTTCTTCTTGAAGCAAACATAAATGCTTTACACTCAAAATCAGCCACTTCCTACATTGGGGGAGCTATTAAAAATATGTGACGTATAGAATATTCAAATTCCAAGTTTTTACTCTTTTTTGTACTTTTGCAATCTTTCTGTACTGCCAACACACAAGCATACAAAAAATGAATTTTTTTCAAAAATGGTCTTGCAACCAATTTATTTTTCATTGGGTCATTTGACATGGCCAATGGCATTGACAATGACCCTTACATAAATATTTCACAGTTCTCAGGACTTCTCTGAGCATTCTAGAGCAAAATTCCCTCAGACAGGTATACAGTAAAACCTTGATTTTATGCAGTTGGAGGGACCAAAATATGGGCACTGTGTAAACTAAAAGTGTGTATAATCAAGACTTTGTGATGAGGTAATAACAATGCAAGGTGTCTAGTTATTTAGGATGTCTCTTACATTTAATTTTTAATAAACCCTGCCATACATATTATTTTAAGCTATATGGAATATTTAAACAGAATTTTTTTAATATTTATGAAATCACTCATCTTGGATGAAAGTAGTCTCTTATTTTATTTTGTTGCATCCCATTATCAAAAATTTGATGTACAACTGTCTCTAAAGCATTCAGGTTTTTAACGTAGCCTTCTGCAACCTCTGGGTGTGCATAGCAAAAATTGCTATAAAAAGTAGCTTGAAATATTATCTAACTAGAGCGAAGTAATATCTCTCTTACACATTACAGCTTCATAAATCCTTGTTTTTTATGCAGCGTCACACTTTTTTAGTATGCTTCAGAATTTAGGATTTTGATTACACTAGAAATTAAAACTTTATGATTGCAGATGGTACTTGTGGGGGTCTATTCTCTAACTTGAAGCTACGGAGCTTTCTGGCGAAAAGATGCTTCAATTAGCTACTTGCTCCTATCAGTATTCTCTATCATGGAAGCTACCGGAGAAAGACCTAGCAGAAAGCTACCGGTAGCTTATTAGGCTCAAACCCATATTCCATAACTGTCACGAAGCTACTTCTGTAGCCCCAGTAAGCTACCACAATAACCTCACAAGGTGCGGCCTCTGAATACCCTGCATAAATATTGGCCATTTTCTAACGCTTATCTCTCTATAACTATCCAACACATGGGTATGTTTCTTACATTTCTCAAATGCGCATTCCTTGCACTTCCTCCGGGTTACGTTGTCATTTCCACCACATGCAGCAATTTTTCACAAAATTTTTTTAGCTGGAGTGACGGAAAGCCAGATTTACCTTCATTATCTTCCGTAGCAAGATTCTAGCTCATAATGGGGTACTTAGTGGGACGTGGTTACATAAGTATCACCTTTTCATTTCATTTGAAAGCATCATCTTCGTATATTATTTAAATGATTTGAAGCAACGAGTAATTGACGAGAGCAAATCATGTATTTGACATGAACCCTAATTCCCAAATATAGTTACGAATAATCTTAACCAAAACAGCCAATATGGACGTCGTGAATCATATTACGCAAACGAGATTATGTGAGCAAGAATAGAACATGTTCTAATTTTGCCCGCATAAGTTCTTAAGCGTGGGGTTTTTCACTAAAGACTATGCAAGAACATCTTTCCCGTCTAAAATGACCTTAACAGGTATATCCCTGGAAAAATATTGAGACGAGCTATTCTATTGGTTCTAAAAATGACTTCAACAGAAATGGAGTTTCCGAGGATTTGCTTTAAAAATATTCTCATACCTGCCGTTCGCTAAACCTCGCTCCACTTCCTTTTACGCTCTTGAGAAAGCTCCATCGAGTTAAAGAATACGGTTGATAGCCAATTCTGGTAGTTTACAAATTTTACCTTCCAATATTTGGCATTTAGGTGGCAGGGCAATTCAGAGGTTGGTTATACTTCTTTATAAGATGGGGTTGGCTCCCTTGTTCAAAAGTTTTAAAAGGGATGTGTGTTGAAATGCTGAAAATGCTACGTAAAATCAAGATTATTTTGCTCTTTGAGACATAAGTTAAACTGCGCAAAATCAAAAAACTGCATAAAACCGAGCAACTACGTAAAATTAAGATGTTATCATTGAAATTCCCTATGGTTCTGGGCCTGACCTGCATATGACTACATAAAAACAAGAAACAACATAAAATCAAAGTGCGCAAAATCGAAGTTTTACTGTATTCACATTTTCTCACCTCCTCATTTTGTGGAAAGCATTAAAAGACTATACTTACAGTGTAATACTTGAGCTTCTTCTTGTTTAGGTGAATAATGTTTGTACAGACACCATTCAGGAAATCCTGGGAATGTGAGATTATCACCAGAATCCGTTTGTACCTATACGTACAATATAAAACACCCGAATGAGTTAATTCATCAAGGAGCAACAGAAACATTTCTATTTTTAATATAAAATTAAAGCACAAACAAGGGAAGTGGATAAAAAAATATGTCAAAAAGAAAAGTATCAGGCATGATTAGGTGGAATTTAAACATGAAGAGAGACAGTAATTTTCCACTGGTAAAAAATTCAATTTTACATAATTCCACCAGTGGAAAATTGCAATTTCTGTCTTCATTACATCATGCCAAAAAGGGACATACACCTAAAAACTTAAAACCTGCTTTATCTCTGGTAAAATAATTTCTTAGTATGAAAACCAAAGTCAACATATTATCCCTTCCATAACTCTAACATAAGCTTATATGAACTCACAGTATGATATAATATACAACCTGAACTTTTGGTTAACATCAAGTCAATGAAAAGGCTATGTCATCTTGCCGCTAATGTTAACCAGACATTATAAAACCAGGCCTAAGTTAAACACATACTTAATTTAGTAGCTGATTTTTCCCCATTTTCAATTCTAAAGAAACAGCCAAGATAAGGTTGTAAAAAGAATTGAGGTCTTTAAGTAATACTTTTTAAAACTTCAAAATCCTTGTCTAGAAAATAAATAACTCTAAAAAAGTAAAGTGTCCACATTCTTCTGCCACTTCTCAATTGAAAAGATGGTAATGGGTAGGAATGATTAAAAATAAATTTACAGCCCTCTTTGCTGTCCTGCATTAACAATAATTTTTTTTATAACACTCCACCAAATGACATAACATGTTTTCATGAATGAAAGGAGAACATTCTTGTACTATCATAAGTGATATACATTTTGTTTTATTAGAATTATATTTTATGACACTACCATGATCCGAAATCTAATAACGGTTAGGAAAGTTAGCCAGGTGCACTACACAACCAACATAGTTGTACATGAATTTCCAGAGAATTTAATGCAAACTGTGTGTCCTTGCCATTATACACAAGACTGGAGATTGGGTATCCCAGTTTCAGTCTGGTTAACACATTCAATGCGGGCCCGATTTTCATGAAAGTCGTCAAAATCGGCTTTAAAAAATTTAAAGGGCTTCGGAATGGAACGACCACGTCAATGGATGAGCTCCGCCAGTTGGTGTAGCCAGTCTATTGACGTGCTCCGCATTGAATGTGTTAAATCAAATGAGTTTCTAAGGTGAAATTTTGCATAGAGGCTAAGGATAAGTCGATTCCAAATTTCGATTCTCAGGCTTAAGAATCGGTACATCGAGAATCAATCGCCTGAAATTGATTCAGATTCCATCGATTCCAGATGGATAAATATTTTAAACATGGACTATAACATGAGGATATATTTCCTATTTGTCATTAAATACACTTTTTAAGCCACTTAATAGTCTTTGTTTTTTTATTCCAGCCAGTACTTGAATTTAAATAATAGTCGTACGCTACTGGTATATCAATATCTCACCTGTTAATAGGAATAAGAATCGATGGAATCGGAATCAAGAATCGATTTGACAGAATCGGAATTGAAAAAAAGTGGAATCGACTCATTCCTTACATTAGACCATCTTTCACTGAAGCTAGTACAATGCTCTTTGAGCCATTTCTCAAAGCATTTTTTGTTAAGATAGCAACACATTTATTATCAGATTATGATCTTGTATTTATTATTCCTCCAACCAAAATAGGGCATAAGGAAACTTTCAGTTCATAACAAATTTCCCACCTAATTTCTGGTTGTCCAGGCACTCCGCCTTACACTAGAATACTTACCACAGAAATTTGACTTACAATATGACAATAACAAAGACACTTAACAAATGAAAAACTTACGTCTTCAGCTCCTCTTCTAACCATACACAAGCATCCAGATCGAGGTGATTTGTAGGCTCATCCAACAGCAGAAGATGGGGTCGGACATACAAGGCACGGGCCAAAGCAATTCTCATACGCCATCCTCCTATTGAACAAAGAGTGTACAAAATTCATTGTGGGGGACAGTTAATGACCTCATTGTCATGCAGAATGTGTACATGACTCAAAAGAGCTCTACCCACCTGAGAAATCCTTACACTTCTTAATCTGCATCTCCCGAGTGAAGCCCAAACCATGAAGAATGTACGCAGCCCTGGATTCTGCTGTATCAGCACTTATGTCGTCAAGTCTTTCATAGATATCCATTAGCTGCTCCTGAGAATCTGATAAAAAAGTACATAACAATGGCAACAGCTAAGCAATTATACTTGCAAAGTGGATATAAAGTTAAGGTGAACATACATACTGGCTTGACCACGACAGTGCCTGTGTTGAGGTGTTCATCTCAGTGTCCCAAAAGACTAAACAAAAATTCTAATTTGTACCAACCATCAAATTTTCTATTTCATTAAAATCTCCATAAAAACAAGGAACTAAAAATATTTATATTTGCAATTGAAAAGAAAAAACTTTGTTAGTTCCACATAAATAGATTTTAATGCTGACCTAGGTTTTTTCGCTGGGCAACATCATCAGGTGGCAGCAATGAAACCTAGGTCGGCATTAAAATCTATTTATGTGGAACCAACAAAGTTTTCAATTATGAAGGAGTTCCATAAAGTTACACCTCATACCATTAAATTTATATTTACATTAACAAGATATATTTTACTTTATATTTAATATCACTTTCTCTTCTACTGATGTGATAAATGTTTGATGTGTGTGTTCCTTCCTGTAGTAATATCCTAAGCTCTTAACCCTTTCGCTACAACCACCGCGTTAACACAATGCTGATTTTTCATCTCATGTGAACAAACAGCTTATAAACAACATAGATTTTTCTACAACAAAAGATCAAACGTGTGAACACAGCTCTCATTTAAGCAAGAAAAAGGGTTCCATGTGCCATTAGAGACCCCACCCGGCTGGATTCGGGATGCTATCCTCAGCCTGTGGATGGGGATTATCACTATCCTTTCCCTCAGCTACAGCCCCACCAGTGGCGAAGTGTGATGTTTTAGCCTATTCATTGCAGAAGCAGGGTGGGCCGACTGACGCGAAACATGGTCATTCCCCCTCCGAAAACACATATCAAAGGCTATTTTTAGCCATAAAAGTACAGACTTAGTATTCCTCCTAGTCATACTCTTGCAAATAATTTGTTTTTTGTAATTAAATAAAAACTAATATTTAAATGTAATCCAGGTTAAATACCGTGGCTGACACCGGTGTCCGCAGAGAAAACTTCGCATCCGTGCGCTGAGTGATAATGATATGAAGTTCCATACACAGCTTTACTTTGGTTGAAGAGAATAGTCTTTTGTACACAGAACAGTGCTGCGGCTAGTAAACGTGGGACTTTCGTTACAACAGGGGCAATGTGACAGACATTTAGTAGATTCGGCGAAAAAGTAGTAATTGCAGTATATGTGCAGAGGTTATACATTAAAACACTACAATAAACTGGCGTAAAATAGAAATCATTATTAGCATAAAGAAATTAAAGTTATCAAATCTGCTAATTTTTGACACTATTACCCATAATACTCACAATTAAATATAAATTTGGCTCAAGGGGACATTTTTTAAATAACCCTTTGCAGTCAACCTGTCAAATTTACATTTATTTTAATTACATTAAAATTAATTACATTCAATTAATAATACATTAACATTTATAAAATACGTAGATATGAATAAAATATGCTAGTTAAAATAAATAAAAGGCTAATCCTTGTATTACTGATATCGAATATGAATCGGAACAAACAATTAAAAATGTAAAACAAAACCACAACATGAACATTCAACCTATCGCACCAAAACAAAACCAAACGTGTTACAAGTTTCAAAACTCCATTCCCTCCACACAATTCTGGCGGAGCGAGCGGAGCCGATAGTAGCCGAACGAGCAACAGATGCGACTGAGCTAGAGATGACATGCCGTGCTTAACACGATAGCAGTCACCAGTGGAGGTGATGGGCATGGGAAGCGGTACTGCCGCCGAATCAGATTCTCTAAGCAGAGAGAATCTATTGCTCGAATTTTGTGTTTTTACGAAAGTTCTTCGACAAATTATGGTACAAGTACCTTTGTGTATGACATTTTTCTATCAGAGCACTACTATTCAACTGCTCTAGTTGTTTTCTGTTATTCTTTAAAACTTTGAGGCTCTTAATTTTTACATTCTGGGGTAGTCATCGGCGCATCCATAGATGATCACACCCCTCGCCACTTAGCCCCACTCATGGCATGTGGCTGTGATTAACTACTAGTTTTTGCAGTGGATACACAAAACTATATGTTTCTTACTAGGAAAATATAGGGTCCAAAGATCATTCCTTATGTTGCACATGTAAGTGAATAGCTCATTGAAGTACAACCAGGGCTGGTTCCCTTCCTATGGGTGCCCCATGCTGGTTATGGATCATTAAGATAAAGTTTCATTAAGATAGGAGTGGGCAGTCGCCTTGGGAGGCTTCAGACTCTGCTATCTGTTCCGGCTCATCACTGAATCGTTAAGATCTGTGCTGGGTTTAATTAGAGATAAGAGTGATATTGCCTGTGAGGAGCTGCAGATACGGAATTGATGATCAATCAGGTTGATAAAAGAGGGTCACATGGGGGCGCCAAGGTATGGGGTCGTAGGATGGCGAGAGAGAGATAAGACTTTGCAGGTAAAACACAGACTAGGGAGTCTGGGGTAAGAGAGTGTACGGGTTAGTAAGACCTAGTGAGTGGCAGAGCGCAACTATTGCATGTATGTAAGTGTGACTCCATAATAAAGGTCTTTTTTAAGAAGCGTCGTTCCCTAAATTGACCCTCGACGGACCCCCAAGGGCGATCACTAACACACATATTATAAATTTTAAACGGAAGTGCAACTTTATTTTAAGCAAAGTCGTTGGGAGCATCCTTAACAAAGAACTCTGTAATTAATTACCAAGGAGTTCCATTTAAAATGCACAGAAAAACATAAGGAATACACTACTGAGTATGGAACAAATGTTTCTTAAATCAATCCACTGTGTAAACAAAGAGTTGATCTCATTATCTTTAGAATTATGAGTGCATTAAAACACAGAATGGCATAAAATCGAGGAATTAAATCAAATGTTAGTCACTAAAACTATATACGCTTCCTGACCATACCTCAGTGTTGCTATGCAAAATCTTGAGCAATGTAAATTAACTATTAACAGTCAAGAGCCCAATTCTCATTCACAACAGCTCACTAGAACTTGACCCACTTTTTACTATGCATGTTGTTACAGTAGAAACTCGAAATTACGAAGTCGACGGGACCGGAAAAATCGCCACTTCATAATATCAAATTTCGTATGACCGAGTATCTTTCAAAAACATCGCGATGAAGCTCTTTTTTTGTTTCCTTAGATTAAGATGTACTCTCGCGACGTACTTGCATGATTTACGAAGTTATAATTCATGAAAGTATATTTAAATGTGTATCCATGCCCACAGGGTGCACTCATTGTCAGTTGAACTCAACTTATTTGTCGGAGTTTGATTCTTCCTATTTTCGGGATTTCCACCGCGTCGTTCCAGCTTTTCGCGGCGGAAATCCCGAAAATCAGAAGAATCAACCTCCTTCCAAGCCCCGCCGAAATTTACATCACGACAACCAACTTTTCGTTCTTTTTTCCAATGAATGATTAGGCAATGAAGCGTCTTTGCACAATTTTCGTGCAGTTTGGACTTAGCCTATGAAGCTTCTTAGCGCATTTTTCTATATTATTTCCTAACTGGAGAACTCGTAACTTTAGCGTTAGCGATGTATAATCATCAATAATATTGATTTATAAATACATTAAGGAAGTGAGCGACTTGCGCGATCATTTGCACCGGATATTGAAGACAGTGAAAATAAGATTCTCTCGCGGATGATATGCGATGGATGCATGTTATGTATTTTGTACAAATGCTGATATGCCCGTTAATCTCGCGAAATAACAATCGTTATTCTTCCTTGGATTCGTCTTATTTTTGCGTGGTTATTTCCGATACGATAGAGCTTATATAGGAGTCCAACTAAATATGAACTTCCTTTCAAAAGTAGATTGTACATACAAGCCACGCACTTCAACGGCGGAGGCGATATAACTCATTTTACACTTCATCGGCTACTAACGATGCTATCACTACAATTCATTAATTTTCATTTTCCACTATACTATGCGAAAGCATTTGTGGCTCTATTCAGATTAGGTCGCCTGCTCTTTATTCATTAAATCTCAGGATCCATTAAAAGAATCAATATTGAACTAAAATTTGTGATATTTTTTGTTATTGTTCTCCCTCTGCTTTCGATCAAGCAAGGAGATTTTCGTCCGAGCATTGCAGCTCCAGGTCAGGCCACGCACCAGGCCGGAATCAGCTGTCTCCCCCTCCTTTCCCCGTCATTGCGGGGGTTACTCACCCTCCACCATTCTACCTCTCACAAAAACAGCTACGCGACCCATGGTCTCGGAGTATCGTGCGTCAATTGAGACGTGGATCTACCTTGCAGCCAAAGCCAAGAGAGGCACGCGAGGAATAAACAACGAATGGATCATCGGCTTTACGCCGAACTGTTACATCTTATCTTCCTCCTCCCTTACATCGACCGGCTACGTCAGCGGATAGGGAAGACATGCTTTTGGAGAGTGGGGGGCTTTTACTTAAAGGGTCCAAGAGTTGGCATGGGGGGCCGGCAGAGTCAGCGTGGGACATCGCATCCTGACCTAGTGTCGAGGGGGTGGGAGGGAGGGGCCACTCGAAGGGACCTGATCTCCTGGGTGGCCGGAACGGGGGCTTCGGTGTGAAGGTGATGGCTCGTGCCAACCTTGAAGAGCGGGGAGGGGGGGACACAGAGACTTGATGGGAAAAATGACCAGTATGGGAGAGAAGGGAAGCGTTTGATAGTTTCGCCGGAAGTGAGAAAGGTGATGGAGAAGAGTAAGCCACCGTTTTAGAGCAACAGAGATGGAAAGCAGGGTGAACTTTCCTGGTGGGGATTGCCGGGTGGGGGAAAAACAATATGGGAATGTGCGGGCATTTCTATTTCGCATTTCCTTAATTTCCGGTCCATTCGGGCAGTCTTATAAAAGGGAATCAGTGAATAAGAATTGAAGAAGAAATACGACAATCGAATGAATGTGTATAATAAAAAATACTTCAGCTCTTCTGTCGAGAGAATCACTCAATTAACATAAAAAAAGTTATTTATTTTTGCGCTTTGCTTCGCTCCATCGTCGCTCCCACCATGGTCTCTCATTTGGATAAATGCAAACTGAACTGGGAGTTGACGTCATTAGCAATTTGGAATCGATGTAATGCATCCCGAGTTAGAAAAATTTCATTCTTATTAGGAGAAATCAGGACTTGGTCATTTTCGTTACAAGCCTCAAGTTCGTTTCTTTGCAAGATCGTGATCTATCGATTTAAATTGCTGGGGGTTACACCCAATAAACTGCCAACTTGTGATAAGTAATGCCTCAACGCACCTACCCTAAGATCTTGGCCAATTCGGTGTCCTGCTTCCGCACTGGTAGGTAACTCCCACGCCCTATCTCCTCCCGAGGGGGGGGGGTAGATGCAAGTGCTTCCAATTGGGCTACGATGCTGACGAGTTTTCATGATCCCTCTCCGACAGCGTGACTTTCGGCATCTCATAGGATGGTTCCACTTATCCTCTTCTTGTTTATATCTCAAATAAGGATTAAACTACAAAACCCTTATTTAATTCTCAATCAATCTGCAGGAACGCAGTTGAGCTCTCGTTTAGAATATTTTTTCAATCACTGGGTTGAAGCGAAAGGGGAGAAAGGTACCTACACCATTTTCCGATACAAATATGTATGGGTGCTTGAACGTTTTTTCCCTTTGATTATGCATGCGTCCAGCGCTAGTCATACTTTAGAATTAATGTGCGTAAAAGTAATTGGTCGTACGAACCAAGCGAACTCATTTTTCTCTGGTTTTCTTGGCTGTTGGCGACGAAAGAAGGGAAGGGCAATGCCTTGCTCGAAGTCTACATCAAAACGCTCAATTAGGGCGGGAAATTAAACCTGATTCTTTCGATGATAGCTATTGCCAGCCGGAATAATTATACCTTGGAGCAAGGTTGAGTGTAATCAGTCTGAAATAGTGCGAAAAAAGCTTCCTTGGGTTATATTTACGACTGAATCTACCGCTCGAACAATACAGCACCATCCCCGATACATGTCATAGTTTTTTAGCACACACGCGCAGCAAACAAATACTGTACCAGGAATATTCATCTTGGATTAATGCTTGCGAAGATAGGTAGTAAAAAAAGCCAGGGATCATGAGAGGAAAATGCTGGTTGTAGCAATTAGTCTCTCGCGGGCGAGTATATCCGTACACGACTAATTTACATTTTTTACTCGTTGGCAAATCTGTGGACTCGTGGTAACAATGCCGAACGCATTTTTAGTCCGATTGATTCCATATTTTATGTGCTACGATGCCTACGATTCAAAGTCGTTCTTAAGGTCTGGTTTCACTGGGGCGTCCAGCAGCCACGTCCAACCGCCACGTCTGGACGTCGCGGCTGGACGACGCGGCCGGGTGGTTTCATTCAGGCAACTACATCCCGTTCCCGCGGCTGGGCGATGTGGGAGAGTGTGGATTTAGTTTAATTACGAATTTGTAATCGCTTTGTGTTTCCTGAAAGTGAGTTGATTTTAAGCTGAAATGGATGGTGAAGATTTAGTTTTGTTGGAAGACGAAGAAAAGGACGACCAATGTTGCAAGTAGTTTTACAAAAAGGAGCTGGAAAGGACGCCTAATATAAAACGCGGAGAGAGGAGAGCAGAAAAATCACCGAAAATTGGGACTGCCCGACTAGGCGTCTCGACTATGCCCGACTAGTGTGTCTCGACTGCTCTCGAAACAGTCGAGACGCAGATGTCGGGCATCAACCGTCGAACTCGACGGCCGAGACGTATCAATGAAACAGAACCCATTTGATATAGATTGGATGAGTACGGCAGTGACTTCTGGCTGCTGGACGCGGACGCCGTACACGGCCGCGGGATGCCCCAGCGAAACCACACCTTTACTATTGTAGCATTGAAAAATGAGATATCTTTCAGGTAATACATTCAGTGCCTAATGTATTCGGTGACGATGATTCATTAGATCTTTAACTCTGACAAGGAGCGCCGGAAAACGTTACTGTGATCCATCACTATTCGTATAAACGAGTAACTTTTTCACGTCGGGACCAAGATCCGAGGTTCATAATTTTAATACTTTGTTATTTCGTAATATCGCGTACTGTTACATACACTAAGATACCCTTTTGGTCGGGACCGAAGATTTTGCTTTGTAAAATCAAAATTTCGTAATTTCGAAGTTCGTATTTTCGAGTTTCTACTGTATATTATGGAGACATGGTGGATTTTAATGGACACAAGAATAACTGAACAAATCTGAAGAGAGAGGATGAAACTTTCACTGCTCACTAATGTGTCACCTTAGAAAGACATAATGGAGCTAACTTATGTTGCGTTCAGCGCTGTGCTTCTAATGACATTTAACTAAATGTCATTAGAAGTTACCTCCCCAAATGTGCAAAGAACATATTTAACTATCTCTACAGCAACATACTTCAATACTGATTGATATTCACAGGATACAGGTGATATAGAAATGTAATATCTCCTTTACCTAACAACTCGAACGTGGTTTCCTCTAAGACCATCAATAGAAGAATTTAAGACTGCAATTTCTTCACTTTTACCATAAAACAGAGTGAATAAACATTTAATTTCCATTAGGAATAATGAAATTTCTCAGAAGTATGGAATATTTGATTACAGAAATATGGAAAGGTCAAAAATCATGTGTAATAAGTGTGAACGACAAAGAATACCTGTTTCAACTCAGCATCTTACCTCACAATGCAAGGTTTGAGGGGACCCTGTACCAAAAAGTGCTGATGGTGTATAGGATTAATAAGATGTATCTTAAATTTACCAGTTATCCAAAAGTTATCACCAGCACCATGATGATAAAATTATTGCCTCACCATCATCATCACACGCCACTAATTTCTCTGCCATCTTCTCAAGACGAACCCTCTCCTCATCCACTTCCATTACACACTGCAGAGCAGTCTTGTCCGAAGCTGGCATCTCTCTCGTCAGATGGAATATATCAATATGTTCCGGAATTGGCACTTCACGGTTCCCCAATACAGATAACAAAGTTGATTTTCCTAGAAATAATTAACAGAATTGCACTTTAAAGACAAGATCCTTGAAACCGATGATTAAAAGCAGACTCACGAGTTGATTATTGAACTCTCATAACAAGAGCATTTTCATTCTTTGTGGTCAGCACTCCATCAATTATTATTAGGGCCAGGGACATTAATTTAAGACTGAAGAATAGTTAAAAGGAACATAAGATGGCCATGAGATTCACAACAGAGGGATTTGGAAGCTGACACTGAGCTGCGGGCACAATACTACTTTCAAAACACACAATTAAAATTGAAAAATACCCCACTCAACGTATGAAGCTAATTTTTTTAACATAAACTGTACTGAAACACCTGACTCGAACTTACCACTTCCATTGAGACCCAACAGACCATAACGGCGACCGCAATTCATCTCCAAAATTGAATCCTGCAGCAGTTCACAACCATGAAAGGTGATCGAAAAATTATCAATTTTCACATCCCGTGACCGAGGATGCACCGCTAAACTTCCAGTGCAGGCTCGAGCTTCCGCATTCAACTTGGCATCGTGCTCCAGCTTCTGACACAAGGCCTCTAAAAAATGAAATATGCGGAGAAAATTAACTGAGGGAATACACTATAGACGCACGTACAGTTCCCGAACACAAACATTTGAAAATGATTTACAAACTAATTTACCGCAAATTACACAACACATTATGAGAGACCAAATGAGGCAGATTATCTTGTTACAAGCAACAATTTGAACTTCGTCGCTGAGAGTTACATTTACACACCTTCTACACTAATATCTGTTCCATTTTCTTCTGCTCCATTGACATCAGATTCTTTATCCGCATTGCCATTTTCTACTTTATTTACAGGTTTCTTGCCAGTCTGTCTAGCCTTGGCTGCGTCCTTCTTCTTCTGGTCTCGCTTCTTCTTAGCGTCGGACGGCATTTTATAAGTACCAAAATTAACTATTCAACAGCAGAACACGACCAATTTCAAGTTTATTATCCCTGAAAATAAAGATGTTAAATGAAGCATACAAGGAAAGCGGACAATGAGGTCCATAAAAAATGAATTCCACGTTTCACACGCCACCATTTTCCAACTTACCACAAAATAGAGTTAAATAAATATCACGGAAACACTTGCGATGGGTGCAATCAATTCCAATAATCGAAATGTACGAAAATTTTAGGATGTTAATTACCGAAATTTGACATGCGTTCAACTGATCTTAATGTAGGATTGAGCACCGAATTTTAATCCTAGGTGGCACTCGTGGCACTTCAGTAAAAAATCTCGATGTTCACTTATCTTTTCGACTGCTTTCACTGCTTTCGTACCTCTAGTACCAGCTCGTATGACCCGATGCGTTCACTGAAGAAATGCAACCGTGTTTTCATTCGTAGAGGTGGTTACGAAATTTGTTGGCAGCTGCAATAGGAAATACACCATGAGTCGCATAGAGACTGATTTCTCAAATCCTAAAGTATTCACGCGCTCCGAACTATTGTTAGTAGGGACGCTTTAATTCCCGCGCATTTGTGTCCGACGTTTTGTTTTTGGCTAATGGATTTTAGAATAAAAGGCATCTCCGGAAGAACTCGTCGTTGTTATTCATTCCTTAAGCTCATTTGCTCAGACGTACGATATCCAATGGTTGAGAGATTGTACGTATGCACAAAATACCAACCACTCGTTGGTATTTTCCACAGTATTATATATCCACTGGTTTCCTTACATTAAGCGTGATTTACTTTTTTAACGTTAGAAGGATAGGCATTGACGCTCATAGTCCAAAACAATTTGGTGAATGAAATGAAGCTAATTCATTCATTCTGCCGCAGTCGAGGGATCCCTGTGAGTAACAACTTCTGAGTGATCTAATGTAATGTGAACATGTACTAATTATACCTCGAAATATACCTACTTTCAATGTACAAAACCCACACAAATAGCCATTTAACAGAACAGATCAGTCGGAATAATGTTAAAAAAATCTCGGGTGGGCGTATAAGAGCTGCTCTTAGATTTCATCATGAGTATAGAAATTATATATATTCATGGATTATATATCCAGCCCTGATTATCATAGGCGTGTCCAGGACTACAGAAGTGGTGGTGCCAGGAGTAGAAACAAAGTGAACAGAGTCTCTAGCTCTCTACCGTCCAGCCACCAAGAGTCGGGAAAATGGGTATAACTTAGAAAAGAATCTCGATCTACATTTGTTTTTGCACGTTTGTAGTGGTGGTGCCACGGGTGCCACGGCACCAGTGGCACCTGCCTTGGACACGCCTATGCTGATTATGCTGTTCACCGCTCAGAACAAAAATCTGACGAAACCACCCGGGTGATTTTTAATAGCTATTCATGCGAGATGTTATGTACTGAAAAGGAATTCTATCAGTACCCTAATGGAATTGCATAATGAAGTGCAAATTACAAGGATGATTTGTCGAGGATCACTTAATAGAGACCTTACTTTCGTTTGGACCATTTTATGAGACAGCTGTTACTCATTATAAAAGAAATGAAAATATGACACTCAGTGGCGTAACCGGTTTTGGGTCTAGGGGGGGCAGAAAATTTTTAGGGGGCCGACTCATAAATTAACGAGTTTACTAAACTGTAAAAATTTTGGTAATGCAATAGGCGGATGGGTTTGTGCAAAATATGACAATTGACAACGTATTATATTCATTTATTTATACGTATTTGAGAATTAAGAGTGGAAAAATACACAGACTTCGGGGAGGGGGGGTGGGCATTCGCTCCCCCGTCCCCCCCGAATTCCACTGGCTACGCTACTGATGACACTGCCTGCGGGAGAATTTTTTCCCCTCCCTAAAATTAGTACTTGCAGTGACTCCTCTGCCTATTTAAGTGCAAACATCTACATCTACAAAATACCCTGCAAGCCCCCTCAGGGGTGTGTGGCAGGGGGAAATGGGGTATGGCCTACCTGGTTGAATACTTGCCTCCCAAATTGGGATGCTGAAATCTTGGTAATGAGCAGCATCTTATGATCATTTACGTATTTAATTCTTTTTGTACATGACATTCAAATTATGGCTAAGACTTTATATCATCAATCTCAGTTTGTCTGAAGCGAGGCAACTCCACCCTGGTAGCACAGCGGATATTCCTTACAGATATAGAAGAGCAATCATGGGGAAGGCAGGACACTCTTGAACGCTAACGAGTATTTAAAGGAAAACTCTTCCTCGACTTATCCATTTCAGGGGTCTCGAATTTCAATTGCGTTTATTAGCATTCATCCATCGCATATGGTGCTATAATAAGATAGTGAAGATATTAAGCTTTTCGAATTATAACCGATTGTTCGTTCTCCTGCGCAGAAAACTAATGAAAATATTTATTCAGGCATCAATAATTCGCTAAGTGGGCTCCTGACGTGCTACACAGGTATATGGAGGCATTAAAGGTGATTCTGTTTTATATTTAATCGGAGAAACTACCTTGTCGAAAAACGTATAAATTACTACAGTTTTCAAATTTTATCACAATAATTGTGACAAATTTTATCTCCGCTTTTTGACAACGTTATAAAGTAGACACGGAATTCCTTTTCCCTGTCTGCTTCAACCGGATGCACCCTTGCGGATGCGATCTTCTTTTGTTAAGCCGGGCGGAAGCACACCGAAGGAAGTTGACGAAGTTGGACTCTCGACGTGAAGTGAAGTTATCAATCGAAATCCGTTTCTATTGTGGAAGATTAAATTTGGACCAGATATTTCCGGATTTGAGGTGAGTACTAGTCTTTTTATCGTTATACTTAGTTTTTTAATTTTCGCCTATATGAATCCGTGCTGTTTATTTTTACCAGTGTATACGACTCGAAATGAGTTTAATCACTTTTAATTGTGATTTGAATTAATTCAATGGCAATCATATTGAACAAATACCTATTCATTTGATACTTCTTGGTACATAATGGCTTTAAGTTTCTCAAGCTGTGCACACACGATGCTCGTGCCCGTAATCGCGCGCAATGGTAGGTGGCTGTTTCGTGTAAATGCTGGAAATAGCGCGAACTAATGGTTCAAATTAGAACGGGAGCAAATTTTTTGTAATACACAATAGTGGGTGTTTCTTCAATGCAATTTTGATGATATAATCCTACATCTCACACGGGAACGGGTATCGCATGTAAACATGGCTATTCCCTGGCACTTGGCTATCAATTTATGTTTTTAGCTATGAATATGTGAAGATTTTAGATAACAAATGTTGACTTAGTTAGTAAGTTAGTATGGTGTTTAGTGTGCTTTAAGTTTTGCCTTAATTTGTAGATGGGGTTTCGAATGAAAGTTTCGTTTCTGCGGTATCATTGCATATTAAAATTGCAACGTTATCACCTCAAAATTAGCACTCAGCAACTTAGCCTCAACGAAAAACTTTTCCCCTTTGTTTTGGTTATATATGTTTGGTTTTCTGTATGTTGTGTGAAATATGTATGTGAAATACCGGCATTGCATTAAACTAAACATATTAATTTCTCTTAATTCTTTTCTGTATTTGCAGAGGTGCTGAAAAGCAAGAAAGGACATTCTGGACCCCAAATAGATCTTGTAACCATTGGGAGAAGTATGGGGGGATGGTTCCGCCTAGCTCGGTCGAGAGGAGGGGGGGCAACTAAGTCTGCCGTAGAGGAAAAGGACGCGGAATAATTTTTTTATTATTTATATGAGACTAGTTTTAGAAAACCATTGTGTAATGTATTCTAGGTGTTTGATGAAAGTTGTGATGTATCAATCCTGTTAGTTTTGAATATTAATTTCACCTTTGTTTTGTTCTCTAGTGTTCTCAAGTTTTTTCTTATGATTCTTTGATTGGACAATTATATCAAAATGTTTTTTAATAAATTGACTCTGCAAGTACTTGTATGTGTTAAACTTAAGTTCCTATCCTTGTTATACAACTGTAGTCGTAAAAGGCGCCCTTAGATGCTGAAAGAAGTACTATGTTTGGCCGCTAGGTGTGATTAAGTGCCATTTAGACCGATAGATGGCGTTGTTGTCAGGCACGACCATAAGCAAGCTCTTAGTTCACTTATAGTCCGCTAGGTGCGCTACAATCGTCCGAAGAGAAGGGACAGAAGGGATATCTGTTCGATTGCCGAAACTCATACATTCGCTTTCTGTCGCATTTCCCCTTGCTTTCCCAAGAATATACAGAAGTTATTTCCCGTAAGGGAAGTGATTTCTATTCGATATCTGAGTACTATCTAGAAAACTAAAGGAAATTCCTTACTATGTGCTACTTGGGCACTATACATATACTAGCATGACTCGTCAGTTTTGTTATATGCTGTCCACTCATTACCCATACATTGTTCATGCATACCTGTTGCACTGTTCCCTTTCAGAGAAGGCTCTGTTGCTGGCGGTGGAGTTGGAGCCTTTATTCACCATCGCCTGCAACCAACTGTACTCGCAACTTTGCCTCTGACCTACGAGAAATGGCCCGAATTCCTGGTCATCGAAATAGCGGGGGTAAATCTTTCAAAACTTTTATTTTAATATATTCATTGTCTACCGACCACCAAAAGTTGGGCATGTGTCAGATATTGAAAATGTATTTACGAAATTTAGCCCAACGTTTAAAAATATTGTAATTGTTGGAGGTTTCAACGCAGATTTGTTGCAAGATCACTATAACAGCATATTCTTACATAATTTTATATATTCCAATGACCTTTACCTTCTTCCTTTGAATGCAACTCGTCATACTGAGAATAGCCATACGCTCCTTGATTTATGCATTGTTGATTCGCAAGAAAAAGTGACTTCTTTTCATCAATATCCTGCTACATCTCTCTCAGCCCATGATAAAATTGTATTAACTTATAAATTTATTGTAACCAAAACATCTCAGCCTCCTATAGTTGTTAGAAATAACATATGTTTTGATGTTGAAGGCTTCCAGAATGAGTTGCTTAGCTTTGATTGGAAAAATGTGTTCAACTCCTTGAATGTAGATACAATGCTGCATAGCTTTGCCTCTGTTTTCCTTGACTGCATTGATCGTTATCCCCTTAATGACTTATACATCCTAGTCGTCCTCCAGCTCCATGGTTTACCCCAGTCATAAAGGAACAAATCAAAGAAAGAGATAGGCTTGTTAGACGTGCCTTTGTTCGGACGAAGAGTAAAGCCCTTTACCAATTATTCGTGAGACAACGTAACCTCGTAAAACGCTCAGTTATGAACTCTAAACGACTGTACTATACAAATGATCTTTCTAAGCCTGCCAATCCTAACGACCTTTGGAAAAAGCTCAAAAATCTGGGGCTTATTAGACAGTCAGACAATTCAATCATAAATGGGCTCTCACTAAATGAATTAAATACTTATTTTTCTACGAGCGGTATTCCTTCTTCCAGTCCAACCAATGACCACCTGATAAATATTCCTTCTGTTGATGCTATAGTGCCGTATAATGATAGAAATTTTTACTTTCATTACGTCATGCCAGATGCTCTGCGAAAGGTATTCATTCATTCATTACAGTAATCTACCGGTTAGAGGTAGGTTGTGATGAAAGTCAGAGAATATCCAACGAACTCTTACACGTGCTGTGCCCTTTCTACCTCTTATATTTCTTCCTTCATCTCAGCATAAGTCCTACCTTTCTTCATCCCGTCCATAAAACCAATTCTCTTCCTTCCCCTTCCCCACTTACCCAACATCTTTCCCTCTATCACGGCCTTCAGCAAACCATTGTCCCTCATTACCCCTTCCAGCCACCTACCCTGTCTTTCCCTAATCTCATCTATAAGTTTCCTCTCCTCGCCCACCATGTCAAGCACTTCCTCATTTGTCTTCCTTTCCATCCAACGCACCTTCTCCATCCTCCTCCACACCCACATCTCAAAAGCCTTCAGCTTATTTTCGTCTTCCTTTCTCAAGGTCCACGTTTCTGCCCCATACAACGCCACACTCCATATCAAGCTCTTCACTAGCCTCTTTTTTACATCCTTACTTAAGGTCCCCGTCATCAGCTCCCTTCTATTATTGAACGCTTCCTTCGCTCGCGCTATTCTCCTCCTAATGTCTTTGCTACTATGTCCTGTTTTTCTAGCGTACTACCCAAGTAATTAAATTGTTCTACTTGCTCCAGTGTGTGACTTCCTACTCTTATCACCAGCTTCGCTTTCTTTGTCCTAGAGAATCTCATTACTTTTGTTTTCCTATTATTTATCTTCATTCCGTATTTCTCACACTGCATTTCCAGTGCATTTACTAAAGTTTGCAATCCTTTCGATGACCGACTGACCAACGCCTGGTCGTCCGCGAATCTAACTGACTTTATCCGCTGGCCTCCTATTTTCATTCCCACATCTAGCTCATCTCATGCCTCTCTTACCATTTCCTTAGCATAGATGTTAAAAAGCAAAGGCCACAACGGGTACAATTGCCGCACCCCACAACCTATAACTGCCCACCCTGATTCACCGTCAGCTACCCTCACCTGAGCCCTCTGCCCCATATATAAATTTCGGATGAGTCTTCTATCATGCCAATCTATTCCTATTTTCCCCAGTATCTGCGTTAGTTGACTCTTATCTCCCCCACTATAGATCACCCTGTAGTTATCACTCCAATAGTCCCCGCTATCCTTCCATCTCACCTCGCACAATCCCAAAGCATCTATTTTTCCTTTTTCCATTTCCTGCTTAATATTTTCAAGCTTCCCGACCCTCATCATGGTCCTTACGTTCCAAGTTCCTATTTTTACCACTGTTTTCCTCCTCCTCTTTTTCTTCTTCTTCTCCCTCCTTTCCCTTGTATCTTCTGATGATGTTGCTGTGCAAGGATTTCGTGTGATGACGACCGCGGAGGCCTTGCCTCCCCCGCTGCCGGGCACGACACCCGCCCTAGTGGGCGGCGTCCCGTAGTTGCCAGGAATCAGATCTCTTTGAATGACTTTCATGTTCTGGGAAGTGATAGTTGAGAGGTATTCCCACGCGACTCAACGGTATTTTTAACGTGACACCATCACGGAACTACCTTTCGTCTGGCTCCTACCCTTTGGCCTATCTGGCATGGGTGGCCCTACCAGGAGCAATGCACTTACTCCTGCCAGTCCAGCTCTAGGGGTCATTGGAACGCACAAGCCCTTCCACCACGTCAAGGTCGTAGTTCAAGGAAGAGAAGATACAAATATACAATTAATTTATTAATGCACAGAATTGTTCTAATAATTTTCACTGAGGTATTCTTCAATAGAATAATACATCTTGGTCAGTAGATGTCTTTTCAATTTCAATTTGAATGAGTAAATATTGTTAACAGTTTTTATACAAGATGGCAGTTTATTATACAACCTTATTCCCATTTCATTGGGTCCCATTTTAGCAACTTTAGTGTGTACAAAATTATAATAAATATCACTATTTGACCGTGTAAGGTGATTGTGAAAAACATTATTCTCATTAAAATTAGAAAGATTATTTGTAATATACATAACAGTTAAAAATATATATATACATACATGGAATGGGAAGAATGTTCAACTCCTCAAATATCGGTTTGCTGGGAGATCTGTTCCCTTTCCAGACTATGATCCTCACTGCCCTTTTTTGGAGACGAAATATTTTGGTACACAGATGGGTAGATCCCCAAAAGATTATGCTATACAGTACATGCGAATAAAAATCACTATAATAAAGGCTTAATAAAGTTTCCCTTTTCACAGTTAAACTAAGCTGTCTCAGAATGTAGCAGCTAGAACTTAGCTCATTGCTAAGATAATTAATATGTTCTGTCCAGGACATTTTATAGTTTAAAAGTACTCCTAAAAATTTACAAGTATCAACTTGTGCAATTGATTTGCGGTCCATTCTCACCAGGATGCTTTCCATTGGCAGGCCACTGGACATAAAGTATATTAAATTACCTTTATGGGAGTTAACAATTAGGAAATTATCCTGTGCCCATTTGCTAATATTATCGGTAACTATTTGAGCTTGGTCGATTATGGATTGGTGGGAATTAGTTGAAACTATTACTGTTGTGTCATCTGCATTTAAAATTGGTGAAATAGTGTCATATCCAGATAAAGAGATAGGTTAGTCATTAATATACAACAAAAATAGAAGTGGGCCAAGAGTAGATCCCTGAGGAACACCCACTTTAGAATTAAGAGTAGTAGAAGAATGCTTAATGCCATTAATGGTTAATGTTACCACCTGCGATCTATTGTGAAGGTATATGACCTGATCCACTGAGGTGGTAAGCCCCTAATTCCTAGTCTATTAAGTTAAATAATAGATGGTTATGATTTATATGATCAAAGGCCTTAGTAAAATTGTAAAATAATGTCAGTTTCATTTTTCTTGTCCATAGACAATAACCCAAGTAGCAATATCTTATGAAAAAATCATTTTAAAAATATTTTAAAATCATTTTAAAATTATTTTGAAAACATATTAACTCTCTCTTTTTAGGCTTTAAAAATTTTTTTTTCATTTTTAAAATGATTTTAACATAAGTTTTAAATATGTTTAACTCTTTAAGAAGCTACCAAGTAAACACAAAATGCTGCAGATGCGCAGCTGATGCGCTGCGCAGTAGCGCTGCAGCTACCGCGAGGGCGCTGCTGCAGCGAATCTAGCACTCCTAAACTTCCCTTTTTTGAATGTCGGATGCGCGGCAAACGGGTGTCAGGAGCGCTGCACAAGCGTGTTCACGATCGCTTCAAACTGCAAAAGAAGGGGTATAACCATAGACAACATTATATAACCAATCTCCGGACCGTATACACGCAACTTCAATCTCACATCTACCTACGGTATGTCTATCTCGCAACTACCTACGTCTAATCCTACTCGCAACTGAGAGATGAGCTCCGAGAAAGTTGTATATAAACGGCAATTCTCGTGCGTAAATGTGTTTGCGTGAACTAACTTTTAAATGTCAATACCGTGATAGTTTGAGGAAATGTACCATCCAATCACGGCAACAGTTTTCAGGTATTAATTAATTGTAACCTATGTTGCCACATAACATGCATATAAAGCCAATATTAATGAGAATAAACAATTTTTTTTTTCCAATTGCCACACGTTTTTACATTTCAATGAAGACGTAACTTACTTGCAGAAATGTTACGAACGTGCGAATATGCATGTAGAATCAATGTTGCGAATGTGGAAATGAGAAAACTGATGAATGTACCAATGAAAGGATAACAATAATTTAGTGTACAGCGGAAATTAATTACAAAAATCTATCAATTTTTAAGCTATAATTTTAAAATTATTTCAAAATAATTTTTAATTCGTTTAAAATAATTTTAAAATAATTTTAAGAATATTTTAAAATCATTTAAAAAATATTTTAAAATAATTTTAAAATCATATTTTAGGAATATTTTTAAATCATTTTAAAAATATTTTAAAATAATTTTGAAATAATATTCTCATATTATTTTACCATGAAATATAAAAAAAACTTCATGCAAATAAATGTCTAAGTACTTCCTATATATGCATATATATGTTATCAACAAATTGAGATGACAGGATACAGAACTTTAATATCATACATTATTTTAAAACTATTTTAAAATCTTGAAAAAGTCATGATTTTAGACATCTTATGATATTTTGATTTTATAATTATTTAAAATCATTTTAAAATCATTTTTCAACATTCTTTTGCTACTTGGGAATATTCTGTCTATTGCTTGGGATATACCTGTAGTCGTTGACTTGCCCCGAAAAAACCCGTGTTGATATTCAGAGAGAAGACTATACTTTTCCAAATAAGATACTATACGTGCATATATGTGGGTTTATAAGCAATTTTTTCAAAAATTTTAGAGGAGTTTTGGAGGGCAATAGGTCTGTAATTGTTTAAATCGTCTACATTCCCTTTGTTTTTATATAGTGGAATAATCTTGGACACTTTAAGCGATGCTGGAAATAAGCCTCAAAGATTCATTAACACGATCAATGCTGAGGACGTCAATTGACGTCCTACGCCATGCTATTGACTGACTGAGGACGTCAATTGAAGTCTTGCTCCGCTTCTTTTTCAATGGCCTTGGGTTACGCTGAGCCATCTCTCAGTGCCTCCCTCTTGCCTTTCAGCCATCAAATAGTACCTAGTCTTTGTAGTCCTTTTTGACATTTTGAGATAGCTATTATACTTTTTTTTCTGTAATTTTTTTTTATTTTTCTGATTTATTTTCTCTTGAAGTGAGCATTCAACATTCTTTTAAGAATAATTACAATTGTATATTCCTTTGTATTAACTTTATATCATTCTGAACATATATATTCCTATTTTGCGTCTTTCTTTGTTGATTATTTTGTTCATTATGCGAAGGAAAATTATAAATTTTGAGACACGTCTACAATTTTTTCTAATTATTGTAGTATTTTTATTTTTTTGTACATAGTTGTTATAAATAGCTACAAATGTGAGGAAATACTACCGAAATACCGAAATTGTTACATAATCTACATATCTGTACTTGATGAATGTGACCTGTGCATAAATTTCCAAAAACAAGAGTTCCGTAGACCGTACATCTCATGAATTAACACGGTGAAAATTTCTAATTGTAAGTACCGATTCTTTGATTCGCACACTGAAGATGCCAATAGATATCTTGAATTAGGACATTTTAAATTTTTTATATGTTTTACGTTAATACTCGTAAAAATCATTTCAGAGTGCGAAATACAATGACGAAATTATTTATTTAACCATTTATACGATTTTTGTTGCTGGAGAGCTTAATATTAATGGTAGAATTTCGTTTAAAAGCTGTAAAGGCATTGTAAAACCAAAATAATTCATTTCAGGATAAATAAATATCGATCCTGTAGCAACAATGTTTTTAGAAAAACCATCGCATAAAAAAATAGTTGACCGCGACCGCATGCCGTAATGGGCACCCCAAGTAGAAAAGGGAGGAGATTATCTCCGCCCGGTTGTCGAGAAAAAGGTTCAACACCCTCCTAGGCCCCGACCCAAGTTGGGGAAATAGGTACTTGAGAAGATCCCAGAGTAGTGAAAGCTCCGTACTGGCAAAGCAAAGAAATTTTCCCCGTCCCTGTGGCGAAATATGTATTTCCATTTTTCTACAAGAGATCCCAAAATTCACTATTTCCCGATTTTCTGCCCTCCGCAGTTTCAACACCCTGTCCTTATTTGTAACTGTAAATCGGAGGGGGTACCCTTAGGGTAGGGGTAGGGTGCCACTCTTGCCTAAACCTCCCACACTTGCTTCTCTGGCCTCAGTTGTCTTTCACTCCACATTCTGTTCATACCGTGTTTGAAGTTCAGTGTTCTCTTCATATCGTGTAGCGTGTGGCTTTTGTATTTGCTGCGCGACTGTGCGAAGATTTCGGACTGCGCAAGTGTGGCGTTGTGCAAGTGCATTGAGCATATAGATTTGAGGTGAGTTAAAATGTATTATTTCTTATCATTTTAATTTCAATTACTTGCATGACTTTAGATTTTCCGTGATAAAATCTCTTCTACCATCTTACAAAGCCTCACTTCCTCCCAATCCCTCTCGACTCCGCAGGACCGTAGATTTTTCAAAGCACTTCCCTAATACAATCCCAAAACAGCCCGGACAGAAACGGGCTAGCCAGAGGAAGTGTAAAGAATGTGCTTCCAAGGGAATACGAAAGGAAACAACATATTTTTGCCCTGCCTGCGAAGGAACTCCTTATCTTTGCCTATCAAAATGTTTTAGAGCATATCATGTAAATAAATAGATACTTTGTTGTGAATGTATATGCATTTTGTATTTTTTAAACAACAAGAAATTGTATGTATTAGAATGTAAAATTAGGCTAATGAAGAAGGATAAATTACGCTAATATAGTCAGTGTAGAGTGAATACTTGAAATTAAATCTGAGGGTTCTTTGTTATTTTTAAAAATAGGGTCTAATTTATGTTTTATTTAACTTTATTGTACGTTAATTTTGATGTAATTTATTTAAATCTTTTGTCATGGTCATCATTATTGTTTATAGAAATTGATTTTAATGTAATTTATGTAACTTTGACTTGCTTTTATTGTGTCTAAAATTTCAAATCTGTGAAATTTATCTGAAAATTCTACCATATATGTTCTGCAGAATATAAATATGTTCTCTTGTAAAGTAAAAAAATTTAAAAAAAAAGCGCAATTTCAATTTGGTAGAAATTATGCATAACCATATCCTAGCCTTCTCTTTTTTGGCAGGCGTCAAATTACGTCTAAAAAACTTTAAATATCGTTTTATGAAAAAATATTATCTCGCGTAGTAAATAAAAAAAACTCAGTTGTATTCATTTACTTATTATATTAGTGAAAATCAAAAAGAAAGTATTAATTACTGAATTTTTTTAATGTTTCATTGTGAGTTCAATTTATTTTAACTTGAAAAAGAATCCGAAATATGATGTAATAGAAAAGAAAGCATGACTTCGGAAGTATGATATACTTCCACGGTAATTTTGGGCCGGGGGAGGGGGGGATAGGGAATATATTCATTTCCAGTTGCATAGTTTCAATGATGCGGAAAATTAAAAGATTCTTTTCATTACGGATGGCTTAAGTTGCAGCGTTTCAGGTATTAGTATATTTTTCAATAAATACTAGATCTTCGAAACAGTGGTAAGTTTCGGTTGCCGCAGGTTGGGAACTGGGGTAGGCAAGAGAAAGAAAGTATCGTGCATGGGATCAACGGGGCAAGGGAGAATGAAAGAATGTTCCTCAGATTTAGGGACAGAGATTGGGAGTATGTGTTGAGGTCGGTAAAGAAAGACATTACAGAACACTATTGATAGTAATGCGCGGAGAAAGACAAAGTATAGAGATGAGATGGCTGTTGTACATTTTGTATTATACTATTTCCTACTCCACTGAAAATAGATTTCCTCCACAATTTTCTAAGGAACAAAATATAAACGCAAACATTCGTAATAAATATATATATATATCAGACTTTCTAGACTCACTCCGATAATGTGCTACACCTTTCGTCCCCGTTTTTCGTTATTTTCGTTCAAGATTTTAAGATTCAAAACACTTCATCATATGACTTTTATGTGAGTTTGTTTATGACCGTGATACATGGAGTATGTGTACTGAGATATTACGTATGTGAAAGAGATGCGAGAAGAAATTTCACTATGATGAACGATAATCATATTAGTGTATAAGAAATTTTTCGCATGCAGAAACTTGAACAGCAAACGTTGATAAATTTCGCCAGCATGTAGTAGATTTTAATGGGTATATTCCCCAAGAAATAACAAGGATTAATCCTTAAAATTTAAAGAAAATAGTTATAAAACCTTGACGAGAAAAAAAAAATTAAATGCTTGCAGTTTCAAGGGGCTGCAACGCAACCCGCAACATAATTTTAAAGTTCTATCCGATGGCGGCGGACGTCAAATGAAGTCCTTCACAAAATCCTTTTTTGCACAATATTTTGAATGAAAAAAACGAAAAATATTAACGTATCCCATATTAACTTTAGTATTAGTGTTTTACATAAGAATTAGCGAAAAAAAAATTTAGTCATCGGCAAGAGTTTGCAAAATATGTATATGCCGCGTTGAACGTGTTAACTAAATAAAGAAGTGGTATCTTAATCATGTCATAGCTAAGGAATATTACCTTGCCTGGGATCCCATCAGGACCTTCATGTTAGTAAAATGCTGCCATATGTCATGACACAGAAGCACAAGCAGTCACCAAAGGTCTCTTGTCATGGAATGAAAAAATATGGCTAATGTTTAACATTAAATTCTTTTTATTTTGCTGTTCATATTTATTTCTGAAAAAACACAGTATGTAGATACTTCTGTGTTTTTATGTTGGAAAATGACATTCATATTTATTTAAAGAATTTTATTTATAATCCATCAATAAAATTACCATATTCTTTAAAAAACAAGGTTGTTAAGCAATTATTGTGCAACTGCTTACAAGCCCTATTAACAAAAATTAATTAAAAAAGAGGAGAGGGGTCCAGACTTCATAGACTACCTCCTTGCTATTTCACTGTGAGTACAATGCCCAAAATTTCTGATGAAAGGAAAACACGTCCATAAATTATCTCTAACGAGGTGGGGAATAAATATAATTTTGCAGATGTAGTCAATTACTACCATCACGAAGTCACCATAACTTCAGACCTAACATGGAGATAACACATTCGGATAATTTATGGGACTACAGTGAAGATATTGGGATTCATCATACATATAAACTTTTGGATGGACCTGAGGCAAAAAAGAGGGAGAGATGTTACCTCTCCCTTATTAGTCCACATCTAGAGTATGCTGTGTGCATTTGAGACCTAGGGCAGGAAGATTTAATCCTCGAAATAAACATTTTAAAGTGTGCACTATGTTAAAAACTGCTATGAGCAAATAGTGTGTGTGGTAAGGTAAGGCTGGGAATCTCTGGAGAGACGAGCTGCATAATAGACTAAGGTAATGTGAGTTTCAGGCTGACATGGAAGATATTACTTTCACCACACTCTATATCTCTAAAACTGACTGAGGTAAAGTAATATAATGGAAACACTCTTGAATAGATAGGTACAAGAATCCCTTCTTCCATTGACTTCAGAAAAAAACAAAGAAAGACACTCTTGGCCATCCATAAATTACAAGTCTAACCCAGGAAAAGGACCCTGTAAACAAAAAATGCTGCTGATGTGCATTAGCAACATAAAGCTGCAGTGCTGCTGCTGTTGCGGATGCGCTTTTGATGCATCTCTGACAAACCCTAATTTCCATTTTTACCATGTCAGATGTGCCGCAGAGGCTCATTATACTTAAATACTTATACATTATACTACTCATATGCAGCCACTTATCAGAAGGGGATTACCATGCAAGCCTTCCCCTCTATTTACAATACTCATCTCAAAGGCCACATAGGCACAGCATGCTTCCACGCAAGGATTGTATGTTAACTCAGTCTTAGTATTCCAAGGGTTTTATGTTCTACACGGCTGTGTACTTAGAGTGCCAAAGACATACTTCATATCGTCCATTATGATTGTTATGATGACATAAATTGTGACTCATAGTAATATTGTAGTTTTGCAACTACATACATATGTAGTTGTGTGATGTCAAACTATCCACTAGAGCCTGAAGTTGGTGCAGCAACAATCTAGCTCTCATCTGAGAAATCAATGGTGGACAGTATCATCTCGTAATTGACCGTACAATCCATTTCTTTCAAACTAGGCACAATATACATCATGGATAACTGAGTATGAAGCTTCTCCTGCGGGTGGTTCACCCAATGGATTTTTTATTTATTCATATTTTTTATTCTACAAATTTTGGAAGTTGAAGCTGACACCAAGAAATATGGGAGGCCCATAGAACTGCAGCACTCTGTGTGTTCCATTCTAAGAACTTCATTTCATACTCCGCATCAAAAGTTATCTTGATACATGACAAAACAAGTGCTTGAAAATGTGCTATCAGATAACACTTTAACCCATCCAATTTCATGTTAAGGGAGGAGTGGAGGAGCCTAAGTTCTTTCAGCAGTGGGTGGCTTCGTGAACATGTATGGGTAGCACCTAAGCAGCATGTTGCAGGCATACATTACACATGTTCTGTTGATGCACTACAGGGGCATGTTTTGGCTGTGTATGTGAAATAGTGCTGCAGTGACTCTGTGGCAGTGCATCATTCAATGCCAGTTGCACGTGTAACCTTGACATCCTTGTACAGCACTGCTGCAGTTTTATACCACGTTTATATTAGTTCAGTTTCCGTCATGTCTGTCTGTCTGGGTGGAATATTGAAACCGAGTTTAAACTAACTTCCCGATCAGCTAGAGTCTTGAAATTTTAACCATAGCTCAAAAGTGGATGACAACACAACATTAGCTATCTATTATAACAATTAATTAATTAACATATTTCCTGATGTGCTAGTAGAGGCTTGTAATTTTAACCATAGCTCAGAAGTGGATGACAATGCAATGTTAGCTACATGTTATAACAATTTATTAATTAATTATTTCAATTCCACACACTGTCAGCTGGACAGAATTTGAAATACATCAGGAATTTCCTATGTGTCCCCGTCAGAGTCTCATGAAGATGTATAAAATCGATTGGAAACTTTCACTCGGGCATAAGACTAAAAAGCAGAAAATAATTAATTGAATAAATTTTTTTTTTAATTTACCAAACAGACTAAAAAGTATAAAATAATTTTCCCTTGGCCCTTCTAAATTTTTGAGGGTGAATTTTTAGTGGCTATGGAGTTATTTGTAAGACTTGAAGAGAAATATGTGGGGCGCAGGCAGTAGATAATCCGGATGAATTTACAACCAATTTGAGTGCATTGCAAATGGTATTAATTGTGGGAGTTTGCTCAACGACACCTGGTCCCTTTACTACTCCTTAATTATCTTGGGTTGCCTGCACCCCACGTTTTTCTCTTCAAGTCTTACAAATATCTCCATAGCCACTAAAAATTCACCCTCAAAAATTTAGAAGGGCCCAGGGAAAATTATTTTATACTTTTTAGTCCGTTTTAAAAATGTGGTATATTAAAAAATGTTTTTTATTTTATTAATTATTGTGTTTACTGGTGAGGTTTTCCTTACAATCAGTCCTGGTCTAAGCGAGGATTCCATTGAGTTCAAAAGTTTTATTATGATTTTCAGTAAGTTAAATCTTCCAACGCTAAGTCAGTATGTCATAATTTTCCAATCATTGCGATTGCACAAATGACATGGTACTCAGTCATGCGCACGGGTGCGAATATATATATGTTTAACACTCTCCAAGTTAATTCTGCTGGGAATAATGTAAATCAGGGATGACATGAGGATATAAATTCTGGTTTAAGTTAAGTAGGCGATAAATTTCCTTGGACCCAGATATAAAAAAATGATGAATACAGCCATACGATACTCTGTCAATTGTGTGTATTTCTATTTTTGCCCTTTCCCCCTTCCAATCCTTTTTCTATATTCGCTTCTCTCCTCATGGCTGGTGTCTCAACATCCCCCCCACACACCCTAATGGTGGCTTTCATGGTAGTATCGCTGTATGTGGATGTAGAGGTAGGTGGCAGAAATTTAAACACTCAGGAATCATTTTCATGCACTTTATTGTAGTGAGACATTGCATACCCTGTTATTAATAAAATTATACAAACAGCTTTAGGATTTTACTAAAACAACTTTCTCTATTTGTTCCATAATCTGCTTTACAAATACTCAGATTTACAAGTGAGAAAATATTTTTAGTTTTCCAAGTATACAAAAAATACTGAAGTCATTTCACAATGGCAAACATTTTGAATCTAGAATTCAACATTTTAGGCTATTAGATGAGAGGTCATAAATAATGAGTTGCTTTTATTTTATGATATATAAAACGATTGTGATATGTGGAAGCCTAACAACATTACTAGGAATTAACACAACACATGCACTCACTGGTAACTTTTTAACAGTATTTTTTCCAAAATAAATTACAGCCAATAAGTCTTACGATTAAAACATAAGGACATATGAGCTTCCCTGTTCCAATTGTGGTTTATTATTAAAAAGGAGATACTTTATTTTTTTTTAATATTGCTCAATAAAGCACTTTAAGTTATTATAAAATGAGCCTTTTTCTAGGAACGCTAGATAGTAAAATATTTACTCGACAGTTAAGAGCAAGTATTTAAATAATGTGTAGGTATATATGCCACAACATCATGAGTTTCCAAGCAGCTAAACCTGTGCACAAATAGACTGATTAAGGTAAAAAAGCAAATGAACAGTTTCAATTGAGCATCTGCTTGGTTTGAATTATGTTCAAACTAAAAAGTACTTGTGTGTAAAATAATATATGCGGTTAAAATGTGGATACATGTTTGAAATTGATTATAGAATGCAAATAAAATGTACTAGATATTGCTGGTGAAATCACGAATGTTTATAAAATTGCCAGTGCAAATTTGATCTTGAGAAAGGAACATTGAAATCAACAATTGATTCAAGGCAGCTCCACAATAACTTCAAGTACCTATTCAATGAGAACACTTCGAATTATTATTTAACAAGTGTCACACTCTCACAACAGTTTTCAAGAATAATTAAATTAGGTTTATCCCAATGAAATGCATACATTGCAAATGTTTGCTATGCTTTGAATATTAAAATGCATTACCTGAGACTAATAAAAAACATTAAAAGTATTATAACCAGTGATGAATGACAAATCAATGACATTTTTTTGATAGGATGCTTCAATGTGAATAGTACGCAATACTCTCATGCATAGCAAGAATACACAATAACAAGTATTAAATATGCACACTACATTACTGATATATAACACACAAACAATTGACATTGTTACTTAGATTCACATGAAATGCTGTCTTTATTGAACATTTTATTAAAAATTTGTTCAAGAATGACTCATTTTGCATCTCATGCAAATGTGCCCAACAAATATTGCAATTCCCTCAATAACAGTTCATAAATATAAAACACTAATTTCCTCTCACAAGCTACCAAATGTTTAAGAAAGAAATTCATTAGTAAATTCAGCTATGACAGCACGAGAGAAAATTTAATGCTGACTCTTGGTACAATCGGAGATTGAGAATAACCCAATGGATGAAGGAATAAAAAAAGAGTATGATGAGAATTCTTTTGAATTGAAAGATATGGTGATTTTACAGAGGACCATTATATTTTAAAATGTATGTTTTCCAATAAATCATATTGGGATATCATTTTGGTATACAAATATTATGCATTAAACATGCAAGAACTACATTTTCAAAGTTTTTTTTAGCCATAGAGACAGTTCATTACAACAAAGAATAGTTCATTTCCTGGCACAGCCATTACATTTTTATCGGAAAGCAGTGCAACTTATTTCATCAAGCAACATCACATAAACATAATTATATATGAACAAAACTTCTTTAATCATTACATTATGGCAAAATATGTAATTCAATTGCTTGCATATGCAAACTTAAGAAATTGCTGGTACTATAGATTTGACAGTCAGATCTATAAATAAAAAGAAATTCTTTCTTAAATAAATAAAGGAATAGTTATTCTCAGAAAAGAGACAGCCACAGCCTTTTCATAAAAAAACATGTAAGCCCTATTTTATCTAAAAATAATACTGCACTGTATTCAGAAAACACCATTTAAATAAGATTATTACATTAGTAATACAATATGTACCTAATTCAAAAATCTTAACAACCCTACTCATCTTGTACTCAAATTTGGCCAACACTCAACAATACAAACACCCAGTATAGTATACATACTATAATTTAATGGAAGAAGACACTAATTTCAAACAACACTTCTTACATCATCTAATAAATACAGTCAGCCTTTGATGATTTTTAACTGTTCATTAAATAGCTATGCCTTAAATACAAGGTAATAAATGGATCTCCCTCACACTGAAGTAATACATGCAGCAATAGGTACCTACATATATTGTTTTACCCTTACAGAGGGGAAAAAATTTTGATGTTAGCTATATCCAAATTTCCAAGAGCTTATTTAACCAGTCAATGTGTCAAATTATCAATATTCTGAGCATTGTAAATTTAACTATCAGTATACAGTACCACAACCAGTTCAATTGTAAACAACATCTTTAACAGCCCTAGTTCCCATCTCTTTTTTTCAGTTTGCTTATTTCCAATACCTTGAAAAAATTACTTTTGTTTCGTTGGGTAACATTGTTCACGAGTAACTTGTGTCATGGATAGATTGTCTGGAAAATTTAAATTTCAACTTACAACAAAAAAGATCAACTTTTACATTCCTAAATTCATGTCCAGCAACATGTGCCCTATAAAATTGATGGAAAAAAGTGTAGCCTCTTTCTTTTGGCAACGTAACTATTGAACAAATGCATGCATGAACTCACCAGAGGTCTTTCGTGGATATCAGAAAGCAATAGCTATGATGGGTAGGTACTTAGTTGAGTGAAGTGCATTTTTTTTAAGTTGACTTATTCTGAAGGAGAGGCATATTTAAGTGAGATTTTCATTTGAACAAGCACTTATTTTGAAAAGGCATCCTGTTTTGGCATTGACTGTAAAAAGACTGTCAATGGCACTCAAAAACATTACTATTGCTGAATGTCTGTGAAGGCATGTGATTAACAAACACTTTTGGCTCAAATTGCCATGACACGTAGGACAATCACCCAAAAATTACAACATTTAATATGATTCAGGTACTATATTTTATTAGTAACAAAGGAAAAATATATTATGTTTTGGGAAACTTTAGCCAGTTATAATCCTCCAGTTATAACATGACCTCCGATAACTACTCTGTGGATAATGATTCCAGAAGCGAATGAGGCAACTTTCCTTCGATTGTATACAATTTTCTTCCAATCAATGAAAACAACCATCACAAAAACAACATCAAAAGTTGTATATAAAAATTGTGGAGTACCTCTCTTCAGACATGTAATGCTATAAAAATTCTGGGGTTTGTTACATCAGCAAATCTGTGTATTTCATCATGCTATGACACATTGTAGAATTTGATGATAGAAAAAGGAGCATAGTGTATAAATTAAGTACTCCAAGGCACCCTTATCAGCTCACAAGAGCCTTATGAATTTCAATCGATCAAGGTTGGAGGAGGGGCTGTAAACACTTCAAACACACCCAACAAGAGAAGGCCACTACACTCAATATAACCCCCCTCTACAAATCTAATCATTCAGAATCACCAAAGGCTCTTCTGCCCACTCGAATCGAGGGACACACATGAAAACTCAATGCAGTGGCGAGGAGTACAAAAAGCAACCTTTTATTTACATATTGTGCAAACTTGTTCCACTATATTAACATGTGGAAGATTTCCAAATAAACGGCATTCATAATAATAATAGCAATAATAGAAAAACATTAAAGATCACAGCTCTGATTAGGAATAGAAACATTGTCACAAAAAGATTAAATTATTATTAACTTGGAGGTCAAATTATTGAATGTCAATCTCCAAAGAGTGGAAAGGGCCAGATGAGTAAGTGATTGAAGAACCACTGTAAGTTCAATAGCTGTAGAAATGAGTCATCAGCTGACAGATCCAAATCGGAGTCCAGAGGTAGTAATTAAATCCTTCAGTTCACTCAGGAGTGACTGTAGTTCAGCACATGTTTAACCAGTGATAACTCATCGCCAAAACTGACCCACTTGTTTAGAAAAAAATAGGTACATCACACCAAAAACTCAACCAAGTTTTTCTGTATTGCGGAGTACAGAAAAAAAACAAAACATTATTGCCTAGACACACCTTGTGCACGTGTGTTTCAATGATGTCCTACTCCACAGTTTTCTAGACGCACATAAGTTCATTTGGTTTAGAGTTCATTGGTGTAAGCCAACAGGAGGACAGGTGCTGCCTCAATTGGCTTGAGGCCTACCTCAGTAACTAGCGGCCACTGACGAGTGTCGACCTCTCCTGGCATCCCCTCCACTTCGAGATTGAGGGGTGAGACCACCGCTGCTTTCCGAGGAAGGTGCAGATGCCATACGAGAGTGGGACACAACGGGGCCAGGGCTCAACACAACGTAGTGGGTGAGACGAGTGGGGAGGCAGCCGGCATTCAGTTGATAGAACTCCACCAGCTGTAGAAGGTCGTAGAACTTGGTCGTTCCGGAATCGAGTGAGTAGCACACAGCATCTCGCACGGGGTCAACGACCTGCCAAGGAAAATGCAAATGAGCAACCAATCATTGATACCCAAATGTCTATGCTTTACCCTTCCATGATAGCTTCAGATTTCTAATTATCAGAAAGAAAGAGGCTCATGCAAGAAATTTCAATTAGAGATATAAGTTAGGGACTGTGAATGCTTATTCAAGATTCATTGCCTCTTTCATCCTAGATTAATTGCTCATTACTTTCATATCATTTATGATTTTCATGATTGTAAGTTTGAATTAATTCTGGATTATAACTGTCATCTCATCACCATCAGAATAATTACTTTAGTAATGAGTTACATTTAGTGATAATACACATTTTAAATAGTTGTGTATCACAATCCATCGACTAAGAGCTTCCTGCAACTCATTTAAATTTACCCTGATTTAAAAACAAACACTTAGCTAAATAAATAGAAACTAAATACATAGATAAGGGTTTAAAAATGTTTTATTTATAAATGGCTTTTAATTCTGAAAATTGAAACAATCACACTTATTTTATCCAACACAAACATTCAATTAATTGACTTAAACAATAGATTCCAACTTGGCATGTTTATGCACATTAAAAAATTTGTTGAAAGTTATGCCATTTTTTTATCTTCTTTATATTTGTTATTATGGACAAGAGCAGCTAGCGATACTGGAGGATTACAAGAAATACTTATATCTACTTTATATTATACATGTGGGAGTAAATTGAACATGCAAGAGGATTAATACAAAATCTGAAAACCATTCACTCAAGGCATTAAATACTTACTGGTTGTATTTGATAGTGGAAAACTTTTCCACGATATTTGAAGGTGAGAACAAAGGAACCCGGAGTACTCCGACTTTCACGCACCAGAAACACTCTAAAGGACACAGAATAAGTTTATGTTAGACATTTTCTTTAAGGTAGCTTTTCCAGTTTCTAAAAGTAGTAATATCAACACAAAAATGTAATGAGATAATTTTTAGCCCCTCCAGTGATTTGATATGTAGGATTACCTCTTACAAAAGGAAACTCCTTTTTCATTATTAAAATTGATCAAAAAGAAGCAATCTTTTATTTTGAAACAGTTTCCAGGCTTGGAATCAAAACTAACTACCCTCATTAGATAGAATGCCTCAGTAATTAAAAACTGGAAGTCATCTCAAAATGTGGTTTCAAGGAATCCAAAACAAAAATATTATTGATATTATCTTACAATTAAGTATTTTTTGTGTGAATGGGCTTAAAGCCGATGAAAATTTTGCATTTTCAACAATGTGTAATGTGTACTTTAAATGGCTGGAATCATTATAAAAACTGTGTGTGGCAGTCATGTCAATCAGAAACTTTTCAAGAGTAGCTTTATTAATTAAGCTTTAATGGCAAGCACATTGAAAAAACAAGCATTAATGCCACTTGTTCAATTTCAACAAGGAAGAGAATTTGAAACATGAAATACAGTCTATTATTTTATGAAATGGACTCAAAGAATGGCTCAAGTGAACAAAAAAGACTCACCCATCCACTGTGCCATGCCTGCTAACCAACTGGGTAGCTTGTTCTCTCGTCATTCCGCTGTGGAACCATGGCTGTGTTATGTGAATGCCGGACTCAATCCCCTGTACGTGAACCTGGGTCAACGAAGATGACTGGGGCTTGGGGTGGACATTGCTCGCGTAAATGGTTCCTCCGCTATTCCCTTTGCTCCCTTCAATCCTCTCGGATGATCCTACAGTACTGCTTCCACCTGAACCAATGTTGTTGTTGTTGTTATTGTTGTTGTATTGCCTTGCAGTTGGCCTCCAGCGTTTCTTCCACAAGTAACCCTCTGCCATCGCGATTGCTCTCGCCTCTTTGGGGTCCTCAACAATGCGACCCACACTCCCGGTGAAATCCATGGCCACTCGAGAGCGAACACTCTCCTGAAGAAAGAAATTAACAGCATTAGTATGCAATCATAATCGTGAGAGTTATGACATTTGTGGGAAGCAACACAGAATCAAGATTTTGAGATAAATGTGAAGTCAAGTAAATGGGTGCACGGTGCTGGGAAAGCCATTATATTAATTTTCCACTTTTTGTAGGATTCAAAGCAAACTCTAGACTGGACATTAAAAGAGGGCAAGCTAAAACGTGTTGAATGACATCAAAGAGAGATCAACAAGCTTTAAGGATATTTTAAATTTTGATGAGATTAAATAAATATGGATTGAAATTTAGTATTACTTTTCCATAACAATGTTTCTTAATTTGATATCATGTACTTACGTTGGGGACATGATGGCTATTGTATTCCTTTGGGCTCATGGTTTCAACCTGCTTGTTCTTGAAGGCCCTGTAGTTTTCACGGAGTTGCTTCCCATACTAAAAATATTCAAAAGAAGAGAAAAGTTTTATTAGAAAATATTGGCCACCTTGAAAGTACTAATTTTGATTCTAAAGAGGGAGGAAATTTTTTTCCCCTAGTGTAAGCATACTACAATGTAATTCATACACTTTTAAAATACAGTGAAATGAAAAACACCGATGCGACAATTTTAATGAATCGTAAATATTTTAACAAAGATCTAAGCACATTGCTTAAGCAGCCAAAAATGACTACCATACCATCTTTGTGCAAATTATACATGGTTCATGAAATTTTAGGCACTATTCCACAAGGTAACTTTCTCACAGTAATTTCTTAGGCAGCTCGAAATCTCGTAAATTAGCTTCAAAATCCTTTTTCTCAAGAAGTAACGCGAAGGAAATAGCAATTTCAGTATGAAATAAAAATTTTCTAACCGTATATAATATTCTATAAGTTAAATTTAGACAATGTTTCCATTAACCGACTACACAAGAGTGATTTCCTCTTCACTGAGTTTTACGGAAAGTTTTTTCCTGTTTTAAATATTTTTCGCTAAAGAGCTATCGCGCGTAGAGCAACATATATGTTAGGTAAGTTGCGGCAATTGCTACACATACGGCGAGCGAACTTCCCGGCGAATGGAAATCTAACCGCGTATTTTTCCGGCACAACATGAGAATACATTTTAAGACGAAACCCGACAAAATAGCATAGAAATTCATGAGATAGTGTCAGAAAACTTAGGGAATTTTATGAAAAGAACGAAAAATTAATTGAAGAGGCACATTTCGTCAATCGCAACCAATGTGCCACCGGCGGCGAATTCGAAAGCCAGCGAAACTTGAATATCGAAACACATTTTTCGACAAAATCCGACGACACACGGATTCAGGAGATGGTTTCCGAAAATCGATAGAATCACACGAATAGGACGAAAAATTCATTGAAGTGGCAAACTTCCTCGACCGCAACCACCTAAGCCACCGGCAGCGAATTCGAAAGCCTACGAAACTGAAAATCGGAGCATATCTTCCGACGAAATAATGGCACAACGCAGTCATCAAATCGAAGTAGACCGACACAATTTTCGTCGTAGCTCGAGAGCCCTCTCGCGAAAATGGCCAAACTTCCAGAAACGTCGAGAACTCCTTAGCAAAGAGAAGAGGGGAGATCCCAGAAAAGAAAGAACACGTACTTTTACCAGTATGAAACACTTTACAGCCCAAGTCTGGGCCTGCGGTTTTTTCGTGTTCGTCATGACACCGACGGCACTTGAGTCCACTTAGAGGAGGTCGAGAGACGACAGCAGCAGCACGAACTGGCGATTCGAAAAACCGCTTGCGGGGGCACGGGCCGGCGTTGGGAGGAGAGGTAGATGCTCGCCGCACAAGATCACGGACAGAAATGAACCAGCTCGCTTGGCTTGCCCCGCTTGCCCTTTCCTCGAGCGCTCTCGCCTCGTCCGTCCTAACCCTCCTAACCGTTATATTCGCGCGACCGAGGAGCCAGCCAATGGGAAAGCAGGACGAAGTCGGTTGGTCGGCAGGAATAGAAAGTACGAGTTGCTACAGGTTGGGGCGTTCGGGTAGGGAAGCGAGGCTTCTCTGCCAGTGAAGATGATGCAAAAAAAAATCGAAAAAATGATACATTTATCTATCTCTCTCACTCTTTTCTCACGAAAACGGAATAGACCGTGATGGCAATTTTATCCGTGGGCTTTTTCGCAGAAGTTTTCAAGAATCATGCCAACTACCTATACCATCCCTCGGCTCACTTGCTTTTCCCACTAAATACCACGTAAAAATTTACAATTTTTTTAAGCTAACTAATCACATAAATCGGAACACGCAGGATTGTACTTACACTATACAATATTCGCAACCCTCACTGGATACATTATTCAGTTGGGGCTTATTTATCCAAACCGTAATTCTTGATTAATCTTCTCCTTAGCCACCTAAATATATACTGAAATTTCATATGGTGAAACATGTGGTTAAAAAGCTCACTAAATTAATCCCTTCATTTTTTACTCCGTAGAGACGTAAAGTTCGACAGAGTTTTTATCAAGTTTTGGCCATCCAATCTGTCCAATTTAAAAAATAAATCGAGGGCCGGGAAGACGAGGGAAGCTTACAGAGGAGTAGCGCACACCGACCCTCCCTTGCGGACTTCGACTTGTACAGGAAATCGCCGGTGCCGGTTACATCATCCTACGTGACCCAGAAGCTCTGAAGAAATTGAAGCATAATATGTCAAGTATAAATGCCGGGGAACTTCCGTGAAATCGAAAGAAGAACAAATTTGATGGACCTAATGGCGAGAAAGATGTACAGAAGAATTAATGTTGGGATTTCCTCGAATTGGATAGAAATTATTCCTATATAAAATTTGACCTGCGGGGTTTCTAGATGCTTAATTTCATGAGGAAGTACGCAGAATGAATGGTGAGAAAGATGTACAAGAGAAGTGATTTTAGAATTTCCGCGAAAAGGATTACAATTAATCCACCGTATTGATTAGACAGAATGGAGTTACCACATCCAATTAAATATATATACATTTTTTTCAAACATAGCACCTGTCCCATAGTTCGTCTCTGTCAGTACTTAGCACTTCTTCCCTTTGACGTTAACGAGCTATTTTCAATTCCGCACATGTGAACCAATTTGGCCGGCAGCACAATGTTCGCCAAAATCAACACATGGCCAGAATGGCGGTGGTTTTTAATTTGGCTCTCGGACAAGGATGTCCACATAGGAAGTAGTTGCATTAAGGGCTCCCAACTACAGGACTCGGAACTATATTTAAAGCTTCGGCCCCAGTTTCGCTTCCTAGAGCGGGAGTTTCCTAGTTCTGTCATTCGCCGATGAATGCTAGGAAAAAGTATAAAATAACTCGCAAAAGCGCCTTTTTTTGGCGAAAATGAAGTAATGACACTACTAAAGATACTAAGAAAATTTTTAAGTACGACGAAATGAATACGTGCAAAGGCGTTGGAAACGAATTTCACCCTTTTCTATTCTCCTTCGAGCTAAACTTAAGTATAAAATGGACGTCCCAGTCCAAAAAAACTGACTGTTCTTTGATTCTGTACCTGTTTTTAAAAATTCCTTCCAGAATTTCCTAGAATTGAATTATCTGGTTTCCCCTTTTACTCTATCGTATTTAAAGCGCAGCTGTTCCCCCCCCCCCCCCCCAAAGTCTCTTATCGCCGTCTTTTTGAGGATATCATAATCCAAGCCAGAAAAGTCACGCCGATGAAAGGGAAACTACTTGAATGCACTAAGTTGAAATTTATTGAATAACAAAGGCAATCATTACACGAAACCTTAGTTTCACTCCTTTCAACAACAGTGTAGGTAACTGCGACCAAACAGCATGATGATTATAATGTCTCTAGGAAGACACAATTTCACTTTGGTAAAAAAATAATTAGAGTACCTAACGAAAATACTCCAAAAAAATATCGAAAATATGGACAAACACGAAGGTGCCATCGAATCCATTACGCTATCAGGGAGATAGGAGGAAGAAACGCGGAGACTTGAATAAGGCTTTATAAAACCAGAATTCAATTTTTTTTTTCATGTGAATGCTTTTTACTGCAACAGGTGCAATTGAAGAAAACCTTCCAGCCACAGCTGATGATGCAGCTCACGGAAAAAACATTTGTCTCGTGTCACTAATGAAGCATTTTTTTTCTCTATCTCTCCTTCCCTCTCAATAGCCCGACGGTGTTGTGAGTAGTAAATCGTCCCATTCCTTGAAATTATTTTTCCCAGCGTCATCGCGGTTTCGCAATCCGAGCGGCGTCTAGGGCGTCCTACGTGAGCCGGGACTCGTACGCGAGCGTCGGCAGGGGGAAGTGATTCAGGGCGAGCCGACTGCTCCCGGGAAACTCTTTCTAAGGTTATCGCCTTGAACGACAATCATCCCACGGGATCCGCCGTGACAGCACCCACACACTCTCGCCGCGAATGGATTTTTTTTCCAAAAAGAGGGAATCGGGTGAAGTCGGTCAATCCGCCGATGACCTTCCGTTCGCCTGAGTCCCTTATGTACATACGCACAACTGTACAAATGTGGGACCCATCGGAAAAAGAGTTAATTTAGGAATCAGATAAAGATCAAAGAAGATCCACCGGATTTATTTTTAAAAACTGATTGGAGAAAAAACAAAGAGTGACTGATGGTGAAGGAAGTTTATCGGGTTTTCTTTCGTGTTGGTCCATGTTCTTAAGTCGATAGTAACGCCAGCATTCCAGCTAGCTTCTCCAGATCTGAAGTATTTAGATCTTCGGATCCGAAGAAGCTGCTGTTTTAAAAAGTTTCGGTCATCAAACGTTGTGGAATGTCGGTATTAAAAAAAAAGAATACTTTATATTTCCAAACGATTATTTATTGGTCAACCGCGGTTTCGACGCTGTAGCGTCATTTTCAAGACAAATAAGCTCCGTCCGTGGACCCCTTTCATCAAGAGCAGGTTATGACTGAAGTCAGATTTCTCTCTTCACCCTTCATAAACTCCCTAAATAACCTAACTACACGCAGCACCATCCAATACATAAATGGCCCGGATTCCCACCCTTTCTACACCTTCCCTAGTATTAACTTCTACATTTATCGATGCTGGTGACTTAGTTATTATTCTTTATCACTGCTGCAACACTGTGAACTATCATAGATTTCATCAACTAAGGGAGGCAATCCTCTTCCGGTCTTCTATAATTATTTTCAGGGGAATCTAGTGAGTTCGATCTCGTTTGAAATGCCAATTTTGATATACGCACATGACATGCTAAAACTACACGATAACCCCAGCACACGAGAGCCATAAATCAGATAGAGACGGATTAAGGAACCTGACTACAGATGCACGCTAAGGGCTTCGTACTTCACGAATATATTCACGGCATAAGAAATTGAAACTTGTGAGAATTATGCAATCGAATGAAACTTCAAAATATAAAACATTCAGCCATGCTATACTTGGAAAAATGTAAGCCTAACTCAGTCTCACAATAACCTGAAACGCAACAACTTAGCCGATTTTTACGGTAGCAAATTTGTTATGAATAAATTTCGAAAGGCACGAGAAATGACTATTAACATTATCTACCTTCAAGGTGGCCAGTGAGTAACGAGCGCTGGCCAATTGTTATCTTAAGTAACCCTCTAATGGTCGTAATGGTTAACGAAACAAAGGAAACTCTTTCAGCACTTTAATCAAGCATATTGCGTCATCTTCCACTGAATTATTGAGTCAGCCGCCTTATACCATCTGCATTACTCTTCTCTCCCCCGCTCATCCACGCAATTATGAGCGAGAAGTAACCTTTAAAACTCCAAAGACTAATATTTTCATTATTAAAAATATCGGAAACCCCTGAGTAACACCGTGGGGGCCTTGTTGGACCCGTCTCAAGTTCCTTGTCACGGAAAAGGGGGGGGGGCTCGTTAGCACCGAGAGAATGTCACAATACGTCCAGTAGTAGTGACTAGATCCGATTCCCGATTTTATCCAATGGCAACTAATGGCCCGGACTTTGTTCAGCCACAGATCAACTGTAATTGGCTAGGAAATGCCTGGAACCTCGCCACGGTTGGTAGGTACGTTCAATTTTCTGCCAGTGGTGCGGAGGAGGAGCACCCGGGGGAGAATTATGGGCAGTAGGATGAAATTCAAAAGGTGGAGGCGGAAGCCTTGTAGAAAGGCCTAACAGGGTCCTCTTCGTTGTTTGCGCGCTCATGAGATCGTTAAGCGGAAGGGATCGCCAGGAGGGAGGACTGCTCATCAAAACGGAGCACTAGAATGAGGGACGACCTATCCCCTTAATCCTCTTACAGTCCTCCCACTGTATAAGCCGAACCAAAATCCACGTGCGTAACCGGGAAATCCCTTGCGAATTAGCAGGAAAGCGTTCGGATTTTTTTCCGGGAAAGCTTCCTGGAGAGCGATTAGAATTAGATCGAATGTGACCAAGTTTCGATGCATGCATCAAAAATGCGTAGCAGAGGATAGAGAAATAATAAGCAGTAAGTAATAACAAGTAATATCATGAATTAAATTTGACACATTTCGTCGGAATGCCTATTTTTACCTTCTCTCGGATCCGCATAGAAGAAATTGATACGACTGTATGAGATGACGTAGAGTAACTCGTCATGTACTTACCCTCCGCTCTCTACTTAGTGGGCTACTTCATTTCTCGAAAGGGTTTAATACTATTTATTCTATGCAGAAACTGGCATGAGAAAAAAAATCATCCAAGACCGGGAATCGATCAGCTTTTTTCAGCTTTATCACTTTTTTCTCTGTGACGATACCTTGCATAATGATACTCATGATCGATAGATCCGCTCAATATCTCCGTCATTGGCCTTTCTTCACAATGAAAGGGTCAAAGCTGGAAAATACATGGGAACAGCTCTTATTCACATGGTCCCATCTCGTACTTTCGTGTTCCGACAATTCACATTGATAAATCGAGAGCATAAAGCAACATAACGTCATATCGATCCGCTCGAAAATCGCGTTGTTATATAAATTAGCGTCGTTAGTATCACGTTATTAAATGAGTTAGCGTCGCTAGCCTGCACGCGAACATTGATCGGAAATACGTCGAGAAAGAGATCTCTCTTTGTCGCTAGAGGTCCCGGTTGTGGGTCACGAATCACTCTTAAGTCACATTTGAGAGAGAGTTTAACCGAGGTTTTGGCGTTGAGGAAAAATCAGTTCATCAAAATGAGTAGAAAATGGTTGCACAATTGTTGGTTGTTGGAAAACAGGCTCTTTATCTGTGATGGAAGAACAATTTTTACTCAAAACAAAGAAAAACATTTTATGTCAATAGTAAAAATAACACAGCCGATATTTCTATGAAAAATCAGTGTAAGTCACATGTATTCAAGTCCCGGTTCAGAAGTACAACTAAGCAAAGGTCATTACACTATACACCTTGTTATCCCAAATAGTAGGAAAACTCATTCTGACTTCATTGTCATGTTTATGATGCAAATCCTTGGCAATAACTGTTGGTCAAACTGCTCCGTATGTATTTAACTCAAGGATACATTTTAATGTCATGATTCACAGTCCTCTACTAGACGAACAGTATATTACGCCACTGACTTCAATGATTTGAAACCAAACTACATTAACTTGATCACTCCATGCACAAGGTTCATAGAAATATTCTTAGTACGTAGAGCGGGAATTGCCGCCTCATTAATTCCACCGGTCTTATCAGCTCTGGGAAAGACAAAAGTAGGCGATTCGCCGCGAAAAAATAAATCCGTTGTTTTTTTCCATAGTGGATTTCTCACATTCGTAGCCACAGAAATATACTGACGAGGGCAGTATATAGAACAACCTGCCGTCAAGTTCCCATTCTGGCTTACGGAAGAAGTTCGAAATAATGGATAGATCTAGTCGTCCGTCAGGATATCTAACCCAATTTCGAAACCAAACGACAATTGTTCTGGACAGTTGCGGAGAGGCGAGGAAGTAGATTTCTTCACTCGGACAAAAACTTCCATAAATGAATATGACCTCATGTGTCGCAACGATTCCCACTTACCTCCCCAGAGTGAAAATGTACACACACGCCCACCTTCGGCTTCTACTTCCGCCCGATAAGTCAAAGATTGGTGAGGCGAGCACGCAAAAGAGCCACAATGACCCGGATTCTGGCGTTGGACAAATCAGGAGTGCACATCGACATGCTTCCTGCCCCGATCACAAAAAGAAAACTTTCCCGAATCGCACGAAAATCTGTTTGCTCATTTATTCGGGCGACAAGTCGTCGACCTCGCGTCACGTAAGCCGCGACTAGTCACGAACCCCCCACGGTGGACATTTCAATTTTTCCATCGCACCACCTCCGCGTGGCGCGACGGGTGACCCTTAAAAATCCGTATCGAATAATCGGCATCCGGGGCCGTGACCATTCGATGAAACGGTAGGGTAGGGCAGTGATTCTGAGAATCACTCGTAGGTTGATAGGCCATTGAGGAGGCGACTGTCACCTGAAGGCCGTTTCACACGATACTTGACCAGCACAAGTTCGAGGATAGTCGCTAGTATGATAACTTTCCAGTATATTGTAATATAGAACCAGCATGAGGTTGTATGTACCTTAAAGGTACGACCGTTGCCATAATGGCTGAGCAACTTGATTTTATAATTGACGCGTTACTAGTTTTCCACTTGCTCCCATAGGAGCCTAGTAGTCGTGGACCAATGACGTTAGCTTTTACAGCCACGGTGCTATCTTCACTTTCTGAAATCAGCGTCATCTATTCCTCTTTTCGGGTATCAGTAATTTTTAGGCTACGAAATGAGCAATAAATAAAAATGCCCCATCTGTTGTTTTGATCGTCTACTACCTTAGATTGATCAATTTAATATTATAGAAGACATGCGTTCAGATATGAATGAAAATACCGCTTCCCCACCAGTACAAGCTCAATGATCATGTGAAACCTTGTAGGACGGCACCAATCATGCTGGATTCCGTCCTCAGTATCTAGTACTGGCTAGTATACTAGGTCTTGTGCTGAATCATGTATCATGTGGAACGGGCTTAAGGCCCTTGGCGCTATTAGGGATGTATGGGAAACGGAGAAAGGGTGGATAGAAACCTGGCGTCGACATTGGGATACTCATATCGAAAGGCGCGCCGGGGTCTAGAGCAGCGTTCATCAACCTTTTCACCCCAGCGAAAATGAGAGAAATATTTCTCGATCCGGCTGACGGCTAATGCAGAAATTATTACAACTAAACGTTGGACCCCCCCCCCCCCGACCTGCCTATTCAAACATTTATACAGTGCAGCAGAAAGTTCCTTGGAATACGATTAGAACGAACGGACGAAGTTCGTCGGAATACGATATGAACCAAGAATTGTGGTTCATCATAATAAAACAGAAGCAACAAAGATATTTTTAAATATATACGTTTCCAGTTTTAATTAGTCATTGGTTAAGGCAATGCCATGATCAGATATTTTTATAAACGGTGCCCCTTGGCGCAGTGTGGGTTGCCTGCACAGCAGGGGCATCGGCATGTATCGGTCGATCAAACTTGAAACGCTTTACGGCCTGCAGCCTTACCATTCCTGGTGATTCTTTTTAACAGTCTGATCCTCCAATTCAATGCCACAGAATCAATTTTTCCTTTCCACAGGAGTCCAACGAGTTTAGAGATATGATACTGATTCAGGCCTAACCTTGAGAAACCAATTCATTTTAATAAAAACGATAGGCTAGTACTAATCCAAGTTTATGCTTTATTTATGACCATGATTTCAGCAACTAATTTTCATTTTAAAAGTGAATCCTCGTTTCTCTTGGAAAAGAATTTGAAAGTCTTCAGCACGAAATTGTGTGTATTAAGTAACAAAAGACTGAAAACAAGTACGCTAGGATAGGGCAGTGAGGAATAAATTATAGAAAAAGAGTCAAATTCCCAAGTCTACGGCCAATAATTATGACACTTGTGACTGTACGTTCGAACTCTCAACCGGAACCGGGATGGGTGCTGGAAGATGGGATTGTTTGCACAACAATGTGTTCATATATCTAACTACAATATGAAAAAATCACAGAGCAATTACTCACTACGTGATGTAAACCCTATAGGTATCTTGGTCATCGAAGGAGTGGAATGGTTGTCTCGTTTGATCGCTGTCAATGATTCTAGGAAAAAAAGACGCACATGCATAAGACGAGGAAAGGTCTCAAAACCTTCCCACCAAATGCCTGGGATAAGATATGAATTTGGTTACATATGAAAGCGCCCGACAACTGAGGTTACTTGCGCCATTGAAGAAAGATGGGGAGGTTGGTAAGGGAAGGACTATCCGGGGAATAGAGGAAGGGTTGAGAGAAACCCCCGGCGTCGGAATTAGCGAAGGGCACTTACGGGAGCACAATTTTACGTCCCACCGGACGTAAAACCTCCGTCACGGACGGAGTACCACACTTCCCCACATAATACCTACGCAGTGATCATGGTTTCCGCTGAAAACTCTCCGCAACCAACGTGATTCGAACCTCGGCCCACGATGTGGGAAGTCAGAACCTACTCTAGCCAACAAATTGTGCGCAAATGTGGGGCAAGAAGGAGATCTGTATCCAGCGAATCACCCAAATGATAGACGTGGATAATCACATGTAATTACAACTTTCATAATTCTCAACGATTCCTCATTTTTTCCAGGAATCATTCCGGATAATGCTTTTCTGAGAAGTGGAGAAGCGTGCCGCACCATTCAATATCACTGTACTATCGTGTCATGGGTTTTGCTTCGGGCTGTTACCGTTCCGTCAAGAGCCGCGGCAGACTCCATCTGCTTTAATTTCGCGAGTGGACGGCGCCTGTTTATGAAGCACTTATCCCATTACAGACACTCAAAAGGTTCACGTCATCTTAATCACCGCCCTCCTTTGATGTTCCGAGAGGAAACCCCAGGCATGGAAAACGCCCCCCGCACGTGCTGGGTCGCGCGTCGGAAACTTTATGAGAGACTGTGGGATTGGATGCAGTAAGGCGCGGAGCTCATAGCTAGCTGATGCCATTGGAAATTACAGAAATCATGGACGTCAACTGCAAGATGGATGGAATAGCTCAGAGGTGAAGCAAATAAGAACATACATTCCCGTTATGCCATTCTCTTTCTAGGTAAGCAAGGCAAAAAAATTAGTGACTACTACTTGGTCTACTAAACTGGCCCTATTTTATAATTTCCTCTATTACTACCTATACTTGCACACATATCCTCTTTCTCTTTCATTACATGCATGCATCGCTTTATTCGTCTCTCATCTATTCTCTCAACATGACCAAACTAACGAAGCACGTTCATTTCACAAATGACGACTACTGGAGACGAAAACCAGCATTGTTTCATGGCTTACTGATTCTTTACTCTATCAATGCTACTTTTGCCACAAACACTTCTCAGATACCCCATTCCCACTGCATTTAGTCTACTCTTATGCCTACCCTTACCTATCCAAGTTTCGCTGCAATACAATAATGTCGGGAAGAGATCACTTTACTTAGCGATTTTCACATCCCCAGACAAATATGAAAAAGAATATACAAAAATTACGATCAATCTAATAGTAAAATATAAATATTGATAGATATATTGTGTAGCAATACGTATCAAGGGTAATTTCAAAGGGAGATAATGCATTTCAGGGTTGGTGAGGAGGAACCACACATTTACATATTGGCAGGGACCGTGCATTAGCTATGAGTGACTCAGGGTTTTTCCCCGTCTAATCGAATGGAATTTATAAAATATTCCATGAATCGAACAGAATGTATTGCATAATTTCCAATTCAAATTAAATTGAATTTATAATTCATTTCTACTTCAAATCAAATATGAGCAACCAATAACAATACATCAGTACAGTTTGAATTCACATGCAATTAAGGAACTATACTTACATATTTCTACAGTTTCGAATGCTTTGTATACCTTTAGAGCATATTCTCATTTATTTAGCTTTCAGATAATGACTCACATTGGGGATGTACACGAAAAATTCACTTCTTGATCTCATTTATGATGCATAAAATTTTACTGAATTTGAGTGCAATAGATTTTGATGGGCGAGTAGCGATATTTGGATCCGCTAGTGTCAAACGAGTGACCACCAGCAAGAGTCCCGATTCACCGCAAGTAGTCGGTAACTCATACGTCCTTTCAACCCTGCCTTCGGGTGATATGCGACACAACCAGTTTTGTTCCACACTTGAAAAAAGCCCGTACACCTTTCGATCTCTCCGATTTGTTGACAGTGAACTTGAAAAATTCTCTCAATTCGCATCCGGGAGTTCTAAAAAAAGATACAATTTGATGGTTGTTTTTACTAATTTTGCACTCTAAATTGGGATATTTCGCGGCACTATCCCTATAGTTAATAAAAACATTAGATTCAGTTATGTGCCCACAGGAAATTATTACCTTTCATTCCCGGATCCTCTCTTCGCCACCACTCTCTTCGACCGTAGCTTTTCACATTGATCGCAGAGTACCTTTCAGACTCAAAGGATGCGAAATAGGAAAAACAAAAGAGTAGCTAAAAATACGACCCTTACAGGGAAGGGAGCAGCGACGCAGTGTAGCGAAAGCGCACACAACAAAGGAAACAAAAAATGCTAAAGAATATTCAAAACAGAAACAGTTTCACACTCGATTCACCTAAACAGCCGTGATTAAAAAAATGGACAGACACACGAAGATGTCCTCGGACTTGAGATCAGGTTCACCAGAGAAAGGAAGATTGATCAAACGTGTTTAATTAATCGAAAGATAATTAGCGTAGCTTGACTCAACTTGAGCGGCCATAGGGAGATCTGGGTGCGAATACCGGTTGAGTCAAATGATATTTTCATGGTGAATTACCACACGTAGGTTTTCCAGCTCGCATTATTCCGGTTGAAAATCACTGAAAATGACAAAAACGATCAGACACAATGACCTCTCCTACAAAACGATAAAATTTGAATTTGTGAGGAGTAGAATACTGTCAAGTTGATAGATCCTTAAGTCGATCTCACACGATACATGATCCAGCACAAGACCTATTATACTAGGCGCTACTTGGTATTGAGTGCGGGAACTAGTATATACATATGATTTGATCCATCTTAAAACGTTTCACGCTGTAATGGAATGTGTAGAGCCGAAGAAGCGCTTTTTTCATTCATATCGTAGCCCATGTCTACTATAATTCAAAATTAAGTAATATATTGCAGAAGGTGACCAAAACAACTGTTGGAAAATGTTCAACAAATGTTCATTACACGGCCAGAAAAGTTACTCAAACCCGGATGGTTGCATAAGAGGCGCTGAGTTAAAAAAGATGACGACTGCATAGCGACTGTGAAATTTAACGTGATAAGTCGACTGCTACTAGAGCGAGAATCAAACTAGTTAATCGATTGGAAACCAAGCAGATAAGTGAGTATGATAGCGATCAAGCAAAGCATTATGTATCATATCACACGAAACTGGAAAGCTATCACACTTGCGAGCATCCCCGAACTTGTCCTTGGTTAAGTGTCGTGCGATACGGGCTTTCTGTGCCAAAACTACTGATCAAGAGGGACCCTGTTAAGGTGGCTGAAGCGGTAATCGTGGGTCATTGACTGCACATTTTAATAATTCTTTAAGTCGAAAAAAAAATTCTTGGACCAAATTTCATTTAGTGCATCTGTTTATGCGTTGGAACGTATCATACAGGCAGAAATGATACAAGAGTTATATTTTCATATTTTTTCTTAATTAGAGCTTGTTATTGACTTGAATTTCGGCGCGATATTTGAAATTTAAACGAAAGTATATTGAAATATGTTTTTTTTTCGAATATTGGACTCGGCGCGACAACTTGATAATGTTAGGAACAATAATGAAAAAAATATTATTTCGCGTTTAGAAAAAATCCATACATTTTATCGAATTATTAAGAAATATTTGCCATGTGTCATAATGCTACGTGTTAAAATAGCATTGAATTGACCAAAAACCATATCGGTATGATGCAATCTAGCATTCATTGCATGGATTCAAACCATTTAATCTTTACCTTATTTAAACCCCTCAAACTGATATCTAGCCTAGCGCAAAGCTTAGCTATAATCTAAATATCGTGATCAGTTATAGACCAAATAATTCTGATTACGATCAGCTGTATAAGGTAGGGCTACTCTATTTATCAAAACAGTCAAGCATCCAGGATATTTAGAGATGTATATCATACATTAACATGAAAGAATCAAAACAAGAGAAATATAGCTTAAAAAGCATTAAATTGATCAGTCCTATATATTTCACAGAGGAAAAATCATTCGCCTTGACCGGGATCCCGGTTCGCCTTGACCGGGATTCCGGTCAAGGCGAATGATTTTTTCTACGTGGAATATCGCAATTATGTGCAATTACGGGTGACTCCGTATAAGGTTATACCGTGGCTAGTCCCGGTATCCTCAAAATTAGATTAAATTGATTTTTTCCAACTCCGTTCATTCGCTGGATAAGGTCACAGAGCAAGAATTGATGTCTAATACGCTCGTAGAGATGTTCTCTTAGCGATGAACATAAAAACTGCGTATTTAATCTGCGATATATATCTTTGTAAGATCTTGAGAAGCATATTTACTTGTATGCTGTGACTTATAAGGTAGACGTTTGGCATCGTTCCTCAATTCCTCATTATCAGTAGTGTTCGTCTACTGATTGAGTTTCTCCCTACTACAGTTAACCCCTTTTAGAAAATCTGTACTCCTTATACCCCTTCTAAGCTTATCCAGAATTATCCTTGCAATCACGGCCTTCATTGTCCCATTTCATTAGGACAAAGAGGTAAGTAACAAAGCCGCAAGGAATTTTACGGAACGTGAAAAAAATGAAATTCTCCTTCTTGACAAATATTTTCTCAATATATTCTAACAGACACTAGGTTGTAATAAACAACTTAATAACGAGCATTTAACGGAAATTTGATATTAAGCAGCTCAATTTTTTATAATATTTAAACATTTTGGCGAATTAGGCCCAATACGTCTACGCAAAAAAATTCAAAATCAAACAAAATTTCCCTACAAAACAACGACATTCGAAAAGTAATTAGACATTAAACTTTTCAACAGTAAGGTTAGGTTTTAGGTTTTCTGAGAGTAGATCGGAAATAAAACAATTACTCCTTTCCTGGAGTGATTTTTGCCTGCTTTTAATCCCAAACCGAGAAAACTATGCTGTTGAATCTTTGAGGCCGATATGAAGAACACCGATTCACACTTTTTGCCATCATAAGGTGCAAGCACCACACGAATACCCACGGCCACTCGGGTATTAAGCACCGATATTAAAGGTGACGACGAGTGGCGACGCTGCATAACCTACCCCTCTCCGGAGAGCCAATCTTTAAAATCTACATGACGTTCTTACAGGGTACGCGTCCGGACGCTTTACGAGAAATCAATATGGCGAACTGAACCGAACGAAGACCCTGATCTGTGATTAAGTCCACCTTCTCGCCGAGAGATTACGACAGCCATGCAGCAGCATACGAGAGCGAAGCCACCGAATGCTTTCGGCGAGGCCGCGGACACCTGAATGAGGGGTTTAATTAAATAAGGGGGTATCAGTTAATTAAGAGCGCGAAATCAAATTACTACGGGGGCGGAGTCAAAGCCGCGTAAAAACGGTACTTTTTTTCGATAATTTTTAATTTCCGCTTAGGTTATCCTTCGAGCCAATCAAGAGGGCTCCTCCCCGTATTTATGCACAGTCAGTTTAAGAAGCATAGCGACTAAGCACACTAGCGGCTCATACAGGTCGGCGTTCGAAGCTTGAGACATTTAGGCTGTGCCGCTCTCAGGTGACTCAAAATACAGCCGCGCACAAATACTTTTCGTCCCTTTTTCTATTTAACCCGATGTCCCTCGGTCAAGATTCTTTTGTTTTGACAAAAGGGTTGACAAAATGGGTAGAACATCGCGTGAAAGGTAGAACTTCAAGAAAATGCAATTCTCTTCGAAGTATTTAGTTTGGTAGATAACATGGAATGAAATTACATTTTCCTTAAAATTCTGTCTGCCAGACGGCAATCAAACCTATTTGGCCAAAATTGTTGCCAAATATTTTTGACACATTTTGTCATGCCACGGTCAAAATTTTTGTCGAATATTTTGCCCGTGGGACATAAGCTTCTATAGAGTCTGGTCTGAATCGTCTTGTGATGCCGTCGGTATCTTAGGATGATTCATATGTTTCAAAATTGAGCAAAGCATTGAATTAAAATGCTCGATATTGGTCGTTTATATTGTGTATATTGGACGTGTATACGTTCGGTTTCTGCACGTCATCAGGAACACCCATCGGGCCTCAGAACTTCACCACTATAGTGTACGTGCCTTATGTTCTCTATTCACGAATCGCTTCGGGAATTTTTATTGGAAGCATCTTAGATCAAAGAAAATAATAGATGGAACCACACGGTACGATAGTAAAGGGGAATATTGAAGACATTGGAATCGCGCATATATGCGCAATCGACCACATTGAATGGATCAGTTATGCAGTAAATACTCCAAAAGCATGGGTACAGCAGTCTCTCGAACATCCGAGTCCCGATTCGCCGAATTTCCGTAGTATCCAAGGCAAGAATCATTTTAGTAGTGGCTGCACCAGGTAAGTTTAGCTCATGCAAAAGAGTATCGAAATTTGGCAATCAGTTCGATCTCCAAATGAAAAGCGATTCACAGAGATGTTTTATCTGAATTTTGGATTATCTGACCTGGCCTCAGTCCATATTGCATCAGATAATCGGGACTTCACTGCATTAGCGACAGATATCCCCATGCCGCAATGATGCATATGTACCCCACTGACCTCGGTTGCGGCGGGTTAAAGTCTTCGCTTGCCAAGGCTGAGGTCGCGGGTTCGAGTCCCGTCTGGGTGGGTTTTTCATCATCCTGGGTATGAATGCTTGCGTTATCTTTAAAGTGTTGATTGTAAGAAATGACTGTATTGTCCTGAATTATCACTAATAAAGACGTAGCTATGATTATAATATACCTGTAATTTTTTGTGTTACCTTTAAAGCGTTAATTGTAATAAAAGTCTATTGTCCAAAATTTGCAAAAATTAAGATGTGACTATAATCACTATGTACCTGCAAAAATGTAAATTAGCAATTATTTCTACAAAAGCACTGGATTACTCATAAAATTTATGAACGAATTACGCGCGATAGCCATGTTATGTGGACCATTTTTCGCATTAAGAACGGGCTACAGTTTCGAGCGTCAGAACGCCGTATAGATCTCTTCTTTAAACCTATGGGGAGGACCGATTTTCTTTTTCGGGCATCGCAAAAAAGCGATCGTCGAAGCGCAGAAAGTGATTTGCGAACCGTCGGAGGAGGAAACATCGACACCATCGCCACACGAGACCGCTCACACGTGTGTTAATCCGACGGAACAGGGTTTCACAGTCCGAGGGAGCAGGAGGAAAAAATAAAAAAAAAAAGATCCACGGCCCAGCAACTCGACGAGCCGAGTGACTATATAGTGCATAGGGGGGGGGAGGGATTGGGGGGGGGGGAGGGTAGGGGAACGACCGATGGGGAGGTGCGGGGAATACACGTGTTCGGGCCGTAATTTATGGAAGTGGAACCCGTGGCGCGATTTTTACCATTCGTGAGCATCGCCGTGCCATAAAAAAATTGAACATCGACGATATTCGATCTTATTCCAACCGGTGAATCAAATTTTAAAAGTGAAAGGCCAGCATTTTTTAAAAACCTTTTCCTAGTGTGAAATTAAAAGAATAATACTCTGTAATTTCCACACTTTATTGTGTACTTCGACCAGTTTCGGCGTCATTATGTCAGCGTCATTAACACGAGTTTTTACTTCTAAGTAAGAGGTTTACAACGAGTAAACGTCTTGACAATGACGCGAGCAATGGGTAGAAACCGTTCGAGATAGTCAATTAAGTGAGGAACGTACGAAGTATTATTTTTGATATTATTATGTCACAATCCCACAAACTGAATTCGCCTTAACTTTATCTAATAGTCAACCCTACCTTGTAAATATTTCCACTGACAATGTTTTTACTGATGAACTCAAATACATATTTTATACACTTGGTAATATTCTTCTTTCCATTTGGCTTAACATTTTCTACATAAAATACATACATGCATGTATTTTATACATGTATGCATATTACTGTCCATACGCATTGTTAGTATCATTATCTCACATGTGACAGGGTGATATCACAAAGAGGGGATCCAAAAGCAGTGGTTCTTAACCTTTTTTGCTCAATTCCCCCATCAAAACATAGTCCAACTCAAAAGATACTTTCCAAATAATATACGTATCTTGAACAATAAATTTTAATCTATGGCATTTAATAAAATGTATTGAACGCCACGGAATAAATGAAACAAACTAAATTTTAACAGATGTTACAGAACCTATCGAGCATCAAATTTTTCTGAATAGTGGTCCCAATTCCCCCGTATGAGAAATGAATAAGTATATTGGAGAGTAGAAGAGGGAAGGACCGTATGGAACACGATATATAGAAAAGCAGAAACAGATGGATTGGGCATAACCTGAGGCAAAATGAGTTTGTGAGGAATGATTGAAGGAAAAAGAGAGGGTAAAGCCCTAAGAGAAAGGTAAAGGGATGGATTCATCGTCCAAATAAAGAGGAAAGCATATAAGAATAACTACTATGGCGTAAGGGAACTAGCATTAGAGCGGGAAGGATGGAGGGTTGCATACCTACTTTCCTACCTTTCTTCAAATCATAAAAAATGCTTATCCTTTTCCACCCTCTTCAACTCTCACTCTCTCTCTACATTTTGAGGCATGAATACGGGGCTATATTGTACATTGTGCCACGGTACCTCTGTTGAAAAGCCACTATCTAAGCGTATCACATTGAACAAGGCATTTGCTATGGTTATCAGGCAATGAGGCAGCCTTTTGAGTTGAGTGTTCGGCCACTAACCCGAGAGTCCAGGGTTAAATCCGAGTGAAGCCTCTTGGACACGGCGAGCTAAAGCCAAGCACAGCAATTTTCACGGAAAGGACTGACAGAAAAGTGAAAGGAATCGAATCTACGACCCACACTAATTCTTAGAGGTAGTCTCCCGATTGAAGTATTGTTATAATAGAGAATGGGAGCAATGGAGATGTGGTGTTACCGAAGAACGATGGAGATCAAATGGACGGAGCGAACCACCAAAGGAGAAATACTACGAAGAGCTGGAGAGAATAGAAGTGTAACAAAAACTCTGAGAAGAACAAGAAAGAAATTTACTGGACATATTTTGTGACACAACAGCCTATTGAAAACAATATTGGAGGGAGAAATGAACGGGAAGAATTACAGAGGAAGGCCAAGAATGGAATACATCACGTAAATCATGCAGGATGCCGAAGTCAATAGTTGTGCAGGAATGAAGCGGTTGGCGGAGAGAAGAGTGGAGGGTTAGCCGACGCAATCGATATTCGGACTGATGACTGCTGATAATGATAGAATTACAGCCAATAGCTATTCTGCTACTGGAGCCACCTACTAATACTATTCAACACATAGGTGTACAATTTTTGTTCTCTTATTGGAACAAAAATGCCTTCTACCCGCACACCATTAATGAATTGCTAAAAAAAACAGAGCGCAGAACTTCCTAGGCATACAATTAACTATTGTCCTCTCCCTCTCTCCCCTTCCTTTTCTCTGTTCCCTCTATCCTTGGATGGTACCTTAACACCACCTGCCACACACCTCAGCGGCAGCTCGCGAGGTAGTATGCAGATGTCCACGAACTTATCAATATTATCTCGTTATTCAGCTTGGCATGCTTTCTCGCTGCCTTCATCATATTCAGGGGTTCTCAACCAGTGTCGTATTCCCCCCCGTGGAATATAGGGGGGAATTGGGACCACAGTAGAGCAAAATATGATGTTCTGCAGATTATGTAAAATCTGTAAAATCCTAGTTTGTTTAAATTTATTACGTGGCTTTCAATTAAGTTTTTATTGATTGTCGCAGATAAAAAACCTATTCTTAAACATTCGAATTATTTTCTTTCCCGGAATTAAATCATCATTTAATAATTTTTACTGGGAAAGGGGGAGGGGAGATGATGTTCTGGGGCCTTATTCAGTAAGGACTCGACATGGTCGAACCTCGGAACATCCGTGAATGTGACGTCACTTCCCCCGACAAATCTCAAATTTTTGTATGGCCCTATTTGAAATTATAGTGGCTGTGACGTCAAAACTTCGTCACTTTCGAGGCTCGGAAATTCTGAGAATATAAGGAATAGCCTCCCTGAACTGTGGTGAAAGGAATTTAGAAAAAAACGTTGAGAATCACTGATCCAATCTAAAAATCATGTTTCTCATTCCATCCCTTTCCCGCTCAACCAGCACCCTCACCTCTATCCCTTCCTTCAGCATTCACCATTACCGTCTCCACCCTCTCAACCTGCCTCCTAATCTCCTCCAGCGGCTTCCTCTCCTCGCTAACCTCGGCCGGCATTTCCTCGTCCGTCTTCCTCTCCATCCATCTCACCTTCTCCATTTTCCTCCCCACTTGCATCTCTTCAAGTACCGGCAGATAATTCCCATCCTCTTTTCTCTATGCATAGGTTTCTATTCATAACATCTCCTATATGATTTAAAACGCCTTATTGCTCCACGTCGGTTAAGTTTTACTCACGCATGTCAAAACGACCTTCGGGCAAAATGCTCTTTCGAAACTATAGCGTCAACGAATTAGGGCGGTCACTAGACAAATTTCCTCAAGATATGTGGATCCACCCTTATCTTCCTCCTTACTAACCATTGGATTTGATAAAACGGATACGTTCTACATTCTTATCAATTCCGTTTTTTTATATCGAGGGCCGACATTTGAAATAGAGCGTCACAAAGCCCAAATCTTCCTCGTGATTCAAATGTGTCGCTCTGCTTAGCGGATCGACAGTCCAATGCTTTGAATGTCGATCATGAATACCGCAAATTCGCAGTCTTAGAAATCTTTCAATGGGAGAACTCTCTTCGCATGACTTGACGAAAGAAACGTATTAAGTAACTTTGCGTTTAAGTAAAACATATCAAAAGAAAGGAAAGGCTCTCTTTTCTCGCAAGGAAATAAATGCAGAAAGGTTATGAGCACAATTATTAAAGAACATTAAGTTCACCCGGAACTCATAAGGAAAACGTTGTAACCGATGAGGAGTAATATAGTTCAGTGATTAATTCTAATTGCACCTGTCATTATAATAATTGATTAGGAGTAATTATGCCACTATGGTGGTTGAATCAAAGTTTTTAAAATCGTTTCTTAGTCAAAAGAATGAAAATGTGAGATAAAGGTTTCTGCCATGCACTTTTAGACTGTAGAGGCTAGAAACAGTGGGTAGTACAGATGGCTGATCTATTATTTTCCCTAGCTGCTCTCCGATGATCGTTAACGCGCAATCCTCAAGGTGGTAGCTTTTTTCCATGAACAACTAAACGAATTTTGCGATTTCCAGCTAAATGACGCCCGGCTAATTACCTCCGCCAAACTTTTCGGGGCGTGGGCCGCGTTGAAAATGTAAGCGGGCTTTGAAAATTACGGCCGCGTCGATCCGTGTTGAGAGATAGCCTCCATAAGGAACCCGAGGTCGTGGACCGACGGGTTCAACGCCTTATCACGGGGCCAAAAGAGAAAGCTCACGGAGACATCCCGTCTCTCAAATACTCACATTACGCAAAAAGTGCAGCGCCTGACGTCCGACTAAACTGTCTGCAACTCGTGCACTTGAATGCACTTTTCTGAGATGACCGAAAGATAATGCGCTCAATTTTCGTTATTTATTAAAAAAAAGTGATTTCACTTTTCATATGATTTGTTCCGTTAACTGCCCAATTTTACTTCAAGGTTCTCACGTAACATTCGTAAATTGGCACAAAACTAGTACGTCACACCCATAAATTAAAGAAGAGTATAGATGGAACCATACGGTGCGATGGTACGAGGGAATATTGAAGCTATTCAAATGCGAAATCGGCCACATTGGATGGATCAGTTGGATGGTTAATATGCATAAAATATAGATATGAGCAGCGGAATTCTCGCGGTACCGTAATAACTAATCTATAAAAATAATATCCCAAGCATTAATCATTACATTTACGGACAAATTGCGTGCGACAGCCATGTTGGGTAGATCATTTTCCGCAAAAAAACAAGCTTTATTTTCGTGCGTCAAGAGGCCATTTACATTATTTAATCTATGGTTATGCCTAAGCAAAAATGCGTGCAAGTGCGCTTCGGGAAGATCTGGTAAAATTTTTGCTGCAAGAAGGTGTTCTTGCTGTAGATAAAAGTAGATAATTTCCATCGGCCAAAAGCCGAAATTGGAAACTTATCGACGACAGCTATGAGGCACCCTGGCACCACAGGTCAGGTCCTTGGTGGGCCGACCACGACGCACGACGATGGTGCTCCAAAAAAACCAGCGATGTGAAAGGGCTGAGTGCATTCGCCAGTATAATTAAGTGTACTTCTCATATCTGGAGACCTCAAAAGCGCTCGATATAAACAACGACATTGATATTAAAGAACCATGCTGCGTTTTGTGCGCAAAACTCACCGAAGCAACCACAACTATCATTTGTGTAAGCGAGAAAAATCCTAATACGACAAATAACGGCGGATTTCTTAGCGCGGTATTGCAGCGCGAGCGCAACTAGACTATTGTTAAATCAATTATTCAAGAGTTCTTCATGATAGTTCATAACTTCATGATGCTAGCTCAGAAAAAAACTAGATTTTTCAGGATACAATGTAATACGATCAGTTTCATCCAACATGCGCACATTATAGGTGATGGTACTGATGATTTATATATTTGATGAAGCCGATCGCATCGCGATAAATCCTGTGAGATCTATAAAGATGTTTCCTTTAGTTTTATTGTTAACTCGATTGAAAATCACGGGCTGCCACTCCTGTGTAGAGAATAGCTACTTAAATTTCAGAAGGCATAGTGTATTTGGCTCTTTTTTCGGTAGGTTCACGAATGTATAGGATTTTTTAGGGCAGCTAACAATTAAAATTCGGACGAGAAAGATGTTTAGGGAGAAAATTGGAAGAGAAAAGGACCTTCCTGAAAACTCTGGTGCAATGAATTCCATGGTTGAAGAAGACTCCATAATGGCGTGGCCATTTTGCTTGTCACTTACGTCGGAGTGTCGTCACTCACTATATGTCGGAGTGGAGTTTCCAAAATGGATTCGGCAAACTTTCCTTAGTAGAGGACATCCAAGAACACACAGAATTCTGGAACTGCTCCATAGGTCTCGGGTTCAGATTCGGTAGAATGCTCTTTAAGGTCCTTAATGGAACGGAAGCCAGTGGTATAAAAAATATTTCGGACACCAGATCTTTCCGAAGGCCACTATACACTAGTCATCACACGGCGTAGTTAGGAGCCGCATTAGTTCGCGGATTCAAGGGTGAAATAGTACATTATAAGAACGAATGCAAACAATTTTACGAAATTCTAGTGTCCAAGAATTTTTTCAGCAATTTATCTGTGGGGCAACTGCATGAAAGGCCCTTTTTTTTAATCGGAGCGAACTATTCGAGTGCAAATTCGTTAAATTTGGAAAATAAGGATTAAATTTCGAAGTAGAGGTGGATTCAGACGAGGCAAATTATGTTTCTGCTACAGCAGTAGTAGTTGCAATGCTCATAGGAACTAGAGGCATCATACAGAGGACGAGGTGGAGATCTACGCGGAAACAAAATTGCGAGGATAAATGCATGAAATTAGAATACAATGACTGCATGCATGGGGCTGTTATCCGAGCATTCATACATTCGCGCAGTGACCTAAACAATAATCTGCTTTACGAGCTGCTATTATGATACATCTACCCATGCACGCAAGGAGACGGCTCTTGAAGAACGGCGTTAAAATACTAAAATCGGCAGAGTGAAAAGAATCGTCTCTTCACTCTGTATGCTTGCATTTCGCCCACCGTAGTCGATAACAATTAAGTAATAAATAACGATTAAAATAACACCTACTGAGCTACAACCTCAACAATCAAGCCGGCCAACATGGCTTCACAAAGCAGGAAACAACTTAAGCTAAACTAACGACCGTCGTGCAGTGGAATATTTATTCCTTAAGCTTTAGAGGTGAAAGGGAGAGTGACTATTCCTGATTCTTCCGACGGGATATACCGGAGGAGGAGGTGGAGGAGGGATGGGGAAAAAGCGTCGAGAGCGCTCCGTTGAGGGTCAGTCAGTTGCTCATAAAACTCCCGAGAGCGGCACGAACCATGGGATGAAAAAATAGAAAACCGCAACCGCCATGGGTTTCCTGTGTGGCTCATCTTCCGACGATATTTTTTTTCACCGACAGACTCGCCTGGAAAGAGGACGCACGGAGGCAAGAGGTGCCAGAGAGGCCAACCATTCAGAGACCGCACTGCGGTTCCGCTCCACTACACACGATCCTCCAAAAATCATTTCCGAAGTGAGAACAGGCAGATAGATACACATGCAAGCGGAGAGACATCAAGGCGACCGGCGCTATATTTCGACATCGATTTCGCACCGCCATGGCCCGCGGACACACCATTTCCGCCGGCGATTACGGTCGCGAGACACATGGGGGGGATATGAGGCGAGAATGTTTCCAAGTTATCAATTCGAATGAGAAAAATTAGGCCTCTCGAGGCGATGCATTTTCGACGCGGAGCGAATGCGGGGATAAAGAGAGTGAGGAGGTGGAGTATGCACCACTGGTATTCATTCGGATGACTAATGCAAGCGTGAGTTAGAAGAAGTGAGTGAAGTAGACGATGGAAAGTGGTTCGGCGGGCATCAGGTGCAAGATCGCTGTCGTACAGTCGTATTAAAAAAAACACTAAAGTGAACGTAGAAAACCTGGCAAACTACCGCTTCACTCATCTCGCTTCTACTATCGACAACAATGTCATAAAATTCGATTTCGTATTTGATCGTAAAATGTGAAATAAGCATAATGTGAATGTTTCTAACTAGATTTAATTATTCTCCAGGGCCTTTTTCTTCGTTTAATTACTCATTACCATATTGGTTGCTTGCCTCTCATAATAACCATGTTGAACAATCAACATGTGGAGGAGGGCTCCGTGCCAAAGAGGGCCCAGTCCATCGAAGGGAGCTTTGAGAAGAACGAGGTTAAAGTTCGTTTATTCCTCACGTAAATCATCTGTACTCGGTACTCTCGAGAACTGATGCAACGAAGAGGTAAGTATTCCAACTTTGGACGCTTTGAACTTCGTTCTCTCTTGCACTTGAAAATATAAGACTCTAGCCAGCCTACACATTTATTAATTTAGAAATGAAAGATTGGACTTGTCCCCATTTAACACTGAGCTCTCTTTAAAATAATGAGTAAAAAAGGAACATAAAATAAGCCATTAGCCAAGAAGTAGCTATTTTGTTGAGAGCACACGACATCATGGCCCGTTCAATGTCATTTTTAAATACATAGACGGAAACGGTCCAAAAATACGCGGAGCATAGGATATTATTAGGTTAAGGACTTTTACCAGAGTAAAGGGAAACGAGATAAGATAAAGAGCCGCCAAAAATGGCGCTGAGGATCAAATAGAGCAATGAAATAAGTAGCAGGAAGCGTTCTGAGGATCAAACGAGGAGGCCATATGGTGCATTGTACGGAAAAGAAATAATACCTGTTGGATTGAACTGACCTTGAAACACAATGGATTCATTATGAGCACAATGGGGCGGGAAATAGAAGGTGAGGTTCCTTTGGGAAGACCCAGGGACGACTGCACAGACCAAATGAAGATGGAGGATAGGAAAAGAACAATCAGGGCGGAAGAGATTAGCGTTGGATAGAAAGGAGGACGCTATAGTTCACCAGCCTACCGATTGATAGAATAATGGCTGGACATTGCGGTTAAGAAACATTCTGAAGGAAAGCTTGCTTTCTCGCATGTAACACTCGGGTAAAACGCAGGTCGTAATAACTAGCTAATGTGAAATGTGAAAACACGAGAACATTTATAAAATTCTTACACCAACAGCGCCTTCCACGTGAGTGAAATCGGTGCACGAGAAAATTGGTGTTTCTCAGTACAGAGACTGATATATTCTCCAAAATAGTGGTGACCAACGATGAAAGATAACGTCGAAGACTTTGGTGCGTTTATACCATACGCTGAAAGAATTTGAGACCTACATGTTGGGGTCACCATGAATTAAAGGACATTCAGGTTAGAATTATAAAATTTTTCATAATTATTTCTGAGATAGAAAGAAATTATGAAATATGGTGTCGTGGCACTAAGTTGGAACACGCAGGAAAAATACAAAAATATGCTGATAAACTATTGAGCTCTGGCTTTTCCCGTATTTAATTTACTATGCCCCTTACCATTGATTGAATCCATTAATCCAAAGTAGTGCAGACGTTCATTGGTAACTGATTGGTAACAATTTTTCAATGAAGACCACCTTAAAAAAATTCACTTTCAGCAAAGTAGAAATATTAAGTTATCTGCCGTAACACCCTCTTCCATAAGTAACCAATCAATGGCCATAGGTTGCTAAAGAGTCGCATTCCTTTTAAGTAATGGATGGTCTTCATTTACAAAATAAAAATGTACGAAAAACGAAGAGCAAATTGCAATGTTTTTGGGTCCCTCAGCGTGACTAAACCTTAACAGCTAAGTGAAAAATCACCGACTGCTCTGAGCACGAAAGCAACATAGTTTTAGCGCAGGATTCGAATTTTCACTGAAGCTGATCGAGTATTAGTTGATCCAATGATTCAGAAAGTCTTTCCAACGCCTATATACATAAATCAGAGGAGACCTTTCCATTTTATCTAATTTTTAATTGGCGCCATTTCAATTTAACTCTTTTAAAAGCCTTTCACCTGATTAATACAATCTGCTCGCGAAACCACCTACTTGGATGTGATGCATCACTGAGCGGTTCATAAAAACATACCATGAACGCTTGAGTGGCAGACCTTAGCAAATGACGTCTTGATATTTCACGATAAGGCTCTGAATCATCAACACTTTTGAAAGAGACATTTCCCTTCTGGATAAGTATTCATTGTCCGCGGCGCTCACGCCGACGGTTGGCTCCGACAACGAGGTCACCTTGTATATACAAATTCTAAGCCCTAGAGCGTGTGAAATGTCACAGATTCAGCCAAAGGAGGTTCGTTTTGTGCCTCGAGAATTTCTTCATAACTGTTCATAACTTTATTAAAATCACTTTAAGCTACACCGGACAAAGTGGTTCCGATCGATTATTGCTAATCCTAAGCTTCCAAAAAACGTATTACTTATATGTCAGCGAAACCTGGGTATTTTAGGATGAGCATGAAAGTAGGCTAAATGCATTGGGAATGGGGTACCTGAAAAGTGTTTGCGGTAAAATCTGGATGGATAGGGTTAGCAATGAGTGGGTGATGAAAGAATGTGAGTAGGATGCTCCAGTAATGGACATATATGAAAGGAGTGTGATTTGTTGATTTATCCATGCTGAAAGAATGGATGAGAGTCGAATAACGAAACATATATGACTGTGTGGTCGATGGCGTGAAAGGGATAGACCCTACATAGTTTTCCTGATGAATTCTATTCTTGTTCTTCCTCTTTAATTCTTCTCATTTACTTCTTCCATTATTGCTTTCAAAGTCCTCGCAAAATGTGCCAGACTTATTGACAAGCTTATTGGACAAAAAATGAAAATAAAATAATGCAGACATTTGCGACGCGAAATCTTTACCCAAGGCTCTAGTAATTAATTCCAAAAAAATGCCGCAAGTCTGGCAAATCACAAAAAATTAATTCATCGGTAGTTTCGAGAGAAATCATCCGGATTACAATCTTGGGACCCCACAGGAAGTGGCAGAATCATCTCCAACCAAGGCTTAAGTGGTTTCAAGAAACTACCATAGCCCAGAAAATCACGAGAAACAATTTTAATCCTGAGTGATCAGAGGCACCATCCAGATTTGAAGCACGTGTACTAGGGATGGGAGAAAATAATCGATTCTTCATTACAATCGATTATTTTCTTCCGATTCTTTCGATTATTAGATCGATTATGAGTGGACGATTTAATCGTTGAATCGATTATTCAATCCCGATTATGACTTTCAGAAAAAATCGGCGGGATTGGTCTAATTTTAAATTTTACCGAGGGAAAAAGAATCGGCTTTAGAGCATTGATGAATTTTTTTCACAACTGATAGTGAATTGTTTTAAACTAAAAATATTCAAATAGCTCAAGAAAAAGCTATTTACTGCATTTTCTGTTTGAACTGCGATGACAAGACTGCAAAATCTGCAAAAAGACGTGTGAAAATGCCGCAGATAAAAAATATGACTCAAATGCATGTGGTTTTACGAGAGACGAGGCAACGTTTACGACTCTTAAGGGCAGACAGCTTCATGTCAAGGATAACGCTAATAATATTTGACCTAATTTATGAGTGTTAATGCTCCTGATATTTACACCATAAAATATAAAAGGTCGAGAAAACATAATTTGAATTAGGCAATAAACTTATTTTTCGAAAAAATACTAGAACAATAAATGATTGACTCCATAAGTTACTATTACTGTCGAAATAATAAATATATTTATAACTCAAGTATGATCATCACTGAACGATGTAAATTACAATCATTGTAACTTTTGCAGCAAGCTGAGTCTGAATTAGAGCTATACCAAGTATTACATATGGAGACATATTTTTCACTGAATGCCGGGCACCTATAACATTCCCATTCTGTCTATATCTCTCCCCTCTACAAAATATTTTCAATAACCTTGATTAGTTACCCATTATTTTCCTCTTTTCAATTAGGTTATTTAACACAAATGCACTATAATCGAATCCAAATATACAACTCCCTCTCCTTATATCACTTCACTGTATCGTTCGCTTCAGTCAGAGAACATAATTATATATCACTGAATCCAATGATTTCACCAATATCATACGACACCGTGAAATATTTTCAACAGAGCATTCGTTTCAACGTGAAAAATTGGAGCGCATCGCTTCGCATTCTCGGCGATCCTCCACATGAATCATACGATTATTCCACCCGATTATTATTCACAGACATATCCGCAGAAAAATCGCATGATTATTTACCGATTCTTCAACTAATCGATTATGCTACCCGTCGGGCATGCGCACAGCGATGCTATTCCTTGACGTTCCTTCACAGGCTTGACATGAATCGTATGATTCTTCCCATTCTTCTGCTCGTCACAGAAGCTACACGAACTTAACAAAAAAATCATATGATTATGCACCCATTCTTCATAATCTATTATGCCTTACCGATTTTTGTACTGAATCGATTCTCCCGACACGATCATCATATGATACGATTAATCGATTTCTGAGAAATGTTGGCCATCTCTAACGTGTACCCCAGCAGACATCGGTTGAACCATCCAACCAGAGATGGTTACCTCGCCAACTAATCAAGAATTCATTGGGACTCGGGAAATAATAACTCCTAAGACCTTGAAAGTTTCCTCTCCTTTGCCCGTCTCATTCATAACCGCGGGGAGATTCTCTGGACCCAGTGACCCGTACAACGTCGGTGCTCCCTGGAAACGACGGTTTGGGAAACTTTTTATTTTTCGACGCGTATCTCATTGTTATCGCGAGACAAAATGGTGAAGAATAACAATGAAGAACGCCACCATTAAGGCTCGCCTCCCCTACCCGCGCAAAACCGGCTCTATTAAGGTGTCTGGGCGGTTAATCACGTATCACACGGTTCTTGATTCTCTACAAATCAAGGATAATAGCTAGAAAAGCGGCTCAGCGGTATTGTGTGATACAGAATCGGCATTCTGCATCGCACGTATGATCTCCAGCACACTGGCTGGTATTCTTCTCATTGTATGTATATACTCAATCCATTACCGTATTTAGTTCCTAAAACTTTCGTCTAACATAATGTGATGCATGCTTTGGAGAATATTAACCTCATGCCACACACCCTAGAGGTGGCAAGCGAAGTACTAGGTGTATATAGATGCATAATCGGTACGGCTTTGTTGGGTACTAACTGTGTAGCTTTCGATCAATCACGTTCACTTGCAATGCGATCTTGAATTTTCATTTTTAGAACATGCCAAGCATAATTTCAGCGATCGTGTTAATGCTTTAAAAGCAGTTTCAGTAATGCTACATGCTCCAGTCTCGATTTAAAACGCTTGCTAGTACAAAGACTTTAGCTCAGGATACGGTCTTAGTCGTCAGTCATTGAGCGTTGTGACTCAAACGTTACCTTGTTCCAACTTCTAGTAAAAACGCGGCAACCCAATTTTACTGCACCTAATTCAACGCAAAGGTTAGTCAATACAATGCACTTCGTAAATTCTAGGAGATATCATGCTGCACTATGAACTTTTACCCTCCTTAAAAGTAGTTTGCGTTAACAGCTGCACGAAACCGAAAATTACAATGAAAATTTGGCCAAGTCATGGAGAAATTTGGGGTCGGTGAAAGAGGGATATTTAAAATGTGATTGTTAAAAATTGCTATCATAAGAGGAAGGCAACTTCCATAAAAGCACGAAAATTTGGCTTTTCTAAATCGCATAAAAGTTTATAGGTAAAGAGTTTTGACGCAAAACATCATTAACACAGGGTGCCATTTTTGGTCTTCAGCTATGTTATAAATATATGTTTATTCTACGCAACAGCCTAGATCTTGCATTTTGATCGATCATGGTTTTATACTAAAAATTCATTTAATGAGCAAAAAAGGAGCTTAACGACTAAATAAACAGCAGGAGATCAAGATTTACGGGGTTTTAAATGTTCAAAACACTTAAAAATTTGATATAAAACATTTTAAAAATTCAGCAAACTAAATCATATTCGAATGCTAATTCGAAAAAATCGGGAGAAATTATACTAAGTCGAACAATGAACCAACGCTAGGCAAAGGGTACAGTACGGTAATTGGCAACCACGACTTTTTCAATTTTTTTCTCATGGTGCAACCAAAACCAAACCTTACCACCGCGATTACCAGAGAATCTCGTATCGCACTCGGGCCTGTATCTTTCGTTTGGCATAATGATTTAGTTCTCAAATCAGACGACAGGCGCCATAATACCTTTGAATGGGAGTTCGTTTGTGACCTTCCAATACGAATCAGAAAAACAGATTCAGCAGTCAATGGATTGGATTTTGACAAATTGGACGGAATTGGAACATTTATTGGTGAAAAGTAAGGAAAAATCACGGTTCGGCATTCAGCACTCAAATATGACGTATATCTCGAATTTTTCCGTAGAAACGATTCGGTACGGAAGTTGAAACATAACCCCCAAGGTGGGGTACCTGAAAATACGTCTAACATCTTAACTACCTGAACTTAATACCTAATCCCCAGGGCTGAAAAGCATTAAAAGTAAACTAACTTCCAATAAAACCACATATCTACGACTCACACTCCCAGGATTAATTTTCAAGGTATAAACAAAGAAATAATTTTAATGCTTTACAATTTCAACTTACGCAGCAGTCAGCTGTATTCTGAAGGCGGTACTATTTTCTTGGAAAACATTTGTTCGTTAATTTCTTGAGGGATGCCTAAATTTATCCCATTTGGATAGAAAATAAATTGATTTAAGTATTATCGTATTTGGATAAAGGAAAGTCGTGCCGCATCTCACTCAAACTTTTGAAAGTTCGGCATTTTTGGCTGTTTTCCAATCATTTATGGCGATTCCGGAGCACTCTGTGAATCTAATTGCTTTTCCGTTGTTACCAACGACTCGAGGCACTGTTCGCCACTTTTAATATTGCATCTCTCTCTTTCATTATTTTCCATTACGATTATGATCCTTTCCTTTCTCTTCAACTACCACTTACTGAAAGCACATCACTCATCATCTCTTTGTACAAGCACCAAGGGGTACTGTGCGTGGAGTAAATCGGCTTGTTAAATAATTTTTTTTTAATTGCCCCTGATTGGTAGACCACCCAGAAAACAGATGCACGTCAGAAAACTTTCAGGGACACGCACTCTCCGCCAAATCTCGGCGGAATCGGCGGCGGGTTCGCAAAAAATCGCATCATGCAACTTAAATCGGCGAACCCAATCGCCGCGCGTGGCAAAACCGGATTACGTAAAAGACTCCAGACTCGTTCCTCACCTACTCCCCCGCCCCCCTCACCCCTCGTCCTTCTTTTGTGTTTCCCTCGGAAACTTCCTCCACATGACTCCGCCTTCGAGACGAGTCGGTCAAAGAAGACGAATGAAAGTCAAAGGCATCGCGCTTCGAGCATATATATATATGTATATATGTATGTATATAATGTATTGCTTAGAGACCGCGCGCTGTGTCTCCGCCAAGCACTACCCCCGCGGGGAATTTAGTATAAGCTGGTATTAGTGACGTCAGACACGGTAATATTAATTTTCGAAGGCGAAAATAATACTTAAAATACCTATAATACCTAAGATAATTGAACCTTAAAAATTCAATGTTTTAGAGAACACTAATTTTGACTAATTACTCTACACTGTAGAATTTTCAGAAAAAAGTCAATTTACGAAAACATTCTGACCTAAATCGAATTATTTATGAAGACGCTACAGAGGAGCGAAACTAGTCAAAATATATATATCTAAACCAGCAGATTTCCAAGGTTTTAATTATTTTATTCCCCTTCGAAAATAACGATGGAATTCCACAAAGTGCCGGCCGCATCCATACATCAAATACAAGGTTTAAATAATCAGAGGATGACATCATACAACCAATGTACTATTTTCACGGAAATTTTATATTTAGTACTAGCGGTTTCAACTCTTAGATGTCATCATCTGGTATTTCATGGCGACGACTCAGCATAGAAACTGGTAGCACCAAAGTAAAAATATGGCTATGATAATTGTAAATTGATTGTATGTTTCAATTGAACATGAACTTTCACAAAGTAGAGGCCGAATCCATAAATTTCATCAAGAACAGTCGGTTTGTACATGATGGGACCCCGAGGCATTTTTTATATTATTAAAATACTATATGAATATTTATTTATATTCAAAACTATTTTTTTAAATCACGCTCAGGGTTCATGTGTCGTGGTGTTGCAGCTGTAGTTATCAATATTCTGCTTTACCGTACAGCGTTTAGTTGTTAATAGAGAGGTGGTTTGTTTTCACACGTGTGTATTGAAGAGACTTGCGTAAAATGTTTGACCAATGCTTTCTTCAGGTGGACACCCATGCACTGTCACATACATTAAACAGAGGAATACCAAGACAGGGACGCTAATCATTTCAGCCCTTTCGGCCATGACACTCGATGGAAATACTTGCGTCTGTTACTCTTTGCTGCGTAACAAGGCTGACTGCATATTTTTCTTAAAAAATGCAGTCGTGCTTCTACTAATACAAGGTAGGACGTTCCCGTGACCAAAATTAGTCCGTTCTGTGCATGACGTCATCCGGTAACAAGCAGCAGACGACTCGAGAAGTAGTATTGGACATTAGAATAGAATAATGGATGAAAGCTCCGATAATTTAGTTTTTAGCTACGATAGAGTCAAATAGATTTGCATCCTTAAGTACTTACATGCAAAATATTCGACCGGTTATAATTATTAAATATGGAGTTTGAGAATACAATCTTGCATATGGTGGACATAACCCTAGAAAATTTCTTTATATGAAAATTGAAACTCTTAAAATTTCCTACACTGAATTTGTCCTGCCTGCGGCAAACCTGGACCCGCTTTGCCCGTGTAGATGTATCAATGAGATATCTAAAGAATTTCTCTTCCTTCATATGCTTCCCCTCATTGCTGTTGTATCCAAATACCGCAAGTACTAAATAAACAATACACTCCGTACCTAGATGGCGCTTGATGTAATCCAAAGTACGTCACAGCGTTCGATCGAAACGATTCGCAACGACCTACCTTGCATTATTAGTACCCATTGATCTTCAATTTAGGTAGATGGCGCATGACGTCCGCGTCACGTCGACGTATTCAACATAAGCTCGTCGTGTGTCACGTGATTCGGGTGAGCACCATGGTGAATACGTGTAGTGCGTTTGGCTGCAAGGAGAGATTCCTTAAAGGATGCTCCGTTTATTTCCACAGGAGTTTTTCCGTTCGAATTAATGCTTTGTCATACAGGAATATATTTACTGCCGAAAAATTGTGTGGATTGTGAATTGGAGTACATGCGCTATTTCTTAACTTATTGAGTGGGAACCGATGAACGAGTTACGTGAATTCCCATTGTAAAATGGATGTGTATCTGATGAAAGATCAATGTTGGTACCATGCTCAAACATAGGCTTGCATCAGGCATAGGGATAGATCATCAGCTTCACCGCGTATGACGTCACCTGGCTGGTCGTTACGTTTTCTAGGATGGGGCGTCTTTAGCCTGCGTATGCTGGGGAGTCAGCGCGCGAAAAGAGGAGGGAGAACAATGCTTGCAGATGGAAGGAGATAGGGTGGGGGAGAGACCAACCTTGGCCAGCCTCATGGCTGTGACCCAGCAGAGTCGGGCGCTCTCGGAGTCGCAGGCGAGGCAGCGCAGCGTCTTGGGGGCCAGGGCGGCGGCGTGGGGGCCGCCCTCTTCGGGGGCCGCGGGGCCGTCCAGAGACGATGTGGATGAGGAGGGGGAGGCGGAGGGGGACGAGGAAGAGGAGTAGGCGGTGGGCCGCAGGCACAGGCCGAACTCCGTCGGTGCCCGGAACTGGTTTTTGGCGTTCAGCGTCGAGTACACGTTGTAGTCCGTGAGGTGGGCGAACACCTGGAGTTGAGTGCCTCCGGCACTGCCGCCGCCGCCGCTGTTGCCGCTGCCACCGGAGCCGGTTCCCTCCGACCCATCGCCACCCTGAGGATGCAATTAAAAAAAGCGAAACATTGAAAAAGACTGCAATACGGTTCGTGAAATGACATGCAATGCGATATTTTCTCTAAAACTAAAAAAATGGTGCCCGCTGAATTACAACGGGAAGAAGAAATAAATATAAATTATTGCGATATTGGAGCGATCGATTAAAAGAATCCTCCCAAAATTATGTGCAAAATGCAGATATAATATTTAGCGTTCACTAACCACACATGGAGAGATAGGAATGAAAAATATCCCGACTGAAATTTCGCTGTTATTCTGCTCTATATATCATTTAATCTAAGCCATAAGTGCCTTGAGGATAAGTTCCCATTTAAAACCTATACTACGGTTGCCAAGTAAATACAAAACTTCCAATGTTGAAATAAAGTAAAAGTGTTTAGAGTAAAACACTCAAGTTTTACGGTGGACTCACACTGACAAGTTTATTGCGCAAGTTACTAGCAGCAAGCGATTTTCGACTTGAATTGCAGGTGTAAACGGCTCTGCAAGCCTGCTTGCAGAATTTTTAAAAGTTTTGGCAAATCACTTACACAGGGGCCTATGTGGGCCTCTAATATAGCCTATTAATCCTTCTGGGTCCTAAGGAGCATGTGTGCCAAATTTTGTTCGATTTCATCAAATCCTCCAAGAGATGATGAAAAATAATGATAAATAAGAACAACAGCCATTATAACACAATAATGCAAAATGATGCAATTCAGTGCAAAACATGTCATCGAGATGCGATGTATAATAACTCATACAAGTTAAGGTTGCAGGAAGGCAAATTCGTGGTATTAGATAGTGGCAGTGGAAAAAAAATGTTTCGAAAAATGCAGTGGAATGAATATTGCTATTATCGAAAAAAATAGATTAAAATTCAAAATACTCAAATTCAAATCGAAAATGACATATAATATAATATAACATCTTCTACAATTTTATGCGGCAGGTAAGTACAAACTGTTTCAATGAAAATTATAGAATGTAATGATTACAAGGAAAGAAATATACTCATGTTTTGAAAAACCTTACAACGGAAGTGAATATACCCCATAACAATTTCTTGATATTATTCTTCCTATTATCAAGAGTCTCGGAATTACCTGAAGTTCCGTTAGGGGACTCTCTAACTGTGCCAATTCCGTCGAAGTTTCACTTTTCCGATGGAAAATCAGGCGCAAGTAGAGAATGAGACGTTTCATTCTATATAACAGGAGCCGAGGGTGACAAGGATGATTTTATCATCTTCTAACAGCGTCATGATTCAATCGTTCGCCAGTAATTTCGAATTGTTCGTTTGGGCACCTCGGCATGCCCGTAAAACTTGCCGTATCATGGTGCTACTGGCCATAAAATACCTTTCTATTACGCTGAAGAGAGTTGAGTGCTTCATAGAGGGTAACTAACGAAGATCATAATCAGTAGTTTTTGATTTCCTGAAAGTTGGTCAAATAATGAAACTCAATATTTCATCGCCAAAGTTTCGCCAAATTTATTGGTATCATCAGGGCTATGAAATTAACCGAATGTATACATTAAATGTATGGAACTGTAAACCAGTCGCTCTACAGCAGTTAAAAACTATCAGTTTATATTTTATTTATGGAATGGAATATGGAAGACTGTCGGTTAGTTAAAAACTAACAGTTTCCATCTGACAGAGAAACTGATAGTTTTTAACTCACCCACAGTCTGACGTAATATAAAAAACCTCTCAGTTAACACCAAGTTAACGGAGAGGCCACGTCATCTTCCTGTTAGCGTTAACTAGACATTATGACACCTGATTTAAGAGTTTCAATCTCACCAAAGAAAGTGAAATTAGCTGTGAAAAAATCATTTAACATGACCGGGATTCGAACCTGGATCTCCCAGTTGCTGATCACGTATGATAGGGCACAATATCTGATTTCGGCCTTAAATATGGTTAGAGTCACGGTTATACGTTAGATTCTTAAGTGAAACCCTGACTCTTGCCGTAACCAGATATTGTGCAACCTTAGCTAGTTGCTCCACCATGTCATTCTAACTCGAGGTGAATGTCAGCGAGGGTTTATGCGAACTAGATGCTCTCGTCGCAAGTCCACAATAAAGAACAGGAAGCGTCACTAAGCCACTATCACGGAGGATAAACCTAACATTGTCGCTTTAGAACGACTAACTGTAGGATTTCAGGCTTTCCCGGCGAAGGTGTATGTCAGGGATCTCTCGGGTTTGACACCAAGTACTCAGGTCCTTGATGGCCGACGTTTCGAAGCTGGAATCGAGTATCGAAACGTCGGCTATCATGGACCTGAGTACACGGTGTCAAACCCGAGAGATCCCTGACACTGTGAAATGCTTTGTGCATTTCGCCATGACTGGAAATTATTCTCAATATCGCCCCGATTAATTAGTCATTTATCAATCTATCCATAAATACAAGAAATTATTCAATCCCTCATTGAAGGCGTCAAACTGAGTTAACGTAGACGTGTCCGGCCTCGAAATATCCGCGGCGGTCTCCTATGCAGCTCCGTTCGTTGCGCTCGCCACCAGACCGGCCGTCGTCGCTCGAATTACTAGCACGAACCGCGAGATGGCGTGACCTCCAGATCTCCTCTCCCGAACTTCCAGCCGAGTGTCTCCCTTCATTCGACGCGTGATGCCGATCCCGGTCGAAATATAATACTCGATCCCTCCTCCCCCAGGCGACACTTCTGTGACACATTCACCCGGACCGCAGCTTCGGTTGACGTTCCCCCATCGCTCCCATTCTCTCTTGGGCAGGGAGAAATCGCACCGCGGATCACCTGTCAATTCGTCACAGAATCACGCGCACGGGATTGCGTGACAGAAACCTAGAGCCGGCGATGGATAATATACTCATTTTCCAGATAGCGCGGCGACGGAGGAGAAATAATCCGGCGGACTCGTTTCCGCGGACGCGAAACTAATTTCCAAACTCACGCACATCACGGGTATACGGCTCCCGCCTGGAGATAAAGGACTCATTAAACCAGCTAGCCTAAGGATAAAAAAAATTATTGGTACTCTCAAGGACACGAACGCAAGGAACACGGACGCTAAATTTGTCCACCGCGTAAAAAAACTGATAATAGGGTTGTGCATCGGACATCATTTCAGACATGTAGATGTGGACTGATTTATCGGCGGAACTGTCATCTTTCAAAATGAACCAACGCCGGGGGAACTCGGACAACCTTACTGACTTCCTCTGACCACCGCGAAAACATACTCTTGATGTTTAGGAGTAAATTCAACATTAACCATCACCTGCACCATTGGTGCAGGGGGGGGGGGCGAACCCCCCGTAATTCATGGGAACATTTATAAAATGGTAATCATAAGGTATTCCGTACCCCCATATGCCGGAACATAGCAATACCCCCAAAACAATGACCTTAATCCACCCCTGATTACCATTGTTTATAAAACGTTGGAATGGAAACTGAAATTTTGTGATTCCTTTAAAAAATATTTTTAGTGGAATCACGAAGTTAATGTTAATCTTATATATAAAAAAGAATGCTTGTCTGTTAATTTTTTATGCACGCCAAAACCATTAATCCGATGCGATGAAACTTTGGTGAGTTGTTGTGCGCGTACTCATTAAGGTTTCTAAATTATAAAAATGGCAATTTTTGGGGTTGTTTTAACCCCAATATTGTTAACATTTACTCCCATAAGAAAAGCGTTGAATTCGGTGCACGTTTTTCTTTAATTGCTTTTTAAAATTACTTGCACTCAAGATATTTGATGGAAATTTGTATCACATAACGCATAAAAGAATACAGTATTTCTTTCTTTCATTCAATTTTCTTACACGCTTCGTTTTTGTCCAATTATTGTTTTTTCATCTCGAAATTCATCATTTTTTCTTATTTTTCAACAATAGAAATCTCCTTGGCAACCAGGCAAGGATATCCATTTAATAGCGATTAAATTAATGGTTATTCACGCCTTCCACATTTAAAGCCCAGGTTTTGATACTAATTTGATAGTTGTAGCCAAACGACTACAGTTCCTCGGTCGCATTGCCTTCTCAATGACCATCAACAATGTAAAAGATCAATCGCTTCAAGTGTGTGGATAAAATCTGGATAATCCATGCTTTTCACGATATGCTCACGAGTGGGAAAACCGAAAATTTTATTAGTTTTTGCAGAGGGAGGTAAGAACAAAAATAATGTATATCCCAAAGCACTTGAATACATATTTTCAACTTTAATTTAATACACAAAAAAATCATTGGCTTTCATTTATTTGTTACATGTAAATGTGTCTGCTTTGCATATATGTGCCTACTTAGAAAGCAAAAGAGACATTGGAACGCATGCCGGGGAAAATTAGGTGAGTTGTTTTGCGCGCGCCTTCGAAGGATTCTGAATTATTACATAAATTGTACAATAGATGTAGCGCGAATAGTTTCAACAAATGAGTTCTGGCAAGCGAGCTTCTCAAACAAGCGAGGAACTACAAGCAAGCCACGAAGCAGATGGTTTACGACACGGATACTATATACTATCCGTGGTTTACGAGTTACTCAATCACGTGCATCAGAATCGTATCAGTGAGACATTATTTCGCGTGCACCATTATCATATCAGTGAGACATTTTTTTATTATTTAATTACCACCGAAAACAGCACTTTTGGCCTTTACATTGGGGTAGTAGTAACATTCAACAGTGGACAAGCACAAACAACCACGTCCTGGGAAATGAAAAATCCTCCCCTGGCGGGATTCGAACCCGCGACCTTTGGGTTAGCAGGCGAGGACGTTACCCCGCCGCCACCGAGCCCGACAAATAAATTGTGTTTAAAGGAACGTAAATTATTTTTACGTAGAATTAGATTTGGTGCAGTGATTGCTTTTGAAGTTTAAATGCTTATCATTAGATCACTTAAAGAACAAGGTTTTGCAATCTTGCATTCAATTTTTCGTATACGCTTCTCTTTATCCTAAAAATGGATTTTTAAGGTCGAAAATCTTAAATTTTTGCCCTACTTCAACATTAGAATATTTTACACACCTATAAACCGCAGAATAGGCATGGAATAGAAAAGCGTGCCATCATTTATGCGTTACAAATTCCTGTGTAGGTATGTGGAATTCATTGGACTAGGTTTTCAATTCGTTTAGGAACCGATTTAGAAGCCAGAAAAGATTTGTGGGCCAAGCCATGAAAAGTATGAAAATCAATGGTGACTTCAATATAGAGTATTTTATTTTGCGAATGCAAAAAAAAATCATTGTCCTTCATTTATTTTGTACATGTCTGATTTGACTTAGAAAGAAAAAGAGGCATTGCAACTCATGTCGGGCACAGCTAGTCATTTCAATATTATTCGATTCCATAAAGTTACGCCGTAAGTACTAATTATAACAAAATGTTGCTTTGACGCAAAATAAAATAACTCGAAAAATTGTTTGGCCATAGAAGGAACAAAACATTTTATATCCGAACCAACGACTAAAAGTCGTCGAGAAATAGAAATGACGTAGGAATGCTCAAACGATGAACTAAACCGATGAGACTAAAAGAAAATTTATATATTCAGTGAATTCTGAGGAAGCAAGTTGACGGTGATGGCAAAATATGCTTAGGAACAATAAAAAATGCAAAAACACTGAATATGACCGGAGATTTCTGCAGTGCCACAATGATTTACCACATAATGTAACATCTGAAATACATAGGGACACTTTGGAAAACGTTACACCTCATAAGTCAGCTATAAAAAGTTATAAGACGTTTAAAACCACTTTATGACGCGTATACGTGACTGGGATCAGTCGCGGAATAGCAAGATAACATTAGAAGATTCATAAAATACCGAAACCGGTCGTATCAACATACAATTCTGACTAATGGAAAGTGATTTTGCACAAGTGAAGCCATATTTTTAATTGCTACGGAATTACATCACTTAATCTTTTGAAATGGTTTACATGCACATATACCTACTCTTTGTGTCGAACGAGTCATTTTCGTTTAACTTTTAGTAGAACTTTTAATATATAGTTTATCACTTACACTCGCCTCTGGCATTTATAACAGCTGGCGTTTGGTTTCTTTGACCAAATCTCCAACATAAAAACACTCAAACGAATGTATGTACCGCCATAATTATGTGAAGATTCATAATTTGCTCTAATAGCCCATTCTTCCTCCAAGAATGCATGAGGTCCGTCCAATGGCTTTTAAATTCCGATTCTTTTGCAGAAAATCTCACGTTTCATTATGAGCAGCATTCGCTTTAACACAATGCGTTTTGTTTGAATTTATCAGCGTGAAGCAGATCATTTCTGATGATGAAAAAATTGGGGTAATGTTACGACCAAATGAGAAACAATGCAAATAAGGACTGTAAATGAACTTCAGGGAACTATTATGACGAGTAAACAATGGTCATAAATTTCATGATAGGTTATACCGTTCTCCGCTGAATATAATCAAGTCTCAAAGTAAAACAGTTCTCTTCAATATGAGTTCATTTCAGCTATCAAGCGGAATGATGTTCCGCCTGCAGGCTGTATATTATGGAGGGAAAAACAACACCCAAAGGATATACAATGCTACATTTACTTTTCATCAGATTCTCGTCAAGCCTTTCTATATTTATTTTTCTTTTGGGATCCTTCTCTCCAAAGGCCTCATTAATTTCTTCAACTAAGGTCTTTGTGAATATCGTCCGAGCCGATTCTTTCAACAGATGACAGGGATGATAAGTGAAAAGTGGCTTTATTGAACATCAGCCAGGCATTTCGCAGCCAGTAATCATTTCGCGCAAACTGGTGCTCGAGAGCCATTGCATCATATTCCTAGAAACTTGGCATCCGTCCAGGCACCAAGTCCACTTGAAAAGTTAATTTTTCAGTTTCCACTAACAAAAGGTGGATGTCGAAATGGCGATAATAGATTTTTAAGTTGGTTACTAATTTCAACGGCCACTTGAGCCGATCGTACAAGGCCAAATGAATCGGTCAATTTTCCTGAAATGAGAGTTAAGGTGGCTTTACACTGACTATGTGAGTCAAAACAAATACTAAATTGCACATTTTTATTTATTTGGTTCAAAACATCCTGCTTTCTCTGATGAAATGGATTAACAAAAGAAACCAAAATTAAGGCACAAAATATGCAAATATTTCATTGGCAATCTGAGCAAATTACATGAGATCCCATGTAAAAATATCCATTTTTAAGGCTAATTTACAGCAAAAATAGCCTGGAAACCTATATTTTTTCATCTCAGTCCATAAAACGCACGTCAATGATGCTATATCTAAGTTATCAGAATTTCTGGAATAAGTGACCCTGAGGCCAGAGCCACCTTAACAACCTGCATGCTTTCAGCGGAGTCAATACCTTGGACTAGTTACCAACTAAAAAAGCCGTCCCGAGCACGATTCTTGCCTCGCGGAAAGAGCCGACGTTCATTCATATTTTATAACTTGCACACCAAATGCTTCCTTTTTTTCACGACGCGGTTGCAATTTATTAGGAAGCGGGAACCAAGAGGCATAAAAGTGCGGAGCGGAAGTGGAAGTTTTACCGGTCATTCCAAGGCAATTGAGCATGCAAACTTGGGCATGTGGCCACTAATTCGAAGCTTAGCATGCTGCGGCTGAAGGAATGGAGGCCATACATCGCAACGCGGGATCATTTCAATCATTATTGACGAATATCAAAGTCCAGTACACCATTCGATTTCTCATACTTCAGGTTGAATTCCGAACAATGGATTTTTTCATGTGTTCTATTACGGGCCACGGGTTGGTGTGAAGGATAGAGAAACTAAATCTGAGTAAGTTAACTGCAGTAAACTTCTTGCCAAAGCCATCACATCAACGCCATATTTGTACTGGGTAGAGTAAACATAAAGTCGCCAGACGAAGTAAATATATTAGAATTGCCTTAACTTCAGACTTATGGTGGAGAACACATATAATAAACCTATTCGGCACAACCTTAAAGAAACTAAGATTTATCAAGCGTATATTACAAAGGTCCTCGGATGAAAAAGTGAAAGAGAGGTGCTAATTCGCTCTGGTTCGATGGTAAAAACCTCGTATACGCCACGAGAATTTGGGACCCTGGACAGAAACGTTTGATTCGAAAAATAAATAAAGTACATAGGAAAGCTGCGCGCTTCGTTAAAAACTGCTACGAGCGAACAAAGAGCGTTACTCAGTTTTTAGATGGATAAGGTTTGTAACCGTTATAGAATCTGAGGCTACACGCTAGGCTCAGATTGCTTGAGAAATACAAAACAGGTGTGTTTCAGATTGACACCGAGAATATAATTTCGACGCCACACTACACCTCTCGGTCCGACAGGAGAGATAAAATAAGAGAGGTACATTTCCGGACAAAAAGTCGTTATTTCCACGCACAATAAGTGACCATAATAAAAATTGAGATCCACTCACACTCCCGAAATACACTTAATCTTTTCTATTCCCTATAACATTCTCCCTTACACCTTTACACGGCTGGTGTCCTAACACCCCCTGCCACACGCCCATTCGGCGGCTCGCAGGGTAGTATGTAGATGAGTAGGTACTGACTTCCCATCCCGAAGCTTCGGATTCGAATCCTGGCAGTGGCGGAGATTTTTCAGTAGAAACCTGATCCCTACTGGCGCTTCATTTAGAGAGCACTTCGAGTGTAGAACTGCCTCAGCAGGATGGATCATTAAACTATGGTTCTCTTGGCGCCTTACGTTAAGAGCAGGCCAATGCTAACGCCCGGTTTCTCTCCACAGTTACTCAATTCCCCAAAATATTCCTCCCTTGCCTACAACTTTTCACAAACAACCTAAGCGGTTGGTCGCCTTCCCAAATAACCAACAAACCATCCGTCGGTATTAATAGGCTTGACGACAGTTTCTGTATGACTCATTATCCCCTAAACAATTGTCTCTTCTGATCTAGTTCTCTCAAGAATCACTACACTACTCTATTTTTCCCCTCCTTAATACAGTACTCCCGCACTCGATACACGTACCTGCGCTGGTTCATGCGTGAACAACTGCGTGAACACATTCTCTGATTCAGAACAGGGTATAATGCCAGTCTCTTACTGAACGCTAGAGATTGGCTAGAGATTTTATTCTACATAAGTCTTTGCTACAAACTCCTAGTTTTCTCCTAATGCAGCCTGGACGTCTTAATCTTGAATCTCAGTAAGTATGTTTACCTGTAGTTATTATTCATCCCAAGCCTATCGCAATGATTTTGCCACGCGTTCAGCTGTGAATGCAGAACATTGGTCGAGTAGATTATTAGCTTAGGAATTCTCATGCGAAGTTCATTCATCTGAGATCAAAAGATGTCTGCATTGGCACAATGTTCTGTAACCCAGAGGAGGCTAAACCAAAAGCACAGGCGCCACCCTTGATTCGACGTAATTATAATTAATTCATACCACGAGGAAACGAATTGGACCCTTCACTCATTCAATCGGAATAAAACAAATTCTCACACGACCTATAGCAGATGCAATTCGACCTTCGGACGCTGCAATTGGCGATTGTGGCATTCTCGGGAGGGCTGAAGGAATATTTGGCACTCTTTGGAGCGCGAACAATGCTGCACATGGCCGGTGGGCGCAAGGGTGCGCTACGTTACATCAGCCACTGTGCTGTGCGGTCCTCAGAACTACACGAAACGGATACATCGGAATGGAAGTGCGCTCACACATTGGCTGTATACTAATCGCGATTTGAGTATATCTCGTTAAGAACACATGAAGGCGTGTATGCGAAACGGGTATCACTTGAAACAAAGTTTTTCCGCCTATGCTATACTATTTTCAATGCAGTTATGAAAATGAAATAGCTATTTTAAACGAAGAAAACTTTACTGCCACAACGCGTTTAAGCTTAATTAGCCATCCATCACCAGGTGACTGAGGGCTACGCAAACCGAAAAGTTTTGTGATGATAAACGTTTCTGTGGTGAAAAGTGTCATTTCATTTGAATAACATGGAAGCCTCCCAATAAATCTCGTTGGAGGCTATCAATTTCATATGCTTTCTCTAACTAAGTTTTAGAAGCAACAACCCTCACAGCCAGAGAGCCAAAATAAGAGGGAAAAACCAGAATTTCGGATTTGGTGCCATTCTCAACTTTTATCTCATTAAGTGAAACATACGGTGGCGTCATAAAATATCTCACATCACTCACACGTAGCGAATAAATGGACTGTACTAGTCAAATAAGAAATAACAGAAAGGCGGTCAAATTGAGAGAGGCTAATTCTTTTTTCAGGGGGCCAGAACGCTTAAGTTCACATTGACCTTGAATTTATTCCCTGGATTACCTTACCTAGCCACACAAGTTTCAAACAATAGGTGGCACTCCGCGATCTTGGGTTTATCCTACCAGCACATAACCCACTTGGAAAATTGGTAGCCCATTGGAAACCAATATATAAGAGACGAGACAGGAGATATGGAAGACGAAAAATATCCCCTGGGTGTATAGGATTATCTCAGCTCCGGTGAGAATGTTAACTCCAAGGTTTTATCCACTAAAATGATAACTAAAATTAAAGTCTCATCACCATTTTACTTCAGAAAAGTGATCTTCAAAGGGATGTGACGAAAATTAAAAACTGGATGCCCATTAGAATTGCGACAATGAGAGATTGATGCGCACCGTGAAGATTATAGTACTCATATTATATTAACCGTCGAAGAAAAATTGCTAATTTGAGCAGAATTCTTTGCTTTATCAGCCTTGTATAGATGTCACTCTCGAAGTCACTGCATCAATAAGCACCGCTAAAAACGATCGAGGTTATTTCAACTTGAAATTTAGTTATGATATAAAATGTTTTAGCTAAAATTAAATTCCATGATACAGTGATATCTCCTGTGATGAGGCATGCTAACTTCAGAAGAACTAGCTTAGAAAAAATACTGCACCACAGCTATTTTCAATTATGGCTCTTCCTTCCATTTTATGCCGAAAAAATTTAGGTAGCGATAATTTGGAGGAGGAAAAGTTCTGTGTTGCGCAAAATGAATCCTGTTGTTGTAAAATCAATATAAAATTATTTATTAGATTTCCTATCTAGTGGCACCAGGGAGAAAAAAACCATACAGCCTCTATCCGGATGAAAACTTCATAAAAAGAGGTTTTGGCCAGCTTTCCTTGATTGTACCCCAAAAGACGGCAGGGCTAAGGCTGGAATAATGTGTCTACGAAGCAACAAATGCAATTGAAATTTCCCGAGAAATAATGGAGTTAATGTTGACTCAATTATTAATGTCTTGTGACCATCCCTCGTTTTCAACGCCAACTGCTCAGTAAAACGCTTTGAAACGCTTGAAAAACGCCTCGAAAACGCTTTAAACGCCATTCAGCTTCAGGTAAGAGGGGGAGCAAATGACCTCGGGCTTGGAGAAACAACAGTCAATCTATAAGAACAGCAACTGGCGTGACACCCCACGCCACCTCTAAGACAAAATTCATTCTGCTCCTTTCACTCACCTATTTCCCCCCTCCAGCCTCCCCCAACGACAGCCAATGACCTCCACTGTCAACCTTAACTAGGCGATATGCAACGCTCATCGATCGCTTCTCATGTGCTACGTGGGATGGCGGCTTACGTAAAAGTTCCGGTTATAAATCTGAAGTTAAGAGTAACTCGGATCTTCGCGAAGGACAATCGGAGTCATTCTCTTCCCGAGAGATGATAAAAATTTATCTTTCATTGCCAAAGCGAAAATATTACGAGCACAAAGAGCATTCGAAAATACTCACCAATTGGCCTTTGATGAGTTAAAGTGGATTGATGAAACGGTAGCTGGGATTAAAGCGGAGGCACACCTTTGCACACGTCATAAACTTTCAAAGGGCGGAGATATATTGCCGACATTATACCCTATACACTGTTTCGGGAAGGAAATCTAAGATACGGCAATGAGGGGAAAGTTTGTTCTTTTGCTGAGGCGGAAATCACGCATCCATTTGATAGCTGCCATCCGGTTACTGTAGCGAAATCATTCGCCGTGGAAGAGAAATTCAAACACCCGCTAGGATATGTCGCAGCAATAAACGTGAGTGCTAATTTGCTCTAGGTACTATGATTTTCAAAGCTTCACCTACCTTAATCATTTATAATTGAAGTATACCATCTAAATTATGATAAAATATGACAACAGTAGCATTATCTATTTGCTTTTAGGGCTATGTGGAGAGCAACTGTAGTTTTCCCCTCGTTTGAGCATCTTATTGTAGTCAAACAGAAGATTAAAATTTTGAACGTATTTATTCACGGGAAACTAAATAATATCATCAAATGTATTAATAAACTTCCGAATGTGTCAATTGAAGTAAAATAATAAATGATGAAACGGCTATCATATCGTTAAAAAATTGAAAACACGGCTGATATCCTCATGCTTATCACCTTCTGTTATTATTATATTTTGGGCATTGGGCTGGTGTGGTAGATAGAGTGATTGCTTCCCGTCCCGTGGCCCCGGGATCGGAACCCGGTAGAGAATAGCATCCTGATGCGTACAAAGGGGGCCATATTGAGAGCACTTTATGTCTAATACTTCAACCGGCGGATGGGACGTTACACTGTGGTCCCTTTAGCACCTTTGCCCAGAGCAGGTTAATACCGATGGGTTTCTCTCCACCCATCCTCCACTCCCCAAATAAACTTACCCTTATGTCCCACATGCACATTATTTATGGCACACATTACGTCAGTACTTAGTCGCCTACCTAAATAATCAAACCAATACTTTATCTTCGTTGACTTAAACATGAGCGACCAGAGTAGATATTCTTATGTTTCATCACGTAATGGGAAGTAATTAATTACAAGCAACCCGATACCTTTAACGATTATTTTTGACTTACTTTTACTAGTAATCATTACCATTTTCAAATCGTAATTTACTTGCAATCTACTTCCAAAGTAATCATTAATCGTCACTCTCGTGATAACTTGCAATCGGCGCGTAATCGATTATCATTAATATCGATTGCTTCGGTTTTTAATTGCTATCGAATGCAAGCGTATTTGTTCAGCACCTTCAGTGCATTTCATTCTTTAGCTGTCTCTCCACAGAAACATTTTTCGAGCAATATTATGCCGCAACGCTTTTTTTTAAGTCAAACTCTCTCAGAATTCAGTGCTGCGGTAGTCCTAGAGTTTGTGATTACATATTGCAATCTGCTTGTAATTGTAAGTGATTACTTTTCATGCTGAAGTAATTTTAATCTGCTTATATTACTTTTAGGGCATTTTACCCAAAACTGGTCCTATCAAACACTACAAATCGCGCAAACCTTCAAGCATTAGAAGGAGGCTAGGAATACCATTACCTCGTCGGCTGAAAACATCGATCAACTCCGCATCTGATCGCCAAGGCTTCGGGGCACGAATTACGTCACAGGAGTTCAGGAGGAGGGGATGGGTTTGACCTAGCGTGACTAGGAGGGAGGGTTAGATCGAAACATTCTTGTTGCGTCATTAACCAAAGACCACGAATTATAAATGTGTACCAGTTCCCGTCCACTTAAGCAGCTTAACGAAAACATCTGCAATGTTAGCTCTTTGACGTAAAAAAGCCGCTTTGTCGCATCGGAAGGAATAAAAAGCGAGACTGCAGAAGAAAAAAAAATTATTGCAGTACATCTGGTAAAATGCTCTCGGGGATTGTACATACTTCCGCGAGTGAGGAAGAAAATGCACGGTTACATGGGGAGATGAATGGGTCATTGGAGATGAAAATAAACGTGTTGTCACATGCGAACAAAACCTAAGCTAAATATTAACTGATTATTCGACGGACGTTTTGGATAGAAAATTTTTCCAATCAAAAGCGATCGCTAGGCTTCCGATTCCCTTCCACCACTCCTTATTCATGCGCATAGATTTATTTCACAAAACAAAGAAAATAAAGGCCAATTAAGTCCAGTTAACAGCAAAAAAATATTCAGTTCGGTTCAGAGCCAAAAAAACTGTTGTGGACCATATTGCACCAGTCTGCATTTTGAAACTTTTTGTCAGATGATTTATTACAAATAGGTGTCCTTGAAAACATTTTTTATGTTGATTCTAAAAGTGACTTACATTTTTTCTAACATATCAGGTATTTACTCAAAATAAGAATTATAGTTTCAAGATTTAACTACCGTAAGCACTGTTATATTAACATTACTTCACGCAATGACAACTTTTGTAACAAAAATGAATGAGGGACGAATAACACTTCCAACGTCACACAACAACAGCAGCAGTTGTACCAACCTAAATGTAAGACTCAAAAGCTTGGGTCAACCTAAGGCTCATTAGCTTGTATTGAGAAATATCACTCGCACAATAATTACCCACTGGCACATATAATGCATTTATCAATAAATCTTAAATTGTAAATAAATTTAAATTGGGTCAATTCTGAAACAAACTGTACGTGATAGAAGGAAACTAAGAATAGTTCTGAAATCAGCATATCAAAGTTAGTTATTATCACTTACTATTTTTAAGTCATCTGATATAATTCAGAAGTTAGTTGTTATCACTTACTAGTTTTAAGTCATCTGATATCATGCAGACTAGTGTTATTTGTGCCACCTATGGAAACCGAAATTCATTCCCGACTTGGGACCACTCAAGATGCCGCAAAGGATGAAAAACATTTTAAATTGGTGTTTCAGTACAGGGATTTTATTCAGGAAGGTCTAGATCTCGAAAAATATCGTGGACGTGACGTTTCAGTCGAGAGAATTCCGAGGCCTTCCTGGTTAACGGCACCACGGGCCTTGCTAGCGAAATGCTCGAAATTTCCGAGCCTCGGCAATGACGATATATCTGACGTCACAACCACGAAATATCCCGATTTTAATTTTTCAAAACTTAGGATTTGCCGTGGCTCGGACGTCACACCCTCGATATTGACGGAGTTCGACGACTCCGAATAATTCCTGAATAAGATCTCAGGTCCGGTGTAAAACCAATTAAATTGGGGAGTAAATTTCGCCAAGTATGGTGAAGTTCGATTAGAATTCGGTTTCAGTTCACGTCCCTCAATTACCATAGCAGTCATCATGAATACCTGACAAATCTTTCCAGAAATACAAATCTCACAGAGCGGAGTTGTAATTGAATTCAATTCAATCAAACCCTTTGCCACTTTACTAAACTGCCAGGAAAAATTTCGCAATATTGTTCTCACTCGCATCGTATTCTCTTCCAGGGAAGAGAACAAGTATTGCGGTTAGATCGAAGACAGAGATTAAGAGGGACGAAGATTAAGAGCTTTTTTACAAAAGGCTCGCTTTGCACCAGTAACCAACGGTGTCAGTTTTCCTTCGGAATAATACCTTTCGCATTAAAATGGAAAAGACGGCGGCGGCGATTACCTTCGAGAACACCTGGCCGGATAAGAGGGCCGCAGTTAACTTTAACAAGCGCGGGCATAACGACACTTCCTTTTTCCCGAAGGGACTGGATCTCTTTCAACGGGAAGGAGGACTTTAGCACACCCTTGACTTCGCGGAATAAGGGACGACGAGCGTATGCAACAAAAGGAGGGATTGCATCATGCAAAGCGCCCTTTCTGCCACTTCTGCCGCTCTCGCCTCGAGCCCAAGTGACCTTATTCGATGCGAGAGAGACTTGAGCGAGGGAGAAATTAGTGAATGATTTCCAGTTCACTTCGCCTCCAGCCCCGGAAAATTCATTGTGGGGGGGAGAGAGGAGTTCCGGTCCCGATAGAGATTTAAAACACGCCCTCATGACATCGCTCATCGCGCGGTGACTTCACCGATTCTGCGGGAAATGAGGACCTTTTTTTTTAACTGCAAGAGGGATGTGCAAATCGTGAATTTTTCCACACTCAGTCGAAACAAATTTCTTAATTTTAAGTGGAAAGTTTTAACACTTTCAACAATGCCTGATTTTTCTGTGGTAGCTTCTGCTGAACTGGCAGTTTTGAGCTATTTTCGTCTATATTTTTAAATATAAATTGATTTGTTATTCAAAGAAGTGTGCATATAAAATTAAAGCTCTTTTTTTCTAGTAATTTTTATTTTCTAATTTTAATTTTTAAAATTTCATATCTTGAAAATCAATATTTTTTTAAAGACCCATGTTTAAAAAAAAATTGTAAATTTTTGATCCAGTTATTTAATTTTTTTTTAGTTTTTATGGATGAAAATAGGGGTACAATATTTGTTGACAATTAGTTATTTATATAGTTACCCAGTACTAATACATACAAATTATTTATTTTATAAAGGGAGACACCTACGCATATTTTACACGTGAGATAAACTTCGAAGCACTCAGGAATACACAGCCCAACATTGCATTCTTCGCACATCCACCTGCTTTCCCTTCTAACTCTCTTTCCATTTTCAGTCTTTCCCCTGTCCGAGCACACTTTGCAATACCTTGTAGCATTAATTTTATTGACTGTCGCAGGAACTTTTTTAGGGAAATACTTAGCAAATGTTCTGTCTACGTTCGCTGACGGGGAACCAGTCTGCAGGGATTCTTCACCTCCAACCGATGCTAACTTTTTTCCAATTGCCTTTATGTAGTCCACTAAACCTGGGCTCTTCCCACTTTTTTCCTTGTACAATATGTACCCATTCACTACTGCCATCATGAATAGGTGGAAAAATAACTTTTTCCACCATTTCATACTCTTCCTAGAAAAGGAAATTGAAATCGATTGAAAAATCCAAGATTGGTCTACTCGAGTTGAAATTCGACCTTTGTTAATTCCGAATCGTGTTCATACCTAACTGTTTTCTGAATGCGATTCGCATTCCTGAAATATTTTTGTCAAATTCGAATCGAATCGAATTTCTGAAATATTTTCGTAATATAATAATCGATTTGAATTCCTAAAAAGACAGGTTGTCCGATCAGAATGGAATCTAATTCCTGAAATATGTTTTGACCCATCCGAATCGAATTTGTGAAATAATATCTGAATCGAATTGAATTCCTAAAATATTTACACCCGATTGGAATCGAATTCGTAAAATATTTTCCGAATCTAAATCGAATTGAATTCCTGGAATATTTTTGTCTGATCCAAATAAGAGCGAATCTCTGAAATTTTTCTCAGATCCAAATTGAATAAATGAAACTACTGAGGAATAACAACTCTTTATTTGCGAACTCGTCACGGTCTTTCAGTGTCTTGAATCACATACGGAAAGAGTGAGTACACCAGGCGGGCTAACTCGCGAAATAAAATGCGAATCATACCCCAAAAGCTTGTTTTTTTTACAAATACTGAGGATACCTTTGTTTTCTTTTTACTTGGCTCCGTAATTCAAAATTAGACACACTGTCATCAGTAGTCTTCCATCTTTTTGGATTCGAACAGTATTAATTCAAATTCGAATCTAACCGAGCATTATCGTATTGGATTCTACTGCAATTTGAGAGTAGAGCACTTCTCTCAATTGTCACTAAAGAAATAAAACGGACCTGTACCCCCTCCTCATTTCCATTGCGACATAGGAAAACGATTCATAAGGAAGGACTCAGTGACACAATAGTCACACGAAAGAAAAATTACCTTAGTCGTTTCCTTTGAAAAGATTCCTCAAGGTTAAACAGTTTACTCCAAAGAAATTAAAAGTGAATTGTGTTTCATGAAAAATTCAACGATTCCGTAGTTTTTCTGACATTTCTGCAGAGTCGCAAACGTTTACTTCGTCGAGTCAGTCGCAGCGTACGTGAGTAAAATGAGCAAAGTGTCCATTCCATTAACTGGACAAACCTATAGGTTGAAGAAAAGAAAAGTTCATGTCTTGGCGCAAGAACACAACTCCTCTTATTTTGCGTAAAGTGATACACCCAACATGGGTATCGCGCGTAAGTAATTCATTAACGCAATTCAATATCTTATGTTTTTGGTGAACTATATTGGTTCATGTATTTGCATAGATTAGCTATCAAGGTATCGCAGGTAATTGCTTTAATATTAGCGCTGCTTTCCAATTCGATATCTCCTTAGTTGTTTGAGCACCTGAAATTTAATTCTACCTACTAGCCTTAAATGCTTTCGATGGATGAACCACCTAACTGGCCCTCTCAAAATGTCGGATCACGGATTTTAGGATAGTTGGAGCGAGGTTTTCACCTAGTCATAAAAGAGGCCATATTCATATTCTATTTTTAAGATTTGCATTTCATTTTATTTTTTAACTGCATTATTTTTACAAAATGTTTTCAGACACTTGAAGTGAATATTTCAATATTAATGACGCAAAAAATTTCTTTTAAAATACTGAAATTCTCAGTAATTAACTAAATATACACTTAAATTAAAGTGAAAATAAGGTTTAAATTTGGCTCATTTAATTCACGCCGTACGCTGAAAATGCCTTCACGATCGACGATTATTTTCTGATTTTGTAAAAACTACTGCGGGGAGTAGTTTATTTATTTTAAAAATAGTTAAGAAAACATAAAAACTACGCACTGTAGAATTTCTGACGAGATATATGCGATTGAAAGTCCTCATTTTTGAAAGTCTCTCTGCAGTGCATAGCAGCATACCATTTCCCATGGAATACGGCTGGTATGTTTTTGGCAAATACCTCGAAAAGTAATATGGTAAGTGGTTGATATTTTGTTATTATTGGAAAGATAGATCTTTTTCTTTATACTAACGAGGCAAAATTCTGCGAATATTAAGGGAGGTGATATCTCTCTCAAACTACCTTAACTAACTTCAAACCACCCATTATTCTTCTGTGCTCTCGTTCAGTATGCATAGTTTTATCTCCAGCCTTCTTTAATCCACGAACTAACATTACCGTTTTAAAAGCATAATCGAAAGCAATATTTTGTGTCCAGATATTCTGAAACTTGTTCGTTGATCCATAATCTATTCGAAAATCCAACCCTGCTACTCATTGTCAGTAGCTTAAGTATTTTCACTCAAAGGGTATCATTACAGCGTAGGTAGCCATAAAATCCTCAGCAAAGTATTCTCTACCTGTGAGGACGGCAGAGATAAGCAGCGAGATACCCTCCATAAATAACAGGCTGCACCAGATCCTATCGACTCTCCTTCCCCTGAAATGACGGAAGGGCATTGCACCCTTCTGTGCGCATAGGCAATGACGCGAAAGCCATCTGTGGGGGAGACTTAATAAATCTCGGGGGAGAAATATTCCATCACAGAAACGTCGCCATATTTCATCAAAAAGACGAGTGGACATAAAGAGGATGTTCCCTTTCATCGAAATCCATCGCAAAAAAATATTCTGATGAATCGTTGGTGAGACCAAATTTTTGAGAGATATTCCAGCTCAATATTACGGGGGCCGCGATAAGATGAGAAAAGGCAGGGTTATTGAATTGAAGCCCTAATTGGCAATAAAACTCACTTCCTTAATTATCTCACACAGCAAATTGTCTATTGTCTATACCTATACTGAGGCATATATAAAAACTATCAACGCCAACTTCTTGTAAATGTCACCAAAAAACTGGTACACATGCTAAATACACTAATTACCTATTGGAATATTCTTCTCTTTAATACCCACTGATTATTTTCAATTGATTTTTTCCAGACAACTCAAAATTTCACCTAAATAACCAATTCACTTTAAATTATGCAGTCTCAAGTACGATTTAAAAATATACAAAATATTCTCAATTATTTAGTGATATTTTAGGTTCTTTAATGATGAAAAGGTATGTTAATAACGTAATTCATGCCATATAATGTCACAGGTGTGACAAAACAACATAGCATCATCATTTAAAGAGCAACAAAATTATTAAAATTATGACAGACGCATAAAATGCTCTTAATAACTATAGAAATACAAATGATTTTCAACTCAATAAAAATATTTGGGCACATATTGCTCATTTTAAAAACCTCACCTTTTAATATAAAAATTATTTTCCTGAATAAATAATCAAGTTTTTTTTTCAAAAAGGTGTAGAAATCTTAAAAGACAACAAAAGTATGTTCAATATAGAAGACCAAGATATCTTTTGTATTCTGTGAAATGAATGACAGCAAGCTAATTTTTCATCAGTGGAATTAATTTAACAACTCGCCCTCTTTTAATATGAATCTATCGCGAAAAGAGTTTCACTAAAACCACTGGCGAGACAAAGACGATTATGGAATGATTTCGCGCTCTTTAATATCCAGGTACTGGAAGCACTCGTCGCTCTCCGACGAAACAAATATTCGTACAAGGAAATTTCCATTATCCTGCCACTCCCAAGGATTATAAGATGATTAATTTCGGGAGCTGAGTTTCTGAGGGGAAATGGAAACGTTGATTAATTGCGTTCAGGCCACCTTGTCGGTTCTTTTCTCACTGCCACTAAGGCACTCCGTGAGCCCACGGGATTGAAAACAGCAGGGGTAAATCTTGGGGGAGAGTAGGGTTGAGTGATACAGCGAATAATCGACTGCTCTAACCGATTTTCACTTGAGGTCCCGTACAGCAAGGAAAGCGATGAATCGAAATACGATACTGAAATTGTGTGCGCGTAATCATATGATATTATGAGATAAGGCATTTCGAACTTCAAGAAAATACACAGGGGGTGAATTGGTTAATATCGATTTTTATAAGTTTTTAAATCTACTTTTGTATCCTAAGAAATCCACATAGATCCTAGCGTATCACTTGAGAACAATCGAAACGAGAATATTTAGCTCGAAAAAATGTTTTTGACTCTTTGGTTAAAACTTCATACTATAAGGGATAATAGCGACTTTCACTACATTAGTCTTCTACCCGTGTGAGCTATTCGGACATTAAAATTCGATTCACTAAAATTATCGTAGGTACATAGTAATTGACATTTTCTTTCAAAAGTGCCCACCGAAGGGCCAGCTAGTAATCCCTTATCTCCTGAAATTATATGGCGGGTGTTTCCAAGGATTTTTACCACAGGTTCTAAGAATATCTCTTCTACCACTTTCAACCGTTCAAAGTAGTCAATAAACAAATTAACATGAAAACGCTATTAAAACTTCGCGACATTAATTAAGCCCAAACACTTGCCCTCATTGTACTGCGTAATCTATTTAAAATAAAATTTTCACGCAAATAAATTTTATAAAATTTATCAAAACTGCAAAAGTATTATTATTCTGGCTGAATTCGTTTAGAATTTCAGGTAAGGGCCAAAATATTCTCCTACAGCTGTACACGAGGAGAAGATTGAAGGTGGGCCAAACACATTAGGCGGGAGATAATGCCACAAAATAGTTGAGTTTGCTTTCTCAAAAGGGTTAGCAGAAAATAGCTCCAGAAATAAAAAATATTCAATCAACGCTCATTAATATTTATACAGCTAAGCGGAGATGGATAGAGTAACACCGTGTTCCCCGCATGTAATGAAGACCCCCAGCTAGAGTTTCAGAGCCGGCTAATTTCTACCTCGCGAAACCCGCTCGGGAAAACGAGCACGCACAGAATCGTTCTCTGGATGCTTTATTTTTTTTGCACATCCCGCTCTCCAATCTGAAATTGAAATGGCATTCATTATTGGAGGTGCCCATCGACGCGGCAGGGGATGGAGAGAAATCTAAACAAGCCAGTGCCCAGCGCGGACTCCGTGCGAAAGGAATAAAAATCACACACAGCTTGCCATTCGCTGTACGCCTGGCTTGGTTTCGACACCGATACTACACTCGGGAGCGAGGGAAAAGCCGGGCGGCGATGCGTTCCAGAATTTTCGGTGAAATTTCTCTCTCTCTTGCTAACTCTCTTGTCGGTCAGTCACCGAGAGATTTAATCTTCGGGACGGAAAGAAGTGAAAGGCTTTCGACTGCAAAAGCCTCGCCATCGTTAATGGACAAGGAGGTTAGGAAAAAAAGGTGACAATATGCTTGATTGTTGAAGCCAATTTCGCCATTACAGTCGACACAGTCCTGGGTGTCCATTACGGATTTTTTTCTACAAGCAATAATGTGCGATAACAGCCATGTTGCAACGTGGTTTATCGTACGATAACTGCTATGCTGTTATGCTTTCTGGACTTACTCTGGCTCAATTTTCCGGTGGTCACATTTGATTTTCGTCACATTTGATTTTCGTCACATTTGAGTTCAAATCCACAGGTAATGCGACTTTTTGTGGCTGGTCGGCAATGCCTACTCGACGCAAAATCCTTCCCGTGCACCCCTGCTCTTGTTTCACCTTCGCCCACGAGCGTTCTCGGACTTGCCTCCTCCATTTAATTATAACCTCATGATTTTCTTTGTTGCTATTATTCTAGCTATGGTGACCACTGCTCTGCTAAATCCTGCATCTGTCTAACTTTCAAATAGGATGAAGTACATTTTCTTCAACCTGGATATCCTTTCAAATTTTTATTGTGCCATCCATACATTAATGACAAGAACAGATGGCACCATAACTTTGTGGAAAAATTGCGCGCGGGATCATTATTCGTGATAGAAAACTGGCTTCACTTTTGAGCATCAAGAAGCCATTTACTCTCTTCTTTCATCCATGGTGCTATCAAACTTTAAAAAATAACTATCCCGCATATAGCGGACACGACGAATATAATTACATGCTTTAGCAGCCATTCATATCTCCAAATGTAGCTAGGCTCCTATCAGAAGAACATACAATGATGCACTTATGGACACGCGTTTCATATTTGGCATCATTAGAACAACAAATAATTATTAGATTTGCGTTTCATTTTAATTGGAGGGTGCCCCCATTATAGATGCCCTTTGGTCAAACTTACAGAGGAAAATCATCGTGCAACACCAATTTTAATAATGGAATAGAAACTCAATCATAAAAAAGCTGCGGTCTGCGTGAAAATGAAGTAATTTTATGAGGAAATTCAAATCGGTAGTCGAAAATATCGAAATCGAAATGACTCTCGGAATGGATTTTGTTCGACTTGCGAAGGGCCACTGCATTCATTTATAGAGGATAATCATATATGCTGTACACATTTCTCTGATTTCATATTTGTGGTCCGACAGGTGTATGAAAGTTGCATTATGAACAGTAGACAACCGCAGGAGTGACTCACCTGTTTTAAATTTTTACGAGTTCGACCAGGCGTTAAATCTGTTCTTCCTCAATTCTTAACTCAGAACTGACATTATTGTGGAGAAATTAAGATGTACTTTTACGTGCACTCAAGCGCGAGCATAATGCATTGGATCCCAGACTATGTGGCGGCCTTTAGTTCAACTCCTTCCAACCTTTTTTTACTTGAATTGTTTAATAAGATAGGTATCGATAATTTTCTTCATACCAGAAACATATCGATACCCTTTTTATTCTACGAATGGGGCTACGACTCCCTCAGAAATTCCCGGGTAGTGTTTATTTCAAATTAGAATAGAAATATCATTAAATGTAATGACAGTAAGGCACTTTACTGCAAAGCATGATGGATGCGAAGAAAAAATTGCCAAGTGTGAAGCAGAGAACAGCTAGAATGACTGACTGCGCTAATGCTTGAATGAGAAGTTGGCGAACAGCCCCTGAAATACTTCCAAGCCCACGTCCTCGCAATTTCTGTACATCAAACGACACAATAAAGTTTCTCGTGTAAAACGGCTTTAAAACATCGATGGTTACCCAATGGATGCAATGCACTTGAAGTAGAAACTATTATGTGAATCGTATGGAAAGCCGAAATTTATTCCTAGACTACTCATTGCGGACGGGAAAACATGATAGTAGGTTACTTGGTACAGAATATAATTCTAAAAGGGCACAACCTAATATTTTCTCGGCCTTGAAAGGGCTGCACCCAAGTAAGCAACGTCTATATAGGCCCCTAAATCAGTTTCTGAGCACCCCAATGCATCGTTCAACAGCACACCTGGCTATATCATGCAGCTCTGTGTTCGTTCAATATTTGCTCCTGCGGAATATGTTCCAGATAAACTGCGCATATTTACCTTCCGATTGCGATTCCTATTTCCTTTGGCCAAATAAATAACGAGAGTGCCTTTCTCATTGCCCTAACAAGGATAACAGAAGGTAAAAACACCTCTTCCGGACGCCATGCTCCACGTTCTGGTTATTTATGCTCGCGCATATAGCTCGGCAGTCTCATTTCCGCAAAAGCCAACCCTTGCACTTGCTTTTCTAACAACTCTTTTCGCTTAAAGTGACCTTCGCCTTAAAGCAACTCCTAGATCAGGTAGGAAGGTGGTGGGAAGCGCGGTGAGGTGAACGTCCGCCATTTTAAAATGCACACACTCACTCGAAAAATCAATCCCAACAACTATTTCAATTAGCGCCATTTTACGTCGGCCCCATCCCAACGGCCCGCTTCGGCACAGCAACAGCCACGGTTCGCTGAGCGCGAGAGGTGCGGGAGGGGATTTCGCGAGGCTGGAAAGGGGGAAGTTAAGGGAGGGGTGGGATTAATGGGGTGAGAGCGCCACTACTACCCAGGGCCTCCTCCTCTCAACCCACAACCTGCTGTGGCTGCGCGACCCACAAGCTGAATTGCCTGGGGGAAAGAGGAGAGCGAGAGAGAACACTGACCTACAGCAATGGGCTCCTCCTCGCCGACGCCTCGGGAACGCGTCGCCGCGGTGGAGGGATATCGAGCACAGACGAGCCGGGCGAGTCACGGCTGCGTCCGAGGGATATGACGATGTATCGACGTCACGTCGAGATTGGTAGGCTTGAGCTGTTATAGGTGCTCACATCTGCTAAAGGTTATATCGAGCCGTCGATATCAGTGGTCTTCAAAAATTTTGCGGTTAACGGAACCTTTACATGAGTTTGAAAATATTTTATGGAACCCATCCTACTAAAAAATTAAATATTCACAAACATTCTAGGGTACACATGACAAAAATATTTGCTTTAATATTCTTGTAAATAGCGATTAATACAAGGTAAGATAAATAACAATACGTGAAACCCCAGGGTTCCGTGGTGCACAGTTAAAATGCCGCTGGTCTAGTCTATGGAAAACGCAGCATTCATGAAGGAGGCAGGGTTCGAACTCGCGGAATTCTGACAGGCCGGCGCATTTCCAAACTCGCTTCTTCAGCCGGCACCGTGACGATACATTCTCTATGTGATACATAGCAAGCTACCTCGAGGGTGTATGGCAGGGGGTTATTAATTAACAAACATGCATTAACCGTTAAACGTATTATCCTAGAGTTATTCGCTTTTCTGATAAATGCAACGTTAAGTAACGTAAGTGTAAGAAGATTTCACAAGTAATACGGGGTCTTATTATCATTTTACTCCTGCGGGATGGTCATCATACCCATTCATCACGGAAGCGATTATTTGGAGTTCAGTCGTGCTAAAATGCGCGATAGTTTTATCGTGTCGACCAATTCGGCTTGAATGAGTAATAGTCATCGTAATAGTAACAGTTATCCTTTACCTACAAGCTAATTATCGACATTTTGGCATGAAGATATTCATCGACACCTCCACATGGAGGATAATTACGGAAAACTCAATATGATTATTATTTCAGATAGCTTGGTACGACAGTAATTATAGGCACCTCGATATAATGATAATCGACACCAGCTCCAAATTCACTATGATTATATTCACCTCCACGCGGATGTTAATCATGAGCACTTAAAAATGGATGATAAAAATCGACACCTCGGAATGAGTATAATTTCAGTGACGTAGACATAACGTCATCAACTCGATTTACTATTGGAATCGAGGGTCGGAATTTTGAAATATAGCATCACACATCCCAGGCTCGGCCGACTCGAAACCCGGCGATACGTCTCGCCAACTGTGGATATATTCCACGGTATTGCCGAGGGAGGTGCCGTTATCACCGTCAGAGAGCACACGCTTTCTCGAGGCGAAAGGTTCAGGGAGGATCGAAGCATGGCCCCCCACTAGACCCCTCTTCCGTCAAAGGAGAGGGAGGGAAACGTCCTCCCGGGACTGACTGGCACGGGGCCTCTCCCTCACAAGGAGTTCGATTCACTCGCGTGCAAACAATGGAATCGCCTTGTGTGCAGAGCGCCCGGTGTGGTCGGCAAATCGCTGAAGACAAGCCACGGCGGCGTGCATGCATACGCCAGCTGGGATAGGACTTCTCCTCTTCAAAAGGGAGGGGAGGAGGGTGTCTCCCGATCGTCACGCTCTGGGGGGCCGGAGGGAGTGGCACGGCAACAGTGTGACAAAGCGTGACACTGGGATGAGAGGGGGATCACGCCGAATTCATGTTCACGCGAGAACCGCGCGAGTTTAGCACCGTGAATGCAATGGGCATCAACATCATGGGTTAAGATCCGTGCTTCGCTACTGCGTGAAGGAGCAACCTGTTCATCATTGCTGCAATTGATGCCCCGACGGACTACTCAAATTTTATCAAAGACTGTTCACTAAAAACTCTCGAATTTGCGTAAAACAGTACATGGAAATTCATTAGTTGCAGATTAATAACTGGGATATTTGGTTTAATTCGATGCAATCGAACACTAAACTAGGCTAGAGCTAAGCCAAACTGATTACGGTACATACGCCAATTATGCGAATTACCCTCTCGTATACATATATGCAGTTTTATGTTCCCCAGCCTTTAGCTGCTATGATTACACCGCAACGTCTAAAATAAGACCTCCATCCATTAATAAACACAGCATTTCTGCGGCGTTTCAGGAACAACCCGTTAATTACTAATGCAGCAATCGATACTCGATAAAGACTACTCAAATTTCGCAATAAACTTCTCAATAAGCATCCTAAAATTTGGGAAAAATATTACCTACGAGTACATTAATTGCAGATTATAATGTTCTAAACAATGTAACTTTTTACGCTAGGAGAGAATCACGCTCGACTGGTTTCGGCACATACGCCAATTATGCGCCGTGACCTCTGGTAAACATGGGTTTATTGTGTTCCAACTGCAACAATTACGTCGCTAAATAAGATCTTCATCTTTAACCCAACACAGCATCCATGTTCAGGTGAGACTCGAACCCGTGACCGTTGAATTACCAAGCCGGATCGTTACCAACCTTGCTAATAAAACGATACAATCTGACTAGGCACGGAAAACCATGTGAACTTGTGCCTTCTTGCCACGATTCATTCATTACTAACTTAAAACCCGGATCAGCACACTCAAAACCGCGAGCAAACCGCACAGGAAGGCATGAATGGACAAACGTGACCTGGTGCTAGTGTGCGGAAGGGTTGGGCAGGTGAGACATATTCATGGGTGAGACAAAGCGTGACACGGGGAGGGAGGCCAACGAAAGGCCGAAAAAAACCTGAATGGCGTAACGCGCCCCCCCCCCCACGCTAGGCCAACACTCGAACACGGCTTCACACATCAACACGACAAGGCGTCAATAGAATCGACTGACACAGCGACGGGACCGAAAAACGTTTGGCAGTGACACTTCCGGCATAGGAAAACTTTTTGGCAGGAAAGCAAGTACAAGGAGGAGATGGGGAGGAGGAGGTGGTGGGGGAGGAAAGGGGGCGCGCGGAACAGCTGATCTCGACGCGCTAGGTAGGGGAGGGGAGGAGGGGTCGGGCGAGGCCACAGTGGGAGGAGATGTGAAGGGGGAGGGGTCGAGCCGGCGCGCGAAGGTCAAGAAAAAGTAAATTGTAAGGTTTTATCGATCCGCGGGGCGAGAGCTGTACCGCGGGTTCTATGGCCTGAGATGGAAGGGAAAATAGCCGGGGACGACCGGGGGGGCAGGTGAGGGGGTAATTGGGGATTCGTTCACCGAAAAGGGGGGATAGAATTTTGAACCCTGGGGGGGGGGGGGGGGGGAGGATGAATACGTTGGGGAGGACGAGGAGAAAATGCTCAAGGTGCGAGAGAAAGGTGGTGGAAAAATGCATTGACGAAAGTCGAAGGAACGGACGAACCTGACCTACCATTACATGGCCACTAGTAAGTTCTATGGGGGAGGGTACCGACAACTGAGGTATTTGGAGTCATTCCCCGTTCACTATACTAGCTCATTAACATTGTAAAAACTGTAGCAAGTTTTATCTGCGTTAGCACCTGTCCTCAATCACCATGGTATAGCTATTATTTGCTACCTTAAACGTGCACTATATTTGTTTGTCATATCTCCCTGTTACTTGACGATGATAACAAATGATTACATGGCCCTTGTCACTAAAACGCATTCGGATGGCAAAAAATAGCACTGGGTAGACAGATAGCCATGGTAGGTTTACGAGAACAGAAAAAGTTACCGTGGTCGGCGCCAATCTGGCGTTCGCACTGCTAACTCTTTCCCTGTTAATGGATCACCGTGGTAGGCAGCTAGTAAAGCGAACCGGGTGTAAGGATATTTGGGTAGGACGGTAAGGGATGAATAATTTTGGGGGAGGTGGAAGGGTGGAGAGAAATCAGGCGTTGGCCCTACCCCACTTCCCTCTGAGGTCATTTGCACCATTAATGCTCCGTTCGATTCACTAGCTTCCTAGCAATGCGAAAGCCCGGTTGGCGCCGACCATAGTAACGTTTTCTTCTCGGGTAAACCTACTTGGGTAATCTATTTACCCAGAGCTGTTTCCTGCCATCCGAATGCATATAAATAACAAAGGTCATGTGATCGATCGTCAAGTGGCCCGGAGATGATGAGTAAGATAAATATAACGAACGTTAGAGGTAGTAAATACCACTTGTACCATGGCGATTGAAAATAAGTGCGAATGCGGGTAGAACTTACCAACGTTTTTGTACAACGGTAAAAAGCTAGTAAAGCGAGCGATGCATAAGGATGGGTGAATAGAATGGTAGACGTAGGATTACTTGGAGAATCGAGGAAAGACGGAGAGCAACCCGGTGCTGGAGTTAACCTGCTCTCAACAAAAGGAGCTAATTGTCAGACGTTCACGGTTTATAGCGGTTACCCCGTCAGACGGTCAGAGTACTACAGAGTTCTCCCCAATTGAGCCCAAGTCGGAATTTGGATTCCGCTGCAAAATCTCCGCCACTTCCGGGATTCGAACCCCGTCATTCGGGTCAAGAAGCCATAACTCTAGCCACTAACCCACCCAGTGGCGTATCTAGAATTTGGCTCTGTGGGGAGTTCTGGGATTTTTTGATAGGTGAGTGGGGGTCTGAGTCCAGCCAAATTGGGGGCCCTACCCCGGAAAGTTAAAAAAAAAAAATATAATAGCAAAACTGCATTTTATAACCCTTTTTGGTGTAAATATTTAGTTAATTTTGTTGTATATTAATGTTGGTACCCTTAACAAAGTTGCTTCTGGGGAGGATCCGGTCCCGTTCGTCACCCCGTAAATACGCCCGTGTCACCAACCCGGTCCCTCTGCTGAAGGCACGGGTGGATTAACGCGAAAGATGGATCGAAGAAAGGCCTCAAACGAACCTGACCTACCATCACACGACTGGTTTCCTCACTGCTTGTCAATCTGAACGCGAGAGATAAACGCTTGCATCGAAGGAAAGCGATGAGCAAACAAACTGAACGGTGGTAATGGTCGAGGAATGCGAAGATAAACATGAAGACTTGAGTACATAAACAGAGGTGGCCCTCGAGTTAATTAGCGCAGTCTCTCCACGACGACAGAGGTGACACATCTCGGTAAATCACCTCTGACGTAACCACTCCCAACCACGAGGATCAGTGATAAGTACACGGCAAAGGGGAACAGCAATGGATACTGAGGCATAAGATACAAACCGGCCGCGGTAGCAAGGTTATTGACGCTCTGGCTTGGGACCCGGTGGGTTCGATTCCCGCTTGGAGGCATAATGTTGAGCTTGTCTTAGAATCTTATATCTTAGTTTAGACAGTGCGGTGTGACTTCAGCTGATGTATCACACACAAACCCAAATCTACCACAACTACGAGGAAGAAGACGGATATAACTTATACAACTACATACTACTCAGCGAGCCGCCGCAAAGGCGTATGGCAGGGTGTGTTAGAACATCAGCCATTAAAGTGGAGGAAATTGGGAAAAGGAGGAGGAGAGAGGTCAGAGATGAGCTGTACGCTAACGTTGCTTCTTGTGCTATAGTCACGCTGTCTTTGCTACAATCACTAATGGAACGTGGAAAGGAGGAATCAACTTAAGCATATGCACTATGCTTTGGTGAAAAACTGCAAATACTGCAAGGTAGCTCTATTGTAATCAGCAACGAGGAAGGAAATGCCTTGGTGGAATTGGAAATTCGGTGAAATATAACCACTGAAAGGGCAGTACTTGAGGCCGTGTCTACCTTGAGGATGGAGGGAAAGGAAGAGAACGCAAGGGGATAAGCAACAAGACAAGAGAAGAATAGGATGGATAGAAGAAGTAAACGGAGCTTAAGTCTGCGGGAAAGATGCGGACGAGGGAACGAAGAGGTAAGAGGCGAAAGAGAATGCGCATTCAAGGGATAAGGAGAACAGGTGAAGGATGGTAGGCTACCGGGTAAAAAGAATCGAAAGAGTATGAGAGGCTCGTTTGGGCGGTTCGCGAAACGGAAAGGCGTGTGCACGGCAGGGAACAGTGGGGAACAACAAAGGGGCGAGTGGACATTTGGGCAAGACGCGACTTTCCTTTCGAGAAGGACGAAAAGATTAGGAATTGCAGTGGGGAGGGAGGGATGGGGAGGGAGGGATGGGGAGGGAGGGATGGGGAGGGAAGGGAGGGGAAAGAACAGGAAATGGGAGGGCTGACGTTGAGAGTCTGATTAGACAAAATGAGGAGGACATGTTTGGAGATAAGAGGAGGGAATGGAAGGAGATATAATATGTACAACGGAGACGAGAGAGAGTGGCCGACAAGGACGAAAAGAGAGTTAAAAAGATAGGTTAGAATGTGAAAAAAGAACGGGACAAAAGAAAACGAGAGAAAAGCAATTACGAGGAAATTGAAGGGAATGTTTAAGAAACAGGGCAATGAAACTGCAGGATAGCAACAAAAGAAGGAGATGCAACGCAGGGAATTCAAAAGAAATATGAGAAAGAGGATGAATAAAAGGAGGTGAAAAATTCATCGAACAACAATGAGAAAAGATGTTGAAAAAAATAACTCAAAAGTATTCCAAAAAACTATGACTGAAATATATTCACACCCATCCAGCTACACTCAATTGGCATGAACAATAAGTGAATAAGCATGAATGAACTGCAATTTTATATGAAACGACCGAAGTCATTTAGGGCAAGATCTGATAAGATTGGAAAAACCCCTTATTAAGAGTAAAACAGAGAAGGAGGTTGGAGGAAATCAAGCCGAATCTACTGAAGGATAAAGGAGAGAAAATTTTAGAGTTTCATTAACCCACAAGGATTATTGAGGTAGTAAAATCTTTTTCATTAAACGCAAGAGTGCTCCAAAGGTTCTAGACACGGATTAATAAGCAGAAGAGCGTGAATACCACCCAAAATATAAGAAATACATGTGTATGTGAGCTAGTAATGAATTAATTCCTTAAAACGTCAGGTGCGCAGATAGTCAGCGCGTTTGCAAAGAGGAGAAAAGATCGGAAGAGTGCAGGTCTGGGTAACAGCTGACTCCCAACGAAAGGCATCGGAATGGCTACATTTTAAAGTCGCGTGGAGAGTACAGTTCATTGCACTGGAAGTTTACTCCATGCCTCACCGAACACTGATCAGAATATAACACTGATTAGAACATTACTAAACAACTTCCACCATCGGTATTCATACCCGCGAACCTGGTGTCGGAAGTTAGCGAGGTAAAAAAAGGCTAATGTCCAATACCACACACCCAACACTTTCGCGAAAGCAGACAAAAAAGAAGTACCCACTTGGTAACGAACAAGCGCAAAGCTGGAATTCCAATTCGAGAGAAAAACCTCGACACAGAAAACAGAAAATGAAATTCAAGACTAGAATTCTTATCGTGAGGAAACGGAAAGTATTTATTTACCCATCCAAGAACGGAGGAGCAAATAAAACAGACCCGTCCTGACTAGCAAATATAAGATTGAGACAAGGGAAACATTACAAAAGATTCAGAAAATGGCGGATAAAAGGATGAAGACACCCTCGTGCTAGGCGATGCGTTAGAGGGGGGATGAAGTCGGAAAACCATGTCAAACGAGGTATGTACTTGATCAAGTTGATGCTTGAACTAATTCTTCTACAAAAATGCATTGTGCACCGTTGTCTAGCGCGAACAATTGCACCACAAAGAAGGACGGAAACATTCTGACCATTCATTTGTTGTTTGGTTATTGGGAAAGGCGACCAAAAACCGAGGACTTTGCGCATTTTAGGATAAGAGGACTGCTTTGATAATGGAGGGATTAATGAAGGGGAGTGGAAGAAAGGTGGAGATAAATCCAGCGCCAGGATTTCGAAACAAAAGGCGCCAAAGGATCTACAGTTTAAGGTCCCACCGACGAACGGAGGACAACTCTTAGCAGTACTCTCCACAAAGCACCCAAGTAGTGATCAGGATTCCAATGAAAAATCAACGGCACCGCCGCTGAGCATTCATCCTCGCAACTTTTCACGTATTTACTCGGGCAAGAACATGCATCGCGTAAACAGTCATGAGTTGAAAGCCTTGCGGAGAGAGAGGCTAGCGTTCGGGAGACGTACAGCCGAAATTAAAGATTTTGAACTCCACCGAAAACAAAATCTCCGCAACTACAATTGAGCAATCGTTATCGCAAGTTTACCCGCAAGTGTTCACGCATTTAATCGCGCAAGTTCATGCACAACGTAAAAAGGCCCGAGGAGTACGTGACGGCAGAGAAAGGCAGGCATTACCGGCATTACGGAGACGATGTGGGAGAGAGGAAAGGAAGGAAGGGGAGGAAGGTAGATGTTGAGAGAGAGAGGGAGGTGGTGTACGGGAGACTACAAGTCTTCCAAGGCATCCCCGAACTAACCTACCTTCCCTCCTCCTCCTCCAACCGCTGACTCGTCCGCGGCCGGCTTTCCCTTCTCCGCGAGATGGCGCGTTGGCAACAGCTGATAACAATGCACGCCGGCGGAGTGGCCGAGAGGATACCGGGAAGGTTAAGGAGGGGAGGGCGGAGGGTGTGGGGGAAGGGGGGGGGGGTTCGGGAAAGGGGGATTCACTTCCCCTCATCACGCAGAGGTGGGAAAGAAATCAACCCTTTAAGCAAGTATGAAGGAGC